>JAGTYA010000026.1:4940000-7738750 GCA_024291935.2 Okapia johnstoni | reverse complement strand
AAGAGCCCTCACCAGCTCAAAAACACACAGTCACACAGCCCCCAGCTCATACCAGTGTTTACACTTGTAGAATCACCAGCAGAGTCTCAAACACACAGTACGGTCTCCCACCAACACCCCCTAAATGTCACACCAACATTTACACACAGTCGCACCCACACACCAACACACACCAGCTGCGTTTACACAGACACCCACACCAACGCTCACCAGGCCTGAGCGCAACCCAAACAGAGGAGCTCAGCAACAAGTACCCCGACTTCACCCCGCTGGGCCTCTTCCTCTCACCCCCTCAATGGGGAAGTGAACCAACCCCTGTCAGAGGCCATGCGGGACAGGCAGCGGGTGGGGGTTGCGCAGGGAGGGGACAGGAGATGGGGGAGAAGAAAGACAACGTGAGACACAGTGTTAGTCAGAGCGGTAGAGTGGTGGGGAAACTGGACGCTGTCCCTGGTAGGCGGAAAAGATCATTCATGCCATGCAAGATGTGGGGTAGCCAGAACCAAGACCCCTCGAGGCTGGGAAGTGAGGCAGGAGATGCTGTCCCTTCTTGGGCAACCAGCCTGGGGCAGCCCCTCAGTTGGTGTGAATGGTGATGTGAAGGAGCTTTGCATCCCCCCAGGCCCTCTCTCCACCTGTGACCTGTGGAGCCCATGGCCCCCAGAGGCCTCACCCCTAGCCCCCTCCCCCAGCTCGAGGGGCCTGTCCAGGAGCTGACAGTGAGCAGAGCGTAGCGTGTCATGGGATGGTGTTTTCCATGGATTTTCAGGAGACCAAGAAAGAAACTAAATCAGAGAAAAGAAACAAGGGGTGGGGCAGGGGAGAAAAGGAACAAAAGAAAGCAAGAGAAATAAGCAGCCTGGCATCGGGGCCGGTCTAACCAGAGCCGATGAACCTGGGGTCTGCCCCAGGCCTCTCTGGCCAGGAATCTGAATTCAGAAATTAGGGGAGGAGGTTAGGGCAGGGACAGGCCAAATTCCTTGATTTCCATTTGTCTTTCGGATTTGCGTTTGGACCAAAAAAGGCAAGAAAAGGGAAAGAGGAAAACTCAAAGAGAGAGAAGCAAAATCTAGAGATTGTCCAGGACGCAGAAAACAATTGGAAGAGCAAAACAACCAAAACCAAATGGGAAAAGGAAACAAAAGAGGGAGAATCAAACAGTTAAAAAAACCCACGGCAAACCAAACGGTAAGACAATTAGAGTGATATCTACCAGATAATGCAGTTTGTTTACCATAGCGTGTCCAATGCCTGCGTGCTTCACCGGAGATATGGGGGAGGGGGAGGGGGGGCAAAAAAAAAACAAGAACAACAAAGACAACAACAAAAGAACAGAACGAAAGAAAAGAAAAAGAAAATGACCAACTGTGAAACTCAAGGAAGGAGGAAAAATATATATCCATATATATTTGGTTGTCTGTTCAGACCCTCCCACCTTAAGTTCAGCTGAAGTGTTTTGTTTAAAGAAAATTAAATTATAATGGGAGGGAGAAATAAAACACACACAGAAATTAAATCCCTTCTCCCAATCCCCCCCCACCCCACCCCTGGAGTCCTCTCCCCCCCATCCCTTCCCGGAAGAGCCGGCTGCAGAGAAGGGGAACAGTTAAAAGACCTTGGTTAGTAGAGAAGGAAACAACAAAAGAACTAGACCAGGAAAGCAAAGACTTAAAGGATGGTGACATTCCGCAGATGAGACAGAAAGGTTAGTTCAGTTTTTCACTCATACCTTGCCCCACCTGTCCCTGCCCATCCCTTGGTCCCCCCGAGGTTATAAGCTTGTTAGTAACACACACAGAGTTGGCAACGGGGTTTTCCAACAGAGGGTGAGAGAGGGAAGGCAGGGGGTTAAGAAGCAGACCCAATTATGCAGTATTAGTAAGTCCTATGGGCTGAAATGTTAGGGAGTTGAGGGGAAGGCAGGAAGGGGATTAGGGGTGTGAGAAAGGCATGGGCTATTGACTCAGGTAATGAACGCAGGGGTTTGTTGGCTAACTGGTCGACCAGATGGCTTTCCAGAGAACTGGCTAAAGAGCAAGTTGGTGCTGGCCAACTGGCTGACTAGTGACCACGTTGAGTTAATGGGTTAACTGGGTGGTGATGGGCTAGTTGGCTGTCAGACTGGGAGAAGAATGGTCAAGGCCCCCAGAGAATCCCAGGACTGGCTTAAATGAGAGGCAATTTCACTTGGAGCAAAAGGGAAGGGGTTCTCAAGGAGTATAGGAGGGAATATGGGTGTCTGCTTTTCCTGGGGGTGGAAGATAGCAAATAGACCCAGGGAGTCATGGTATGGGGAAGAGCGACCTTTATATTTTTTCCTGTTTCTCTTCCTTCAGAAAGGAAGAGCAAGTCACCACTAGAATAGGGAAAAGGAAACGTTGCCCTCCAAGGGCTGGCAGAGGGCTCACTCTCACATCATACCTCATCCCAAACCCTCCTCCCCTCACCTACTCTCCCACCCAGAGCTCCTAAATTAATCCTAATTTGACTTTTCAGGGCCCACACTGCCCCCAAATTTCCCTTGGTTCTTCAATCATCCCACCCTATTTTCTTATGCCCCTTTGGGCAGCTGTTTCTCCTGGAATGAAGTAGTCTCCCCCCTCCACCATCACTCGTGCAAGTCTGCAATCAGTCAGGCTTTCCCAGCAGCCCACCCTCCTTCCCCACACCCACAGACCCCCAAGCCTCTACTCCCCACAGCCAGCACCAGAAATCCACTCCGCCCACATACCACAACATAAGAAGGAACACAAAGACCCACCTCCCTCTAAAATCCCTCCCTCCTCTCTAAACTAGAAGCCCGTTTCTTTTACCCCAGACTCTAGAAGCCCCACCCCCATGCAGCTCTATGTTCATTTCCTCTCCTCATGGTCAAAGACGGCAGCAAGAACCACCTTCAAAATTTCCCTTTGATGAGGAGATGTCAGTGGGGCTGAGGCAGCTTCACCTGGTGTGACAGAGATGTTGGGACACTACTGTTTGATGTCCATCAGATACTAAACTGCAAGCCCAAGAGTGTGACTGTGAGAAGGAAAGGTCTTCTGGGGACAGACCCATTAGTTAGAGAGCTGTTATAACAAGTGGGCACAGGACTAATTCAGAAAGACAATTAATAAGGGCCTTGTATAATTAAAAATAACAGAATTCAATATTTAGCAGCTAGAAGTGCTGAGTGACCAATATTAATTATTAGTGATGCAGAAGCATTTTACCTAGCAGAAGACAAGAGTCTAATTGCAGGTACAGAGACTGGACCCTGGGATAACACATGGTACAAAGACTGGTCCTATCAGCCAGTAGGACTGTTGGGAAATGAACAGGCCAACTACTCAGGGCAAGGAAACATTAGCTTCATGACAGCCAAACCCATGGCACCAAAAAAGGTGCGAGTTCATTGATATCACTGCACTAGTTAAACAAGACAGGGGAAAAAGAGGCATTGTAGGTAAAAGTCCAACTACCACTCTTTTGAAATTAGAACTGGCTGTAGAAACTAAAATAAGGAAAAACCAGTTTTCGACTTTCATGGACAACTTCATTTTTAACAAATAGAAGAGTGAATTAAGAAACAGGACTGAGAGGGAAGAGCTGTGTGTTCAAAGCCTGGGCCTCCCTCTGATGTGTCAAGAGATCCAGGCTTCCTCTTATAAACAGGGACATTGAAGTGGATGAGACAGGACCCCTCTAGATCTACAGAGTGCAGGTCCAGAACTCGGTGATCATGCCCAAGCGGGCAACTGTGGCCAGACACTAGCGTGGAGGCTCCACCAGAACCCAGCTTGCGCCCATGATGCAGCAGCCCACATCTTTCCAAATGCTGGGATCTGGAGATCTGGGGATTCAGACTAACAACTGGGCAAGGAAGGCTTTGCCCCAGCCACAGAAGCAGCTGGAGGGCTGCTGGAGGACAGGAGCACAGGGAGGACGATGCATGATGAAGGAGGAAGACATCAATCACAGAGGGAGAGGTCAGTGATGACAGCAAGTGTAACTTACCATGACCAAGGGCCTTTGGACAAAACCTTGCCCCATCTCTACCTTGAAGTCTCGGCGTAGCTCCAGCCCCTCAAGAAAGCCAAGAAGGGGTTTATACACACAAATCACAACAATCTGGATGAAGGCAATCTCTCTGGAGCAAGAAAAACTCGTAACAAAGAAAAGAGGGCTCGGATAAGATGGGCCCACTTTTTCAAGAGACAGCAGAACGTTTAGATGGTTCAAGACATGGGAACATCCGAGAATGGCAGGACCACAAGGCAAATGACAGGCCCTTTAGCGTTGCACACCAAGGACGACAGCCAGGCCTTCCTGGGAGGCAGAGGAGTGGAATCAGACAGACTCTCACCCTCCCACTCCCACAGGATAGCCTCGGACCAGCTCTTCAACTTACTTTTTCCTCATTGGTGAATGGAAGTATCTCCCACTTCACAGGATTGTTAGAAAAGTTAGGTGAGATACAAAAAAGAAATGAGACCGTTGAACTTGGGGGCTGATGAACGAGAGATGTGAGGGTGCAATCTAAGCAGTACTGTAAGAAAGAGACAGGTCCTGATGAAACTCCAAGGAGGGGGCGGGAGTGTAAAGGAAGGAGTTTTTCCCAGAGGACAACAGTAGTTCCGGGCTCATATGAAATAATTAGATCTACTAATCTGTCCAAAACCTCACCAACTGGCTTCAAGGAAGAGCCCAAAGGAACCAGCAAAACCACTAGAAAAACAAATAAAAACACTCAGTTTCTGGTATTAAGCCCTCAAGGGGAACTTCCCTCGTGGTCCAGTGGTTAAGACTCTGCCTTGCAGTGCAGGGGACACAGGTTGGATCACCGGTCGGGGAACTGGGATCCCACATGCCTAGGAGCAACTAAACCCGCGCGGCAACTACTGAGACCACATGCCAGAACTAGGGAGTTCGTGTGCCGCAACTAAGACCCGACGCAGACATAAAAAAAAGCATTCAAGGAGCTCACCACCTAGAAATAGAGAAAAGAGATGAGCACAAATTAACCACGCAGATAGAGTGTGGTGACAGGACCAGAATACAGCAAAAAGGGAGACTGACGGGGTAGGGGCAGGGATGGTGGTGGGAGTGGCTCAACAAAAGCCTTACAAAGGTGGTGAGACGGCCTGGAAAACCCCACCACTAACAGTAAAGGCGGCAGCGAGCCCATGACGTTCACGTGGTGCTAAGCCCAGGGCTCACCTCAGTCACTCCTCAAAGGCCCCTCTCATCTCACACAGGTTATATAACTTGCCTCAAGTCGCTCAGTGACTTGAACCCAGTCAGTCCAATGCAAACCCCAGCTCTAGGGTTTCACCCGTGGAAAGGAGGGTGAATGGTGGTGTCCTCAGGGAGCACTATGGGAACGAAGCAGGCAGCTCAGGAAGCCGGTATAGATGGGGCGTGCCCAGCAGCACAGTTAGGCCCTGAGGCAGGGTGTGTGACAGGCTGAGAGACCCGGAGGCTGAGCTGTAAGCCGGGGGAGGGAGTCCTAAGTGCCTGCCGGACCCCATCCTTGGAGGACTCCCTCCTTGGGGTCAAGGGGGCCTCCATACGAGGCACAGCCTCATAGAAGCTGGGTGGGAGGGAGCTCCACATGATACTTCAAGGGCCAGCTTGTCTCCAGAGCTGGTGCTGGTTAGCTGGTCAGAGATGAAATGGATTGGCACTTGGCATGTGTGGTGGGGCAGGCACACTGGTGTGGGAAGAGAGTGTGCCCAAGATTAAAAATAGGCCTCAGGGACTTCCCTGGTAGTCCAGTGGATAACACGCCACGCTCCCAACGCAAGGGACCCAGGTTTGATCCTTGGTTGGGGAACTAGATCCTACATGCTGCAACTAAGCCCGAGCACCATGCGCTCTAGAACTTGCCCTACACAGCCTAAAGAAGCTGGCAAAGACCCAGCGTAACCAAAAAAAAAAGAGGCCTCAGGGAATCCTCAGATGGAATCATTCTTGCCAAGATTACCCAGGAGACACCACTGGGCATAGAGACCTCAAGCCTGGATTCAGGGGGCAAGCAGAACAAAAGCAGGGTGTAGTCTCAGCCAGGCTTCCTTTGGCCCTGACTGCACTGTTCTAGGAGGTTCCGGATGATTCCAGGGGTCACTATCTGGTTCGGGGGAGGTGGGGAGAAATTCTGCCTCTGTCCAGTCTTAGGAGCCAGCCAGCCTCTTGACCAACACCCAAAGCTGATGAACCAGGAGGAGGAAGGGAGACCCCGTCCGTGTAAGTTCTGGGCCAGGCTCTCCCCAGGTGGCAGTCCCCCTCTCGTTCTAATCACTTGGGGAAAACTACGTGGACCCCAGGGCCCTCCCAGAGGCTGGGGCAGATGTCATTTCTCACATTACCCCTGTCCTTGCTGCTGGCCACTCCTGACCCTACGTTACCCCTCAAATCACAAAAGGATCTTTCCAATCCCAGAATGCCACGAGGCCCTTGTCTCTGCACCGTTTCTTCTCCTCAGCACCACCAACACTTGGGGCCAGATCGTTCTTTGCTGGGGGGCTGTCCTGTGCATTGGGAGATGTTTACCAGTATCTTGGCCTCTACCCAGTAAATGCCAGTAGCACCCTCCCCAGGCTGTCACACCCAAAATGCTTCCAGACATTGCCAGAACCTCCTAGGGGCACCCCCTCCCTCAGTTGAGAACCAGGCACTCCAAAGGCCTGGGGAGGATGGACTTGGCAATGAATCAGAGCACAGCCATCCCCCTGATGGTCACAATGACCCAAAAAAGGCTGCAGCTCACTCTTAAGGATGTGAACTTGAGTCAAATACATCTCTCCAGAAAGTCTTTCTAAAAAGACCTCTCAATCAAAGTCTTGAAGCAGATACCCCCTGAGCCCCAAAGGCTTGTGTTTGGGTCAATATGACGTGACGCTGCTCTGAGCCATCTGGAAGAGCCAGCCAGGGGAAGTGGTCTGCATCCGTCACCAGCTCAGACCCAGAACTCTGTAAGCACCCGGAGGAGGCTACTGTGAATCCCTGTCCATCCTGGTGCTGCGGAGGCCAGGCCTCACCACTTCTAGCTGGCTTTCCCACCTTCCCTGGTCACAGACCTCTCCCACTTGTTTGTGTCTCTTGAGTTCCTAGAACATTTAAGATTCCTGCCACTTAGCTGGCACTTGTGTGGATTTTCTCTGATCACTTTAAGCAGACTCATCCTGTCTCCTCAAGAGCTAAAGGGCTGGGAGGGTGGGACTATGTCTTTTTCCCCTCAGTACCCTGTATAGGACTTCCCAGGTGGTGCAGTGCTAAAGAATCTGCCAGCCAATGCAGGAGACACAGGAGACTGGGGTTCAATCCCTGGGTTGGGAAGATCTCCTGGAGAAGGATATAGCAACCCACTCCAGTATTCTTGCCTGGAAAATCCCATGGACAGAAGAGCCAGGCGGGCTACAGTCCATGGGGCGACAAGAGTCGGACATGACTGAGTGACTGAGCACACATCCTGTATAGATGGACAATGTTTTGGCCAGAGGACACATGGATAGGAACTCTGGGCTTGCAGCGTGTTTCCAAAGGCAGCACCAGGTGACAGCACTGGTCCTGGGGAGGGAACAGCAGCAAGAAGGCAACTCTGCCCAGCCCTGAAGTAAACAGGGTAACAACACAGGACAGCCCTCCAGCCGGGTCAGGGGATGATGCCGCTCTTCAGAGCTTGGGGAGCACTGAGAATAGGTGCCTGGGTGGGAGCCCGACTACAGCAGGGAGCAGAGGCTCAGAAAGAGCAGGTAGATTAGTCATGGTGTCCCGATAGCAAGAGGAAGTCATCGTTGAGGGGGATGCCCCATTAGATCATGACTCAGTGGGTTAAAGAGGAGCAGGTAAGAACAGTGTGAGGTCTGATGGCCCCCGTCCCCCAGGAGCCTTCAGTGGGAGGAAGGAGAGGAGAAGGAAGTTGCCAATGATGGTGAAGAAGGGAGACAACAGAAGTTCATCCACCAAGAAGTTCAGCCGGAACCAGGAAACACAGAGAAGTTACCGAGTGAGAGAAGAGCTCCAAACCAGCCCAGACGGTGCCTCCCAGGGCTCAGGAGCTCTATGTTCCTGGTTGCACTTAGCCAGCTGGAGTGGAGCTGGGAAAGCGTCCCTGCCACCAGCCACAAGAGAAGCGGTGGACCCAGAGAAAGGGACCAGGAGGAGCCTGGCACCCGGGCCCCAGGCACCAAGCGAGCGGGGCAAGGAGTCCAGAGGTGGAGACAGGAGCAATTAAGGATGCACAGTGGCCTCGTCTGCTTTAGAAAAAGGCTCTGGTTTGGACTGCACTTGAGGCAGGAACTTCTCAGGGCTGGAAACAAGCTGTGGGGGCTGCTGTCAAGCAGGAGCCTGGCCAGAGAGAGTGCTTCGCCTGCTGCAGCCTCCCTGCGCCTTGTGAGAGGCAAGAGCTACTGAGGACAGAGTCGATGCCCAGAAGCATCAGCACTCCTCCGGGGTGGGGGTGGGGGGCGTCTGGGGACACTGAGGAGAAGAGCCCTGTTCTGACTGCAAGAGCTGCCTCAAGAGTCTCCTGAGCTCCTGCAAGAGCGGGCCTGGGAGCCACGGCAAGACAGTCAAGAACCCCTGGGAGAGCCTGCGCCCCTTTGGAGGAACAGGACAGGACAGAAGAGAATTGGGGTTCCGCCAGAGGAGAGGCAGGACCAAGCACCTCTCCAGCCGGTTCCCTGATCACACCTGCGGCCCCGACCCTGCTCTGAGTCCAGCCCCAAAGGCCCAGCCTAAGGGCAGGCCACACCCCACCCCACCTGTCCTAGACTTTCTGCCCTAACTGGACACCAGCCCCTCCAGGGTCTGGCCAGAGTCTCCCCATCCCAGAGCACCCCCAGGGCCCGTCATTCAGGTTCTATCTCACTCCATGTCCTGAATCACCCTGCTGCGAGTTCGCCTGATTTTTCGGCCCCAGCCCTTGAAACCCCAGCACCAAGTCACCAGCACCAATCCTAGCCCAGCCCTTCCCTTCCCCTGGGCTCTGGCCCTGGACAGCTCCACAGCCTCCTCCCTAACGTGGGTCCTGGTCCTTGAAGCCTGCCCACTGCAGCCACACTCCTGGCCCCTGCCAGCCCACCCGAAGCCTAAATATCCTTCAGAACCACACCGTGCCGCCCGGCCTGATGCCTGGCCCTGCATCCCGGTGGCCTCGCTCCCCACTCCCACTCTGCCCCAGACGCTGCTGGCCCCTGGCCTTCTTCCTGCTCCCCCTACCTGGCGCAGGTTTCGAGTGACCCGGACATCATGCCAGGCGTTGTCGTTGAACTTGCCGTTGACGGGTTCCACCAGGGCTTCAAAGGCTCCCGAGCCCAGGTTGATGACGAGCCAGACAGCCCCAGATTTGAGAGACAGGTTGACGTAGTCGGCCGACTTGCCCGTGTGCAGCATCAGCCCGTTGCGCTGCAGGGTGCGGAAGGCCAGCGTGATCTCGTCCGTGCTGCTCTGGATCGGGTTGTGTGACAGGTCGTAGCAGAAGAACTCATTGCCTTTGAAGGTCGCCACAAACTCTTCCTTGCCTGGATGCCACCGTGGGGAAACGGAAGAGGGCTGAGCGGCGTGGGCACTCCAGACCTCCCTCTTCCCCTCCAGCCACCGGGCGTAGGTCTGGGGCACCGGGAGCCTCTGATCCCAACTGCAAGCTGTAGGCTCTCTCCCCTCCCCCCGCTGGCCCCCTCCTCTCCGGACCCCGCCATCTTTGCTGTCAGAAGCAGCTTCCTCCACGCCTATCTCCAAGGCAGGAGGCTGCTAAGTGGCTCTCACACTGACAGCTGACAATTAAGCTGCCACAGGGCCAAGCGAAGCAGACAGAAACAGGCAGTCTCACCGTCTCCTCCCCCACCAGCCCTCCCCCAGCCACTCCCCTTAACAGAAAGATGCGGAAGAGAAACAAGAGGCTGCACCTGAAGTCTTCCTAGAGTGTCCCCCTATGGCGGGGCACCAAGGGTCTCCTGAGTGCAGCCCACCTCCCCCTCCTGCCTCTTTTCCAGTGATGGCCATTCTCACTGCCTGGGAACAGTCTCAAGCCTGACCTAATGGGATGGGACTAGTAGGCCTGCTTCACAGCACTGAGCAAATGGAGAGAATGGGGTGGGGGGCAGAGGGAAGACACACGGGAGGGCGATGCAGGTGACGAGATGCGCCAGGGAGCAGGGGGCAGGGCTTACACAGGAGGTCACCGTGTTGGCTGTCACCATCCCCACCAACTTCCTAGTCCAACCTGAGAGGACAGTGCTGACAGGTCCTAGATTGAAAGTCTCCAAGGGTAGAGGGCAGGTGTAGGGCCCCTGGGTGCCAGGAGATGACTGGAGGCAAGACACACAGGCAGGCCTGGCTCTCGTGTGTGTGTGTGTGTGTGTGTGTGTGTGTGTGTGTGTGTGTGTGTGTGTGTACACCCAGCACAGGGCTCCTTTCACTGGCACTCTTTAAACAGAAGTGAAAACAACTGGAAGGGCCTTAGGGGCATTTAGCTTTCTACAAATGGGTGACAACGGCCTAGTGGAGGGAAGGTAGGGTCCCAATCCTACACCTTCACAAGCCAGAGCCCACATCCATCGAGGGAAGAAAACGGGCCATGGAGTCAAGGGAGCACAGAGGACCTGGACTCTGACAGTGACTCGCTTCTCCTCCCAGCTGGGCCCACCCATCTCGCAGGGAGGGTGGGGGTGAACAAGACAGCCAGCTGAGGGCCTTCATGGAGGGTGGAGGTTCTCAGTACAGGCCCCCAGGCCCAGGAAGAAGCAGGGCATTCGGCCCTCAGAAGGCACCTGCCCGCAGTATGCCAGGCCCCATTATCAGCACAGCGTGTGGAAGCCGACGCTCTCCGGGTGCGCCTCCTGCAGATGTCCCTCCCTGCACAACAGCCCTGCTCTCCCTCCGGCAGGCTGCCCGCAGACTCAGTCCTCACTGCCTCCGGATGCCAAGGCACCAGCTGCTGCCCCAGAGCCTGGCACAGCATTCGCTGCAGCTGGCGAGGCCTGGTTTCCTGAGGCTGTGGGGCAGCGAGGCTGGTGGGGCACGGGCCACATCGGGACAGCCGGAAGCCCCACTCTGCCCACCTGAGGCCTCCAGCAGAGAGGGCCAGAAAACAAAGAGGAGGAGTCAAGGAGAGACAAGAAGGGAAAAGTAGGGAAGAATGACGATGTGGAGGCAGGTCACGTAGAGAAGGAGAAAGATGGACCATGGAGACAGCGCAGAGTTGGGAGAGCAAGAGATGACAGGGAAGCAATCTGGATAAATACAAGCGCTAACTGGGAAGGGACAGGTAAGGGTGATGGAAGAGGGCCAGCAAGGAAAGGGGGACAGAGACCTCTGGGGAAAGGAAGCCAAGGCCTTGCTGTTTCCATAGCAACCAGGCCTGCTGCCCAGGCACTGGCAGAGCCTGGGGGTTCAAGGACCAGAAAAGGGAACGTGTTTGACCTTGAGTTTGCTCCACGTCCTAGTCTCTCCCGAAAGCCCGGCTTCCCCTCCCACTCTCTCACCTTCACTGCAGTCAAAGAAAATATTAAAAGGAGATTCAAACAGAAAGAAAGGAAAGAATAAGGCAACCACGTGGAAAAGTGATTGGAACAGAACAAAAGAGCCTGGTGAAAAGGAGCGAGGCGGGCCTAGAGCCGGACCCCGGCTGCCAAGGCAAAGTGGAGAAACGAGGCCATTCCTCGACTCTTCCAGGCTCCGCTCCGGTCTCCTGGGAGAGGAGCCAGAGTAAACCTGTCCTCCACTGCCTGCCACCGCCAGAGACCCAGCAGGCCAGGGATGGGAAGAGGCTCGGAGCAGCCAGAGGGAACCTGGAAGAACTGGAGGAGAGCGACGGAGAAGAGATGGGTAAATGTGAACCAGAAAACCCAAGAACGGTGAGAGGGACAGACAGAGACAGCCCTGGAGTGGGGAGGAAGCAGCAGGACCTCTTGGGATTGGTGGCGATGGGGAGGTGGTCTGTCAGGTAAGGATGTGGGGGTCGCCCTGCTCACTGAACTCCCAAGAGCAGGAAGCCGAGCTGAAAGAAGCTGGACCTGAAACAGCAGGGGGCGCTCGCTCCCATCTCGCCGTATGGACGCCCCGGAACTACAACAACTCCCAGTAGCACTTGAACATTACACCTCCTAACCGTCCCGGCACAGGGAAGGGGTCACTGCTGACACTCGTTTGTCTCCCAGGGTCGGGGAAGTGGAGCCCCACCAGGGTCCCCAGTCAAGCTGGATGTGGCTAGAGACCAGGTGTTGTGGTCCTGGACCTCTAAAGGCCGTGAGGGGCAGAGCAGCTGCCTCCTTTTCAGGCCCTGCTCAAAGCCCTCCTCTGGGAAGGTCTCCAGCCCCCTTAGCCCCTCCCTGCTCTCAAGCACTACAGCTGTCTGTTCTGCTCATTTGGCACTTACTGCCTAGTAACATCTTGTACTGCTCCCTTGAGAGGAAGTATGATGTGAAAAAGAAGACCTGGGCACTAATGCTGGCTCTTGCACCAGTTGTGACCTTGGCCAAGAGGCAGCATCTCTAAGGCCCAGCTTCCTCCTCAGAACAAAGGAGCTGATCGTCTGCCTACCTCCCAGGTTGCTGTGGGCATCTAGAAAGAGACTAGAGAGGGTGAGGCTTCCTAAACTGTAAACCATTCCACAAATAAATGACTCATGTTACTGGGGATGTAACGTTCTGTGTGTGTATGCGCTGCCTCTCTCTCTCTCCATCAATGAATAAATTAACTTCTCTGCACAAAGTCTACACTTTGCCTATACTTTGCATGTACCAACACTGTATTGTAGTTATTTGTTAGAACGTCAATGAGCCCCTTGAGAACAGAGCCCATTCACCCATTTAAAATAAATCTGCTGAGCACACGCCTACATATGTGCCAGGAGCCGTGGAAAGCACCAGGGGTATATGAACGAAAATACCCAATCACTATCCTCAGGGAGCTCGGTTGAGAGGGGGAGGCAACCAGGTAAAGTGACAGTTACAATGCTGTGTGGCAAGTGATATAATGAATGTGCAGACAAAGGGAGTGCCGCGCAGAGTCTGGGGTTTTCCAAGGGAGCTTGGGGGAGACTTCCAGTGCGGGTGGCCTAGCTGCTTTTTCAAGAGTCAGCTGAAAGAGATACCAAATGGCTGGGGAAGAGGTCAGAGATGGCAGAAATCCAGGCCAACAGAACAGCATGTCCTAAAGAACAGGACTTGATAGCCCTAGGGCTTGGCACCCACTGGTGCTCCTTGAGGGGTTGCTTCCCTGCTCTGCAAACTTCTTAGGAAGAGATTCTCTTAAGAGATAGCCTCAGTGCAGGAAAAATAGGGAGCTTGAAACCTACAGCCCTGAGACAGGATAAAGGGCCCCAGGCTGGCCTCAGGGGCATTGGTGAGGTCAGTGTCCTCATCTGTAAACCAAGGACCACAAGCCCTTCCACAGGGGTGGGGGAGGGGGGGCGTGAAGGCTCACTGAAGTGACGCCTGTGTTACATACCTATTAAAAATGCCAATGTCTTCACCAGAATCCCCCTGGACTGACACCCAGCATGCTGTCAGAATTTGACCGTTAAATGGGATGTCAAACCTGCCACCTAGCCACTCTCCCAGGGAAACAGGTACTCTCAAGGCATCTGTTCTTTGGCCTAAACAACTGCCACAAGAAGACATCTATGTTCTAGAAATAGGTCATCAGGACAACGGGGCTTTGGGAAACAGACGGAGCTTGGTGGCCCTTCACACCAGGGCAGGTACTGCGGGGGCCGGGTGGACCTCAGAGCCAGGAGAAGGCACGAGGCCTCTGTTGATTCTGCTGCCCTCCAGGAAGTGAAGTTGGCCTGCGGGGGTGGTAAGGGCTGGGCTCTCTGGGAACCGTGGGATCACTGACCTTTTGATGGCTGGTGCACATCGCCGGCTCCTCCTCTCCCGGCCCCCCCCTCGGAGAACAGTAAGGACCCTACTGGAGAAGCAGAATTGGGGAGTCAGGTACAGGGGGCTAGCCAGGCAGTCCCACCCCAGCCTTGAGGTGATAGAGAGCCCTTTCCAGGGCAGAGCACCTGCCTGGAGGTACGGTGGAGGTGGGGGTGTGCTCTGGATGCTCAATTGCTTCAGGGCATCTGGGGAAGGAGCTGGTTGACAAACCAAGAACCACCAGCCCCATGAACCCCATCAGACTCACAGCCACTGGTTGCACCCCTACCCCAGGGCTAGGGAGATTGGGATGGAGGAGCAGAGGCCTCACTGCTGGTTGAGGAGCCCCTTCTGCCCGACAGCCTGCCAACAGGACAGCCCTCTGGTCCTGGGGGCCCTGAACGTCCACGGCCACTCTCGACCCCGACCTGCTGGACCAGGTTCCAGCTCTTCTACTCGTACAATAGCTTGACACAGCACCCCCTCTTCCAAAACCACCTCAGTCCCCACACCAAACCCCTCTTCTGTTCTCTGACCATCCTCAAGGCAAGCCTGGTTCTCCCTCTATACCCGTTCATTTACTACAGTGTGTGCTCTCAAGGTTGCCTTCGCCCACTTCTTGGCTAGTTAGACTAAGGGGCTTCCCAGGGGCGGGGCCACACTCCGTTTGCTCCTGGTCCTTGCATGGTGCCCTCAGCAGGGCTGTGCACACCAGCAGATCCTAGCAGGCCGAGCTCACCGTGGGAGCAGAAAGGCCTTTCTCAGGGAGGACATCTCACTCCCCGCTGCCCAGTCCCCCAACCCCGGGCCTCCTCTCCAAAGTCCCTGCAGGCACGCATCCCCACATCTGGGCCCCAAGGCTGTCCTGAGCTCTTTGCCCACCCCGACCAGTGACTCCCAGACACCACAGCTACCACCAGACCCTAGGAGACGGTTCTTGAGGGGAACTCAAGGATAGAGCTTAAAAGTCCCTGTCAGGGCCCTGACTCCAACTCAAATCCCCAGAACTAAAGCTAGAATAATGCCTGAGCTGTGGCTTTTCGGGGGTGGGGTGGGGGGTGGGGGTGGGGGCTTTAGGGATCCTTCAGGCCTTTATCTATGACAATGGTAAGCCATAGCCGGCATCTCCAGAACCAGGCACTGAGAGGCAAGAAGGATGTGAATCAATCAGCCAGGCCCTGGCTACCCACTCGGGATTTCTTCCTTCCACACATTTCTTGTCATAACTTCATATCCCTGCACGAATTCCAGGTCTCTACCGCCCCAGGCCTAAATCCATCCCATTTCAGATCTCAGTCTCTCCCCACAGCCCAGCCTGCATCCTGTAGGCCTCTCTTGCCTACAGGCTAAGACCCTCACCCCATCTCTCAGGAAGGTGAGCCCCGACAGAGGACCACCCTGGGCAGGGGAACAGTGCCTGAAGGTCTAGGAGGGGGTCAGTGACAGGAAGGTCAGAGCTGGGGGATCGTGGTCAGGACTCCTGGGCTCTGTCTCCAGGTTTGTTGAACACCAGGGCTTTTAAAGACGGTAAGGACTTGGTCGAAGGAAGGCTAAAAATATCTGAGCAGTCCCAACGGTACCACCAATTAAAGGCTGTGTAATCACTAGCAAGTCACTTCATCTCTCTGGGCTTAAATGTCCTCATCTGTCAAACAGGGTCAGGAGACATCCTCAAGTCACTGGGCAAGGGTGTATGGGCCAGAGTAGGGCGGCAGGGGGGAGCTGTGGAAAGGGGGCATCCCACAGCAGCAGGGTGAGGGGAATGAGGCTGCCTAAAATCCTGTTCCTCCAGCCCATGCTTTTCTCTTTTGTATTTGGGTTCACAGAAGAGAAAGAATGATCAGAATGAGTGGAAGGAAATAAAACACCACCATGAGAAAGAAAAAAGAAAAAAGCAAGATACACTATCAGGAAAACGCAAAAAAGGTGACTGGAGACAACGGCAGGAGTTCAAACATCTCTTGATGTCAGAAACCAAGGTGGGATGAGGGCGGATGGAGTGAGTCGGGGGAGTTAGGGGAGGGGAGAGCACACACCGGGACTAGCCCCCCACCCCCCACCCCAGCACCCAGTAAAATAAAGATATGGCAGAGGAAGGGGGTAGGAAGGCAGGAAGGAGGCAGGGCAGGTGGAGGAAGGGGAAGGGGGTGGGGTGGGGGCGGGGCCAGAAAAATCCAGGCGCAGGTTGAGGGCCATCCAATCCAAACCAAATCAGAACTTCAAACCATACCTTCGCTGTTTAACGTCAGGTGAGCCGGACCTTGGAAAGGGGAAGGAGAGAAAGAAAGAGAGGAGAAAAAAAAGAAGAAAAAAAGAAAGAAAAGGGGAAAGAAACAAAGAAAACACGAGTCATCAAAATCAGCCAGAGAGAGGGGAGAAAAAAAGCTTTTGCTGCCACAATTTAAAAACCCTTTTAACTTGTGACAGACATCGGGGGAAAGCCCCCAGCCCAGAGCTGAGGGAGGGGCCCCGATGCCGAAACAGAAGGTGGGGGGCACGAGAGGGGGGGAGAGAGAGAGAAGGGGGCGCTGGAGAGGGGGAGGGGGGACAGGCAGAACCAGAGGGAGGAGGGGGCAGGGGGCTACTGCACGGGGAGAGGAGAGTTTGGTTTCTTTTTTTTTCTTCTTGCCGGAAAAAAAAAAGGAAAAGGAGGAGAAGCATGAGGCTGGGAGGGCTGCTTTTTCCTTTTTCTTTTTTTCTTTTTTTTTTCTTCCGGGAGACGGAGAGAAAAAAAAACAGTCAACGAGAAAAACGATTCGGATGAAGGAGAAAATAAAACACAACACAAAAATCAAAGCCACCTGGAGAGAAAGAGAGTGTCCTGTTAGCATGGGATTGAGCTGGCAAGCGGGATCTCCACCCTCCACCCCATCCCCAAGCCTGGCAGAGACAGGAGGACTGGAACGTGAGGAGCCTGGGCCTGGACGGCCTCTCCCACCAAAGGGGGCTGTGGAAAAGCCTCTACCCAGGCCCCATCCCCCAAACTGCACCCCCCACAGCCTCGGAATGGGTAGCAGGCACCTTGTACACCTGGGCTCTGCGAAAACACCCGGCTCAGGAGGACAAAGAGCAGCAGCAGGTAGGAGGAAGCAGAATCTACGGGGATGCTGGATCAAGGGGGTCTTGGGACTGCTCTGGTGGTCCAGGGGCTAAAATGCCACATTTCTGCTGCCGGGGGCCCTGGGTAGTCAGGAAACTAAAATCCCACATGCCCTGGGGTTTGGCAAAAAAAATTAAATAAATAAAAGAATGGGGGTCTGGGACCTTCCATGGGGAGGCCTGGGAGGCTAGGCCAGCACTCTTGGACAGCAGAGACAAAAGAGGATAGCCAAGACCCCAGGAGGGAGCTCCCTGAGAGGTCAACACACCTCATTCAAAACTATTTTATGAAAAAAACAAAAACCTATTCTACGGAATCTCTTTCTCCGGCCAGGTCCCCTCTGAGGTGACCCGAAAGCTGAATTTTGGAAATGGAAAACACCAGCCCTACATCCAAGACTGAGAGCAAGATTTGTTGGAATTTTTTTCACAGTTGTCTTGGTCCCTTGAGAGAGCCTTGTCAGCTCTGATTTGAGGGCCCCCTCGGCCTCGAGGGGAGAGACTCTGGCCCACTCTACCAGTACCCCAGTCCCTGAAAGGCACCAATCAAGGGAAACTCCCCTCCAGAGAGGCTAGCAGCACCAGGCCCCACAGCTGAGCTGAGACCCCGGGGCTCCCCAGGCAGCCAGCCAGCCCCACCAACCTCTGCCCTCACCTTCCCACCCCTGCACCCGTGGGGTCTGGCCAAGAGAGTGGGGGAGGAACAGCCCTGCAGCACCACATCACCCCTGGAAACCACCCCAGGGGCTGTGATCGTGAGATATGGGCCCTGGAGGCAGAAAGGCAGGACCGGGACAGAAGATAGGGGAAAGTACCCCAGCTGTCTCTGGGGCAAGGCTGAGGGTCAGGACGCCTGGGTTCCAAAAAGAAAGACAGCAAAAAGGCCAGAAGGGCACGGCCGAGGGCCGAGGGCCTGGACCCTGCGGAAGATGAGCAAATGGTTTCTGTTGCCCCCTTCTAGTCTCAGGCGGCATGGGTCTTTCCCCACCTCTGGGTCTGAGGCCAGCTGGGGCAGGGGAGCACCGCTGCTGAGGGCTGCCTCCAGACAGAAGAGCTCTTGGGGAGACACAGGTTTCATCCACAAAACTGGAGGGAACCCAAGTATTTGGACCGAGTCTCATTCCTTGCTCCGAATGCCCCTACCAACTGTTTCCCCCAAAACTACCATCTTCCTCCAAACCCCCTACACGCAGGACCCAGACCCGGGGCCCTAGCCCCTCATCCAGGTCTTCCAGCCCCAAGAGCCGAGTGCCCTGTGAACCCCACTTCTGCCCCCACAGGCCCGCACTACTGCTGGGGGCAGCGGCTTCTCGGCCTCGCAGACCCTTGCACTGCCCGGCTCCCCGCCAGCCTCATTAGCATGCGGCACTCTCCTCTGTCACCACGGCAACCAGCTGCTCAGCTCCCTCAGCCGTGACAGCACCAGCCATCTTGGGGAAGGGGAGGCTGGTTGCCTACCCCGTCATCTGTCTACCCACAGCTCAGGCCAGCCTGGCCCAAGGGTGCCCTCCCTAAAGCCTGCCTCCCCGCCGGGCCTGAATTCTCTGCTCTCCCCAGGCCCTGACCCTCCTCCGTACACCCCTCCCTGCTTCCACCTGTGGCATCAGCTCCTCCGCCTGCCCCTGAAGAAGAGCCGGCAGTGATGGATGGCATTACTAAGGGTCCTTTCCCAGGCCACTTTGTCTGGCTGCTTCTGGGTCTCCTCTCCCCTACAAAAGGCTAGAGGGAAAGGAGGCAGGGTTACCAGGATCCTCAAAAGGAGATACTTGACAGGAGCCTGGGGAGCAGGATGGCTGGGTTCCTGAGAGAAAGCTAGGCCTGAGCCACAGTGTCAAAGGACCGGAAAAGGGAGTGAAGGCACGGAGGACTCAGAAATCTGAAGGGGGACCCGCAGAGTCCAGAGTATAGTGCCACCGAGGAGTTCCCCAGTCCACCCCCATGAAGCCAGCACCTGCCAGACCTACTGCCCCACTCTCAGCAGCACCCCCTCACTCTCCTACCAGAACCCCAGGGAGGACCAGCGTCGAAAGGAGCAAGAGGGCTACAGGGGAAAAGACTGGAAGACACACAAGCAGCCACATCACAGAGACACGCAGATGCATCACATCCCTGCGTGTGTATACACACACACATACACACACATATACACACACACACATAATGCATACACAGAGCCACAGACACACCCCTGCCCAACCACTGACATGCAGGCGCATGCAAGGCCTCATCCAGACCAGCAGGCCACCATGGTGTCCCCAAGGGATGGCTGAGTGGGCTCAGTCCCCACTGTCCCCACAACCCAGCCTCTCTCTTGTCCCGCTAGTCTACTTGTTTGGAGAACTGTTCTTTATTTTCTCCCCTTCAGCTCCAGGCACTGCTCCTCCCCTACCAGCCCTCTGGCTTCTTCTGGAGGCCTGGCTGTTCCCCGCGAGCTTCTCCCCTTTCTGCCCCTCCCTGCGCTGAGTCCTTCCTCCTCCCGCCTCTACTTACCCCCCCTCCTTCCTCTGCTCTGTCTGCCCCCCTCCCGCCAGGCTCTCCCCTCGACCCTTTCCCCCTCTTCCTCTTGCATCTTTCCCTTTGTTCCGGAGGAGACATGACATCAAGAGCAAGTAAAAGTCACATCAGCACTAAATCTTATCTCCAGCCCTCAGAAGGCTACATCCATGCAGACTCTCTCTCACACACACACACACACAAAGGTAAACACTAACACACAGAAAGGCAGACCCAGACAGGACAGATGCAGACACAGATGCAGACACTTCTACAGAGGCTCCAGAGACAAGGGCCACAGAAGACAGGACGCTGGAGGGGCACACAGCTCCAGACACACTCAGACGCATATACAAGTGTACGTGTACAGATGTGCACACAGACATTACCGAGCTGCATGAACATGTGTGCACGCAGGTTCACATACACACACGCATGTGCACGTGGGTGCCTGCCTACAGGGATCGGGGGACCTGAGGACACTCAAGGAGAAGGGACATCAGGGAGAGAGACGAGCCAAACGTGGACATCACGAGGGAAAGTGGATTCCAGCCCCACACTCAGCCAAGCCCCCCTCGCCTTCTTTCTGTCCCAAACTCCTGCATCCAGGACAGCGTAGGCCCAGGGAGCTCCCAGCCTGGGCGGCCCACATGCTTTCCACTCCCACTGCTCCAGGAAGAAAGTATGGGACGGGTTTGGTGACCGGATTCCTCTCTCCCTCCCAGCCCACTGCCTGCCCTCCTGTGGGGGCCACGTGAGCTCCACTGCGGCCCTGCCTTCAAGCCTGGACCATCCAACCCAGTCTTTTTTCCCTGATCTGGTCCACCTCGAAGAAGGAAAAGAAACATGGAAAAGCACAGTGAGAGGAGAAAGTTCAGAGAATGACAGGAACACAGAGGGAGCCTGGGGAAGGACAGAAACAAAGAAAGAAGTCCAGGAACAGAGCCCTGGAGAAAAAGAGAGGCAGAGACAAAAACCAGAGAGAGAGAAAAGGCAAATGAAGCAGAAGACAGGGAAAGAATGGACAGAGAGACCCTGAAGAGAGGCACGCTCTGCGCCCTTTCCTGGGCCTGGGCTGAAGGAAGAAGCAGACCACCCTACCTACTCATGCCAGCCCGGGAGACAGGGGACTGCAAGTGTGTCAAAGAGGAGAAACAGCCACCCAGACCACACCCCCTGATCAGGGCCCCGACCCCCCCACCCCTGGCCTGCACGCTTCAGACGCTGGAGCGAATTCTACCTGAGCACCACCCCCAGGCCCTGGCAGTATGGCCCTTCTACGCTTCCTCCCCTGGGCTGAGCAAAAACATATCTTCTCAGTCATTTCTGGACACTTGTGAATCTTCAGCCCCACCCCTCCAGCTCCACTCCCAGTCTGGTCTCCTCCCAGGGAGAAAGACAGGCCGGTGGGCAGAAGTGCTAAGGACAGGCAGTGGAAGGACTGGTGCTGCCAGGCACTTTTCCCCAGCAAACCAGAAAGAGGGAACGGGTGAGAGGCGGGGCCAAGGCAGCCAAGAGGACAACCAGACATCCTACCCTGGGGCCCCCCACACATGGGCAGGGGAGGGAAGCACTAGGACCCCCAGCAATTGACCCACCACTCCCAGCGACCGAGAGGCATCACTCACCTTCCATGGGGTGCTCCTCTATAGGCCAGCGAGGTTCAGGAAGGGGGAGGCAAAGAGAGAGAGAAAAAGAGGGCTGTTAACGAGGGTACCAAGGACAGGGCTCCAAGCGGAGTGATGGGAGGTGGGTTCAAGGTCTTCTAGCCTGCCCAGGCCTGGACACAAGTCACCCAACCTGGAAGGGCCCTGGGGGATGAGACAGAGACCAAGCTGTTCCCTGAGTCGGCACCTCACACATAGGGTCACACAGCCCAAGGGGACCTGAGCCTAAGTCACATTTCAGGAAACTGAGGCCCAGGACAGGGAGGCGACCGTTCAAGGTCACATGGAGAATCAGAGGCTAGGCCAGGAGCGGCAGTCAGGCGCCCAGCCTCCCCTGGCATGCTTCTCCCTGCACGCCACCATGTCTCAGAGACAGATGGGGACACGCTCACGCAGGGCTCACCCTCACTGACACACTGACACACATAGGCACTTAGTGATGCAGAGACATGTATAATCTCTCACACAACTCACACCTGAGGCCTTTGCACACTCAGACCCAACCGTGCTCCCCATCACCACCCTTGGGGTTGGGGAGTTAGTACACAGCTTCTGTCTCAAAGTGCTGCGTGACTCCCATCCCAGTCACTCAGCCTCTCTGAGCCCCCAGCACCTCTCCAGGGTGGAGATGGGTGGACTAGAGCTCCTCTGAGGCCCCTTCTGGCTCTGGTTCCGTGATTCTGGGATAAATGACTTTTCAACAGCTAGGTGAGGCAAAGTGCCCCCAGGCTGGATGGGCTACTTCAGTGGTAGAAGGGAGTCAAAATTCGGGGGGCCAGACTGAGCCCACCCCTCTGTCATGCCACAGTCTTTGGGCAGTCAGCCCTCACCGCTTAGGGACCTGCCTGAACCTGTCCCTGGGGCTCACCACGTACGGCAAGAGAGAATGAAGGGAGGGAGGAAGCCGAAAGGTGATTCCTTCAACTAAGCTCAAGAAGGCTGGGCTCACACACACACACACACACACACCCACACCCATGCGTAAGTGGACCCCAGGATACACACATGCATAGGCAAACAGCTATTCAGGACACACTCACGCCCATGTGCACACACCATCTCCTACCTCCAACCTCACTTTGTGTTATTGTCTCATCCACTCTCAGGGGGTTAGGTAAACTCCAGAAGCACACACTGTCATTTGTCACATCTTATACCCGCCCCCACAGTACACACACAGGCTCCATGCAGAATCAATACCCGCACAGTGATCTAATACATAATATGAGCTGCACACAGCACACCGCCCCCCACTCCCTCCAGGGGCTGGAGACCCACCCCACCCCACCCCCCGTGAGGAACACAGCTCCCTTTTTTGTCTATGATCTATTATCTCCCATTTTCTAAACCACACACACAAGCCCGTACGTATCTACATGTGTTACACACACACTTCTCTACAACCCAGAGCTTCTTTTACCTGGCAGCCGCATCCCCCAACAGCCAAGTATACAATGACTTGCTTAAATAAACTGAATCACATGACATTTATGGCGGGGAGGGGAGCTGGCTAGGAAGGGTCCCCCAGGAAAACCTTTGGGCTCTCGTGAGCAGCCCTGTGTCTGGGATCACTTTGGCCCCCATGTGCTGGGGCCCTGGCCGGTCAGCACACTCATCTCTCCAGCTCCTGCACAAACAAGCAGGCTCAGTGTTTCTGGATAACCCAACATGGCGGGGATTGCAAACCCTATTTCCACCTGCCACAAATGTGGGTCATGCTACACTCAGGAAGGTCAACGACCAAGTATAGTTTGCTGCCTGCACGAGTCCCCTGTCTCCTGGCTTCCTAGCGAGGCATCTGGGGACTCACTGGCCTCTCCTTCTTGGATGCACTTCGCTTTCTGCTGATTCACCTGTGCCCCTCACCTGCCATCATGGGCCCCTCCAGGCTCAGCCCTGCGCCCTCCACACTCCTTTCTCTTCTCCCACCCTCCTCCGTGAGCACTCACTTTCATGGCTAAGGGACCCCCAAACCTGTATTTGCAGCCCTGGCTTTTTCCCTGCGGGCCAGTCCTGCACCCCCGGCTGTGCACTCAGCAATCACTCAATTCCTGACATCCAGTCCCCGCTCAAGCCACACTCGACATCTCCACCCTCTGCAACAAAGTGCCTGTTTCCCTGCCTTCAGCAAAGGCACTGCTTTCAACAAACGCTTCTTTTTTTTTAATTTTATTTTTTGGCTGCACTGAGTGGCATGTGAGATCCTAGTTTCCAGACCAGGGATTGAACCCATGTGCCCTGCACTGAAAGCACAGGGTCTTAACCATTGGACTGCCAGGGAAGTGCCTCAACCAACACTTCTTATGGAGTATATGCCCCACACTCTGCCAGGCTCCAGAGATGCCATGAGCCAGTCACACATTGTGTGCCATCACATACCAACTTCCGGGCAACTCTCACAAGCTCGGTATGTTACCTCCCTCCTTTGCACAGGAAAGGACACTTGCCCAGGAGCACAAAATCACCTCTGCCTTTGCCCACTGCACTCCTTGGTCATCAGAGCCCCCACACTCACCCCTGACCCGGGTTCCTGCCTTAGTCTCCTGCTGGTTGGTCCCCCCCGTCCAAACCCAGCCCGGCTCTCTTGGTACATGTACCAGATACACCTGACTAAGTACCATCGTGGTCAATACACATGCACACACGCACACACACACACACACACACACACGGGCAGAACTTCTCAGAAGCTCAGGCACAAACCTCTTCCTTGCTCCTGACCTGCCTTCAGAGAGATGTGACCCAAGTGGCTCATGGGCTGAGTGTCCTCCTGTCCACGGTGGCCCTCTCCTCCTGCCAGCCTTCCCTGATCAGATCAGGCACCCAGAAAGCAGCCTTGATCTTTTTTTTTCCTATACCAATCACCAGGTCCTATCAATTCCAGCTTCTAAAACTCTAAAAGCTCAGCTCAACTCCTTGAAACTCTTCCATCCCTCAATCACCATCAGCACAGCCTAAGGCCACACCTCCTCAGACCCTCTTATCAGAACACTCTTAAAGGATCTCCCCCTACAGCAGTCTTCTTACCTGTAATTCACAGTCCAAGCACCACCAAAGTGGTCCAACCAAGTCATGACCCTGCTTAGAACTCTTCAAGGCTTCCCAGGACCTACAAGATCAAGTCCAATCTTTTTTTTTTATTTAATTTTATTTATTTTTGGCTGCACTGGGTCTTTGTTGCTGCGCCCAGGCTTTCTCTAGTCATGGCAGGGGCTACTCTTCATTGCAGGGAGGGCTACTCTGTTGCAGTGAGCAGGCTTCTCACTGCAGTGGTTTCTCTTGTTGTGGAGCACAGGCTCCAGGCGCTCAGGCTCAGTAGTTGTGGCCGATGGTCTTAGTCACTCCACCGCATGTGGGATCTTCCCGGACCAGGGATTAAATCTGCATCCCCTGTATTACAAGGCGGATTCTTAACCTCTGGACCACCAGGGAAGTCCAAATCCAGTCTTTTTTTGTTTTTCTTTGGGCTGTTTTTTGGGAGGCTGTGCTTGGTCTCAGTTGCAGCACACAAGAATTTTGTTGTAGTGTGCAGAATCTTTGTGGCAGAGTGCAGGATCTTTAGTTGCGTCACACAAGCTCTTAGTTGTGGCATACGGGATCTAGTTCCCTGACCAGCGATCAAACCCTGGCTACCCACGTTGGGAGGGCAGAGTCTTAGCCACTGGACCACCAGGGAAGTCCCAGTCCAATTTTCTTGAGAAAGCCCATTCGAGGTTTTACCGTGCCTCCCTCCAACCTCCCCTCCTTGCAACAATCCAGGCTCCAGCCACACCCCATTTCTCCACATTTCCCTAACATGCCATGTGTCTATACATACTATTCCCTCGGCTGCCTGAGAAGTCGACTCCTGCTTTCCGACTAGGTCAGTCTATGTGGGTCTGTGTTCTGAGCTGATCTCCTAGCTATCCCTCTTTTGTGCCAGTTCTCAAGATGTACCTTGGGTTGTTATTTCACTTATCGGATCTCTATTGCGATTGTGTTTCCATGTCTGCTTCCTGGCTGGACTGTGAGATCTCCAAGAGCAAGGACAATGTCTCATTCATCTCTGTGTATCCAGCTGCTCACACAGTTCCTGGCTCAGAAAAAGGCAGGCCTGTGTTTGTTGAATGAATAAAAAGTTAAAAGTGAACACTCCTCACTTACCCAGCACTTTGAGTGAGCCTGACTCTTTCCGTGCACCATTTCCCTCCTGTTAATACTTCATCAATAGATACTATTACTCCCTCAGAGAGATGGGGAGACCAAGGCTTGGAAATTGGAAGAAACTTGCCCAAGGCCACACTGCTGGGCAGAGGGGCAGAATCAAAATCTGAACCAAATCAGTCTGGCTTTTAAAAGTTCTGATGGGCTGCATTCTGGGCCTGCAAGTCAAGATTTCTAGAAGCTGATTTTAATCTGCAATTCCGATCTTACTTCCCATAAAGCACAACCAGGGACTTCCCTGGTGGCCCAGCCAGTGGCTAAGATGCTGCACTTCCAATGCCTGGGTTCCATCCCTAGTCAGGGAACTAGATCCCGCATGCTGCAACTAAGACCCAGCACAGCCAGAGAAATAGGTAGCTTAAAAAAATAATAATAAAGCACAACCATCTTGATCTGATACACTCAACTCACATCCTCTAGGCTCTGCACGTAGGCCATTTTCCTGGCAGTAAAACCCTAGTCTTTCCTTTACCTCCACAAATCTCACTCAGCCATCCTCCAAGATCTAGCCAAGTTCTACCTCCTCCTTGAAGCCTTCTCTGACCACGAGGGTTAATAATCATAGTATCATTTATTGATCACTTAGAATAGTGCCTGGCACATCGTAAAGTGAAAGTGTTAATCAATCAGTCATGTTCAACTCTTTGCAACTCCATGGACTATAGCCCGCCAGGGTCCTCTGTCGATGGAATTTTCCAGGTAAGAATACCAGAGTAGGTAGCCATTCCCTTCTCCAGGGGATCTTCCAGAGCCAGGGACTGAACCCCGGTCTCCTGAATTACAGGCATATTCTTTACCATCTGAGCCACCAGGGAAGACCTAAGGATTTCCATTTGTTGTTGTTCAGTCGCTAAGTTGTGTCTGACTCTTCGCGACCCCATGGACTGCAGCATGTCAGGCTTCCCTGTCCTTCACCATATCCTGGAGTTTGCTCAAACTCATGTCCATTGAAAAAAAAAAAAAAAACTCATGTCCATTGAGTCAGTGACATCATATTTCCATGTATTCACTTATTTAGTCCTCACAACGCATGACCTCCATTTCACAGAGTAGGACATTGAAAAACAATGCAATTCAGCAACTTGTCCAGGTTCATACAGCCAGCAGTTAGCAAACCCAAGATTAAGCCCAGCAGCCCATGCTCTTAACCATTCCACCCTAGGAGGCTCTCCTTGGGAACATCTACCTCATCTCTGGGATCTTACAGCAGTCGCTCCCCACCCAGCTCTCTCAGCTGTCCATCACTTTCTGCCTGGAGCTGCCTCCCAACAGCAGAAGCTGTCAGGACCACAGATATTAGATGCTAGAGCTGACAGAGTGATTCCACATATGTGACCTCATTTACTCAACTTTCATACACGCAGGTCTTGACTGCCTCCCCAGAGGGCATAAATGGTATTGCCTTGACTAACAAGAATTCAGGATTCCGGCAGATTCATTATCAAGGACAGTGATGAAGACCTGAACCGAAGAAAAGAAACAGTGCTAAGCAGCCACAACCAACATGATAACAGTTATACATTAAAAACTGTTATTTTCTCATAGGGGAGCCTCTCACACCCAACCCAGAATCCGCTCTCTGTTAGTGACACACAATTCTAACATGCTGGGAATGCCGATTTCCAGGTTCACGATTTGGGGGGGTTGCTCTGCTCCAAAGGGTGGAGGTGGAAAAACTAGAAAAAGCCAACATAAGAACACAGAAGTACAGCAATCTGGCATCATTTCAGGCAGGGACCTACCTCAACAAAGGAAGCACTGAGTGACAGTCCGGTGCAATACCTGTGGGGAATCACGACAGCCTGAGTCATCCTGAAAAGGCTAAATCACCTTCCGAATGTGCTTAGACAGGCAGGGAGGTGTGCAAAAGATTTTTTAAAGATTTCCATCTGAAATGTTGTAAATGGTGGTGACTTTCGTATTTTAATGGGATAATGCCCCCCTTTTCAGGATGAGTTCCTCCCCGAGGGCTCCGGAAGGCTGAGAGTTTACTGATCGATTTCTACTGCCCTCTCTCAGTGGTAGAACAGCTGGCCAAAAAGACGGGGAACACCCTCATCACACACTGGCTGAAAGAAGAAGGTGTAGCCCAAAGAATCTGGGGTCATTACTGGTTTTGGATGAAATGCCGTCCTGAAGCACCTCCAATAAACCAAACGCAGGTCATCCATGACACAGCTGACTGACCGCCTTTTCTATTCAGAGGCCGCGTGGAGAAGGTGGGAGCCCCCGGAGTCAGCTCAGGTTCAGATCCCAGCTCTTAATCTCACGGGGTGGTCATGCCTTCAACATACCCAGCAGATGCCCACTAGCTGTGAGGCCCTGCTGTCTCCTCCCTTGACTGTGTGATCCAATTCCTTTCTGTTCTAACTGCTCTCTCCCAGTGTCTACAGCCGCTGCTTTCCCTCCTCCTCCCAAATGAGCCCCCTGACATCTCTTCACCTCCTCCTTGGCCACTTCATCTGACCCCAAAGTTTCCAATACTCTCTCCACACACGCAGCTCCCAGGTCTCCACCTGCAGCCCCACCTTCAACTCAAAACTCTGGTCTCACATTTCTGACTGCCTGGACACCTCTGTCCAGGAACGGCAAGACAGGGCTGTGATCTATGGCTCAAACCTGCTCCCTCTCCCAACTTTCCCCTCCCCTGTCACCCCACCATCATCCTTCTAACCAAGCAAACCTGAAACCTCACCACCTCTGCCCCTCCACATGGGAAAAGCAGAGTCCTACCGCTTCAGTCTCCGCCATGGCTCTCAGCCGCATTGCTGCTGCTGCCACCTCAGCCGCCACCACCCTTCCTCACTGCTCCCTAAGACAGCCAAGGTTCAGGGCCTCAGTGTCTCTTTCCTGAACTTTCTCCCACTGATTCCTCCACCGCATGGTTCTGCCTTCCATACTGCATTCTACCCTTCGCTCCCAGCTTCCAAAACACCATTCTTATTCACACACCTGCTCAAAATTGTTTTGTGGCTCCATTTACCGATACTCTATACACAGCATCCAATACACGTTAGTTGAATGATTTAAGTCAAAACTCTAAGACCTGGGGTATTTCCTGGTGGTTCAGTGGTTAGGACTCAGTGCTTTCATTCCTGGGAGAGCCTGAGTTTGACTCCTGGTCAGAGACCTAAGATCCTGCAAGCTATGAGGTGGGGGAAAACAAACAAACAAAAAACAACCCCAAGACCTGGCCTCAAGCTGCTTCTCCTGCTTTAGATCTCACTGTCTTCCCTTCACTCTTTGGTGCCCCTGTATGGCCATGATGTGAGCTTCCCCCTTCCACACCTTTGTTCTTACTAGCTCCTTTGCTTGGCGGGACCTCCCCAAACTAAGTTTACTGATCAACATTCAAGACCAGTCTTAAATAGTATGCCTTTTATTACTAATCCCCCAACTTGGCTTCCCAGGTGGTGCAAATGGTAAAGAATCTGACTGCCAGTGTAGGAGACCCAAGAGATGTGGGTTCTATCTCTGGGCCGGGAAGATTCACTGGAGAAGGAAATGAAAACCCACTACAGTATTTCTTGCCTGGAAAGTTCCATGGACAGAGGAGCCTGGTGGGCTATACCCCACGGGGTTGCAAAGAGTCAGACTGAGCATGTATCACACACAACTTGTAAACTCTCTCCTTCTTGAAAATCCCAAGAGTACTCCGCTTATAATAATACTGTCATTTATACCACTAGGCTTCCTTGGTGGCTCAGCTGGTAAAGAATCTGCCTGCAGTGCAGGAGACCCAGGTTCAATCCTTGGGTTGGGAAGAGCCCCTGGAGAAGGAAATGGCAACCCACTCTAGTAGTCTTGCCTGGAGAATCCCATGGACAGAGGGGCCAGGCAGGCTACAGTCCATGGAATCATGAAGAGTCGGACACAACTGTGTGACTTTCACTTCACTTTACACCACTAATTACCTACCAGATACTCATTTAATTCCCACAACAAACTTGGTGAGATAACCATACTTGTTCCCATTTTGCAGGTCAGGAAAAACCAGTCTGAAGGTTAGGTATTCATGTGACTCACAGGCCCAGTGAGTAGAAAAGTCAGATTTAAACCCAGATCTGACCCTCAGGAGACAGAGCTTCACTGTTACTAAGCTACACTGCCTCACTGCATCTTGCTGCATATAGCATGCTGTTTGCTTGCTGTTATTTCTCGAGCACTTTCTATGTGCCAGGCACTATTCTAAGCACTTTATATGAATTAGCTTATTTAATTCCCATAACAATTCTGTAAGATAGGTAGTATTACTGTCCCATTTTACAGATAAGGAAACCAGGCAGAGAGAACTTAAGTCCAAGGTCACTGCCCAGACAGCCCGACTACAGAATCTGTGCTCTTAACCACACACTGGCCTGCTTTTCATCTGGTTCCTCAGTTAAGCAGGCAACTCCCAGAGCAGTGTCTTCTCCACGTCTGACTCACCTACAGCTCCCAACACAAAGTTTGTCACAAAGGAGGGCTTGACAACAACCTGCTGAATTAAATTGCGAACAAACCTACCAAATACTTCCCTGGTGGCTCAGACGGTAAAGCATCTGCCTACAATGCGGGAGACCCGGGTTCAATCCCTGGGTCGGGAAGATCTCCTGGAGAAGGAAATGGCAACCCACTCCAGTATTCTTGCCTAGAAAATCCCATGGATGGAGGAGACTGTAGGCTACAGTCCATGGGGTCACAAAGAGTCGGACACGACTGAGTGACTTCACTTTCACTTTCACTACCAAATACACATGAGATCCATGCATCTATGTTCCTGTTAACATATGCATCATCACTGGTTTCATTTCTCTCCCAAGTGAGGTACACACCCCACACCTGACACGCCATGCCATCATATGCCTCTGCGCCCCCACTCCACTGAGGTATTCCACACATACTGGCACACTCTTCTTCCTTGATCACTTTTCAGCTCTTTCTCCCCACACATGAATGACATGAGGAGGAATTCCCATGAAAATCAATGCAAAATCCCAGTCTACTTGATTCCCACTTTGGCAGACAGTCAGCAGGAATACACACACTCAGTGACTCATACTTAGCCCTGTCTTCAATCACCTGTGGCCAGAACCCCAGAGAAAAGAAGTAGATTTCCTAGCATGGAAGTTCTCAGTCAATGGGCAGGCTCAGACCCAGGAAGGCAGGAGGGTCAGGGGGTGGGAGGTGTCCAGAGGATTCACCAACTAGCTGAAGGCAGATTGGTATCCCTTACATATAAAGCTAAAACAATTTTTCCTAATGTATATTTGATTAACCGCAATGGCAAATATAACATCAAAGCCATGTAAAAGCTTTCCTGAATTCATAGTAGCTTTGAGTCATCTATCTTCACAATAAACAGATATAAAAATAACCACTATTTGAAAGGGGTACTGTGAATTACTGACTTTTAAAAATGTCTTCAATCTCGGAAAAAGTTGGGGATCACTCAAAGCAGATAAGAATGAAGTAATTGTAATTTCCAGGGATGATTGAAGACTATGGCCCTGATCAGGAGCCAGACCTGTTCCCCTTAAAATCTTCCAACCCCAAACCCAATACCCAAAGGGGAGTGGCTCATTCCTTTCCTCCTTGGCTGGATGAGGATGTACTAGAAGTGTAATGAGCACAGGATATTACAAAACCTACCCAGGAAATAAGGAACAAATGTAAAGGGAGGGAATGAGGTCATGGGTGGGAGGAAAAGCAGTAGAGCTGTCACTGTGCCTGTCATCGCTAAATGTAATCAGAGTTTATCAGAGTTGATAACAACCAGGCCCACAACACATATCTGAAAATATACACATACATAGTTCCACATACACATACAGCCTTCCCCAAACCTTTATTCTATCAAATATTTGTTAATATCTATTCAGTCATCAAAGAGATGTTTATCAAACACCCACTAAGTGCCAAATACCACACTAGGTGCAGGGAATTCCAAGATGAATATCTCTACCTTTTTACCTCAGACAAAGCACAACTCCCTCAATGGATATCTCGCGCGCGCACGTGTGCGCGCGCGCACACACACACACACACACACAAAATGGGTTAGATATGCAGCTGCCTCTCCCAGCTACAACAGAGCTGACACAAACATTTAACTGATACACATCCAACATATATACACATGATACAACCACCCCATCACACACAGGTACCCAAACACATCTCAGACACACAACCACACAACGCACATTCCAAAGCACACATCTTGTATGGCTCACTGGGAGCCTCTGGCTGATAAATCCTTTCAGGGGATGAATACAAGGACTCTGGATGCATTTTTCATACACCCAGGCCAATTCTGCCACAGTGAGATCATGGACCAGTGGCTTCTCTGTAGCTCAAATTTCCCTTCCATCAAGTCAGAAGGGTGTGGTTCAGGGACTTCCCAGGCAGTGCAGTGGCTAAGACTCTGAGCTTCTGCTGCAGCAGGCTCAGGTTCAATCCCTGGTTGGGGAATGAAGATCCCACATGCTGCTGCATGGTGCAGCCAAAACAAAATAATCTCTAAAAAATAATTAAAAAAAAATAGCATGGTTCGTGCTATTTTCTTAAGAAGGCTTGGAGGGGAGAGATCATAGGGACCAGAGAATCAAGTTAAAGGTCATGAAAGATTCCTCATAAAGTCCAGTGTCTTACTGAGGTCTCCCATGAAAACAGACGGACATGGATACCTACACATGCAGCCACGCCCTTACACTCACATACTACTCACTCTACAAGGCACGGGACTTTATTTGCCAACAGACCATTCGCACATGATATTCACACTGCCAGACTCCTGCACCTCTGCATGCAAGCAAACACACACAGACACACAATTCCACAGTTTAGGGAGCACCTGCATTCCTTGGAGAAAAGGCGAGAAGGTGCCAGATTGACTTAATACACACAGTTCCTGAAGATACATCCCACCACCTTGTACAAATAACTCCCAAGAGCCACTGAAAACCTCCCTTATGTATTCCTCTACCACAACTGCAGATACAGTCAAAATACTGGGCAAAGTACAGGACTTCACCTGCAAACGTGGCTACTCCTGTGGCTGTCCCCAGGTCCTGGCCAGGAGGACACTACCCACAAAACAGTCCCAGGGCCACACTAGTCTGTGGGCACACACACTCCTCAAAGACCCTACCTCTTGAGGGCAGACACACCCACAGCTGCTAAGCAGCCCACAGCTCCCAGGGGGACTGAAGGAAAGGATTGCACAGCTCCGCTCCAAATGGTTGCCAACTATCAGGAAGGAAGGAGGTACCTATGCCCGGGCTCCAAACTGATGGGGAACCTCTCCCCAACTCCCCAGCCAGACCAAAGTACAACAGGGGCCTCAAAATCCTTCCCTCGCCTACTCTGCTAAAACCTCACCCCATCCCAGGCCTGGAGCAGCCACCCTCAACCTTGTCCCCCAACCTTGCTCAAGGCCTCTTGCATCTCAGGTACTGGTAGAACCTCTCCTTCTTTGAACCTCCCTTTCAAGTCCTGGTTTCATACCCAGTTCCAGAGTCCTCCCCAGTCCTCTCCAGCCCCGGAGTCTCCCTTCCAAACCCCACGCTTGCGAGGGCTCCGATGTTCAAAACCAGCCTCCGCTCGCAGTGTCTCACAAGGGAGAGACGACCAGCCATTTTTTTTTCCCCCTCATCAAAACCGGCGACTCTAGTCACCAACCCTGAGGGGCCTCAGCCACCCTCTCCCTCGAGCTTCATTCACTCTGGAAACACTCGCTTCCCGCCCTCCTGGCACGTGCAGTCGCAGCCTCACAATCACCACCCACCCTCGCACGCCCCGTGGGCTCTCCTCCCGGTGCCCAACCGTCTCCCGCCCGGGCCCTCAGGCGCGGGTCCAGTCGGGGCCTCTCAGGCAGGGCTTCCCGCCCGCCCGCGGACCCTCAGGCTATGGCCCCGCCAACCCCGGCCGACCACGCCCCCGCCTCCTAGGCCCCGCCCGCTGCGGCCCTCCCCACAGCGCTCGAAGCCCCCGGACCCTCACTCTCACTCTCACAGCCCTACCCACCGCTAAGAGGTTACAAGCCCCACACAGCCCTCAGGACTCTCTCACAGGGCCGCCCCCCAACCACCGTCCCCGCCCACAAGGCCCCACCCACTGCTGCACATAGGCCCCGCCCACACAGAACTCTTCCACCGGCCCTCGCGGGCGCCTCACACTCGGTCACCCACCCGACCCACACGCCCTCAAGGGCCTGACCTTCATCTTCCCGCTAGTTGGCTCTCACTACACAGTCCTCCTACAGGTCGCCACGGAACCCTCCCTGGGGATAGGGAGAGGCGCCCCGGATGGGCTCACGAGGCCGCGTCCACACAGGCCACGCCCACACCGGACCTGCCGGCCGGTCACGCCCGCCTGGGGCACCCCGCCGCTTGTCCTGCTCCCTGGCTGACCACGCGAGCCCTCTCCTTGAGACAGGGGTCCTCACACGCCCCTCACAACTCGTGTGCTGGTACACACACTCGCTCTTGTGCCGGAGCCCGCGGACCGCAAGTGCCCCCCACAGGCCCCAGTCCCGGGCAATCCTCCCGCCCCTCACTCCCGCGCCCAGGCGCCCAGCGGCGGCTCCCCCCGGCTCACCTTCGCTGCAGAACTTGCCGCCGAAGCCCGTGTGGCTGCAGTCGCAGCCCACCTCGCCGGGGGCCAGCACGGTGCAGAGGCCGCCGTTGGCACAGGGGTTGCGCGCGGGGGCGCACAGGGGGTCGGCGGCGGCGCCGCGCAGGCCCTGGCTGCCCAGCAGTGCGGGGGGCCGCTCGCCCAGCTTCAGGTTGGCCAGGAGGCCGCGGAAGGGCGGCTCATACTTGACGGTGCTGAGCGTGAGCGCCGAGAGTCGCACGTCGGGTGGGATGCCTCCCACGAACAGGTCGCTGGCCACCTGCATCTCGCGCCGCTTCGAGCGCACCTCGGCGGCGCGGGCCTCGCCGTCCACCGCCAGGGCGGTGCGGCGCGCGTCGCGGGTCAGCAGCACCATGTGCCAGCGGTCGTCGGCCACCGGCGTGTCCAGCTGCAGTGTGGCAGGCTCGGCGCACGAGAGCGTGAAGCGCAACCGCAGGCGCCCGTCCACAAGCAGTAGCTCCAGGAAGTCGCAGTCGCCGCCGTCGTCCAAGTAGAGCAACAGCGCGCGCGTGGCGTTGGTGCGCAGGCTGAAGCTGAGCTCGCCGCTGCTCGCCGCACCGGCCCAGCGCGCGTAGCGCGCCCACTGCCCGGGGCCGCCGCCGAACTCCAGGCCACCCGCACCTGCCGCGAGCGTCAGCAGCAGCAGCAGCGCAGCAGCGACGGCGGCCGCCACCGGTTCCCGGGCGCCATGCCTCCGGCGGCCCCGGCCCCGCCCGGCCCCCGGCCCCGCTCAGGCTTCAGAGCCGCGGGCGCATGGGGCAGGGAGGGGGCCGGGCGCCCCCCGCGCCGAGCGGGGCTCCCTCGCCGGCTCACAGTCCCATGGGCCCGGCCGCAGGGCGAGGCGCTCAGAGGCCCAGATGCCGGCTTTCCCCGGGCGGCAGCAGAGGCGCCCCTCCCCCGTTGCGGGCTCCGACGGAAGATGGGGGAGGGAGGCCTGTGGGGAAACGGAGAGGAAAGGGTTACTGAGGAGCTCGGAGGAAGGGAGGCGTCGTTGGTGTCTGGCTCCCCATTCACACTCGCAAGAACTTAACTGTTTCCCTTTAGAAATGGAGGAGCCACCTTGACCTGGAGAGGGTCTCGCCCCTAGGAATGGGAATACTCGGGACCCAGCACTTGGGGTGGGGGGAGGGGAGAAGGGGCAGAGATAACACCCTCTAGGGGCATCATCTAGGGTTTAAGCTGTAGACAGGTAGGGAGGTGACACCTTAGAGTCCAGGAGGAGCCCAGCCCAGATCCCTCAGCCTCACCTCCCATCAGGACCAGGGCCAGCTCCTGTGGGTGAGGCCTAGAGACTCCTCCAGCTGCTGACCAGAGCCCCTTCCTCTTTGAGCCACCCAACCTCTGTGCATGGTCCCACCACCTGCTATGGGCTCTCTCTCATCAGTTCCTGATGCTGGATAATGAAGTTGCTAAATAATTCATTGGGATTAATTAAATGCCAATTCGTCGATGGTATCCCTGGGTAACCTGGCTGGGAAGGAGGCAAGGGAGAGAAGCCAGCCAGGACCCAGACTTCTAGGCCCCAAGCCCTCTCCATCCATGCAAGGACACAGGCACCTGATTCTGTGTCTACAATTCCCCCAAAACCACACTCACCCCCTTTCTGGGCCCCAACCCCTTGCTCACCAGCCCAGGTCCTTCCTGAACCTAGATGTCTGTCACCCTCAAGCTCCAGCTCCCAGTCTTCAGCCTGGGACCTAGGCTGATACTCGGGCCTTCACTTCACCCCTGGGTTCCAGCCTCCTACCCATCCAGGGCTAAAGGAGCCACCAGGAGGCAGGCAGCCTCATTTGCATAAAATTGCCTTTCTGAAATGATTACCCTTGTAACTGGCTGTCAGAGAGCAATTTATACCCCACGCCGGGGAGGGGAATTTGCATCTCGTTAAACTCCAAGTCGTAATTATTTATATCCAACAACCCTCCTGAATATTGCATTGATTTTATTTTGGGGAGGGAGGAAGGGAAAGAGGTGGGGGTGAAGCCTGAGAGAGAAGCAGAGAAAGGCCAGAGTTTAGGAAGAGACAGGGAAAGACTGAAGGGGTGGGGGAAGAGGAAGAAGAGAAATCGCATGAAAGGGAAGAATAATGGATGAGAGAGAAGGCCTGATGAGGAGAAAAAAGAGCGAGAAGATACAGAAAATTAAATTCCAAATTCCGACAGCATTTATCAGTGCCCTGGATGCTGAGCAATTTTACAAATGTCATTTTACTTAACAGTCTGAAAAGTCCCGTTATTCCCATTAACCACTGGGGAGTCCCACATATTAAAGTCTAGGGACTTGCCCAAGGTTGCACAGCTAGTCAGTGGGGAACTGGGACTTAGATCCATGTGCCTCTGACTCCAGCATGACAAAGGGTAGGGCAGCCACAGGTGTAGTTCAGAGAGCTGTGAGCCAAAAGAAGAGAAGACGGATCCTTGGAGACAGAGAAGGTTGGATGGATGTGTTTCCTCCCTCCATGGGAGGAAGCTAGGGGTATGAAGGGAGAGAGAAAGCTAAGGCCCTCTAAAAAGCCAGGTGAAGGGTGAGCAGAGAGTTGCATAACAGGATGGTTGGAGTGATATGTATGCAAAAAGAAGATGGGGCAGAGAAGGCCTCAGGAGGCTGACAGTAGAGTTTGAGGAGCCACCTCCAAGAGACCCTCAAATCCAGCTCTCAGGTCCTTCCATCTGGCTCCTTCTGACTCCCCCCTCCCCAACCCTACAGGCTCCAAGAAGGTCTCAAGAGTCCTGCCCCAGCCCCCCTTCAAGGGCTGCCCCTTCCCAGGCAAGAAGGGAGGCGGTCCAGGCAGGCAACCCCCTCTCTGTCCAAACACTGTCGCTGGTTATATATAGCTTTGCCACTGTCTCTCCTCATTGGGTAATAGAGATAATTAACATGCGCGGGCTAATTAGCCAATCAAATTAAATGCAGCACCTGCTCCCAGCCTGATTGACGCCCTTACCCGCCACCCCCCCACACGCACACGCGCGCGCACCCTCACCCCGGCCCAGGGCAGGGACCCTCAGCCTTGGGGGAGGGAAAGACCAAAACCCCTCTTCTTCAGAAGGAGCAGCCAGAGACCCCCCAGCAGAGGCGCAGCTCCAGACGCCAGAGAATGGCATCCTCCCGCCCTCCCCCCTCAACAGGGTCTCAGTCTGGCCTGGCCTCTCTCCCAGCCCCCACCCCCACTTCCAGACACTATTTTGGGGAGGGAATTAATTAGCTATCGATTTCTGCTGGCAGAAGGAATAGAATTTCGTGCTGCTGTCCAGTCACCCCTCGGCCGCGGGGGAAAAGGGAGGGGATTAGTTCCCCGGCCCCGCCCCCCAACCCAGTGCCTCCGTCTACTCACATCCCCCACCCTCTGCAGAGCGGCAGAGGGGTCCCTGCTGACAAAGCCTAGGGGCAGGGTCTCCCTAGTTCAGGAAGTTGGCGGAGGACAGAAAGTGAAGGAAGGCGGAGGAGGCCTCCAGAGGCTGGAAGGCAGCCGCCTGGGTCCTAAAAATCAGAGGAATGTTACCTGTTTGGGGGATGGAAGTGGCGGTGGCAAAGTGGGTAAGAGTCCAGGAGATGACTCTGCGAGTCTTTGTGTGCCCAGATGTGGAGGTAGAGTGTGGCAAGGGAGGGGGTGCTGTGGGCAGGCAGGTGCCCGGGAGTGGCTGTGGGGGCAGAGCCCGGGCTTCTGCAGTGCCCCCGGGAGGGGCCGGGGCAGGGGCCGGGCCTGCGGACCCTCAAGGCTCATTACTCATTCTCCCCACAGCCCGCAGCTCTGCAGCACAGGCCAGCCTGGCTCAGCGCCGGGGCACAGGGGCTGCAGGGTTGGCCGGGAGGAAGCCCCCGCCCTTCCTGTGTCCTCTCTCCAGAGACCACTGGGGCAGCTTCAGACTTGCGAGGCAAGGAAAACCCCAAGAGAAGCGTGAGCTAAGCGGACACCTGAGTCCTTCCCACCCCGCCCTAGAGTACCCAGGAAACCTGCTGCTCTTCACCACCCCTGTCCCCTCCCTTCAGCCTCCTCCAGTCCAGGACCAAGCTTCTGCCTCCAACCCACCCTTCCTCCCGGGACACAGAGGCTTCCTGCTAGCCTAGGATGCTCGGTCTTTCCTCAACTCCTGGCATGCAGCTCTCCTCCCCGTGGGCCAGGGCCAGGGCCTTGCACAGCTGCATCAAGTAAAGGGTCCCTGGAGTTGAGCATGGCCCCTCCCTCACCCTCATGTCTTGCAGTGGAAGCCCCCTGGCACCCGCAGTATCCAGGCTCTGCTCCCCAAGATCGATGCTTCTCCAGTGCCCACTGCCAGCGCAGAGACACTGGCCAGAGAAGCCTTGGGATATCCTGCCTGCTGAGTGACATCAGTGTAGCGTATACTGCCAGCCACTGCTGGCCCAGGGCCACTGCTCCTCCAGGGAACAGACCTCTCCCCTGCCATCAGGGATTCTGCCCCCTAGTCAGTTCCCTAGCACCCCCTACCCACGGGTGGACTCTGCAGCCTTGAGTCAGTGGTGATGGGAGCTAGACGGAGTGGGGGTGGGGTGACTCAGCGGCTCTCAGGACCTCAGCCCACTCTCAGCTCCACAGAATCCTGTCCCACAGATTCCTTCTGGGCCCTGGCAGCCTCCTCCTCATCTTCCCACGACAAGACCAGTGCCAGTGTGGCATCTGGGCTGTGACTCTGGGGCTTTCCACTGCGCATCAGGTTCCAGGCTGGACCACCACAGCATTGTCTTATATATCCTCCCATGCTAGAAGGTAGTTTGTCATCCCAGGCTTACAAACAGGGACCCTGAGCTTCAAATGATGGATTCATTTCCCCAAGCTCAAGAGCTGGTGAGGGGTCAGCTGGCTCCAACACCTGTGGCCTTTCTTCTACCCTGTACTGGCCACAGGCCACAGGGCGGTGTCAGGCTCAGAGAGCTCACCTTTCTCTGACCTGACCTTCGCTGGGGCCCTGCCCTCTTCAGACAACCCAGACTCTGAGTCTGTCCCGGGGGGTGCCAAAAGACACAGACCACAGAGCTCGTAGAGTTCATCCCTCAAGTCCCAGAGAGGAGCAACGAGAGCCTTAGGGCCATGGAGAAGAGCAAGAATAAAATCAAGGTCACTGGACTTCCATTCTAGATGCTTCCCATGTACCCACTATTCCAGTTCTGGGCCTTCCAGTCTGACCAAAGTCCTCCGCCCCACACCACCAGCACAAACTGAACGAATGGATGTGAATTTCAGGGTTAGATTGTCCATATCCACTCCGGCAGAGATCTTGTCTAGAGGTCTTCTCCTAGCATCCACTCGGCCCCTTCTCTGATGTCTACACCACACACACACACACACACACACACACACACACACACACACACACACACACACACACACACCCACACACACACACACACCCCTCCAGCCATGGGAACGCCAGCCTCTCTCTGACTCTACTCTCCTCAAGCCAGCTCTCTCGCGTGCCAGCTGGGAGTGTGACAGCAGGGGCCTCCCCCAGGCATCAGGGAGGAAGAGCTGGGTTTACACACATTCTGGTGGCCCCAGAAGGCAGCCTGTGGACAGGTGGGAGAGTGTGTGTTATGGGGAGGGAATTTTTGGCTCAAGCTAAAGAGAAACTTGCCGGCAATCTAGAGCAGCCAACAGTGGAGCAGGCTGCCTCCGGTTGGGGGGAGGGGTGAGTTCCCCATCTGTGGAGGTGTGTGAGCTGAGGAAGGATGACTACTGCTCAGAGATGTTCAGCAGGGGGCTCCTGAATCTCAGGGGAGGGGGCATCAGACAGCTCAAGCTCTGAGAGCCCTTTCAGTGGCAGAAGGTGTTTTTGGAGGATCCTCTCTCCTCCCTAAAACCTCAGGCAGGATCAGTAAGCAAAGAATAAGTCCCACCCCCTCTTCCTGCTCCCTCCTTCCAGCCCTGATGACCTAGAAGTGACAAGAGAAGACCTCGGGCAAGTCCATGTTCAGACACCTCTTGGCAGGGGGCAAAAGCAAAATGGAGAAAGTACAGGGATTAGAGGTGCTGACTCAGGAGCCCGGGTTCATTCCAGCTCTACTCCTTTCTAGCTGTGTGACCTTGGACAAGTTGCTTAGCTTCTCTGGGCCTCAGTTTCCTTATGTGTAAAATAGAGATATTAATAGTGTTTTCAAAAGTGAGTTGATATATGTAAAGCACTTGAAACAGTGCCTAGTAAAGACTAACGTGGAGAAGTATGTGTTGTATTAATAATCACTTTAAAAACTCATCTCAGCATTTTACAGTGTGCAAAACTCCACGTATTTCTTGTTTCCTTTGATTTTCACCATAGTGGGATGAGAGAAGTAAGCAAGGCAGACCTTATAACTGCTCTCTTTTGCAAATGGGGAAACTGACACTCAGAGAAGAGAAGGGGCCTCTGAGTGGCCATCTCTATGGGACAGGATTCTGTGGGGGAAGAGAGGGTAGAGGTCCTGAGAGCAGTTGAGTCACCCCTACCCCCACCTCCCAGCTCCCGTCTCCACTGGCTCAAGGGTGCTGAGTCCACCTGTGGGTAGCGGGTGCTAGGGCACTGATGGAAGGCAGGCTCCACAAGGTCACACAGCTTGTCAGGGCAGAGCTGGGACTAGGATTTTGCCCCCTGGGCCCTCCTCCACACTGCCAGGCACTTCTTCCTACCTAGGAAGGTGGGAAAGAGATGAATGCGTCTGGAGACTAGCGACTAGCGGAGGTCCCAGAGCAGCACAGCTGGGAGTGGGTGGGTGTGTGCGAGGGTCCCCCTGAGCAGGTGGTTCCTGTACATGGAGAGAAGCCTAAAAGGGTCTGGGCACCAGAGTGGCAGCTCACGACATGCATGACAAGGCAGTTGCCAGGTGTGTGGAGCTGAGGAGATGGGTGGGCTGGGGACTGAGGTGCAAACGAATGACTTGACGCACTCGGGGCCAGAGCGAGGGTGTTTGAGGTAGGCAGTGAAAGGGGTGAGCTCACCCCGTGCCCACCCCGTGCTGTGCACAGCTGAGAAATGATGCCCTAGGTGGGTACATCCCAGCAATTCAGAGGGGACAGATGGTTTCCAAGGGTGGCCTTGTGAATAAGCAGGAGGTGCCTGGGAACGTTCCTAACGGTACCCATGACAGGTGTATGTGCGCACGTGGAAGGTCGTGATGAATAGGGAAATAGCTGCCGTTTACTGGGGGCAGGACAAACACATCAGACAAAGTTCACAGAGTGCTTAACACAGAGCCAGGCTCATGGCAGGAACAGAGTACCCATTCCAAAACCTTGGAGATACCACGGGCTCAATTCCAGGCCACCACAATAAAGTGAATACTGCAATAAAGGAAGTCACATGAATTTTTTGTTTCCCAGTCACACTGTCCGGTAGCCTATGATCCTGTAGTCCCATGTGTGACAGCACTGTGTCTAAAAAAAGCAATGTACGTACCTTCAATTTAAAATACTTTATTGCTAAAATACGCTAACCATCATCTGACAATGAAGGGTTGCCACAAACCTTCACTTTGCAAAAAACGTAATTATCTGTGAAGCGCAATAAAACAAAGAATGCCTGTGAATACAGTCATTGTTATTATTATTGTCATCATGATCATCCGGCCCACTCCTCAAAAGAACTCCATGAGGTAGGTGGGGACCCCCCCATTTTACATATGAGGAAACTGAGGCTCACGGAGGGGCAGAGCTAAGCCCAGGCGGCCTCTCTCTGACCCCACCCCACCGTGGCGGCAGCAGAGAGGGCTCTGGAAGGATCAAGGATGGGCAAGGTGCTGTGCACATGCCAGATTGTTTGCTGAATGAGTCTCTGAGGGCTGCAGCCCTGCCGGTGTGGACAGGCCCAGGCCAGGTCCACCGGAGCAGATGGAGCAGCAGGGTAGGTGGGGCGGGCTCGCACTGTCAGGTGCGGTGTCCCCATGGGGGCTGAGAATGGATAGTTTGGCGCCAGGTGGGACCAGGTGGGGTTAGGGCCCCACGCGTGAGGATTAGTGCTGGGGGTGGGAGGCCTAGAAAGGGGAAGGTTCTGAGGAAGACAGGTGTGGCTGAGCACCGGGTCAGACCTGAAGGGGCTGTGGTCACGCGCATGAAAGCCTGGGGCAAAGTGCTTAGGACCCAGAAGAGAACGTGGTGCTTAATGATGCGGGGGCTGCTCTGTGAGGAGAGGGTGTGTCTCAGAGAGTGAAGGTCTGTTGGAAGAGTACGGGTGCACCTGAGACGGCTGTACGAATCTGAGGTGGTGCCTGGTTGGACGGAGGGGGGCTGCGCGTATCTGAAGGTGAGAGCTGACAGCGCGGCACTGAGGCTCTGGGGGCACGTGGGGGCCCCGAGGGTGTCACAGGAGAGCAGGGCACCCCGGGGGAGGTCTCTGAGGCAGGCAGCGAGGTGGCTGTCTCTCCGGGCGGGGAATGTAGGCGGTGTGCTTCTAGGAGGTGTATTGTGTACGCAGGTGTGTGTGCCTGTGTAGGTGTGTGTCTGGGTGGGTGTCACCCAGCATACGTATCAGTGTCAAGTTGTCTGTGTCACTGGCAAGGGCGGGCAGGAGCGGGTAGCTGGATAGAGACTGGAGGCCTGGAGGGGAAAGAGATCCCCGTCGTCCCCTCTAGAACCCAGCCCCCTCCTCTCAGGAACCCAGAATGCGGACTCAGCCCAGGTTGAGAAGCCAACAGAGGCCGGGGCTCCTGGAGAGAACTCCCCAGCCATGCTGTGACCGCCCGCCTGGCCTCTGCCTGCTGGTCAGTCCTGCCCACCCTGTGGATCTGAGGCCACGATGGATCTGAAAACACCTCCTCTAGCAGGAATGAAGGAACCTCCCCAGCCAGACCCTTCTCCCTCGGCCCCTAGAAAGATCCAGCCTAGCCTTGGATTCCAGCATTCCTGGAGGCAGGAGGAGTTAGGGACCTGAGTGGCCAAAGCCCCACAAAACAGACGGCCTTATGGTGAACAGATCAGCCGACCTCCCTCCTCTCTTTCCTCCTCTCTCCTCCTTCTCTCTTTCTACTTCTCTGGAAGACGATAGAGAATGCAAGGCCCAGGAGTCTACGCTGCCCCAAAAGGAATACCTAGACACTGGCAAGGTGGACAAGAGGGAGGGTCAGAAATGAATGACCCCAGCCCCCAGCACAGATAAAACCAGAAGTGTTTGGAAGCCTCCAGGCAGTCAAGAGGACTGGAGACCTGAGACCCACACCCTAAGACGGATTTCATCACTCCCAATCTGGACAGCTTCCCTCTTCACCTCCAAGCACCAAGAAAGAGTCCCCTCCCAGCCCTTGCTGGTTCAAAGAGGCACCGAATTCCTTCACCCAGGACTCAGGTGGGGGTGGAGAGTAGAGAAGACAACAGCCCCCCAAAGCCAGTTTTGTATCCAGGGGCCCAGCAAGGCTTCAAGGGCTCACACCCCAGCCCAAAGAACCCAGGGCAGAGAGATGGCTCCTTGACTGGGGAGGAGGCTGGGACGTGAGGAATGGTCCCCTCCTCTTTGGGGGTGGGGATCAAGCCCAGGGCCCTGCAGCTTCCTCTCCCTGAAGCACTCTCTGCCCATAACCCTGTCACCACCCCCAGCACGTTCCCACCCCAGCACAGCCCCTTCCTACTGATTTCCCAGTCTCCCTCTCTCATCACCCCCAACCTTCCCCCGCAAGCTTCCGCTCCCATCCCTCAGGCCCCCCATCTTTCCCGGCTCTCCACCAGCACATACCCATCTCTGCCTGGAGCACCTTGGCCCCTTCCCCTCTGGTCCCTCCCAATAACCTCCTCTCCCCTTGGCTCCCATCCCCCAGGAAAGCCTGGTCCTCCAGGGTGCCCCCCAGTATGGAGCTATTGGCCTGGCCCTGTGCTCCCTGCCTTTCCACTTCTCTCCTTTCCCCTCTCCAGCCCCTTCTCTTTTCCCCAGGAAGCCCAGTTCCTCGCTGATCTCTCCCCTGCAGACCCTTCAGAGCACAACAGCTCCCTATTTCTCCTGGATGAGCACTGCTTCCAGCCCTTGGGGCTAGCATAGGCTGGGGACCCCCCTTCAGAGCCTCCCTCACAAGCCGTCCGGATGCACCTCCTTCTCGCCCCATTCCTTCTTCAGTGACGGGGCCAGTGCCCCTTCCACAGGGGAGCCTCCTATCCCCAACCCCCCCAGCCGCTTAGCCGCCTCGCTGTCACCCAGCCAGCCCTCTCAGCGCGGCAGCGCCCCCGCCCCCCAATCCATCCTTCCTGCCTCCCCCGCCCCTCCAATCGTTCCCCTCCCCCGATCGGCTCCCGCCCCCCGCCTGTCTCCGCCGCAGCTCCCCCCCACCCCGTACCTGGTTCTGGGGGCGCCAGGAGGAGGGTGGGGATCAGAACCCCGGGGCCGCCCCGTCTCCGGCGGTTGGCAGAACCAGGGCCAGCAGCGTCGGCCGCCTCGCACCTCTCTCGCTCCCCGCCACGTCCCCGCCCGCCTGCCGGTCCACCCGCCCCGCCGCGGTGCCGCTCAGAGGAGGATGCTCCGCGAGTCAGGGCGGCTGCTCCCGCCGCCGCATCCCTGCAACACCGACTGACGGCAGCATCAGCACCAGTGCCCGCCCCCCGGGCGCGCGCATTGGATCACGCCGCGCTAACGGACGAGCGGCGCAGCCAATGCGAAGGCGGAGAGGCCGCCGGTGCCCGCCGCTGCTCCACAGGCCCACCTCCTTCCCCCGCGAGGGACCCAGGCGTTCCAGTCTCAGGGCATCCGAGTTCTTTCCCGCTTCTCGAGGTCCTTAGCCCTGGCGCCTGGGCCCCGAAAACGAGCAGACATCCGAAACCAGCCCCAATGACTTTTCCGGAAACCCAGTCGTCCTAGCCTCTCACCCTGGGGTCCCGCAACCCCCGGCCTGCTGGACCGCGTGGCAGCGCCCGGGGCTGGGGCAAGCCGAAGGGGAGGCCGTGGGTCCAGACTTCGGGCACCGAGGGAGCAGGACCTGCGCGGGGCCTGGGCCGCAGCGCCCTCTGCTGGCCACGCCTAGTGTCGGGCCCGGGTTGCCCGGAGCCTAGGGAAGTGGGACCCCGCCCGCGCCTGTACGGTGCCTTTCCCAGCCCTTGCCTGGCTTCTGCCTCCCACTGCCCAAGAGCCCCCTGGCTGCCCCTAGAACTAAGGAGGGAAGGTTTTCTCTGGGAAAGGGACAGAGGCGCGGTGGGGGAGGGAAAGGCAGAGTTGGGGGCGGGGTAGATCTAGGGGCTTGGGGTTTCCCAGCCCTGCCTCATGGGAATCCCAGAGTTTGAAGGCTGATTCGTAGTCCTGCCTGGAGCTCTGGACTAGCAGCAGGTTGAGGGGCAGGGCCGTGGATGCACACAGCCTGGAACACTGAAGGGAAGCTGGCAGGAGCTCCCTTCAACCAGAACTCTGAAACCAGAAGTTTCAGAGTGAATGTGGTGCTGGAATGAAGGTTTTCCCCATGAGGGCGTCAGCATCACTGCATGGGTATGAATGTGGAAGAAAGGGGACCCTCATTCACTTAGCCAGCCCAAGGGGGACCCTGGCACCCAGCATGTGTATCACAAAGTTGGACACTGGGTTTCTGAATGAGGCAGAACGTGTGTGTGTGTGTGAATGACCATTCTGCCAGCTCACTCCATGACCCTGATTTCTGTTGCAGGGTCTGTGATCTGCACAGCCAGTGGTAGGCGGCACTTCTTTAGCCAGAGGCTACACACAAGAACACTCACATTCGACCACTAATGCAAGCACGGGCATTCGGAGGCGTACTCATGGCCATGCACACCTATCCATGTGTGTATGGGCATTCCCAAAGGGACACACAGGGACACCTACAGAAATGCCCCCCATGGTACAACACCCACAGGAAACACATGCTTGCTCAAGAACATACACAAACTTGTGTACACAGGGGCCTGAGGCAAGTGCATGCCCAGGGGAACAGATGTACACAGAGGACCTGCCCGCGAGGTCATCCTGGCCCCTGAGGCACTTTGCACAGAGTGATCAATTCCTAAGTAGATGTATGGGGACCCACCCACCCCCAAGAGGGATCTCCCTCCCCAGCCTGTGCGGGGCTGAGAGGGGGACCCAGGCCATGGGACCCTAGGGCTTGGGAAGAGAGATCCCTGAGCCAGGTTCCAGACTTGTGGGGCCTCCTCTGACCTTGGACATACCCTCAGGATGGCCCCCATCAAGCCCTCTAGCTGAGCCAGAGAATGGGAACTGCTGAGTCAGGGCCAGTGGATGTGAAATTGCCTCTTTGACCCCAGAACCCACTGCCTTGCCCATCCCCTCATTGCCTCTTTCCCTGCAGCCTATGCACACACACACATACACACACACACCCCACACATAACACACACACAGACTTGTGACATGGGACACCAGGGCATAGATGGGCAAAGAGGTGCAGTGACTCACAAAGACTATCTCTCAAACCTTTATGGAAGGGTGTGTGAAGGGGTGGGGGGAGATGTAAGAGTGAGCACTTGTCTCTGGTCACAGAGGACCCCCCCCCTCAGCTCCCTGGGCCACTTTTCCCCACCAAGGGCAGGAAAGGTCACCTGGCAGCTGCTGTACCTCCCTGCCCCTCCCCCAGCTACAAAGATGTCTCTCCCCACCCAGGTCCAAGGTTCAGACTGCTGGATGTAGTTGGGGCCCACCGCATCCAGACCCCTCCCCCTAGTAGGCACCCATCCAGTGTGGCCCTTCTCCCACGCGCAGTCCAGTGAGGACACACGGTGGAGGGGAATGCAGCAAACAGCGTGCATGCCCGTGTACACACATGCACACACGCACACAATGGGAAGCTCGTCCGCCAAATTCACACGGACAACCATGAAAAGGCAGTCACACGTCACACTCTCCCGGCTGGAGGTGACCTGGGCACCCATATGCATACACACACACCGGAAGAGGCTGGCTGGGGCCGGGGGGCAGCAGGGAGGGGCGCCGACCAGGCTGCAGGATGGAGGCAGCGCGGGAGGCTGCGCAGGGAGCGAGCTGCTCTTCACAGCACAATCGCCGTCTGTTGTTATAGCAACTCAGCCCCCAAATCGTGAAACGGATATTACAGCCTCAAGAGGGGGAAGGGCGGGAGGGGGCTGAGGACGGAAGGAGGGGCAGTGCGGGGTTGGCGGGGAGTACCCAACAGGTGGCCGAGCTGCAGCAGAGAAGTAACAGGGTGGGAGGAGGAGGTACCCCAGGTGAGGAACAGGCCAGGGAGGTGGGGTCTCAAAGGCAAAATGGGCTTGGGATCAAGGAACTTTGAGGGAGGGGGCTGAGGCCATTGGCAGGTCCTCAGATATTGCCTGAGGCAGCTAGGTGCCTCCACCCCTAGGACACCCTGCAGTTGCTGTAGGACAAGCCTCAGCTTGGAGGAGGGGACCAGGGGAGGTAGCCCCCACTCTCAGATGGCTGTCTAGAGTCTCCTGACCCCAGGGGCAGCCTGACCCAGCTTTAGGACCTTTGGAAGACCTCCCAGCCACACCTTCTCACCCAGACCAGCCTTCGAAATGGCCTTAGCCTTCCTCAGGCAGTGGTGACCCCCCCAAACCTCCATCATGCTGCAGACTCGGGAGGGAAGAGCTGGGTTAGGAGAGGCAGCCAGAGGCTAAGAGCAGGATCAATATGCATTTCCTCTGGAAGTCACTGTCCTTCCGGCTCGCAGCACCAAGCCAGGAGGGCGCAAGCCCAAGGAGTGCAGCCCCACCTGCCCCCTTCCCTCACAGCCAGCACTCGGGGCAGCCCTGTCCCTCTCATGATTCTCTGTAGTGAGCTCCCTGTTGCTGGAAGTATTCAAGCAATGCCAGTTGTCAAGCAAGGGACTTTCAGCTTCAGACTGAAGGCTATGGCTCTACATGCCCACCAGGCTCAGCAATTCTATTTTCAAGTCCTAGTGCCCCAAGATTCTGGACTCCTCGAGATTCTAGACCCTCCCCAAACTCCCTGTTCTGACGTTTCCTGGTTCTAAGGCTCTATCCTCCAGAATTCTAGTTCCCCCAAGATTCCAGCACATGAGGTTCCAGATCTCCCAAGATTCTCTGACTGCAGGGTTTCAGACTCCACAGTTCTAGTCCCTGTGATTTACAGACCCCTACCCCCAACGAGGATTCTAGGCACTGATGGTCCAGGTTAATTACATGGGCCTTTTTATTCCATCTGGAAAATACAAATATTCACAAGAGTCTGTACAATCTTAGGGACACCAGTCCTGGCCCTGCCCTCAGCCACATGCTACCCTCATGCCCCTCCCCCCAGCCCCAGCCTGCTGCCTCAGCACCCCAGGCTCCCTGCTTTGGTCCAGGTCTTTTCTCCAAGGCAGGCATGAGTGCTTGATCCAGACACAGCTGGGAAGAGAAAAGCAGAGGTTGTAAGGGAGATCCTCGTCGCCCCCCAAAAATGTTGGAGTCTGCCTAGCCTGGGTCATTTGGACAGAGCACCCCCCCTCTTCCCCCGCACATGCCCCAGCCCTGAGTGGGGAGGCTCTGAGTGGGCAGTCTACAGGGGGGCTTACCATCAATTACAAGTGGATATCAAACACACCATCCTCCACCATCTGAACCTCCTCCTCTCGGATCTCTGCAGGGAGTGGGGTTGCAGGACCAACTCCTGGGCCTCTGTGCCCTGAGCAGCCCTTCCCCCCTCATCGAAGGCACCCTGCCCCATCCCAGAAGCAGAACCATCCACTGGAAATCAATTCACTGAATAACTAAACAACCCCAATTTTTGAGGCTCTTTTTCTAAGTTTTCAGTTTGCCACAGCTTTTTCGCAGCCACAGATTTATCGGTGCAGTTTGCTTAAACATCAATTTTGTGTGTGTCTCACATTTTAGACCCCAGCACTTCTGGAAGGCTTGAAGCAAATGGTTTTCTCTTTTCTATTTTTGAGAACTTATGCCCTGTGCCTGCCTCTAATTTTGAAGACATATGCCAATTTGAACGGTTGTGGTCAACTACCTTACACTCCAGTTTAACATGGTTGTTCAGAGTGTTCTCAGCAAAATAATCATTTGAGGAACTGTCATTCAGAAAACTGACCTATAACCACCAGTGACTCCAAGAGAGCTGCTGGGAGATTTGGGGGCAATGGACTTTTCTCAGAGTAGCCTCCAAAACAGCCAAAAAGGGAAATACAGACAAATGGTTTACAAAATTCCTTCTCCATTGTCAACCCCCCTAACAAAATAAGAATGCAAATGGAATCTTGAAGTCTCTTTTGCTTTTACCCTGTTTTTATCTATGAGTCTCTATCCTCATCAGCCTCAAAGTATTGAGGTCTCCCTGGTTACCTCCTAGCACCCTTATCTGTTCAGCCCTCCTCTATCACATCCCCGCCTCCAACACACACACACCAAATAAGACAATTACGAACTCTGGAATGGTCTCCATCCTGGAAAAGTTTCCATACTTTGCCACCATGGGCCTGCCTCCCTCTCTCCCTCCCTCCACAGGCCAGTACATTAAGGGACCCCTCTCTTACCTGGAGGCCGGGAGCCCCGTCTGCCAGGGCGGGGCAGGGAGAAGCTGAAGGCGCGATGGTGGGTATGTGTGGGTGAGGGAGAGGGTGCAGACCCCTCCAGACTCATACTCTGGGCCCGGCGCCGGCACTCAACTGACAGGCGATCCTTGCACTGCTTGTGGCAGTTCACACCACAGGCTGGGGAGGCAGATGGGCAGCCCAGCCAGATCCACTGGTCAGACCGCTGCTCATCCCATTCTGCAGGCCTGCACTTCTCCCCAGGTCCCTTTGCTCCTAAGCAGCTGCCCCACCAAAACAAGAGCTTCCTTTCCAAACACTTTCTTTACCCTACTTGTCAGCCCTCTTCAAAGCTCCTGATTTCTGGGCAGCTGCCTCACCAAAATAAAAACCCTGGGGTTTTTTGTTTGTTTGTTTTTTGGCCATGCTACAAGGCATGTGAGATCTTACTTTCCTGATCAGCGATGGAATCTGCGTGCCCTGCAGTGGAAGCAGAGTCTTAAACCCTGGACCACCAGGGAAGTCCCAATCAAAACCAAGTTAAAGGCTACCCCCTTCACATCAATCAGCATGCCTCTCTGGCCCTAAGGTACTTTACTCCTTGACAATTGCCCCACCAAAATAAGACTCTCCATCCAGATAGTAACTCTTTCCCCCAAAACAGCCCAGCAGCCCTGCAACTCCATCTCACCTCGGCATTTGAGACCCTGCTTGTAGATGCCCAGGATCTGAAATAGAGGAGGGGGCGTGGTAGGGGGAGCGGTTTAGAGGGCATGACTCTTCTTCCTTTCTATAGACAGGGACTGGAACTGACCCTTTCTGGAGCCTTAGGCCCCTCAGGGTTTGGTTCAGACCGTCAAGAGAGGCAGGTGGAATTAAGGCTAGCCTGGGCTGAGAAGGCTCCGCAGGGGGTGGGCGGGGCCAGAAGGGAGGGCGGGGCGGGCATGGAACGAGGCCGGGGCTGTTTCGGTGTGGCTTGGGCGGGGGCTCACCAGGGTCTTGCAGTGGCGGCAGGCGACCGGGCGCAAGGAGTTGCTCTCGTGGAAGTTGTGTACGAAGCCCATGCGGCCGCCCAGCATAGAGCTGGAGCGCAGAAAGTAGGAGACCATCTCCTCCTTGCTGATGCAGCCGTCCCTGTCCGGGGGAAGTCGGGGGGAGGGCCTCAGCTCCGGGGGGCCTCCCTGGGACCACCCACCACCAGCTTAACCTAGCCTATTGGGAAAAGCCCTACCAAATTAAAGGTCATCACGGGACTCCTGACTTTTGACCTTCCGTGCGGGAAAGAGATTTTGGACACCAGACTCGGAGTCCGGCATATGTAGCAGCAGCTTCTAACTAGTTGTGTGGTCTTGGGCAAGTCACTTGCCCTGGGTTTCCTCCCTGGAAAAATGGGGTTCATAATTCCTGCCTACCCACTTCACAGAGCTGGTGGGTAAACTAAAATTGCTCTGCACTTTCCCGTGGGCTTATCAGCTTCTGTTTCCCAAAGTGAGCTCCATGGAACACCGGTTGGGATTCCTGAGAGTCAGGAGCTCTCTGATGAGTTTGGGGACCAGGTAAGATTAGAAAAAGCTGCACCTGTCTCACTCCTGCAGAATCCTGCCAGACGGGTAATCTGGGGCTTCCCACAGAGCCCTCTTCATCTATTCAGTTATTTTAGGGAAAGAGTAAGCACTGTGCTCTGGAGATAGACAGAACTCAGTTCTACTTTGGGCTCTACTTCTCTGTGTGACTTCTTCCCTGTGCCTCGATTTCCTCTTCTACAAATGGGGATGATGATAGTTCCTACATCTCACAGGGGTTTGGGTAAGAGTTGAATGAGATAGGGCACACGAAGCATTGACAACAGTGTCTGTAAAGGCTGATAGGTGCTGGGCCACTGGGAGCTATTTCCGTCAGAGGTGGCCCTTATCAGAAACTCCTGCCCGTTGTATTTGGGTGGTCCAGGTGGTCCTTCAAATCAATGGCACATTGGGACAACTGACTATCTGAAAAATATAAACTTAGGCTCCTATCTCATACTGTGCATGAAAACTAAATTCCCGCTAAATTGAAGACACTCATGTAAAAAAATAAAATTCTCAAAGTATCTGAACAAGTCTAAGAGAAGAATTTTGTCATCTGGAGGGGATAATAGCCCTTCTACACATAACACAAATCCGAGAAGCCATAAAGGAAAAGACTGACATATTGAGCACACATTTTTTAAAAATTTTATATGGAAAAGGACAACATAAATGACAGACTGCGAAAAAATATTTTGCAAACATATTCAACACCAAGGGTTAATATCCATTAACAGAGAAATCAATGAGAAAGACTCACAAACCCAGTGGAATAATGGACAAAGAACATGAACAGGCAATTAACAGAAGAAATAGAAGTGGCCAATAAACATAGGAAGATATCCTACCCCCACTAATATTAAAGAAATGCAAATATAACCAAGACACCATTTGCCAATTAGACTGGCAAAATTATAAAGCTTATTATAGCATCCACTGTTGGCAAGGAAGTTGAGAAATGGGCTCTCGTTCACTGCTGATGGGGGTGCAAGCTGGCATAACCTTGCCTGAGGTCACTTTGGCAGTCTCTCTCCTAATTTAGAATGTGCATATCTTTTGATCCAATTATCCCACTTCTAGGAATTTCTCCTACAGAAATAGTGGCGAGTGCATCAGTACAATGTTCACAGCAGCATAGCGGATATTAATAGCGAAAAAACTGGGAACAGTCTACATGTCCATCAGCAGGAGAATGGGGAGGCAGATGATGGCCCTGCCACCCAGTGTAATACCCTGCAGCTGTTCTAAAGAATGAGGTAGTTCTGCCTGAATCGGCCTGGAAAGATGTCCATGATGAGGGTTTAAGTGGAAAACAAAGGTAAAAAAAGAAAAAACACAAAGCGTGCGGTTCCGTCAAGACAGTGATTTAAAAACAAAAACAAACAAAAAAACCCTGAGAACCCTACTGCCACAAAAACCTAGATGTTGGTTTAAATATATCAAAAATCGTTTTAAATGCACAGGTGAGTTTGCAAGAAATGGAAACTCCCAAATTCCAGAAACAGAGATCTTCAAATTGAGGCAGTGAGTTGGGACCTGATGGTACAGCTGCCCCAGGAGCCAGGTGCTGGGTTTTGATACCTGCCTGGGACCTGCAGGAGATAGGAAGTTAAGGCTGAGATGCCTGCATGAAGCTGGGGACTTGAACGTCTCCAAGGGCTGTGCTGTGCTTAGTCGCTCAGTTGTGTCTGACTCTTTGTGACCCCAGGGACTGTAGCCCACCAGGCTCCTCTATCTATGGGGCTTCTCCAGGCAAGAATACTGGAGTAGGTTGCCATGCCCTTCTCCAGGGGATCTTCCCAACCCAGGGATAGAACCCAGGTCTCCTGCATTGCAGGCAGATTCTGAGTCACCAGGGAAGCCCCTCAAGGGCTGCACCCACCCTAAAAAGCATGGTCTGGAAAAAAATCCACCCCACCCAAGGAGGTGATAGGGAATAGTTTTCAACTCAGAGAAAACTGTCTTCAACTATTGTTCTCAACTCTGGGAGGAGAAACAAAGTAACTATAATGCATGCTACTGGTAGAACTAGATTTATATCACAATCGGGTTTGCCTGTGAAACAGACACAAACAAATTCTCTTATCAATTTGCACCATGCATGGAAAAGATTGGAAAGATACAGGCATTGCCACACCAGTAATGCTGCTAACATAGTTACTACTGACAACCTCTCAAGTGGGAAAGGAGGAAGGAAATTTTCGCTTCTTACCTTATACACTTCATTCACTATAAATCTATTTTACTACCTGGATTTTTTTTTTTAACCATGGATTTTTATAATATGAAAAAAAGCACAGCTTTTTGAAATCTGGATAACATTAAAAAGTCAACTTGGGATAGACTATAAATTTCGATTGGAATTTTGTCTGCTCAGCAAAACAGGGGTGTGAACACGGTTTCAGGGGGACACATATAACCTACTTCAGAGAACCAGCTGTTTGTCCAAATTGTCGGCATGTGAATTGGTGATAAGTAAGTGGGTGCTGCGAGTTACAGGCCTTTCTTATCTATTCCTTAAGACATGCTACCCAGGAGTTCAGCTTGCCCACACTTTTTCTCAGCTGTGAGCCCCACAAATAAAGTGGCATTTATGTAGCTAGAGTCCCCAGGAGGCCACAGTCTTTGCAAGATTCAGGTGGAGATGCCCCCCACCCTCCGGCTCATTGGTCTGAATAAGCGAGGTAACCCTGAGCCTCCGCAGCTGGCAGCCTCCCAGAAAATAAGAGCCCCTCCCCACATGGGTGGCTTCCCCTGCCAAGACTGTCTGGTTCAATGGCCTCATCCTTCTCAGGAGGAAGCTAAAACCCAAGGGGAAATGAACCTGCCTTCCCTCTTCCCCTGCCCCCAGGCCTCTCACTGGTTCTGGTCGAGGTCCCCAAAGGCGCTGAGATAAGGAAAATTCCCACGGATGATCTGGAACTCCTCCTGTGAGATGTGGCCATCCCCATCGACGTCAAAGTTCCGGAACACAGACTGAAGTACACAGAGGGACATGTAGGGGGCGGGGAGGGTAAAAGGGGCCTTGGCCCCATCCTGCCCACACTCCCAGTCCGAGTTAGGAAGCCCAGGCATCTAAGAGGCGGGCAGCTGTCTCTCTCCCCCACCACCTCCCTTCTCCATCCCCCCGTCCCAACCCCACCCATCAGCTGCACCTGTGCCTTCTATCCCTTGAGCCCAGAGCTGGTGGTGGCTCCCAGGGCAGCGCCCTGGTCAAACCAACCTTGACTGACCACTACGGACCTGTCACCCCCGCCCCACGGGCTCCAGAGCTGGTGGCCACGGAGTCTCACCTCCACCATCTTCTCAATGTGCTCCACCATGATCGCCTGATCCAGCTTGGGTTTGGCAGCCGAAGTCCACTCCTCCAGCACTGGGGGCCGGGGAGGTGGCGTGCAGGTGGTGGGGCTAGTTGGCTGTGGAAATGGTCAAGGCTGAGCGAGGGCCAGAGGTGAGGGAGCCCAGGGCCCAGTGGAGGAGAGAGGAGGCAAGCTCTGGGGACAAGGAAGCCTGCCCAACAAGCAGGATGGGTGAGGTAGCCTCTAAGCCTGGGAGGGCTAAGGTGAGGGAGGATGAGGATGGGCTAAGTAGGTATGCAGTGGCTCCCACCCTCACCGAGGACTTGGAGCGCGGTTCCCGCTGCAGGGACAGCTGATAGAGCTCATCCTCCGTCTGATATTGATCCAAAGACACCTGGGGAAAAAACAAAAGACTAATTCAAAGACACCTGGGACACACCAGTCTGATCACACCCACCAGCCTGTGTTGCTCTCAGGAGCCCAATGCCCAGAACCCAGACCCCCAGGTCTACCTGAGGGTCACAGCCCAGCCCTGAGCCTGGCCCAGAAGCTAGACTGAGGACCAAGGCCAGCTTAGAACACACCCCAGCAACCACACACCAGCCCAGCACACAGCCCAGAACCCAGAGCTTGGCCCCAGACCTTGAAGACAACTCGCTGCTAAGATCTCAGCCAGGAATTCAGGTCACAACACAGCTGAGAGCTCCGAAATCCCCTCCCTCAACACAGCACCCAACCCAGCAACCAGATTCCAGCTCAGATTTCAATTTCCCAGTCCAGCCCAGAGCCTAGAAACAGGTTAAGACTTCATACAAACCGTCAAACCTAAGCTCCGGCCCAATGATTAGAGCCCAGTCCAGATGTGGACTAGAACCCAACTCCTACCCCAGAGCTCAAGTCCAAGACCAAATCTAGAACTTCAGAGCTCAGAACCTTGTTTAAGAGCCACCCCTGCAGAATTCCCTGGTGGTCCAGTGGTTAAGACTCCACATTTTCTCTGCTGAGAGTGCAGGTTCACTCCCTGGGCAGGGAACTAAGATCCCACAAGATGTGTGGGGCAGCCAAAAAGTAAAAACAAAATAAAATAAAAGCCACCCCTCTCCCCAGAATCCAGAGTTTAACCCCAAACCTTGAACGTAACCCACTGCTAGGAACTCAACCCAGAGCTCAGGCCCAGCCTCAAGCCCTCATGCCAGCCTCAGGGGTCCACAACCCCATCCAGAGCTTGGAACCCCCCTCCAAGGTCATCCCAACCCGGGGGCCCAGGCTGGGTCTCGGCTCCTCGACCAGAAGTGAGAACCCAAGGCCAAGCCCACGGGACCAGGGGCCCAGCCCCTCACCGTCAGCAGGCTCAGCAGGTCAGGGTTGGCTTTCACCGGGGGCCGGAGGCTGGTCACCATGGCCAGCTCCTCCAGGATACTGAAGAGCTGCTTCATCTTGGCCCCATTGAGTCGGGTCCGGGCGGGATCCAGCCAATCCGGCAGTGCCAGTTGCAGGGCTACCAGGTCCTTGAGGTGAACACCCAGGATGGGGAAGCGGAAACCCACGCAGGCCGCTAGCCGGCGCCGGTAGTTGCCATAGTTGCCAGTGGCCGTCACTAGTTCTGTCAGACCTTCCCAGAGCTGGGGGGCAAAGGGCAGAGAGTCACATACACACACACACACATCACATACACAGCATATCACAGACTCAACTCTCCTTTCCTTGCCCAGCCCTGGAAACATGGGAGAGCCTGAGCAGTCAGAGTCAGAGATGAGTGAAAGGTCAAAAGCCTCCCTCACTGTCCCCCAAGGCTGACTCCCTTAGCCCCTGGCAATCAGAATTCATAGGTCATGAGTCCAAAGGGGCGCCCACCACCAAGAAACACACCTCTCCAGCAGTCCTAGGCACAAATTAGCAACATTTAATACAGGAAACTGAGGCTCACAGAGACGGAGCAGCGCAGGACAAAGATTTCCAAGAATGTACTTAGCAGTGTCGTTCCTAACAGCCCAAACTGGAAAGACCTCAAATGTTCAACAGTACAGGAGATACACAAATCAAGTGGACGAAAATATTATACGGCAGTGGAAACGAATGAACAATTGCTGCGCAAAGCAGAATGTAAGAATGAAAGAACCAAGAAATAAAAACATACACAACACGATTTCATTTATAAGTTCAAAAGCAGACAACAAAATACCCACATGGTTTTGAGATGCATACACAGGTGGTAAAGCCATCAAGAAAAGGAAAGTTGGGAATTCCCTGCTGGTCCAGTGGTTATGACTTTGCCCTTCCACTGCAGGGAGCACGAGTTGGGGAACTAAGATCCCACAGGTCGTGCTGTGTTGCCAAAATAAATAAATAAGTAAATATTTTTTAAAAGAAAAGGAGGTCATCATCCTTAGGAAGGTCATGACGTTGGTTACCTCTGATGAGGAATGAGGTTACCTCTAAGGGATGGGAGCTTCAGGGGCTGGCAATGTTCTACTTCTTGACCTGTCTTCTTCCTAATCTTTTTAAACTGTGAGGGCTTCCCTGATAGCTTAGTTGTTAAAGAATCTGCCTGCAATGCAGGAAACCCCAGTTCGATTCCTGGATCAGGAAAATCCCCTGGAGAAGGGATAGGCTACCCACTTCAGTATTCTTGGGCTCCCCTTGTGGCTCAGCTTTGATCCCCGGGTTGGGAAGACCCCCTGGAGAGGAATCCGTACATGTGTTTTATAGACTTGTCTATACATATGGCACCAGATATGTATTTTTTTAAATAAAATAGGAACTTCCCAAGTGGTCCAGTGATTAAGACTCCAGGCTTCCTCTTCAAGAGGCACAGGATCAATCCTTGGTCAGGGAAGTAAGATCCCACATGCTGCACAGCATGGCCAATAAAATAAAATAAGCAGAAGAGAAAAGGATGAACTTTGAAGTTCGGCTCACCCGTGAGCCTCCTCTCTGCCACCTTTCATTGTGCAGCCTGGGAAAGGGTTGAACCCCCAGCCTCAGTCTCCTCATTTATCAGATGAAGAGGGAGTGACCAGTCCCCAGCTGGGCTGGGAGTTCTCACGAGGCCAGCCCTGGGAAGGCTGTCCCCCTGACCCCTGGGTCTCAGGCACCTTGATGGTCTCTGGGCTCACGTGGCTGTGGGTCTCCTTGAGGCGGGAGATGGAACTGTGGCTCAGGCCCCCAACCACTGCCATCAGCGTGTTGAAATTCTGCAGCTGCAGGAGTTTCTGGGGGATAAATGGGGAGAGAGGAGGCAGTGAGTCACTGAGTGGGCCCAGAATTCAGCCCAGCTTTTCTGGAGAAGATCTGGCAGTGAATTAGGGGAAAGGAGGGACTCAGCCCTACGGGGCGACTGGGGGAGTTGGGGTGGGGGAGGGGCAGGCACCTCTGCCACGTGGACAAAGTGTGTGATGACCACCGCCCGCTGCGGAGCTGTGGGCTTGCTGAGAATCATCAGCTGCACCCACTGAGAGACACTGTTGAAGAGGGAGATGAATCGCTCCAGGACGGGGTTGTCCACTGTGCAGCCGTGAGTCACGAAACTGTGATAGTCCTGGAACTGGGGGTGCAGGGGCTTCAGCACCAGTGCCCCACCACCACCGATGGCTGCTCCTCCCCCTCCAGCTGCCCTTTGGTTGTTGCCCTGTAGCCCCAGATCCCACCCTGCGACCCCGTCCTTCCTGGCACCCCCTCCCCAGCCCACACCCGACTCCTGACTGAAAGCCCCCGCACCAGGATCTTGCAGAAGGAGCGATATTCCAAGTAGGTGAGATGTGCCGCCAGCTCCAAGGGTTCCAGGTGGTCAAACAGCAGGGACATCTTGCGCTTCTTCTGTTCCACAGGGTTCCGCTGGGTCACCTGCCGCTTCCACTTGTAGGTGGGGCTGGGGGGCGGGCCAGGGACAGTGAGTCCTTTGCCAGAGATGCCCCACCCCTCGTTGCCCTACACTCATGCCACTCAAGTTCACTGCGAGACACCAGGTAGGACACCCATGTCCCCCGTCCTAGCGAAAAACTCCTGCCATCTCCCCCCGTCGTCATGCCCTCCACACAGATTTATGGAAGACCTAACTCTGTGCCACGCACTGTGCCAGACGCTGGGGTTACAGAGATGAGCAAGAGACAGTTCCTGCCCGTGAGGAGCTCACAGTCTATTGGGGGAGACAGACACAGAAACAAACACAATACAGCGTGGTGCGAGTGTGGGGGTCTTCGCGCCAGGGATCTGCCCAAAGTGTCACTGAAGAACAGAGGCGGCAACAACAAATTCGGCCCTGGAAGAGCCCACAGACACTCCACATTTGTCTTGATAACACAGAGGAGGCGGCCAGGGGACATGAACAAAGTGCCACGGTAGGAATGGCTGCAGGGGCTGTGGAAGGGTGAGGGGACCCTGGCGGCTGCAGGAGGAGGCGCCTGGTGGGGGCGGGGGGGCTGTGGAAGATGCAGCGGGAATGCCCAGCTGGCCTGAGACTATGAAAGGCCTTAATCCCCAGCCTAGGCATTCTGAAGAAGACAGGGGGAGCCACGGGAAGTTTTTCAGGAAGAGTAACAGGACCCTCACATCACTGCGATCAACGAATGTTTATTAAGCGCAAATGGTGCTGGATGCTGAGCGCTCCCCCCCAGCCCTGCGAGCACCCCCCACCCCACGCACACGTTCTCGATGTCGATGAGGCTGCTGTGCCGGCGATTCCCTTCTTGGTCTAGCAGAGCCTTCAGCTCCTTGATCTGCTCAGCAAGCTCGGGATTCAAGTCAAACTCTGCTGGGAATGCTGAGATCCAGTACCTGGTGGAGGTTCAGAGTCACCCAGGGGCAGCCCTTCCCCCACCTCCCCTAGGATGGTCGTTCCCCCAAACAGGGGCAGAGGGCCTCAAACTGTGATCCCCCTCACCCAGCTCTTTCCTTCCCCACCCCCACTGGGCAGATCAGAAAACAGGGATGGCAGAGCCAGGAAGGGGCAAGCCTGCTGCAGCACCCCCACGGTGGACAGAACCCAGGCTCAAACCCACATGACCAGCTCCCAGAACATGCTATTTCTACTCCTTCAGGCCATTCAGAAGCCTAAGAGAAGGGAGCAGAGGAGGGGCCAGAGCCCCAGGAGGAAGACTCACCTGACCAGATGGCATGTTTTCACCTGCAGCGAGCTGGAGTTGTCCTTCCGGGATTGTTGGTAGGTGAAGGAGAGTTAAGGAAAACAAGGATGGAGGCTTACTCTAGAAAAGGAGGCAGGGGATGGGACCCGAGATCCCCAGGGAGGCGGAGGGCAGGGCCTGGTTCTAGAAGAAATCTGGGGGATGGTGTCTGTTGTGGGGCAGGGCCCAAGCTCTGGAAAGGGGCTGAAGGCAGAGGTGAGCTGTGAGCTTTGGGAGGGCACCTGGGTAGAATGGGGGTCAGGCTGGGAGCAGGACCTCGATTCTGGAAGAAAAGCAAGAGGCGGGACCTGGGCTGGGAGAAGGGATCGGTCCTAGGCTGTGGGGAAGAGACAGCAAGGCCGAGGTTAGGGAGAAGGGGCGGGGCCTTCGTTCTAAGGGGAGGGAAGGGGCGGGGCTTTGGGCCCAGCTGGAGCCTGGGCCCCTCCTGAATCCTATGATGTAGGGGCGACCCACGTCTAGCAGCGAGGCCCATCCTCTGCCCAGACTGGGCAGCGGCGCTCGCTTACGGACTCAGACGGCAGGGCCCTTGGCGAAGCCGGCGAAGGATATATGTGGAGCAGTTTGGCCGCCAGCTGAGAGGAAGGGATGTACCAGGGGTGCATCATAAGGAACATGCGCACCAGCTGCGGGTCCCGCACCTTCCCGGAGTCATCTAACTCCGAGGGGCCAAAGAGAAGCGGGTTGACCCTTCGTCCCGCGGCTGTGGTCCCTACAGGTCCCTACCCTGCAGCCTGCTGGATGTGGCTCCCGGCCGCCTCCTAATTTCCCAGGGCTCCAAAACCAGGAGGCGGATTATAAAGAAAAAGTGGGGTGGAAGGGGGATAAAGGCAGGATCTGAGGAACCGGGGGATAGGAGCAGTCTGAGTCGGGCCTGAGTCCGGAGGGGAACCAGCTGGGCGGAAGGAGCCTGGGTTCCCCTGGGTCAAGAATCCAGAGGTCATTTCCTGAGTGCTCAGGGAAGGGGCACCCCTTCACCACCCCACCACATCAGCCGGAAACAGCTCCCAGGCCGAGATAGCGAGTTCCTCCGGATCCCCCGGGGAGACAGATAATTCTCCTTAAGTGTTAGAGTCCGGGGACCCCGCCATCCCTCCCTCCAAAGCCGGCATACTAGGGAACGAAAACATTTTCTCTTTCTGCAGCATGTGGACCTCTCCACCCTGCGATGAAGGGGAGATTTTCGCTAAAGAGGCTGCAGAATGCAGGCTGGGTGGGTCCAGGGCCGAGATCTGCCCAGGGAGGCAGGGGTCCCGGCTCAGGCTGGGTGTGTCCTCCCGTGCCACTCACCAAAGGCTTCGATGCAACCACGGAGAAGCTCCTCCACCGTGCAGCCCTTGTCCAGGTCCAGGGTGCCCGCCATGGCCGCCGGTGCGGGTAGGCTCGGCCGAGCTGCGCTCCGGGAGCCTCCCACGGGGCTGGGACCGGACCCCTGTCCCGAGAGAGCGAGGCAGAGCCAGAGTCGGCGGAGGCGCGGGCCGGCGGAGCGGCCCTGAGGGCAGAAACGGGGCGGGGCGGGCACGCCCCCTGCTGGGCAGGGGCGGAGTCGTTCCCCCCGCGGCCACGCCCCGGGGTTTAAACGGTCTGGCCCGGGATGGTGCAACCCACCAGTTGGGAAATGAACTGGCCAAGAAGCTTCCGGCCCACCCTGGGAGCCGCGGGAGGGCCGAGGGACTCCCCGGGGATGGTCGATGTCCCAGTCGCCCTCTCTGTAGGCCCTCTCTTCTCCTCACGTCCTCTCCCCAGAGGCACCTGCAGCAGCACCCCGCAGCTCAGTTCTGCGCCCCCTCCCGCTTCCCTCCCTCCACAGCCTCCCTTCCCCCGCAGGGTTATTTTGGGAACCCAGAGCCTGAGGGGACCTCAGAGGAATTTCTCCCTGGGATGAGAAGGGGGGAGGAACCCAGGCGTCCTGCCCGCGTCGCCCCCTCCCGGGCTCCCGGGAGGAGGAGGAGGCGGGGCTGCGGCAGCCCCCAGGGGCCTGCCCTCGGGGAGGCGGGCTGGGGTGGAGAGGAACATTCCTGAGAGCGGGGATGGGGGCTGGGGGAAGAGGGGCGGAGGAGGGGAGACCCCTGCGGCCCGGAGGCGTCAGCGGGAAGCCTGGGCCTGGGAACCGCGCACTCCCGAGCCACCTCCTCCGTGAAGGCCCCAAGGGTCCCGGCTCAGCCGTCCCGCAGGCCCTCTTCACCCCCAGCCTCTGACGCAGGGCCCCCGTGCTGCACAGTCGAACTGGGGGCACACACAGGCCGTCCACACTCGGGCAGAGTGGGGTGCCCAGAAGGGGGCGCTAGCGCCGTGGAGGGTGGAGTGCCCCTGTTGGACTCCACCAGCAACTCCAGTCACTGGCGGGGATTTACGCACCCAGGCAGAGACACACTCACTCCACAACCCAGGCCAGGGACCCACGTGGGGGTGAAAGAATGCCTGAGGCTCCCAAAGAGCCGGGCCTCAGGCAATTACCTCCCATCGTCTCTCTCACTCACCCAATGGCACCTCACACCCCCGCACACCTGAACGAAGGAACCCGCGGGCACACATACCCAGTCCTCTACCCCAGAAAGCAAACCCGTTGAAGGGGCCGGCTTCCGGCCGTGCTGCTCACTAGACCAGACCAGTCTGGAGTTCCGAGGCCACGGCAGCGCTGACATCCGCACACGTGTGCGCACACGCAAGACAGTGCACCTACACGCATGTACACTCTCCCACATATGCACACGCCCGGTGGGTGCGCACACACGCCCACTCCAACCCCCGCCCCCTTCATCTGCGATCCAGGGCCGGCCCTGCGGCCCCAACGACCTGACAGCCCTCACCCCCGGACACTGGCAAAGCCTTGCATCACACAAGGTCCCCCGCGCATACAATACTCCCCCGGAAAGGGGGTGGGGAGCGGGGGGGCTTCTCTATGGAGTTCTCTGGTAGACTTTTCCTAGGAGCCACCCAGAGGCATCCCGCCCGGCTCGGCCGCTTCCTCCCTATGTGACCTTGAGAGTTACTCGGCCTCTCGGAGCCTCGGTTTTCTCATCTGTCAAATGGGGGATTCGCGGAGGAAGGTCCCGCTGAGACGTGGCTAGGAAGACCCGGGTGCGCCGCGGACGCCACCCCCTCCCGCGATTGTCCAGGGGGCTTTGGATCTCTCAGTAGGTCCCTCCCACCCCCGACCAGGGCTACAGATTCGCCACCGACCAACCCACCCGCCGCCCCTAGCCCATCTGCGCCGCCCTCGGGGCCCCTAGGGGCCGGGCCTCCTCTGCCCTGCGCCCCGCCCGCGCTCGCTCACTCACACTTGGGACCCCGCGGCAAGAATCCCGCACCCGGCCCGGCAGGCGCCACCTTCGTGCGCTCCCGCCCGCCGACCTCGCTGCGGCTGCGGCTCCCGCCCGCTCTCCGCGCCGCGGCCCGGCTCCCCACCGCCCCGCCCCCGCGCCGCCGCCGCCCCCTCCCCTCTCCTCCCCACCCCTGTGCCGGGCTCCGCACCGCCGGCTGCGCCTCCCCCATTGGGGGCTCCCTCTCGCCCCGCACGCGGCGGTCCCTGCGGCAGCTTAACCCCTCCCCTGCCGCGCCACCCCGGAGCCCAGGGCCGCCGGCGGGGGGGGGTGCTGCGCCATGAGCCGCGCCAAAGGTGGGAGAGCGGAGGTCAGGCCGCGCGGGACGCGGAGGGGGAAACTAAACCAAGGGTCCTCTCTCCCCACCCCAGACACCCCCATGCCCTCCGCCCTGCCTGGTGTTGGGCAGAGGAAGCCGGGAGGGGCAGGAAGCGGACTGCGGTGGGGAAGGGGCGCCCCGCCCAGCCCCCGGCCCGGGTTCCTGTTTTCGAGACAAACCGTTCCCACGGGGCTCACCCGGCCCGGGGCCGGGCGTCTTCCTGCGGGCAGCGGGGGGCCTGGCAGAGATGGGGGCGTGGAGGCAGCGGGTCGTTGTGATAGCCTGGGGGAGGGGCTAGGACAAGGTGGGAGCATTTGAGAGAGAGGGGTTTGTGGGGAAGAATGAAAACGCGGCTATTGGGAGAAGGGGCCTCGGGGTCTGGGGATGTTGGGGGGAGCTCCAGTTCACACAGGAGGGGCTGGGGCTCCGGAAGCTTGGCTCCCCATGGGGTCAGATGAAAAGGGGCAGCTGCAAGCGACGGTGGGTTCTTGCAGCTAGAAGACTGGAGCCCGGAGGCCTGGCTCCAGAGAAGCACATGGGAGGGGTAGCCGCAGGCGGTTAGGGTCCCCAAGCCGGGCCGAGGGGAGCCGGTAACCATTTCCGGCCGTTCAGGTTCAAACACACTCACTGTGAAACCACCGGCCTCAAACAAATCTCTGGCACTTGCCCCTCCCTGCTACCGGGCTGGGGAGGCGGGACTTCCCCCACACCTCAATCTTGGTAATATGGGACCTAGAAACAGGCCCTTTCGGGTCCTTAGTTTCCCCAAGTGAGGAGGGGCAACGTTGGCGCAGTCTAGACGGCCCGTGAGGGTCCCCCGCCCGAACACTCCCCTTACTTTGGACCTAGCGTAGCCACCTGCTTAGAGACCCTTAAACGCCGCAGTGGGGGGGGCTAGGGGCGGAGTCAAGAAGGCGCCAACCACCCTGGGACTCCTCCCCCTTTTGAGCCCCGCCCCCGGCAGCGTGGATCTTCCTTCAGCGGTGCCGGAGGCCTCAGTTTAAGGCCCAGCTCGCGTCCCGGGTGGGCCCCACCCGGGCGGACGCCACGCCCCCGGCCAGCCTCGCGGGCCGCTGACCTAGTATGGACACAGGACTGGGAGGAGAGGCGTGCAGGGTGACGCCTGGAAGCCGGCAGGAGAGTCCCGGGCCCCACCCCCACAGGCCGCCCCCCTTTTGAGGGGATGCACCTGCCGCGGCTGGGGCTAAGGCACGGTGACTGCGCAGCTGCTGTGCCGCCCAGAGCTAAAAATACTTCCCAGCAGAGAGGGGAGTAAGGAGGCTCCCCAGGAGAATCAATTTATTGGGGAATGGGTGCGGTTGGTCAGACGCGTAAACAGAAGGGGCTGGGGAGCCCGAGGACAGGATGCGAGCAGTGTCCTTCGTCACGCTGAACACTGGGAGCTCGAGGCTGATGGGAAATGGGGGTTCCAAAAAGAGGCTTAGAGATCTAACTCCAGTACCCCACCCTCTGGACGAGGAGCTGGAGCTGGCCCAGGAGACTGCAAACAGACTCAGGGGCAGGTTTGGGTCTGTTCTAGAGGCTCAGATCTTCTCATCCGGGGCTGGCATGCGCTGGCGGGTCGGCTCCACGCCCCAGATCTCCCTGGCGTACTGGGCAATGGTGCGGTCACTGGAGAACTTGCCAGAGGTAGCTATGTTCCGGATCACCATCCGCGTCCACTCTCTCGGGTTCTACAGGCCACAAGGAAGCTCTGGGTTTGCTCTGCCTGGGGGATCCCCACCTTCCACCTCATCCCAACCAGGGCCACCAAAGCCCTGCCAACCCCTGGGCCAGGCCCCTCACCTTGTACAGGGCACTGACTCTCTCCTGGCATTTAACATACTCTTCATAATCCGCAAAGACTTTAAACCTGGAGGGGAATGGAGAAGCGGGAAGTCTCCTGGGGTCGAGGGCCAAGCCCATCCTGTCCTATTGGATTTCTGGAGACCTGGACAGTGATGCTGCTTCCAAACGAATCTGGCCCCAACTGCCCCGAAGCCCTGGTCCAGCCTCTCCACCGCTCCTGAGCCCTATTCAGCCCCGCAGCCCCACATGCGCGGGTCCCTGGCCCGCCAGCTCACCGGTCATGGTGCATGAGCATGTTGACAATGTCCTTGAATAGGTCAGGCTGTTTGGGGGAGAAGAAGCCACTGTTCAGCTGGTCAATGATGTGCCGAAGCTCAGGAATCCGGTCATAATACTCCTGGGCATTGTACCTGTGGGGAAGAGCCACAGTCAGCACCCTGGAAAGGTGTTCCTGGCTCCTCCTCCAGCAAATATCTGGAAAGTTCCAAGCCCCAGGTGAAAACTCAGGTTCAGCCTGCTACTGTCCTCCCTACAGCTGCCGCACTTGCTCCGGAAGTCCTTCCACTCTTCTTCCTACACACCACCACTGTCTCCCAGCAGGTCTGTTTCCTCCATAAATGGCTTTTCTTCCCCACCATCCTGAGTCCATCCCTGGCCTCACTTTCAGGCTCCAGGAGGAGCCAACAGGTACATCCTGAGGAACATCCTTAAACTCAGACTGTCCAGCCAAGCTCATCGCTGTCCTGGCACCAACTTTCCTCCCCTGGGCTAGGAACTACTTCCTACCCAATGAGTTCCTGGGGTAGCACAATCACTCCCCGAGCCACCCAGGTTCAAATCTCTCCAGACCAGTTTCATCTCCTTCCTTCCCCTCTTCCAACCAGAAACCATGGCCTCCTCCTCAACAGTGTCCCTAACCCCTATCCCCAGGACTGGCCTGCTGTAGGGGACTCCCCCTGCCATCTGGTGCCAGCCCCACCCTGATGCCCCAACTAGACATTCCTCCCTCCAGTCGAGCCTCCTTCCTGCAGCCAAAAGTGTCTGTTTGGAGTCTAGTTCTGAACATGTTAGACTTTGCTCAAAACATTTCACATTTCCCTCCTGTCCAAAGGACCAAGTCTGAACTTTCTAGTCAAGCCCCACAGGAGAAATTCCTCTCAATATTTAGTGCCCGCTCTTGTAAGCTGAGTGTAAACTGGTACCAAGTTTCTGGGAAACAATTTGAAAATGTGTATCAGGAGCTTTAAGAACGCATACTTTTTGACTCAGAAATATCCCCTTCTAATAATTATCTTGGGCTTCCCCAGTGACTCAGCAGTTAAGAATCTGTGTACAATGAGGGAGGCACAGGGGACAGAGTTTGATGCCTGAGTGAGGAAGATTCCCTGGAGAAAGGCAAGGCAACTCACTCCAGTATTCTTGCCTAGAGAATTCCATGAACAGAGGAACCTGGTGGGCTACAGTCTATAGGGTCACAAAGAGTCGGATGTGACTGAAGCAACTTAGCACATAGCAAGCATAATAATTATCATAAGGAAATAATGAGAGATGTGGACATCAGTGTAAAAGATTGGTCATCAAAGGGACATTTATACTAATAAACGAGGAAAATCAACCTTCATGTCCAACTGTATGAAATTAGTTAAATAAGTATGGCATTTCCATAGGATGGAATGCTATACAAACATTTAAAATATTTGAAAGACTATTTAATGACATAGAAAATGCTTCACCAATGTTAAGACAACAGGATTCAATATTGTACATATATTATTTCCAACTTTTAAAAACTACATAGGGACTTCCCTGGTGATCCAGTGGTTGATTCCATGCTCCCAATGCAGGGGACACTGGTTCTACCTCTGGTCAGGGAACTAAGATCCCACATGTAGCATGGTGCAGCCAAAAAAGTTAATTAAATTTTTAAAAAAACTACATATATATATATATATACACACATATATAAATACGTGAAGAAAAAGAGTACTGTGGCTTTAAATCCGGAGGATGAGATTATGAAAGACAGTTGTTTTCTTCTCTGTAGCTTTGTATTTTTCCAATTAATAAGCATGGACTGCTTCTATGCTAAGAAAAGAATCACATTTTAAACTAAAATGTTAAAAACGTAATGCCAGGAAGTCGTCTCCAAAGATCTGCATTTCTGACCACAAACCTAGGTGTAACTACTATACTCATGTTTCCCTTTTTGCCATGGCTGCCAGGGAGCTGAGAATTTCATTTTACTCCCAATTCCAGAAAGATGTTATCTCTTTGGGTGGATATTATTTTCTCTTCCTTTTCCTTCAGCTCTGCGTTACTTCTTGTTTTTCTCATTTCATTCATCTTATTTGTTATGCTACCTCAAAAGTTTTCTAGACTTGTGGTGGCCATAACTAAGACCTTGTGCAGGGACTTCCCTGGTGGTCCAGAGGTTAAGAATCCACCCTGCAATGGCAGGAAATCGGTTTGATCCCTGGTTGGGAAATTAAGATCCCACAAGCCTCGGAGCAACCAAGCCCTCGAAACACAACTAGAGAGTCTAGAGAGTTCGTGCGCTGCAACAAAAGATCCCATATGATATGGCGTAACCAAGATCCCACATGCTGCAACTAAGTCCCAAGGCAGCCAAATAAATTAAAAAAAAGAAAAAGACCTTGCGCATCCCAGACCAGCCTTTCCAGTGATGCCTCTTTCTCCCAGCTCTACCCTCCAGCAGTCCCACCTTGGTGCCTCCTGCCCACAGACTGTGAACTCTGCAGCCCATACCCTTTCTGGTCAAGCCTTTCCACGTCCTCCACCCGCATGCCAAAGATGAAGAAGTTCTCCTCTCCCGCCTCTTCTGCCATCTCCACGTTGGCCCCATCCATGGTGCCAATGGTCAGAGCCCCATTGAGCATGAACTTCATGTTGCCAGTGCCTGAGGCTTCAGTGCCCGCAGTAGAGATCTGCTCGGAGAGGTCAGCGGCCGGGATCACTGCGGGGTGGCAGCAGGGGACACACTCATCTCCAGGAAGAGCCCCCATGTCAGCTGGAGGCTCTGAAGTTAGTCTGGCCCCAGGCCTGGCCAGATTCAGAGTCCCCTCCCTCCAGCCCTCCAGTCTTCACCAACTGTCTCCTTCTCAGTGACCCCGCCCCACCTCTTGTTGATTCTTGAACATCTGGGGTCTAACCTGGACTCCTCCCACCCCCCAGCTCCACTGTGTGATTTGAAGGGCATGACCGAGGCCCCTCTCCCCTATAATTTCATCCCATACTGTGTGACATTCCACCATTAAGGGAACATCCTCATGATTTGAGTATTGTCCTCTCCAGATTCTTCTTTAAAGTACCAGTACCCCAGGAAGAGAAGATTAATATCTCTTCCAGGGACTGAACTCATCAGAGCTGCGCTGGGGTCCCCACTGGCAGCACCCTACCTTTCTCTGCCAGCGAGACCCGGTAGTTCTCCAGGAAGATCACGCGGAGGCGGTCTCCCACCACCGGGTCATGGTTGACCACATCCCCAATGGCTGTGATGAGTTTGATGATCATCTTGGCCATATGGTACCCAGGGGCGGCCTGTCGGGGCACAGTTTGGGGTCAGCTCCACAGCCTAGCCTCCTACCCCCATCCTGCAACCCAACCAAGCTGACCTCAACCTGGATATCAAAGGACCACAGCCATGATCTGGGCTCGGCCTCTCACCTTCCCTCCAATCATCACAGTCCGAGGCACAAAAAACTTATTGGGGTCCTTTTTGATACCTGCGGAGAAACAGAGGGATCCAGTGAGTGGGCCAGATTTTCCCTCTGGGCTATAGCACCTGACAGCATCCAGCTAGCCAGGACTGGGCTGGGAGATAGTAGGCCTGACTTGGGCTGGCTTGGTGACCTGATATCTGTCATGTCCCCCCTCTCTGAGCCTCGGTTTGCCCATCTGTGAAATGGGGATAATTCTGTGTCCCAAGAGTTTCCCTGAGTCCAAAGGAGATGTTGATGGAGAAGTATGCAGTATGCTGGGAGGTACACAGAGGCAGGAACAGGAGCCAGAGGGAAGCCTGCCACTCACGGTTGTACAACGTGATGACATGGAGGCAGTTGAGGAGCTGGCGTTTATATTCGTGAATCCGCTTCACCTGGATATCGAAGAGCGAGTTGGGGTTGATGTGGACTTTGTATTCCTTCTCCAGGTATGCAGAGAACTTTAACTTGTTTTCCTGAAGGCAGGAGAGGGGGAAGAGCTCACCAACAGGCCTCAGCCTCAGGAAATCCTACAGTCTCATTTCCTTCCCAGGAAGGTGAGGATGGAAAGATGCCACCTTCATCCACTCCTGCATCAGGGCAGACATCGCTAAGCAATGTCAGCACTCTTTCAGTGAGGTCAGATGATGCCTTCCCACCATGGACTGACTCCAGGCAATTTCTACCAATGGCCTGAGGTTGCAGGAGAGATGAACTCCATGGGCCATTCCCGACCCAGACATCCAGCCCCTCCAGCACTCTCCACTCTGGCCCCAGCACAGGTATCTGTCCCAGGTTGCAGTGCTGCTCCTCACCTGCTTCACTTTGGCCACATCCCGGATAAAGGATTCATCGTCCACGTAGGAGAGCAGTTTGCGCAGCTGATCCAGGTCTGCGATGTACTCCTCTCCAATGCGCTGTAGGCAGATGGTGCTCAGTTAGGCCCATGGCCCTCCCCCGTCCTCCTTCACAAAGGGGTGCTTTTCGAGGTCAATCAAGCACAGTCCACTGCAGACAGTGCCTTCTTCTGCAGCCTCCCAGATGGGGGGGACGGCATGTATGCACGTCTTTCCTCCCTTCCTGACCTTGAGCTCGGATGGCTGATGCCCATCTGACCCCCACAGACCCTCATCCTGGCCTTTTCCTCTGACAGGCAGTGACTTCGAGGGCCTGCAATCTCTGCCCCTTTCTGGTCTTACTTAGGATATGACCTGCTGATAATCCTCCATTAGGCTGTGAGCTTCCTCAGGTTGACCTTCACAGCCAGGGCCTCCATTAGCTCACATAAAAAAGATGGTTCCCCTCCTCCAGACACATGCAAGGCTTGGGAATGCGGTGCAGGATGGATTTCAGCCCTCAGCTGGGTGCCCACAGTGAACCACATACACAACCACCCTCGGCTGCGCCCTGCAGTGACTGTGTTGACCCTACTGGCCATACATGACTCCTCACCTCAGCAATGACCTCTGCCAGCCCAGGGTTACACATAACCAACCAGCGCCGAGGGGTGATCCCATTGGTCTTATTCTGGAACTTATGAGGCTCCAGCTCGTAGAAGTCCTTGAAGCTACAGGATAGGGTCGGAAAATCATCAATCACCCCTGCGGAATGAGGGTCTTCTCCCTGGGGCCCCTACCCTGATTTCTTGATGAAAGGGTCCTGGAGGTGAAAGGGGTTGCTGTGTGTAAGAGGGGACATTCCAGAACGGGACTGGACTGGCTAGCAAGCCCATGATCCTTGCAAGAGCCGTGCTACCTGTGGAAGGGGCCAGCAGAGGGAGGCTCTGAGTGGCCAGTACCAGGCAGTGGGCGGGGCCCAGCAGGAGGGGCGGGGTCTGGAGACCGGTCTCACATGGTCTTCTTGAGGATCTCCGAGTGAATGCGAGCCACGCCATTGACGGCATGAGACCCGGCGATGCACAAGTGTGCCATGTTGATGCGCTTCACTGCACCCTCCTCCACCAGCGACATGCGCCGCAGTCTGTCTACATCCCCTGGGAACGCGGCCGCCACCCGCTGTGTCGGGAGAGACCAGAACTAGGACGGGGACCCAGAACACGGGTCCCCAGCCCCTACCCCCAGATCTCCGCCCATAGCCTTCCCCGGGCCCTCCACACCCCCACCCTCCACCCCAGGCCTTCTCCACTGACGTTAAGGAAGCGCTGGTTGATCTCGTAGATGATCTGGAGGTGCCGCGGCAGTAGGGTCTCTATGAGGTGCACAGGCCAGCGCTCCAGGGCCTCGGGCAGCACTGTGTGGTTGGTGTAGGCACAAGTCTTCATAGTCACTTCCCATGCCTGACAGGTGGGATGGGGAGGCAGGAACCCCAGGGCTTACACACTGTGCAGCCAAGGCCCCAGCCCTCCCACTGCCAGGCCAGGTTCTAGGACACCCGCCTCTGGGCCTCACACCACTGTCTGTTCAGTGGGGGCTCCACCCACATCTATCCCCTCCCCAGAGCGGGAAGGGAACCCTGAGATGGAGAGAGTGAGGCAGGAGTCGGGGAGGGAGGGGCCCCAAAGCCCACCTTTTCCCACTCCAGTCGCTCCTGGTCCACCAGAATCCTCATCAGCTCAGGGATGGCCAAGGAGGGGTGGGTGTCATTGAGCTGGATGGCCACCTGGAGGTGGGGGTGGAGGGCGGTTGGAGTCAATCTGGGCCCAAGGCTACGGCCACTGTCCTTTGCCCAGAGCACCCCCTGCCCAAGGCCCCTTGTGGTTCTAGGTGCAGGCCCTCAAGAGGGTAGTTTCGGATCAGGAGGAAGAGGAGAGCGGATTATACTGAGGATTCTCAAGCAGATAACCCTCACACCCACCCCCAGCCTCCACTTCCTCATCTATAAAATGGGTGTTGTAAGCTCAGGCTGGAGGTGGGAGGGAAAGCACCACTCACAGGAGGTGTAGAGGCTGACCCTCCCTGGGGCCTGGTACCTTATCCGGGAAGGCATCGAAGTTGGTGCGCACGGGGTCGAGGCAGCCAAACTTGGAGGACTTGAAGCGGCGGATGATGTCCTGGAGCGTGGCAGCCACTACGAAGTACTCCTGCTTCAGCCGCAGCTCCTTCCCCTCAAAGAACTGGGGACAGTGCGAGGTGGGGCGGAGTCAAGGTGGTGGGGGCGTGGTCTTAAACTTCTGTGGGCGTGGCTAGGAGAGACTCCCACCCACCCCGAGATTCCTGAGCCCTGAACTGCTCCACGTCAGGGACCCAGGAGTCTTTCTCCCTCCAAGAAGCAGCAATGCAGTTGGGTCAGGAGGGAGGGCTACAAGGACCAGGAGTATTGGTGGGTGTCTCCAGGAAAGAGCTCCTCCAAAGCTCCCCCCCCACCCCCGGATCCAAGCATCCTCACACTTAAACAACTGGGGGGAAGCACAGGACACTCAGGGGCCAGCAAAATGCCCTGAGTGTGACTAGGGCACCAGCAGGTGTCACTCCCCCTCCTGCCCTCTCCCATACACTCTGGCTTCCTGTCCCCAGCCCAGGGGGTAACATACGTTGTCGTTGGGGTATAGGACCCGCGAGATGTTCTCAGCCAGGTTGCGGTCCAGCACAGCCTGGATGTAGCCACCGACATTGACTAAGGAACAAAAGTGGGAACGGGGTCAGGCTTGGGTCGAGGGGGGCCGCAGTGGGAGGGGGCTGCTGACTCCAGCTGAACTCACAGTCCTTGAGGTTGAAGTCATTGGGGGCTTTGGCAGACCACAGGCGCATGGTATTGACGACGTTGTTGCGGTAGCCAGGCACGGGCGTGTCGTAAGGCATGGCCAACACCACCTGTGGGACACCCAGCCTGTTGTTAACCGGTGGGCATCTGCTGTGTCTAAGAGGCCCTGAGAGCCGGAACTCCATGCTTTGTCCCTGTGCTCCGCCAACCCCCAACCCCGGGTTCCAGTCCCAATGCTGGTTGACCACAAGCAACCCCACCAACCTCTCTGGGCCTCGGCCATAAAGAGAGGACATCCTGGTGCCTCCTCACACCCCCGCCAGCCCTCCTTGCTGGGCTGTTGTGAGGATTCCAGGAGGAGGCAGGGATGAGCTCAGAGACCAAGGTGGGCCTCTGTTGGTGGCCACTCTGCCATGGTGGGGGTGTGCTGGCCACCTGGCCTTAGCACAACCTAGAGGACACACTGGACTCCTGGAAGGACTGGGGGATCATGGGGCCTGGTTGAGGGGGTCATAGAGGTCAAGTCCATCCAAAGGTTAACCACAGGGCTAATTAGCAGTGACTAATGCTGGCCCCACCTCCCACAATTAGCAAACATCAATGTGCATGCGTGCTGAATGCTAAGTCTCTCAGTTGCGTCCAGCTTTTTGCAACCCTATGGACTGTTGCCTGCCAGGCTCCTCTGTCCATGGGATTCTCCAGGCAAGAATACTGGAGTGGGTTGCCATGCCCTCCTCTAGGGGATCTTCCCAACCCAGGGATCGAACCCGTCCTCCTGCATTGCAAGCAGTCTTTACCGCTGAGCCACTGGAGAAGCCCGCAAACATCAATAATTGCTGCCAATAACTGCCAGCTATCACAGAGAGAGGGCTGCACCCACACCTCCCTCCCCAGGATTAAGTAGCCCCTGACTGGAGCGGAGCAAATGCTGCAGCTAAGAGAGGGAAGGGACTGGCCCAAGAGCGTACAGCTAGGAGGACAGCCAGAGCTCTGCCAGACCTCAGCGTGGATGCCAGTGGAACAAACTCCCGGTTCTGAAAGCCTCGAGGTTGCAGTACAGCCATCTGAAGGCTGGTGAGCTGCAGCCACAGCAAAGCGACTGGTTGCGGAGCTGGGGTTTGGACACCTGGTTTAGCAGTAGGCTCCCCAACCTGCTCTATGACCTTGAACATGTCAGTTGCCCTTCCTAGACTTTAGTTTTCTCTCCTGTCCCCCTTTTTGGGCTGTTGGTTTATTTCCCATCAAGTCCCCAGCTCAGATATGCAGGGGAGCCAAGACTCTGGGATCATTCTGGGTGGAGAGGAGGCAGGTCAGGCGAGGAGCAGTGGTAGAGCAGAGCAGTGTCTCTCCTCCTCCCAGCTCTTCACGTGGCCTGGATCCCTTGTGACCCTGTCTCCAGCCTCTCTGGGTTCCAGCTGTGTGACCTCAAGTAAGTCACTTAACTCCTCTGAGCTCAGTGGCCTCCGTTATAAAATAGCACTCAGTCCAGTAGCTTCCAGGCTCTTTCTTTGCTTCTCCCTGTTTCCTCCAGAACCTCCACTCCTCTGCCTCACTAGATCTTCCCCCTGCTCCCTGGCTTCCCCCTCACCTGTGTGTCCACCCACTTGGCCCCCTGGCTGGTGTGTTCCACTCGGCCATAGAAGTGCACCGGCAGCATGAACTCTGGGCGGGCCTTCTCCCAGGGGTTGCCGTAGCGAAGCCAGTCATCAGCCTCCTCCATCTGAACCGCAAGCAGGTCAGGGGAGAAAGGAAGGCAGAGTCAGAGCCAGGCTCACACCACAGCAGGTGGTGGGTTTAGCAGGAGCCCGCAGCCCTGGTGTGCCCTGTACAGGGAGGGCGTGAATGACTGGCTCTGGGTAGGTGGGCCCCCAGTCTAGTGGAAGATCCAAGGGGGCTCAGCGTGTGTATGAGCCTGAGACATTCTACAGCCATGGACCTCCTATACCAGGAGCTGACAGCTGGCTTGGGGCCAGGGCGAAAGGGCAAGGATGCTCTCCACCCAGGCTGGGGTTGCTTCAGGATCTATGTGCAGATAAATGAACAACTAGCCATCTTCTCCATCATAACCACAAGGTCAGGGCCCAAGGTCACTCACCTGCCAACCCCCAGAGATCTTCTGGTTAAAAATCCCAAACTCGTAGCGGATCCCATAGCCATAGGCAGCCAGGCCCAGTGTTGCCATTGAGTCCAGAAAGCAGGCTAGGGGTGTGCACGGAGGTGGATGTCAGAGACCCAACACAAAAGAACACTTCTGCCCAGTCCCCTGGCACCCCGCTCACTTACCCGCCAGCCGGCCCAGGCCCCCGTTGCCCAGCCCTGCGTCCTCCTCGATGTCCTCCAGCTCCTCCATGTCCAGGCCCAGCTAGAGGTGGGAGGGTATAACAGAAGTCAGGACCAAGGGCCAGCAGGTCAATCCCCCAATCCTGAAGGCTCACCCACCCCTACACACCTGATAGGTGGCCTCGTCACAGGCGTTCTCCAATGCCAGGTTCACCATGGTGTTTTGCAGTGTCCGGCCCATGTAGAATTCCAGAGACAGGTAGTAGATCCTCTGTCCAGAGAAACAGATGGGGAGGGGAGGGAGGGTCAAGGCTGCCCCCCTGACATTCAGCCAGGCTGGCTGGGCCTGCACCTCTCATACCTCCTGCCCCACTCCTAGGCCCCAGCGGGTTCCAGCCCTGCCTCCAGTTTTCCTGCCTTCTCAGGCTTTGGGACCCAGCAGGTAAGATACTGGTCCCAGCATTTCTTCTGACTTTGGACAAATCACTTTTCTTCTCTGAGCCTCAGTTTCTTCATCTGAAAAATGGGGCCATATCCACCTCAGGGGGCTGAGGTGCTTAGGAGAGCTGGGAACCCCTTCCTTTGCACACAGTCCTGCCAAGAGCCCATCAGGAAGTCAGGACACAGGGAAGCACCACCAAGTGCTCCCGAAAAGGGGAGGCCAAGCCCAGAGAGAGAAGTCATTGGCTCAAGGTCACACAATGACTCAGGGCTAGAGTCAGCCATCTCCCTTCCTTGCAGTGCCCAGCTCCCCTTGGCCCTCAAGCCTCAGTCCCAACAAGGGGAGTGGAGAGACTCCAGTATCCAGGATGCTGATGGTGCCCGGTCTCCTGGTTTCCTGGGTCCCCTCCCGGCCCCTCCCCCACTCCTGCCCAACAGTGTCAGGTTGCTGACATTTACCAGTGACCCCAACAGACACTCGATCTCGCCACCCTAGCTGTGCCCCACCCGGCACACTGGCACACCACACATGCGTTCGGTAGGATGTCCTTCCGCTTAGGATCCAGCCCAGGCCACAGGGTCTTCCTGCCCACTCCCGGCAGCCTCTCCATTCTCTGACTGAGCGCTGAGCCTTTGCAACCAGCCTACCTGACCCAAGGCCCCCTGACCTGCCCCCACTCCAGGTTTCTCCCCCTGGGAGAATGGATCCCAGCACCCACTGCACCTGGCAGCCCTGGATCGTCCAACCTCAGGAACCGGGAGGCACCCTTTCTTTTGCTGCAGGAAGTCCTGACCCCAGGAAGGGCCTGTCACTTGGTCCAGATCTCCCAGCCCCCAGGCAGGGCCCCCAGCCCACTCCCCCCAACCCAGGGTGCCCCCAGCAGCACCTTGGGGTCCTTCTCATAGTAGTGCTGCTGCGTGCGGATCCAGCGGCCCACGAGGTGGTCGCGCACCGTGTAGGCCAGCGCGAAGTAGTAGTCTCGGGGGGTGGCCACATTGCGGTCTTTCACAAGGGTGAAGTGTAGGTGCCGGTTGAAGTTCTTCTTCAGCTCGGTCACATTCTCCACACCGGCCAGGCCACGCACGCTGATCTGCTTTCTCTTCTCCTGGTCTGTCAGGGGCCGGGACATGGCTGCGGGAGGGTGGGCCGGACTGACTGTGCAGACGGGCGGCCTGAGCCGTGCCTCCAGCCAGGGAGTGGAGATCCCCGGCCGGCTGGTGCTTTAAAGCCTGGCTCCGGGCAGCTTGCCCCACCCCCTCCCTCGATGGGAGGGTCTTGGCCCGGCTCCTCAGAGAGCTATTTTGGGGTGAGCAGAGGAGAGGAGGGGCAAGGCAGGGCCAGGGCCGGCCTGGCTCCTTCGAAGCCCTGCACTGACCCACTTCCTCCAGGCCTTGCGCACTGGCCCTGGGGTCTGCTGTCTTCTGTCCCCGGGCCTGCCTTGTGCAGGGTCAGAGTCAAGATGCAGCAGGCAGAGTGCTGGCTTGAGAGGCCTGAGACTTGACTGGAGTGGCTGGGATGTGACTTTGGCTGAGGCTGCCCTGAATTCGGGTTATGGATGAAGGATGGGGCCTGACTGTGGGCCCTCAATCAGGGCTCCTTGGAAAGGCCAAGGAGGCTGTCAAGGAGGACAGGTGTCAGGAGGCTCAGCCTCCAGCAGAGCAGCTTGGCTTCGGTTCTCTACTTTCACACAATAGGCTGCACACCACGGGTGGGATGCTCTCTGGTCAAGCTTCTATGGTGGTCCTGCCCTTTGGTGGGGAGGACATATGTTGTGGCTGAAGGCCACCTGCGCAGAGCATCAGGGTCTCTCTTTATCTCCCACCTGGGGCCACGCGGTTCCTAAAGTTCCTTTAGGATTGACTGGTTTGATCTCCCTGCAGTCCAAGGGACTCTCAAGAGTCTTCTCCAACACCACAGTTCAAAAGCATCAATTCTTTGGTGCTCAGCCTTCTTTATTGTCCAACTCTCACATCCATACATGACTACTAGAAAAACCATAGCCTTGACTAGATGGACCTTTGTTGGCAAAGTAATGGCTCTGCTTTTTCATATACTGTCTAGGTTGGTCATAGATCCTGCTTTGTTCCTGTTTTTCAGCTGCGCCAAGTCTTAGTTGTGGCACGTGGGATCTAGTTCTCTGGCCAGGGGTGGAACCTGGGCCCCTGCACTGGAAATGCAGAGTTTTAGCCACTGGACCACCAGGGAAGTCCCCTGCTTTATTCTTTGAGCAAAAGGAGCCCAGGGCCTGGTGCTGTTTCAAAGGAGGCTGGACCTCCTAGAGTGGTGGACCTGGGGAAGAGGAGCCTGGGTGTTCTGGTCTGAGGGCCAAGGAAGCACATCAGAGGCCTGGCCAGCTGCAGGATGCTCGAGTCTGTTTCAAGGACGGCCCAGCTGTTTCTGAGAGCTTTCTGAGCCACAACAGATCCAGCTCTGGAAGTACCAGCTTAGTGTGGAGGCCAAACTCCTAGCCTTCCGAAGGCCAAGCCCTGCTCTGCCCCTGCTCCCAGATAGCATCTGGGCTGGTCTTCTTTAGTGTGTGCTTCAAAGAAAAAAAGACCAGGAAGAGGACACCAAAACACAACTACACCAAGGTCGTGTGAACATAGAAAACTTTCTCTTTTGCATTTTAAAAGTATTCTACACTTTGCGTTTCAAAAGAATGCCTGGTGGCTCTCAGTGTGTAACAGTTCCCATCCTCAGCCTTTCCTTCTGGGCTGTGCCTCAGGGGAGGTTCACACCCCCCTCCACCAAGCAGCAAGCTTGGCCAGCATCTCAGGCCGCCTGGCCTGCCTTCCTCGTGGAGTGCCGAAGAGAGCTCAGAGGCATTTTGGCACCAGTTGTCCGTGTTGTCACCTCATGCCCCAACTGTGGCCCCATGCTTTGGCCACGCAAACCTTTGCACTGACCCCTAATTTTCCTGCTCTAAGAACCTGCTCCCAACAGAGCACATTCCTATCTTATTCTGCTCCCCAAGTCAACTCAATCCACACCCCTGCCCCTGCTCATCAACTGGGTTCTCACCCTGCCCCTGCACTAAAGGAACTGGCTGAACTGGGACACAACCTGTTTCTGTTGGGAAACAAATATAATACTTTGAGCTGGTTTCTCCAGCTACCTTTCTCCTGGGCTCTTTTGGCCTTTGTTGTGTCAATGGCACCCACTGGAACTTTCCAGTCTTTTCCAGGGTAACGCCACCCCAGGAGACCCTTATTTCGCATCTCCCAGCCCAGCAGGATGGAAACTTGAAGACTGAAACTGACCTACTTCCTTCCCCCGTTTCACTCCCCATTGGTGTTGTGTGTGTAAGTTTATGTATCAGTTCAGTTGCTCAGTCATGTCTGACTCTTTGCGACCCCATGGACTGCAGCACACCAGGCTTCCCTGTCCGTCACCAACTCCTGGAGCTTGTTCAACTCATGTCCATCAGGTCGGTGATGCCATCCAACCATCTCGTCCTCTGTCGTCCCCTTCTCCTCCTGGCTTCAATCTTTCCCAGCATCAGGGTCTTTTCCAGTGAGTCAGTTCTTCACATCATGTGGCCAAAGTATTGGAGCTTCAGCTTTAGCATCAGTCTTTCCAATGAATATTCAGAACTGATTTCCTTTAGGATTGACTGGTTTGATCTCCTTGCAGTCTGACGAAATTTCAAGAGTCTTCTCCAACACAACAGTTCAAAAGCATCAATTCTTTGGTAGTCAGCTTTCTTTATGGTCCAACTCTCACATCCACACGTATTATATATATATAATTTTATTTATTTAGGCTGTGCCTGGTCTTCGTTGCTGTGCGGGCTTTTCTCTAGCTGCAGTGAGCAGGGACTACCCTCTACCTGCCGTGTGCAGGCTTCTCATTGAGGTGGCTTCTCTTGTTGTGGAGCACGGGCTCTAGGGGGCTTGGGCGTCAGTAGCCAGGGCTCCCAGGCTCTAGAGTGCAGGCTCAGTAGTTGTGGCGCACAGGCTTAGTTGCTCCTTAGTTGTGGGATCTTTCCAGATCAGGGATCAAACCTGTGTCTCCTGCATTGGCAGGCAGATTCTTTCAGCACTGAGCCACCAGGGAAGCCTTAATACTTCCTTTACTTATTTAGCCTGTGCCGGGTCTTAAGTTGCTGCACTCAAGATCTTTAGTTGCAGCAGGTGCATGCAGGATTTCCAGCTGCAGTATGTCAGATCTTATTTCCCTGACCAGGGATCGAACCCAAGACCCCTTCATTGGGCACATAGTCTTAGCCACTGGACCAGGGAAGTTCCCTTTAGAGATTTAAAGAACCGTGAAAGCACAGTTTCCCAGACTGAACTAACTCTGTTGTTTATATCCAATGGTTTCTAAACAGATACATGAACTAACTCAAAGGTTGTTTATGTCCGACTAGATTTCCAACCAGAAATCCTGTCTCCTTCCTGGGACCAATCTTGGGTTTCTCCAGAGCACTTGGCGGGGTCTCAGTAACAGAGCCCTAACAGTGACCTTTCCCAATAGACATTCCTTCCACCAACCTGGCTCTGAGAGGGTGGGGAAGACACTGCTGCTGCAGCAAACAGGAACAGGATCAAGTGGAGGGCTCTGCCCTCCCCCAGGGGTCCAAGGTGGCTGGGAAAGGCCTCTTCACCTCTCTGGTCCCACCACAAAAGCAGGTGCGTGCTGCCTTGGAGAAAGGCCTGAGACTGATGCCTCAGTCAGCCACTTTGTTACTCACCAAAACCTTAACAAAAGCTGACGGCAGGGAGCAGAGAAGGCGTGAGCACAGGAATGGAGCTGGCCCCAGGAGAAAGAGATGGAGGAGATAGCTGGGCTGTGGTTAAGTCATTTATTGATTTTATTTCTAAAACCCACATAGCGCCACTTTGCCTCTTCCAGAGCTTCAAAGAGCTAATTAACCACCCAACGAGCCCACCAGGGAAACCAAGCTTGTGGGGGAAGCAATGAGGTGAAGCCAAGGTCAAAGAGGGTTGCCAGGCCCCAGGCCCTGCCCCCATTCTGTCAGCTAAGGACAAAGAGGAAAGATCTCCCCTCTCCCTTTCAGTAAAGGGACCTTTAGGGCCTGCTTGGGGAGACCAGTGAATAGGTCTGGCTTCTGAGGCTCCATTAACCCCTGCAGGCCTACAGCAAAGCAGCCCAGGCAAGCTGGACAGGGTTCAGACACCAAGGGCCAGCTCAGGATAAACAGCAGGGCTAGCCCCAGCTCTAAGCTGCAAAAGAGCCCAGGCCAGCCTTGTCCCCCTGGCCCAGTGCTGTGGGCTGCAGAGCTTGCTGTCCCTCAGCCTCCCCAAAGGATGGGAAGGTGGTGGGAAGCATGGGCCCCCGTGCAGCTCCCCCCAGGAACTGCAGCAAAACAGAAGCCGCTCAACAAGGACCTCACTCACTGCCCCAGGAAGTCCTGAGCTGGGTTTTCCTGGTGCCACAACAGGGCTGTCCATTAGCCCAGACAGAGGAGAACAGAACAGCCTGAGACCCTCTGTGAAGTGCATACAAAGCACAAGATGGACCCCCTTCTCCTGCCCCCACTTCTCGTTAAGCCTGCCATGCTGGCAAGCTGCGAGTCACCAGCAGAGAGAGAAAAAGCCACTTGGCAGTTTTAATTTTAGCAGCTTGGAGCCTGACAGGCAGGATTAGTTGGCTTGACCTTTCGTGCTGAGGCCTCCTCAGGCCCAGGGCCTCAGTCAGGTGGCAGCTTCCAGGCACGAATCACAACTGGAGCTCATCGAATGTGGGGGTCCGAGCCCCAGGGAAAGGCCTTCAAAAGGACAGAAAAAGAAGGGGGAACCTGGTCTTCAGCCATTAATCAGTGAACTAGCAGAAGGTGGGGCCGTCCACACACCAGCTTCCCCAGCAGACCTGCACAGGGAGGGAGAACGGGGAAACGAGGGGCGGGAAGGGGTTTCTTAATGAAGGTCCCAAAAGCTCCCCTGGGAAAGGGACAGTGGGGCCAGGTGCTGAACATAGCTTCGGTATCTGGTGGTGGCACTGACAGGGGCAGAAGTGTAAGAGAAAAGAAAAACAACAGACCAGAAAACCACACTGCTCTTTTATTCAATGGAACACCCCCCTTTAACGCAGTGTTGAATCATACACCAAAAAGCCCAGAGAAATTTCTGCTGATAAACCAGTGAAGAGAACGCGCATCATACATTATTGTCAACATAATCACTCCATGAAGAGGGGAGGAGGAAAGGAAGGAAGCAGAACGAAGAAAACAAGGGGCTCAAACCCCTCGACACTGCAGAACATTCAGACGTTTGGGATTAAAATAAATTTTAAAAGGTAGCCTTCCAGGAAGGAGAGGAACAAATGGAATGTGAGGCGGCTCAGGGAGTGCTGAAAGGGCTCTGAAGGCTGCAGACAAGCCCCAGGCAGCTTACATGGCCCCACCTACCATGGGCAGGGGTGCCAGGATGGTTATGGACCTTGAACCTGGGGACTAACCCACTACTCCACGAGGGTGGCAGAGACAAACCCCCACACTTAAAATTAAGGGAAAAAAAGTATCGCAGCTTGAAAAACATATGGCAGTTTGAAAATCTTGGAACCAAAAAAAAACACCCACCCCACCCCGCCACACTGATGGCCAAAAGTCTTTGCCTAAAAACCACTTGCTCCTCTCTCCTTATAGAAGAACCACGTGTTCCGATTCCGTCCATAAAAATAACTCAGGCTGCTTTGCCGAACCATCCTGTCCACCAGGGGCGCTGCTGAGGCTGTCTGCCTGGAAGGGTCACCAATGGGCGCGGAAAGTCCTCACTCTCATGGCTCGGGCCATCGCCGCCGCGGGGAGGGATCCTGGCGGCCCAGTGTGGGGAGAGGCAAAGGGATTTGGGTGAGGAGAGAAAGAAGACAAAGAAGACACTCGATGCTACGGGGCGCCAGGAGAGCCCAAGCTGGCGCCCCTATTACCACCTGCCCATTCCCAAGCGAGGCCTCAGTCGCTTGGCCCAGCCCGGTGCGTGCACACACACACATGCGTGCACACAATCACATGCGTGCGTCCCAATGTCTGGCTCCATATGGTGAGGTTCGGCGTGTGTTTTAAACGAGACCAATTCTCTCTCTATATAATATATATTTTCTTAAAAAACCAAGTCTAGTTCTGTGGTGGAGGCGGTGGGGGAGCTGGAGGCATCCCAAAGGGTGGCATGCCCGCCACCCCCATGCCCATCATGGTGACAAAGTTAGAAGGGTCCATGGGAGGCGGAGGAGGAGGGGGTGGGGCATACATCATGCCGGCGGAACCAGGCGGCGGAGGCGGCGGAGGGGGAGGGGCCCCGGGCGGCAGAGGCGGCTGGACCCCTGGGGGCAGGGGCACCATAGTGGGGTTGCCTTGCATCTGAGGGGCTCCTGGAGAAGCTGCGGCAGCCGCCTGCTGCTGTTGCCATGGCGGGATGGACCCTGTGCCAGCGCTCGTGGTGGTAGTCGTCGTATCTGGGGTGGTAAAGAAGCCCAAGGTCACACGCGCGGGGGCACACCGCGGCTCTCTGCGGCTGCTGCCTTGGGATGGGGGGGCGAGGGATGCCTGCTCCTTGCTCGGCATGCGGTACGGTGGTGGGGGGCGGGCGGGCGGGCGGGGTGGTCCTGGCGATGGGGGTGGAGGGGTGGGCAGGACTACCCTGGGGTCAGCCTCGAGGTCTCTAGGCTTAGCAGAGTAAGCCCTTTTGTCACCAATGCCCCTGGAAGGGCTGAGGGGAAGGTACCAGACACAAGAACCGGCTCTGACAGCCCTCCGCCCATCCGCCGCCACCACCGAACGGCACATTCAACCTCAAGGCCACAGCTACTCCCCAGTCCCATCCCTGCAGTCTCTCAGGCCCCAGTCACATCCCTCTCCAGAGCATGCATGCACCCCCTCCACCCCGGGCCTAAGGCGCAGGCGTGGGCCAGCCAGCGGCTCCCAGCCTACGATGGCGGGCTCCCCTCCAGCCCCTACAAATCTCTCTCCAGACACAGCCTTGCCAGACATCAGCTCTCCTCCCCCAGACCCCCAGGGGCCACAAAGCCCTTTCTTTTTACCCCACAGCAGAGACCAGAGTCTCATCCCAAGGTGCCTGCCTGCCTATCTGAGCTGAGGGTCTCTCATTCCTCTCAGCCCCACCCTCCCAATCCCACCCACCCCCACCAGCCCAAAATATCCCACTCACTTTGCTGCCATGGCAAGGGGGTACTGGAAGCCATACTGCTGCTGGGCGGAGGGGGTGGCGGAGGCTGCTGCTGCTGCTGTTGCCATGGGGGAAGAGGACCAGAGGGAGGGGGCGGAGGCTGCCCACTGGGAGGCGGCGGCGGCGGTGGCATCATGCCCATAGGTGGCGGCGGCATCATACCTGCAGAGAGGTGGAGAGGATGAGGCCTCAGGAGGAGATGGGTTCACCACAGGGCTCCCACTGCCTCCCCAGCCTAGGCTGGCAACACCCCTCAGCAAGCACCAACCAGTCTCGGTTACCTTTTCCTTGATGCAGGCGATAGACCCCAGAGCCCACAGGCGTACTTCCCAGGTACTGATCTTGATGGAAGGAAAGAGCAGGGACTTAGCAGGACATTTGAACTGACTGGGGAAGATACACCCCCACCAACAGCTCAGTCAGTGGCAAAGATGGCCACCACTGCCTTACAAGAGCAATTCTGATTGCTGCCTCTCTGAGGCAGGCCTGTGTATACCCCACAGAGAAATCCCTTCCTGAACCATAAGGGAGACTTCCTCCTGACCTGAAGACCAAGCCTCGGCAAGAGACAGCTCTGACACCCAACCCCTCTGAGACCTGCTCCTAGCCATGTAAAGCCCTGCTTACCCCAAAGCCCCAAGGTTTCTGGTCTGACACTTACTTACCCATTGGAGGAGGGCCATGGTGCCCAGGTGGGTGGGGGCCCTGGTTCATCGGTGGCGGTGGCGGCTGCATCCAGGGGGGCGGGGGTCCGTTAGGGTTGTGCTGCATAGGATGTCCACCATGCCCACCTGTGAGGCTAGGTAGCGGGTGTGGGAAGCTGTGGGGGCCACCTCCGGGCCCACCAGGGCCACCTCCGTGCATGCCATGGTAGGGCCGACTCTCTGACGGGCCAGAATTCATCCAGGGTGGGCGGCTCTGGGTAGTGGACATGAGAGACTACGTGAGAGCATTCCTGCCAGTGTCCCTGCCTGCTCCCTTTGGTGGCAACACTGTTCTTTCGGCTGTGCCACAGGACCAGGACACAAGGCCCAGACCTTCCCAAACTGAGAGGTCCCCAAATATTCCTGATGGCCCAAAAGAACAATGTTGCCGGCCATGTCTATCTGTCCTACCCAAAGCACCTGGCCATATCCCCCCATCTCTCGGGAAGAGAAGAGGGGGCCAGGTTGTGAGAACCACTCCCTGAAACTCACCGGCGGAGGTGGGTTGTTGGCGGGAGCAGCAGGCCGAGGTGCGCTGGCCAGTGGGGTGGTGGCAGGCCCAGAGGTGGAGCCCACAGATGCGGGCACAGGTGCCTCCCCCAGTTCAGCCATGAGGGACAAGTATTCTTTATCCATCCGTGCTTTATCCTGAGCTGACTGGGGGTCACCAGGCCTAAAGGTGGGGTAGAGACACAAAGAGAAAAGTGGTGGGGAGGACTCATTTAAGATGGAAACTTTTACTTCGAGGAATTTACGCAGAGTAAGTTCAGAGGAATTCAGTCACCCTTTCTAACCCCTTCCTTGAAACAGTCCCATCAGCTCTTCAGCTCTGTGCCCAGCTCTGCATGTGGGAAAAGCACATGGACCTCTGCCACAGCAGAGACCCTTGGGCAAGAACAGAGGAGAAAGAAAGCCAGGGAAAGTCAAGGTTTTCCCAAAAGAGCAAGTTTCATCAATTTCCACATTGCAGGTATGAGGGAAGGAAAATCTATGCAAGACCAGAGCAGCTGCCAAAACTTCCTTAACAAGGCTTTTTATATTCGCCACTCGAAGTAGAAAAACATTGCTATCAAATGCTGGATTGCAACTGGTCAAAATTCGATTGACAGCTGTCTTGTAACACCAACCATAAGCAACAAATAGCAGTCAGCAATGAACCACAGTGAAAACACCTATACCCAGAAGGGATGTTTTCAGGTTCCCTGGGCTCAAAAAACAATAAAGTAGGGATGTTCAGCATCCACTGTTTCCAATCATCCTGGGCTTTGCATCACACTGTTAATAGACCAAACTCACTGAAGGGAAACTCGTGGGTCTGCAGGTTAACACGAACTGTCCTATACACCAGAGGCTACCAGGAAACCCTTACCTTTGGAACTTGCAATCAGAAGCAATGTGGCCAGCCCCTCCACACTTGGTACACACTGTGGTATTGGTAATGCTGCGTGTCTCAGAGCTCTGCCAGGGTCTTAAGATCCTGTTGAGAGAAAAAGGTCACCTCAAGGGCTATGGCCAATCACCCTTCTTCTGTAAGTTCTGGTTTCTGTACATGTCCCTCCAAACCAATCACATACACACCTGTTATCATCTTCCCGAAGGGTCCCATTCAAGCGAGCCAACTCTCGAAGTTGCATCTTCCGTAGGTCGTTCTGGTCCTCAGGGGTCTCGATACCCTGCTTTAGGATGTTTCTTATCTGGTGGAGATGCAACGGGCACAGTTATGTAAATTCTGGGACTGCCACCTAGATTTCTGGCTGGAGGCTTCCTTCCTGACTCCCTCACCTGTTCTACAGCTTTCTTCACATTCTCCATGGTATTGGCAGTGACCAGGGCGTGAAGCGGCTCATCTTCTCCTGGCAGCATCTGGCCATCTTTGCGCCCAACTTTTCCTTCTTTCACAGAACCTTTCCCCCGGATCATGATCTTGGCATTACACTCCTTCTCTATGTTCTTCAAGGTGTTCCCTCTATCAGAGGCAGAAAAGATGGCTTTACTACCGAACATGGAAATTTAGAGTGGCTCACTGAGCTGTAATAGGAAACTGTGAGTGTACAGAACAGGATTTTCCCACCAAGAGCTCCATGATCTTTAAGTTAAGGTCACAGACAGCCATCCTCAAAGATTTGACTTCTCTGTGGTGAAATGGAAAGTTTTCTCACCAAAAGGCACTCACTCAGCCAAAGTGAACATCCTACCCAAAACAGGAAGATGGTACCCAAAAAGGCACAAGACAGACACATCTCCCAGGTCTTTGCATGTGTGCTCAGTTACTAAGTCGTGTCCGACTCTTTTGTGACCTCCATGGACTGTAGCCCACCAGGCTCCTCTGTCCATGGGATTTTCCAAGCAAGAACACTGGAGTGCACTGCCATTTCCTCCTCCAGGGGATCTTCCCAACCCAGGGACAGAACCAAGTCTCTTGCATTAGCACGCAGATTCTTTAACACCAAGCCACCCAGGGAGCCCCTTCCAGGTCCTTGGGAATTCTGTATTCCACAGAACAGCAGGTACTCACCTTGGCCCAATCAGCAGTCCCACAAAATTGATTTCTGGATACTCATCTTGTGGGATCATTACTTTATCGCTCACACGTGTTGCTGGAGGTCTAAGAAAGAAAAGACTCATAGACTCTGCACACTTCTGAGTTGACACAGATAATCAACAACAGCTCTTCTAGAATTAACCTTCTGTACCACATGTTGTCATCAGTGACAGGGTTAAGGAGTGAGAGGTTAATATCCACACTGCTCTAGCAGACCACACCTAATCTGCTGGGGTCTTTATCCTGGACCACCCAGTCCCCTGGCTTACTTGTAATCTGCAGGCGGCTTGAAATCAGGATTGAGGGCAACCATTTCCGTGATGAGATTATGCCGTTCCTCCTCAAGTTTCTTGCGGGTGCGGAACTCGCGAGTGTTAAGCCTCTTCCCCTCACTATTGTAGATGGGCTCAGGGGAAGGGGACCTGTGGGAAACAGACCACCGTCACCCCTCTGCCTTCACTTTACTCTCATTCCCACACGGGCTAAAATAAGTCTTCCCCAGCCCCTCTGCCTCTCAAGACCCTAACACAACACTCTTCGGAGGAACCGACCATAACGTGTGCTATTCAAAATCGTGTGGAATAGGGAGGTGGAAACTGGCTTAGCATCAGGGGGACTGGGGTGTGTGTGAGAAAGGAAAAAAGTGGTTTTGTGCTAAAAGTGATGAGAGGGAAAAAAGTCTGTCCTTCTATGGGAAAATCTCTAGACTGTGAATGGCAAGGACTGTATCATCCTCTGGAGTCTTCTTGCCAAATATGAATTTTTTTTGTTTGGAAAAAAAATAACCGTATTACAACTTTATGAACCACGGAAACCCCAAGTTTAGGTAAAATGTTAAATGACTCTTGCAGAGCTCATGCCCTAACTGGAAGAGAGGCTGTACCCCTACCACAAAGTAAGTATGTGAGCTCTTTAACCCAATGCAACTGGGACTCAAGGCTACTGCAGCTACTTGGCCCCCACAATGGAGAGAGATGGTTCAAGGCTTCGTCTCTGCTTTTCCTTCAATGGCCTGGCTGGCTGTGTCCAAGGCCCAGGAGTCAACCTGTTTTCTGGCTGTTCGAGGTTAGGGAGTCTGGGTAGAGAAAACCGTTAAATTGCTAAAGCAGCTTCTCTGAGAGGCTGCAAATGCAGATTTGGTCAAGTATTTGTCTAGGGTCTGAACCTGCAAACAGCAAGGGGAAAACCTATGATTCTCCACCAGAGTTTACAAGTCCAGAAAGCAGATTTTCTCTCTCTCTTTTTAAAGGAGTAAAATGCTGTTGCTACAAGTAAAAAATAGCAATGATAAAATGACCAGTTGACCACAGCTGGATTTTGCGGTAATAAAAAAAGAGAAGTCACACTCCTAGAATTCTGAGTTAAGATTACAAAAAGGACCATAGCTTGATATTCTGAATGAAAATTTAGTAGCAGCTGCAAGAAGGGAAGAGACCATGTGGATGAGGTTATTTTAAAAACATCCTGAAAGTAGTCAAGATTCCTATACCCTTTGTTTAGTTGAGAGAACCTTGCCTAGTTGGAGAGCAAGGACTGAACTCGGCTGCTCCCACTGTCTTCAGCCTAAAGGGAACCATGTCATACCACGTTACACACACGATGGAATAAAAGGTCAGGTTTGTTCATGGCTAATGACGGCTAAATGACACCTCCGTTTCTAGCATTTGTATAAACTGTTAGCACAATCCAGTAATAGTGAACAAAGACAAACATACCCCAGCTCATTAGACTACCGTCTTATACATTTAAGTCTACAGAAGATTTAAAAACATTTTTAACTGTGCAACTTAAGCAACATCAAAATGGCATAAAGTGGCTTCATATTGAGAATACACCTTAAGGAATAACCTTAAGTGAGAGACTCATGCATTTCCCTCCAACCTGGGCTCTTGCAAAGCAAAACCATCAGGCATTAATTAGGGCCTCTTTCAAACTGAATTCAAGGGAGGAAAAAAAACCTCTGCTCTGATTTCTAACAGGCTTGACATTTCTAATTCCCACCTCATTCATAGCTGTCTAGAATTAAGCACTTCTGGCTAATCACCAAAAGAAGCTTTACCAGTACCAAATTGGTCATTTATAGGCCCCACAACAGTGTAACCTCTTTCCGAATTGTGGAAGTGAAAGGCAAAAACCAATATTCTAGAGGTGAGACTGGCCCAACTTCTTCACTTTGAATAGGAATAGTATTAGAGGTCATCTAATTTCTAATCCAAATTCTCCAGGAAACAAAGGTTTGTTAAAAATTCAACTTTTTGAGGAACTGCCTGGTAACCTGTGGACATGTTATTAAAGGAAAAAAGGCCAAAAAGGCACTAAACAGTTGTGGTCTATAATCTATAAAGCAAATCTTAAAAAAAAAAAAAAAAAAAAGTCAAAATATAAAACGTAACACAACCCTCCAACCAAAATTTACAGGTGAAAAAATAAAAAAATTTAATTAACTCAAATGAAAAGCATCAATATGGAAGTTACTTTGCTTCCTGACACAGGGCACCAGAAAGGTGCTTATTTAAGTGGCTTCTAAAACCATTACATCATCTTCCTAATTTAACAAGTTATTAAAATGGGTAACAAGCCAAAAACACTACTTTTTAAAGCAAAGTGTTTCCAACTATGCTGCAAGCACTAAGAGAAACTTCACTGAGGAGGCACATTGTCTTTCTATTAAATGGACCAGATTTTAGCTGTTCAAATATTCGCCTGCCAATAAAATTCCTGTTAAAAAAGTTCATTTCCCTCAAACTTTGTAGACTTTTTACTTTTTAGAGGTGAGAGAAATTACAAACTGAAATGACATGACCACAGCTGTTTGAGGACCACACTCCCCCTTAAAAAAAAAAAAAAAAAAAAAAAACGTAATTGGTTGGTTGCTTGCCTTCCCAAAACAGGTGAAAATATTCTGGCCCCTCCCAACACCCCAGGCAATGGCCAAGGCTGAAAATTAACTGGCAGCAATGAAGGAAGTTGGTTAGAATCTTGTCTATTTCAAAACCATGAGCAGGAGACTGCAGCATGAGCTGACCAGACTGAGTTTCTGGCCTGCTCACATTCAGTGATGCTCAAAAATATTCTTATTCCCTACATTGTGTAGTACCTGTGAGGAAAACTCTACACCTGGGCTTTCAGCCAAAGGAGGTACTGAAATAGCTGGTTAATGGGCCACCTCACTGTCCCTACTAGTGGGTAAATCAGGTTAAAATCTATATGCTTTTCAATTGAAAACCAGTTGTCCATTTTCCTGTAACTTTTGATTCTGCTAGTAATTAAATTTCATTCCAATTTGCTAACTGATAACTGACCACATATACTGCTAATTTACACTCTAGTTCCCAGAATGGTCACAGTACCAGTCTTCTTACTAGGATTTTATTGAACTGACACAACATGTTGCCACCAGTAAAACGTATTGAGAAAAAGGTAAAAGCGTTACTGTCAGCTGGTTAAAACTGTTTCCCAACCTGTCCTCAGGGTTAGGGGGGATGCCCAGGTCTCCTGTGCGCAGTTTACGAGTCAGGTCTTCTATCTGCAGTTGCACTGGAAGAAACCAGGTTAGGAAAGAAAAAAAAGGATGGAAAAAAGACAATGTTACCAAAAAACATCTCAAATCTCAACAACAAGCATGAAGAACTCGGAGACTTTGAAAGGGACGACTGATCAGTGAACACATTGAGGCAAAAACCCCCAACCATCTACTGGCAGGAGTCCACTTACATCTCTAAGTATCTTTCACTTCAAAATGGTTATCCCTTAAGGAAGCAAACAGTTTGTTGGAAGAGGGGTTAGCAATATAGACTGTTCACTAAGGCTAACATCAAAACAATTATGAGGCGTTTTACCTCTTCCTCTCCATCAAGGCTTGCTATACAATTGGCACCCAGAACTAAACCATGTATGTTATCACCAATACCCTGTTCCCACCAAATTACATTCTTGAGTGCAAGACTCTTAGATTTTATTTTTCCTTCATCAAAACTTAAACATAACCCAAAATGAGATTCAATTAACATGGGACAAGGAAAAACACCAGTTAAGCAAAGATCATTTTCACTGATACCAGGATTAAAGTTCCTTAAACAAAACATTTAATAACCAATTCAACAGTCTCATATTTAAGTTTGTGCATATTCTTTCTGTAAAACCAGATCCGTACTAGTAAGGATCTCCCAATACCTGTTGTTTTCATTCAAATTTTATGACAATCCGCATACCTTAATACACCAGTAACAAGGCAAGAAGTTTAGACTCGCTCCTTACATGGGGAATAATAGTAGGGGTGCAGAGAATGAGAAGTGTGGGTCAAGGAGAGTTATGTGGAGCCCTCAGACCTTGACAAAATGAGGCTGTGTATGAAAAAGAGAGATGAGGGTTTCACAAAGTTCAGTGACTCCAGGGAAGTATTAACCAGCTGATTTTCTCAAAATAATGGGAAGTGTGAAGCCAGATCACTTTCTTCGCATGCTGAATGACCACCTGTTTCTTACCTTTGTAGCATCTGAGTGTCCTAAGCAGGTATCTCCAATAAGGGCAAGTCTTAATGGGTTGGGTTCAAGTTGAGTTGGCTCCAAGAACTAATGTATGTCTAACCCCAGACACCCTTCTAATTTTAAGTACATCCCACAGGGTTATACCCCACACCCACTCCAACTCAGAAGAAATGAAAATCTACATTAATATCAAAAGAGGATATTTGGGACATCTGTGTAAGAGACTTAAAACAGCACTAAGACACACATGGGCCCCCAAGTTGTTTTATGCTAGAAAAGTTCTGGCTTGGCAGTCAAGCATTAAGCTCAACTGCTCAAGATGAAAGTCACCTTCATGGAGGCAGGCAGTTCTCATAACTAGACAGCAGGGATGCGGGCTCTGATCTGAGGAGACCACCGGCACCTGAATCTAAAAGTTGCTATCTTCCTTGGAGAAGAGGCCTACACTAGCCCTGGCTTTGATTACACCTTTAAACGCTCTTAGGACCCAGAGCAGTAACCTCCTCCAAAGGAAGAGAGCTGGAAATGTAAAGAATGAGTCTGTTTTTCCCACTTTCTACATCTGCTTGTGTTCTTGGGATATCACTCCACTAGGGACATTTTCATAAGGTTATCAAGACCCAGACTAGTCAAATACAAGACATAAAAGGATGGGTGGAAGTAGACTCAACAGTAGGGAAAGAAGAAATATTAGTATTGTAAAAAGGAAATAAGACAATTTCAACACCTCAAAATTCTCAGCAGTCTAGAAAAGAGATGAAGACCCTCAAGAACAATGGCCTTGAGGTTTTTTTACTCGTGAAGGACACAACCTCATGGGTCTAGGAGGCTTCTGCCCTAATTTACTCCAATGTTTATTTGGTTAGCACGAAATGTGTATCAAATAAACTTTTGAGACAGCTGTACAGGTACATAAATATAAAATTTACATTAAAAGCCTTTTTTTTTAAAGGTAATTTTGAAGTTAGTTTCATTTCTACTGTGGATATTCATAACTCTCAAAATTTCCCAACAGTTAAGATCTTTTATCCTAACCACCTCATTATTCCAGATCCAAGCAGTACCCCTTTCCCTGCAGAGTTCCTTAGGAGTAAACACAAGAGCCCTCATTTTAAGACAGCTCTCCAAAGACCAAACCAGAAAAGATGCTGAAGGAAAGGTTAAATTCAACAAAATGGTAAAAGGGGGTAAACACACTTTCAGAACCACTTTTTGATTAAACTGAGTTTTTTCCCCTTTCAGAAAGTACCTATAAAAAAAATAAAAGACCACATTTTAGGGAAAGGAGGAATATGAAATTATGGTGAAAGGCCAGGCTGTGAAAAAGGTACTTGGTTTACAATACCTGCAGTGTTCTCCACTGGGGCCAAGTCCAGAGAGGCATGTTAACACTCACCTCATCAACTGGTAATGAACAGCAGCTGAAAAGGGTGGGGTGGGGTGCTGGGCTGGCAACTAGTCTCATTCCTAAGTGGGTCCCTCTACCCTTCTGGCACTCATGGAGAACACTGCTGTTACCAACAGACCAAAACAAGGAGCTACAAATGCAGGACTCACAGAGCAAAAACTGATGGATTATATCAAAGTCATCTGACCATAGCTCCTTTCAAAGAGAAAACTGTAAAGTCCCAAACTTTCAACAAATAAAATGCGCTCAAAACAGTTAACAATCTGAAAATGCATTTGAGTGCAGAACGTGTATTTACCTATATAAGCTCTTTCTTGTTCTCGAGTAAGTCCAGGGGGGATGACTGTAGGCATTCCTGGAATCACCGTCTTCTGTTCCATTGTGTCTTGGTTCCAGCGGCTCCTCTTCCGCTTCTTACTGGGGAAGTCTAAAAGAGATAAAGTTCGTCAGATGCAAATATAAACCAGCAGAGTAACTACCAACAGGCAGTTTAGTTTAGGATACTTATGATACTACAACACAATCTCAGCAGACTGTGAAACTGAGAACTTGACCTAAAAAGAAACAGCAAAGAATGGAAGACAAACCTGGGAAGTCAAGAGACATGGCCACCAGAAGGGGACCTGGACCTGGGTCTGAAAAGTTAACATTGCACGTTTATAATTTTTGTCCACAGAAATGCTGTGAAATATGTGAACAAGAAAAGAAATCTCAATGCATAAAGTTTCAAATAGTGAAACAAAAGTATTGAGATACTATACCACATGGTTGTCCATAAACCTAACAGCCCTAGGACATAAGAGCAGACTGCTATTCAAGGGTATAAAGCAATACTGCTAACTGCTGGCTCCTCCCACCTCCCCACCAGTCACCTGAGACAAAACGCAACTAAACCTATGGTTATCAACTGAAAAACCTGGATTCTTCAGCAAAATCACTTTTCTCCTCAGAAGTTTAGGTAAGGTCAGCATTTTCCTGGCCAGTTGGACACTTAAGTGTCTAAAAAGTGTATCGTTAAGTTCAAGAACGAGCTATACAACAGGAGCCAAATCCTTCTTCCCCAGTACACAAGTAGAAACTCCCTGACGTTTGATACACAAAGGTGCCTTCTCAGGCGCCAAACCCAGAGGGAAAACCTCAAGAGGAGAAGGCATGTCATACTTGTTAAGTAGATAAAGTGAGATGAGGAAACGAACAGAACATCTTTCCCCGAAAAGGGCCACAAAAAATCGGACCCAAACACCCCCTGCAGACTTTCATCCACTTTGGTTCTGAAGTGAAAGCCCTGTCTTATTAAAGAAGTTTTAAGGAGCTTCTCTTGGTACTATCTTCCTTTAGGACTCTACTACAACCAGGAAGACGACGCTCCACGTCATCACTTGACCCTTTCCCGCTCTCCAGACGGGCACAGGAGGCACCCCAACCACCCACTCGATTCCCTCTCCACACCCCTCCCGAACAGCAGGGGCGGAGAGCAACAAGGGGTCCCCCCCAATCTCGGCTTTTAGGTTGGCCACAACGCCCGGCCGCCAAACTGCGCCTGCGCACAACAAACTTCCTCCCGCCGGGCCCCCACCCCTGAGGCGCGTGCGCACTCGAGGCCCGAGAACCAGGCCGCGCGCCCCGTGGCTCCGCCGCCCGGGCCTCCCCCGTGCGCGCGCGCGCGCGCGCGCCCCTGCCGCGTGCAGCCGCCGCCGTCGCCGCCGCCGCCACCGCCGCCGCCCCCGCGCGCCCCTCAGCCGGCCGGGCCCATCCGCGCAGCGCCTCGCGCGCTCTCTCGGCCCGACTCTCACCTCCTCCGCCGCCGGCCGGGCCCGGCTGCTGGTCCTGACGCGGCGGCTGGGGTGGCGGTGGCTGTGGTGGCGACACGCGCTGGTAGAGCGGCGGCGGAGGGGGCGGCTGCGGCGGCGAGTACGAGGAGCCCGAGGAGGGGGGCGGTGGAGGCGGCGGCGGCTGCTGGGGAGGCGGGGGGGGCGGCGGCGGCGGCGGCGGCGGTAGCGCCGCAAAGGGGAAGGCCGCGGTCAGGGCCCCCACCGAGCCCACGGGTTGGGGCGGCAGCGGCCCGGACACCAGCAGCCCCGCCCCAGGCCCGGGGGCAGTCGGTGGTCCCGGCTCGAAGCCCCCTTTGGGGCCAGGGAGGGGAGGGAGGCCTGGAGGGCCCAGCTTACCCAGCGGCGTAGCGTTCGCTCCGGTCGCCATGGCGCCCCCGGGGACCGGCACCGGCGGCTCCTTTTCGGCGGCGGCTTCTCCTTCGCGAATCTTCTGGGGGGAGGGGACCTGACTGCGCTGCCGCGCGGAGCGCGCGGAACCCGTCCTCTCACGCGGCGGGCGGCGGGCGGGCGGCGGCGGCGCGAGACGCACAAAGAGGGAGGAGAGAGGGCGCCGCGGGGGCGGGCCGGGGGCGACGGGGCCGGGGCCGGGATTGGGCCGAGCGGAGGCGAAGGGTCGGAATCGGCGGCCTCCGATTGGTGGAGCCTTAGCCTTTTTCGATGCGTGCTGGGATTGGCCGGACCGTTAGGCCAGGCGAGGAAATGGCGGCCGAGCCTGAAGAGCTGGGAGGTGTCGCATCGCGCACTTCATTTGTTACTGCGCGAACTGAGCTCGGAGTCCAGAAAGGAGGGATAGGGTGGGGCAAACTCTGTGACGTATGGGGCCAAGAACCCTCCCATTGGCTGGGTTGGTGGAGTCAATCAATCTCCGTTGAGTCGTAATGTCCTGGGATTGGCTGTCGCTGGTTCGATTTTTTTTTTTTTTTTCTTCCTCCCTTTCCCCGGGGAGTAATGTCGCTGGGTTTAAGCTAGAGGTCGCGGCGGAAAAGCTGTGGCGGAACAAGAATTGGGGTCGGGGAGGAGCGGAACAGGAGCGCGCAAGCATAGATGGGGCAAAGCCGTGTCTCTGTCCCAGGCTTCACCGTCGACCCTCAGGTCCGGCGCGGAAGCCCTTGGTGACGTCAATCCTCCATTCCCATGGTAACCCGGAACCGAGGGACGGGGGAGGGGCTGGCGCGGACCGGTAAACCGGATCCGTCGACAACACAGGTAAAAGAGGACTTCCTGTTTTTGAAAAAAATAAAAAGTGGGAAGAAAAAGGAACTATAAAATAGAGTCTTATTGAAGGGTTAAAAACGGTGTCCGAGCCAATGGAGGTACACATATCTTAGGTGGAAAGCAGTATGAAGTTATCAATTCAAGAATTAGTTTGCATATACCGTGCGTTTTGATTAGAATCCCAGCGAAGTTGAGATTGATTAGATCATCTTTTAAGTCAAATAAAATAACTGAAAATAGTGGGGACATCTGTAAACTAGGTTGAGGAGCTTGCCTTTCCAAATAATACAATACAAAAGACACACTAATGAAACAATGTGGTATTGTTGTAGGAAAGACATGAGTGCAATAGGGTCGAGTCTAACCAAAAAGGAGGTATTTCAATTCAGTAAGGAAAAGATCTGGCTAGTAAATGGTATATAGAGCCCTAAATTTAAACAATAAAACAGACACAATACAATTTAGGGGATTATCGGAGTCATCTAAGGGTAGAGACTTTATGAAGACAGGAAACAAAAAAAGTTAATTACCAAAGGAACCTATGATAAAAGTCAACAGACAATAATACATTAGGAAAGTATACTTGCCACATATATGATAAAGAGCTAATATCTATAATATGCAAAGAAGTCTTAAAAAATAATTTAAAAGAAAAACAACAGAAAATGAGCAAAGACTGAATAGACAAGTCTCAGAAGAGCAAATCTAAATAGCCAAAAAAACATGAAAAGTACCAACCTCCTAAGCATGAAATGCAAATTAAAGGTGATATGAGACATCTTTAACAATCAGGAAAAAAAAAGGTAAGTTACTACTTTGAATTCTTTTTTGAAAACCATTCTATTATCTATTAAAATTGTACCTTTCAAGACTTCCTTGGTGGTCCAGTGGGTAAGACTTTGCACTCCCAAAGCATGCGGGCACTGGTTGGATCCCTGGCTGGGGAACTAAAATCCTGCATAGTGTGGCTTAAAAAAGTTTTGTACCCCTTTCAAGGAAAAATAAAAAACATGTTCAATGTGGTAATCCCACTCCTGGGAATCTGCCCCTAAACAAGGCATGTGATTACATAATATAATGTGTTCAAAGTCTATTGCGTTTACTGCGGTCTTGTTTGTAACTGCAAAAACCTGGAAACAAAACTACCGTCAATATATGATTCATTAAATGAAGTAGATTATCCATAACCTGGATTAGTAGGCAGCCTTGAAAAGGAGATAATCCATACCTACTGACCTGGAGGGACTTCTGTGCTATATTGTTATTGAATAAGAAAAGAAGCGGAGAAATAGCTATTACATGACCTTGTTTTTGTAAAACAAAGTCCATACATGTGTATGCGTATGATTATATGAGTATGGAGAAAGCCACAGAGGATAGTCATCAGTGAAGACGCTGAAGAGGGAAATAGATACTTGGAAGTTATCCAATACCTTTTAAGAACCCAACATATTTTAAAAATATTTTTTGTATTTTTAAAAAATGTATGATGTGATCCCATTTCAGTTCAGTTCAGTTGCTCAGTCGTGTCTGACTCTGCAACCCCAAGCAGCACGCCAGGCTTCCCTGGCCATCCCCAACTCCCAGAGCTTGCTCAAGCACATGCCAAGCCAGTGATGCCATCCAACTATCTCATCCTCTGTTGTCCCCTTCTCCTCATGCCTTCAGTCTTTCCCTGCATCAGGGTCTTTTCTAATGAGTCAGTTTTTCACATCAAGTGACCAAAGTATTGGAGCTTCAGCTTCAGCATCAGTCCTTCCAATGAATATTCAGGACTGATGTACTTTAGGATTGACGAGTTTGATCTCCTTGCAGTCCAAGGGACTCTAAAAGTCTTCTCCAACATCACAGTTCAAAAGCATTTACATAACATACAACTGTATAGATATACAGAAATGCATTGAGGGAGTTCCCTACGGCCCAGTGATTAGGACTTGCCGCTTTCACTGCCAGGGGCCCGCGTTTGATCACTGGTCAGGGAACTAAAATCTCATAAGCCATGCTGCAAAACAAAAAAATGCATTGACAAAACAATCACCAAATTTCCACTGTTAGTGGGATCTCAGGTGATTTTTACTTTTTCTCCTATTTCTATGTATTATGTTTAACTTTTTATGCTAGTGTAACTAATAAAAATGAAGTTAATATTGTGGATATAAAAGGAAAATTAGGAATGCTTAAATCACCTGAAAAATAAGGAAACATTAATTTATCAGTAAATACAACAAATTCTAGGGAGGAGGGGAGAAAAGAATCATTCGATGTTTGAGCAACTGCTAAATGTAAAACGGCTTGACAGATACGACCCTGAATGAAATTCAGCCCCTGCTTCCAGAAATTCATGGTCTAGTGAAGGAGAGAGACTGATGCACAAATAAAACTGTACTGTTACCGTTAATAATGATCCTATGGTACTAGTAATGGTAAAGGCTGCGGCTGTGATTCTCGGGGGTAGTCACTGTCACTGCTTTCTAGTCATTTTCTTTAGGACTTTTGTGAGAGTGTTTTACCAAGTTAAAATATTTTGTTTGTCCTTTTACTAATTTATATTTTTTTTAGATTCTTCAGAATGTAGTCTTAAAATCTCTACTCTTTCAAAAAAAAATACAGTTTCCTTTGTGGTCAAGTATATGATCAATTTTTGTAAGTGTCCTAAGGACAGATGAATAGTTAAAAGAGTTTGAACGTTGGCTACTCCCTAATCTGTTCTGACTTCTTTCCCTTGTAAGTAGCTAATTTCATCCTCACAGCCACCTTCAGAGATGGGTATTATCTGTTACTTATAGATGAGAAAACCCAGGCACAGTGATGTTAACTACCCCAACGTCACACAACTTACCAGTGTAGTCTGTCGGTCCAAGACTCCTATTTGGCAGAACAGGATTGGAATGTTGGCCATGCCGCTTTCTGACTGAGGACCATAGAACAGACTTCCCAGTTTTGAGGCAAGTGAAGTCCTCCAGACCCAGGCCAGCCACCCACCAGCTGGCAACTAGGGAAGTCATTTAATGTCTATGCATCTCAGCTTGTCTCTAGCATATGGACATTAATGCTACTGTACAGGGCTCTGCACTGATTGAATGAGATTGGAGGACGTGGTTGGTTTTAATGGACTATCTCCTGAGCTGTGGGGTCAAGAGTTATACACAGATGCTTCCTGATTTTAAACCAGGATGCAGTATAATGAAAACAGCAACACATCTATCTGGTCTTTGTCCCCAGATCCTGGTGAAGAGCTTCAGAAACCCTTGGGGTTTCCTGAGTGCTAGGAGTGTCTTTCATTATTCATAATGAGGCCCTTTGGACCGGTAGCTGGATTTATGCTAACAGGGAGACTCACTGCCAGCTCTGAGGGCCCTTGAGTGAGCTTCAGGATGGTGGCTGGTCACCAGAAAAACCAACCAATTTTAAGCCCTACCCTTCACCTCTGGGTGGGGGAGAGAGGCTGGAAATTGCACTCAATCACATGACCAGTGATTTATTCAATCATACGTATATAATAAAGCCTCAATAAAAACTCTTAACAAGTTTGGAGAACTTCCAGGTTGGTGAACATACCAATGGAACAGGAGGGTGATGCACCCTGATTGCACGCATCAACGTGAGGCTCCTGACCTCAGGACTCATCCAGACCTTGCTGCCCAGTGCATCTCTTTATCTAGCTCTTCATTTAAATGTAACCTTTAAAATGACGCAGCAGTCATATATACTGCACTTTTCTGAGTTCTTTGTGTCATTCTAGCAACTTATTGAACCTGAAGTGGGCTGTGGGAACTACCAAATTTGTAGTAAAGCTGGTCAGAGGTGTGGGTAGCCTGGAGGCCCAGGTCTTGTGGTTGAACCCCTTAACCTGTGGGATCATCACCAACTCAGGGTAGTTCATGTCTGAATTGAACTATGGGACATCCAGTTGTGTCAAAGAATTGCTGTCAGAATGTAAAGAATAAGTTTTAGGACTTCTCTGGTGGCCCAGTGGTTAAGACTCTGCATTTCCACTGCAGGGGGCACGGATTTGATTCTTAGGGGTCTAAGATCCTGCATGTGAGGCAGTGCGGCCAAAAAGAAGTTTTGACACCCTACGAATCCCTGGCGTTTTCCATCGTTTCATTCTAATTTGATAGTTCAGAAACTCCAAGCCCCTGGCAAGATTGAGAGATAATATCATGGAGCTAGTTGAGCCTGGAGGGAGCAAATCCATGGATGTTTCTGACCCCGCCTTCCCCCACCATGTCCAGCCTTTGGAGAGCCTCACACGTGATTTCATTGCCTGAATTAGGAATGTCTACCAGCGAGTGAGCACATGTCATGCACCAAGTACTTTTCATAATTTTTTCCTGGAAAACCATGTATATTTACACCTTCCTATTAAAGGTATTAATTTGAACAAGGGGTTGATAGGTATTGGAATTTGTGAGTTGGGTACAAATTAGAAAAAATAACAAGACAGCTATGTACAACTCACGTATCTGGTAAAGGACTTGAATCCATACTCTCAAAACTCAGCGATAAGAAAAGAGACAACTCGTGTGGTGTTAACTAAACTTATTGTTGTAATCATTCCACAATATATATGTATCAAGTCATCATACAGTACACTTTACCCTTTCAATATGCTTTATGTCATTTGTATCTCAAAGCTGGAATTTTAATTCTATTGTTAAAAATATTTATTTGTGGCTATGCTGGGTCTTCGTTGCTGTGAGCTGACTCTCCCTAGTTGTGGCGAGGGGGGACTCCTCTTCGTGATAGTGCTCAGACTTATTGCAGTGGCTTCTCTTGTTGTGGGCATGAGCTTCAGTGGTCAGGGCACACAGGCTCATTAGTTGTGGTGTAAGGGCTTTCGTTGCTCCGCACCATGTGGAATCTTCCTGGACCAGGGATGGAACCCACATTCCCTTCATTGGCAGGTGGATTCTTACCCACCGAGCCACCAGGGAAGTCCGACAACCGTATTTTTAAAAGCAAAAGATTTGAATAGACAGTTCACCAAAGAATATGTATACCAGCAGGCTTGTAAAGAATCCTCCTGCCAATGTAGGGGACACAGGAGATGCGAGTTCCATCCCTGGGTCAGGACGATCCCCTGGAGAAGGAAATGGCAACCTGCTCCAGGATTCTTGCCTGGAGAATCCCATGGACAGAGGAGCCTGGCGGGCTACAGTCCATGGGGCCGCAAAGAGTGGGACCCAGCTGAGTGACTGAACACACACACACATGTATACGGGCAGACCTCACTTTATTGCGCTTTGTTTCTTTGTACTTTGCAGATTGTGTTTACAAATTGAAGGTCTGTAGCAACCCTGTGTCAGGCAAGTCCACCGGTCCCATTATTCCAAAAGTGTTTGCCTCCTTTGTATCTCTCGGTGACATGTTGAGGGCTTCTCCGGTGGCTCAGCTGGTAAAGAATCCACCTGCAATACGGGAGACCTGGGTTCAAGCCCTGGGTGGGGAAGATCCCCTGGAGAAGGGAACGTCACATGTTGGTAGTTCTCTCAATATTTCAAAACTTTAGCCAGCAAAAAGATAGCATTTGCTGAAGGTTCAGATGATGGTTAGCATTTTTTAGCAATAAAATATTTTTAATTTAAGGTATGTACATTTATTAAAGACATAATGCTGTCACACACTTAATAGACTTGGTATAGTGTAAATATAATTGTCATATGTTCTGTAAAACCAAAAAATTCACAGGAGCCTTTATTGCAGTGACCTGGGACTGAACCCATACTATCTCTGAGGTGTGTCTGTATATGGTAAATAAGCATAGGAAAAGATGCTCAACATCATTAGTCATGAGGGAAATACAAGTTAAAACCACTATGAGATACCACCACACACCTATTTGAGTGGCTAAAATTAAACAAGATGGACAATACCAAGTGTTAACAAAGACTTGGAGGAACTAGAACTCTCCTGCACAGCTGGTTGGAATGCAGATGGTCCAACAACTTTGCAAAACAGCTTGGCATTTTCTTAAAAAGTGAAACAAGATTTTTTTTTTAATTCATAATTGAACAAAAAAAATTTTTAAAGTGAAACACATACCACATGACCCAGCCCTTCCACTCAAAAGCATTTACCCGAGAAATGGAAGTTTATATCCACACAAAGACATGTATGTGAATGCTCATAGCAACTTTATTTGCAATAAATAGTCCAAAGCTGGAAACAGCCCAAATGTGTATCAACAGGCAATTAGCTAAACAAACTGTGGAACATCCATCCAATGGAATACTACTTGGCAATATAAGGAATGACCATTAATATATGAAACAACATGGATGAATCTCAAAATAATGATGCTTAGTGAAAGAAGCCAAATAAAAAGAGTACATACCATACATTTGTATTTACATAAATTCTGAAATACACAAATTCATGCCTAGTGACAAAACAGATCAGTGGTTACTTGGGGCTGGGGAGGCAAGGAGGAACAGGAGGGCCTGATTACAAAGAGGAAGCTTTTGGGGCAATGGAAACATTTATCCTGATTGCAATAATGGCTTCACAGGTATATGTGTGTGAGAGTCAACAAACAGTACATTTTTAATATATGCAGTTCATTGTATGCCGATTATACCTCAATAAAGCTGTTTTATAAGAAGCAACAGAAGAAAGCAGCTAGAGAGAGAGGTTCCTGCCCATAGTTTGTCACAGAACACTGGTTTCATTATCTCCACTTGATTTCATCATCTAGGAGAGGACTGACTATCTTGGCTTTTTGGTTTTGTTTTCTAAGCCATTACTGAGTTTTTTGAGTGCTTGCCTTAAAATATTTAAACTTATGTTTTCTTACAGTTTTTTTTTTCTTCTGGATTTGTGACATGACATGTGCTGTGCTTGGTCACTCAGTTGTGTCCGACTCTTTGCGACCCCATACGCTGTAGCCCACCAGGCTCCTCTGTCCATGGGGATTTTACAGGCAAGAATACTGGAGTGGGTTGCCATGCCCTCCTCCAGGAGGGCAACCCAGAGATCGAACCCAGGTCTCCTGCATTGCAGGCAGATTCTTTACCATCTGAGCCACCAGGGAAGCCCAAGAATAGTGGAGTGGGTAGCCTATCCCTTCTCCAGGGGATCTTCCTGACCTAGGAATTGAACTGGAGTGTCCTGCATTGCAGGCGGATTCTTTACCAGCTGAGCTACCAGGGAAGTCTGTGACATGGCATGGGGGATCTTAATTCCCTGACCAGGGATGGAACTCATGCCCCATGCAGTGGAAGCATGGACCCACTGGACCACAGGGAAGTCCCTTACATAGTATTTGATGCATACAAAAAGTATGTGGGCTCTCACGTGCGTTAGCAACTGAGCTATAAATTGAACATCCATGAACCCCCCCACAGCCAGCCTGAGAACCGATATTACCTTCACAAATTCCTGAGGTCCTTCCTTACCCCAGTCCCACTCCCCTCAAAGGGACCATCGTTTGAATTTTGTGCTTTTCTTCCCCTGATCTCCTAAGCGTTTGATCGTGTGTGTGTGCTCAGTTGCTTCAGTCGTGTCCAACTCTTTTGTGACCCTGTGGACTGTAGCCCGCCAGGCTCCTCTGTCCATGGGGTTCTCCAGGCATACTGGAGTAGGTCGCCATGCCCTCTTCCAGGGAATCTTCCCAACCAAGGGATCAAACTCACATCTCCTGCACTGCAGGCGGATTCTTTAATAGATGGTTTAGTTTTGCTTATTTTTGCTATCATGCTGTGTGTGATTTTATGCAATTTGCTGTTTTCACTTGACATTACATCTCTATGATTCATCTGTCTTGTTGGATTATGTGTATTACAATACTTCCAATTCTCCCTACACCCTGCAGGTCGATATAGGATATGGTCTGCCCAGGGAAAATACAGCCCAGCAAGCTCACCCAGTCCAGGGACCCAACTCCAGGGCCTCCTTGTCAGACTATCATGTTCATTCCTTCACTCAAAAAGCCTTCTGAGTACCAAGCAGTGACTGGATGTGCCACTGTGAGCACAGCAGATGTCCCGCTGTCCTGAAGCACACATCTGGTTGTTACCTCTCATCCTGACCCTCACTTGACTTGGGGTATGGGCCAGCTACCCAAACATCCTTGGGTGACTTGCCTCTTCCACTTACCCACAGGATGGCTTAGAGAGGCTGATCTGACCATCCCAGAGGCTTCTGCCCAGGGAGGGCAATGTGACAGTAGCTGTCGCAAGGACAAAGCCAGCTCTGACCCAGCAAGGCCACTTCCAGGAATTTATCCTATGGGGCACTTGAGTATGTACAGAGTGGCACTGGCTTAGGAGTATTTATTGCTGCATCATTTGTAATATCATACTAGTAGAAACAACTGAAATTTCCATCAATAGGCTCTAACTGTGGTGAATTCACATTAGTTATGGAAACCCATACAGTGGAACATCACTAGCTGTAAAAGAACAAAAGGTGGAGGCACTGATCATGGAAAGTTCTCCAGGACAGATTTTTTTCTTGGCCATACTGCACAGCTTGTGGGATCTTAGTTCCCCAACCAGGGATCGAACCTGGGCCCCAAGCAGTGAAAGCACAGAGTTGTAACCACTGGACTGCCAGGGAATTCCCTCCAGGACGGATTTTAAAGGGCAAGATTAGAACACTGTGTGGAATATATCACCATGTAAGAAAGGGGAAAGACTAGAGCATGCTGAACTGCTTAAACATGCGTGAGTACTTCCAGAGAGTTCATAAGTAACTGGGACCTGGATAGGAGACTTGTCATTGTATCTAGCTTATATATATATTTTTTAATTGTGGGACTTCCCTGGTGGTCCAGTGGTTAAGACTCAGCAGTCCCTGGTCTGGGGCCGGGGCGGTGAGGGGTGAGTTCCACAGGCCACCTGGTATGCCATCCCCCCAAAAAATACCTATGTACCATGGCCAAGGGTTATCTATTAAAAAACACACAGATAAAATAACAATTTTGGTCTTTCAGTGTGTATTCCCTGGCTTCTTAACCTTTCTTTGGCTGGTAGCCAGCGTTTGCTGGCAGCAAATACTTTATCAAAGGTCTCTGCTTTTCCCAGGCCTCCTGCTTTGGGCACTTTACAGTCTGACCACCCCCCAAATGCTTTAGTGTGTTGGGGGACCGGCCTGCCACAAGGTGGCACTGTCTGCTGCCTGCTGCCCTGTAGGCTGAAAGTCCACAGGGTACCTGGGCATCAAGGGTCGGGGTCTATGTCCACTGAGCAGAAGCTCACCTCCCCAACCCTGGCACTCCTCAATCCTGCACCTCTGCCAAGAAATCTGGAAAAATGGAAGTTAGGAATCATATCCCTGTCACCCCCTTCACCTAGCCCATCAAATGCCCCCTGAGTGGGTGCAGACAAACCTTCAGAACCTGGAAGGTGCCTCTTACCTTCCTTTGGGTCTCAGGGAGAACACAGGAGCTGTGTCTCCGCTCCTGATCTGAGCCCCCATTTCAGTTGAGAAACCCTCCCCTTGTCCTGAAGAGAGCAGTCAAAGCTCTGTAGGAGGGTGGACAAGGGGACAATGTGACGAACACGAGATGGCTCGGGGTCCCCTGCCAGGAGCACTAGGGACTGGGCTGCCATCTACCCACCCACTCAGCATTTCATTCATTTATCAAATATTTACCAATGGCCCACAGGTGCAGAGTTCTCATCCAGCACTTGAACGTCAGAAGGGAGGCGACCAGGCCCAACTGACCTTGGACCTTTGCTCAGGCTCCTCCCCTAGCCCCAGGCCTCCCCGCCCTCTGCAGCCTTGGTCTTGCCTCGCCTGGCAGCCTGGTCAGTGCCTGGGACCACTCGGGGCTCCCTGGCCTGGGGGTACGGCACTGTCTAAGAGGGACATGAGGGAGAATGACTATGGAAAGCCCAAAGCTGGCAACAGGTGGATGGATGTGCCCTCGAGATACAGGCTCCAGCAAGGAAAGCTGCCTTCACTGGGGGCTGGCCCACATCTGGGTAGGGATCCCTCTGGGAGCCCAGGAACTCTTGTTAAATGGACACAGGCTAATCTTCGCAGAGTCTAGCTTGATGAGCACGCCCGTGTTTAGTAATCCCAACCTGACCAGGCAGACAGCAGGTGGGAGGCAGCCCCAGGCCTGGGTGCGGGATGCAGGTCCTGACAGGCTGTCTCCACAGGCTGCAGCCTCCCTGGGGCTGGGTAGAGTAGCCCTGGACTGGCCCCTTCTGGGCCCTTCCACAGGCTACCCGGTGGGCTCCCACCTGGGACAGGGGTCCTCTGGATGAATCCGTTGTTCGGTGCCTCCCCCCACCCCATCAGCATAACTCCTTGGCCACAAAGGAGACCTCACACTGCAAGGCAGGGGGCTCATCCTGAGCAGGGGAGCCCAGGAAGACACAGCGACCCTGAGATCTCACGGGGGGCTGAGGCCTCCCCTTTACCTCTGCCTGGCTCCCCATGAGAGTCACCAGAACACTGGTGGCCCGCCTTCCATGTTTCATCCACAGCCCCTGGTGCCACAGAAAGATGCGCTGGAGGGAGAGGTGGCGGGAGATGAGGCAGTGGGCTCAGCGTCCCCCAACCCAGAGGGACCAGTGGAATAAAATCAAACCAGCTTTAATGCCAATATAGTCTCTCTTTTAAATACCATGTTCCCCAGGATGGAGCGCAGGGGCAGGCTCTTGGCAGGACGAGTGGAAAGGAAAAGTGGAACAAAATGGAATGGATAGCCAGCCCCGGGCTGCCCTCAAACTGCCCAGGGCCCTACCACGGCGCTCCGGGGACCAGCTGCCTACTTGGGAGGGGGATATGACAGCAGCTTCTTCTGGTCCAGTTATTGTGGAGGTATGGGCTGCAGGCCCCTCCCTTCCCCAGCCCCCAGACTCTTCTCAGGATTTCTGCCCTTTCAGACCAGCAGAACCAGGGCCTGAGCTCCTCTGATCTCGGAGGGGCCCCCCGCCTGAAAGAACTGCCGCGTGGGGTGGGTGGCGGCGCCCCCGGCCAAGCCAGCTAGGTGACTTGCTCAGTAACTGCTCTGGTGGCCTGTGAGAATGTAGAGGTTGCTGTGAGCCCCAGGCTTGTCAGTGGGAATGCTCTCAAGGATGATGTCTCTGGAGGGGAGGGAGAATGGAGGTGAGCAAGGTGGGAAGGCACACGGCACCGCCATCTGTGTGTATTGGGGGTGACGAACGGAGAGGCCGGGCACCGTGTCCTACCTGTGGGCACCAAGCACTCGGAAGATCCTCGTCTCATCTGTGATCTCCTGGGTCACCTGGGAAGAAAAGGGGCGCTGAGGCCAGCCCAGCACATCCTCTCCTAGAAGGTGGGGACCACCGGGTGGGGAGGCCTAGGTTCCTGAGTCCCCCTCACCTCATTGGTGTCCAGGCTGCGGCCCTGCATCCCATGGCTCCAGAAGGCTAGCACGCTGTCCTGCAGGCACACTGGGAAGAGCCGGGCCACCATCAGCCCCGTGCCTGCCTGGAGGCCACTGGTTCCCCCAGCTACACCCTGGGCCCAGGTCTGGGTTGCAGACCAGTCTGCAGGTGGCCAGGATGGCTCTCAAGAGGGACTGGGGGACCTGCCTCCTTGTTCTGCTGCCAGCCCCAAGCCCCAGGGCCACATCATGCATTCCAGGATGGCATCTTCTGCACCCACCCGCACCACCCACCATCCGGTTCACTCACCCACAGTCTCAATGGGGAAGTCAAAGGTTAGCACGGGTGCCAGTGTGGCAGTGGGCTCGCCCAGCAGGTTGACAATCCTCACGCAGCCTGCACAGGGGCGGGGTGGGGGGTGCTGATGGGTCGGGGGCTCCCTCACCACCCCCTCCAACACCCCAGCCCAGATCCCAGGAACACTCACGGTCAAAGCAGACCAGGACTGTGTCCCTGTCCACCTGGATCACCTGCTGGGCCGAGCCCGGGAACCCCTCTGCAGTTAGAGAAGGGAAACATGGCCAGGCTGAGCCACCAGCCCCACTCTGGCCCCGAGAGGAAGACACGGAGCGGGGGGCGGGTTGTTAGGCAGCCTTCACCACAAGAGCATCTTGGGTGGCGTCATGATGCCGGATCTCACTGCACAGCTGGGGAATTGAGGCTTGGCGCCAAAGTGACCCATCCACAGGCTCACAGGGAGCTGGGCTGAAAGCCAGGGAGCCGCGGGAGAGCAGGGGCCCCAGAGTCAGGGGAGCCAGGCTTCAAGACTCAGTCACTATGTGACCTCAGATCTCTGAGCTTCAGGTTCCTCAACTGTAACCCAGGCATGAAGATGTCTACCTCGCAGGGCCATTGTGAGAATCAAGAGTGAAATCTCATGAGACCCGTGGCTGGGAGTTTGGGCACCGCATGGTCCAGGGCGCCTTCCCCTTCCTTCACCCACTGCCACTCCCTTCACTCCCTGAGCTGCCCCAGCACCCAGGATCCTGCTTCCTTGCTCAGAATGAAGGCCTCTGGCTTCCGCCTTCCCCAGCTTAGCTGTCCCTGCAGCCCCCACGGGGTTGTTCAGGTTGTCTTAGCTTCTGAGCCCTTTGGTCTAGTGACATCTTCTATGGGGAGACCCAGCTGAAGGGAGGCTGGGAGCTTCGGGGTCCCCAAGGTCTCTGTGGAACTGTAAACCGTGGGGAACTCTCTATGTATACATATCACGTGCACACACACACTCATTCACGCAGAGCCTGGCCCTCCGGCTCACCAGGTGGGATCAGGATGTCTGGCGTCAGGCCAGCCTCCAGCGGTAGGACGTGGAACAGGACGCGGCAGCCGGGCCCCTCAGGGCCCTCAGCCCCCACACACACCTGCGGTAGCTCCTTCCCATCCAGTACCAGCGGTTCCAGCATCCCTGCTGGGCTGGGCAAGGGGCTGGAGAAGTTCTGGGGACAGCAGCGACGCTCAGGTCTTCATTTCCTCCCCCAGACCTCCCTGCCGCCCACCCCGGGGGGGTCCCCCCACCGGCCCCGCACCTTCAGCAGCAGGAACTTCTGCAGCGGCTCATACCACTGCAACAGGAGCAGGCTGGCAGGGAGTGCGGCCAGCAGGAAGGTGCTGCCTGTGTGGGGGTTCCGCACTGCGGGAGAGGAGGCGGTGGGCCCCGGGGCTGTGCCCGCCTGCGCCCAGCTAGCACCACCCCGCCCCCCTACCCCGCCCCCACCTTGTCCCGCCCACCCCCTAGCTCTTACCCACACGACACTGCAGGCAGCCTTTGGTATCAGGAATCTTGTTGGACAGGGCAAAGCGCCTGAGGGGACAGCAACCAGGGCAGGTGTCCCCGGCATCATCCTGGGCAAGGCTCGCCCCCCATAGAGCCCTAAAGATGGGTTCTAACACCTTCTCTGCCTCACAGGTGGCAGACTGAGGCTCTGGAAGGCCAAGCCACTTGCTCAAGTTACTGAGAAGCGGATGTGATGCTGGGCCTGTGGCTCCAGCACCCAACTTGACAGCCTGGAGCCTGTACATCCAGACCAGGGGTTTGGCTCACAGAGTCATCTCTTAACCGTGACTTGGGGGCAAGGCACTTCACTTCTCCGTGCCTCAGCTGACTCCTCTGCAGACGCGGGACGGCGGAGGTGGGAGTGGGGGTGTGTGTGACCGTGGAACCCACCTTGGAGGGTCACAGTGAGGTTTGTATGAGTTAACTCAGCAGAGGGCTTGCAGCAGAGCCTGCCACAACAGGTGCCCTCACAGAAGGCTAGCTTTTCTCATCCCCTATTAATACTTTCCCACCTATTTTCAGTCATTGAAAATCCTTTTTAAGGAAAGAATGCAAATGTTGTTGTTGTTTAGTTGCTAAGTCGTGTCCAACTCTTTTGCGACCCCATGGACTGTAGCTGGTCAGGCTTCTCTGTCCATGGAATTTCCCAGGCAAGAATAATGGAGTGGGTTGCCACTTCCTCCTCCATGGGATCTTGCCAACCTAGGGATCGAACCCGCATCTCCTGCATTGGCAGGTGGGTTCTTTACCACTAAGCCACTCAGGAGGCCCCAAATGAAGAAATGAATGAAGAAGTGAGGGTGTGGAAGGGCTGGGAGCTGACTCAGGCTCCAGCTGCTCCCTCAGCCAGAGCACTCAGGGCCAGTTCCCACCCCACATGCCATATGTCACAGGTGGGCAAGCTGGCCAGAGGAGATGAAGACTCGAAAGGAAACGGCAATGGCCCTGCCCTCTTTTGCTTCTGCTGAGGCTATTACATGGGGTGGCCAGTGGGTGGCTTCCTTTGGTGCTGAGGGAGAAGTAGGGTCCTTGCTCTGGATACCTGCTGTCCCCCAAGCCCTCAGGGGAAGTGCCGAACCCGTTTCTTGCTCTGAGGAACAGGCCAACATGTCATTAGCCCGGTCACCTCTCCCTGTGATCCAGGGCCTGTCTGCACCCTCTGCTGGGACGTGGGCCCCGCCGAGGAAGCCAGCACCTCTCTCCCCCTGCCTTCGCTCCTCTCTACCCGGTCCCTTCCACTCTCTTCCCAGTTGGCCTTCAAATGGAACGGAGGCAGATTTTTTTTGTGGTTTTTTTCTCCAACAATTCGAGATCTCCTCTGTGACTTCCCGAACCCACACCCAAATCTGCCTGTGACTCGGGGCTGTATTGGGCCTGTTTCCTGCAGGTCCCGGGCCAAAGCAGAGGTTGGCCTGGGACTGAGGTCAGGAAGTTCCAAGGCCACTGGGTTCCCAACGTGGTCCTCGAGCGAGCCTACTGCACGAAGGGCCCGGGCCCCTCATCTCCCCAGTGGGTGTAGCCACGGCCCAGCCTCCCCCACCATCTCCACCGCCTTCCACCACCACCTGGTCATGGATGTCTAAGCCCACAGCCCACCTGCCCGCTCAGATCTCAGGGCCACCCCCCACTCCCCGACAAAAGCTGAGGCCTGTCTTGTACATTTCAAACTCCACGTGACACCACTGAATTCTGCTCCACCCACAACTGATGACAGCTCCATCCTTCCGTTGCCAAGGCCAAAACCCTGGAGTCATCCTTGACTCCTCTCTTTCTCTTCCATCCACCAACTGTCAGGAAATCCTGTTGGTCTGGCTTTCAAAATAAAACTGGAATCTGACTGTCTCTGTCCTCCTTCACTGCTACCCTGACCCGAGGCGCCATCATGTCCCACCAGCCTCCTGACGGGCCTCTGCTTCCGCCTGCGTCTCCTCCAGCCTCCTCCCAGTGCAGCAGCCAGACTGACCTGTGAGAACCTCGGTCAGGCCACTCCTCTGCACTGGCCCTTAAGCCACACTCAGTCAGCGGTAAAGGCCTCTCTGTGGCGACAGGGCCCTCGGAGGCCAGCCCCCTCTCACTCCCTCCATGTGGACCCTCTGACTCCTTGCTGTTCCTCATACAAGCAGGCCTGGCCTCTGGGCTCCAGCCTCCACCCCCCACCCCCCAGATATTCTCAGGACTCACTCCGTCACCCCTTCCAAGTCTTTGCTCAAACAGCACCCTCTCAGGGACGTCCTTCCTGACCACCCTGTTGACCACCACCTCCCGACCCTCCTCCATGTCACCACTGCACTGACTCCTTCCTCATGTCCATTGTTGTCTGTCCCTCTTGACAGAGAGTCTGAGGAGTACAAGGGTCTCTAGTTCCCAGGAGGTTCTCACACCCAGGAGACTGCCTGGCACATACCAGGTGCTGTACAGCTGAATGAGGGCCTCTACCACCCATGGACAGAGGAGCCTGGCAGGCTACAGCCCATAGGGTCACACAGAGGCGGACACGACTGAAGAGACTTAGCACACACACACCACCTCATAAACACACCTCACAGTCCGCTCACTGGGGGTCTCCCAGTCCCTCCCTTCCCCTCACGCACACTCTCATTAGTCCCCAAATCTCATCAGCTCTACTTCCTAAACATTGCTCAACTCCGTCCAGTTCCCACCGCCCTCCCTCATCTCGGGTCACTACACTAGCCTCCTTTCCAGGCCCTCTCATCGGTCTCCCGCTCCATTCATCCTTCCTGCTGTCACCACAGCCATCAGCAGATGCTCCTGTGTCCATCTGCCCAGACAAGCCCCTCTCTCCTTCCCCAGCTCCAGGAGAGGGCACATGACCCAGACCTGCCTTGCCCCTAGCTCCTCATCCCGTGGCCACAGTGACCAGCCCAAAAGTGGGCATGGCCCTCAGCTAGGCCCGTGAGCATTGGCCCCAGCCTGTGGTGGGAATTACTTGGAAACAGAGGTTCCAGTTCCACGGGTTTATTAGCTAGTGGAACACTGCGTGGACCTGCAGGTAGCTGTCACTGGACAGGAAAGCCTACTTGAGGATGTAGGTGACAAGAGGTGACAAGAGCCAGGAGATGCAGGAAGACGCCTGAGGGTGCCACTGGAGCCTGGATCCAGCTGGGCCTGAGCTGACCCTAATCCTGTTAGTACTATAGATGTTAGTGCTTGGTCGCTCAGTCGTGTCTGACTCTTTGTGGCCCCATGGACTGTAGCCTGCCAGGCTCCTATGTCCATGGGATTCTCCAGGCAAGACTACTGGAGTGGGTTGCATTTCCTTCTTCAAGGGATCTTCCCAACTCAGGGATCGAAACTGGGTCTCCTAAATTGCAGATGGTTTCTTTACTATGTGAGCTACCAGGGAAGGACCAGACCCCACTCCTACCCGAGGCATTAAATTCCCTTTTGTGCTGAAGCCAGCGAGTGAAATCACCCGCAACAGGAAGAGTCCTGACTGACATACAGAGGGATCCTACTAAGATGCTCCTGGTGCTGCTGCCAGTCAGACAAAGCCCAGATCCCAGCCTGGCATCAAAGGCAGGGCTCTGCCACCTGTGCAGCTTCCCCTTGGGCGGCTCCCCCTCCTCCACTCAGGACAAACACCTTCAACCTCCCCAGATCGCCCAGGAGAATTCACACGTATTCCTCCCTCACTGGAAGGCTGTTCTCTAACGCATCTGCCTGGAAGACCCCCACGTGCTGTCAACTCCCACAAGCTCGCCTGGTCTCCCCGTGGCCTCCCTGCCCCTCCCAGCTCTGGCTCACCTCAGCCCCCAGAGCTGAGTGTTAAGGACTCATGGGACTTGTTGTCCCCAAGCCCAACCTAAGAATTGGCGTTTCCCAGTGCTCAGGAGACATTTGCCCCTCAGCATACCCACCACAGCACCAAGGGCTCCCCTGACATATTCACATCCACTGTCTCCTTCCGTCCTGACAGGCCTGGGGGCAGCGGGAGAGGAGGCTACCAGCAGGACAGACCAACGAGGAAACTGGGCCTCAGAGAGGCCAAGTGACATGACTAAGATCCCAACAGTCTCAGGACCAGGCAAGGCCATGTTCCAGCCCTGGCTCTGTCCCTCCGTCTCCTCTGGTGCTCCCACCCCCGCAGGGCCAGGTTCCCCCAGGGTCGCTGACCTGGGGATGATGCGCTGGGTGAGGCGGTTGGTGGGGATGGAGAGGGGGACCTGCTGCTGTAGCCGCCGCTGCTCAAACAGGCCTGGGAGGTCGTGGGCCCAGATGTGCGTGGATTTCCCTGCGGAGGGAGGTGGGAGGGGGTGGGGATCAGAGTTGGTGGGGAGGGTGCTGGCCCCGCCCCCTGCCTGCCCCACCCGGTACCTGAGAGGGACAGTAGCACGTTGTTCACGCAGTAGAGCCAGGCGCAGCGGTGCGAAATCAGCTGGAGGCCACAGAGCGACAGGCGGACAGGGGTCAGACCCCCAGGCCCCCCAGGCCCCCAGCCCTCCCCTGCCAGCCGGGCCTCACCTTCTCCAGTGTATCCTCGTGCAGTTCATGCAGGTTGAGGGTATAGATACCTTCCTCGGCTCCCACCACCAGGAACTGGTCTGCAGATTGGGGTATGAGGTCAGAGGTCAGCCACATCCCCTGACCCAAGCCAGGGATTCCCAGTCTCCTTCTTCCTCCCCGGCCCTGCCTACCCCGGGTGACAGGGTGAATCCAGGTGATAGCAGCATGGATCCGCAGGGGGCAGCCATTGAAGACCTTGGAGAAGCAGGCGCCCATCTGGAGAGGAGGCAGAAGGCTGATGAGGAAGTTAAGGGGCGGTGGGGGGCAGTAGAGGGGGGGTGGGCAGCAAGTGGTAGGGCAGCAGGTGGCTGGGAGGTGGAGCTATGAGACAAACACTTACGTGCACCTTGGGGGTCGGGGGGAGCCCGTGGCAGGATGACCTCTGGGAGCAAGGAAAGGAGTCAGGGTCTCACCCACAGCTTCCCATCTCCCCACCCCGCTTCAGCAGCCCCTCACCTCAGGATCTTCCCGGTGCTTCATGGTGGCCCAGGCGGTGGGGAGCAGGGGAGGACTGGCAGGGCCTGGGTGTGGTAGGGGTGGGGTTCCTGCAGGCACAGAGTGGCTGTGAATTCCAGTCCCAGACCACCCCTGGGCCAGCCTCCTGCTTCCCCACACCTGGGCTCACCTGGGAGGCTGGGGTGAAGGTCCTCGGCTGGAGGCTCAGTGGGAGATGACCCCAAGAACGGGGCCCTCTTGATGGTTCCTAAGGTGTCATCTGGAGAGTCCAGCTCCTGGCGGGAGGGTCAGGGGACCCAGCCCAGCTGTTAGCAAGTGACCCTGTAACCTACTCCCAGCCAGTAGCACCCCCACCCCCAGCTCCCCTCCACTCTGAACCTGGAGTTCCAAGGCCGGCCGGATGGTCAGGCTCCTGTTGGGGACAGATTGGAGGGAGATGAGGTGTGAGGTGTGATGGGGTCATGAGCCTGGTCCCCACCCCTCTCTGGGCTCCAGGCCCTCACCTTTCCTCCAGGGCCTCCTGGACTGACTGCAGCAAGCTCCTGGGCAGGGATGGGGAGGGGTCAGAGGTCAGCCTGCTCTCCTGCTCCTGCCCCCATCCAGCTTCCTTCCCCCTCACTCACCCGCTCAGCTCCTCCTTCCCCAGCAGCGTCCACTCCTCTTCCCACTGTGGGGAAACCAAGTCAGAAAGACCAGGAGGGAGGCAGAGAGACAGACAGGCAACATGAGAGGGCGCTGGAAAGATGGGGGAAAAGAGAGGGAGAAGGCAGACCGACAGACAGATGGAAAGTGAGATGGTAACAGGCAAGAGGATTGGGAAAGAGACAAAAGACAAAGACACCGTGAAAGATGGATAAACGCAAAGAGCGAGAGAGAAGGAGACAGTGAGAGAGACAGGCACGGAGAGACTGAGATTGTGGGGGCGAAGAGATGCTGATAACAAGAGACAGTGAGAGAGCAGAGACGGTGAGTCAGGCAACCCAGCAGTCACAGTGACTGAGGCAGAGGAACGTGCCGAAGGAGGGGGCGGGGGGCGGGGGGGTCCTCCAACGAGCGACAGGCCCACGTGTGTTTTTTGGCCATGCTGCATGGAGCATGTGGGATCTTAGTTCCCCGACCAGGGATGGAACCCCCACCCCCTGCAGCAGAAGTGTGGAGGCTTAATCACTGGACCGCCAGGGAAGTCCCAGGCCCACATTTTAGAAAGGCATGATCGCTCTCTGCCACCCTCCACCAACTGTCCAAAACAACCTGCCCCAGGAAGGAGCCCCCAGCCCTCCCAGTCCCTGAGCGGACAGGTCTGTTAGAACGGCTCTCCCAGGCCTAAGGGCCAGGCTGCTGCGGTGTCAAGGTTCCTGGGTGTGAGATGCTTGGCCGCCCGCATAGCTCCCCAGCCCTGCCCTGAGCACCACCCAGCCACACAGCCAGCTCCTCACCGGCTCATTCAGTGGGTCTGTTTCCTTCCTGCGTGGGGCACCAAATTTCACCTGGTGAACTGGGGGCCCAGATCCAGGGGTTAGGGGGCTAGAGACTCAGGACTGATCCCTAAACTCATACCAACTCTGCACACAGCCCCCCACCAACTCCACACAGATAGCCCTCCGCCAACTCTCCCAACTCTATACATTCAGCCCCCACCAAGGCAAACACAAAGCTCCCCACCAAGTCCACACTCAGCCCTCCATTACCAAATCCACATACATAGACCCCCAATCTACACAGCCCCCCACCAAATCCACATACACAGCCCCCCAGTCCACCCCTCCCCCTCCCCAAAACAGACTCACACTGGATCTCCGAGGGGGTCCTCTCGGCTGGGCCATGCTGCCCCCGGGAGTGAATGGTGTCCGGAAATATGTCATAAGTCTACAAGAGAACACACACGGTGGACACACGCCCACACTCACCTCACTCTAGGTATTCCTTGAGGTGCTTTATACACACTGACGTGTTTGTATTCACAATAACGCTCTGAGATTACCGTGAGATTAAATGCACCCTCCTTCCACAGATGAGAAAACCAGCACAGAGAGGCAAGGAACTTGCCAAAGATCACAGAGAAAAGAGAAGGTGGCTTAAGTTAAGGATCTTCAGTTAACTTCACAGGGCCAAGGGCAAGCACCTATTGGAGTGGGCAGCAAGGAGGCAAACCGGCTCAGGGAAGATTCCTAACGGGTGGGCTCAACCAGACCGAAGGTCCCTGTGCTGCAAACACACAAGCTGAAGGGACGTGACTGTATCACCTCTGTACTCCTCACCCCCAGACCAGGCCAAGACCCAGTCCCCAGGGGCTCTCACTTACCTCCAGGTCACAGTCTTCTGGAGAGGGGGTTCCCAGGTGGGGATCGTTGGCCTTGTCCAACAGCTGTGTGAGGAGAGCCCGAGGCAGCTGCTGGGTCGTGAAGGGGTGCTGGAGGATGGAGGGGGATGCAGCTTGGTCCCTGGCCTCCGGTCCCTGCTTCTGAGCATCAGGCCCCCTGCTCCACCCTCCTGCCTCCCACCTGCAGAAGCTTCTCTGCTGTCGGTCTCTTCTTGGGATTCTTGGTCAAGGCAAGCTTGAGGAAGTGATGGAAATTCTGGGTCCTAGTGGGTACAAGAGCCCCCCGCCCCAATCCCAGCCCAGGTTAGCCCTCAGGCTAACATCCTGCCCCCACTCCAGAGGATTCTGCTGAGCCTGCCCAGGAAGGAGCCAGCTTGAGGCCGCAGGCAGCTGGCCTGAGCAACACTGCTGTTGCGACACGGCAGCGCCTCCATTATCAGCCATCTGCCTTTCTTCCTGGTCCACAAGGGCCCCCAGCACGGAGGCAGGGCCCAGGCCCCACTCCTGCAGACAGTCTGTGGAGGCCCAGAAAGGGCAGACCCTCAAGGCTGCACCCGGGGAGCCGGCAGACGGCTCCTCCACCCCCATCAGGCCGGACTGAAAGGGGGGCCCCAGCAGGTGATGTGGCCCTTACCAGCGAGTCTTGTCTCTCAGCTTTGGCGGCTGGAAGCTGCTCTTCGACATGAGCATCAAGGCCCTGTGGAGACCACAGGTCAGGGGTCAAGGGTTACAGGGCTCTTGGGCCAGGCCAGGGGCAAGTGTTCTGCTGACCTCATGGGATGCAGGTGGAAGAGAGGCGGCTGCAGCTCTCCCAGCTCGATGGCGGTGATGCCCAGGGCCCAGACATCACACAGTTCATTGTAACCACCTTTGCGCTCCACGGCGGCCACCTCTGGGGCCATCCTGGAGGCAAGGTCACACATGAGATGGCCAGGTGCTTCCCCTCACGGCCCCCACCCTCTCAGCCAGAGGCACAGCCTCACCAGTACGGAGTCCCAATGAAAGACCTCCTCTTGGCCACAGACGCTGTCAGCTCGCCTGATACCCCGAAGTCAGCTGCAGGGAGAAAAGCGGCTCTCACCCCACCTCAGGCTGCCACTCCCCACCCACGGCCAGGGCACAGGCTCAGGATGCACCTGGCGGGGTTCAGACAGCAAGTGGCCCAGGCTCAGCTACAACAGCCACAGGCACGAGGCAAGGCCAGGTTCCCTCCTGGGAGGGGTCGACCACCTTCTAGCCCTGACCCAGTGCCGGTCCCGGGTTAGACTCCACACAGACCCAACCACATCCAACTTTTCAGCAGGAAGGGAGAACTATGCAACGTTCTAAATGGGGAAACCGAGGCTCAAGTGGTAAAACGACTTGCCCAAGGACAAGCAGGCTCCCAGACTCCAGGAGGTCCCACAGTACCCTCACCCTGACGGTGTCCCCAGGGTACTGACCCAGCTTGACATCTCCCTGGAGGGTGAGGAGAAGGTTGGCTCCCTGTGGGAATGGAGGAGAGAGAATCCCATCTGGTGCCCCCGAAAGTCCCCTCCTCCCTCCCACGATGCCCTTAGCCAGACCCCTACCTTGATGTCTCTGTGGATCTTCCCCTGAGAATGCAAGTGGTGCAGCCCCTGTGGACAAAGAGGAGCCCCTGAGAGCAGCTACCCCGTGTATCTCCCCTCTCCTGAACCCCCTCAGGCCTGGGGCCCCCCACCCAAACAGCTTCCTCCACCCCTCTCCCCAAACAGGAAGTGACTGAGCCAAAAGGGAAATGGGCTGCTTCCGGCAATAGGGCTGGGGCCCCTTCCCCCCCAGGACCCACAGCCCCTCAGGCAGCTAGGCCTGAGGGACTCCACCCACCGCACCCCACCCCACCCCATCCCACACAGGGGCCTGCTGGGCTGCCTGCCCTGCTCCTGGAGACTAGGGGTGTGAACAGTCCCACAGGCCCAGCTACCTTCAGTGCCTCTCGACAGACATAGGCAATCTGCCGCTCCTCCAGGGGCCCGGTGGCTGCAATGGAAGGGGTAAGGGCTGGCTTGGGGGTCTAGGGGGGATATGCTGACCCACCCAGGCTCCACCCCGCGTAGGGGAAGCACCAGGCACTCCTGGCGAAAGGGGAGTTGGCCACATCCCCTCCCGACATAGGGTAGGATATACAGCCCAGAGAAGGACAGCATTTTTCTCAAGGTCACACAGCCAGTGAAGAAGTGGAGAGGGGCCCAAGTGCAGGGCCTCAGCGCTCTCCTCCTGCCCTATGTGGGGGTAGGGGGATGGGAAGAAGGCTGTGGCCCTCTGGGGCCTGGAGTCCTAGCCCTCACCGTGGTAAATCTCCTGCAGGGACCCCCCTCCGCAGAACTCCATGCAGATCCACAAGCGGTCATTCCTGGGGTGACACAGAGCTGGGGTGGGCACATGGCAGGGCCACACGGGGGCTGCCTGGGGGTGGGCAAGGGGATAAAGCAGCCTCACCTGAGGTAGCTGCCAATGTAGGCCACCACATTGGGATGGCGGCACTCACGCAGGATGGTGATTTCCTGCTGAAGGGAGCTGATGTCGTCCCCTGGGAAACAGAGAGCATCATGAAGGGGGCCGCCTTAACTCAGTGCCCCCATCTGCAAAATGGGTACAAAGTGCCTCCTCTCTTCAGGCCAGACAGGTGCCAGCCGACAGTACCTCCTGGGGCCTGCCTCTCAGGGGGGTCTCGTAAATGGCAACTCTCCGCCCCTCACACCGCGCCCGCCCGCGCCGCGCTCTGCCCTCCCTCCAGCGCTGAGGCCCTGGCTCCCGGCCCTCACCTGGGTCTAGCTTGACTATTTTGACCGCGGCCAGTTCGGACGTGACAGTGTCGCGGGCCTGCAGGGGCGGAGGGGGTGAGGAGGGATGAGGAGGGGGTGAGGAGGGATGAGGAGGAGGCGGGGCCGGGGGCCAGCTCCCGCAGCAAGACGCAGAGCGTGTACCCCGCTCTCCGCTCTCCCGCCCGGCCCGCCGCCCGGCGCACCTTGTAGACGTCGCCATAGGTCCCGGCCCCCACGCGCTGCAGCAGCTCGAAGCGGTCCCGCGGATCCTGCAGCGACACGTTCTGCAGCAGCGCCATGGCCCGGCGCCGGGCAGGCGCGAGCTGCGGAGCCGGCGCGGGGCGGCGCGGGGCGGGGCGGGGCGGGGTAGTACCGCCGGGGCGGGCGCCGGTGGCTCCGAGGCCGCGGGGGCGGGACCGGGCCCCAGGGCGGGGCCAGGCCGGGGATGCCCCGCCGCCCGGCCGGGAGGAGGCGCCCGCGGGACCGGCCCTCGGCGGCAAGGGAAGCCCCGATCCCGGGTGGAGCGGGCGGCGCCGAGGCTCTTCCTTCAGCCACTGGTTCCTCGAGCTCTACGAGTGGGGAGCCTGAAGCCCGAGGGCCAGAAGGCAGAAGAAAGAGGGGACGCTCCACCCCAAAATTCCCAGATGAAACACCGACAAGTATTTTTTTTTTTTTTTTTACAAAATGTATTCATCTTCCTTGGAACTGAAAAATAAATCTATGTACAAAACAGGAAGAGATCAGGCTCCCCTCACCCACTCGCAAACAAACCCCTGTAGATTTCCTCTGGGGTCCCCCGAGACAGGCTGGACCTCGGGGAGGTTCCCAGAGGGTCGGAAGAAAAGTCTACTCTGATCTAGGGCCAGTTTGGGCAGGGAGGGGGCAGGGCTCAGGATTCACACAGGCCGGGAGCAGAGTTTCGTGTCCCCGACTCATGCGACAGAGAAGGAAGCCAGCATTTCCAAATTCTGGAAGCGTTTCTTAGGTTCTTTATGGTAGGGGGCTTGGATTTCCCAAGGAATGGAATTCTGAAGTGCGGAAATGTTCTCCTAGGAGCTGGGCAGGGTCCTTGGTTCCCGCGCTGTAGGTGGGACCTGTGCTTCTAGGGTTTAGAGTGAAAGAGCCCTATGGGCTGGAAGCAACCCTGAGCCAACACCGGTCAGGACGAAGGTTAGAGCCTAGGTTCTGAGGTGAAGGCTGTTTCCCGTGGTTGGACCTTTAAAGACTGGTGATGGGCTCAGAGGGAAGGTTTCAGATGGCCGGCTGGGACCCTAGGGCATGGGCTCTATATTCCAATGACTGGGCAGAGTCTGTACTCTGGGAACCTGCAGCCAGGGTTCCGAGTAGGGATGGGGCCTGGGGGCGGAGCCTGGGCTCAAGAGGCTGGGGTGGAGCCTCGGCGGGTTGAGGGCGGGCTCTCGGTAGGCGGATATGAAGTCCGGGTACTTCAGAGACCCTTGCGCTGCCGCTTGAGGAAGGAAAGCGTGTAGTCACTAGGTGTAGACACCTTCTGCTTCTTCATCTGCACTTGTGACTGCGCCGTGAGCTGCAGCTTGATGGCGCTCGAATTGATCTTGGTGGCCACAAGCAGCTCCTTCATGCCTTTCATCTTCTCGCTCTGGAACGTCAGCACCGGACCCTCGGGTGGCGGTGAGGCGGCGGGTGCCGGCGCTGGAGCCACGCTGCCGCCTTCAGCGCCGCGGGCAGTCCCGGGGACTGTGCCTGGGGGCTTCCGAGGGGGTCCTGGCACCGCACCCTGGCCCGCTCCTGGGCCCTTGTCCAGGGCCGGCTTTTTAGGCGGAGGCGGCTCTTCGGGCTTGGATTCCCGCCGTGGGCCCCGTCGCCGGCCTTCTCGGGCTTCCTCGCCCCACGGCTCTTCAGCCTCGGCTGCCTCCGCCTCTCGGCTCACTATGCGTACCTTCTGCCGCACCTGGGCCGGATGGGGAGGACAAGCGAAGGCCAAGGTTGCAAGCCAGTGGCTGGCACCCTGGGCTCCGGCCATCCTGGGGCCTTGGTCTCATTCGCACCCAAAGGGGAAAGGCAGATTCCCCTGCAGGGCTACAAAGGTTCTGACTCTTCCTGGCTGCTGTCACCACCCGCCCTCCCAGCCACACTGCACAGCTGCCCCTCACCTGTCCCTCAAAACGGCCTAGGGACTGCACAAGGAAGGTGGCCCAGCCCACGTGCAGCACGGGCGTGGGGCTGCCCTCTTCCCATTTGCAGATGCCATCGTAGAATCGCAGCAGATGGGCGAAGCACTCTGGGTCCTGGAGGGCAGAACCCTGGCTCTGGATGCCCTGAGAAAGGGGGAAAGGAGAGCACAGTTAGTTCAGACCTCATTACTCACCCCTCACCAGGGGGCACAGGCCAGACCTCTCGCCCGGACAGAGAGCCCTGGCCCTGGCGGAGGTGAGCAGGGGTGGAGAGAATTCTTAGAAACTCCTTCCTTTTATAAATCTAGTCCTTAGCCTGGACTTGGGGGGAGTGGGGAACCACCCCTTACCTCCATTTCACCCCCTCAACTGAATGAGTGACCCTGATGGAGAAAGAGAAAGGATTCCATCCCATTTACCTCAGCTCCTCAAACCCAGACCCAAGCCCTTGGCTACCGCGTACAAGAACATAGCTGTCTGCCTGTCCGGCACCAAACTTTCCTGTGCCACTCCCAGTCCCATGCAGCAGTTCTACGTCCTGTGACTGGGAGCCCTGCTCAGGTGGGAAGGCGTGCACAGGCTGGAGCCCAGCCTTTCACCTGGGTCTGCTCCCCGGGTCGCTCCTCGCCAGCCTCCAGCAGGCTGGCGGCCTCCTTTAGCAGGTTGGGGATGACGTCATTGGCTACTTCAAAGAACTCCTTGTAGATCTCCTCGTCTTCACGGCAGTAGTTGTAGCTGTGAGGGCAGCAGGGCACTGTGGGGTCTCAGCCATGGCGGGTACCCCCAGGGATCTGGCAGGGGAGGGAGCCCTGGTTTCTTTTCCGGGATCATCCGGGGACCGAGTGAATGGTTAGGGTCCTCACTCCGAGATGATGGTGCTGTGTCAGCCCAGAGCAAGAGTGAGGAGGGGGGCTGGGGATACAGGTTCCAGAGCTGGATGGCAGTGGTCAGAAATCAGGAGAGGGGAAGGAAGGAAAGGCCTGAGGCCCTCATGAGGGGTCCCTACCTCTCAGGTGATGATGGTCTTGGCTGCCTAGTGACTGGAAGGAGAGGGGATAGAACTTGGGACCCAGGCCTCCCTCCTGGATGAGAGGGGTTGTAAATTGGATGGAAGGGGAAGAAAGGCCGGGCTGGGGTCTCGTGGGGGGATCCTCACTCCTGGATGACAGTTGCTGTGTCGGCCCAGGCCTGCAGAGCTTCGCGCACATTGCGGTTGCGGCAGTGGTAGCCAGCCAGGTACATGTAGGGGTAGATGTGCTCATCCCGGTAGTAGGTCTTGGCTGAGGCAATGCCCTGGGGACAGAGTAGAGGGGTCTCAAGGAGGCAGCCCCAGATGGCACAAATGTTCCACTGGATCACAACTGGGAGGGGCATCAGGAAGATTCCAGAGAGTCTCCTCCCATGAGACCTTACTACCCTAGTCATCATCCTCTCCACCAGGTGCCCCTCCCCTGGTCTGCAGGTCTGCTTGCTCAGGCCTGGGCCAGACTGCTGCAGGCACCCTGCAGACCAAGGCCTAGGAAGGGGAGGGGCTTTTCCTCCAAGCTCAGGGTCTGTCCCTTTCCTGAACTTTCCCAATCCAGTCTAATGTCCCTGCTAGCCCCCAGCCCCACCAAGTTAACACTCCCACCTCAGTGCTCTCACCACATTTGACTTGTTATACTCCCAGAAGGACAATGACAGGCAGTAGAAAAAGTAGGGCTGAGGGGACAACTCTAGGACCTACCACTCCCAGGCAGAGACCCAGAACACCTCTCAGACATCCCTGACTGCACTGAATATGCATGTGGTAAATACAAAAAGGGGACCTGATGGGTGATACCCCACAATACACACAAAGTTCTCTCCTCACCTGTCCCCTCCCCCAGTTCTCAGGTAGAAGGGGACCGCAGCCGCTGCTGGGCCTCCCTTCTATACCCGCCTAAGATGTCCCCACCTTGTGGTAGAGGGTGAGTGGGTCCGGACGGCCCGGGGTGGGCTCCAGCTCCTCCAGATCCGCCAGGTTCCCCAGCGCCATAGGGTACCTGGGAAAGGGCTCGTAAGTTCAGGCTGCCCCCCAGCCCACCCTGGGGCCCAACCTGGCCACTCTCCCTACCGACCTTTCCAGATGTCCCAGGTCATAGAGCAGCCAGAGCAGCTTCTAGGGGCCAAAGGAGAAAAGTGAGCTGGTGAGAGGGAGTCTCAGTCTACCAGGCAGAGGGAGCGGTCCAGCACCAGTAGGGACCTCCCCCCAGGTGGGAAAAGCCAGAATTTAGGAACTAGCCCCTGACTGGAGTCAAAGCACTTTCATATCTCAATTTTCCCCCTCCCAAGAGCCCCAGAAAAGTCCAGGCCAGGAATGATTCACCCACGTTCCAGAAGGGGGAAGCTGAAGCTCAGCAAGGGAAAGCACCCTGGCTCAGGGTCCCACAGGTACCCTCACCTGCTGCAGCTGCAGTAGCTCCAGGGAGTCGGTGTGCAGGTCAATGGAAGGGTTGATGGCGCATACCATAAATGCCACCTCCATCTTGCGGTCACAGCGCATGTATGATCCTTTCAGGTACAGCCAGCTCTTGGGAGAGAACAAGACCAGATGTCTTATGATGGCCCACCAGTGCCTGCTGTAGGGACTGACGTCAGGAACAGGGCCCTCCCCTCCCAGATATATGGAGGTGGTGATAGGATGAGGGGAGCATGGCCTAAGAAAGAAGTCTTTGGGTGGCCTAGGCTAGGAGAATATGAGGGGGGTTGGGGGAGTGCCGTACCCGCTCAGCCACACCCGCGTTGACTGTCTGGCCCCTGCGATCCTCGTTGCCCTTGCCATGCCAAGTGACTTCAGCTGTTTGTTCTCCATTGGGCCCAAACACTACCCAGGCATGGTCCTCAGACAAGGCCAGGTGGACATCCCGGAGACCCAGAGCCTGGCAGGCCCCCACCACGGCAAAGGCCACACCAGAGCTGTCCAGTTTGGTGCCTGTGGAAGGGAAAGTAATGACAGAGGGTCCTCTGAGTTCTGACTTGGGGGAAGGGACCGGACAGCGATAGGCCATGCTCCCTCCCACCCTCACCTCCATACCTTTGCCCAAACCTCAGACACTCCTGCCCTGCTTCCCTCTATCCCTTTCGTCCTAACTGTTCAGGGCCTCTCCCTCCCCCTTACGTTCCCCATCCTCAACAGGAGACCCTGAATCTTTCACAGTTCCCCAGCTTTTGACCCTGCCTTTTCTATTTCTCTGCAACTGTATTATATGTTTCTGCTAATTTAAGCATTTCCTCATTTTACTGTACTAGGTTATAACCAGGACACTGGCCAACACTTTTTTTACACACCCATTGATGGACACTCCTAATTTATCTCTGTCCTCTTTTTCTTGCTAAACTCAGAAGCAGCCTCAGATTCCTTCTCGATATGGCACTCCAGAACCTGATTGCCAGTTAACAGGCCTTAGAACAAAAAGGAAAGCTCTTTGCAAGTCCTGAGCCTTCAGCTTCTTAAGGTGAAGCCCTAGTCTGTTCACCTTCAAAATATGTTCATAGATACTTCATGGATTGTCTCAATTCCATGAAACACAGCCTGATTTTGGCTCCTCACCCCCTAAATTTTCTGCTGCCCTCTGTGCCCCAGGCTGGGCTGCAGTAGCTGAGGTGCTGAGGGGGCAGAGGGTGGGCTAATGGATTTGGAGTCAAGTGACTGAGATCCAGTCCCAGCCCTGCCACTCTGTGTCACTTTGGTAGAGCACTTTCTCTCCTGGAGCTTCAGTTTCTCTAGCTGCAAAGGGGGACATAACACTTGGCCCACCTCACAAGGCTTACACAAGGTCTCAAACGGGCTCTGTAAACCACAGTGTTGGGAAGAGGTGGGCCAAGATTTTCACGTGAGACAGCCACCTGTCTCTTGCCACCTGTCGGGCTCCAACCTGTGATGAAGCTGAAGAGGGACTGGATATGGGCCCGATCCTTGAAGTAGGAGCGGCTGAGGCTATTCCAGATGACATCGGAGACCTTCTTGACCAGCTCACGGCTGGAGACGCCCCCCTCTCGCGGGTAGAGAGACAGGTCAACGGCGCCACGGATCTGGGCGGTGAAGCGGGCATAGAGGGCAGCGATGATGGACAGGTCGGCCACCGGGAAGTAGGTGAGGCCGCCAGGAGGGTCGGGCGCAGGGCTAGGCTGGAAAGTGAGCTCAGGCACGTTGGTGGGGATGACACGGTTGACAGCTAGGAAATGCTCCACGAAACCCAGTACCAAGGATAGGAGCACCAGGTCCGGCTCCTCTCGGCCCAGCTCGGCAGCGAACAGGCGCACCACATCGTCGATGGAACGCAGCGGGAACAGCGTTTTCTGGGCAGCCTTCAGCCCCATGGCGGCGGCCCTCGGCCTGCGGGCGAGCGGAGGGGAGGGAGGGTCGGGTGGGCACGGCCCGCGAGTCCCCTCCCCAGGCTCGGCTAGCGTTCCACACCCCCCTACACACTCACAGACACCAACCCTTGCTTCCCCGCCCCTTCACGCTCCGCTCATCTGTTCCCTCTCTTTCGTCGAAGAGACCCCTCAGCCGAGGCTGTACGGCCTTCTTGTCCCCTACACCAGGAGCCCCGGCTCCGATGGAGGTGAGCCCCTAGGACCCCGCTGAGCACTTCCAATGGCCGCCCCGCCCCCTCTCTGTGCTCATACCCCCGGGGCCCTAGAGTCCGCCGGAAGGCGCCCCTAGGCCAGTCCCCCCCCCCCAAATCCCAAGGAGAGTCCTGGCCTAGGTCCCCCGCGCCCACCTCCGCGCTTACATCCCACACAAGGCACCGCGGCGCCCGCCGCCTGAAGCCTGCTGGGAAATGGAGTTCCGCCCCCCCTCGGGCCGCACTGCCTGCCGGGAAGTGGAGTCCAAGGCCCCCTGTTGTCCCGGCCAAGTCTTGAAATGGTGGCCGGGTCGGCCAGTCCGCGGTGGCTTACGGGAGTGGTAGTCCCGCTGCTCTGGGCGCCCCAGAGGTCGGAGAAGAGCGGAGGCAGCCCCGCCTTTCTGAGGTCCTCAGGGATTGGTCATTCCATTTCACGTAGATCCAGGTAGCCGAGGAACCGCAGTGCCTTCTGGGAGATGTAGTCCGGGGAGTGAGCGTGCAGTGTCTGCGCTTCTGTAGGTTGTTGCTTGTTGGCAAGATGTGATGACAGCGGGTACTTTTTAACACTGCTGGAGTACTGTAAACGTGTTCAACTACTTTAGTTGGTTATTTATCAGTACCCATTAACACATAAAAGTGCCTACTATATGTCTAGCTTTCTGTCTATGGGGAAAATCTGACAAGTATGCAAAGAAGACCATCTAAAGAAACATTGTAGTTATTTGTAATACAGTAAAAGAAGAGTAAAGGAACTCTGCATCCTAAAATGGATCTTCAGGGCACATTGTTCAGGGGGAGAGGCTGGAGAACGATATGTATGATGGGGTAGTATTTATATTACCATTAAAAAACTTCAAAATAATACTAAATAATTTCTACAGAATCAGTCACTCACTTATTCATTTAGGAAACAGATTTTTACTGCCTATAATGAGCCAAGCTCTCAGGCACTGGCTATGCAGCAGTGAGTAAAACAGATCAAATTCCTACCCTACTTCACTTCTGTACGTTTTCCCCCACAAAACTGTAAATGTGGAAGTTTGGGCAAACACAAACTGAGGGACTTTCAAACTGGCCATACCTGACAGCTCTCCTCACAAGTGTTCAGGTCATGAAAGACAAGGAAAGACTGAGAAACCGCTGCACAGTAGAAGATACTGAGGAGACAGGACCAACGTGGTATTCTAGATTGAATCCTAGACCAGAAGAAAACGGAATTAGTGGAAAAACTGGTGAAGAGGGTGGCCGATTGGCCCAGCTTGCCCAAGTCTGAGGGGATTTCAGGGGAGTGGGACTTTCAGTTTTAAAACTAAACCAGTCAAGTCTTGGGCACCTGTGAGCCCTACTTGTGAAATTCAAAAATATCTGTAGCTTTGTTTATAATTTTCATCCATAAGTCTTGATATAGGTACCGTGTTGTGTAAGATGTTAACATTTATGGAAGTTGAGTGAGGCGTATATGGGAATTAGATCATCAAGGACTGAGTTCTGGGGTACCCCTTCATGTAGAGGTTGGGAAACCAAGAGGAACCAGCAAAGGATTCTGAGAGGAATCAGCCAGAGAGATGGGAGAAAAGCCACACAGGCATTTGGTTTAGAAGATCAAGGCAGAGGAATGATCCACAGGGTTGGGTGCTACCCACAGGTCAGCAAGCTGAGCACCAAGGACTGATTGCATTTAGCTCTGTGAGAACCCCTGGTGACCACCTTAGGAGTACTTTGGGAACAAAAGCCCAGAGTTCTTGTGCTCAAGAAAAATGAGAGGAAAGAAATTGGAGACAGTGATAATATACAACTCTGTTAGGGAGCTTTGCAGAAGGGAAGAAAAAAACCAAGCTAGCAACTGGAGGTAGAAGAGGGTCAAAGGAGGTCCTGGTGTTGTGGCTGTTTTGAGGGTTTTTTTGATAGGTAAGAAGTGGATTTATTCAGATACAGAGAGAAGCACACTCCACAGACAGAGTTTGGGCCACCACAGAGGGCGAGTGCAGCCCTGAAATTTGGTGTGGTTAGTTTTTATAGGCTGGGTCTTGATGTCTCGGAGAAGGCAATGGCACCCCACTCCAGTACTCTTGCCTGGAAAATCCCATGGACGGAGGAGCCTGGTAGGCTGCAGTCCATGGGGTTGCAAAGAGTTGGACACAACTGAGTGACTTCACTTTCACTTTCATGCACTGGAGAAGGAAATGGCAACCCACTCCAGTGTTCTTGCCTGGAGAATCCCAGGGACAGGGGAACCTGGTGGGCTGCCGTCTCTGGGGTCGCACAGAGTCGGACACGACTGAAGTGACTTAGCAGCTTAGCAGCTTGATGTCTCATCGCAGAAAGAATTCAGACAAGGTGGTAGGTGAGGAGTGGATTTATTCTGATACAGAGAATCACCCTCCACAGACAGAGTGTGGGCCGTCACAGAGGGCGAGTGCAACATGGCTGTTGTTTAATAGGACAGAAGGCAGGACTGATGACCTTGAACAAGTAGAGAGGATGGGAGTTCCCAATTTGCAGGCCTGTAGAAAAAAAATTTTTTTAATTAAAAAAAAACACAATTTGCAGGCTTGTCCTTTGCTAGTAGCATGAACAGTCTAGTCACAATAATTGGAGATAAGGTAGAGTACACAGGTACTTTAATTTTCTCAATGAAATAGAAAGCCCAGCTGGTCTTCCTCCCAACTGCCACCTTCTCAATGAGGCTGACCCAGACCTAACCAGCCTACTTGAAATCACACTCTCCAACCGAAATGCTTCTTCTAACCCCTCCCCTCCACTATGCATTCTAAAATGTTTTCTTCTAAAGCATTAACAGCTTCTAGAACAGGGTTTCTCAACCGGGGCACTATTGACATTTGTATCCGTATACGTGCTCAGTCACTCAGTTGTGTCTGACTCTTTTGAGATCCCATGGACTGAAGCCCACCAGGCTCCTTTGTCCATGGGATTTTTCAGGCAAGAATACTGGAGTGGGTTGTCATTTCCTACTCCAGGGGAGCTTCCCAACCCAGGGATCAAACCCATGTCTCCTTCGTCTCCTTAACTGGCAGGCGGATTCTTTACCAATAGTGTCACCGTAGTTGGGGACTGATTTGTGCCCTGTAGGATGCTTAGCAGCCTCCCTGGCTTCTCCCCCTACTGCGACAGTAGAAATGTCTCCAAATGTTGCCAAATATCTCTGGGGGGCAAATTGCTCCTTGTTGAGAACCACTTTTCCAGCATCTCATAAGTGCTCAGTCGCTTCAGTCATGTCTGACTCTTTGTGGCCCCATGGACTGTAGCCCACCAGAGTCCTCCATAATTGTTGTTGTTGCTCAGTCACTCAGTCGTGTCCGACTCTTTGCATCCCATGGACTGCAGCACACCAGGCTTCCCTGTCCTTCACAATCTCTCAGAGTTTTTGCAAACTCATGTCCATTAACTCAGTGATGCCATCCAAGCATCTCATCCTGTGTCTCCCCCTTCTCCTCCTGTCCTCAGTCTTTCCCAGCATCAGGGTCTTTCCAATGAGTCAGCTCTTCTCATCAGGTGGCCAAAGTATTGGAGCTTCAGCTCCAGCATCAGTCCTTCCAATGAACACCCAGGACTGATCTTTAGGATGGACTGGTTGGATCTCCCTGCAGTCCAAGGGACTCTGAAGAGTCTTCTCCAACACCACAGTTTGAAAGCATCAATTCTTCGGCACTCAGCCTTCTTTATGGTCCAACTCTCACATCTGTACATGACTACTGGAAAAACCATAGCTTGACTTATTTATTATTTGTCTCAAACCACCAAAATGTAAGCTCCACAATGACAGGTAACATGTCTGTTTTATTCATGGATGTGTTTCATGTTCCTAGAATAGTGTCCTGTACATAACTGATGTTCAACAATTATTTGCTGAATAAATGAACAAATACATTCATTCAAAGGAGTGATTATAACCATTGGCCTGGAATTTAGGCTGTTTGAGGCAGGGGATAGACGTACAGACACAAGAGGAATGAGGGACAGCAAAAGTATGGCAAAATCAATGGATTATTGAACTTCTCTGGTGATCCAGTGGTTAAGAATCCACCTGCCAGGGCTTTCCTACTGGCTCAGTGGTAAAGAATCCACCTGCCAATGCGGGAGACACAGGTTTGATCCCTGGGTTGGGAAGATGCCCTAGAGGGGGAAATGGCAACCCACTCCAGTATTCTTGCCTGAGAAATTCCATAGACAGAGGAACCTTGGTGGGCCACAGTCCATGGGGTCACAGAGAGTCGGACAGGACTGAGGACACACACGAGCAAGGCAGGAGAAATGGGTTTGATTCCTGGTCTGTAAAAGTCCCACATGCTGTAGAGCAACTAAGCCCATGCGCCACAACCATTGAGCCGGTGCTCTAGAGGCTGGGAACTGGGACTACTGAGCTCACATATCACAGCTACTGAAGCCCATGCTCAACAAGAGAAACTCTGCAATGAGAAGCCTGCACACCACAATTAGAGGGTAGCCCCCCACCCGCCACAGCTGGATCAAGTCCATGAAGCAATGAAGACCCAGCACAGACAAAAATGAGTAAATAAATGGATTGTAGGTTCCAGTGGGGTTAAAACTTTATTGTTGTTGGGGTACTAGAGAGAGCTGGAGAGATAAGGGTGTTAATTAGAGAGTAGGATGCTTGGCATTGAAATTATGGGGAGAAGGTTGCTGTCATTATTGGCAGTGAAAATATTTAGGAAACTTCCCTGATGGTCCAGTGGTTAGGACTCCACCCTCTCACTGCTGAGGACCCAGGTTCAATCCCTGGTTGGGTAACTAAATCCCACAAGTCATGCAACGAAGCCAAAAAAAACAACAAAAAAAAAATTTAGAGTAGTGCTTCCTGTACAAACCTAACAGGAGCTGTATACATAAATTTTAAATTCCTAGTAGCTGCATTAAAAAAGTAAAAGATACAAGTGAGATTAATTTTAATCACATATAGCAAAATGTATTTCAAATCATAGTCAATATAAAATTATTAAGGACAATTTATGTTTTTTCCACACTAAGTCTTCAAACAAGACTTAGTTCTGTACACAACAAAGGTCCATATGGTCAGAGCTATGGTTTTTCCATTAGTCGTGTATGGATGTGAGAGTTGGACCATAAAGGCTGAGCCCCGAAGAACTGATGCTTTCAAATTGTGGTGCTTGAGAAGACTCTTGTGAGTCCCTTGGACAGCAAGGAGATCCAACCAGCCCATCCTAAAGGAGATCAGTCCCGGGTGTTCATTGGAAGGACTGATGCTGGAGCTGAAGCTGCAATACTTTGAATGTCAACTCCTTGGAAAAGCCCCTGATGCTGGGACAGACTGAGGGCTGGAGGAGAAGGGGGTGACAGAGGAAGAGATGGCTCGACGGCATCGCTGACTCACTGACTAAATGGACATGAGTTTGAGCAAACTCTGGAAGATAAGTGAAGGACAGGAAAGCCTGGCATGCTGCAGTCCTTGGGGTTGCAAAGAGTCAGACATGACTTAGCAACTGCACAACAACAACAATTGAAGGACAATTGCTTTACAATATCGTATTGGTTTCTGCCATTCATCAATATGACTTAGCAGTTGAACAACAAAGCCTTTGAAATCTGGTATGTATTTTATACACACAGCATATCTCAACTCAGACCAGTCACATTTCAAATGTTCAGTGGATACATGTGACCAGTGGCTCCCATGTAAGACAGTGTGGCTCTCCAGTATTGGCTGTGAGAGTGAGTGACTGGAAGGTAGGATCATGGGACAAGATGAGCTCAAGGAACAGAGAGGCTGGGCAGCTGGATCATCCACGTGTATATCAAAATCTCTAAGAATTAAAATAGTAGTAAGTGAAGTGAATTGAAAGTCGCTCAGTCGTGTCCAACTCTTTGCGACCCCATAGACTATATGGTCCATGGAATTCTCCAGGCCAGAATACTGGAGTGGGTAGCTGTTCCCTTCTCCAGAGGATCTTCCCAATCCAGGGATCGAACCCAGGTCTCCTGCATTGCAAGTGGATTCTTTACCAGCTGAGCCACCAGGGAAGTAGGATAGAAGGAATTCCCTGGCGGTCCAGTGGTTAGGACCAGTGCTTTCACTGCCAAAAAAGGGTTTGATCCCTGGTCAGGGAACTAAGGTCCTACAAGCTGCGCAGCATGGCCAGCCAAAATAAATAAATGCAATAAAACAGGAGTTGGACAGAGAGAGTGACAACAAGCCAGGAGCTAGAATTATTAAGAAATGAGCCTTGCATGGGTTGGGAGACGTTGAGACAAAGTGAGTGGTAAAAGCTGATAACTTGAGTTCAAAACTAAGTGTTTGAAAGGAAGAGGGCGGAGGATGTCTACCAGTGGCCTCGGGAAGGACACCTACCCCATCTCCAGGCCCCAAGGCAGGAGGGCTGTGGAAAGTCTGTGGGACACAAGGCAGTGAGCAGCAGTGACTCCAAAGGGCAAAGTTTCCACCAGAGCAGGAGGGTTAAGGACCATTTGCAAAAGGGGGCGAGGGCATGAGGGATTTTGCTGAAGTTGGACCATCAGCTCTAGAGCACATGATGAACAGCTATCAGGAGCTGACGGTGGAGACGGGGTCAGAAAAAGGGATGGCCAGAGCCATGGAGAACCTAGAGGCCTCAGCCCCTGCAGTGAAACTGAGCAACAGGGAGAAAGAGTAGAACCAGGTCTGATGGTCTTGAGGTAAGGGTTGGGTGGTGGGCCAGCTGCAAGCAAGGAGGTCAGGGCTTCCTGCCAAGGACAGGGAGGGTCCTGAAGATCCAACTTGATTCCTGCTGATGGAGAGAAGGAGGCTAGGGGAGGGTGGTCCCTCTTGATGCCCGCCAATGACATGGTACACACTGACATAAATTAACGTCATGCGGGGGGAGGGCAGGGAGCCAAATGGGAGTTCAGCCTCTAATTTACCAGAAAAAAAAATGTGTATTGTTGTAATCAAAATTAATTTAAAATAGCATCTGCTATGTCTTGACAAAAGTATTAAATCTGAATTTAATGAGGAAACAATCAGGCAAATGCAAATTGCAAGTTATTATACCAAAGAAAACTGGCCTGGACCATTAAAAAGATGTTAACATCATAAAAAAATGACCTAAAAAGGAAGGAGGAGAAAATTGTCTTAGGTCAAAGGAGATTCAAGAGACACAAGAACTGATTGCAACATGTGATCTAGAATTGGATACTCAATTTTTTTTAATGCTATAAAGAATATTTTTGACACTATTATACCACAAACTGGTTGACTTAAACAGAAATGTATCACTTGACAGATGTGGAGGCTAGAAGTCCAAGATCAAAATGACTGCAGGAGACATAGAGAACAGAATTATGGGCACGGGGGTGGGGTGGGGGGGAAGGAGAGGGTAGGACGGATGGAGCGAGTAGCATGGAAATATACACACTACCATATGTAAAATAGAGAGCCAGTGGGAATTTTGCTCTATGACTCCGGGAACTCAATCCAGCGCTCTGTGACAACCTAGAGGGGTGGGATGGGGTGGGAGGTGGGAGGTTTAAGAGGGAGGCGACATATGTATACCTTTGGCTGATTGCAGAGTTTCAAAGAATAGCAAGGAGAGATAAGAAAGCCTTCCTCAGCGATCAGTGCAAAGAAATAGAGGAAAACAACAGATTGGGAAAGACTAGAGATCTCTTCAAGAAAATTAGAGATACCAAAGGAACATTTTATGCAAAGATAGGCTCGATAAAGGACAGAAATGGTATGGACCTAACAGAAGCAGAAGATATTAAGAAGAGGTGGAAAGAATACACAGAAAAACTGTACAAAAAAGATCTTCATGACCCAGATAATCACGATGGTGTGATCACTCACCTAGAGCCAGACATCCTGGAATGTGAAGTCAAGTGGGCCTTAGAAAGCATCACTACGAACAAAGCTAGTGGAGGTGATGGAATTCCAGTTGAGCTATTTCAAATCCTCAAAGGTGATGCTGTGAAAGTGCTGCACTCGATATGCCAGCAAATTTGGAAAACTCAGCAGTGGCCACAGGACTGGAAAAGGTCAGTTTTCTTTCCAATCCCAAAGAAAGGCAATGCCAAAGAATGCTCAAACTACTGCACAATTGCACTCATCTCACATGTTAGTAAAGTAATGCTCAAAATTCTCCAAGCCAGGCTTCAGCAGTACGTGAACCGTGAACTTCCAGATGTTCAAGCTGGTTTTAGAAAAGGCAGAGGAACCAGAGATCAAATTGCCAATATCCGCTGGATCATCAAAAAAGCAAGAGAGTTCCAGAAAAACATCTATTTCTGCTTTACTGACTTTGCCAAAGCCTTTGACTGTGTGGATCACAATAAACTGTGGAAAATTCTGAAAGAGATGGGAATACCAGACCATCTGACCTGTCTCTTGAGAAACTTGTATGCAGGTCAGGAAGCAACAGTTAGAACTGGACGTGGAACAACAGACCGGTTCCAAATAGGAAAAGGAGTACGTCAAGGCTGTATATTGTCACCCTGCTTATTTAACTTATATGCAGAGTACATCATGAGAAACGCTGGGCTGGAAGAAACACAAGCTGGAATCAAGATTGCCGGGAGAAATATCAATAACCTCAGATATGCGGATGACACCACCCTTATGGCAGAAAGTGAAGAAGAACTAAAGAGCCTCTTGATGAAGGTGAAAGAGGAGAGTGAAAAAGTTGGCTTAAAGCTCAACGTTCAGAAAACTAAGATCATGGCATCTGGTCCCATCACTTCATGGGAAATTGATGGGGAAACAGTGGAAACAGTGTCAGACTTTTTTGGGGGGGCTCCAGAATCACTGCTGAAGGTGATTGCAGCCATGAAATTAAAAGACGCTTACTCCTTGGAAGGAAGTTTATGGCCAACCTAGATAGCATATTGAAAAGCAGAGACATTACTTTGCCAACAAAAGTCCATCTAGTCAAGGCTATGGTTTTCCCAGTGGTCATGTATGGATGTGAGAGTTGGACGGTGAAGAAAGCTGAGCACCGAAGAATTGATGCTTTTGAACTGTGGTGTTGGAGAAGACTCTTGAGAGTCCCTTGGACTGCAAGGAGATCCAATCAATCCATCCTAAAAGAGATCAATCCTGGGTGTTCATTGGAAGGTCTGATGTTGAAGCTGAAACTCCAATACTTTGGCCACCTCATGCGAAGGGTTGACTCATTGGAAAAGACCCTAATGCTGGATAGGATTGGGGGCGGGAGGAGAAGGGGACGACAGAGGATGAGATGGTTGGATGGCATCACCAACTCGATGGACGTGGGTTTGGGTAGACTCCGGGAGTTGGTGATGGACAGAGAGGCCTGGCGTGCTGCAATTCATGGGGTCGCAAAGAGTCGGACACGACTGAGCGACTGAACTGAACTGAACTGAACTGATGGCTGATTACTCCTTGGAAGGAAAGCTATGACCAACCTAGATAGCATATTTAAAAGCAGAGACATTACTTTGCCAACAAAGGTCTGTCTAGTCAAGGCTATGGTTTTCCCAGTGGTCATGTATGGATGTGAGAGTTGGACTATAAAGAAAGCTGAGTGCCGAAGAATTCATGCTTTTGAACTGTGGTGTTGGAGAAGACTCTTGAGAGTCCCTTGGACTGCAAGGACATCCAACCAGCCCATCCTAAAGGACAGCAGCCCTGGGTGTTCATTGGAAGAACTGATGTTGAAGCTGAAACTCCAATACTTTGGCCACCTCATGCAAAGAGTTGACTCATTGGAAAAGACCCTGATGCTGGGAAGGATTGGGGGCAGGAGGAGAAGGGGACGACAGAGGATGAGATGGCTGGATGGCATCACCAATTCGATGGACAAGAGTTTGGGTAAACTCCAGGAGTTGGTGATGGACAGGGAGGCCTGGCGTGCTGTGATTCATGGGGTCGCAAAGAGTCGGACATGACTGAGCGACTGAACTGAACTGATGGCTGATTCATGTTGATGTATGGCAGAAACCAACATAATATTATAAAGCAATTATCCTTCAATTAAAAATAAATAAATTAAAAAAAAATGTCTGCAGGATTTGCTACTCCTGAGAGCTGTGAGACAATCTACTCCAGGCCTCTCTCCTAGCTACTAGTGGTTTGTTGGCAAATCGATGGCATTCCTTGGATTATAGAAGCATCACTCTGATCTCTGCCTTCATTTTCACTTGATGCGCTCCCTGTGTGTGTATCCACATTTCCCCCTTTTTTAAAGAACACCAGTCATATTGGATTAGGGCCCACCCTAATGATCTGGTTTTAACTACTTATGTCTGCAATGACTCTAGTTCCGAATAGGGTCACACTCTGAAGTATTTGGGAATAGGACTACATTTTTAGGAGTCATAATTTAACCCATAACAGATTGCTACAGAGTATCAATATTAAATCTTGTGAGAGTGATTTCTGGTCTTTTTTTTTCTTTCTCTTTTTTGGCCTCACCACGCAGCTTGCAGGATCTTAGTTCCCCGACCAGGGATTGAACCCGGGCCCTGAGCAGTGACAGCATGGAGTCCTAACCACTGGACTGCCAAAGCATAGCCAGAAAAAAAAAAAGATATGCCCTGGGAACTTCCTGGAGGTCTAATGGTTAGGACTCTACGCTTCCACTGCCAAGGACATGGGTTCAAGACACGGATCGGCAGGGAATTCCCTTGGTGGTGGTTCCTTTTTCTTAACAGATGTCTGCAAAGTATTTAGCAAAATTCAGGTTGTGTGTAACTTACTTTCAGATGGTAGCGAAATACATCAGTACATGAGAAATACGAAAGCAGCAAAATGAGAACAATGGTGAATCCAGGAGAAGAGGGTAGGGAGTTCGTAATCTTTCAACAATTTTTGAAATTTGTCAACATAAAACTTTGGGAGAAAAAACATTTTTTTAATGTGAAACTGAAAACCTGTTGGCTAAATTATTGAAGGGTGCTAGAGAAACAGCCATTTCTCCAATTTGGTGAGGATGGCTGGAGGCTGCAGCTTGCAAGAGGCCTTGGCGTCCCTGCCCGAGGCTCTCTCTTCAGGTTTTGACATCTCCATAGGCAGAGCAAACATTTCTTGAGTGAGGTGAAGGCATTTTATACTCATTATCTCACCAAAGTCTTACTAGAACCTCCCATGATGGGTTTTATGATCCCCACCTACAGATGGAGAAACTAATGCTTAAGAGAGGTCAGGTAACTTGCCCGTGACTGAGTTGCAGTTCAGTTGCTCAGTCATGTCCAACTCTTTGCAACCCCATGGACTGCAGCACACCAGGCTTCCCTGTCCTTCATTATCTCCCTGAGTTTGCTCAAACTCATGTCCATTGAGTCAATGATGCTATCCAACCATCTCATCCTCTATATTAGACTGGAATCAAAACTACACTCCTAACCAGGCCCTGGAATTTCATGGGCCCCCTCCGATCCCCATCTAGCAAGACCTAGGCCCCTTCTTGGTTATTTTTCCTAGCTTTAGGGCCATGCCTTAGGGCATAGTCCTCAGCTCCAGGCCTGCTCCAACCCAGGTGCACAGGCCTTACCCTCCTGCCTCACCCAGCCCCGCCTCCAGGCGAGGGTCCTGCCCAGTCACGGACACCCCAGCTCAGAACAAGGAGACCCCTCCCAGACATCCCCTTCCCCCCACCAGCAGCCTCACCTGAGTGGGACAGCAGGCTGTGCCCTCCAGATCCACTTCCTAACCCTTGCCCCCGCTCTGTACCCTAAAGGCTTCCCTCTAGATCTGCAGAAACTGAGGTCTAGGGGCCTCTGGTTGATGCTTGGGTTTGGACAAAAGGAAGCAGATGGATGGGAGGGAGGGAGTAGAGTGAGGTATAGGAATTAATTTCCTGGGTTGCCTTCTTGCTTGGCCACGGCTGAGTGCTTCTACTGAGAGCCATCAGTCCCGCTGGTAACACCTGCCTTTCCCTGCCCAGCTGACCTGGGGGTGATAACAGCTCCTCACCGCTGCCAGGGCTCAGGGCATCTCCTTGGTCAGTTCTCCTGATGCCACCCACACTTTTGTAAGCCGCCCCTTCACTTATGACTTAAAAAATTTTTTTTATCTATTTGGCTGCCCCGGGTCTTAGTTAAGGGATGCAGGATCTTTAACTACAGCATGTGGGATCTAGTTCCCCGACCAGGGATCAAACCCAGGCCCCCTGCTTTGGGAGCTCACAGTCTTAGCCACTAGGCCACCAGGGAAGTCCCTGTCTCTTCACTTTTAAACTCTCCTCATTTACCCCCATGTGAACATCATCTGATTTGTGAAGACACAGGAAGACAACCTGGTCTTTAACTGTCCCTGATCCCCTCCCTCCTCCCTGATCCCTCTGTTTTCTGAACCCCAGGAAGACAGATCCAGGCAGGGAGGCCAGCAGCTTACAAAGCTGTTTTTATTGGTTTCTTACTGCCTCAGAGAGCGTCAGGGTTGATTCCTTCCGGGCATATGGCATTTGAGAAGATAAATACTTATTCTGCCCCCTACTCAACCGTAGGGGGATGTTTAATAAAAATAGTAATATAATAAAATAATAATGACTGTGATCAATAATAAAATGCTCCTATGATCCCCTAATACACAGGTGGTTTAAGCTTTGAGAAAAAGGACCTGTCCCCTTTCTGGGAAGGGCCGGAGTGTGCCTGGAGACCCATAGGGTGCCCACCTCCCACCAAGTAGCCCTTATAAATACCCCCCCATCCCATCTCTGGCTGGGAGTTTGCTTCCTCCTGGACGGATTAGATGACTGATGGATGCTAGCTGGCTCTCGGGGTCCCTCCCTCTTCCGGCCCCCACCGGCTCCCTGCAGAGAGAAGGGGCCTGGGCCCATGCTCTCCCAGCTCCCACTCCCTCCAGCCCTCTCCTCTGGCCTCTCTCTTCTCCATCGCTCCTCCTTTATTCTTCTCTCCTTCTCATTCTCCTCTGGCTGGCTTTCACCTCCTGATCACTGTCCTCTCCTCCTGCACTTTCTTTCCTCCCCCGTGCCTCTCTCACACCTTCACCAACATCCTCTCTCCTTCTCTACTTCGGCCTCTGGATCAGAGTCTGTCTTTCCTGTCCGGCCCCTGAGTGGAGACTGGCATATGCCCCTACTTGGCCTTGCTGGGCGTTACTCCACAGCCAAGACCCCAGATTGCTCCTGGGGTCCAGCCCTTCTCTGTCCCTCATCTGGACTCTCATAGGCCTCCTGGGGCTTGGCCCTGGAGATGAGAGCTTTGGCACGATCACCCCTGGACGATGGGGCAGAGGGGCCCCCGGAACAGGAGGGGGCCATCCTATTCCTTGTGGCTAGCACAGGTTGGGATCGGGAGCAGAGGGAAGGGCAGGATGAGGGCTGGGAGTCAGACCCCCACCCCTATCCCGCCCGCAGGGGCCTGGAAACCCAGGCCATGGCTGCCCAGCCCAGACCCTCCCTGAGTCCAATTTCCACATGTCCCGGACCAGCCGGAGTTTGGCATTCCTCAAGCTCTTTGCTCCCTCATGTCTCTCTGGGTCCTGGGATTGGGAGTTGGGCCCTGCCAGAGGACGTCAAGGGGAGCTCTCAGATTCAGGGGCTGGGGGGAGGCTCCGGGGTCGTTCTGAGACCTGGAGGGGGAAAGAAAAGGAAGTCAGGGTTGAAAGAGGAAGGCAGGAGTCCTCTCTCACCAGGTCAGCACCTCTCAGAGGCTTTCCCAGGACCCATCTGTTCATTCGCTCCATCCTACATTCAGTCAACAAACAGGCTTTACTCCAGGCAGAAGACAAACTTGACCCTCACGATCAAGGACCTCAGAGGAAAACTAGAGCACAGCAGGATCGACAAGGACAGGGTAGAGGGAGGAGGGTGCCAGAGGTGGCGCCAGCCCCAGGGAGGCGGTGACCACCTGACCAGGCAGCCAAGTGGTCTTTGGAAAAGGTGATATCGGTGCAGAGCCTTGAGCATGGCCTGAGCCTTAATCAGGTGGAGGACCGGAAAGGGCATTCCAAGAGGAGCAGGGCGGATGGCAGGGGTAAGGGCCTGGAGGTGTGAGAGAACACGGCGGGTCCCAGGGCTTTGAGTGGCCTGCTGTGGCTGCCGTGGGGTGCAGATGGAGATGGGGCTGGAGGGTGAGCAGATGACTTCCCAAACCCTTAGATCTTCCTGGTCCCCAGCCAGAGTGGGCTGCTCCCTCCTCTGACCTCTTGCCCATGGGCTGGGCCTGTGCTCAGAATTCCAAGAGCTCCCCTTCTGTGGTGCTCTCCCTCTGTGCCAGGTGCTGTGCTCAGGCATCTTCACCTCACACAGGTCTCATAATGACAACCTCATTTTACAGGTGAGACAAGCTCAGGGAGGCTGGGCATGTCACCTGGGGCCACACTGCTGAGACAGTCAGAGCCAAGACAATCAGGCCTAGGCTGACCTGCTTCCGGGCAGGTGGGACCCACTAAGGGGTTAGACAGGGGGAGAGAGCATCTCTTAGCATCCAAGGCAGGTGTAGGCTCAGCTTGTTCTCTGGCCTCAGGTCCCAGAACGAGACAGAAGGGCCTGACTTTGAGTGGGGGGAGGCTCACCTGTATCAGGGAGACCGCAGGGCTCAGAGATCCCTGGGAGCAGGACACAGACTCGCTGGACAGAGATGTCCAAGGCTTCCTCTTCACTGCTCCAGGGGCAGGATGAGCGAGGGGACGAAAATCCAGGGTCAGATTTGAAGCGTCCAAAGGGGGTGGAGACATGGGGGAGGGATGCAGAGGTAGTGGAGGCTGTGAGGCTGTCCTTACTGGGGTCTGCGTTTTTAGCGAGGCCATCACTGCCCATGGAGGCTGGGCGCCGCGAAGCCTCGGAGAAGCTGTGGGGCCGCTGCGGGCCAGAGCCGCGGGCACCTCGTGCCTTCTCTTCCGCAGCCTGTTAGGGGACAGCGCGAAGGGCTGGGACCAGGTCAAATGAACTGCACGTGGCCTGGACGTGCAGAGGTTCGGGGACCCAGGTAAGGAGAGGCTGGTGATTGGCTCCAGAGGGCTTATAACTCACCACCAGGGGCAGGTCCCTGGCGCTGGGTCTCCCGTCTGCAGGGCCCACGTGAACCAGGTGGTTGAAGTTGGTGGGCGTTGAGATGAGCTTGGAGCGCACAAAAGGGTCCTTCAGCATCTCCCTACGGGGGTGAGGGAAGGGAGGTGGGCGGCAAAGGTAACGCCTCTCCCGGAAGGCGAGGTTTGGGTTCGCCCCGCCCACCCACCGCACACGGACGCGCACCTGCGCTGCTGCTGCAGCTGCTCCTCCGACACGCGGAAGAAGAAGCGGCGTTTGCTCTTGGTGCGGAAGAGCTGGCGCCGGCTGTTGTCCGTGAGGTTGGGGATGTCGAACTCGTCCTTCTCTGCCAGAGAAGCAGAGAGCTGGGCGGTGCTCCCAAGGCCCCACGACCCCAGTCAGCTGGTGCTCAGGGTCACGACCCCTTCCTCCCACTGCTCACACTCCCTCACCTGCCAGCGGGTTCCTGAGGTAGGTCAGGCGGACCTTCTCGGTACCAAAGAGGAACAGGGAGCCCTCTGGGTTCAGGGGTCGCACCTGAGGCAGCAGGCACAGAGGTCACACCATGTTATCCAACCGCACCCTAGTCTAGCCCCAGGGGCCTGGACAGGCCTCACTTTTAAAATTTTAATTAATTTATTTCACTGCATTGGATCTTAGTTGCAGCATGTGGGATCTAGTTCCCCGACTAGGGATTGAACCCAGGCCTCTTGCATTGGGAGAGCAGAGTCTTAGCTACCGGACTATCAGGGAAGTCCCCGCACTCACCTTCTTGAGTGGCACGGTCTGGACCCATTCTGCCCTCCTCACGTCAAACACATCGATGGCGTTCTCGCTGAACACTGTCAGGTAGGGGGCTGCGTAACCTACACAACCAGGGCGGACACTGTGCTGTGCAGCCCCAGGCAAGTCAGGCACCTCTCTGGGCTGTATCCTAGGGCACACCCTGTGCACTGTCACAGCACTGTAACTCCCACGCCCCACCAAAGGGCCTCCTGGAGACTCTCTGGGTTGCCCCACCCAAGCTCCACACTAAGTCAGAGATAACGAACAGGGAGCACTCACTCTAAGCCATGTCAGGCCAGCTTGCAACCATGTTGCGTGTTTTTCCTCCTTTAATTCTCAAACAACCCTAGGCAGGTAATGTTATCATCCCTAACTTACAGATGATGGAAACCCCAGAGCTAAGTCTCACTTTGTGGTGAGTGAGAGCTGGGAACTGGCCCGGGGCAGTCTGGATCCAACGCCTACACACCGAGTGTCTGTGCTACACCCAACCCGCAGGCCCCACCCCAGAAGGGCGGCTGTGAAAGGAGCATTGTCCTTCTCCTCCAGCCTGTAGCCCAACACATCAGCTACCTGTGGACGTTTGAGGCTCCCCTGCTGCCCTGTTCACTCATTCATTCCTCCAAACATTATAGCCCCTGGGGGGTGCTTGCCTGGGCTGCGTGCTGGATGCGATGAAGCACTGCAGACCCCCCATGTACCGAACCAGTCATTGTAATAAGAAGGTGCTGAGAGGGCAGAGATCTGAATGGAGGTGGGGGAGCAAAAAGGAGCAAAGGACCAGTGGTGGGGGGGTGGGGGCAGGAGTGTAAAAGCAGTAACGATATTGACAGCAATCATGGGGGTCATTTATGGAGGGCCCACTAGCTCTAGACTGAAGCGACTTAGCAGCAGCAGCAGCAGCACTAGCTCTAGACCCTGGGGCTGGACTTGCAAACTGAAGAGGTGGCCAGTTACAAAAAGGACAGTAGTTCAGGCAGGGGAAGAGCTTGAATGAAAGCAAGGTCCTGTGCAAGAGGAAGATAAGGAAGATCCCGTACAAGCCACCAAGGGTGTGTCAGGCAGGAGGGCACATACTGGCTTCCAAATCCAAGCTCAGGAGTTTGGGCAGGACCCTGTCTTCCTCCAATACCAGGCCCCACCCAGCCTGGCCCTCCACAGGCCTCACCCCATCCTGTGGGCGCTGCTGGCCACAGCAGCTCTGGCATGCGAGACTTGCGGCCGGCGCTGTCCACATAGACCCCAGCAGTGGTGAAGAGCAGCAGGAACTCACTGAGGCTGAGCTCCACAGCGCCCAGGGCCTCACCCAGGCCCCCACGGGATGGGGGCAGCTCCTCAGGCACAAGACTGGCTCCCAGTGCTAAGGGCGCTGCCTCATTGAGCAGCGGGTAGAGGGCAAAGGTGCCAGCCGCGCCCACGCACAGCCGATCGCCCAGCAGCCCCAGGCTCTGCACGGGTGCTGGTGCCTGCAGCTCACGGATACGGCGCTGCCAGGGCCCTGGGCCTGGGCCCAGCTGGTAGCAGAGCACCTGGCGCTTGACCGCAACACAGAGCACGGGGGTGCGGGCCTGCAGGATGCGCCCGGCCGCCAGGACCTGGCAGCCTCGAGACTCGGGGATCTTGGCGCCGGCCGCCTCCGCGTTCTCCAGCTCTGCCAGGGCAAAGAGGCGCACGCTGGGGCCTCGGCCGCACAGTGCGACCAGAAGGCCCGCAGCGGGGCTCATGGCCAGCCGTTGCACCCGCCGGCACTCGCCCACCTGGAAGATGTCTGCGGGGTTGGCGAGGGAGAGTGTCACCAGCAGGTGGGTGAGGGGCGCCCGGGGCCCAGCCTCCCCTGTCCCTGGGGGCTGACCCCACCCACACCCACCCTGGCCCGGCCGGCGGGTACCATTGCTGTGCAGGTGGATCACAAACAGCCCTTCCTCGGTGCCCAGAGCAAGGCGTTCCTGGTCTGGTGGAGGGAGGGAGGGGGTCAGGGGTCAGAAGGCCCATCCAGAGGCGGGAGATTGGGCAGTCTGCCTGCCCCTGCCAAGGACTCAGAGAAGACAATCCCACCGTCCCTGGACCCTTCTGTCAGCAAGTCCGGACTGGCTCTAATGGGGAAGGGCCACGGGGCCAGGAGTCAGGATGAGAGGCCTCCCCCACCCTGAGCTGTGGGATCCGGGGGTAAGTCACGTCATCTCTCGCAGCCTTGGTAAAATGGGGCTGATGATGGTACCTTTCTCACAGAGCTGCTGTGAGGCTGCAAAGAGATGAAGCATCGCAGGGTGAGCGTTATGCTCACAGCCACCTTTGCTCAATAAATGCCCTTGTCCCCTGGCTCCAGGCTGACACAGGGGACTTGGAGGATGTGGGCCCTGTCTCCCGTGACTCCGTCCTGAGTGACGGCAGGGAGAAGCCCCAGCCCCAGCTGCCAAGGGAGGCCAGGGAGCCTCCTCTCCTGTCTCCCAGCAGTCCGGTGCAGAGGCCCCACTGTGCACCAGGCTCCCGGGTGAACGCAGCAGCCCCACAGTGGACAGTGTGAGGCTCCCCCATCACCTGGTGGCTGCTAACAGCCTGGAGGGGAACCTCCTTTATCTCTTACTAAAGCCTTGGCTCTTTACACTCACTTGAGATTCTTAAGCAGAAAGGGAGGCGCAGAAAGTGGCAGAAGCTAGGTGCCCCATCCCAGCCCAGGTCCCTCACAGCGATGCCCAGAGGAGTGGCAAGGAGGACACATGTTCAAGAGGGTCCACAGCCCAGGGCTGCAGGGACCGGGCAGTGACAGCGGCCCTAGTGACCGTGGCAGGCCGGCGTCCCCTCCGCGTGAGGCTCACCGACAATGGCGGCGCAGAGCACATGGGGCAGCAGCGGCAGCCCGTTGTCGTAGGCCTCCTTGAGGGTGTACACAGGCCGGGGCCGGGGCCGCGCGTCCAGCAGCAGCCGCTGCAGCTCGCCCAGCACCTGCAGCCAGCGCTCCCGCTCGCCCTCGCTCTCTGCCAGCAGCAGCACAGTGCACGTGGCGGGCGGCACAGTCAGCTGGGAGGCTGTCACCTATGGGCAGAGCAGGGGGGGGACCCAGGCTGGAGGGCAGAGCGCTGGGAGCCAGCTGTCCTTCCTCCCGTCCCTCTGTTCCTCGCGGATGCCCTGTAGCACCAGGTGGGCCTGCCCAGTGCAGTGTCAGTCACCATCTGGCAGCAGGTGATAAGCCAAGTGGGGTGGTCAGACAAGCATGGGGACAACTCCAGAGCCCTGGGACCAGTGCCACCGAGAGGGCAGGACAGGGCCTCGCGGAAACAGGCTGGGGCCCGCTCACCCAGGCTAAGCCTGAGAGACGGACTCCCAGGGGAAGAGATGTTTCTGCTGGAGCCTGGGGGATGAGTGGAGTAACCAGGAGTGTTCAAGGTTGGGGAGGGGCAGGGAGTTGGCAGGGTCTGAAATGAGGGGCCACAAGGCTATGGTTAGGGGCACCCTGAGGGTGATGTGGAGCCACCAAAGGGTCCTAGACAAGGCCGGGCACAGCCAGCTTCATGTATGGAAAACTCTGCACTGCAGGGTGAAGTGTAGCCACACTGACTGGAATAGAGGCTATTGTAGCCATCCACGTGGAAGCAAGGGGGGCAGGATGAAGGGGGAAGCCATGGTGATGGAGAAGAGCAGCAGGAGTGGGCCCAGCACAGAGACAGACAGAGGTCTGGCCCTTCCCATCCCGGAACTCACCCTAAAGATGCGAGGCAAGTCCTTGGATTGGGCGTGGATAACATCAGGGGCCAAGACAGGGGCAGCTGAGAACTGGGGGTCCCTGGGAGGTTCACAGAGCAGGTCAGAGGTCTGCCGGTCCCAGCCACCCCCTCGACCCACTCGCCCCCCCTCAAACCACAGCCTGGCACCCACCTCAGATCCAGAGCCTGCAGGAGGGCCCCGCTGGCCGGGCTGAGCTTCGGGTCTGGGGCATCGAAGAGCAGCAGGCGCGAGTCGCTGAGTGCGGCAAACACTCGCTGCCAGCCCCGCCGGACACCTGAGGGCCGTGGCACCTGGGGGAAGGCAGGCAGGCATGGAGATCCCACCGGGCCCGCCTGCCCTCCTCTCTCCTCCCCTCCCCCAGTGCCAGCTCACCGATAGGAAGCCCTCGTAGGCGGTGCCCGTGCCCGTTTCAGGGTGCACTCCCAGGGCCGTGTGGAGGAGGTCAGGGGGCACAGGGCAGGGGGGGGCCTGTGGGGCACAAGTCGAGTGACAGAAGTAGCCGCAAACTGTGGGGGAAGCAGGAGCCGACAGGCGGCGTGAGGCGGATGGGGGACTGCCGGGGAGCAGGGACCCCGGGAGCCCCAGCCCAGCGCCCCTCAGACTGTCACGGCCCCAAGCCATCGCCAGTTCCCCATGAAGGGAGAAAAGAAAAAAGAAAACTGAGCAGTGGGAAATGTTGACAGGGGTGGGGGGCGCCTGCTGCGGCAGGATGGGGGCTGCTTCCCCTCCCCCCACCCGGGGGCTGTGGCTGGCACAGGGGAGGCCAGTGAGCAGCGGGGCGCTGAGGGTCTCACCGTCACAGCCCAGGCCCTGGCGGCCCAGGCCCAGCATCAGCGAGGTGCAGCGGAGACACTTGGTGGGGGATGGGAAGCTCCGGGGACGCAGCGTGTGTGAGCCAGGCTGGCGAGGGGAACAGGCCCATTACCCAGGCCTGACCATAACCCAAGGCCCCTGAGCCCCCCACCTCCCCCAGGTCACCCCGAGGCTCAGGCAAGACCACTGAATGAGCCAGGTGGCAGTGTGAACTCTGTGCTCCGAGGGGGTCTGGTCATACTCAAAACTCAGTGCCACCGTCACCATTCCCATCACGGTCTGCTGGCACGGGGTAGGGGTGGGGGGAACCCCAAGCGGGACCTCGAAAACCTGGCAGAACGGCCTGGTGCCCCCGCCCCGCCCCGCTGGGCACTGACCTTTGCAGGGGGACTTTCTGCAGGGGGTGTGGTGGCAGCAGGCGTCCTGGGGAACACAGCCTGCAGGGGAGCCGAGAACAGGGAGAGGGTGGGGTCCAGCCCCCCTCACCCCTGGGGCCCAGCCCCCCCAACCCTACCACAGGTCTCCTGTCTGTGCTCACCCCCAGCCGCAGGCTGCGGCGGCCCTCCGGCCTCAGCTCCGGCGCCTCTCCAGAGGTGCCCGCATCTTTGGCAGAGTCCTTCTGGGGAATGGCACACGGGCAGAATCAAGGCCCTTGTGTCCTTCCCGGGGGTCCTCCCCGGCCAGCCCCGCACCCGTTCTTACCTCTGAGCTCCGGAAGGACAGGAAGGGAATCAGGGAGTTTGAAGGCTTGGTGTCTGCAAACAGAGGGCATGTGTCACGGGGGCCAGGGAGTCCCCCCACCCTTAACACTTGTTCCTTAGAAACCAGGGGCCAGGGCAGGGCCTCAGTTTCCACCCCAGTAAATGGGGGAGTGAGTGCAGGGGGGGAAGAAGGAGGTGGTGGCATACAGAGGGGGCTCAGTAAGCACTAGCTAACAGACAGCGGGTTAGGCAGCAGAGTCTGCAACAGAGTCTTTTCTCCACAGCCCGGCCAGGCTGACCCCCCTGGTGACCTGGAGAGGAGGCCTTGCTCCGGGACAGACAGGCGTGTGCACGGCTACTCACCCACTGGCCCACGCACCCGCAGCTCCTCCCGCAGTGCTGCCAGCTCCTGCTGCAAGCCCTGATGCCGCTTCTCAACCTCCTGCAGGCGGCTGGGGAGAACCACGTGAGGGCTCGCCACAGGCCTGAGGGCTCGCCACAGGCCTCCGCCTGCATCCTGGGCCCCTCACCGCGCCGGACCCTGCCCTCACCTCTCAGCCCGCAGCTGGGCCTCCTGCGCCTGTGTCAGCCGCTCCTGCAGGCCCTGCTTGGCCCGGATCTCGGCCTCCAGCGCTGACTGCAGCTCCAGCCTGGCCGATGCCTCCATCTTCTGCAGCCTCCGTGCCTTCCACTGGTGGTCCTGTGGCCAGGGGGCATCAACGTGCGATGTCCCCAGGGCCGGGTTGCCACCGAGGCCCCCCCTCCCACCACACCACCTGGCCAGGTTCAAAGCCCCGCCTCTGGTGTGGACCCAGCAGGAGCTTAGGCAAGTCCCCGATCTTCCGTGAGCTCAGTGTCCCTACCTGTGGAGTGCGGCTCCCGGCAACCCTCCCTCCGGGTGTCCCCGGGGCTCACCAGCGGCCGGGAAGGGAGAGTCTGGGTGCCCACATTCCGCAAGGACTCCAGCTCCTCGGCCATCTTGGTGGCCAGGGCCTGCAGGTAGCCTCTTGACACCTTCTCATCATTCACCCTGTTCGGGGAGGGGGCTCAGGGTCAGAGGCTATGCCCTCAGCGCTGCCCAGGCCCAGCCCCTACCCCCAGGCCCCGGGCACCCACCAGCTGAGGATGTCGGTGATCTGGGCCTCCCAGTTGCTCTCCGTCTCCCGCCGCTCACCTTCCAGCCTCTGCTTGCTCTGCTGTTCCCGCTCCAGCTCTTCCATGAGCTGGGAGGGAAGGAGATTCAAGAGACACATACGTGCCATGTGGGAAGTGGGGATCAGCCCCCAGGGGCCCCAGCAGTCCTGAGCCTGCCCATGTCCAGCCTGGCTCACCCACCCCATCTGTCCCACGTCCCTGGCGGCTCTGCCCACCTGCCCAGCTGGCTCCCTGCCTGTCCCACCGCCTGCGAGTCTCTCCAACCCTCTGTCTGCCCTGCTCACCCGCTCCTGCTCCTGGCTCAGCCGCCGGTTCTCCTCCTGCAGCCGGCACAGTGCCTCCTCCTTGCCGCTTGGCCTGCAGGGGAGGAGGAGGACTTGGTGACCCCCTGGCTCGGGCCCCTGCCCTGTCCCCTGCCCTGGCTGCCTAGCTCACCCCTGGCCGTGGGCCTGCTCCAGCTGTGCACGCAGGGCGGCCACCTCCTGCTTCAGCTGTGTCTCCTGGGGCCCGCCACTCTCAGGCGACCCCGTACCGTTGGTCTCAGAGGCAGTGTGGATGGTCTAGAGGACATGGAGAGGGGTCAGGGCAGGGGTCCAAGACGCCATGACCTACCCTACCCCTGGGGCCTGGCCCTGAAGACCCTGAATGGGGTCAGGCTAAGAGAAATGCCACTGGGCAGAGGGTAAGGCCTCACCACCTTGACTTGGAGAGACGCCTTCTCCGGGCTTCGTTCCCGCTGTGTCTGGAGCTGAGTCACCTCTCGCTTCAGGGCGGCCACCTGAGCTTGCAGCTGGGATGGGGTGTAGAGTCAGCCAGTGCTGACCTTGTCCACCCTAACTCTTTTGTGTGTGTGTGTGGCCACTCCCCACGGCATGTGGCATCTTAGTTCCTTGACCAGTGATTGAACCTGCACCCCCTGCATTGGAAGTGTGGTCATAAGCACTGGACCACCAGGGAAGTCCCTGTCCCCCCTAACTCTTGACCTTGCTCCAGATTCTCGGGCTTTGCTGGCTGCAGCAGGAGTGGAAGTGGTGGACCCCTCCCCGCACTACCTGCTTCCTTGCTCAGGCCTCAGCCAGCCACAGTGGGGGTGCAAGGCATTTGGTGTTCCCAGCACCTCAAACCAAGCTCCCCAGGCTTCTTCCTGCCACACCAGGCGTCATGAGGGCAGGGCACTGTTGCTGTCCCCACCCACCCCATCACTCACCCCGCTCTGGGCATCGCGGGCTTCCTCCAGCTGGGAGTTCAGGGCTTGGGTCTGGCTGACCATGGCCGCCTCTCTCTCCTGGGCCTCCTGCAGCTTCCGGAGCAGCTCCTCCTGCCGCCCCTTGGCCTCACGAAGCTCCCGTGCCTGCGCCTGCTGCCCCGCCTGAGCCTCGGCCAGCTCCTGGGGTCCAGGTGGGCGAGGGGAAGGCCAGCCGGGAGTCAGGGCATGGTCCTCCTTAGCACCCAGCCCTGGGCCACTCACCCATCTCACCATGCCCTACCTGGAGGAGCTGGTCTCTCTCCTGCCGCAGGTCACTGTCCTGGCCTGGGCTGTCAGCCGGACACCCGTCCACCTTGCTGTCCCCCAGCGTCTCTGCCAGGAATTGTCACTGAGACCTGCACGTACAGCCTCAGCCAGGAGTTCTACCTGCAGTGTCTCATGGAACCCTCACCCCAGCTTGGTTAGGGGTGGGGTGGGGGGCCCCGTGGATTTCCTTGGTCCATTTTCTACACGTGGACTCAGAGAGTTTAAAATATTTCCTTAAGATCACATAGCATGTACAGACCGAGACAGGATTGGAACCCAGGTTGGACTCAGGTGGCTGGGAAACCAGCTCAGCCCCCAAGGTGAGGGGAGAAGGGAAGAGACGAGGTGCTGGGGGCGGGGTACCTGACAGCCTGTCCTGTAGAGTCTGTACTTCCTTCCGCAGCTGCTCCAGCTCCCTATGGTCTGAGGGTGTCTGCAGAGCCTCTGCAGTGTGGGGACACCCATAATGTTGAGAAGCTCGTCCTGCGGCAGGGCAGACCCACTCTACCCTGGCCTTGATGGCACCATACCTTGGAGCTTCCGGCTCAGCTCCAGCTTCTCTTGCTCCAGACAGCGGAGCTTCCGCTCCAGGGGAGCCAACTGCTCAGAGCTGCTCTCGGGGCCAGGACTGGGGAGAGCAGGGCAACACAAGTTGGCAGAGAACCACCCCCCAGCCTCTTCCATCCTTCTGCATCCAACATTCATTCATCTAAGAAACACCCACTGCACACCAGCTCTGTACCCAAGTCTGGGCTCTGGGCTGGGAAGAGACACATGAGACCGCACCCTGCCCTTAGGAGGCCCCAGGCACGTACCATGGGTGGCGGCCAGGACAATGGTTCCAGAGTCCCCTGGGCCCTGGTTCCACAGCCCTGGCCCTTATTGTTTGTGTGACCTTGAACAATAACCTAATATATCAGGTTCTCAGTTTCCCCACTGGGGTGATGCTAGGGGTTCTTGCAAGAGCTGTCAAGAGGACTCAGTGGTATGGGCCCAGGACATAGGGAGCATCCCATGAATGAAGGTCAGAGGCATCTGCTTATACTTCCCAGTTCCCACTCCCCCAGGGCCTCGTTGCAGTCTCAGGCCAGCCCTACAAGTGGAACTGGGCTGAAAGCATCTGCCCATTTTACAGAGGTACAAAGTGAGGCTTGGGGAGCAGTACTAGATCTCTGGCTCTGAGTCCATTACACACCCAGCCTGCCATGGAGGGTCCCATGAGGAACAAATACTGGGGCAGCACCCATAGGGGTCATGGCCTCACCAGGACCTTGAGGACATGAAGGGTTGTCCTACTGGGAGCTCAGAGCAAAATTCCCGAGCATCTGTCTCATGTGGATACAGGTGGGCCATTCAGTCACTCTCCCGCGGTCCTGATGGGCTGTGCTCCCAGTGTTCTCCAGACCAGGCAGCCCTCAGCTTCCCACCAGGTGTGTGAGGACTACTCACCCGCCTGAGGTGTAGGTGAAGCCCACGAATGGCAGGTGGTGGCCTAAGAAGGTCCCGTGGGAGGGTGGCGGCAGGGTTCCCTGCAGAAAGTGGGGAAAGAGAGTCAGAGTAAGAAGTACAGCTCCAGGTGGAGGCTCGAGACCCAGGAGCCCTCAAAAGACTACAACTCCCACAAGTCTTTGAGGTTCTGGCCGCACAGGTGCTGCTGGGAGTCTTCTTATAGGATGTCTGGATGACAGGCTGACCCTTATGGTCAAAGATCCTTCACTTGGCACAACCCAATTCAGTGCAGGTGAACCAGCCCAGGTGAACCGTAACTCCCATGGGCCTCCCATCCCCAGCCCAGCAATTGCTTTGGGGAACTCTGTGGGGCAGGGGAGGGTCCCGTAGCCAGAGACTCCAGGCTGTTGTCCTGCTGCTGTGGGGCCCCCCACTCACTGGATGGTTGAGGGTGTCATCATCCACATCAAAGTTGGAGGTGTCCATGGGCCCACGCAGCTCGGGGATGTAGGGGGCAGTGCTGGTCGCCAGCCTCTCCCAGTCCACGCCTTCAAAGAAGGGGTGGTTCCGGAAGTCATCCAGCCCTCCGCGGCCCAGACGCTCCTCCTGGCGGCATAGCAGCTGGCGGATCAGGTCTTGGGCACTGGCCGGCACATCGGGCACGTCTGGGGGGAACTGCAGGTGGTCCTGGGGTCCCGGGGGATGGGTGCAGGTGAGTGTCTGGAATCCTACCCCCACCCAGGGCATCTCCAACCTCACAGCCTCAGGAGTCCCACGGCCCTCCCAGAATCTCAGGGCCTGGCGGCCAGACCTCGTGGTTCATGATCTTGCCGTAGGTTTCCACCAGAGATTCAGCATAGAAGGGCGTCTCCCCGAAGAGCAGCTCGTAGGCACAGACCCCCAGGGACCACCAGTCACACTGTGGGCCGTAGTGGCCCTTGCCCTCCTCCATGGCCTGCAGGATCTCAGGGGAGATGTAGTCGGGTGTCCCCACTGCCACTGATGAGTCCACCTGTGGGTCGTGATACTGATGGTGCCACAAAGATGGCCTCGCGTCTGGGCCCAGCTCCCCCATTCCCTAGGGCTTGGCTGGCCCAGTGCCCCCACCTAGGTCCTAGGCTTAGCCCTTCCTTCCCCTGGGAGTCTGATGCCGCCACTCGCACCAGGCCTGGTGCCTCTTGTTCCCCTGGGAGCTCTCCCAGCCAGGTGTCCTCTGTCCCACATGGGGTGGGGTTCTTACCATGCCACTGTTGTTGAGACGTAGGCAGGAGCCAAAGTCGGCCAAGCGGATGTGCCCGTTCATGTCCAGCAGGATATTGTCTGGCTTGACATCCCTGGGGGAGGGCAGGGAGAGTGATCTGTGAGTGTGGATATGCATTTAGGCACATACCTGGGTGTGTGAGTGCGTGCGTGCGCACACACCAATGTGTGTATGCTCACACTTTGTGTTCCTGCATGTGCTGGCGTGTGAAGGGGGGAAGGTTGGTGGTCGGGCCTCCTGGCTCCCAAGAAGGAAGAAGGCGGTTAAGTTGAGGAGAGGGACCCTTGGAGGCAGCTGAGTGTGCCGTGGGGGACACAGGAGCCAGACTCCCCCGGTATCACCCACTGGCTGAGTCACCGCGAGCCAGGTGCTTACCTGTGCTAAGCCCTGACTTCCTCATCTATAAAATGGAATGATGGTAGCTCCCATGACACAACGTTTGGGGTGGGAAGAGTCACAGGTTCTCTGCATACGAAGCACCCAGCACAGGATTTGGCACATATGTGCTCAGCTGTCCCCAGAGCTGTCAACAGGGCCTGGTAAAGACAGCAGGGACTTTGGGGGCCCCACCTGTGGACATAGCCCAACTGATGGAGTGAGTGGATGGCCAGCACCATCTCAGCCAGGTAGAACTGTGCCAGCTCGGGCGGGAGGCGGTCTTCAAAGCGGCTCAGCAGAGTGAGGAGGTCCCCTCCAGCGTAGTAATCCATCACCAGGTACTAGACGGTGGGTGGGTGGGGGCAAGAATCAGATGGGGGGGCACCTGTCTCCCACACACCTCACAGGGGTCCCGCAGGGCTCTGAAAAGGCAGGGCCGTGTCTCCCAGCAGCTCTGGGGCAGCCAGGTCCCAGCCAAGGCTCAGGCAAGAGGCTCCAGGCCTGACTGATGGGGAGTGGAAGCTTCTTGGACCCAAGAAGAGGGGTCTCTCTCTCCTTGGACCAGGGCTTCTGGCCCCCAAAGGTCTTCTCCTTGTCCCCAGGGATGGCATCACTGACTCAATGGACATGAGTCTGAGCAAACCCCAGGAGCTAGTGAAGGACAGGGAAGCCTGGCGTGCTGCAGTCCATGGGGTCGCAAAGAGTCGGACACACCTGAGAGACTGAACAACAACCACCACCACCACCCCTCCAGCTTTCTGAGCATCCTCACCAGATACTCCTCATCTTGGAAAGCGTAGTGCAGAGCAGTTACCCAGCGGCTGTCCCCCTTTACCAGAACATCCCGCTCCTCCCGGAAACAGGCCGTCTGTAACAGTTTGGGGAAACGGGGTGGGGGGGTTGGGATCAGAGCCCATGAACCCCACCTTGCCAGTTCAGGGGATGGAGGAAGACTCAGTAAGGCTAGGAACGGGGATCAAGGTCGCCTGTGTTAGCCTGAGCCTCGGTGTTATCATAAGGAAAATAGAACAACCCTGCTTTTACTAAGAAAGGCTTCTTGTGCGGAAGAGATGGGAGGAACCCATGCTGCTGGGGGTGGATCCTCTGCCTGTTTGGCAGCCATGCCCGGCCACTTCCCCTGCAGGTCTCAGAGGCCTGTAGACTCCCCTCTGCAGGGACCCCAAGTTCCCCCGGACCCAACACTGACCTCGGCCCGCTTCAGCATCTCCCACTTGTGCAGCATTTTCATGGCAAAAATCTGCCCACTGTCCCTCTGCCTCACCACAGCGACCTGAGGCCACAGAGAGCACTGGGGTCATGCCGGCCTGGGACAAACACCTTTGTCCTCTCCCCCCGCCGACTCCAGGGCCACTTGCTCACCTCCCCGAAGGCCCCTCGGCCGATCACCTTCAAGATCTCAAAGTCATCTCTCTGTAGCCGCAGCTCTTTCACCTTTGCTATGAAGGGACTGACTGAGGGCACAGAGAGTGGGGCTCAGAGAGCCTGTGTGGAGGCCCCAGCTCCCTCTCACCTGCCCTCCCACGAGGCCAGGGCAGGGATGACCTCCCCAGCGATGGCCTCTGGCCAAGGGGTTGACAGGAGCTGCAGCCCATTCAGCCACAATCAGGAAGCACAGAAGATGGGGTGCTGGCTCTGCTGACCACCTGGCCCCTGGATCTCCCTGAATCCATGGTTCCCAGGTGGCATCTGTCCCAGGGGCTGATGGGATTTGTAGTCCTCCCCTGCCTGGGGGCTGACCTTGGCAGGCCAGGTCATCCTGGAATGATGGGGATACCATTCCCACTCCCAGCCTGCAGTCCTTGGCCCCTGAGCAGGACCAGGCCAGAGCCTGTCTTGGGAAACTGGACTGGCAACATTCCTTGTCCCCAGAGAGGCTTCTATGCCACCGAGGAGCTGTGGGTCCCTTGTAGGCACAGAGGTACCTGGGTGGAGTGAGGCCTGGAGCTGCCCTGGAGGGCAGGTAGGGCACGGTTCTGTGGGGCTCTGGGAGGGCAGGCTCTGTGCTCCCCGAGTGGGGCCTCCTTAGTCTGGAGGCACAGAGAGGTCTGCGCCTGGGTTCGCACAAGACTCAACAACAGGGCCAAGACACCTTTTCGGGCGCCCAATGCTGGCACCTGAGGGCGTGAGCACTTGGGATCTCCTCCAGGCCTGAGAAGCCCTATAACTCTGAGCCCTGCTTCCCTCTCTGGACACGGCCTGTACCTGGCCAAGCACCTCCTCCTTACCGCCCCAGACACTCCCCGAAAGGACATCTCCAGCCACTCCCTGGCCCTTCCCAGGCCTGGAGGAGCCCCATGCCTGGGGGAGGAAATTGGGGCCTGGAGACTTAGGGAGGTGAGGGGGAGCAGCTGGGGTGAAGGGTGCTACAGTCTGGGCTCCCTGCCTCAGTTTCCCCTTGCCAGCAGGTACACTCCCTGCCAGCTGGGCAGGTCTGTGGGTGGGACAGAGAGCTGTTCCACAGGTTTATCAGGCAGAACCCCCGCAGCAGGAAACCTCATTACAGAAATAAACTGTCTCTTTCCTGGGTCTGTGTGTATAGCTGGGGAGGAGCAGCTTGCAGGCCTCCAAGGGGGAACCCAGGTGGGGGCAGCTACCCCATCAACCAGACGGGAGCTGAAGCCTGGGGCCCAGAGCCAGGAGGACCCAGGCCCCCAGGACAGGCTGCCCAGTCCCCTCACCATGCTGCAGGGATGGGGGCTCTGGGCGGGAGCAGGGACAAGTTGAGGCAGGAGCAGGGTGAGTCACCACCCTGCGAGTTACCTCAGGAGATGTCAACAGACAGGCCCCCATGCCGGGGTCCACGGTGGTGGTGCCAGAGGCGGGCAGGGAGGAGCACGTGGGCATCACGGGGGTGATGACAACACGGTCAGACACACATACACAGGTGCAGGAGTCCCGGGGAGAGAGGCGGGCAGCAGAGCCAGGGGCCCTCGGACTGCCCTTAGCCCAGAGGAAGGCCTGGGGCATGTCCCACAGGCCCCCAACCGTGCCAGGCCGGGCCTCATGCCTGCCCAGAGCTCAGGCATACCAGGGATGCTAGTCGCCCACTGGGCAAACACTCACCTCACCCCACCCTCCAAGCCAGGCCCCCGTGGACTTCTCCCATGGCCCTGCCAGGTGTAACTAGAGAGCCCTGGGGGCTGGCACTGGCTTCAGGGTCATCTGGGGCCAGCCACTCCTGGTGACTCAGGTGAGTCAACCCCAGGAAGGGTGCAGACCCACCTCCAGCCTGGCCCCCTTCCCCAGCCCTGGGGCACAGCCCTCAGGAGGCCTGGTCAGCTGTTGCTCACAAAGGGTCTGAGGCGAGTGCCTGTGCCCAGTCTCGGGTGGTCCTGTGTGTGGGTAAGTGTAAGTGTTTGTGTGTGTATGTTGTGTGTGTGTGGTGGGAATGGGGGATGCTACGGAGCTGTGAGTGGATGTAGACAAGTGTGTATCACAGCCAGCGTGGGTGGGGTGGTCGGCAGGGCTCCCTGGGTCCCTCCAGGAGCTGAACGTGTGTCTCAGTGTGTCCGTGGAAGGTGGGAGCCAGAGAAAACCTACGTGTCAGTGGGTCAGGTGCACAAGGGTCTCCACGTCAGAGTGTGTTCTCACGGGTCCTGAGGTGACTGGGTGGGCGTGTGTTGTGTACATGTGTCTGGAGTCTCTACCTGGCACCAAGTTTCTGTGTGTCTGTGTGTGATGTGTGTGGGGCCCACGTGCCAGGTTCTGGGAGTGGGAATAAGTGTGTGGGTGAATCTCAACGACGGTGAAGTACGCAGGTGAAGGGGGGTGGGGTGTCCGGTGGCACGTATATCAGGGCCAATGCAGGTCATCTGGGATGGGGTGGGGGGAACCTGAGGGAGTGCGGTTCCTCACAGGAGGGTCTGCGAGCATCGAGCACGGAGGCAGAGGCACCCTGCGCGGTGTCCCTCTGGCCACCCCCCACCCAGCCCCGCGCCCCCCACGGTTCCGCCCGGGCCACTCACCCCAGCTCAGGAACTGCGCCACGTTGCGCGCTCCCGCCGCAGGGGGGCGCTGCTGAGCTCGTGGTGCAGCCCCAACAGCAGATCCAGGAGGCCGTCGAGCCCCGGGCCGCCGCCAGCCTCGCCCCGCGCCAGCCGCTCCAGCGCGCGCAGCCGCCGCTCCATGGCTGCGGCCGGAGCCCCGAGCCCGGGCTAGAGTCGGGCCACTCGCATGCCCTCCCGTCGGTCCGTCCGTCGATCAATCCGCGGGTCGGTCCGCGAGTCCTCCCCCCACCCTCCCGCCCTCCCCCCGCTGTCACTGTCCTCCGCTGCCGCCTGCGCGCCCTCACCTGGACGCCGCTCCCCACCCTCCGCCCCGCCCCCCGACGGACGGGCAGGTGTGCCCCGGCCAATGGGAGACGGGACTGGAGGTGAAGGTGGGAGGGCGGAGGCGCGCGGGGGCGGGGCCAGCTCCCGGCCAGGAAGTGGGGGGGCGGGCCCCGAAGAGTAACTCCTGGGCGGGGCGGAGCCAGGAGAGGGATAGGGGCGGGTGGTGGGGTCCCATCGCATCCCGGACGGGAACTGGGTCTTCTCGCGGCCCCAGCCCCAGCCCCACCGGGGCCCTCGCCGGCGCCTGTACTGGGTGAGGGATGCCCAGGGCACTGTAGCTCCCCTCGCCCCATGGGGCAGGGGCAGCCTCTCCGGAGAGCCTGCCCTCTCAGCGAGGGGAGAGGGGCTGGGGAGGCCTGCGGCCCCGAAGCCGGATGGGAGTTGTAGTCCGTTCCCTCCCTGGGATGCCGGCCTCTTGGCATACCCCCCCACCCCCCTCCAAAAAGCTGGCTAGTTTCTGATTTCATTTTGTTTGCATCGTTACAGCCGACCTGGGAGACGGGTAGGTGAGGCAGGGATGCTTCCACCCATTTGGCAGATGACGCACAGGATTGGGAAGGACCAAGGTGAATTGAGGGACTGAGGGTGAGGAAGTCCCGAAGCTAGACCCTGGAGTGGGGCTGGCCTGGTAATGTCACCATAGGCTTGTTAAGCTTGGGCGGCCCGCCTGGAACGTGAGGACGAGGGCCAAGGAGAGGTCGAGGCTGGGCCGGAGGAGGTGGGAGAGGGGAGGGACGGACTGTCCAGGGATATTTCTTACTTCTGCCCAGCTGTCTGCAGCTGGGCTGGGCTAGACGCCATGGGGCCATGGGGCTGTCCAAGAGGAGGGATCAAGGGGTGGGGCATTTTAGTGGCTTCAGACAACAAATTCTTCCTTTGAAAGATCTCTTTGGAGATTTGCCTGCCTCCTCGGTTTGTCCGTGTTGAGCGGGGAGGCGCTCTGTGAAGATCTGTGGAGCTGGACCGAACATCCCTGGTAGCACACAGGGGGCTTCCTTCGCAGTCTCCCATTTGCTCTGCCCAGAGACCTGCCCTGGGGCAGGGCCAAGGTCTGTGCAATGGTCTGTCTCTCCCAAGTCAGTCAGGTGGGGGAAGGGGAGCCAGGATTCAAACCCAAATCTGGGGATGCTGTCATTGCCTCTGTGTCTCCCTGAAGGGGGCAGGGGACAAGCATCGGAGGCCGTGTTGAGCACTCCTGGCTTTCACCTGAGGCCGGCTGAGCTCTCCTTAAGGGCCAGGGCTGGGGAAGGGCTCCCAGTAAGGGTTCTCACCCTCTGTAGCCACAGGAGGGAGCCAGAGACCAGAGGAGGGCCTGGTGCTCAGGACAGGACCAAGTTCCATTTCCTGGGGAATGCTGGGAAAGATTGAAGGCGGGAGGAGAAGGAGACGACAGAGGATGAGATGGTGGGATAGCATCACTAACTCGATGGACATGATTTTGAGCAAGCTCTGGGAGTTGGTGATGGACAGGGAAGCCTGGCGTGCTGCAGTCCATGGGGTCGCAAAGAGTCAGACATGACTGAGCGACTGAACTGAAGACACAGGGCGAGGGTCCTGGGTGGAAGATGGGCCATTCCTCCTCTGCCCCTTTTGGACACCTTGATTCACCCCCCCACACCATGGCCCCCAGGGGTCAGCACTCAAGGGCCAACATGAGGTGAGGCCTCTGGGTCTAGCTCACTCCCTCTATGACCTTTAGCCTCTCTGAAAGCCAAGTTCTCAAACAAGTCCATCCCCCGGCCCCTTCAGACTCCATCCCCATAGTACAGCCGAGGGAAAAACTGAGCCCCAGACAGCAAAAACTGAGTTCTGCTGGGGTCTTCATGGGGGCAAAGCAGGGACTGGCGCTGGGGACTCCCCACCCATCAGGTGCATGATTCTCTTTGGTCCTGTATTTGCTTTTTTGTCACATCCTTGTTTCAAGCCTCAGTTTCCTTGTCCATGAAAGGGGGTCAGGTCTGACTCTGCCCATTCCTTGCAGTTGTAAGGCCAGAATGCCCCTCAGGACTCATTCTGTGTCTGAACCCCTCTTCTGGCCTCGACAAGCAGCCAGTCCTCCCTTGCTGTCAGAAACAGCTCTGGGCCCGCTTTGCCCAGCAGATCTGTTCTCTGACCCTGTGTGTGGCAAGGACCCTGGACCAGCAGGTGGGTGCTCCAGGGAGGAGGGAGTCTGAGCAGGAGACCTCTGCCATCTCCATCTTCCCATCTCATCCTTATTCACACTCTGGTCACTGCCTCCTGCAGGGCCACCTGTTCCCCGCATAACTTGTCTCCCCTCTGAGTGCCCTTGGCGTGGGGTTGCTGGCACTAGCTCTCACCCAGCCCTGGGGGCAGCAGAACTTGCATTCCTATGGTGCTTCTTAGCATTTCAAAGTGAATGTAGATCTGTTATCTTCACAAGGGCCCTGCCAGGAGGGAGTTAGCATGCCCTCCCTCTTTAACAGATTGCTACCTTGAGGCTGGGGAGGTGGGTGGTGGCTGGCGTTCCTTACTAGGTTCCAGGCCTAGGCCAGTGCCTGGCAGCAGAAGGCAGTGTGTGGCACTCAGACTCTGGGGACAGGGGACAAGGAAAGGCCAGCCTGCACTGGACTTGATGCATATAGGCTTCTGAGAAGGGTCTTAGATGGTTAGAAAAGGAAACTGTCAGTTTAATGACCCAGGCCTGGCAGAAGGGACGGTTCAGTTAAGGCAGGGCCCCAAAGAAGATGAAGACAGAGCCCAGTGGCAGGGAACCCCGGTTTTCTGACCCCCACAGAGCATAGCCCTCTGGGTCTGGGAGGGGCCCAGACACAAAGCAGGCTCCCGACTCACATCTACACCCACTTCTTAGGCCTCCCAACCCTGATCTGTGGCACCCTTTTCCCCAAGGCCAAGGTCTAGCTTGGTGACTAACATGAGACTCTCCCAGCCCTGCCCCCAGAAGCGCCTCTCAGCAGATGCCCGGCAGGTAACTAGAATGGCAAGCTACCCCTGCCCTTGGCAGTGCTGGAAGTGCAGCGCCCCCTTCTGGCCCAGGAGCCAGAGAACAAGGAGGGGCAGCCTTGGGATCCTTAGCCCTGCCTACTGTTGAGTGATTTCTGTCTGTCTGAGTCTCTGTCTCTGTGCACTAGAGAACCACTCCAGCTCAGGTATGGGCGGCCAGTGGTACTGGGAGCGGCCTCCAGTGGCGGCTGGAGCTTGTCTCTCTAGGACGAACGCGTGGTTGGAGGGTTGGGAGCTCATGTAGAGTTTCACAGCTGCTCAGGACTCTGGGTTTTCCTTAAATGTGTGTATTCCTGGTGGTCCAGTGGTTAGGACTCCGGGCTTTCACTGCCGATGGCACGAGTTCAATCCCTAGTCACGGAACTAAGATCCCACAAGCCTCCACGCACCCTTCCCATGCCCACCTCGAAAAAAAAAGTGTGTTTGCTACAGTGGCTTGGAGGGAGGGGCTGATGGAGACGGTGGGGTTGAGGGTCCCCAGTCCCCAAGCGAGTCCTTGGCAGCCTCACAGGCCCACTCCCCCGCCCACCCCAGCACAACAGGGGTGTATCCTTTGAAACGTCCACACTCCAAATGGATGGACATATGGTGATTTCATCATCCTGGCTTTTCTTCCAAAAACCTTCTCTGTGCTGCTCCTACACACCATAGGGACTCTCACGCCCCACAGCCACAGCGGCTGCAGCCCCATGTGGTTTTCTAATTACCAATCCTGGGCGCATAGGAAGCCAGGCCCAAGCCTCCCCCCCCCCCCCCCCCAGGCCACCACCCCTTCTGGCCCTTGGACGCCACCAAGTCTGGGAGCTGCTTCAGGGAAGGGTGGGTCCTGCCTGCTTTGTTCTGGGAATTGGGTGGGGTCTTGGGCTCCTTGCACCCTCACCAGCCTCCCTGAGGTGCTCAGGAAAGGTGGCCACTCAAGTTAGGTATCCATGGGCCCTGCCTCTGGGAAGCAGGGATCACTGTCTGCCTTCAGTGCCTGAAGAAAGACTTAGGAGAGGAGAGGACAGATGAGCCCCAGCAAGTGGCAGAGCTGGGATTTGAACTCCTGCCTGTCTGCCCTAAGGTGCTGGATGGATGGGTGGGCTGCTTAATCCTCTCACATTCGGGTGGCCTTGGGCACATCCTCAGACCAGCCCCTGTGAGGTAAGAGGCACAGGGTGGGATTCATGATTAATCTTTTTATTAAAGAGCAGAAGAACTGTTTATTGCTCTCACATGGAACCTCCAGGTATAAGACAGAGCTGCTGTGTGGGTCCCTGAGGCAGTGGGTAGACACTCTTCCTCTCTGGCACCCTGCGATCTGAGGTACCACACGGGCAGACTGCCCCAAACGTCTCTGACTCCAGGAGTGCTAGGAGGCAGCTGGAACCCTGACCTGACCCCAGTCCGGCCTCTGAAGAGGGAGCCTTTTACCCAGGACCCTGGCCAGGTAGGGAGCCTCGGAGGAGGCAAAGGGGAGGGGGCTGGCCCTCCCCTGGAGGGTGGCCACAGCTCAGTCCACACCCACTGGCCCTCCTGAACCCCATCATGGCCAGGAGATGACTCCCCCACAACCTGTAAAATCCAAACCAAGGCATGAATTCCAGGGCTGCCGTCACGGCAGCCTCTGGTCAAGCCTCAGCTCAGCATTCCCTTGCTGGGACATGAGGGGTGGAAGCCCCTAGGTGGCCAGAGATGAAGGGGCGGAGCAGGCAGGACAGCACTTCTCACACTCAAGGTACAAGAGAACCTGTCAGTCCTGTTTTTTGTGCTCTAATAGCTTGGATGAGCATCTCCGCCTCTCAAGTGACTGTAGAAACCAAGGGGCTGCCCCAAGCTTTCAGGATCCCAGGCCTGAGTGACAACATTTAATCTTCAAGGTGGGTTTCTCAAGCCTGCATCTACTGCTGCAGGCTTTGGGGGATGCAGTGACCTGTCAGCTTTGCTTTTCCTTTTAAAGAGTATTTTCTATTGGAAACTTGGTGGTGTGTGTGCTCTTGGAGCTGGGCAGACCCGCCATACTTGCTCTTCAAGCTCTCCTAAATCTCATGTTCTTGGCTGTCAAATGCAGAGAATGCTGACCTTCCAGGTCAGGAGGATCAGGGTCAACCCTCTGAGTGGAGTGCTCGCCTGGCCCTCAAAACCCACAGGCACCTGCTCACATCCTGTCTCTTGCCACAAATGTGCCTGAAGCGGATTCCACCCCAATTGCACCTCAAATCTGCACCTTCCTCGGCGTCGGCTCCAATTTGTCACCCTCTGCTCTGCGGGTACAAACAGTCCCCCATCTGTGACGTTGGCTGGCTTCACCCTTTTTAGTTTTGTTGTTGGTGTTATCTGCTTGGTCTGCCTTCAAAGTACTGCCTCCCCTGTCTCTAAACCACCCTGGGGCCAGCACAGAGCCCAGTATTCCGTGTCTGCTTGCCCCCTCCAGGTGCCCGTGGGCACCCACCTGTCTGTCCACAGCTGGGGCGGAGCCCAGGTTGGAGGTGATGTAGTGAAGATCATGGCGGGGGGGGCACCTGCTCCCCCAACCCCTGGGGGCGGGCGAAGCCTAGTCCCCAGTCATCAGAGGCTCCCTCAACCTATTCACCTCATCCTTCCCCCAAATAAACGATTCCTGCTCAGCCCCCACCGAGCACAAGGAAAGCGGGTTGTTGGCCCCATTTGTAGGCCTGACCCTGCTGGGCTTGCCAATCTGTCTTTGCTGGTATCTTGGCCCCCACCCCCTGCCTGTTCTGCCAGTGCCCCGGCAGGCACTGTGGGGAGCAGGCCCTGGGAAAGACATCTCAGAGCCAGAAGCCAGCTTCAGCACAATTTAACTTTTTTTAATGTAAGAAAAAAAAGTCTTGTCTTCAGTTGCTTTTTCTCCCCACGGGCAAGTGTGGTTAAACCACTGAAATTTCAACAGTGAATTCCCGACGAGGCAGCTGCCTCCACCCTCCTGATACTGTGTGGGATGGGGGCCGAGGCCAGCTACAGGTAACAAGGCCAGTTCCTGGGGATGCGGACCCAGTGGAAGCCTAGAGAGCAGCACTGGGAAGGTGGGTCGGGTCAGAGGTCGGAGTGAAGGAGTCCCTGAGACCCCTGAGGGTGTGCCGGTGGGAAGCCAGCTGCCCTCGCCATAGGGGCTCTGTGATCACAGCCCTGGAGGCCAACCGCTGGCCTGCAGGAATGTCCATTGGCCCCAGTGGGCTCGGGTTTCTCGCTGCTCAGCCTCGGGGGCGCCATTCTAAGGGCGTCCAAGTGGAGCCCTACTTAGGAGGAAGGCAGGTGGGAGAGGGTAGGGGCTGGACCGTCCCTGGTCTCTGGCCGCCAGGCCCGGGCTGGAGCACTGAGCCACATTAGGTTCCTAAGGACCCACCGCCCACCAAAGTGGGGCAGGGAGGTGTGCCAGAATGTCCCAGGGAAGTGAGAGGGTGAAGCAGGGGACGCCGCTTCTGGGGTCCCCGGTGGGGTGTGCTCCACACCCACCCCACCTCCCACGGCTCCTGAGTGGAGTGTGGGGAAGGAGACAAAACTCACAGCTTCTGAACAAGTGGCTGGGAAGTTACCAGAAAATTCAGTCAAGTATGAAAGGGGTTACTTTATAAAAGAAGAACTAGCTTACATAATTCTCTGGAAGACATTCTCCACTCCATACCCCCTGCGCCCCTGGGCTCCCCGCAAAAAGGGCAGCTGGGCCTGGCTTCTGTGATGCCAAGTCAGGGGGACGCGGGAGCAAGGGCAGGGCCTGCGGACAGGGGGCCTCGGGAAGGGAAGGAGGAAGGCACAGAACCAACTGAACCGCGAGCGGTGGCGGAGGCCGGGCTGGGCGGGGAAGGGAGCCACTGGGCTGAAGGAGCGACTCAGCCTGAAACAAAGGGAGACCCAGCGTCCCTGTCTACAGGGGCCGCAGCTGCAGGAGGGGCGAGCCAGGGCAACATCCCCCCTCGGGAGGTGAGGACGGGAGGACAGAGGCCCTGCATGCGTGGGGCTGCCAGACGGAGGAGGCAAGAAAGAACGCTGCCTCTAACGTTATATATTAAAAATATCCAAGTTCTTATGCACAAAATTCCATCATTCACATATGAGTATCACCCCTGCCTCCCGAGAAGCAGCCTTAAGAGAAAGATAGTGGTCTTCCTTTGTAAGCTGAGGAAACAGCACTCAGTCTTTATGGTCTTGGGAACTGCGGACCCTCCCCCCTAGTCTCTGCCTGGCCGGGCACTGAGGTGCTGGAGTCCGGCGGCGGGGCGCTCACTCATGCCTCCGCTTGGAGGGCGGGACCAGGTGCGGGGGCAGGTCGGCGGGCAGCTCGTGGCCCTCCAGCTTGACTTTGATGAGGTGGTTGGCCAGGGCGAACTCCTCGTCATCCAGCAGCCCGTCCCGGTCCACGTCGGCCAGCTTCCAGATCTTCCCCAGCACCGTGTTGGGGAGCTTGGACTTTACCATCTCCTTCTTGGCGTTGGCGCCCGTGATCTTGCCGTTGACAGGCGACAGCGTGTAGAAGATCTCGTCGTAGGTGGGCTTGTCCTTGCCCACCACCCACTCAACGTCGTCGATGCCCTCACCGGCCCCCTCGCCGTAGCCGTGCCCGAAGGGCCCGTTCATGGTGCCATCGAAGGCACCGCCCTTCACGACCTGGGCGGGCATCAGGGACTCCTCCTGGCGTACCATCACCATTAGCCGGGCGATGTCATTGGCCAGCATGTCGTCCACTGTGTCCAGCAGCTTGGGCTTCAGGGCCTGGAACTTGCTGAAGTCCTGGGTCTGCAGGAGCTCCTGTCGGGGCAGGGGAGGGCGGACCACCCTGGGTCAGGCCCTCCCGGGCTCTGGTGCTGCAGGTGCAGCAAAGGGTTCCCAAGCAAAAAGAGCTGGCTCCACCTCATACCCCAACCACTTCAATCTTGGCTCACCCATCTCTTTAAGTCGGAGGTAAAAACAGTCCCCTCCTAGCAGGACTGGGGCAAGAATTAATTGGGAGGAGGCTGGGGTGCCTGGCACGGCCCTGCCCTCTCCCTACCCCTCCGGGTGAGTCACTACATTCCCCTGCCCGGTGTCACGGCCTGGGTCCACCTCTCCCCGGGCCAGCTTCCGATTGGGCGGGGTGCGGCTTCCACTTTGGGAGGCCCCACCCCGTGGAGCCGGGGTTCCCTCCGGAATCACTGCCCCGGTGCCCCAAGCCGTCCGCATTCCGATTCCCACCAGCCCACTCCCGGGGCACCGGGGATGGCTGTACCTGCATCTTGCGGAGGTTGGGGAAATCACCAGGGGAGATCTGATGCTCCCGCTCAATCTTCTGGTAGATCTCACCCAGGTTGTTCACCAGCTCTTTCTTCTTGCTCTCCTTCCCGAAGACATTGGGCATCTCCTTCTTGAGGGAGCTGATGATGTAGGCATGGACCTGTGAAGACAGGGAAGGGGCAGAGTCAGGTGCTTCCTGGACACCTTCTCAGGGAGTGGCCTGATCAAGTTATGCCCAGTTGATCATCCGACAGCCTCAGGGATGACTAAGGATTAGAAAACTCCCACAAGGCTATTCCCAGATGTTTCAGGCTCTATCTAAACTCAGTACCTTAGTTAGGTATATCTAACCCTTCCCTTCCCTACAGTGGGCTGATCACCTGGCAAGAGCACAGCCCTCTAATCCTGTGGCCTGGCCAAGCAGCATCCAGCTGCAGCCAGCCAGCCTCTCGCCCTCTCCTCCCAGACCTGCCAACTCCACCCTGAAAAACCCCTCCACTGGCCTGACCCTGTCTTCCCTGCAGGGTTTAAACCTGGCTGAGAACTGCCCAAGGGAAGCAGGTTGGTCACAGGGTCACAGTCACAGCTTTGCTCGTTACAGGCAGAGACTGAGCGATTCAGTCCAGGAAAAGGAAACAGTCTCACAACAGCAGGTGCAGGACAAGACTGGAGAGGCTGGGGCTTTCCAGGCAGGGTGACTCAATGTGCCCGAGGGCCGCGCCATTACACACCATCTCAGGGGAAGCTTGCCCTTGTTCTGTCCTGAGAGGCTGAGCAGGGCTGGATGGGAGGCCGGGGTGGGTGCGGGGTGGGTGGCGTGGTCCTTTCCTTTGACCAAGCAGAAGTTGACCCGGAAACAGGTGACCAGCATTCCCCTCCATTCACCGCTCTCTCCCTCAGCTCAGGACGCCACTTGTCCCTGGAGGCCAGGAGCCACTTACATGGATGTTCTCATGGGTTCCTTTCTCAGAACCAGCTCACTCATCAGGAAGGTTCTAGAAGTGAGACAGTTCCAGAACCGAGCAGCCCCAAGTCCTCCAGGGCGGGGTTCTCCGAGCCCAGCCCCGAGCCCTACAGGGCAGGGTTCTCCCTCTTTACTAAGCATACAGTAGGTCACAGGAGACCGTGTCCAAATGCAGATTCTGGTTCAGTAGGGCAGAGGAGGGGCCTAGAAACCTATGGTTCTAGCAAGTTCCAGTCTACTAGTCCTGGGGCACTCTGGGTAACCAGGGTGGAGATACACCAAGGGATGAAGGGTCACTGCTCATTATTTGGGCCAGGGAGCACCCAGAGCTCCCTGAATTCAGGCCTCAAGACAGTGGGTGCCCTGGGTCACTGTGTTTGGCCCACAACAGAGCCCCAGAGCCAGGCAGTCGGCTCCGGAGGGGCAGGAGCATGGCCTGGGGGGCTGCCCAGCTCTCCCAGGACAGGGCCTGCTCCTGGAGATGCTCACAATGCAGCATTATTCAAAATCATATATCCTATATCCATAGGCCATTGATCCCATGGTAGAGTCTGCCTGCCAACGCAGGAGATTCAAGAGACATGGTTTCCATCCCTGGGTTGGGAAGATCCCCCAGAGAAGGAAATGGCAACCTACTCCAGTCTTCTTGCCTGGGAAATTCCATGGACAAAGCAGCATAGCGGGCGATAGTCCACAGGGTCGCAAAGAGTTGGACACGACTGAATGCTTGAGCACAGACACACAAGCGGACATGCTCTGCTCCTTAATGTCTGAAGGGTCCACTGGCAGAATTAACCTTCTCTTCCCAGACCCCAGAGTCTTGCTAAAGTGCTTGGCCAGGCACTGAGGCTCCAAACTCGAGCAATTCAGATGCTGTGCACAGATGCCAGCAGGCCCTGAGCTTCCATGGAGGGTAGGGATGGTTTACAAGGGCTCTGGGGCAGAGGCCACCCAGTGGTCTCCCTGGCCTGCAGGCCTGCACCCTAATTCTCCACTAACTACCTCCTGTTGCAGCTGAAGCATCACTTCCTGCCCAGGTACCCCCGTCTGGTCCACCCTCCTCAGGACAGCTCCCCAGCCACCTGCTTTTGTAGCAACCAAGACAATACAAATAAACTGTGCTTTCTTTTCGTCCTCTGCTTTCCCCCATGCGGCGGACAAATGCTGGGAGGGTGGGAACCTCGCAGTTCCCACCGCATCCCCGGCACGTGCTGCAGGCACTCAGTGCTCGGCAGGCCTGGGGGGTCAGCCGATGAGGCCTCGTGCGGCTCCCCCACCTACTCTCCACTCCCCAGGCCGCCCCTGGGTACAGTGGCATCTTCTTGTTTGATGTTTATGTGTTAAAAAGAATCTCAGTGAGGAAGAGGCTGCACCCACAGGTGCACAAGAGGACAGAGTCAGATGAGGCACGGCACAGTGTGGCCCATGAGTGCAGAGCTGGGTCTGGGGCATCCAGTCCCAGGGCCCCGAGTGGCTGCCCCAGAGTGCCCTGGCCCACGGCCGCCCCCCCGGGTCTACCTTGGCCAGCCGCGCCCGCTTGATTAGGTCATTGAGCTTCCTGAGGGCGGCGTTTCGGGGCAGAGACTGGATGTCTTTGAAGAGGTCCTGCTCCTCGGCCTCAAAGAGCTTGCGGTTGTCGGGGATGAGGAGCGGGTGGGACCAGAAGGAGCCGATGTATACCCGGACCACCTCAGGGGTGTTGATGATCTTCCCCAGGGACCACATGAGGGCCCCGTAGACCCGCATCAACTGCTGCGTCTCAATCTGGTCGGCCTTGTTCAGCACCACGCGGATCTTGTCCTCGTGGTTCTTGAGGGCCTTGATGACCTCTGAGAACTCGTCGGAGATGTCCAGCTTGTGGGCATCGAAGAGCAGGATGATACGGTCCACCCGCTCGGCGAACCACTCGAGGACGGCCGCGAAGTCATACCCTGCCGGAAGAGAAAGGGTGGGTCAGGGGACCTGGGGGTCTGATCTCTGACTTGGTCTGTCACTTCTCAGCCTAAGTTTCAGGAAGGGACTCCTGTGGACAGCACAGCACCCTGAGGGCAGCGGGTTAGGCACCCCCAGCTTCCATACCCACCACGGTAATGACGTCACCCATGTAGCATCTGGCACAAAGAGGTGCTTGACAAATAAATGATGGAAAGTGAAAGTGAAAATCACTCAGTTGCGTCCGACTCTTTGTGACCCCATGCACTATACAGTCCATGGAATTCTCTAGGCCAGAATACTGGAGTGGGCAGCCTCTCTCTTCTCCAGGGGATCTTCCCAACCCAGAGAGCAAACCCAGGTCTCCCTCATTGCAGGCGGATTCTTTACCAGCTGAGCCACAAGGGAAGCCCATAATAATGGAAATGAAAAAAAAAATAATGAAATAGAAAAAAAATAAAGCCCAAATAATGGAAAGAAACTCATGAAGTCCATGTCCTAAAGTGGGTACAACTATGGCAAGAGCATGGAGGAGACCTGGCAGCACGTTCAGCACCGGGCGGTGAGAACAGACTGGGGTGCTACCAGATGGGTGCCCCTGCACGGAAGCCACAGTTAACAGCAATAAAACCTGCAGCCGCTGCTTGTCCAGGGCTCTGTGCTGGGCCCCTTGCTCTGTAGGAATGGCATTCATTCTCTATAATAGGGGTTGGCAAGCTACAGCTCAGGGGCCGGATGTGGCCCGCCACCTGTTTCATAAAGTTTTATTGGAACACAGCCTGCTCACCTGTACTGTCTCTGGCTGTTTCTGTGCTATGACACCAGAGTTCAGCTGTGGCAAAGATCACGAGGCCTGGAAAGCCAATAATTTTGAACACTCTGACCCTGAGAGGAAATATTTGCTGACCCTTGCTCTATAAACCTATGAAGCGCTGCAAACCACTTCCCCCTCTAAAATGAATCGGCTGGACTAAGCCCCAGTTCCCAACTCTATTCTGTGCTGTTTCCCACCAACAATTAAGGCTGTTGGTCTGTGGCCGCACTGCTGACAGAACCGTCTGGTTCCAGCTGTCCCAGTCCCCCAGCTTCATACTGCATTTCCCAGCCTCTCTGCTGCAGAAATGAACAAGCCACGAAAAGGCGCACCAGCCCTTTGTCCTCATCTCCCTACCCGAGAACTGGAATTGCAGGTGTGAGGGCAGGAGCTGGAATACCTACTCTGGGTTCTGCTGCTGCTGTATTGTATTTCACACAAACTATCAGATGCCTCATTGAAGCCAATGGATCTCTGAGTCTCTGCAATAGTGGTCTAATGTGTAATCCATTTTTATAATTACGCCACCTCAAAATGCTTCTACCTGTACTGTCCCCAGAAGAAGTAAAAATTCTGCTTATCTTTTAGGAATACTAAGGAGTGGTAGGAGGGCCATGGAAACAAGGGCTCAAGAGTCTTTGGGAAGCTTGGGTCCCAGCTCTTGAGCTGCCACTCTCTGCGTGACTCTGGGCAAGTCCCCTTGTTCCTCACCTGCTGCCCAGAGGCTACCCCAATGCAGGCCGGCCCTCCTAGGAACCACTGTGTCCTTCCCAAAGTACAGTCATGCCCCTGAGAAGGTGCCAGAGAAAGCACTCCTGTACAGAAGGGCCTGGGACACTGCCCGGAAACAGGTCAAAAACCAGCCCCCTCTCCACTGCAGAGCTGTACCCACACTCCCCACCCCAACCAGGCTGGGAGTTAAACAGACCTTCTCTAGACAGCAGGAAACAGAAAAGGAACAGGTAGAGGGGGAGACCAAAGAAAAGGACCAAGTGTCAACAAAAGGCCCAGGGTGACTCACGGAGCCACAGAGAGGGCAGTCCTCCCCGCTTTCTTGTAAGGCGTGGGCTGAGCCGTCCCGCCAAGCCTCCCAGGCTGAACGTGAGTCCAGCCTCGTGGGCTGCCTCCCTCCAGCCAGAACACTCCCCGGGCTCGGGAGTGCTTTAAGATAAACCAGGCCAGGTGGGGTGTGCCTGCGGTGACGCTGTGCCTGGTTTGACAAACATTCCGGCTGCCCGGCCCTCGGTTCAAATGGGCTCCAGGGTTGTCTGCCTGCCCGAAGCCACAGCCATGCAGGCGTCTGCCCGCACCCGGACACACAGAGACAATGCAGGCCCTTAGTAAGAAAGCCCTGGAGTCCACTCCCAGCTCAGGCCACTGACTCTGTGATCCGAAGTTCTTAACTTTTGAGTTATACTTTTTTTCATCTGTAAAAGTCAAATTACAATTCCTTTTCCTAAGCTCACAGGGAGGACTAAATGGCCTCCCAGCACAGGCCCCGGCACCGGATGACAACCGAGGGTCAGGCAGACTCAGGCCAGGGAGAGGGGGCAGGGACCCCTGGAACGAGGTTCCAGGTCACTGGGGTGCATCACTGATCAGGAACCAAGGGCGACAAACTGGCTCGAAGGGCATCAGCCTGGCTCGAAGGCCGGAGGCCAGCACTGGTCCTTGTGGCAAGACACTGAAACTTCAGGAAAACCCCAGATGTACGGCTTCCGTGGACCTAGTGCAGCCTGGCCAGGGCAACCCACTCCCACCACAGGACAGGGGACCAGGACGCTCTGATGGGAGGCTCTACCCACCCGCCCCCTCCCGTTTTTGAATAGGGTGGGAGTGAGGTGGAGTCAGGGGCAGCAAAGCCCCTGTGAATGTGAACTTGAGCCTGGGCTGGGGAGCCATCAGCCTTCCAGAGGCCGTGCAGACAAGGAATGGCCGGGCTACCAGATGCCCTGCACTCAGAGGGTGTAGGAAGGCAGGGGGCAAGGGCCAGGTCGCTCCCCCACCCGCCACTGCCAGGCTGCAGGCTCCAAAGTACAAGGTCCCCAGGGCCCTGGAGGAGCAGGGAGCGGGCTGGCCCCAGCCTCGCCGCCACCGCCTTTTATGGCCGGCTCTGGGAACGGGAGGTCAGTGCTGAGAAGGCGATGACTCAGGGCTGCTCCCTCTCAGCAAAAATGAGGCCCCCCTTCTCCCCTCGGCACACTGTTCGTCCTCAGACCGCCAAAAGTCCAAACGACCCGAGTCCCACAGCTGGGGAGGCAGTGATACTAAAACCGAGCTGCTGGGAGAGGGGCGCCCTGATGGGCTGGGCTCGAGGCCCAGTTAGCTTTGGCCTGGGACTCAGGACGGCATGCGGGGAGCTGAGGTCACCCCCAGACTCCACCCAGCGTGGCCTCACCCCTCCCGTCCCCCAGTGGTGGGGGGGTGGGAGGAGATGACTGGGGGTGGGGGAGCTGATGGGGGGAGAGGAGGAGGAGAGAGAAAAGAGGAGGAAGCCGAAGACAAAGAGGAGGAGGAGGAATCGCCTCTGAACGAGGCACCAGGTCCACCAGCCCCACCCAGAGAGAGCGTGGCTCTGACTGCAAACCCAACTACTCGCCCACATCTCAAGTTGGAGCCAACAGAGAGAAGCCCATTTTTTTGCAGGTGAATGAAATTTCCTGTTTATATGGAAAGTGCTCACACTTTTGGTGAGAGAGACTGGGTGGCTGGCCAAGCACGCTCACAGGTCATGCACAGGGTCTCAATGCTCAGACTCGAGAGACGTCATCGCAGGTGGAGGACCACATCCTACCATGTGGCTATGGCCACAGCAGGGGCCCCCAACACCTCAGCCTGTGTCTCCACGGGCACCAAGAGCTGAACCAATCCACATCAGGGATGCTGAGAGCAGCGACTGAGTCTGCGCTCTGCCACAAGGGGCTCAACGGGAGGTGACAAATCCTGGGACCAGGGACACATCCAGAGAGGAGCCCTCCACCCCCAGCACTGCCCCAGGCACTGAGCCTCCAGGCTCTGAGACATCCTAGAAGTCAGACTTGGTGGCAGGACCAGGCTAACACACAGCAACCCAAGCAGAAGCAGGAAAGCACGTGTGCCCAGTGAGGAGGACACCACGATCCACACACCAGCGCGGACACTGTGCTGCAGCCTCGTGCATCTCAGGAGGGACGGTCATGAGGGTGCTGACACCCACAAAGGACACAGACCACACAGTCGGGGATTTGAGCTGGAAAGAAAAGGCTGAGCCTGCAGTGTGAGTAAAAGCCAGCGCTGATAAGAGACAAGCTTGGCTCAGGAAGTTCGGGACCTTGAAGACATCATGAAATGATGAAACAAGCTGGTCACGGGGGATGATTCCACTGGTATGAAGTGCCTCGAGTCAAACCCACAGACAGAAAGTGGAATGGTGGGGGTCAGGGCCTGGAGAGGGGGAGGGGAGCTGTACTTTAATGGGGACAGAGCTTCCCCTTGGGGAGAGGAAGAAAGTTATGGAGGAGTTAGATGGTGGTGGTGTTTGTACAACAATGAGAACGTACTTAAAGCTTCTGACCTGTGCACTTAAAATATGGCTGAAATGGTAAACCTTATGTTACGCATATTTCAGACTTCCTGTAGCTCAGACGGTAAAGAATGTGCCTGCAGTGCAGGAGATCAGGGTTTGATCCCTGGGTCGGGAAGATCCCCTGGAGAAGGAAATGGCAACCCAATCTTGCCTGGAGAATTCCATGGACAGACCATCAGGTTGCAAAGAGTCAGACACGACTGAGTGATTGACACTTTCATGCATATTTTACATGGGCCATGTAGACAGGAGGCCCCAGCCTGCCCCTCTCACCTTGGCCCCGTCCCTAGTGAGCCTCCTGCAGGTCCCAGCTGCTCCAGGGGTTCTGCCCCTGTGGTACTGGCTCCCTTGTACGGGGTCTGCCTTCTAGTCAAGAGTCTTGCTCCCCACCCTCTGGCACAGAGGTGAAGAGGGAAGAGTTGGGATTCAGCCTCGCCCCAGCCCAGCACCCTCCAAACACACGTAGTTCCAGTAGCTGGGGGGAAAGCTGCTTCAGATATTCCAGAAGTTTCTAGAACACAAACAATAGAGGGTTTGTCTCCAGTCAACTTTTGTTTCCTGCAGCCATTCAAGCTGCGTGGGCCTCAGCGTTTCTTACCACCACTCCCATCACACATGCTTAACCCGTGCTGGGGCCAAGAGGAAGGGGTCCAGGGGGACAAGAGAGATTAAAGAGCTAAGAATACACACCGTGAGGACTTGTTCAGAGTTTCCTTGGGCTACAATTCTTAAGGGAAGGGCACAGAGGTTGGGAGAATGGGGCCTCCCCAGTCTAGGCATTTACCCAAAGAAACTGAGAAACTGGGACTTCCCTGGTCCAGTGGTTAAGACTCGGCACTTCCACTGCGGGGGCAGCGGCTTGATCCCTGGTCAGTGTACTAAGACCCCACATGCCTCAAGAACTGAGAAATTAAAATTAGCACTCTGCACGAACGTTTACAGCAGCTTTATTCAAAACTGCTCCAAACCAGAAACCTAGATGCCCTTCAACAGGAGGATGGATGACAAGTTACGGTACACCCATACCCCAGGATACAACAGCTACAAAAAGGAATGAACTGCTGACTCTCAAAGACAGATGAGCCTCAAAAGCACATGCTAAGTGCAAGAACACAGACACTAAAGGCTTCGTTCCGTATGATCCCGTCTATGCCTTTCTGGAAAGCACGACCTTGGGGCAAAGATCAGTGGTTGCCTGATGAGGGATGTAGATGAGGGACTATAAAGGGGTGCAGGGAACTTTCTGGGGATGATGAAAACTCTGTATCTTGGTCATGGTGGTAGTGGTTATATAACTGCTGCCTTGGCTGAACTTTTATCATATGTAACAGACCTCAATCAATCTGGCCTAGAAATAAGCAACAAAGAACGGGGTGGGGGAGGGCAGGGGGAAGGGTCAGGCCCTGACTCCAGAGTCAGGCCTGGACCTTCTACTCTCTGAGCTTCTGTTTCTTCATCTGCATTGTGAAGGTGGCAAGTTTCACTGTGACTGTGAGTGAGTGCCTGACCTGCCCTAAGCACTCCGTAAATGTTTGCAATCTCTTACTCACAGGATTTGTATTTTGGGCCCAAGAAGCTCAAATTCCGACGGCTGTGTGGGCAACGACTTCTAATGTGTGAAGAATGCCTCGTACCCCAAATATAAACCGAGTGTTTGCAGGCAGCTGCCCGGGAACAGGTGGGGCTCCAGCATGGGCTGGTCCCACTCCCCCGCAGGGAGAGGGCCAAAAGCTGGACAGGGGTGGGGGTGTGGGGGTGTGGGAGGGAGGTGGTGAGAGGAAGGCCCTGAGGAGGGTAGCTGTGCTAAAGCCAGGCCCCCAGAGGAGGTCCTGGAGTCTGAAGGGAAATCCCTGCTGAGTCAGTGCTTCCCCTCCTCCAGGCTCCTCGGGATGTTCTTCAGAGAAAGGCCTTTCTCATCACAGTCTGGGAATCCCTGGGTTTTTCAGTGTATTTTTATTCAGCTGACATTTGTGGAACACTGAACTGGGCAGCGGGCACTAGGGCAAAAGCTTAACACATGCAAATTCCTGTGACCATCAGTGAGAACCCAGGGGCTGGTGCTGCTCTCCCTGTTCTATCGACGTGGCTCCCGGGGGCACAGCAACCTCCCAGGGCCCCAGCTTCTAAGCACTGACCTGGGACTCGAACCTTCTGTCATCATCTGTGCTGGGAACCCAGGAGGGATGCTGTACTCGGCCTCTCACGAGGCTTCAAGGCAGCCTCATGGAGCCGTACTATGGGCTACAGAAAACCTGGTGAGCTTTTGGGGCCAGGGCCTCTCAGGAGAGGGCAGCAGGAAGGGCCACCTGTGGTCAGAGGGTTCCAGGACTGGGCCAGAGATGGCTCCTGAGCTTAGATGGAGCCTGGAATCCAGGGACAGTCAGCAGGGAGCAAGTGAGAACCCAGCCTTAGCCAGGGCTCCCAGGTCCCATCCATGGATGACTGGGGTGGGGGGCGGATTTCTAGCTGGAGGCAGAGAATAGGGAGGGGAAAAAAAGAGAGAGAAAAAATCTCAGCATTGCTGTTCAAAGCCCTGAACCTCAGGCCCATTTCTGAACTTGGAATCTGGTCTCAGGTAGGGAGAGAAACAGGGTAGACCCTGCGCATTCCGGGGAGCTGAGCCAAGCACAGCAGGGCCCAGGGCTTGTCCGAGCCATGCTCTCGGAGCTCCTCGGCCCAGAGCGCTGGCCTCCCGCACACAGAAGCCTCTGCTAGGTTCGAATCCCAGTGCCAGCACGTGTTGGCCCGTGTCCTCTTAGGCTGCTTAATGGTGCTAAGCCTCTGTTTCCTCATCTGAAGAGCGGCGGCTTCCTGGCAGAGGCAGCTGCTGCAGCCGGTGAGCGGTGCTGGTTCCCAACGCAGAGGTCAAGCAGAAAGCAGACACTGGTCGGCCAAGCTCCATCCCCTAATGCAACTCGAAACGACTGGTCCCTGGACTGGTCCCTGCTGACTCGACTCCCACAGGGGGTGGGGGTGGGTGGGGAACGAGGCACAAAAGTTACAGCTCAGCTCACAGCCTCGCTGTGACAGTGGCAGGGGGGCCCTGGCCCGGCCCCTGCTTCCACCTAGCACCTCCCTCCGCTGCGCACGGAGGACTGGCGTGGGAAGACCCGCTCCTGCCCAGGCCCTGCCAGTCTATGCCGGCAGCCAGCAGCCTGGGAGCCCCGGGCGCCAGCCCCATGGGCCCCATGTGCCCTCTGGAATTCCTTGTAGCAGTCACACGGGCAGCACCCAAGGATGAACACTGGCCCCGCAGGTCACCTTTGTCCGCTGACACGAGAGCACTTTATCTTCAAAGGCGCTCAGGAGATTAGCACAAGGGTGGGGGGGGGCAGCCCAAGACCCCCCCCCCAGAGGCCCCTACTCTTCCCCGCAGCACTTCTCAGGCGTCTCCTGCGGGGCCTGGGCTGGGTCCTGACCACTTTGGGCCTGCTCAGGCCCCACCTCTTATCTCCCTACCCAGTACTTCCTGCACACACCAGGCACCGTTCAGAAAGGGGAAAAGTCAAGAGGGACCAGGCCAACAGGGTGGGAACTGGAGGTAAATGCAATAAATGACGCCAACTGTCGCCCCCAGAAGGCTGCTCGACTTCCAGGGAACGAGGTCAGCAGACCACAGAAACGCCTGCTCCCTGCCCGGGACCCATGTGTGCCGTGGACCCGATCTTTCTGAGAGGGAAACACCTGCTTTCCACCCTGTCAGCACCAGGAGCAAGGGGTGGCCGCCAGGGAGCCTGGAACGCACTGCCCTCCCCTGACTTCCCCTGCCGGGGGACATGGGACCTCTGCAGTGACAGACAAACGGGGTCTCCAAGGAGGAGAAGCTGACCGCTTTTGTGTCCACCTGGAGGACACCACCCCGGAGGCCACACCCAGCATATCTAAGAAGTCCTGTCTGATGGCCTTTCTCCACTGATAAAACGCTGACCCCAAACATAGCCCACAGTAAATCCCAACTTGGTAACTTTTAGCGCATGCTAAGTCGCTTCAGTCGTGTCCGATTCTGTGTGACCCCATGGACTGTAGCCCTGCAGCTTCCTCGGTCCATGGGAGTCTCCAGGCAAGAATACTGGAGTGGGTGGCCATGCCCTCCTCCAGGGGATCTTCCTGACCCAAGGATCGAACCCACGTCTCTTAAGTCTCCTGTATCGGCAGGCGGGTTCTTTACCACTAGTGCCATGTGGGAAGCCCAAAACTTTTAGCAGGATACTTTAAGACCACTAGAGTTTACAGTGCGTAAAATCAGCTGGATCTCTCACTGTTTCACAGGAGAACACCCCTCCTTCAATCAGAGTGATGCACTTATCTAAGCCAACCTCCTTCCTCCTGCCCATGATGGGGAAATCCAGAGGTCTCCTGCTAGCTTCTTCCTCCAAGTATCTGCCATGTGCATGGGTAGCATGTGGGCTGGGACGGCCTGGTCCCCAGTAACATGCGCACCGCCTGACTGCAGAGCACACTGAGGCCGTCCTCAGTGCCTGTCCCGCAGGCAGCAAGTCCGGACACCACTGCCTACCCTTCTACGGACGGGGTGAGGAAGCAGAGGGAAGGGGAGCAGGGGAGGGAAACATCCCTGCAGGCAGGGCCAGGGTACCCTGTGCAGTAAGACAGACACTCATGCGACTTCCTTGGTGGTCCAGTGGCTAAGACTCTGTGCTCCTAATGCAGGGGGCCCGGGTTTGATCCCTGGTCAGGGAACTAGAGCCCACGTGCCGCAAGAAGACTTTGCATGCCCCAACGAAGACTGAAGAGCCTGCGTACTGCAACTGGGGATCCGGCATAGCCAAATAAATAAATATTGGGAAAAAAAAGAGAGGGAGGCAGATACGCCCAACTCCTCAGTCAGCTGAGCTCTAAGGCCCCTGCCTGAAGTTTCAAAAACTGCCCAGCAGGGGAACTTCACAGCGCTGGTGGAAAACTGCTGTTTCTGAGTTTCCTTTTAGGAGATAACAGGGACCACAAGAACCCTAAATGCTTTTCCTTAAATACCTTAACTGCCAGCTCTGAAGGTTATAAGAGGGTGGCGTTTGGGGAGGATGTGTGTGTGCATGCCAAGTCACTTTAGTCATGTCCAACTTTGTGCCACCCTATGGACTGTAGCCCACCAGCCTCCTCTGTCCATGGGATTCTCCAGGCCAGAATACTGAAGTGGGCTGTCATGCCCTCCTCCAGGAGATCAAAACCTGGGTCTCCTGCTGCTACCTGCACTGCAGGTAGATTCTTTACCGTAGAGCCACTGGGAAAGCCCTTTTTATGAGCTATTATTACCCCTTATCCAAAGATGCATTCACATCAACTGACCAATCTGATCTCATGGCCCCCAATCAGGAGACCCCCTCCCCGCCTACTCCTCCAGGCCATTAAAGACATAAATCTACAGAGCCTCAAAGAAAGTTCCCCTAGGATAGCTCAATCCTGGAGGGAGATGAAGAAGAAATTCCCTTTTGTGGGTCTCTCTCTTTAAGAGTAACTTAAATGGCAACCCACTCCAGCGTTCTTACCTGGAGAATCCCAGGGACGGCGGAGCCTGGTAGGCTGCAGTCCATGGGGTCGCAAAGAGTCGGACGTGACTGAACTGAACTGAACTGAATCAGATATTCAAGGCTTGTTTTGGCAAATGACAAGACAAGAGCCTTGTTTACTGCGCATTTTCTTAAAACCAGGTTGGAACAATAACAGCAATAAGAAAGAAAAAACTGGCCCTTGCCACTTTCAAAGAGGCCCCAAATCTGCCCTCTTGAAGCCCTAGATGTATGACTATCATCAGGGGTGGAAAACCTAAAAGTTTAAACCAGATGGAGAGATAAGAGAGCAGTTTCAGCATGTTCTGATGCAATCCCATATCGACAGGGGCCCACAAGCCAGGAAAAAAAAGGAGCAGCAGGCTTTCTCAGCACTGAAAACAGGGCCCCAACCCCCTCACACACACTGCCTCCCAAATCTCAGGCTGCTGGCTTCTGCTGCGAAGCTCACTAATGCCTGCTGGGGAAGGGGGAGAGACAGGAGAGGTCTGCGAGTTAATGATAAACAAATCTGGCCACTTGTCCTCAACCTCCTCTGAGGCTGATCCTATTTCACTTTTACATTTGCAGCTGCAGGCTCTGCTCTGAGCCGGCCCCCATGCTCCTCCCAAAGAGCATTCAAACCCCGAGGCTCCCCTCCTTTCTACAGAAAGAGGCAGCAGCAGAAGTATAACCCAGTTCAGGCACATCCTGAACCAGATCTTTAGAAAAGCTTGGTGAAGTTGAGACAGGAGTTTACACAACTAGAATGGGCCTGGTGCACTAATATTTGGCATGCAAACCTTACCACCACACATGGCACCCAGGGAGGCTGCTGATGAACAGTATTTAAGCAAATTTAACATGCTTCCACAGCCCAAAATTTTTAACAGATCCCTGCCAGCTTCTCCTTTTGGCTCGCTCTTTCAAGTCAAACTGTTCTCTCACAGTTCTGCTGGACTTGCTAGGAATTTATACACCTCTGGCGGGCAAAGCTTTCAAAGTAAGGTGAATGAGCCCCAGGGGAACCAGAGGCTCATTCAGAGCAGCAGTGCTGACTGGGTCACCTGGACCTCACAGCCAGCCAGGATCCTGTCCTCCTTTCCAGAAGGCCCCAGGGGCCGGGAAGCTTGAAAACCACATACAGCTGGCTGTTGTCTCACCCTGACAGCTCCTTTAACCTCAGCAAAGGGAGCCACCATGCAGATAGCAAGGCTGATGGGAAAAGGGTTCTCACTCGGGCTGGGAGAGGCTTGGGCAGCCTCTGGGCCGTGTCCCTGACGTCAGATGGAAGTCATCTGACGACACCGGGCGCCCCGGGCTGTGTCAGAGCTTATTTACCTCTGCTGATGCGCTGCTTCTCTCCAGACAGGATCCCCGGAGTGTCGATGATGCTTATGCTGTCCAGGACCGGGTTGGGCAGCTGGGCGCACATGAACCTGCACGAGACCAAGAGCCCGGAAGAGCGAGGTCAAGATTCGGGTATCGCTGCTCTGGGTCAAACAGCAGTGATTTCTGTACTCCCTCATCTCTGCCTCTGGCTTCCCTTTCAGAAGCAAGGAACCTAAAGGAGGTTTCTCTATTGTCTTACGTTTCCAGGGGTGGGAACTCCCTGGCGGTTCAGTGTTGAGGATGCTGTACTTCCACTGCAGGAGGCACAGGTTCAATCCCTGGTGGGGGAACTAAGATCCTGCATGCTGTGTGGCCAGGAAAAAAAAAAAGTTTCTGGGGTGGCCAGTAGATTTCTCGTATTGTCTGGGAATCCAACCAGCAGGCTCCAACTGACCCACATCAGCACTTCCCTCACTGAGCTCTTCCCCCCAGAGTTCTAGAGTTCAACTTCCAAGTTGCTGATGTGTTAGCGAAAACTGCACGCACAAGCCTTGGTCACCATTCAAATCCAGAAGGAAGGGAGAAGAGTGACAACGGGGACCTTGGAATTCCATATTCAGATTTTCAACCACCTGGCTAAATTTCCACACACCGAGAGAGATGGTCCTTTCCTATGCCTGCTGGGGCCAGCCCTCCCTCCCACCCAGCTGCTCGGGTGAAGGGACTGCGGTGGGCAGCCAGCGACAGCCGGGGGACCACACAGGCAGTGGTCCAGGCTGGTGGACGGTGGGACAGGGAAACACAGACACCAAATTCTCTGAAAGTCAAAGCAGATCGGGGAGGAATGAAGCCAGAATCATGGGCGAGGGCTCAGCTCTGTGTGTCTGAGTTCCCACCGAGTTCAAAACAGCCCAGAAGGACTGTCCCATCTGATACCAGAGATTCTTGACTGGACACAGAGAAGTCCTTTAAACACTTCTCTAGAAAAGGTACTTCGAGCAAAAAAATACTGGCCCATTGTCTAGGAATCTGAGGAGATTAGCTTCTCCCTTGGCCCCACCCCCCTAATGACTGCAGCCCACAGGCTAGGGGCGGCTGGCCGGGGGGCGGCGAGAGGTGCTGCCTGCAGGCACAGCCGAGCAGAAGCAGCTGACCCTCAGGATGAAGAAAGCTTGGGCCTCATCCTCACCGTGCCAGCAGCAGAGCACATATGCTGTAAATAAACCACACGACCTGGCGCTCCTGCCAGGGAAGGAGTCAGCGGAGAGAAAACCAAAGCGAGAGGATTTTCAGCTGGCTCTGAGAAGCAATACACATAAAACGGCCTTGTGAAGAGCCTCGCCAGTAAGTCGACATCTGTTTGGATCGGGTGCTCTGCAAAGCCCGGGGAGTGAGGCCGAAAACACGAAAGAGAGCGGGCAGTGTAGATGCGTCCCATCCCGTTTTCTCACCAACAAGGACGTGCTGATTTCATCTCGAGCTACAAGTACCAGTTACAAGTACCCGGGCTGCACCCTGCCTCTGATTTGAGTCTTAGAGCAACCACTTAGGGGGAAGAGGCCAGAAAGTCAAGTCCATGACTCAATGAGTCTCTTTAAGGGTGCGGGAGAGGCTGTGTCAGCCAGTGAAGAGCCCCCTTTGTGTGCCCCGGCTGGCGGGCGGTGCTGGTGTACTACACGGGCTGACACAGATCGGGCCTCGGCTCCAGCGCAAACTCACATCCCCACCCTCGGCTGACCAGGCCCCTTCCGGTGAGGTCGTTAGTATTCTGGGACCCTCTGGAGATGAAGCAGTGGCAGAAGGAAACAAAAGCGTGGCTCTGGGATCCTGTGGCACCAGCATAGTCAGGGTGCCTCTCTTCGATCCGGCATTCCTGAACTGCTGTTTTTTTTTTTTTTTTTTTTTTTCAGGGAGAAGCAGCAGGAGGAGGTAACTGGCTGCACAAAAGCAGACAGTCGGCCCTGCAAGGGCGCTGCATTAACTTGCTCGGTGGTGAACTCAGTCAACGGCTGGGGTCCCTGAGCAGCAGTTTCCTGAACAAGATGTTGTCTAAGATCCCTTCCAGCTCTGAAACTTTAGGTCTCCAAATTCAGAAAACAGGTCATACATCCACTTCTCCTTACAAAAAAGGTCTGCTCTCACAATCAACAGTGGACACCTAAGGCCAGCAGAAGGAGATACAGCTCCTTCCTTCCAGCCTCCCAAACTTCTTCAGGAGAGCAGACCTAAGAGTGCTCGGAATGCCCAGCCTGGCAGGGCAACTTTCCACAAGACTGTATGGCACCCACCAGGTGCCAGTCAGCCAGCTGCCCATTTACAGGTACAGGTCTCAGACCCCAGTATCCCTCCAAGACGGGCTCCTGGCCAGGAGGACCCTGCCTCTTCAGGAGTCTCACTCCAAGGGCTTTACTCTACTCTGGCCCTGACTCACCAACACCATAAGCCATGAAACAGGAAGACAGGTTTATATGCCCCGAAGAGGCAAAAAGACAACGGAAGCCCGCCTGTCTTCTCGGTTAAAAGGTCATCTCTGCACACAGAGGTTGGCCTGGCCACTGTCTGGGATCTAGGGCGAGCTGGTCTACCCTGTGGGGCTGGACAGTGTCTGGAAAGGAATGTGATCACACAGGGCGGGGACCTTCTGGAAGCAAGAGTCAGGGATTCCTTCCTAGGCCCTTCCCCAGAAGGGACTTTGAAAGGCGCGTAAAGTCACTCCTCTAATGGAGTTTGGCAGAGAGGACAGATTTGTGAAGTCCTTTGGTATGTCCCCTGGGGGTGTGGGGGGAAGGATTTTAGAATCCCCATTGAGCAGGGACCTTGAGTTCCTTCAGAGAAAAGTGAACTAGGCTGTATTGCTCCTGAGAGAGGCTGCTGATGTATTTCATTCATAGCGTCCTGAAGATTAGACCTTTACAGGGTTACCCTCGTTTACCCATTTAACTGGGAAACGGAGTCCCAAGTAGGTTAGGGAACACCCTAGGGAGTTTACAGGGGCTGGAATCTCACTCCAGGGCTCCAGGGGCCACGGCCTGGCAGCACAGACCCTTACCCCAGAGACCTTTAAAGCAGCACAGGCCCTTCAGAGCTGCCCCTGGAAGTGCTGGTGCTCCCCTCGGTCTGCTGCCTCTGCAGGCCGCCCCAAACTCAGCAGGCCACAGCAGATCTCCCTGGTCCCTCCTCCACAAACCACCGGTCCCCGGGGAGGCACATCACACCAGCAAAGTGAATGGCTAAAAGTTTCACTGTATTTTTCCAGGACACTTACGAAACAGACCCTTGAAGGGAGGGGGTGAAAGGGTTGGTTTGAATGAATTAGGTGCGCCCAGCCTTAGGGAAGGAGGTGGAAACCAAGACTATCTGAGGGATGTGAGGAGTCTGGGATCTGCCAGGGTGGGGGGGTTGGGAGTTAAACCGATAACCTGGGAAATTCGGGGGGGGGGCGGGGGAGACAGAGCCGCGGGAGCCGGCGACGCCCACTCGCAGACCCCCCTTGGTAAGGGTTTTCTTTGGAAAGTGGCAGGGGACCAAGTTCCGGGGAGTGGTCGCTGGGGGCGTCTCGCGGAGGCTTCGGACAAAGAACAGGGGGGCAGTGGTCACTGGACCGTCGGGACCCTGGCTGTCCCCTCCCCCCACCCCGGGTCGAGGGGTGGCTACCTGTTGAGGAAGGCGTTGCCGAAGGCGTTGAGCTTACGGAAGGGCCGCCGCGGGTCGACGACGAGCGCGTTGCCCGGCACCACGCCCTCGGTGGGGCCGTGCATGACCGCGATGAAAGAGTCGGTGGTGGGCTCTGGCCCGATGCGCATTCCCGGGAAGTCCTGCTCAATCAGGTGCCGGATGAAGGTGGTCTTGCCTGTGCTGTACTGGCCCACGAGGAGCACCATGGGCTTGTTGTCGAAGTCGGCGTCCTCCAGAGCCGGCGAGTGGAACTCGTGGAAGCGGTAATACTCCTCCAGGGGCAGCAGCTTCTGCGCGTACAACTGCCGCAGCCCCTCGGACACTGTCTGGAAGAGCTCCGGCTCCTTTTTGCGGCGGGCATCCTTGCTGACCCAGCTGAACATGCTGCCGGACACCGGGCTGGCTGCTGCGGGGCAAAGGGGCGGCTGAGAGCCGGGCGAGGACGCGGAGCCGAGGCTGGGCCGGGCCAGCCGGCTGAGGGGGCGGTGGGGCAAGGGGGCGGGGAGCGGCCCGCACTGCGCAGGCGCACGGAGCGGCCGGCCGAGTGCCCTTCTGCCCAGTGGAACGCGCGCCTAGCCGTGCGCTCTTTATAAGGCCCGGCCGCGCGTTCGAGCGCGCGCGCCGCCGCCTCTTGGGGCCGCGGGGAACTGGGAGAGGGAAGGAGGAACCCCGCCCGCGCACTCTGCGCCACGTCTTTCCCCTCCCCCGCCCCTCATTGGCCGATTCCAAATCTCGCGAGCGCCGCTATTTCCTCTGAGGCCCGTCCCCCCCCCTCGGCCCGGGTGCCGTGGCAACCGCACCTGTTTCGCCCCGCCCCTTATGGGGCGGCTCGCGGAAGTGCTGCGGTCGCGAAGGCAGCTGGCCGGAGTGCGGCGCGCGGAGGTTCTAGGGTCTGCACGCCTTCCTCCCCCGCGAGATTCCCAGTTGGACACCCCAGTGCCCTGAATACGCTCCCCACCGCAGCTCCCTCAAAGGACGGCCCTCCTTCTCCCACTCAGAATGCCCAGAAGCATGGGAGAACCCCGTGTGCCACGCGCCTCCTGTCTGCCCTGCCCTTCCTTGCCTCTTCCTCTCGCCCCTGCTTTCCTGGGTACTCCTTCTCATCCCCTCGTCTTTTATCTGCTCTGGGAGAGGGAGAGACAGGAATGAGGTAGTGGAGAAAGCTGAGGGAGTAGACCATCCAAGGTGGGGTGGTGACTGGGGAAATAAAAATGGGAAGAGAGGAGGCTGGTGGGGAAAGTCTGAGCCGTCGCAAGAGACCTGAGCTCCCCACAGGCCAGGAATTGGGAGCTGGACTAGCAGTGGAGGACACATATGACATAGAGCACGTGAGGAAGAAGAGACCCCTCCCTCAGGAGGCTGCCTCTGCGGGTGGGGAAGTGGGGTGAAGAGGAAGTTAGGCCCTCTGGCACTTCGAGTTTTGAGGAAGTTAATCAGAAATTCCCTGTGTAGGGTGAAGAGGAAACGTGGGGCAACAGTGAAATCTTGTGGGAACTCAGGGGGAATTAAAAAACCCAAATACTTCCGCTTTCGTCTCTGGGTCACCACCAGTTACCATGCTTTACTCTGACCTGTACCTCCTGCTCTTACCAGTTCCTGGCTCTTCCGTTAGGCTCATTCCCCCACCATCATCCCGGGCCACACATAGGCCCCCTTGGCTGTCCAGGATGGTGAGAATCTTCAGTGGGTGATGTCAGAGCTCTGGGGATTGTGATTGTTATGTAACCGGTATCAGGACACCAAAGTGGTGGAGGTGGTGGTGAGGGGGGAGCTCCTGGATAGATCTAAAATGCACCTGGGAATGTGAAGGCCTCCCGTCCAACTTTCTGGCTCCTGGGAAATGTGGGAACCTGGAGGCCTGGGTGCCTGTTACCAGCACCTGTTATCAGGGAAGAGAACAGGCTGGCAGGCTAAAAGGACAGATGCAGGAACTCAAATCTGAAAGTCAGCAGAATATCAGGGGAGCTGAGTCAAGAAGGAACCAGAGGGGGCCAGATGGGAGGTTTGATCACCCACCCCTTGTAGAATCAGGTCTCAGTGCCTTCTGAGGGAACAAACCACATTAAATTGATTGCCTTCCCTCCACCCCCCACCTCACCCCATTAGAGAGCAGCTGAGTAATTCCAGCCCTGTCTGCAATCTTAGCTCTCTGACTTAACTGCTTTTATTTGGGACTTCATTAGCATTCTTTTCATCAATCACAGTAAAACACAGAAACCACGAGACTCAGGCTTTCTCCTCAAAAGAGGATATTGAGACTCCTAGGCAGGGCTGTCACCAGTCCAGACTTCCGGGGCCAGCCTTAGAAGCCAAAAGGACTTGCTTCTTCCATAGTACTTTGAGGGGTCCGCCCCGGAGATGCAATTTCTGGGGTGTTCCAGGGAAGGGCGTGAGGCGGAGGATCCTGAAAGAGGTGGTTGTCTAATGGCCTGAATGAGGGTGCCCGAGCTTGTCCCAGTAGCTCTCACACTGACCTGTCATGGTTTTCACGTCTCCCTAGAGCTTTGTATGCTGAGAAAACCCAGTGCTAAAAAACTGAAAACAACAAAATGTTCCTGGGTTATTTATAAACGAACCCAGCCCCTGTTGGTTATGTGTGGCCACTTGACTTTCTCCAAGGACTCAAAGGATTGGAAGAAGGTATCTCTCCCCCTTATGAGGCTCAAGTGTGTGGAAATTAGTTTCCCCAGTTCCACCGAGTTGGCACCTGGGTCCTGGGCAGCTTCTGTACCTAGTGATGCCCCAGACTGTGAAAATGTCCTAACTTCCTTTCCTTTTTTTTATTTTTGTGTAGACTGGTTTCTCTTTGGTGGGAAGGTTTCATCAAACATAAATGAACCATTTCACTTTCGGTTTCTCCCCTTTCACTTTCTGTTTTTGCCTGGTTCCCGGACAAAAGGCTGAAGAATTCAAATGTTTTCCTTTTGCTCAGGAATGATGGCCGTTCCCCCAGTCCCAGTGTTTTCTTCCTTCAAATTCATGTACACCCCCTGCCAAACCCGGTCTTGGGTGATGCTAAGTCTCCTCTGCTCCCAGCTAGCAGAAGCGGGTCACCTGCTTACCCTCCAACCAGTCTGCTCAGCCCCATGATGGCCTGGTCTAGAACAGTGTCTACATGGCTTCTAAAAACAACTTTAAAAAAAAAAGAAAAGAAAAACAGAATTTTTCTCCAAATATGGCAGAAGCATCAGGCTGGAAAAAACCAATAACACATAGGTTTGTCCCCAGGATCAGAAGTGGTTCATTCTTTCCACTGAAAGTTTGCATTATATGCAGTTTTATTTCTCTCAATCATGAGGAATAGATTTGGCCAACAGGTCACTTTTGCCAAAACAAAATAAAGAACCAGGGAATTCTGAACTTCCCTAGTGGTCCAGTGGTTATGACTCCAAGCTTCCAGTGTAGGGGGCACAGGTTCAATCCCTGGTTGGAGAAGTTCCACGTGCTTTGGGGTGTGGCCAAAAAAAAGAACCAGGGAGTTCTGTTCTTTTGCAGGCTGGGGGCTCCAGTACCAGCCAGAGGGTATCCTCTCCACCTCTATGGGGCCCCTCTTTGGAAGACTCAAGTACATGGCTCTAGGGGCTAGGGCTCTGGGAGGGTTGCTGGGCTCCAGAGGCCCCTGCAGGTGTCTGGCAGTAGTCAGGACGTGGTCCAGCTTGGAGGGGACAGAGTGTCAGGGCTGCTTAGGATCTCTGCCTTCAGATCCCAGTGAGAAAAAGCCCGAGGTTTGGGGATGGTGAGTGACTTGCTTGAAGTCACCCAGGTTGAATGAGAAGCTGGACCTTTGGAATCTTAACACTGTGTTCTTTCCACACCCAAACCATTTGAAGTTGCAAGGTCGGGCTGGTAGCAGAGCAAATCAAGAGGGTCTGAAGAGCCTTTGCCCAGGAACCAGCTGGGGTGAACTCTGCCCTGAAGCAGCAGCTCTCGCTCTGCGGCTAGGGCGGCCCTGCCAGGGTACTCTGTACATATAGCCACGTGGTGCTTTGCAGAGCTGAGCTGCAGAGGCCTCAAACACTTTTGATAGAAACTACACTGCCTGGAGAATCCCAGGGACGGCGGAGCCTGGTGGGCTGCTGTCTATGGGGTCGCACAGAGTCGGACACGACTGAAGCGACTTAGCAGCACACTGCAGAGCTGGAGGAGGCCACCCACTGCTGGGCTTCCAAACATGTGTCCTAGTCTCAGTGGCCTCTGACCTCATCTTGCAGGAGCTGCGCATCTGATCTCAGGGGTGCAGTTTTTACCTAAACTCCTCAGAGAGCTCGCCTGCCATCCCAGCCCTGCCCTCCAGGGACACACGTGTGGACACATCACGTGTGAAGACTTCCGGGGAAGTGGTTTATCATTTTCACAGGAGAGTTCTGCCTTCTACAGCGATACCATCAGGGGTCCCTTGACAGCGTCTTTGTTGTTGTTGTTCAATTGCTTAGACGCGTCCCGCTCTTTGCGACCCCATGGACTGCAGCATGCCAGTACAGCATGTTTCCCTGTACTTCACCATCTCCTACACTTCGCTGAAACTCATGTACGTTGAGTTGATAATGCTATCCACTTAGCTCATCCTCTGTCACCCAGTTCTCCTGCCCTCAGTGTTTCCCAGCATCAGGATCTTTTACAGTGAGTCAACTCTTTACATCAGGTGGCCAAAATATTGGAACTTCAGCTTCAGCATCAGTCCTTCAAATGAATATTCAGGACTGATTTCCTTTGGGATTGACCGGTTTGATATCCCTGCAGTCTAAGGGACTCTCAAGTAAGGGTCTTGGGATCCCCTTGCTCTACATTGACGAAAATGGTGGTTGTAACCCCGATGTCCCCGTTGTCTCAGAAGACTGAGAATGCACGTGAGGCCTGTGGATGTTGCTGCCTGAGTGACCACAGTCCTGGCCCTCCACAGGGGAGTGCCACCACTTGCCTTTCTCATGTCTTCTCCAAGCATGTTCTCCTGCCCCAGCTGCCTCTTCCCTCCCCACAGCCTCTCTCCCCTGTTCCCCATGACTGGGGGCTGCCCTGAGCCTCACCTTGGGCCCCACAGGCTGGGGACTGGAGAGTAATTCTATCTCTAATTGTGTGCCCCACTCAGCCACCATGGCACAGAAACCTCTTTTTCTCTAACAAGCCTGGCTCCCTGGTCCCTGGCCCAGCCCCTCACACCCACACCTCAGTGGGGGCAGACATTGTGTCCCAGAGCACCTCCAGTCCTTTCTGCTACCCAACACCTCTCTCCTCCTTTCCCCAAGTTGGTCTCCACCCAGGTCGCTCAGAGCTGGGTGGTCCACGCAGCTGCCCCAGCTCACCTTCCCTGCCAACAGTCGGGTTCTCACCTCCCTTTTGACCTTGCTGGAACATTTGTCTGACCCATCTTTCATCCTGATCTTCAGTACAGGTCAGGGTCATCTGAAAAGGGACTGGAAGTGGGAAAGAAGAGAGGGCTCATGTCTGCCCAGGCTCCATGATCGGTCCTAGAAGTACATGCTGGGGCTTCTCGAGGGGCAGGAATGCAACAGGACCCTTCCTGGAGTTGGGGTTGAGCCTCCAACTCCTGCTCACCCAGCCTGGCCTGCTACCCTTTGGTCCCGAGTCCTCCCCCTGCAAGAGCCCTTTGCCCTTTGGTAATTTTGGTAGGCAGAATTCTGAGATATTCCCAAGATCCCCCGCCCTGGTGCGCATACCCCATATAAAGCCTGTGAATATGATGAATATGACTCCTGCAGCTGGTCATGTTTGATGGTACAGTGGACTTCAGATAGGTTATTCCAGTGACCTGACCTCATCACACAAGCTCTTTATTTTTTGGTTTGTTGTTTTGATTGGTTGTTTTTGGCCACACCACATAGCATGGAGGACCTTAGTTCCCTGATTAGGGATCGAACCCATGCCCCCTGTAGTGGAAGCCTAGAGTCTTAATCACGAGAACACCAGGGAAGTCCACATGAACTCTTTAAAAGCAGAGCTCTGGCTGGTGGCAGAGGAAGTCTGAGACTCAAAGTGCAAGAAGAATTGCAAAGGATGTGCCCTTGTTGGCTTGAATTAGAGGGGACCACTTGGAGAAGAACGTTGGTGCTCTAGGAGTCTAGGGCAGCCCTCAGCTGACAACCAGCAAGGAAACGATCTTACTTCTGGAGTCGCAAGGACAGAACCCTGTCCATCCCTGCCAGCCAACAAGAGCAGGCATGGAAGCGGATGCCTCCCAGAGCCCCCAGAGAACTCAGCCCGGCCAACCCCTGATGTCAGCATTCGAGACTGGACTTCTGACCTACAGACTCATGAGCTAGTAAGTGACTACTGTTTTAAGCCACTTAGTTTGTGGTTATTTGCTGTGTGGCAACAAAAAACTCCTTCTACAGTGGATTTTTTTTGGTCAACCGTTTATTGGATTGGCAACTCCTGGCAACAGGACATGAGAAGAAAATGAAAGGAAACTAGAGTGATCGTGGAGTACAGGTATCTGGGAAAATTGAAAAAGTGAAAGTGTTAGCTGCTCAGTTGTGTCCGACTCTGTGACCCCGTGGACTGTAGCCCGCCAGGCTCCCCTGTCCGTGGAATTTTCCAAGCAAGGGTACTGGAGTGGGTAGCCATTCAAGCAGATATCAAACTGAAAATAAAGTCACCTGGTTTCACACACACACACACACACACACACAAAGGGACTCTCAACTGGAGGTGACCCTTCTCCCCAGGGGACAGCCTTGGCAATGTTTGGAGACTTTCTTGAGTGTCATAGCTTGAGGGATCTGCTGGCATCAATCGGGTGGAGTCTAGAGATGCTGCTAAGATCTTATAAGGCATAGGACAGCCCCCCACAGCCAAGAAATACCTGGTCCCTACCCAAAATGTCAGTAGGGTGGAGGTTCACACACACACACACACACACACACACACACACACAAAACCAGCTGTTATGGAGAAATAGTGCAGCATAAGCGCAAAGTGCACCATCAGGTTCGAGTCCTACTGTGAACTTGATCTTTGGCAAGACTCAGGGTCTCTGGGACAAGCTGTAAAACAGAGCTAAGGAAAGCAAGCAGCCACCTCCTAGAAGTAAATGTTAAGGTACAGAGTGCACAGGACAGCAAAGGCAACTAAGTTGAGTGCTTACAGGAAGTGTCCTCAGGGCTGTCCTTGCGTCAGAGGAGCTGGGGCAATTTTGGTTTTGTTGTTGCTCTTGTTTTTTGGTCACTAAACAGTATCCAACTCTTTGTGACCCCGTGGACCGCAGCACACCAGGCTCCCCTGTCCTTCACTGTCTCCCGGAGTTAAACTCACGTCCACTGAATCGGTGATGTCATCCAGCCGCCTCATCCTCTGTCGTCCCCTTCTCCTCCCGCCTTCAGTCTTTCCCAGCATCAGGGTCTTTTCTAATGAGACAGCTCTTCGCATCAGGTGGCCAGCGTATCGGAGCTTCAGCTTCAGCATCAGTCCTTCCAATGAATATTCAGGGTTAATGTCCTTTAGGATCAATTGGTTTGATCTCCTTGGTTTATTTCTTTTAGTTTACTTCCCTATGTTGTCCAAATTTTATATGATGGACATATTTGATTTTCTTTTTTTTAATTTATTTTCTTAATGGGAGGGGAGAAGAGGAAAAGAAACTGAGGGACATTCTACAAAGCAACAGCCCCGAACTCTTCAAAAATGTTGTTGCTGTTTGGTCACTAAGTCTTTTCTGACTCTTTGCGACCCCGTGGACCGCAGCACACCAGGCTCTTCTGTCCTTCACAAATGTTAAAGTCTTGAAAAACAAAGTAAGGCTGTGGATTGTTCCAGATTAAACACCAAAGAGACCTAACAACCAAACGTGAGGCGTGATCCCAGTTCATTGGGACAATCAGAGACACCGGAAAGGGGCCAGCATATCAGATCCCAGGGTTGCATCAGTGTTGCATCACGGTTGCTAGGCCTAAATTGGTAACTACTGTGGTTGTGTAAGACATGTCAGTTTTCTTAGGAGATACGTGTTGAAATACTTGAGTGAAAGGTCATGACCTATGTAACTTCCTGCCAAATGGTTCAGAAAAAAAAATGTGTATGCGTATGGGACACAAAGCAGATGTGGCAAAATGATGATTACTGTGAATCTGAGCGAAGGGTATATGGATGTTCAGTGTACTTCTGTCACAGCTTTTCTGAAAGTTTCTTGACTGTTAAAAACAAAAAGAAGGAAATTCCCTGGAAGTCAGGCACAGGTTCAATCCCTGGTTGGAGAACGAAGATCCAAAAGCTCCCGAAAGCCAGCCACGATGCGCTGTAACAAGGTACCCCTCTTTCAGGCACCATGTGGTCTTGTCCAGGATCTGCTCCCTCATTACCAAGTACTACCAAGGTACTTTTACAGTCCACCGGATAGATCAACTGAATTCTACTCATGCAATGGAGCACTGTGAGCAGTGAACGAATGGGAACAAACTACGGCTCCAGGAACCACCTGGCATCCACTCAACCGAGCCACAAGATTCCACTGATTCAATAAATGACCTCAGGCCAAATCAATACACAGTTTTGGGCTACGTACCTGCGTGGTAGACCGCAGAGAAAGGCAAGGAAATGGTTACGGTAAAGGTCAGCATTGTGCTTACCTGGGGAGGGGTCACCTTCCAGGACATCTGCAAGCAGTCTCTGCAAGGCAGATTTTTTTATCTTCAATGGTGTTGTACATGGACTCTTTATACTCATTGAAATATATACTATACATTTGCTTTATACACAAGTAACAATTAACGTCCCACCAGAAACCTCACTTAGTGTGAGATGCGCGCTGAACACCTGGGACCCGCCGCTGCTTGCTGGGCGCTGAAGGTGTCCAGCGGACCAGGTCCAGGCGGGGTGAGGCCGAGGGATGCCCGCTGGGACCCGGGCTGGGCGGGGAGGCGGTCCGGGGGCGCCCCCTGCTGGTGGCCTCTGGGAGTACGGTTTGCAGAAGAGTGGGCTCTCGGGCCGACCGCATGAATGCCAGCTTCCCCTTTCTACACCCACCGTTGTCCCTGTCACTCCTTCCCTCTCCAGTGCTCACGACCTCTTGCTGGGCTTCACCTCAGCAAAAGCTGAACTCAACTCACCTTACTCAGGGAACCTTTCCCAATCAAGGCCACCCAAGTCTGACCACTCCTTCCCTGACGTCCTTTCTTTGAGGGTGGACCGTTAATTTGTGTGTACCCTCAGCCATCCTAGTCAGCATCGCCTTGGTCCATGGATGTGTGGAGATGGTGAGGGAGCGGCTGGCTGGCAGTTACTGAGGGCCTCCTCCCTGCGGGCACTGTGCTGACAGCTCCAGGCTTCTGCCGCCCCTGCCCCAAGCATCTTCATTCACAGACGTGCTCCTTCAGCGGGTGTTTATTCAAACACCTACTCTGTGCCACTCTCTGAGGCTTCAGGAAACAAAGTCAGTGGCCGCTGCTCCTAGGGGTTCAGTCTGGGGGCAGAGTAGCTGGGTGTTGGTGATGGGGTGTAAGGGGAGCTCTAAAACAGGCCACAGAGCACCCTGGGGACTGGTGAGTGGGGGAGAGAGTGAGGCCGGCTCTAGTAGGGAGCTGGGAGGCGTCCTGGAGATCTCCAGGCTGGACGAGATGTGCACAGGCCCAGCGCCTGCTGGGGAAAGGCCACAAGTCAGCGGCGATGGAGGAGCCCGGGGGAGGGAGTTGTTATCTTGTCTCTGAGAGCCATCAGAGGGCTCTGTAGAGGCAGGTGGAGGAGGAAACCCAGAGCAGGAGGCTGCCTGCCACCCCTTCCCCCGGAAGCCAGCACTCTAGGCCTGGGGCCTGATAGCCTGAGAGGGTCAGAGTTCAGGTCCTCCACGCAGCCAGAGTATGTCGAACACCTACTGCGTTGGGCTGCCAGGCCAGGGAAGATGAATGAGTCCCGGACTTTGCCCTCGAGGAGTCTGGGATCAGCACCAGGATAAGATAAGCTCTCCGAGCTCTCAGCCTCCAACAGAATGAGATAAGGAGGCAGAGAAAGAAAGCTGGTGCAGGTGGAGGGGAGCAGATTGTTCAGTCATAGGAGGGTCATCCCTGAGGGCCCTCAGCAGAGGGGATGGGGCCCCGGGGATCTGGAGCTGACAGGACATCGAGAGCAAAGCTGCATGTGGGAAGGAGTGAGGGAAAGGGGGCCAATCCTTTGCCAGCCACACAAAGTCCTTGGAGGGAGAAGGTCGCCTTGCTCTGTGACTTTAGCGAGATGCTCACCCTTTCTGAGCCCATGTTCTCATCTCCCAGATAAGCCTCACAGCAGTTACCTCACAAGGTTGCTGGGGTGATTCCAGATGATTGAGGTAGGCAAGCTCCCAGCACACAGAAGGGGCTCAAGAACATTCCATTTACTAAGCAATTTAGACTTTATCCCTAGGTCTGTGTTTCCGATGTTTAAATACTAATTTTTTAGCAGCAGAAACCTTTTTATTCAAATGAAAATGTTCCCAGAACCCCATGTTATTAAAACCAGGCAGGAGTGAGGCTACTGCGGGAGCTGGAGCAGGGGTGGGGGCCGTGCTTCTGTCCACCCAGAGTCCTTGGCTCCTCTTGGCCACATTGGACATCGGTGGTGCTTCCTCAGGGTGCAAGCTGGAGGCCCAGGGTTGGTTCAGACATTTATTGAGCACAGACCTGGGCTCGGCTTGGGCTGGGGGCTGAGCTCATAGGTGGTGGGGAGAGGAGAAACACGGGGAGAATGCAGTGCTTGCGGGAAGCATGGGGTGCTGGCGGTGCTCGCCTGGCACTTCTGGTCAAGTGGGCTTTAAGAGGCTTCCTGGAGGCAGCAAATGATCCAGGGAAGCTTGGAACAGTTATTCATAGTAAGTAAGCCTGACAAAAAAGCTGGGAAGCGTGCTCAGGCAGAGGGAACCGCATGGACTGAGCACAGATACACACAGTACAGCCAGTGGAGGGGGAGCCCTAAAGCAAACCATTCATTTTCCCCCGCGCAAGGAAAACGGAAAGGTGGGAAGGCGGCAGGACTGTGGTAGACAGGTTTCACGGCCCACCAGGCACCCCCAGCCCGCCCCTTCCCCCGCAGGTCCTGGTGGCTGGCATTGAGGCGAACATACCTGTGACCTATGGAATTGGCAGCCAGAGGGGACGTGAGAGCACTGGCTGTCAATTCATAGGTCAGAGCCCTGTGCACTCGGTCTTGGCAGCCTGCCGACAGCCCACTGCCCTTTGCCACCCTGGTCCTGGGAGTGTGGCCACGGGGGTGGGGGTTCCTGCTGGTGTGCTGGGCAGTCGCCGCTTCGCCTCCTCCGTGGGCGTGGCCCCCACCCCAGATAACAGCAGCCCCACTGGAACTAGTGGTACTTCCACATGGAGTTGCTGTTACAGGGGGTGGGAGCCAGTTGGAGGCCTGGGCCCCGTCCTCACGGCCCCCGGTCCACAGTCTTTTTATGGAGGCTCCTTATCATCTGGGGCCCACACCTGGAGTCTGATGCCAGCACTCCTTCTGGGCGAAGTCCAGGCTCAACCCCAGATCTGCTCATAAAGCCGGGAGTGGCTCCCGTTTACAGCTCCCGGGTAGCCTTTGCCCACAGACACCCCACACCCTCTCCCCAAGTTCATTGTTTCCTCGTTTCTTTCCCAACTAGAGCTGGGCCCCAGGTTCAGGTTTGCCGCTGCGGCCTGCACTCTCTGCCCTTTGCCCACCCTTCCTGCTGCAGCCACAGGGCGGAGGAACAGTGAGGGACAACTGGGCATCTGGGATCTCCAGGGACCTCTGAATGCCCAGAACCTCGAGGAGGGCGCCAGACACAAAGCTGGAGAGGAGACAGAGAGAATGGTGGGGGGACACAGAAGGGGAGACAGAGAAAGTGGGAGAGTGGGGCCGGGGGCCAAGAGAGGGCGATGAGAGGGGCAGGCAGAGAATGGGGAAGGGACAGAGCTGGGGGAGAGCAGAGGGAACCGGAGACGGTGCTTGAGACATCACCCCCCACAGAATGCTAAGAACAGGGCTATCAGCCGCTGCCTTCTGGGAGAGCACTCAGCACCTCAGTGGCCTGACAGCCGGCAGGGTCCTGGGAGCTGGGTGACCTTGAGCAAGTGGCTTAACCTCTCTGAGCCGCTGCTGGCTCTCATACCAGGGCTTGTGAGGTCACCCTGGCCGGTGCTGTTGGGGAGCCACCTTCCCTTCTACCTTTGGGTTTGTTCCCCCAGTGGGGAGAGGAAGCGGGTGTTGGTTGGGGTCCCTTAGCTGGCCCAGGGCCCCTGGGGAACAGCCCTCTTTCCTGCAGTGTTCTCATCCTCACCAAACAGGCTCTGGCCCCTTACAATGCTGGTCCTGTGAGGACTAGGGGATTCTTTGGAGACCCCAAAGCTTCTGGGGAGAAAGAGGACCTGGGGCTCGGAGCTTTTAGAGTGGACCTAGGCTATGGACCCCTTTCCCAGCAGTGGAAACTGGCCCTGGGGGCAGAGGAGGCTGCCCAAGATCACAGAGCAGGTTCTTTCAAAGACCTGCAGGCAAGACCAAGTACCTGGTCTGGCAGAGGCAGGAGCAGCGGCAGAGATGCCGTCCGCCGTCCACTCAGGAGTCCTGACCCTTGTCGCATGGGTGGAAACCGAGGCCCAGGGGCAGAAGGGACTCGCTTGGGTCACCCAAGTAAGTAGTTGCCTCGGGTCCCTTCCTTTCTTCTTAGAAAGGCTGGGCTCAGGAGCATCCGGGGTGGGTGGGCAGAGGGGCTGCAGGGACGTAACCCCTCAGGGAAGGCTCTTACCTGGGTGCTGGGCTGGCGCTTGGGGCACGAGGAGGAAGTGGGGCCACTCTGGGCCCAGCGCCTTTTGAGCCGTTGGCCCAGCCCCTGGCTGCAGTTAATGATTACCCTGCTGCCTGTCAATACCGATCACAAGTGCAGTTCGAAGGGCATCAAACCCTGGACTGTGCTCGGGCAGGGTGGGGCAGTTCCAGGAAGCATCAGCCTGGGCCCCACCTGCCCCTCCTGGTGGCATCAGATCGTAGCCATCAAAACCCCGCTCCGCTGTCATGGCGTGGCCCACCAGCCCACGCGACCATGGGCAGTGAGGACCCTGGGGGCCAGTAGGAAAAATCTTCTGCCCTGCTCACTTGGTGCCCAGGTCTTCACCAAGGAGGGGCCACTAGGGACACAAAGCAGGTTGGGGGGCTTAGCTGACACCCCAGAAAGGTGAGCATTCTCTACGCCTCTTAAGCTGGGCCTCAGTTTCCCCACGGGCCCTCCCATCTCAGCGCAGTGCTCCTGGAGAACGGGGTGGGCAGGGGCACAATAGAGCGGCCCCTTCTTCCTTGCTCACCAGAAACAAGGTTAGAGGTGTTGGGGAGGGGGCGGGCAGAAGCCATTTCCCTGCCCCAAGTGTTTCTGTGCAAAAACCACTGTCAGGCCCCCTTCCAGCCACAGTGTGGTCCCCAGCGCCCCTCCCCCTCCAGGGTGGAGCTGGGACCCCAGGGCAGAGGTTCCAGTCACCTGAAAACCTGCTAAGGAAAGCGGGCATGGCCCCAGAGGGCCCAGCCTTCCAGGAATGACCTTGACTAACCCTCGTGGCCCCTGGGTCAGCTGGGCAGAGATGACTGGGAGGGGCCTGAGGCTTGGAGACCGAGGATGAGGCCTCAGGTCACAGGGTTGGGGCCTGAGCCCCCTGGGGTCCTGCACAGTCCTACCCTTTGCTCCAGTCCAGCGCCCTCCCAGCACCCCAGGGAAAACTGGATTGGGCTTTTGGGGGGAGGGGCCAAGAAACGTGGCCTGGGTGAGGTGGGCTCCAAGGACCATTCCTCTCCTCCCCACTCAGCGCCCACCAGGTCACAAGTGGTGCCAGGGTGGCAGTCCCCCAGGAGAGGGGCGAGGGGCCAAGCGCAGCAACAGGGCAGAGGAGGGGAGGAGCACAGAGGTGGGCAAGTGGCTGGGTTTGAGGCCAGGGGCAGTGGGTGGGGCGGTGGTCGGGCAGTGGGGGGTTGTTCACCTGCCAGGTGGGTGGAGAGGGTGTGGCAACCCCTGGTGGTGAGCTGGGTGGTGCTGGGTACAGAGCTGGGGACGGGGCGGTGCAGGTCGAGGCTGGGGCACTGCAGGTACACAGGAGGGGCTGGCGGTGGGCAGTTTATTCCACATCATGCAGACACTGACCCACACGCTCAAGGAGCTTAAAAATACATTGAGCCACACGGTGTCCGTGCCCCCATCTCCCGCCGAGACACAGAAAGACACTTGGCTGAGTGGCTCCGGGTCCAAGAGCCTCCATTCTGGAACAAGGCAGCGGTGTGGGCCCAGGTGGTGGGGGTCACGGTGTCCTTTCTCCCGGGAGGAAAAGTGCAGAGACGGGGCCGAGGCCCCAGGCAGGGAAGGTCCACTCTCACAGCGGTTGGCAGCGGGCAGGCCCGTCAGCGTCCTTCCTGGTCCATTTCTGAAGGCCTGGCCCATCTGGCGGGGGGCCGCAGCGCTCCGGAGATGCCCCTGGGCTGGCCGGGCAAGGCAGGGCCCCGGGCCTGCGCTCAGTCCCGGGCCTCGTCCAGACGCCACTTCAGAGCGTGGTCCTTGTGTGCGTCGGGAAGGATCTGGTTGCGCATCCCCCCCAGCAGGTTGGACGTTGCCTCAGTGGCCAGGATGAGGGGCTTCACCACGGTCGGGGGCAGCTGGCGGATCACGCCCCCCACGGCGCCGGTCAGCCCCTTCTGTTCGTGGCCCCGAGATGCCACCTCGCAGATGGTCTGAGCTGTGTCCAGGATGCCCTGTGGAGGCCGGCGGTCAGTGCAGGGGTCCGTGGTGGGGGTGTGGATGTAGACGTGGAATGACTGAGGGCGGGACTGGGCCTCCTTACCTCTCGAACCGTGTCGTAGGCCTTGGCCACGCCCTCCCGGAGGTCAGCGGGCTGCTGGCCCTTCCGCAGCCTCCGCACAGAGCGCTTGTCCTGCAGGGAGCGCGAGACGGGCGCCGCTGGGGACAGGATGTCATACACGGTCTCAGCTGTGGCCTGGGGGCATGGGGGACACCAGATGAGGAGACAGGACCAGGAGGGAGCCCACTACCGCCCCACAACCCTGCCTCCCCCACAGCCACACTGTACCGTGCTGCTCCTGGGGTCCTCCCAAGCTCCCAGCCCCCAGGTCAGGGGGCTTTCGGGTGACCTCATGCCTCCTGAGGGGACTCCCTGAATGTCCTCTGGACCCACACCCCTCCTCCTGCCCATCTAGGGGTGCCACACATGCAGCCTGAGCCCAGCGCCTTGCCCTCCCCACCTGCTCCTTGTGAGCTCCAGGGGCGGCCCGGACAGACACCTGGGTTCCCCTCTCCCACCCCCACAGATCACTGAGCTGTCACCGAGGTGACTGTCTGTCCGCTGGCTCCTCTGTTCGCTCACCCCCAGCGTCATTCCCCTCACCCGACCTCCTCACCTGGCCAGGCCACACCCCAGCTCACTGCCCTGGGAGGGCCTCAGATACCCGCTTATCCCTCCAGCCTCCTCTCAAGAGATCCTGCCTGACCCTCCCTAACTGCCCTGAGGATCTGCAAGCTCCCCCCTCACTTCTGAGGCTGGACACAAACACCTGTCCATCCAGCCCCCTCTACTCCAGAGCCCCGGGCACTCATCCATCTACAGCTGCTCACAGGATAACCCCTGGGTTTCCCCCTTGGGCCTGGTGAAGCGCGAGGCCTAAATAAACCAGGGTCAATCTCTGGTTCATTCAAGAGAACCAGCCCCTTCCCTCCCCGTCAGGACAGAGCCATGAATGGACACCTAGTGGGCTCTAAAGCTGGGGGCCTGATGCTCCCACACAGGAGCCACGGGGGCTCCAGGCCAGTCACTTGGCCTCTTGTCTCTGTTCGTCCTAAGATTTCATACGTCCAGACTGCCCACGCTCAGTAGAGCTGTGAGGAGGGAACTAGGCACCGTGGAGCACAGCCTCCCCGCCCTGGATGCTGGGGGTCTGCTCACCTGGATAGCTTGCACCAGCCGGTTGCTGAGTTCCAAGGCAGCTGAGGCTGTGGACGAGCCGAAGGAGGCAGCGCCCCGCTGCAGCCCCCGCATGAGGCGGCCGTCCTTCCTGTACTGCTCGATGGGCAGCCACAGCAGGTCCCGGAACCCTTGGACTGGGGGGATGGGGTGGTCAGAGATGCCTGAGGCCGCCCCCACCTACCCTGCTGCAGGAACTTGTCCACTTACTCCCCAGAGCGGCTTCTAGGCTGTCCGAGTATGGCAGTTTCTAGAGCCCCAAAAGTCAGATACTCACAGAGCTGGACGACAGAGTGCATGGGGCCCACGCCCCCCAGCAAGCCAGGCAGCTGGTTCTTGCGGATGTCCTGCAGCCACTCGTTGAGCGCATAGCCCAGCACCTTGTCCACACCCAGGAGCCTGGGACGGGGCGGGGAGAGGAGGGCAGAGTGGGCCAGACCCACTCACTGAGGGGTCACAGGTCCAAAAGGACCCAAGGCACCCCAACACACCCCACAGCTCCACCCAGCCCTGTACAGAGGGATTGACTGAGCCCATTTCACGGAGGACAAAACTGAGGCGCCAGAAGGGTGAGGTCTTGGCCAAGGCCCAAGTCAGGAACAGAGAGAGGGCCCTGTGAGAGGCCTGGAGGCTCACCCATGCCGGCAGCAGAGCCGCTTTAGCTTCAGCTCGGAGCAGTTGAGCTGGGCCAGGCCGATGAGGAGGCCTGCGAAAGTGCCCTGGGGAGGGGAGAGGAGCTGGAGTTTACACCCTGGGGCCCAGGGACGAGCCCAGTTCCCCGGAGCCACTAGAGGCTGACAGCGGCCGGTGGTGCCTGGCCCCCTGGCCTCCCAAGGCCACAGCAGGACGGGGACCTGACAGCCCACTCACCACCTGGTCCATGGTGACGTGCTTGCCATGGTAATCCAGCCAAATGGGCACCTCAGACGTGAAGCGGAACTCCCTGGGTGGGGAGTGGGGAGAGGGTCTTGAGGTCACTGGCCCCCTGCGGCCTGGCCTGGCCTGGGGTCCCCGGCCCAACGCCCTACCTGAAGTAGATGGGCTGCTGCTCGGCGGGGGGCGCGCCGTGCCTACCACCCGCGGCCTCCTGGGAGCTGGTGGTCTCCACACCCTCGGGCTGCCCTTCCTGGGGGCCACTGGGCGGTACTGGAGTCTCAGGGCGAGCTGGAGGGGAGGCGGCAGGGACAGACCGGGGGTGGGCCCAGGCATGGTGGTGAGGCGGGAGGCCTGGACTCTCCCCTGCCGGCCCCGTTGCTCACCTTCGGCGGAGGTCTCTGCCGGGACCATGGGGTTGATGCTGGCCGCCAGGGTGGTGAAGAAGTCCCTGAGGAAGAGCAGGGCGTCCTGCGGGGAGCGAGAGGGTCAGATTCAGAGGCCGGGGGCAGCGGGTTCGGCTCAGGCTCCGTCCTCACGCGGCCCACTCACCTGATCCACGTTGAGCCGCAGGGGCAGCAGCGAGACACGGAGGCAGCACTCGGGGCCCCCCAGGTTGGTCACAGGGGCCACATGCAGCGCTTTGACCTTGAGCTGAAGGCCGGAGGTGAGCCCTGGGCCCCATTGGGCCTCAGGCCCCCACCCCACCACCACTCACCCAGATGGTCCTGCAGAGGCTGTTCCCTCAGCGAAGCCCGCCTGTGCCCCCCCACTCTCCCAGACTCAAGAACGGCTGGGATGTGTGTGTGTGTGTGTGTGTGTGTGTGCGCGCGCGCGCGCCTGCGGGCTTGTGTGTGGATGTGTGTGGCCCCGGGCGGACGGCGGGGCGCCCGTACCATGTTGGAGTGGGTGCGCCGCGGCATGCGCTCGCTCGTGTGGAGATACAGGAACTTGTTGATCTGGGAGGAGGCCAGCCGGTCGCGGACCTCCAGCTCCTGGACGATGAACACCTGGCGGGACAGCGGCTGCTCCTCCAGCTCCCGGCCAGGGGCGACCGGGCCTGGCTCTGCCGGGTACACCTCGTGCTGGAAGCTCACCTGTGGGGCGTACGGCGGCCTGAGCGGGCAGCTCCTGCCTCTCAACCCTGCCCCGGCCCTCCCCAGTCTCAGCCCCATGCGGCTGTCCCACTGGCACTGCACGCTCCGCATAGCCTCTGGTGAACCTGCACGCCCCATTCTCACAGCCCTCCCATCCCCCGAGTGGCACCTGCGCCCTCGTCACTCTTGAGGGCAGACCTGGGTTCGGTCCTCCCCGGCATCTCTCCAGCACCATGGCTGTCAGGCCCGCCTCCTCTACACATCCCTCCAGTCCCTCCGCACTTCTGTCACCTCTGCAGCCGCACCTGGCCTTGGGGCTGCCGTTCCCCTTCCCCTGAACACCCCCCTGCTCATCCCCTCCAGCCCCTTCTCCTTCCACCCAGAGAGACCTTCATAAAGTGTTCGACCACCCATCCCATCCCTGCAGACTTCTCCTCGTGGCCTGGCAAGGCCACGCTCTCCCTCCAAGCCCACCCTTGACCCTTGCCCTTGATATGCAGCACCCTGGCCTCTCTGCCCTTGACAGGTCAAAGCCTCCCTCAGCCGCAGACCCTTGCCCCGGCCTTCTCTCCCCATCACTTGGCGCTGTCACCAGCTCCCTGGCCTGTCTGGAGTCCGAGGAGCCCTCGCCACCCCTCTGAAGCACTTCCCCCCGAGTTCTCTCAGCACCAGCTGCCCTTGCCAGCTCGGGCAGTGGGTCTGTGCGGGCTCACTCTCAGTAAGCGGCCCTTGACCTGCACCATTTCTCAGCCCCGCCTGGCCCGCTCTCTCCCTCATGGACATTCAGTCCAGCAGCCCACCCTGTGGTTCTTTCCGCCGTCCCTCTGGTAAAACCCAGAACCGCCCGTGTCCTCGGGGCCTATGCAGCCTGCCCGGGGTCAGATCTCTGGCCTCGTCTCCTACTGCTCCCCTCCCTTCTCAGCAGCAGTCTCGCCGGCCTCCTTGCTGGTCCCAGAACATGCAAGGGATGCTCCTGGCTTATAGCCCTCACGATGTGCCCTCCACCTGAAAACCTCCTCCTGGCTCCCTTCCTCACACTTTTGTGCAAAACGGCGCATTTCCACGAGGACTTTCCAGCCCTCCCCAGTGCTCCCTGAGCCCTCTCTCTGTTCACATTCCCCAAGCACTTATCACATTTGAGTATATGTATACATAGTCTTTGGAGGTGGGCATGGCTACCCACTCCAGTATTGTTGCCTGGAGAATCCCATGGACGGAGGAGCCTGTCCATAGAGTTGGACACGACCGAAGTGACTTAGCACACATGCATGTGTAGTCTTATCAGGCTCCCTGTACTATGACACAAGGGACAGGAAGGCAGGGTTCTGTCTGCTTTGCTCATCGCTGTATCCAGCATTTAGCACAGCAGAAGCTGACCGAGTGCATGACCAGGGCCTGTGGCAGTTCCATGGAGTGAAGCGCTACCTGGGCAGCGGGGAGGGGAGGGCCTGCTCTGGCCCCCGACCTGGTCTGCCTTCTGCGCCCGAGCCCCCAGCTCACCTGGTCCCCACCCCCGCCGTCTCTGCCCGAGCCCCCAGCTCACCTTGCTGACCCCGGTCCCTACCCCCGCCATCTCTGCCCGAGCTCCCGGCTCACCTTGCTAAGCTGGATCTCCATAAGGACATGGTGCTGCCTCCCACTGCCCCCCTGTGCACGCCAGGAGTTCTGAGGCCGATTGGGGCCGGAGCTGCGAGAAGGGGAACTCCGGGGTCCTGAGAGGCTGACCCTTGCCCTGGGCAGAGGAACAAGGGATGAATTGACTCAGGGGGAACCCCCTTCCCACGTTCCCTCCAGTCAGAGCTGGGGCCAGAGACCCTCCCCCTGGGAGGTAGGCAGGACATAGGGAAGAGGAAGCCTGAAGGCCAGAAGATGAGGCTCGGGTTCAAGGTCACCAGCTGCCGAAGGTCAGAACTGGACCCCAGCCCGGGTCCCATCTCCTGGGGGCCCCGCTGCCATGCGCACCCACTCCTTCTCACCTGTGGCCGGGGTGGGGGCCAAAGTCTCGGCCCCCATAGAGGTGCCAGACAAGGGAGACCTCACGCAGCACCACTCGACTGCTGGGCACGGGGAAGTGGGCAGGTGCCCGCAGCAGGTCCGTGCTGCCCAGCGGCTGTGCAAAGTGCCCGTCCTGTACTACGATGGGGCCCGGGTGCAGCTGCGTCACCACGGGCTCCCCGTCGGCGGGCTGCAGGGGGGATGCCACGTGAGCATGTGGGCACAGAAGCTCCCCCGGTCCAGGCCGCTTGTTTCCCCCATCCTCACACCCCCTTCCCTCTCCCATTTCACAAAAGGGGAGTCTCACGGGCCATAACCCAGAGGGGCCTGAGTGCCCTGTGCTCCTGCCAGCCCTGCCTCCCGGAACCAAGGTCGTGCTTGCGTGTGACAGTGAGCTCCGACATGCCCACTGGCACTGGGGGGCCAGGAGGCCAGCACCCTCACAGCAAATGGTTCTCCTCCCCCTCCTGCTATCTGCCCTGCTCCTTTCTCTCCTTACCCTCAATGTCCCCCACCTCTCTGCCCCAGACGCCATGCCTTGTCACTTCCTTTGGACCTTCGTCAACTTCTTCCAAGCCCACAGTGAGGGCTGCCTCCCCAGGGAGCCCTTCCCAGCCCTACCTTTCCAACCCTTATCCCTGCAGATGGTGACCACCTCCTGCCTCTCTCACAGTGGGAGCTCTAGGAGGGCCCAGAACTGAGCACCCTCTTCCTGGCTCTGCCCAGCCTGCCCACCACATACCAGGATGCCCAGGCCAGGAGCGTCCAGGATGCAGAACTCATCGCTGTCTAGAGTGTCTCCATCCCCCTCCTCTTCCTTTTCCGCTTCTTTGGCCCCGGAGCGGGACCCCAAGCTGCCAGTGGGGGCCCCAGCAGCGGGTGAGGGGGGTTGGGCCCCACTCCGTTCTCCGGGGAACAGGTAGACTGACACTGGAGAGGCCTGGAAGAAGGGGCTGCCTGTGGCGGAGAGAGGGGCCAGTTGAGGGGGCTGCCTGGTGTGGTTGCTGATTGTGTCGGCTGACCCCACCGCACCCCGATCCCACCTGAGGCCTGCGCCAGCTCCCGCAGGCTGCGCTCGGTGTCCAGAAGGGCGTCTGTCAGGTCCCGCTGGTTGATGAGGGCCGCCTCCACCGGCGGGCACGAGGGAAGGGAGGCGGGGCTCTCTGACAGCTGGGCCGGGCAGGGGGGCACTGGTGAGCTCGAGTTAGGAGGGAGGGGCGGGCCCCAGGGCGTCCCCATCACCAGGGCCCTGGTGGGGGCCATGGCAGGGGAGGGGCCTGGGCGGAGGTCCGGGAGCCGGTGGGGCCAGGCCTCACCTGCACCTTCTGGCCGGCGATCTCCGTGGGGCTGGGGGGCCGGGGTGGGGGGTGCAGGTCCCCCGCGCTCATCAGGTACTGCAGCAGGTTGATCAGCAGGGCACAGGAGTCAGCGCAGCTGTGCACATGCATTGCATTGTTGGAGCAGCGCAGCTCGAACAGCGGCTGGCTCTGCGGGGCGGGGCAGGGGTCAGCCCTGGGGTGGTCAGTCAACAACCCACTGAACATACGGGCACACCGAGCCTGAAGGGAAAAGGGGCTTCGCCCAGGGCTGGCCAAGGAGGCCCGGGGGCTCTTCTGCGCCTCCAGGCTCCCGAGTCCCGCACCTCAGCCTGGTGAGGTGGGGCCTGTGGTGGGGGTTTAGCTGCTCAGTCGTCTCCAACTCTTGGCGATCCCATGGACTGTAGTCCACCAGGCTCCTCTGTCCAAGGGACTTTCCAGGCAAGAATACTGAAGTGGGTTGCCATTTCCTTCTCCAGAGGCTCTTCCCCACCCAGGGATTGAACTTGGCTCTCCTGCATTGCAGGCGGATCTTTTACCAACTGAGCCACCAGGCCTAGTATCTGTCTTTTACAGACAGGGAAATCAGGGGCCCCCAAGGGCTGCCTCCTCAGGTCCTGCTCTTTCTGGGCTACAGCTGACCTGTGCTTGCGGGGTTCCTATGGAGGGATGTCTGCCTAGGGCTGGACCCTTCCCAGGAGGGCGGATTACCACAGGGGAGGGCTGCCAGGGACTGTGACGTGAGCCCAGGGCCCAGGGGCAGAAGCAAAAGAGATAGCAGGTGGGGAAAAGTGATGCCCTGAGGGCTCCATTGCCCAGATTCCTGCTCTGGCTCTGGGGACCCCGGTGGACCCCGAGCGCCAGCCACACTCACCAGTTTGTCCTCAGTGCTCCCCTTCCAGGTTTTGATCACAAGTTCCAGGAGGTCAACGTCCAAGACGCAGACGTAATCTGAGGCAGAAGGCAGAAGAGGGCCCTGTTGCTTCCTCCTACCCAGCCCCGGCCCTGGTGGGAGAGTCTAGGGTTTGAGTGGGTGCCGCCCTGGTGTGTGTGCGTGTGTCTGTGGGCGCTGAGAACCTGGCCAGCAGCTGGGGGAGGACATCTGGCTGCTCTGGGGGTGCCTGGGGCCGCAGTCCCCCAGAGGGGAGGGAGCCCAGTCTAGGCCCTGCCCACCTCGCCGCAGATCCAGGGTCTCCGTCTCACACTTGTCAGACAGGTACAAGGCGGAGTCGTCGAGGATGAACCTGGCGGGGAACAGGGCTGAGAAGGGCCGGGAGCCGCTGCAGGGCCGCAGCTCCTAAGAAGGTGGGGCTCGTAGAGACAGGCAGAGGGGGCCCTGACAGGGCGTCCCAAGCTGACAAGAAACTACTGCTGGCCTTTCTCTGGCCTCGGTGTTCTTGTCTGTACAATGGGGAGACCACACGCCCAGCCAGCAGGTACTCGGGGACACAGGGCAGCATTTCTCTTTCTGCATATCTGTCCAGCTCGTCCACCTCACCTGGAACTCATAGCAGCCCTGGGAGGGAACTGTCCTGCTTTCCCCCTCCTCCTTTTAAATATGTAAGAATATAGCTATTCTCAGATTCTGAGAACAGAACCTTGGCCCTCCCTATTTGTGAGTTCTGCTTCTGAGTATTCAACCAACTGCGGATCAAAAATATTTTTAAAAACATTCATTCCTGGTCAGGGAACCAAAATAAACAAACAAACAAAAATCCAGAAAGTTCCAAAAAGCAAAACTTGAATTTGTTGCATGCTAGCAACTACTTATGTAGCATTTACACTGTGTTGGGTGTTAAAAGTAAAATAGAGATGACTTAAAGAATACAGGAGGATGTGCATGGGATAATGCAAATGTTGCACCCTTTTATATAAGTGACTTCAGTGCCCCTGAATTTTGGTGTCATGAGAGGTCCTGGAAGCAATGTCCTGTGGATACTGAGGGATAGCTATCCATCTCCTTCCAGTCTTTTTTGTGAAGACATGGAGACGTATACAAACACACCCCCAAAAATCTTTAAAAAAATATGTATATATGGCTTTATATCTTATTTTTTTCAGTAAATATTATATGATGGCATTTTCCAATGTTATTCTTAAATTTGACTTTAATGGTTTGGTAGGCCACGTTTGGGTCAGGATGATCCACTGAAGGTGGGCATGGCAACCCAACCCAGTGTTCTTGCCTGGAGAATGCCATGGACAGAGGAGCCAGACGGGCTACAGTCCATGGGGTCTCAAAGAGTTGCATACAAATGAAGTGACTGAGCACAAGGCCATGTACACTGACTGAGATTGTAATTTGGGGTCATTTAAATTGTTTACAAGTTTTGACTATTTTAAATTATACTACGGAGGCATTATATTTCACCCTTTTTATCCTTTTATCCTGAGAACGACCTCCAGAAGTGAGATTATCAGGTAAGAGCTCAAACGGTCTGACTCAGAGGTCTGACTGACTCTAGGTAGGTGAAACCTACTCGACTTCCTCAGAGAGGGATCCCTCAGATGCACAGAAAGGCTCAGACTGGCCTGAGGACACACAGCAGGCATGTGAGACCCTGGGGAAGGGGAAGCTCCAGCCGACTTGGGGTGGGATGGATGGGCTTGGGTAGGAGGAGTTGCATACCTGAGCAGGAAGGTAGAGGTGTCCATGACGATGTTGCTGGAGAGGGTGAAGGTCTCAGCGGTGACAAGGACACGTACGGGGAGGTAGAGGGGCCTGGGAGGGAAGGGGTCACATATGGGCTGGGGCAGGTTCCTTGCTCATGAGAGCCTGGCCCCAGCCCCAGGCCCCCAGGCCCCTGAGCCTGGGTACCTGTAGTCCATGGCACAGGAGAACAGGTGGACGTGTAGGATGGTGATGACCGTTGGAGGCAGGTAGCCCAGCACTGGGTCATCCAGGACATCTAAGAACTCCAATAGCTTTGGGGGCCAGAGGAGAGGTACATGAGGGTGAGGGAGCTTCTTTCTTCCCCAACCCCCCACCCCGGCCCAGCCCCCTACTTGCGGCCCACCAGCTGTCCACTGCACCCTGGCCTAGGGGCTCCATCCCCAAGTCAGCTCCAGTTCAAGGTCAGCTCTGGCCCAGCCTGCCCCTCGCACCTGCCTCATCCAGGCCTGGAGACCCTCCCGCCACACCCCCTTGGCTCACCTGAGAGTGCCAGCTCTGCTCTGGCAGGGCCATGCGGTGGTGCAGGGTGGCCCTGTGCAGCCGCAGGGTCACCAGGAACTCCTGGGGGGCAGGGCAGAGTCAGCACGGGAGCCCCAGGGACCCGGGAGGCAGAGCCCTGAGCAAACTGGTGGGCCAGAAGCAGGCGGGCCTGTACCTTGACATTCCTGTGGGGGTCCAGCTGGATGCGCACCGCGGTGGACAGCATGTGGGGGCCCCGGCCCTGGCCTCTGCGGCCCGAGGCTCCTTGTTCAGTCACCCCGTCCTCTGATGGGTAGATGGTCCGGGCCAGCTGGGCCGGGGGAGCAAAGGTGGGCAGCTCCAGGCGACCGGGCAGTGGGTAGTCATCCACGGCCGCTGGGGAGGTATCTGGTGAGCTCCTCTGCCCAGCTGGTGGACGACCCACTCTACCCAGGGCACGCATCCCTCCTGAGAGACCACCCCTGACCATGGACCCCTGGGACCCATGGCAACTGGCCCCCAGCCCTCACACCTCGGTGGTAGAGTGCTGCCTTCTCAGCTTCCAGGCAGAAGTAGCCGAGCCCTGGCTGGCCTCGGTACTGAGAGACGCTGAAGATGGTGCCTTGTTCCATATCCAGCACCAGCTCCCCGTGGGTGCCCTCCAGCCGCTTCCCACACTCGTCCTGCAGACAGAGCGCACAGCCTGGCCTCAGAGGCTTTACTCTGCAGCCCCCATGCCCTCGGGGCCAGGGGGCCTCCAGAGCCCTGGTCTGACTAGGATTGGCTCTGGCCACTCTCCAGACTGCTGCAGGTCCGGGGAAGCACCCAGAGGAGAAGGGTCACCCTCCCTGTCTACCTCCAAGCATCGGATGGTGCCTGCTCGGACCCCGAGCCTTACCTAACCCTAACCCTGAGTGCCTTACACATGGCAGGTGCTAGTAAGCGGCTGATGGGGCATGATGGGATGGGTGGAGTGGCATGGGTGGGTCGGGGGGGCAGGTGGGTGCTAATGGCTGGGCAGGCCACACTTGGACCCCAGTGGGGCTTCTGTTTCCCACATTCCCAACTCGGAGCAGCTCACACAGGCCTGGTTTTCTTGCCAGTGGGGGCTCTGAAGTCAGGGGTCCCTGCCCCTGGGCTGTCCTCACCTTGGTTTCACAGTGGGCGGTGATCCGGCCCTTCAGCACCGTCACCAGTGCAGAGAAGGTACTCTGGGACCGAGGGCTTCGGGACTCACGGGCAAGGGGCTGGGGGGCACCTGACGCCCCCACTGAGAAGTGAGTGTCCTCATCATCTGAGTCCGAGTCTAGGGTGAGATCAAGGAGCTGAGTGGCAAGGAGACCTGGAGGTGGGGGGAGGGTCTGCCCCGGCCCCTGGGACCCCACCGGAGCACCCCTCCTACCCAGCTTGAAGGCAGACTTGCACATCTTGAAGCTGTCGTGCCAGAAGCCTGAGGCATCTGGGCAGCCAGCGGGGGGAGCGGCGGGGGCCGGGGTGGGAAGCAGGTCTGCGGGCTCCCACATGAGCAGGTCGTTGTTGATCCTGGGAGGACGGTTGGACCATGGCAGTGAGAGGGGCCCGGCCCAGGCCCTGGCCACCCCCGCCCCGCCCACAGCATCACCTGTTGTAGAGGCTCTCGTAGACCTCCTTGCTGGGCAGGAAGACATGGGCGGCGGGCAGCATCACTTCTAGGCTACAGCGGGACAGCGCCAGGGCCCGGTTCTGAAAGGTCCTCATCTCTTCAGGGTCTCCAGGGATCACCATCTTGAGGGGGGCGGGTGGGGAGAGCAGGGAAGGGGATGCGAGAGACGTCAGGGCCTGCTGCTGGACTTAGAATCTGCTTCCTGAACTCCAAATGTCATTCACACGAGCCTCCTCTGCTGGGATGTATGACAGCCATCTTGTCTGGTCTGAAGGACTGACTGCATGTGAACCCTGCTCCAAGGGGCCTCACTTATGTTACCTCCTCTATCCTCAAGGCAGGCCCATGAGACGGGTCATTACACCCACTCTCTAGATGCAGAAGCTCATCTGTTGCTCACTTTCCAGGAGGTTGGACAATCCCCTGAGATGACACCGCCACTGAGTGGCAGAGCCTGGATTCGAACCGAGGCCGTTTGGACCAGAGGCCAGGCGCTTACCTGCCTCTCACTCAACCCTCAGCACCTTCAGAGAAGAGGATCCTGAGGCCCAAATGTCCACTGCTGAGAAATGGCTGATAGGATGGGGTCATAATCTTCCCCACTAAAGCCCATGGCCCAGGGTGCTGCCCTCGCCATGGCCCTCACTCTTGGGCCCCACAAGCTGTGGTGTTTCTGACTCTTCACTGACCAGAGACAATGGAAGATATGAAATTCTCACTGGTGCTGAGTCATATGTTATCTGGCCCTGCAGGTGGTCTTGTCCCCCTGGCCCACAGCCACCAAGTGGCTCCAGAGAGACTCAGAAAGCCTGGACCTCACCTCTTCCGTCTCGTACATGGTCCTTTTGGAGGAGAAGGGCGAGGGCTCGGGCTCCCGAAGGTCGCACAGGTTCTCAGCCGACAGTTCCAGATCCTCTCCCTTCTCCGGGGCCATTTCCCACTGTGCAGTGAGCTGGGGGTTCAGGGTCACCACTACCCTGCCAGGACACAGGCCTGTCACTGGCCTGCGGGGCCTCCCTCTGCCCTCAGTAGCAAAGCCCTCCTCTCCTGTCTGCTCCTTCCAGAGCCCCGACTTACTGGGGCAGGAAGTACTTGTGCCCAGGGCTCTTGGGATCCAGAGCTTTGGAGACCCGCAGGCAGGGGACGGGCAGCTTCTCTCCATCTTCATAAGTGACTGGAGGGGATGGGGAGGGGTGGGGGTCGTCACTGCCACCTTTCCCCATCTCTTCCTCAACACCAGGTGGGTCAGTGGGGGCCTGGAGCCTTGCCCACGACAACTGTGTTTTATTGTTTATGGACCTGTGCCCTCCCTTGCATCCACAGTCTGCAACAGCCCTGGGATAAACGGTCCACTCTGCCCACTGCGCATAGGAGCACGGGAAATGGGCAGTGAGGGCACCTCACAAAGCAGATGAGGCCTGGACCCCACTTATGACCCAGCCTATTCCAGGACCCCAAGCCCACCTCTCCCAGAGGCCTCAGCCCCCTACCCAAGGGGTTGTCTCCTGGGGGAGTCTTACCGTGAAGGTCAGAGCAGGTAAGTTCCAGGCGGGTGGGGCCTGGGGGACCAGGCCCACTGTTCAACTCTGACCGGAACTGGGGCTCAGTCAGCTCCAGTCTCAGCTGCTCAGCCCGCACAGCCCGGCCCGCCCAGGGGTCCCGCTCAGGCCGCAGGTCAGCGATAGGGAAGCGCAGCTGCAGTGTGGCCCGAGGTGCTGAGAGCCGCACCAGCGTGTGCTGCTCGGCTGCTGGTGGGGGCTCTGTCTGCAGGGGGAGAATCAGAGCTGCGGCCACCCCACCCCCATGGTCAGGAGCCAGATGATCCGTGCCCCACTCTCCACCCTGGTTGTGCCTCTCACCAGCAGGCCCACAGGCAGCTCAGGAGGGGGTGTGGTGGCCAGGTGCAGCAGGGCAGCGAGCCGGTCCAGGGCCCCCAGTTCCACATCTGCCTGGAAGTTGGCCAGGTCCAGGGCCAGTTCTGAGTGACAACGGCAGGCAGGTGGGCGCCGGGGCCGGCTCTGAGGGGGAGGGTGCTCAGGTCAGCGAGGGCTGTGTGGTGGGGGAGGTGAGGGCAGGATGGGCAGGGGTCCCCGTGAGCGAAAACAGGAGGAACACGGAGCCCTCCCAAGTTGTGAGGAGAAGAGCTCGGGGAAGGGACCCAGGAGGGGAGCAGGGTGTCATGGCCTTCTCAAGGCAGACAACCACGTTGCCCAGAACCCACCATCCCAGCCCTACAGGCTGGCAGGGCTTTGCCATGAGCCAGGAGAAGGGCCGAGAGGATGGCATGCATGTGGCCCAGAGGCATTTCAGGGCTCCGGATGGCGCACAGGGAAGGGGGTAGAGGGTGGGCACAGGGAGGCACCACGGGAGGCTGGTGGGGGGCAACTCCCACAGCAAACAGCCAAGGGGCCTGGAGTCGGATGGGTTACCTTGGGCCCTCGGCGCAGGGTCTGTGTGTGGCGCAGGTGAGCGCAGGGCTGAGCCGAGGCCTGGGATCGCAGGCTGTTGGGGAAGCTCAGGATCTGGGCAGGGATGGGGAAGATGGCAGGGTCAGGCTGAGTCCCCACGCCCACCCTCACCTCCAGGCCCAGCTGCACGGCACGCACAGGCTATCAGCCCTCACCTCTGCATACTCAGGCTCCGAGGCGCCCCTGGGCCACAGGCACTCCAGCACCTCTAGCTGCCCGAAGTGCACTTCTGTGCTGGTGACCCGCCGGCCCCTGCTTGTCTGCAGCTCCCAGGACAGCTGCACGGCGGCACCCGTTAGCCTACAGGGAAGAAGCTGGGTGTCAGAAGGGGGGACTTCAGGGGCTCGGGGAATCCCCTCATGCTCAGGCCCGCCTTGGGCTTGTACCGGACATGGCTGCAAGGACAGGCCCTCTGGAAGCGCGGTCGGAGACGGTGCAAGTCATGGGAGCCGAAGGACCCATCCACCGTGGCATCAAACTCGGCAAAAAAGTGGGTGGTGAGGTCAGGTGGTCCAGAAGATGGGGCAGATGTCTGAAGCAAGGTCAGGGTCACACCCCCTAAGGTCATCTTCAGCAGTGAGTCAGGGCGCAGTATGTTCGAGGAGGTCACTGGGGCTGTCCTGCCTGAGAGGACAAAGGCTTCACCAGAGGTTCCCCAGAGCTCGTGAGGACCCCAGGTCAAGTGACAGTCAGACACTTGGGCTCGGGGCTGGGAGAAGCCTTGGCCGAGGTGAACCCTGACTCCAGCTGGGGGCTTGGCCAGGCAGGGGTGACATGAAGCCTTGTTATGTCAGACCCTGAGTCCAGGCTCGATTCAACCCGCTCAAGGAAACTGGACAAACTGGAGGTGATAAAGCACTTACCCAGTACCCAACACATATAAGCTCTCAAACATACAGCTTGGCGGGGTCAGATCTTATCCCTCATGAAAGGAGAAACTGAGTCTCCAAGAGTTTAAGTACTTGGGCCAATGTCACTGACTCTACCGCCTGCGCCCCCAGGGAATCCCCCAGTGTCACTGACTCTGAAATCCAGGCTCTGTCCATCACACTGCCACCTCCCATGAGCGTCCCCACAGAACCAGGTCACCAATGGTGGACCCCCAGGCCTCCTGCACACACATAAGCAACATGACCCGACACCGCGCCTTCCTCCAGCTCTCCCTGACCTGGGAGCACTCACCGGTTGGGGGAGCCTGGGCAGAGAGCCGGCGGGAGGCTGTGGTACTGTGCACAGAGGAGCCCAGGTCTACATCGGAGAGCGAGAGCTCAGACACAGCTGAGGCCACACTGCTTGTGAGGCCCGCCATGGAAAAGAAGAGGTCTGTGGGCCAGAGGAAGGGGTCTCAGAGACGGCCAGGCTCGGCCCCCCGACCCCTGCACCCATACTGGACTCCCTGTCAATTGCCAGGGCTAGCTCCACACCCACCAGTACTCTCCAGGTTGACAAGGGGGTTTGAAAGAGGGTCTGGGCTGAGGGGCTCAGTCCCAGTCCCCGCCTGCAGCTGCTGGTTCAGATCTTGTTCAATCAGCCATAGGTCTTCAGCACCGAGAGGGCGGCTCTTGTTCAGCTTGTCCACCAGGCTCTCGGGGTCTGCAGGGGAGGACACAGCCTTGTGTCAGTCCCGTCTGCCTGCCCCTTCCCAGCCATCCTCCCCCGCCCTCCGGACTACCCAGACGCCTCACCTGCAAGGCTCATGGCGCCAAGCAGTTCCTGAAGCTGCTGGAGCTGCTGTGGGGTCAGGAGCAGGTGCAGGGAGCCCAGCTGTCCACACACCTCCAGCTGGGGGAGGAGCAAGCAACCATGGAGCCCACGCCAGCCGCTGCAGCCACCCACCTGCCCTCACCCTGAGGAGGCAGCCTGCCAGCCGCCAGGCTGAGCTCGGCCACCAACTAGCTGTGCGACCCTGGCCCCAACTTGACCACACTGAGCCTCTGTTTCCCTGTTTCCCCAGTTGCCTAGAAGGCAGTGAGCTCCCCCCTTCCAATGACCTCGCTCTGTCCCAGGGAAGACCAGCTCTGCTGAGAAGGACGCTGAAATGGGGCATACTTCCTTGTCCCCAGGGATCTGGGAACCCACCTTGGGGCCCGGGAAGGCCTCATTCTGCTTCAGTTTCACTGTCAGCTCCAGGCACCCTGAGCAGCTGCCTATCTGCAAGGGCGGCTCTGGGGGTCCTTCCTAAGAGACGAGATATAGGAAAGGAGGAGTCGAAAAGATGTGGTCAAGGTGGCACTAGCGGTAAAGAATTCACCTGCTGATGCAGGAGACACAAGAGATGTGGGTTCAATCCCTGGGTCGGGAAGATCCCCTGGAGGAGGAAATGGCAACCTGCTCCAGTATTCTTGCCTGGAAAATTCCACGGACAGAGGAGCCAGGTGGGCTACAGTCTAAGGGACCGCAAAGAGTCGGACACAACGGAACACGCACGTGATCAGAAGGGGTGGAGAGGGGCAGTTGGGTCAAGGGCCAGCGAGGACAGGGATTCGAAGGAGAAAGAGACTGTGAGGACCAGAGTCAGCCCACCTGTTGCGGGAGCTCCTCGAAGTGCAGGCGGACCCCCATCAGCTGCAGCAGCTTGTGGAGGAAGGCAGGAGGCTGGTGCACATCCACCGGGGGCGCCTGGCTTGGGTCTCGCACTGCCTCATCACAGTACTCCAGTCTGGGGAGTGGAGGATCAGACAGTGCCTGGGCCACCGCGAGCTGGGGCTCCCCGCCACGCACCGTATTCTAGAAGTCTGGGGGCAGGGACGTCTGGCCCACAGAGCTACCGCATTGTAGCCAGGCCATCCTGGAATGCCACGACCAGCTCTTGCTCCTCAGACCCTCAGTGTGTGACCTGATCCTGAGGGGCCCAGCCACCCTGGCCCTGCACTACCTGGCCCCTGGACACCACTCTAGACTCCCAGCACAGTCTACCTCCCTCTGCCACGGCCACAGCCCAGGCCCACTCAGACTTGCCCTGGGATGGGGATGCGGGCAGGGCCAGGGCCATTCAGCAGCCCCTCGCTCCCCTCCTCATTCACACAGCCCACCCGCTTGGCCTGCCCCTACCTCTGCACGTGGGCCTCCACTGCCACGCCACGCTCCCCAGTGCCCGGCGAGTGCTCCACTCTCACGACAGTATCCAAGAAGGTGACCTTGATCCTTCGCAGTACTGAGGGGTGGGGAGGGGGGTCTCAGGTCAGGCAGAGCAGTGAGGGCCAGACAATTTCCCTGTCAGGCAGCAGCTTGCTGCCTGAGGTCCTTGCGCTAAGGGCCGTGGAGGGGCCTGCTCACCAGTCTCAATGGTCTGGGCGAACATCTCCAGTCCTTCCAGGGGCTGCGGTGGCTCAGAGGGCTCAGGCAGCCCGTCCCGCAGGCACTCCTGAGCCAGCTGCATGCTCGTGGTCATGCACGAGGCCCAGCTCTGTGAGTCAGCAGTCCCCGGCCCTGCAGGTAGGAAGAGGGTCTCGGCAGGGGGGCCTAGTCAGATCCTGGGTGCCCAGGCCCACTCCCACTGTCTGCTCCCCTCCCCTCCCCCCAACCTGAGCTTCACTCTGCTCTTACCTGGGCCCTGGCGGGGTTGTAAGGTGAGCTGTAGGCCTGACACATGCACAGTGCAGTGGTCAGTGAGCAGGGCAGCCCAGGGCACAGCCACTTCAATGGAGCCCACGAAGCCTTCCACCAGCTCCAGTGGTGACTCCATAGACTCCAGTACCTCATTCACAGACTGAGAGCAAACAGGAGGCAAAGCCAGCTCAGGGAACTCCCAAACCCAGCTGTCTCCCTGGCTACTGCAATCCTCACCAGGCTGTTCCACCTTGGAGAGCACCCTTGCTCTCCCTCCCTCCACGTGCTACTTACAAAATCCTACCTTTGTTCAACTGATCCCTACTCTTGGCTGCCCTATTACTGTACAGTCCAACATGCCCAGTCTTTCAAACCAGAGGAAGGGGGAGCTGAAGGAGGAAGAGGAGGGAGCCAGGCAGAGGGGGTGGAAGGGAGGGTTCCAGACAGGGGAACAGCCGAGAGTGTGGCAGCCCACGTTCACCTGGGCGAGCATGGGGTTTAAGCGGAGTTTCCGGGAGAGGCAGGCAGGGGCTGACTTGAGCTGGAAGGGGACCCCCAACTCCACCTGGTGTAGCTGCACCTCTCTCTGAGGCACCTCTCTCTGCCCCTCCCGTTACAAATAGAGGGGCAGCCCCCTGCACCAGTCTGGGAGCTCCCTGGCGGCAGGAGCCCACCTGCCTTCTTGGTGTGACTCTAGGCGCTGTGTGGTACCACCGGGAGAGGGCCTCAGTAAACCTTTGTTGGATCCATGAATAAAATATACAGCAGAACCAGAAGGCCCAGAGATCAAGTCCAAATTCCTTACCCAGAGATCCACAGATGAGGAAACGAGGCCTAAACAGAAGGGACTCATCTAGTCAACCCGCGTACTCTGGGAACTGAGACTGAGACCCGGGCTTCTCTCTTCCTCCTATCGCAGGGTCCCCAGGGACTAGGCTTCTCTGGGGGTCCACAAGGTAGGGGCTGCAGGCCTGGCAGCTTGGAGAAGGGCGGGCATATTGGGAAAGAACTTGCATTCCACCAGGGCTCAACTCCTCCCTGGAGGCCAGGAAAGAAAGTAGCCTAGCTAGGAGCCAATTCACTCCCCAACCAGAGGGCAGGGCAGGTGGGAGTGTAGAAAGATGCAACCTACCGGTTTGGGCCAGCCTAAGAGGCTGAGGTTAGAGGTCAGAAAAGGTCTTCTGCACTGGGATTCACAGGTAAGAAGTGTCACCAACTCTGGGCCTGGGGGTCTCCTCTGCTCCACATTTGCTCAGGAAGGCCTGGTCTACTATAAAGCCCAACTCTCCCTGCCCAGACTATATTGAGGTGAGGCACACTGTCTGCTCCCCTAGAAAACTGAGAAGCCCCTGTCCTCATGGGGGCTTCCCTGGTGGCTCATTTGGTAAAGAATCCACCTGCAATTCGGGAGACCGGGGTTTGATGGCACCCACTCCAGTATTCTTGCCTGGGAAATCCCATGGACAGAGCAGCCTGGCAGGCTGCAGTCAATGGGGTCACAAAGAGTAGTACACAACTTAGCGACTAAACCACCAACCACCACCTGTCCCCTTGCCCACCCCTGTTGCTATGGACTTGAGGGCTAACCCTAACTCTGGTCTTTTGTCTCTAACTGGAGGCTCCTTTGCAACTTCCCAGGTCAGCTGTACCGTGAGTCACAGCTCTTCACCGCCCCCAGCCTCGGGCCTCTGACCCAGACCTTATTGCTCTCTGCTTGCCCAGAATCTCTCTTCTCTCTGCCTCAGGCCAGACCTCTCCACCTTTCCTCCGGGGCTTTCCTCTAGGTGATGCTAGATGCTGATGCCCAAGCCCCTCCCCAAACACCCATTTGGTCCATCCCACTCTCCCCAAAGCAGGAAGTAGGCAGCAGTGGCAGTCACACAAAGTGTTGATCAACAAGGGTGCTGACGCGGTTGTTGACCATCCATATCCGGAGATGAACACCACCCACTGAGCCTGGGACATAGGGTCAGGAGGTCAGGGCACCTTTTCCACAGGTGCCCACAGCAGGGTCCTAGACCCCTTCCAGACTTCCCCAATCAGCTGTATGTCCCAACTCGGCCACATCCCTGGCCTGGTCCCACCAGAGCCCCCTCCTTCCTGCGATCCATCCTCATCTTCTCCTTAGCCCCTTGACACCACCCTCAACTTTGGCCCCCAATTTGATACGCTTATCCTGGCATTCTCCAGAAAAGTGACATCCGGCTCCCCAGCCTCAGTTTCTCTTCCTGCAAAGAAGAGGCAGGGACCCCTTCCCGTCTAGCTTCTGGCTCTGGAGGCGATTGGCTGGGGTCCATCTGACCCCTGGAAAGGGCCGGACGCCCAAGGCCTCTCCACTCCGGTGCCCGGTCCCTTAGGTCGACCCTTTCGCAAGCAGCCTCAGGCCACTGAGCCCCCGAGTCTGACCCTTCCTGGGTTCGGATCCTCACCCAGATCTCCAGATGTATATCCCGCAGGGCAACGCTGCCCTTGTACAGATCCAGGCTGAGCTGGTCCAGGCTGAGGTGCTCCTGGAAGAAGTGACCCAAGTAGTGGTGCAGCAAGTAGCGGCAAACCCGCTCTTTCACACAGTTCGACCACGGCCATAGCCATCGTGACATCTCGGGGACCGCCGGGCCCGGGCCGCCTCCACTCGCTGCCTGCCAGCGCTCCCCGTTCGGTTGCGCTGTTCACTAGAGTCCCCGGCTCACCCCGCCGCTTCTCTTAGCGCCAGGCCGCACCCCCGGACGCCCGACCACGCCCCCCACGCTCACTGCCATTGGTCACAAGGGCGAGGCCTACTGATTGGCCGCGGGGGCGGAGCCTTCAGGCGCGAAAAAGGGACTGGGCTCCCAGTACGATATAGAGCTCCCGATATTGATATACGCTTGCGTATAAATTCTGTGTGGGTGGACCTTTAACCTCTCCTACGGGCTCCGGGAAGGCTGTAGCTTGAGGTGCCAGCCCTTCAAAGGAATGCGCATGTGCCGACTCGTCCAACTGGTACTTGAGGTAGTTGAGGAGGATTTAAAGGGACAGTGTCCCATTAAACTTAGTAAAAGCTTTCTAGAGGACTACTCAGTATCAGAGTGCGACCCCGTAGACGGCAGCCCACCGGGCTCCGCCGTCCCTGGGATTCTCCAGGCAAGAACACTGAAGTGGGTTGCCATTTCCTTCTCCAATGCACGAAAGTGAAAAGTGAAAGTGAAGTCGCTCAGTCGTGTCCGACTCTTAGCGGCCCCATGGACTGCAGCCCACCAGGCTCCTCCGTCCATGGGATTTTCCAGGCAAGAGTACTCGAGTGGGTTGCCATTGCCTTCTCCAGCACTCACCTCTAGAAACAATTAAGTGAAAATATTTGCATTTTGAGCATTACTTTGCTAGCATGTGAGATGCTTTTGAACTGTGGTGTTGGAGAAGACTCTTGAGAGTCCCTTGGACTGCAAGGAGATCCAACCAGTCCATCCTAAAGGAAATCAGTCCTGAACATTCAAGGGAAGGACTGATGCTGAAGCTGAAGCTCCAATACCTTGGCCACCTGATTCGAAGAAATGACTCATTTGAAAAGACCCTGATGCTGGGAAAGATTGAAGGCGGGAGGAGAAGGGGATGACAGAGGATGAGATAGTTGGAAGGCATCACCGACTCAGTGGACATGAGTTTGAACAAGCTCTGGGAGTTGGTGATGGACAGGGAAGCCTGGTGTGCTGCAGTCCGTGGGGTTGCAGAGAGTAGGATATGACTGAGCGACTGAACTAAAGTGATTTGCATTTTGCAAAATGCTTAACCTTTCTCTATCTGGTTCAACTCTCACAGCAACCCTCTAATGTATAGACTATTGTAACCATTTTATAGAAAAGGAAACAGATTTATAAAGGTTGCTATGAGCCCATAATGAAGGAGGTCTCACCTGGAATGCTTGAGAGGAGATTAACGGATCTTCCCTTCTCTTTGTACTTGGTCAGGCCTCCAGCCCCTCTCCCTGTGATAATAATAATAGCTTTTAGTATCTCTAATCCTAAAATCCAACAAAGAATGGATTCTAACCCCTTTGAGCAGGGGTTTATTATTTTGCACAGCCCTTGAACTAAGAATGGTTTTTACATATTAGAATAGTTGGAAATAACCAAAAGAAGAGTAAGATTTCATGACCTAAATAGCGTGTGAAATTCACACGTGTCCACAAATAAGTTTTAGTGGAAGATATCTATGCTCATTTGATTAAATACTCTAGGGCTGCTTTCTTTTTAAAAACTTTAATGAATTAATTTGGCTGCGTAGCCGCAGCACGTGGGATCTTCCTTGTGTCATTCAGCCCACGGATTCTCTAGTTGCAGTGCAAGCTTAGTTGCTCCTCAGCATGTGGGATCTTAGTTCCCTGACCAGGGATCAAACCTGTGTCCCCTGCATTGCAAGGCGATTCTTAACCACTGGACTAGCAGGAAACTCCTTAGGGCTGCTTTCTTGCTACAGCAGAGTTGAGTACTTGAGACAGAGCCCTGCAAAGCCTGAAATATTTATTTTCTGGCCCTTTACAGACAAATTTGCCCACTCTTGCCTTACAGGTTTGGTCACACAAGATCCCTTACATCAGATGACTTAAGAGATACTCACAGGTAATTATAATCCCATTTTAGCCTTACAAGAGAGATGAACTCTACTGAAATCTAAAACCAAAAGTTGGCCTGAAGCTCAAAGGTCAGGGATCTGGATTCCAATCCCAGCTCTGTGTGGCCTCAGGCAAGTCACTGCTCCTATGGTGAGCCTGTTTTAATCCCTTTAACCTGGGGTTGGGTTAGACAGCTCATTACCTGAAGAGACTGAAGAGAGAATTGTTAGAAACACTAGGCAGGCCCCATTCTAGGAGGCCAGCTAATAAGATGCTGCTCAGAAAATGCTTGTGGAATGAATCAAGAGGTCTGCCTGACTCCCATGATAGGCCAGGAGCAGAGCTATGTTCATCAAGTGTTTATTAAATTAATAACAAAAATAACAGGTCTTCCTGGTGGTCTAGTGGCTAAGAATATGCCTGCCAATGCAGAGGACAGGGGTTTATTGACTTGAAAAACAGCCAGAACCTAAAAATTGAGGTCCTCCCCTGGACAGCAAGGATATCAAACCAGTCAATCCTAAAGAACATCAACCCTGAATATTCATTGGAAGGACTGGTGCTGAAGCTGAAGTGCCAATACTTTGGCCACCTGATGTGAAGACCCAACTCATTGGAAAAGACCCTGATGCTGGGAAAGATTGAACGCAGGAGGAGAAGGGGACGACAGCGGATGAGATGGCTGGATGGCATCACCGACTCAGTGGACATGAGTTTGAGCAAACTCAGGGAGATAGTGATGGACAGAGAAGCCTGATATGCTGCAGTCCATGGAATCACTAAGAGTCAGATGTGATTTAGAGACTGGACAACAAAAATCTGAGAGTCATGTTTTATCTGGGAGACAGCATTTCAGGTGACCCTGAGAGAGCTGATCTTAGGAGGTTGGGTTGGTTGGGTGGGAGGAATCAGGTTAAATAGAAGTTTGCAACAAAGGGCAGATAGTCTGAACATCAAAAGTATTTTTGTAAATTAGAGGAAACCAGAGTTCCCAAATTAAGGAATTAAGTGCCTTTTTTCTGTACGGGAAGATGCAAGAGTCTGGCCTCACTGAAATCATCCCTTTCCTGTGCACCTCAGCTGTCTAGGGCCAGTATCTTGTGCTTTTCACATCCTGAGTTCCTCAGTGCTCAGCGTGGGGAGTGGCTGCAATCTGATGTCTGTTATATCTCAGGTATTTTTCTCTTTCCTGAGTGCCCTTAGGGCTCAGGAATTCACATTTGGAGGTTGGGAATCCTGATGACTGTGATATCCTTGTTGACTGACATGGCAGGAAATACTCCATTTCTCAGGTTGGATCCCTGGTCTGGGAAGATCCCACATGCCGCAGAGCAACTAAGCCAGTGCACCACAATTACTGAGCCCATGCACTGCAACTACTGAAGCCCGAGCATCTAGAACCCGTGCTCTGAAACAAGAGAAGCCACCACAATGAGAAGCCTGTGCACCACTGTGCAGAGTAGCCCCCACTGGCCACAACTAGAGAAAGCCTATGGGCAGTAACAAAGACCCAGCGCAGCCATAAACTGTAGCCCATCAGACTCCTCTGTCCATGGAATGCTCCAGGCAAGAATACTGGAGTGTGTCAGTTCAGTTCAGTCACTCAGTGGTGTCTGACTCTTTGCAACCCCATGGACTGCAGCATGCCAGGCTTCCCTGTCCATCACCAGCTCCTGGAGCTTGCTCAAACTCATGTCCATCGAGTCAGTGATGCCATCCAAACATCTCATCTTCTGTTGTCCCCTTCTCCTCCTGCCTTGAATCTTTCCCAGCATCAGGGTCTTTTCCAATGAGTCATTTCTTTGCATCAGGTGGCCAAAGTATTGGAGTTTCAGCTTTAGCATCAGTCCTTCCAATGAACATTCATTCAGGACTGATTTCCTTTAGGATTGACTCGTTTGATCTCCTTGCAGTTCAAGGGACTCTCAGGAGTCTTCTCCAACACCACAGTTCAAAAGCATTAATTCTTCGGCGCTCAGCTTTCTTTATAGTCCAACTCTCACATCCATATGTGACTATTGGAAAAACCATAGCTTTGACTAGACCGGCCTTTGTCGGTAAAGTAATGTCTCTGCTTTTTAATAAACTGTCTAAGTTTGTCATAGCGTTTCTTCCAAGGAGCAAACGTCTTTTAATTTCATGTCTGCAGCCACCATCTGCAGTGATTTTGGAGCCCAAGAAAATAAAATCTGTCACTGCTTCCACTGTTTCCCCATCTATTTGCCATGAAGTGATGGGCCCGGATGCCATGATCTTAGTTTTCTGAATGTTGAGTTTTAAGCCAACTTTTTCACTCTCCTCTTTCACTTTTATCAAGAGGCTCTTTAGTTCTTCTTCACTTTCTGCCATAAGGGTGGTGTCACCTGCATATCTGAGGTTATTGATATTTCTCCCGGCAATCTTGATTCCAGATTGTGCTTCATCCAGCCCAGCATTTTGCATGAGGTACTCTGCATGTAAGTTAAATAAGCAAGGTGACAATATAAGCCTTGACATACTCCCTTCCCACTGGAGTGGGTAGCCTTTCCCTTCTCTGGGTGATCTTCCCCACCCATGGTTTGAACCTGGGTCTCCTGCATTGCAGGCAGATTCTTTATTGTCTGAGACACCAGGGAAGCCCAAATAAATAAATAAATCTTAAAAAAAAAAAAGACACTATGAATTGAGCCCATGTGATGTCTGGACCTTGGGCTTTTGTCACTTTACAGGCATGGCCTCATCTACTCTTCACCACAAAGGCTCATGAGGGAGGCACTATGGAAACAGGTGGGGAGACGGGCAGAGCACAACTTTTGAAAAAATGACATAGCATGAGGACAGAACATAAACTGATGAGAATCATATGGGTCCAAGATGGCAGACAAGTCAGTTTCACAAGATCTTGATCCTCGATCAGCGAAATGACACACCAAGAGGCACCATGACAGTTCCAACCCACCATCAAAAGACCACAAAGTGGCCCAATTCCTGGAAATCTCCACTCCTTCCCCAAAATAGTTGGAATCATCCTCCCACTCATTAACCTATGAAATTGAAACTGAAAAAAAACTGAAAGTGTTAGTCGCTGAGTCATGTCTGGCTCTTTGAGACCCCATGGACTCTATATAACTCGCCAGGCTCCCCTGTCCATGGAATTCTCCAGGCAAGAATACTGCAGTGGGTTGCCATTGCCTTCTCCAGGGAGTCTTCCTGACCTAGGGATCGAATTCAGGTCTCCTGAATCGCAGGCAGATTCTTTACCACCTGAGCCCCCATTAAGCCCGTAAAAGCTATTTTGAGGCCGCTGTATTTGCCCTCTGTGATGGCCCACACTCTGTCTGTGGAGTGTGTTTCTCTCGGAATAAATCCACTTCTTACCTATCACTTTGTCTCTCACTGAACTGTTTCTGTGATGAGACATCAAGAACCTGAGCTTCACTAGGTTCTGAAAACAGGTACTGTGGGTTTTGGCTGGGTTTGAGTCCCAGCCACATGCGTTAAGAGTCCCAGACAGTGTGTAGGCTGGGTTTGAGTTCCAGCACATGGGGTCAGGATCTGCCCTGAGGTAAATGGTTTCAGTTTCAGGATGATTCAAGTGCATTACATTTATTGTGCACTTGATTTCTATTATGATTACATCCACTCCACCTCAGATGATCAGGCATTAGATCCAAGAAGTGGGGGTTCCCTACCCTAGACAATACAGAGTGAGCTCCACAGAAACCCAACAAATACAGTGGCCCTGGGCAGTGGACAACTGGATCCCAGAGAACTCAAGGGGCCTGGAGAAGCATGGGGCCAGATTACCTCCCCATAGAAAGAAAAGGGGGAGTGCCAGGCTTTGGGGGGCTTCTTGTACACATCAGATATGTAGGAACTCCTCAGACAAACAAGGTGCTCTAGGTCTCAGGGGTCCTGGGGGAAGGTTCTCCCTTAGATAGGAATGGTCCACCCAGAAGAAGCCCCTCACTGGGATCAAGATAGGTGTAGAAGTGATCAAAGAAGGTGGCCAGGGGGATGGTTTTTGACTTAACCAAGGGGGAGGGCCTGGATTTTGCATTTTGTCTAAATTGTGTTAAAATAGAGACTGCTCAGGTGGTCCATCAAGAGGTTCTTTAGTTCCTCTTCACTTTCCACCATTAGGGTGGTGTCATCTGCGTATCTGAGGTTACTGATATTTCTCCTGGCAATCTTGATTCTGGTGACTAAATGACAATAGTTGATCCCGTGACTAAGACTCCACGCTCCCAATGCAGGGGGCCCAGGTCAGATCCCTGGTCAAGGAACTAGATTCCACATGCCACATCTAAGAGTTCGCCTGCTTCAACTAAAAAACACAGAAGAGTCCTGCCTGCCACAACTAAGACCTGACACAGCCAAATAAATAAATATAATTAAATTGTGGTAAAATGTACATAATAAATTTTACCATTTCTACAAGTACAATTTAGTTGTGCTAAGTATATTCACCTTTGTTGTAGTTTAGTTGCTCAGTCGTGTCCGACTCTTTGCCACCCCATGGACTGCAGCAAACCAGACTTCCCTGTCCTTCACTGTCTCCCAGAGTTTGCTCAAATTCACATCCATTGAGTCGATGATACCATCCAACTATCTCATCCTTTGTTGTCCCCTTCTCCTTCTACCCTCCTCAGTCTTTCCCAGTATGAGGGTCTTTTCCAATGAGTTGACTCTTCACGTCAGGTGGCCAAAGTATTGGAGCTTCAGCTTCAGCAGCAGTCCTTCATATGAATATTCAGGGTTGATGTCCTTTAGGATTGACTGGTTTGATTTCCTTGCTGTCCAAGGGACTTCCAAGAGTCTTCTCCACCACCACAGTTAGAAAGTATCAATTCTTTAGTGCTAAGCCCTCTTTATGGTCCAACTTTCACACCCATACATGACTACTGGAAAAACCATAGCTTTGACTAGATGGATCTTTTGTCGGCAAAGTGATATCTCTGCTTTTTAATATGCTGTCTAGGTTGGTCATAACTTTTCTTCCAAGGAGCAAGCCTCTTTTGATTTCATGGCTGCAGTCACCGTCTGCAGTGATTTTGGAGCCCAAGAAAATAAAGTCTGTCACTGTTTCCATTGTTTCTCCACCTATTTTCCATGAAGTGATAGGACCGGATGCCATGATCTTAGTTTTTTGAATGTGAAGTTTTAAGCCAGCTTCTTCACTCTCCTCTTTCACCTTCAAATCAAGAGGCTCTTAAGTTCCTTTTTGCTTTCTGCCATTAGGGTGGTGTCATCTGAGTATCTGAGGTTATTGATATTTATCCTGGCAATTTTGATTCCAGCTTGAGCTTCTTCCAGCCCAGCATTTCGCCTGATGTACTCTGCATGTAAGTTAAATAAGCAGGGTGACAACATACAGCCTTGATGTACTCTTTCCCCAATTCTGAACTAAGTCCGTTGTTCCATGTCTGCTTCTAACTGTTGCTTCTTGACCTGCATACAGGTTTCTCAGGAGGCAAGTAAGGTGGTCTGTTATTTCCATCTCTTCAAGAATTTCCCATAGTTTGTTGTGATCCACACAGTCAAAGACTTCAGTGTAGTCAATGAAGCAGAAGTAGGTGTTTTTCTGGAATTCTCTTGCTTTTTCTATGATCCAGTGGATGTTAGCAATTTGATCTCTGGTTCCTCTGCCTTTTCTAAATCCACCTTGAACATCTGGAAGGTCTCAGTTCACACACTGAAGCTTAACTTGAAGGATTTTGAGCATTACCTTGCTGGCATGTGAAATGAGCACAATTGTGCAGTAGTGTGAACATTCTTTGGCACTGCCCTTCTTTGGGATTGGAATGAAAACTGAACTTTTCCAGTCCTGTGGCCACTGCTGAGTTTTACAAATCTGCTGGCATATTGAGTGCAGCACTTTAACAGCAGCATCTTTTAGGATTTGAAATAGCTCAGCTGGAATTCCATCACCTCCACTAGCTTTGTTCATAGTAATGCTTCCTAAGGCCCACTTGATTTCACACTCCAGGATGTCTGGCTCTAGGTGAGTGATCACACCATCGTGGTTACATTGTTGTACAACTAATCTCCTGAACCTTTCATCTTGCAAAACCAATATTCTGTACTCATTAAACAGCAACACCAAAATGAGTGAATTTTGTGGTGTGTTAATGGTATCTCAATAAAGATGATTTAAAAAATAATTTTCAGGCTTCCCTGGTGGCTCAGTGCTAAAGAATCTCCCTGCCAATGCAGGAAACATCGGTTCGATCCCTGATTCAGGAAGATTCCACATGGCTTAGAGCTACTAAGCCCTGTGTACCACAACTATTGAGCCTGTGCTCTAGAGCCTGGGAGCCGCAACTGCTGAGCCCATGTGCCACAACTACTGAAGCCCTTGCTGTAGAGTCCATGCGCCGCAACAAGAGAAGCCACCACAATAAGAAGCCCTTGCACTGAAACTATTAACAGAGAGTAGTCACTGCTCGCAACAACTAAAGAAAAGCCTGCACAGCAAGGAAGACCCAGGATAACTGAAAATAAATAAATATTTTAAAATTATTTAAAAAAGTATTTGTCAACTCTTCAACCGCCATGTAACACTGTATCTATTTTGAGACACAGTTCAAAGGCTATTTCTTGCAGGAAATCTTATGTGTGTCTTCTACTCTTCAGTGCCCCAGTCCTCAGACTGAGGGTTGTACAAAGCACCAACCTTCCACGGCCGCTCTGGCCTGGAGACCCTCAGAGTCCAGAGCACTGGCCCTGGGGCCTTGGCTGGAGCTGGTGTGCTCCTGACTTAGGCTGGGAGGTGGGAGCCTGCGCCGCCGTCCCAGATTTTGATGGTAGGGTATGAAACCTTGGGCAAAGCACTTCTCCTCTCTGCTCCTCAGGGTCCTCATCAGGTTGGAGAAGGCGTGGTGGGCCTGCCCTTCCCCAGGTTTTTCTGTAGGGGTGTTGGAGAAGCTTCATCTCCAGAGCCTGGGAGTTGGACAAGGAGAAGAGTATGGGCTTCCATTTGACAGATGAGGTCACAAGGTCCAGATGGACAAGGCCTACTGAGCAAAGGGTTCTGTTCTGGATCTCAGCCTGGCTAAACTGCGGCCTTTGCTTTTCATTGCTCTGGTAAGTGGGTGCCCTTTGGGCACCCAGGCTCCCTCTGCAGCAGGCATGGTGGCTGGGTGGTTCCAAGGCAGCAGAGTGGCCAACAAGGCCTAGGGCAGGGTGAGGAAGACTCTGAAAAGGACCCCAGCCCCTCCCTGACTTCATCACCAGGTTTCATTGCCCACTCCTGGTGCTCCATGGACCAGTTGTTCATTCGGGCAGAACTTCTGGAGATTTCACAGCATAGGGTAGGGGATGGAGTCCAGGGGAATGAAGGGTGTTGGGGTCCAGGGTGCCAGGAAAGAGGCCCAGGACTGCAAGCTGGGAACTTTTGGCAGGATGCCAAACTCCTGGAATTTCACCTGTGCCTTGGATTCCCTGCCGCAGGGTTTTGAACAAGAGACCCCAAGAGCACATGTTAGGTCCCAGAGAGGCTAGGAGTTCCATCCAGGGAGGCTAGCTTGCTGGGGTGGTGTGGCAGCACCAGGGAGCACCTGCAGCTCTGATGGCCCCGCAAACCCGCGGGGATGTGCGGGCCGACTGGGGGAGGTGACTTGATGTCATCGTGAGAAGCTGGGCGGCGGGTGCCGGTGCGCACAGAGCCGGGGCTCCCGCGGTGCCGCGCGGGTCGGGTCCCCTGACTTGAGGAGAGGTCTGCGCGCTGCCCCGGCCAGCCCGGAGCCCGCCGGGCGCCCGCGCCCCGACCCGGGGCTGAGTTGGGGGCATGCTCCGGCCCCCCCGGAGCCGGAGAGAGAACCCAGGAGCACCGCCGCCCAGCGCCAGCGCCCCGAACCGAACCACTGCGAAGGAGCCCTCAGCAGCTGCTCCCCGCCCCACAGGCAGCCCCTGGAAGGCCCGCGACCGAAGTCTGGGCATCTGAGAAGTGAGTGTCCCCCCCCCCATTGGGGGGAAGATGAGATTTGGGGGTGAGGAAGGAGAAACTGAGGTTGGGGAGGGTGCCGGGTTGTAGGAGGAGGGTGGCATGGGGATAGGGCCCCCATTCTTGGAAGAGTCCCTGGTGACCCCGATTAGTGGAGCAGGGACGGGGTCCCCATTCTGTTAGGGGCCAGGGATGAGGGCCGAGGTCCCCATTCTAGATAAGGTCTGGCTTGAGGGAGAGGCCCTATTTTGAGGGGGTTGTTTTGGAGCCTGGGGCCTTTATGTCTGGAAGAAGGGATGCCCCTGCACCTCGTTTAGGGTCGGGCCAGGGTCGGAGGGCAGGAAGACGGGCTGTCAGCGGCAGCCCCACAGGCTGTCCTGAAAGAACTGACAGGCTCTCTGTCTCTTTCTTGCCGACTTCTCTGCCCTGACTTCTTTTCAAAAGAGCCAGGCTGGGAACCCTAGCTGGACTCTTCGGACCCTCAGGAAGGACCTGAAACCTGAGCCATCCTCCTCTCTACCGTGCTTGCCCCCCAGGACTGGGCAGTTGCCAAAGGTCCTGGGGGGCGCCCAGGACTGTGGTTGTGCCCACCCCATCCCCCCCACCTCCCCAGTGCACAGGATGGGCCCAAGTTAGTCAACCCAGCCTCATTCAGCATCCTGCAGGCCCAGAGGGAACCTCAGGGGCTCTGAAGGCTTGACCCACCGCCTAGCCGCCATGGAGACGAAGCTGCCCCCAGCGAGCACCCCCACCAGCCCCTCTTCCCCGGGACTGTCCCCTGTGCCCCCACCGGACAAGGTGGACGGCTTCTCCCGCCGTTCCCTCCGCAGGGCCCGGCCCCGGCGGTCCCACAGCTCCTCTCAGTTCCGCTATCAGAGCAACCAGCAAGAACTCACTCCACTGCCCCTGCTCAAAGGTGAGCCCGGCTGCTGGCCGCAAGGGGACCTGAATCCTGGAGTGGGCCAGCGAGCCTTGGGGGTGGGGGAGTGAGAAGCAGCTGGCAGCTGTGATCCGACGGAGTCTGGATGGCCCCTTCCGAGCAAGGGATGCCACCACCTGAGCTGACCCCCACCCCCCAGCCCTCTTGCCCTCTATGCTGACGCATGGCCTGACTGGCCTGTCATCCTTGGAGGTGGGGCATCTGGAGGTGGTGCCACCCTGGGGGGCAGACCAGGGCTAAGGGTGGGGCCTACAGCCTGGGTTCCAGGAAGCCACTAGCAGCCTGGCTGCTGCCAGGGTCCTGGAGCAGGTGCTCAGCATGACTCCCTGCAATCATGGTGTCGTCCCCCCACCTCTGGGTACAGGGCCCCACTAGCTGAGGCACAGGGCACCCGAGAGACTCCTAGTCCTGGCTCTTCTCCTCACTTCTGGCTCTTAGAACAGAGTACTGCCTAGGAGAGGGAGGCCGTGGCTGTTTGGGGCACCTGTGGAAGGCCCAGGCATCCAGGGTCTGTAACCATGCTTTCCAATCAGGCCATCATGTTCTCTGGGCCTCGGTTAGGATGAAGAGATGAAGCTCCTTTACCTCGCAAGAATGGAGGATGGGACAGAAGTGGTTTACTTTCTGCAAGGAGTGGGAGATGGCCCAGAAGCATGGGGCATGGGAGCAGAGGAGCCTGCCCTGGGGATTAGGAAGGCCCGCCCCTGCCCAGAGCTGCAGCAGCTAGGGCCCAGGCTCAGATCCCTCCTCCCTCCCCAGATGTGCCAGCCTCTGAGCTGCATGAGCTGCTGAGCCGGAAGCTGGCCCAGTGTGGGGTGATGTTTGACTTCTTGGACTGTGTGGCTGACCTGAAGGGGAAGGAGGTGAAGCGGGCGGCTCTCAACGAGCTGGTGGAGTGCGTGGGGAGTACCCGGGGGGTCCTCATTGAGCCTGTCTACCCAGACATCATCCGCATGGTGAGCACCTGGCACAGGGCTTGGTGCGCATGGGAACCCTTCTGCCTGCCCGCGGAGCTTCCAGGCAGAGAATAAACCTATACTCTTTGGCTTGGCCTTAGGGCCCATGCCTTCCCTCCTGACCCGTCTCCCAGCCCCACTCCTGCCCAGTACCCTGCCAGTGTAGGTCGCTCAGTGCCTCCTGGGCTTGTCCCACCCCGCCCTGTCGGGGCCTGGTGTGCATTCCCCACGTTCCTTGTCGCCATGGCCTAGCCCAGCTGCTGCCTCTTCCATGAAGCCTCTCTCAGTACCCAAACTAGAAATCTCCCTTTTGCTGCTTAGAAGGTCCGTAGACCTTACCATTTTCCATCTTGTCTTCCCTGCTGGACTGTACCTGATAGAGGGTGGGGATGTGTCTCATCTGCCCCTCAGTCCCCAACCCCAAGCCCAGGTCTTCCATGAACTAGATGTTCAGGTAATGATTGCAAAGGAGTGAACTGCTTGCTGAGGTGGGTGCTGAGGCCCGTTAAACTTTGGATGAGGGATGTCCTAGCTTCTGCCTCAGAGGGTTCTTCCTTAAAGAACCCTGACCTGCCCCTCAGATCTCAGTGAATATCTTTCGGACGCTGCCGCCCAGTGAGAACCCTGAATTTGACCCTGAAGAGGATGAGCCCAACCTTGAGCCTTCATGGCCACATCTTCAGGTAGGAGGGCTGAGGAAGACAGGGATATAAGTTTCAGAAGAGAACCAAGGAGGAGGTAGAGGGTCTCCTGAGGTCCTGGACTGTTGGCTGAGGGCCACAGGGCAGGATGAAGGGGAAGGCTGTTCCTGAACTCACTGTGTCACCTGTCCCCTCCTCCAGCTGGTATATGAGTTTTTCCTGCGTTTCCTGGAGAGCCCAGACTTCCAGCCCTCTGTGGCCAAGAGATACGTGGATCAAAAGTTTGTCCTGATGGTGAAGTGGGGAACCCAGGCCGGGTGGTGTCATGGGGCAGAGGCAGGCTCTCTGTGGGGGCATGGGGATAGGACAGAAGTAGCCTGGCTTGGTCTCTTTCCTAACCCCTGATCCCGGCTCCCACAGCTCCTGGAGCTGTTTGATAGTGAGGACCCTCGGGAGCGTGAGTACCTCAAGACCATCTTGCACCGGGTCTACGGCAAGTTCCTGGGACTCCGGGCCTACATCCGCAAACAGTGCAGCCATATCTTCCTCCGGTGGGTGCCTGCTGCCTGTCCAGCTGAGACCTGGGGAGGGAGTGGGGAGAGCTGTGGGAAGAAGAAGACAGAGGCAAAGGCTTCTGGGCTGGGGGACCCTGTAGAACTATGGTTTATCGAGTTTTTTCTTGGCAGCATCTGACGTAGTACTGCTTATACAAATCCTATGAGATCAACAGAGAAAGGGTATTTATTTCCGTTTTACAGATGAGAAAATAGAGGCTGAGAGATGAAATGGTTTGCAGGGACTAAGTCAGTTCAGGGGGCCTAGGATCTCAATCTTTTGATCTTTGTCGTACCAGGCCATAGGACCCAAAGAAAGGGATCTTTCTGTAAATATGTATTGAGCACCAATGCCTACTTGGCATCAGGGGCCCATATGGCCTTGTAGTTGAGACTGGCTCTTGAGCTTGATGGCCTGTGTTTGAGTTTGGTTCAAATATTTGGGTGAACTTGGGCAAAGTGTTTAAGCTCTTTCCTAGCTTCGTCTCTAGAATTGGAATGATAACTATACTAACACAGAGACAGTTGTCAAGATGAAATGAGGCAATGCCTTCGCTCACTGTAGCTCCTGGACCAAGGCTAGAACTCTGAAACCTTAGCTCTTATTGTTATTAGCTACAAAATAGGTGAGGAATGATCCCTGTCCTCCAGGAGCTCAGTGTGTTAGATCCCTTGCTTATTAACTTTAGGGCAAGTTTGATTGAGCGGTTGAGCCCTAATTTCTTCGTCTGTGTAATGGATCTAATAAACTCTACCTCTTGGGATAATTTTGAGAAATACATAGCACAGAACACATAGCTCTGTCATTCTTTCGGTTGATTAGCGTGAAGAGTGAAGGACTCAGGCTGAGTGCCTGTGGACTGGATGGGGATCGGTAATGAGAGTTAGGGTGTGGCAGATGATGCTTCATGGAAGAGAGGTTTGAGCTGGGACCCAGAGTGCCAGTGGTGGCTGGGCTGAGAGGGTGATGTAGAGGTGGGTGTGGATCCCAGTGGGGCCTGGTTTGGGGTTTGGGGAAGACAGCACAGCCTCTGGGTTAGGAGAGAGCTGGGTTGATGTGCAGGGCTGGGGTGGGTAGGCAGGGTGGCTAAGAGGAGGGTTGGGCCTGCTCTGACTGCCTTGAACTCTTGCGCATCCTTCTCTTCCTCTCAAAGGTTCATCTATGAATTCGAGCACTTCAATGGCGTTGCTGAGCTGCTGGAGATCTTAGGAAGGTGACTCTCTCTGGGCCTCCGCTGGAGCATCTGGAGGATTCTGGGAGGAGGGACTGAGGCCCAGTCATCCCAACCCTCTTCATCTCTTCTGTCCCGTCCTCAGCATCATCAATGGCTTTGCACTGCCCCTGAAGACCGAGCACAAGCAGTTCCTGGTTCGAGTCCTGATTCCCCTGCACTCGGTCAAGTCGCTGTCTGTCTTTCATGCCCAGGTAAGGCCCAGGCCTGGCCCTGCCATGGCAGAGAGGTCCTGAGAATCAGGGCAGCCACCCGGACTGGCAGGGTCAGCCTGACACTCTGACTCCAGGCACACTAAAGCATGAACTCATGGGATCTTCTCTCACCTTTTTCTTGACTAATTCTCTTCCATCTACCTTAAGAGAAACCCCATGATCCTTTCAGGCCGATCTTAGACATCAGCTCTCTGACGGCTTCCAGCCCCCTCCCTCTTAACCTTCTCTGGGCAGGAGTAAGCTCTTCTCTTTCTATATTCCCGTAGATCATGATACAGATTTCGGTTATGGAAACTTTTATAAAATTTATAAGGACTAGTTTGCTGAATATTTCCCTTGTAGGGTCATTATTGTGTCCCTACACATCAAACACAGTGCCTGGTATGTCCTAGGTGGTCAGCAAATACTTGGTGAATGAGTGGAGTAAATGAGCAAATATCTGGTGTCCTATCCTGGTCCCCTGCTGACCCCTGTCCTCTTTCTCTCTGCCTACCCCTCCACCACCCTACCCCCGCTCCCTTGCAGCTGGCATACTGTGTGGTGCAATTCCTGGAGAAGGATGCAACCCTGACAGAACATGTGAGTACCTCTGGTGTGTGTGCTAAATCGCTTCAGTCTTGTCTGACTCTTTGCGGCCCTATAGGCTATAGCCCGCCAGGCTCCCCTGTCCTTGGGATTCTCCAGGCAAGAATACTGGAGTGGGTTGCCGTGCCCTCTACCAAGGGAGCTTCCCAACCCAGGGACTGAACTCACGTCTTGTGTGTCTCCTGCATTGCAGGTGGATTCTTTACCACTGAGCCACCAGGGAAGCCCTCAAGTACCTCTGGTGGGGGAGGCAACCTGGTGTCCTGGCAGGCCACCCTGGGGGCCAACCCTGGCAGGCCTGACTCCTTTCTGCCTCAACTCCCACAGGTGATCCGGGGGCTGCTCAAATACTGGCCAAAAACCTGTACCCAGAAAGAGGTATGAAGAAGGGCCTTGATGTCCACTGCAGGGAGGCTGGGAAGGCTTGGCTTCTGGAAGGTAGTCGGGTGTGTGTCGGGGGAGATGGGAACCGTTACCCCTGTGTCCCTGCCTCCACCCCAGGTGATGTTTCTCGGGGAGATGGAGGAGATTCTGGATGTTATCGAGCCCTCGCAGTTCGTGAAGATCCAGGAGCCCCTCTTCAAGCAGGTGGCCCGCTGTGTGTCCAGCCCCCACTTCCAGGTATGGGTGGGGTGAGAGCCAGGGTATGGACTGGAAGGTTAGCAGGTTGACCTCACACAGCTTCCTCTGCCCTCAGTTTCTCCTCTGGACCTTCCTGGGTCTGATAATGTGGAGATGCTGGACTCAGGGTCAGGAGACCTCCCAGTGGCTGAGGAGATTTGAGCAAATCACTTCACCACTCTGAGTTGCATTAAGCTTCCTTATCTGTAGGATGGGCCAACTGGGTGGGGAAGAGAACTGAAGAGATGGTAGCATAAACCCATCTGGTAAACTGAAATGGATGTTTACCAAATGTCCATGAATGGGATGGATGATTGTCATCACTTTCCCCCTTTCTTAGTGGCCTTAAATTTCATTAGCCTCACAGAAACCAGCAAGGCTTCCCCATTCCATCCAGGCTGGATGTAACCACTGTTCCCCTACATGTGCATGCAGACTTTCTCTCATTTTTATAAGCCGTAACCTGATGGTTGTCAATTTTTCCTCACAGTGACTCTGGCACTTCAGTTTTACTAAATACCTCATATGATTCTTATAACAGCCGTATGGAGGTAGCTATTATTAGCCCCAATTTACATATTTGAAAACTGAGGCTGAGGGGTAAATTGCCTTTCCCAAAGTCATGTGGCCAGTGTGTAGTGGAGCCCAGATTCATCTTTGAGCACTGAACTCCAAATCCTGTGTTCTTTGCACCTCACCACGTTGGTGAGATAAACCCTGAAGATGGGGTGTAAGGAGGACAGCGTGCCCTGGGTTTGGGGCTGGGTCTGGATTCCAGGATGGGCACCTTCAAGGAAGCCACTGAGGCACTTACTCTGCCATCTCGCTGCCCCAGGTTGCAGAGCGGGCTCTGTATTTCTGGAACAATGAGTATATCCTGAGCCTCATTGAGGACAATTGCCACACTGTGCTGCCTGCTGTGTTTGGGACCCTCTACCAAGTCTCCAAGGAGCACTGGAATCAGTGAGTGCCCAGGCTTTGACTTGACCCACAGAAGCTGGGGCAGGGCCAGCCAGTCCAGAACTGGGGTTTCTCCTAGCTGGAGAGGATCAGGGAAGTCATCTGAAGGTGGTGGAGGGGTGGTGAAAGGGGAAGGAGGAGGGTAGTGCTTGTGGTGTTCAGGGCTACAGGCTGTGTTTGTGACACAGAGATAGGCAGAATGCTGGAGTGGGAGGTGGGACCCAACTGAAATTGCTCTCATCTCTCACCTCCCCCTTGTCCCTGCCAAGAACCATTGTGTCTCTGATCTACAATGTGCTCAAGACCTTCATGGAGATGAATGGGAAGCTGTTTGATGAGCTCACAGCCTCCTACAAGCTGGAAAAGCAGCAGTGAGTGCTGAGAGGCTGGGCATGGAAGGAGGGGGGGAGAAAAGCAGGAAAAGGACCAGCTCCTAAGGGTTGGAGGGAACCTAAAAGGACAACCCATATCCCATCTGGTCAGATGTTTAAAGTCTCTCCCTGTGGTCTTGTCACATGCTGGGCCATCTGTGCCCAGCTATCCACTGCATCCTCCAATTATCCCCTCCTGTATAGAGGTTCCTACTTGCCTGGTGGCTCAGTTGTAAAGAATCTGCCTGCCAATGCAGGAGATGCGGGTTTGATACCTGGGTCGGATAGATCCCTTGGAGAAGGAAATAGCTACCCACTCCAGTATTGTTGCCTGGAAAATCCCATGGATAGGGAAGCCTGGTGAGTTATAGTCCATGGGGTCACAAAAGAGTCGGACATGACTTAGCAACTAAACAACATAACAACAGCCCTTCAGGCGGGGCCTCTCAGGGCCAGGCTGATCCATCTACTCCATGACCACGGGCTGCGACCCGTCTCTCCTCAGTGTTTTCTCCCCAAGTGAAAGATTCCGATTGAATCTCTTTGCATGTGGGGTGGTGGTGAGGGAGTTAGATTGCAGTTGGAGCTCCAGGAAGGGGAACTGCCTCTCCCTCTCTCCCCAGGGAGCAGCAGAAGGCCCGGGAACGTCAGGAGCTGTGGCAAGGCCTGGAGGAGCTACGGCTACGCCGGTTACAGGGGACCCAGGGGGCCAAAGAGGCCCCGCTCCAGCGGCTTACACCCCAGGTCACCGGTGGAGGTCAGAGCTAAAGATCCCCAGAAGGGGAGGAGCTAAACCCAGAGCTGTCAGTCCTTCCATCCCCCCTCCTGCCCAGGGGCCCAGAGAGATACACACCTGCTCCTGGCCTTGCCAGTGGGGGCTTGGAGGGCTCCCTGCCTGGCCCAGCTTGGGCAGTTTCCTCTGGGGGGAGAGGAGGAGAGATGGTGGTCCTGGCAACAGAACTCTCAGGCCCTCCTGGTAGGACTGGACCAGGGTGCGCTTGATCAGGAAGCGGCTATCAGGGACCTGCCCTGCCCCACAAAGCTGGGCTCCAGACTGCAGGCAGGTTCCCATCCCCTGCTCCCAGCCTAGGGCAAGGGGACTCAGCCCCTCGCCTTGTGCCAGCGCGAGGTCCTTCCTCACCCCACCATGGGATCCATGGTCTATTTATTCTCCCCCAGCTCCCCTGCAACACAGACATTATCCTGGGCCTGGGGCACCCTCCTCCCCTCCCCTCCCTGGCCCTGTACATCCTCGTCCCCTTTTTATTTATTGGGCAGGGGGAGGGGTAAGGGCACAGGCAGAAGATTTCCTGTGTCCTGGGACAAGGGGGGGTGGTCACAGTAACCATGGTCTGTTCCCCTTTCCATGGCTGGGGGTAGATTTAATAAAGAGAGGAACTCACGATCTGCTTGCTTTATTTAGGGGTAGGGACAAGGGGGAGGTGAACTGATGGAAGGACTGGTTTGGAAGCCAGGCAGAGGTGGGGAAGAGGCAGAAAGCCCCCTCTTCTTATCCTTACTGAGGTTCAGGATATACAGGATATACTCCAACTCGAAGCCCTGTGACCAAGGGGAGGGGAGCGGGGGAGGATGGGCTAGTAGCGCGAGAAGCGACACATGTCGCACCGGCAGGCCCTGGCCGTGAAGATCTCCAGCTCCTCCTTCCGCTTCCCCCCACAGTGCAGCTGTACCTTCACCTGTAGGAGAGGCGGGTGTGTTCCAGGCTCCTTTCTCAGGACATCTTAGATCCCTGCCTCCTCTGTCTCCGCAACCCCAACGAGCCACTGCCGAGCTCAGCCCCCTCACCTTCCTCAGGCCGCTGATGGTACAGCACTGAGACACGGAGGTGATGTTATGTCGATAACCACTGGCCACCAGCACGGAGTACCGGGAAGGGAAGGCGCTGGACTCGCAGTGGCCCACACAGGCCTGTGCCACATGGGAGCCCTGGCAGGTGCCTTGGCGGTCACTTCGCACTGTCACGTTGAAGGCTAGAAGGAAACGGGAGTGGTAGATGGTGCCTTGGCGAAGGCTTGCCCAGCGCCTGTCCCCTGAGCCTCACTGGGTCCCTCAAGGGTGCTGCCTGCCCCACCTTGGTCCAATCCAGCAGCTCTTTGCTTCCACCCAGCTCTCTGCTCCTAGAGTCACTTACGGTACAAGTGGCAGCCTGGGATGGTGGCCTGTAGACTCTGGCCTTCAGTGACCGCCAGGAGCAGCAGGCAGAGGAGCAGGCTTTGGGGGGACGCCATGGGCATCTGAAACACAGAGGGTGGATAGATGTTTGCAGGTGGATGGGCAGGTGTGGGGGAGGAGTTCTTTAATGCTGCATGCCTCTGGGTGAATGAGCCAGGGCTAGGCTGGTCTGTCTGACAGGTGAGGCATGCCTTGAGGGGCTGTTTTTCCTTGTGTGTGCCTTTGGGTGTATGTGTATGTGCATGTATGTGTGTACCCATCCTCTGTGGATGGGTATGAGTGTGAACAGCTGTCCCAAAGTGACTAGTGTGTCAGCCCACTGCAGTGATTCTCCCCGGGAATCTCCTCCACCATCTGGAGCACAAACCTCTGCCTCCCTCCACCCGCCCCATCTGGGCCTGCAGGACCCTTAGCTACAGCCCTCAGGCCCTCCCCCGGGGCTCCTGCTGCCTCAGTGAGCTCACCGCTTCTGAATGGATTGTTGAATGGCTCCTCTTGCCTCCTGCTGGTCTCCAGACGGTGCTGGCTCTCCGAGTTTTTATTCGCCATCATCCTGGAGCCACGCCTTCTTAGAGATCAGCTTTCAGGCCTGCCTCTCTTCTGCCCGAAGCCTCACAGCAAAACCACCTGGGAGACCCTGCTCTTCTCTGAGGTGTGGTCCTCAGAGGGTAGTTTCTGCTTTCCAGCTGTCCTACGGCTGCCTGTGGCCCAGGGCTGGGGAAGTGAGGTGTAGAGCGAAGGCCAGGACCTGGCAGAGGGGGCAGTGTGTGTGCTCTTGGAGAGAGAGGGCTCTGGACTGGGCTGAGTTGTGGCCACCTGGGTTCTCTTCTTTGCTGTGTGACCTCGGGCAGGACACTTCTGTTTAGGGCTTTGCCAGCCCAACCTTAAAGTGATTAAACTCAGCCCTGCCTGTCTCTTACCCACTGCAAAGATAAGGGTGGAGAGGAGACTCTTATGGACAAGGGAGGTGATAGCATCTCACTGATAGTGGGGATATCCTGAGAGATGCTTCATGGCAGAGCCAGAGAAGAGTGGGGCGGGGGGTTCTAAGTTCGTTTCAGAGCTTCACTTTCACTGTCAAGTGGATGACTTCTCATTCTGGGGGTCAGCTGCAGGGTGGGGCTCCCCCTAGTTCCTGGAATAACAGGGACCTGACTCTTGGAAGAGCCTGAAGCCATCAACCCCAGCAGATCCAATCATTTAGTCCAGCCCTGGCTCTGGTTTTGCAGGTGAGGCAACTAAGGTTCAGAGAAGGAAATTTACTGAAGGTCACACAGCTAGTTCATGCAGGGCTGATTTGGAACCCAAATCTGCTGTTCATGCATGGTGCTAAATTACACTTGGGGTGAGAATGTGGCAAGTTAGAAAAAGACCCCTCATCAGCGAGAGCCACAGGGGCTGGGGCAGGGGAGAAATCAGAAGGAAGCCAGTGCTAACTCTGGCCCCGCACACCCCAGGGCTATAGTCTCACTGACCTGCTCAGAGAAGCAGAGCCAACCACACAGACAGCCAGAGCTGGAAAGCACTTGAGAGCTCATCAAATCCTACCCTTTCATTTTCCAGATGAGAAAATAAGAACCAGAAAGGAAAGTGACTTTGCCAAGGGTTCATTGTAAGCTTGGAAGTCAGAATGGCACTACTGAGATCTCCAGACTCTGGAGCTGAGCCTCTGGACAGCTTTGTAAAGAAGGCTGTGTTTGGGACAGGAGGGTAAAGGCTGTAAACACAGCTTGTCCCTAGTCCTCCAGTCCTCACACACAGTGACTTCCCCTTCAGCCCTTCTCCCCTCAGGTCCCAGGCTCTTCAGTAGCCCACCTCATCTGTCCTCCCCACCTAAGGGAAAGGTATCAGAACAAGGGGTCTCCAAGAGACCCCTTTAGCAGTCCAGCCCTAACTTTTCCATTCACCATGAGAAACTTCCAGCATGACAGATAATCAGCTCTGTTCAAAGAGTAGGAGTGACAAGGTGGCCTATTCTAATACTGGTCATCTCTACAGTTAAAAAATGCCTCTAACCTACACACTGACTTCAAGTTAATCCAGTAAACTGGTCTGTATTACTGTCAAAAGCCAAAGGAGTAGCTAGATGAGAAGAATTTATCTACGAAGAGACTGCATTTTGGGGCCAAATGGGGTGAACTGATAAGACGTAATTTCTTGAGGGGCAGCAGGGCTCAGGACATGGAGTCTTGCAAGACCCCATTCTCTAACCCGGCCAGGAGAGTTGAAGATTTGAGGTCAGGTACAGACTCCACCTACCCAAAGTGTTCTGTCAACAACTGTATCCCTATATCTTGAGAAAAGTTTGCTCTCTCTCTACCCCCACTAAAATTCAGTCAGTAAGTCTTCATAAATAATTTATTGTCATTAGAAACCAAAGTGCTAGAGATGAAAGACCCAACTGGCCCATTGGGCAGTAAAATTCTCAGACTAGAGCATTTTAGAAACTTACATTCTTAGTGATTTAAATTGGGGGAGGACATTCCTTTGTAAAGAGGCAAATGACAGGACAAACGCACAAGAGGACTCAGGGAGTCTGGGGCTTTCGTTCTCCATGACTGGGACGTCATAAGCAGAGAGTGGAGTGGGAAGGGTCACTGCAGGAGCCAGTGCTCTTCCCACTGCTGCATTTAGGAGGCTCACTGGCTGCTCTTTCTGAAGAAATACCTAAACGGGAAGAGAGAGCTGCAGAAGGAGAGCAGAGCAGGTTGAGACTCCAGAGGTCCAGTTCCCGTCTCCCAGGTCCCATTAGGGCTCTATTATTAGCTAGGGTGTTTCTGCTCTGAGACCACTGATTGGAAATTCAAGTCTGAAACAGCATTTGAAAAGGTACCCAAGTTAAATTATACTCCGGAGGTATAAAGAACAATAGCAATGGGATGGCTGAGCTCTAGAGAGATGAAGGGATTTGTTTTGTACTCTGCAAAAAAGGACTCTGAAGACAGAGCCTAGGTTCAGAGAGAAGAATGGAACTATTTTAGTAATGAAATCAACTGAATAACCCAAACACAATAAGAATAGTTGTTGTACAAGTAACATTTAGGATATCAGATTCAATGCTGGGCACATCAGGGTGGGGTAGGTTAGTTAGGACCCTAAAGCTCTATCTCATTTCCATCATTTGTTCTGCACAAAATAGAGATTATAAGGGTAATCTGCTTTCTTTTCTAGTCTACTGTCCCTGAGAGATTCAATGGGGCTAAGTTTAATGGCAGGAGAGAAGTCTGTCTTACGTCAGAAACCCAAAGAAGCCACTGGTTCCCAGCTCTGCAGGTCCCTCAGCTGGAGGTGGACTGTTTTGCTGCGATGGTGGGATAGTCTTCCCTACCAGGCTGTCCTCCCACTTAGAATCTGCAAGGGAAACACTCAGGCAGGGAAAGGCTACTTGCATGTGCGCAGGAAAAGGCAGGACACCGAGCATGAACCAAGGGCAGCCTCAAACCAGGATAACTGAAGCCAGGTGCATTGTTTGCTCTGATCTTCTCAGATTCACCCCAGCTCAGTAGGCTATTCTGACCTTGGAGTATTCTGAAAGTCAGGTTGAGACTTTTACACTGCTCAAATCCTAGACACCTACCATGGCTGGTATGTCTACACATGGACTGACAACTTGTTGGAGAACTCACTTTGCTCATGTGCCTGCATCTGTGATAACTGCATCCATACTGAATCCTCAATGCTGAGTGAAAGATAAGCAAGTAGAAAGGGCAACACCTTGACATGCATTCCCAGCCCCTGCCGAGCACCATCTGCCCTTTCGATATTAACACTAATGCCCCAAAGAGAAGAGGAGAAGAGACAGTTTCCCAGAGATTGTTCTCTGGGATAGAAAAGCGAAGCATATCTCTCCCAACTCTTCTGTAAAACTTACATGGAATGTTCTGAAACTGTGGGAGCATCAGTTTTGCTATCAGAAGCTCAAGAAGAACATGCATTGCCTCTTTCACGCCATTTGGGAACTGCAGGGGCTTCTGTTACTCAAGAGCACGCCCCCAGACTGAAGGGCCAACAAGCACCTCCATGGGAGCAAGGCACATCACCCACTGAGCGTGCCCAGACTCAGAGCTCCGTGCTGCTTTGCTCATCAGGGGACTAAAGAGGACAGGACGCTTATTAGAGGAGAATAAATACGAATTTCCCAGAACCTACCCTGGTCCTGGACATCAGTGACATCAAATGCTGGGGTCTCCTGGCATTCTTGCTGGGGTTTTCTTTCTCTGTTCTGATGAAAAGACCAAGAAAAGTCTTAAACTTTACTCTTTTCCAGCTTGGGGGTCTGAATGCTATTTGCTGGTGAAGAGATTTCACATCAGTGCTGGGGTCTGGCTTCTGACTGCCCAGGCAGGTTCTATTTTTCCTTTTATAGGACTGTCCTTTTCCCATATCAGCTTCCCAAACACTGTCCTTCTAAAATCATAATGTTTAACAGACAAGAACAAGCCAAGCTGGGTGTACCTTACCATTCCATGTTTCTGAGTGCCAGCTATTGCCAAGGACAGAATTTCGAGGTTTCAGAAATCAGGAGGACCTTTATTTTACCTTGGAGAAAAGTATAATCTATGTGGTAAAATTGACATATAAACTAAGTACTATAAGTCAGTGTGATAAGACTACCATATCAGTCTATATAGAGTGCTGTGGTTGCTGAGGAGGATGTGAAGAGAGTGGGTAGTGGTTAGTCAAGGACTTCACAGGGGAAGTGTTGTTTAAGTGGGGCCTCAATGGACAGCATCAAGGAGTCAAAGAGAGCAGGGCATTCCAGACAAGGACATGATGTACAAGGGCACATTGCCATTAACATGTAAATATGATCAACGTGGATAGAGCCAGCAGAAACATGACTGTGGCAAAAGCAGCCAGCACACTACAACACAATCTTATTATTTCTCCTTGTGCTACTGCCCTATAGACCTTCCTTTGTACTTTGAAGGGGACACCCTATAGCCTGGTTCCGAGCCTATAATATTCTTGGAGACACCTTGATAGTCAGAAACAATGGTTTATATATTTCTTTTTGGGAATCACTGCCAACTGGTCACTTCCCTCACTGAGGCAAAACCTGAGGCTTGACTACCCAGCAGTGCTGGGGAGTTCCTTGAGCCATTTTGCCGGTGAAGAATTCTGTAGCAAGGGGCTGCCGACTGTCAGGGTGTATCAAGGAGGCAGAGGCACAGCAATGCCAGGAAAGGGAGGACAGATCCTCCATGCTAAGCACGAGCTGATATTGCTAGTAAGCTTTTCCACAAACCCTTAAATCCCAGACCACATGGGCAGCCACCTAAGTCATACTCCTATAAAAGTGAAAAGAACTCTTGGGCAGGAGACCACTTCTCACTACTTCTATATAGGGTGGAGGTGAATTTAGAGGCCCTAGATATGATTTCTAGCTTGAGGGAATGATTCTCACGAACTTAAGGAAACTACGGTTTGCAATTTAAATCCTGCTGCATTGGCCCTAAGGAAAGCATCTACTAAGGTTGGAAGTGGGGACCAGAAGTGCAAAGGCCCTGGGGCAGAGGTACAGCCTATCTCTGAACCAGTGGAAATTTCCATGGTAAGACAGCCTTTGTGCTCTCCTGAAATCTTGACAGAGGTTTCCTCAGGCAAATGTAAGAGAGGAAAAACATTATAGCCTGAAATAAAACTGAAGGTACCATCCAGGACATCCAGCCACACATAATACCCTGAAAACCTGATGCAAAGCTTTCCCCTGTATGTTTAGGGTCACCTCTGCTTGGAAGTGCAGTTCAAGCAGAGGCAGAAAAGAAAGCTACGTGCATGGCAGTCTGTTTCCCTTCTGGACCATTCATCTGCTCTCTTCCATTTTTCACCCTTTTAAAGTTTGGATCTCTAGATCTGGGAGCTGAAGTAACAAAAGGAATGAGTCTGCCCTTCTTATCCATTCTCCCAAAACACCTCTGATGAAACAGAGACCTTATTCAGGTATGTGTTGTATTCTTCTAAGCTTTCCCTGCACAGGCTCCCTATGTGTACAGATGTGCACAATCCATACTGACTGTGTTTCTACACCTTAACTTCCCCCAAAGGGGAGAGAAGATATTAAGCACTGGACCATAGGAGCAAGCTCAATTCTTCCGGCTCAAGTGACTGGCACCAACAGTCACTGTGATCACATTAATTTAGGAGACGTCTGCTCTCTGGGAACAGGGTCTACAATGGAGACCATTTGGGCTTTGAGTCAAAATCAATAAACATGTTCCTTTTCTTTTTTTCTCAGAGTTTTTCCTAACCCAGTATCAGGTTGACAAGGTAATTATGTTGACATAAGAAACTGTGGGTTCTTGAGAGAGATGATGCGTCAGACTAAGAATAGGAAGGTACAAAGGGAAGAGAGTGAGGGAAGTGTTCCTTTAATAGTAATTATTTTGGTTGTATAAAGTTTCTTTGTTCTACAGAGCTTCATGTACTCTTCTTGTACTTTCTAAATTCTTCTTCTTCCCTCTTGAAAGGATGAGAGTATAGAGGGAAACCATCTGCTAAAATCACTTCATGGGCCAGTTGGCAATGGGTATAACATTGCTCTGTACCCTGCCCCTGCCCACAGAGGCAGAGGTCATCATCTTTAAGGGTTCACTCTACTCCAACTAAATGGTAAACTCCTGGAAAAAAAAAACTAGATTTTATATGTTTGTGTGCACCCCAGCACCTAACGCAATGCCTGGCAAACAGGGGACAGAACTGCTTAGAAATGAAAATCACTTCAGTTTTCTGCTTAAAAATGTTTTAGGGAATTCCTGTGATCTTGAGGGTGGCTTTAAGACCTTTTAGGATGCAGCCTGTGCTGACCTCTCCAGTAGGTCAGCACTGTACTCTAAGCACCAAGTGAGTTGGTGTCCAGTCACCAGAAGCACTGTACTCTTATACTCTTTCCACTTGGCCTAAGTGCTTGGCGCTACCCTGAGCTACTCTGGGAACTCTCTCTCACATCCACTTGGTCTCAGTGAGGTTCTCCTTTGTAGTCCCTTTGTCCCCTGGGCTTCCTTTATTTCTGTTCATAGCACATTTATCATAAATTGTCTGCCCAGCTTTATACTTTCAGCACTTTTAGGGGAGAGTGTGCTTGCTAGTACCTGGCACACAGTAGATACTCAATAAATGTTTGCTGAATGAATGAATATGTAAATGTTTACTCAATAACTGATCATGTTTTGGATCCTGGGAAGGTGAGGGAGGTGAGCTAAGAAATAAAGGTCAGAGCTGCTTTGGAGCTATGGTGGAGAAGTAAGAAAAGTCACAAATAACAGCTATTTCAAGGAAAAAGGGCATTATTTTAGGGACTATTATGGGAAAGAAGCCCTAAAATGGAGGAGAAGAAGATGTATGAATATCTAAATGGAGAACAGACCTCACAAAATGAATCAAGTATTATTGAAGCCGACCCATCACTGCTCTAAATGAAGTTTTCTTTTACCAGTATCCTGTGCTGATACAAACCTATTTTGTCTGTAAAAATTAGATGTTCCCAGACTCAGACTCCAGTGCAGATGAGGGCAAAAAGCTTTCGGAAAAAAAATTCCACACTGGATCTCACCTCAACTCAACAGACCTATTTTCTTTTTCAACTGCAGAGTATAAAAAAGCAGCTCTTTAAGCTAAGAGAAGGCTTTTTAACAAAAGGATTCATCGATGTGTGTATTATGCAGCTACATTTAGGACAGGCTGTGGCAAGGGTGGATGGCTGAAAGTTGTTCTGCAGACAGGGAAACCTGAGAATGAGTAGAGTCAATTCAGTCTGTACTTAGGACCAAGATGTGCTGGTAATAGGAATCCTGACTCGTAACCAAACAGAAATAGCCAAGAGTCTTGAAGTCTCCATTTTGGTGCATACCCTCCTGGTTTCCACAGAGGCCTTCTTTTTGCTGAGCCCTTGACTGGAAGTCCCCATCTTGGCCCTAAAGTGGGAGAAAAAAGCCCAAGAAACATTACTGGCAGCGGCAACATCATCACATTCAAGCAAAAGTGTCCCAGATGAATATTTCAGCAGATTGGCTATTTTTATGCCACTTCTGGCCTGCAGAATAAATTGTATGGCCAAATTCTCTTTGGGTGCTGCTTTAATTCACAGCAGAATCACAATTTGAGACACTTGGGGATCTAGGGGTTGAGAAAGGGAAAGTGTGATTGACAGCAGGATTTTGAAATACTTGGTTGGACATCAAAACACAGAGAAAGGGAAGATATGAGGCCCCATCTCCATGAAAAATTCAGTCAAACAGAACCAAGCAAAACTTCATACCTCTAATTAAGCACCCTCACATCCCATCTGTCTGGAAAAGGAATTTCCCACCTCATCACTGACATGTGCATTTGGACAGTGTAGGGGTCGGCTCCTCTGTGGTCTACCCTCACAGCCCCATACGTCCTCACTGCCCTTGTATGTCTTGGTGCCCACATAATACCAGGAAAAGAACAGCTGCTTGCTGTGAACCTGAGCTGAAAGCACTTTGGGTTGGGGAGCAAACCACACCTTGGATTATTCCAGCATCTGTCTGTGCGTGCTAATATGAACAACTGAATTGTCTTACTGACTCATTCTGTCCCTGACAGAGAATCAAAAGAAGAAATAAGTAGCCCCTACAATAGTAACTTCAACATGTTAAGAGTTGTGCTCAACACTCCCCGTAATTTTTAGCACCTCAGCCCGTAATTGAGGCATACTCTCTTACAGATATCTATGTTTCGGCCTGTACTACCTCTTAAGGTCGAGTTCCAAAAGCTGCACAGGCTCCACATGCAGCAGACACAACCACCCACACCTGCAGGAAAAGTGGGAGCAGGCACAAAAATACCACTCACTGCATAAAATAAGATTGTATTTTATTCGTTCTCTTTTGAGGCTTTCTCTATGTTCATGTATAATACTGTGGGACTTCATATCTTATGCCTTCAGAGTATCTTTTCTTTTTTCTTTCTCTTTTTTGGCTGCACTGCTTGGCTTGTTGTTGTTTAGTTGCTCAGTCCTGTCCAACTCTTTGAGACACCATGGACTGCAGCCTGCCAGCCTCCTCTATCCATGGGATTTCCCAGGCAAGAACACTAGAGTGGGTTGCCATTTCCTTCTTCAGGGGATCTTCCCGACCCAGGGATCAGACCTGCGTCTCCTGCATTGGCAGGTGGATTCTTTACCCCCGAGCCATCAAGATCTTAGTTCCCCAACCAGGGATGGAACCCGTGGCCCCTGCAGTGGAAGCTCAGAGTCCTAACCACTGGACCACCAGGGAATTACCCTCAGTCCTCACTGAGGATAATGAACAGAAGAATTCTACTTTGCTGAGGAAGTAGATTTGCAAATTACATTGCAAATACCAACTTGCTTCCTTCCCTTAGTCCACCCACCCAAATAAGCAGCTATGAATAAAGCCCTGAGACAGAGTGACTTGCCCCATCAGAGGGCAAGGCCTAACTAGAATGCAGGGTTTAGTGCCTCACCCAACACCACTGACCTGTCCAGCCCTGACTTGGCTGGGGAGCTGGGCACTTCTTTGCGTTTTCGTTTCTTCAGCATGGCTTTTGCTGCTTTCCTCTCTGTCAGGACCTTCAGAGAGGAACCAGATTCCTGAGACTTCCTTTTCCAGAGTTGCTCACATGAGGGCACAGTGAAGAGAACTACCCATCTTTAAATTGCCAAAGGCAGCTTTTAACATCAGCTTTGTAAGTAAGGACAAAGTCTCAGAAATCTAGCCAAGAAGATAAAAAATTTCCAAGTATACAAATCTTATTAGATCTGGGCAACAACCAAGGGGAAAAAAAGAAGAGTCAAGAGCAAGACATGAGATAATAAGGGGCAATAAAGGCAATTTTCATTTCATACAGAAAAGGCAAACTTACCAACCCAAGAGGACTGCTGTTCATTGCTTTTCCTACAATAGGACATTTGAATATCATAATGAAGCAAGGCTGTTTCTTCAATGACTTCTTAGAACTGGTCCTAGATAAAACTTTGGTGTGTGCCCTTTTCCCTTTCACCTGGTATCACTTTTCTTAGAAATACTGTGTCCCCAAACTTTTTTCCTCCCTTATTTTATTGTCATCTACAAGCTAAAAAGTCTGATACAGATAATATTATAACAATAAGTCACTTAAAAGGGGATGATCCCTATTATGAAATAAAAAAGGTGGAATTTGTGGCATCAGTGACAAACAAATTGAGGTATTTTGAGATAATGCCTTTGTACTTTTTTTTTTCCAAAAAATTGGTAGATGTCTCCTTCTCCCTCTATTTGTAAAAATAGCAATGGCCCCCACAGATTAAAAATTGGGAGATATCTTTAAGATATTACTAAGATGAAAGTCATTAAATATTCTAAAATGGAAGGAATTATTTATATCATAGGTTATTTTTCATTGAGTTACTACCCTAAATCACACTGTACTTTCCATTTCCCAGTACACATTTAATATTTTCAACAACTCAATGACTATTATTAGTTCTCACCATTTCACAAAGGAGGCATACAAAGATTGAGTAATTTATCTAAGGTCACACACTCTTAAGTGGCAAATCCACCAAGATTTGAACCAGGCAGTCTATCTTGGAGGACATGCTCCTGACTTCTGCAGCATCAGTGTGGGGGCTCAATCTGGCTATTTCACCACATTCAGCACTGCTAACCTGTGGATGTTCAACCGCCCCCTTTTACTTCTCCACCTACACTTTCATCATTCTACTTACCTGGTGACAGGTTTTCATTAAACCATTTCATCTCCACGTACAGAGTGAAAACAAATGGATAAGGGACCAAGACAGCTTCCCCATGTTTGAACTTCAGATGGGACACTCTTTCCCATTTGCTTTTATCTGGGAAATGTGCTAAGGAGTGAGGATGTAGCTAGTATGAATCCCTGAGTACTATTTTAGAGAAAAGACTCCATCTCCTTTCCTTTACCTACCCTCCAAACTGCATGGGTTTGCTGCTTCCACTTGAATCTACAGTGTGAATTGTAGTTTATTTCCACCCAGGAAAGAAAGGATACAGGGAAATACAATAAAGTGTTCTGTAGCAAATGGCTGTAAATTATCCAGGTTTCCTAAGACCGCACGAATAGAATCCTGAAAAAACAAAAATGTGAAATAACTTTAATACAATTTCAGCCAACCTATCAATTTATCTTTATCACTGCTCTTCACATACCCTATACTCTTTTAAAGTCCAACTACTTGCTGTTTCCTGAATATATCTTCCACTTCTCCACTTCTCTGCTCTTGCCTGAAATACCCTTTTAGTCCATCATCATATGACTAAATTCTACTATCCTTTTATGGCACAACTCAAAAGCCATCTCCTCCACAAAATTTTCCCTGATTTCCCAAGTTGAATTAACTATAGGTCTCAAATTTCACAGTAGTTAGCCTTGGGCCTTTACTATATTCCATGCATCTTTTTTTTTTTTTTTCCTTCTGTGCCTCCAGGCTTGTGAAATCTTAATTCCCTGACCAGAGATTGAACTCTGGCCCAGAAGTGAAAGTGCTGAGTCCTAACCACTGGATTGCCAGAGAATTCCCTCCATGTACATATTTTTATTTTCTTTACTATGAAATCTTCTTGAAGTAGAATATATACCTGATTTATCTTAGCATTCCTTCTCTACCATAGTGGATAAAGCATAACAGGTCCTCAACAAATAAATACTGGATTTGTTGCTCAGTTCTGTTGGACTCTCTATGACTCTATGGATTGCAGCCCACCAGGCTCCTCTGTCCATGAAATTCTCCAGGCAAGGATAGAGTGGAGTGGGTAGCCATTCCCTACTCCAGGGGATCTTCTCGAGCCAGGGATTTTCTTTTTTTTAAATGTTGGCATTTATGTATTTGCAAGTATACGTAAAACAATTACATAGAATCTTCGGGTCACTTGGGGTGCTAACGTGTTACACACATGAACCTGGCAGGGACTCAAGTGAGACCAGGCTTGGAGGCATAAGACTTTGAAAAACTGGATGTCCTTCTCTTCTAAGGACCTGAGAGGAGCAGGGTGAAGAGGAAAGGGTCCCTTCAAGGGTTTGGCTCAGCCCCGCTGCTCAGATCTCAGCTGCAGCTCCTGTCCCATCTTCAGGGGAAGGGGCCCCATCTTCAGGCTGTACCCTCACGACATACAAGCCCAGTCCCTAACATCTTCATGTGGCAAACATACCCAAGAATAATCCACCGGACAAGGTCCTTATAAATATATTTATATCAGAGAAAACAAGGCACTTTGGGAGCATTACGGCTCACTCTCCTACACATACATCATTCTAGACAGAAAGTAAAAGTTGGTTAGTTTCTCAAGTGAGTTAACTGAGTAAAGTTAATACAATAACAAAATTGCTCCCTAGCCCTTCCTGAGGCACGGGATGAGGTGCATCTCTGGGTAACATCTGGAATCCCAGGTCAGCTGGACCCTGGTAGAGCTCAAAGCCTGATGACCCCAGGAAGTCTGACATCTCTTCTGAGCAAAAGCCCCTGGCCTTGGGGCACTGCCCCCATCCCCAAGCCAGGTGAGGGGGGGCTGCAGTGGGAGGCAGGCAGAGAGCAGAGCTGGGACATGGTGGAAATGCTTAAGCAGGGTCACCAAAGCCACCGAGACCTCAATCTGTCCGAGCTGGCACTGCGGAGCCGGAGGATCTGCGCCACGGGAAGAGATTTCACATTAGCCCTGACAACACCGCCTCGGCTCTGCGGTAACATTGGCCAGGGTCGCTTCTGAGGGGCACGCAAGCTTCCGTTGGAGGAAAGCTGGAGCTTGGGCCAGTCGAGCCAGGGATTGAACCCCATTGCAGGTGGATTCTTTACCATCTAAGCCACCAGGAAAGCCCCAATGAATAATATTGTTATTTAGTTATATGTACTTATTTTGCTTTTGCTTATGTCAAACCTTTTCTTCTACTCTCTTTAAATCTTAATTGTTTAGTCTCTAATTAACCTATGCTTATTAGTATATGGGCAAAGAGTCAGACATGACCAAGCACTCACCACTACTCAAGAACCTTTTAAGATAAAAGATTTCTATTATCCTCATTTTACTGATGAGGAAACTAAGACAGAGAGAGGTACTTATGGAAGGCTACATAGATAGTAATCATGGAGTTAAGACATGAATCCAGGCAGTGGGGCTCCAGAGCTTACACTCCTAACCATTAGACTAAACTGCTTATCAATATGTTTTCCAAGTGAATGACAAAGGATAACTTCTGCTTCAAAACTAGTGAAAGTGAAAAAAAAAAAAACATATAAAAAGCACTTCAAAAAGTTTTAGGGAATTCCCTGGTGGTCCAGTGGCTAAGACTCCACACTCTCATTGCAGGAGGCCTGGTTTTGATCCCTGGTCAGGGAACTAGATTCTGCATGCTGCAACAAAGAGTTCACATGCTGCAACAAAGACTGAAGATCCTGCAATTAAGACCCGGTGCAGCCAAATAAATCAATAAATGCTTAAAAAAAACAATATTTTTATATGATTATAAGTGTTCTCTAGCTACCATTAGATGAACTACTGTGCAGTAAGAACTGCATACATCTATTTCTAATCCTCACTACAATCCTGAAAACTGATATTATTTATCAATCTTACTGACAGGTAAGGAAACAGACTCAGATAAGGAAGACAAATTTCCCCAAAATCATACTGTGAAGCCAGAACTAGAGTTCAAATCCAGGTTTCACTGGTTCTAAAGACTATGTTTGCAATACTTTACTGCCTTGAGCTTTTCTCTGCCCATATTAAGTGAAATAAATTTTGCTCTACTCATAATTAAAATAAGCAGAAAACTGTCATAGTCCTATATTAAAATAACTGTTACTTATAATGATGCCTCTGAGGTCCTCAAAGATCCTAATGTATTTTTCAACACATAGCTAGAGAGTACCTTTAAGGCTTTGACTCAACTTTTCGGTTTCACAGTTTTGCATTTGTGTATGTAATTATATTCAAATTCTTTGAAATGTGGCAGCATATGTCTTTATAAATCACAACAGTCATAGATCACTCAGTCATGAAGTTAGAAAAGAATACACTAGTTTAAAACTCTCATATTATGAATGAGGCAAATAAGACCCAGAGAGATAAGTGATTTGCTAAGGCTCACACATTTTTTAGCGGCTCAGCCAGGACTAGAAACCAGGGCCAGCCCCTAGAACTCCAATTCCTTGTCCAATGCTTTCACCAGTTTACAAATTTGTCCACCTTCTTTGTCTTCTTCTTGTGGGAGAATCTAAAGCCATTAGAGTTGGGTAGGAAAGGAATGAAAATGAAGTGGAAATATAGCAGATGCAAATGTTTCCAATTAAAATGAAGACACAGCAGCTTTGTCTGTGTATTTACAGTTGAGTTTCCTGAACGTCAAGTACCAGGCAGTGGTTGGGATGGTGAGGTTTCCCAGAGCCCTGGAAGGCAGCAGTCCTCCGGATGCTTTCTCTATGCCAGCTGCCACAAAAGACAGCTGCCCATGGCTGGGAACTCTAGTGGAAACAAAACAACTCTTAGCCTCAAAGGTGCTGACACTTCAACTAGGAAAATTGAGAAAGAGTATAGGCTTTAATTTCCCTGGAAAAACAGTAACCTTTCTCTGCAGAGGAAATGTGGCAGGGAGAAGTCAAGTAATCAAGCAGAGATTGTGACTCAGTTTGTAGGAAACAACTAAAATCTAAATAGGGATGCATCCTTGGCTTAAAAAACATTCCCAGAAGTTATCTGGTTCTTTCCCTACCTCCAGCTCCTGGACGATGACTTCCTTGTTTTCTACCTCTTCCCCTCTAGAAGGTAAACAGACAAGATGTAAGTAAGCCAAGAAGAAAAGCTCTGGAGACAACAGACTGTAGTAAAAATGACATTTCCAATGAGCTAAGGGAACATAACTAAATAACAACTGTGTGTGCTGACCCAGTGCTCAAGGGAAGAAGAGCTCACTAGGTGGTGTAGACTGAAGACTGGTACAAGGCTGTACCAAAATATCTTCTCCATTACCCTGCCAAAACTTCACATTTCCACCGTTAAAGTTAATAATTGATTAGACCAGTTTAGTGCAATCTGCGGACCTCCAGGGGTCCTCAAGACCCTTTCAAGGAGTCTCCAAGGGCAAAACTAGTTTCATAATAATACTAAGATATTACTTGCCTTTTCCACCATGTTGACATTTGTATCAGTAGTGCAAAATCTGTGGTGGTGAAAATGCTGGTGCCTTAGCACAGATTTAGTCAGTTGCACTAAACTGTACTAGCAATTGTAGCCATCTTTACCACCACACAGGAAAAAAAATTCCAATTCCATTTAATATCTTAGAGGAAGAAGTAAAAACCTCAATAATTCTATAAATCTCACCCCCCCCAAATAATGCATTTTTAATATATTATGTGATAAAACAGGAAGTATGGATAAAGCGTTTCTGCGGCATACCAGAAGATGATGGTTTTCTTGAGGAGACGTGCCTGCACGACTGTTTAAGTTGCAAACTGAACCACTTGCTTTTTCATATTTTACTTGACTGATCAGCTGACAGATAAACTATGGTGCTTATTCAGACTTGGGAATGTGACAGACATTTTCTCAAAAGTGAACAGTGAGCTTATCAATAAAACTGACAGTATTTGTTGTTAAGGATAAATTATTGGATTTCAAGCAAAATTTCGAATTTTGGAAAACTTTTATCCACCACTGTGGGGTTGACAACTTCCAAATACTTAGACATTTTTCTGATAAGATTGGTAGTGATATTAGCAAATATGCTTTTTGATGAAGTATAATGTATACTATATATATGTTATATATATATAATATACTGTATAATGAACTGTGTTGACATTTGAACAATCTGCATAAGCTAGTGAAACAATATTTTCCAAGCGACCATAGAAATACTTCAGTTTACAAAATCATTCTAGGTAAAAGATCAGCTTTCAAAGAACAAGATAGACCAATGGATTTTACTGTTGCAGAGTTCAAAAAGAACAGTGATATAATTTCAGATTCCACATTACAACTAACTTTAAAAAACTACTATATTTAAAAAAAATGAAATGGAGTTTCCTGGTTGTCTAGTGGTTAGGACTCGGTACTTTCACTACTATGGCCTGGGGTTCAATCCCTGGTCCTAGAACTGAGATCCCACAAGCTGCGCAGTGCAGCCAAAATTAAAAAAAAAAAATTAATTTAAAAATATAATAAAAATTAAAATAAAAAAGAAACAAAATAAACAACTATTACTTGTCAAGTTTTGATGCAGGGCCAAGGAAGAATATCCACAATGATCTGAGAAGACTATTAATGTATTCCTACCTTTCCTTATTACAGATATTTGTTGTTCAGTTGATCAGTAGTGTTCAACTCTTTGCAATCCCATGGACTGCAGCATGCCGACTTCCCTGTCCTTCACCATCTCCTGAAGTTTGCTCAAACTCACGTCCACTGAGTCAATGATGCCATCCAACCACCTCTGTTGCTCCTTCTTCTCCTGCCCTCAATCTTTCCCAGCATTGGGATCTTTTCCAATGAGTTGGCTCTTCATATTAGGTGGCCAAAGGATTAGAGCTTCAGTTTCAGCATCAGTCCTTCCAATAAATATTCAGAGTTGATTTCCTTTAGGATTGACTTGTTTGATCTCCTTGTTGTCCAAGGGACTCTCAAGAGTCTTCTCCAGAACTACAGTTTGAAAGCATCAATTCTTCGGTGCTTAGCCTTCTTTATGGTCCAATTCTCACATCCATACGTGACTACTGGAAAAACCATAGCTTTGACTATATGGACCTTTGCTGGCAAATATATGTAAGGCTACATACACATGTAAAGCCAAATTTTTCATGTAATTCAACCAAAAGAAAAAATTCACCACAGATTAAATGTAAAAGCAAATACGATAATCTAGCAGTTTTTTATTAAGCCAGAGATTAATGAGATTTGCAGAAATTTAATGTGATGTCAATCCTCCCATTCATGTTTTGCTTTGGAAAATATGGTTTAGTCACAAATTTGTGTTTGATTCTTTTGCCACTCCATGGACTGTAGCTTGTCAGGCTCCTCTGTCCATGGGATTCTCCAGGCAAAAATACTGGATGGAGTATATAACTAGTTTTAATAAAAATATATTAAAACTTAATAGGTATATCACTATTTTAAAATTAATATTATACATTTAAAAGTAGTGGTAAAATACACATAACCTCAACTTTTCCATTTTAACTATTTTTAAGTATATAATTCAGTGGCAATAATTAATGGGTTGGCCAAAAATTTCATTCAGGTTTTTCCATACGATATTACATTCAAAACCATGGCTTGCAGTCAGCACTACTCTATTTCTAAAACTTATTTCCACAAACAGAAACATTGTGCTCTTTAAACAATAACTCCTCATTCTTCCCTCCACCCAGCCTGTCTCTATGAGTTTTCCTATTTTAATACTTCATATAAGCAGAATCATACAAGATTTGCCCTGTTGTGACTGGCATATACCTAGGAATGAAATTGCTGGGTCATATGGTAATTTTATGTTTAGTAGCTGCATCATTTTACATTCCTACCAGCAATGTATGAAGGTTCCAATTTCTCCACATCCTTGTCAGTAACGGTTGTTTTGTTTTTTAATTACAGCTATCCTAGTAGGTGTGAAGTGGTGTATCATTGCAATTTTGACTTGCATTTTCCTAGTGATTAAAGATATTGAGCATCTTTTCATGTGCTTACTGGCCATTTGTATATCTTCTTTAGAGAAATGTCTATTCAAGTCCTTTGTCCATTTTCAGTTGGATTGCTTATCTTTTTGTTGTTGAGTTGTAGTTCTTTATATATTCTGGATATTAAGCTCTCATCAGATATATGATTTGCAAATATCTTCTCTCATCTGTGGTTTTCCTTTTCACTCTGTTAGCAGGGTTCTTAGACATACAAATTTTATACAATCAACTAAGTCCAATTTATCTAATTTCTTTTGAGGCCTGTGTGTTTGGTGTTGTATTTAAGAAACCACTGCCAAATCCAAAGTCATAAAGATTTGCTCCTATGTTTTCTTCTAAGAATTTTAGTTTTAGCTCTTATTTAGTTCTTTGATCTATTTTTAGTTAACTATAGTATATTGTGTAAGATAAGGGTCTAACTTTATTCTTCTGCATGTGGATATCCAGTTTTCTCAGAACCATTTGTTAAAGAAACCATTCTTTCCCACCGAATGCTCTTGGCATTCTAGTAAAAAATCAATTAATCATAGGTATTAGTGAGGTTTTATTTCTGGGCTCTCAATTCTACACTATTTATTGGTCTATATGTTTGTCCTTATGCAGTACCACACTTTTTGATTACTTGTAGCTTTGTAAGAAGTTTTTTAATTGGTAAGTAAGAGTACTCCAAATTTGTTCTTTTCCAAGATTGTTCTGGCTATTTGGGATCCCTTGAAATTCCATATGAATTTTAGGTTGGGTTTGTACATTTGCAAAAAAAGCACCATTGGGATTTTGCTAGGGATTACATTGAATCTGCTGATTGCTTGAATTGTATATATATATACAATATATATATTTGGCTGCACCACAGGGCATTCAGGATCTTATTAATAGTTCCCTAACCAGGGATCAAACCTCTGCCCCTGGCAGTGAAAGCACAGAGTCCCAACCACTGGACTGCCAGGGAATTCCCATCTTAACAATATTAAGTCTTCTAATCCATGAACACAGATATCTTTCTAATTAATTAAATAATTTTTTTGGCCTCTCTGCATGGCTTGTGGAATCTTAAATTCCCTGACCAGGGATTAAACCCAACTCTGACAGTGGAAGTGCTGGGTCCTAACCACTAGATCACCATGGAACTCCCACAGAGGTCTTTCTATTTAGGTCTCCTTTAATTTCTCTTAGAAATATTTTTTAGTTTTCAGTGTGCGAGTCTTGTACTTCATTGGCTAAATTTATTGCTAAGAATTTTTTCTTTTAGATACTACTGTAAGCAAAATTGTTTTCTTAATTTTCTTTTCATAAATTACTGCTAGTTTACTGCTAGTGTATACAAATCAACTGATGTTGATTTAGTATAACTTTGCTGAATTCATTGATAAGGTTTAACAGTCTTTTGTTGGTTTGTGTGGATTCTTTAGGTTTTTCCACATATAAGATCATGTCAGGAATTCCTTGGCAGTCTAGTGATTAGGACTCCATGCTTTTGCTGCCAAAACTCAAGTTCAGTCCCTAGTTGTGGAACTAAGATCTCACAAGCCATGTGGTGCAGCCAAAAAAGAAAAAAAAAAAAAAAAGATCATGTCATCTGCAAACAGAGATAGTTTCACTTCTTCCTTTCCAATTTGTATGCATTTTATTTCTTTTTCTTGACTAATTGCTTTGGCTAGAACTCTAGTACTATGATGAACCAAAGTGATGATAGTGAGCATCCTTATCTTGTTCCTGATCTTAAGGAAAGCTTAAGTTTTTCACCATTGAGTATGTTGTTAGCTGTGGGTTTTTCACATATAGACTTTATATTGAGGAAGCTCCCTTCTATTCCTAGATTGAGTATTTTTATCATGAAAGGGTGCTAGATTTGGTCAAATGCCTTTTCTGCATCCATTTAGATGGTCATGTGGTCTTTTTTCTCTTCTTTCTATTAATGTGGTGTATTATATTGATTGATTTTTGTATACTGAACTATCCTTGCATTCCTGGGGTAGTCCTAGGAATATAAATAATGCCAATCTTATTAATTTTTAAAAATGTAGCTATTTTAAATAAAATGTTATAGTATTTTTAAATTAATAAGTAGTTACTTAAAATTTTTCTTTTGATTTTTATATGATAAATATTGATAGGTATGACTCATTCAATCAAAAACTTGTTGGAAGCCTCAATTTTAAGAGTGAAAAGGGGTCCTGAGATAATTTGAGAACCACTGCCCCAAAGGTATGTTATTACTAATTTAAAAACTTACATGAATAATAAATATATAGAACATAAAATACCTGGAAAAGAGAGCTACAAGGTGCTGCTTCAGCCAGTCTCCTGGACTTGGTGAAGGCAGAGAAGGAATGACCTATGGGAATGTATTAACCTGTATTTGCAAAGGCTACCCTCCTAGTTTTAAAATTACCTGATGCTGTTGCCATATCTAATTTTGAATTTATACAAGTTGGGTCCTGCATGAAGAAATCTCGTCTCTGGAAATGGGTAGGTGAAAGGTTTTAAACTCATTGCTTCCAAACAGTAACCTAAATAAAACAGAAGTATTAAAGAATTACTGAAAAGCTAAATATGTTTCCTTATGTGTGGGAAATAAAGCCTGCCCAATCTGTAGCATCTCTTCATCAGTATAATGTCCAGTTCTCAGTATCACTGCCTATGTCCCAGGCTCAGTTCTAATATTAATTACCTGGACCATTTCCCCACCTGCATGGGGAGGATACATGATATTCTGAGATAATCTTTATACTTGAAGTCAGAAGACCTAAGCTAAAGTTTTGCTGTTTACCTTATGACCTTGTACAAATTACTTCTCTTCCATGAGACTAATGATACTAACATCTGATGATAACAGGGTTTTGTTAGGATTAAATCTATCTCTCAAATATCTCTTGAATCTATTCTCATCCCTTGCCCCCATTTTCTGTGGAACCTAGGCCAGTGGGAAGAGGGCTCAAATCAAATAATGAAACAGTTCAAAGGATGCACCAATAACAGGCAATTGGGAACACCTCTGCTGTTAATTTTCTATGACGTTTAGGAATTAGCACACCTTCCTGCTATAGCCAATGCAGTAAATAAGGATGTATACTAATGCTTTAAAGTCTTGCCAAGGAATGCCTTATCTTCCCTACATCTCAACTATTCTTCTTCACCACTTATGAGAGTACCCTGTGCCACAAGAGTGCCCCATATTCTCCTAGCACTTACTAGTTTTACTTTGCCTATTCCAGAATCTCTACTCACTTAAGGGTCTCTCTGTGGGAAACTCAGAAGAAGAAATGGAAAAAGAAGTATGGCATGCCTCTCCTACTCCAAGAGAGCACTTGGTATGCACTCAGAGGCCTTTTCTATGCCTCTTTTTATTTGTAAAGTAGAAATAATAAGCCTTGTACTTCCTGCCTCTTCATATGGAAGTTTAAATAATTAATAATGAGAGTAAAAGGTCCAGAGTTTCTAGGATCAAATCTACCTATATACAATGCAAGGTATTGATTTCAGAGGCAGCTGAGCTAAGGTAGACAGAACAAGTACAAAGTAAGAATAATTTATGTTTTAATCTCAGTTCCATTATCCCTAGATAGTTTCTCTGGGCCTTGGTTTTATTATTTATACAATAATGACAACTTATGTATATAACAACTAACAACAATTTTTTGTCATACCCCATTCTAAGTGCCTTATATATAGATATTACTTAATTCTCACAAAAAGCCTCCAAAGTAAGTAGTCTAAATTTGATAGATGCGGAAATTGAAGCACTGAGAGATGAAGTAAGTTTTCTATGGCTATGAATTTTGGAATTGGGATTCAAACTGAGGCAGTGTTAATTGAGACTCGATGGTCTTAACCACTTTTCCACCCTGCTTCCTAGGGCTATTGGAAGGCAAAAAAAAAAAAAGATAATGACTATAAAATCATTTTGCAAGTACTAACATATTATACACACATAAAGAACTATTTTCATTATTCTTTCCTCCGTATTACCCTGATTCCATCCCTGCTCAGCAGGGAGAGCTCTAATATGTACAGCTGGAAGATCTATGTGCCCAAAGAATGGCATTTCCCACAATTTCCAAAGTTCAAGTCTGGGGCTGCCAGTAAACAGATATCCCAGTGTCTGATCTTGGCTGCTTGGGATTAGAATGACAGGAGGCTGGAGCCACAACCCGAGTCTATTTAGACTAGAACTGCACTCAAAAGTGAAAAGAAATAGTTGGTGCCAACTGCAAAGTTACCAGAGGGGAAATACTGTTCACATCCTGAGAAAAACTTGCACATTCTCCCTGCCCTAGGCATGGCAAGAACCCACGCTAGATTTGATAGTGTTTTTGGTGCTAGATGACTTTACCAAGTAGGCAGGGACCACCTGATGAGACTTAGGTTGCTGCCACAAAAACTGAACCCTTAATTATTCAGAGGGTTCTTCTACAATGCAATCACCTCTCTCCACAGACTGAGGACTGGGGCCATCAGAGCAAAGGAAATGAAGAACATTTGCTGGAAATGACAATCCAGAGAGGAAACTTCATGTGCTGCGCTACAGCTGGCTGGCTGAAAGAAGTAAAAACAATCCTCTTCTAGCTGGGGCCTGTTCCTGTTAATTGCTGCCTGCCTGCTTCAGAAACAAACACCACACACTAATTACTCTATTTGAAAATAAAGATTAGACAGCATAATCCCGAACAACCACATAGTAGCAGTGGTTCAAAGATTCACAAGGTTATTTTCCAACATGAGTACTGCAGTCATGGTGACACTATGTCCCAGGAACATATCATTAAGTTGATGAGATCTTACAGATGAAAGGTCAGACTCTCAGCCAATTTTAGGTGATCATAAAACATGATGCCTTTAAAACAAAAGAAGAGAAGTTATAGCAATATGGGATAGTGGGAAAGACACAGGATTTGGAATTGGAGGACCAAGGCTTGAGTCCTAGCTCTGCCTCTTATCAGTCATTAGACCTTAATCAAGTCACTTAGCCTTTTCATTTCTCAATTTCTACATCTCTAAAAGGGGAATACACTTATCCCTGAAACTTCTGTGAGGATTAAATGAAATAATGCTGTAAAAAACATTTCATAAACACTGGGTAATTATATTAACATTAGCTCTTTTGATAGATTTGAAGAGTTTCTCTCTTAATGCTTTACTAGAAAAGCAAACTCAAGAGAAGTGTTTAGCTTTAATATCAGTACAAAATCGGACAAATCTCAATTAAGACTCTTTCCTTGAAAATCTCCAATAATAGATTTAAATGACACATAAGCACTGATGTTAGAAAGGGAAAGATTTTTTAAGGTTTTAGTAATTTGTCTCACATAAAGAAACATTTGGTCAATGCACAGAACTTGAATCAGTGCTGAATGCAATATGAAGATAATGATATGACTACTGAAGCTGAAGGAGAAGATCATACAGAAGTACTGGCACTAAATATATCTGGTGATACTTGATGGGAAAACCGTCCACAGTGTTAATAAAAGAGCTTTCATAAGCATTCATTAAAAATACATTTACTGAGCAGGTCTAACATGACAGGCTCTGTGACCACTAATGAGTTTGGGCCAAAAGAAAAAAACCAGGGAAATCGCACTCATGTTATGAATTCAACATCCAAGTTTTAGAACTGAGGCTGAGGACAGAAGCTTGGCTTCTCCTTCTACCTTCAGAAGTCCTTGGCTAGTTTCAAAAGTCGGCCTGCCTTTGCTGAAATAGATCCAAACTCTCTGAAAGCCTATATTTCCAATGAGATTCATGCTTGTTTATAGCTAAAGTGCCCTTCATTTTAGAGGGGACAAAAAGGAAGTGAATTCATCAAAGAAGGAAATGACTCCTATCGGTCACATAACTCAGTATGGAACCAGGATTAGCCCCCAAGATTGTTGAATCCTTTGGCTGATACATTTTCCATAACACATTGCCTGATCATTTTATTAAACTATAACCCTGGTCAATCGCATAAATCTGGATGGCAAACTCAATTTGGGTACAAAGACATCAAGCCAAAATGCAGCATTTCCGGATTAAAGCTTCTTAGGATTATATCTTGGGATATAAAGAGTTTCTTTCACATTTGTTTGTCTTTGAGCTCTATTTTCAAAAGGAACTATTCTCAGTTTCCTCATCTTGCAGGGTGACTAGGATGATTAATGAAATAATGCATGTATAATTGCTTATTGCAGTGCTCTATGCATAGGTTATTCAATAAAGAATAGCTTTTTTAAAAGCAAAACAAATCCAAGTGTTAAGATATAGGACAAGAAGAGCTGATCTAAGACTACCCAAGATACTTCTATGCCTACTGATGTCATTCTTTCCCATTAGACTTCTACCTACTCTTTCTGGTAAGACACAATCTTTAAAACACCACTGGCATTTATTCAGAAATATATTTGTAACTGGAACTGTGTCAGATTTTGTTCTGTTTTGTTTGAGAGGGAGAAGTAACTAAATCTTCTAACAGAGGGATAGGAAGGTGTCCTGAAATGAAATCAAAAGGCCTTAGTGAACAACTCAATAGGGCAGAAAGGAGATTAAGTCAACTTCTTAAGTTACTCTTTACACCTAAATGACTCTTCCACTCTCATTTTAACCATCCTAAAAGCTAATGGAAGAATTATCTTTGGTCAATAGGTCCAGGACTGTGCTCCTTACTTGGAAAAAGCAATAGAATGGTATCTCATCTTACCACCCTGCCCATTAGTTGTGGCTTGTTACATGATACTTGGAGAAGAAAATGGCAACCCACTCCAGGATTCTTGCCTCAAGAATCCCATGGACAGAGGAGCCTGGCAGGCTATAGTCCAGGGGGTCGCAAGAGTTGGACACAACTTAGCGACTAAACCACCACATGAAGATCAACCTATTAGCATTCACATCATACTGAATTCACTGAAGAACTCTAAAAATCCTAGTCCCAGGAATCCTAAAAGCATTTGGATGTAAAATTGCAGGCAATGAGGGATATTTTATTTTTTGGTTACACCACTGGGTGAATTGCCCTGAAGCAGTACCTGCAAAGATTTTTAAAATGATAAAAAAAAGCATCAGTACTTTCAGAAGGGCAAATGGTGGAGAGAATATCCTCAGCTAAAGAGAAAGAAGCATTTTTTGCAGTTTTGAGCTATAAACTTTGAGTCCTTGATGTACATATCTCAAGGGTCTTAGTCACAGAAGACAGACAAAAGTGTGAAAAGAAAGCTTCTAAAATATACAGCTTTGTTCTTGGCATGAAAAAATGGTAGATTCTGAAGAAATAAAGTTAATAAAAAAACTATTACTTTTTATACGGATAGCAAATTTCACACAGGAAATCTGAAATATTTTACTGCCTTTAATTCTGGTGAGATACTGGGAAGATAAAAATTATATTCACTAGGTTTACAAAAAGATAAACCTGACATGAGGAGATCATCTAATTTGACCAAGGTCATACATCAAGAGCAAGACTAAAACACAGATGTATTGTTAAAGCAAGATAGTTCCACTGAATTAAGGGTGTCAAGAATATAGTTACCTTATGAATTATCCTAGACTCAATATTAGCCTCAATTCTTTCTATCTTTATATTTTACCACCTAAGTATAACTCTAAAATAACAGAATCAGGCATAACTGCTAAGAAACATAAAATTTAGCACTTTGAAAGATCATCAGACCATAAGGATCTGGTGAATAAAGTCTTACATTTACAAAAGCACTTTCAGTTTATACAATGCTTTTCCTATCTACCCCTATCTCACAAGATTCAAAAACATCTATTGAAGTAGGCAGGGCAGATTCAGCTAACTTATACTTCATGCTAAATGCTCTCCAATTTTTATCTGATTTGATCCTCTCAATCTTGTATTCATTCAATATTTATTCATTCAGTTCACAATTATCTGCATACCAACTATGTTCCAGAAACTTAAGTGCTGGAGATAAAGTGGGGAATAATAAAAACTCAGTCACTGCCTGCAAAGAGCTTACAAATAATTTTAAGGATAATGACTGCTACAAAAAAGGACAGGGTGACATAGGAACATGACAGAGAATCCTAACTTAGAATGGAAGTCAGGGAACTCTATGTAAGTGACTCATTTTTGAAGGATAAGTATGAGTTGGAGAAGACACAAATGGCGAGTGGGTAAGGGGTCTGATGTACGTACAAGAAAAGCAGATACAACAGTCCTCAGTTGAGAGAGACTGCTGTCATTTCAAGAGGGAGAAGTATAGTACTTCTGAACACAGTTGGCAAGTGCGACAAACTAAGACTGCAAAGATAAAAATTGAGTCATCATACATTTGAGAGTCTACTACACATCAGGCATTTCTTTCAGCAATGATAGAGCAGGTAATAAGAAAGACATGATTCTTTGTCTTTAACAGCTTAGATTTCAGGAAGTTTGGAGAGCAATAATAAACATATAAATAAATCAATGTAATTTGAAGTATTGTAAGTATTATGAAGAAAATAAAACAGAGTTTTGTAGTAGAGAGTGACTGGGAGACTGCTTTAGTGTGGCCAGCGAAGGTCTTTCAGAAGAGATCACAACTGAGTTATGGCCTTAGTGGAAAGTGAAACAACAAAGTCAAGGGGGAAAGCATTCCAAGCAGGAAAAAACAAGCACAAATGCCCTGTGATGACTGGTAGTTAAATGATAGAAAGGTCAGTGTGACTGGAGCACAGAGAATGAAAACTGAGCAGAAAGAAATGAGATCAGAGAGCTAGGCAAGAGCCAGATCATATAAAGGCTGCCAGCCATTACAGAGTTGCGATTTTATGCTAGTGAAAGTGAAAGTCACTCAGTTGTGTCTGACTTTTTGCAACACCACGGACTATACAGTCCATGGAATTCTCCAGGCCAGAATACTGGAGTGGGTAGCCTTTCCCTTCTCCAGTGGATCTTCCCAACCCAGGGATCAAACCCAGGTCTCCTAAAAAGAATTGTGATTATTTGACTTATGCTTTAGAAACAGTACTCTGGCTTCCAAGAGAAAGATGAACTGAAGAGATGTAGCAGTACAGCAGAAAGATGCTTCAGATTTGGACTTTGAGGTCTTAGTAGTCAGTAACTACTTAGATTTGAGGTATATTTTAGACTGATGGGAATCAAGAATGGCTCTTGATTTTGGCCCATGCTATTAGACAGGTAATGGTACACACCCTTTATTGAGATGGAGAAGTATTCTGAAGAAAAAGATTTTCCATTCTAGGGAATTCTAGGGAATTCTCTAGCAGTCCAGCAGTTAGGACTCTGGGCTTTCACTGCCAAGGGCCCGAGTTCAATCTCTGGCAGGGGAACTAAGATCCCACAAGCTGCTTGGTGCCATAAAAAAAAAAAAAAAAAGATCTGCCATTCTCTTTCTGTTTTGTTTTGGGTAAGCATGAGAGGCCTGTTAGATATCCCAGTGGATGTGTCAAGGGAGTGATCTCTCAGTACACAAGGAGTGGAAATCAGGATAGAAATATAAACTTCAGTTATCAGTGTTTAGATGGTATTTGAAGATGGTATTGGAAGCTATTGGAACAGTAAGATCATCCAGGGAGAAAATACAGATAGAGAAGGAAAGAGGGCCTTCCTCATAGGCCAGGCTATGAACTGTGAAGTCTATCCAAAGAGCAATCAGAAGGCACTGAAGGGCATAATAAAGAGATGACATGATCACGTGGCTGTGGGTTTTAAAACAAACAAACAAACCAAAAAATCAAAACAATCCCTCTGATTATAATGTAGGAAATAACCTAGAACCAGAATGGATGAAAGAGGCTCAGTTAGGAGACTCCTGTGGTTCCTGGCAGAAGCTGATAATAGCCTGGTTTATAGTGATGAGAGTGGAGATGAAGAGAAGTGGTCTGGTTTAGAAGACGTCTAGTCATGATTTGGTGACTTGACAGGGTAAGGAAGAAGTCCAGACAAGGATGATTGTGAGCTGCCTGAACAAACAATTGAAAAATAAAGATACTTCCCACCCTCCCACCTCCCCTCCCCCCCCCCCCCCCCCCCCCGTCCCCCCCCCCCCCCCCCCCCACCTCCTACCCCCCCACCCCCCCACCTGCCAAAAAAGGAGCCTTAGAATGTAAGTTTTTGAGGGTAAGATAAGTGAGTCCATTTTTGGATATGCTCAATCTTAAGGTGCCCACAAAATATCTGGACATTCTAGGTAGGCTGTTGAATATTGTGGTAGGTTTACTGTCTGCAGATTAAGGAATTAAAGTTCAGAAAAGTCAAGGACATAGGGTCAAGTATACCTTTCCCAGATGCCAAGATTCAAGGACCTGAGTAGCTGAACAGAGAGATCTCACTGATAGCTATGACTCAAATATTGATACTTACTTCCTAGATTCAGTCAGGCATCTGAAAACAAGAAATTCATTCAAATCATTAAGACATGATGTGACAAGACATATTTCGATGAAAGAAGTCATGTTTTCACGCCAACTCCTAAGCCTGAGCTAGAGGATGGTTATGAACCAGAATGATGGCTTTTGTGTGCAGCTTTGTTGTTGTTTTTTTTTAAAGAGGCTGTGGTGAGGGGGAGCTGGGGGGCTCAGAAGACTGGATCTGTGCAGGAGGCAGCACTTCGTGCTGGGTGTGGTGTGGCGGCAAGAACTGTCCCTGGGGTTCCTTCACCTCCGCCCTGCTCACTCACCCGTGGAAGGGGATCTGGACATAGTTCGGGGCCTACCTGGCTTCCATCCATGCTCACCTGGTTACTCCGACCTGAGCTCCCGGCCGCCGCCCTAACAACGAGCCCTGCACTGGGCGTCCAAATGGGCCCGGGGCTTCTAAGGCTGCCTCAGGAGGCGGCTGCGGAGTGGGGACTGGGCCCGAAATCCCTTTCAGAGAAAGGCGCCAACCTCACTAGAGAAATAGGCCGCTGCCAGTTATTATTACCTCAGACCCAAGGACCTCCCAGGCGCGGCCTGGCTCTTTCTTATAGGGGTTCTTCGCGCCTAATCAAATTGGCCTCGGCCAGGGTACCCACTAAAACCTATTCTTGAAAAAGAGCAGGCGCCGACGTCGCATGAATCCTGGCTTGCTGACCTGCTCGCTCTCGCACCTTCGCCTCAACTCTTGCCGCGGGCTGACCAGGCCTTCAGCGCACGCGCAACTACGCACCCAGGTCGCCAGGTAGGCGCGCTCCGAGGCCTGGGCGCGGTCTGCGCGTGCGCGCCGCTGAGACGCTGCCCAGGGGTCGCGCGAGACCGGGACGGCGCCCCGCCTCACGCGCCCCGCCCGCGGGAGCACAGAATCGTAGTGTCTTTCCCTGGTTCCTGCGCTCCTCTGCCCGTTGGTCTTTCTGTGCCTGGCGTGGGTGGGTCGGGTCCTGTGGACCGCGAAACCCCTACTGTGTGTTAAGCATCGTGCTGGCGCTTTCCGTACACGCGCTCCTTTAATCCTCACCCCTGTATTGTACAGCAGTTATTAATATCCCAATTCTAAAGAGGCCAGGAAACAGGAGCGACTTGTGGACACGCAAGGACTCGAACACGATGAGTCTTCGTGACTCCAAAGCCCAGCACCTTCCCATCCACTTCCTGCTGATCAAATTCTGACTGCCTTTGTGAATTGTTAAAACCCCTCAGCCCTACATCCAGTGGGTCGGACTGGGTGTCCTGAGTCCCTGATAATGGACCTGCCTATTTGGGAGATACCCTTGGCCACAACTCTTATCCCTGTAGTCCTGCATTCTCCAGTCTCCATTTTTGCTTTTCATGCTGTCCCCTCTGCATGAAATACCTCCCCCCACCCATAAATCCACCCTATTTTAAAGCCTACTCCATATGCTGATGGCTGAGTCTTGTGTATTTTTCATACTCAGCACTACCGAGCACCTACTATCAGCTAGTACTCCACAAGGGCCTGGGAAAGCAAGGCAGGAAAAGAGAGGAAAGAAGTGGGAGTGGGAGGGAGAGAGGAAACTAGATCCGAGGAGGGTGCCTACCCCATCCAAAGAGGGCATCTGCCAGCTAGTCACCTACTGAAAGAAGGGAAAGGTGGCCTGGTAATGTCCAATCTGATTTTCTTGAGAAATCTCCCAAAGTGTTGGTGGGGCTTTCCTAGTGGGGCTTTCCTAGTGGTCCAGTGGTTAAGAGTCCATCTTACAATGCAGGGATAATGGTTGGATCCCTGGTCCAGGAAGATTCTACATGCTTTGGAGTTGCTAAGCCTGTGCAGCACAACTACTGAGGCTGCACTCTGGAGCCCAGGAGCCAGGTACTAAGGCCGCGGCGCCCTAGAGCCCGTGCTCCGCGTCAAGAGAAGCCACCACAGTGAGAAGCCAGTGCACTGCATCTAGAGAGTAGTCCCTGCTCTCCAAAACTAGAGAAAGCCTGTGCAGAGCAATGAAAGACCCAGCGCAGCCAAAAGTAAATAAAATTATTTTAAAAATAAAAATGTTGGCAACAGTTGAAAAACTTGAATACACGTGTGGACTGAAACGAACACATTTGTGGGCAGACCTAGCTCTTGAGCCACCTATATGTAGCTCTGACCTTGACTGACACAGTAAAAGTTGACCAAGTGGATTCGGCTTGAGTCCCAGAGCAGGGCAGCCTTCAGGCCACTATCGGGTGCACATCCCTTACACTCTCCATGCCTGGGAACCAAGAGAAAAAAAACCTTTTTTGGGTGGAGGTGGGGTCAACGCAGGGAAAAGGAATCAGTCTTCTGAGAGCCTGAAGAAAACTGTTGTGTACCTGTGCTGGTTACTTGTTATCTATTTACCTGGACATTGTTTGTACCTAAGATTGTGGTAAGGAAGGTCATGAGTCTTACATGACCACCTGTGTAATGTGTGTGAAGATTTCCTGTGGAGGAGGTCCCCTGGCCAGGTATAAAGGACAGAGGAAGCAACCACTGTTTGGACATAAATAGCCCTCAGTTTCAACCAACTTGGAGGGACATAGGCAGAAACCCAGGGGATTCCAGAAACCCCTGGGGCATTATTACAACCCCAAATGACCAAACACCCCACTACCAGTCATCTACAACCATGGAGTGTCAAGGGAAACAAAAGGAACACGCAAAAACTATGAAGGAAAGAGACTGAACCAAAGTGTCCCCTGGCAGACACATATGTACACACATACACCCTGCCATTGAGGCATGGAAGCAACATTTGCTGGGTCCAAGGTGACTTCTCAGCTCTCGTGGCCCACTGGCATTTTCTCCCTGCCTTAGGAGAGTGCCAGCTCCATGTTGGGCTCTATCCTTTGTAGTGAGACCAGGGTTGTTGCCACTGGCTCAGGCTGAGGGCCCAGAGTGGCATGCAGCGTGTTGTTGTATCTGTTTTCGACCCCATGGACTGCAACATGCCAGGTTTCCCTGTCCTTCACCATCTCCCAAAGCTTGTTCAAACTCATGTCCATGGAGTTGATGATGCCATCCAACCATCTCATCCTCTGTCGTCCCCTTCTCCTCCTGTCTCCAATCTTTCCCAGCATCAGGGTCTTTTCTAGTGAGTCAGCTCTTCGCATCAGGTGGCCAAAGTATTAGAGCTTCAGCATGAGTTTTTCCAATGAATATTCAGGACTGATTTCCTTTAGGATTGACTGGTTTGATCTCCTTGTGGTCCAAGGGACTCTAAAGAGTCTTCTCCAGCACCACAGTTCAAAAGTATCAATTCTTCAGCTCTCAGCCTTCTCTATGGTCCAACTCGCACATCCATACATGACTACTGGGAACCATGGCTTTTACTATACAGACATTTGTTGGCAAAGTAATGTCTCTGCTTTATTTTTTTCAAAAGATTTCAACAAATTTATACAATATACATTGAGCACTAATTCCTGTACAGCTTATTCTTTCTAGTTTGGATCCAGCTATTCCAATGTATTATGAACCAGTCAGCTGTCTGTGTCTTTTAAAACAAGTCACAACTGAAATCTCAGAACAATCAGCAAAAGCCATGGGATAATGGAAGAATTAGATGTTTCCATGGTAATTAAGACCAAGGATCCATGAGGGGCAGGAGAGAGCATCCAAGGATAAAAATCAAGTTTGCTACCTAGGTTAGATAGTAACTGAAATGGGATCTTAAGAATTCCCAGCCTTTATTTGGTGTAGTAATAAAGATACAAAGCGGGGGAGAGGGGGCTTAGGGTTAGGTTCTTTTAACACCTTTTCTTCTAAATGGAAACCTTCACCAAAAGGAATTAGAAGACTTAAAGGCAAGTTCTTTCTCCAAGATGAGTAAATAACATCAGTTCTGATTCTTACCGAGGTTCAAACCAACCATCAGGATACTGTTAACTCATGTCTAAGAGGGAAGCTGGGAGGTAGGGAGTGGTAAGGCCTCAGCAGAGAAAGCAAGTTTTAAGCAGGAAAACAGCCAGCTTCTGCCCTGAAGTTATTGCTAGGTTGTAGCTGAGCTGCTATGTGCAGACCTGTTTCACAGTGGAACTAAGGAGTAGCTGCTGCTGCTGCTGCTAAGTCACTTCAGTCGTGTCCGACTCTGTGTGTGACCCCATAGATGGCAGCCCACCAGGCTCCTCCATCCCTGGGATTCTCCAGGCAAGAATACTGGAGTGGGTTGCCATTTCCTTCTCCAATGTCTCTACTTTTTAATATGCTGTCTAGGTTTGTCATAGCTTTTTTTCCAGGGAGCAAGCCTCTTTTAATTTCATGGCTGCAGTCACCATCTGCAGTGATTTTGGAGCCCAAGAAAATAAACTCTGTCACTGTTTCCATTGTTTCTCCATCTGTTTGCGATGAAGTGATGGGACTGGATGCCATGATCTTAGTTTTCTGAAGGTTGAGTTTTAAGCCAGCTTTTTCACTCTCCTCTTTCACCGTCATCAAGAGGCTCTTTGCTTTCTGCCATAAGAGTGGTGTCACCTGCATATCTGAGGTTATTGATATTTCTCCTGGCAATCTTGATTCCAGCTTGTGCTTCATCCAGCCCAGAATTTTGCATGATGTACTCTGCATAGAAGTTAAATAAGCAGGGTGACGATATAGTTCCTTCCCAATTTGGAACCAGTCCATTGTTACATGTCTGATTCTAACTTTTGCTTCTTGATCTGCATACAGGTTTCTCAGGAGGCAAGTCAGGTGGTCTGGTATTCCCATCTCTTTCAGAATTTTCCACAGTTTGTTGTGATCCACACAGTCAAAGGCTTTAGTGTAGTCAATGAAGCAAAAGTAGATGTTTTTCTGGAATTCTCTTGGTTTTTCTATGATCCAATGGATGTTGGCAATTTGATCTCTGGTTCCTCTGTCTTTTCTAAATCCAGCTTGAACATTTGGGAGTTCTTGGTTCACGTACTATTGAAGCCTAGTACGGAGAATTTTGAGCATTACTTTGCTAGCGTGTGAAATGAGAGCAATTATGCAGTAGTTTGAACATTCTTTGGCATTGCCTTTCTTTGGGATTGGAATGAAAACTGACCTTTTTCAGTCCTGGGAACACTGCTGAGTTTTCAGAATTTGTTGGCATACTGAGTGCAGCACTTTCACAGCATCATCTTTTAGGATTTGAAATAGCTCAGCTGGAATTCCATCACCTCCACTAGCTATGTTCATAGTAGTGCTTCCTAAGACCCACTTGATTTCACACTCCAGGATGTCTGGCTCTAGGTGAGTGATCACGCCATCATGGTTATCTGGGTCATTGAGATCTTTTTTGTATAGTTCTTCTGTATATTATTGCCACTTTTTCTTAATATCTTTTGCTTCTGTTAGGTCCATACCGTTTGTGTCCTTTATTGTGCCCATCTTTGCATGAAATATTCCCTTGGTATCTCTGATTTTCTTGAGGAGATCTCTGGTCTTTCCATTCTATTGTTTTCCTCTATTTCCTTGCATTGATCACTTAGGAAGTCTTCCTTATCTCTCCTTGTTATTCTTTGGAACTCTGCATTCAGATAGATATGTCTTTCCTTTTCTCCTTTGTAGGCATACAGCTACCGGGAGGAATTCTTACCTGAGACAACAGGAGACCCTTTCGTGGGAGCCAACACCTGAGCAGGAATGCTAAGTGCCAAAATTCTAGGAGTGGAATTAGAGCAAGTGACATTATTGGAGGAGATGGGAGAGGCTAGCATGAGTATTTAACTTAGAGTGGATTTAGGAATTTGGAGCCAGTGAGATATAATAAATATTTTTATATTAGTATAATATAATATTATATTATATAATAATATATAATATTATATTATTATATTAGTGAGAGCTAATAAATATTTGCTCAATCAACAGACATTTATTGAGTAACTTCTATACAAGCACTGTTCTGGGCCCTTAGGGATACCTTGGTGAACAAGCCAAAGTCAGCTGTCATGGGGATGACGCTGAGGTCAAACTAAAAGTAAGGGTTGTAGTGTGCTTTGGTGAGTCACCAGAAGGGTTGTATGGGCTGACGACCCTGCTTAAGGAGCTAGAAGTGGAAGAGATACAGACTGCAGAGATGAGACAGTGGGAGAGGGCACCCCTTCTGGGCCTGGGGACTGACTTGTTCCCTGGGATTCTTTTTTATTCAGTTCAGTTCAGTCACTCAGTCATGTCCAACTCTTTGCAACCCCATGGACTGCAGCATGCCAAGCTTCCCTGTCCATCACCAACTCCCAGAGCTTGCTCAAACTCATGTCCATCGAGTTGGTGATGCCATCCAACCAGCTCATCCTCTGTCATTCCCTTCTCCTCCTGCCTTCAATCTTTCCCAACATCAGGGTCTTTTCAAATGAGTCAGCTCTTCGCATCAGGTGGCCAAAGTATTGGAGTTTCAGCTTCAGCATCAGTCCTTCCATTGACTATTCAGGACTGATTTCCTTGAGGATTGACTGGTTGGATCTCCTTGCAGTCCAAGAGACTCTCAAGAGTCTTCTCCAACACCACAGTTCAAAAGCATCAATTCTTCGGTGCTCGGCCTTTTTTATAGTCCAACTCTCACAACCATACATGACTAGTGGAAAAACCAACTTTAAAAAATTTATATATAATACAATTCACTGTTTCTGATGTATGTGTATGATTTTTTATGTATGCTTAGATTCAAGGATAAATCAGGACAGAGAACAGTTTTGTCACACTAAAAAATTCCCTCCAGCTGCAGTCAAACCCTCCTCCCACCCCCAACCACTGGCAACCTGTCCTTCATTCCTAAAGTTTTGCCTTTTCCAGAGGGCCATAAAAATGAAGTCGCATGGTGTGTAACCAGGAATTAGGTTCTTTCTCTTAGTGAAATGCATTTAGATTTATCCATGTTTGTTTTTCTTTTTTTTCTGGCCATTCCATGAGCAGAGTCCTAACCACTGGGCTCTCAGGGAATTCCCTAAATTTATCCATGTTATTGCATGTATCAATATTTAACTCCAGAAAGAAAGAAAAAAAAAGTTAACTCCTCTTTATTATTGAGTGCTGTGCTAAGTCACTTCAGTCATGTCCAACTCTTTGTGATGCTGTACCCGCCAGGCTCTTCTGTCCAGGGGATTCTGCAGGCAAGAATACTGGAGTGGGTTGCCATTTCCTCCTCCAGAGGATCTTCCTGACCCAGGGATTGAACCCGAGTCACTTTCATTTCCTACATTGGCAGGCAGGTTCTTTACCTCTAGCGCCACCTGGGAAGCATTTCTGAGTAGTCTTCTGTTGCATGGCTATACCACTGTTTATTTGCCTACTGATAAATATTTGGGTTGTTTCAATTTGCGGCTATTTTGAATAGTTTCTATAAGCATTCATGTACTGGTTGTTTTGTGAATTTAAGCCTTCATATTGTTTTTCCTTTTTTTTGGCTGGACAGCATGGCATGCAGGATCTTAGTTCCTGGAGCAGGGATGAAACCTGTGCCCTGGGCAGTGGAAGAGCAGAGTCTCAACCACTAGACCACCAGGGAAGTCACAAGTCTTCATATGTATTAAGTAAATACCTCAAAGCGGGATTGCTGGGCTATGAAATCAACCCTGAATATTCATTGGAGGGACAATGCTGCAGCTGAAGCTCCAATAATTTGGCCACCTGATGGGAAGAGCCGACTCATTGGAAAAGACCCTGATGCTGGAAAAGATTGAAGGCAAAAGGAGAAGAGGGCAGCAGAGGATGAGACGGTTGGGTGGCATCATCAAATCAATGGACATAAGTTTGAGCAAACTCCTGGAGATAGTGAAGTACAGAGAGGCCTGGTGAGCTGCCTTCCATGGGGTCTCAAAGAATCAGACACTACTTAGCGACTGAACAACAACGGCAATAACAACAACATGATAAGTATATCATGTTGTAAAATCATTTAATTTTATGAGGAATTACCAAACTGTTTTCCAGAGTGGCTGTACCGTTTTGCATTCCCAACAGCAGAATATGAGGGTTTCAGTTGCTCTGCATCCTCGTCAGCATTTGATATTTTCACTTAAAAATTTTTTTTGCCATTCTAGTAGATGTTGATAGTATCCAGTTGTAGATATAATTTGTATTTCCCTAATGACTAATGCTGCTGCTGCTGCTGCTGCTGCTAAGTCTCTTCAGTCGTGTCCGACTCTGTGCGACCCCATAGACAGCAGCCCACCAGGCTCCGCCGTCCCTGGGATTCTCCAGGCAAGAATACTGGAGTGGGTTGCCATTCCCTTCTCCAGTGCATGAAAGGCTGAGCATCTTTTCATGTGCCCTTAGGATTCTGGGGAATTAATAAACCTGTACCCTAACTCAAATACCAACTTAACAGTGCTAAAGAAGACATATGCAGATTCACTCTTGGCCCGCCATACTGGAACATTTTAACAGCAACACTCAGCAGATGACAACTGGATTCAAAGCACTTATGCCAGATCTGTCAAGCCAGCAAGCAGGTGGCAAGAAATTCCTGGCTGCTAAGCCATGTCTCTTCTCTTCCAGGTTTTCTGTGGAGAAGAACATTCTATGCCTTTGCCTGTGGCATGTACTCACTGTCAGAGTCTTCATCACTTCTGCCATTGCTTTTTCCTTAGCCCTCCTATTTAACATTCTCCTCCCTTCTTTCTCTCCTTCACTAAATATATAAATATTTATTGAAAGCCCACATCATGTCAGGCACTGCACTGGGCCCCAAGGTCCTAAAGTTGAAGATGTCTGCTCACAAGAAATTCACATTACTAACAGGGGGATTAACATAAAGCAGATTTTAACATACAAAGTAGTAAGGGCTCTGATGCACCTGTGTTCCAGGCCTTAGGGGACTTAGAGGATGATACTTAACCAGCTAGGAGTCAGGAGGGTTTTCTGGAGGAGGAGATACCTGAAATGAGTCCTGGAGGATGGGAAGTATTGACCTCAGAGCCACAGAGAGGACATTCCGGGAAGAAGAGACAGTGTGAGCAAAGGCCTGGCAATAAGAAATAGCATGCTGCATGTACCTGTCTGTGAGAAGTTCAGTTTCACTCAAATATATGAGTGGAGGTGTGGAGTGGCAGGAGGTAGGGTCAGTAAAGGAGGGAAGGGAGAGATCACGAAGAAGTTTGTGCTCAGGCGCTAAAATTTATCCCCAAAGTAACAAAATGCTTTTAAAGCTAGATTTGGGGATGGGGAGCTAGGGACGTGGGCACAGGCGCTGTGGCCTCAGGCTCTTCTCTAGCAGCTGCGAGGGCATCTCGGGAGCTGCAGCATAGAGAACAGTCTTTAAATTCCCAGTTCCACTTCTGATGGACTCAAGAGAGTAAAACTAAGCCGCCCACCCCTCAGCAACAGCGGCCTCTGGTTGGAGGGCGGGGAGAGCACAAGGCCAGCTGCTGTCCAGTCACCATGAAGCTCTGTCCTGAGACCAGGGCTGACGAGGACGCTGGGCCTAGCGAGGACCTGGCTCTGCTGGCAGCCTCACAGGGACACGGAGGCAGGACACGTGTTTTTAATGGAGTCAAATCCATGTGGTTTGTATATTTTTTCCTTTAATCTTGGGCATTTGTTTCTCTTTCTGAGAACATAACTGGAAACACTAAAAAGCCAATAATCATAAAAAAGTGTACCTTTAAGCTCTGTACAGTTTTATACAAGTTCACAATGTACTTTTGCTGCCTTCTAGATAATTTATTCTGCAAGATATTACTGCACAGTTGTAAATAACTTATGTACTGTAACATCACTTCAGTTATGTGTAAAGAAATAAATTAATTAACTACTTGCCCCGCCCCTCCAAAAAGCTAGATTTAGGTTTTAGAAGAATGTTGCTGGTACCTGTTCCTTTTCTGCTTGTTGATTCTATCTCATCCTTCAAGGCCCAACTCAAAGGTCACTTCCTCTGTGAAGCCCTTTCTAATCCCTTAGCCAGAAAAATCCACTCCTTCCCGGGGCTCTCTGTCCTGCTTTGTACATATTGATCAGTCTGCCTGGCGGGTGGGAACTTTCAGTTGCTCCACTTTGGGCTCCTTGTAAGGCTTGACTGGTGACTAGCACATAGATGGTGCTAATAAATGTTTGATGAATGTGAATCAATTTGTGAATGAAGGAAGTTTTCTTGACAGGCCAGTCCAGAGCCTATCAGATTATACCAGAGGTTCTCAAACTTGAACCTGCATTGGAATCACCTAGAGTACTCGTGGATTGCTGGGCCCAATCCCAGACTTCTTCTTGTTTAACATTTACTTATTTGTTCTTGGCTGTGCTGGTCTTTGTTGCTGGGTTCAGGTTTCTCTAGTTGCAGAGAGCAGGAGCTCCTCTGAAGTTGTGGTTTGTGGGCTTCTCAGGTTTAAGCCTTGCTGCATGTGGCCTCAGCTGTTGCTGCATGGCGTGTGGGATCTTCCCAGACCAGGGATTGAAACTGTGTGCCCTGCATTGCAAGGCAGATTCTTGACCACTGGACTACCAAGGACGCCCCAGCCCCCAATTTCTGATTTATAGGCCTGGGGTGGGAAAAGGCCTAAGCATGTGTATCTTGAACTTGTAAAGTAAATTCTCAGAAGACGGATGATGCTGCCTGGGGGACCACACTTAGAGAATCTTCGATGTAGCTGCGGTTACAATTCAAGTGTTTCTCACAGCCAAGTCCTGTGCTGGGGCATTGTCAAAGGGCCATTATGGCTGCAGTTTATCGACCATCTGACAGACTATCTGGCCCTTCAGGGGATTTCCTTGGTATTGACTCTTGTCCCACCTGCTTTGAGCTGCAGCTGGGGGTTCCTGTACCCATTCCTGGTCTTTTTATCCCAGGGACTCTGTAGGACTTTTCAGAGGAGGCCCTGGTCACATGGGTTTCTTAACTAGCTTCCCTCCCACTGAGTGGTTCCATGAGGGAGCCCCAGAAGACAGGATAAATACTGAGCTTAACCTGTGAAGAAACTGGGGATGTAGGCAGGAGGAGAGCCAGGAGCAGGGGAGTTCCCCCAACCTCCTGCAGCTCTCCCTGAGAGGCTCAGAATGGGGTCCTGTCTCCTTTAACAGCTGCTGCTCCCTGGGCCTCTGCAGCTCCTCCTCTCCCTCCCCCAGGGTGGGAAAGAGCCACTTCATCAGCAGCTCCACTTCCTGCAGCACCTAGGGTTCCCTCCTCCCCTGAGTCTCTGTCACCTCCCTTTGGGTTTCCCAGGCCAATTACCTGCCTGGCGCCGGTCCTCCGCCCTCAGCCTTGGAGGCTGGAGGCCACAGATTGGCCTGGCAGGGCCACAGGGAAATATGACCCTGCTCAGAGAGACAGCCTTGGGGGTGGGAGCAGGGGGTCTCCTAAGGGTGGAGACTATTATCAGGTTGGCCAGTTGTTGCTTTCTCTTTGCATGTTGGGTGTTTCAGTTAGGTCTCTGTGAAGCCAAAGACCAGTGGGGTGTGAGCCCTATAGAGCTCAGGGAAGAGATGGGGTGGGTTACGGCTGCTCAAAGAGGCTTCAGAAGACTTCTGGGCTCAGTTTAGATCTTGGAGGCCATTGTGCATTTGGTAATGAGAGCTGATTCCTGCAGGTGGTGGCTGTCATTGGACAGAAGCAGAGAATCCCAGAAAGGAGGTGAGAGAGACCCTGCAGAGACCTCTTCAGAAGAATGCTCCTTGGAAAAGATTTGTATTTGGACCTAGCTAGGAGACTGAACCCCTGGAGGTTCAAGTATGCCAAGAGCTTGTTCTAGACTCTGGGTCCCAGTCCCAGTCCAGAGAGTTACACTTAAGAGGGGCAGGAGGTGGGGCACAGCTAGCACTCTGCATTTGTACTGAGGATCCCAAGTGGTTCTTGATTAAAAATAATTTGATCATGAAAATCTTCAAAAAAAATCAAAAAAGTTGTACACTCACCTCCTAGACTCTATCACTGCAATTTAATTGTACTTGCTTTATCATATATCATCATTCTGTCCATCCATTATTCCATGATTTTTTGAGGCATTCCAAAGATGTTGCACACCTCAGCATACTTCCCCCTAATGCTTTATCACACATATCATTAAATAGAGATCAACACTGAGTTACAAGCTTTTTCTTAAAAAAAAAAAAATGGGGCTGTGCTGTATCTTCATTGCTGCCTGGGCTTTGTCTAGTTGCGGCGCGTGGGCTTAGTTGCCCCGTGGCATGTGGGATCTTAATTTCCTGACCAGGGATCAAACCTGTGTCCTTTGCATTGGAAGGCGGATTCTTAACCACTGGACCACAAGGGAGGTCCCACAGCTTTGTATTTTTTAGTACAATTTATGTAAAATGAAATGTCCAAGTCTTTATACATATTTGCTGAGTTCTTACAAATGCATACACCTGTGTATCTCAAGACCCTATCAAGATATGGAACGTTTCCTAGGTACCAAACAGTTCCTTGATGCCCCTTCCCAGTCAATCCCTGCTCCCACTTCCACCCCTACCCTGGAGTTTACCACCATCCTAATTTTTTTCCATTATAAGTTGTTTGCTTGTTTTAGAACTTCATATAAATGAGTGTATAGTGTATACTATTTTGTGTAAAGTTTCTTCCACACAGCATAGTGCTTTTGAGATTTATCCATATTGTTTCCTAAATCCACAGTTCCTTTTAATTGCTGAGTAATATTCTGTCTAGATCAGGCCCCTTTTTGCCACGGGGCACCCAAGAGAGGAGGAGGCAGCTCTGCAGCTGGGTTAGGGTCCCTCAAGACCTAGTCTACTCCATCCCACAAGGATCCTTTCTCTTGTTTGTTGGCCCTTCTATAGGATATTTGTTTCCTTTGCCTAGAATTCTCACCCTGCCATATGATTCCCCCATCACTTAGGTGAGTCCTTGTATTAATTATCTGTTGCCATGTAACAATTTCTCTCAAAACATAATGGCTTAAAATGATAAATACTCGGGACTTCCCTGTGGCCCAGTGATTAGGACTCTGTGCTTCCACTGCAGAGGGCATGGGTTCCATCCTTGCCTGGTTGCATGGTGCAGCCAAAAAAATTTTTTTTAATAAAAATAAGTAAATAAATAAAATAATAAACACTTAATATCTCACACAGTTTCTATAGGTCAGAAATCTAAGAGGGGCTTAGCTGGATAGTTTTGGTTTGAGGTCTCTCATGAGGTTGGAGTTAGGATATAGGTGGGGTCACAGTCATGTGGACTCATTAGTAAAGAATCTGCCTGCCAATGCTGGAGACCTGGATTCGATCCCTGGGTTGGGACGATCCCCTGGAGAAGGAAATGGCAACCTACTCCAGTATTCATGCCTGGGAAATCCCATAGACAGAGAAGCCTGGCAGACTACAGTCCATGGGGTCAAAAAAGAGTCTTAACACAACTTAATGACTTAACAACAACAGTCATCTGAAGGCTGGAATGGGGCAGGAAACGCTGCTTCCAAAATGCTCACTCATAGGTCTAGCAAGTTGATGCTTGCTGTTGGCAGGAGACCTCATTTCTTCCTTGTCTGGACCTCTCCATAGTGACCTCACAACATGGTAACTGAATTCCTTGATAAAAATATATTGACCATTTAAATTATTTCCTTTGACTTAATAATTTCCCTTCTGGAAACCTGACCTAAAAAAAGAACTCAAAGTGTAGGTATCTATTTTTGCACAAAGATATTCATCATGAGGCAATCTATGTATGTGTGTGTTTTAGTCGCTTAGCCGTGTCTGACTCTGTGACCCCATGGATTGTAGCCTCCAGGCTCGTCTGTCCATGGGATTCTCCAGGCAGGAATACTAGAATGGGTTGCCATTTCCTTCTCCAGGGGATCTTTCTGACCCAGGGATCAAACCTGAGTCTCCTGCACTGCAGGCACATTCTTTACCATCTGAGCTATAGGGAAGTCCCAAAGCAATCTATAGTGGCAAAAAATGTGAAACATCCCAAGCATTCCACATGGATATATCCATGAAATTGGTATGTTACACAGCTACTAAAGTGATTGTTTTGCAGAGTAGTTAATGACATAGAAAATGTCTATGATATTCTCAAGAGAAAATTTCAGGATATAAAACTTATGTACAATATGATCCTGTGTGAGGAAAATAATTCATATTTTGAATTGAATTTAAATTTTAACATATTGAAGAAATACGCTAAAATGTTAAGAGTGGAAATTGCTATGCTTTAAAAATTTTTTTGAAAGTTATACAGTTCCAAGAAATTACAAAGGCAGTCCAAAAAGGTCCTTACATGCTTATGTGATGTGCTTAGTCACTCAGTTGTGTCTGACTCTTTTCGACCCCATGGACTGTAGCCCATCAGGCTCCTCTGTCCATGGGGATTCTCCAGGCAAGAATACTGAAGTATTCTTGTGGATTCCTGGAGAAGGAATCCACAACCTTCTCCAGGGGATCTTCCCAACCCCAGAACGGAACCCAGGTCTCCTGCACTGTAGGCGGATTCTTTACCGTCTGAGCCACCAGGGAAGCCCTTTACGTGACTTAGTACAGTATCAAAATCAGAAAATCGTCATGCTGTAAAGTGTGTGTATAATTCTATATCTTTTTATTACATGTAGATTTTGTATTCACCACATGGAAAATACAGAATTGTTCCATACCCCAAAGATGCCACCCTTTATAGTCACCCCAACCCTTCCATCTACCATCCCTAACCTTTTGCTACCACTAATCTGTTCTCCATCTCTATAATTTTGTCATTTTGAGAATGTTATATAGTGGAATCTTACAGGAGGTGGCCTTTTGAGATCGTCTTTTCCCACTCAGCATAATGCCCTTGAGATCCATCCACCTTGGTTCATGCGTCTATAATTCATTCCTTTTTATTGCTGAGTAGTAATCAATGAATGGTATAGAAAAATTTCCCCCCTTGTTTTTCAGATTTCCTACGGAGCATGCAATATTTTAAGGCTTACGGAAAAGGAAACATACTTGCAAGAGGGGCAGTGTAGAGAGAAGCAATTCATTCATTCAAGGAAATTTTGTGTTGAATTAAATAACAGAATTTTAGACTTGGCATGCCCTCGGCAGTCACCTGGGAAAGTTTTTCGTGTTGTCGGAATCCTCCTTGCAGTATCCTGGCAGGTTTTTGTGCAGCCTCTGTGTGGATACTCCCAGTAACAGGGAAATGGCTACCAGATGAAGCAGCTCATTAAATCTGATACAAAATATGCCTTGCTTCCTGGAGCTTGGGCATGACTGAGAGATCTTCTGTCCTGGGTTATTTTTACCCTGCCTGGAGTCTCTTGCCTTTCTCCACTAACTAGATAAATACAAGCCCAAGAGAGTGAGAAAAGCCTGCAAGAGCCTGAGCAAGCTGGGGACGTCCTGGATCCAGGACTGGCCTCTCTAGGGAGATTTCAGCGTTCACTGGCTTAGAAAAACAAGGGGCTGAAGACTTTTCAAAATGGAATAAAAGTCTGCATGAACACACACACACAGATATCCATGGTCCCCTAGGAATGTTCTCCTTTCTGCATGATAGGAGTGCCCTTCAGAAGGCACGAAACCACTGTCTCAGAGGAAAGGTCTTAGCTTCTCTTCTGCCTGGAGTCCCCAGTTTCAGACCAGAGAGCTCTTCCTTTTCCTCCAACCATCCTTGAATGCAGACTCTGATCTGTCCATGGTTCTGATTGTTAATAGTTTCACCTATGGACAAGGCATGGTTCTTTCATTCATTCCTTTGTGGTAACTTGGGCTTCCCTTGTGGCTCAGCTGGTAAAGAATCTACCCGCAATGCAGGAGACCTGGATTCAATCCCTGGGTTGGGATGATCCCCTGGAGAAGGGAAAGGCTACCCACTCCTGTGTTGTGGCCTGGAGAATTCCATGGACTGTATAGTCCGTGGGGTCGCAAAGAGTCAAAAGCGACTTTCACTTTCACTTCGTGGTAACTTATCGATCATTTACTGTGTGCCAGGGACTGTGATGTGCTCCTTATATCCACCCTCTTTTTTTTTTATATATAATTTTATTTATTTTTGGCTGTGCTGGATCTTCGCTGCTGCACGGGCTTTTCTCTAGTTGTGGCAGCTGGGGGATACTCTCTAGTTGCGGTGCACAGGCTTCTCATTGCAGTGGCTTCTCCTGTGGCAGAGCATGAGCTCTAGGACACTCAGACTTCAGTAGTTGCAGCACATGGGCTCAGTAGTTGCGGCTCCTGGGCTCTAGAGCACAGGCTCAATAGCTGTGGTGCACAGGCTTAGTTGCTCTGTGGCATATGAGATCTTCCCGGATCAGGGATTCAACCCATGTCTCCTGCATTGGCAGGTGGATTCTTTACCACTGAGCCACCAGAGAAGCCCCGCACCCTCTTTCTGTTGAAGTACATCAGACATAACAGGAAAGAGCACAAATCAAAAACATGCTGTTAGTGAATCTTCATACAGTGAATACATTCATGTAACCACCACAAAGATCAAGAAACAGAACGTTGTCAGCAACCGCCCCCCCCCCCACCCCACCAAGAAGGCCCCTTGTCCCCATCCAGGTGCTGTCCTCCAACTGTAACCACTATCTGACTTTTAACAACATGGATTAATTTTTTCCTACTTTTTATCTTTAGATAAATGGATCATACAGATTGTCTCCTCTTTTGTCTCTGGCTTCTGTGGCCCAGCATTATGTTTGTGAAGTTTGTTCACACTATTCCAGATAGTTGTATTGATAGTTCGTTCATTCCTGTTACTGTGTAGCATTATCTAGTGTAAAATATTCCACAATTTATTGTTTATACTCTTGATGGGGCCTTTTGATTGTTTCCAGTTTTCTACCATTATAAATATTGCTGATATAAAATCTCTTGTTCATGTCTTTTGATAAACATGTGCTTTTCTATTATATATAATGTTTATTACATTTACATGTATATATGACTATGTATGGGCTTCCCAGGTGGCTCAGCGGTAAAGAATCCCCTTGCTAACACAGGGGCCGCAGGAGACACAGGCTCAATCCCTGAGTCAGGAAGATCCCCTGGAGGAGGAAATGGCAACTCGCTCCAGTATTCTTACCAGGATAATCCCGGGGACCGAGGAGCCTGGCGGGCTACAGTCCATGGGGTCACAAAGATTCAGACAAGGCTGAGCAACAGCACACACATGCACGCATGGATATGTATACACATACACACGTATACATTGGGTGGGTTGTGGGCGGGTACGTTTTCCAATTCCTATTTTTCAGATAAGAAAGCTGAGGCTTGAAGACATTGTGGAGCCAGTTGTGGAGCTGGAATGTGAACCCAGTCCTGTCTGGCCCTGGATCTCAAGCTCTGTAACCACCATGCTTTACTGCCTCCTGCTGTTTAAATGTACTCATGGTGGACCTGACTGGCTGCTGCCATTGAGGGAGATAAAAAGATAGGAAGGCACAGTCGGTCACAAAAGAAGGAAAATGATAGATGCTGGTGAAAGGCACATGACAAGGAGCCCGAGGGGTCATTTTCATCTGGGAAGGTCGTAGGAGGCTTCCTGGAGAATGAAGCATTTGATGAGGAAGGTTGAGGGCAGATTCTGGGCAGGCAGGAGGGAAGGAGTGCCAGACTGAGAGAACTCTGGGGCCTGAGAAGAGGAGGCCCTCATAGAGGCATAGCTGCAAGGGCTTCATAGATGATTTCATCTGATCCCCACCATGTCCACCCACCCACCTTTACACAGCTGACTTCCAAATTTATATACTCTGTCTTTTTTTTTTTTTTTCGGCTGTGCTTTGTGGCTTGTAGGATCTTAGTTCCCCAGCCAGGGATCAAACTCAGGCCCTCAGCGGTGTAAGTCCAGAGTCCTAACCACTGGACTGCCAGGGAATTCCCTACACACCCAGTTTTGACCGTTCCCCTAATTGCCAAACTGTTCTCTATCCAGTTAGATGACAAATAGGCATCTCAAAATTGACCTGGCCAAAACAGGTCTCCTGGTCTCCCCTCCCCAACATACCCACTCCAAACTGCTCCTCTCGCAATCTTTCTTGGTCTTCGGTACCGCCAGCCACCAGGGTCTCAAGCTGTGGCATCATCCTTCTGTCCTCCCTTTCCCCATGTCCAATCCATGAGCACATCCCATCATCCCCAGCTATAAAGCACACCCTGAATCAGACCTCATCTTACCACCTCCCTGCTACCCTCCTGGTTGTGGTCACCACCATCACTTACCTGGAATACAGCAACAGCCTCCCCACAGCTCTCCCAGTTCCTTCTGAAGTTCCATGGGGAGAAGCCTTCTTGGCCTCTTCTAGCTTCTGGTGACTCCACTTGTTCCCTGGTTGGGGGCTACCTGACTCCAATCTCTGCCTCTGTCTTCATATGACCTTCTTTTTGTCTTCTCTTCCTGTTACAGCGGTCTCCTCTTATTGGTCTTTGGATTTAGGGCCCACCTGGACAATCCAAGATCATTTCATCTTGAGATTCTTAATTTAATTATATCTGCAAAACCCTAAGGGCACATTTGCAGGTTCTAGGTGGACTTATCTTTTCAAGTGCTACCTTTCAACTCACTGTGTTGTGTGCTGTGCTTGGTCACTTCAATCGTGTCTGACTCGGCAACCCCATGGACTGTACTCCACTGGGCTCCTCTGTCCATGGGATTCTCCAAGCAAGAATACTGGAGTGGGTTGCCATGCCCTCCTCCAGGGGATCTTCCTGATCTGTAGATCTAACCTGCGTCTCCTGTATTGCAGACAGATTCTTTACCTGCTGAGCCATTAAGGAAGCCCATTCAACCCTGTATGGAGGTGAATATCAGAAAAAAATAAAACAGCTGGAAGAATTTTTATTGAGTTTACATTCAGTCCTCCAGTGAATGATTACGTTTCAAAGCATAGAAGACTCTTGGCTTGCACATACTTGCTATTTCAGCACTGACTGTTCATGCATCACTTCAAAGGTCGTTTCTGAGGCGTGAGCGTCTGCATTGTGTTTGCTATAAGGCTAACGTGAGGCTATGTGTCTCTAGCCTTGCTGCAGCCTCAAACCTACCAGATCATCTCTGCCCACTGCCGGGGGCATTACCACTGCTGTCAAGGGGTCAAAATTGTTTCCTCCTAAAAACAAATAGTCTCCCCAAGGAAAGCCAGCTGCAAGTGCTGATGATAAAAGGAAAAAGAAGGATCCAAGAAAGTCCTGGTTTTCACCCAGTGTGGTGAGCAACCTCTAAAATGAATATTCCTCCAATGATCCCGCCTTCTGTTTTTTGCTTTTGTTTTATATTTTTGGCTGCAGTGGGTCTTCATTGCCGCACACTGACTTTCTCTAGTTCTGGCAAATGGGGGCTCCTCTTCGCTGAAGTGCACAGAATTCTCATTGCAGTGGCTTCCCTTGTTGTAGAGCGCAGGCTCTAGAGTACAGGCTCAGTAGTTGTGGCACACAGGCTTAGTTGCTCCATAGCATGTGGAATCTTCCTGGACCAGGGATCGAACCGTGTCCCCTGCACTGGCAGGCAGATCCTCATCCACTGAACCACCAGGGAAAGCCCCAGCTTCTGGTTTTTATGCCTTTGTGACATCCTCTTCTCTTGAGTGCGGGCTGGATCTAGTAACTTGCCTCTACTCAACAGGATACAGTAAAACTGACAGGATGCCATTTCTGAAATTAAGCTACAAAAAGACTGTGGCTTCTGATCACTCACCTTTCTCACTCTCTAGCTTGCTTATTCTGAGCGAAGCCAGCTGCCATGTCAAACAGCCCTATGGAGAGGCCCACATGGCAAGGAGATAATACCTGCACCCAACAGCCTGTAAGAACCTGAGGTCCTCAGTCCAGCAGCCCTCCAGGAGCTCAGTTCTGCCAACGACCTGGTGAATAAGCTCGGGAGTGGACCTTCTGAGGCCCGCGGGCAGCCATATATGTGAGCTTGGAAGCAGATCCCCCCGGGTGAGCCTTCCGATGATTGTAGCTCCGGCCAGCACTTTGGGGCTTAGGGGCTGTTTTGGTTTTGTTTTTTTCATTTGCGTGGGTTTTTGTTGCTGCTGTTGCTTGTGTGGACCATTTTTAAAGACTTTATTGAATTTGTTACAATATTGCTTCTGTTTCATGTTCGTTTGTTTTTTTCTTTTTGGCCCCAAGGCATGTAGGATCTTAGCTTCCTGAACAGGGATGGAACTCGACCCTCCTACATTGGGAGGTGAAGTCCTAACCACTGGGCCACTGGAGAAGTCCCTGCCCAACACTTTGATTGGAGCCTGTGAGAAACCCCGAGACGCTAAGCTGTGCCCAGATTCCCACTCTACGGGAATTTTAAGATGATAAATGTTTGTTGATTCAACCACTGGGTTTTGGAATAATTTGTTATGCAGCAATAGACACACCCAGATACAGATTTCTAGGATATATCCAACCATGTGGAAGGCTTCTGCTACAGTGGTAGCTGTTTACAACTTGGGGATTCACAGATATTAGCTCATATGCCTCAAGAGTCTACAGCACCTCCTCCCACTCCTTTGATTCTGTTTATATTTTTAAACAAACATAATATAAAACTATAGTGACAGTTGCACATTCTATTTTTTCTGCTTGATATGTTGTAAGCATTTTCTCACCTCATTAAATATTCTTCAAAGCATTCTTTGTTCTTACCATCTCTTCTGGAGTATGAATGTACCAACATTAATTAAGTCACTCCCCTCTCTTATTTTGAGCTTAAGGTAGGGTTTTACCTTCTTGGGTCACGTCTACAGGCATGTTTCAGCCCCTCCATTCAGGGCCTACAGGGAAAGTTCCAGGAAGGTAGAAGGCAGAATCACCTGTGGATAAGTGCTCCTGAGGTCATTAAGCCTATACCATTTCCTAGCTATGTGACCTTTATACCCATGGGCCTTGGTTTCCCCTTCCAAACAATGGGGTAATAATTATATCTCCTTTCCAGAGTTATTAGAGGCATCAATGAGTTAACCCAAGTTATACACACAGTGCCTGACAAATTTTAAGTTATACAGACACAAGCCAGGCCACAGTATCCTCATCACCCCATGAATCCTGGAGTACCATACATCATATCGACTCTTGTCCCAGACTCAAGCCAGCCTCCAACCAACAGTGTCTCGGCTTCCCTCCCACCAGTCTCTTCTCCCTGAATCTGCTGGTGACTCCTGCTCTGTAGCCATTCACAATCCTGTGGCCATGACACCTCCTCTTACTGCATGACTCTGAGCAAGTCCATCCCATCTTAAGGCCTCAGTCTCCTCATCTGCAATATGGGAAGGGAGGTTGGATTAAGAGGTCCCTGAGGGATTGCCCACCTAAGATTCTAGACCATGCACTTTCCTTTCAAAGGTCTTTTGGCTTCAATAGTACAAAGTACAGTCAGAATTTTAAACAACTAACCAAAGCGAAAAGAATTGGAAAACATTTTATTTACCATAACATAGGTACCAAGTGCTCAGCATTTCCTGGAGTGTGTCAAATACTAGCCTAGTGTTGGCTTACATGTGTAAATCTGGGTGAAGAGCTGGAGTTTCTCATCTATGTCCCCTTACAGTGTTTGTCTTGAGTCTGAATGAGAACCCACCATCCCCCAATTCCACCCCCACCCCCACCCCCAAGCAACTGCGCTCTCATCTGGTCCCAAGGCCCTGCTCCATCAGGCCAAAGGGCAACAAGGGGCATTGCTCAGAGGGGCCGGAGGGTAATGGGAATCTGTGGGCTGCACAGGAATGGGGGCAGTACTGAAGAAGACACAGGTCTCACTGTGTGCTAATGCTAAGTCGTTCAGTCATGTCCAACTCTTTGCAACCCCATGGACTGTAGCCTGGCGACGAGCTCCTCTGTCTATGGGGATTCTCCAGGCAAGAATACTGGAGTGGGTTGCCATGCCCTCCTCCAGGGGATCTTCCCAACCTAGGGATGGAACCTGTGTCTCTTACGTCTTCTGCATTGGCAGGAAGTTCTTTACCACTAGCACCACCTGGGAAGCAGGGAATCACAAAGCAAAAGGTTCAAGTCCAGCACTTGCTTAAACCTAAGTTTGCACCTGGTCCTTCCCTCATTCTTTCCATCTGCCTTTTGTGCAGGACACAAATCCTTCAGAAGTCCACTCACCATGGCCCTGGGAGAAAGGAAGAGGTAGGGAGCTATCTGGGAATAAATTGGTGAGCTGACCCTTCAGAATCTCCCGAAGGTCGCCATGTGGCTATGGACCCTCAGTGTGTAGAAATCCCAGAGGGGACTGCCCCAGGCTTGTCCACAACTCCAACCCACAGCTTCAGCTCTTTGGCACTGAAAAAACTACTAGGAGCAGAAAGGATTCTTTTCTGGGCTCCTGCTTGGCCCTTCCCCACCTGGGTTTGGACTCTGGACCAGCCCCAGTAAGGGCAAACTTTCAGAAACTACAGGGCTTTGTGGCCCTGCGAATCACAAAGCAAAAGGGAGAGTCCCTCCCCACCCCCAGCACTTAAACCTCTCTTGCGGGCTCTGGGTTTCTAGGACCTTAGCCCCTAGGGTGCCTGGGCCAGGATCCCACCAGGAGAAGTAGGAGCAGATTGTGGTGTTTCAGGTCCCAAGAAAGGCTGTGTGACCTTGGACAAGTCACTTGGCTTCTCTGAACCTCCGTGTCCTTTCCACTCCTAGCTAGCTGGTCAGCCAAGAAAGGCAGCCCCCAGCAGCAACAGAGGAGATGCCTGTGTACTGAGGCTGCTTCCTGGGTCCAAGGAAGGGGCCAGCCCAGTTCTGGGGGCTGGGTTAGAAGTGAACTTGAGCAGAAGCGAGCAGAGGGAAGGCCAGGAGGGGGTGGGGGCTGGGATCCACGCCCAGCCCTTGCCAATCTGCTGCTGAGGAAGCTGGCTTATGCTCCCTGCCCTGCAGAGACCCCAGCCCTGGAGCAGCTGAAGGGCTGTAGGGTGAGGACCCCGGCTTCCCCTCAGTGGGGTGCTCCAGCCTGAGGGACTCTAGAGGGGCAGATTGGGCTAGGGGGCTGGGCAGGAGGGTGTTGAGCTTAGAGGAAGGTCTCAGTAGGCTGGAGCCAGCAGGGGAGGCGGACTGGGCAGGGCTAGGTGACAGTTGTGCAGGAGATGCCGTGACCGCAGCGGGACCAAGGGACAGTGAGGGCAGAGGGGACAGGAGGAGGCTGAGGGAACCACGAGGCTGTGGGTCTGGAGAGGGTTGTGGAGCTGAGGGAGAAGAGACTTGGGTCCAGAACAGGCCCAGCTGCTCCTGGCAGCCATGCTGTCCGTGGGGCACGGGGCTTGGGAGCCACTCAGCCTGGCCCCAGCAGCCAGCGGCCCCCGGAGCCAAGCAGGAGGCACAGTCCAGCGGGCACAGGCGCTCATGCACTTGTAGGGTCTGAGTCCACCAGGCCAGCTCGGCCTGAAGGTCCTGGATCTCCTTCCGCAGGGCGTGGTTCTGCTTCTCCAGTGACTCATGCTGCTGGGGGGAGAAGCAGATATAGATGGGGAGGGTTATGTCACCCAGGATCAGAGGCCCAGCCTGAGCCCTATTTCCCAATGCCCCAGGGTCCTCAATTTAGGAGGAAAGATACCGCTGCCACCTGAATGCCCTTTGGCTGCTCTCTGGCCAAACGTTCATGCCCACCAGCTCAGACCTGCCTGCTGTCCATCCCCAGCACCAGGCCCCTGAGCCAGCCAGCCAGCCAGCCTGGGATCTCCACTCACCCTCAGCCTCCTAACTGGTGCGCCTCTCAAACTACCTGAGCTCTTGGCCCAGAGGAGACATTCGATGGCTGCAGTGCTAATCGAACATTAAAGCCCTTTAAAGTCTCCCATGACTCCCCATGTGTAGGGGCCCCAGCTCACACTTCCAGTTTTATCTCTCCAACTGCTCCTGATGCCCCCACTTCCTGTTCCTCAAATGGACTCTGCTTCCTCGCCACACTTCCAGTCTCCTATGCCTGGACAATTCCAGCCCCGCTTCCCCGGTCTAATCCTGACATGGCCTTCTTGTGACTACTTAGATGTCCTTTGTTCTGGACACTTCTAGCCTGCTCAGTGCCACTGCCAGACCTCCTCAACATCCAGAACTTGCCCACCGAGGCACTGTGGGCGGAGTCCAGGGTCACGTTTTACAGGTTGGCAGCACAGGTATGCTCTCTTCGGCATTTAGGTTCTGTTCTGCTGAGCGCTGGCTGGGAACCCGGTGGGACAGTAATCAATGTGAAGTTCTAAACAATCATTTATTAGTATGATGGCAACAGTGGTGGAAAATGCAGAAGAAACTTTATTTCCACAGCTCATCAGGCTCAGTGACTTCCTTTGAGCCCCTTGCCCTGCCTTTTATGGACACTATTTAAAAGAAGAAGCTGCAAAGGTGTTTTATATTAAAATGTTGCTTAAGCCATGGATTCAAAGTTCTAACAGGCCTCAAAGCCACCCACAGCCCCACTCCCAAGCTGGTTTCTACTGTGGAAGGTGGAAAGACATTTTAAAAACATGTCATTAGGTCACTCTTTACCTAAATTCTCCAAAGGCATCAATTTACCTCCAGAAACTGGGTCACTCATTCATTCATTCATTCATTCATTTACCATCCTCAGGTTGCTCAACTGTCACCTCCTCCAGGAGGGCTTCCCTAGTTAGATTTCCATCACCCCACATGTCCTACTCCCTTCCCTCTTCCCTGCTTTAATCCTTCTTGGAGCACTTATCATCATCTGATATCCCAAATATCTCATGGGTCATTTATTTGTCTGTCCGGCTTCCCCATGAAAATATGAGCCCTGGGGAGGGTGAGCTGGACTTTTGTCTACTGTGTCCACAGCTGTATCGCCAGTGCTTAGAATAGTGATTGCTGCACCAGAGATACCCAGTAGGCATTTCTGGAAGGAAGGAATAAATGAGCTCATGAAGTCTCAACTGCTTCCAGGCGTGCCATCCTGGGCATCAGTCCTCATTTTCATGCATTGTACAGAGTGCTACTCTCTTATGCTCATGCCAGTCCTATTTCATTTGCCTGTAATGCTTTTTCTTACCTTCATCCATTTGGAAAACTCCTATTCATCCTTCAAAACCAGCTTAGACTTCATCTCTATATCATCTTGACCCAACTACCTGTATTTTGCTCCTACCTATGAGTTCCCACTTTATTCCAACTCTATTGTTCACTCCACAGAGAAATACTGAGTTCCTTCTATCTGCCAGGCACTGGTCCAGCTGATGGGGAGACAGTAGGCAACAGAAGAGTTCCCTGCCTTCAGGATGCTTATAGTCTGGTGAAGAAGACAAGCAACGGTCAACACCTAAACTTGTGATGGAAGGTCAGTGCTAACCAGAAAAATAAAGCAGAGTAATAGGTGAGGTCTCTTTAGCTCAGATGTTTAGAAAGACCTCCTCCTTTTGAGGTGGTGACATTTGAGCCAAACACCCAGCAAGGAGTGAAGATCTAGCTGGGCTGCTTTCTGAAGATAGGGGGAGCAGCCAGGGGAGCCCTTGAGTCTGGAGGTGCTCCGTCAGGGAAGGAACAGAGAGAACAAGGTGCAGGATGTTAGGAGGAAGGTGGACAGTGGGTATGGGGTGGCAGAGAGTGTAGGACCTTTGGGTGTGGAGAGCTCTGAATTTTACTCATTGCAGTAAGGACTATCATGTATGCAGCCCAGCCAAAGGCCAGGTCCTGAACCCAGCTCTTAACGGTCCCCTCTGAGGTGTGTCCTTTCTGCACAGAGGTAGAAGGGAAACTCCAAGGTCAGGTTACCATCCGAGGTCAGGTTACCATCCAAGGTGAAGAGGCAAGTGCAAATGGAGCTCTCTCACCCTCCACCCCACAAGGCTCCTTGGCCTCCTTTAGTCTTCACAAGGGTCCTGCCAGGGGACAGGGATTTTTGGATGGGGACAGTGAAGCTCAGTGAAGGAAACGACCTGCAGCTACGGATTGCAGCAGCTGGGACTCTAAAGCCAGCCCATCTTAACCCTGAACCAGTTTCTCACAGACGGTCTTGGCCACCCTCATCAGAACCCAGACAGGCAGGGTGATCACCTCAGTGCAGCACCTCTGAGGTGGGTTCTGGACGGGCAGGGCTCAGGAACCTACATGTGAATGAAGGCCTCACCTGATCACTGTGCCAGGTTCTCCCTGTTTCCCTCCACTTCTTGCCTCCTCCTTCTAGACTGGAGGCGCCTTGAGGGCAGGCCTGGGCTGAGGATGCCTTATCATGCCCCTGGAGCCCAGCATGTATCTGGCACACAATTTCCACTCAACACTCAGGAATTTCTGAATCTCAGCTGCAGAGCTGCTCTCTCTCCCCAAGTTCAGGGCCCCTGGCACCTACAGCAATGCAGGGGGAACTGCTGATTGGTGGGACGGAGAAGAGGTGGCCGGGCCAGGTGAGTGACGTCAGGGATGGGAAGGAAGGCGTCCCCACCTGGTGCAGGGCATCTGCCTTGTTTGTATGCTTCTGCCGGCTTCTCTGGGCGGCCGCCCGGTTCTTCTGTTTCTTCCTCAGCTGCCTCTGATGCTCCTCAGGGTCCTGTAGGGTGAGAGACTGAGGGCTCAAGGGGCCCGCCAGGGGCGGGCTAGCTGTAAAGCCATTCCCTTCTCTTTTGGGGGGGCAGCGCCATGCGGCATGCGGGATCTTAGTTTAGCTCAGGTGTTTAGAAAGACCTTCTCCTTCTGAGGTGGTGACAGTTGAGCCAAACACCCAGCAAGGAGTGAAGGTCTAGCTGGGCTGCTGTCTGAAGGTAGAGGGAGCAGCCAGGGGGAGCCACCAGGGTTCAAACCTGTGATCCCTAAATTGGAAGCCTGGAGACTTAACCACTGAACCACTAGGGAAGTCTCATATCCTTCTTGAATCAAGTCCCCAAGGGTCCCCTTTCCCCCAGAAGCCCTCTCTGGCTCCGTTGGTGTCCACACACCCCATCACAGACACAGCACAGCTCGGTGGAATGCCAGCCTCACACAGGCACTGCTCACAGCTCATGACGGGGCAGCACAAGCCCCAGACAGAACCTGCTTCACACCTACAGCCTCCTTATGGACCGTGTTGCTCTGGGTAGATCACTCACTTCCCTGAGCCCCGTTGCCTTATCTGCCACAAACGGAGGCACCAGTGCCTTCCTCACCAGCTGGAAAGCAGGCAGGGGTTAATAAAAGTCGCTGTTCTAATCACTACTGTTTCCACCATCAAGGTGTTGATTTCTCTAGCCCTGAGCTCCTTCCATGAAGACAAGGGGTGAGGGGGTGGGTAGGGGTTCTGATTATACTCTGTGTTCCCCTGCCCAGCTCAGGCAAAGCTGATATTCATTCATCCCACAAATATTTGCGCACCTACTATGTGCCATGCACTGAGCTGAGGGGACACGGCAGCAAACATAAGAGGCAGTACTTCCTGCCCTCAGGCTACTCACATTCTAGTGGGCCAGCAGCCTAGAATGAGCGAATGAGTCCCTTCTGACAGAAGAGCGGACGCAGAGGGTGACAGCTGTGACCCTCCCCCTACACTGGGGTTCATGAAACTTAGAAGAATTGGTTAACCCAAATGCCCAGGGCTCTGGAAAATCAGACAAGAGGAAACACTGGAGACCCCACAACCCCCTCCCTCAGGTCACTCTGGGAGGTGTGTTCTGAGTGTGGGGACCCCAGGCAAGACGCTGGCCTCCCTGGCTGAGGACTCTGCAACTCCTAGGTTCACGGCCACAGCAGGCCCCTTGCAGGTGCTGAGGGACTGAGAGACTGGAGCCTGGAGGGGAAAGACCTGCCATAAGAGAAGGGCTTGGGCCTCTGGTACTTGGGTTCTGGACTAGAGGCAAGGCCTCCAGGGGAACTGTGGCCAGAGAGCTCGGGGAGGAAAGAGGAGGCTCCTGTAATGGCAGCGAGAGGACAGGTAGGTGAGGAGAGAGCTGTAATCAGAGGCCAAGTTCTAAACTGAAGCCTGGATCTGCAATGTGAGAGCAGGAAAGCCCTCAAGCCAAACCTCTAAGGAGACTGAGGCCTCGGCCCCCCAGCCCGTGTGAACAGAGCTGGCCCCCGGCACCCTGGGGCATATTCCCCTTCTTAGCCCCCAAACCTGCTCCCCTGCACTCACCGTCCTGGTCAGAGGCCCATCGCCCCCGCAGAGGTGCATGGTGGGGAGGAGAACACGGGCTCACACCCGCTCAGGGCGTCCCTCAGCTGCTGTGACCTCCCAGTGCCCTCTTGGGGCCCAAGGAAGTGGCAGCTCTTTAAATCCCCGGTGACCACTCCGCCCCCAACAAGCCAAGTTTCAGTTTCTCCTAAAGCCACCGGCTGCTCAGAATCCCGGGCTCGGCTTGGCTCACGTGGCTGGAATTTCCTAACACGAACGGGCCTTCCGGTTGGGCCCCTTCTCTGGGATGAGGACGGTGGAGGGTGGCCAGAGGAGAGAGGCTGAAGGCCAGGTGTGGGGAGGCTGTTCGAGGAGAGGGCGGGCAGGCTACCAGCGACAGAGCCAAGAGGAGAATCAGTAGGGGGCAGAGGGCTCGCCGGGGATGTGGGAGGACCCCTGGGCTCCATGATTGCAGGAGCCAGGTTCACAGCCCACTTTTGGCTCGTTGGAGCTGTGCAGCTTTGAGAAGGTGATTTACCCTCTCTGAGCCTTAGAGAAGGAAATGGCAATCCACTCCAGTATTCTTGCCTGGAGAATCCCAGGGACGGCGGAGCCTGGTGGGCTGCCAACTATGGGGTCGCACAGAGTCGGACACGACTGAAGCGACTTCTCAGCAGCAGCAGCAGCAGTGACCTACTTAGTTCTTAGCAGAGTCCGACACGACTGAGCGACTTCACTTTCACTTTCCACTTTCCTGCATTGGAGAAGGAAATGGCAACCCACTCCAGTGATCTTGCCTGGAGAATCCCGGGGACGGGGGAGCCTGGTGGGCTGCCGTCTATGGGGCCGCACAGAGTCGGACACGACAGAAGCGACTTAGCAGAGCCTTAGTTTCCTCATCTGTAAAGGGAGATGATACAGATATCCATTCACAGGCTTGATGTAGGAACTAAGCAAGATAATACAACCACCTCCCCCAACCCTGTGAGACTAATAATGTTTATTAGAGACAAGTCTGCAAAAATAAGCAACGGCCCTTAAATAGGAGAACAGATGGCTAATGGCTGTGTTTTCATACAACAGACCATGCAGCAGTAGAGAGAGTGATGTCTAGCAGTTAAGAGCACAGCTCCCAAGCTCCGTGACTCGGGTACATCATTTCACCTTTCTGGGCCTCTGTTCCCAAATCTGTAAACTGGGGATAAAGATAATTTTGTTTCGAAGTTTATGTTTGTGAAGGCAGGTAAGGCACCTGAAAGCATGCCTGGTGCAGAACAAGGGCTCAACAAATATTCACTATTGTGATGCGGTGGAAGATTCAAAGCTGCATGTATCATCATGTCTAAAAGTTCATTCCATCCACTTGGATGAAAATGACAAGCGGCAACAAGATCTGAATAACACCATTTCTGTAATGTTGAATAATACGGATATGTAATTATGTAGGAAAAGTTTAAAAATATGCGAGAATGAGAAACACAAAATTCAGACAGTGGAGGCTTGGTGGGGGTGGAGGTGCAGAGGGGCTAAAGGGGATCCACAGAGACTTCAGTGTGTCTGTGACGTATCATTGTTTCAACTGTGGGAACACAGTTGTCTTGTGATAGTATTATCAGCTACACTCTGGGGTCCTGGAGAGGAGAAGGGCAACCCACTCCAGTATTCTTGCCTGGGAAATCCCACGGACAGAGGAGCCTGGTGGGCTACAGCCTGTGGGGTCACAAAGAGTCGGATATGACTTAGTGAGTAGACCCCCACCACCACACTTTGGGGTAGTCCTGAAATGTTTCGTAATAAAAAGTTTTGATAAAGACCTAAGAAACCTGAAGCCCCAGGCAAATCTGTATGGTTGCTGTATCTCTAAGACCTCTGAGCATGCTTGGGAGCGACAGCAGTTCAGGGGATGGTGGAGCCATTAATCCCTGTCCAAGAGCAGCATCGTAACTGATATACAGTGAAGAGTCCTGTGGTCTGCTGACCAGAGCATCTGGGGGTTGTGCCTGAGTCTCAAGGGCTCAAGGCTGATGGTGTGGGTAAATACTGTGGAGTCCATCTTCTGACAGATAATGGTTTCCTGAGAGATAATGTGTTGAGGAGTTCACAGCTGTCTCTGAGCTAATATATTAGAAAAGAACACGGTCAGGAATTCCCTGGTGGTCCACTGCTTTGGACGCGGCACTTTCACTGCCGTGGCCTGGGTTCAATACCTGGTGGGGGAACTAAGATCCCTACAAGACTCATGAGCAGCCAAAAGAGAGAAAAAGAAAAGAACACCACAATTGATTAGCAACGTCTGCCATGCCATAATTGATCAGTGATGCCTGTCGTGAGCAGGGCACTGAGGGCAATAGCCCCCTGTTACCCAGCCCCGTATTCTTGCCAGGAGAATTCTGGGACAGAGGAGCCTGGTGGGCTACAGTCCATGGGGTCACAGACAGTCAGACATGACTGAGAGACTTGGGCTTCCCCAGTGGCTCAGACAGTAAAGAATCTGCCTGCAGTGCAGGAGACCTAGATTCGATCCCTGAGTTGGGAAGATCCTCTGGAGAAGGGACTGGCTACCCACTCCAGCATTCTTGCCTGGAGAATTCCATGGACAGAGGAGCCTGGAGGGCTGCAGTCCACGGGGTCGCAAAGAGTCAGACAGGGCTGAGCGACCAACATTTTCATAACACTTTCATGCCTAGAAGTGGGCATGAAACCTGTTTCTGCTTTAGAGTCAGACTGGACTCTGACACCTGGCACTCTCCTCACCAGGTCTAGCACCTGGGATCTCAGTGTTCTAGAATATATGCTGTGGATGACCAGGAAATCATACCTGTTTACAAAGTTGATTTGAAGATAGGAAAGAATGAGATGAGAAGAGAGCTCTTTGCATATTGTGAGGTAGTATCTGGCTAGAATCCATTCCCATTCCTGAGATTTGTGGGGACACAGGAGGAATTATGCCACCTCAATATTTTAAATGCCTGGGTATACGTGAGATTGGGCATGACGACTGGGGCTGGCCCTCCTTGTGTGTGAAGGACCTGGGGAGGAGGCTAAAATGGGGCACCCCATGCAGTGAGGCTGCCCTAAGTTCTCTGAATTATTTCTGTTTCCCAGAAACCAGGAGGGCTGAGGCCTCTTGCCTGAGGCGGGCACCTGAGGGGCTCATTAGGCCATAAGCTCCTCAGGGAAGGATCCGGGGGAGCCACATGCATGATGTAACCAAGGAAAAAACACCTGGAGGTAAGGAGGGAGGGGTGAGTAGGGCTAGGGCCCAAGTATCCCCACCTCAAGCTCCCGGCCCCAGACGTAGACCCCAGTGTTCCCCTCTCAAGACTTTGGCTTCCAGTGGAAGGGAGACAGCAAGTATTCCTGTGACCCCTCTCAGAAGGCCACAGCCCTGGAGGAAAATCAAAGAAGGCAGCATTTATGGCTTGATGTCCCCGAGGAGTGGCAGGGAGGGACGGACACAGAGTGGGTAATGTTTAACCGTGAATGGCCATGTCAGGTTGGCAGAGTAGGCTTCAGGGCCACCCAGTCCAACTTCTTACTTAGAAGGTGAGGCACTAATGCCCAGAGAGGCAAGGTCATCTGGGGGAAGGGGGCGGAGCTGGAGGGAGGACATACTCCCCTCGGAAGGCCCCAGTCCATGAGTCCCAAGACTGGAGCACCTCCATGGGTGAAGGCTTGGAGGCCTCCCGAAACCAGAGTGACAGAGTGAGCTCCTGGGCAGCAAGATCACTGCCTGTCTTACTCTCTGAAGCATCTCCAGCGCCTCAAACTGCCTCCACGGATTGTTATTGCTGTTCAGTTGCTCAGTCATGTCCGACTCTGCGATCCCATGGACTGCAGCACGCCAGGCTTCCCTGTCCTTCACCATCTCCTGGAGCTTGCTCAGACTCATGTCCATAGAGTCAATGATGCCATCCAATCATCTCGTCCTCTGTTGCCCTCTTCTTCTCCTGCCCTCAATCTTTCCCAGCATCAGGGTCTTTTCCAATGAGTCAGCTCTTTGCATCAGGTGGCCAAAGTATTGGAGCTTTAACTTCAGCATCAGTCCTTCCAATGAATATTCAGGGCTGATTTCCTTTAGGGTGGACTGGTTTGCACTTGATTAACGAACACATGAGTGAAAGTCCAGTAGGCAGGCAGCTTGCCATCAGGGAACCCCACCCAACTTCCTGGATGAGTAAAATACTTTCGCTTTCCTAATTCCTAGGTTCCTGGGGGACTCTCCCTAACCAACTTCTTCATTTTACCAGTGGGGAAACTGAGGAACCAGGAGGGGACAGTCATACAGCTGGTTGGGAGAGGCCAGGATGCATTGATTACCTTGTCCCGATTCCCTCCCACACCTCCTAGAGTGAGAGAGATAGCCAGGGTCTTCAGTCCCTCTTTCTAGGTCCCGTCCATGTGCACCCCTCAGCTGAGGCCTGGACTCTCCACCCCTCAGTTGAGGTGAAGGACAGGGAAGCCTGGCGTGCTGCAGTCCATGGGATCGCAGAGTCGGACATGACTGAGCAACTGAACAGCAATAACCTCGAGCGAGCTTCAGATGATGGCGAGGAGAGAAAGAGGCCAGGTGCCAGCTGGTGGGGCTGAGGCTGGCTGTCGACTTCCTGCCATGAGCATGGATGGGCCCTTGTGGAAGCTAAGCCTCAGCTGGGAGGGGTTCACAACCGAATGGGGTGTAGGACGCATGCCCAGCATATTGATGGGCAGGGCAGGAGGGTGACAGCCTGCCTCTGTGAGGGTGTCTGTGGCAGGCAGACAGCACTTCCTGTTGGGGAGATCAGAGGCTTTCCAAAGAAAGGAAGGACATTGTCTTTGGGAAGGACACTGAAGAATGGGAAGAAGGACTTGACCCAGGGCCCAGAACTTGATCTCAAGCAAGTCATTTAACTAACGGCACTTCCCTGGTGGTCCACTGTTTAAGAATCTGCCTGGCAGTGCTGGGCATGTGGGTTCAAACCCTGGTCGGGGAACTAAGATCTCACATATTGCAGGGCAACTAAGCCCACGAGCTGCAACTACTGAGCCTGTGCACCGCAACAAAGATCCTGCATGCCATCACTAAGACTCAGTGAAGCCAAATAAATAAACATTTTTAATTAAAAAAAAACCAAACTAACCTCTTTCTGGCTTATTGTAAAATGGGGGTAATAACATAAGTATCTACAAGTAATACATGTGAAGTGCTTAGAACAATGCCTGGTGCACAGTAAGTCCCATAAACATCTTTTAAGTTTTTAACAGATGCACTTAATAAAAAACTGATGAATTTTTTGTTCACATACTGCAGACTTGTATTTTGTTTTTTTCATTATTTTTACTATGATTAATTTTAAGAAAAAAAAATGGCAGAGTGCAAGATCAGGCATGAGTTTTTTTATTCTAATGAAATACATTTAGTGAAAAGAGGGTTAATGATTGTGTCCATATGTAAAGAGCAGCACATAATATTTGATGAAAACTGCTCAAAATTTCTCATGCTTACAAAGGAGTCTCAATAAGAGATGGGAAATTAGCTGTCTCTGGATTTTTAGTTTATAAATGATCTAACTAAGCTTAAGTTCCTGACAAGTTTTGAGTACATCAGCTTCAGGCATGGCTTGATCATGATGCCCAAACAAGGTCACTAGGAGTCAGTGCCTCACCCGATCTGCTCTGTCCCTGATTGGTTTCATTCTCAGGCAGGTCCTGCTCATGGTGATAAGATGGCCACTAGAAACACCAGCTTACCTGCCCCAAGAGGGGCATCCCTGCTACTTTCCCATTATTTCCAACAAAGATATCAGACCTGGCTCTGCTTGGTCTGCCCTGAGTCATGTGCCTGTTTCTGACATCGGTCATTGAGGCCAGGAGACAAGGTGAGATAGGTGATGCTGGGGTCCCATAGGGACCAGGGGTGAGGGATGGGAAACTTCCAGAGGGCTTGGGGCACTGTTGGCAGGAGAAGGGGGACTGAATGCTGGGCAGACGTCACCACCTTGGCTGAGATTCAGATATGAGGAAGCTGCCTTTCCGCAGTACATCCCTTGGCTGGGTCATGTCCCCAGCTCAGACAGGCTCGATCCCCACGGTGGTCCAAGTCCCAAACAGGTTGAGTTCAAATCCCTGCTCTGCTTCTTCTATCCATATGAACTTGGATAGGGCCCTTAGTTTCTCTGGGCCTCAGTTTCCTCATCTGTATAATGGGCCATGGTGATAACTGAAACCACACCTGGACAGCAGTCACTTGCGAGCTCCTTCTTGTCCCCGTGTCCCTGGCTGGGCCTCCCTGTGATGTCACATTTAGACTGTCCTCTTTGGATGGCGGAGAAGCCCAGGCTGGGCACCCTGCTGAGATCCTGGACACTGGAGAACAAAGACAGTCTCCCTGGCCTTGCAGGGAGCGTTTCCCTTCTTCAAACGGTTCTCTCCCCCCGAGCTTGTGTGTTGGTTCCCACGAGAGCTCTGAGAGGCAGGAAAACTCTAACTAGGAGGCTATTTTGGGAGGCGAGCAGCCAGGATCATGAGCAAGGGCCTGGGTGGGATGAGGGCTAAAGCCCAGCTCCGAGTGGCCAGCGACTCATGAGCACAGAACAAAGAGTGCACGTCACAGCTGACCCAGCCCAGGAGTCATAGCAAGGGTGCCAAGAGCTTTGGCAAGGCAGATCAGCAGTCCGTCATGGTCAGAAGATTCTAAAGATTGTCATCCAGTCTCCTTGGTTTACAGTTGGGGAAACAGTCTCAGTGCGGGAGGGGACTTGCCCGGGGCAGGGAGGTGGCAAAGCCAGGCAGGCCAGGTTCTGCTGCAGCCCCTGATGCTTGTCCCCTCTGACTTCTCTTATCCAGCTAACGTCTCCCAGCTCTGCTGTGGAAATAGCAGGGACACAGAGCACCCTCAGAAGAGCAGGGAGCACTCACACCTGTGCCAGAAACCTGCCGTGGATCCTCGGGAGAAGGACTCTGACCTTCGGTGAAGCACAGTTGAAGAGGGGGCCTCCCACGGGTCCTGGGCCAGGGCTCCTAAAGTCAAGTGGGGACCCCCCCGGTCAGAAGAAGCCCAGGAAGTTGTCCCAGGAGAACTGAGTTCACCTGCAGCTCAGGGACTGCCCTCTCTGGGGCTCAATTTCCTGATATGTAAAACGAAGGAATGTGACCCCTGACCTCTGAGAGTCCTTTTGCTCTGGATGGAGGTTGATAACAGCCTGAGGCCTGTGGGGAGGGGACACCGCTAAGCTAAAGGGAGTTCCTGCCGTTTGAGAGAACAGAGCCAGTATTTTACTGAACCTGGGGCTGAGCATTGAACTGAGGGTGGACGCATGGGCACAGGAGAAGGCATTTCCCTGCCTTCCATGCCAGGCCCCAGCTCCCACTCGACACCTGCAGGCAGGCTGCCTGTATGGGGCCTGCTCTGGGCGTGAAACTCTGCGGGGTCTCAGAGGAGAGGGTGGGAGCCAGGCCTGGGCTGAGAAGCCTGGTGGTTAGGAACAAGGCTGATGAGGCTCTGCTGCTTTCGGGCCACATGAGCAGCTAAAAAGCAGTTAGTGAACCCTCTGCCCCGTTCCTTTCACTCAACAGATATTTACTGAGCATCTGTTATGTGGTAGGCCCTGTTCTAGGTGCTGTGAACAGCTTAAAAAAAAAAATCCAAATCCTGCTGTTGGGACTTTCCTGGTGGTCCAGTGGTTAAGAATCTGCCTTCTAATGCAATGGATGCAGGGGACTGTGAAGCTTTCTTTACAGTCCTTTCATATTAATATATGGTAGTTTCTTTAATTCTCAGATCCACCTTGCATGGCAAACATTATTATACTGTTTGTACAAAGGAGACAACAGACACTCAAAATGGTTAATGATTTGGCCCAGTTCACAAAGGTGGTGGTGGTGGTGGTTTAGTCACTCAGTCTGACTCTGCGACCCTATGGACTATAGCCTGCCAGGCTCCTCTGTCTATGTGATTTTCCAGGCAAGAATACTGGAGTGGGTTGCCATTTCCTTCTCCAGGGGAACTTCCTGACCCAGGGATTGAATCCAGGTCTCCTGTATTGCAGGCAGTCTTCTGCATTGCAGGCTGATTCTTTACGGACTGAGCCAGCACGGAAGCTCCCTGCCTTCCAATGCAGGGGACACAGGTTCAACCCCTGGTCGAGGAACTAAGATCCCACATGCCTCAGAGCAACTAACCTTGTGTGTCACAACTACTAAACCCATGAGCCACAACGAAGATCCAGCACAGCCAAAATAAAACAGCAAAACAAACAAAAACAAATCCGTGCCCTCACGATGCTTCCATTCTTGAACAGATGGAGGTGTAGGGGAGAATAAATTGTGATCAATTAAGGGAATTACATAGGCTGATAGGAGAACTTAGGCGTCACAAAGGAATACAGAGCAAAACAAAGTATTTGGAGAATGTGGCTGGGGGATTGGGCAGTTTCAAACTTAACAAGGGTGGTCACACTGGACCTCGTTGTGCTATTTGAACAACAACAAAAAAAACTGGGTTTTTTTAATCTTTTTTTTTTGGCCACACCCTGTGGCTTGTGGGATCTTAATTCCCCGACCAGGGATTGAACCCATGCCTTCAGCAGTGAAAAGCACAGAGTCCTAACCGCTGGACACCCAAGGAATGCCCCTCTAAAACTGTTTTGAGACATTGAACGTTTGAGCAAAAAATTGAAAAGAGGGAGGTGACAAGGAGGTATGTGTTAGGGGCGCTGGTCATTCAGAGGACTGATAAGCAGGGGAGGAACAGGTGATGGGGGCACAGAGCATGGGGAGCACTTATGCAAGGGGCTGGTGGGCCACTGAAGCCCTTGGACTCTTAACACTGAAAGATACAGAAGCACCCAGCAGACAGTGGAGGGCTTTGAGTAAAGGATGGACATGATCTGGCCAGAGGTTACAAAGGTCCCTTCCCCTTGGGGTGGAGGAGCAGGGAAACTGCTAGAGAGACTGCTGTGGCCATCCGGGTGAGTAGAGCCCTGGCTCATCTGTCTAGTGGAGATAAGAGTGGTACCTGCCTCTCAGGTTGCTGAGTGAAGGCACAGCAGCTCCTCCCTTGCCCACTTCACCACCTCCACCACCCTATTCACCAGGCCAGGCCCTGGGGAGACAAGGCCTTGCTCTAGAGGTTGCCAAGGCATGGGTCAGATGGACGTGAAAGAGCTCAGATTTTCAAGTTCTTAATCATTCTTATGGAGAAGGGAATGGCAATCCACTCCAGTGTTCTTGCCTAGAGAATCCCAAAGAGAAGGCTGGAGAGCTACATCCAGTTCATGGGGTCGCAAAGAGTTGGACACGACGGAGCAGCTAACACACACACACACACAATCATTCTTAAGATTCTGGAAAGGTCTGAGGATGCCATGTGCCCTGAGGAGGATGACTGGGCTGTAAAAGCCCATTTTGTCATCTGGGAGTTGGAGGGGATACTTCCCCTGGCTCCCACGAGAGGCATCTGGGCTGAGACCTATAACGAGGATGTTCAGACTCTTCCGACTTGCCGTTCAAGGCCTTCTGCTGTGGCCTGCATGTTGCACACACGTGCTGTGGACACGGTGGCCCTTGGATACTTCAGGCTCACTAAAGCACCATCACGGGGGGTAAGGGGTGGGGGTACAGGAGCAAGCCAGAGTCAGCTGTGGTCCACAGGTAGCTGTCGGTGACTAGGCCGTGTATTCAACCCTCCAGTTCTTTGTTTACTCATTAGAAGAACAAAAGCTGTGCTTGGGTATGCTGCCACCAAGTGCTGATTGGTGCTTTCGTCATACACACGTGGTCCCCAAAATAAAACTTGCATCACAGATGTTTCACCAGAGAGAAAAACAGGATTCCTTTTATCAAAACTGTAACTTTTAAAAAAATATATATATGATGGTAAGCTTCTTCACACTACTTTTTTTTTTAACTCTTATTTTTTTGGCCAACGCCCCCCCACCCCCCCCACCCATGGCATGTGGGATCTTAGTTCCTCCATGAAGAACTGAACCCACTCTCCCTGCGGCGGAAGGATGGAGTCCTAACCACTGGACCACCAAGGAAGTCCCTGTAACTTCATTTTAAACAACCTCAATTGAACAGTACAGTTTAAAAGAATCAAATAGGACATTGATCTGGAGCAACCTTAAATATATACAAATAAAGAAAATACATACTTTGATATATACTCCTTGCTGGGCTTCCCTGGTGGCTCGGCAGTAAAGAATTCGACTGCCGGACTTTCACAGTGGTGCAGTGGACAAGAATCCGCCTGCCAATGCAGGGGACACAGGTTCAACCCCTGATCTGGGAAGATCCCACATGCCTCAGAGCAACTAAAGCCTGTGCACCATGACTACGGAGTCCATGTGCCGCTACTACTGAAGCCCAAGTGCCTACAGCCTGTGCTCTGGAACAAGAGAAGCCACCGCAGTGAGAAGCCTGGGCAAAAGCAGCAAAAACCCAGTGCAGGAATAAATAAACAAAATAAAATAAAGAATCCACCTGCCAATGCAGGAGATGCGGCTTCGATCCTCCGGTCAGGAAGATCCCCTGGAGAAGAAAATGGCAACACACTCCAGTATTCTTGCCTGAGAAACCCTATGGACATAGGAGCCTGGCAGGCTATGGTCCACGGGGTCACAGAGTCAGACACGACTTAGTGTCCTAGTGTCTTAGTGTCTGTCTTAAACAACAAAAATACTCGGTGCTAATGCTTAATGATCAACAGTTGTACTTAAGTAGAGTCTTTTCCCTTGGCTTTTTAAAAAAATTATTATTGTTGTTGTTGTTCCATAATAACAAAGTTTCCTTTATGGTTATAAAGGTGATGCAGGAAGCGGACTATCTGGATCCAAAAGGTTACACCTCTGGGACTTCCCTGGCAGTCTGGTGGTTAAGACTCCATGCTCCCAATGTAGGGGGCACAGGTTTGATTCCTGGCTGGGGAACTAAGATCCCGAATGCCATGGGGTGTAGAAAACAAAAAGGTTTACATGTCTTAAAATTAAAACCATAAGGCCAAATTTTCCTCCTCAGACATTGGGCATCTAAAACTCTATCCACAAGTTAAAATTCACTTACTTAGCTCCAAGAAACTCTCCCTTCAAAAGCCAGTTTCAGAGCTGTCAGGATTTGGGTATTTTAAGCTCATGAGTCTTTCCTGTGAATATGTATATATTCAAAAGATATATATATATTCACAGTTATATATAACTACAGCTCTAGAGATCTTATTTCCCAGTTTTCTTTCAAAGGTATTCCCCATAGTTTTTATTTCCTCAAGAGCAACCTTTCCTCTTTTCCGTGAGGCAAATGAAAATACTTTCACTAGGCTCCTAACAGGGCTTTCCAGGTGGCACTAGTGGTGAAGAACCTATCTGCCAACGCAGGAGACAGTAGAGATGTGGGTTTGATCCCTGTGTCGGGAAGATTCCCTGGAGGAGGGCATGGCAACCCACTTCAGTATTCTTGCCTGGAGAATCCCATGGACAAAGGAGCCTAGCAGGCTACAGTCCATGGGGTCACAATGAGATGGACATGACTGAAGTGATTTAGCATGCATGCAGGCCCCTAACAGGTTTTTAAAAGCCCCTCTACCCCCATTCCCCAATCCCCGACTTCTAGCTATTAGCAATTACTATTCAAAAGTTCAATAGTTACCCCCTGGTCTCCTAATGTTTCATTAAGCTACGATGTTTTTTTTTCCAATAGGTGTCCCTTGAAATCCTACTCTAGTCCCAGGGGAGCTACAACAACAGCTTGGACAGGACAGGGCTATAAAGCCTGACATTTATACAAGGATTTCAATTACTATAGCGAGACAAACCTAGACAGCATACTAAAAAGCAGATACATCATTTTGCTGGCAAAGGTCTGTATAGTCAAAGCTGTGGTTTTTCCAGTAGTCATGTCTGGATGTGAGAGTTGGACTCATAAAGAAGGCTGAGCACTGAAGAAATGATGCTTTTGAACTGTGGTGTTGGAGAAGACTCTTGAGAATCCCTTGGACTGCAAGGAGATCAAACCAGTCCATCCTAAAGGAAATCAGTCCTGAATATTCATTGGATGGATTGTTGCTGAAGCTGACACTCCAGTCCTTTGGCCACCTGATGCAAAGAGCTAACTCTTTGGGAAAGACCCTGATGCTGGGAAAGTTTGAAGGCAAAAGGAGAAGGGGATGGAAGAGGATGAGATGGTTAGACAGCATCACTGACTCAGTGGACATGAATCTGAGCAAACTCTGGGAGACAGTAGGGGACAGAGGAGTCTGGAGTGCTGTAGTCTACGGGGTCACAAACAGTCGGACGCGACTTACTGACTTAATAACAACAACTGTAGTAGTGAAGTAAAACCACCCAGAAGTGCTTACAGTAATAATTTTAAGTTGCTCTCAAACCTGCTCCAGAGTTAACAGTTGAGTTGCAGCAATTTTCCAACTTCTGTGACTATGACCTTGTGAGTACATATATTCTGATATAAATCAGAATCTGATATAAATATCAGAAACAAATGTGCTAACAAATACCACTTACCTTCTCTTCAAGGGCACAGGCAGCAATGTTTTCTTTTTTTAATTTATTTATTTGGCTGTGCCAGGTCCTGGTTGCAGCACATGGGATCTTCAATCTTTTGTTGCAGCATGTGGGATCTCTGACCAGGGATCAAACCCGGGCCCCCTGCATTGGGAGTGAGGAGACTTAGCCACTGGACCACCAGGGAAATCCCAGAAATGTTTTCTGTTTTGTTCATTCTATTTAATTTTTGCTAATGCTACCTGGCCGAGCTATATGAAACTGGTATCTTTATGGTCTAAACGGTCACATAGGGGCAATTTCATATGGTCCAATTTATTTGTGACACTAAAGTAACTCTACAATCTACTCAATGGGCTACTTAGTATCCCATAGTTTGAAAACAACATTGTTTAGGGGGTTATTGTCATTTAAAAAATTAAAATGGGCCTGATATTAATTTTTTCTCACTTAATATGCTATGCACATCTTTCCATGCAGGTATTGCGTTGGCCAAAATGGTCATCTGGATTTTTGTAACATGTCATGAAAAAACCTGAACAAACTTTTTGGCCAACCCAATACTACACCTTTCTCAAAGCCTTGATAGAAACTACCAGACATGATTACCCCAACTGAGGTAACTGATGTCCACTGAAGACTTAGATTTTTTCCAATTTCTTGCTGTTCCAAACCATGCCAAAGTGAACTTCCTTGTCATAAATGTTCATGTGCTGGTGCTAGAATTTCTGTAGCTGTAGACTCAGGGAGGCAGGATGGAAACACACTGTGATCTTAGCTGTATTTCAAAGCCTTTGAAGAAAAATTACTGTCACTTTTTTCCCTTGGGTGCGCTTGGTGGAGAGCAAGTGGTGCATCCCCTGCAATGGAAGCAAGAAGTCTTAACCACTGGATTGCTAGGGAAGTCCAAGCACCCCTTTCTGTCCAGCCCTCATCTCTCTATAACCTTCTTCTGCAAGATGGGAAGTTCCAGCTCACCCCAGACCTCTCCCTCTGTAGACAAACACCATGGAGGAACCCAGAAAAACAACGCACTGTACTGTCCACCAGACCTAGTTCAAATTGCTGCCCAAGTTCGTTAAACTCTGGGGACTCCACTATCACATCTACAAAAAGGAAATAAATCTCTTAGGGTTGCAGGGAAGATAAAGAAGGAAATGTGGATGCTTTATAAAATGTCACAGAAATTAGCCATTCTTTTCAGCTAGTGCTGCACTGTTCTTTCCCAATCATTAGACACAGCCTCCTCTACTGCCTACTCACATTCACCCCATAGTCCCCTTGGGAAGGGCTCAAAACAAAGATACTAAGGCGCACCCTTCATTTTTTATTTTATTTTTAGGCCTCCTGGCACAGCAGGAGGGACCTTAGTTCCCCCATTAGGGATCGAACACGCACCCCCTGCAATGGAAGCAAGAGGTCTTAACCACTGGATTGCTAGGGAAGTCCAAGGCTCACCTTTCCTTTTTTTGGGGGGGGGGGGCACCGAGTGGCATGCTGGATCTTAGCTGCCTGACCAGGAATAGAACCCCCTGCCCCCTGCAGTGGAAGCAGGGAGCCTTAACCACTGGACTGCCAGTGAAATCCCAAACTCATCCTTCTGAGTTTATAATCTGCGGAGTCCCTGGCCTCGGCTTCCTCACTTATTCTGGACTTGAGCACTAATGCCAAGAACCAAACTCTTGGACAAAGTCATTCATTAAACTACAAATATTTATTGAGCACCTAGTACATATCAGTCATGCTAAGCACACGTGAGCCTCAATTTTCTTATTGGCAAAATGAAAAATGGTGCTTCTCAACAGAGAAACAATGGGCATCTTGGGCGGAACAATTCTTTGTGCGAATCTGTCCAATGACCTCTAGACGACAGGGGCTCTACCTTATAATTGGAACAACCCACTGACGGCCCTACACATTTCCTCAGGGGCATTTCCACTCTGGATGGAGAATCCCCAGCCTACCCTCTACGATTGATTTCGGAAGCCAGGGAATAAGGGGAAGCCCTATAACTGGCAGATTTAGGATGACGCCTTTCAAGGCCCAAGACAGTAGGATCTGGATCATGTTTCCGGGGAACAAAGCCTTACGGTGGCCCCAGGGTGACGTCAACAGCCTTGGGGCTCTCGGTCCTGACTCCAGAACTCCTACTCCCTCTGCAGCTAAGACACAGCACCAGAACTTCAGGTTTCCATTCCCATTCGAGCCTGGGGTCCTCGAAGCGCGGTGCTCTGGTCACCCAGGTACTGGGGATGCAAAGAGTTAACGCGGATGGCCACGCAGAAGCCCCCCACCCCGCCCCCGGCAGGCTAGAAAGATTGTGCATCCCAGCACCACCCGGCGTCTTCGCGGTCACGTGGGAGCGAGGGCGTGACCAATCGAGGAGCCAGCCAATAGGCTGTGCTGTCCGTGGGTGTGACAGCCAATAGGAGCAGGAGAAGGGGTCCCGGGATACGAAGAAACGGCGGCCGGGAGGGGGCTACCGGGACATGGGGCTTCTGACCATACTGAAGAAGATGAAGCAGAAAGAGCGGGAGCTGCGACTGCTCATGCTGTATCCTTCCTGACGCCGGAGCCGGAGCCGCGAGGGTAGCGGGGCGGGAGGGGGGGGGTGCCCAACGGGCAGGCAGTGTCAGGCGCCCCCTACCGGGCGCTGCGTGTGCGGCCGGCCGGCCTGTACCAACTGCCCATTGTGCGTCACGCTCATGGGCCCTACCATCGCTTTTGGCGGGGGGGAGCCGGGAGGAGGCCGTACCACCGGCTCGAGGCGGGGAGGGGGCTTCGTTTCCAAGGTGTGGACGTCACGGCGCGGCGGCCGGACCAGGTGTCCCAATGTAGGGGGAGGTGGGGCTGGTGACTGGAACGCTACCACCCGTCGACCCGAGCGTGGGGCCGCCGTCCTCCCCCCGCCCTGGGCGCCTCCTCCCCCAGTTGGAGGGTGCCAGGCCTCGGCCCCGCCCTCAGGGTCGGCCTCTCGGGGGCGTGCGGGCCCCGCCCTACTCTCCCAGTAGAGGGAGGGCCGGGGGTGGGTGGGGGCGCCGTCTGCGCGTCGCTCGGTTTGTGTGGGTCCGACTGTCCATCTCTTTGCTGTCTCACGGCCAGTCGGAGTCCCCGCGGTTGACGGCTTGTAGGCCCGAGGGCCTTGCCGACTTTCTGAGTCTCGGTCGCCGGCATCTACATCCGTTCCCCCTCCTCCATGCCAGGCTGGGACCGGTTGGGGGGCAAGCTGAGATCCAAGAGCTGGGCCGGCCTCACCCCCAGCAGAGAGGAGACATTTGTGTGCACAAATAACTTAGTAATATTTACATCAAGTCTGTTTTTAAGAATTCCGAGACAGGCACAGAGCATTCACTCATCCAATAAACATTTATTGAGCGCCTGTTATGTGCTAGGCTCTGTCCTGGACGGCTAGGGAAAACAGCGAAACAAACAAACAAAAATCCTACCTTTGGATATTTTGTGTGATACTGAGGGAAGAAAGATGTTAACAAAGTTAATAGGTAAAATATAGAGCACTTACAGAGAATAATCCTGCATAAATACAGTGGTCAAAGAAGACCATACTAAGAAAGTGACAGTTGAATCTAGACAGGTGAGGAATGAATTATGTAGGGATCTGGGGAAAACTATTTAAGCAAAGGGAACAGCAAGTGTAAAGGTCTCCGAGGAGGAAGCCAACTGGTGTGTTCAAAGGACTGGCAAGGAGGCAGTGTGGCCTGAGGGAGCGAGAACACTGGAAGACTGGGTCAGATGGAGGAGGTATTTCAGGTGGGGCCTTTTAGTTCTGAACTTTTCCTCTGTTTATTTATTTGTTTTTGTGGGTTTTTAAATTTTTTTATGAGGACCATTTTTAAAGTCTTTATTGAATTTGTTACAATATTGCTTCTGTTTTATATTGTTTCTGTTTTGGCTCTGAGTCCTGTGGGATCATAGCTCCCTGACCAGGGATTGAACCCACAGCCCCTGAATTGGAAGGTAAAGTCTTAACCACTAGACCACCAGGGAAGTCCCATATTTTTGTTATTTTTTTAATTTAATTTTTATTTTGCATTTTAATTTAATTTTGCATTAAATTTAAAAATTAAAATTTTTAATTTACGTTTTATTTTGCAGTTGAGTTTTTGGGCTTCCCGGGTAGCGCAAGTGGTAAAGAATCTGCCTGCCAATGCAGGAAACAAAAGGGACAGGTGTTCAGTCCCTGTGTGGGAAGATCCCCTGGAGTAGGAAATGGCAACCCCTTCCAGTCTCCTTGCCTGGGAAATCGTATGGACAGAGGAACCTGGCGGGCTACAGTTCATAGGGTTGCAAAGAGTCAGACGTGACTAAGCACACGCATGCACATTGTTAATTTACAATATTGTGTTAGTTTCAGGTGTACAGCAGAGTGTTTTGGTTTTATTTATATATATATATACACACTTTTTTCCATCCATTTTTTGAGATGAAAAAGGAGTACGTCAAGGCTGTATATTGTCACCCTGCTGATTTAACTTATATGCAGAGTACATCATGAGAAACGCTGGGCTGTAGGAAACACAAGCTGGAATCAAGATTGCCGGGAGAAATATCAATAACCTCAGATATGCGGATGACACCACCCTTATGGCAGAAAGTGAAGAAGAACTAAAGAACCTCTTGATGAAAGTGAAAGAGGAGAGTGAAAAAGTTGGCTTAAAGCTCAACATTCAGAAAACTAAGATCATGGCATCTGGTCCCATCACTTCATGGGAAATAGATGGGGAAACAATGGAAACAGTGTCAGACTTTATTTTTGGGGGCTCCAAAATCACTGCTGATGGTGATTGCAGCCATGAAATTAAAAGACGCTTACTCCTTGGAAGGAAGGTTATGGCCAACCTAGATAGCATATTTAAAAGCAGAGACATTATTTTGCCAACAAAAGTCCGTCTAGTCAAGGCTATGGTTTTTCCAGTGGTCATGTATGGATGTGAGAGTTGGACGGTGAAGAAAGCCGAGTGCCGAAGAATTGATGCTTTTGAACTGTGGTGTTGGAGAAGACTCTTGAGAGTCCCTTGGACTGCAAGGAGATCCAATCAGTCCATCCTAAAGGAGATCAGTCCTGGGTGTTCATTGGAAGGACTGATGTTGAAGCTGAAACTCCAATACTTTGGCCACCTCATGCGAAGTGTTGACTCATTGGAAAAGACCCTAATGCTGGGTAGGATTGGGGGCAGGAGGAGAAGGGGACGACAGAGGATGAGATGGTTGGATGGCATCACCAACTCGATGGACATGGGTTTGAGTAGACTCCGGGAGTTGGTGATGGACAGAGAGGCCTGGAGTGCTGCAATTCATGGGGTCGCAAAGAGTCGGACACGACTGAGCGACTGAACTGAACTGAGATGGCATCACCGACTCGATGGACATGAGTTTGAGTAAGCTCCAGGAGTTGGTGATGGACAGGGAGCCTGGCATGCTGCAGTCCATAGGGTCGCAAAGAGTCAGACACGACTGAGAGACTGAACTGAACTGATTCTTTTTCAGATTCTTTTCCCAAATAGGTTATTACAGAATATTGAGTAGAGGTCCCGGTACTATACAGTAGGGGGCTTTTTCTTTAAATGAGAAGTGCAGAGAGGAAGTGAGAGCTGAGACTAGTTAGGCCACTACGATAACACAGGTACTGTAGGATGGTAGCTTTGATCAGGATGGAAGCAGTGACAGACGTTGATTTAAATCTTGAGAGTAAGACCAGCAGCAGTTGCTGCTGGGTTGGCCATGAGTGTTAGGAGAAGAATGGTGTCAAGCGTGGCTCTTAGCAATAGGATGAATGAGGAGCCACTTGCTGACAGGTATTATAGAAAGGGATGGGGAACACATTCAGGGGGAAGATGAGAGCTCATATTGGGCCTGTAAGATGCCCCTGAGACATCCTAGAAATATCACGTGGGCAACTGGATATAGAGACCAATGTCCAGGGGAGCAGCCGGGTGGGACATACGAATTTGGGAGTCATCAGCATAAAGATGGTAATTGAAGCCATGATCCTGGATGAGACCACCGAGGGAATGTGTGTGGACAGGGAGGAGAACCTAGGGGCCGAGCTTAGATCTAAAGGTCAGGGCGATGAGGAAGGGTGACCAGGGAAATCAAGAGGAGAGCCAGGCAAGGCCGTGTCCCGGAGTGGAGGAGGGGGCTGGTCAGGAGCAGGAGGAAGAGAGCTGAGGACGACCTGGTCAGTGGAGAACAAGGCACCTCTAAGGACTGACCTTGGCCAGAGCAGTTTCGGGGAAGCAGTGGGAGCAGAGGTCTTATGGGTTCACAGAGGAGCAGGAGGAAGAAACTGGAGAGGGTGAGTATAGACACCAGTTCTGAGATTTGCTATAAAGGGAAAGAAATGAAGGAAAACGTCGGGGAGAGGGGTCAAGAGAGGGTGTTGTTTGCTTCTTCTTGGTGGGAGAGACATCCGCTCATCAGCTGATGAGAATGATCCAGTGGAGAAGGAAGCAAGATGATGGAGCTGGGGTGGGGGGTGATGAGGGGAGCAATCAGCCACCAGTGATCAGGGACTACGGCCGGGTCTCGGGAGAGGCCTCTCGCCGCCCCCCCAACCCCCACTCCCAGCTGTAAGCCCCCTGGGTGTTAGAAGGAAAAAGGAGGGTGGTTTTCTCCGGCTGGTGAACTTGCCCATTTGTTTGCACACTCAGCAGCAAAGGGTTTGGAATACTCCAGAAACAAAAGGGCAAAGGCTGCTGCCTCCAGATACTTGGTCTGGTTGTCGCCTCTGCCTGGAATGCTCTTCTTCCCCTAGTCCTTCAAGAAGCCGGCTCCTTGCAGTCCAGCCATCTCGCACTGGAGTGGAAGCTGCACAGGGCAGGAACCGTGACTCCAGGGCACCCCCAGGGCACCCCCAGCGCCAGAGGTATTCTGGAGCAGTGAGGGCCTTAAGCATGGGGTTGGCCAAAAAGTTCATCAGGTTTTTCTGTAACATCTGTGGAGAAACCAAAGGGACTTTTGGGCCAACAAGACATTTTAATTTAATTTAATTTTATCTTTATTATTTGGCTGTGCTGGGTCTTCATTGCCTCACAGGCTTTTCTCTAGTTGCGGTGAGTGGGGGCTACTCTCTAGCTGTGGTGCGCGGGCTTCTCGTGGTGGCTTGAATTGTGAAGCAGGGGCTCTAGGGCCCATGAGTTTCAGTAGCAGCTCCTGGTCTCTCAGGCACAGGCTCAGTAATTGTGCACCAGCTTAGTTGCTTCTCGGCGTGTGGAATCTTCCCAGACCCAGGATCAAACTCGAGTTTCCTGCATTGGCAGGTGGAATCTTTATCACTGAGCAACCAGGGTAACCTGGCCAACAGTATGTATTGTGGGATGAATTAAGAGCATTTGGTCAGAAGATGATATATTTTCACATTTATCGTGTAGGTCAGGCAGGTACTCAACATACTTTGATATGTGGTCAGAGAGGGGCCCTGGGATGGTGTCACCAGCCCGCAGAGCCTGGTGGCTTCTCCTTAACCTGGCGCACCCCCAGTGGCCTGGACAATGCCGGCAAGACGACCATCCTCAAGAAGTTCAACGGCGAAGACATCGACACCATCTCCCCCACACTGGGCTTCAACATCAAGACCTTGGAGCACCGAGGGTGAGCGGGGTCCCTGAGGGCGAGCCTGCCCAGCTCAAGGCAGGGAGGGCGGGCGGGGGCCAGACTGACCCTGCAGCCCCCACTTCCCTGTCCAGATTCAAGCTGAACATTTGGGATGTGGGCGGCCAGAAGTCCCTGCGGTCCTACTGGAGGAACTACTTTGAGAGCACCGACGGCCTCATCTGGGTGGTGGACAGCGCCGACCGCCAGCGCATGCAGGACTGCCAGCGGGAGCTCCAGAACCTGTTGGTGGAGGAGGTGGGCAGGGGGCTCCCAGCAGTGTCCCGGTCCCAGTGCTTTCTGCACCGGCGTGGATGTGTGGACCCCGACCTCAACTGATTCCCTGCGGGGTCCATGATCCCAGGGGGACACTCAGGTGGGGTCTGTTCCCTCACCCAGCCCTCACCACGTGTCCAGCACCCTTAGGGAGGCAGAGACAACCTGTACACCCACCCCAGGGAGGCTCCCAGTGCCATGAGCAGAACACGGGTCCGTGTGGACTGAGACGTGGGTCCATGTCTCTGCAGTGTCACTGCTTCACCACCCTGAGCTTCAGTTTCTGCACCTTGAGTCAGGCTTTGGGGAGGATGACTTGAGGCTGGTGTGTGAAGCTCTGGCAGACAGTGGAGCCTGGCTCAGGAGTTGTACTGTTTGCTTTGTGACCTCAGGCAAGGCACTTAGTTTCTCTGAATCGCCACCGCATCTCTCAGATGGGCATTATATTAATAATTACGGTGATCTTAAAATGTACCACCTGGGCCAAAATGCTCTTCTTTATTTTTTTTTTTTAATAAATTTATTTATTTTAGTTGGGGGCTAATTACTTTACAATATTGTAGTAGTTTTTGCCATACATTGACATGAATCAGCCATGGGTTCACATGTGCTCCCCCTCCCGAACCCTCCTCCCACCTCCCTCCCCTTCCCATCCCTCTGTGTCATCCCAACGCTCCATCCCTGAGCATCTGTCCCATGCATAGACCATGGAATGGTGTTCCGCTTCACATATGACAATATACATGTTTCAATGTTATTGTCCCAGAACGTCCCACCCTCACCTTCTCCCTCAGAGTCCAAAATGCTCTTCTTTAAATAAAATTTTAGATTTATAAAAAAGTTGCAAAGATAGTGAAAAGTTACCCATATATCTTTCATCTGGTTTCCTTTAATGTGAACATCTTACAGAACTGCCACACATTTGTTAAAACTATTTAATAAGAAATTAACAAGTTACTGTTAACCGAACTACAAGTTTTGTTTGGATTGCACCAGTTTTTCCATTAATGTCCTTTCTCTGTTCCACTGCACTTAGCTGAAAATCAGGACACTTTTGAGAGTTGAAGAGGGAGTTGTTAATAATTATTTAGGGACAACAGGCCTAAACAGCAGTTGAGCAGGTCCAGTGAGATCCTGGCTGTTTAATTCCTAGCCCTGGCCTGGCACCTCAAGGCCCTTTTTAAGGGCTAGAGCCTCCATCCACATGGAGGGACTCCCAGTCACAAACACACGGAGGGAAATAACTGGAATCATAGGCGGAGAGGGAGGCCTGTCATGGTCATGGGACAGTTAGGGGACTACGTGAACTTGGAAGAGGGGAAGCTCATTGCTCACAGCTCCCACAGCCCCTGGGATAGTCGCATTCTTTTTGATGTCAGGTCATCAGGTCAGAGCAATCTAGAAGCAGAGGCTTGGGGATCATCTTGTCCATCACATCCTCCCCTTGTCCATCACTTCCTCCCCTTGTCCATCACTTCATCCCCTTGTCCCTCACCCCCTCCCATTTCTAGAAGGGGAATCTGATGCATGGAGGAGAGAGGTGCCCACTGGGTGTGACTGGGCTGGAACCAGGGTCTCAGCCCAGCCCAGAGCTCCCTCCAGCCCATAATGGCTGGACAGGAAGGCCGTGTTCATACTGCCCACCCTACTTGTGTCTTTGCAACCACCATGGTTTAATCTTCCAACTGATCTCTGACGCCAGCTGCTCTGGGTGATTAGTGCAGGGGGCGGGCTGCCCTCTGAGCCTCTACCCACCTCCCCTTACCTTCTGTTTCTCTTGCCCAGCGCCTGGCCGGAGCAACCCTCCTCATCTTTGCCAACAAGCAAGACCTGCCTGGAGCACTGTCCTCTAACGCCATCCGTGAGGTGAGTCCAGGCCTTAGCACAAGCTCACAGAGGAAAAGGGGCATGTGACTCTTTGTTCACTTATTTAGAAAGCATTGATTAGCCCCTACTGTGTGGCAGGACCTCTTGGGGTACTGGAGATTGAATGATTAATAAGACAGAGTTGTGCTCCACAGCTTGGGGGGCAGCAGACCTGCAAGTAGATTATTCCAGGGGATAACAATAGCCAGCAAACAGTGGGTGCTTTCTCTGTGCTAGGCTCTTGCATGGATTAACTCATTCGGTTCTCACAGCAACCTCATGAGGTAGGAACGATGGTCATCATTCTACAGATGGTGAAGGAGGCTTAGAGAGGTTAGGTAACTCACCCGAGGTCACACAGCCAGGAAGCAGACAGGCCAGGATTTAAACACAGGCCTATGTGACCTCAGGTTACATCTTAACTCTTACTCTGAAGCTTGAATACCAGAATGAGAAAGAATGGGGTTAGAATCTAGTTCTGCCACTGATTAGCTGTGTGACTTTAGGCAGGCTGCTTAACCTCTCTGAGGTTTCCTTCTCAGTAAAATGGCAAACACTATCCCTGGCTTACGGGGCCATGGGGGTGAATGGATAAGAGGACATTTGTAGGGCCCATAGCACAATGTCAGGAGCCCTTGTTGTCATCCTATTATAAGGGGTAGTGCTGACATGTCGGTGACATAGAGCCCGGGTGCCCTGGGAGGCCGGCAGATCTTCACCAGGGGCCAGGGGAGGCTTCCCAAAGCAGGCCCTTGATGGGGGCTTGGATCTCCCCTGGGCCAGGGGAGGGAAGGGGCTGAGGGCAGGCAGGGCCTATGGTCCCTGGGGCCCACCATCACCTTCTGCCCTTCCAGGCCCTGGAGCTGGACTCCATCCGCAGCCACCACTGGTGCATCCAGGGCTGCAGTGCCGTCACTGGGGAGAACCTGCTGCCTGGCATCGACTGGCTCCTGGATGACATCTCTAGCCGCATCTTCATGGCCGACTGAGCCACTCCCGATGCCCCCACACCCAGCTCACAGTCCAGGAGCCCCACCCCCACCCCCAAGCACCATCCCTGGAAGGGTGGGAGTCCTCCAGCCCAACTAACAGCCCCCGCCCCCCTCCATACCCTGCTGCTGCTACTGCTGCCCACTGCTGCTTTGTGGCCAGCCGGCTCCCGAGGCGGGAGGCCTGTCACCCTGGCTGTCCCCCTGGCTCCTGACCCGGCCTGCCTGCAGCTGCGGGACCAGGAGGAGAGGGCTGTGGCTGGGAGGGGGCTGCCTCTGCTGCTATCGAGGCTGTGGGCCTCACCATTTGCTCAGCTGTGAGAATAAATTGTTCCCCACTCCCATTCCTGGCTGAGTCATTTGTTGATTCTACAGCCCTGCAGACTGCCTAGAGCCCGCAGCCCAGTAGGGAACGAAAAAGACATCATTTCAGTCAGAGGATTAACTGTCGCTGTGTCAAGGGAGTGGCAGAGAATTACAAAAACACAGGACAAGGTATTGGAATTCCATTTGAAAGAGTTCAGGTGGGCTTCCCAGAGGAGATGACATGAAAGCTGAGAGTAAAGGATGAGTAGAAGTTTTCTGGCCAGAGGAAGGGGAAGGACAGTTTACTGGAGCAACTGCTACCCTCAGAGGTATGCATGAGAAAAAGGAAGGCACCCCGACATCAGGGCTCTCAGCTGTCGAACGGAACAGGGGCTGAATCTCAGCTCCCAGCTTTCCACTGCAGCCAGGAGTCTGCGCAGTGGACAACCTGCACGGCTGTGTGGGGCAGCACTGGTTCAAGCAGAGGGACTCTCAGGACACAGGCCTGAAGAGCAAGGGCTCTTGGGAAATGGAGGGATGATGACTCCGGTGTAGGAGGAGGTGGACATCAGGCTGGTTAGCTAACGGAGAGCAGGGCTGGGAAGGGACCTTCCCTGAAGGCTAATGGGCACTCTTTTAAGTAAGGGCCAGGGTGGGAAAGGATGGCAACCGGAGGGACCCTAGGGCCCCCATCCAGATGGCAGGATAAATGGATATTTGTACAGGGCGCCCTGCTGGTAGTCCTTCCAGTGGGGGCTTACTCTGCAGGGCTCTGTTTGAAGCACTTCTAACTTACACTGAACATCACACTGAATTATAAGCCCAACCATATATGTCCCCATTTATGTAGGAACAAAACCTCCAGGAGGTCATGTGACTTACTCAAACCACCCAGCTAGGAAGTAGGGGGGCTGGGATTTGAACCCAGCACACTGAGCCACTACACCCTGCTCACCATTTTGTTTTTGTTTCTCTGCTCAGAATTCCAGTGCCCGATGGAATTTGGCATAACATGTTTTTGAGGGAAGGTGAGTTTTCCCAAGGGACAGCTGAGGAAAAGACACAGATTCAGTGCTGAACTGGCACTAGGAGCCCTCCCTGGAAGGTGGAGACCTACCCAAATCTGGGCTGTTAGGATGGAAGAAGAGAAACGGATTTTGGATGGACAACCTTAAAATATAAACTTGTCGGGACACCCCTGGTTAAGTGTCGGGACACCACTGGTCCAGTGGTTAAGAATCTGCCTTCCAGTGCAGAGGACGCAGGTTCGACCCCTGGTTGGGGAACTAAGATCTCACATGCTGTCAGGCAACTAAGCCTGGGTGCTGTAACTACTGAGCCCTCGTGCCTCGATGACAACCCCACATGGCAAATAAAGACCTGACGCAGCCAAATAAAATAAGGAAATAAGTATTTTTTTAAAGAGTATAAACTGTCCATCACCATAGAAATTGAGAACCACCTGCCATGTCTTCTGTGCAAGACAGACACCATGTCCCATGCTCCCATCCCTATGGTGAGCAAACATATCCAGTCTCCAGAGCTGAACCCTGGCTCTGCCACTCACTGATTGATGAAGAGCAAGTTGCTTAACCTGTTTGTGCCTTGGGGTCCCCACCTGGGTTAAAGATAGTGTCACCTACTTCCTAGGGTTGGCAGGAGAATCAGATGGGTGGGTTGTCTTGTGTGTCATATGCAGTATAGGTCAGCTATAATTATCTTTATTTGAACCAGTAGGAGTTCAAGCAGATCCAATCAATGTGAATTCAGACATCCACTGATCTGGGTGACCCAGCGTTCAAGCCTTCCTAGGGGCCCTTAGTGAGAAGCATCCTTTCATTCAAAGGTGAATTATACATGGTTAATGACAAATATTTCCCAGGCAAGAATACTGGAGTGGGTTGACATGCCCTTCTCCAGAGGATCTTCCTGACCAGGGATTGAACCTGGTCTCCCGCGTTTCGGGCAGATTCTTTACCGTCTGAGCCATCAGGGAAGTCCAGAGACGAAGAAGAAAAATAACAAAGTTACAGTCATCACAAGTCCTCTGAATGTGGAGGATGAGCTGCGGCAGAAAGTCTGCATCAGGTGGTCAAGCTGACCCAGTGGGAATGTGGGGAGCAGACCCCCTGCCCCTGTGCATTTGCAGCTTTTCCTTCTCCCCTGCCTTCTGAGAAAGCTCTTCTGTTCACTTCTACCAGTGTCGGAACTCCTAATGGAAGGAGAAAGGCCAGGGGCTAAGCTGACCTAAATGGGAAAGGTCTTAGATGGATAAAGAAGGCAGAAATGGGAGAATGGGGAGCTGCCGGGCAAGGGAGGGGAGGGAATGATGGGAGAGAAGGGGACTTGAAGCCAGGGCCCTGCCAAGAGAATTCTGAAAACCAGGTGTGTGTGTGTCTGTTAATCTCTCAGTCCTGTCTTGACTCTTTGCGACACTATGGACTGCAGCCCACCAGGCTCTTCTGTCCATGGGATTCTTGAGGCAAGAATACCGGAGTGGCGAGCCATTCCCTTCTCCAGGGGTCTTCCCAACCAAGAAAGGGGTCTTCAGAGGAGCCCTGTGTATGCTGTGAGAGGGGACACAACCCCATCCCAGCCTCCTCACGAACACCTCCGGATGAACTACCCTGTTTCCACACCCAAGAGTCTGGTTTGGGAGTTTGCTTTGTGTTTCTGAAGTTATAGCACCCACTCATCTGAGTTCCAGTAAGAAGAGTGGCCACCCGTGCTACTCCATTCAGGCTTCACAGTGGGATCCCACGCTGGTGGGATCAGTCAGGGTGCTCTGTCCAGACACAGATCACTGCCTTGAGCAGAAAGAACCTTTCTTGGACAGATACTGGGAACTCAGGGCATCTCAATGGAGACTGGACAGCTCCAAAGGCTGGGCAACCAAACCCACAGCTGACACTGTACTCTAGGAACAATGTTGTCCCCTCACCAGGCACTGTGCCTGTCCCTCACTCAAGAGTCAAGGCTTTCAGGAGGGAGTCCCCGACCCCTACTTGGGACCTGGGGCAAGGAAAGGAGCTGGCACCTTTGGATTCTGAGCTAAGAGGCTGGAGGGCTGCACACACTAGTGAACTACCTTGAAAGATCTGGTGTTATGGTGTTAACAGAAATAGGCAGGGGTGAATGCTGGACAGACCACAAGGGAAAAAGTGAAACATCCCCTGCAGTCGATTCTGTATCAACATCCCCATTGTAGAGATGAGAAACTGTCCCTCGAGTAGTTAAGGGAAACTCTTGTAGTTAGTAAGACGTGTGACTTCAGAACCCATGTCACCATTGTACTTCTCTGGAGTTCTTTGTGTTCCCTTACCCTTACAGAAAACGTGAATTTAGCGAATCCTAGGGAAGGAGATAGGGAAATAATTTGCCAATGTCTGGCACATATTGAACACAATAAAATTTGGGGGAATGGATGAAAGAAGGGAATTGGGAAGCAAGGAAGTCATTTGGTGATATGTGATGAGGGTTTACCATCGCATGGGGTGGGCTTATCTTTTAGCAGACCTGAGTGATCCAGCTTCCCCAATCCTTTCCCAAATCACTTGGTTCCTGCTTTACTAACCATCGAGAACTTTTTAGACGCTCCCTTGGCCAAGCTCCAGGCCGAGAATTGCACTGTCACTTACGACCAGCTCCCTGGGCCATAGGATGAAGGGCGCAGGCCCGGGCGAGGCGGCGACGGGGGAAGACTGAACTGGAGGGGCGGGGGCGGCGTGGAGGAGGCGGAGGCCGGCGGTCAGCTCCGCTCCGATTTGTTTGCCATGTCCCGGCAGGCCAAAGACGACTTCCTGCGACACTACACAGTCTCCGACCCCCGGACCCACCCCAAGGGCTACACTGAATACAAAGTGACGGCGCAGGTAAGGTGGGGCCCAGCGGGAACTTTACCCTTTTAACAAGAGCGGGGCCGTGTTTTACTTTAAGGCAAGACGCTGCTGGAAGTTCCTATTTTAGACGCCAGAATGGATTTCCCCTTTAAGGGGGGGGGGGGTTTGTTAACCACCCTTAGTTTACTTCTTTAGCCATCAAGGGGCGGGGCCACAGGAGGGCGCTGCTCTTTTAAAAGGGCGTGCCGGCCATTCCCAGACAGCGAGGTGTGGGTGTCCACGCCCAATGCGTGGCAGCGTGGTGTCAGGCTGTGAATTTCTTTAAATTAACCTGAAAACTCTGGCTCAGCCCAAATATTGATTAGGTCTCCAGTCTCTTGGAGTTAAGTTTTGTCTATTGGTTTGTTTGATATTTATATGAAAACTCTTTAAGGAGTTGAATTACTTTAAATTTTTTCAAAAAATTATGCCTGTGTATGACTAAAAATTCATAGACTTCAAAAGAAATAAAGGAATAAGTCTCTTCACAGACAGAACAGGAAGTCAGGAGATAAAGACCAAAGTTGGTAGTAATAACGTTATAAGTGTATAGAGACAGAAGATATCATGAAGGGAATTAAAAATAGAAACAGTATAACATTATCTGTAGAATGACACACAAGAACTAATTGTGTACGATTTTTCACTGTAAATGTTTTTGTATTTTTACAATTTTGAAGTAGGCAACTATTAAACTAGTGCGTTAATAACTATTACAGCAGAAACGTAAAGACTTCCGACATGATTTAAATGCAGAATCCTAGATGTTTAAAATCGTCTTTCCTCAAATCTTTGGTGTCATTCCTTAAAAAAAATTTACAAAACAAAGCTAAAAAGATAATCCCAAGACAACGTCATATGGTATCACTTATATCTGGAATCTAAAAAAATTATACAAATCAACTTATTTAAAAATGAACAGACTCACAGACAACAAACTTATGGTTACCATAAGGGAAAGGGGGGTGGGGAATAAATTAGGAGTTTGGAATTAGCAGATACAAACTGCTATATATAAAATAGATTAGGGCTTTCCTGGTGGTCCGGTGGTTAAGAATCTGCCTGCCAAAGCAGGAGACGAGTTCGATCCCTGGTTCGGGAACATGCCACATGCTGAAAAGCAGCTGCTAGTGCTCCACAACTACTGAGCCTGTGCGCCCGAAACACCATGCGCTGCAATGAAAGAAGACACCACAATAAGAAGCCTGCGCACCGCAACCAGAGAGTAACCCCCACTCCCCAAAACTAGAGAAAGTCCGCGCCCAGCAACGAAGACCCAGCACAACCAGAAATAAATAAGTCAATCTTAAAAAAGGATGAGCAACAAGGCCCTACGGTATAGCACAGAGAACTATAGGCAATATCTTTCTTTTTTTTCTGCCTCACCCCTAGGCATGTGGGGTCGTAAGTTCCCTGACCAGCAATCGAACCCATGGCCCTTACAATAGAAGCCTGGCATCTTAACCACTGGACTGCCAGGGAAGTCCCTATAGTTGATATCTTGTAATAAGAAGAAATATTAGTCACTCAGTCGTGTCCTACCCTGCGTTACCCTATGGATTATAGCCCGCCAAGCTCCCCTGTCCATGGAATTCTCCAGGCAAGAATACTGAAATGGGTTGCCATTTTGTTCTCCAGGGATATTCCCCAGCCAGGGATCAAGCCCGGATCTCCTGCACTGCAAGCAGATTCTTTTACCGTCTGAGCCACCAGGATCCCATCTTGTAATAAACTGATAAACTATAATGGAAAAGAATCTGAAAAAGATTATTTATGTATATGTATATACCTGAATATTGTAAATCAGCGATCTCAGTTCAGTCAGTCATGTCTGACTCTTTGCAACCCCATGGACTGCAGCATGCCAGGCTTCCCTGTCCATCACCAACTCCTGGAACCTTCTCACACTCACGTCCATCAAGTCGGTGATGCCATCCAACCATCTTATCCTCTGTTGTCCCCTTCTCTTCCCGCCTTCAGTCTTTCCCAGCATCAGGGTCTTTTCTAATGAATCGGTTCTTCACATCAGGTGGCCAAAGTATTGGAGTTTCAGCTTCAGCATGAGTCCTTCCAGTGAATATTCAGGACTGATTTCCTTTAGGATTGACTGGTTAGATCTCCTTGCAGTCCAAGGGACTGTCAAGAATCTTCTCCAACACCACAGTTCAAAAATAAGTTCAAAATCAACTACAATTCAATAATAAATAAGTAAGAGTTGAAAAAAAGAGAGTCCGTGGGCATTGCTGGGTCATTTGCTGGCCATATGTGTAACTTTTCCTAGTAATTGTCAGTTTTCCAAAGTAGTTGTACCATTTTATACTCTCATTCTCACCAACACTTGATATCATCAGCATCTTGAGTTTTAGCCATTCTTGGTGGGTGTGTAGTATTTCACTGGGATATTAAAATTTGCATTTCTCTTATGACTAATGAGCATATTCTCATTATCTTTTTGGCCATTCAAACATCTTCTTTTGTGGGAGTTGCCTGTTCAAGTATTTTGTCCATTTTGTAAAGTTGGATTGTCTTTTTGATATTGATTTATAGAAAGTTCTTTTTTTTTTATTTACTATTTTCTATACTTTGTTTCCAATAATTCTTACATGAACTGCAAGATTTCCCCTTCTTGTTTTTTATATTAATTTTATTGAAGTACAGTTGATTTACAATGTTGTGTTAGTTTCAGGTGTACAGCAAGGTGATTCAGCTATACAGATACATATATTCATTCTTTTTTAGGTTCTTTTCTCTTATAGTTTATCACAGAAGGTTGAGTCGAGTTCTCTGTGCTATACAGTAGGTCCTTGTTAGTTATCTGTCTTATATATAGTAGTGTGTGTTTGTGCATCCTAAGCGCATGATTTATCCCATTTTCCTTTGGGTAACCATAAGTTTGTTTTCCATATCTGTAAGTCTATTTCTGTTTTGTAACTAAGTTCATTTGCCTCTGTTTTTTTAAAAATTAGATTCCACATATGAGTGATGCAATATAATATTTGTCTGTCTCTGACTTACTTCACTTAGTATAATAATCTCTAGGTTCACCCATGTTACTGCAAATGGCATCATTTCATTCTTTTTTATAGCTGAGTAATATTCTGTGTATATATATGTACCTATAGGAGTTCTTTCGGCTTCCCTGGTGGCTTAGTAGTAAGGGATCCGCCTGCCGATGCAGGAGATGTGGGTTCAATCCCTGGGCTGGGAACATCCCTTGGAGAAGGAAATGGCAACCCACTACAGTATTCCTGCCTGGGAAATTCCATGGACAGAGAAGACTGTGGGTTACAGTCCACGGGGTTGCTAAGAGTCAGACATGACTTGAGTGACTGAGCACACACACATAGGAGTTCTTTATATATTCTGGAAAGGAGTCCTTTGTCAGGTACATATTCCTCAATGGTTTTTCAATATAGTTTCTTTTACCCAAAATATTTTAGGCAAGCCTGTTGTAAAAAGCAAAGGCCAGGGTTTCAACGCTAGCAGTCCCCCCACAGGTCACGAGCCCTCTCCAAGCCTCCATTTCCTCATCTCTTAAACGGGCATGTGAATCATACCTGCCTGCCTGGGATGTAGGATAATGAACTAGAGATGTTTGGGAAACTGTCAGAGATACTTCAAGCTGTAGGGTGTTATTTTTTAATTCTTATGAGCATGTCCTAATGAAAACGGAGTCTTTTTTCCATGTCAGACACCAGTCTGCTCTTCACAACACCAGTGAGGTTTCTTCCGTGTCCAGGAGTGTTCATCCACAGAGGCTTCCCCCTTGAACGGAGGGGTGGCTCCTGGGACAGAACCTCATTCTTTAGAGAACTTGGAGGTCTTTGGTTTCAGAAAGAGATGCAGGGACTTACCCTCTGAAGGAAGTGAGACAAAAGCTGGGTTGAGGATGGAGTCCTCTAGATGGGCCTTTAGGGCTCCTCCCATTTTGAGACCGTCTGGGACCTGGGACCCTTTACCGGAGTGCTTACACTTGCGCCTGCTGCTGCTGCTGCTAAGTCACTTCAGTCGTGTCCGACTCTGTGCAACCCCATAGACGGCAGCCCACCAGGCTCTGCCGTCCCTGGGATTCTCCAGGCAAGAATACTGGAGTGGATTGCCATTTCCTTCTCCAGTGCATGAAAGGAAAAAGGGAAAGTGAAGTTGCTCAGTCGTGTCCGACTCTTAGCGACCCCATGGACTGTAGCCTACCAGGCTCCTCTGTCCATGGGATTTTCCAGGCAAGAGTACTGGAGTGGGGTGCCATTGCCTTCTCCGACACTTGCGCCTAGACAAACAGAATTCAAAGAAACTCTAAGGGTGGCACTTCCCCGGTGGTCCAGTTGCTAAGACTCCACACTTCCAGTGCAGGGGGCCCAGGTTCGATCCCTGGTCAGGGATTTAGGTCCCACATGCAGCAGCTAAGAGTCCGCATGCCACAACTAAAGGATTCCATGTGCTGCAACTAAGACCTGGTACAGCCAAGTAAATACATACGTAAACAGACAAGTGTGTTAGCCACTCAGTCGTGTCCAACTCTCTGCGTCCTTATGGACTGTAGCCCACCAGGTTCCTCTGTCCATGGAATTCTCCAGGCAAGAATACTGGAGTGGATAGCCATTCCCTTCTCCAAGGGATCCTCCTGAGTCAGGGACCAAACCTGGGTCTCCTGCATTGCAGGCAGATTCTTTCTTATCTGTGCTGCCAGGGAAGCCCAAATAGATAGATAGATAATTTTTAAAAAGAAAGAAACTATAAGGGACTCCAAATAACTGCCTGCATGCTAAATCTAGGCAATTGTGAACCATGAGATACAGTAAGGCCACAAACCTACTGCCACTTCAGAGGTGCCTGGCGCAAAAGCAGAGTGCTGTGCATAGTCCCTGCACACCACACCACCAAGGGGATGAGCTGATCACTCAAGCCACCCCTCTGGCCCAAACCAATCTGCCCCCACCCTCGCCCCATTTGAGGAACCAGCCAACTCTCTTCAGAGAGAGTGAATAAGGGTACCTGTCACTTGTTTTCCATCCCTTATGCTGCATCTGGGTCCCATTAAAGACTTGCCTGAATGTCTCAGCCAGCCTCATCAGTTTCTGATTAAAGAGTCTAAGGACCCAGGTCGGTAACAGTTTGACAGATGAAGAAACTAAGGTACATGGTACAAAAACTGCTCAAAGTTATGCTCCAACTTGAAGTTTGAGTTATACTTAAACCAGGACCCCTTGATACCTCTGGCTGAAGGGCTGTGCTCTTCTGAAGGGGGATGGGAAGTAGCTGGGCCATCTTTTACAGGGGATGGATGTCAGTCTCACCGGTTCTTGCCTTCCTTCCTCAGTTCATCTCAAAGAGGGACCCGGAGGAAGTCAAAGAGGTGAGCCTCATAGGAGGAAGGGGACCATCTCCCAATTCCAGATCCGAAAACAGTGAAGGGACACTGGTAACTGCACAGGAGACCAGCACCCCTTTCTCCCTGGCTCTGGGAGGAGGGGGTGCCGTGCCCTAATGCACACACAGCCTGGAGCCAGGCTGGGGGTGGGGAAGGCCGCTTCCCACCATTGCTCAGTCAAGTCACGTGTCCCTCTTAGGTGGTGGTCTGGAAGCGGTACAGTGACTTTCGAAAGCTGCATGGAGACCTGGCCTACACCCACCGCAACCTCTTCCGTCGCCTCGAGGAGTTCCCAGCCTTCCCCCGCGCCCAGGTGTTTGGTGAGTCTTGATGCAGGCATTCAGGCCAAAGGTGAAGAGAGCATTGGGCAAAAGGGACCCTTGCTGGTGAGGGCTGGATGGAGGGGTCTGAAACTCCTGGCAAAGGTGTGTCTCACACCGCTGGAAGGGCCCTTGTGTGTGTGTGTGCGCTAAGTCGCTTCAGTTGTGTCCGACTCTGCGACCTCATAGACTGCAGCCCACCAGGCTCCTCTGTCCATGGGATTCTCCAGGCAAGAATACTAGAGTGGGTTGCCATGCCCTCCTCCAGGGGATCTTCCTGACCCAGGGATTGTTAGAGACAGTCTCATTTTACACATGGGGAAATGGCTCTGCCCTTGTTGTGTGTCAAGCCCTTTAACATTAATTCCTGTCCTCATTAGCCCCATTTTCAAGATGAGGAAACTGAGGCTCAGAATGAAGGGGCTTGAGCCAGAACTCCAAGCCACAACCTGGTGTTTCTGCTAGACCTGCACTTGTCCAGAAAGAGCAGCCATGAACCACTTGTGGCTGAGGAGCACCAGAAATGTGGCTAGTCTGGACTGAGATATATTTTATGGGTCAAATACACTGAAAACACAATGTAAGCTGTCTCAATAGTTGATACATTGATTATATGTTCAAATGAGACTATTTTGGATATACTGGGTTAAATAGAATATATAATTAAAATTTAAAATGTTTCATTTTTTTTTTAAATGCAGCTCCTAGAAAATTGTAAATTACATATGAGGCTTATATTATATTTCTCCCAGACAGGGCTGATCTGTTACTTGTGTCTCTGGACTCACAACAGAAGTTCTTGTGTAGCAAGGTGAAAGGTCCTCGCTAGCAAATTATGCCAGGCAGTGGGATAACTCCCCCTGGCAGCACGATAACTAGCCCAGAGTTAAATAACTCTACATGATGCCTGGAACAGAACAGAGAAGCTATAAAAATGGGGCTACTTTCTGTGTGACCTTGGGCAAGTCACTTCCCCACTCTGAGTCTTACTTTCTCCCTTAATACATCGAAACCATCTGAAATTATTTGTTTCTTGTTGGTTGCCTGGTTCCCCCTGTCTAGGATATAATAACCACGAGGGCAGAGACCTCACTTCACTCTCATTGGCCTCCTGAACTAACCACATAGTAGGTGCTCAATAATCATCCGGTAAATGGATGAATAGGGAGATAGGTCCCTCTTTGCAAGACCCTCACCCCAGGCAGAGCCAGGAAAATTTCTGGGAGAATGGGGTGGGGGCCAGTGGGCTGCTCAGATCCTCTCAGGCAGGACCAGGAAAGTTGGCCTGGGGAGCCAGAAGTCCCCGTGGGTCACTGTTGTCTCCTGTCCCTTGTCCTGGTGGGTGCAGGCCGGTTTGAAGCCTCAGTGATTGAGGAGCGGCGAAAGGGAGCCGAGGACTTGCTTCGCTTCACTGTGCACATCCCTGCGCTCAACAACAGCCCCCAACTCAAGGAGTTCTTCCGGGTATGTGTACCTGCTCTTCCCCGGTCGGTCGTCAGCACCTGGGAAGCTTCCCTGCCCACAGCCTGTACCCTGTGACTCCCCCGGCTGGTCTTTCCCTCGTGCAGGGTGGGGAGGTGACACGGCCCTCCGAGGTGTCCAGAGACTTGCATATCCTGCCCCCGCCTCTGATTCCCACACCACCGCCCAACGAGCCCCGGGCCCAGCCTCATGAGACTTGGTTGCCCCAGCCGCTTCCTGCAGAGAGAAGGGGGCTTGAGGAGTTGGAGGTGCCAGGTATGTGGGGCGGGAGAGCGAGCCAGGGCTGGAGGGTCCAGAGCCTGTCTGTTTGGGGAGTGGGAACCACTCCCTCCTCAGTGAAAAGCCTTTCCCGAGTCCTCTACCACCATCCTGCGGAAGAACTCTGCCCAGGTCATTTTCCTTCTCAGGGCTATAGTTTGTTAATCTGTAAAATGGGCACAAACCTTAAGAATGGACTTGTCTATGCCTGTGGTTGCTGCAAGGCTTCAGTGAGCGGGTAATGACATTTTGAAAGCTGGGAAATAATAATAAAAGCAGGCATGAATGTCCCCACTGATCTATATTCCTCAGCGGACCCGCCACCATCCAGCCCTGCTCAGGAGGCCTTGGATCTCCTCTTTAACTGTGAGAGCACCGAGGAGGCATCCAGTTCCCCTGCCAGAGGCCCCCTCACCGAGGCTGAGCTTGCCCTGTTCGACCCCTTCTCCAAGGAAGGTAACAAGTTGGGAAGAGTGGGGTGGGGGTAGAGTGAGGGGGCAGAGCTGAGCAGGAGGTCCTTACTGGTAGGGAGGCAGGCATAGCCACCCCGCTGCACCTTGCCTGTGTAAATCAGAGAAAGGCACCCCTCTGTGGGCAAAAGGCGCCTTTGATGAGAATTAGAAGCAGTGCCCCTTCCCAAGGAAAGTGTTGGAGAAGACTCTTGAGAATCCCTTGGACTGCAAGGAGATCCATCCAGTCAGTCTTAAAAGAAATCAGTCCTGAATATTCACTGGAAGGACCAATGCTGAAACTGAAGCTCCAATACTTTGGCCACCTGATGCAAAGAACTGACTCATTGGAAAAGACTCTGATGCTGGGAAAGATTGAAGGCAGGAGGAGAAGGGGACGACAGAGGATGAGATGGTTGGATGGCATTACCGACGTGATGGACATGAGTTTGAGTAGGCTCCGGGAGTTGGTGATAGACAGGGAAGCCTGGCGTGCTGCAGTCCATGGGATCGCAAAGAGTCGGACATGACTGAGCAACTGAACTGAACTGAACTGCCCCTTCCCAGGCGCTGTTGCTGCCCTGGCCAGCTGGGTACCCCAGCACAGTGAGCAACTATAGCGGAAGTGAGCCGCTTCCCACCGTGGATCCTCTCCCTGAGAACACTTTGGAACCAGCGGGGTGTCACACTGCCCTGGGAGGGTCTGACTTCTTTCGCTCAAAGCCCGAGGCGGAGGTTTCCTGGCTGGCTCAGGGTCTGGCTATTGATCCTGAAGGCTGTAGATCCTGTCTGTGAAGGGCAGTGAGGTCTGGGCTCCAAGGACAGCAGAGGAGGCCTCTGGGGCAGCCTCTGGCGTGTGAGGGCACCAGACGTGGAAGGCCCCCCCATGGAGGCCCTGGTCCTGAGCTCCTTGTAAGATCAGGAGCTTGACAATCCCCGGCTCTGAGACTCAGGATCTTTTCATTTTAAAATTCTCTGAGTTTATGCTGTTACTGCAGCTGGGGGGTTGAAGTGGTCGATTGCACTTTGGGTCATCATGACACAGTTTCATTTTGGCTTCCTCAGCTGTCTTTCTCAGCCTGTTTTGTTGGCTTCCCTTCTTTAACCTTTGGTGACCTCTTGGGCAGGCCCTTAGCTTTCTGATCGTTTCACTTGAGTTCTCTCACTCTGAGGTCCGATCCAAATCAGGACCTCAGTCTTCCATCCAGTTTTCAGCCTTACCCTGCACCTCCCCCCGCAACTCAGGCCTGCTTGGTGGCTGGGCCCCTGGCCATGGTAACAAGGGTGTGAGGAATGACCTTTACTCTTCTACTCCTTCCTCTTCAGGGTTGGGGAAGGGAAAGAAGGGGTTGGAGGAGAAAGGCAAGGGTGATGTCACCATGGCTGATGAACCCGGCTACAGAGAGGCAGGATCCAGGCACTGTGCCTGACCCCAGCCAAGCCTCCTGGGGTGCCCAGTGCCCAGGTGCTTGGGCAGGAGCTTGGCAAGACTCCTCAAAGGCAGCTGCCATAAGATGTTCCCTCAACCCATGGAAAAACTTCTAAATCCTCGCCCCCACCAAGCTGGAAGGGCCCTTTGCTCAGATGCTGCCTCCTGTCCATGCCCCACTTTGTGGGTTCGTCCAGCCAATCTTTTACCATCAGAATTCTCCAGGTGAGGAGCTGGCACTCATCTCTCTCTCTTCATCACATACACCAGGCTCTTGAACTCAAGTTCTAGGGTGTCCCAAGATCTCTTCTGTCTTCTGCTTCATGAGCAACACAGGAAGGGCTGTAGTTCAACTGGAAAGTGAAATGTCACTTTACCTTCCTATAAGGCCCCTGGTCTCCACATGGGGTCCCTCTGGTGGGGCTCTAGAGAGGCCCACCCTTCCCTCTCCAGGCCAGTAGTGTGCAGTGGTGGTTCCTAGTCCTGCACCTTCCCTTTAAAGGCCTTTTCATCCAAGGTTCACCAGATTGCTAGCCTTCTTTTGTGAAATCTACAGAGGGAATCTTTGACCATCTCCTTGCCAGTCCTAGAGGATATATGAGCCCTTCTCTCTGGAATGTGTGAATACCTCCCATCCACTTCTTCCCATTTGGGGCCTCAGCTGAAATTGAAAGACTTTAAGTAGCCTGGAGATTCTCTGGGTCCATTATTCTAAGATTCCAAGGCTTGAAGCATTTCTACCCTTGACCTGGCATGCTTGGCCTAGCATCCTTCAGTTAAACTTTGTGGAGGAAATTATTGGATTTGCTGTAGCCAGGAGGGAAGTAGAACCAGTGATCTGGAGCTTGCAAACTAATGTTAATGATGACTCACCTGCAGTGCAGGAGACACAGGAGATCAGGATTCGATCCCTGGGTTGGGAAGATCCCCTGGAGTAGGAAATGGCAACCCATTCCAGTATTCTTGCCTGGAAAATTCCATGGACAGAGGAGCCTGGCGGGCTACAGTCCTTGGGGTCTCAAAAGAGTCAGACACAACTGAGCATGCACTCACACAAGGAAAGAATTAGGCTGTGTTGTACACCTGAAACATATAATATCATAAATCAACTATATCTCACTATAAACAAAGAATTAGGGAAGTAAGTCTATTTTTACAAAAGCACACAAACTCCATCAGCCAAATAGATCATGGCTACTGTGCTCTGCACAAGTGGCTTTTGGACTGCTCAGGCACTGAGAAACCCAGGACAGGTTGGTGGGCCAGAGAGGTCTGGGGTTGGGCAGCAGGCCCAGGGAAAAGAAGGGCCAGTCTGACCTGAGTCCTCCATATCTGATTATAGAGGGTGCAGGACCCAGTCCTACTCACATAGGGGAGCTGGCAGTGTTGGAGGCAGAATCTGCAAGGCCAGACCAGGAACCCTGGGAGCCAGGTGGACAAGCGGAGGAAGAAGACGAGGAAGGAGGCCCCACCCCTGCCTATCTGAGCCAAGCCACAGAACTCATCACCCAGGCCCTACGGGACGAGAAGGCAGGCGCCTACCCTGCCGCTTTGCAGGGCTACCGGGACGGTGTGCACATCCTGCTCCAGGGAGTTCCTGGTGAGCAAGACTGGAGGCTGGAGGGTCAGCCCTGGGATCCTGGATGGTGCAGTGAAGGGAAAGGAAAGTGAAAAACAAGCAAGTCAAGGATCAGAATTGCTCCTCACTGACCAATTATGTAACCTTGGGCTGCTGCTTTACCTCTTGTGGCCTCAGTTTTCTTATTTGTAAAATGGGGAGCATGTATCTGAGTCCCAGGAAACAGGGAAAGATGCTCTGTGAACAGTAAGGAGCTAGACCAGGGGTTCTGAACCCAGGTACCCGCTGAGCCATTCTGTCTTCCCAGGTGACCCATCACCTGCCCGCCGGGAGGGTGTGAAGAAGAAGGCGGCCGAGTATCTGAAACGGGCAGAGGAAATCCTGCACCTGCATCTGCCCTAACTCCCACCCCGAGATGGGAGTGGACCTGTTCCAGGGGCTCTGGCTCCAGCACTGCCAGCCACCCTCTTATCTCCCTGGTGCCTGATCTCTTGGTCTTGTAACTGGCCACTTCTTTATGTAACTGGACCAGGAATGAGAAAAATAATGAATTCTCAACTCCCTGACCACACCTGCCACCTTGGAATCAGGGAGTCACATGTCTGATCCTGCCTGTCTCTATCTTGATATGGGAGGCTACAGCTCTGGTCTGTAAGCCATCTGTTTATCCACCTAGAACCGGGGTCTGCAAACTACCACCCACAGCCGGATATGCCCCACTGCCTTTTTTGGTAAGGCCCATGAACTAGAAGAGTTTTTACTTTTTTTTAATAGTTGAAAAAATCCAAAATAATAATATTCTGTGACAGGTGAAAATTATGAAATTTAAGTATCCAAAAAATAAAAATTTATTGAAACACAACCAGGCTTTTTCATTTAAGTGTTGCCGACGGTTGCACTCTCACTACATCAGCAAGGCTGAACAATTGGCAGGGTTGATTGGCTGCGACCTGTAAATCCAAGAATATCTACTATTTTGGCCCTTTGCAGAAAAAGTTTGCTGACCCCTGATCTAGAAAATAGGGAGAAGAGTCCTCAAGGAAACAGAAATGAATAGCAGTAAGGCCGAGTGAGCCAGGTTATCGGGTAAAGAGGAACCAAAGCGGGTGTCCCGACTTGGGCCCGGTGGTTCGAAACTAAACAGTGATGGGATTAGAGAGCGGGAGCCCGGGAAGGCGTGGCTCCACTCCTGCCCCGCCTCTTCTGCAAAGCGATTGGTTGCGGAAGGGAACTATAAAGCAGGGCATCATGGGAGTGGTTAGGCTACGGCGGTGCACTGTGGTTGGGCTTTAGCGGGGCCTGAACGTGAGGAACACGCAACACTGTTGCGTGTTGGCGATCCTGAACCACAACGCAGAGGATCTCGGGAGGCCTGCATGGAGATCTGTGGGAGGCGACAGGACTCGGTGAGGACGGCGGCGGCCAGACGGGCGGGGGGGAGATTCAGACCAGGGCGGGGAGGCGGGCCCGGCGGGGTTGGCCCCGCCTTCACCAGCCTTGGCGTGCTCTCCCGCAGAATGGGGAGAGGGGCCGCCGCTGTCCACGGGATGCTGAGCGCCCGTCCTTTCCCGCCAGCCCACCTATGCCCGGCTATGAGCTGCCCGTGGGCACGTGCCTGGATATGTGTCCGGCCGCCGAGCGCGCCCAGCGCGAAAAGGAGCGCCGCCTGCACCGCTTCGAGGTGGCGCCGGGGTGCCGCGGGGACCGGCCCCGAGCCGACCCGCAGCGCGCGGTGAAGGAGTACAGCCGGCCGGCCGCCGGGAAGATCCGGCCCCCGCCGAGTCAGCTGCGTCCGCCGTCCGTGCTGCTGGCCACCGTGCGCTACCTGGCCAGCGAGGTGGCCGAGCGCAACGACGCGTCCTGCGCAGAGGTGGCCAGCTTCGTGGCGGACCGGTTGCGCGCCGTGCGGCTGGATTTGGCCCTGCAAAGCGCTAGCGAAGTCGAGGCGGCGTTGGTGCTGGAAGCGGCACTGGCCGTGCTGCTGGCCGTGGTGGCGCGGCTCGGACCTAACGCGACGCACGGGCCGGTGGACCCGATGTTGCTGCAAGCCCAGGTCCAGGAGAGCTTCGGTTCTCTGCGCCGCTGCTACGCGCTGGGTGCCGGGCCCCACCCCCGCCAGGCCACCTTCCAGGGCCTCTTTTTGCTGTATAACCTGGGTGAGTCAGGGTCCCCGCGGCAGAGTAGAGGCCGGGACAGTGGAGGCCGAGAAAGGAAGGAGAAGGTTTCAAACCTCACCAGTAGCTCCCTCTCCATCCTAAATGTCTCCTAAATGTGTGTCTCAGCCATTGCACAAGATCCACTGAGCCCCTACATGAACCTTCTGACCGGTCCCTTCCCATCTCTGGGTCTCGGTTTTCTTATTATGAAAGTGGAGGGGATAGAGTTGGAATGGGACAGTTGAACCTAGATAGTGATTTTCAAGCTTTTTCTTTTAAACCTCCATTTCAGTCAGTATTGCAAAACAGCCAAGAACACATATGCCAACAAATATATCTGAGATAGAAGGTTCAAGACTAGATTTTTTTCCTATGGATGGATTATGCTTTTTAATTAATTCTACTTAATTTAATGAAATGCTGTTGACTTAACAACCCACTAATGGATCAGTCAATCCTAAGGGAGATCAACTCTGAATATTCACTGGAAAGACTGATGCTGATGCTGAAGCTCCAATACTTTGGCCACCTAATGTGAAGAGCCAACTCACTGGAAAAGGCCCTAATGCTGGGAAAGACTGAAGGCAGAAGGAGAAGGGGGCGGCAGAGGATGAGATTGTTAGATAGCATCACAGACTCAGTGAACATGAATTTGAGCAAACTCTGGGAGATAGTGGAGGACAGAGGAGCCTGGTGTGCTGTAGTCCTCTGGATCACAAAGAGTCAGACACGAGTTAGTGGCTGAAGAGCAAATGGGTCAGAAGCTTCAGTTTACCCAAGGTCCCAGTGTTGTCATTCTCCTTGGAAAGGGAGAAGCAGAATTTCAAAAAGAAACTGCCTTACCAGGTGGATAGCAGGTGTAGCAGAGCCAACTCCCAAACCTTGGGGCAGCTAGGGCGGTGGAGAAAGGGCTGGGCTTCGTCAGAAAACTTGAATTTGATTGGGTCACCTTCTTAATTCTATATGAGCTCTAGGACAGTCTCAGGCAAGTCATTAAATGATCACAGCCTCTTTCCTTCATCTGTAAACACTGCCTCACTTTATTATGAGGACCCAGACTGATGGGATTCTGGAATCACTGGCAACAAATTCTGATAAGGATCAGGAAGGGGCTAAGGGGTAAGGATGGTGGGCTTGGCTTGGGATGGGGCGTGGCCAGAGCAGGAGTGGGTGGGGGAGGAGTGAGTTGAGGGGGTGGTCAGAGGAGGTGGCTGAAGATTCATGAAGGCGGGAGGGGGATGGGGGAAACCTAAGGGATGGGCTTCCCAGGTGGCACCAGTGGTAAAGAACCTGCCTGCCAATGTAGGCAGATGTAAGAGACAGGGGTTCGATCCCTGGGTTGGGAAGACCCCCTGGAGGAGGGCATGGCAACCCACTCCAGTATCTTTGCCTGGAGAATCCCATGGACAGAGGAGCATGACGGGCTACAGTCCATGGGGTTGCCAAGAGTCAGACACCACTGAAAGGGGATGGCACAGAAGGTGGGCCTCTTCCCGGGCTCAACATCCTCATGCGGGCTTCTCACCCTTCCAGGCTCAGTAGAGGCCCTTCACGAGGTTCTGCAGCTGCCTGCAGCCCTGCGTTCATGCCCAGCCCTGCGCGCTGCACTGGCAGTTGACTTCGCCTTCCGGGAAGGCAACTCCGCCCGCCTCTTTCGCCTGCTCCGGACACTGCCTTACCTTCAGAGCTGCGCTGTGCAGTGCCATGTGGGCCGTGCCCGCCGGGGAGCCCTGGCCCGCCTCGCTCGTGCCCTCAGCACCCCCAAGGGCCAGACCTTGCCCCTGGGCTTCATGGTCCACCTGTTGGCCCTGGATGGGCCCAAGGAGGCACGGGACCTGTGCCAGGCCCACGGACTACCCTTAGATGAACAGGAGAGAGTGGTGTTCCTGAGGGGTCGTTACACTGAGGAGGGGCTGCCACCTGCCGGGACCTGCCAAGTACTGGTGGGGAACAAACTTGGAGGGCGCACTCTGGAAGACGTGGTCATGGCAGAGGAGGATGAGGCCGTGGACAGACCCACACCCGAGGCATGATGAGGACTGTGTGGTCTCCCAGAGCCCCGGGACTGGGGCTGAAGCACTCACGTTTCCTTTTTCATGGTTCCCACACAATACAAGGAGCAACAGCTCTGCTCGATTTATTTGGGGAGGGCAGGGAGGAGTTGAGATGTGCTAGGGGCATGGGGCAAGAGAAACCCAAACTGGACCATGCCCTGTCCACCCTGGGCCTTAGTTTCCCTGCTGATCACTGGGGGTGGCTCTGGTGGTCTCTGAGTTGACATTTAAAGTTGGCATTATGCATCCTTCCCGTCTTCACCCATCTGCTACCAAGAGCAGTTGGTGGTTTTGCCATTCCCCTCATCCCTGTCTCCTGTTCACCCTCTGCCAACCAAGATCCGGAAAGAGGGAAATTGTCATCTGAGGCTTGTTACTCCCTTCAAGCGTCCACACTGGTGAGACCCTTCAGAAGTTTGAGAGGGTCCTGTGGTCGTCTCTTTGCTAGCATGAAGGGAGATCGGGACACACTCAAAGAAAATTGGAGGGGCAGAGGGTAGGGTAGAGAGTGGGGGTGGGAGCTGAAGAATGAGGGCGGGGTCAGAGGTCAGCCACCGGCCTCAGGGTGGCTGCCGCGCCCTCCAGGGCTGCCACCACGATGCTGAGCTGTCTCTGCACCTCAGCCCAGGCTGTAGGTTCGTGGCCTGTGTTCTCTGCCTGGGAATAGGCATTGGACAGGCCGGGGAACGTGGCCACAGAGCCGGTGCGGGGTGCCCAGAGCACATGGCTGAAGGGAGAAATGGGGGAGGACCAAGGTCATGCAGGGGCCAAGAATGAGCAGAGCTTCAGCCTGCAACAGCTCCTGTATACAGCTAGGGACAAAAGCATCTCTCTGCTGGTAGGAGGAGATACAGGCTCTAGTCCCAGGGTGACCTTAACTGATCTGCCTCCCACCTCTTTGAGCCTGACTCCCCAGCCATTTCAAGGGACTGGATTGTGCCCTAAAGGCCAGCAAAAGTGACATTCTCCTCCCTCGGGTGGGTGCCCACTGCCCAGCCTCATCTCACCGCACCTCCTGAGAGCTTTGGACAGGCTCACCTGTAATAGCGTTCTGGGAAGGCTTGTGAGTTCAGGAAAGTCCGTTCCAAAAGCATTAGCTGGTCATTGATCATCCGCACCTGCAGGGGACTGAGGGTGACAGGACCCTCTGGTCACCCTACAGCCAGCAGCCCAGCTGCCAGCCTGCATCCTGCCCTGGATGCTGCTCTCCCAGACACCTGCTTGCAACCCTTGCTTACTCAGGAGTGCCCTCCTGCAGTGTTGCTATGCGTTGATTGAACGACGTGGCTGCCCCCTCAAACTTCTCCACCGCAGTCACCAAAGGTCCTGTGGGGGAACAGCCAGCATCTTAGCCCTGGGGGCGCAAGGCTCCCCATGCCTCGATACCGGGGTCTTCATTACCGAGGCTGATGTTGTGCTGCTCCAATAGGACCCTGAGGTTCTCAGCAGCCTGCAGGAAGCTGTGGAGGGTCTCGATGTAGTCACTGATGTTAAGAGGCAGGAAGAGGCTGTCACTGAGCCGGAGAAGCACGCTTCCCGCGGTCCGGGCCACGGCCTGATGGCTGCTGAAACCTGGCGGGGAGGCCGATGAGGCCAGGCTCAGCCTTCAGCCCCTCCTCCTCCCGCTGCAGGAGACCCTTTGCCCCCTTTCTCACCAGGGTCCAAAAACTTGTCCACGTAATCAAAGGTGTCAAAGGCTGTGTGGTAGGTGGGGTAGATCCGGGCTGAGGTCTTGCTCTGAGGAAACAAGACCCACGGGTGACAAGCTTGGGATGAGAAGTGGAAGGAGTTCAGTGTGGAGCCATTATCTCAAGTCAGCTGTCACCACACCTGTGAGGAAGGTTCTAGGGTTCCCACTTTACAGAGGAGGAAATGGGCTCAGAGAGGTTAAGGAACTTTCCTGACATCACACAGCTAATAAGTGGCAGAGCTGGCTCAGGTGCCAGTTTCCTGTTTCACATGAAGGAGAAGAACCTGAGGCTTTGCAGTCAGACAGAAGGATTCAAGTCCCAGCTTCACTACTCAGGAGCGGAGTGGCCATGGAGGGGAGAAAGGGTATTTTGGAGCATCAAACGGAGACCGTCTGGCACTCTGCAGCCCTTACCTCATTTTACCCTCAAATCGCCCGTTTTATACTGTTATTTAATCTACTCTGAGATAAACATTTTTTCACATTTTAAGATCTCTGAAATCAGGATACTTCTTACAGTCAATGTCATCATGCAGTCAACTGACAGTGTATCTTTTCCCTCCTGAATAATACATATCACAACAGTCCATCTTATACTGAGCGGTGTCTTAAATTTGATAAAATAACATAGATGAGGATGAACATGCTCAAGAGAGGTAAAGAAACTTGGCTGAGGTAGCCCAACTACTGAGTGATGGATTCAGTTTGCACAGGAGCAGCCCGAGGGAGAGGAGGGGGCTCGTGGAGCAAAGTCCCGGGCTGGGAACTAAGGGGTGCCCGCTTACCCGGTCATAGGTGTAGGCGATGTCCATGGAGGAGATGCCCAGGAAGTGAATGAAGGGTGCATAGTCGCTCCCAGCGCCCAGAGTCCCCACACTATGGGAAGGAATATGGTCAGGCTGCAGGGCGCTGGGCCAGCTCACCAGTCAGGGTTCCCTATCCCGGCCCTGGGCTCACCTGGGGATCAGGCCGTACACGGAGCTGCTACGGTTGTAATATCGGATCCAATTGTCATAGATACTGAGACCGCTGGAGCCCGGTGCGGAGATCTGAGTGGAGGAGAATCTAGTCTCCGGCTGGCCCCTCCCCAGGTCCAACAACCAGGCAGGTCCTCCGCGCCACCCACCGGGGTCTCCAGCCCTTGCACAATCCTGCAGATCCTACACGGCCCTCCCCGCAGCCTCAGTCACACCCCCAGCCCCTCTCAGAAGTATCAGCTCCGCCTACCCCGTGTAGCCCCGCCCCCGCCACCCTCCTCCCGCCCCGCTCCCAGCCCCTCCCCTTTCCACCTGTTTGGCAGCCGAGAAGACGACGCTCTGGATCGGGGGCGTGCCCTGCACCCTCAGGGTGGCATTGGCTGTGAGAGGATCCAAGGAAGACTCTATTCGGGCCCCGCCCTTTCGTGTCCCCGCTCCCCGAGTCAGCCCCGCCGCTCCTCATACCAAACACCGAGATGTCCACGTTGATGTAGGCCACGGCGCGCTCCTGCAGCTTGCTGAAGAACTCCTGCAGGTGGACACGACCACGTCAGCCCCGCCCGGCCCGCCCCGGGGATCCCCTAGAGCGCCCAGCTGCGGGGCTCACTCACCTCAGTGAATTCTGTGGAGCCGATGAGCCCAAACTCCTCTGCCCCCCAGCTCGCAAACACGATTGATCTGCGGGGACGCCAGGTGCCTGGGGAGGGAGATAAAGTGCTGGAGGGCAAGATCCCCCAGATCCCGGGGTGGCTTAGGGGGAAGGTTGGGCATGTGGAGGGGAGGGAGGGCTGGAATCCACAGGGCAGCTGGCGATTGGAGGTAGGTCTTGGCACCTCCCCGGCCAAGCCTTCGCTGAGGCTCCGCCCTCTTTTTACCAGGGCCTCTCCTATGCTGTGACACCCCCAACTTTGCCCCCCCCCACACACACACACACCAATCTCCTTCAGTCCTGTGGTCCGTTCTGACCGAATGCCCTGCCTTTCTCTTCTCTCTGGATGTGATGATTGGAGACCGCCTAACTCTCCTCCAGGCATGTTATACAAAACTCGCCCCTACTCTTATTCATTTAGTGATGAAACACTCACATAGTCCTTAGAGCATTATCCATATTGAGCCAGTCCTTACAAGAAGATCTTGAGAGACAGACTCTCATTGTCTCCATTGAGGAAATGAAGCCACAGAGAGGTTTAATGACTTGCCCAGGGCTACACAGCTGGTAGGCAGCAGAGCCAGAGTTCAAATTCAGGGTCTGGCTCCAGAGTCCAGGAGCTTAACCAACACCCACATCGCTCTCATAGCCTCCTGCAGCCTGGCTCCCACCTCCAGTCTTGTGCCCTCACTGCACTTGCCACAGCACCCAGTCACCTCCTGGAAGCCTCGGAGTCCTTGCTTGCCCCTCACCTCCTTGAGGCTCCCCTCACCCTCCATGGCACTGTGTGCTCTGGGCTGTACTCCTATCTCTGGCTGCAACTCGGTCCCCTTTGATCATTTCTCGTCTTTTTTGTTTTAAATCAAAAAATGTTTAAGTATAAAATGATTACATGCTTGCAACGGAAAGTTCCCACAATTTTTTCTGCCCAAAATGCATAAGCTGAATCTAATCCGGCAAACCGAAATTGAGGGACAGTCAACAAACTAAATATCAGGATCATGAAAGAAAGAACAGCTAAGAAACTATTACAAATGATCCATGCGATTACTACACGTGCAACCTGTGCTCCTGGATTGACTCTTGGATCAGAACATTCTTTTGCTCTAAATGTTATCGGAGGGACTTCCCTGGTGGTCCAGTGGTTAAGAATCCATCTTCCAGGGGACACAAGTTCGATCCCTGGCCGGGGAACTAAGATCTCACTGCCTCGGTGTAACTAAGCCCTGTGCTGCATAACAAGAGAAGCCTGCACATTGCAACCAGAGAAAGCCCTCGAAGGGCAATGAAGACCCAGAGCAACCGAAATATAAACAAATAATTTTTGAAAGTTATTGCAACAATTGGAAAATTTTTTTAGTTTTCTGATTCTGATCATTGTAGCGTGGTTATGAAAGAAACTGTCCCTATTTTTAGGAAATACACAGCTCTGCCACCTGGTCCAGCCACTCTTTTCCACCTGAATCCCCACGCCCACCTGGAACTGCCACCTCCCTGAGCTCTGGCTTCCACCTGGAAAGCCCGGTAGATATTTTACCTAATAGCACTTTTCACAGTTGTCATTACAGCCAGAATTCTGGGGTTCTCTGGGGGACGTCCAGTGCCTAGAGCTGGCCTGGCACACAGTAGGCATGGCTGAAGTGTTTGTGGAGTTAACGACCGTCTGTCCCCCTGCCTCAACCAAGCTGAGTCTCCCCGAGGGCAGAGCCTGGGCATGGCCTTGCTCACGACCACACCTGATCTCGCTTCACTGGAGGGGTTCAGAAGACTCTCAGAAGGTATTGCAAGAGTTCCCTGTATCACACTGGGCTGCTTGAGCGAGGCCAGGGCTAGTGTCATGCAGGTCTGCCCCCAGGGCCCTTAGGCTTGGCACAAGTGGGTACAGGCTAATGGGGGCGGGGGTTGGTCAGCGCCCAAAATTCAGGGAGGACTGGGTTTAGGTGCCCTCTTGGGGAGCGAGTCCCTGGAAGGGGCAGGGCGGCCCGCTCACCCTTCTTCAGCAGAGTCCCCAGGACGCGGGAGAGCTCCAGGAGGACGGCAGTACCAGTGCTGGGGTCTACGGCCCCGTGAACCCAGCTGTCTCGGTGGTTTCCATATAGCACGTAGCGATCTGGCAGGAGGAGGAGAGCCAGAAACCTCAGAGGAGCCAGGGTGGGCGGGGCAGCCAGGCAGCCGAGGGGGCGTGGTCAGCGGCGCCCAGGGTTGGGCGGGGTCCTGGGAGAGCAGGGAGCCGTGAGGAGGCTCTCACCTGGCTCCACAGCCCCGCGGATGATCCCCAGGACATTGGAGGAGTTCCGCAGCTCCAGGCGGTTGTGGACACTCACGTTCACCTGGCTGGAGGGGACAGGAGTCTTGGCACCACCCACTCCCCCCTCCAAAATGCAGGAAAGCCTGAGGCCCAGAGTCAGAAAGGAACCTGGCAAAGGCACCTGCTTGGAAATACCAGGAGAGACAGCAAGGCTAGAGCCCAGCTCTTCTGACTCCATTCTCCTCTGTACTCACTCGGTTACTGGATACTTAGTGTATATCAGCATCGTACCAGCTCTGGGTTGAGACAGACATGGACCCCACCCTCGTGGGATCTCCCTCTCCTGGAGCATCCAGATCCCAAGGAAGTGAGCAACTGCAGGCAGCAGAGAAGCTTGGGGGACACCGACAAGGTGCCTGGTGGCAGGTGGGGTGTTACGGCAGGCCAGGAATGGCAGAGCTTGGGGAAGGGTGTTCCATCAGCCAGAACAGCAAGTCCAGAGGCCCTGATTTGGGAAGGATCTTGATGTGTTCAAGAGAGGGTGTGGCTGGAGAACGGAGGTCCAAGGTGAGGTCGGGGGACTCCACAGAGACTTGTGGGGCACACAACCGATTCACAGGCTTCCCCAGGACAAGACAGGTATTTTGGAATCAAGGAGGGGTTGGGAGAGAGGAAAAAGGGAAAGGCCAGGCTTCGAAGTGAGCAGAGAGGAAACCCAGGGTCAGGAAAGCATAACCAATTTCCCTGGTGGTCCAGTGGTCAAGAATCCGCTTTGCAATGCAAGGGATACCGATTTGATCCCTGGTCCAGGAAGATGCCATGTGCCTTTGGAGCAGCTGAGTCTGTGAGCCATAACTACAGAGCCCACATCTACTAAAGCCCACATGCTCGAAAGCCTGTGCTTGGCAACAAGAAAAGCCACCACAGTGAGAAGCCGGCACGCCTCAACTAGGGAGCAGCCCCTGATTGCCGCAGTGAGAGAAAGCCTACGTGAAGCAGCGAAGACCCCGCACAGCCAAAAATAAAAAAAATAAATACATATTTAAAAAAAAAAAAAGAAAGCATAACAAGGGAAGAGAAGGGGAGCGTTGGGGGAGGAGGGGGCTCCATCTTACCCGTCTTCTGGGAAGATACCATTCGACCGGAAACCTGGCCCCAAATTGTAGTCACAGCCCAGTCCTCCCTGCCAGTCAGCCGGCGCTAACTTTCCTCCAAGGTTACTGGGGAGGAGGAGGAGGCCTTTCAGAGCAAATATATATAGACGTGGGGGTTGAAGTCTGGGGGCCACCACTGGAGAGTGGGCAGGAGACCCCAGGGCACAAGCTCACCAGAGAAGGACTTGTGCATCCTCGAAGCCAATGGGCTGAATGGGAATTGGGGGAAATCCAGAGGCATTGTCAGAGTTTAGGCGGAAGGAGGAGGGTGTGGCTGGAAGGTAAGGAGTCAAGGGGTCCCCAAAATACTCGAAGTAGGAGCCCCGCTCCACGCCTGAGGGAGGCAGGCACCAGGAGTGTGGGAAAGTCTCGTTCGGCAAGCTCTTTCCGTCATTGATGTCTTTGGGGTCCGTGTACACTAGCACTCCAGCCACCCCGTACTTGGCAGCATTCACAGCCTGCAGGAAGCAGAGGACGCTGTGTTTAGGAAAGGGCAGTGAAAAGGGGGCACATCTCACATTGCTCCTCTTCTTCCCTTCACCACCGTGGAAGCCAGTACAGGTCTGTCTTCCTACCAGCAAGATGACTCTTAAACGAGTCATTCGTTGCAGTGCTGCTTGAGACAGCAGAAGACTGCTGAGGGTAGGCAATGGCTCATCAGTGGGGCCATTAAACTGAGGCACCCTATAGTGGAGTACTACGCAGCTGTATAAAGGAAGGAGAATGTGCTCCTACACCCTTATTCATATAAGCACTATTCATAGTGGCCAAAAGCTAGAAACAATTCAACTATCCATCACTAATGTACAGATAAGCAAAACCTAGTATATAGCATGCAAACGTAAATTACTCAGTCTTAAAAAGGAGTGAAGTTCTGATACATCAATGAACCTCAAAACATTGTGCTAAGTGAAGTAAGCCAGGCACGAAAAGACAAATATTGCATGATTCCTCTTACGTGAAGTACCTAGAATAGGCCAAGAAAGTCAAATAGAGGTTACTAGGGGCTGCAGAGGGAGAATAAGGGTGTTAAATGGGTACAGAGTTTCACTTGGAACCATGAAAGCGATCTGGAAATGGGTCGTAGTGATGGCTGCATGACACTGGGAATGTTCTTAATACATTCTCAACGTACATTTAAAAAACAGTTCACCGGGCTTCCCTAGTGGCTCAGTGGTAAAGAATCTGCCTGCCAACGCAGGGTACGCGGGTTCAATCCTTGAACTAGGAAGATCCCATATGCCTCGGAGAAACTAAGCCCGTGTGCCACATCTGTTGATCCTGTGCCCTAAATCCCAGGAGCTGCAATAAGAGAAGCTACTGTAATGAGAAGCTATGCTTACTGCAGTCAGGGAAAAGCCCTCAAAGCAATGAAGCCCCATTAAAGAATGGTTAACATGGTAAAGTTTATGTTACATATATTTTAAGTCAATGAAAACAAAACAGTACATTAAAAAAAGAAGATCAAGGACAGAGTTTATGTACCACTTGAGAATGATCTCCAGGATGACTTTTTGTTTGGTTGGTTGGTTTGGGGTTGGTTTTTTTTTTTGCCAGGCTGAGTGGCTTTTGGGATCTTAGTTTCTCAACTAGGGATGGAACTGCAGTGGAAGCAAGGAGTCCTAACTGCTGGACCACCAGGGAATTTCCTCTAAGATATATTAAGATGAAAAGAGCACAGTTCAGAACAGTGGGTATTGTATGCTATTTTTATATAAAAAAAAGAGAAAGAAATAAGAATATACTTTCATATGTTCTTCTTCCCAAGGAAACTCTGGATCACATTCCATAAACAAACAAACAAAGCTACCTCTCTGAAGGGTAGCATTATGAGAAAACTTTTTTTCATTCTGTACTTTTTTTTAAAACTGAGAGTTTCATTGTCTGTATCATTTTACCACACCTGCTCCCCTTTCCTTTCTTTTTTTCCCCACCAGCTCTTATCAAGGGCACTTCTTTTATGTATGTACATATGTATTTATTTTTACTTCTTTTAAAATTGTGATGAGAGAGCTTCCGGTTGAAAATGGTGGAGTAGGATATGCACGCATCTCCTCCTGTGAGAACACCAAAATCACAGCTATCTGTTGAACAACCATCAACAGAAGGATGCTAGAACCCATCAAAAAAAAAAAAAAAGATACCCTGCTTCCAAAGACAAAGAAGATGCTGCAGTGAGAGGGTAGGAGGGGCACAATCATCATAAAATCAAATCCCATACCTGCCATGTGGGTGACCCACAAACTGGAGAACAATATACCAAAGAAGTTCTCCCACTGTTGTGAAGGTTCTGAGCACCACGTCAGGCTTCCCAGCCTGGGGATCCGACAAAGGGACTGGGAATCTGACCTTGAAGGCCAGCAGGATTTGATTATAGGAGTTCCACAGGATTGGGCGAAACAAACTCCAGTCTTGGAGGGCACAAACAAAATCTTGTGGGCACCAAGACCCAGAAGAAAGGATCAGTGACCCCACAGGAGACTGAACCAAAACTACTTGCTAATATTGGAGGGTCTCCTGTGGAGGCGTGGATCAGCAGGGGCTCACCACAGGGATGGGGCCACTGGCAGTAGCCCTGCTGGAAGGCCCCCCTTCATATAAGCTGTCTTGGAAGTTGCCATTAACCCTATCATAAAGCCCATAGGCCCCAGGGCTAAGTCCTCTTAGGCCAAACAACTAACAAGGAGGGAGTGCAACCCCACCCATCAGCAGATAATTGGATTAAAGCTTTACTGAGCACAGCCCTGCCCACCAGAGCAAGACTCAGTCCCTCCCATCAGGAAGCTTACGCAAGACTCAGCCTCTTACATCAGAGGGCAGACAAAAGAAGCAAGAAGAACCACAACTGGCCTAGAACAAAAACCACATCACAGAAAGTTAATCAGGATGAAAAAAAAGAAAGTTATATCCCAGATGAAGGGACAAGATAAAGGTCCAGAAAAACAATTGAATTAAGTGGAGTTAGATAAGCTTCTAGAAAAAGAATTCAGAATAATGATAGTGAAGATAATCCAGGATCTTGGGAAAATAATGGAGAAGATGCAAGAAATGTTTACTAAAGACCTAGAAGAACTAAAGAACAAAGAAACAGAGCTAAATAATACACTAGAAAGAATCAATAGCAGAATAATTGAGGCAGAAGAACAGATAAGTGACCTGGAGGATAGAAGGGTGGAAATCACTGCCACAGAATAGAATATAGAAAAAAGAATGAAAAAAAAAAAAAAAGAAAGAAAGAAAACAGCCTAAGAGACCTCTGGGACAACATTAAACACACCAACTGTATTATAGGGGTCCCAGAAAGAGAAGAAAGAGAGAAAAGACCTGAGAAAATATTTGAAGAGATAATAGCTGAAAACTTCCCTAACATGGGAAAGGAAACAGTCAACCAAGTCCAGGAAGCACAGAGAGTCCCAGGCAGGATAAATCCAAGGAGGAACACACTGAAGCACATAGTAATCAAACTGACAAAAATGAAAGACAAAGATAAAATATTAAAAGCAACAGGGGAGGAACTTCTCTTGGTGGTTCAGGGGCTAGGACCCCTCGCTCCCAATGCAGGGGGCCCAGGTTAGATCCCTGGTCAGGGAACAAAGATCCCACATGCCACAACTAAGAGTTTGCATACCGAAACTGAAGATCCCATATACAGCAATGAAGACTGAAGGTCTCATGTGCTGCAACTAAGACCTGGGGCAGCCAAATAAATAAATATTATATATTTTTAAAAAAAGCAACAAGGGGAAAATGACAAATAACATACATGGGAACTCGCATCAGGTTATCAGTTGATTTCTCAACAGAAACTCTACAATCCAGAAGGGAATGGCATGATATATTTAAAGTGATGAAAGGGAAGAACCTACAACCAAGAATACTATACTCTCAGCAAGACTCTGATTCAGATTGATGGAGAAATCAAAAGCTTTCCAGACAAGCAACAGTTAAGAGAATTCAGCACCATCAAACCAGTTTTCCAACAAATGCTAAAGGAACTTCTCTAGTCAGGAAACACAAGAGAAGGAAAAGATCTACAGAAAATAAACCCAAGACAATTAAGAAAATGGTAATAGGATCATACATGTCTGTAATAACCTTAAATGTAAGAATTAAATGCATCAGCCAAAAGACATAGACTGGCTGGATGGCTGAAAACATGTGCACATATGCACTTCCACTTACTACATCACTCTGCTTGACCCCCCCAAACTCTATGTAATTATTTTATATTGTTAGGTTCATCATATCCCCATTATGGCTTGCAATTATAATCTTTTCTTTTTGTCTAGCTATTGATTGTGAAACCTGATAAATATGTTTTACTGTTGTAGAAAAAACTGTGATGAATACACAGAACATAAAATTTAGTATCTAAGTGTACAGTTCAGGGACTAGATCCCACATGCCACAACTAAGAGTTCGCATTCTGCAGCTAAAGAGTACTGAGTGCCACAACTAAGACCCAGGACAGACAAATAAATAAATACTAGAAAAAAAAAAAGAGTACAGCTCAGTGGCATTAAGTACATTCCTATTATTGTGCTACCGTCACCTCCATTTACCTCCAGAACTCTCTTCGTTTTCCAAATTTGAAGCTCTTAACCCACTAAACACTAATTCCCTAGTCCCATCTCTTGTTCTATACCTTTTTATATTTAAAATAAGTAAGTAAATAAACATTTAAAAACCATAGACTGGGTTTCCCTAGTAGTCCAGTGGTTAAGAATCTGCCTTGCAATGCAGGGCACTGATTCAAACCCTAGTCTGGAAGATTCTACATGCAGCAGGGCAAGTAAGCCCTTGAGCCACAACTGTAGAGCCTATGCATCACAACTATGAAGCTCGAGTGCCCTGGGGCTGGTGCTAGACAAGAGGAAAAGCTGTGTGCACGCAATGAATAGTCTCCCACCCTGCTCCCGCAACTAGAGAGAGCCCACACCAAGCAACCATGACCCAGTGCAACTAAAAATAAATAAATATCATTAATAATAAATAGCAATAGACATGGACTCCTCCGCCAAAATTCTGTATTGAAAAGAAGCAAACTGGTGGGTTGGGAGGGGACAACAGGAGGGATTTAAGTCAGATATTCAGGAGAACTCCTTCACAGGAGGACTTAGACTTCCAGAAAAGTGAAAACGAAAATGAAAGCTGAAAATGCTGCCCAATTCCTTTATTTCCCAAGGCTCAGGGACACTGGGGGAGGCACCCACGGTTACATGGCACGTAAGTATTGTTTGCGCCTACCCATGGACTAGAACCTGGGTGGGCGGAGTCCCATGGCAGCCATGGTGGGAGGAAGGCGGAATCACCCCCTTCTCCTGCCCCAAGCCCAGGGCTTGGTCCCCACTCAGCACTGCTCATCCCCTTCCCCTCACTTCTCCTGTCCACTGCCGGTCCCCCTCCCCACCCAGCCCCTTGCACTGGGGGCTGCTGCTTACCTTAGCCCCGCGCCCTACACCCCCATAGCGGGTCAGGACGATGCTGTCTTGGAGTTTGACTTCGTTTTTCTGTAGTTCCTTGAAGTCTTCTTCAGAGCCCTGGTTGGCATAGACGAGGAGGCCCTATTCCCAAGAGAAGGTGACTTAGAGCCAGGCCCAGGAAAGAGAGGGAAAGGCTGAATGGCAGGATGAAGGATTTAGATCCCGTCGCCCCACCTCACCCAGAGCTTCTCAGCTCCCCAAGACCGAGTCACACCTGGTTTTCTCTGTGTTCTGTGTCCAGGTACCCTTTATCAGGCCAGGCCTGGAGCAGGGCCCATTAGTGTTTGTTGAATGACTAAGTGATGGGCAAAAGGAGTAGTAATGGAGTGTGGAAGCGAATAAATTCGGGGTGGGGCTGAGCCCTAATTGAGGCACGTTTCTTCAACAGCTCCTGGGGTCAGGATGGGAGCAGCTGAGGTGGTAACAAGGGGAAGTTGGGCCATGGCAGTGGGGAAGGGGTATCCCAGGCCCACCTGTGGGGTTCCGGGGGGAGCATAGGCAGCATAGGGCGGCACCACATTGGGCCCCCCCTGCTCCCCAGTCAGGTTCTCTTCACTGTGTCGGCAGGAGAAGAGGATGGCCCCGGTGGAGTTCACTGTCAAGAGAGGGTGGTGTCGGGGCGGGGCCCGGCAGCTCCTCCAGCCCACAGGCATCCCTGAGCCAGAGCCGGAACTCACCCACATCCACACGGTTGGGCTGCTCCCCGCTGGGGAAGGACAGCAGCACTTCGTACTCAGTGGTCCTGGCTGAGTCCAGGCCTCAGCCCCCTTGGGGATGGCAAAGTGACCCACAATGATCCCCAGCCCCAAGAGGGCAGCGGCCCCCACCACCCCTCCCAGCACTTTCACCCACTGCATCCTGTGGAATCTTGGCCAGCTCCGTGGCCTCCTTATAGATGGGGCCTCAGATCCAGTTAACCATTATCTTATGTGTGGCCCTGCCCTTTGGTCACTAGCTGGCAGAGAAAGGAAGGGACGTCCCAAGGAAGGACCAGGAGCTCCTTACATCCACCTTGATTTCTGCAACACTCACTTGGAAGAGACCCCCGAGGGGCAGCAGATCCACATGTAGATACTGAGGCTTGGAGATGGACAAAGTCTCATCCCCTGTCTGCCAGTAAGAGGCCAGGTTGGGACTAGAACTCAGAGCCCCTGTCTCCAGAGCAGGCTGGCCCTGCCACCAGCCATCCCAGCCTCTGGTTCCTCGGTGTCACTTGATCTCTAGCCCATCCAGCCCTGGCTCCTTGAGTAGGTTTTAAGTTCAAATCCCATCCTTTGCTAGACATTAGCTGTATGACCTTAGACAATTCACTTAGTGTCTCTGAGCCCATTTTCTTAGCTGTAAAAATGGGATAATATAATAGAACCAATTTCACAGAACTGGGGTGCTATTTTTATTAAACAAGGCCACATCTGTAAAAATGTCTAGCCTGGTGTTAGACCCATAGTGGGAACTCAGTATATTTTAGCCATTTCTGCCTCATCTGAACACCCTAAAAATGCTAAGCCTAGAACTAAGGGAAGAAGAGAGACCCAAAACAACTCTCTGTATCTATCCCGCAAGGATCCAAGCTTACGCAAGGAAGTGGGACTCTTAAAAGGAAAACTGTTTTAGAGGACGGAGCTTGGGAAGCCCATACTTTCTTCATAAGGTGACCTCCTCCTCCTCCATCATCCCCTCCATCAGGAATCCATCCATCTGTTCATGCACCCACCCCCACATTTATTCACCCATTCTCCCTTCCACCCATCCTCCACCCTCCCCTCCATCCAGCCATTCATTTATTCATTACTTCACTCTTAACTGCCAGCATCTTTTATTTATTCAGCCCTATGCCAGACCCATGCCAGGCTCTGGGGAAGCCAAAGTGCCCAGGAACTCAGGTCCAGCAGAGGAGCCAGACAGGCTTTGGGTTCAACCATGGGGTGAGCACCCTTATAGAGGGGAGGACCAGCATGCTCCCAGTGGAATGAATGATAAATTCTGTCCAGAAGGGAACATTTGAGGGGATCTTCCAATGATAAGATGGCATTCGGCATGCAGAAAAGGCAAGGGGCAGGCCATCCATACAGATGAGGATGGGTGGAGAGGGAGAGGAAGCCACCAAGTACTCATTATAAGTATTGAGCCTCTTTCTGACTTCAAAGAGAGCCAGGAAGGGCCGGGAAGATCCCTGGGGCTCAAATGTGACTCCTTCCACCCCCCCAGGGCTTATCCTGCCTTGGGATTCTGTCCAGCCAGGCTGCAATCTACTGATCAGCCCAAAGATGCCTGGAGATCCAGGAGAGCTGGGCATGGTAGACTTTGTGTGTGTGTGTGTGTGTGTGTGTGTGTGTGTGTGTGTGTGTGTGTGTGTGTGTGTGTGTGTGTGTGTGATTTCATAGCACCCTCTCAGAGCAGAGCAGCCCCCTTCCTACTGCTTACAGCCCCATTCACCTATGCCATGGTGCCCACCTCCCTCATGCTGTTGGTCAGGAGTGTTAGCACATTAGCATGGCAGGACTAGGGGTGGGGTACAGTGTGATCAGGGACTTCAGGGAGGTGCCCCCAAAAGCCAATTATTGGAGAGATGATTATCAGCACCCAGGATGTGATCTTATCGGTAGCCCATCAGTGTGGGGAGTGCACACATTCCTTTACAAGGGCATGAGAGGACAGTCACCCCCGGGCAGCCAGCCAGACACCAAAGTCAACTGATAATTAAGGAATAGATGTGGTGATGACACCGTGAGACAGAAACCCCACGGTCCTGCCCTACCCCCATCCTGGAAAGTGTGAGGTCACAGACATGACACCTGGACAAGAGTGTGTGACATCTGAGTGGGTGACATTGGAGAACTCTGGCTCAGGTTGTTGGAATCAACTGACATCAACTCTGCTGTCTGCACCAGACGTTAACTTGATCAATCTTCTTTCTCCATCTTGGCTGGGAGGATGGTATGGCCCCTCTCTGAACATTTTGGAGGGACTGTGGGTATTGACGGAAATCCCTTCAGAGAGCTAACACATTTGATTTCCTTTAGTGAATGATTGTGTCCATCCACTCATCTGCACTTATTTATCTTAATTTTGGGGCACCGCCTGGCATGTGGGATGTTAGTTCCCCGACCAGGGATCAAACCCGCACCCCCTGCAGTGGGAGCGTGCAGTCTTAACCGCTGGACCGCCAGGGAAGTCTCTTGATTTCCTTATCTCCCCACCTCACCCCCTCCATCCCTCGGACTCAGTTCTTCGACCCTCAAGGACTGCCAGTCCCTTGGTGCTGGCTCCTGCCCTCTCTCTCTCCGCTCCCAAGTGTGCTAATATGCTTCCTCACCCAGCTGGAATCTCTTGCAAACCCTCTCCACTGCCTTGATCCTCTCTGCTTTGGTCACATTTGCTGGAAAAATCCCCGAGCTGGTTACATCCGCCCCTCTGCCTACACTTCACCTTCACCCTTGACCCCAAATGTGTCTGTGCAGTCAGAGGACCTCACTCATCTCACCTTAAGTTTATGATCAGGGACCTCAAGCAGGCCCTCAATACTGCCCAGCAGTCCTACCATCCTTCCCCGGTCCACAGTCCCTACCCCCATCCTAGATGATGGTTTCATGTTACCTCCTCTCTTTTCAAGCTTCTGACTCGTTCTTCTCCACCCTTACTCTCAGCTGAAGACTGTGCTTCCTGTTTCACTGAGAAAATCAGAAGGAACATCCCCTTGTGTGATCCACACCGCCTCTACCCTGGGCAAAACCCACCCTGCCCTCACTGCTCAAGGATGTGGCCCCACAAGTCTCCCTGCCTTTACTGGATCACTTCCACCCACCTAAAGCACTTGTTTATGGTGCTTAACATCACCTTTAAAAAAAAAAAAATCTCAATTCCACTTGCTCCTCTAGTAACTGTCCCATTTTCTGTCCCCTTTTACAAAAAAACTCAGAAGAGTGGACCATGCTCGTCTTCAATTCCTCTCCTCCCATTCTTCTTGTTTGTTTTAAGTATTTATTTATTTGGCTGTGCTGGGTCTTAGTTGTGGCACTTTGGATATTTGATCTTCGTTGCAGCATGCGGGGTCTTTAGTTGTGGGTGAGGTCTACTTTCCTGACTAGAGATTGAACCCAGGCCCTCTGCATTGGGAGCGAGGAGTCTTCGCCACTGGACCACCAGGGAAGTCCCCCTATTCTTTCTTGAGGCCACTCCGTTTAGGCTTTATTCCACTAAAATTGCTCTTGAAAAGGTCCACTTTGCTCCATGTTGCTCAATGCACTGGTCAGTTCTGTCCTCTTTTCTTACTTGAACCGGCAGCAGTGCTGCTCACAGCTGATCACCCGTCGTCTTTCTGTGCTTTGGTCGCTTGGCTTCCAAGACATCTCACTCGCCCGGTTTCCTTCTTCCTTTTCAGTCTCCTTTGCTGGGTCCTCTTCATCTTCTGACCTCTTAGTGTCAGACGACCAGGGCTCAGCCTTGAATGGCTTCCCCAGCTACACCCATTTCCTAGGCAATCTCGTGGCTGTATATCCCACTGTGGTCCCTCCCTCAGGTCCTCTACATCTCTGCTCAAATGTCACTTCTGTACGAGATCTTCCCGGCCACTCTCTCTAAATTGTGTTCCTTTACCTCTCAGGCTTTCCCTCCCCTCTCCCGCTTCATTTATCTCTATTGCATCCATCACTGTTCTGACACTAATTATCCCTTATCTCCCCTTCTAGAATGTAAGTTCTGCTAGGGCCCGCATCTTTGTTTTATTCACCACTGAATCGCCAGAGCCCAGAGCAGTGCCAGGTACATAGGAGGCACTCAACAAATACTTGTAGAATGGATGAAAACCTGACCCGAGTGAGCTCAGCTCCTCCACCCTGGGCATTCATACTCAGGTGTCTGATATTTAAGGGGTGTCCAGGGCAACCACAGGGATACAAAATGTGGGCATGTGGGCTTCCCTGGTGGCTCAGTGGTAAAGAATCTGCTTGCTAATGCAGCACATTTGGGTTCGATCCCTGGTCCAGGAAGATCCCATATGCCGCAGAGCAACTAAACCCGTGCGCCACAACTATTGAGCCTGTGCTCTAGAGCCTGGGAGCAGCAACTGCTGAGCCCACACGCCCTAGAGCCCGGGCTCCACAAGAGAAGCCACCTCAATGGGGAGTCCGCATACCGCAAAGAGAGAGTAGCCCACACTCATTGCAACTAGAAAAAAACTCTCACAGCAACAAAGATCCAGCACAGCCCAAATTAAAACAAATAAATACATGAAACTAAACTAAACTAAACTAAATAAAATAAAAACTGCTGCCTAGCTTGCCGAGGCGCTGTGAGGGAGGGATGCGTTAAGAACTTGGGACTAGCAGGTATAACCATTACATATAGCATGGAAAAAAGCAAAGTCCCAAAACATGCTGCAACCAAAGATCCCCCATGCTGCAAATATAGCACAGAGAACTGTATCCAATATCCTGTGATAAAACCAGCCTAAGGCAGGCATTCCACACTGTCTGGGTTTGCTGGGCAGTGCCAGCAAACTGATGCCAGCAGAGACATCACAGGGAAGACAGAGCTGTTCCAATCAAGTCTGCCTTCTGTGGAGGGGATTACTGAGACAGCGAAGAAAAGTACAAGAAATTGTCACTGGTGCTACCTGATGGCAGCTTTGACATGGGTCCTTTATTTTTTAAATCTTTGTAATTCTCGGGCTTCCCTTGTGGCTCAGCTGGGAAGAGAATCTGCCTGCAATGCCGGAGACCCTGGTTCGATTCCTGGGTCAGGAAGATCTGCTGGAGAAGGGATAGGCTACCCACTCCAGTGTTCTTGGGGTTCCCTTGTGGTTCAGCTGGTAAAAAATCTGCCCGCAATGCGGGAAACCTGGGTTCGATCCCTGGGTTGGGAAGATCCCCTGGAGAAGGGGAAGGCTACCCGCTCCAGTATTCTGGCCTGGAGCATTCCATGAACTGTATAGTCCATGGGGTCAAAAAGAGTTGGACATGTGAGCGACTTTCACTTCACTTCACTTGTGAGTCTCACCTACCCTAATCCAATCTTTATAAAAGAGGCAGTCTAGAGAAAAAAAAAAATGTATGCATATACACATAAGATGTTATGGAAAAACCCCAAAGAAATTTTTGGCCAATCCTATTTAACTGAATTACTTTGCTATACAGCAGAAATCTGGAGGAGGAAATGGCAACCCATTCTAGTATTCTTGCTTATAAAATCCCATGGACAGAGGAGCCTGGCAGGCTACAGTCCATGGGGTTGCAAACATTCAGACATGACTGAGTGACTGAGCATGTAGGCACAGCAGATATTAACACAACATCAGAAAACAACTATACTTCAATAAAATAAACTTTTAAAAACCTGCCACCTATCGAACGAGACCATGCAATATCTTGGAGATAGAAGTCCTCAAGTGGTTAAACTGATTTAATCATTTAGCTGATCTAACTATCCTCCTCAATATCATTATGGTATGACTCCCTTCAGGAAAAAAACACAGCTGTACCACTGGGTCACTGGTCAGCTAGGGGAGGAGGGTGGAGTCTTGGGAGTGGAGGGCAGGTAAATCAGAGCCCAGCTCAGGTGGCGCTACTGGTAAAGAATCTGCCTACCAATGCAGGAGACGCAAGAGCCTCAGATTCAATCCCTGGAGTAGGAAATGGCAACCCACTCCAGTATTCTTGCCTGGAAAATTCCATGGACAGAGAAGCCTGGCGGGCTACAGTCCATGGAGTTGCAAAGAGTCAGACACGACTGAGCACGAACACACACACAGCTCAGTCTAAAGCTGTGACCAAATCAAACCTTCACTAGTGCAGTGAGTCATCAGGTTTCGGCCTGGGCAGGATCCCACGGGTCTGGTATAAGTCAAACTGGGTCTGACAAGGGGCCCAACCTGGACTTCCATCCTCCCAGCTAGTGTCCCCTGCAGTGGGTATATGAAGGCAGAGAGATGGTCACGGTTCTTTCCATGCCACACTAGAGGATTCTGCCCAGTAAACGATACCACCCTTAGGGTTATGGGGCTTTGCCAAAAGTTGTCCTATAGCATGCTGACCGATTTTGTATCTCATTTAGCAATCTTGTTTCAGGATTCCTCCTCTTTTTCTCCCTTGAACATATATGTGTCTTTCTTGTATCCTCCTTCAAAGAGGCTTTGTCAGCTTGTTGGCTCTGCCATCTCCTTCATTAGGGAGTTTAAAAAAAAATCTAAAGCACGTTCTTTGTTTAGTGGTATGGGAAAATTTCTAAGCTTTTGAATACTCTATCTGTACATTCTCTGTGTGTCTCTGTCTCTGTCTTCTCTCTCTCATTACATCAGTAATCAAGGGATGCCTAGGAAGGCTCCCCGGGGCTGGGCCGGGTCTGAGGGCAATGAAGCTGAGTGGTACAAGCCCTGAGGGCCTGTTGGTGGCCAGAGCACAGGGACCACAGCTGGACACTCGGGTCCATGGATGAGGTAGGGGTGGAATCTATGACTCAGGACAGGAAGACCATCATTGGTGAAGGGGAGCAGGTCTCAAGGTGGGGCCCCAGGAGACCCTGGTTGGAGGTAGGAGTGGGAATTCAAACTCTAGCAGCATTTCCAGGCCTGAAGTATGTGGGTTTGGGGCCCCTTTGGGGAGTTCTCACTCCCCCCTCTCCCATGACTTGACTAACAAAAAAGAAGAGACTCATCCAAGGCCACAGGGTAGAAAGTGGCTCTTCCCGCCCCTCCCTAATTGCCCTTTGGAGTTAGACCTGGGGCTTCCAGCCTCCCAAGGAGAAGGTTCGGCCCCCTTCCAGTCCCACCCCAGCTCTTATCATAGGATTGCTGATCTTGAGGGTGATAACAGCCAGATCTGGAGTCTCCTCTGGGGTGGGGGCAGCTCAGGGCCCAGGGAGGTGGAGGATGTTGGAGGATGGCCTACTTGGAGCTGGTGGCCTCCTGCTCCACCCAATTCCCAGGGCCCACACACAGGCAGGGGGAGCCATGGTTCAGATTCGGTGAAGTTTACTGCGGGGAGCTGGAGAGGAACAGCCAGAGGGGTTCCCCAAGGAGATGTGCTGTCTCCAGCCTTGGCTCAGCTAGGGCCTAGGGCTGACATGTGTTTCCGCTGTTGAGGGAAGGGTCAGGCTGCAGGATGACCAGTCCTGCCATCTGGGAGCTGGGTTGCTGCAGACAGGGGAGAGCCAGTTGAGTGGCACTGGGCCACCTGGTCCTCTCACCCCACCCACAGCTGGGTGGAGTTCCTGGTACCTGGAACAGCGCCCTCTCCTGGACCGCCTGGGCTCCTTCCTGGATGGCCTTACCCTCCTCCTGGAGGGCCTTTCCTTCCTCCTGGACTGCCTTCTCTCCCTCCAGGATGGCCCTTGCTTCCTCTTTCAGGCTCTTATACAAGGAGTCAGGCTGGAACAAAGAGTTGCAGGGGCCAGAAGTGGGTAGATGATGCCAGGCAGGACGGCCTGCCAGGGGCCTGCACAGGAGCAGGGCTGGGAAGTGGGGAGGAGGCACCATAAAGGAGGCGGGTCCTGGGTTGAGGTCTTACCAGGTCTCGCAGCTTCTCCCCCAGAGCCAGATTGTCGGCTTGGATAGTGCTGAGCGACTCCCGAAGCCTAGGGTTGAAAGGGAGACCCGCCCCCTCAGCCCCTAGACTTGTCCTAGGCAGCCGCCCACCGCCACGGCACACAGCTCTTGCATGAGCTCCTGATCTGGTATAGCCACAAGCCCAGGGTTTCACCAGGAGCCCGGTCTGGTCCTAGCAAAGCCACAGGCAGGAAGGGGATTTGTCTCCCCTTGTGACTGGCAGCAGGGGACCTAGAGGCAGATGAATCCTGCTTCTCTTCTTTAGCAAGGGGAGATCAGGCTGCTGCCCTGCATGTACTGGCCCAGGAACCCTCTAAAGTAGCCTTGGGCTAGCCACCCACTCCTCTGGCCTGCAGTGGGAGCTGTGGCAGGGTTCTGTGTGGTTTCTGTGTGGAATTCGCCCAGCCCGAGCACCTGGGCCAGCTGTAGATGAATAGGTGTCGACCATTCAGATCCATGGCTGTGGGAATCTCCTGCAGCCTTGGAGAATGACTGTCACACTCCCCCCTACCCCAAGACCTCTGTCTCTAGGTGGAGTCTGGACCCTGGCATTGCCACTGATAGACAAGAGGCCATGGGACTGTGCAGACCTAAGCTCCAGAGCCTGACATCCAGAGAACTGACCACCCCCATCCCCTTTCTCCACAGACCAAAATACCCCTCAAATTCTTGGACAGTTAAAGATGGCAGCCCCTTGCAGGCAACGTCATAGACTGCCCCCTCATCGGGCACATGAGCACATGGATGGGAAAGGGCTGTGGCCCCCATCCTCTGGGACAGGACATACAAGGCCACTGATGCTTGAGAGGGAAGGGACCTACTGGCCAGTAAGGAGGTCACCCAGAGCAGAACAGAGAGAAGGGAAGGGAAGGAGGGAGGGAAGAGGGCCCAGTGAAGGTGCCAGCTTACATCAAGCCCCAGGCCCTGCGCTCCATTCTGGGAAACCCTGTCACCCTCCCTGTCCTCACCTGCCCCTGTCTGGCTCACCTCAAGCAAACATTTTGCAAATGGCTCATTTCCTTTGAGGTCCGCTGTGGGCCCCAGTCTTCCTTATCCAGAAATTGGGACTCCTGTATCTCCAAGTCCCTGGGTGGGTGCACAGTGAGGGCTGGACCCGAGTCTGGAGCCTGGGGAGGGTGGGGTGAGCAGAGAGGGAACCCAGCCCAAGGCCCAGGCTTCTTCAGTCCTGTCTGGGCCACCCCCACACACACGCCCCAGGGCTGAGTCCTGGCCCAGGTCTGAATGTTGATGGTGGAGAAGCACCCTCCGGCCCCTCCCCTCTCACCCTCATTCACGTTCACGTGGCCTTACTCTGCAGGGTCGCTGGCGGGCTCTGTTGCGGTCAGGAGTGTAAACAGGAACGTGGTGCTGGCTTCCTTCTCCTGGCCCAGCTTCTGCTCTGAAGAATCTGAAAAAGATGGCTTTGGCAGAGAGGGTGCCCTGGTGACTGAAGTGGCATGAGGCTGGCTGGCCGCCCGAGCATTGGGGTCCTCCCACACCCGACAGTAAGAGGATGGGGCGCAGTGGCTAGGGGTTCAGACCTCCCTCCAGGCAGGAGAAGAATTTCTCCAGCCACCCCCCCTCCGCCTCCCCTGCCCTCGGCTTCCGGAGGTCCTGTCACCTCTGTGTCTGGTTCCCCGGAGATCTGAGTGTCATCTGGCTTCTGCTCCCCAGCAGGTGGCAGCACTGGCTTTTCCTCGGGCTCCAAATGGGCTGTCTGTCCATCCCAGGGACACTGAAGGAGATGGTAATTCAGTTGGTGAGCCACCCCCACCATCTCACTGGGCTCCCCTTTCCAGCCTCCCCTGTTTTTTTGGGGGCGGCCTCCAGCCTTGAGAACCGCCACCATCAGCTCTGCCCTCAAACTTAGGGTTGCCAGATTTAGTCTGTAAAATATAGGACAACCAGTGAAATTTGAATTTCAGAATAAATGGTCATTTTTTCAAGCATATCTCAAATATTGCACAAGCCACACTCATACCTTAAAAAGTGTTTGTTTTTCATCTGAAATTCAAATTTCACTGGGGTGTCCTGTGTTTTATCTGGCAACCCTACCAAAGCTATATGGTAACGGTATCTTGTCAACTGAATTCTTGCAAATGCAAGGTGTCCCTGGTAACTTTGCTTTGGAAACTAGGCCTAAAGAAACATCTCCAAAAGAAATAACAATAGTTCACACAGAGGTCCACAGCAGCCGACTGACAGCCAGAAGAAAAACTGAAAACCTGCCTAAAGGGCCCAAATACAGGGAAAGGGAAGCAAACAATGACTTATGATTGTGATAGAACGCAATCCACTCTGAAGTTAAACGTCTCCAGTAAACACTGGTCCACCAAACTCTGTCTTTGAGCCAAGCGTTGTGCTGGATCCTGAGACCACACAGATAGATGATTGTGACCGAGTTCTGCCCAGAAGCCCCCAGGGATGGGGGGCAGGGGTGGCCTAGGCTCTCAGATGCCCACTGGGTAGGGACATGTGCCATCCAGAAGCCTGTACAGAAAGCCTTGACTCAGAGAGCCACTTGGCTTAGGAACTCCAGAAAGACTCCAACAGCAGGTGCTGCTTGATCTACGAGTGGGGTGTCTTGGCCAGAGAAGGAAGAAGCGCAATCCAAAAGAGGAAGTGGCTTGGGCAGGATGATGCCAACGGACATGACACATTCAGGCATGGGGTACTCCCACTGAGAGCCGGGGCAAGCAGGCCTGGGCTGTGGCCCCCAGGAGACAAGGAGGAGTTGAAGCAGGAGATAGATGGGCCCCTGGGCCAGAGACCTGGTGTTTGTCAAGTGGAATAAAACTGAAGCTTTGTCCTCAGCCTGGTGAGAACGGTGCCCGATTTCCTTCCTCCATTGATATGGACAGAATGATTCCGCACAGGGTGGGGAATTTGTTACAGCAAAAATAGAAATGAGACTTTTCTGATAACTGAGAAAAATAAGGAAACAATGAACAGGCTAGGGAAACAGCACAAACAGGCCTGAAATAGTTAAGCAATCTTGGGTATTCTTTAGTGTTACTGCTAACAAACAATTTGTAGTTGGACTTGTCCTTCACAAAGCTAAACAAAGCAAATTACTCTCTGACTCCACATGAATTACACTCTGCACCCGGCACACTTCTCCCCCTACACTCTTTCGTAGCATTCTTCATTTCAGAAAGGTCACGGGCCGATAACCAGAAAAGACCAACCCCAGTGACCATCTGCCCGATGCCAGCTGTGGCTGTTTTGAAATTTTTTTAAAAAATCTATTTCTCTTTTAAAATTTTACTTATTTATTTTGGCTGTGCTGGGTCTTCATTGCTGCCTGCGGGCTTTCTCTAGCTGTGGCCGCCAGGGGCTATTCTTTGCTGCAGTGCTTGGGGCTTCTCATTGTGGTGGCTTCTCTTGTTGAAGAGCACAGGCTCTAGGCACTCGGGCTTAGTTGCTCTGTGGCATGTGGGATCTTCCCGGACCAGGGATCAAACTTGAGTCCCCTGCATTCGCGGTGGATTCTTAACAACTGGACCATCAGGGAAGTCCCTGTTTTGAAATCTTGCAAAAGAAAAAAAAAGAGATGCAAGACTTAGGATATAAAACCTCTGTCTTTTCTAGGGGCACAGTTCTTGAGGTGCTGGCCTATGGTTTCCGCTTTGCCTGGCAAAGAATAAAGCTACTCTTCCTTTTTTCCTCCAAACTCTGTCTCCGTATTTCTAGTCAGCATCAGTGAACTGGGAGCCAAGATTTTAGCGTCAGTGTGGGAGATCTTTGGGTGTTTGTGTAGATTGTCTGGGCCGTGGCTGGGCAGATGGATGGGAGGAGGAGACACTGGGGGCAGAAGCCCAGGGCCTTGAGGGTGAAGGAGAGTGGCATTCACGACTGCTGCCTGTGACAAGTGTCCACCCTGAGTTGTACTGTAGAAGGCAAGCATGAGACGCTGTCAGGCCACAAACGCAGGCCTCACATGGTCTGCATGTGCTATGCACCACACAGGGTTGCCAAATAGAATACAGGATGCCTGGTTAAATCTGAGTGCCAGATAAACAATGAGGTTTTAGTATGATCACGTTCCAAATATTGCAAGGGACATACTTATAGTGCAAGATTATTATTTATTGAATTTGGGACATGATTACATTAAATAGAAAATTCATTGTTTATCTGACATTCAAATTTAACCAGGAATCCTGCGTCAGTTCAGTTCAGTCGCTCAGTTGTGTCCGACTCTTTGCGACCCCATGAACCGCAGCATGCCAGGCCTCCCTGTCCATCAATAACTTCCTAAGTCCACCCAAACCCATGTCCATCGAGTTGGTGATGCCATCCAACCATCTCATCCTCTGTCGTCCCCTTCTCCTCCTGCCCTCAAACTTTCCCAGCATCAGGGTCTTTTCCAATGAGCCAGCTTTTCGCATCAGGTGGCCAAAGTATTGGAGTTTCAGCTTCAACATCAGTCCTTCCAGTGAACACCCAGGACTTATCTCCTTTAGGATGGACTGGTTGGATCTCCTTGCAGTCCAAGGAACTCTCAAGAGTCTTCTCCAACACTACAGTTCAAAAGCATCAATTCTTCAGCACTCAGCTTTCTTTATAATCCAACTCTCACATCCATACATAACCACTGGAAAAACCATAGCCTTGACTAGATGGACATTTGTTGGCAAAGTAATGTCTCTGCTTTTCAATATGCTATCTAGGTTGGTCATAACTTTCCTTCCAAGAAGAAAGTGTCTTTTAATTTCATGGCTGCAGTCACCATCTGCAGTGATTTTGGAGCCCAGAAAAATAAAGTTAGCCACTGTTTCCACATCTATCTGCCATGAAGTGATGGAACTGGATGCCATGATCTTAGTTTTCTGAATGTTTAGCTTTAAGCCAACTTTTTCACTCTCCACTTTCACTTTCCTCAAGAGACTCTTTAGTTCTTCTTCACTTTCTGCCATAAGGGTGGTGTCATCTGCATATCTGAGGTTATTGATATTTCTCCCAGCAATCTTGATTCCAGCTTGTGCTTCTTCCAGCCCAGCGCTTCTCATGATGTACTCTGCATATAAGTTAAATAAGCAGGGTGACAATATACAGCCTTGATGTACTCCTTTTCCTATTTGGAACCAGTCTGTTGTTCCATGTCCAGTTCTAACTGTTGCTTTCTGACCTGCATACAGGTTTCTCAAGAGGCAGATCAGGTGGTCTGGTATTCCCATCTCTTTCAGAATTTTCCACAGTTTATTGTGACCCACACAGTCAAAGGCTTTGGCATAGTCAATGAAGCAGAAATAGATGTTTTTCTGGTACTCTCTTGCTTTTTCGATGATCCATTGGATGTTGGCAATTTGATCTCTGGTTCCTCTGCCTTTTCTCAAACCAGCTTGAACATCTGGAAGTTCACGGTTCACGTATTGCTGAAGCCTGGCTTGGAGAATTTTAAGCATTACTTTACTAGTGTGTGAGAAGAGTGCAACTGTGCAGTAGTTTGAGCATTCTTTGGCATTGCCTTTCTTTGGGGTTGGAATGAAAATTGACCTTTTCCAGTCCTGTGGCCACTGCTGAGTTTTCCAAATTTGATGGCATATTGAGTGCAGCACTTTCACAGCATCATCTTTTAGGATTTGAAATAGCTCAACTGGAACTCCATCACCTCCACTAGCTTTGTTCGCAGTGATGGTTCCTAAGGCCCACCTGACTTCACATTCCAGGATGTCTGGCTCTAGGTGAGTGATCACACCAGTGTGATTGTCTGGGTCGTGAAGAACTTTTTTGTACAATTCTTCGTGTATTCTTGCCACCTCTTCTTAATATCTTCTGCTTCTGTTAGGCCCCTACCATTTCTGTCCTTTATTGAGCTCATCTTTGTATGAAATGTTCCCTTGGTATCTCTAATTTTCTTGAAAAGATCTCTAGTCTTTTCCATTCTATTGTTTTCCTCTATTTCTTTGCATTGATTGCTGAGGAAGGCTTTCTTATCTCTCCTTGCTATTCTTTGGAACTCTGCATTCAAATGGGTATATCTTTCCTTTTCTCCTTTGCTTTTCGCTTCCCGTCTTTTCACAGCTATTTGTACGGCCTCCTCAGAGAGCCATTTTGCTTTTTTGCATTTCTTTTTCTTGGAGATTTGGCAACCCTAATGCCATGCCCACCTATTGGTGCCCATCAGAGGTAACTGAGAGGCACGAACAGCTTCCTGGCTAAGATTAGTAACCAGGAAGGATTGAAGAAGATGATTGGAGATACAGGAGAGTATCTGAACAATAAGAAATACGGAAAGTTGTAACACGATAGGGAGTCCAGGGTCACTAGTTCTTTGACTTCCCTTTGTGTCCACATCAGCCTCAGCCTGGCTGTCTAACAGCCAACTGTACAAAAGCTCTCTCCCCCAGGCCACTGAGCGCTTCCCCAGCGAATGCCTGGCGTTCCCTTGGTGCCCCATCAGGGTCCCACTGGCCAAGCATTAGAGGTGATTAATTCAGATTTAGATAGAAGACAGCTCCAAGCTGAAAATCCATAGACCCATGTTGGAGTCTTGCTCTGCAGTTCAAAGATGGGGCAGCCCCAAGTACTCAGGTTCAGTTTCCTAGACTATAAAATGGGTATCAGTTCAGTCGCTCAGTCGTGTCCGACTCTTTGCGACCCCATGTACTGCAGCATGCCAGGCTTCCCTGTCCATCACCAACTCTCGGAACCTACTCAAACTCATGTCCATTGCATCGGTGATGCCATCCAACCATCTCATCCTCTGTCATTCCCTTCTCCTCCTGCCTTCAATCTTTCCCAGCATCACGGTCTTTTCCAGTGAGTTGGTTCTTCACATCAGGTGGCTAAAGTATTGGAGCTTCAGCATCAGTCCTTCCAATGAATATTCAGGACTGACTTCCATTAGGATGGATTGGTTGGATCTCCTTGCAGTCCAAGGGACTCTCAAGAGCCTTCTCCAACACCACTGTTCAAAAGCATCAATTCTTCTGCGCTTAGCTTTCTTTATAGTCCAACTCTCACATCCATACATGACCACTGGAAAAACCATAGCTTTGACTAGATGGACCTTTGTTGGTAAAGTGATGTCTCTTGCTTTTTAATATGCTGTCTAGGTTGGTCACAGCTTTTCTTCCAAGCAGTTAGCATCTTTTAATTTCATGGCTGCAGCCATCATCTGCAGTGATTTTGGAGCCCCCCAAAATAGTCTCTCACTATTTCCATTGTTTCCCCATCTATTTGCCATGAAGTGATAGGACCAGATGCTATGATCTTAGTTTTCTGAAGGTTGAGTTTTAAGCCAACTTTTTCACTCTCCTCTTTCACCTTCATCAAGAGGCTCTCTAGTTCTTCTTCACTTTCTGCTGTAAGGGTGGTGTCATATGTGTATCTGAGGTTATTGATACTTCTCCTGGCAATCTTGATTCCAGCTTGTGCTTCATCCAGTCCAGGATTTCACATGATGTACTCTGCATATAAGTTAAATAAGCAACAATATACAGACTTCACGTACTCCTTTCCCAGTTTGGAACAAGTCCGTTGTGCCATACTCAGTTCTAACTGTTGCTTCCTGACCTGCATACAGGTTTCTCAGGAGGCAGATCAGGTGGTCTGGTATTCCCAACTCCTTTAGAATTTTCCACAGTTTATTGTTATCCACACAGTCAAAGGCTTTGGCATAGTCAATAAAGCAAAAATGGATGTTTTTCTGGAACTCTCTTGCTTTTTCGATGATCCAGTGGATGTTGGAAATTTGATCTCTGGTTCCTCTGCCTTTTCTAAATTCAGCTTGAACATCTGGAATTTCATGGTTCACATACTGTTGAAGCCTGGCTTGGAGAATTTTGAGCATTACTTTGCTACCATGTGAGATGAGTACAATTGTGCAGTAGTTTGCACATTCTTTGGCATTGCCTTTCTTTGGGATTGGAATGAAAATTGACCTTTTCCAGTCCTGTGGCCACTGCTGAGTTTTCCAAATCTGCTGGCATATTGAGTACAGCATTTTCACAGCATCATTTTTCAGGATTTGAAATAGCTCAACTGGAATTCCACTCCACAAATATTTACTGAGCCTTGATTTTGTACCGGGCCCTGCCCTGAATGTGGAGAGGATACAAAAAGGAATTCCCTCCTTTGGGGAGTCTGTTATGGACCTCATATAAGGATGCCAGTGGTCAGTTATTACATATTCTACCAGGAGCTATGCATGTGACCATCAACCTAGACAACCAGTTGACCAAAGCAACTCTGTCATAGAGGTGGAATCAGCTCCACTTTTCATAAGAGAAAAGCGAAACTCGAAGAAGCTAAGTAACTTGGCTATGGTCTCAAAAGAGACAAAAGTGGGGTTCAGACCCAGGGCTTTCTGAGTTCCAGTCTGATGGCTGTCAGAGTTCGGCAACTTGCCAGTCACGTGGTGGGAACACACAGACCGGGGGTGGGGGTGAGGAAGGCAGCCTTCTCAGGACCATTCAAGCCTTGGGCCAAGGCCTTCAAGCCTCTTCATTCATGCCTGAAGAGCTGGCAGGTTGCAGGGGCTCAGGACTCAGGATGAGGAGGTGGGGGGAGGCTGGGTTGGAGCTGTCCTGTGCAAGAGAGTAAAGTCTAACATCTAGGGCCATGGGGATCAGTGTGAACCCTGTGATCAGGTCGAGGATTTATACTGGGGGAAGCTGAGGGCTCATGCTTGCCTCAGGCCACCCATGTGCCACTGCTTCTGACTCACCCTGCCCCTCTTTCCTCCAGGGTGCTCGAAGCTCTCCAGGAGGGTGTGAGCTGCCATGGGCCAGGCTGGAGGGAAAGCATCACCCCTCTTCATCCTTCATGCGCCTGGACGCTGGGAGGACAGAGCTATTAAATATGACTGATTCCACCTCCACCCTTGGAGCTCAGACTACCATGTAAGTGTGTATGCCCAACAGACAGACTGCGAGCTTAAAGGTGCTGCGAGAGGTCTGCGCATGGTTTGGGGAGTTAGAAAGGCGGGCGTGGTCAGGCCTACCTGTAAATAACTGCTGTTCACTGAGTACTTATCATGTACTAAGCACTTTACTCCTATCACTTCCTCTCATTCTCACCAAAACGACATGAGGTGGGGACAGGTATTCCCCACTTTTCCAAAGTTCACTTTATGTCAATTGCTTTTACGAAAAGACCTAACACTAGCACCTGTTCTTGCTAACTGAAAGAAATGTTCAGTTTTAGGAAACTGGAGAAAATTCTCATTTTTAGGAGAAAAGGTAAGAAGCAAAAACAGCATTCAGTGTTGGTTTTGCAGGGAGCAGTTATGGAGGCAGCTCACACCCCAAGCAGCCAGAAGAGCCCTGCCAAGCTCCTCCACCAGAAACTGCACCTGCCACGGCAGCACCATGAGCATCTGTGCTTCACCTCGATTTATGCTGTGCCTCCGTTAGCAAGCTGTTGTGTCCTAAGGCAAGTGCTTCTTCACTTTACACCATTTCAGTTTACAAAAGGTTTCACAGGAATGATCTATTTTCAGATATCTGGGAAACCTATGTTCTTTTTTTTTTTTTTAATGTTTATTTATTTATATTTGGCTGTTCTGGGTCTTTGTTGCTTCACCGGGCTATTCTCTAGTTGCAGTGAGTAGGGGCTACTCTCCTGTTGCGGTGCACAAGCTTCTCATTGTAGTAGCTTCTCTTGTGGAGCACAGGCTCTAGGGCCTGTGGGCTCAGTAGTTGTGGCCCAGGGGCTTAGTTGCCCGGGGCACGTGGGATCCTCCTGGATCAGGGATTGAACCCTTGGGACAGGTGGGTAGGAAAGACTGAGCAGATGTGACACTTGAGCCAAAGCCACACTTAATCAAGGCAGAACTCAGCAGGTGAGGACCTTGCAGCAGCCCAGGGTCTGCACTGGCTCTCTGGACCCTAGACTGGAGACCCAGCCAGCAGCCTCACCCTGGAGTCCTCATGACTGCCAGCAAGCAGTCTGGACCAGCAGGGCTCTGGGTTGCAAATAAGAGAAAACAGCATTGGGTAATTTGAGCAAACAAGGAAGGATACTGGGGAGTCAGGGAACTCTGAGGAAGAAGACTCAAAGGGCCAGAGGTGTGGGATGCTGGCTGCCAGAACCACATGAGGGCCCCACCACAGGACCCAACTGGAGTGCTCTGCCATCTCCACACTGGACCACAGAGGTCCAGGGCTGCCACTGGACCTGTGAGGCCTTCGCCTCACTGAATCCTCAATGATTCTTCCCTCTCCTCCTGGTCCTCAGTTCAGGTCCTCATGCACAGTCTGACTGGCTGACTCAGGTCAGATGCGCATGTTCTGGTCACTGGGATCAGAGCAAGCAAGTGTCTGGCCCCTTCATGCCCAAGGAGAAACGTCTTGCTGTTGAGCCATTTGTAGGGGTTGACACTCTGGGCAGCCAAAACCTGATAACATTCATTACACGATTGCATGGACAATGGAAATTCATCAAAGGGTATTTTTCTCATGGCTGCTTTTATTTTTGGGGAGGTTGAGCTGGGTCTTTGTTGCTGCACGCAGGCTTTCTCAAGTTGCGGTAAGCAGGGGCTACTCTTTATTGTGGGCTTCTCATCACGGTGGCTTCTCTTTTGCAGAGCACAGGCTCTAAGCGCATGGATTCAGTAGTTGCACACGGGTTCAGTAGTTGCACATGCGCTCAGTAGTTGTAGCTCACAGGCTCTAGAGCACAGGCTAGGTAGCTGTGACACATGGGCTTAGTGGCTCTGCAGCACGTGGGATATTCCTGGACCAAAGATCAAACTTGTGTACTTATAGGTACAATAGAATATACAAAAATGTATACATTACATTTTATCCATTCATCCATCAATGGATATTTGTAGTATTTCCACCTTTTGGCAATTGTGAATAATGTTCCTATGAACATGGGTGTGCAAATATCTTGAGACCCTGCTTTCATTTCTTTTGGATATTGTACCCAGAAGTGAATTCTATCAATATACATTTTTGTTATAAACAATAGGTATGATGGAATATTATTCAGCCTTCAAAAGGAATTGATTCTGACATATGCTATAACATGGATGAACCTTGAAAACATGCTAAGTGAATGAGACATAAAGGAATGTCTCTGGTGATTCAGTGGTTAAGAATCCGCATTCCAATGCAAGATCCCATGTGCCACAGGGCACCTAAGCCGGAGTGGCACAATGAAGACCCAGTGCAGCCAAAATAAACAAATTTTTAAAAACTTTAAGAAAGAAATGAGACACAAAAGGGCAAACATTCTCTGGCTCCTTATAGCCAGCAAGTAGGATGATGGGTGCCAGAAGCTGAGGCAATAGGGAACAGGGAGTTAATAACAGGGAGTTTCACTTTGGGAGGATGAAAATGTTCTAGAGATGAATGATGGTGATGGCTACACTGCACTGTTTAATGCTACCAAACTGTACACTTAAGATGCTTAAAATGGTAAATTTTATGTTATGTACTTTGCCACAATAAATTAAAAAAAAAAACACCACCCTGGAATTGCCTGATGGTACAGTGGAGAGAAATCCACATAATACACGGGGCTGTTGTTAAAGATTGAGTCAGATAACGCGTGGGATTATTTTATCAAAGGGTTTTAAGCAGCAGAGAAAACAGCATCATATTTTCTCTTAGAAAACTCATTCTAAGGAGATTCACTAGGAGGCCAGGGCAAATGTCCAGGGGCCACAGAGGTGGGATGGAGGGGTGTTGAGGTTTTGGCTAATGGGATGGGGTGAAGGAGAGGGTAGAACTATAGATGACCTCAGGTTCCTGGCTGTGTGACTGGTCAGCAGGTGGTGTTGATAATAATACGAGAAGCACAGAAAAAGGCACGTTGGTGGATGAGCTGAACTTCAGATGACTTCTGAGTTGAGATACAATTTCAGAAGACAGTTCTAGATTCTGGTTTGAGCTCAGTAGAGACATATGGTTTGGAGATAAAGACTAGTAAATCTTGAGATTTCCCTGGTAGTCCAGTGGTTAAGAATCCACCTTCCAATGCAGGGGATGCAGGTTCAATCCTTAGTCAGGGAACTAAGATCTCACATGCTGCTGGAACTAAACCCACACACCACAACTAGAGAGCCCATGCACTGCAACTAAAGAAGCCTGCACGCTGCAAGGGAGACTCAGTGCAGCCAAAAAAAAAATCCCCAGGAAGTCTTGAGGAAGGAGGTGGTGCGTTTATTCTAAAAATTAAGAGGCAAGGGCAAGAGTAGAAAGGATGAGGGAAGGGAGAGTGGGCGTGCCACCTGCATAAAGATGCATGTATGTCCCTGGGCCTCCTCTGACCTGGTGGGAGAATTCCTGCGAATCACAGCTTTGACTAGCTCCCCAGGGCGTTCTGCACCCACTGCTGTCAAGCACCCAGGCTCAGCCAGTGAGGAACTGGCTCCTTCACAGGAGTCTGTCAGGGAGAGGGAGCAGGGTAACAGCTGGACTCAGGGAGGGAAGGAGGGTTGGTGCCCAAGTGCTAAGAGTGAAGCTCTTAGCAGCCTCACCCCAGAGCGACTTCTTTCCTCCTGGGATGTGAGGGTATGGGGCTCCTCTTCTTGGAGAAGCGAGTGACTGGACAGAAAACACAGACTTGGGAGTGGGAGTGACCTACCACCGGGCTCCTGGAGGCCAGGCTGGCAGTCCCCCTCAACAACGGACAACCAGCCCAAAGAAAGCATGGTTTCCTGGCTCCCACACCCTCAGCTCTGCCTTTGAGCCAACAAAAGAAAAGAGTCTATGAACAGGCAGAAAACTTTTTTGTTGTTTTAATTTTAAAAAGAAATCCCAGTTTTCTCTTAAACTCTATTCTTAGTTTTTCAGGGACAGAGACAAGTCTGTAGCAATGACATCAACTGAACATCATCTGGTGACTTCCGGCTTTCAGGACAAAGACATTTCCCAGGAGTTGTCCTGCCAGTCAGCGAGGACAACTCTCCAGGTATGGTCCAGGGCATCTGGGTTCACCCCGGCAAAGGGGCTTGCATGACAAAGCATGAAGCACTGGACAGGTAGCCTAGGGCTCCTAGGCCTTGCAGAGCTTAATTGGTACCTACCAGGCCTGTGCCATTTAAGGGACCCTAACCAAGCAAACACTCATCTTTCCTGACGTCCTCTGCTATCCACTAGTCCCTCCACATTCCTCTTAGCTTCTACTTCCATGAATCCATAATCATCAAAAGGTACAGTGGCCTGGGCTACAGCGGAAGCTGTGGTTGGGCAGCCTTTGAAAGCTCACCTTTTATCAATATTGAGAAAAGAGAAAGAGGGTTGGGGCATGTGAATCACCAGAGACAATGAGATGACCCCTTCCTTCTCCCAGTTCAACTCCTAATATCTACCTCGGGCAGGGTCCTAGTGTGAGAGGACGCTAAGGAGGCTGAAAGTTAAAACTGTTATCAACCTGGCCCCTCTCTGGCACATGAGAAAAGCTTCCTAGTACTTTACAAAACACTAAGGTCACCAGGACCATACAACCCCAAAGTTTTTCCTCTAGAGCTGAGTAGACTGTACACTTTGTAAAAAACAGGAACGAGTAACAGGAGAGGGCGCCTTCGGCCATGGGCCCCTTCCCAGCCCTCTGCAGGCATCGACCCAGAATCCCTAAGCCTCAGGATCTACGCTGTCTCGAGACACCTTCTTCACCTCAAGCAGCCATTGCTCCATCAGCCTGCATTTAACCCAACATCTCAGCAGCAACACACAGAACTATAAAATGTAGCTTCCTTGTAGTAGACATTTACCGTCTGAGACCCAACCAAGGCCTCCCTCTCTCCTACAAAAAAGACTCTATAGGTCGAGGGTCCAGCTTCTTCCTCACAGATAGGACTTCTCCACTCTACAGGTTCAGTGCTCCCGGACCATCTACAGAATCTAAGAGGAAACCCAACCTTCGCTACCTAGATGGGCTCGATCCGGAGGGGAACCAAGCCCAAGCAGAGGTGACTCAGCAGAGAAAGTCCAAAGCTGGCCGTGGCTCCCGCACCCGTCTCTGGTGGGCTGCTGCAGAACAACAGCATTTCCCGACAGGAGCAAAGTTACCCTCTCTCCCCCCAACCCCCAGCCCTTTAACCTTCTCTGGCTGGGCCAGTGATTCCTGCTCCCTAGTCTGTGGCCTGACTGGAAAGTGGCTGGGATACTCTGGGAGGCGGGGAGAGAGGATGGTAGGTCACTGACTACAGACAGGACACCAATGCGATGCTGAATCAGGCAGGTCCCATTTCCAGAAGATTGGATGGCTGCAGCCGCTGTACCATCCCCCAGAGGACAGCCCTCACGTGCAGCAACAGTACATGCATGGGGAACAAGACGAGGGAAGGGGACCCCAAGTGTCTTTTTCACAGGGAGAGGGAACTATGTACAGCGGGAGGAGGGCAGAGTCTAGCCAGGGACACCTCCACTTCATCTCATTCAACCAGGAGGTCAAAGCGCTCAGCAGCTTCAAACTCAGCATTCATGGCCGCGGCCCACTCATCCAGCTCCGATTTCTGGAGGAAGAGAAATGGGGGGCAGGTGAGTGGCGAAGGGGGCACGTTGGCTGTGAATCTCCACTCATACTCTGCAGGCACTGCCGTTCCACACAACAGCCAGGGCTGAGCCCCGGCCCTGCCTGTGTCCTGATGTGTCTCCCTGTGTGTCTAGCATAATAGCAGAGGAAGACCCTGCCCCTCACTCACCAAGATCTCTGGTACCTTCTTCTTCTTTCGTTTCTCTTTCACAACCAGAGGGGAGATTCCAGGGAGAGTCGTGTCTGGGGCCCAGGGCTTCACAGGGACCCTGGGGACCTCAGCTAACTTTGAATCCACCACGGGCGAGACTCCAGCCAAGTCTTCAGCTGCCAGCAGCCCCTCAAAGCCAAAGCAGGACCGGCGGCCTGGGGTGGAGGTGGACGCAGAGCCCAGAGTCTCTAGGCGGCTGTATGAGCGCCTGACCTTCTGTGACATTTCCAAGTCTCTGGCGTCCAAGTCTCCTTTCCAGGAGTTGGACTCAGCATTCACGGGGCATAGCACAGGAGTGGAGGGGGCAGTGACAGGGACACTGCAGGTCTGGAAGAGGTCCTCCTTAGTAAGCTTTTTGCTAGGAGGGTTGTTTTCTTTCTCCAACAAAAAAGCGATCTGTAGCAGGACAGGAGAATGCCTCCCAGTTATTTAACTGTGTTACTGACTTCAAGAAAGGCCCAAGGACCTAAAATGTCCATCCAGTCAATAAGTCCTTATTGGTCACCTGCCAGGCACTGGGAAGACAGCAGGGAAGAAAACAAAGAAGATACCCCTATTTTCACAGAGCTTCCATTCTAGTGAGGAAAAAAGACCACAGAGGGAATCATGTCATATGTTAGAGGCGTTAAGCACTTTGGGGAAAAAAACAGAACAAGGATGGAGTGTACATGGGCTGAGCTGGAATTCTAAGTAGGTGTAGGTCAGTGTAGGCCTCACCGAGATAGAGGTAGCACTTGAAGGAAGCAAAGGAGTCAGTTATCCAGAGGAGAACTGGCCTAGGCAGAGAACAGAAAGTGCCAAGTCCTGAGGTGAAACTGTGCCAGTCAGGGTCAAGGAACAAGAAGGGCAGTGAGGGTGAAGTGAGAGGGAGTGAGCCGAGGAACTGATGATGAAATCCGAGAGGTAACGGGGGTGTTATAGGGCATGTTTTGCAGGCGACTATAAGGGGAGGCCCAGGGAGCCATGGCAAGGTTGTGAACAGGAAAGTGCTTAATCTGACATGTGTATTACGATGTTCACATACTGGTTTCTCAAAATTCCAGACTCAGCTCTAGTGCTGCTTCCTCAGGGAGATGGTCCCTTACCACGGAACAGAGACCAGCCCCTCCTTACCTCGGCCTGTCACCCTCTGTCACAGTGACCCCTTTCCTGGCCAGCGAGATCACTACCTGATTTTGACTGTTTGCTGGTTGGCTGAGACCTCCACTAGAATGTGCATGTCACACGTGAGCATGTGTCTTCATCTGTCTGGTTGACCTGGCCTATGCCCAGCACCTTCAATGGAGTAGGTGTTCAATAAATAAAGGCTCAATTAACTTTCACAAAACTTGACACTGAGCTTTCTGATAACTAAGGTGAGAAACAGGACAAATTTAGTGACCCTTGTGGTTTAATAGAATTATATTAGTTGTCATGAGACATTTCCGGGCTATAGGCTCTGGGGAATCTATCCCATCAGTCTTAGTAAAAGGGATGCTGAACAAAATGAGGGTCACCCAGACTACCACTTTGTCAGTCCCTACAGGCATCCAAGTCATTGCACGGTTTTTTGGTCCAATATCTCATGAATCTATCATTCAACCAATAAGAATGGCCACCGATGGGGAGATAGAAGTCTGCCCTCAAGACAACAAATATACAAAGTACTCTTGGCTATTCATAAAGCCTATTGGGAAGGCTTCAGGGAGGAGGTATCCTTTGAGCTGAGTCCTGTGTGATGGGGCTCTCCAGCAGTACTCTAGCAACACTCTGCCTTTACCTTACTTCATGCTCCCAATGTCTCACTTTAGGATTCCTTTGATGTCCTCCTACCTGGTCTTGGAGTCCCCAGAAGGCTTTCTCCAACCCATTCTCCAACCAGACCCAAGAAGGATCTTTCTAAAACACCCAGGCCTGCCCCAGTCACTACCTTGCAACTCTCTAAAGCTGCCCACAGAACAAAGGATGAAGCCCAAGTTCATCAGGATCTGCTTTGGCTTAGCACACTCCCTCTCCTGACAAGGTCTACTGCAGACACAACAAAAGTGCTGTTCCTGAAACCCTGTGCTTTTCCTTGTGGACTCCAGGTGTCTACAAACACAGCTTCCTTTGCCTGGAACACTGCTAACTTGTCTTCAAAGACTCAGTTCAAACACCTCTGTGAAACATTCCCTGAGCTACCTAGTCTGGGTTAGGTACCTTTACAACATCTACTACTTCATTACAGTCCTCAGCATACTATGTTATCATTTGATTTCTCCCTAATTGACTACAAGCCTCGTGAGCTACTCAAAGGCAGGTAACATTTCTCATTCATTTTATCTTCAGGTGCATACCTTCTGTTAATGAGACACCTTTAACAATAACTTCTACTAAAACAGTTCAAGACATTATAGGTTACTGAGAAAAAGAGGCTAGAAAGAAGAAAGAGTAGTAAGTCCCAGCTCAACTTTAAAAGGAAAATGGTAGAGAATACCAGGGCATTAAACGCACCAAGTGTGCAGGAAGTAAGCAATCCTGGCAACATATGCAGGTGTCCAAAGGCAAATTGTTTCAAAATACAGCAAAAACAACTCCCTGGGCAGACATGAGTGAGTGAGTGAAAGTTGCTCAGTTGTGTCCAATTCTCTGCGACTCCATGGATTATACAGTCCATGGAATTCTTCAGGCCAGAATACTGGAGTGGGTAGCCTTTCCCTTCTCCAGGGGATCTTCCCAACCCAGGAATCGAACCCAGGTCTCCCACATTGCAGGCGGATTCTTTACCAGCGGAGCCACAAGACTTGAGCAGATATTATATCCAGCCCCACCTCTAGAGAGTCTGTCCTGGATTCCCCTTAACTAAGAAAATGAAAATGAACTTACCCGGGGGCTTCTTCGAGGAGAGTTAATGGATGGGATCTGTGGAAACAACGAGTTGATCACACATCTGACTCCCAATCCTGACTCCCCACCTACAAGCCCTCTCTCAGCCCTCACCTCTACAGTATGGGCCACGATCTTCTTCAAGACGATGGGCTTTCTGACTGGAGCCTCCTGAGGTGCCTGGAGAAGAGGAGTGAACATGAAGTCTACATTAGCCCTGGGGCTTCCGGGGCAGGAGGAACCTGAGGTTTACCTTAGGCCAGATTTCCGGGAGGGTGTTTGGGAGATCAGAGCCTGATTTCCGCTGGGACCTCGGCAGAGACCGAGTAGGAGTTGGGGCGCTTGGTCCTGCAATCAGAAAAATTTAGGAGATGGAGAGGACTCTAGGCCTCAGAAAGAGAGAAAGAGAGAGAAGGTTCCCAAATGACGTCATCAGCACGCGCCGCACCCGGAAGAGACGTGGCAGCCGAGGGATAATCGGAGCGTTCTGAGCTGGAGAGAGCTGGGCGAGAGCTCGGCTAAACGCGGTCTGACCTTCCGCGCTTCGGACCGGCGCTCGCGCCCGTGAGGACCGGTGCCGCAGCCGATTAGTAACACAGAGAGTGGGGTCTGTAGAGAAGGTGGGGGAGGGGCATGGAGGGGGTGGGGCTCAGGAGGGCCCTCTGGGGGCGGGGCCGGTGGTATCGGAGAGACTGATGGAGGGGCCTGCGCAAGGATGGGACAAGGGAGGAATGCGGGGGTCTCAGGAGGCGGGGGTTTATGCTGGGGCCGTGGCCCAGAATGTAGAGGGACGGTGGGCAGGAGTTTGGGGTTGGGGCGGATACGAGCGGTGTCTAGGGAAGTTAAGAGTGGCAACAAACTGGGCTGGTAAATGCGTAGAGGTCAGCAGAACCTGGCTCCCTGCCAACTGTGACGCTTTCCTCAGGGTCGACTATGGGACTTTGCAAGTGCCCCAAGAGGAAGGTGACCAACCTATTCTGCTTCGAACACCGGGTCAACGTCTGCGAGCACTGCCTGGTAGCCAATCACGCCAAGGTGGGTGTTCAGGGTGTTCAGAGACTGAGCAGGGGACTAGGTGGGTAGGTCGTACTGACTTCCTCCAGATTTATGAAAGGTCTGGCGCTAGAATGGAAGCTCCGCAAGGGCAGGGACTTAGTTTATTTTGTTCACTGTTGTATCCTCAATCCTTAAGACAGAGTCTGGCACATATGTGCTCAATGAATGTTTATTGATTGGTCAAACAGAAGAATGAATCTCCTCTGTGATGACAGAAAAAGAGGCACCTGGGCCTTGGGGAGATGGGCTGTGGAGCCCTGGCTCCAGTTGTAACCTCCTTCTCCCACTTCAGTGCATCGTCCAGTCCTACCTGCAGTGGCTCCAAGATAGCGATTACAACCCCAATTGCCGCCTGTGTAACATACCCCTGGCTGCTCGGGAGACAACCCGCCTCATCTGTTATGGTGAGGCCTGGGCACCTTGGGGGTGGGGATCTGAACAAGACCAGTGTGACTGGTTTCCAGCGGCTCCCCAAGCAGCAGGACAGTGAGACCTTCAAGCCTGGGAGGCTGGAACTCAGATTCTGGTCCTACTAGGTAACTTACCTGCTGTGTGAGTGCAGGCAAGTCATTTTCCCTTTCTAGGCCTTAGTGTTTTTCTCTAGAAACTAAGCTCCTAGCTTCCTCCCTGCCAATCTCTCAGGTGTGGTTGTGGCTGTGAGCAGTAGCTGGCTGTACCTGTAGTGAGCTGAAAGTATGGGGCTCTCAGACGTTTAGGATCCATTTCTAATTCCAACATTACACAGAGAGGAACTGAATTTCCCACAGTAACATCAGCTAAAAGAAGTCAGCAGAGGCATGTGTCATGATCTTGACCTGACTCCCCCTAAGAGTCTTAGCTCCACTTTTTGAAGGAACTAGTGTAAAAGAGTGAGCTTAACGTGTTTCTCACTGTGAGTGTGTGTTTATGGGTATATGAGTTAAATGTGGGTTGTGTCTTTACCTGTTGGTATATTCGTTGGTACTGTGGGTGAGTGAATGGGTTAGTGTTGTATATGAACATATGAGCGTGTTGTGGGGTTGCAGAATTCCTGGGTGTGAGTGCTTGGGTGTTAGCATACGTGAGTATATGTGAGAGTTAGTGTGCACATAAGTGTGGATATAGGGGATGGCACTTGTGTTTGACTACATGTATATAAACATGTACATTTGTGCCGATAGATGTGTATACACATACGGGTGCCTGTGTATATGCCTAGTAACCTTTTGAGCTCTTAGCCCAGTGAGTTTGTGATGAGTGCAGGTCCAGAGAGGACTCCCGGAGAGGATAGGTGGCATATTCTTCCCATCTCCCCCCGCCCCCTCTTGGGCTGGGCAGCCTGGTAGCATCTGCCTTGTCTTAGTCAGATAGTGGTGGCCAGGAAGACCAAAGTTTTAAGGAACACTGATATAATCAACCTGGGAAGGAGGGGGCCCTGGGCTTACAAGGATGTGTGCAGATATCTCTGCAGTGGGCTAGTGGACTAGGGGTCCTAAGTGTCTTCTTTATGTCTCTTCTCCACTACTTCATGGGCTCTAAGATCTCTTCCACTGGGCCTGCCTCAGTGAGCGTGCTGCCCAGCTCCCTCGAAACACAGCACCTGCTGGCTACCAGTGCCCCAGCTGCAGTGGCCCCATCTTCCCTCCAACCAACCTGGCCGGCCCTGTGGCCTCCACGCTGAGAGAGAAGCTGGCCACGGTCAACTGGGCCCGGGCAGGACTGGGTCTTCCTCTGGTGAGAGTCTTTCTGCCCTGGGTCCCACATGGGCCGGAGGGGTGGGTGGGGACAGCACCCGGCAGACTGATGACATCAGTTCTTTCCTCCAGATTGACGAGGTGGTGAGCCCAGAGCCTGAACCCCTCAACACTTCCGAGTTCTCTGATTGGTCCAGCTTTAATGGTAAGTGGTGGTCTCCACTGCTGAAGGGGTCCTTGCCTCCCCGCTCTGCTGACCACTCTCTTCCTGCCCATAGCCAGTGGTAGCCCTGAACAGGAGGAGACAGCCAGCGCTTCTGCTGCCCCAGCCTTCTACAGCCAAGTCCCCCGGCCCCCTGATTCCCCGAGCCGGCCTGAGCAGCACACGGTGATCCACATGGGCAGTTCTGAGCCTTTGACTCACGGTTAGCTGGGGAATTGTCCAGGCCAGAGGGGGATAGAATGGGGGGTGGGTATGTAGAGGGAGCTTGGCAGTCCACCCATCCACCCACAGAACCCTTCCTGTTCCATCAGACATCACCTCCCCACAATTCCAAGATGCTCTGTCAGGCTGAGAAGGGCTGGGGTCTCCTGCCCTCCCCCCTTCCCACCCCACTCTGGGCCAGTTTCCTGAGCCTGTGGATGCCGGTGGCTCTGCCCCTGCAGCCCCAGCCCCGAGGAAGGTGTATGACACGCGGGATGATGAGCGGGCACCAGGCCTCCACGGGGATTGCGATGACGACAAGTACCGGCGCCGGCCAGCCCTGGGCTGGCTGGCCCAGCTGCTCAGGTACATGGGGTCAGGTGGGGCAGGATGCTAGGAACAGGGAGGAGGGGAGGTGAGAGCCAGAGGCCCTAGCAGGACAGTTTCGTGATAAAAGAGGCCTGTCCTGGGTAATAACGGGACCTGGTGTTGGGGCCCTGCACAGAGGCCTGGGCTGGGGTCTCCCCATCTCCAGCTGTTTCCTTGCCAGGCGCATATGAGGTTCAGACTCAGGCTCTTGAGGCCCCTTCCCGCTCTGGCACCTCCCCGGTCTTTGTGACTCCCCTTACACCTGACACATTCCGGCTTCCAGAACACAGCTGTTGCCTCAGCTGCTTTGAGCTGCATGATCATCCTTGTAGCGGGCAGGCGCAGGGATGAGCCGCCCCCTCTGCCCCCACGGCACATTTGAGGAAACAAGGCTCAGGGCTGGTGGCACTGGGGCCAGAAGACGAGGGTTGTGGCTGGCACTCCTCTCCCAGCCACAGGGCCACCAGGGACTGGAGGCCTGACCTAACTTTCCCCTCACCCCCCCAGGAGCCGGGCTGGGTCCCGTAAGCGGCCGCTGACCCTGCTGCAGCGGGCAGGGCTGCTGCTGCTGCTAGGGCTGCTGGGCTTCCTGGCCCTGCTGGCCCTCATGTCTCGCCTGGGCCGGGCTGCGGCTGACAGCGATCCCAACCTGGACCCGCTTATGAACCCTCACATCCGTGTGGGTCCCTCCTGAACCCTTGCTTATGGCTGGGCCAGCCTAGGACCTGAGGGCCTGAGGAGGGGGGTAAAGGAGGGCATCTGAGGGGCCCTTCTCTGTTCCTCTCTCTCTCGCCTGAGACACTAAGATCCCAGACCCAAAGTCAAGTTCACCAGAGTGGTTGCAGGCTAGGCCCGGGGTCCCTGCAGATCAAGCATTTGACCTGCTCCTCCTGGGTCTCCAGCTTCCCCCCTCCTCCCCATTCTTCCCGCCGACCAAAAGGAGCCAACAGGTGGAAATAAATGATAGACTTTATTAAAACACTCGAAGCAGCCTTTTCCTTCCCCCTTCTCAGCCCGGGTCCCAGGCTTCAGTGGCTCTCTTCCCGGTACTGGATGGCGAGAAACTCCAGGGACAGGCGGTTGAAGAACATGGCCCCATTGAGCACTGGGCAGAGGAGAGAGCCCCCGTCAGCCTTGCCTGGCCCCTCCTTGCTGTGTCTCTGCATTCCAAAGCTGCTCCCTCCCCCTGAGTCCACCTCCCTCCCCTACTCACTCAGGATGGTCAGGGAAAAGCATCGAAGAAACTTGTCATATGTCATCTCAGCATAGAGTGACCCCATGGCGGCCCAGCAGATGCTGATCACCTGGGAGAACTGTAGGCCCCATCCCGTGGGAGAGTGGCCCCTGACACAACAGTGGGGTTTCCATCAGCCCCTGGGCCTCCCCAGACCACCTTTTGAGCCCCCGCCCCGGCCTACCATCAGGACAACGGTGTAGCGGAAGCTCATGCGGTCATAGCGGTAGGTGACCCAGAAGTTGTGCACGTCGCTGGCAAAGACAGCCAGGTGTATGAAGAAGAGCACCATCGCAGCCATGGTGAGAATCATGCCTTGTGGGAAGAAGAGCACGGCCACACGGTCCCGCCACTGCATCATGGCTGGAGCACAGACTCAAGGAGGGCGGCAGAGCTTGAGCAGGCACACACTGTCCAGGAAGAGCAGCGGACCCCTCCGGTTCTAGAGCACCCAGGGTGGAATAGCTGTAGGATTCTAGAATAAGAAGGACATAATAGAGAACAAGATTCTAGAATATGGGCTGGTTCCGGCCAATACAGGGGTGTTTGATGGATGGCCAGGGCAGCTCTGAATTGGTGGAGGGTCCCGGGCTAAACGTATAGAGCAGGGGGCCCTGTCTTGCGGAGGAAAGGACAGCACTCCTCATGCCAATTTGTGCTCCGGTGTGAGTCTTCTCACTGAGCCTGCAACATGTCCACGCAGGAGGTAGCGTGGTCACATTCCACAGATGAACTTGGATCCAGAAAAGGGGAGGGCCGTGTAGATCCTCAGCGCATCTTAGGCGAGTGCGAGATCAGGTGTAGTCTCATCTATTCAAGTCTCTCCAGTGTAACTGGAGGGTGTAACCAGGTGAGGGCAGGCCTGGGCTGGATCACAAGCTCCAAGTATGTGTTCAAATGCCTGATGGAAGGGAAGGGACAGTGGATCCTCTGTAGCTGTCCTGGGACCTTCCCACACCCTCCCCAGGCACAGTCTGGAGAGCAACTGGCTTTTTCATCTTCTCCCAGATGTTCTTCGAACACATGATGCTGACCAGCTCTTCCCTCTGCGACCTTCCCGCACTTAGCATCTTCACACGTATCGCCTCTACCACGCCAGGAGTCCCAGGAGAAAACGGATTGGTGGCACAAAGCCTATTTTACACACTGACCTGGGGCACAGAGAGGGATTGTCTGCTCAAGTTTTCACAGTAAGGGACTTGGTACTGAGACTAAGATCCAATTCTACCCAAGGCTCTAGAATGGGCAAGAACAGAAGCCAAGAAAAGAACGTTGTACATGTGAGAGGTGAGAACTCCAGGAGTGTCAACAAAATAAGACCGAAAACTGGCCCAAAATGGTGTAGAGGGACATGCAATCTCCCAGGAACTAAAGTAGAAAAAGTTGATTTTGAACTTGGCCAGCCCCATTGCCTCCTGCCTGACTGTCCCAGGTCTGGCCAAGATCTGAAATCTCCTGCCTTTGGAAGGAGTAAGGTTAGAGCCTGACCCCATCAACCATGGTTGCTGCCCAGTGACATTAATCACGAAACCCTCAGACCTCATCTTAACACATTGAAGGGGTGATGCCTGATCCCCTGCAGGGGTTCACACTGTGGAAATACTTGTTCACACTTTAGTTTTCATTTGAATACAGATGAACTTTTGTTTTTTGGTTAGGTCTCCTACCTCAATGCCATTTTAAAAAGTTATCCAAGTAGAGTATGTTCTTGAGGAAGATTTGCATGATACACAAGCATACAGAGGAATCTTCCTCCACACCCCTCCCTCCACAGAAGTAACCCCTTCAACAGCTTAGTGAGTGGGCATCTTTTGAGACCCTTCTTGATGTAACTTCATATACCTGCACGCATGTATCTACATGCGTAATTAAAAAAAACCACGCCATGCATACTGTTAAAATATAACTTTTAAAAAGTTATGGGACTTCCCTGGTGGTCCAGTGGCTAAGACTCCGTACTCCCAATGCAGGTGGCCCGGGTTCAGTCCCTGGTCAGGGAACTAGATCCCACATGCCACAGCTAATACTAGGCACAGTCAAATAAATACATATTTTAAAAGTTAAAAATATACTTAAAGAATAATCACATAACTAAGATTTATTAACTCATCAGTGAAGGGGTTCCCCCTCATGTAATGCATCATGAGGAGCTAGATATTGATAGGCATTTAAAGAAGAGTGTTAGGACATGATTTCTAGATACAAGATTGGTTGATGTCCTACAGGGCAATAAAAACAAAATTTTGAGATTATTTTTCCACTGGATATTTCCACTGGAGATGTTTCACATCTCTCCAACACTATCTAAATAGCAAGATCAGACAAATGTACACTCCTATGGGTAATTAAATAGTCCTTGGGTGGGCAGTCCCATCACTTCATGGCAGATAGATGGAGAAACAGTGGAAACAGTGGCTGACTTTATTTTTCGGAGCTCCAAAATCACTGCAGATGGTCACTGCAGCCATGAAATTAAGACACGTACTCCTTGGAAGGAAAGTTATGACCAACATAGATAGCATATTAAAAAGCAGAGACATTACTCTGCCAACACAGGTCCGTCTAGTCAAGGCTATGGTTTTTCCAGTGGTCATGTATGGATGTGAGAGTTGGAATATAAAGAAAGCTGAGCACTGAAGAATTGATGCTTTTGAACTGTAGTGTTGGAGAAGACTCTTGAGAGTCCCTTGGACTGCAAGGAGATCCAATCAGTCCATCCTAAAGGAGATCAGTCCCGGGTGTTCATTGGAAGGACTGATGTTGAAGCTGAAACTCCAATACTTTGGCCACCTGATTCAAAGAGCTGGCTCATTGGAAAAGACCCTGATGCTGGGAAAGATTGAGGGCAGGAGGAGAAGGGGATGACAGAGGATGAGATGGTTGGATGGCATCACCGACTCAATGGACATGGGTTTGGGTGGACTCCAGGAGTTGGTGATGGACAGGGAGGCCTGGCGTGCTGTGGTTCATGGGGTCGCAAAGAGTCGGACATGACTGAGCGACTGAACTGAACTGAACTGAACTGCCAAAGAATAAATAAAGTGATTTCCATTCCACCCCAGACCCCCAACCCATCATGTTTCAAAGACCACACTGAAAAGTCTTTTTCTCCTTTTTCTTCCATTCAAACTCAGTGTGTCTCAATTTGAACTCCCAAGTCTTTCCTTACCTTCAGCTCTTTACTTCAGTGAACAGCTGTACATTTGTCCCAACCAGAAACCTGAGAATTATCTTCAACACCTCCACCTAACCACTCAAGGCAGAGCATTTCAACAGTCACTTGAAGAAACAAAGTGTTAGTCTTTCAGTAGGGCATGGGCTGTAGCCTGGCCAGGTTCCTCTGTCCATGGGATTTCTTAGGCAAGAATACTGGAGTGATTTGCTATTCCCTTCTCCAGGGGATCTTCCCAACCCAGGGATGGAACCCAGGTCTCCTGCATTGCAGGCAGATTCTTTACCACTGATCTTCCAGGGAAGCCTTATCAGTGACTTAAGATCTACCAAGTGTGTCTTCTCAGGGTATAACAGGAGTTCTCAAACTTCAGTGCATCAGAATTACTTAAAAACTTAAAAAAAGAAGCTAGGTCTGAGGGGGGCCCCGAGTCTTTACAACTCGCCACAGGTAATTCTGAAGGCTATTCTGATGCGCGTCAGAGGACCAGGCCATGAGAAACACTTCCCTTGAGGCACCGTGGTTGTCCTTTAGTCCCTAAGTCGTGTCTTTGAGACCCCATGAACTGTAGCCCGCCAGGCTCCATGGGATTTTCCAGGCGAGAATATATGCATTTAATCCTCACAGTCCCCTTGTGAACTATGTACCCCGATATTAAGAATGAAGGAAAATGAGCTGCTGCCCGCCCTCTCTCCCAACAACAAGGCAGTGGCAGGATGCCAGGCACAGGCTTTCTGGCTCCACTGGCCCACGCTCCCTCCACTGCATCTAGGGACACAGGGTGGAAGCCACGACTCGTCCTCCTTCCGGGAAGACAGCGACCCAACCAGTTTCGGAAAATCTTTCCATCTGAGAAGCTGGCGGGGAACCCAGGGCTCTCCCGGAACCTCTGAGCTCGGGGAGAAAACATGCGGGGGGAACTCTAGTCTCGAAGGACTCGAGGCTGCAGGGGGACGTTTCACCTGAAGGACTGCCTCCTTGCAACAACTTTATGGCTACCGGAAGTGCCCCCTCCCTGTCCCCTGCCCAGCCTCACGCCTGTGGGCTGCGCTTGGAGTCATGGCGGCGGCAGCCGCTGCGCCTGGCCCAGGGTCTGGACCTGGGGACTCCCCGGAAGGACCCGAGGCAGAGGCTCCAGAGCGTCGGCGTAAGGCGCACGGAATGCTGAAGCTTTACTACGGCCTTTCAGAGGGGGAGGCGGCGGGACGCCCCTCGGGGCTGGACCCCTTGGACCCTACAGATCTCAATGGGGCGCACTTCGACCCGGAAGTATACCTGGATAAGGTGTGTGTAGGGGGAGGGGGAACAGGCCCCCGATATATTACGCCCCAGATCATGCCTCCGACTTTTTGCGGGGGTGTGGGAGGAAGGGTTCATAAAAGCAAGACAGCTCTGGGCGGAGCTGTAGGGGCAGAGCTGGAGGATAAGGGGGCGTGGGCAGACTTGAACTGGCCTGAGGTGGTGTGAAGTCTGAGGTCTCCGGGGCTGATGTTCAGATAGACCCGAAATAGGGGGCGTGTCCCAGGCGCTGACTGGCATAGGAAGGACTAGGACTTGCTCAATCTGAGGATTTGAAATGCTGACAAACCTCAAATAGTGTCTAACCTGGTAACTCTTGAGCTATGCCACTTATAGTTTCCTTGTCTGAAATTCTTGACAGGGGTGGGATCAGGATTTTCTTGCACCAAAAGCCTACCAGTTGGGGACATGAGTGCCCCTCTGTCCTGGACACTAACCACCTAATTTCCTCCAGCTGCGTAGAGAGTGCCCACTGGCCCAGCTGATGGACAGTGAGACGGACATGGTGCGGCAGATCCGGGCTCTAGACAGCGACATGCAGACCCTGGTCTATGAGAACTACAACAAGTTCATCTCAGCCACAGGTGATTCCTACTGGGACACAAATCCTCACAGCCCCACAGCCCCTAGTTCCTCCAGTGTTGGGGAAGCCAGCAGAGGGTTTAGACAGAGCAGACGCAGATTATGGTCCTGCCCTGATGCGAGCCCACTCTCATCTCTCTCTCTCTCTCAGAGCTTTTGTGGTTTGATAACCATTGAGGTAATAACTGTTCTCAGAGGGTTGTTTTGTCCCCTCAGAGGGACCAGAGGGGAGAAAAAGATAAAATGAAATTTCAAAAAGAAATTAATTTATCTGAAGCACTTAGAATCTCTGACACTACGGACGCCTCAGTAACAGTTTCTTTCCTCAGTGGTAGCTTTCTTCGGTGTTTCAAGTCTGTCTCAAGAATGGGCTTATCTCTCTCTTTTCTTCTTTCTCTCTCTTCTTCTTTCCTTTCTTCCTCTTTCCCCTTCCTTTCTTTTTGTAAATGAAGCAAAGAGACAGAAAATGTATGTCATTAAGGGACAAAGATCATGTAAAGGCTTCCCCCCACCCCCTTGTCTTCCCTTTATTCTCTGTTCAAGACAGTGCTAGACAGTGTTCAGCTTTCATCCACGCTAGCTTCTGTCCTGTGTTGGGGAAATGTACTGCTCAGACTTCTGTAATAATTTTGGACTCACATGTACTTAATCCTAGAGGCAGATCTTGTGGGTCTCCCTGCAGTGTATATTATCTTTACTCTGAGTGAAATGAAATGAACAGAAGAATGGGGTGACCGGACTTTTGTTTTAAAAGGACCCTTCTGTCCCCTGTTGAAAGTAGACTATAGGGAGGCAAGGATGGTAGAGACACCCATTAGAAGGCTGTTTTAACAGTCCAGGCAAGATGCTGGTTGTATGGACCAGGGTGGATGCAGTGGAAAAGTAGAATGGCTCAAGATTCTTAAAAGTTTGTTAGTTGAGGGATCTGGAGTTCAGAGAAGGCTGGAACTTGAGATGCAAGTGGAACAAGTTGAGATCTAGGGAGGGAGTGTACAGAGAGAAGAGGTCTGAGGACTGAAGCCTGGGGGCATCCTAAGATTTGGAAGTCACGAAGAAAAGGAAAATCTCACAAATTTTCTTTTTCAACAGAGGAAACATTTGAGAAAGTTTGAGAACAACCAGGTCCCTGGGTGTCTTAGAAGATAAATGAAGAAAAGCATTCTGAGAAATTGATACGCTTGATCAGTATGTTAGCTCATGGAGTGCTCATCAGTGGTGCAAGAGAGGGAGAAACTACAGAAGCAAGGTCCTCAGGAAAGAAAGAGGGGATTGAGCAGTGTGCATGGGAGAGGTTCGCCTTAAGACAAGGTCAGGAGCCCGTCTGCTGTAGCAGGAGGGAAAGCAGACTATGGCCAGAGCCGGTCAGGTGCGTAGGTGTGATAGAGTTTAACTAGAGACTTTCCAGAGCACATTAAGGAATCTTACCTTTATCTAAAGCATACTTAGCTAATTAAGCTGTTATGATTTGATTTTGTTTTGAAAAGATCCCTCTAGCTCCTAGCTGCATTGGAAGGAATAGATTGGAGAAGTGGTTAGACTGAGGCCATTTCAGTTGTCCAGACCAGAGATTCTGGGAGCTTACTCCAGGATGATAATGGTGGAGATGGACAGTGATGAGTAAAGTGAGAAGTGTTAGGGGCAACATAGACAGGACATAGTGTTGAGGAGCTCTGACTAAACAGAATGTCCTAGTTTCAACTTGAACACTGGATGGCAGATGTGGTGCCCGAGAAACTGCAAGAAGATCTGGTGTAAGAGTGGAAACATAACGAGCTAGGTTTTTTGTTGTTTTTGTTTTTAAGGGGAATAAGGCATGACATGAACCTGGAAGAGCCTGTGGGGCCACATCAGGAGGGCCCTTTGTAGCCAAGATAAGAAGGATTTTGCTTTTGATCTTAAGAACTCTAGAGATACTTCATGCAAACAGTAACCAGAAGAGAGTTGGGATAGTAGTACCAATTCCAACAAAATAATATATAAGACAAAAATTGTTACTAAAGAGAAAGAAGGACATTTTATAATTATGACAGTCAGCTCATTAAGATATTAACAAATCTAAACACTTACGGACCTAAAAACAGAATTCCAAGTACATAAAGCAAAATTGGATAGAATTAAAGACAGAAAAAGAAATTCAGCAATAATAGTTAGAAATGTCAATATCCCACTTTCAAAAATGGAGCGAACAGTTAGAAAGAAAGCAAGAAAATAGGAAGCTTAAACAGCACTTACTCAGAGTTTAAACTGGGACTCTGTGACAATCTAGAAGGGTGGGATCGGGTGGGAGGTGGAAGGGAGGTTCAAGAAGGAGGGGACATATGTATACTTATGGCTGATGCATGTTGATGTATGGCAGAAACCAGCACAATACTGCAAAGCAATTTACCTTTCAATTAAAAAATAAATTAATTTTTAAAAAAACCATTTAAACCAAATAGACCTAACAGGCACATACAAAACCCTCTCTTGCTTGCAACAACAGCAGAATACATATTCTTCTTAAGTGTACATGGAACATTCTCCAGGATAGACCATATTGTAGGCCATACAAGTCTCAATAAATTTAATAGGATTGAAATCAAGTGATTAGTGTTCTCTGAACGTAGTGGAATTAAATTATAAATCAATAACAGAAAGGAATTCAAGAAATTTTCAACTTTGTCAAAATTAAACAGTTTGCTCCTAAGTAACCATGAAATTAAAATTCACTTACTCCTTGGAAGGAAGGTTATGGCCAACCTAGATAGCATATTTAAAAGCAGAGACATTACTTTGCCAACAAAAGTCCTTCTAGTCAAGGCTATGGTTTTTCCAGTGGTCATGTATGGATGTGAGAGTTGGACGGTGAAGAAAGCTGAGCGCCAAAGAATTGATGCTTTTGAACTGTGGTGTTGGAGAAGACTCTTGAGTCTCTTGGACTGCAAGGAGATCCAATCAATCCATCCTAAAAGAGATCAATCCTGGGTGTTCATTGGAAGGTCTGATGTTGAAGCTGAAACTCCAATACTTTGGCCACCTCATGCTAAGAGTTAACTCATTGGAAAAGACCCTAATGCTGGGTAGGATTGGGGGCGGGAGGAGAAGGGGACGACAGAGGATGAGATGGTTGGATGGCATCACCAACTCGATGGACATGGGTTTGGGTAGACTCCGGGAGTTGGTGATGGACAGAGAGGCCTGGCGTGCTGCAATTCATGGGGTCGCAAAGGGTCGGACACGACTGAGCGACTGAACTGAACTGAACCAATGTGTCCAGGAAAAATCACAAGGAAATTAGAAAATGCTTTGAGATGAATGAACATGAAAACAACATTCCAAACCCTATGAGATGAAGCAAAAGCAGTTCTCAGAGGGAAATTTATAGCTGTAAATGCCTACATTAAAAAAGAGACAGGACTTCCCTGGTGGTCCAGAGGCTAAGAATCTGCCTGCCAGTGCAGGGGACATGGGTTCTACCCCTGGTCCAGCAAGTTTCCACATGCCTTGGGGCAGCTAAGCCTGTGCGCCACAACTACCGAAGCCTGTGAGCTCTAGAGCCCATGCTCTGCAACGAGAGAAGCCGCCTCAATGAGAAGCCCACGCACTGCAACTAGAGAGTAGCCTCTGCTCAGCACAACTAAAGAAGGCCTGTGCACAACGAAGACCCAACAGAGCCAAAAATAGGGATCTTAAATCAATAACCTACTACCTGAGAAAGTAAGAGGGAAAAAGTGCAAACTGAACCCCAAACAAGTAAAAGTCAGGAAATGATAAAGATTAGAATTAAGACCATAGAAAACAATAGAGAAAATCAGTGAAACCAAAAGTCGGTCCTTTGAAAAGCTCAACAAAATTGACAAACCTAGCTAGACCAAGAAAATATGAGAGAATATTCAAATTACTACAACCAGGAATGAGAAAGGGGATGTTACTACCACCTGTACAAGTATAAGACTTGTACATTGAAAACTAAAACAGTGTTGAAAGAAACTAAAGGATACCTAAGTAAATAGAAAGATGTCCTATATTCATAGACTGGAAAACTTATTTAATATTTAATGTGGCAATACTTCCTAACTGATCCACAGATTCAGTGCAGTTCCTATCAAAATTCCAACTGCCTTTTTTTGCATAAATTGACAGTTCAGTTCAGTCGCTCAGTCGTGTCCGACGCTGCGACCCCATGAATCGCAGCACGCCAGGCCTCCCTGTCCATCACCAACTTCTGGAGTCCACCCAAACCCATGTCCATTGAGTCAGTGATGTGTAAATTGACAAGCTGACCCTAAAATTTGTAAGGAAATGCAGGAGATCCAGAATAGCCAAAAAAATCTTGAAAAATAACAAAGTTGGAGAACTCACATTTCCTGGTTTCAGAATTTACTACAAATCTATAAAATCAAGACAGTATAATATTGGTATAAGGTAAGCTTTCAGATTAATTGAATAGAATTTTTTTGTAATAACTAATTTATTAGTAATTATAAATAATAGCAGCTTTGACTGGCTAATACTAGACAATATTGTTTAAAACCACTGATTGAAGTGCTTAACATATATTAATTCTTACACATCTATGAAGTAGTTAACTATATATCCATTTTACACATGGGGAAACAGGTAATGAGATGCTAAATAATTCAGTCAAAATTTTATAGGTAAGACACAATGTTTAATGACTTGTTTCAAACACAAAGCAAATCTAAAACTAACTTTAAAAAAATCAGGTTTTTTGTCCTAGTACCTGTAGTAGCTTTTGAAAGAACTACCTGTCTATAAAAGATAAACATTATTATGCATAATAAATAAATTCCTAAATGGATCATTTTTATGTTTGAACATTACTTAACAAGTGAAAAATAAAACCATTAACAATTAGAAAGTAGACAAATAGATTTTAAAAAATATTGCCATAAAGGAGAAATAATAATTTAAGAAAGTGTAGCAGGCTCAGTGGTAAAGAATCCATCTGCCAGTGCAGGAAACATGGGTTCTATCCCTGGTCCAGGAAGATCCTACATGCCACAGAGGAACTAAGACCGTGTGCCACAGCTACTGAGCCTGTGCTCTAGAGCCCGGGAACCGCAACTACTGAGAACCTCGTGCCACAACTGCTGGAAGCCTGCACACCCTCGGGCCCGTGCTCTGCAACGAGAGAAGCCCAAGCACCGCAACAAAGAGTAGCCCCCACTTTCCGCAGCTAGAGAAGAGCCCGAGCACAGCAAGGAAGAGCCAGCGTACTTTTCAGTTTTGATTTCCTTTTTGATCCAATAGTTGACAAGAATGAGGGTTTTCTTTAAATAATGGGATCTTTTTACTTTCTAGTTTTGTTATTAATCTCCAGTTTCATTGCTTTGTAATCAGAGAATGCTTTCTGTACCATTTCAGTTTCTTTTGTAGATTTATTGAGATTTCCTTTAGGACCTAATACATGGTAAGGTTTTGGTGTATTATGGAATCTTGAAAAGAATATAAATCAAGTAGGTCTTCCATATTATGTTATTTAGGTCTTCTGTAGCTTCATTTGGCTCTTGTCCTTCTGATCTGTCATGGGTTGACGGGAGTGGATTCAAGTCTCCTACATAGATATGTTTCAGTTTCATCCTCATTGCTGTATGTTACACATATTGATGGTGAGTTCCAGAGTGGAGTTAGGAAAGTCAGTTGAGAAATGCTAGAAGTATTTAGACAAGAAATGATAGTGGCTTGGAAGGAAAATGTTGGAGATAAATCTTACACAGCTTGCTGATGGACTGAATGTAGGATAAAGGAGAGATAAAAATCAAAGATGACTCTTAAGAAATGATGAGGAGCCAGAATGGAAAAGATTAGTGGAGGAACAGGTTTGGGGAGAGTCAAGAATTCTGTTTTGGACCTGTCATATTTGAGGTGCCCATTTGCCATCTGCATCAAGGTGTTAAATAGGTTGTTAGCAGGGCTCTGGTCAGGCCCAGAGGCAGAAATGTCTGAGCCATCATCATCACACCGGAAGGGGTCCATTCACTTTGCAGATCTGAAAGGAGTTGATGTTTACTTGTATTTTCTCTGTGAAGTGTGAATCAGGGTCACCATTTGAGAGTTGGGGACATGTATTGGAGGTTTGAGTACTGAGGAGAAAATGTTAGTTTGGAAAATGGGAACACAGACTCACCTGAGGGATGACTAACCAATATGCAGTGCTGATTTGGGACCTAAGCCCTATTCAGTAACATTAAAGGGAGGTGAGTTGGTGTGATTTTGTGGTTCATTTTCAACTGTTCCTTCTTAGGGATTGCTAATTGGGCTTAACCTGTGGTAGGGTCTTGCTGACCAATGATGGGAGTCAGGGATCAAGAGAGGCAAGGGGGCTTGCAAATGGGTGATGATGCTGGTGGGGGCCCACTGATTCTAAAAGGAGTGAGGAGGAAAGTGCAGCCATGAGAGGTATTGCAAGTAGTGACCAGAGGTTGGGCCAATGGGACTCGAGTTCCTGAAAAAGCCAAAGGAATTTTAGAGTGTGGTCCACAGGATGAGTGGTCTGAATTACAGAAGGCAGTGAGACTTGAAGCTGAGGTTTTATTTTTTTTTAATTTAAAAAAAAAATTTATTTTTGGCTGCTCTGCTGGGTCTTTGTTGCTATGCGAGAGCTTTGCCTAGTTGTGGCCAGCAGGGACTACTCTCCATTTCAGTGCACAGACTTCTCATTGAGGTGGTTTCTCTTGTTGGGGAGCACCAGCTGTAGGGCACATGGGCTTCTGTACTTGCGGCTCACGCACTCAGTAGTTGTAGCACTCTGGCTTAGTTCTCCTAGGATGTGAGATCTTCCCAGACCAGGGATCGAACCTGTGTCGCCTGCATTGGCAGGCAGATTCTTAATCACTGGACCACCAGGGAAGCTTTGAGGTTTTAGAGGAGGCAGTTCTTAGAGAGGGCAAGGAGAGGGTGGCATGGATGAGGCAGAGGCAGGAATTGATGGAGTTAAGGAGGTCAGCAAACAGAATCAGGAATGTCCTAAGCTTCATCCTTGTAGATGCTCAAGAAGGTGAAAGTGATCTGGAACTGAGAGGCATGGCAAAGAGGACAGTGGGATGGCAACAAGAAGGGGTATGGTTTGATGCCATGGTCTTCAAAGGTAGAAGAAGAGGCTGTGTAGGAAGTTTAAGGGGCCAAGCCCTGAGGCACCTAGGTGGAAAGGAAGAACAGCCTCTTTAGGTAGGTTTCTGTCAGGACTGAAGAGGAAAGGCCCTTCAGAGACGGTCAGCCATGTTCCAGAAGGCCAAGGGTTTGGAAGTCCAGAAAAAAGATAAGGGTGCACAAGTATTTACTCCCTGCCCTGTGCCAGGCAGGGTGCTGGGCATAGAGGATGCCCCTGGGACCCAGCGGACAGGTCCCTGTACCCTCCTTTGAATCTGGACATCTTCTGAGAGCAAAGACTGCGGCTTCATGGGCCATCTTCTCTCTGCATCCAAGCTTAGGGCACAAAAAACCTTTGGGGCACTGACATAACACCTCACCCTGGCTCCTAGTGACCAAGAACCACTGCCGCCCATTTCAAGCACCAAGTCATCAATGTGACCCTCCAGGAGTGAGCTCAGGAGCGTCCGGGGAGGGGGCGAGTGTATATGAGGGCACCCGGACCACGTGTCAAGCTGAGAGTCCCACCTGCGCCCCTAATCATCCGCCTTTCCCTCTCCTGCGCTCCTGTCCTCCCAGACACCATCCGGAAGATGAAGAACGACTTCCGGAAGATGGAGGACGAGATGGACCGGTTGGCCACCAACATGGCGGTGATCACGGACTTCAGCGCACGCATCAGCGCCACGCTGCAGGACCGCCACGAGCGCATCACCAAGCTGGCAGGTGGGCCGCGCCCCAGAGCCGGTGTTAAAGTGGGCCCCCCTTGAGGCTGACACCACCTCCGCCTGTCCCCCAGGGGTCCACGCGCTGCTGCGGAAGTTGCAGTTCCTCTTCGAGCTGCCTTCGCGCCTCACCAAGTGCGTGGAGCTGGGCGCCTACGGGCAGGCCGTGCGATACCAGGGCCGCGCGCGGGCCGTGCTGCAGCAGTACCAGCACCTGCCCTCCTTCCGCGCCATCCAGGATGACTGCCAGGTCATTACGGCTCGCCTGGCCCAGCAGCTACGGCAGCGCTTCAGGTGTGGGTCCTGGGCCACCATGCCACCGCCGCTGAACTCCCAGGTCTGCCCCTCCCTTACCCCCCCGAATTCTGTCTTCCTGCCCTTCACCTCCATCTCCCTTCCTGCAGGGAGGGCGGCTCTGGCACTCCTGAGCAAGCCGAGTGCGTGGAGCTGCTACTGGCCCTAGGTGAGCCCGCGGAGGAGCTGTGCGAGGAGTTCCTGGCGCATGCCCGAGGGCGGCTGGAGGAGGAGCTGAGAAGCCTGGAGGCTGAGCTGGGGCCCTCTCCTCCGGCTCCCGACGTGTTAGAGTTCACTGACCACGGTGGCAGCGGCTTCGTCGGTGGCCTCTGCCAGGTGGCGGCGGCCTACCAGGAGCTGTTTGCGGCCCACGGCCCGGCGGGCGCCGAGAAGCTAGCAGCCTTTGCTCGGGAACTGGGCAGCCGCTACTTCGCGCTGGTGGAGCGGCGGCTGGCGCAGGAGCAGGGCGGGGGGGACAACTCCCTGCTGGTGAGGGCGCTGGACCGCTTCCACCGGCGCCTGCGCGCACCTGGGGCCCTGCTGGCCGCTGCCGGCCTGGCGGAGGCCGCCACCGAGATCGTGGAGCGCGTGGCCCGCGAGCGCCTGGGCCACCATCTGCAGGGCCTGCAGGCGGCCTTCCTGGGCAGCCTGACGGATGTGCGGCAGGCGCTGGCCGCCCCTCGAATTGCTGGGAAGGAAGGCCCCGGCCTGGCGGAGCTGCTGGCCAATGTGGCCAGCTCCATCCTGAGCCACATTAAGGCCTCACTGGCTTCTGTGCACCTCTTCACCGCCAAGGAGGTGTCTTTCTCCAACAAGCCCTATTTCCGGGTATGGCCTGTCCCTGGGCATCCTTTTTTTTTTTTTTTTTCCTTTTTGGGGCATTCTTTTGCTCATCCTACATGTGGCTTGACAGCTCCAGGGCCCTCAGTCTTTGCCCCACGCCGACTGGATGTGGTTTCAGGCTGTCTTGAAGACTGCCACAGCCTGGAGGGGTGGGGCAGGCTCTGAGGGCATTTGCAAGTAGGGTCCCCAGTGCAGGCTTTGCCCCCTTGCAGTCCCTGTTCCCAGCAGGGGAGCTGCTCTCGGGTGCTGGGAACAGGATGAGAGAGGCCAGGGCACTTGGGGTCCCAGTAGAATATCACTGGCAGCCTCTGCCTGGAAGAGGGGACCTGCTGTGTATCTAGGCCCCTCCTCCTCACAGGGCGAGTTCTGCAGCCAGGGTGTCCGTGAGAGCCTCATCGTGGGCTTCATCCGCTCCATGTGCCAGACGGCTCAGAGCTTCTGCGACAGCCCGGGGGAGAAGGGGGGTGCCACGCCACCTGCCCTGCTCCTGCTCCTCTCCCGCCTCTGCCTGGACTACGAGACGGCCACCATCTCCTACATCCTCACCCTCACCGATGAACAGTTTCTGGTGCAGGTGAACTGCTAGCTCATAGCAAAGTGGGGGGTGGTGATGCTAGGAACACAGGAGACTGGTCAGTGCCCTCACAGTTAGGGCTGCCTGTGCCCAATTCAGCCTCTCCCTTGCCCAGCCTGTGCCCAGCTCCTGGTGGGCACTGGCTGCAGAGCCTGCCCCCAGTACCCACTGACTGCCTGTCCTCTGCATCCGTGGCTCAGGACCAGTCTCCAGTGACACCTGTGAGCACACTGTGTGCGGAGGCCAGGGAGACGGCACGACGACTGCTGACCCACTACGTGAAGGTGCAGGGCCTGGTCATATCGCAGATGCTGCGCAAGAGCGTGGAGACGCGGGACTGGCTCAGTACCCTGGAGCCTCGGAACGTGCGTGCTGTCATGAAGCGGGTGGTGGAGGACACGACAGCCATCGATGTGCAGGTGCTCTGCCCCAGGCTGGCCGGCGGTGTCAGGGAAACAGCCCTCTAAGGATCAAGACAGCTGGGGTCAGGCAGTGCCTGCATCTCTGGCCTCCTTCCGCCTCAGCCATGCTGGCATCATCACCCCCATTTCACCTCAGAGGAGGCAGCTGAGGCCCAGAGTCACCCGGGAAATCAGGGCAGGGTTGACACTGAAGATTGGGCCTCAGTACCAACTCATGTTCCACCTTTGCTGCACTCCACTCGTTCTGTAAATAATGACTGGGTACCAGCAAGGTACAGCCCCTTTCCCCCCCACCTCCCCCAACTACCCTGTGTTTTTTTTTTTTATAACATGTGATTCTTGTAACATATGAGTGTAACTTAGGGCATCCTTGGTGGGCTGGAAGTTCCCCATGCTCTGGCCTCCTTGCAGTTCCTCCTTCTGCCGCCAGGTGGGGCTCCTGTATGAGGAGGGTGTTCGGAAGGCCCAGAGCAGCGACTCCAGCAAGAGGACCTTCTCGGTTTACAGCAGCTCCCGGCAGCAGGGCCGCTACGCACCCAGCTATACACCCAGGTCTGGCTGATAAGGGTAGCCCAACGCGGGGGGTGGGGGGGAGTGATGGAAAAAGGAAGACTGGGGTGTGCAGGGGTGGGCTCTGATTGCTTGTCTCCCCCCATCCAGTGCCCCAATGGACACCAACCTCTTGAGCAACATTCAGAAGCTGTTCTCTGAGCGTATTGACGTGTTCAGCCCTGTGGAGTTCAATAAGGTTCGAGTTCCCCAGTGACCCTACCTTCCCTGGGCCCCTTGGGAAGGTTGGCCGAAGCAGCCCCACACTGGCCCCAGGAAGCCCTGGGACGCAGTCCCCTCGTCTCTGTTTCTGGGAAATGTGTCTAGGAGCGAGTGCTCACCCAGCGCCCCACTGTGACCATGTCATCACCCTCGGCTTTGCCCTGGGTGTGCTCCAAGCCTGCGTCTGAGAGATCACCTGGTCTACCTCTTTGGCTCTTGTTCTTACGCCCTCCATAGTCTTAGGTCCTCCCCAGGGATTGCTGTTCATTCCATGATCTCTGCCCCCACCATGCCCGTGCCCAGGGACCTGGTGCTCTCCCTGCAACGTAGTAGGCCTTTCCCCTAAGTCCATGCTGACCGCATCTCTGCCTCAGAACGCCGGGCCCTCGTTGTCTGCTCCCGTCCAGGTGATGAGGCCGACATCCTATTTCCCTCTTACTTGGGTTCGGGGACTGTGCTACCCCATCACAGCTACTGGCATGTTACTGGCTCCCTGGGCCCCGCCCGGAACAGGGGCGCCTTCAGGGGTCCGGTTCCCCTCCCCAGCACCTGCCGCAGTGGCTCTGTATCCCCGTGTCCCTGCGCGCAGGTGTCAGTGCTGACGGGCATCATCAAGCTCAGCCTGAAGACGCTGCTGGAGTGCGTGCGCCTGCGCACCTTCGGGCGCTTCGGGCTGCAGCAGGTACAGGTGGACTGCCACTTCCTGCAGCTCTACCTGTGGCGCTTCGTGGCCGATGAGGAGCTCGTGCACCTGCTGCTGGACGAAGTGGTGGCTTCAGCCGCCCTGCGCTGCCCGGACCCCGTGCCCATGGAACCCAGTGTGGTTGAGGTCATCTGTGAGCGCGGCTAGGCTCCTTCACGGTTACACGGGCTGGCCCGGTCGCCCCAATGCCCCCATCGCCTGGTCTCCTGCCCCGGCGGCCCTTCCCCTCGAGCTCCGCCTGCTGCCTAATAAAGTCGTGCTGCCTCCTCCTCTCTGTCGCTTGCGGCGAGGCGGGGCGGGACTTGGAGCACTGGGGTGGAGCTCTGAGCTTGCCTGAGACGGCAGAGGCGGCTTTGGAGGCGCTCACGTTGGTCTCACCCCCGAGAACCGATTGGCTGACCCGCTGGGCCCACGATGGGCCGGGGGCGGGTCCATTTCAAGACCTCGGGACAAAAGCGGTCGCTGTCCGCTGCCCAGACAGGTGCAAGCCCAGCTGGGCTCGGTCCTCCTCGGCAGCCCGCCCATCTCCCGGGGGATGGGGTGGGCTGTGTTTCCTTGACAGACGTTTGAGAGGTTCCAAGCCCCAGCGCAGCGGAGACCATGGCTCCTCCTCAGGGCTCTCGGGCCCCGCTGGAATTCGGAGGACCCTTGGGTAATGGGGCAGAGAGGGGGGGTGCTTAAGGCCTGAGACTTAGAGGGAGAACTGGAGGGTTGAGCTGTGAACAGGGATCTGAGGGTGAAAGACTGAGGGTTATCGGGAGGTAGTGGGATCTAGGGGTTTGCAGGGGAGTGTCTGGAGAAGGGTTTGTGCAGTGGAGGACTGGGCCGACTGGGGGAAACAGGAGCGGAGTCCTCGAGGGGAGCAAGGGCTGAGAACCGGATATGGAAGACGGCAGTGAGAATGCCCAGGGGTCCCTGGATACGACAGGGTGCCTGTGGGGCTCAGGGAGAGCCGGAGAGCGGACCCCCACGCGATCGCCCCCTTCCCCAGGCGCCGCGGCGCTGCTGCTGCTGCTCCCGGTCACTATGTTCCACTTGCTACTGGTGGCCCGCTCGGGCCCGGCGCGCCTCCTGGGCCCACCCCCCTACCTGCCGGGACTGGAGGAACTGTGGAGCCCGTGGGCGCTGTTGCTGTGTCTCACCTGGCTCGGCCTGCAGGCGGCGCTCTACCTCTTGCCGGCGCGCAAGGTGTGGCCTCAGCTCGCAAACGCGCGGGGGAGGCGGCGGAGGGCGGGGGCTCGGCGAGAAGGATGGGCCCCCTCAACTCTTATCAGAACCGCTTTGTGCCCGCAGGTGGCTGAGGGGCAGGAACTGAAGGATAAGAGCCGACTGCGCTATCCCATTAACGGTGCCTGGGGGCTGGGTCCTTGCGTGGAGCTGCGGGTTTGGGGGTGGAGCCCTCAGGCCCAATGGGAAGATCATGGAGATGGGCCCGCGACCCCAAACTCTTTATTTTGCGCCTCCTTTACGCCCAGGACAGATATAGGGGGTTTCACTGGTCCTTTCCACACCCCTCCTTCCTCCATTCCTAGCACTTGCTGCTACTCAGAGAAGTGGCTGAGGTGACCCTCCAAGAGCCCAAGTGTCTGATTGGCTAGGTCTGCGACCTCCCTGAGCTTTAGATTGTGTGTGTGTGTGTGTGTGTGTGTGTGTGTGTGTCTGTGTGTATATGTCTGATTGGCTAGGTCTGCGACCTCCCTGAGCTTTAGGGTGTGTGTGTGTGTGTGTGTGTGTGTGTGTGTTTAAGGGTGGGGGGCGGCGGAGGTGGAGGGTCTCAATCCCAGGACTCACCATGTGCTGCGGTTCAGGCTTCCAGGCCCTGGTGCTGACAGCCCTCTTGGTGGGCCTGGGGGTGTCAGCCGGGCTGCCCCTGAGTGCGCTCCCGGAAATGCTCTTGCCCTTGGCATTTGCGGCCACCCTCACCGCCTTCATCTTCAGCCTCCTTCTGTATCTGAAGGCTCTGGTAGCCCCTGCCTCGGCCCTGGCACCTGGGGGGAACTCAGGTGAGAGGAGCCCCAATTGGGTAAGGATAGAGGCAGATGGGGGTGCTGGCTTGCAACTTCACCCTCCATTATTCTCCAGGCAATCTCATTTACGACTTTTTCCTGGGACGGGAGCTCAACCCACGCATCTGTTCCTTTGACTTCAAATATTTCTGCGAGCTGAGGCCTGGCCTCATCGGCTGGGTATGCTGGGCATGGCTAAGTGGGCCTCCATCCAAGGGGAGGGGTGGGATGGGTGAGCAGGGCAGGGCAGGGCCTAAATTGTGCTAACATGTCATTAATCATTCCACAAATATTTGTTGAGTCCATCATGTGCTCTAAGCACTGCTCCAGGTACTGGGAGACAAAAGAAAAACATAGTTACAGGGAAGAAAAAAAAATGTCTTGTCTTCATGAAGCCTACATTCTAATAGGAATAAAATATGTCACATGTCAGGGGATGCCATGAGGAAAAAGCACGGAGGGAATTAGGAGAAACAATTTTAAATAAAGCCGTCAAGCGCAAAATCTATTTCGAAGAGATGATTCTGTGCTGCTAGAGATCAGAACGGTGCAGAACTTCAAACTTGTCAGTGGACTTAGCAACCTGTCCATCATTGGTGGCCTGTCTTGACAACAGGCCAACTGTGTTTTCTGTTTATAATCACCCATACTGGTCTGTGGTCATGATTTCCTGAAGGGTCTCTTGGGCAAGGTCCCCGTCACCCTGGAAACTGCTTCATCCAGAGGCAGGAGGAATGCTGAGTGCCCATCAGGGGCCTGGATCCTGGCCTTCGAGGCTATTTCCTCATGTGTGAAATGGAGTAAAGTAAGAGCTTCCTCCCAAGATTATGGTGAGGATTAGAATTGGTAGCCTGACAGCACCAAGCCCAGTGCTACCAGAATGGGGTGCTCAGTACAGATTCGATACCAGCTAGTCATTACTGAGCACTTACTATGGCCAAACACACCATGCTGAGCACAGCATACACATCATGTCCATGATTATCTCCATTTTCTACGTGGAGGTGGGAAAGGAGGCTTTAGAGAGGGTGAGCAGCTTGCCCAGGTGGCAAAGCTGAGATTCAAAACCAGGTCTGATTTAACTCTCAAGCCTGAAGTGTCCAGTTGCTCCCTATGCTGCTCTCCCAAGGGAATACTGCAGGACAAGGCAAGAAAAAACAGGTCAGGAAGTGGACAAATGCAGTCTCTGCCCCTAGGGACAGGGCTGGAGCCACTCAACACAGGCCTGGAGAGTTAGTGACGGAGAGCTGAGACAAGGGAACAGGCTGGTTGCTGCCTTTCCAGCCGCTGTCACCTTTGTAGAAATGGACTGGGGATGGACTGCTCTGTCTCACCCTCCACCTAACCCCCAGGTCCTCATCAACCTGGCCTTGCTGATGCAGGAAGCAGAACTTCGGGGGAGTCCCTCACTGGCCATGTGGCTGGTCAATGGCTTCCAGCTACTGTATGTGGGTGATGCCCTTTGGTACGAGGTGAGGCAGGACGGGGCCGGGGAGGCAGGGGAGGGTGCCTGAGGACTTTGTGGGGACTAAACCAGTGTGTCTGGGTCCTGTCCCTGCAGGAGGCAGTCCTCACCACCATGGACATCATCCATGATGGGTTTGGCTTCATGCTGGCCTTTGGGGACCTTGCCTGGGTACCCTTCACCTACAGCCTGCAGGCCCAGTTCCTGCTGTATCACCCACAGCCTCTGGGGTGGCCCCTGGCCTCACTCATCTGCTTCATCAATGGTCAGTCGGGAAGGAGCAGCATTCTCCTTCTCCTGTGGGTAGTGGGTCAGGGTCAGATGGAAGGCCCCTGACCGCCTGCTCATGCTTTCCCCCAGCTGTTGGTTACTACATCTTCCGTGGAGCCAATTCTCAGAAAAACACCTTCCGAAAGAATCCTTCTGATCCCAGAGTGGCTGGTGAGCTGGGTTTCTGGGGTGCCATGAGTGAGATGGGGCAGCTGGACTTCCAAGGGTTCCCCCATCCCGCTATGTCTCTCTCCAGACCTTGAGACCATCTCTACAGCCACAGGGCGACGGTTGCTGGTGTCCGGGTGGTGGGGTATGGTCCGCCATCCCAACTACCTTGGAGACCTCATCATGGCTCTGGCCTGGTCCTTACCGTGCGGTGAGTGATTTGAGAGGGGCCAAAAGTGTGTGTGTGGGGGGCCAAGGTAGAGGATGGCCAGTCTGGGTGAGGAATGGAGAATAGGGCTGCACCCCAGTGGAGGGTGTAATCAAGGAGCTGGGGATGCACTCAGGGTGTGGCTGGGGCAGACCTCTGGGACAGCCTAGCATGCTAGCTCTCCCTGCAGACTTTGGCCCTTTCAGCACTGAGCTGATGCCCCTGTGAGCCATTAGCGATGGAAACGTCTGTGAACTGGCAGGCTGGCTGAAAGGACAAAAACTCTTCCCCACAGGGGTGTTCCACCTGTTGCCCTACTTCTACTTCCTCTACTTCACTGTGCTGCTGGTGCACCGTGAGGACCGGGATGAGCGGCAGTGTCTGCAGAAGTATGGCCTGGCCTGGCACGAATACTGCCGGCGTGTGCCCTACCGAATTGTGCCCTACGTCTACTGAGGCGGCTCAAGACACCCCAGGTCGGGGCACGTGCCTGCCCAGCTGCCAGCTCACTTGGCACCAGGAGGCTGGATGCACCTGGGACACGAGGGCCTGCAGCCTACCCTGCCCTGAGCTCCAAAACACTGGGATGAACAGCCTGATAGGTGGCTGGAGCAAGGGGGAAATGAAGCCAGTACTCCAAAATGGAGTGAGGGGGCTGCTCTTCCTCCTTAGATAAACAGCTGGAATCCTTGGTGCTGCTTCTCTTCCTTTCTGGGGCCGGGCTGTTTAAAGACTGACTGGGTCAGCCCTGATCAAGGAGAAGAGTCTGGGGGGCGGTGGCATGAGAACTGCCACTCAGAAATGGGCACTGGCGACAGAGCAGACCAGTCACAGCTTTATTAATGACAAAGGGTCTCCAGCTCAGCCAGGGAGCTCCTCAATGAGAGTCCTCCGGGCAGGTGGTACGGGGCCCCCCCAAAGCTGCTCCAACTCCCCCGTGAGGGCTGCCACCTCCTCGGCCGCCACAGTGTGGGCTCGATGGGCCGTGGCACAGTCTAGAGCCAGGGGTGTGAGGGCGTCCTCATTTTCGTTGGTCCAAGACAGAAGGAATTGGCATTTCTTTCGGGCTCGGTAGAGGCGATCTAGTTCTTCGGGGGCCACAGCTTGTTTCCGGGCCCGGCCCAGGGTCTGCACCAGGTCCCCCAGTGCTGCCAGCGTGTAGCTTTTCTGGTTGGCCGGGGCCTCACCCAGCAGGATACGGGCGGCCTCGCGCATGGCACCTCGTGTGCCCAGAGGTCCGGGGGGATGCTCGCCTGCTTCCAGCACATGGGCTGCGGCCTGCAGGGCTTCCTCGGCAGAGGCAAAGACTTGCTGGGCGCCCAGGGCTCCGGAAACGCCGAGCAGCGTGGCACAGAATTCTGAGAGCAGCGCCTCGTCGCCGCCGTGATACAGGGCCAGAGTGTGTGCGTAGGCAAACAGCACGTTGGGCAGCTGGAAGCGCACGAGCGGCGACGCCCGGGCCCTGCTCAGGCTGGCCAGCGCGGGGATCCGGGTGGGCACGGCGGGAGAGCAGGGCCCGGGGAGGTCTCCAAGAACCAGCTCCACGGCCGCGAGCTCATCCCTCACGGGTTCCGGCGGCATCCTTGCGGGGGAGGGCTCCAGTTCCTCAGCATCACCGCTTGGGGCATCACCCAGCTCTTCCAGAAGCCGCGGCCCGGCCCCGCGACCCCACCACCATGGCCGCCACGGGGGCAGCAGCCGCCCGGCCTCGCCTCGGCTCAGCAGCCGCTCGAAGGCCACCTTCTCGGCCGGGGCCAGCCGCTCCCAGAGTCCTGAGAGGCCGCCGGGCGCCGGGCCAGGCCTGAGGCCTAAGTCGCCGGGCTCATCCTCGGTCTCACGTTGCTGACGCAGCCGGCGCAGGGCGGTGGCCAGGCGGCTGGGCGAGGCGCTGCGGCCGCGCAATTCTCCCAGCACCTGATCACGGTAGAACTCTTCGGCGCAGGTGCCATGCGCCCGGTAGCAGCGTAGCGAGCAGTAGGGCACGTTACAGCGAGGGCAGGTGTAGCGAGCCGGCTGGGCCTCCTCAGTGGGGCAGAAACCACAAGGCCCGGCCGGCTCCATGGCAACTGGCGCAGCACACCACCAAGGAACGCACACGCGCTGCAGATCGGACGTTTCCGGCGCTTCTCGGTTACTTCCGCCTTTTTGCGAGCCCGACGGAGCGCTTCGTCAAAGCGCTTCTCGGCAGTTTCCGGCCGCATTCGGAGGTCAAGCCACGCCCCCAACTTGACCCGCGATACGGCACAGGAGCCGTTGGTGAGGTAGCCCCGCCCTGCGCGGTGGGAGCGCAGGAAAAGTGCGTCTGCCGGGAGCTCGGTCGGTACCAGCCTGCCCCTTAGTGGTTACTTTTAGCATCATAAAGCGCTTTGGCAAAACCTAATCTTGACTAAACTTGAAGGACAGGGAAGCCTGGCGTGCTGCTGTCCATGGAGTCGCAGAGTCGGACACGACTGAGCGACTGAACTGAACTGACCTGACCTACTCTGGGCCACTAACTGTGCCAAGTCGATGGGAGATGAGGCGTCCCTGCGCTGGAGGGGCAGCCATTCTGCTAGGGAAGAGTGGGGTACTTAGCCTAGACAGGGTGTGTTGGGGGCACTTCTCCTCTTGAGGAAGCAACATTAACAAATATTTGAGCTCCTCCCTGACTTCTAAAGAAAATACACCGAAGAGCAAAATGAGACGGGGTACCTATCCTAATGGAGCTGAGTTTGTGGTAGACTGGGGGTGATGACTCACCAACTGTGCCAAAAGCTGTGAAGCTTCGATTTATGGCACCCCTGAAAGCTCTGGTTCTTTGGTGCCTTCTTAATCATATCCAGTCCCACAACTGGTCAGTTCTACCTTTAAAATACCTTTTTATCTCAATATGGATCATCTACTTCCCTACCAAGATCTGGATGGATTTGAAGAGTCTGCTCATTTTTGCATCCCCCCTTCCCAGGTGTAGCTAGCGGTAAAGAATCCGCCTGCCAATGCAGGAGACGCAAGAGACAGGGGTTCAAGCCCTGGGTCAGGAAGATCCCCTGGAGGAGGAAATGGCAACCCACTCCAGTATTCTTGCCTGGAAAACTCTTATGGACAGAGTCTGGCAGGTTACAGTTGCAAACAGCTGGACATGACTGAGCAACAGTGCACACACACCCACACTGCCCCTGGTGGTCCAAGCTACTTGTTCTTCAATTAGATGACACCAGCCTAACTGGTTTCCTTTTGCCAGCCCTCCAGAAAAGTCAGCCAGAGAAAGATTACAAGTCATATCCCAGCAGGCCTTTACTTAAAAACCCTGACCTGCATTTGGACTGAAACCAAACTCCTCTCCACATCTGACAAGACCCTGCAGGATCTGCTACACACCACCGCCGAGTTCTCCTGGCTGAAATTCACCGTCTTACCACTTAATCATTGCCTGTTTAAGGTCTCACACATCCTATCCTCAGAGACCTTCCTAGGGTAGTTATCTGTCCATCACTCCCTCTTTCATTACAGCACCCTGCTTACTTTCTATGGCCACAACACTTTTAACTGGTTTTCTTGCTTTCCTCACAAGACACTAAATTCCTAAAAGAGATGGGGCCAGTGTCTTTCTAGAAAGCTCACTATAAAAGACAAAAACAGCCAATACATTTGTGTACTTTTCTAGATGGCCGGAGCTGATCTAAACACTTTATATAGATCTGGGAGATGATGGCAGTGGACTTCTCTGGCAGTCCAGTGGCTAGGACTCAGTGCTTTCGAGCCCTGGTTGCCTGGTTGGGAAACCAGAATCCCATAAGCTGCGTAACAGTTATAAAAAAAAAAAAGCCAGCCAGTCAGTGAATAAATGGAACAAAGATCCAGACTCAAGACAGTCCAAGTCTAGAGCCCAATAGTATGCTGTATCCCAAGAACCAGGAGGTTCAAAAACCTTAGCAGAATGAACGAACGTGTATGCATGTGTTTCTAGGAAACTTCAATCAGCTCCAGATAACTCCAGTTCTAGAAACACTGAACCCATCAACCAAGCAACTTCACCTGTGAGGTCAATGATTAGGTTAGCAAAGCCAGTCAGGAAATCACAACAAATGATCACTGCATTGCCAATGTGATCAGGCAACCCTTTCTAAACCTAGGGTAGACCAGATTCCTGACCTGGCCTCCAGTAAGGCCACACCTGTTCCAAGTTCAGAGAAATACTAGACTGATATTCCCCAAAGGGCTGGCATCCGTGGTTACCAATTTTCGCAGGAAGTTTTTTTAAAACATGTTTACCACTCTTCCACTCCCATCCAGTCACTGAGTTCACAATGCCAAGAAACCAAAGTGAGGCCTGTTCATACCACTAGGCCTAGAAACCACGTTGTTCCCTCAGGCCCTGGAAATGAAGATGAAACAATGATATGATTGGGTTAAGTGGCTTTATTAGAGAAAGCCAAGATTACAGAGGAGTAAGCATTAGGAGTTAGCATTAGGGCCCTTCTTCTTGCCAAAGGTGGGCACGACATTGACAAAGCGCCGGTTGTACTGCATACGCCTCTTGGCCCTGCCCGTCTTCTTCTTCTTCTTCTCTTGCTTGGCCACCTGGGAAAAGGGAGGGATGATCAGACCTAGGTTGCCTCTTCTATGCCTTCCCTCTGGCTCATTGCCAAGAACGAAGAAACCAAACAGGGCAAGAGCCCAGGGTTTTGGCTTAGCTGTGCCAGAAAAAACAAAGTCCAAACCCCACCACTAACACTCTCACTTACCTTGGGAGTCTGACCTCTCACTTTTCCAGCACGGGCCAGGGAACCATGGACTTTACCTGTAGTGGGAAAGGAGGACAGCAAGCAGTTAGAACAAGAAGGCACCACCCAGCAAAATCCTTTTTCCCTCAACTTAAGCTTTTAAAGGCAAGATGGGCCCAAGAGGAAATGAAAACAAAGTCATACAGATTTGAACGCTGACCAAGAATGTCTAGTCTGGTACATTCTGGGGTGTCACTGCAGAATTTTCTAGCTCCTGACTAAACAAAGCCTAAGGAAGCTTCGGGAGATAGTGAAGGATGAGGAAGCCTAGTGTGCTGCAGTTCATGGGGTCGCAAAAAGTGGGACACACTTAGCGACTGAACGACAAACAGCACTTTGGTGATTTGGTCTGACCTCCCAGTTTTAGCGAGGAAACTAGGACACAGACAAGGGTCTACCTGGTAAGTGACTGAAACAGAACTACACTCTGGCTCAGTCTCCCATAAACGGCTCAAAAGTTCCTTCTGAGGGAGGTAAACAAGAGGAACCACCCTGAATTGAGGACACACTCCACACCCATAAGCTTACAAGCGGTTCAAAAGGCAGCCCTCCCCAACTCACCTCCAAGCATGCGGCCGGCTACTTCCAGAGTGCTTAGAGCCTCCACCCCACACTGGCCCAGAGTAGCCTCATCCTCTAGGGGCGTGCCAGCCAGGAGCAGGACCTGATCTTCTGGAGCGATGCCCTCCAACGAAGCTACATGAGCCTATGGAGAAAAACAAGGTTCAGCGTTCCCGCAAGGAGCGAGGATTAAGAACACACACACACACACACACACAAAACCCAGAGGACACCAGGGAGTCTTACCTTGATCTGAGCGACCGTCTCCTGGCCGGTCACCTCGAGAGTGTGTAGTTCCTGGGCGCGGACAAAGAGCTGCATGTTGCCGACTGAAAAAAAGATACAGAGAGGTGGCTTCTAAGAGAAGAAATACTCTGGGAGAGAGGAGGATCGGTAAATGGGTGGGCGGCCGGGGACGACTGCGCAGGGAAGTAGGTGGTCTCGGGGTCTCACGTGGGTTAAGGCCCGAACTGCCAGGGAGGACCGACGGGAATCAGCCCCAAGAACAGTCCCTCGTTCCCTGTTTTTCCCGCGTCTTCTAACCTCGAGGCCAGTCTGCTATTAAGTCCTTCCGATCCACCCGCAGCCCAACTCTTACCTAGATCGCGGACACCGCTGCCGCTACCGCGAAGATGGAGTCGAGGAAGAGGAAGGAGCGAGGGCGCGCACGTCCTCTCCGCCTGCTGCGTGCCACGTCACTGAGGAGCGACCGCCGAGACCTCTGATATTTGTACCGCCCGAAGTCGTTCTGGCTCCGCCTCTTTATGATTGCGCAGGCGCCTTCTCGGTCCTGGGGGCGGGGCGAACAGAAAGGGGTGGGACCAGGCTGGTTGCGCGCGCAGAAAGCTAGTTAGGTGGACAGTTCAAGATGTCGGCGGCTATGTTTCGGTTAGTGCTGCGGGGCTGGAGAACCGGTGTCTCGCCGGGCTGCGGATTACGGCGACTGGTGAGAGAGCTGATCCTTGAGCTGGGGGCAGAGGGCTAGGTGTGAGGCTCACTGTGTGCCTTGTAATCTAAAAACTGCGTCCCTTCCTAGGGGGCACTTTTCTGGAGCTCAGATACAAGATTGACAGAGAAGGTTGCAGGGCCTGGAGCGTATTTGCGAATGTGGGGCTTGAAATATGATTGGAGGACAACTTGAGTTAATTAAATTAACAGGATTGAAATATGATTGGAGGACATCTTGAGTTAATTAAGTTAACAGGATTGAAATATGATTGGAGGACAGCTTGAGTTAATTAAATTAACAGGACAACTTGAGTTAATCAGCACATCCGACTCTGGCTGCCTAGTTTTTTCTTTTTTTGGCTGCCTCCTTTTTTTTTTTTTTGAAGAAGCCGTTCCAGAGGGTGAGGATTGGCCCCAGATCATTGGCGACACTTTTGGGAACCTAGGACTCAAGATATATAGGCCGCTTCATCTTTTCATTCTCATTGTAACCCTGGGAGCCCGGGCTTTCTGTTGGGAGAAGTATGGAGGGACAGACTGTAATGTGACCTTAGGTATATTGTTTGCTGATGTATTAATCTATCTTGGATGTACATAGGAGGTAGTAAAACCCCTAACTTGTCGAATTAAAAGAATTAAGTGAAAACAGTACCCATAAGCACTTAGTGCCTGGTTGTGTCCATATGAATTTGAGTGTGAAATGTTCCAGGTGAGGGAAGGTCACTTCAGATGAGTGTGAGTGGGAAATTATCACGATTGCTGAAAGTCCCTAACCCAGAGGTAGAATATATCAGTAGAATATTCAGAGGAAACTAAAATATTGAAAAATGCCGAATTGGTCAGACCTAGGGTTACTCGTCTTTCCAGAGGTATACACACACTTCTCATTTGAGTCCCACAAAAATCGTGAGAGGCAGGCCCTTCTGAGTTCCTGACTTGTACCCTTTGTTGTTCAGTCGCTAAGTCGTGTCCCACTCTGCGACCCCATGGACTGCAGCACACACCAGGCTTTGCTGTCCTTCACTATCTCCCGGAGTTTGCTCAGATTCATGTCTATTGAGTCCGTGGCACTAACCATCATATCCTCGGCCTTGTACCCTGAGGGTAACCCTGTACCCTCAGACTTGTACCCTGCAGCCTGGCAAACTCAAGTCTGGTGCTTTCTACCTCCTGACCCCAGGAAAGGGGTAGCAGTGCAGTGAGCGGTCTTTTGTTTATACTATTTAAACTCCAGCCTTATATTTATACTATTCTCTTTGCCTGTAATGTTTCCTTTTTCTACTTAACTGAAATTCTGCCAGCTGATGGAGATTTTTTTTTTTTTGTCTCAGAGCCAGACCCAGGGGACTCCTGATTACCCCGGCTTCCTGGAGTCTGTGGATGAATACCATTTTGTGGAGCGCCTGTTACCCCCCACCAGCATCCCAAAGCCCCCAAAGCATGAACATTATCCCACTCCTTGTGGTTGGCAGCCCCCTAGAGGTGAGCTGGGTGATAGGGATGGCTTGAAGGGTGCAGGGAAACATCCCCCTCCCTAATGGTCTGTCTGCCCTGGCCCAGGCTCTCAACTCCCCAGAGGGTTATATTGAGCTCACTCAGAGCTAGCATCTCAGGTTCAACAAAGGGCCGGGGATTGGATACCTGTTTTAGTAGGACCCATCCATTCACACTATTGGAGTGAGGTCTTCTCATGTGGGAAAAGTGAAGTATAGAGAGATGACCCAAAAACTTCCACCTCAGCCATAATTGAGATCAAAGCTTGGGAGTTGGGCAGTTCTGCTTCCGCGAGTTTGGTTTTGCCATGCATTGCCAGTATGATCTAGTTGCTTAGCTTCTCCCAACCTTAGTTTCAGCAAAATAGAGATCATCTGCTCAGCACATAAAGTGCATTGTGCAGAGCTCGGCCTGTGTAAGTCGCCATTTTTTTGTGCCAGATTGATTTTAGCCTCCCTGACCCAGTGGAGAAGGGCAACGATTGGCTCCAGAGGGGGACCCAAAGATCCAGGGAGGCATAGCCTCCGACTTAGTTTCTTCTTCAGCACCTGCTGGTGCCAGGCCTGTGCTGGGCCTTGAGGTACCAGTGTGAACAAGCTGATCCTGGCACTAAACTTAGGGAAAGAGCAGGTCTCCTGATCTGAAGTCTGGAGGTGGCTTTGCCATTGGGTTCACTGACCCTCTACACACTGAGGAGAAAGGCGAGGAAGTCTGAGGACATTTGACTTTTCCCTGTCCCTCTCTGTCTCAGACCCCCCACCCAACCTGCCCTACTTCGTGCGGCGCTCTCGGATGCACAACATCCCAGTCTACAAGGACATCACGCATGGAAACCGTCAGATGACTGTGATCCGGAAGGTGGAGGGGGACATTTGGGTAAGTGGGTGGGTAGGTCAGGGTCCATTTCTGACCTTTCAGGGCTGAAGGGACAGGAGCCTCTGGAGGGAAGGGTCTTCTGACCAGGCCTGATCCATCATCTTCCCCCAGGCCCTGCAGAAGGATGTGGAAGATTTTCTGAGCCCACTGCTGGGGAAGACACCTATCACCCAGGTCAATGAGGTGACTGGTACCCTTCGGATCAAGGGCTACTTTGATCAGCAGCTCAAAGCCTGGCTCCTTGAGAAGGGCTTCTGATGCCCAGCTGAGCAGCCTCCATGACAGCGTCCCCCTCAGACTGGAGTCCCGGGGATCCCAGGAGGAGGCTGTTGGAGCAACAAGGAAAAAGGGGGTACAGAGACCAGGGCTGAGGGCTTTGGAGCAGGCCGTGCATGCATAAAGGAGGAAATGGGACTCTATGGGTGCCAGCACTGGGGGAGGGCTGTCTAACATTGGAGACCCACCAGAAACAGCCAAGCTAGAGGGGAGTGTTAATTGCCCCCCTTCCCCACTTTGGCGTGATCCTGCTTTCCCTTCATTGGAGCTCCTTGACTTCAGCTACTCAAGCTTTAGAGGTTGTTAACTGCCCCTCTGTTGAAAGCAATAGCCAGCCCGGTTTACCAGAGGGTAGCCCAGGGCAGATGCATTGGGCACATTTCTTCCTTGGCCCACAGACCTTCACTGCTGAGCCCTTCTAGGTCATACCTGGCTTGGTAGAGGCTACAAAGAACCCAGGATGACTCAGACACAGATCCTGGAGGTCTTCAGTTCCAAGTGCCATGCACGTCAGACCCTGGGCTCATTCCTTTTTCCTGTGGAGAGGTAAAAAGTGGCCTCCATCTCATTCTGGATTCTAGTTGGACCTGACTGGTTTCCAGCTCCAGGAAGCTAAGTGATTAGCTGGCCTGCAGGGCTCCTTGAAAGTTCCTGGCGCAGCCCACAGCAATCCCTCCCAGGTTGCTGACCTAGTATCAAGGCTGGACAAGGTGCTTGAGGCAAGAAGATCCTGCCCCAGCCAAGGAACCTTCACCCTTGCCCCACCTGGGGAGTCCTAAAGGCCAGAGACCTGAGATCCCCCCCACCCCCACCTCAGCATCAAGCTGGCTCAATATAGGGTTCAAAGCATGGCTCCCCTACTTGCTCTGACCTCTGGCAGAGTAGTTACCCTTTCTGGGGATTCAGTTTCTTCATATGTAAAATGGGTATATCTTCCAAAGACCTTAATAATTCAACTGCCCAAGGACAGTACTGCCTTGTATAAATAAACCCGCAGATTCCAGGCCACTCTCAAGTCTACAACCTGAGTTGAGAAAAAGAGGGAGTGTGGCACACCAATCCTATCACACCAGTTCCACCAGTCATTAATGCAGGTTTTTATTTGGCTGTATATACAATTTAAGCTATTAAAATTTGTACAGTATTTACAAATTAAATAATCATCTGAAACTCTCCAGCAACTCTTGTAACATAAAACCAAGGGGGGAAAGACAGGGGCAGGCAAGGCCTCTGGCCCAGAGCCTTTTTCTAAACTGGAAAAATGAGGAGCTCAGCACTCCTGCTCCCCTTTCCTGGGGTCAGGCATTCCAATTCAAAATTTAAGCCAGAAGACAGCAAGGAAGTAACTCCATCCTTCTAAACTCAAGAAAAATTCTGCAAGTTAAGAAGTGGCCTTTCCATAGGTTCTGAGGCTTGCAGTGGTTCAGAAGCAGACATACGAGCTCTCAGCCTAGAGTGAGGCTGCCCGGTGCCCGCTGGGTGAGACCCGAGTCTCACCTTAAACAAACTACAGGGAGAAAAGGGCCTGGGGGGGAGGGGCAGAGCAGGGCCCCTCAGTGCTGTCGCCTGCCCCTCCACCCCCCGATACTCCTTTCCCTGAGTTGTGTGGTTGCCAGTAAGACATGGAAGTGCCACAGGGCACAAAGGGCACAGCAGATCACCGCAAAGAGCTTCCGGAAAGTTTAGGTAGGTAAAGAGGTGAGGTGCCAGTCTCGGTGGGTGGGCCCAGGAGCAAGTTCCTGGCCTGCCTCCAGCCCCTTGAGTCCACACTGGGAGCGGGAGCTAATACTTTTCGGCACTGCAGCATGACTCCACACACAAGGGGGGCTCAGGGGGGCGGCCCCTTCTCCCAGGAGGGCACTGGGGGGTCAGAGGGCATCTCAGATGCTGCACCTTTCTGCCTTCATGGGCCCAGCAGAATACAGGGCTGAAGGGTTGGAGAGGAAGCCTGGAAGTGACCCCAAATCCCCATGACTGCCAGGGGACTGTAAGGGCTGAGGTCAGCTGGGGCCTCCAGCCTCTTTCCACTTGGTCTAGGGTGCCACCTCCTCCACCTCAGAGCTGGGGGTTACTGCTCCCTGGTGCAGGGAGGGCGGGAGCTGGCACTTGGTGGCAGGATGTGTCCCAGTGAGGGCTGCTCGAGAGGGGACAGGTCAAGACTGGGGCGTTGTCAGTGGGCAACAGGGGACTCCAGCTTTTGTAGACGGCGGCGGCGCAGCTCCGCTGCATCAGGCTCCCCATCTTCAGGCAGCTCCTCGGTGCCTGCTGACTCTGGAGCTGGGGACAGAGAGGTCCAGAAGTAGAACCCAGAGAAGTCCCCTGGCCCACTCCCCGGGGGCTGACCGCAACTACCTGAAGGCTTTTCGGGTTCAGGGGCTGGTGGGGAGGCTCCCGGGGATGGAGTGGTGGCCTCAGAGCTGGGGACGCTGGTGGAAGAGGCGGCAGCGACAGTGGTAGGGGCAGTCTCCTCAGTGGAGTTAGCTGTGGTGGCAGGCCGGGGGGGCCTAGGAAGAAGGGACGAGGAGGGCATGGCATCCTGGCCTGACTAGACTTTGCCTCTCACCAGCAGACGCCGGTGAACAAACGTGTTGTGTGACTCCTTGGAATTCTGTACCACAGACCGTAAACCACGTGCAGGCAGGGACTGCGGGCCGTGTTCACTGTTACACTGCCGAGTCCCCATCTAAGGTGCCAGGCACCTTCCAGACCAACCAAGAATAACCCACAAAGCATACGAGTCTCAAACTCAAGCTCCCCTCCAAGTCTGTACTGACACTGCTGGGTACCAGGCCCTTTGTACACGTTCCCTGCGAACAGGAATTAGAACACCTCTATTCGAATAAGGTAACGAAGGTCACAAAGTGAGTGAGTGAGAGCATCAGGACTTGAACTCGGGCCAGGCTAGCTCCAGGTGAGTTTATCTGCTGTCTCAGGTCAAGGGCAGTGATTCTCAGTCATAAGTGTCACCGTGTCAAGACGGTGTACATGATAAAACTGAAGTACCAGGAATTATGAGGAATCTGACTTTAGGAAAGTATAAAGAAACAAGATTCAGGTCAGCTCTTTAATAAATCCCACTTCTCTGTAGATCCAGACAGGCCTTGTGCAGGGGCAGGATAAAAAGACACCAAGAACCCTGACACCTTGGGTGTGCCTACAGGTAGAATGCCTGAATCAACAGGTGTCAGAGGGTGGCAGGAAAAAAGGGCTGAGAACCACCGCTGGGGGCCTTCTCTTGGCAGCCCCACACCCTTGCCGCCCACCCTGGCCCCGGGTGTAGACGTACCCCAGGGAGGCGAGCACGGTGAGGTACTGGTTGATCTGCAGCATGGCGGCGTCCAGCAGCGTGTGGATGTTGCGCAGGCTCTGTAGCCGGGCCTCCAGGTGCTGTCGCTCATGGCCTTCCAGAGCCCGCAGCTCCTCTGGGGTCAGCCCGGCAAAGCCTGCGGGAGGCACAGGCATCGGGGGGAAGGCTGAAGGGAGAGAGAGAGGCTCAGCCTGGGCTGCCTGGGCCTGACACCCCGCACCTCCCCAAACCACCCCTGAAGAGGCCCCACTTACCAAAGGGTGGAGGCAGCGGCATGCCCATCCAGGGAGGGGGGAAGGGGAAGCCGGGGGCAGGGCTGGCCTCCGGGGCGGAGGCAGGGCCAGGTGCTGGGGCAGAGGCGGCAGCAGCAGCAGCTGCAGTTGTGGCTGCTCCACTGGGCCGAGAAAGAGCGGCTGAAGAGCAAGAACAGGAAATCAGCGAGTGTTGATGGGCCTCTGCTTCCCTCCCTTCCGTCCCCTGGCTGATGCGGTACCAAAGGGCTCACCTGTACTGGTGGGTGGAGGCGCCACAGCTTCTCCTGAGCCAGGGGGAGGTGGGACAGGTGGAAAGGGGCCCATGGGGGGCCAAAGCGGGAACATGCCTGGAGGGAAGGGAGGCAGGAGGCCCTGGGGGACTGCAGAGAGAAGACCGGTGGTGAGAAAAGGTCCAAACTGAGATAGATCCAGGTTGCAGGCAGGGGTCTGGATGTCCTCTGTCCTCTGCTCCCCCAGGCCCTCTCTGAGCTCAGCACACATCACTTGTGACTGCAATCATCTATGTCTGTGACCAGCCCTCGCGGCCCTCCCACCCACTCTAGAGGGCAGGGATTCTGTTTCACCTCAGGATTTCCCATTCCTAGTCCAGGGCAAGTACCCAACAGTGTTGGATGGCCAGATGAAGGGGCCACTCACAGTTGGGGGGCTGGGGCAGGAGTGGTGGGGCGTGGGGGGCAGGTGGTGGCCCCTGATCTGCAGGTTCAGGGGGCGGCGGTGACTGGGTTGGCAGCGATGCCCGAAGGACGTCCATACGGCAGGTAGGGCAGGTCTGCTGCCGCTGGAACCAGGAGCGCAGGCAGCTGGGGGTCAAGACCAGGCAATGGTTGGCAGGTCCCTGGGGGGTCTGCCTTCCAGAGCCACCCCTGATGCCCAGGCTCCTCTGGGCCTCTCCCACCTGGTATGGAAAATGTGGTTGCAGGGCAGTCTCTTGGCACCAGTCACCATCTCTTCTCGGCAGATAATGCAGACATTGTCCATCGCCTGCAGTTCCTCTGGGGTGGCGTCAGGATACCTGGTCAGAACAGGCCAAGGGCACGTCAAGACCAGAGCTGGAGGCGGGGCAGCTGGGCCAGAGCTTGGGCGAGCAGCTGGGACAGGCCCACTTACAGTGTGTTCATGTTGCGGATAGCTCGGCGAGACATGATGGCGTCAGTCACAGCTTTCTTGAACTGCCTGAAAGGACAGTTTCAATGGAGGAGGGAGACAGGGGGAGGGGTCGAAGGTGTGGCAGGGCCAGGCTAGGCTCACCTCATGGCCAGGTACATCGGACGGATGGCAAAGAGAGGGAACGTGTGCACCTTGATCATGATGGTCATGAAAGCCATGTACAGGAGAACCTTGATGAAGCCTGGGCGTCAGGGGGACAGAGTGTGGCAGGTCACAGGACTTGGTAGGCAGGGCTGGGGATGCCAGTACAGGTTGGGGAGGTCCAGGCTCCTCTCACCTGTGAACAGCTCGGTGTAGAGCATGTACACTGCCTTGTTGTCCCAGGGATTCTCACTCTGGAGGTCCACGGAGTGTAGCACATACTTGATGAATATGGTGAGCACCATGGTCATCAGGATGGCGTACTGTGGGGGGGCAGGTAGGGAACATAAGAATGCAGCCCCCTTGCTCCAGCCAAACTCTGCTATCCCCCGGCCTGTGCACAGCGGAGTGAGTGCCACAGTACAAGCACAGGCTTGGACGCCACCAGGGTCCTCCTTGCTTCTCCACTCACTAGCTGATGTGACTTTCAGCAACTCACTAGACCACTCTGAACTTCAGTTTCATGTCTGTCAATGACAGAATTAACTGCTCCTGTGTAACAGTGTTGCTTTGCTGATAAAAACAGATGCAGGTCAAGTGCTCAGCACAGGGCCCGGCATTCAGAAAGCACTCAACAAACATGAACCATCATCACTGGACACGCCTTCCCAGCTGTCCATCAGGTTAATTCCTTCTGTCCATTAACAGCCAGTTCCTCTGGCATCAACTTCCAGGAAGCCTTCCCTGAGCAACAGGTCAGGGCTCCTCCACACATGCCTTTCTAGGCCTTACCCACTCTTCTAGGTGTAGTGGGTAGGGCTGGGACTGACTGACAGCTGCTCCTTGGTGGCCCACATGGGCTGGCCACAGAGCAGGTGCTCAGTAAAGGTTTGTGAAGTGATTCAAGGCACGTGCAGTGCCACCTCAGGCTTGTCCTCCCAACCTCCCAAGCCAGTTTTACCTCAAAGCCAAACACCAGCTGCACAGAGGCCCCTCGGGTCAGGATGCTGTGATAGGCATGGCTGACGAAGAGGAAGTCCAGGATACCCAGAAGAAACATAAGGGCTGTGGGGACCCCCCAAATGGGAGGTTGGTGGGGTCAGTCCAGGGCCTGACAGCCACTTCCTGCTCCAAGACAGCTCCCACCCTCAAGCCCACCATGGCCCCAGCCATCTAGTCAGGTGGGCACACTCCACTGAACCCGGCCCCCTGGGATCTGTGGTTCTGCCTAAGGGCGGCCCAAGCTCCAGGTGAGGAGGCAAAGAGCTAATAAGGGGCCAGGCAGTTGAGAAGCCCTGGAGTGGAACAGGGCAGAGATGATGCAAATCAACTTCCTAAATTATCTTTCCTGTACAGCTGTGGGTGGAGTGGGCAGCCTGTGCCCTATGGTATGCTCTATGGTTAATGACTTTTCATGTTCCAGTCCTTCATGATGCCTCTTCTCCCTCCAGCTCCCTCCTCTCCACTCCCATGAGTCTCACTCACAGACAATGCGGCAGTGAAAGAGCCAGGAGATATTGGGGCTGCGTTCCATCTGAGGCAGAGCAGAGAGGGGGCCTGTCAGGAAGTCTGGGGCTCACCCCACACCCCCAACCCAGTCCTCACTCCACGAGTCTGCCCTCCAGCCACTCTGCTCCAGAAAACCCCCTGACCCAACTCACAAAGTCCACACGGTCCTCAGCCAGCCAGTGAAAACACTTGAGGAAGAGGAGGAGAGTAAAGAGAGCAACAAAGCGGGGGCTGAAGTCGTCCCGAAAGACGGTGAAGGCCAGACAAGTCTCGGTGACAGCATACCAGGAACGTTCCAGAAGGTGCTGGAGGTTGAACAAGGGAGGATATGGAACTCAGACATTGTTTGCCCAGCTCCCTGCCCCTCACCTTTGGAGCCATAAACATCTTACCTCCATCTCTGCTGCTCTCAGCTGTCCGAAAAACACCTTGCCCATCACCTTGCCCAAGAGGAAGACAAGGACGAAGGCCTGGATATACAGGACCTAGGAGTGAAGAGAGGCCATGTTTTGAGGTCACTTTCTGCCTTGTTCTGTCTGGGGCTCATCATTCAAGAACCTCTCCACATCCCCATCACAATTGGTTTCAAATGAGGTCTGGCACCTCGTCACTTTTCTCCTACCTACCTGACCTTTAGCCCCACCCCTGTCTCAAGCAGACTCCTCCTTCCCTCCCAGGGAGTTCCTCCCTCCCTGAGCCCTGAACTCACTGCCATGCTGGGGCTAGACTTGGTCAGGTACACCACCGTGGGGTAGAACTGGTGCTTGAGGTAGTAGGCATGAGCCACCACGGCCCCGGTCAGCGCCAGGCTGGCCGCCATCATCACGGCAGTTCGGAACATTGCCCTGGCCTGAGGACCTGCAAGGGGAAAGGAAAGAATTGTTGATGCCCATACCATGCAAACCTAGCACCGTGCCTGAGATGCAGTGTTAATAAACAGGAGAAAGGAAAGAAAACCTCACTTCTTCCACACCATCATCGCGTCAAGAATAGCATATGCTCCCCTATCTTACAAATTAGAAGACCGAAACTCAAAGGGGTTAAGTGATCACACTGACGCCAAGGCCTGGAGCCTGGGTTAGTCCTGTTTCAAATCTAGGGCTCTTTCCACGCTGCCTGCCAGACCGCCGCCTCTAGGGAAGAATGAGGAAAGGCAGCAAAGTCGGAGGAGGGACCTGCTCCCTTTGCCCCTAAAAGTGACTTTGATGGGGTGGGCTGCAAAAGCAGAAACCTCCAGAAGCGGGAACGGGCCGCCTGGTCTGGGAGAAGCCAAGGCGCTGGGGGGCGCAGCCGGGCAGGGGCAGCGCCGGTGACAGCTCGGCCAGGGTGGGCAGCTCTGACGCGCACCCCCGCGGGAGCGGGGCGGGGTACGTCAGCCTGGAATCCTGGAACCCCCACCCGCCCGGGCAGTGTCAACTCGGGGCACCGGAGAAACGGCCGACCGTCAGGATGCAGGAGCGGGACGAAGAGGGGCCCGGGTCGCCCCCACCGCCGCGCACCTGTAAGCGCCAGGAGCTGCGAGCGTCGCAGGCGGGGCCGGGCCTCCGGGAGAGCGGCCGTGCGGGCGCCCGTCTACGGCCAGCTGACAGGCCGACAGCGGGCGGCGGGGCTGAGGGGGCGCGTCAACCCCGGAGGCCTCGAGGGGGAAAGCCCAGGTCCCGACTCCAACCACCACCCGGGCCCGACCCCGGCCCACTCACCAGGAGCCCAGCACCGCGAGCCCGCTCAATGCCCGCGACTGCGGAGGCGGCTCCGGTTAACAACACTCCCCACCCCCTGCGAGCCGGAACTTGGAGGGTGAGACACCTCACTTCCGGCGGGGCGGGGCGGGGCATGGGTCGTACCACGCGCCCCCTTCCCCTGCCCGCGCTGCGGGTGGCGCCGGGAGCGGCGGTCCCACCTTCCGTCTGGGGTTCGCGCCTACGGTTCGCGCCACAGATGAGAGAGGCGAGAGGTGGTCTGAGCGGCAGAGGGGCACCCGGGAAAGATTCGTCTCCCCATTTACTAAGCACAGATGGTAGCGTCTCCGCCGCTGGGTGGACTTCACTTGGCCGAGGACTCGGGCTCTCAAAGCTCCTAGCGGGCGAGGAGGGCAGGAGGGGAGTCGTGCGGGCCGTACCATTCGGAGGGGCTGCGTAGGCAAGGGAAAGACATTACAGGCCTGAGAGAAATAAACAGAATGTCTTAGAGACTCATTCCAAGGGGACTCACGACAGTTTGATAAGTTAGGTGCTTTCTCAGAGAACTGGATGCAGGAAAGAAAAACGTGTTCCCTCCTAGATCACCCCCAAATTGGGTGGGTGTGAGTTAGATCCCCGTGGCTGCTACTGATTGCTCAAAATAGAGTTACGCGGACCAATCAGAAAAAGAAGTGAAACTGCTGGCCTGTAGGAAGAGGAAAGCAGTTGAGCCGTTGCTAGGGGCGGAAGGTAGCGTTGCCTAGGGCTAGCTCCAGCCCCAGAGGGTAGAGAGTAGAGAGGGCGCAATCCGTGGGCGGGTGTTCTGAGTCGGCCCTAGGGGAACGTTTGCTGCGCCGCGGAAGGAAGGTGTACCTGGGACTGTACAGGTACAGGAGTAGGAGATAGACCTTTCATTCCGGTTCACCTTGCGATGGGAGTGTCTATGCAAAGGGAGTGACTTCACCGTCCCGTGCCTGCACCCCTCCCCAAGCCTACAGCGTTGCTGTTCTTAATAGTTCTGTCCTGGGCCGCCGTAGCCACGGCTCGCCACGTCTTGGGCTGTCATCAGCCAGCCCAGTCTGCTCATTGACAGGATAGAGCTCCGTCATCGCATTTAATCATCAACCACTAAAGTTGATGAGCTACGTGGTGCTGGTCTCGTTTTGTACTCTGTGCTCAGTCGCTTCAGTCGTGTCCGGCTCTTTGCGACCCTATGGGCTGTAGCCCGCCAGGCTCCTCTATCCAGGGGATTCTCCAGGCAAGAATACTGGAGTGGGTTGCCAAGCCCTTTTCCAGGTGATCTTCCCGACCCAGGGTTCTAACCGCGTCTCCTGTGTCTTCTGCATTGCATTTAATGTGTTCTTATTTTATACATTTTATACATCCTCATTTTCTATGTTGGAAATTGAGGTATAGAGATTTAGCAAGTCCTGGGATGGACACCGGATCTGTCAGACTCAGTTCCCATACTGTTAGCCTCAGTCACCTTTACCACCACTTGTTAACCTGAGTTGGCCTGACCAGTTTAACTTGTGGCCTGTCACCGAGTTGCCTCCCCCACACAAATTACTGATACCACGATTGAGAGGGGTGACATCCCTATAGATTCTACGGATACTAAAAGGGCAATAAGAGAGTATCATGAACAATTTTATGCCAACAAGTTATACAACTTCTAAGATGAGCAAGGCAAGGATGTCTGCTTTTCCCACTTCTATTCAACATTGTGCTGGAGGTCCTGGCCAGGAGACTAAGGCAAGGGAAAAAAAAATACAGATTGTAAAAGAAGAGATAAAACTGTCTTTATTCAGAATCAACATTATTGTCTACATAGATACTACTAAGTGGTTCCCTGGTGGTTCAGTTGGTGAAGAATCCACCTGCAATGCAGGAGACCCAGGTTCAATCCCTGGGTCAGGAAGATCCCCTGGAGAAGGAAATGGCAACCCACTCCACTATTTTTGCTTGGGAAATCTCATAGAGGAACCTGGTGTGCTATAGTCCATGGAGGCACAGAGTCAGATATGACTGAGTGACTAAACCACCACCAAGGAATCCACAGGAAAGCCACTAGAACTAAGTGAGTTCAGCAGGTGTAGGATGGAAGGTCAGTATGCAAGAGAAACTACATTTCTAAATATTAGTAGTAAACAATCAGAAATTAAAAATTAAAAAATACTACTTCAGTTCAGTTCAGTCACTCAGTCGTGTCCAACTCTTTGTGACCCCATGGGCTGCAGCACGCCAGGCTTCCCTGTCCATCACCAACTCCCGGAGCTTGCTCAAACTCATGTCTATTGAATCGGTGATGCCATCCAAACATCTCATCCTCTGTCGACCCCTTCTCCTCCTTTAATCTTTCCCAGCATCAGGGTCTTTTCCAGTGAGTCAGTTCTTTGCATCAGGTGGCCGAAGTATTGGGAGTTTCAGCTTCAGAATCAGTCCTTCCAATGAATGTTCAGGACTGATTTCCTTTAGGATGGACTGGTTGGATCTCCTTGCAGTCCAAGGGACTCTCCAACACCACAGTTCAAAAGCATGAATTCTTTGGCGCTCAGCTTTCTTTATGGTCCAACTCTCACATCCATACATGACTACTGGAAAAACCGTAGCCTTGACTAGATGGACCTTTTTGGCAAAGTAATGTCTCTGCTTTTTAATATGCTGTCTTGGTTTGTCATAGCTTTTTTTCCAAGGAGCAAGCATCTTTTAGTTTCATGGCTGCAATCACCATCTGCAGTGATTTCGGAGCCCAAGAAAATAAAGTCTCTCACTGTTTGCAGTGTTTCCCCATCAATTTGCCATGAAGTGATGGGACCAGATGCCATGATCTTAGTTTTCTGAACATTGAGTTTTAAGCCAGCTTTTCCACTCTCCTCTTTCACCTTCATCAAGAGGCTATTTAGCTCCTCTTCACTTTCTGCCATAAGGATGATGTCATCAAATAATAGGGAGGGGACACAGCCCTGCCCATCAACAGAAAATTGGGTTAAAGATTTACTGAGCATGGCCCCACCCATCAGAACAAGACCTGGTTCCCCCACAGTCAGTCTCTCCCATCAGGAAGCTTCCATAAGCCTCTTATCCTTATCCTTCAGAGGACAGAATGAAAACCACAATCACAGAAAGCTAATCAAACTGATCACATGGACCACAGCCTTGTCTAACTCACTGAAACTATGAGCCATGCTGTGTAGGACCACTCAAGATGGATGAGTCATGGTGGAGAGTTCTGACAAAAACGTGGTCCGCTGGAGAAGGGCATGGCAAACCACTTCAGTATTCTTGCCTTGAGAACCCCATGAACAGTATGAAAAGGCAAAAAGATATGACACTGAAAGATGAACTCCCCGGGTCAGCAGGTGCCCAATATGCTACTGGAGATCAGTGGAGAAATAACTCCAGAAAGACTGAAGAGACAGAGCCAAAGCAAATACAACACCCAGTTGTGGATGTGACTGGTAATGGAAGTAAAGTCCGATGCTGTAAAGAGCATTTCATAGGAACCTGGAATGTTAGGTCCATGAATCAAGGTAAATTAGAAGTGGACAAACAGGAGATGGCAAGAGTGAACGTCAACATTTTAGGAATCAGTGAACTAAAATGGACTGGAATGGGTGAATTTAATTCAGATGACCATTATATCTACTACTGTGAGCAAAAATCCCTTAGAAGAAATGGAGTAGCCCTCATAGTCAACAGGAGTCCAAAATGCAGTATTTGGGTGCAATCTCAATGATCTCTGTTCATTTCCAAAATACTACTTACATAGCATTAAAATATGACATACTTAATGATAAAAGTTAATGTAAAAATATGCAAGACTTGTACACTGAAAAGTACAAAACATTGCCAAGAGAAATTAAATATCTAAATAAATGGAGAGATATACCATATCTGTGGAGCAGAACACTCAATACTTCTATGATGTCAATAAAGGGGAGAAGATTAATAAAGTACAAAGCTGGCTCTTTGAATAAGCTAATAGGCAAAACTCTGGCAAGGCTGATCAAGAACATAAAGTGCAGGTAAAAGTAAACATTATAATGAATAAAAATGGGAGATAACCACAAACACAGCAAAGATTTAAAAATAATAAGAATATAATAGGTGTAATTTTATGGCAATACATTTGAAAACTTAGGTGAAAGGAAAAATTTCCTAGAAAAGAAAAGGTGTGTAAAACTGACCCAACACAGTATAGAGAACATGAATAGACCAATAAATATTTTTAAGATGACTCAGTATTAACTATCTCCATTTCTCCTCCAGGCACAACTGATTATCCATTTGGAAAATAACTGGATTTCTATTTCACACCATATACCAAAATCAGTTTTAGGAAAATTGATTCACTTAAATGTTAAAAAGCAAAAATTTTAAACTTTCAGAAGAAAATATGGGCAAATATGAGGTAGTCAAGGGTTTCTTTAAAAACACCCAACAAGCACAAACCATAAAGGAAAACAAGTATGGATAAATTTGACTTCATTAAAACATAACATTTCTATGCACTAAAGATTTCATAAATAGGGTTAACAGTGGACGTGAAGAATCATACTGAGGTGATGGAAATGTCCTAAAACTGATTTATGATGATAGTTGTACAACTTGATAAATTTACTAAAAACCTGTTGAATTGTGCACTTGAAGTGGGCAAATGACATATGTCAGATAAGCCTCAATAAATTATACCATTACAAAAAATTAAAAGATTCTATAAGTAAAGGAAACAATATGTGACAGACTGGGAGAAGACTAAGGATTAGTATCCAGAATATAAAGAACACTCTTCCAAATCAACAAGAAAACCCGAAAGAAAAATGGTTGGAGTGCTTTTCTAGTTGTTAGATGAAATGCTATTTTATTTATTCCTAGACTGTGTAATAAAACCAATTGATCCACAAAACTTGAAGAGGTATCAACCTCACCAATAATTAGGGAAATGAATGTACAAATAAAAATGAGATATAACTTTTTATTCATAGTGTTGGCAAAAGGTAAAAAGTCTTAACATCCCTGTCCCTAGTGATGCAGTGTTTCAGTTCAGTTCAGTTCAGTCGCTCAGTCATGTCTGACTCTTTGCGACCCCATGAACCGCAGCACGCCAGGCCTCCCTGTCCGTCACCAACTCCCGGAGTCCACCCAAACCCATGTCCATCGAGTCGGTGATGCCATCCAGCCATCTCATCCTCTGTCGTCCCCTTCTCCTCCTGTCCTCAATCTTTCCCAGCATCAGGGTCTTTTCTAATGAGTCAGTTCTTCGCATCAAGTGGCCAAAGTATTGGAGTTTCAGCTTCAACATCAGTCCTTCCAATGAACACCCAGGACTGATCTCCTTTAGGAGGGACTGGTTGGATCTCCTTGCAGTCCAAGGGACTCTCAAGAGTCTTCTCCAACACTACAGTTCAAAAGCGTCAATTCTTTGGCGCTCAGCTTTCTTCACCGTCCAACTCTCACATCCATACACGACCACTGGAAAAACCATAGCCTTGACTAGACGGACCTTGCAGTGTTTAAGACTCCACATTTCCACCACAGGGAGCACTAGTTCCATCCTGGTGGGAACCAAAATCCCACATGCCGAGAGGTGTGGCCAAAAAGAATGTGAAGCAAAGTAACTCTGGTGGAAGAAGGTAAAGGAGAGTGGTTTGGCAATATCTGGTAGATTTAAACACATAGCTGCCCTTCAACCTAGCAATTTCACTCCTTGAGAAAGTCTCCCATGTGTACAGAAAGGACACATACAGAGATATTCATTGTGGGTCTTCATAAGTAGAGGAGACATCCAAGTAGGCATTCTTAGAAGAGAATGCATAAATAAGTTGTAATTTAATCATGCGATGGAATATTGTACACTGAAAATGAACAGAGGGAAAACTCAGCAGTGACCACAGGACTGGAAAAGGTCAATTTTCATTCCAATCCCAAAGAAGAGCAATGCCAAAGAATACTACCTTACAATTGTGCTCATTTCACATGCTAGCAAGGTGCTCAAAATCCTTCAAGCTAGGCTTCAGCAGTACATGAATGAGAACTTCCAGATGTACAAGCTGGGTTTCAAAGAGGCAGCGGAAACAGAGATCAAATTGCCAACATTCGTTGGATCATGGAGAAAGCAAGGGAGTTCCAGAAAAACGTCTACTTCTGCTTCATTGACTACTCTAAAGCCTTTGACTGTGTTCACAACAAACTGTGGAAAAATTTTAAAGAGATGGAAGTCCCAGACCTCCTTACCTGTCTCCTGAGAAACCTGTATGCGGGTTAGGAAGCAACAGTTAGAACCTTACGTGGAACAACTGTTCAAAATTGGGAAAGGAATGTGACAAGGCTGTATATTGTCATCCTGCTTATTTAACTTCTGTGCAGAGTACAACATTTGAAATACTGGGCTGGATGAATCACAAGCTGGAATCAAGATTTCTGGGAGAAATATCAACAACTTCAGATATGCAGAAGATACCACTCTAATGGCAGAAAGTGAAGAGGAATTAAAGAGCCTCTTGAGGGTTAAAGAGGAGAGTGAAAAAAGCTGGCTTAAAACTCAACAATCAGAAAACTAAGATCATGGCGTCCAGTCCCACCACTTCATGGCAAATAGAAGGGGGGAAAGTGGAAGCAGTGAAAGATTTTATTTTCTTGGACTCTGCTCCAAAATCTGGAGAAGGCAATGGCACCCCACTCCAGTACTCTTGCCTGGAAGATCCCATGGACGGAGGAGCCTGGTAGGCTGCAGTCCGTGGGGTCTCGAAGAGTCAGACACGACTGAGCGGCTTCACTTTCGCTTTTCACTTTCATGCATTGGAGAAGGAAATGGCAACCCACTCCAGTGTTCTTGCCTGGAGAATCCCAGAGACGGGGGAGCCTGGTGGGCTGCCGTCTATGGGGTCGCACAGAGTCGGACACGACTGAAGCGACTAAGCAGCAGCAGCAGCTCCAAAATCACTGCAAATGGTGACGGCAGCCATGAAATGAAAAGATGCTTGCTCCTTGGAAGGAAAGCTGAGACAAACCTAGACAGCGTTTTAAAAAGCAGAGACATCACTTTGCAGACAAAGGTCTGTACAGTCAAAGCTATAGTTTTTCCAGTAGTCATGTCTGGATCTGAGAGCTGGTCCGTAAAGAAGGCTGAGCATTGAAGAATTGATTCTTTTGAATTGTGATGCTGGAGAAGACTTTTGAGAGTTCCTTCGACTGCAAAAAGATCAAACCAGTCAATTCTAAAGGAAATCAATCCCGAATATCTATTGGAAGCACTGTTGCTGAAGCTGAAGCTCCAAATCTTTGGCCACCTAATGTGAAGAGCTGACTCATTGGAAAAGACCCTGATGCTGGGAAAGATTGAAAGCAAAAGGAGAAGGGGTTGGCAGAGGATGAGATGGTTAGATACCATCACTAACTCAATGGGTGTGAATCTGAGCAACTCTGGGAGATAGTGGAGGACAGAGGAGCCTGGAGTGCTGCAGTCCATAGGGTCACGAAGAGTCAGACATGACTTAGCAGCAGAACAACAAATTCACCATGGAGAAATCTCTAAAAAGTGTTGATCAAAATAACAAGCTACAGAAGAACACATAGAATATGATACCCTTTCTGATATTTTGTTTATGGGTAGAGATTTACTTATTAGCGAAAGTATAAAGAACTGCCCCAAATTTAGGATGGAACTGGGGAAACATAAGAACAATATGGTCCTACAGAGATACTTAGCTGTGTTTATAGTGTTTCTTTTCCTGCACTGGGTCGGGGGGTATGTGTGTGTGCCTACATTTTTCTCTTTTTGTAATCTGAAATATTTCTTTAAGTAATAAGAATGAGGTAAATCTGTGTATCCTGGTATAGAAAAATTTCTAAGACATTTTATGAAGTTAAAAAAGTAACTTTTAGGGCTTCCCTGGTGGCTCAGTGGTAAAGGATCTGCCTGCCAATGCAGGAGACATGGGTTTGATCCCTGATCTGGGCAACTGCAACCCTACGCCACAACTACTGAGCCTCTGCACTAGATAGAGCCTGGGAGCTGCAACTACTGAGCCCAGGGGCCACAACTGTGGAAGCCCTTGAGCCCTAGAGCCCACGCTCTGCAACAAGAGAGGCCGCCTCAATGAGAAGCTGGCACACCACAACTGGAGAGTAGCCCCTGTCCGCCACAACTAGAGAAAACCGTGTACAGCAGTGAAGACCCAGCATAGCCAAAAATAAATTAATAAATGCTTGTTTTAAAAAAGTAACTTTTAGAAAAACGTTATAAATGCAATCTCATTTACGTAAACACAAATAAGCTATGTGTGTATATTTATATACATACATATGTATTATATGCACCTATTAAAGAAGGGTACACTCTTAAACAATGGACATCTCTAGAGGAAAGAGAATGGGGGTAGGGTGTTGTGAGGGGAGATTACTGTTTTACCCTATTTATTAGTACTTGTATAATAATTTATAAAATGATTTTGAAGATTTCAATGAATCAGAAAATTCAGATACCAATGACCCAGTAATTCCAGTTCTAGGAACCTATCCTAACATAGAATTATTAAAGCAGGGTTTGTAATAGAGAAAATTGAGAAACAACCTACACATCTATCAACAGGTAAGTGGTTAAATTATATATGCATACAGTGGAATGCTGGACTTCCCAGGTAGCACTAGTGGTAAAGAACCCACCTGTCAATGCAGGAGATGTAAGAAGCACAGGTTAGGTGCCAGGGTCAGGAAGATCCCTTGGAGGAGGGTGTGGCAACCCATTCCAGTATTCTTGCCTGGAGAATCCCGTGGACAGAGGAGTCTGGCAGGCTATGGTCCCCAGGGTCGCAAAGAACTGGACTCGACTGAAGTGACTTAGCACACAGGCACAATAAAATGCACTGGAAGCCTGGAATCTTAGCCATTGCACCATCAGGGAAGTCCTGTCCTTCCACTTTCTTGATGGAACACTCCCAAGTACTCCCAGCCTCTTCCGATTTCCTAGAATGACCCTGCAGAAGTGCACGTGTGAGGCTCATGCAAGGCCTTGACCAAATTGCAAAATGGTAAGGAAATAAATGATTGTTATTGTTGCAAACCTCTAAGTTTCAGATGTTTTTTTTTTCCCTACAGTCATTGACAACCCAGGTAGTTGGCAGCATGTCTGGTTTGTCTCCCTGTTCCCAGACCCAGCTCCAGGGCCTGGTACAAAAATATGAGCTCAGTGAGTATTGAAGGAGTGAATGAACAAATGGATGGTTGGATAGATGGATAGAAGAATGGGTGATGGATGGATAAGTGAACTGTCTTGGACCTGATAACCTGGGGGTGGTAGGTTGTGGCAGAATCAGGGATCCCAAGAGTAACAGCTTTGTGAAGGATGAGGCAATAATCTGTGCTGGGATTTTTATAAATGCAGGGTGCCTGCTAGGTCTAACTGGGGCAGCCTATTACAGGCAGTGCACCCACAGCCATTCAAGTGAGATGATCACTGCGACCTGGAGATGTGGAAGCCTCAGCGGTGCAGGGGTTCCAAAGCCACACCATACCTGCCAGAACCACGGTGGCTGAAATGATGCCTGGAGGGCCACCATTTCACTCAGCTCTAAATATAAGTCTGGCATGATTGCAACTGTGGGAGGAGTGCCTGGAACACGTGGTTTTTACTGTTCCAGCCTCTGCAGTCCAGGAAGGCAGCTGAGAGGAGGCGGCAACAGATGCTGAGTGAGCCAGTCGGCTACACACATTTCCGCTTCCGCTCGCTGTTCTGCCAAAGACCTTCCCAACTGGGCGTTTGGATTCCTGCACAATCTATATCCAGCCTGCCTTCCCTTTTCCACATGATCCACTTTGTATTGTGGCCGACTAACTTGTCCCATTCCCTGAAATATGCTTATTCCTCAGACTAGCTGTCTCCTCTTTGGCTCCTCTTTCTGTAAGATGCTCTCTGTCTCCTATTTGCTCAGAAAACCCTTCTCACATACCCAGAGACACTTTCTAGCATCAGCCAAGAATCTGAGTGAGTCTCTCCATCATCTTGGCACCAGTGGCATTGACCCAGTGGGAACACAGTCTTGTGTGACCCTATGTTGTAATTGCTCCAGTGTCTGTGACCTCCATCAGGGCAGGGCTCAGAGTAAAAAAAAAAAAAAATAGTACTGTACATGTGCTGTAAATTGCAAGGATAGTTATACAGCCCGTGCATGCTGAGCTCGGACTGTCTACCACACATGTTTAACCCTCAAAACAGTCCTGTGAGGCAGGTCCTACTCTCATGCCTGTTTTATAGATGAGGAAACTGAGGCACAGAAAAGTTAAGTGACTTGCCCAAGGTTTGCACAGCTAATAGGGGAAGACAAAGTCAGGATTTAAAGCAGGCGGTGTGGGGACTTCACTGGTGGTCCAGTGGTTAAGAATCCACCTGCCAATGCAGGGGACACAGGTTTGATCCCTGGTCAGGGAACTAAGATCCCACATGCCGAGTGGCAACTGAGCCTGTGTAGCACAACTGCTGAAGACTGTGAAGCCTAGAGCCCGTGCTCTGCAACGAGAGAAGTCACTTCGACGAAGGGCCCTGGTACCGCGACGAAGACCCAGCATGGCTAAAGAGAAATCAATAAATTTAAAAAGGAGAATCTCTATAAATAAATGAAGTGGGCAGTGTGACCCCACAGCCCCACTCTCACCCTCCATACTTTGCAACGTGTCCATCTTCTCAATCCTGTGACAACTTGTTTCATTGACGAAAAAGCAGCGGCTCAGAGAGGGCAAGGAACTTAGCCTAAGTCACCCTGGAGAGTGGCTGAGGTGGGACTGTCTGACTCCCTGACACATCACAGCCCTTCTACAAGCCACCAGGTCCCACTGTCTGGCCCCAACTCCCTCAGGGTCTGTGATGAATCCACCCCCAATCCGAGCAGGGTCGGGGGGCTGTGTCCTTCCCAAGAGTCTCTGGGCAAAGCCAGGGGACAGCCACCACTGGGTTAGACCGCCTGGGTGTCCTAGGAGGGCAGAGCAGGGCCCGAAGTCCGAGTCTCTGCCCGCTGCAGGGGGCAGGCAGCCAGGTCTGAGGCCACGTCAGGGCTCAGCTTGGGCCGCCAGGGGTTCAGTGAAAGGGACACACAATACAGAGGACAGGTCCAGGGACAGCACCCATCGCCAAGGCCTAGCACAGACAGAGAAAGGTGTGGCTTGGGCCATCAGTTGGCACCCAGCCCCTCAACACACTTGTATGGAACCTGTTCCGCGTCAGAGTGGGGCTGGGTGTTGGGAACTCAGCTGTGAGCAAAAAGACACCTTCTGCCCTCATGAGCCTTCTTGTCCAGGACGAGAAACCTGAGGCACATACCTTTCCTCCTGCTTCCCCCTTGCTCCTGTCTTCCTCCGTTAGAAGAGTTTCCCTCCTCCCACGGGTTTTTATTCATCCAACAAGTATATACTGAGTCGCCACCATTAGCCAGCCCTTGTTCTAAGTGTAGAGAATGAATTTGTGGACAAAAGAGATAAAAATCGCTGCCCTCCTGGAGCATGCAGTCACTAAAAGATGACAAATAAGGAAACACATAGGGAAGTGAGGACTTTGGGAAATTCTTAGGGGAGGGGAGGGACTTCCTTGGTAGTTCAGTGGCTAAGACTGTGAGCTCCAAATACAGGGGCCCTGGCTTTGATCCCTACCTAGTCAGGGAGCTAGATCCCACAAGCTGCAACTAAGAGTTAGTGTATGTGTGTGTGTGTGTGTGTGTTGTCGCTTCAGTCATGTCCAACTCTTTGCAACTATAGTTTGCCAGGCTCCTCTGTCCATGCGAGTCTCCAGGCAAGAATACTGGAGTGGGTAGCCACGCCCTCCTCCAGGGGATCTTCTGGACCCAGGGGTCAAACCAGCATATCTTATGTCTCCTGCATTAGCAGGCGGGTTCATTACCACTGGCACCACCTGGGAAGCCCAAGAGTTCAAATGCCACAACTAAAGATCCCACTTTAGATCCCAAATGAAAAATATTATTTAAATTTTCTTTAAAAAATGTAGAGAAGGTGGAGAAGATGAGGAGGATCCTGAGTGTTTGAAAGGTGGAGAGACAGTTCTGTCTGAGCTGGAGGTGGGTATAGATGTGGATTCAGGTAGGTACAGGAGCGGGAAAAGAGAAGTGAGGAGTGGAGAGAAGCCGGGATTAGTTATCTCAGAAAGAGGGAACAGGAACTTTGTATTGAGCTGCAGTAGGAGTACCAGGAAGCATACGTGTCCAGAGAATTTTATGGCCCTCTGGTCCTGAGTTCAAAGTGAAACAACCTTCTGGTTATCTGAGTTGCTTTCTCCTCCTGTGCAGATACCGAGTTGGTGGAAGTGTTCGGCCAGGGATGGAGTCTCCTGGGTGTGGTAGTTTGGGGACAAGTCCATACATTCATGATACCTCTCATTTCAAGAGGTGGACCCTAATTCCCCTCCCCTTGAATGTAAGCCCGACTCAGTGATTGGCTTGTAATGAATAGAATAAAATGAAGTAGAGGGTAGGGAGAAAGGAATAAGGATCGGTGGAAAGACCTCTGGCCCGCAAGTCTGTATTTTAGGAAGCAAAGAGAATCCCAGCATGCCTGGAGCTTGGGGAGAGAAGCCTAGAATGGCCGAAAAGGAGTCTGAGGAGGTGGGTGGGGCCTGATGACAGTCTCTACAGGCCTTTAGGGTTTATCCAGGTCTTTGGGAGGACACTGCAGGGTTTCAGCAGAGACTTCAGAGACCTGATCGCAAAAGGCACTCTGGCTTCCTGCTTGCTCTGTCTTGGATCCATCGCTCTGGAGAAAGCCAGCTGCCATGGCAGGAAGACACTCAAGCAGCCCTACAGGCAAGTCCAGGTGCTGAGGAACTGAGGCCCACAGCCGTGGTAGTGACCTCTGGGGAAGGGGAGTCCTCCAGCCCCAGCCAGGCCTTCGTATGACTGCAGCTCTGGCCAGCTTCACTACAAATCTCACGAGACTGTGAGTCAGACCCTCCCAGCTAAATTGCTCCTGAATTCCTGACCCACAGAACAGTGAGATAAATTGATTTTTAAAATTTTAAGCCATAGAGTCCTGGGATAATTTTTACACAACAACAGTTAACTCATACACCAGGTGTCATGGATAGACTGAGGAGCAGTTGAAGGGTGGGCTTCCTCTCAGCATATTTGAGAACCCAACTCCTTCTATCTGATGGCCTTGCCATCCGTATGGAGCCCTCGGAGTTCCCTGGAAATCTTCTGCATTTGGCTGGAAGTCAAGGATATATAAAGTGACAGAGATTGTAAGAGACAGAGGTTTTCAAAGGCCGTACCTGGTAATGAGTAATAAAGAGTAGTGAAAAGTGGGATGAGGAAGTGACATATAAAATGGAGCCGAAAGAGGATAAGAGGGTAAGAAGGGAGAAAGGCATACAGATCAGTGGGAAGATCTCTGGCCTGAGAGTCTGTATTTTAGGAAGCAAAGAGAATCTCAGGACGACTGGAGCTTGGGGAGAGAGGCTGAGACTGGAGCCTGGGGAGAGAGGCTGAGAACGGCAGAAAAGGAGTCTGAGCAGGTGGGTGGGGCCTGATGTGCCAGGTGGCCCAGGGCCCTGTCAACAGTCTCTACAGGACTTGGGGTTTATCCAGCTCAGTAGGAAGACCCTGCTGGGTTTCAGCAGGAGATAGCTGAACAGATCTGCACAGAGCACCAGCCTGGAGGAGGGAGGGGAGCTTCAGCAGGAGCAGGAAGAGTGGTCAGGAAGCTGATGCAACTGCTCAAGGAATGATAAAGACAGTGGTGCTGGGCTGGGCAGGGTGGACAGGCTAAAGCTATGACGGGCCAGGAGGCAGTGTTTGATTAAGTGTGGGCGGGGGAAGGATCTCAGTGGCCTCAGTCGTCTTCTCTTTTTAAGTATTTCTTTTATTATTATTTTTTTTTTTTCTTTTCTGGCTGCACGGCAGTCATGTGGGATCTTCGTTCCCCGACCAGGGATCCAACTCACACTTCCTGCAGTGGAAGTATGGATTCTTAATCTCTGAACCACCTGCCCCAGTCTTCTGTGTGGAAGGTAGAATTGTTCTTGAGGATGGGACTTCCCAGAGACAGCAGGTTTGCAAGTGGCATGTCGCGTTCACTTTGTAAGATAATGAGATATTTGACATGTACAAAGTAATTGATGTCAAATATACATAAGCAAGGGCTTCCCCAGTGGCTCAGGGGTAAAGAATCCTCCTGCATTCGATCTCAGCGTTGGAAAGATACCCTGGAAAAGGAAATGGCAACCCACTCCAGTATTCTTGCCTGGGAAATCCCATGGACAGAGGAGCCTGGCGGGCTACAGTCCATGGGGTCCCAAAAGAGCTGGACATGACTTAGGGACGAAACAAGAGCAATAACAAATACTTAAGCAAAGGAGTGAAATCAAAATAAATACCCAACTTGAGAAACATCACTGGTTCCCTGTTTCTCTCTCCCATCACACCTCCCTGTCTCCCACCTCAAGATACCATATTCCCAATTATATCATTTTTAAATATTAAATGGTTTTAAATCCATTACCTTGCTTTTATTTTTCTCATAAACCCAAGTGGTTATTTTATTGTAAATATGCTTGCAAAAATGTTTCAGTTAATCATTGAATGGATTTGCTTTTCAGTGCGTATAATTGACTGCACTCCAGATAAAGCTGCCAATATTTTGATCCCATCTCAGCTACTGCCTCTCCTGTTGCTCTAACCACTTGTCCCCCTCTGCCTTGTGAGGTCTTTATCACTGGGAACAGCCCGATGAGCCTCGGCATTCACCGAGATGGTGCACCTTTTTCCTCCTCTCATCTATTAAAGGGGTAAATTGCATTAATTTTCTTATCCCTAACCTTGCATTTTTGGAATAAATCCAATTTGGGCAGGATGTCTTATCTTGTCTATATATTACTAGGTTCAGTTTAATAGTTTGCTTTGGTTTTTTACATCTGTGTTTATGAGCCTGAAAGTGAAAGTTATGTGCACAGTCGTGTCTGACTCTGCGATTCCATGGACTGCAGCCTGTCCTGCTCCTCCGTCCGTGGAATTCTCCAGGCAAGAGTACTGGAGTGGGTTGCCATTTGCTTCTCGAGGGGATCTTCCCAACCTGGGGATCGAACCCAGGTCTCCCACATTGCAGGCAGATTCTTTACCAGCTAAACCACAAGGGAAGCCAAAATCTAAAAAGGACTGCATAAGAAAAAAAATACTGCAGGCTCATAAACATGGATGTAAAAAACCTAAGCAAATTATTAACTGAACTAGTAATACATAAACAAGATAACACACTGTGCCCGAGTTGGATTTATTCCAAAAATGCAAGGTGAAGAATAAGAGAATTAATTAATGTAATTTACCCTTTAACAGGTTAGATGCTACCTTTATGATATGTGAGTGGGAAAGGTCCCTCTTTTTATGTAAGAATTTGTACAAGATAGAAGTACTTGTTCTTTGAATGTTTCCATTGAGGCCTTTTTTTTGTGATAAGATTAAAAAAATTTTTTTTATTGATGTGTAGTTGATTTACAATGTTGTGTTTGTTAGCTACTGGTGTATAGCAAAATGATTCAGTTATACATATATACACATTCTTTTTTCAAAATGTTCTTTTCTATTATGGCTTATCATAGGATGTTGAATAGAGTCCTCTGTGCTATATACAGCAACCTTGTTGTTTATCCATTCTACATCTTTGTGGTAAGATTTTATCTACTGATTCAATTTAATATTATAGGATTAATCAGCATTTCTTTTTTATTTTGGTTGTGTAAACTTTTTCTTGTGGCTCAAGGGCTTAGTCGCCCCGAGGCATATGGATCTTAGTTCCCTGACCAGGGATGGAACCCCCCTCCCCTGCATTGAAAGGCAGACTCTCAACCACTGGACCACTGGGGAAGTCCCTACTCAGGGTTAATATTTCTACTTATCTTAGTTTTGCTGAGTTTTATTTTTGTATAGGGATTTGTCTATTTTTATAAATTATATAAAATATAAAAGTTGGCATATAGTTGTTTATAACATCTTTGCATTTTTATTGTCCAACGTATCTCACTTTTTATTCGTGTTATTGTTAATTTGTGCCTTCTCTTTTAAAAATTACTTTGATTGCAGCTTGCCAAAGTTTTGTCAGTTTTATTGGTATCATTCAGTTCAGTTCAGTTGTTCAATTGTGTCCAGTGATTTGCAACACCATGGACTGCAGCGCACCAGGCTTCCCTGTCCATCACCAACTCCCGGAGCTTGTTCAAACTCATGTCCATCGAGTTGGTGATGCCATCCAACCATCTCATCCTTTGTCCTCCCCTTCTCCTCCCGCCTTCAATATTTCCCAGAATCAGGATCTTATCCACTGAGTCAGTTCTTTGCATCAGGTGGCCAAAGTATTGAAGCTTCAGCTTCAACATCAGTCCTTCCAATGAATGTTCAGGACTGATTTCCTTTAGGATGGACTGGTTTGATATCCTTGCAGTTCAAGGGACTCTCAAGAGTCTTGTCCAATACCACAGTTCAAAAGCATCAATTCTTTGGCACTCAGCTTTCTTTATGGTCCAGCTCTTACATCCATACATGACTGCTGGAAAAACCATAGCCTTGACTAGATGGACCTTTGTCGGCAAAGTAATGTCTCTACTTTTTAATATGCTGTCTAGGTTGGTCATAGTTTTTCTTCCAAGGAGCAAGCATCTTTTAATTCTATGGCTGCAGTCACCATCTGCAGTAATTTTGGAGCCCCCCCAAAATAAAGTCAGCCACTGTTTCCACTGTTTCCCCAATATTCAGGGTTAATTTCCTTTAGGATTGACTGATTGGATTTCCTTGCTATCCAAGGGACTCTCAAGAGTCTTCTCCAGCATCACAATACCAAAGCATCGGTTCTTTGGCGCTCAGGCTTCTTTATGGTCCAACTCAAATCCAGACATGACTACTGGAAAAACCATAGCTTTGACTATACAAACCTTTGTTGGCAAAGTAATGTCTTTGCTTTTTAATATGCTGTCTAGGTTTATCATAGCTTTCCCTCCAAGGAGCAAGCGTCTTTTAATTTCTTATTAAAAAGAAAAGAAAAGAAAGTAAGGTTGAAGTTGCAAAGTCTTTTACCATCTAGGTTCAGAAATCACACGATGTCATTTCCACAATGTCCTGTTGGTACACTGTCCTGTTGGTCAGTCTTATCCCATGAATACCAGGCTCACTTGAAGGCCACTTGGGAGGCTGGCTACCACAACTGCCCTGTCTCCTTGGTCTTCTCCATTTGGAACAATTTCTCAGGTTTCTTTTTCTTCTATGAACCTGAAACTTGTGAAAAGTATTGGCCAGTTATTTTGTAGAATATCCCTCAGTTTGGATTTATCTGATGTTTCCCAATGCTGACTTTGAGGTTATTCATTCGGGGCAAGAATAATACAGAAGTGATGTGCTCTTCTCAGCGTATCCTACTGGGTGGTATGTGAAATTGGCTTGTCTTATTATTGGTGACTTATTATTTGATCACTTGGTTAGGATGTGTCTGCCAGGTTTCTCCACTGAAAACTGACTCATTTCCCCTTTGTAATTAGTAAATATTTTGGGTGAGGGAAGATACTTTGAATTTATGCAAATATCTTGTTTCTTGTCATACTTTTTTTAATCATCAATGATTCCTGCCTGCAACAATTACTACTGTGGCATTTGCCTCATGGTGATTTTCTGTTTTCCTCATGCCTTCTCTTTTTATTTACGAAATTTTCCTGGAAAAAAACAACTATCCAGCTTCCCTGGTGGCTCAGTGTTAAAAACTCCACCTACCAATCCAGGAGACATGGGTTGGATAGGAAGATCCCATGTTCCTTGGAGCAACTAGACCATGCACAACTATTGAACCAGTGCTCTAGAGCCTGGGAGCCCCAACTATTGAGCCCACATGGTTCAACTACTGAAGCCCAAGTGCCCTGTTGTGGAGCACACTCCACAGCAAGAGAAGCCACTGCCACAGCTAGAGAGTAGCCACAACTGGAGCCACAACTCCACTTGCCACAACTGGAGAAAATCCCGGGCACCAGCGAAGACCCAGCACAGCCAAAAAGAAACAATTTTTTAAAAGAGAAAGAACTGTCACTTCTCCCCCATTTACTTATTTGTTTATACCAGTATAGACTCATGGATATTTTTTTTTCCATGGGTAATAATCCCTTACAGTCTATGATGGTTAATTTTACGTGTCAACTTGACTGTATCAAAGGGTGCCCAGATAACTTGGCTACATAATATTTCTTTCTGGGTGTGCCTGTGAGGGTGTTTGCAGTTGAAATTAACATTTGAATCAGTGGGCTCAGTTTGCTCAGAGTCAGTAAAGAAGTTTGCTCTCCCAAATATGAGTGAGCATCATCCAGCCCACTGAGAGCTTCAGTAGAATGAAAACATGGAGGAAGGAAGAATTCACCCCTTTACCTGATTCCTTGAGCTGGCCATCGATCTCGTCCTTGGCCACCCTTGTTTTCAGGTCTTCAAATTCAGAAGTAATTACACCACCGCTTTCCTGGGTCTCCAGCTTGCAGACGGCAGAATGTGGGACTTTTTCACCTCCATAATTGCATGAAGATATTCCTTATAACTGGGGTCCCCCACCTCCCAGATCTAATGCCTGATGCTCTGAGGTGAAGCTGATGTAATAATAATAGAAATAGAGTGTACAATAAATGTACTGTGCTTGAATCATCCGAAACCATCTCCCCTCCCCCATAGAAAAATTGTCTTCCAGAAGCCAGTCCCTGGAGCCAGAAAGGTTGGGGACCACTGCTTATACTAAATCTCTTCATATGTGTATCCTATTGGTTCTATTTCTCTGAAGAATCCTAACTAATACACTCTCTTTGCTATTTTATTGTTCAAATTGTCCCAGATTAAGACCCAGGGAGCTCCTTCAGGTTGACTCCTCTGGCTCCTTGCTTTCTGTCACTAGGTGATATTCCAGATTCATGATGTACCATCGCTGCACCAGCCCTGAAATGAACCATTTCTCCAAAGAGCCCCGATTTCCTTTTCACTGAAGAATGGAATTTAAGAACCAAGAACTGGGCATCAGCAGTGCTCATTGTTACTGGGGTGTTATCGCCTCCAGGTCCTGTCAGTGGATAGAGTAGGAAATATATGTATGCCTGTACCCATCTATTTATTCCTAGATCTACCCATCTGTACATATGTATTCATCACACAAGTTTATACTAATGCCTTTGATTCTCATCCAACATCACAGGGTTCCTTCTAGCTTTCCCCTTTTCCTACTTGTAATTCTTCTCTGACAATGAGAAATCGGATTCTCATAATTTACAATATTCTATTTATGTGCTTAGTACATGTAAATATTAAATAGGTTCAGAATTTCTAACCTACATCTTTCTGAAAAACAAATTTGCTACTAAGAGTGCAATACTTGTTTTGCTGAGTTCTTTTTTCTTACAGTAGTTACTCAAAGATTAAAGCTAGAATCAAGATTGCCAGGAGAAATATCAATAACCTCAGATACACCACACTTATGGCAGAAAGCAAAGAAGAACTATGGAGCCTCTTGATGAAAGTGAAAGAGGAGAATGAAAAAGTTGGCTTAAAACTCAATATTCAAAAAACAAAGATCATGGCATCTGGTCCCATCACTTCATGGCAAATAGATGGGGAAACAATGGAAACAGTGAGAGACTATTTTCTTGGGTTCCAAAATCACTGATGGTGACTGCAGTTATGGAATTAAAATACACTTGCTCCTTGGAAGAAAAGCTACGACCAACCTAGACAGCATACTAAAAAGCAAAAATATTTCTTTGCCAACAAATGTCCATCAAGTCAAAGCTATGGTTTTTCCAGTAGTCATGTATGGATGTGAGTTGGACCATAAAGAAAGTTGAGCGCCGAAGAATTGATGCTTTTGAACTGTGGTGTTGGGGAAGATCCTTGAGAGTCCCTTGGACTGCAAGGAGATCCAACCAGTCCATCCTAAAGGAAATCAGTCCTGAATATTCATTGGAAGGACTGATGCTGAAGCTCAAGTTCCAATACTTTGGCCACCTGATGCAAAGAACTGACTCATTGGAAAAGACCCTGATGCTGGGAAAAATTGAAAGCAGGAGGAGAAGGGGAGGCCAGAGGATGAGATGGTTGGATGGCATCACTGACTCGACGGACATGAGTTTGAGCAAGCTCCAGGAATTGGTGATGGACAGGGAAGCTTGGCATGCTGCAGTCCATGGGGCTGCAAAGAGTCGGACACAACTGAGCCACTGAACTGAGGCAGTCAAAATATTGTTTTCCAAAGTTACTTAGATGAGATTTTTACCCTGTCACTTCCTTCAGAATGGTTGTTACTCATTTTAATACAGTTGGATTAATTTCTTATGGTTTAGTTTCCTTTCATGGGTTCTCCCAAATATTCTAGCTAATTTTATTTGATGTTTTGTGGAGTAGGTGAAGCATTAACATGGGTCTAAGAGTCAGAATTATACAGAAAAACTACACTCAGCGAACTGTCACTCTTCTTTCATTCCTTTGATGCCAGTTCTACCGCTTTCCCACTTATTGCATGTGGGCAACAAACAAACATCATTAGTTCTGGTTTATCTTTCTTGTATTTATTTTTTCACAAAAGAACAGATATATGTGTATTTTTGTATAATCTTTTTCTTTCTAACATAAAGAATAGCATTCTATATGCTTTTAGAAATTACTTCCTAGCAATTCATAGAGACCTTTCTTATCCTTTTTTACAGTTGCATAGTACTCCATTGTCTGGATGTATCAAATGTTTTAACTATCTTCTATGTATAGGATAGTATGTAAAGATTGTTTCAATTATTTGCCATTGTGATCAATGTTTCAATAAATAATCTTGTGCATATATATTTTCCTATTCTTGGAGGTGTATTTTCAGGGTGAATTTCTCGAAGTGGCAGTGCTGGGTCAAAATACATGTACATATGTAGCTTTGGTAAACACTGTCAAGTTTCCCTGCAGAACTATTGTACCAGTTTGCATTTCCATTAGCAACATATGAGAAGGTATATTTCTCCAGTCTCACCATCAGAATGTGTTCTCATATCCTTTAATTTTGCCAATCTGATAGGAGAGGAATGGTATTTCAGTGCTAATTTAATTTGCATTTATTTATTTTTAAGTTAGTCCACAATTTTTAAAATATATTTGAAGAATATTTTGGTGTCTTTTCTGCTTGTGACTTTTCATATTTTTTTTCTAGTTTTCAAAAGTATGGGTTTGATCATTTGTCCCTCAGTTTGTAATAGTTCTCTCTATATTAAGGACTTACACTGAAAAATTTTCTCCTAGCTTGCCTTTGCTTGTTTGTTTATATATTAAGAAACTGTGGGGAGCTTTTATTTTCTTTTTTATATATTATATACATTATATATACATAATGTGTATACATACATAGAAACATATTATCATATAATTATATAAAGAGCACTATAATATATATTATGTATAATATATACATAATGTATAATATATATTATATATAAACATAATATACATATATAGACATAATGTATCATATATATAATGTATAATATATATACATAGCATACATAATGTGTGTATTATATATATATACAATGTATATATATTATACATAATATATACTTTATATAACTATAATATATGTTATATAATTATATGATAATATGCTTCTATGTATATATATTATACATTATGTAACTATAATGTATCAGTTCAGTTCAGTTCAGTGGCTCAGTCATGTCCGACTCTTTGTGACCCCATGAACTGCAGCCCGCCAGGCCTCCCTGTCCATCACCAACTCCCGGAGTCCACCCAAACCCATGTCCGTTGAGTCGGTGATGCCATCCAACCATCTCATCCTCTGTCGTCCCCTTCTTCTCCTGCCCTCAATCTTTCCCAGCATCATTGTATACTATATAATTATATGATAATATGTTTCTATTGCTGAATGTTTCATGGTGATCAAATATTATATGAGATAAGTTCAACTGCTAGTAAAAAGCTTTTCTTCCAAAGGTTTTAAAACAGAGGACATTTATTATTTCATATAACAAGAAATTCAGGCAGGTGGAGAATGCCTCAGATTATTAAGTTCATTGATACCATCAGAGACCTAATTTTTTTTTTTTGCATGCCCCATGGCATATGGAATTCTAGTTCCTCAACCAGGAATAGAACCTGTGGCCCCTGCAGTGGAAATGCAGAGTCCCAACATCTGGACCCCAAAGTCCCGCATTTTCTTATTTTTCTTTTCTGATATTCTCTAGTGTTTCTGCTTTTAGTAAGATATTGGCATTAGGACTAAGATATATATAAGACTAAGAAATATATGTCACATATTATATATAATATTAACATTCTATATTATATATTAATTATATAAAGTAACATATTATACATTGGTTATTATATACATATTTGTATAAGTACATATACATATATTAAGATATATACTATATATTAATATATAAAATATCTGTTAGTTCCTATTTTCTTTATTGTTTTTAAAAAGAAAGGGTGTTGAATTTGGTAGGTTTTTCTAGTGTCTATGCAGATAATCTATAATTTTTTCCCTTAAATCTATTAATGTGGCCTGTGATATTAACAGATTTCTTATCATTAAATCAATCTTGGGCTTCTGGAATAAATTCCGCTTGGTCATGGTGCATTGTTTTCTTACTGTAGCACTGGATTACGTTTGGTGATATTTTACTTAGTATTTGTGTTTCAGTATTCATGAGTGATTTGAGTCTATAGTTATCTTTTATTATTCTGCCTTCTAGGTTTAGATGTCAATGTTTTACTTGCTTCATAAAAGAAATAAGTTGCAACTCAAGCAGACATCAATACAGTAAACTTTTTAAAGCTAAAAAAAGAGAAAAGAAACAAAAAATGTTCTGAAATGATTTCTAGAACATTGGGACTATCTGCTCTTTAAAAAATGTGAGAAACTTCTATGAAGCCATCTGGGCCAAATGCTTTTTTGTGAGGTAGTTCTTTAAAACTTTCCTTATTTCTTCTATGGATATTGATCTAGCTAAGATTTTTTCATTATAATGAGATAAATTTTGCTAATCTCTGTTTCCCTAGGACATTATTACTTTATCCCAGGCTTTCCAAATTTACTTTTATTAAAGTCTGCACAGTAACCTCATAATTTCAAAATTCTTTGAAAAGTTTCTTTATTTAAAAAATTATGGTAAAATATGCATAAAAGTTCCCTGGAGAAGGAAATGGCAACCCTCTCCAGTATTCTTGCTTGGAAAATCCCATGGACAGAGGAGTCTGGTGGGCTACAGTTCATGGGGTCACAAAGAATCGGACACGACTGAGCATCTGAGCATATATACATAAAAGTTACCATTTTTACCATTTTTTAAAAGGTATGATTCAGGGCCAAAAGGAGAAGGGGGCAGCAGAGGATGAGATGGTTAGATAGCTTCACCAACTCAATGGACTTGAGTTTGAGCAAACTCCCGGAGCTAGTGGAGGACAGAGGAACCTGGTGTGCTGCATTCCATGGGGTCACAAAGAGCCAAACATGACTTACCAACTTAACAACAACGACAATAATTCAGTGCATTAGGTAGGTTCACATCATACAACCCTCACCACCATCCATCCATAAAACTTTTTTCCTCTGGCCAAAGAAACTCTGTACCCATTTGCCTCTCTCCTCAGCCCCTGGAAACCACCATTCTACTTTCTGTCTTTATAAATTTGACTATTTTGTATAAGTTTAAAAAAAGTCTTTACTGAGGTAGCATTCATATGGCACATAATTTACTGCTACAAAGTGTACAATTGGTTCTTAGTATATTCAAAGTTGTGCAACTCTCACCACAATCCAATTTCAGGACATTTTCATGATGCCAAAAGAAACTCAGTATCTATCAGCAGTCATTCCCCTGTTGGCTGTTCCACCAGCCCCAGGCAGCCAGTAATCTTGTTTTCAGTCTCTACAGTTTTGCCTATTCTGGACATATCACATAAATAAAATCATACAATATAGTGCCTTTTGTGACTGTCTTCTTTCATTTAAAATAATATTGTCAAACTCATCCGTGTTGTAGCATGCATCAGTACTTCATTTTTCTTTTTTTTTGACCACCATACCTCAAGGCTTGCAGGATCATGGTTCCCCAACCAGGGATTGAACCCTAGCTCTCAACAGTGAAAGCATGCAGTCCTAACCACTGGACCTCCAAGGAATTCCCAGTGCTTTATTTCTTTTTATGGCTGAATAATATTCCCTTGCATGACCATATCACATTTTGCTTAATCCACTCATCATTTGGGTTCTTTCCACCTTTTGGCTCTTGGACATTATGGTGCTGTGAATATCATACAAGGTTTTGTGTGAACACATATCTTCAGTTCCCTTGGGTAAATAAATACCTAGGAGCAGAATGACTGGGTTACATGGTAAGTCTATAATTAATTTTTTGAAAAACCACCAAACTACTTTCTGAAGCAGCTGCAACATTTTACATTCCCACCAGCTATGTATGAGGGCTCCAATTTCTTCACACCCTTGTCAACCCCCGTCATGTTGTGTCTTTGTTAGCCGTCCTAGTGGGTGTGAAGTAGTGTCTGTTGTGGTTTTTCTTTTTCTTGTTGCCCTTCCTTAATGACGAATGATTCTGAGCGTCTTTTCATGTGCTTTCGGCTGTTTGTGTATCTTCTTTGGAGAAATGTCGATTCTTTTGCCCATTTTGAAAATAGGACTATTGGGCTTCTCTGGTGGCTCAGTGGTAAAGAATCTGCCTGCTAATGTAGGAGACACAGGTTCTGTCTCTGGTCCTGGAAGATCTCACATGCAGCAGGGTAACTAAACCCATGAGCCACAACTATTGAGTCTGTGTGCTTGAGCTAGGGAGCTGCGGCTACTGAGACCACGTGCCAAAAGTACGTGGGCTGCACGCCCTAGAGCTTGTACTCCACAAAAAAAGAAACCACCGCAGTGAGAAGCCTGCATACCTCAACTACAGAGTAGACCCAGCTTTATGCAACTAGAGAAAGCCTGCACAGCAATGAAGACGCAGCGGAGCCAATAAATAAATACATAATTAAAATTTAAAAATAAGGGCTATAGTTGTCAGAGTCCTTTAAATATTACAGGTACAAGTTCCCCGTCAGATACCTGGTTTGCAAATATTTTCTCCCATTTTGTAGTTGTCTTTTTACTTTCTTGGTAATATCCTTCACAGCACAAAGTTTTTAATTTTTTGTAGCTTATTTTTTCTTTTGTGCTTTTGGTGTTGTATCTAAGAAACCCTAACCCAAGTTCATGAAGATTTGTGCCCATGTTTTCTTCTGAGAATACTATGGTTTTAGTTCTTAGATTTTAGGTCTCTGATTTATTTTGATTTTATTATTCATCTTGTGTGAGGCAGGTGTCCAACTTCATTCCTTTGCATGTGGTTATCCAGTTGTTCCAACACCTATTTACTGAAAAGACTATTTTTCCCTTATTGAAAGATCTTGGCACTGTTACAGAAAATCAGTTGACCACAAACGTAGGGGTTTATTTTTGGATGTCCAGTTCTATTATATTGATCTGTTTTTCTGTCTTAATTGTGAAACGGAGCAGGACCCTATGATCCTTGCCCCCCATGTCCTCAGCCTACCTTTTACCTTAGCCAAAGAATAAGTTTAATCAGAGAAGCGAGAAAATCAGAAACAAAGGAAAACAGTCCAACAAGACTAACTAATTGTTTAGTCATTAAACCTAGTCAAGGACCTTGAGTTCCTTCTCAAGGGCTATAGACAATATTATGAGCCATATCCCGTGAGCTGTCTTGTAGCTACTGAAACCCTCACCTGGTGGAAGAAGTTAATTACATGATGACCTGATTGTAGCCATGACATAATCTGCCACAGTTCCAAGAATTGTGCCTCTAAGAAATGGGAACAAATCTACCATGGAACTAAAGATTAACTGTTCTTAAAACAATCAAGACGATGCTGGTCATACCACTGATGATCAGTTTCAAGTTGCCTGTCAGAGTTGTCTGCTGTTTCTGCATGTAGCCCCCTCTGTCTGTCTATATTGTTAGTGGGGGACAGTCAACCTTTGGACAGGTGGTAGCCCTTCCCAACCCCGTTTGCTGGAATCCAAAATAAAGTCAACTTTCCTTTCCACCAACCTTGCCTCTTTTTTGGCTTTTGAGTGGCAAGCAGCTGGACCCCACTTTTGGATACGATGGCAGTACCTCACAGTCCTGATTATTGTAGCTTTGCAGTAAGTTTTGAGTCCAGGAAGAATGAATCATGCAGCTTTGTTCTCTCTCTGCTTTTTTTCTTTTTTTAATTTTTATTGGAGTAGAGCTGATTTGCAATGTTGTATTCGTTTCAAGTGTACTCTTATTTTTTTTGCTCAAGATTGTTTTGTTTATTTTGAGTCTCTTGCATATCCACATAAATTTCTGAATCTTTACTTTGCTGTATACCTGAAACTAACACAGTATTGTAAATCAACCAGAGTTCAATTTAAAAAATTAGCCATCACAATAGCTCATTTCTTCTTGTTGTTGTTCAGTCGCTCAGTCACGTCTGACTCTTTGCGACCCCGTGGACGACAGCACGCCAGGCTTCCCTGTCCTTCACCATCTCCCAGAGCTTGCTTAAATTCATGTTCATTGAGTCGGCGGTGCCATCCAACCATCTCATCCTCTGCTGTCCCCTTCTCCTCCTGTCTTCAATCTTTCCCAGCATCAGGGTCTTTTCTAATGAGTTGACACTTCACATCAGGTGGTCCAAGTATTGGAGCTTCAGCATCAGTCCTTCCAGTGAATATTCAGGATTGATTTCCTGTGGGATTGACTGGTTTGATCTCCTTGCCGTCCAAGCGTCTCTCAAGAATCTTCTCCAGCACCGCAGTGAAAAAGCGTTAATTCTTCAGTGCTCAGCCCTCTTCATGTCACTTGTTCCTTTCTTTTTATCACTGAATAATATCCTACTTTATGGACACACCACAGTTATGTTCATCCATTCACCTACTAAAGGATATCTTGGTTGTTTTTTGTTTTTGGCAATTATGAATGAAACTGATAGAAACATTTGTGTGCAGGTTTTTGTGTGGACATGTTTTCAGCTGCCTCGGTAAATACCAAGGAGGGCAGTTGCTGGGTTATCTGTAAGAATGTGTTTAGTTTTGTAAGAACCTGTCAAACTCTCTTCCAAAGTGCCTGTAATGTTTTGCATTCCTGCCAGCAACGAGTAAGAATTCCTACTGCTTCACAGCCTCACCATCGTTTAGTGTTGGGAGTGTTGCGGCTTTTGGCTATTCTAATGAAGATGTAGGGTATCTCGTTCTTGCTTTAATTTGCATTTCTCTAAGAACGTATGGTATGGGACATCTTTTTACGTGAATATTTGCCATCTGTATATTTTCCTTTTGTGAGGTGTCTGTTAAGGGTTTTAGCCCATTTTTAAATTGGATTTTGTTTTCTTATCATTGTGTTTTTGTTTTTGGCCCAGGCGTGTAACTTGCAAGATCTTGGTTCTCTTACCAGGGATAGAACCCAGGCCCTCGGCAATGAAAGCACCGAGTTCTAACCACTGGAATGCCAGGGAATTCTCGTATTTTGGAGTTTTAAGAGTTCTTTGTATATTTTGAATAACAGTCCTTTATCAGATATGTCTATTTTGCAACTGTCATTTCCCAGTCAAATTCTCTCGACATTGTCTTTTGCAGAGCAGAAGTTTTTCATTTTAATGAATTCGTTTATCAATTGGTTTTTCACAGATCATAGCTTTGGTGTGGTATTTGAAAAATCATGGCCTTACACCTTAAACTAATACAACGTAATATGTCATTTATATCTCAGTAAAACTGGGGGGAAAAGTTATGGCCAAACCCAAGATTTTCTCCAATGTTAACTTCTAGGAGGTTTAGAGTTTTCTATTTTACATTTAGGTCTATGATTCATTTTCAGCTAATTGTTATAAAGGGTATAAGGTCTATGTCTAGATTTTTTTTCCATGTGGATGTCCAGGTGTTCCAATATCATCTGTTGTAACGACTGTCTTTTCTCCACAGTACTGCTTTTGCTCCTGTGTCAAAGACAGACCCACTATATTTATGTGGATCTATTTTGGTCTCTTGAGTGGGTGAAGCCTGGTATTTGTGCACAGCCTTCCCAAGCCCCGGCGTAGACTGTGACCCAAGGAGGGCCCTTCCTGGCTGCCTCTTTCCCTGATTGTCTTGTAAATGTCCAGTTGCCATTTTACCTATTGCTACTAGTATCAAGGAGTACCTTCTCAATTGCTCTCCACGAAAATATCAAAGATCTCATTTTGTTTGATAATGCTAATAGGCATTGTTCCAGATAAGGTAAGTTCCTCAGGTAAAGCTATGGAGTTCTTTATGGCCCGCCTTTCCACCTGGGCAGAAGCTCTGCCCCACTCTATAGAAACTGGGAGTCGGGAAAGCAGCCCATTATCCATGAGTGACACCCCTGCTCTAGAAGCTGGTGGGAGTGGGAGATAGCAGCTCCCAGTCTTCTTGACTTTTCCCTTCTGGCATGGACTCTCTGCTTTAGGAGAGCTATGAGGATCCAGTATTTTAGGCCTGTCATGCCCAGATTGTAGAGCTTCTTGCCTGCAAGTGTGGATTGAGTGAGGGAAGAGATGACCAGTTCTCTTTTGCTGCATCTGCCTGGAATGAGAAGATGAGAAACATGGACTGCCGGCCCTTTCAAGGTGAAAGCTTCACTCTACACCGGGATATGGCGACTAGAGTGGGAGAGAGCGCCTCCTACTTTCTTGGCTGCCCCTACCTGGAGTTAAACTGGAAGTCAGAAAGGAGAAGAGGAGAAAGGAGAAAGCCAGAATAGCCTTTTTTTTTTTTTTCGGTAGCTCAAAAGCCATAGACTGTCACTGTTTTTATGTTTTTGCTTTTGTTTTTAAGTTGAAGTATAGTTGATTTGGACGTCCCAGGTGGCGCAGTGGTAAAGATTCTGCCTGACAGTGCAGGAGATGCAAGAGCTGTGGATTTGATCCCTGGGTTGGGAAGATCCCCTGGAGTAGGAAATGGCACCCCACTCTAGTATTCTTGCCTGGAAAATTCCATGGGTAGAGTCCAAGGGGACACAGAGAGTCGGACATGACTGAGCGACTAAGCACGCAGTGGATTTACAGTACCATGTTAGTTTCAGGTGTACAGCACAGAGATACAGTATTTTTGCAGATTATATATTAGAGGTTATTATAAGATAATGGGTGCAATTCCCTGTGCTATATAGTGTATCCTTGTTGCGACTCTCACTGTTTTGAACAATATTCCCTTAAATGAATGCTTCTGAATTTGCTGGATATGCCCTTAGGATAATCTCCAGACTAAATAATTAGGTAAAAAATTTCTTTCTAGTTAGATAGTTGCTTTACCTGGGAGAATTTCAACTGTGCTCCTCTCTCTGCCATTCGGAAAATCAATCTTAAGATTTAAAAAATTTTCTTATTCCAATGGTTGTTTTCCTCTTGTCACTTATTTGATATATATGCGTTTTCCCTCCTTTTTCTTGAACAAATTAGCTAGTGGTTTGTCTGTTAATTTTTCCAAAAATGCAAGTCTAATTTCTGTACTCCACTGCACTAATCTCTGTTTCTCTCTTTATTCTTTCTCTCCTTAATGCTTTCTTTTGGTTTCCTTTCTTGTTGGTTGTTTTCCCTAGTTTTCTTAGAATTAGGAATTAAATTCATTTCTTCTCTTTCTCTTACTTTAAATAATAAAAGTGTTCTGTGTTATGAACGTTCGTCTAATCAGTGCTCTACTTTTATTTTGAATTTTTTTTTTTGGCCGCTCTGCATGATGTGTGATATCTTAGTTCCCTGACCAGGGATCAAACCCATGCTCTGTGAAGTGGAAGCTTGAAGTCCTATCCACTGGACCACCAAGGAATTATCTCTAATTGTTGCTTTAAATGTATCTCATAGAGTCTTACTATTTTTTAGAATTTTGTACTCCAGTTTTTCACCTAATTAATTTTGGTTTTGTCTTTGTTAATGACTTGTCATTTTGTTACACTGTATTCAGGGGAATGTTGTTTATAACATTTCCATTTTATTCAACTTACTAAAAATTTTTTGTGATTAATATGATTAATTTTTTGTGGATATTTTGTTTCTTTGGATTTTTGGGTTTTTTGCCAGGGGAAAGTTTCCTCTGCTGATGTGTGTTGGATTTTATGTTCTGATAATTTTTTGGTTTTTAAATAATAGTTCCAAATGGATCTGTTAACTTTTTCCGTGTTCATTTTTTTGTACTATTGGGGTGTTTTACAAGATTCCTACCTCTATCGAACACTCTCATGTCAATATACCAAAGTCCAGGCACTTTAGTGGATTTTAATTGTTTAGTTGGGGGAAGGGGTTTGTGTCCCCCGATTTTCTGTTTAGTTTTGTTTCTCTTTTGTCTTGAAAGACCCTAAATTTTTGCTTTTCCCCTCCTTCATCACTCAATTGCCCAAAGACTCTTCAACCATTTGCCACCCCCTTCTCCCAGAACCTATGTATTTAAAAGACTGACTCTTCAAATGCCATATACTTGAAGTCCCTTCCCCGTAGTCTGCACTCTGATGTCCCAGGACATTTTCCTATTATTTACAGCCTGCAGAAAAAACGTCTTCTTCCTGATGAAGGTTCTAGATTGACAAATTGGCCTATGTTGCCAGCTGTCCTTTTCTCTCTTTCCTGTTTTTCTGGGCACGAAGCCACCTGACAAGGCGGAGTGGGGCCAGAGGGCAAGAGACCGGCGCAATCCCGTGATGTGCTTTCATTCTGTTTACAGTTATTCTGAAGAGTAGTTTCCCTGGTGACTCAGATGGTAAAGAACCTGCCTGCAATGCAGGAGACCCGGGTTTGATCCCTGGGTCAGGAAGATTCCCCTGGAGAAGTGCATGGCAACCCACTCCATTCTTGCCTGGAGAATCCCATGGACAGAGGGGCCTGGAGGGCTATAATCCATAGGGCTGCAAAGAGTCAGATAGGACTGAGCGACTAACACTTTCATTCTGAAGTGTGGACATTCTCTGCTTTCAAGTTATTCTGAGACTACAGCAGAGTTTTATTTCCCATGCTTGTTGTTCCAACTTGCTTTGGAAGGAAGCACTGGGAGATGGGGACATAGGCAGCCACTGTGGTCCTCAACTACCCAGAAGTCCTTCTGCTTTCTCTTTGTAAGATTTTTTTTTAACATGTATTTATTTATTTGGCTGTGCTGGGTCTTAGTTGCACCAGGGGGATCTTGTGATCTTAACCGAAGCCGTTGGGATCTTTAGTTGGGGCATGCAAACTCTTAGTTGCAGCAAGTGGGATCTAGTTCCTGGACCAGGGATCAAACCTATTCCCTGCATTGGAATCTCACGAGTCTTAGCCACTGGACCACCTGGGAAGTCCCACCTTGCAACTTTTAAAGGCAGAGTTTAGCTCATTTATTGGCACCCTTTCTTATTTTCCAATATACGCACTTGAGGTCATAAATTTTTCTCTAAGAATTTCTAGCTGGATCCTCCAACTTTGATATATGATATTTCATCATGATTGTAATCTAAAACAACAAAATTTATTCTCTATTTTCTAATTTCAGTTGTTTTTCCCCCTGTGATCCAGATATTTCATAAGATGTTTCTTAGCTTCAAACACATGGGATCCCCCCGCCCATTTTCCTGTTTGTTGGCACTGTTTAACTTAATTGTATTGCAGTGAAAAGAATACAGACTGAATGATTTTGCTTTTTTGAAACTAGTTGAGTTGACTGATGGTCTAGAATTGGATGGATTTATTGGGAAATATTCTTTATATGCTGTTCTGCATTTAGGTGCAATGCTTCACTAGGTCAAATTTGTTAACCATATTCTTCATATCTTTTATATCCTTGCTAAATTTTTTTGCCTGCATGTGTCATGGAGTCTACAAATAAGATTGTGACGTAATCTGCTTTTCCTTGTGGTCGTATATATGTATAGTCTATCCTATAGAACAGAACCACAAGCACCGAAGAATTGATGCTTTTGGACTGTGGTGTTCGAGAAGACTCTTGAGAGTCCCTTGGACTGCGAAGAGATCCAACCAGTTCATCCTAAAGGAGATCAGTCCTGGTTGTTCATTGGAAGGACTGATGTTGAAGCTGAAACTCCAATACTTTGGCCACCTGATGCGAAGAGTTGACTCATTGGAAAAGACCCTAATGCTGGGGAGGATTGGGGGCAGGAGGAGAAGGGGACGACAAGAGGATGAGATGGTTGGATGGCATCACCGACTCAAAGAATATGAGTTTGAGCAAGCTCCGGGAGTTGGTGATGGACAGGGAAGCCTGGTGTGCTGCAGTCCATGGGGTTGCAAAAAGTCACACATGACTTGGTGACTGAACAACAAATATATAAAATAGAATCATATATATATGTATATTTATTGCTTGTTATCTTATTTTTAAGAATAAATTTAAAATTGTTGTGTATTTTAAAAGTCGCTAAGTAAGCAACCTCTTTAACCTGAAATTTTTTTTTTTTGATTTTTTTCTAATATAGTTATTCCAGCCTTTAGTAAACATTTGCCTAATATTTTTTTCATCTTTCCAATAGAGATTAAGTAGGATAATCAAATAGTTAGCTTAGAAATCCCATTACGGGATTGTAAACAGAGAAGAAACTTTAAGGGGCTTTGAGAGACCACGATAAGTTCATGATCAGTCAAGAAAGCAGGTTTGCTTAGCCACAAAATCAAGTAAGCTTGCTGAGCAACAAAACCATGCAACAGAAGAATGAGACATGCCTCAGAACAATAGAACAATGGTGGCATGAGACCCACATTCTGCCCAGTGAACTCATAAGTTAATGGTCCCTAGGACATGCTCTCTACACACACGATAATTTGTGGAAAGGAGACACTTAATTGTACTGAGACCTAAAATAATTTTTCCATTGCACCATGACAGTCCTGGCTTGACCATGTAAGGACAAAAAACTCCCCTGCCCAACCTGGAGAAGGAGCTGATGATGGAAGCATGATGTCTATTCAAGAATGAAGAAGAAGGTGATCTTTTTCCCTCTCCACTTTTCCTTCGATTATAAAAATGTAACCCACCAAGTACTGGAATCAAGATTGTCAGAAGAAATACCAATAACCTCATATACGCAGAGGACACCACCCTTATGACAGAAAGCGAAGAACTAAAGAGCCTCTTGATGAAAGTGAAACAGGAGAGTGAAAAGCTGGATTAAAGCTCAACATTCAAAAAATGAAGATCATGACACACAGTCTCATCACTTCATGGCAAATAGATGGGGAAACAACGGAAACAGTGAGAGACTTTATTTTCTAGGGCTCCAAAATCACTGCAGATGGTGACTGCCGCCATGAAATTAAAAGACATTTGCTCCTTGGAAGGAAAGCTACGACCAACATAGACAGCATATTAAAAAGCAGAGACATTATGTTGCCAACAAATGTCCATCTAGTAAAAGCTATGGTTTTTCCAGCCGTCATGTATGGATGTGAGTGTTGGACTATAAAGAAAGCTGAGCGCCAAAGAATTGATGCTTTTGAACTGTGGTGTTGGAGAAGATTCTTGGGAGTCCCTTGGACTGCAAAGAGATCAAACCAGCCAATCCTAAAGAAAATCAGTCCTGAATATTCATTGGAAGGATTGATGCTGAAGCTGAAGCTCCTATACTTTGGCTACCTGATGGGGAGAACTGACTCATTCGAAAAGACTCTGATGCTGGGAAAGATTGAAGACAGGAGAGAAGGGGAGGACAGAGGATGAGATGGTTTGATGGCATCACTGACTCGATGGACATGAGTTTGAGCAAGCTTTGGGAGTTGGTCAAGGACAGAGAAGCCTGGCATGCGACAGTCCATGAGGTCGCAAAGAGCTGGACACGACTAAGCAACTGAACTGAACTGAAGAACTCAGGGCAGTGAGATGCTCACCTACCTGCTTGTAAGCCTCACAAGCATCTATTGTAATAAATCACTTTTGATCTATCACTCTACCTCTCACTAAATTCTTTCTGCACTGAGACATTAAGGATCAGAACTCCTCAGAGCTCTCTGAAACGCCACCTAGTGGTTTCACTTCTACTTCTGAATGTGTTACATCCATCTTTTAGAACTATCCTGTTTTTTGTATATCTTTTATTTTTTTTTTTTTTTTTTTTTTGACCCACATAGAAAAATATTTATTTAACAGATTCCAGTTGATCACTGACCATGCATTCATAAAGGAACAGAGGCACTAAACCACGATGACGACCCTAAATGCTGCTTACTTGGAGTGCAAGTGGGTGTCCTACAGCTCCCAGACAGGAGGGCTTGTTTTAGAAATATTGATATTTATGTTGTTACTGCGATTTATAGTTTGTCTTCTTATACTGAAGCTTGCAGAGCAGAGTGGGATGGATGTCATGCTTAGCAAATTGCAGGCCATCTGGAATCTGGGTCCCTGGCCTCTATATAGTGGATGGAGCCACACTGGGGGTGGGGGAATCATCTTTTCCTGGGCTTCATCAGACAGCTAGGGCAGGGACAGGACATCAGACCATCTGTCTTCATGGACAGAAGCAGCCATCTGTGGCCTCTACATTACTTTAAAGCTGTGACCTGCCCTCTTCTCTGAAAACCAAATCCCAACAGCTCTTCTAGCTTCTCCCAAAGACCATTTCTCAATGGGAAGGAGAAAAGGTGGCAGATCAGAGTTTTTAAATGAAGGTCTTTAAGCTGACAGCTCATGGGAAATGTGACTGTGAGGTGTCCAGGCAAGTCCCGGCAGGGTCAGAGGACACAGAACAGGGAGTAGCTCTTCACGTGGGGGTGTCCAGTGCACAGCCATCACCTGTGTTCCTCACACCCCATCTGCTTCCAAAGCCCCCCCCCCCGCTTCCTTTGGCAAACAGCAAAGAATGGTGACCATCCTTCCAGGAAGCCACCTGTTAGCTATTAAGGGACTTGCCTGCAGGTGATGCAGTCCTGATCTCAAAGCTGTGGGAGAAAAATGGACGAGGTGTGTGCCAGTGACATAAGCAAGGCTGGATATGGCTTAGTTACTGTGATCTTGGGGAAAGATGGAGTGGGGGAGGGGGAAAGAAGCAGAGGGAAGAGAAAGGAGAGGTGATTTTCTTACTGGAGACATGTGTAAGTTAAGAGGGGGAAAGGAAAGGAGTGAGGAGAAGGAAGGGGAGGAACCAGAGGGAGGGATTTCTGAGGTACTGCCAGCTCAGAGTTCCACTCATTCAAATGTGATGCTTCAAAGGCAAGTCTGTACCAGCGAAGGGGCCACACAAGTGCCCACAATCCACATTCTGCTTCAATTTCTGCTTCTCTTAGGCCAGCAGTTCTCAAATTTGAGTATCAGCATCAGCCAGTGGATTCTTGCCCCCAAGTCTCTGATTCCGCAGGTCTGGCTTGTACAGCTCTCACAAGTTCCTAGGCGAGGCTGATGCTGCTGTTCTAGGAACCTCCTCTTTGAGAAACTCTTGTCTTAGAAAGTGAAAGTCGCTCAGTCATGTCCAACTCTTTGCAACCCCATGGACTATACAGTCCATGGAATTCTCCAGGCCAGAATACTGGAGTGGGTAGCCTTTCCCTTCTCCAGGGGATCTTCCCAACCCAGGGATCGAACCCAGGTTTCCTGCATGGTGGGCGGATTCTTTACCAGCTGAGCCACAAGGGAAGCCCTCATAGCTTGTCTTGGAGGTTAGAGACTAAATCAAGGTTGGTACTGGTTTGGGCTCTTGGAGTCAAAGTCAGAGAGTGAGATCGGTGTCTCAGCTGGTTGGCAGAAGCAGACTGAGTGTGTGTGGGAGGGCCAACCCCAGATGGGTAAAGATGGCTGTTTTTCCTGGAACATTAATGAAATATTTACTATTGATCAGAGGCAAGGAGGGGTCATTGCCAACAATCGCTTCTCTGTAATTTCATTTGGTGTCTTGGCGCCTAAAGAGATGAGAGCACGTGCTCTGCAGGTGCCTGATCTTCGTCTGCTGTTTTACTGATGCTTTTGGCCACTGTGGATAAATACTGTGTGACAGCAAGTATCACACAGCATCTTTTTTTCTCTGTCAAAGACTGAGCTCTGTTGTCAACCCGCTTCTGTACAACGTGTCCTCGCAGCAGTTCCGAAGCGTGTTCGGGCAGGTGCTGCGCTGCCGCCTGACGCTGCCGCACGCCAACCAGGAGAAGCACCTGCGTGCCCACGTGGCCTCCACCATGGACAGCGCCCGCTCCGCGCGCCGCCCCCTCATCTTCCTGGCTTCCCAGCGCAGCAATTCCTCGAGTTCAGTTTCCCTGGAGAACAGAAGGATTGGTACCCAGCCGAGGCGATGAGGCAGGCTGCCGACGACGCACACGACTTGCGGTACATGATTCCTGCGCTTTGCTCCATCACTTCTTTCTGACACATGTCTTGAACGTTCACCGTGCAATTCACAATGAACTCGGGGGACGAGCAGTCGTTATTCAGCTGGAATTCTTCACACTGGTAACACTGAATTTGCAACGCAAAGCCTTGAAGCAAAAAAACAATCCGCAAAAAGTTGCTGCGACGCCGAGGACCCACATCCTCCTGGAGCCGCGGGGCCGGGAGCGAGCAGGCGCATCAGAAGCTGCGACCGCGGCGGAGGCTGTCCGGGCCGCAGCGGCTGTGGCTGCCGAGGCTGCTGGGGCCCGCTCTGCTGCCGCCGAGGCGACCGCCGCCGCCCTGTTTTTTGTATATCTTTTATAAATACAGGTATATCTCAGAGTTATTGTGTGTTCACTTTCAGACTACTACAACAAAACAATATTGCAATAAAGCAAGGTCACAAATTTTTTGGTTTCCAGTGCATATAAAAGTTGTTTACACTCCATTATAGTCTATTAAGTGTGCAATAGCATTATGTCAAAAAAAACCATGTACATACCTTAATTTAAAAATATTTTGTTGCTTAAAAATGGTAACCATCATCTGAGCCTCCATGATGATGGATCATGAGGAGTCATGATCAGGGCTTCCCTAGTGGCTCAGTGGTAAAGAATCTACCTGCCGCTGCGGGAGACACAGGTTCAATGCCTGGTCTAGGAAGATCCTACATGCTGTGGAGCAACTAAACCTGTGTCCACAACTACTGAGCCTGTGCTATAGAGCTTGGGAATCAAAACTATTGGGTCCACATGCCATAGCTACTGAAGCCCTGGCACCTAGAGCCCGTGCTCCACAACAAGAGAAGCCAGTGCAATGAGAAGCCCGCACACTACAACAAAGAATAGCCCCCACTCTCTGCAGCTAGAGAAAGCCCACACAGCAGTGAAGACCCAGCACAGCCAAAAATATATAAATAAAATTAGTGAAGGGTCATGATCTTTTTGCAATAGTAACATCACCATAATAAATATAATAAAAATGAAAAAGTTAGAAATTGTGGAAGAATTACCAAAATGTGACACAAAACCACAGAGTGAGCAAATGCTGTTGGAAAAATGATGCCAATAGATTAGCTCAACATATGGTTGTGATAAAAGAAATGTTCACATATTGAGCTGTGGGAAAATCATTCTGGCTTATACAACAGTTAGCTGCTTTAATTATTAAATAAAAAGATGTGATGACCAGAAGTAAAGAATATCCATGTTAAAAGTAAAGATTAAATGCTTCCTGGGACACCAATGCTGGTCCTCTTTTGTTTAAGACCACTTCTCAGGTGCCAAAGCCATACTGACTCGCTGGGTACTTGCTGGTCTGTTTTCTTGTTTGTTTAACTTTCTGTTTTATGTTGGAGCATAGTTGATTAACAATGTTGTGATAGTTTCAAGTATACAGCAAACTGATTCAGTTATGCATATGCATGCATCTATTTCAAATTCTTTTCCCATTTGTTACATAGTATTGAGCAGAGTTCACTGTGCTATACAGTAGGTCCTTGTTGGTTATCTGTTTTAAATACAGCAGTGTGTACATGTCAATCTCAAATTCTCTAACTATTCCTCCCCCTGACCCTTCCCCCTTGGTAACCATAGTTTGGTTCTCTAAGTCTGTGAGGCTATTTTCATTTTGTAAATAAGTTCATTTCTTTTTAGATGCTGCATATAAGTGATGCCATATGGTAGTTTTCTTTCACTGACTTACTTCGCTCAGTATGACGATCTTTGGGTCCATCCATGTTTATGCAAATGGCATTATTTCATTCTTTTTAATGTCTGAGTAACATTCCATTACTTCTCAAGAATCCAGCTGCAATTCGAGAGACCTGAGCTCGATCCCTGGGTTGGGAAGATCCCCTGGAGAAGGGAAAGGCTACCCACTCCAGTATTCTGGCCTGGAGAATTCCATGGGTTGTATAGACCATGGGGTCGCAAAGAGTCGGACAGGACTGAGCAACTTTCACTTTCAACCTTCCGTTGTATCTATGTACGACATCTTTATCCATTCCTCTGCTGATGAGCATTCAGGTTGGTGCATGTCTTGGCTATTGTAAACAGTGAACACTGGGGTGCATGTATCCTTTGGGACCATGTTTTTCTCCAGGTATTTGCCCAGGAGTGGGACTGCTGGATCGTAAGGTAGCTCTGTTAGTGTTAGTCACTCAGTCATGTCCGACTCTTTGTGACCCCACGGACTGTAGCCCATCAGGCTCCTCTGCCCATGGGATTCTCCAGGCAAGAATACTGGAGTGGGTTGCCGTTGATAGCTCTAATTTCAATTTTTTAAGAAATCTGCATACTGTTCTCCATAACGGCTGTACCAATTTACATTCCCACCGACAGTGTAGGAGGTTTCCCTTCTCTCCACACCCACTCCAGCGTTTGTTGTCTGCAGATTTTTTGACGATAGCTGTTTTGACTGGTGTGAGGTGATGTCTCATTACAGTTTTGGTTTGCGTTCTCTATGGTCCATTTTTCAAAACCTTGAAGGAATGTCTTTCTGATTTGTTTAATGTTCTTTGTTCTGTCGAGTTATAAAACTGTGCTGAAAACCCTGCTCCTCTGGAGTAGTTCCTCAGAGTAATCTGGAAAGCTGGCTTCCAGGCCACAGTCTTCAGCTCAGTTCAAATAAAACGCTTTTCTAGGGAATTCCCTGGTGGTCCAGTGGTTAGAACTCCAGGCTTCCACCACCAGAGGCATTAAAATCCTGTAACTAAGGTCCCACAAGCTGAGCAGTGCAGCCAAAACAGAAAAGAACCAAGAACAAACAAACAAAAAAGCCTCTTTTCTATTCCTACTATAGATTGTTTATTGATTGCTCTTGCTGACAGTTATCACAAACCTTTAATTTGTAAAACATGCAGTATCTGTGAAGCACAATAAAGCAAAATGCAATAAACGGATGTATGCCTCTAGCTTGTAGCGCAATTATTTTATAAACAGTATATTAGTTAGCTTAGTAGAAATTATGCTGTGATAAATGTGGTAGGCAGAATAATGACCTCCCAAATATGTACCCATCCCAATTCATGGAACCCATGAACATATTATGTGACATGGCAAAAGGGACTTCACAGATGTGATTAAGGATCTTGAGATGGGGAGATTATCCTGGATTATTCACATGGACCTGATGTAATCACAAGGGTCCTTAATAGTGGAAGAGGAAAAAAAAGTGGAAGAAGAATCAGAGTTAGTAGAAGCTATGCTACTGTCTTTGAAGAGGAGGAAGGAAGCTGAAAGTCAGATGCCAAGGAATGAGGCTGGCCACCAGAAGGAATTAAACCGTGCCAACTTGATTTTAGCAGACTGAGACCCAGTTTGGACTTCTGGCCTCCAGAACTAGAAGATGATAGATTCACATTATTTTAAGTCACTGAGTTTGTGATAATTTGTTAGGGCAGTAAATAGAAATCCAACACAGTAATATCAATAATTATTTGATATCAATGATATCCAAAATCTCAGTGGCTTTCAAAACAGAAGTTTTTCTTTTCTATTTTTTAAAAGAGGAATTAGAGGAAATGTTTAACAAGAGTCTCCTTTTTGCTCTTTCATTTTTTTTTAAATATGAAAGTATGATAACACATTTAAAGGAGACTTGGAACATACAGAACAAGGTCACATACAGTTCCACTATATATTACAAGTTTTTTTTAGTAGACAAATTACGATTTTTAGTTGGAGTTACAGTAAGGAGTCTCCTTTTAAAAGAAATTGAATTAGAGTTGATTTACAATGTTTCACTGTACAGCAAAGTGATTTAGTTAGACATATGTCCTTTTTCCTTTTTTTCTAATATATATATTTTACTGAAGTACAGTTGGCTTACCATGTTTCAGGTGTACAGCAAGGTGATTCAGTTATACACATGCATACATATTATTTTTCAGATTATTTCCCATTACAGGTTATTATAAGATATCGGCTATAGTTCCCTGTACATTAAACCTTTGTTGCTTGTTGCATATCTATTTTTTTAATTAGAAATCTAGCATTCTGTTCATACTAAGTCAAACAAGTGGAATCAAAATGTCATAAATTTTTTAAATTTAATATATATGTGTAATACATATATTTTAGAAAACATGAGTTTTTGCCTAATTAAAATTTTTAATTAAAAATTAATTTCTAGATTTCTAATTAAGAAAATAGATTTATAATGTATCAAAAGCTTTTCTACCACACTTGATAAAGGCTTGAGAAAGAACATAAAAAGAAAAAGAGATGGAGAAATGGAAAACATAAACTAAATGAAATGGGAGCAGTGAATATAAAATAGAAAAAGTGCAACAAAGTAGGTAAAAGTAAAAGATCCTCACATAGTCCAGTTGTTTTTAAACATAGCTGCTCATTAGAAACACATTTGGAACTTTGGAGGAAAAAAGCAATACCTGAGAATTTGTATTTTTCAAAAAATTCCAAGATAATTTTTATATGCATCTGGATTTTTAAAAGTGATTACAGGTTTTTCTATTAAATGGTAGTTTTGGTGATATAGAATTCTATTATTTTTCTATTGACCAATCATGATACAGTTACATAATCATAATAGTAAAAGGTGTTTATAAGTTTTCACAATCAGTAGCCAGACAAAAAAATAAAAGATAATTACAGTTGCAAGCCATATTGGGAACATGATTAACCTAACAATATAAAATATTACATACAATCTGGGGGGTCAAGCAGAGTGCTGTGGTAAACGGAGGTGCATACATGCACGTTTTCATCCACCCAGCCAGTCTGTCTTTTGGTTGGTGTATTAAATCCATTTACATTTAAAGTAATTATTGATATGTATGATCCTATTACCATTTTCTTAACTGTTTTGGGTTCATTTTCTGTAGGTCTTTTTCTTCTCTTGTGTTTCCTGCCTAGAGAATTTCCTTTAGTGTTTTTCAAAAAGTTTATTTCTTATTCATATTACACATCCTTTACTGTTTCGCTTGAATGTGTGTGCTTTGGGGTTTTTTTGGCATGACACATGGCATGTGGGGTCTTAGTTCCCTGACAAGGGATTGAACCTGAGACCCCTGCAGTGGAAGCACCAAATCTTAACCACTGGACCACCAGGGAAGTCCCCATGTTGTCTTCATTCTAGACCCCAAGTAGAGAGGCTACTACTACCTGGGGGTACACTTGACCCAGGGCAGATGGAAAAGAGGAAGGGCAGAACCACCTTGGAGCTCTTAAAGCTTCTACTGAGATGTGGCATAAACCATTTCTGCTCAAATTCCACTGACTGAAGCAAACCACATGGGTAAGCATACATGGAGTATGGAGCAGCATCCCCCCAGAAGGAAGGACACATCGTCCTTTTGGGAGGGACAGCATGTATGAGGGTCCTGGGGCAACAGGGGGTGGAGTGGGGAAGGACAGAGTTGACAGGAGAACTGAAAGAAGCTGCTGTAGCTGGAGGATGGTGATGGAAGGTATGGTTGGGGTGCTCTTGGAGAGATTTGTAAGGGCCTTATATGCCATTCATTCATCCAAATGCAAGCAACATGCATACACAGCAGGCTCTGAGTCAGCACAGAGGGTCTGGGAGCTGATAAGGCTGACAAGGCTCTTCTTATTCTGAAGGAAGTGACCTGGTAGGGAAACCATATGAGAAATAAGTAAATAAGGAAGCGAGGTGATTACAGACAGTGATCAAATAAGTGCTATAGTGTAAAAATGTGTGTTTTACTTGTTTTTTTTTAATTTTTATTGGAGTATAGTTGCTTTGACTTCCTTGGTGGCTCGGTGGTAAAGAATCTGCCTGCATTCAATGCAGGAGACTCGGGTTTGATCCCTGGGTAGGGAAGATTCTCTGGAGAAGGAAATGGCAATCCACTCCAGTATTTTTGCCTGGAAAATCCGATGGACAGAGGAGCCGGGTAGGCTACAGTCCAGGGGATCGCAAAAGAGCCGGACATCACTTAGCAACTAAACAACAACATAGTTGCTTTACAATGCCGTGTTAGTTTCTATTGCTGTTGTTGTTCAGTCACTAAGTCATGTGTGACTCTTTGGGACCCCATGGACTGCAGCACACCAGACTTCCCTGTCCTTCACTATCTCCCAGAGTTTGCTCAGATTCATGTCCACCGAGTCAATGATGCTAACTAACCATCTCATCCTCTACTCTACAGCAAAGTGAATCAGCTATACATATACATATGCGAACGTGTGCAGTAGCTCAGTCGTATCTGACTCTTTGTGACCCCATGGACTGTAGCCCACTAGGTTCCTCTGTTCATGGAATTTTCCAGGCAAGAATACTGGAGTGAGTTGCTATTTCCTCCTCCAAGGGATCTTCACGACCCAGGGATCGAACCTGTGTCTCCTACATCTCCTGCATGGCAGGCAGATTCTTTACCACTGAGCCACCTGGGAAGCCCATGTATACATATATGCCCTCTTTTTGGGGTTTCTTTCCCATTTATGTCATCACAGAGCACTGAGGCAGTAGGTTCTCATTAGCTACTTATTTTATACATAGTGTCAATAGTGTTTATGTGTCATTCCAATCTTTCAATTCACCCCGTCCCCCGCTTCTCCTCTTGATGTCCATACATTTGTTCTCTACATCTGTGTCTCTATTTCTGTTTTGCAAATAAGACTATCTATAGCACTTTTCTAGATTCCACATATATTAGTTAATATACAAGTTTGTATTTTACTAAAAGGACTATTTTTAAAAGATCATTCCAGCTCTAGAAAGAGCCGGGGGGCACAGGAGGTCAGGAGACCATTTGGGGAGGGTTGAGATAGTCCAGGCAGGAGAGATGCCTGCTTTGGCCAGGGAGGAGGTGGTAGTGGGGAGAGGTGGGCATGGGTTAGGGAGAGATTTATGAGCTAGAATCCATAAGATTCGGTGATAAATTGGATGTTGGGGGCAAGAAAGAGGGTAGTAATACTCCAAATACTCATCTAAGAGAACAGTACCCAGGGAATGTTAGTCGCTCAGTTGTGTCCCACTCTTTGCGACCCCATGGACTGTAGCCTGCCAGGCTCCTCTGTTCATGGGATTCTCCAGGCAAGAATACTGGAGTGGGTAACCATTCCCTTCTCCAGGGGATCTTCCTGACCCAGGGATTGAACCTGGGTCTCCTGCATTGCAGGCAGATTTCTTACCATCTGAACCACCAGGGAAGCCCAGTGAGGGGAAGGAAAAAGTAGTCTGACAGAATCTCCCCCAAAAGCAGAACTCCTGTGTGCTTCTATTTACATCAAGTTTTAAAACAGGTCAAACTAACTGTGATGAGAGAGTCCAGGAGAGGAAGCAACCTTGAGGGCTGGGGGCGGACTAGAGCCTGGGAGGGACCGTGAGGGGGCACTGTGCTGTGGTCCTGCCTCTTTTGGCTGCTGGCTCCACGGGAGTGTTGTGAAAATTCATCAACCCAGTTATTTCTTTCTTTCTTTTTGTTTTTTGGCCACCTCATGTGGCTTGTGGGATCTTAGTTCCCTGATCAGGGATCAAACCCAGGCTCTTGGCAGTAAAAGTGCAGAGTCTTTAAATTTTATTATTATTATTGTTTTGGCTGTGCTGGGTCTTTGTTGCTGTGTGTGAGCTTTCTCTAGTTGCAGTGTGCTGGCTTCTCCTCATTGTATTGACTTCTCTTGTTGTGCTGCAAGGGCTCTAGGGCATCTGGGCTTCAGTAGTTGCAGCTCCTGGGCTCAGTAGTTGCAGCTTGAAGGTTTTAGAGCACAGGCTCAGTAGCTGAAGTGCATGGACTCACTTACCCCACGGCATGTGCAATCTTCCTGGACCAGGGATTGACCCCTGCATTGGCAGGCAGACTTTCAACCACTGGACCACTAGGGAAGTCCAAAGCCAGTTAGTTATTTCTGATCTGCGCTCCTTACTGTCTGGCTGCTGTGCTGGACTATAACAAATGTAATGATTCTCAGTTTTGGGTTGGTATTTTTGAGCAACTATTGGTAAGTAGATGGGGAAACTGAGGAAAGAACAGGTTCATGGGAGCAGATAATTAGATGCCTGGAGAAAATATGTGATGTCCAAGGGGCACCTTGAGGCACAGGTGTGGACTTGGAGGGAGCATCAGGGCTTGGAGAATTTGGAACTTGTGGAGGGATTTAATGCCAGTGGAATAAATGAGGCAATTCAGAAAGCAAATCAGAGACTATGTGCAAAGGGGCGCCAGAGCCAGGCCTGGAAGGGGGCTACCCTCTGCCTCCTGGATCCATGATCCATGGCAGCTCTCTGGCCATGCCCACTCAGGGCTCACCCCCCACCCCCCACCCCCACCCCCAGTCTCCTCCATTACCTATCCCCTGCCCAGCCGCAGGCCTCTCTGCCCTACCGTGCCTCCTATACATCTGGCTGGGGCAGCTCGGAAGCCCCAAGCTTCTGGCTCCTTCTACAGCGGCCAGCCCTGAGCTGCCTCTCTCTTCTCTCTGGTCAACTCCCTGGGACTTCTTGAGGGCTTAGGGGACGGGAGAATCCTGACTTTGAAATCCTTCCCACAATTCATACCAACAATAAATTTGATAATTGCACATCGTCAAGACTAAAGAGTTGCTGTCTTAAGAAAATGAAAGAATGAGCTATTGTTTGGGAGAAAATATTTGCAAATTGTCTGCGGGACAAAGGCTTATATTTAGAATAGGCAGATGGTCCCTGACTTAGAATGGCTCAATTTAAGATTTTTTTTTTTGACTCTATGATAGTGTGAAATCGATCCACGTTCAGTGGGAACCGTACTTCTGATTTTGAACTTTGATCTTTTCCTGGGCTAGCAATAAGCAGTACAAGAGGTGGCTGAGTGGTAAAGAACCTGCATGCCAATGCAAGGGACTAGGGGTTGATCCCTGGATCAGAAATATCTCCTACAGAAGGAAATGACAACCCACTCCAGAATTCTTGCCTGGGAAATACCATGGACAGAGGAGTCTGCCAGGTTATGGTCCGTGGGATCACAAAGAGCCCGATGCAACTGAGGGATTGAGCACACACTCTTCTGATGGTGGGCAGTGGCAATCACAGCTCCCAGCCAGCCATATGATCCCAAGGGTAAACAACCAACACATTTCCAACCATTCTGTGCCATTCTACTTTTCACTTTCAGTACAGTATTTAATAGATACATTTTATATTCAACACTTTATTATAAAGTAGGCTTTGTGTTAGATGATTTTGCCCAACTATAGGCTAACGTAAGTATTCTAAGGTATGGTGTTCAGTATGTAAAGTATATTTAAATGTATTTTCCAACTTAAGATCTTTTCAACTTACAGTGGGTTTATTGGGACACAACCCCTTCAGCAGTCAAGGAAGATCTGTATAACAAACTCTCTAGGGACTTCCCTGGTGATCCAGTGGTTAAGACTCTACACTTCTACTCCAGGGGCATGGGTTTCATCCCTGGTCAGGGAACTAAGATCCTGCATGTGGTGTGGCCAAAAAGTAAAAAAAAAAAAATAACCTCTCTAAACTCAACAGGAAGAAAACAAACAATTCAATTAACAAACGCGAACAGACCCTTAACCAAAACAGGTGCACAGATGGAAAATGTCCAAGTGTCCCAGGGCTGCCATATAACCACAAACCGGGGGGTTAAAGCAACAGAAACCTGTCATTATCCCTCACAGTTCTAGAGGCCTGAAGTCCAAAATCAAGGTGTCAGCAGGGGCCATGCTTTCTGTCTTAGCTTCTGGTGGAGCCCGCAACCCTTGGTTCCCTGGCTTGCCGTTTCATCCTCCAGTCTCTGCCACCATCTTCACATGGCTGTTTTCCCTGTGTCCCTGTGTCTGTCTTCACCTGGTGTTCTCTCTGTCTCTCTTCTGCTTGCAAGCCCAGCAGTCGCACTGGATTAGGACCCAGCCCAACGGAGTTGAGTATGACCTCTTAGCTATATCTGCAAAGACTCTGTTTGCAAATAACATGACATTCTCAGGTAGATGGGGGGCAGGGACACTGCAATGAAAAGGAATGAGCAATTGATACATGCAGCAACCTGGGTGGATCGCAATGGTATTATGTTGAGTGAAAAAGCCAGTTTTAAAAGGCCATATATTGTATTAATTCCATTTATATACTATTATAGGGACTTCCCTGGAGGTCCAGTGATTAAGATTCTGCATTTCCACTGCAGGGGGCGTGGATTCGAACCCTAGTCAGGGAACTAAAATGAGTGTGGTGTGGCAAAAAAAAAAAGTGTGTGTGTGTATATATATATATATATATAAAGCAAAATTGGAGCTTCCCTGAGGGTGCAGTGGTGAAAAATCTGACTGCCAACGCAGGAGATACAGTTTTAATCCTTGATCTGGGAAGACCCCATGTGCCTCAGAACAACTAAGCCCATGCACCACAACTACTGAGCCCTAGCTCTGGAGCCTGAGAACCCTGGAGCCCCATGCACTGCAACAAGAATGAGAAGAATGAGAATGCAACTGCAGTGAGAAGCCTGCTCCTTGGAACCAGAGAAAAGCCCACACAGCAATGAAGGCCCAGTGCAGCCAAAAATAAAATTAATTAATTAATTAAAATTACATAAAACAAAATTATAGAGGAGAAGAGATTAATGGTTGCTAGGGGCAAGGGTGGGGAAGAGGGTGTGACCCTCAAGAGATAACCCTAGGGGAGCTCCTTTGGGGTGATGGAACAGTTCTGTATTCTGATTGAGGTGCTAGTTACACCAATAAGCATGTGATAAAATTTATAGAACTAGGCACCAAATTTTTCTTTTGGAACTTTTTATCTTACATTGGGGTATAGCTGATTAACAATGCTGTGATAGTTTCAGGGGAATAGAGAAGGGACTCAGCCATACATATACATGTATCCAGGGCTTCCCTGGTGGCTCAGTGGTAAAGAATCCTTCTGCAGGAGACACGGGGTCGATCCCTGGGTCAGGAAGATCCCCTGGAGGAGGGCATGGCAACCCACTCCAGTATTCTTGCCTGGAGAATCCTATGGACGGAGCCTGGCGGGGCCCATGGGGTTGCAAAAAGACACAACTGAAGTGATTTAGCAGGCATGCATGCATACCTGTATCTATTCTCCCCCAAATACCCTCGTATCCAGGCTGCTACATAACACTGAGCAGAGTTCCATGTGCTATACAATAGTACAATCCTTGTTGGTTATCCATTTTAAATATAGCAGTGTGTACATGGCCATCCCAAACTCCCTAACTATCCTGTCCCCCTGGCAACCATAAGTTCATTTTCTAAAGTCTGTAGACACCAGATTTTTAAAAAGTATTCTTTTATTTGGCTGAACCAGACAGATCTTAGATGTGGCATGTGGGATCTTCGATTTTCATTATGGCTTGCAAGATTTTTAGTTGCAGCATGTGGGATCCAGTTCCCAGACCAGGAATCGAACCTGGGTCCCCTGCATTGGGAATGCAGAGTCTTAGCCACTGGACCATAAGGGAAGTCCAGGGGTGGGGGGGGGGGACACTGAGCTTTGATCACCCCAAATCCGCACAATGAAAACAATGAATAATGGGAACTAGAATTCAAATTACAAGAATCATAAAGAGATGGGGTTTTAAAGAGATGGGGTGCCAGTTTTCAGTTCTGTTTTGACCACCACGTAACAAAAGAATTATTTTTAAAAATAAAAAAAGGATTAATGGAAAAGGAGAAAAAAAAAAGAGTATCCAAACTACAATGACTCCCTGTTTGTTCCTGATAAACTTCAATCACATCTTCTTCCATTCCTAGTTCTTTTTTTAAAATTTAATTAATTAATTTATTTTCTTTTTGGCTGTGCTGGGTCTTCATTGCTGCGAAGGTTTTCCTCTAGTTGCAGAGAGCGGGAGTTACTCTCTAGTTGCGGTCGGAGGGCTTCTCATTTCGGTGGCTTTTCTTGCTAGGAACAGAACATGGGCTCTAGAGTGAGCAGGCTTCAGCAGCTCCAGCACGTGGGCTCAGTAGTTGTGGCTTGAGGGCTCTAGAGTACACGCTCAATAGTCGCGGCGCCTGGGCTTAGTTGCTGTGCAGCATGTGGGATCTGCCCAGATCAGGGATCAAACTCGTGTCCCCTACATTGAGGTGGATTCTTCACCACCGAGCCACCAGGGAAGCCCCTCCCAGTTCTTTTGAAATGTGATTATCAGCAATTCTCTGACCTTCAAAGAGAAACCTGACTGAATTCCTGGGAACCCATTATGATTCTTTGAGTTTCTTGAGATGTGTCACCATTTTCACTTTGAAGTGAATCTCACTGCTTTCCTGTTCAATGACTTCGAGTTTAATATCCTCTTCCTTCTTATCCCCCAAGTCCTCAGTTGAGAGTTTTGAAATGGGGATCTATTGTTTCGTGAGTACTTAAAAATGTGAACTTAAAGGATGTTAAGGCAGTACATATTGTTCAAGTTAAGTTATGTGTATTTTATTACAGGAAAAAAAGTAGGGAGAAGTCACCTGTCACATGTAGGTGCTGACTGTCCTATAAAACTCAAGAGTAGAGAGAAACTGGGTCAGTGAAGATGGAAAGGCTTAAGGTCTGCTTGGTGGGGGGCGGGGGGGGGCGCAGTGTGGAGGGGTTGAGCTAGGTGGTCTTGGGCAAAGCCTTCCTCCTCCACTTTGGAGCCGCTGCCGTGGCTCTCATATCCCTAAAGGACTTTGGAATGGGGATGTGGGCCCAAGGAATTCTCACTCCAAGACAGTCTCCTCTCTGGTTCCCAGGTTTGGGGATCCTTGTATGCGAAATAAACACAGACGCAACCCGCGACCCTTCCCCAGCAAGGCACAATCACTGAATATTTATAATTTACTCATCAACCACGCACCGCAACCCAGGTCGGTAGCATTCTAGGTCCTGCACCTTGGCTCTGCATTTGTAAAGAGCGGAGAGGGGCTCCTGCTGCCTTTCTGGTGGTGGAGTCCCGCTGGCCTGCCCTCACCCGTCTTGTAGGTGATGAAACTTGAGAGAAGTCTTTATCCTGGAGAACTGCAGCAGGGAGGTGCGTGGTGGAGACTGAGTGGGTTAACTCCAAGTAGAGGTGAGTAGTGATGACGCGAAGCCACACCCTTTCCCAGGAAGGGGCCTGATTGGTGGAGGGCTTCTAGGGCGGGGCAGCTCTGGGGCTATATAAACGCATTGGCCAGGCTTGGAGTTACGCTGTAGGTTAACTCCTGAGCTCAGGTAAGTCTTCTGGAAGGAGGAGGCTGGGCTTACCTGTGGAACCTAGGTGGAGGCCCCTAGGTTGACCAAGCCGTGTTGATGAGGACCCTCCCCCGAGCCTCGTAGTTGGGAGTCTCTCTCTTTGTAGCTCCAAATGTTTGCAGTGGCTCCACCTCAAAACTCGCCCTAAACCCCAGTATTTTTGTCTAATAACGTTTCTGTCTCTGGGCTTCAGCTTTCCCTCTGTGAAGTAATGGGCTGCTGGTTCTTTCAGGGCTGCTTGATGAAGGGTGAGGGGGCGGTTGTGAATTGGGTGGCAAGAGGCGCCGCGAGTCTCTGGCTTCGGGGTCAGACAGGCTCCACCGGCGAAGTGGCGGTGAGACCTCCATGCTTCAGTTTCCGTGTTTGCAAAACGGGTCTGCTTACCGGGACGAGATAAGTTAGAGTTTAACACAGCTCCAGGTACTTAGGAAACCCTCAGAGGCGCTCCTCGTTGCTGTTGTTACCCTCTGGCCTGGCCTGGGGCGCCAGGAGGAGGGGTGAGGGTGGTGTAGCCCCCAGGAATTCTGCTGCTTTTCTTGTCTCCTCACCATCACCCCCAACCCTGTTTCTCCGTGCCCATCCTTCCACTTTCTGGAGGTCGTCTGTCAGGTCAGCCACACTGATCCCCTTGACCTGTGCGGGGCTAATGGGGTAGATGCTAAGTCCTAGGGCTGCTTTCTTTACAGATCACCCTGTCCCACCCCACCCCACCCACCCCCAACCCCCCAAGAGATGAGCGATGCCCAAGATCCGGCCACAGTCCCTGGAGCTGACACCCAGGTGAAGCTGAGGGTCTGGAGCCCTCAAGGTGAGGGCGATGAGTCTTCCCATCTCCGCCAACACCAGGAGCTCCAGGCTTTCTTCCACCTTCTGGGTGAGTACACTTGGGGGCTGGCACAGGGGGACTGTGAGGATCAAGCATGAACTGATGTGAGAGGTGGGATCTCAGCCTGCCCATGTCTCCATCCTGTCCCTTCTCAGGTGACTCCGGTTTGGCAGGTGGAGGGGGGGTTCATTGGGGGCTCGGGCTTTGGAGCTTAGAATGCTGCTCTCATGTCATGGGGTGAGGGTGGTAACCGCAGTCTGCCATTTCTCCTCTCTCTCCCCCAGAGAACAGTTTCCTCCAGGATTTCCTCTCCAAAGATCCCTGTTTCCAGATTTCAGACAAGGTGAGAGTGGGGGGAGAGTCCAGGGTCACTTGGGGAAGGTTGAATTAGTGGGACCTGAGTGCTGCTAATGCATTGGGTCCCCTGGTGGAGGGAGCACCTCCATTTTAAGCCCTTGTTTTTGCAGGTCCCCCCCACACCATTTTACCCTGGATTTTCTAGGCCTGCTCCCCGCCCAGAACCTGCTTGATGGGCCTGGCACAGCCCCCTCCCCTGTCCGCAGTGCCTCGCTCTAACTCTCCCCATTTCTGTGTCTGCAGTATCTCCTGGCCATGGTACTGGTCTACTTCCGGCGTGCCAACCTGCAGCTCAGCGAGTACACCCACAGCAATCTGTTCCTGGCACTGTGAGTGACCCGCCCAGGTGCCTGGTGGGGATGCCCACTTGGAGTCACAGGGTGGGGGCAGGGCATATGCTTACAGCCTCTGTTCTCCCTGTCCCCCACCTCTGTGGCCAGGTACCTTGCGAATGACATGGAGGAAGACCTGGAGGACCCCAAAAGCGTGATTTTTCTCTGGGCCCTGGGCCAAGATTGGCATCATCAAGTGTCAGGCTTCCTGCATCAGAGGGACAAGCTGTGGGCACGGATGGGCTTCAGGGCTGTTGTGAGACGCCAGAGCTGCGAGGAGGTGAGACCCGTCCCCATGAGCATCCCAGGCTGGGGGAAACAAGCTGGAACTCCCACCTCCCACTTACCATCCACTCTTCTCATGCAGGTCATGGCCAAGGAGCCGACCCACTGGGCCTGGGCTCGGGAGCGGCACCCCCACCATGGAAGAGCTCAAAGGAGCTACCCAAAGGCCCAGATCCCACTCCCCCGGGGTCCCGGCCTCTCGCCACCCCACTGCCCTCTCTGTGCCTTGCCCCTTCACTGCAGCCTCTGCTGCCACCACCCCCGCCCCTTGCCCGTCTTATCCAAGTGCCTTTCCCACAATGCTGAGCGGCACCGCCCTTCATCCCAAGCTTGGCCCTGGAGTGGGGGCTTCCTCATTGTCCTGCCCACCCAGTTGCCACTGGAGCCAGGCACCTACATCCTCCACAGTGAGTAGGGAACAGAAGCTGGGGGGGAGCCAGGAGGAGCTGGGAGGCAGGTGTGGAGCCCAACAGAATGGGAAGGAGGGGTATGGTGCCTGGGGTCCAGCAGTCTTGGGCATGTGTCCAGCTCTGCACCCCCTTGCTGTGTGAGCTTGGCAGGCTTCCTCTGAGCAGCTCTCTGTCCTTCCTCCCCCAGTCTTCTCTAAGCTGCTGCTGTACCCTCGGCACTGACACTCGCAGGGTGAAGAACAACAGCCTGTCTGCTTGCCTGCTGGCCCAATGCTCTACTGACTGTGGCCCCTCCAGCCTCCTGTCTTCTTGGCCTCAGGCTGGAAGGGCTGCCCATGCCTCCTGCCCCTTCCTCCCAACCTGCAACTTGTACCCACGCTGACCTGACTCCTCTAATAAATTCATGCCCACAGGACACCGGCTGTGCTTAGGCCCTGGTCTGGGTCCTTCACCCAGGGTGGGGGTAGGGAGGGAGTTTTGGGGAGGGGGGATCTGCCAGATTTAGGTACCAGTGGTTGAGACCCCTGAGCACAGGCCCTGTAATAGCTCTCCCTTCCCACTGGTGACCAGTCATTCCACTGTTTCTCCTCTTTAACATCTTAGTGGAGGCTGAGACCCACATAGAGCCCACGGAACTGAATGAGATGAGCTATATGCAGTCCTTAGAAGAGGGCCTGGGACCTATTGGGCCAAAAAGAGCTCCAAAGGAAAACGGCCCTATAGTCAGTCTAGAAATGCCTGCAGGGTGAGGTCTTTTTCAGAATGAGCCTTGTGCATTTGCCTCTTGTGACTCCATAGACTGTAGCCCACCAGGCTCCTCTGTCCATGAGATTTCCCAGTCAAGAATACTGGAGTGGGTGGCCATTTCCTTCTCCAGGGGATCTTCCCAACCCAGAGATTGAACTCGGGTCTCCTGCATTGCAGGTGGATTTACTGACTGAGCCACCAGAGAAGCCCATATAATGTGATGAACTATGTCAAGTTTGCCCATGCTTGGGTGGTGGTGGTGAGGAACAGGATTTTTGGAAAGACCATCTAGAGTAGTGATTAAGACTTGGTCTTTGGTGCCAAACAGCTTGAGTTCGAAATCCAGGTTTCTGTATGACTTTAGCACAACAGATTTGTTTAATCTCTACTGCCCCATCTGTAAAATGAGTATTACACTAAAAAGGATACGGTTTGAGATTTGGATGAGATAACACTAGACGGGTTTAGAACTAGATCTCAAGAAGGGAGCTCAGATGTGGGTGTTATCAGTAGAGGGAATTGCTGCCCAGAGAAAGGTTAAAGGGGAGTGTATCTGGAACAGAAAGAAGACAGAGATGTCTAAGGGGTCAGGTGGCAGAGGAATCTAAACATAATTCCCCTCCCTCCTCCCTGAGTGGCTCCCAAGAAGCATGGGGGTGAAGCCTGGAGGCTGCAGACATTAGAAGCCAAGACAAGGACTGTAAAGTATTTTTAAGAGTTTTTCAAATAGGTAATATATTCACATGTATGTTTTGAATTTTGAACCAAGAGTCACCTCCTGCCCCTGACTACCAGCCACCTGGTGCCCCTTCCTGGAAACAATGGAAGTGATCATTAATGTCCATTCAGAGAAAGAATCTAAATGTATGTAACCAAATGTGGTATAATAAAAATATACAGATTTGGTCTTTGTCCCTGGTTCCTGGCACAGAGCGCCTAATACCCTTGGAATTTCCAGAGTTATAGGAATGTCTTTTGTTATTCATAATGAGCTCCTATGGATCACACCAGAGTTTATGCTAATGAGATTATTCAGGATGGTGGCTGTTGCCAAAAAAAATGATCTAGAGGGTGGGAACTTTCCACTTCCCCAGCTGCTCCAGGAAGGGCAAGGCACTGGAGATTTGGAGCTCTGAGGGAGGGTGGCTCCCTCCCTCCCCATATCTCTATTTGGCTGTTCCTCAATTGTATCCTTTATAATAAACCAGTAACAGTAAATAAAGCATTTCCTGAGTAAAGTATTTCCTGAGTTCTGAGTCTTCTACTGAATTATCAGTCCTGAGGAGGGGGGTTATGGGCATCCCCAAATTTGTAGTCAGCCAGACAGGAGTATGGGTCACCTGGGGATTCCATTTGTGGCTGGCCTCTTGTGGAACTGAGATTCATGGGGTCTGTGCTAATTCTGGGAATTACTATCAGAATTGCATTGTAGGTACCTAGATGGTGTTAGAGAGTTGGTGTAGACAAATCACATGGTTTCCCATCTGCACATTACTTTTGACAGCTGTATAGTACTCCTCTGTATGGGTGTACTCTTTTTTTCTTATTGACTGGCACGTTTCCACACTTCTGCTATTCCAAACAGTGACATAGAGCAGTGGGCCCCAACCTTTTTGGCACCAGGGATCAGTTTTGTGTAAGACAACCACTCACCTTCTGCTGTATGGCCCAGCTCCATTAGACTGGTACTGTGCTGGGGACCCCTGCTATAGAGAGTCACTAAGACTCTGTAAAAGTGTGCAAGTTGTGCAAATCAGTCCTGAATATTCATTGGAAGGACTGATGCTGAAGTTGAAGCTCCAATACTTTGGCCACCTGATGTGAAGAACTGACTCATTGGAAAAGACCCTGATGCTGGGAAAGATTGAAGGCAAGAGGAGAAGGGGATGACAGAGGATGAGATGGTTGGATGGCATCACTGACTCGATGGACATGAGTTTGAGCAAGCTTGGGGATTGGTGATGGACAGGGAAGCCTGGCGTGCTTTAGTCCTTAGGGTAGCAAAGGAGTTGGACACGGCTGAGTGACTGAACTGAACTGACTGAAGACATTGTAAAAACAGCATTATTCAAATATCAAAGGGAGTGAATTCCTAGAAGAACTGTTCAGCCAAAGGTCCAAGTCAAAATTGTCATCTTTATTTAAAGGACCATTTTATTTATTTTTTGGTGGCACTGGGTTTTCACTGTGGCATGCAGCCTTCTCTAATTGTGGCATGTGGGCTCTAGAGTGAGAGGCCTCAGTAGCTTCAGCATGCCACTTCAGGGCTTAGCTGCCCTGAAGCCTGTGGGATCTTAGTTCCCTGATCATGTATCAAACCCACATTCCCTGCACTGGCAGGCAAATTCTTAACCACTGGACCACCAGGGAAAGCCTCCAGAATTGTCATCTTGAAGAACTTTGCCGCATGTCCATCTGTTGGAGCTGTGCCTGAACCACCTCACCAGCCTCCAGCTGTGTGAAGGCTGTTTCCCACAACACTCACTAGTCAATGAGGAACAAGGTCATTTTATGTTTGCCAAATTGCTAAGGAGAAAATGTCTTGGTGAAGGTTTAGTTTGCATTTCTTTTTCTTTCAAGTGAGCTCAAGCATTGTTTCATACATGTAAGAGCTGTGTGTCTTTTTTTGTGAACGGTTCTTATCTTTGCCCATCTCTCCACTGGTTTTTGGTACTTGACTTATATGTAAGGAAAAATAGCCTTTCAGGATGTAAATTGTAAATATTTTCTTCAGTTTATCCTTTTAACTTTGTATGTGGTAAAATAAATTTTTGTGGCTTCTGGGTTTTGTGTCACAGTTAAAAAGAATTTTTCCACACTGAGATGATTAAAAGAATGTCTCCCTTAGCTGCTGGCTGTAATTTTGTTTCATTTTTTACATTTAAATCTTGAGTTCATCTGGAACTGATCATATACAAAATTCCCTCCCATTTTCCTAATGCTTTTTTTTTTTTAATAAATTTATTTATTTTAGTTGGGGGCTAATTACTTTACAATATTGTAGTGGTTTTTGCCATACATTGACATGAATCAGCCATGGGTTTACATGTGTTCCCCATCCTGAATCCCCCCTCCCACCTCCCTCCCCATCCCATCCCTCTGGGTCATCCCATTGTCTCAGCCCTGAGCATTTGTCTCATGCATTGAACATGGAATGGTGTTCTGTTTCACATATGATAATATACATGTTTCAATGCTATTCTCTCAGAACGTCCCACCCTCACCTTCTCCCTCAGAGTCCGTAAGACTGTTCTATGCATCTGTGTCTCTTATTCTGTCTCGCATATAGGGTTATCGTTACCATCTTTCAAATTCCATATATATGTATTAGTATACTGTATTGGTGTTTTTCTTTCTGGCTTACTTCACTCTGTATAATGGGCTCCAGTTTCATCCATCTCAATAGAACTGATTCAAATGTACTCTTTTTAATGGCTGAGTAATATTCCATTGTGTATATGTACCAGAGCTTCCTTATCCATTCATCTGTTGATGGACATCTAGGTTGCTTTTTAATGAAAAATTCATCTTTTCTCAACAAATTTGAGATGCTGCTCTTATATGCTAAATTTCTATATGCATTTGGACCTGTATCTAGATTCTTCGATCTTTCAGTGATCTATATGTATCAGTATCCTTCTTTATTAATTATTATATAACAATTATTTAATCATTAGAGATTGGATTTAATATCTGATATGGTTAGACTCCCTAATGGACCCCCTGATGGCTCGGATGGTAAAGAATCTGCCTGCAATGCAGGAGACTTGGGTTTGACCCCTGGGTCAGGAAGATCCCCTGGAGAAGGGAATGGCAACCTACTCCAGTATTCTTGCCTGGGGCAATTCTGCGGACAGATGAGCCTGGCGGCTACAGTCCCTGGAATCACAAAAAGTTGGACTTAACTGGGTGACTAACACTTCACTTTCATGGGGTTAGACTCCTAACTTGTTTTCAGAAGTCTCTTGGCTATTCTTGCTTGTTCAGTTTTCCATAAGAACTTCAAATCAGTTTTTCTAGTTCTTTTCCCCAAATAATGTTAGAATTTTTTTTTAACTGTTAGAATTTTCAATTTTTTTTGGCTGAGCCATGCGGCATACAGGATCTTAGTTCTCCAATCAGGTATTGAACCCATGTCCCCTGTATTGGGAGCTCAGAGTCTTAACCACTGGACTACCAGGAGAGTCCCTAGAATTTTTAATTTTGATCAATCTATAGATTACTCTAAGAACAGACATCTTTATGAAGCATCTTTGTATCCAGAATGACATGTTTCTGTCCCCCGCCTCTACTTCTTTCAGGCGTCACGATGGCCAATGACTCCCAAATTTGTTCCTCTATTCTGAGGGCTGTTCCCACCCCCAGGCATCTCCCCTTGGATGAGGGCGGGTCCCACAGCCTTTCAGTTCAGTCACTCAGTCATGTCCGACTCTTTGCGACCCCATGGTCTGCAGCATACCAGGCCTCCCTGTCCATCACCAACTCCTGGAGCTTGCTCAAACTCATGTCCATTGAGTCAGTGATGCCATCCAACCATCTCATCCTCTGTCATCCGCTTCTCCTCCTGCCTTCAATCTTTCCCAGCATCAGGAGCTTTTCCAGTGAGTCAGTTCTTCACACCAGGTGGCCAAAGTATTGGAGTTTCAGCTTCAAGCATCAGTCCTTCCAATGACTATTCAGGACTGATTTCCTTTAGGGTCCCAAGGGTACCTCCCTAATCTGATCCTCCAGTATCCCCTCCAGATAAGAGTCTCCTACACCATGAATCTACTCAGATGGTCTAAAGTTGTCTTTTCCCTCCCTGTCTCCCAAGAGCCATATCCCATCACTGGCTAAGTTCTATAGGTGTTTTTAGCAGCTTTACTGAGGTATAGGTGACATAAAATAAACTATGTATACTTCAAGGTTCATTTTTGTTGACAACATATACCCCCACAAAACCAATACCACAGTCAAATAATGGACATATCCATTACCCACAAAAGTTTCCTCAAGCCCCTTTATAATCCTTTCCTGCCACCCTTTCCCACCTGCCTGTCTCCCATTCCCCTCAGCAATCACTGATCTGCTTTCTATCACTAAATTCCTATTATTTTCCTAGAATTTTCATAGAAATGGAATTATATAGCAGGCCCTGATAGCTCAGTTGGTAAAGAATCCACCTGCAATGTGGGAGACCTGGGTTTGATCCCTGAGTTGGGAAGATCCCCTGGAGAAGGGAAACGCTACCCACTCCAGTATTCTGGCATGGAGAATTCTACGGACTGTATATTCCATGGGGTCACAAAGAGTCGGACATGACTGAGCAATTTTCACTTTCACTTCACTTTCTGTCTTGTTTCTTACACTCAGTATAATTATTCTGAGATTAAGCCATTGTTCCTTTTTATGACTGAGTAGTATTCTGTGGTATATATATATATATATATATAGGCACAATTTGCTTATCCAGTCACAATTTGTTGGTGAACATTTGGTTATGTCCAGTTTGGGCTGTTACAATTAAAGTTGCTATGAATATTCATACACAAGTCTTTGCATGGACACATGCTTCTCTTTCCCTTGGGTAAACGCCTAGGAGTGGAATGGCTGGGTCATATGATAGGTGTATATCCAACACGCACGTGCTTAGTTGCTTCAGGTGTGTCTGACTCTTTGCAACCCTATGGACCGTGGCCCAGTAGGCGCCTCTTGTTCATGGGGATTCTCCAGGCAAGAATACTGGAGTGGGTTACCATGCCCTTCTCCATGGGATCTGCCCAACTCAGGGGCCAAACCCAGGTCTCTTATGTCTCCTGCACTGGCAGGTGGGTTCTCTACCACTAGCACCACCTGGGAAGCCCATATTTAACTTTACTGTTTTTTTTTTAAGATAGACTAATTTTTTTTAGAGTAGTTGTAAGTTTACACAAAAATGGCTCAGAAAGGATAGAGAATTCCAGTACCCCCTTTCCCATCTGCACACCGATTCTCTATTGACATTTTGTATTAATGTGATCTGTTTGTTACAATTGATGAAACAATGTTGATACATTGTTATTAAAGTGGACAGTTTACATTAGGGTTCACTCTTTTTTTAAAAAAATTGTGTTTATTTTACTTGGCTGGGCCCGTCTTAGTTGCATGCAAGATCTTTCCTCTTTGCTGCAGCCTGTGGGATCTTTAGTTACATTTGAACTCTTAGTTGCAGCATGTGGGATCTAGTTCCCTGACCAGGGATCGAACACAGGGACCCTGCATTGGGATCTTGGAGTCTTAGCCACTGGACCACCAGGGAAGTCCCCGGGGTTCACTATGTGTGTTGTACATTATATGGGTTTAATGTAATGTCATGTATCTACCATTACAGTATCATACAGAATAGTTTCAGTGCCCTAAAAATGCCCTGTGCTCCCTTTCCCCACCTTCCCTGAAAGCTTGGCTATCACTGATCTCTTTACCATCTTTATACCAGTTCCAGAATGTCATATAGTTGGAATCATACAGTATATAGTTTTCTCATACTGGTTTCTTTTACTTAGCAATATGCATTTAAGGTTCTGGCATCTTTCTGTAGCTTGATAGTTTATTTCTATTTATTGCTGAATATATGTTTAACTTTTAAAGAAACTGCCAAACTGTTTAACAAAGTGGTGGTATCCCACCAGCATTATATGAGAATTCCAAATCCTCCACATCCTTGCCAATACTTGGCATGGTTAGTCTTCTTAATTTTAGCCATTCTAGGTTTGTAATGTTGGTCCTTCTAGTTGTTTTAATTTGCATTTCTCCAATGAATAAATGTTTTTTCATGTGCTTATTTGCCATCACCTGTCATCTTGGGAAATGTCTATTCAAATCTTTCACCCAATTTTACTGGATTATTTTTTTTAACTGTAAGAATTCTTTATATATTCTAAATACAAGTCCTTCATCACATATATTTTTTGGCATTTATTTCCTCCTAGTCTGTTTTGTCTTCATTTTCATAATAGTGCCTTTTGAGGAGGAACAAAGTGTTTTATTTCAATAAATTTCAATTTTTTTTTCTTTTATTGTCTGGGCTTTTGTGTCATATTTAAGAAATCTTTACCAAACCCAGTGAAAGTGAAAGTTGCTCAGTCGTGTCCGACTCTTTGCGACCCCATGGACTATACAGTCCATGGAACTCTTCAGGCCAGAACACTGGAGTGAGTAGCCCTTCCCTTCTCCAGGGGATCTTCTCCAACAGGGATCGAACCCGGGTCTCCTGCATTGCAGGCGGTTTCCTTACCAGCTGAGCCACCAGGGAAGCAGATCATAACTTGCATATCCTTAATTCAATATATTAGCTCTGGCTTCTCAAAACGTGGGGATCAAGCTTCATTAAAATAAGGCTGGATCATTATTCACATTCTCCACCAAAAAGCAAACAAAAAAATGATAATGCTGGTACTTGTTATAACAAAGTCCAGAAAAAATGTGTCTAATACCCAGAGTACCTACATTATATTGCCTAAAATATCTAGTTTATAACAGAAATATGAGACATGCATAGAAATAGGAGTTGGAACCATATAGTGGGAATAAAGGGCATTTGAAAAATGACCAGTAAAATTACCCCAATAAAATGAGGTGATATCTCAGCAAAAAAACAGGGAGGCCAAAAGGCAGAGGGAAGCATTCAAGGTGTGCTAAGAGAAAAACCTATCAACCAAAATTCCATCTTGACCAAAACTACCTTCTGAAAGGTAAGAGACAAAACAAAGATCCTCTCAGATCAATAACAACTGAGAAAATGTATTAATAGCCAATTGCCTCACAGGAATTACAGGAGGAGTTCTTCAGCTTGAACACTAGGGATTCCAGAAGACAGTTCATATTAACATTAACAAAGAAAAACACTTGTATATCTAATGCTGTAAGAATAAAAGGCAGAAGTAATACAATTTTCTTTTAATTGATGTCAAAGGAACTATGTAAAATCCTATGTATGCCATGTTTTAGTACACTACAATATATAGCAATGTGATACCAAACCCAAGACATACTTGATTTACTTGGGCTCCAAAATCACTGTGGACAATGACTGTAGCCACAAAATTAAAAGACACTTGCTCCTTGGAAGAAAAGTTATGACAAACATAGACAGTGTATTAAAAAGCAGAGACATTACTTTACCGACAAAGATCCACGTAGTCAAAGCCATGGTTTTTCCAGTAGTCATGTATGGATGTGAGAGCTGGACAATAAAGAAAGCTGAGAGCCAAAGAATTGATGCTTTCGAACTGTGGTGCTGGAGAAGACTCCTCAGAGTCCCTTGGACAGCAAGAAGATCAAACCAGTCCATCCTAAAGGAAATCAGTTCTGAATATTCTTTGGAAGAACTGATGCTGAAGCTGAAGTTCCAATACTTTGGCCACCTGATGCAAAGAACTGACTCATTGGAAAAGACCCTGGTGCTGGGAAAGATTGAAGGCAGGAGGAGAAGGGGACAACAGAGGATGAGACGGTTGGATGGCATCACTGACTCAGTGGACATGAGTTTGAGCAAACTCTGGGAGATAGTGAAGGACAGGGAAGCCTGACGTGCTACAGTCCATGGGGTTGCAAAGAGTCAGACACGACTGAGTGACTGAACACCAACAATGCTTTCTTCTAGAGGTTGTTGTTCTTTTTTTTTTTTTTAATTTATTTTTTTTGGCTGTAGCTGGTCTTAGTTGTGGCATATGGGATGTTTTAGCTGTAGCATATGGGATCTAGTTCCCTGACCAGGGATCGAACCCAGTCTCCCTGCATTGGGAGCAAGGAGTCTTAGCCATGGACCACCAGGAAAGTCCCTATTCTAGAGGTTTTATAGTTCTAGGGTTTATATTTAGGTGTATAATCTAGTTTGAGTTAAATTTTGATATGGTGTATCCTATTAATACATAAATAGTTTTCAAATCCATCTTTTTCTCTAATGTCTACCACCTCTGGAGTTTGAGCCACCCACTGCCAGGCATCCTCCTCCATCATCTGTACAAATCTGAGCAGGCTTCTACCTCAGGTAGAACAAAATCCATTTCCACGGCCCACTCAGGCCTGCCAACACTCAGAATACTTTAGTTCCTCCATACACCAAGCCAACTAATTCCCCTACCTGGCATCTCTCCCGTCCCCGCCATAACTCCTTTGTCTGATTTATCTTTACTCTAATACCCTGGATTAGCTAGGGCTTCAGCTACGGGCTTCCTCCACATCATTCTTCTTCCCAGTTAATCATGGGTGTAAGAGTTGAGTCAATGTCTGCCTCCTTCACAGGGAGCCAAGGCCTTGGGTCTTCAGCATATGATGTCCAGGTGACCACAGTGTCTTGCACATATAGGAGGTGGTCAGTGCCCATTTGGTGAACAGCCAAATGCAGTCAGCTGGAGTGACAGTTTAGTGAAAATAATCTGGGGACTGTGGGGCACATAGGTAGAGCCAGAGTGCTTTGAGGCGAAGGGGGGCCTTGGCTACCTCTCCAGAGCATCTCCCAGGCCCCTGCTCCCTGCGTTCCAGTCACAAGGAACCACTGCGGTCCCCTTACTGGCCTGTGTCCCCCCAGCCCCTGGACCTTTGCACACGTACAGTTCTTTCAGTTTGGAACACCCTTTCCAGCGGCTCACTGCCTAGTTAACCCTACTTTTCCAATAGGATTCACCTTTCTTAAACCCCAAAGCTGAACCGGGAGAGCAGCCTCCTCTAGCTGGGCCTGGTCTGCCTTAGTCATGGGTCTGCTATGCAAAGACCTGTCAGAAGGGTTTGGTCAAGATTGGACACATAAATGCCCAATGGTGATGAGTAAAGAGCTCAGAAGCTGGCTCCAGGCCTGACACACCGGTTGAAGGAACTCAGCAAATCGCACTCTTAGGCCTGTTTTCCTTACCTGTACACTAGGAGTGAGAATAGTCAGATTAGATCAGTGGCCCTTAACCTTCTTGGGGTCATGGGCCCTCAAAAGGGCTATGCACTGTTTCCCCAACAAAAGGCTTGTGTGTACATCACATAAGGGGCTTCCCTGGTGGCTCAGTGGTAAAGAATCCAACTGCCAATGCCTGCCAACGCAGGAGACCCGGGATTCGGTTCCCGGGTCAGGAAGATCCCCTGGAGAAGGAAATGGCAACCCACTCCAGTCCTCTTGCCTGGGAAATCCCACGGACCAGAGAAGCCTGGCGGGCTTCGGTCCACAGGGTCACAAAGAGTCGGATACGACTTAGGGACTGAACAACAACAAGAAAATATCATGTAAGGGCCGCGACCTTCCTGGCTGGGGCCCCCAAGGTCGATCCAAAGCCCAGAGCCGAGGGTCCGCTGCAGTCTCCGTCCCTCCTACTTCTGCATCTCAGGAGGCAGGGTCTCTCCAGGCCCTGGGTGGGCCTGCTGTCCGCCTCGCAGCCTCTGCCGCCCTCTCCTGGGTAAAGCGGCAAACGGGCGTTCCCAGGTGGGTGGGCGAGGGAGGGCAAGGAGGAGAGGGCAAGGATGCTGGCTTCTCGCAATTTCCGGGTGCAAGAAACCTCAGAGCGCAAAATGGGATCCCGCAGTTCCTCATTTCATCCCGTTCGCGGCGCGAATGGGGAAACTAAGGCCGAGAGGGGCAGGGACTCATCCAAGGTCACGCAGCCAGCCCGGCTCCGGGGGACCGATTCCCCGAGCCCCGCCTGGATGCTGCGAGCCGCTAAGGCGGGGTGGCGACGCGGGGAGCCTGCGCCCAGGGGCGCGGGGGGCGGGGTGGGGGCGGGGAGCCGGCCCAGCCCAGGAGCCGGGCTGCGGCGAGGACCCGGCGGGGTGGGGCTGCCGTTTGCAGAGCGTCCGGCAGGGGTCTGCCCGCCGCCGGCCCGGCCCCCTCCTCCGAGCAGCTGCCGCAGCCCGAGGTAATCTCGGCCCCGCGCTAGGGGCGCGCGCGGGCGGGGGCCATGTGGGGGGACACAGCTGCGGCTCCGCGGAGGGGAGAGAGGGACGGACCCCGGGCTGCGGGAGGTGGCGCCGCTGGGCTGAGCTCCCGGGAAATGCCCTCCGGGGCCGCCGTGTGGGGTGGGGCCGCCGGGCCCTGCAACTCGAGCTGCTGCCCCTGGTTAAAAATACCCCCTGTCCCGTCCTCCCCCTCCGCTCCCCCGCGCTGCCCTTGCGTCCGGGCCCCAGCCCTCCCGACCCCGACAGGCGCTGGCGCCTCGCCGGGAACGACTCTGCCTTTGACTAATTTGTCCTCTCGCGGAGTTGGCCCGGCGTATGCGGAGGAGGGCCGGGGAAATACCGTGAATTAGAGAGATCGTCGGAGAAGGTGCCCGGAGAGAAGGGAGGGCGGAGAGGAAGCGGGGTGGAAGCCCGAGGAGGAGGAGAAGGAGAAGGGAGGGGCGGAGGAGGGCGGGGTGGAGCGCTCTTCCTGGTTGGGCCCTGTCTTCAGCTGCCACCCAGGAAACCAGCGCAGGGACCGCAGCGACCCCCAACACTCCTCCCCCAGGTAAGGAGGGTGAGGCCGGCCCGGTGTTCCCCCAGCTTGGCCTGGATCCCGGCTGCGGGGCTGCCTTCCCCCCGGGCTCTCTGGGTGCCTGCGACGGGGCGGGAGCTCGGGAACCGCGAGGCTCCGGAGCCCGCCCCAGGCTGCGTTCCTCACTGTCTCCAGGGGCTGGGCTGGGGGCGGGCGGGAGGGGAAAGGGCTGAGGCCGAGCCGCCCTGATCCTTCAACCCGTCTCAGGAGCCTGGGGAGGGGAACCCCGGACTGGAGTTCTCAGCCCCCAAGCCTGGGAAAGGGGCCAGTGCCTAGGAGCTTGGCTAGTCTGGGGAGAGGGGCATTCAAAGAGGACTTGCCTCGGGGTCTCCCACCTTCCTGGTTCCTGGTGCTATTATCCTGGGCCCCGCCCTTCCCCACCTGACTGGCTGACCGCAGGCCTGCAGACCCGGGACAATGGGAGTCTGGGAACAGAGAGGTGGTAGCATTGGGTGGGGGTAGGGAGGTGGTGGCCAGCGCACCTGGGGGATGGGAAGCCCCCTCTCGTGGATTCTGGGAGCAGAGAGGTATGGCTGCCAGCCCTAATTTAGTGAGGAGTTGGGGAAACCACAGGCTTGGGGAGAAAGGATGGCAGCGGGCCAGAGAGCAGTGTTAGCAGATAGGAGCCCCAGCTCTAGTCCTGGGAAGGCCTGGGTTCTGAGCGGGGCCCCTCTGTCCCACAGGATGGCTGAGGAGTTCATCACTCCGGTGTACTGCACCGGGGTGTCTGCCCAAGTGCAGAAGCAGCGGGCCAAGGAGCTGGGCCTGGGCCGCCATGAAAACGCCATCAAGTACCTGGGCCAGGATTACGAGCAGCTGCGGGTTCACTGCCTGCAACGCGGGGCCCTCTTCCGTGACGAGGCTTTCCCCCCGGTGCCCCAGAGCCTGGGCTTCAAGGAGCTGGGCCCCAACTCCTCCAAAACCTATGGCATCAAGTGGAAGCGTCCCACGGTGAGAGGGGCCACCCTGGGTGGGATTCAGTTCACCCCATTCCTGGGTGAGGAGTGGGAATAGGACGCCAGGTCCCTAGAGTGGGGTCTGGGATGGCTGGGTTCCAGTTTCTAGGAGGGGCTGGCCCAGAGACAGGAATCTGGGTCTCTTGCAGGAGCTGTTCTCAAACCCCCAGTTCATCGTGGATGGAGCTACCCGCACAGACATCTGCCAGGGCGCACTGGGTAGGCCCTGGGGGATTTTGAGTGTATTTTTCTGTGGTAGTTCCCTGTGCCCATTCCTTCCTGCTCTACCTCAGCCTCTCCCTCCTGCAAGCCCGAGCAGGCTCTGGCTCTCAGTGCTTGGGCTGGTTTGCCCAGATTCCTGGGTCTTTTCTGTAAGTTGAGGGGCACCCTGCCCGGGGAGTCCCAGGTTCTCCCCAGTATGGCACTCATTGGGCGAAGATGGGTAGAGTAGACCTGACATGGATCCTTCCCATCCCAGGGGACTGTTGGCTCCTGGCTGCCATTGCCTCCCTTACCCTCAATGACACCCTCCTGCACCGAGTAGTTCCACATGGCCAAAGCTTCCAGGATGGCTACGCTGGCATCTTCCATTTCCAGGTGAGGAGCCCCACGTGCACCTTGGACGGGGTTGGGGAGGGGGGGTCGGTGAGGGAGAGAGGGGTAGCAGGCACTGGAGATGGGAGAGGGGACCCTGAAGTTAGGGTGGCTCAGGGCCACACCTTGCGGGGCCAGCCCCCTGCCCCCGAAAGTATTTGACCTCTTGATTCCATCTCAGATCTGTCATGTGTGAGAATCTGTCATGTGTGAAATGGTTGGGCAGGTATTTCAGCTGGCAGTTTTCCTGGCTGGTTGGGCACACTGAAGAAAAAAAAGTGCGTAGAAGAGGAGAAAATTCTCTGGGTTATGTGCTGTGGGACAAACCTTTTGCTCCTCAGGGTCTCAGTTTCCCTGTCTGAGAAATAGTGTTCCACTGGGGAAAATCGGCCATCACCTGTAGTCATCTACACCCTTGGCCTCAGTCTCCCCCCGACCCCCTCATCCCAACTCCTCCTGCACTCTAGCAGTCTCCAGCCACTGAGAAAGCCCTGCGGAAAAGAAAGACTTGGGATAAAGTTTATTTAAACCAGCTTTTCCTGATGCTCTTTGCGCACAGGGCCTATTTTTCAAATCACACTGATGAATTCTCAGTAGGCTCGTTTTGGGGAAGAGACATGCCCAGCCACCCTGGATGAGAACCTCTGGCGCCGGTGTCCTCTCCTTCCATCTACTCAGGGAGTCATCCTCACTCGCCTTGGCGCATATGGCTTGACTTGTGGGACCCACAGTGCAGGGCTAACTACTGGGGCCAAGAGCAGCACCGGCCAGCGCTGATCCGCAGGGGCGTGGCCTCGATGCCCTTTCCCCACCCTCTCCTCTCACTCCTCCAATCCGCTCCTCCGCAGCCTCTGATTGGCCCGTTCACTACCTCCACACCCAGTGCTGTGGATGCACCTCCTCCCTTTTGCCCCATTGTTTTGCACACTCATGGCCCCCAATGCTGTAGCAGAGTCACTTTTGGCCTGGGATGAAGGGAAGTCCTTCCCCCACTGGGAAACTTGCTTTTCAAGGCATCTTTGAAGCAAGCCCGCGATTGTGGGAATCTTGTCCACCTTGTGGTTGAAGGATCTTGGTCCCGTATTTTCATTCCACATCTAATTTACCTAGGTATCCCCACCCTCTACACACACACACACACACACACACACACACACACACACACCCTGGCCTCACACACACACACACACACACACACACCCCTGGCCTCGAATGATGGGGAAGGGGAAAGGCTGGGATCATGGTAGATCCCAGCAGAGCCAAGGTCCAAGGGCTTTGCAACATCTCTGTACCTGAAGAGGCACCTTGGTCTGTTTCAAAAATATCAGCAGTGCTGCCTTACAAGCGTTACCTGCCTAATCTTGTTTAGTTTTCCCATTAGGAAGACATTACTGTTCCCTTTTGTGGAGAGGGAAACAGGCTCGGAGAGGACGACTTGCTCAGATCCTGTGTCTAGGATGCATGGCCTAGAATCAGGAATCTAGTGAGTGGCAGAGCTGCTGAGGCCTGACCTCAGGCCTGAGGGATCTCAAAGCAGGGATTCACCATGCCCCTCCACCCCCAGCTGTGGCAGTTTGGTGAGTGGGTGGATGTGGTGGTGGATGACCTGCTGCCCACCAAGGATGGGAAGCTGGTGTTCGTGCACTCTGCCCAAGGCAATGAGTTCTGGAGCGCCCTGCTGGAGAAGGCCTACGCCAAGTGAGTGGGGGCCCAGGGACAGCTCCAGGCCACCCCTGGGGTGGGGGGTCCTTGTCGATGCAGAGTGCTGACCTGGGCTGCCCCCAGAGTGAACGGCAGCTACGAGGCCCTCTCAGGAGGCAGTACCTCTGAGGGCTTTGAGGACTTCACCGGCGGAGTCACTGAGTGGTATGAGCTGCGGAAGGCACCCAGCGACCTCTACAACATCATCCTCAAGGCCCTGGAGCGTGGCTCCCTGCTGGGCTGCTCCATCGATGTGAGTGCCTCCCCCATCCTGGGACCTGAGTCTCCTAGCGGTTCCTTCTCTCTACTCAGCCCAGCCTCAGACTTGCTGAGGGCTTGGCTCCAGACCCTGTCCTTCACCTCACACCATCCCCGGATCCTCACCCAGCCTCGCTTATCACCTCAGTCCTGTCCTCCACCTCCATGCCTGGCTTCCTCCTGGTCCCCAAAACCTCAGACCTCAGCATGTTTTCTGACTTCATTTCCTCTTTCCTATCATCCGAGTCCATGCCCTTCCACTGCCCAGTTCACAGCCTGACCTCACCTCCTCCTGAGTCCCAGCTCCCGTGGGCCCCATGCTCCCCATTCGTTTCTTCAGTCGCTCTTCTGTTCCCCAATTCATCTTCAGACCTCCCTCATCCTTGATCTCGGCCTCCACCCCCACCATCACTGCATTCTCCACTCTAACCCTGCCGCCACGCTCTTACCCAGTCTGACCCGACTCAAGTCTCTGCTCACCCCTCTTCTCCACCTCCCTGAGTCCCTCCACAGGAGGTCCTCTGAGGACCTCGTGGCTCCTGGGTGAGGGGAGAGGCTTTGCATGGCTGTATGTTTGTGTTCACGCATGTTTGCCCAGGGTCTGGCCAGCTCTGGCCAATAGCAGTGTCAGTGGGGTGCACAGGCCACCTCACCAGCAGTAACATTGGTGGAGTAGCCAGCAGCCCCCCTTCCAGGGACTGAGATGGGGTCAGGGGTCCTGCCTATCGCTCCCAGTAACTGTGGGTGTATGCAAGGGAAAGCCAAGACTCGAGGCTCATCTCCTGAATGGGGGTGGGGACAGTAGCCACAGCCTGTGTCTTTCTGCAGATCTCCAGCATTCTGGACATGGAGGCTGTCACCTTCAAGAAGCTGGTGAAGGGCCATGCCTACTCTGTGACCGGAGCCAAGCAGGTACTGCCCCAGGTGGAGGTCTTCCTCAAAGGGTGGTTCCAACCTCCTTGCCTCTCTGGCCTGTGGCCAAGGCTGTGGGAGAGGCTGACTCTCCCTATGACCTCCAGCAGCACCTTTGCTATCTCCCGGGGACTCTCACCCAAAGATGGTTATCTTGTCCCACCCTGATTTACTGTACTTTGTGTGTACAGCTGCCTCTCTCAGCAGTTTATGCCCAGACAGGCTTCTCAGCTGCGCTTCCAATGGTGGGTGCTGGGTGCTGAGCTGGGCTCTGTAAGGATGAGGTGGCAGGAAGGGGTGTTAAGGTGTGTGCCAGAAGCAGGCGCTGACGAGAGCTCTGGGGAACAGGTGAACTACCAGGGCCAGATGGTGAACCTGATCCGAATGCGAAACCCCTGGGGCGAGGTGGAGTGGACGGGAGCCTGGAGTGACGGGTAAGGGGCCACGGACGCTGGCCGGGGAGGCCTGGGAAGACTGTTCAGTGCCACTGGCATTTCTGCTGGGGTCTCTGTCAGCCCACAGTGGACTCAGGCTTGAACAGAGGGGCCCATCTGCATGTGACTGGGTCTGTGGACTGCCCTGGCATAGCTCAGGCTGTGCGTGCAGGCGGCTGTGCCCGCCTACGAGCATCCTTGGGGCGTCTGAACTGGCCCTCATAAGATAACCCCGGGGACTGGGGTCTCTGGATTTGACCTTGTGGAGGCCTCCTGACCTGGGCCAGGGAAGGACAGGCCCCAGGGATAGAGGCTGGGCAGGTCAGTGGCCACCAGCCCCTGGCAGTGCCCTTTCCCTGCAGTTCCTCAGAGTGGAATGGTGTGGACCCTTACATGCGGGAGCAGCTCCGGATCAAGATGGAGGATGGGGAGTTCTGGTGAGCAGCCCCCTCCTCACTCTGAGTGGGCACCTCAGCTCCCAACCCCCCCCAAACCTCAGCTGTGCCATGTTTCTTGATGCCTGGACTGGGCGCCCTGTTTCACTCTCACCTTGACCCCCCAGGATGTCGTTCCGAGACTTCATGCGTGAATTCACCCGCCTGGAGATCTGCAACCTGACGCCTGACGCGCTCAAGAGCCAGAGGTTCCGCAACTGGAACACGACCCTGTACGAGGGAACCTGGCGGCGGGGGAGCACTGCGGGGGGCTGCCGCAACTACCCAGGTGACCTGGACAAGATGTGTCTTCTCTCTGAGCCTCGGTTTCCTCACCTGTAAGATAGGGGTAGTTGTACTGGTTTTGCAGATTTGCTTTGAGGATGAAAGTGTGTAAATTCCCAAGAGCCACCTTTGACTGCCTTGCTGAAGCCTGAGCTCAGGGTGCCAACAGAGGAGACCTCATTGCTGTCCGGCCACCTCCTGTCACTCCTCATTCCAGACCTTCCTCCTGGCCCACTGTCTCCTTCCTTGGTCCTTCTGTCACCTTTCCCTGGGGTCCATGGGTATCCTTCCTCTCCCACCCTGCCTTCTCTTCTTAACAGGTTAGCATCCTCATCCTTCCCAGGTTGGAGTCAGCACTTTAATGCTGTCCCTGCAAACACTCGAGTTTCTTGGCTCCTGGCTCCCTCTGTTCCTCCTACCTGGCACAACCATAATCCTAGTTGGACCCTCTCCACCGGCTCCAGAACTGCTGACCGGACCTGGAGAGAAATCACACATTTAGGGCAGTATTTTCCCTGTAAATTCACAGCCGCAGACCTCAGATATGCACTTTGTATGAGCCCAGCAATTCCACTCCTGGTTAGTATGTTCCTAGTCTCTCCTCAGACCTGCCTCCACTGTCATGTCGTCCGATTTCACAGGACACCCCTTCATAGTCCCGCCACCAAGTCCCCCAGCCTGTATGGACCTGTGCCGGCCTTTGCTGCCTTCCTGCCTGCGACAGTGGCAGAACTGTCCCCGCTCAGGGGCACCCCCGCCCCCCACCTCTGCTCTAGACCCCGTTCTCCCTCTGCTCCTAGACCCCGTTCTCCCTCTGCTCCTGCTTCACCAGTTGCCTGTCTCTGGAACCCACTTGCCTGCTCATTTCTCTGCTCCCCTTCAAAGTGAAGTTTCTGAAGATGGCCACCCTCCCCGTTTGCTTCCTCACTTCCAGTTCGGTGTCATGTCCTGCCTCCTCCAGCAGTTCTCAGCCTGGCTCCCAGCCCTCTGTGTTCAAGCATTCTTCTCCCTTGCAGAAATCTAATCTCAGTTCTTCCCCAAAGAGATGACCACTGTTTTCTGTACCGTTTACTGAGAAGTCTGTCCCTTCCCTGCAGGTCCAGCCCTGTCGTCATACAGTTCCCACGTATGTGGGTCTGTTTCTGAGCTGCCTTTCCGCCCCTCGGCCTCTCCCTTTGCTACTCGCGCATTGCTTTAGTAGCTATAGATTTGTAAGTCCTGGGGACTTTGCTGTGGTCCAGTGGTTAAGACTCTGCTTCCAGTGTAGGGGGTGCAGGTTCGATCCCTGGTGGTGGAACTAAGATTTATAAAGCGTGCAGTTGGGCAGGATGAATTCCTTCTTCAAGAGTCTCTTAGCTCCTCTTGCTCTTTGTTTCTGGCTTTCTTTTTTTGGTTTTATTTGTGTGCGTTTTAGGATCAGTTTACCAAGTCCTACAAAAAGCCCTTTTGAGATTTTAATTTGGAATTGCATATACTATATAGACCAATTTGGGGAGAACTGACGTCTTTCCAATTTTGATTCTTCTAATCCAAGAATATACTATGTCTCTTTATTTTGGTCTTTAGTGTCTTTCAATAAAATTTTACAATTTTCATTGTAAAGGGCTTATACATCTGTTGTGATTTGTTCCTAGATACTCTATCAACTTGTTGCTGTTGTAAATGGTGTCTCTTTTTAAATGACATCTGCCAGGTCATTGCTGATACTGTAGCATGCAGCTGACCTTTTAAGTTTATTCTACATTTGGCAAGCTTGTTAAACTGTAATGAATTTTACTCATTTTTCTGTATTCCTTTTGGTTTTCTAACTGACAGTATAGCATCTGCCAATAATGATAAATTTGTTTCTTTTCCAATGCTTATAACTTTTGTTACATATTCATTCTTGTTTAATAGCTGGCCAGGCTTGCTGCATGCCCACCAGCACTCACTATCTTCTGGTCTTACCTTTCTCTCAAAGGAAAAGTTTTTACTATTAAACATAGGCTGTAGATTTCATCACTAAAAGCTTTTCTACTCTAGGTTTTTGTGTGTGTGCGTATGCACCTTTTATGAGAATAATGAAACTTAATGTTATGAAATAACTTTATTATTAGAATTAGCTGTTTTAAATTACCTGTTAAAACAATAAGTTACATTGATCACTTTTCTTCTATTAAATTAACCTTACATTCCTGAGCTAAAACAACAGAGTAATGATATATATTTTTTATGCAATAATTTTACATCCACATTCATGGGTGAGGTTTGCCAATAGTTTTCTTTTCTCATACTTACTTTATCTAGTTTTGATATGGGTGCTATATTTGGCTGGCAAAGTGAACTGGGAAGTGGCCTGTCTTTTCCTGATTTTTCTGGAAGAGTTTGCATAATGTGGGGATGGTTTCTTGCTTGAATGTTTGGTGGAACTGGTCTAGAAAACTACCAGGGCTGCTCTTTTATTTATGTGAAGATTAACTTTTGATATTGAGTATCTTTTATGGTCATTGAATTTTTCAGATCTTCTGCTTCCTCTTGAAACTATTTCGAGGAGTTTTATTTTCTAGGAGTTTATCCTTTGCATCTTGCTTTCTCAATTATTAACATGAAGTTATCCTTAATATACTATACCTCATCTGTAATGATAACATCTCTTTTATTCTTTGTCTCTTTTGTCTTTATTAATCCTGTGAGGAGTTTGTCAATATAAGTCTTTAAAATAAAATGATTTTTTACTTTATTCTTTATAGTATTTTTTTTCCATATTATGACTCTTTCTTGCTTGTTATTTCATTCATCTGCTTTCTTTGGATTTATTTTTAGAATTTATTTTATGACATTTTTTTCCTTCCAGTTTTATTGTGATATATTGACATTCAGCATTGTATAAGATGTACAGCATAATGATTTGATTTACCTATATCATAAAATGATGGCCACATAATAAGTTTAGTGAATATCCGTCATATCAGATAGATATAATATCAAAGAAATAGAAAAAAAATGTATTTTTTCCTTATGATGAAAACTCTTAGGCTCTTAGAATGTACTCTTAGCAACTTGCATATCTAACATACAGCAGTGCTATATTTATCATGTAATACATTGTATCCCTAGTATTTATTCATTTGATAACTGGAAATGTGTACCTTTTGACCACCTTCATCCAATTCTCCGTGCCTCTGCCCCTTGCCACTGATTACCACAAATGTTATCCCCTATGAGTTTCTTTCTCCCATTCAGTAGGCAGCCTTTTCATTTTGTTGGTAGTTTCCTTTGCTGTGCAGAAACTTTTCGGTTTGATGTAGTCCCATTTGTTTATTTTTGCTTTTGTTTCCCTTGCCTGAGGAGATAGATCCAAAACAATATTACTAAGACCGACGTCAAAGAATGTATTGTCTATGGCTTCTTCTAGAAATTTATAGTTTCAGGTCTTAACATTTAAATCTTTATTCCATTTTGAGTTTATTTTTGTATATGGTTTGAGAGAATAGTTGAGTTTTGTTTTTTTTGCATGTAGCTCTTCAGATTTCCTAACATCATTAATTGAAGAGGCTGTCTGTTCCTCATTGTGTATTCTTGACTCCATTGTCATAGATTAATTGCCCATATAAGTGTGGGTTCATTACTTGGCTCTCTGTTCTGTTCCCTTGATCTGTGTGTCTGGTTTTGTACCGGTACCGTATTGTTTGTTTGTTTTTTTGTTTAAAGAACCCGAATAAATCCTTTATTGTTATTAGCAGTTTTCTATATTTTCTTAGTTGACAATTCATGGTGTCCAAAGTGGGATACAAAGCAACCTGTGCATACTGTTTTGATTACTGTAGCTTTGTAGTATAGCTTGAAGTAAGAGCGTGTGCTACCTCCAGTTTTGTTCTTCTTTCTTAATATTGTTTTGGCTCTTCAAGATCTTTGTGTTTCCATACAAATCTTAGAATTATTTGTTCTAGTCCGGTGAAAAACACCATTAGTATTTTAATAGGGGTTGCATTGAATCTGTAGATTGTCTTGGGTAGTATGGTCATTTTAACAGTATTAATTCTTCCAGCCCATGAGCATGGTATAGCTTTCCATTTGTTTGTGTCCTCTTCAGTTTCTTGCATCGGTGTCTTACAGTTTTCCAAGAACAGGTCTTTTACCTTCTTACTCAGATTTATTCCTAGGTGTTTTATTCTTTTTGATACAATTGTAATTTTATGACTTCTTAAATTAGATGCTTACTTCATTAATTTTTTTCTGTGTGTACCTCTGAGTTATACAATTTTGATATGTAATGTTTTTAAGAATTGTAATATAATTTGCATTCTATAAAATTTACACTTTTAATGGGTACAATTCAGTGGTTTTTAATATATTCACAATGCTGTATAATCATCACCATTACCTAACTCCAGAACATTTTCACTACCTGCAAAAGAAATCTTATATCCATTAGTAGTCATTCCCTAACCCTCTCATTCACCAACCCCTGGTAATCACTAATTTAATTTTGTCTTTATAGATTTTCTGTTCTGGACATTTCATAAAAATGGAATCATGCAATATGTGGCCTTTGGTGCCTAGCTTTTTCCCCTTAGCATTGTGTTTTCAAAGGTTTTCAAAGGTCAGCATGATCAATACTTCATTTCATTTTTAAGGTTGAATAATATTCCATGACATGGGTATACCACATTTTGCTTATTCATTCTTCAATTGATGAATTATTTTCAGTTTGGGGCTATTGTGAGTAAGCTGCTCTGAATACTTATGTACATGTGTTTGTATGAGCATATGTTCTCTTAGGTCTACAAGTAGGAGTGAAATTTTTAGGTCGTATGGTAACTCCATGTTTACCTTTTTGAGAAACTGTGATCTGTTTTCCAAAGTGGCAGCACTGTTTTACCTTCTTCTATCAATGCATGAGGGTTCCAATTTCTCCACATCCTTGTTTTTTTTTTTCCACATCCTTGTTAACACTTATTGTCCAGCTTTTTTATGATAGCCATCCTGGCTGGTATAAAATGGTATCACACTGCAGTTTTAATTTGCATTTCCATAGTGACTAATAATGTTTAGTATATTTTCATGTATTTATTGGCTATCTGTATATCTTTTCTGGGATGTCTATTCAAATTGTTTGCCCATTTTTAGGTTAGGTGTTTGTCTTCTCACATATTCTTCATATACGTATTTATATATTCTGGATGTGAGCTTTATGAGGTAGATGGTTTGTATGTATTCTCTCCCGTTCTGTTGGATGTCTTTTCATTTTCTTGATAGTGTTTTTGAAGCACCAAAGTTTTAATTTTGACGATGTCCAATCTCCTATTTTTTCTTTCATTGCTCATGCTTTTGGTGTCACAGCTAAGAATCCATTGCCAAATCCAAGGTCATTTATCTTTGCATTTTCTTCTAAGAGCATTATGATTTTAGCTCTTATATTTAGGTTGTTGATCCATTTTGAGTTAGTTTTTGCTTATGGTGTGGGATAGGATAGGTGCCCAATTTAGTTCTGATTATGGAAACCCAGCTGTCCTGGGATCTGTTGAAAAGACTGTTCTTTACACATTGAATGATCTTGGCCCCAGTGGTCAAAAATCACTTGGCCGTTTATGTATGGATTTACTTCTGGTCTCTCAGTTCTATTCTTCTTGTCTATATGTCTGTTTATTCTTATTCCAATACCACACTAGTTTGATTATTTTAGCTTTGTAGTTAGTTTTGAAATCAGGGGATATGAGTCTTCCAACTTTGCTCTTTTTCAAGATTATTTTAGCTTCTGGGCCCCTTAAAATTCCATATAAATTTGAGGATCTGCTTTTCACTTCTGTGGGAATTTTGATAAGGATTGCATTGAATCTGCAGATTACTTTGAGTATGATTGACATCTTAATAATATTAGGTCTTCCAATCCATGAACATGTCTTTTGACTTTTCTATATCTTTTTTAATTTGTTTCAGCAAAGTTTTGTAATTTTAAGTGTATAAGTCTTTCAACTCCTTGGTGAAATTTATTCCTAGATATTTTATAGTTCTGGATGCTGTTATAAAGACATTGTTTTCTTAATTTCCTCTTTGGATTTCTTTTCACTGTTGGTGTATAGGAACACAACTGTTTTTTGTGTCCTGATGTAATCTGCAGCTTCACTGAATTTGTTATTCATTCTAATATTCTAATTTTTCAGGTTTTTCCATACAAGATCATGTCATTTGCAAGTAGAGATAGTTTTTTTCTTCATTTCTATTTGGTTAATTTTTCTTTTTCTTGACTAATTAATCTAGCTAGAATTTGCAGTACAATGTTGAATAATAGTGGTGTCAGTAGGCATCTTGTTTCTGATCTTGAAGAGGAAGCTTTCATTTTTTTTCACCACTGAATTCATTACTTAAATGCTCTTAAATGCCCTTTTTCTTATTGAGGAAGTTCTCTTTTATTGCTAAATTTATGTATGTTTTTGTCATGAATTTGTGTTGGATTTTCTAAAGTACCTTTTCTGTCTCAATTGAGATGGTCGTGTATTTTTTTCCCCTTTGTCCTATTAATGTGATGTATTACACTGGTTGATTTTCTTATATTGAACTGTTCTTGCATTCTTGGGATAAATCTTATTTCATAGCATGTAATCTTTTTAATAAACTGTTGGATTTGGTTTGCTGGTATTTGTTGAGGATTTTTATATTGTTATTCATGAGTGATACTGGTCTGTGGTTTTCTTTTCTTATGATGTTTTTATCTGGCTTTGGTGTCAAGGTAATGCTGCCCCATAGAATGAGTTTATCTCAAAGAAATAGTAACGTAAAAGAGAAATCACATACAATAGTAATTAAAACACTGTGTGCCTATATTAAAAAAGAACTCAAAACAATAACCTAATTTTCTACCTTAAGGAACTAGTAAATGGGCAAACTAAACCCAAGGCAAGCAGAAGAGCCAAATAAATGAAATAGAGAAACAACAGAGAAAAATCAATGAGGCCGACAGTTGGCTGGCCCTGTGCAGCGGAAATGTGGCATCCTAACCGCTAGATTGCCAGGGAGTTCTCTATTTTATTGTTGATCTTTAATTTAATTTCCTTGCAGTCAGAAAATATGATCTATATAAGATCATAACTTTGAAATAAACAGAAGCTGGTACCTTTGTTCAATATGCTATCTTTAGCTAGTATTTTCGGAGAAGGCAACGGCAACCCACTCCAGTACTCTTGCCTGGAAAATCCCATCGACGGAGGAGCCTGGTAGGCTGCAGTCCATGGGGTGGCAAAGAGTCGGACACGACTGAGCGACTTCACTTTCACTTTTCACTTTCATGCATTGGAGAAGGAAATGGCAACCCACTCCAGTGTTCTTGCCTGGAGAATCCCAGGGACGGGGGAGCCTGGTGGGCTGCCGTCTATGGCGTCGTACAGAGTCGGACACGACTGAAGCGACTTAGCAGCAGCAGCAGCAGCAGCAGCTAGTATTTTAATCCTTATCTATTTCCTGCCTGTCCTAAAGTAAGCACCATCATCATCCCCATTACTTGACATAATCCATGTTTGTTTGAGTACCCACATAATATTAGTATTTTTGCTCACCATACTCAGACCTTTCACCTGAGATCTTTTTCTGTCTGTATGCAATATATCCTTCTGAATTTCTTTTAGTGAGGGTCTTTGGTAATAAATTTTCTCAGAACTTGTGTAAAATGCCTTTATGATGTGCTCATTCTTGATGATTCTCTGGATGTTGAATCTTGAATTGACATTACTTTCACCTCCGGAGATGCTTTCACTCTGCTGCCACTGTTGCTGTATGAGTCTGGAATCTGTTCGTCTACCATGTCTTCTGAAATGTTTGTCTTTCCTCTTTTAGGATTTTTTTTTTTTTTTATATTCTGCAGTTAGACAATGATATGTTGAGTTGGGGCTTCTTGAGCTCCCAGTGTATGAAGATTGATGTCTTTCAGCAATTCTAGAAAATTCTTAGCCGTGCTCTTTTAGAATACCATTTTCCTAGTCTCTTTATTTTCTGCTTTGAGAATGCCAACCAAATGTAAGCTAGACCTCCTTAGTCAGTCCTCTAGATGTCTTAACATCTCTTAAATGGTCCTTCTCTGAGTCTCCCTAGATCGCATTCTGGGTAGTTTCTTTAGATCCATTCTCAATTCACTTGAATTTTCTTTTTTGCAGTTGGTTAATCTTTCCAACAAATATTTAATTTCACTTGAAAAATTTATTTCTGGAAGTGTTAATGGCTTTTTTTCTAATCTGTTCATTCTTGCTCATATATTCCAGCTTCTCATTTATTTCTTCAGACATAGTAAGCTTAGTCTTTCATAGTCCATGTCCAATAATTTCAGTATCCAAAGTCTTGGCAAGGTGTTTTTCATCCATCATGGCTGGTCAGTCTCAGCCATCATGAGGTTTGTTCATTGTGGCTGCTTGTTCTCAACCTTGTGAGGTTTCTGGCTTATTTGACCTAGAAGTATATCTGTGGGAGTTCTTTGAGTTCTTGGATGAAGTTAAGTTCCTCGAGTGTTTCTGCCAGTTACCTGGGATACTCCAAAGCCATGACTCTTAAAAATAACTTCTCTCCTTAAGTTTTTTATTTTTTTTTTTTTACCTCACAGGCAGCATGAATTAAAACTGCAAGCTCATGAGAAGCCTGCTGATGGTTGTAAATTCTCAGAGAATGCTTTCCTTCCTCCCAGTGGTTTTGTTTTCTTTCACACTTCCGCTGCTGGCATTCCTCAAAGAGCTTCCAGTTTTATTGCTGGGATCTCCTGTTGGCCTTTATCTCCTGCCCTTGTGCCCAGGCAGGACTCAAGGTCTCTATGAGTCCACAGAAGTCCTTTGGCATTATTTACCTTTCATGGCTCCCAGTTTCCATTTTTTAAAAATAGCTTTATTGAGATAAAATTCACATACCATGTATTTCACCCATTTTACACTGTAAAATCCAGTGTGGCTTTCACTGTATTCATAGAGTTGTGTACCCATTATCACATCAATTGTAGAACATTTTCATTACCCCCCAGAGGAACCCTACACACCCCTGGCTGTTACTCCCAAGTTGCTTCTCCCCCTTATTTCTATCCTACCACTAATCTACTTTCCGTCTCATTAGAATTTGCTTATTCCAGAGAATAATTTCATATGAATGGAATTATACAACATGTGATCCTTTGTGACTGGCTTCTTTCACTTAGCATAATGTCTTCAATGTTCATCCATGTGATATAGTATGTGTAATTGTCCCATTGACTAATCTGGCTTTGCCTCTCCTTCTGGAATGTGAGCTCCTGAGGGCAGGGGCTTTCTGTGTCCCCACTGCACACGTCGCTTGGCACGTGGTGGATACAGTGATATTTGTTGAATGGACACATGGAGGAGGGAAGGCTTGGTGGGGGGCTGCTCTCCTCCGCCTCTCCTCTGATCCCTGCCTCCCTACCTCCTGCAGCCACTTTCTGGGTGAACCCTCAGTTCAAGATCCGGCTGGAGGAGACGGATGACCCGGACCACGACGGCTACGGGGGTCGCGAGTCAGGCTGCAGCTTCCTGCTCGCCCTCATGCAGAAGCACCGCCGTCGGGAGCGCCGATTCGGCCGCGACATGGAGACCATAGGCTTCGCTGTCTACGAGGTGAGTGGGCGAGTGGGCGGATGCGCGGAACGCGGCAGAGAAAGCGGCCTCCCGGTGAGCTCCTCCAGGGGGCTCCGAGGACTTGGTGACACCTGCCAATCCTGGGACAGCTGGGGCCAGTCACAGCCCTGAGGTGCACAGTCCTAGACCTGATGTCAGGGAGGCACCTGCTGAGGCCCTCCACCAGGACTAGGGCAGCCAGGGGCCTAAAATTCTTCCCAGGAGGCAGATAATGGATGAGGAAGATGTTTAGCCAGGAGAGGGGAAGATCCTGACGTTCTCCCTGTCCTCGGAGGCCAGCAGGCTGCTCTTGGGCAAAGCTCTGGTTTAGCAGATGCCTAGGAGACAGACCACCCGGCTCAGTTTCAGAAAGAAGTGGGCAAGTGGTCTGCCCTGGAGGAGCAGTGAGCTCCCCATCTGGGAAGTGTGTAAGCAGATGCTGGCCATGGAGGGCCCTGCTACATACTCTGTATTCATGACAGACAGACACTTCTGGATCTCCCTGGTGAGGGTAAAGGACAGTCTCAGCCTCTGCCCAGGCCCACAGCCCCCGACAGCAGATTGGTGTGGATCTCTGATGTCCCTGGGCTGGAGGACTTTGCAGTTGGCCCCGCAGGGGGCAGTCCTGGAAACTCTGGTTCAGAGCCGAGGTGCAGGGCATTCCAGGGACCAAGAGGGCCCCACCTGGGCCTCCCTCCTGGGGTCCCTCTCTGGCATGACAACAGGTCTGACGCAACAGTAGCCCCAGGCCCATCCCTAACCCTCCTGGTCTCCTTATCCTGTCCTTTTCATCTGAAGAACTCGGGGCCCCTGTGTGGCACACACCGCCGCCCCTGCCCCTGGGCCAAGCGTGTATCTCTGCTGCTGCTGCTAAGTTGCTTCAGTCGTGTCCGACTCTATGCGACCCCATAGACAGCAGCCCACCAGGCTCCCCCGTCCCTGGGATTCTCCAGGCAAGAACACTGGAGTGGGTTGCCATTTCCTTCTCCAATGCATGAAAGTGAAAAGTGAAAGTGAAGTCACTCAGTTGTGTCCGACTCTCAGCAACCCCATGGACTGCAGCCTACCAGGCTCCTCCGTCCATGGGATTTTCCAGGCAAGAGTACTGGGAGTGGGGTACCATTGCCTTCTCCATGCGTGTATCTCTAACTCTCCTCATTTCTCCGGCAGGTCCCTCCGGAGGTAGGTGTGGCACCTGACTCACCTGGATTTACACACCCTTGAACACACTTGGCCTGACGGCGCCAGAGGGAGCAGGAAAGCGGCACGCCTGTCCATAGAGAGCTAAGACATCACCTATTTTGGGGGCTCACACAGTGCCCCCACCCCCCTGACCGCTATTCAGTGGGCAGAGCAAACACTGTCCTCCTGCGTATCAGAGCAGGGAACAAGTAAGGAGGCTGGATTTGAACCTTGACCCTCAGAGCCCTGCCTGAACCACACCCACGAAGCTCTTCCTGTCTGACTCTACACTGAGGACATCTGGGATGCTGGTTGGGAACAGGGTAGTAGGTGGGCTGAGTGCTCTGTACCCTTGAGCAAGTTGCTTAAGCTCTAAACCTCATGGGCTCCCATGAGCATAAGTGAGGTGCCTTGTGTAGAGGACCCTGTAGTGTCTTATATGAGAAGCTCCTGGTAAGGATGATAAGAAAGTTATTTCATAGTGTCATCAGTCAGTTCAGTCGCTCAGTCGTGTCCGACTCTTTGCGACACCATGGACTGCAGCACGCCAGGCTTTCCTGTCCATCACCAGCTCCCAGAGCTTGCTCAGATTCATGTCCATTGAGTTGGTGATGCCATCCAACCATCTCATCCTCTGTCGTCTCCTTCTCCTCCTGCCTTCAATCTTTCCCAGCATCAGGATCTTTTCCAATGAGTCAGTTCTTCGCATCAGGTGGCCAAAGTATTGGAGCTTCAGCTTCAGCATCAGTCCTTCCAATGAATATTCAGGACTGATTTTCTTTAGGATGGACTGGTTGGATCTCCTTGCAGTCCAAGGGACTCTCAAGAGTCTTCTCCAACACCACAGTTCAAAAGCATCAATTCTTCAGCACTCAGCTTTCTTTATGGTCCAACTATCACATCCATACATGACCACTGGAAAAACTATAGCTCTGACTAGACTTTGTTGGCAAAGTAATGTCTCTGCTTTTTTATTATGCTGTCTAGGTGTGTCATAGCTTTTCTTCCAAGGAGCAAGCGTCTTTTAATTTCATGGCTGCAGTCACCATCTGCAGTGATTTTGGAGCCCAAGAAAACAGTCTGTCACAGTTTCCATTGTTTCCCCATCTATTTGCCATGAAGTGATGGGACCGGATGCTATGATCTTAGTGTTTTGAAAGTTGAGTTTTAAGCCAGCTTTTTCACTCTCATCAAGAGGCTCTTTAGTTCCTCTTTGCTTTCTGCCATTAGGGTGTTGTCATCTGCATATCTGAGTTTGTTGATATTTCTCCTGGCAATCTTGATTCCAACTTGTGCATCATTCAGTTCAGCATTTCTCACGATGTACTCTGCATATAAGTTAAATAAGCAGGGTGACAATATACAGCCTTGACGTACTCCTTTCCTGATTTTGTACCAGTCCATTGTTCCAGGTCTGGTTCTAACTGTTGCTTCTTGACCTGCATACAGATTTCTCAGGAGGTTGGTAAGGTGGTCTGGTATTCCCATCTCTTGAAGAATTTTTCACAATTTGTTGTGATCCACACAGTCAAAGGCTTTGGCGTAGTCAATAAAGCAGATGTTTTTCTGGAATTCTCTTGCTTTTTCTATGATCCTACAGATGTTGGCAATTTGATCTCTGGTTGTTCTGCCTTTTCTAAATCCAGCTTGAACATCTGAAAGTTCTCAGTTCATGTACTGTTGAAACCTAGCTTGGAGAATTTTGGGCATTACTTTGCTAGCATGTGAGATGAGTACAATTGTGTGATAGTTTGAACATTTTTTGGCATTGCCTTTTTTTGGGATTGGAAAGAAAACTGACCTTTTCCATTCCTGTGGCAACTGCTGAGTTTTCCAAATTTGCTAGCGTATTGAATGCAGCACTTTCACAGCATCACCTTTTAGGATTTGAAATAACTCAACTGGAATTCCATCACCTCCACTAGCTTTGTTGGTAGTGATGCTTCCTAAGGCCCACTTGACTTTGCATTCCAGGATGTCTGGCTCTAGGTGAGTGATCACACCACCGTGGTTATCTGGGTCATTAAGATCTTTTTTGTATAATTCTTCTGTGTATTCTTGCAACTTCTCCTTAATATCTTCTGCTTCTGTTAGGTCCATACCATTTCTGTCCTTTTTTGTGCCCATCTTTGCATAAAATGTTCCCTTGGTGTCTCTGATTTTCTTAAAGAGATCTCTAGTCTTTCCCATTCTGTTATTTTCCTCTATTTCTTTGCACTGATCACTGAGGGAGGCTTTCTTATCTCTTCTTGCTATTCTTTGGAACTCTGCATTCACATGGATGTATCTTTCCTTTTCTCCTTTGCCTTTTGTTTCTCTTCTTAGCTATTTGTAAGGCCTCCTCAGACAACCACTTTGCCTTTTTGCATTTCTTTTTCTTGGGGTTGGTTTTAATCACTGCCTCCTGTACAATGTCATGAACCTCTGTCCATAGTTCTTCAGGCAGTCTGTCTATCAGATCTAATCCCTTGAATCTATTTGTCACTTCCACTGTATAATGGTAAGGGATTTGATTTAGGTCATGCCTGAATGGTCTAGTGGTTTTCCCTTACTGTCTGCATTCACCCTCATGCTGTCTCCTCCCCTCCCCCTTGTGCAGTAGGCAGGGCTCTTACACCCATTTTACAGATGAGGAAACAAGCAATGTGACTAGTCAGGGTTGGGCCGCCTGCGGGTGACTGAACCGTGACCCAGCTCTTGGGTCCCTTGGCCAGAACCTGGAGCCTGAGATCTGGGTCTGAGGGCAACTCCTAAGGGTGGGCTGAGCTGCAGCCACTACTTCCTCCTTCCCTTCCATCAGCTGGTGGGCCAGCCGGCTGTGCACCTGAAGCGGGACTTCTTCCTGGCCAATGCCTCCCGGGCCCGGTCCGAGCAGTTCATCAACCTTCGGGAGGTCAGCACCCGCTTCCGCCTGCCGCCCGGGGAGTACGTGGTGGTGCCCTCCACCTTCGAGCCCAACAAGGAGGGCGACTTTGTGCTGCGTTTCTTCTCAGAGAAGAGCGCAGGGACCCAGTGAGTAGAAAGCCCCTCCCCTGTCTCCCCCTTTCCTCCCTGCTTTCTCCCCTCCTGCCGCGCCCTCGCTGCCCCAACCCCAGCTGACTGGCCCCTCTCTCTCCCCACCCTCTGCAGAGAGCTGGATGACCAGGTCCAGGCCAATCTCCCCGACGAGGTACGTGCCCTGAGCCCACCCTGGGTGCACGATAGGGACCCGGGTGTCCTGTGTCTTGGTCTCCAGCCGGCAGGGCAGAGCCCCTCCTGGCAGGAGCCATACACATCCCTCACTTGCCAAGCACTTTGCAGTTTGCAAAGGACTTTGTGATAGTAATGGCGCAGGGCCCCTGGGTTCTTGCTCTCTGCAGGGTCTGTGCTAAGCTGTTTGCCTGGGTCACCTGGTTTCCTCCATAACAACCGTGTCAGGGTGCTGTCACCATCTCTCCTCTCAGAGGGAAACTCAGGTTCAGAGAGGTAAAGGAATTTACCCAAGGTCGCGCAGCAGGGATCCAGGCTCACCCCTCATCACTGAGCTGAACTTCCACTTCCACATTTAGACCACAAGAGTTCTAGACAGGGATAGAGTAGGGGCTGGGTTCCCATTTTACAGATGAGGAGAGTGAGGCTCCGAAGTGAAGTGACAGCTAGCTGATGAGTGCTTCCAGCCCCGCCTGCCACTGCTGGCCATGCAGAGGCTGGGCTGGGGCTCCCCTGACCTGCTCTCCCCACCTTCTCCCTCCAGCAAGTGCTCTCAGAAGAGGAGATTGATGAGAACTTCAAGTCCCTCTTCAGACAATTGGCAGGGGAGGTAGGCTGGGCCTGGTGGCGGGTGTTTTGGGGCACCGAGGGGTTTCCCCAAGGCAGGTGCCATCCCCCTTCTCCCTCCAGGACCTGGAGATCAGCGTCAGGGAGCTGCGAACCATCCTCAACAGGATCATCAGCAAACGTGAGCATCCCCTGGCAGCTGCTCTCCACCCCGTGTCCTGCCTCCACCCCCTCATCCCCCCGTTCCTCCAGACTCCAGGATCTAGCCTTCTCCTCCCACTCTGGGCTGAACCCAACCCCTTGATCTTCGAGGGCCGGCACCCTCCACTGCCTTTTGGAGCCCTGCTCACCCCCCTTTTTCCTCCTAAGCTCCTCTTGCCTCTTGCTGGACCCCATTCTCTGTGCCTGAGCTCTGGGCCCTGGTGTAATTAGGAGCTTAGCTGGGGAGTGGGCCAGTGGTTAAGAATCCACCTTTGATCCCTGACCAAGGGGCAACAAAGCCCTTGCACCACAACTGGAGAGTCCATGTGCCGCAAGGAAGATCCTGCATGTGGCAGCTAAGACTTGATGCAGCCAAATAAATAAATAGATGGATATTTAAAAAAAGAAGCAGCTTAGTCAGTTGATGGCACCTTAGGGCCAGTGTGCCAGCCCCCTTCCTCCCAGAAGGCAGGCGACAGGTGACTGGCTTCACACCCCAATGTGTACAACTGAAGGCAGCTGCCTTTCAGCTTTCCCTTTGCCCCCGCCTCTGACCTCTGACCTCTGACCTCTGACCTCTGTCCATGCTTAGCCCAGAACCCCTCTCTCTTGCTCTTCTCACCCTTCAGGACCTGTGGCAACCCCTAGCCCTGCCGTGACCACCTTTGCTGCGTGTTTCTACTGCATTTCCTTCACTTCTGTTTAGCACTGCTCCTTTGTCCTCAGAATCCCAGGGACGGGGGAGTCTGGTGGGCTGTGGTCTACGGGGTCGCACAGAGTCGGACACGACTGAAGCAACTTAGCAGCAGCAGCAGCAGTTTTTACTCACATCTAATCATGGTGTTGACGTGGCTGTTGGGTCAGCGGCTTGATTGCTAGAATACTTTAAACTCCTTTTTCTGATGATAAAAACAATCCTACACACCTCCTCAGCTAGATTTTAGATACCAGGGGACAGGAATGGTGCCTCCCTGCCCCTTGTCCCACCCAGTGCGCCCAGCACAGGGCAGGCTGGGGACGCTGGCCGGGTTGAGGTGTTGAGACTGGTCTTTCTTGCAGACAAAGACCTGCGGACCACGGGCTTCAGCTTGGAGTCCTGCCGCAGCATGGTCAACCTCATGGATGTATCCTCCTGAGCAGGGCCTGGGGTTGGAATGTCGGTGCAGGAAGGGCTATGGGTGACGCGTCCCAGGAGCAGCACAGGGAAAGGGACAGGTGTGGACGGGCTAGTTCCTTCCTGGCATCCTCTCTTGACTGGGGGGAAAACTGAGGCGCAGGGCTGTGTCAAGTGACGGGGGAGGGCCTCGTCCACAGGTGACCTTAAGGCTGGCACTCAGTGAACGCCCCTTCCAGCCTACCCCGATTCAGGCCTGGCCTTGGGCGGCTCCTGCAGCTTCTCCCCTCCCCTTCCTCACGTTTCTCTCCATGGCCAGTCTCCCCTCCCCTCGGTGCTCAGTACTCGCTCACCCAGGTGTCTGGCTTAAACTGTGGCATTTTCTTCTTAACGGCTGCCCAGCGCGACGGCAATGGCAAACTGGGCCTGGTGGAGTTCAACATCCTATGGAACCGGATCCGGAATTACCTGGTAGGTGGTTCCTGCCGGCAGCACCCTCCCCTCTTCTGCAGCCTCAGTCACAGCGGGCAGCGGGCCTCCAGTTCCCAAACCTGCTATGTGTTCCCAAGCCCTCACCCTGGCTTCTGCCTTTCTGAGCCCACGTGTCCCAGCGGCTCACCCCCTCTCCCCCCACCCTCGTTAACCCTCCATGCTGGGCGGATGGGAAGGGCTGGATGCTTGCCGAGCCCTCACCCTCTGCCCCCCAACCCCAGTCCATCTTCCGGAAGTTTGACCTGGACAAGTCGGGCAGCATGAGTGCCTACGAGATGCGGATGGCCATTGAGTTTGCAGGTGAGGCCTGAGGGTGGGCAGGAGCTGTGGAGCCCCCAGGGAGATGGCCCCAGGTCGCTTCCCTGACAGCTCCCAGGGCAGTGGCCCACCTACTGGGCCTTGTGTGTTGGGGGGGGGGGCGGGGGTGTTGATGGCAATGGCGGTGAAGTAATAACAGCCATCTACTGCCTTTTTCTCCTGGTGACTGTTATCAGCATTTCCTTTTGTCCTCACTGCAGCCTGCTGAGGACAGGGTCTTTTATTATCCCACTGAGCACAGAGAAAAGTGCCTGCTCAGAGAAGGGAAGTGCCTGGCCTGGGGCCACACAGCCAGGGAGAAGAGCAGCCGGCCTCCAGGGGCTCCAATGAGAGCCGGGCAGGGCTCACCCTCACAGTCCCACTTCAGGATGAGGCCAGGGCTTTGCGAGCAGATGAAACTGGACCTGTGGGCCCTGATGGCCAGCTCCTGGGTGGGGCATTGTGGGTCCTCAAGCTTTCTCTGGGCCAGCACTTGCCCAGGACCCCCCCGCCCCCACCAGGGGCTCACCTCACCCAGCCTTCCGTCCCCCTTCCTGCACCTCCCGGTGCCTCACTTGCTCTCCTGGACCAGGCTTCAAGCTCAACAAGAAGCTGTACGAGCTCATTATCACCCGCTACTCGGAGCCCGACCTGGCTGTGGACTTCGACAACTTCGTGTGCTGCCTGGTGCGGCTGGAGACCATGTTCCGTGAGTGTCCCCGTGGGCTCCCCCTTCTAACGAGGGTCTCGGGGAGTGGAGTTGGGGGTCTACACAGGCTGAGTGCCAGGAGATGAGGAGCTGGGAGGGAACTCTGGAGGTGCTCCCTGGCTGTGAGGGTACGAGAGTTTGGGGTGCCGTGAGGAGGTGGAGGGTGAGGTGGGAGGTGGGGCCGGCCCTTGAACTTGTGTCTCACCGAGTCTTCCTCCCACCTCATCGTTTCTTGAACACACAGGGTTTTTCAAAACTCTGGACACGGATCTGGATGGAGTGGTGACCTTTGACTTGTTTAAGGTGGGGGTCTCCTCTCGTCGGGTGGGGAAAGGCGCTCAGGGGCAGTGGGTTTTTCTCACCACCACGCGGCCCCCCCCTCCGCCGGGGCTGGAGCCTGCAGCCTCAGAGTCAGCCCTGAGGCTGGCCACCTGCATCCTTCAAGGACACAGCAAGGATCTCTGGTTTCTGAGGGTGGCGGCAGGAAGGCCCGGGCCCCTGGAGGCCTGCACAGGAGCCAGCAGCCTGGGCTCCCAGGGGTAGAGGAGGGAAGAGTGGCCCCCTCCTCAGGAGGGTCCCTCTCCCTCCTGCCCTTGACAAGGGGAGGAGACAGCAGCTCTTGAGCCATGGAGCTGGGAGGCTGGACTTGGGGCTGCTGCCCTGGCTGACCGCTCTCTATGCCCTCTCTGCCGGCAGTGGTTACAGCTGACCATGTTTGCATGAGGCGGGGGCTCGGGCCCCCTTGCTGCGCTCCTCTGTCCTCCTCGTGCGCCAAGCCATGCCTTCCTGCGACGCCACACCAGGCCACATAGCTGAAAGTGCCTTCCTTGGAGCAGGAGGCGGCCTCGACCTCCTGTCCCCTCATCTCTCAGCCGCCGCGATTCATTTGCTCTGGGCAGAGCCGTGGGGCCCTCCCTGCCTCCCCCGGGCGCACATGGACTCCACCAGCCCCTCCAATCGCCAGATCAGGAAGGCAGCTTTCGCTAGTTCCTGCCTCAGGATGGGGCTCCCCAGGGAGCTGGGAGCCCCAGGCCTCCCACATCCTGACGTGTCCTCTCTCCTCCCCCTACAGGCCACCCATCTGCCCCCTCCTCCACCTGCACACTTTATAACCACTAGCTCTGCAACAGTCTGCAGTCTAGACCTGTGGAGCCCCCTCCCAGCTGGGGCCCCCACCCCAGGCCTGGGAACGCCTGTTTGTTCCTGTGCGGAAGCCAATGCTCCCCTCTGCCCCACGACTGCCCCCAGCCTGTCCCCGCCAGCTGACTAGAAGCAGCCTAGCCTAGGGGGTGGTCAGGCCTTCCCTCCCTCCCTCCCTCCCTCCCACTCTTCCTTTTTTATATTGGTGATTTTAAAGGGGACTCTGTGGGGACTGATGTACCAGTTACGGGGGTACCAGAGGCACCTGGGCATGGGGTGAGAGGGGTCTCAGATTTACATGCGGAGAAACTCCGAACAATAAAGGAAAAGGCCCCACTTTTGTCTCTGGAGTATGTTTCTGCCTAAACCTGCTGGCCCACAAGGGCACCTTGTCCTGCAGGCCTGCTCAGGGCCTCACACCCACCCCTGCCCTGCCCTCTGTCTCCTTCCCCATTGCCTCAGTGGCTGGCACCTCTGCTGGAGTCCTGGGCATCTGGCGTGGGCGGGGGGCTGGGGGGGAGATGGGGCCACACTGTTGAGGTCCCACATGGCCCTGCTGGTCCTCCATGCCCCCCTCCTCTAAGCCCTGACCCCTTCCTTCCCTGCACGTTCTGCAGGGAACATGAGGCTCTGGCTGAGACCCAAACACCTACTTAACACCACCCTGACCCCCAGGAAGCTCCCCAGAGCACAGAGCCTCCTGGACGTCTTCTTGAGGCTAGGGGAGGGGAGTTGCCCCTGTGACCCAGACACCTGTGGTTTATATAAGCTGTTCTGGTCCTTCTGGGATCCGGGCTCTTCTTACCAGAGATAAGAGTAACCAACTCAACCAGTAATAAGGTTGAGTTGGGGGTAGAGGAGGGGCTGGGACCAGTGCCGCGAGGGGAGAACCGCAAACTAGGGCAGCATCTGCAGGGCAGAAACTGATGGGGCCAGGTGGGGGGTGGGGACTGCCGTTGGCCCCGGGAGCCCCAGGCGGAGCCTCGAGTGGCAGACGGGGCCTGGAATCTGCATTTTGCCTTTGGGACCCCCTGGGCCTGTCTGCTGGGTCTCATCAGTAAGGGGAGTGGCCTGGGCGCTAGGGCTGGTTTGTGAGAGGGGGCAGATGGAGGGCCCCACCCTCTTAGTTCTCTGTAGTGGGTTTCCTTTGATGAGAGGCTGGGACACTGTGGGTGCCCATGCGTGAAGGCCCTGCCCCCTCACCCACCCCCAGCCTGAGGGTGCCTGGGGCAGAGGCAGGGAGAGCACACCTTCCTCTTGGTTGCCCAATTTAGGCATTTTTAAAGGACTTTTTTCTGAGTATCTCCTGTGCAGCCCTTGACTTCCAGGAAAATGGGGGAGAGGCAAGCAGCAGTAATTGCTGGCATCCCACCATGTGACCTCCAAGCTTTCAAGGCTCTGGCCTCAGGGGAGACCAGTGACAGGCCTGGGTCCCATGTGCTGAGGCTGGAATTGGGCTCCAGAGAAAAGGGGAGGGTGATGATGGTGCTGTGTTTACTGCTGGGGTCCCCACATGAGGGCCTTGGTCAGAGGGCTGTGAGGCGGCCCCCTGGGACCCCTCGCTTTTCTAACCTGGGAGGTGAGCGATTAGGAGAAATGAGGAGAAAGGGCCTGGCAGTAGGGGAGCCTGCACACGTGGGGCCTCCTGTGTGGTGTAACCGGACCCCTGTGAGTTCCGGACATGGTGCATCTGCGGTCCTAAACCCGGCCTGTTCCTCCACCTCCCAGGGCCCTGTCCCAGCCCCTTTACTTAAGGCCCCACACCTGGGCCTCAGGTAAGGCCCGGGGCCATGGCATTCACAGACCTGCTGGACGCGCTGGGTGGCGTGGGCCGCTTCCAGCTGGTCTACACGGCCCTGCTGCTGCTGCCCTGCAGCCTGCTGGCCTGTCACAACTTCCTGCAGAACTTCACAGCCGCCGTGCCCCCCCACCACTGCCAAAGCCCCACCAACCACAGTGTGGCCGCCGTCTACGGCTCGGGGGCCTGGCTGAGAGCCACCGTACCCCTGGACCCGCTCGGGGTCCCCGAGCCATGCCGGCGCTTCACATGGCCTCAGTGGGCCCTCCTGAGCCCCAACGCCTCTGTCCATGGGGCAGCCACGGAGGGCTGCAAGGACGGCTGGGTCTACGACCTCAGTGTCTTCTCATCCACCATTGTGACGGAGGTCAGGTGGGGCCAGGGGCTGCGGGGTTGGTGGGAGCTGCACTCGAGGCCGAGGCTAGAGCGTCCCTTCCTCCCCCGCAGTGGGACCTGGTATGTGAGGCCCGCACCCTCCGTGACCTGGCTCAGTCCATCTACATGGCCGGGGTACTGGCAGGCGCCGCTGTGTTTGGCAGCGTTGCGGACAGGTAAGCCTTCGGGAGTGAGGGTCTCCCCAGTCTCTTCATTAACTTTTTTTATTAAGGTTTATTTTAAACTAAATTTTAAAATAATATGTATTTTAATGTATTTAATATATATTTAAAATCTGTATTTAAATATATATATATGTATTATATATTGTATTATATAATTTATTATAATACATATAATACATTCACATGGTTCAAAATCCCAGAAGGTACAAGTGGGTATGCAGGCCAGCGTTCTCCCCTCTGCCCTGCATCCAGTAATTCCTCTAGGGCAGCCTGGTTTCTGTGTATCTCACAGAGATGTTTTATGATTTTATATAATCCAAGGCTGGGCGAGCTGCAGTCCATGGAGTCCCAAAGAGTCGGGACACAACTGGGCGACTGAACAACAACAATCCAAGAGAACATGTACAAGTGCTCCATCCCCCTTTTCCATACAAACACTGGCACAGCCCACACATGGTCCTCTATCAAGATTTTATTTTACTTCATGCGTGGCCTCTGCGTGTTGCTTCAGACAGCTATCCCACCCTGCCTACATCCAGGCTGCACCCCACTGTGTGGGTGAACCACTGCTGACCATAAAGGATACAGAGACGCCCCGAAACGCAGCGTGCACCACGGCTCTGATGGAGTTGGCTCCTTCCCTCCTCTGTCCTCTTTCCCTTCCCTCCTTGCTTCGCTTCCCCTTCTCTCTCCCCCCCTCTCCTCTCCCCTCCCCACAGCCCCTCCTCTCAATCCTCAGGTTCTGGGGTCTCCAGGACTGCAGACCCACACCCTGGGCTGTGCTGTGTGCCTCAGCCCCCTCGTGGGTGGCCCTGTCACAGCCCCTGTCGCCCTGTGTCATGACACCTTGGGTCTTTCTCTGTATGAGCCTGTATCTTATGCATAGTGTCTTTTTTGTCACCAGCCCCCAGCTCAGACCTACTGCTTAGAGGTCATCAATGGACATCTGTGCAACAGAATCAATGAATGAATGATGGAATGAATGAATGTAACCTGCGGTGTGTGAGCAAGAAGTGCTGCCCACCTGTCCAAGCTGGGGCTCCAGCCCTGGACCCTCACTTACAAATGGGGCAATGCCAAGGCCCTGCTTCCTTGGCCTTGGACTCCTTTACAGTATAACAAGCCCCACCTCACCCTGGCCCCCCATCCCCAAAATGACCAATTCAAATGAAGACTTGGGGTCCTGCTCCCATCAGCCTGGGCCCCATCAAGGGCTCACCCCTTCCATGAGTTCTGGTTCGGGGGCTACCCCCGAACAGAAAGTCACTCAGGGGACCCTCTCATGACCCACTGCACCAGCTTCTGGGCCTCTGCAGGATCTCTGCCTTCCCCTAAATCCTGGGAGAGTGGGGGCTTGGTCGGGAACTAGAATTCTCCTTGAGTGAAAAAACAAAGGCGGGAATGTGTCTCATCATCCCTGCTCTCCTTCCACACCGTGTTCTCCCTCCCTGGCCTCTGCCAATGCCCGGGCCCCAGCGAGTGTGCTTCTGTTAGGATGAGTGGCTTCCAAACTGGGGGGTAGGGGGGCGAGGGTAAGTAGCTTCCTCTCATCCTCCCTCCACGACAGCCATGGGGGAAGCTGCTGCCACCTCGAAACCCTAACCCTGGGCCCATGGCCGGGCTCAGGCTGGGCCGCAAGGCCCCCCTGGTCTGGTCGTACCTGCAGCTGGCAGTTTCGGGGGCGGCCACGGCGTACTTTGGCTCCTTCGGCGCCTACTGCTTCTGCCGGTTCCTGATGGGCATGACTTTCTCCGGCATCATCCTAAACTCGCTCTCTCTGGGTGAGTCCAGTCGTGGAGGGGCCTAGAGGGGAGGGGGCTAGCAGGGGCAGGAGGGCGGTGGCAGCCCCATTGGTGGGCATCTTTCCCATTTCCTTGTGGTGGGATTCTCATCCAGTGACCTCAGCTCACAGCCTCCCACCAGGATTCTCAGGAGACCTGGGCTCTCAGCGGTGGCCCGCCAGCAGCCAGCTGGGGACCCTGGGTTGCGATTTGCCTGTCGGTGAGCTGAGAGGGGTGGGTTCCCTTCTTGTGTGAATTAGTCAGCAATAACTACTTACTAAGGACCTACTGTGTGCCAGGCTCCTGTGGGGCTTAGTGTGGGGATGTGGAAATGAGGTGAGACACAGGGGTCCCCGGGATGGGCGGCAGGCACCCCGAAAGTATATGGATCCAAAAGAGGTGAGGCTTCCCCTTGGGACCACTGGCAGCCTGGCCTCCTGGGTGCCAGGTGGGAATGTCCCCACCCCACAGTGACAGGGTCAGTTGCCACTCCAGGCTGGTTCCAGGCAGCTCCCAGTGGCTCTGGCAGAGAGCCGTGTGGGCAGAGGAAGCCCACCCTTGACACAGGCCCACCCCCTGCCTGAACATCCCTCTAATTACTTTGTTTGCTGGGGTCTTTCATCCCAGGGCAGTGGGGAATCTTGGGGCAGGAGAACCAGGCTGCTCCAGGTCATACTCTGGTCAGCTCTCCCCCCAACATCCGGACATTGAAGGGTGCTGAGCTCACTGTGGGATCTCAGCAAACCCCAGCCCACCCGCCTCATTCTTCAGGGTGGGCATCCAGTATGGCTCGTGGAATCTGAAGGCAGAAACAGTCATCCAAAATCCATCTCCTGCTAGAATCACCTGTATAATACACACACCTACACACACACACACCCCCACCCCATATACACACATCCTGACATACACACATGCATACTTCTAGCCACAACACACACCCCTGCACAATATACAATGTGTATATTGTATGCACAACAATGTGCACACCTCTACACATACACACACACTCCTAACCGTAACACACACACCCATATACACATACTCCTACATACAGACACACACAAATGCTCCTAACCATTACCCACGCACCATACACACTCCTAACCACAAGACATGCACCATATACACACATCCCTACACACACACTACTAGGTGTGGGGGATGGTGAACAAGTAGATCCTGCTCTGTAGAGCCCATGTTCTCCTGCAGGAAGATAGATAAACAACACCAATAAGCAAACTATGTAGTGTGTTAGGAGGTGATAAGGGCTACAGAGGAAAACTAAAGCCCAGAAAGGGGATGGGAGAGGCCAGGCGAGGGGGCCGGGTGGTGGCGGCCTGAGGCAGAGAGAGCCTGCAGTTTTATTGGCTCAGGGCAGGTCTCACTGAGAAGGGGTCACTTTAACCAAAGCTTGAGGGAGGTGAAGGAAGGGGACCTGTGGCCACAGGGGAGAATGTTCCAGACTAAGGCCCTGAGCCAAGAGTGTGTCTAGTGGACTCAAGAGCAAGGAGGAGGTCCTTGTGGCTGGACAGAGCTGAGGTGGGTGACAAACAGGGCTGGGGCGACAGCAGCAGATCCTTAGACCTGGTGGCCTTGAAGGACGTTGGCTTTGACTCTGAGTGAGATGGGAGCCTCTGGAGGGTCCTGAACTGAAGACGGGCCTGACTTGTTCCCACTTGGCACTGGCTAGGACCCCTCAGGCTGCCATGAGGCTCGAGGACAGGAGCAGGAAGGCCGGTCTGAGGCTCATCCTGTCAGGTGGCAAGAGGCGAGGCTGGAGTGGGCTGGGGGGTAGCACAGGGGGAGGCAGGAAGGCTCAGAGTCTGGTTTGGTTCTGCAGGGAGAAGCCACAGGATTTGCCAACGGCCAGGACACACAAGCTGGCTGCTGACTGAAAGCAGCATCCTCTTCCATTTATTCTGGTTGCTTTGTGAGAGTGTGCCTGCTCTATTTCACCAGGCCCCCACAGATGGACATTTAAATTGTTTCCAAGTTTTGCTATTTGCAAAAAATCATGTCATTAAGAGGGGCTTCTCTGGTGGCTCAGATGATAAAGAATCTGCCTACAGTGCAAGAGACCCAGGTTCGTTCAATCCCTGGGTCAGGAAGATCCCCTGGAGAAGGGAATGGCAACCCACTCCAGTATTCTTGCCTGGAGAATTCCATGGACAGAGGAGCCTGGCAAGCTATAGTCCATAAGGTCACAAAGAGTTGGACATGACTGAGCGACTAACACAGACACACACACATGTAATTAAGGGTCATTGTATTCCCTTTTCGACCAACTGTTCACATCCTTTGCCCATTTTTCCTTTTGGCTTGTTAGTTGTTTTCCTATTGATCCGTAAGAATTCTTCCCAGATTAGGGAAATTCACCCTTTGACTGTTATTTGAAATGGTATTTTTTTTCCTGTCTTTTTTACTGAAGTTATGACTCTGCTTACGATGGGCATTTTTTCTTTTTAAGCAGAGACTTCTTATTTTTGTGAAGCTCTTTGTTGGTCTGTCCTTTTGTTGTTTCTGGGTTTTGTGATATTTTTGGAAAAACCTTTCCTGACTCTAAGATTGAAAAGACATCTAGCATGGTTTCTTCTAATGTTGTTATGGTTTTGTTGTTATATTTAACTCCTTTTTAATATGTATTTATTTATTTTTGGCTGTGCTGGGTCTTCGTTGCTGCACCGGGACTCTCTCTAGTTTGGGGCTGTTCTCTAGTTGCAGTGTGCAGGCTTCTCACTGCAGCGGCTTCTCTTATCGAGGAGCACAGCCTCTAGGCTCAGGCTTCAGTAGTTGTGATGCACAGGCTTAGTTGCCCCACGGCATGTGGAATCTTCCTGGACCAGGAATCGAACCAGTGTCCCCTGCCTTGCAAGGTGGATTCTTAACCCTGGACCACCAGGGAAGCCCTACATGAAGTTCTTTAGTCCACCTGGCATTTGTCTAAGGGTAAGGACTGAGGTCGGGACACCTTTGCCCGTGCTCAGGGCCTCTCTGGAATGATTTCCAGTGGCCACAGAGTCATTCGTAAGGCGGGGGGAGGTTTGAATTAAACACCCACATGAGCAACGAGCCCCACTGAGCCTGGCGTTGTTTTCTCCGCAGTCGTGGAGTGGATGCCCACCCGGGGCCGGACCATGGCAGGGATCTTGCTGGGGTTCTCGTTCACCTCGGGTCAGCTCATCCTGGCGGGCGTGGCGTACCTGATCCGCCCTTGGCGGTGGCTGCAGTTTGCAGTCTCTGTCCCCTTCCTCGTCTTTTTCCTCTACTCTTGGTATGTCCTGAGCAGAGAGGGCTGGGGCAGAGTGCAGCTGTATAGCCGGGCCCTCACTTGCCCCTGGGGGAGCCTTGGGGTGGGCTGCGACTGGAATTTGGTGGACGTGGTGGGGACATGAAGGAATGAGGATGTGGGTTCACGAGGACTATGCATGGCTGTGGGCAGGTTCAGGATAGAACCCCTTACATTACTGTGGGGCTCCAGAACACATCAAGAGCTTTGCCTTCATCAGCTCCTTTGCGCCTCACAACAACCCCAGGGTATTTTATAGGAGGAGCACTGAGGCAGCCCAGGTGGATCCATGACTTCTTCAAAGCCACATACTGGGAGAGACTGGGGTTGACATATACACACTACTATATATAAGTTAGGGCTTCCTGGTGGTTCAAATGGTAAGGAATATTCAGGCAGTGCAGGAGACACAGGTTCAATCCCTGGATCGGGAAGAGTCCCTGGAGCAGGGAATGGCTACCCACTCCGGTATTCTTGCCTGGAGAATTCCATAGACAGAGGAGTCTACAGTCCATGGGGTTGCAAAGAGTCAGACATGACTGAGCAACACACTTTGACTTTTTTTTCATATATAAAATATATAACCAATCAGGACCTACTGTATAGCGTAGAGAACTCTACTCAGTGCTCTATAATGACCTAATAGGAAGAGAATCTAAAAAAGAGGGGATTTAGGTATATGTATGACCGATGTACTTTGTTTGCTGTTATAGCAGAAAGTAGCACAACATTGTAAATCAACTATACTCCAATAAAATTTTTAAGAAAAAAATAAAATTAACTACAACAAACAACCAAAACAAAACAAGCAAAAAAGCCACCTACTAGGGTCAGAACCAGGTTCAAAACCAGATCTGTGGATACCTGAAGGTCCATATCATCTCTAAGTACACTGCAGAGATTCTCTGAAAGATGTGCTGCAAAAAAGGGAGACTGCGTGTCCCCCAGTCTTCCCAATTCTGCCGACAGCAAGGGTTTTTCCTTTTTGCTGGGGTCTGGAAGGTGAAGGAGGGTGTACTTGGGTTTGAGGAACGGCCTGAGTGCCACTCGGCCCATTCAGTGCCCCAGTGGCCATCACAGGGCCATCAAGTGCCCATCACAGTGCCAAACTCATTCTCCATCCTTCTCTTGGTCCCAGGTGGCTGCCAGAGTCGTCTCGATGGCTCCTCCTTCATGGCAAGTCCCAGGTAGCTCTGAAGAACCTGCGGAAGGTGGCTGCGATGAATGGGAGAAAGGAGGAAGGGGAAAGGCTGACCAAGGAGGTAGGCAGGTCTGGTGCAAGTTAGGGGAGCCCTGGTTTTCAGTCTTTCTGGCAGCCTCGAGATGTGCTAGGATTTGGTGACTTGCTGGGACTCATCATCCAGGTGAACAGGCTGAGAACAAACAGAGTGGAAGAGCTCCCGTGGGGCGAGGATGTTTAACCACTGAATGGCTCTGTGATCTGGGGTTCATCATTCCACTGCTTTGTTCATCAGTCTGTCCCTCCGTAGGATGGGGAAATAACCCATTCACATTCAGCCAAACATTCAATAAAATAAGATAAAAATCTTAAAATGAAATTATCAAATGATCAGTAATAAAATACCATTTACTATGCATACCATCTTTGATAAGATAGCTACTATTTATTATAAATAAATACATTTATTGAGCCAGTTGCTCAGTGCCGTGCTAAAGGCTTTACGTACACAATCTCATTTAATGCCTCACTTTTTTTTGTTGGCTGCTCTGCGCAGCTTGCAGGATCTCAGCTCCCCAACCAGAGATTGAACTGGGGCCATGGCAGTGAAAGCGCCAAGTCCTAATCACCGAACCACCAGGGGATTTCCTAATGCCTCACTTTTAAAGATGAGGAATCTGATGTTTGGATTACCAAGTCACCCAACCCTTTGGATCCAGAGGGAACAGACAGAGAAATAATAACTTAGGCAATCTGCTTAAGATAACACACCAGGAGGTGGCAGAACCCCTGGGAACCCGACTTCTTAACCACTGGCTGAAACTGTCTCAGAGTTGATGCCAGGAGTGGGGCCTGAGGGTGCCCCTGGTTATTTCAGCCTGATCAGTGGGCAGCCCAGGCGCCTTGGGACTCAGGTTGGAGCCTCTGCTTCACCTCAAAGCCCTGGAACCAGCCTGGGGAGGGGACAAGGGTCAACCATCCTGCCAGGGCTCTCGACCTTGGCCCTCCCCTGGGAATAGGATCGCAGATCCCGCCCTTCCCCTGATCAGACTTTCCTTGCCCAGGTGGTGAGCTCCTACATCCAGAGTGAGTTTGCAACAGGTCACCCCTCCAACTCAGTCTTGGACCTCTTCCGAACCCCAGCCATCCGTAAAGTCACCTGCTGTCTCATGGTGGTCTGGTAGGTATCGGACTCCTGTCCAGCTCTTTAACTCAAGGCCAGGACACGCCAGTGTCCCCACGGACAAACTCTTAAATACTTAATGCAATGCGCAGAAGGGCCTTGTCAAGTCAGTCCTGTTCCCCACCCTTTCTCCTGTGTCTTCTGAGCATCCAGGGTCCTCTGGGCCCCTGCTGGTTGCTGAGCCCTGGTCGTGCATAAGATATCTCTGCTGACTTTGGGAACCCACATCTGGGGATGGGTCTCACCCAGCTGGGGGCACCGACTGAAATCAGCCAGGCAACTTAAATAAAATATACCTGGTCACATCCTGATATGCCTCCAGGGGATTCTGGGAAGTTCCCCACTCTGGAAAAACACTTTTGTCCCTGTACCCTGCAAATGTGGGGTTGTCCTTCACACTGAGCATTCAGAGGGCTTCTGCCCCAAAAGTGTTGCCTGTGAGGCCGTTCTGGGCCTGGGCAGCCAGAGAACTCCTCAGGACCCAGGTTCTGGGAAGACGTTCAGCTGGGGGGCTCATGTCCTCACAGGCCACTCCTTATATTCCCCACTTTCTAATCCCCGGTTGAGCAAACGCGTTATTGAGCAAAGGATGTGATTGGAAACCAGTTAGTTTTTGGCTGGGTGTCCCTCAACCCTCTCAACAATCACTTTAGTTTTCACATACTGTATTAGTTTCATCTTGCTACGTAGCAAACGACCATAACTTAACAGCCGAAAACAATACCATTTTTTTTCATTAATTGAGTTTCTTTAATGAAATATTAATGATACTCTCTACGGCTGTGAGTCTGTTTCTATTCCATAGATAAGTTCCTTTGTGTCATATTTTAGATTCCACACAATACCCATTTATGAGCTTATAGCTGTGTATGTCAGAAGTCCAGACGTAATATGGTTGAGATCTCTCTTCAGGATTCTTACAAGGTTGAAATGAAGATGGTGGGCAGGCTGCATGGGAAGAATTCACTTTCAGATTCATTCAAATTGTTGGCTGCATTCAGTTCTTTGCTGTTGTGGGACTGACATGTTCATTTCTCCACTAGTTGTTAGCCAAGGGCCACTCTCAGGTCATAGAAGCTGTTTATATTCCTTGCCATATGGCCACTTGCATCTCAATGGAGAATTTTCATCACAGCAAATCCTTCTCATGTTTCGAGTCTCTGACTTCTTCACCTTTGACCTCTATATCCAGAATTAAAGGATTTCTATGACTAGGTCAGGTTGTCCCAGAAAAATCTGTCATTTTTCTCTCTCTTTTTTAAAATTGAAGTATAGAGCTGATTTACAATGTTGTGTTAGTTTCAGGTATACAGCAAAATGATTCAGTTATACATTATCTATTTTTTTCAGATTCTTTCCCCTTATAGTTTATTGCAAAATATTGAGTATAGTTCCCTGTGCTGTACAGTAGGTCTTTGTTGGTTATCTGTTTTGTATATAGTAGGTATACATGTTAATCTCAAATTCCTCCACTTTTCCCTATAAAAACTGTGGGTTTATTTTCTATGTCTGTGGGTCTTTCTGTTTCGTACATAAACTAATTTGTATCATTTGTTAGATTCCACATGTAAGTGATATCAAATGATATTTATCTTCCTCTGTCTTACTTCACTTGATGTGATAAACTCTAGGTCCTTCTGTGTTGCTGCAAATGGCATTATTTAATTCTTTTTTATGGCTGAGTAATATTCCACTGTATAAATACACCACGTCGTCTTTATTTTATTTAAAAATTTTTATTTATTCATTCTATTGTTTTGTTTTCGGCTGCACTGAGTCTTCATTGCTACAGTGGCTTGCTCCAGGCTCGGAGAGCTGGAGCTGCTCTCTAGTTGCAGCGCACGGCTTCTCACCGCAGTGGCTTCTCTTGTTGTGGAGCAAGGGCTCTAGGACACACAGGCTTCAGTATGTGGCACACAGGCTTAGTTGCTCCACAGCATGTGGAATCTTCCTGGACCAGGGATCAAACCCGTGTCCCCTGCACTGGCAGGTGGATTCTTAACCCCTGCACCACCAGGGAAGTCCTACCACTTCTTTATCCATTCATCTGTCCATGGACATTTAGGTTGCTTCCATGATTGGCTCTTGTCACTAGTGCCCAGAAGAATGACTGTCACCTTTTCCTGAAGTCTGTTCTACTTTTCTCCGTCTTCACTGACTCACACAGCTGAGAATAACTGGGAGGGATGGCAGGAGTTTCTCAGTAAGTAGTTTGGGGGCTGATGCTGGGCCCTGGTAGGAGAGAGCCCACTGCCACTTTCTGTTTTTCCACTTCCCCTCTCCCTACATTCCTGGGTCTGTGCCAGCATGTCCAACAGAGTAACAAGTCCTATGCAGGTGGGTCATGAGGGCCCATCTCAAGCCCCTTTCTCAGGGACATTTTATTTTGTTTCACTTCCAGAAAGTGTCATAAAATGCACATAACATAAACTTTAGCATCTTAACCATTTTTTTTGGCCATGTCACATGGCATGTGGGATCTTAGTTTTCAAGGATCAAATCTGTGCCCCCTGCAGTGGGAGTGCGGAATCTATACCACTGGGCCACCAGGGAAGTCGCAGCATCCTAATCATTTGTAACTGTGTGGTTCAGCAGTGTTGAGTACCTACAACATTGTTGTACCACCGTCAGCAGAACTCTTTTCATCTTTCAACGCTGAAACTCTGTACTTATTAAACAATATCTCCTCCATTCCTGTTCCCCCCCAGCCTCTGGCAACCAGCATTCTACCCTCCATGTTTGTGAACCTGACTACTCTAGGGGCCTCCCGTAAGTGGAATCATACAATACTTATCTTTTAGTGAGTGGCTTATCTCACTTAGTATAATGTCCTCAAGGTCCATTTGTGTTGTAGCATGGTCAGGATTTCTGCCTTTTTCAGACTGAGTCATTGTGTGTGTAGACCACTTGTTGATGGACACCTGGCTTGCTTCCACCTTTTGGCTATTGTGAATGATGCTGCTTATGAACATGGATGTACAAGTAACTCTTTGAGACACAGTCTCAGGGACCTTGTAAGTTTCTGTGGAGACCCCAAATGTTGGAACTCCAGGCCAGTGCAGTCAGTTTGGCTGTGAACCCCAAGATCTTAGCTCCCCGGCAAGGGAATGGAACTGGGACAGGGCAGTGAAAGAGCCGAGTCCTACTCACCGGACCACCAGGATGTCCCTCCCTCCAATTCTTTTTTTTTTTTTAAGCATAACAAAAATATTTTACTAAAACATAGGATTTACAGAAGTTTGCAGACAAGCTATACAAAATGGTCACAAGCTTTTTATCAAACCTCCCTCTAATTCTTGATGTCCTGTCCAGATCAGATCAGCCGCTGAAGCCTGGAGACGGAGGGGCTGGAATGGTGCTGGCTGGACTCAGGGTGGCTGGAAAGGGATGTGGATGGAGGGGCGTGGGCTCCAAGGCCAAAGTCAGAGGCTTAGGAGACCAGGAGGGAGTGTCCTGCCAAGTCAGGGGATTTTCACTCCCTGAGAGAGGAGTCCTGTGTCGTTCATCCTTGGGTGCCCTTCTCAGGTCCAGGACAGTGAGCTCTGGGGTGAAGCAGGACTGTTCTGCCTCCTCTCCCAGGTTCTCCAACTCCCTGGCTTACTACGGCCTGGCCATGGACCTGCAAAAGTTTGGGCTCAGCGTGTACCTGGTACAGGTCCTATTCGGCGTCATAGACATCCCAGCCATGCTGGTGGCCACCATCACCATGATTTACGTGGGCCGCCGGGCCACAGTGGCCTCCTTCCTCATCCTGGCCGGCCTCATGGTGATCTCGAACATGTTTGTACCAGAAGGTGAGCCGCGTGCTTCTGCCTTTGGGGTTGAGGGTTTGAGGGGCAACAGACACTGTGCAGGAACAAGGCTGAGGGATATTCTTCTGGATCTGGAAAGAAAGTGACTATAGACTACTGGAGTTTTTAATAAGCACTAGGACCTACTGACAGTATCGCAGTGGAGAATCTACAAAGGACATGAGTCTTTGCCCTCAGAGCATTTACTGTCTTGTTAGAGAGATTAGAATGATGGATAAGAACACCAGGGCTTCCCTGGTGACTCAGATGGTAAAGAATCTGCCTGCAATGCACGAGAACTGGGTTGGATCCCTGGGTTGGGAAGATCCACTGGAGAGTGGAATGGCTACCCACTCCAGTATTCTTGCCTGGAGAGTTCCATGGAGAGGGGAGCCTGGTGGCTCTAGTCCACGGAGTCGCAAAGAGTTGGACACAACTGAGCGACTAACACTGTCACTTTTTGCTTCACTAAGAACAGATGGAGAGGCAGAGGGCTGGCTGGCATGCCCACCTGGAGCCTGGCTAGGCAGTATCTTGAGGGTCTGAACTTCTGCTGGCTGGCCCTGAAACAGTGGTTTACAAAGCTGGCTGCAATCATCGCCAATCTGGAGACCTTTGAAAACTCCCAAAGCCCATGGGCTCCAGGCCAAGGCAACCAGTGTCAAAGAGAGGGACCCAAACCTCAGTATTTAGTCCAGTGATCACAGCAAGAAGCCAGGCTTGCATATCAGAGACCCAAGCAAAGCCAAGGGCCCAGCTGTGACCCCAGTTCTTCCACCACAGCCTTGGGCAGGTTGTTTGATTTCTCTGTGCTTCAGTTCCTCCCCTGAAGAATAGATGTGTGTGTGTGTGTGTTAGTCCCCCAATCATGTCTGACTCTTTGTGACCCCATGGACTATTGCCCACCAGGCTCCTCTGTCCTTGGGATTCTCCAGGCAAGAATACTGGAGTGGGTTGCCATTCCCTAGTCCAGGGGATCGTCCATTCCAGGGATTGAACCCAGGTCTCCTGCATTGCAGGCAGATTCTTTATTGTTTGAGCCACCAGGGAATGGTAGAATAGATAGATTATTACTATTGAAATTTTGACTTATTTTCTTCCAATCTTTTTTCCTGTTCATAGATTTTGTACTTGACATAATTGAGATAAATATAGACATAATACTATAAATAGGATTATATATGTATATACTGTACATAGTTATCTATATAAAACATATCTCTTTTCACTATTTGTTGTAACACAAATCTGCTTTTCCACATTAATGCAAATGTTTCGTGACCCTAATTTTTTATACTATTTAGTATTTAACCTGATTGGTGTTTTTCAACACTAGCGGCACATCAGACTCCCCTGGGGGGATCTTTTAAAAATACCCAAACTTGAACCAGCCCCAAGAGGCTTTGATGTCCTGGAGATGGAGCAGGGCCCAGGTGTGGGTGTTTTATAAAATCTCCTCCCCTGATTCCAGTGTGCAGAGGGAGCTGCCCCCACATCCAGAGGACATGTCATAATTTCTTTGACCATCACCCTGATGATGGGCTTGTCATTGGAATTTTGCTGTTTATAACCAACTGCATGATGAATAATGATGGTAACAGCAACCTTTCAGTGACACTGAGTACTTTGCGCTCATCACGTCATGCCAGCTTCCCACAAGCCCCTGAAGCAGATGCAGGAATATCCCTCCTTTTCCAGATGAGGACAGGGAGGCTCAGAGAGGTTGAGTCACAGTGGCCAGGTCACCCAGCTGAGTCAGAGCTGGGGTTGGAACCCAGGCCTAACTCTGCAGCTCGGTCTGCCTCCCAGAAGGACAGGTGACAGATGGAATAAGGCAGGAAGGAGACAGAGGGCAGAGAAGGGCTGTGTGCAGACTTCTGGGTCCCGGGAGGTAAAAAGCCCCCATCTTCCCCTCCATGCTCTGCAACCCCACCTGCTACCCTCATGGCTCTGCCTCCTTTCTCTCTCTGCAGGCTCTGAGCCTCATCCACCCTCCTCCCCATGAGTGTCTCCCCTCCAGCCCCCCACCCTGCTGTGCCTCCCTGCTCCCCTTTTGGGCTCTGGGCTCCCCCTGCAACTCTGTCCCCCTGGCCCCCAGATATGCAGAGCCTGCGCACGGCCCAGGCGGCCCTGGGCAAAGGATGCCTGGCCAGCTCCTTCATCTGCGTGTACCTGTTCACGGGAGAGCTGTACCCTACGGAGATCAGGTGGGGGCCTGGGGACAGGTGAGGGGGTGCCCAAGGGTGCTGGCCCCAAACTGGGAGGTCCTCACTCCAGACTGGTGCCTGCTGGGTTTGCTAGGGCAGGGCCTGTTCCCCATCCTGCTCTGCCCCCAACACCCAGGACCTGGCGCACCCGGCCCCTCCGGGCGTCCAGGCCGCTGACCCGGCCTCACTGCTCCAACAGGCAGATGGGAATGGGCTTCGCCTCAGTCAACGCCCGGCTTGGGGGCCTGGTGGCGCCGCTGCTCACCATGCTCGGGGAGTTCAGCGCCATCCTGCCGCCCATGGGCTTCGGGGCCCCCTCGATCCTGGCCGGGCTGGCCGTCTGCTTCCTGGCTGAGACGCGCGACGTGCCCCTGGTGGAGACCATCGAGGCGATGGAGAGGAGGTGAGGGGCCTCTGGGCACAGTCGGGGTGGGCGGTGGAGACTCGTGCAGGTCCTCCCCGTGCCTCTAACATGTGGTCTGGTGGCGACAGCAGAGCCCAAGAGACCAGCATCCTGCCCTCCTCCATCTTTCTACAGTGAATGGTGAAACGGAAATAGGGATAACCTGTAGACCAGGAAAAATAGGACGAGTTGAAGTGAAGTGTGGCAGAGCAGTGGGGTGATGTTTAGCCAGAGGAAGAGGTGCCCCAGTTTGAAGCAGAGACTGGCCCACGTGGTTGTCCTGCAGCTGTCCATTTTGGCTCTAAGCTTCCTGGCAACAGAAAGGGAGACCCTTGTTGATGACTCTTTTCAGAGAGGACAAGGAACACTAGTTCCTCAGAGAAAAGGAAGTTTTTCTCAGCAGCTAGCACTGGAAGATGTGTCTCTAACGCGTCTTCTCAGGGAGGTTACTGTGTGAGCTGACAGGGATGGCCTTGACAATGTTTCTAAACTAAGAGCTGGAGGGGACTCCTGTGGCTTCTTGAGGCATTTCTCACCAACAAGGGCTCCGTGATGAGCCTCGGTTTTAGGGTGCCAGGAGACCTCTCTGGGTCCAGCTTGACGCCACAGCTGAACCATCTGTGCCCAGAGGCATGTGTGTATGGACTGAGTTTGTATCCCTTAAAAATAACCCCCCATGGAATTTTCTGGATGTCCAGTGGTTAGAACTCTGCGCTTCCACTGCAGGGGGCACAGTTTCAATTCCTGGTTGGGCAACTAAGATCCCGCAAGCCTTGCGGGATCCATAACCCAAACCATAAACATCCCATTTCTACCCTGAGCTGTGGACAAAGTCTGGATTCATATAGATCAAGGATATAGACCTTGACAAGTCCTGTCAATTCTACCTCCGAAATATATTTTTAATCTGTCCATCTCTCTCCACTTTCCTGGCCACCATCATCTTTCGTCTGGACAATCACAAAAATTTCAGATCCTCCCCTGCCCCTCTCCTCTTTCCTCTCTACACAGGCGCTGGTGTGAAGGATTTATCCTAAAGTAGAATCACGGCATTCCTCTCCTCAGAACCCTTCCTTGGCTCTTTTTTGCATTGAGGATAAAAATTGAAACCTTACAAAACTTTCAGTATCTTGTCCCTGCCCACCTCCCCATGGTCGACCGCTGCCCACCACCAGGGTCTCTGTCTGGAATGCTCTTCCTTTTGCTCTTAGCCCCTATTCACCCCACAGAACAGATATAGGTCCAGGTATCCCAGGGGCTGGTAAGTATTTGTCAATAACCCAGTCCAGAACCTGTTCGCAGGTGCTCTGAGATGTTGCCTCAGGGTGCCAGGTACTTGGAAGAGAAACTGGAGAAGTGTCCTTCCCTAACATGACAGAGAGAACCACAGTAATGATCTGGCCTGGGCATTTTTAAAATCAGATTTTGCTTGCCCTGGCTATAGAAAAATCTGAGTAATGCCAAATGAAATTCTGGTTTTAGGTAATATACTTTCCTTTGACCTTGCCAGGAACAATTAATTATGAAACTACAGTATGTTGTTACTGGCTATGAACCAACCGAATTTGGGGCACCTTTTGCCCAAAATAATTTTGATTTTTATACCAGTTGACGACAAGCGATTCCTTCTCACAACCATCTGCTGTTTGGGTCTGATCTAGCTGGTGTTGTCAGGAGTCCCCTCCTCCCAGGAGCTTGTGATGGCCACAGTACGAGAAGTTCTCTTAAGCGTGACAAAGTAGTCCTTTATTTTGTATTGCTTTTGTTGTTTATTTTTAAAGTTGTATATAATTGTATATATATATATATATATATATGTATATGTATACACATATGCCTGTGTGATTTGGAACAATCTCAAACAGAAGTGCTAGTTTTGGACAAAGAACTTTTTTTCCTGAACCATATGGAGAACGTTGTTGAAATCTCTTTCAAATATGTTCATGTGTAATTTTTCCAAGGGTGTTCTCCTGCATGAACATAATACAGCCACCACAATCAGAAAGTTAATGTTGCTATGTGACTACCATTTCACCCTCAGACCTCATTCAAGTCCTCCCCAACCACATCCTATAGAGCAGGAGGGTCAAGTTCAGAATCACAAGTGGCATTTAGTTGTCACATCTCTTTCAGGCTGGAGTAGGTCCTTCGCTCTTTGACTTCCACGACTCCAGCAATTACACAGGATTTTGTAATTGGAAGCACTAATAAGACTCCACAAAGCACACTTATTTAAGGTTGTCATAATTCAAAGGATACAATATGGCAGGAGGAAGAAAATACAGGCTAACATTGGGAAGGGCCAGGGCACCCAGCGCACCTGCCAGGGTCCTCATGGCCCCCAGGATGCCGTTCATTCCCGCATCACAAGCCATCAAGATGAGGGTCTCGATCTCAGGGAGGCCAAGCACAAGCTTACTGAAGGGTCTTTTCCATTCTGTTGGTCATAGCCCAAACCACCCTGTGTAATCTGGTAAGCCAGATGCAGACCACGAATCTATAATTTTCAATCAATAGTGTAGACAGGCTGGTAAGAGGCTGCCTCCAAGAGGAGATTTAGACTTGACCAGCATACTATAAATTATAGAAGCTAGTACCTGGGCTTCTTCAGTGACCAGTCCAGGGTTCTTCTTGACTGTTCTTGTCCAACCAAACATGAGATGGCAACATCTGGACTTGTTTTGGTTTGTTGGGGAAGGAGAGGCAAGAGACAGCCTTTCTGATGAGACAGTTGAGTGGAGTTTCAGACGTTTAGACAATAAGAATTCAGAACTTCTCAACCCCTCTCATTTTTCTCAGTTTATAATCTCATCAGATACTTATGAATGCCAGTCACAGGCCTAGGATGTTAAAGATTAAGATGAAAAGAAAACGCCTGTTTCTAAGATTCAAGTTGCTCATCCTCAAGATCCTTCACTCATCACGAGACCGGATACTGTTTCTGCAGAGTATCTGAATGCCTGGTGTGGTCCAGGGCTCAGCCCCAGCTGGGTCTACGCCCTAGTTTGTTGGAGCAACATAGCAAAGGAGCAGTTGACTAATCCTGTTTAAAAAAAAAATGGCCCTTTTATGTAAGAATAGAACATTCACAAAGAAGGAAATGCCAGTAGGAAGTAAACAGGGGGAAAATATCCACCTCAATCATAATCAGAGAAATGCAGTTAAAACCATGTGATGTCCTGTTTTAGATATCCAGTAAGGAAACATTTTCAATGCAGGAGATGTACAGGTAACAAGGAGGAAACTCCTGTAACCTTTCTGGAAGATTCTTTAGCATTACTGACCATGAGTTGGAAAAATTTTCACAAGCTTCTAGGCAGCAACGACATTTCCAAGACTCTGCCCTAAAAAATTAGCTGAAATGTGGACAAAGTTTATTTACAAGGATATTCATCATCATGCTTAATGTATCAGAAAAAAAGGTCAACTCTCCAAATATCCAGAAATTTAAATAAAGTATGATACACTGTACATTAGTTAAATGTTATGTTGATGAAGAGTTTTTAATGGCGTGGGGAATGTTTACAATATGCTGTTAAACAGTGAGTTATAATTAGGATATTTTCCTAATTATGTCAAGAAATAGAGACTCGAAAGAGAAAAAAATATTAAAATTGTGACAGTCTCAAAGTATAAGTGATATTTTTTTTTCCTGGCTGCTTTATATTTAAAATTTTTTCCTCCAAATTATCTTCATTGAGCAGGTTTTCTTTGGTAATCAAAGAAATGAGTCACACAACGAAAAAAATTGTAAGAATTCAATTAGGCCATTTCCCAGACACAGGGCAGTCCCTCTGGTGGCCTAGAAGTGAGGGAGGGATCTGGGTGAAGCTAAAGCTCTCCTCAGCTTGTGCGGAGTCAGGAAAACATGGAAGAGAGGTAGCCTGGCCTGAGAAAGTTCCAAAGGTCCAACCAGTGACCTTCCATGGAGCTCTTGCCACTGGTAGGGGGCATGGAGAGGTGAAGGGTAGAGAGAGAGGTTCAGTCTTTCAGAAGAGGTCTGGTTCTCCACCAAGGCTAAGGGCCAGGCTCTTGGTCAGCTAGGACCTCCTGCTGCCCTCCCACCCATAGTGAGCACCAGCTGCATGGCTGACCCAAGCATTTTTTTAATGTTTACCTTGAGAGTAAAATGTTTACCTTGAGAGTGTGGAGTCCTAATCACTGGACTGCCAGGGAATTACCAATGGTCTTCTTTTTTTAAGCATCTGAAATATAGTATATATATTGTTTTGGTTTTGTTTTTATTTCTGCTGCTAAGTCACTTAAGTCGTATCCAACTCTTTCTGACACTATGGACTGCAGCCCGCCAGGCTCCTCTGTCCACATGATTCTCCAGGCTAGAACACTGGGGTGGGCTGACATTGCCTTCTGCAACTTGTCTCCAATCTTTTAAAATATATTGGATCTGAGCTCAGAGGGGTGCTGTGTCATATCAGGGACTCGATCTTCTGCCTGACTCTTTGGGAACCGAACCACAACCCATTTCTGCAAAGTGGAGTTGCTAGGAATGCCAGTGATGGGTGGAGGTCTCTATCCATTGCCCGAGTCTGGCTGCATCATTTACTCATCAATTGTGTGTTGAGACTGTACTGTCTCCCAGGCCCATTGCTGGGGAGACATTTGCCAGGGGAAGATACAAGTCACACACCAGGGAAGAGCTTTAATCATATAAGGCAGGAAAGAGTTAATGCCAAATGATGCCAAAAGAGTTAAATGCCACAGGCACTTAGCAGACAAAGCCAGCAAGCTTCCTCCCTTAATGACTCGAAGGGACAGAAGTCAGGAAGATGAGGCTTAATGGGCAGAAAAGAGAGATGCAGAACAGTAAAACGAGAAGAAAAATTTTTCTTTGTGATTATGTTAGGACATGATCACACACACACCCAAAGGCTTAAACCATTGAACTAAAAGATCAGAAATAGAATAGGCAAGGATTAAAAATACAAAAACACTGATGAAATGTTTTGAAGGAGGAAAAAGTTCTAAAAATGGAACCAGCTGAAACTGGACAGGAGAATCTGGCAAGCTGTGTGAGTGATTAAGAAGATAAGAAAAACTAAGTAGAAAAACAAACAGTTCTTAGTCTGTGCAAGAGGAGGATGAAAGAAACAGAAGGAGGTCAGAACACAATCATTTCAAAGGCTAGAGGTTTGAATAGGAAACAGAGGAACTGGTTGTGGTCTGGGATGGGCAGCCCTGGGGCAGCCCTCGGGCTCCTGGGAGGCTATTGCAGTGACCTCCCTGCCCTCATCTTCCCCTGACTCCTCCCTCCCTGCCTCCTGAGCGACTGACCTCTGCCTGGGCCAGGGCCCAGTCCCGGGGTCTCACTGGTGCCCTTAGTCCATGGACAAGCGCTGCCCAGCAGCAGAAACTGGGCTGAGCTTGGTGCCCTGTTCGTCAGCTGTGTGACCTTGGGTGTGTGTCTGGCCTCAGGTCTTCATCCGAAGACTCTTTGACTTTGCATCCTTTCCAAGTCTGGCTGATACCAGCCAGGCCAGCCGCTGGTGGCTGTGGACCTCAGGAGAGAGCGAGGGAGTGGATGGGACAGTGGGAGGGCACCCGCTGAGGCCCCTCACAGGGACTAGAGGACGGGTCGCCTTCTTTGGGGACTGTGGGACAGCGGAGATACACCTCCTGTATGTGGAACAAATACACCCTTGACCACAACGCTCACAACACCTGCCCCTCATTACCTCCTTTTTATGTCTTTTGTCTTTTCATTTCAACAGAGCCAAAGCACGCCTGTCCAGGGAGGATGCAGAAGAGAAGGGCGAAGAAATTTCTCTTCAGCAGCTGGGAGTCTCGCCCCTCAAGGAAACCATCTAAGCTGCCAACAGCCTGGCACTTGCTGGCAGCGCCCCAGCCAGTGTCCAGTTTCCTCCAGTTTCTCCTGGTGCTGATGGGGGCAAGACCGGCTGAGGACCAGGGCGACTCTGCAGACCCATGAGAGAGCTGCCCAGACAGCAAGGCTGGGGCTGCTGGAGAAAACCAGCCAGCAGCAGCCCGGTGGCTTTGAGAATGTGTAGAAAAGAGAAACCGTGCCCAGGGACCAAAGAAGGCACCATCTTCCTTTCCAACCCCTGAATCTGCCCCTTAAAAACCTCTCTGTTCATCCTTGTCCCATGTGGAAATGCCATGTCTTTGTAGGGTTAAGGTGATGTTTCTGCCCCCAGTTGTCCCTGGAGCAGCCCCTGCCTGCTTGGTTCCAGGAACGAACTTCAGGACTCATTGAGCTCATTCATTTGGCATTAACTCTTTCCTGCCTTATATGATTAAAGCTCTTCCCTGGTGTGTGACTTGTATCTTCCCCTGGCAAATGTCTCCCCAGCAATGGGCCTGGGAGACAGTACAGTCTCAACACACAATTGATGAGTAAATGATGCAGCCAGACTCGGGCAATGGATAGAGACCTCCACCCATCACTGGCATTCCTAGCAACTCCACTTTGCAGAAATGGGTTGTGGTTCGGTTCCCCAAGAGTCAGGCAGAAGATCGAGTCCCTGATATGACACAGCACCCCTCTGAGCTCAGATCCAATATTAAATATATTTTGAAAGATTGGAGACAAGTTGCAGAAGGCAATGTCAGCCCACCCCAGTGTTCTAGCCTGGAGAATCATGTGGACAGAGGAGCCTGGCGGGCTGCAGTCCATAGTGTCAGAAAGAGTTGGATACGACTAAAGTGACTTAGCAGCAGAAACAAGTACAACACAAATTCAAATGCCTTTCCTGATACATTGCATTATTTTTATTATCTTAGTAAAAAAAAAAAAGAAGTAAATACTAAGACATTGTAATGTTTTCATGGGGTGTTTCTGTGGAGTATTGGAACAAATACAGAGGTAGAGAGATAACCTGTTTCTCTCTCTTCTTTTAAATGATTTTTGCCACTGTTTTTTTGAAGTTATAGCAAACTTCAGTTATAGCAAACTATAGGTGGCATTCTGGGGGGCTCCAAAGAGCTCTGGTCCTTTATGTCTCAGCACAGGAAGAATTCAGTGAGAGGCAAAGTGATAGATAAAAAGTGATTTGTTGGAACAGGATGATTTTGAGGCTTATGAGCAGGCGGGGGAGAGGGTGCCGCCCTGACAACTTAGTGGGCTACAGTTTTATAATCAAAAGAAGAGTGGGGAGTGGGAGAAGACCTTCTTTGTCTTTCTTGAGTAGACGTCATGCTTCCAACATCAGCTCCTCCTCCAGTTTGAGCTGCTGCTGCTGCTAAGTCGCGACAGTTTGAGCAGGGGAGTTTTTTGTTGTTGTTCCTACATGGTCAAGTCAGGACTGTAGAAATTATTTCAGGTCTCTGTACAGTGAGTACTTTTCTGTAAATAATCATTTTTTATGTGTACAGAGAGGGGATCATTAACTTACTGAGTGCACTGGGCAGGACGTCAGTCTCATGCTGCCATTGTTTTAGTGTTTTGGAGCATATTTCTTGCTTCTGTTACATGGTTTTGTTGCTAAGCAAGCCTGCTTGGTTTTGTGGTTAAGCAAACCTGCTTTCTTGTGTAATCATTAACTTAGAGGGGCCTCGCATGCTTTTTTTAAATTACAATCCCCTAGTGGGATTAACTGGAGAAGGCAATGGCACCCCATTCCAGTACTCTTGCCTGGGAAACCCCATGGACTGAGGAGCCTGGTAGGCCGCAGCCCATGGGGTCGCGAAGAGTCAGACACAACTGAATAACTTCACTTTCACTTTTCCCTTTCATGCACTGGAGGAGGAAATGGCAACCCACTCCAGTGTTCTTGCCTGGAGAATCCCAGGGACAGAGGAGCCTGGTGGGCTGCCGTCTATGGGGTCGCACAGAGTCAGACACGACTGACGCCACTTAGCAGCAGCAGCAACAGCAGCAGTGGGATTAACTATTTCATCACCTACCTTGTCCCTTACTCTGTCCTTAGCAATATGACACTATGGCAAGTTTGAAAAACAGAGTGAAACAATCAACCATGATCTCCACCCCATTCCACTCACCCTCATAATTAGTCATCTGTTGCTGCTTTACAAATCATTGCAAAACCTGGTGGCTTAAAAAATGATAGATGTTTATTATTCCTGATGGTTTCTGTGGGTCAGGAATTCAAGAAGGATTCAACTGGGTGGCTCTAAGTCAGGAGTTTCATGAGGTTACTGTCATCTAAAGGCTTGACTGGCACTGGAGGATCTATTTCCAAGGTCATTCACCCACGTAGCTGGCAAGCTGGAGCTGGCTGTTGGCGGGAGGCTCCAGTTTCTCTCCCCGAAGGCCTCTGCTGGACTGTTGAAGCATTCCCATAACATGGCAACTGGAATCCTCCATCAGAAGTGATCCAGAGCTCAAGGTAGAATCCAGAATGAATGCCCTTTGTGACCTTAGCCTCAGAAAGCACACACTTCTGCTACATTCTACTAACCACTCAAGTTAGCTGTGATTCATGCCAAATGAATCTACTTGTGGCCTTGGATATCGGGAGGTGAAGATTTTGGGGAGGAGGCTTTGAAGGTTGGCTGCCACACTCTCCTCCAACAGTCTGACTGTGGTTATGGCAGGGTATTTCTTCCCCAGACTTCACCTACCACCTTAAAGCCTTCAGACAGTGATAATAATATTATTCAGACATTTTTATCTTTTTATATATGTGTGTGCACTAAGTCGCTTCAGTTGTGTCTGACTCTTTACAATCCCCTGGACTGTAGCCCACCAGGCTCCTCTGTCCATAGGATTCTCCAGGCAAGAATCCTGTAGTGGGTTGCCGAGCCCTCCTCGAGGGGATCTTCCAAACCCGGGAATCAAACCCACATTTCTCAAGTTTCCTGCATTGGCAGGCAGGTTCTTCACTGCTAGTGCTACCCCGGGGAGCAATTCACAGGTTGTAAAAATTCAAACTTGAGAGGAAAGTGTCGGGAAAACACGTGACATTTTCTTCCCCGTACTCTGTCGATTCCCACGCTCTCTTCACAGTTAGAGGTAACTTCCTTCCGAATGGTTTTTCTTCTTGTGACCTTGGGCAAGTCACTTGACTACTCTGATTCTCAGTCTCCTCAACTGTAAATTGAGGGGAAATAAGGCCTACCCACCCGAGTTGTCTTAAGGAGTAAATGACATCATCTATAAAAATAACCCTACCTGGCATCTATCGAACGTTCAGTTAATACCTCTCCTGGCTAAAAGTCAAGTAGTCAGTAACTTGACTGACTCACTGGCTGGTGGCAGAGCTGTAATTGGAACCCAGGTCTGCATTTCCATTATTTTGGTCACCTGATGTGAACAGCCAACTCACTGGAAAAGTCCCTGATACTGGGGAAGATTGAGGACAGAAGGAGAAGAGGGCGTCAGAGAATGAGATGGCTGGATGGCATCACCGATGCAATGGCCATGAAGTCAGGCAAACTTCGGGAGATAGTGAAGGACAGGGAGGCCTGGTGTGCTGCGGTCCATGGGTCGCAAAGATTCAGACATGAACAGCGACAACTGCATTTCCATAAAACCATTCATTTCCCATTATTTCAAGTACCGATCTGTCCCAGTGCTATCAGTTACTAAGTGTGTAAACTTGAACAAGGCATTTAACATCTTAAAGCGTAGCTTACTTCATCTGTAAAATGGGGACAATACTCTGTATGCAGGGAAACTGGTTTAGTGAGCAAATAACTCAGCTCTGCAGATGTATGACAGGTGTGCACAGGTATGACCAGAGCAAGAGGCACTTGTCTACTAAGATTCTTCCAGTCTTTAGCAACAGAAACTGACTCTGGCTAAACTGAATCCCAGGGGAGGTTTTTCTGGACAGCCGTTGGGTGAATTCACAGACTGGAGGAAAAAGCCAAAGGATCCGAGCAGCCCCAGTGCTGCTCAGCAAGAGTGTCCCAGCCTTAGTGGACAACCAGGGCCCTGTGGGTGATGGTGCAGCTCTGAGCATCTTCTGCCTCTGATTCCTCACTTACATTTTCAAATCCTTGGACGGCATCTGACTTTGACGGCTTTGCTTGGTTCTGGTGCATCCTGAACAAATGGATCAGAAAGCCTCAACCGGCGGAGGAGGTGGGGAGCGGTGCGGAGTGGAAGGGAGTGGGGAATAGTCCCAGGAAGAAGAAAGGGCATAAGCAGGGACAAAGAAGTAAAGAGAGTGTGATGCATATTAGAAGATGCAAGGTGGAATCCTGTGGCTAGATGAGCTCGGAGCAAAGGTAACAAAGCCCCCCACTTTCAGGTGGGAAAACCCAGTCCTTGTGGTTCAAAAGAGGCTGACTCCATGGCCAGCCTGACCCATCAGAACATGCCATTTCCTCAGCACCAAGGTTTGGTGCAAGGAGGCCATGTGACCCAAGGAGGGCCAATCAGATTCACTTTATGAAATTCTGACTAGGGTTTCGAGGCAGATATCCTCTGGATCCTGACCCAGGAGGTCTTCAGCAAGAGATCCATGTCCTGGATGGCAGGCTCTGGAGGCAAACTGCCTGGTTCCAGCTCCCTTACTAACTGTGAAATGTTGGGGGAGCTGCCTAGCCAAGAGCATCAATTATTTTGGGTCATGTTTCTGTCATTTCTCATTCATAGGTCCTGACTGAAATACTGGAGCATCAACTGGGATTGAAAAAAAAATGGGAGATGTGAGGGAAGATCGTATTTGCTAAACTGGCTTTTTTCTCCAGATGGCAGCAGAAAGTCAGAGAAGAGCGTGAAGAAAATATAATCTCCCAAGGAAATAGCAAAGGAAAGTATCAAGGAAATGACCTCTGCTGACAGTTTAAAAGCAGAAGTTGTACATGTAGAAAATATAAACACAGAAAAGCAGAAAATGAAAAAGAAAAAATTTCCCCTGTCTGTCTCTCTCCCCAAAGGTAAGCATCATTCATAGTTCTTTATGGTTTTTCCGGTCAAGGGTTTCAAGTAAGTGACGAGCACAAATGTGAATTTTAGGAAAACCTCTCTGGCAGCAGTGGGGAGGGTCAGATGTGTCAGGGTTGGAAGAAAAGGCAGCAAGAGAAGGGGATGAACTGATGGCTGGCCCTCCTCCCTCCCCCGCCTCTACCCGGGCTAGTGCCTTCTTACCCGGCAGGTCCCAGGTAGATATCACTCCCTCAGGAAGCACCCACGCCCCTCGCCAGGATCCCCTCCAGACTGGACCACATGCTCTTAGAATAGAACCATAGCCGCTTGCGCATTTTATCATCTCATTTGTCCTTCTTGTTCGGTGTCTGCCTTTTCTGCTAGACTGTGAACTCTGTGAGGGCAAGCCCCATGACTGCCTTCCCCTAACACCTGGTGATCACTAATCGGCTTTTCTTTTTATTAAACTTAGTTATTTTTAATAGAAGGATAATTGCTTTACAGTATTGTGTTGATTTCTAAACACCAACATGAATCAGCCACAGGTTTACCCATGTCCCCTCCCACTCAAACGTGCCTCCCACCTCCCTGCCCCTCCCACCCCTCTAGGTACTGATCTACTTTTCTGTCTCCGTAGATTTGCCTTAAGTGCCATCTATGGGGTCACACAGAATCAGACACGACTGAAGCAACTTAGCAGCAGCAGCAGCAGCCAATCATAAAGAACCATGAATGGTACTTACCTTTTGAGAGAGAGATGGACAAGGGAACCATATAAAATCTGGTCATCGTGTCTGATTTCTTTCACTTAGTATGATGCTTTCAAGGGTTATCCCTATAGTAGCATATATCAGTGCATCGTTCCTTTTTATGATCAAATAATATTCCATTGCATTGATAAACCACACTTTGTTTCGCCATTCATCAACCAATGGTCATTGGAGTTGTTTCCACTTTGGGAATACTGTGAATAGTGTGGCTTCGAATATTCACATACAAGTATTTGTTTGAATACCTATTTTCAATTATTTTGGTTAAATACCCAGGAGAGGAATTAGTGGGTAATCAGGTAATTTTTTGAGGGCCTGCACAGCGGCTGTGTCATTTTCCATTCACATCAGCAAAGCAGAGAATTCCAGTTTCTTCACATCCTTGCCAGTACTTATTTTCTATTTTTCATTATAATTATCCTAGTAGATGTCAAGTGGTATCTCACTGCAGTTTTGATTTGCATTTTCTTAATGACTGATCTGTTAAGCATCTATTGCAAGCCTTTGACTAATTAATTTTCAGATTTCAACATCTTTGGCCAGTGTTCACATGTTTTTATGGGGGAGAAGATTTTGAAGGTACTTACTCCACTGGAAGGACCACTGTCCTTGCTGACTCTTGCTGGATGACATTGACAAAACATTACCATCATTATCATGTTGCAAGGCTGTTTCTACAACAGAATCTACCAGCACAATTGGAAAAGGAATTTAAAAAAGTTTAGATCTCATCAGCTCATGAATTCTACAATTCTTACATCTTAGTCTATGTTCTATATCTGTCTCCTTGTCAATACAAGGCTCTTCTAGCTGGTTCCCAGTGCTGTGCTTTGTCTGCCTAAAACATTTAATAGAACCACTTTTTGACATTATTTGGGTCTTTGCAAATATTTTTAAATTTTTTGTGGTTACATTGTTCTGAATCTAGACTCCAGATTTAGTCTGCATTATCCAATGCAGTTGCTATTGGGTCTTTGTGGCTACTGAGATTGAAATTGATTAAAATTAAATAAAATTTAAATGTAGTTCCTGGGTTTCACTAGCCACATTCCAAGTGCTCAATAGCCACATGTGGCTAGTGGCTACTACACCAGGCAGTACAGATCTAGAAACTTTCCACCATGGCCCTGCTCTGGGTACTTCCTCTCCAGCTGTCTCGGGATCATCACTGTTGGGATGTTGAAGGGGCCCTGGGCATAGCGGCTCCTTTATTTACAGGGAGGCAGCTCTTTTAATGAGTCCTGATTACTTTTAATGATAAGGTGATGGATACACATGACTTTCCTGGGTGATTTCCAACTATTTCTAGACAAGTTTCCAGAGTAGTTCTGTGCAAGACAGGATGATTGTATAAAACACCAAAAAAACACACAAACTTAAATAATGCTACTATTGTTATCTCTTTCGGGCAGCTTTTCATCAGCTCCCAGGTGTCAAGACCACTTCTCTCTTTAGCAAGCACTCACCCAAGGGCAACCCAAGGTAATTTGTCATATAAGTCTGGCCCCAACCCAGCCCTTTCTGGAGAGAGAACCCAGCCAGGTCTCCGGGTTCCCCAGCCATGTCTGCTCCCAGGACACCCCTCCCCTCTCACAGATCAGCTTCAGGTCTCAGAAGGACTCAAGATTATAAAATATACCCATCAGGCAGAGGGGAACAGTTGAAAAGCCCAAGTCAGGAGAAGGGCAGCCAGCTCACAGGGGCCTAGTCCAGTGCTGACTTCAAGCAAAGGAAGGCTCTGGTATTAGTGAGGACTGTGAACATGACCAACTTAATGGGTGTGCAGCCTTGCAGTTGCTCGGAGCTCCACACTCAGAAGGGTCCCACGTTTGGGTATAATGCTTGGCTGCTACCACCTTGAAATGCTCAGTCATTTCTGAATGAGGAGCCCTGCATTCTCGCTTTGCACCCGGTCTCACAAATTATGTAGCTGGTCTTGCCTGAGCTTTTCCATGGAAGGTGTTAATCTACGAGCAAGTGGAGAGCCTGGCAAGGAGATGGGGGAACTGAAGAGCTGGGCAACAGCCACAGACCACCAAGTGGAGGGTCAGCGAGCCGCAGAGCCACCCCAGGGGCCCCTGGGGTCTAGACACTTGCGGGGTAAATGCTTGCTTGCTGCAGAAAAATAACTATTCAGAGAAATTCTGATGACATATAGCAAGGATTCCCGTATTGTAAATTTTTTTTTCCATGATGTTCACAGTTTATTCTCTTCCCAAACTTCTGCCTGATTTCATGTTAACAGCTAAAAGCTAAGAAGTATTTGAAAGTAAATTCAAGCAACAAACTTGTAATGATACTTTTTCATTCAAGGGACTTCCCTGGTGGTCCAGTGGTTAAGAATTCACCTTGCAATGCAGGGCATGCAGTTTTGACCCCTGGTCAGGGAACTAAGGAGAAAGCAATGGCAACCCACTCCAGTACTCTTGCCCGGAAAATCCCATGGACGGAGGAGCCTGGTGGGCTTCTGTCTATGGGGTCTCACAGAGTCGGACACAACTGAAGCGATTTAGCAGCAGCAGCAGCAGCAGGGAACTAATATCCCACCTGCTGTGGGGCAACTAAGCCCATTGGCCACAACTGGACCAGCTCGGCCAAAAATAAAACATAAGTTCATTCAATATGCCAAATAAGACATTGTTATTTATCAGAAAGCCACGCTACATGCAATACAGTTTTGAAGGTTTAAAAAAGCAACAATGTGACTTTAGAACATAGAAGGTTACTTAAATATTACGTGTGTGTGTGTGTGAGTGTGTGTGTGAGTGTTCTCAGTTGTGTCTGTTTGCGACCCCATGGACTGCTGCCCACCAGGCTCCTCTGTCCATGGAATTTTCCAGGCAAGAATAATGGAGTAGATTGTCTTTCCTTACTGCACAAAATCTTCCCGATCTAGGGAACGAACCCGTGTCTCTTGAATCTACTACATTAGCAGGTGGATTCTTTACCACTGCACCTCTTGGGAAGCCCCAAATATTACCCAAAGAAGAAGAAATAACTAAATGTCCTCTTGTATCTGAAAAAGACTCATAACGCTCTAGATTTGTTTTTTGGCCTGATTAGGAAGGAAGAAATAGTAAACTACGAAAATATGTTAGTTGAAAGAAAACAAGATAAAGAAACAGAAAATAAATCAACTATGCTTCAATTTTTCTAAAAAAAGATAAAACTTTTTTATGCCTACAAAAAAAGAGAAAGAACAGAACAGAATGTCAGAGTCAGCCTGATCATCTTGAGGAAACTCATTGTACCTACTAACACAAATTGAATATCTGCTATTTACTAAAGTAGGAGAATGTGTAACAATTGTAGCTTTAATGCTGTATAAATGGAGCTTAAAATGCACTTCAGCTTTGTGGCCACTTGCTAGCTACCTCATGTATTCCAGGTATTTGTTTTGCTTTGTTCATTAATAATAATAATAATAATAATAAATTAGCTAATTCTAAAAAAAAAAAAACTTGCCTTCTTGATAGCTCCACCTTCCCAGCCTACCTCACACACAACCCCTTGTCTTCCTGAATGCTTACACTGTGCCCACAACCAGCCAGAAAAACATCTGGACTCATTAAACTTGCCCTTTCCTCCAGCCCAAGAAACTGGAGCAGTCGGGGCAGCAGCTCCAGTCTGACTGGACCTCAGGGTGAAACACTCAGAAGGGAAGCGGCTCTCCTCCTCGGCTGCTGTCCCTACCCCTCCCCAGCCCTGGGGGAGAGGGGTCGGGGGAGGAACGGGTTTTTTTGGCCATGCCCAATCCCTTGTGGCTCAGCTGGTAAAGAATCTGCGTCCAATTCGGGAGACCGGGGTTCGATCCCTGGGTTGGGAAGATCCCCCGGAGAAGGGAACGGCTATCCACTCCAGTATTCTGGCCTGGAGAATTCCTTGGACTGTATAAGGCCATGGGGTCGCAAAGAGTCGGACTTGACTGAGTGACTTTCACTTTCTCTAATGGCATGTGGGATCTTAGTTTTCCCACCACGGATTAAATCCATGCTCCCTGCGATGGAAGCGTGGGGCCTTAACCACTGGACCACCAGGGAAGTCCCAGAACAGCCCTTCTTTGATAAATGGGGGTGGGGGTGGGGCAGGCGGGACCGAAGTGGCAAGGAGTCGCCTGGGTTGGCCCTCAGGGAGTGTTTGCTAAAGGGAGAAGCAGAGTTTGTCTTGTACACTGGCCTGATCCTTGGGGACACAACTCATCGCCCACAATGTCACCTTTAAGGACAAGATAAACAGTCAAAACTGGGGTCCAGCTCAGTCCAACCTGGTGCTAGTTCACATCATGTGCTAAGGAAGAAGGTCTAGATGCCAAGCATCCTGCAGCTCGAGGGCACAGCTGGGAAAGTGAGGGGAAGAAAGACTGATGGCATTGCCATATCCTCCCATTTATACACAGCACTCCCAGGACAGAGGAGCCTGGGAGGCTATAGTCCATAGGGTCGCAAAGAGTCGGACACAGCTGAAGCAACTTAGCATGCAGCATGCACCCCAAATAAACAAGTTGTCTTTTCTTCGTAATTTCTTACAATTACAATAGAATGCTTGATTCAATTAAAACATACCATTGGGCCGACCATAAATGCAGGGCCACCTAGTCCATGCACCACCCATGGGTGAATTTAGAAAAGGTAACCCCTTCAGGCAGATGCAGTGTGCTTAGCACCCAACTTGGTGGGTGGGTGGTGCCCACTCTACCTACAGGGAGATCCACTGCTTGGCTAGCAAAACAAGAGCTCTATTTCAACAGCCTGTTCCCACCCATTTGGCCAGGCCTCCTTGCTCAGTGAACAGCCTGCCCAACTGCACTCAGAGGTTCTGCTTACTCACTAAACGTTAAGCTGTTCTACTGTAGGAGGAGAGCAATTTGCCTGGCCTAATTCCTATCGTGTACAGTTGACTGATAATTCTCAAAACCTCACAGCAGGGTTTCTCTGGTGGCTCAGTGGTAAAGAATCCGCCTGCGAATGCAGGAGACACCGGTTCGATCCCTGATCCGGGAAGATCCCACATGCAGTGGGGCAACAAAGCCCATACATCACAACTATTGAGCCTGAGCTCTAGTTGAGCCCACGTGCCACAACTACCAAAGCCCGAGCACCCTAGAGTCCGTGCTCTGCAACGAGAGAAGCCGCCATAACGAGAAACTCTCACACTATAAGTGGAGAGTAACCCACACTCCCCGCAACTGGAGAAAAGCCGTGCAGTAACAAAGACCCAGCACAGCCAAAAATAAATAAAGATAAAACGTTTTTTAAAAAACCTCACAGCAATAGCTACTTTCTTGTTAAATTTTTATTTTATTGTGTTAATTTCTTTATTTTTTGTTGCACTGGGTCTTTGATCCTGCGCAGGGGCTTTCTGTAGTTGCGGCCAGCGGGGGACTCTGTTGCGGGGTGCAGGCTTCGTTGCGGTGGCTTCTCCTGTTTCGGGGCACAGGCTGTAGGCGCCCAGGCTTCAGTAGTTGCAGCACGCGGGCTCAGTAGTTATGGCTCTCGGGCGCTAGAGCCTGGGCTCTGTAGTTTCAGGGTACAGGCTTAGTTGCTCGGTATTATGTGAAATCTTCCCGGGTCAGGGATGGAACCTATGTCCTTTGCATTGGCAGGCAAGCTCCGATCCACTGCACCACTGGGAACGTTCTGGTTTTGTTTTTTAAAGAGGAGGCTGTTGGGACTTCACTGGTGGTCCAGTGACTAAGACCCTTCAACTCTCAATGCAGGGGGCCTGGGTTCAATCCCAGGTCAGGGAACTTGATCCCACACACCATAATGAAGAGTTCACATGCTGCGTGGAGAGGGTAGCTGGGGCCAGTCTGGGCAGAGGCTTAAGGCTTCAACAGGATGCGGTTCTTCATCCGATAAACAAAGGGAAATGAAGGATTGGTTTTACATAAGACAGGGCAAGACGCAAGAGGTGGCAGGTGTGACAGGATTACATTGCTTTTTGAAAAGATTGCTCTGGCTTTGGAGTATTAATAGAAAATAGATTGGAAGGGGGCCAGAGTGGTGTGGGGACCAATCCAGCCATCCTGGGAGATAGGATGGTAGAAATATAATGCAGGTCCCATGTATAATTTAAAATTTTCTAGTGGCCACATTTAAAAAAGTAAAAAGAGGGACTTCCCAGGTGGTCCAGTGGTTAAGAATCCACCTTACAATGCAGGGGACGCAGATTCAGCTCCTGGTTCTGGAAGATTCCACATGCAGAGGAGCATCTAAGCCTGTGTGCGGCAACTACTGAGCCCAAGTCACTGCACGGAGAGGCATGTGCGCCGCAACTAGAGAGTAGCCCCCATTCACCGCAACTAGAGAAAGCCCACGCGCAGCAACAAAGACCCAGCACAGCCAAAAAAAAGTAAAAAGAAATTAATTTATAATACACATTATAATAAAATATGACATTTTACTTAACTCAATATATTCAAAATATTATTTCAACCTGTAATCAATATAAAGCAGTATTAATGAGGTATTTTACATTCTTTCATTGGTCCCTAGCCAACACTCCAATGCCTATATCCTTCCTCCACATGTGTCAACTCATTTCGATTCCATAGCCATCCTGGGGTCCCACAGTCCTTCCACCTGGTTTTATACCCATTTGACAAATGAGGAAACTGAAGTGCAGAGGTCAGCTCATCAGTCCGAGGTCACAAAGGGCTCAGCTTGAGTGGACAGTGTGGGAACTTTCACCTAGTCTCGGCTGGCACCCCTACCAGCTGCAGGAGCCTGAGCAAGGCCCTCCAACCGCCAGCTTCTTTCCTCTGTTTAGTCAATAAGCACCTCCTGAGAGCATCTACCTGCTAAGGGTCAGCACCGAGATGGAAGAGCAGACATGTGATCTGCCTTAGGGAGCTTACGGGAAAATGAGCTGGAGAGATATGAATCCAAGACAAATAAACGACAAATGTGAAAATAAAGCTGTGATGAGGGTCGTGAACGAGAGATTCTGGAGGTCAAGGAAGAGGCCTTGAGAAAGAGGAGTTGGAGTCAATCCGTGAAGAGGGGTCGCAAGAACACTCCATGTGCAGGGCAGAGCGGGAACAAAACCTCCGCGGAGGATGGACCAGTGTGGCCTGAGAAAGGAGAACAAAGGCCGTGCCTGGGGGTGGGGGTCCAAAGGTAAGAGGAATCCACTGAAAGGGTTCTACCCAAGCGGCCAGGCTGACATGACTACACTTGAATTTCAAGCAGATCCCAGGGGCCAAAATAAGGAAGCAACTGACTGACAGGGTCGACTTCCCTGGTGGCTCAGACTGGAAAGAATCTGCCTGCAATACAGGAGACCAGGGTTCGATCCCTGGGTTGGGAAGATCCCCTGGAGAAGGGAATGGCAACCCACTCCAGTATTCTTGCCTGGAGAAGCCCATGGACAGAGGAGCCTGGCAGGCTACAGTCCTTGGGGTCACAAAGAGTCAGATACATTTGAGCGACTAAAACATACACACACACACTCACACACACACACACACACACACACACACACACACAGGGGAAGTAGAGGCAGGTTGCAGTCATGCCACACAAGGTTGCCTTAGGAGTAAGGAAAACTCAGGACAGGCACCCAGCAGAGTGAGTGCGCAGTAGATACCCACTTCGGTTATTATGACCCCAGCCTTCAGCCCACCCAGGATGTACCATCTGTGTAACAATCCCTCCCCCCACCCCCATCTCTGCACCTCGGACTTGATAGTAACTCAATAAACTGTAGTTAATTAGCTCAAGGTTCATCGCTTTCTTTTCTAAAATCTTGCCTCCCTCTATTCAGAATGTCTTAGTTTCCCATAGCAACAGCCTGGGGAGTCTGGGAAGGACAGAGGTTGAAAAATCTTGCAGAAGCTCAATCCCTGGGACTGTGCCACACTGCCGCCACCAGGTGGCAACATGTCTACACTGCAGGGCAATGCCTCCAGGCAATACTGCTGCTGCTGCTAAGTCGCTTCAGTCGTGTCCGACTCTGTGTGACCCCATAGACGGCAGCCCACCAGGCTCCGCCGTCCCTGGGATTCTCCAGGCAAGAATACTGGAGGGGGTTGCCATTTCCTTCTCCAATGCATTCAAGTGAAAAGTGAAAGTGAAGTCTCTCAGTTGTGTCTGACTCTCAGCGACCCCATGGACTGCAGCCTATCAGGCTCCTCTGTCCATGGGATTTTCCAGGCAAGATTACTGGAGCGGGATGCCATTGCCTTCTCTGCCAGGCAATACTAGTGTCAGAAATAGAAGGTGATATTAATGAAGTATACAGAATTGATGCTTTTGAACTGTGGTGTTGGAGAAGACTCTTGAGAGTCCCTTGGACTGCAAGGAGATCCAATCAATCCATCCTAAAGAAGATTAGTCCTGGGTGTTCATTGGAAGGACCGATGTTGAAGCTGAAACTCCAATACTTTGGCCACCTCATGCGAAGAGTTGACTCATTAGAAAAGACCCTAATGCTGGGAGGGATAGGGGGCAGGAGGAGAAGGGGACGACAGAGGATGAGATGGTTGGATGGCATTGTTATAGCCACACGTTCCAGGAAACAAGCTCACTCAGAAGGACGATGCAGATAGTGAAGTGCAGTTTATTACACCGGCGGGCCCAAGGCAGAGTATCCTCTTAGCCAAGGACCCCAACCAGCATTTGTGAAAATCTTTTATACCCCATATGTACGTGTCTGAACCCACCACCCAATTTCCTTGTGACTTACATAAACAAAGGAAAGGTAAATACAATCACAATAACCCCATCATTCATGTGTTATGTGTTCAAACAGTCAATAATCAATAAGCCCGAGGTTACATTCCAAACAGTCAATAGTCAATAAGCCCAAGGTTACATTTTAAACAGTCAATAATCAATAAGCCCAAGGTTACAGAAAAAAATTCATGACCTGTCCGGAGGTAGGGGGATCAGTGTATGTTTTCTCTTAGGTGATGAGTAACCTGGATACAATCTTCAAGATTCCCCTGTCCGGAGGGGGTCTTATCCTTCTATTGTCATTTCCACAGGCACTAAGCACAGAGTTCAGAGTCCATTAGAGAGGTGGCCGAACATGATCAGCACGAACAGGCCTAAGATGGAGTCCAGGCCCTATGAATTCCTTCTTCAGCATCGCTGACTCGATGGACATGGGTTTGGGTGGACTCCGGGAGTTGGTGATGGACAGGAAGGCCTGGCATGCTGCAGTTCATGGGGTCGCAAAGAGTCGGACACGACTGAGCGACTGAACTGAACTGATACAAATAAAAGGCAATGGCACCCCACTCCAGTACTCTTGCCTGGAAAATCCCATGGACGGAGGAGCCTGGTAGGCTGCAGTCCATGGGGTCACGAAGAGTCAGACACTTCACTTTCACTTTTCACTTTCATGCATTGGAGAAGGAAATGGCAACCCCCTCCAGTATTCTTGCCTGGAGAATCCCAGGGACGGCGAAGCCTGGTGGGCTGCCGTCTATGGGGTTGCACAAAGTCGGACACGACTGAAGCTACTTAGCAGCAGCAGCAGCATACAAATAAAAGTGGTTAAGATGGTAAATTTTAGGTTTATGTTTTTACCACAATAAAAATAAATGAAATAATAAAAATTAGAAGTGTGAAATAAATCCTTTCTCACTTGATTTAGGGTATAGCATAGCCTAATATTGGGATTATGCTGTAGTCTCAAGATTTACTTCTCATTATTACAAACTGTATTATTACATAACAGTTCTGTCCTATCTCTGCATTTCCCTCAAGCTCTTTATAATTTCTATTGGGCATCCTTGGGGGTGTATATAATTATATACTATTAAACATGTATTATGAGTTTGAGCAAACTCCAGGAGATAGTGAAGGACAGGGAAGCCTGGCGTGCTGCAGTCCACGGGGTTGGGAAGAGTCAGACACAACCGAGCGATTGAACGACAACAATATATTATATGTTATGTTTATATATACTGCTGCTTTTTGGCTCAAAAGCCACCCTTTATTAAGTTTGCAAGCATAAATTCTCAGCATCATGTTCCCTCTGATTTCCACTGCGTCAGCTCCTTCTGGGGTACAGAATACATGCGACCTAGCCACTGCATGGGCCAACAGCAGTGTGCCATTGGCCCTGACCTTAATCCTTTAAATCATTTCTAACAAATGTGAGGTACATGAGGTCCCGATTTGCAATCAAAGTCCAGGATCTCTGACAAGAGCTGGTTTTAAATCTCACCTCATTGTTCCCTGGGAGTTCCCCACAGTAGTTTCTCTACGCCTACTCACAGCTACAATATTAAAGAACTGGTCCACGGTTTACTTTGTTCCTTACCAGTAATGTGACCCCCAGAAAATTATCTAAACTCTCCAAGTTTATAATGGGGTTAACAACCAATGTGCCAAAAATCAAATGACAAAGTACAGTAAAAGCTTTATAAGCTGGAAAGCACTATGCAAGTATTGTATTCCTATATTAAGATGGGATTTTCTGTTTTTCTTTTCTTTTTTCGTTTTTGGGGAGTTTTGTTTGTTTCGGGCTGCATTTAAAGCATGAACTTGAGGTTGAGATCTGGCCTGGACTGGATCTGCCTCTGCCCAGAGAGAACTCTCCCCAGGCCTGTCACTTCCCTCTCTGAGTTTCCTTATTTGCATGTGGGAAATAGAGGTAACCATACCAATAACTCGGGGATTGCCTCATCATTGCATGACAAAGCAAAGGTCGAAGAGCTATCTGAGAGCAGGTTCACAATATCTGGTAGCCAAGGGCTCTGTTAGAAAACACAGGCTGGTCTGGGAGCCTCCCCAGAGTGGCTGTTCCCTGCCACGGCCACTTGGACCAGGAGCTGCTCTTCCCTCCACCATAGATAGCCTGGGTCTTCTAACCGCAGGCAGACTTTATATGGGGAGGAGAGCATGTCACAGCATGGGACATTGCATGTATTTTATTCCCTGACCAAACTGTTCCTTTGAGATGACAAGCCATTCCAAAAAACAATAATAATAATGATAAACCCTCTCTGCCCCAGCCTTTCAGGATATTACAGGTTTTTCACAGCCTAATGGTGATAGAGACAGAGTAAAGGGACAAAGTAGGTGAGTAAATAGTTAATCCCACTAGGGAATTGAAAGTAGAAAAAAAATGGGAGACCCCTGTTAATATTTACTCAAGAAAGCAGGTTTGCTTAGCAACAGAAGCACGAGACATGATCCAAAACAATAAAACAATGGTGGCGGCTTCCCTGGTGGTTCAGTGGTTAAGAATCCACCTGCCAATGCAAGAGACATGGGTTCGATCTCTGATTCAGGAAGATCCCACATGTTCTGGAGCAACTAGGTCCTTGGGCTACAACTACTGAGCCCATGCTCTGGAGCCCAGGAGCTGCAACTACTGAAGCCCACATGCCCTAGAGCCTGTGCTGCACAACGAGAGAAGCCACGGCAACAAGAAGCCCATGCACCGCACCTAGAGAGTGGCCCCTGCTCACCATAACTGGAGAAAAAAGGCCCAGCACAACCAAAAACACAGCAATGGGTGGCATGAGACCCATATCCTGCCCAGTGAGCTCAGCAATTTAGGACACGCTCTCTGCACTCATAAAAAAACAGTAATTTGTAGACCTAGCTTGACCGTGCAAGGACAAGAAAACTCCCTGCCCAACTTGGAGGAGAAGCTGATGATTTTCTTCCTTTGAATGTAAAATTGTAACCCACTAAGTTCTCAGGCAGCATCTTCTAGCCTGCCTGCTTGTAAGTCTCACAAGCGTCCTATTCTAATAAATCACTTATCTATCACTTTGTTTCTTGCTGAATTCCCTCTGAACTAGGACCTAAAGGACCAGAGCTCTTCAGAGCCCCCCAAAATGCCACCTGATGGTTTCAACAGAAATTGTTTTTCTTTAATGTGAGATACTACATAATGAGCATTTACATTGGTCTATACTATTACAAAACACAGCCACATGACCATTTTTAAAAGCTTTATTGAGATACTTCACCCTTTCAAAGTGTACAATTTGATGTTCAGAGAAGGAAATGCATGCACGCGTTGGAGAAGGAAATGGCAACCCACTCCAGTATTCTTGCCTGGAGTGTCCCAGGGACAGAGGAGCCTGGTGGACTGCCGTCTATGGGGTCGCACAGAGTTGGACACGACTGAAGCGACTTAGCAGCAGCAGCAGCAGTACATTCACAATGTTGTATATTCATACTATTGTGTAACCATCACCACTATCAAATGCTAGTACATTTTCATCACCCCCCAAAATAAACCCTTTACCAATTAGCAGTCACTCCCCATTCTCCCTCCCTAGCCCTTAAACCCACAAATCTACTCTTTGTCTCTACAGATGTATCTATTCTGAACATTTCATATGGATGGAACTCTACAATATATACAGCCTTTTGTTTCTATCTTCTCTCACTTAACATAATGCTTTCAAGATTCATCCATGTTGTAGCATGTATCTCTTTTCCCTTTTACTCACTGAATAATATCCCATTGTATGGATATGTCATATTTTATTATCCACTCATCAGTCAATGGACATTTGGGTTGTTTCCGGTCTTTGGGTATTATAAATAGTGCCATTATGAATATTCTTGTAAGTATTTGTGTAAACATATGCCTTCAATTCTCTCGAGCATATACCTAGGAGTGGAATTGCTGGATCATATGGTAATTCCCAGGGGCTTCCCAGGTGGCACTAGTGGTAAAGAACATGCCTGCCAGTGCAGGAGACTGCTGCAGGTTCGATCCCTGAGTCAGGAAGATCCCTTGGAGAAGGGGATGGTGACTCACTCTAGTATTCTTGCCTGGAGAATCCCGATGGACAGAGGAGCCTGGTGGGCTACAGTCCAGAGTCACAAAGAGTCAAACACGACTGAAGCAACTTAGCACAACAACATGGTAACTCTACGTTTAATTATTTGAGGAAATATCAGACTGTTTGCTCTAAATTTTGCATTCCCACCAGCATGTATGAAGATTCCAGTTTCTTCACAAATTCAACATTTGCTATTGTTCATCCTTTTTTGTTATAACCATTCTAGTGGGTGTGAAGTAATATGATTTGCATTTCTGTAATGACTAATGAGGTTAAGCATATTTTCATGTCTTATCGGCTATCTGTATATCTTCTTTAGGGAAAAGTGTAATCAAGTCCTCTACCCATTTCTAAATTGAGTCTTTTTGTTGCTTAGTTGTAAGAGTTCTTTACATCTTCTGGAAACTAGACCCATATCAGATGCATAATTTGTAAATATTTTCCCCTATTCTATGGATTATCTTTTCACTTTCTTGATAGTATTCGTTGATACATAAATGTTTTTAATACACAATCTGTTAAATTAGAGTGAATCTTTATTTCATCATTATAAAAGTGACATTTTACTACACTCATGAGCTAAAAGAGGAAATCATTCTCTTGTGGAACTGGGCACAGTTCAGCAGCCATTTCTAATAAACTCTGAATAAAACAGAACTGGAAGAAAAAAACTAGACTCTGATGATGAATTCTTAACACAAACAAGTGGCAAACATCAAACTAAATGAGCCATCCTGAAGCCACTGCTATCAGACACAGGAAGAAGGTATGGGTGTCTGCTATGATTCAATAATGATTTCAAGGTGTGGGGATTTCCCTGGCAGTCCAGTGGCTAAGACTCTGTGCTCCCAATGCAGGGGGCCTGGGTTCACTCCTTTGTCAGGGAACTAGATCTCACATGCCACAACTAAGACCTGGAACAGCCTAAATAAATAATTTTTAAAAATTCAGATCAGTATAAAAAGTAAACTGTAAAGCAGTTAACAAAAGAAATATTAGAAAGATAGCTGAATAAGCTTAGGTTGGAAAGATCTTGTTAAGTAAAGCAGGAAACCTAAAAACCTTAAAAGACAGATTGGGGCTTCCCTGTTGGCTCAGTGGTAAAGAATTCGCCTGCCAATGCAGGGGACACAGGTTCAATCCTTGGTCCAGGAAGATTCTGCGTGCTGCAGGACAACTAAGCCCCTGCACCACAACTACTGAGCCAGCACTCTCAAGTTGGTGATCTGCAACAAGAGAAGCCACCGCAATGAGAAGCCCTAGCACCACAACAAAGGGTAGCCCCCAACCCCACAATTAGAGAAAGCCTAGGCACAGCAACAAAGACCCATCACAGCCAAAAATTAAATAAATAAAAAAAAAGAATGAGGAAGAAAATGGTCTTTTCCCCTCCCCACTTTTCCTTTGATTATAAAACTGTAGCCCAATAAGTTCTCGGGACATGGCACCCTCTTGCCCACCCACTTGTAAGCCTCACAAGGGTCCCATTTTAATAAATCACTTCTTATCTATCACTTCGCCTCTCACTGAGTTCTTTCTGCACTGAGACATAAAGAACGAGAGCCTCTTGGACCACCCCAAAATGTGACCTAATGATTTCGCTAGGGGTGTGATGTACAACATGATAAATATAACTAACACTGCTGTACGTTACATATGCAAGTTGTTTAAGAGTAAACCCCTGGAATTCTCATCACAAGGAAAAAAAATTTTTTTTTCTATTTCTATAATGTTGAATCTCTAGGAAATGATGGATGTTCACTAAGCTTATTGTGGTCATCATTTCATGATGTAAGTCAGTCAAATCATTGTGCCATACACCTTAAACTTATACAGTTCTGTATGTCGATTATATCTCAATACACCTGGAAGAAAATAGGATAAAAATACCTTTGCTAAAAAAAAAAAGCTGGGAAAAATATACGTGCAACACATTTGATGGACAGTGATTATTGTCTATGGCAAGCATCTGCAAACATTTTCTGTAAAGAGCCAGACAGTAAATATTTGAGGCTTCAGGGCCTCAATCATAACCTTCAAGTTTTTCTCTGTAGCACAAATGCAACCATAAACCATTCATAAACAAATAAGCACAGCTGTGTTCTAAAAAAACTATATGGATACTGAAGTTTGCATTTCATATAATTTCCACAAATTATTTTTTTTTCAACCATTTAAAAATGTAAAAACTGAGGGACTTCTTTGGTGGTCCAGTGGTTAAGAATCCAGCTGCCAATGCTAGGGACACAGTTTTGACCCCTGGTCCTGGAAGATTCAACACACCTCAGAGCAACTAAGCCCACACACCACAACTCCGGAAGCCCACACGCTCTAGAGACTGTGCTCCACAATGAGAAGCCACTGCAAAGAGAAGTCTGCTCACCACAGTGAAGACTGGCCCCCACCTGCCACAACCAGAGAAAGCCTGTGCACAGAAACAAAGACCCAGGGAAGCCAAAAACACTAATAAATAAAATTATTTTGTAAATTATGACATCATAATAAAATTGATAATCACTGTTGGTAATAATACAAAGTAAAGGAATATCCCTTTAAAAAAATAAAAATGCAAAAACTGGGAATTCCCTGACAGTCCAGTGGTTAAGACTTTCATTGATAAATTTCATTGCTGTGAACCCAGGTTCAATCTCTGGTCAGGGAACTAAGATCCTACAAGTCAAGCAGCATGGTCAAAAAAATAAATTAATTAAATAAATAAACAAAAAATTTTAAATATAAAAAACCATTCTTGACTTGCAAGCCTCATAAAAAAGATAACTGGTCAAATTTGGCCTAAGGGCCATAGTTTTTGACCCCTGTCTTTGATGTACAAAAAGCTCCTGTTGCTTGGTAAGGAAAGGCAAAGGACAACGCATGTAAACCTGCAGGAAAAAAACAAACAGTCACTAAGCATTTGTTACAGGATGTAGAATGAGATTTTTTTCCTTTTACCTGAATACAATATATGACGAATAATCCCACATTCTAAAGAGAAAGTCTTGACATGCTCTTGAAAGCTTTCTAGAAGAGACCAGAACCAGTCCTTTGACTATCAACCCTCATCATTCATCTCCAGATAATAACAGCTAATAATAAAAAAAAAACTGGGAGACTTCCCTGGTGGCTCAGATGGTAAAGAATCGGCCTGTAATGCAGGAGACCTTGGTTCGATCTCTGGGTCAGGAAGATCCCCTGGAGAAGGGAATGGCTACTTATGCCAGTGTTCTTGCCAGGAGAATCCCATGGACAGAGGAGCCTGGCAAGCTACAGTCCATGGGGTCGCAAAGAGCTGGACACGACTGAGCAACTAAGCATGATAATTCAGAAAAGGAAAGAGAGGAGGGGTCAAAGTCATTCATAGCCTATTTAACACCCAGAACAGATGATGTTTTAACTCTCTCACTATTATACCACACTATTTTGGTAATTACCATGTAATGAAACCATATCCAATATTGAAGGCATTATATATTTCAAAATAAATCATGTCATTGTTCTAATAACTTCCTCTTTTGCTTTTTTTCTTTGTTGTGCTTTATTGGGTCAATATTAAAAAGCAGAGACATTACTTTGCCAACAAAGGTCTGTCTAGTCAAGGCAATGGGTTTTCCAGTAGTCCTGTATGGATGTGAGAGTTGGACCATAAAGAAAGCTGAGTGCCAAAGAACTGATGCTTTTGAACTGTGGTGTTGGAGAAGACTCTTGAGAGTCCCTTGGACTGTAAGGAGATCCAACCAGTCCATCCTAAAGAAAATCAGTCCTGAATATTCATTGGAAGGACTGATGCCGAAGCTCCAATACTCTGGCCACCTGATGCAAAGAACTGACTCCTTGGAAAAGACGCTGATGCTGGGAAAGATTGAAGGCAGGAGGAGAAGGGGACGACAGAGGATGAGATGGTTGGATGGCATCACCGACTCGATGGACATGAGTTTGAGCAAGCTCCGGGAGTTGGTGATGGACAAGGAAGCCTGGTGTGCTGCAGTCCCTGGGGTCGCAGAGTCGGACACGACTGAGGGACTGAACTGAACTGAAGGAATCTCTTCCCAGGTGGCGCTAGTGGTACAGAATCCGCCTGCCAATACAAGACAAGAGATTCAGGTTGGATCCCTGGGTTGGGTAGATCCCCTGGAGTAGGAATGGCAACCCACTCCAGTATTCTGCCTGAAGACTCCCATGAACAGAGGAGTCTGTCGGGCTATGGTCCACGGGCTCGCCGAGTCAGACACGACTGAAGACTTAGCATAGCACCAGAGCTAACTGCGCAGCCGCCGGTAGAGCGGGGCTGCAGCCAGGCACCGGCGCGCGGGCCGGCGCTCAGGAGTTTGTGCTCCAGCTCCCTCGGACGCGCGTCCGCGCGCGTAGTCAGGGAACTGACAGCCGGAAGCAGGGGGAAGGGGTGGGGTTGAACCGGGTCTCGCGCATGCGTTTGCCGTACTAAGCATTTGGCGGGTTTTTCCGGGCTAATCTGTTTTGCTCCCATCCCTGAGAAGCTCTGCGGTGGCTTTTAGGAAGGAGGACATTCTCCCCAGGAGAACGAACTTCTCAAGATTTCTGTTTTCTTCCTCTAGGCGTTTGAGGGCTTCCAAAAAAAAGAAAGAAAGAAAAAGTGTTTCTCCGTGACTGACGGCTGGGGCCTTCTGACCACCTGTGGTCTTGAGCCATTTGGTCACTCTCCGCCTAAGGCCCTCGGAGGGTGAAAGGATCAGAGGGACCTCGTTCTGCTCATCGATCTCCACACTTGTGGGTTTCTTGGCGTCAGGTCGGAGCTAGGGTGGGCCCGGCCCCCGGCCCCCTCCTGGGTCATCATGGCTGTGACCGCTCAGCTCTTGGTGGAGGAGTTGCAGATCTTCGGCCTAGAATGCGAGGAGGCTGTGATTGAGAAATGTGAGTTCCTTGCCCCCTGTCTGGATCCCAGCCCAGGTCCACCCCTCTGCTCGATTCCGAGGTTCGCCTCCCCTAGATGGGGCTTGTCGGTATTTGTGAGACGAGTGAAACTGAGTTGGAGACTTTGAAATGCTCACAGGGTACTGCTTGGATCCCAACTGAAAAATAAGAATGTGAAGAATTGTTTTCAGCCAGTGCAGTTGCACAGAATTTAGAAAATGTTTAAAGCTCAACAGCAAAGCAAGAGATGTTGGGATTTTGAAATGTAGCTTTTTATTCCTGGCTCCTCCCTTTCCAGCCTACACCTAAACTTCTGCTGATCCATGACTTCTCATCAAAACTGTTGGTAGCCTGTGCAAATATGAGTCCCTGAGGTGGGATCCTAAAATTGAATTTTAGCTTTGCAGGGAACTTTAAGGAGCTTGTCAGCTGTTACAGGTGGAGAAACCTATTGTTGTTTAGTTGCTAAGCCAAGTCCAGCTCTTTTACAACCGCATGGACTGTAGCCTGCTAGGCTCCTGTGTCCATGAGATTTTCCAGGCAAGATACTGGAGTGGGTTGCCATTTACTTTTCCAGGGGATCTTCCCGACCCAGGGATCGAACCCATGTCTACTGCATTGCAGGCAGATTCTTTACCAGTGAGCCACGGAGAAACAGATAAGGAAAGTTAATTGCCTGAGCTGGTCTGTGAGCCAGATCTCCTGCTCCTGCGTCCCGTGCTCCATCGTGTTGGTGAGGCTCTAGGGCAGTGTCAGGAAGCAAACTCTTTCGAGGTGTGGAATTCCCGATTTTAGAATCAGGATGATCATGCATCTACCTTTACTCTTCATCAGCACATTGAACTTATTTTTTAATATATAAAACCAGAATGCAAATGTTAATTTATGAGAGACTGGAATACTCTAAATTTTTATCTCCAGGGCATTCTCTTCCTAATAGGAGACTTGAATGAGAAAACCAATCATAGTCAGAAATTTATTTGATGAGCCTAGAGTCAAAACAAGACAAATTGGTTGTGTGAAGTAAGTTTGTAAAAGCTTCAATACAAGATGCCCGCTGGTTCCATTTCATGTAGGACTACATTGGCAGTGATGTTGGAATTCTAGACTTGTAATTGCAAACCTCACCTGTACCTTAATGTTGCCTGACATATCATACCGTATTTCCCTGATCTGTTCACTCTGAGTCTCCTATAGGAGACATTCATCACCTGCTCTTCCTTTGACAATCTTCTGTCCCACGCTCACTCTCAGCTGATGAACTTACTTTTTGTTTTGCTGAGAAAAATAGAAGGACCTGTGTCTGTGCTATATTCCTTGCCTCCTCCCATTACAGTGAATAAATTCTCCATATTTCCAGCAAAAGCCACACGCTCCACTTGAGTCCTGAATCCCATTCCTTCTCTCCTCCTCAAGGACATCACTCCAGTAATTCTTCCCTTTCTTATTTTCTATCTTCTCTCCATAAGATATTTTTTCCTAGTAGCCTAGGAATGTGACTCTTACCCCAACCTTTAAATACTCCATTGTTTCCCCATCCCACTCCAGTTATCTTCTCCCAGTTACAATAAATCTTCTCAGAAGGATGGCCTCTTCTTCAGATTTTTCCTCTTTAAGCCCATTTCAGTCAGCTTTTTCATCCCCACCACTTCACTAAAACTGCTCCTCCCAAGGTCACCAGTGACCTTCACCTGGCCAAAGCCACAGATGCATTTTTCAGTCCCCCTTTGGATGAGCAGCAGCATTTGATGCCATTCATCAGGCCCTCTTCCAAGGGTCCTCTTCTAAAATGCATTTTCCTCTTAGCTGCTTGTACATTCCTCCTAGGTGTTCTAACGTGCGTGTCATCACCTCTCAGCCTTTGCAGATTCCTCTGCATCCTGAGCCCCAAGATACACTCAGCTCCTTGGTGATTGCACCTGGTCTCATGTATTTGCTGGTGGTCCCCAAATTTATAACTCAGCCCAGACCTTTTGCCTGATCTGCAGGCCAGTCTGCCTCCCACACGTCTCCAGCTGGAAGTCTGATCAGCATGTCAACTTCAGGTGTCTGAAGCTAAGCTCCTGCTCTCTCTCAAGAGTTCCTCCTGCTGCCTCCCCACCTCAGTTAATAGTAACTGCCCCCTTCTAGATGCTCAGGCTAAACCCACAGCATCATCCTTCATGGCTTTCTCTCCTCACACCCCACATCCGGTCAACAAATCGCAAAGGCTCTACCTTTGGGATGTTTCCAGTCTAGAGTCCAACCACTTCTCCCCTCCTCTACTGACACCGCCTTGACCCAAGCAACTGTCATCTCTCACCATGGATTTGGCCATGGTTCTCTTAATTGGTCCCCCTGATTCTGCCCTCGTCCCCTTCAATCTGCTTAACACAGCAGCCAGGCTGACCCTGTTCAGTGGAAGTCAGATTGTGTTACTGTTCTGTTCAAACCATCTAGTGATTTCTCAGCTTGCTCAGAATAATTACAGTGGCCAATGGTCTGCACCCCCTTTACCCTTTCAGCTTGTCTCTGTCTCCTCCTTCCTCTCTGCATTCCAGCCATGGAGGTCTTGCTGATCTTGCTTCTCCCTCAGTATCCTTGCCTGAAAGCTCTTCCCCCCCAACACTGCCTGCCACACTCCTCTACGTCTTCCAAGTCTTTACTCAAATGTCATGCCCTCAATGAAGCCTTCCCTAATCACTGTGTTTAAAATTGTCAGCCCCTCCCTCCAGCCCCCGATCCCTCTCCAGGCTTTATTTTTTCTGCAAAACACATTTAAGCAGCTAACTCACATGTTTTACTTATTGGGTTGTTTTCTGTCTCCCCTGCATAGTGAGCTGTGTGAGAACAAGAGTTTGTCTCTTTGTTATTCACTGCTATTAATATGTTCTTGTGTCTAGAACAGTGCCTGTCCCTAGTAGGTGCTGAATCAATGACTATTGAATAAAAAAATAAAGGAGTATTTTCGCTCTTCAAGGTGAAAGCCACAAGAAATGAACTAAGTTCTTATGGGTCCATTTTCCCCTACAGTGGTAGAATTGTGCATTATGTATGAACAGAATGAAGAGGGAATGACCAGCGAGCTTATAGCCTTCTGCACCAGCACACATAAAGACTACCTTACCTTAGAGACCCTGAATTCTTTTGAGCACGAGGTAAGAAGAAACTGTAGGCAAACTAATAATGTAAATTTCCGTGTCTGCTCTGTCGGAAGGCGGAGCACTGTGTTGGGAAGAGTGTGTCCCTTAGAGTGAGACCTGGATTCCCGTCCCATCGTGAGCTTGGACCAACTCCTTAATGACTCCCCTAACCTCAGTTTCCTCCTCGGTCAGTGGTTCCCATGATCCGTATTTTTTATGGTTATTGAATGAATTGAGAATGGTTGTAAATCCCTCCTAAAACTATGCTCAGCAGGTGATAGTTCTTCAGCAAATAATTGGTGTTAATATTAGAATTGTTATGTGTTGGAGAGAAACAGTGACAGGTTAAGTCTTTAATCTTTAGTCTATGTGTACATCTTCATTCTTCCTTTGAGGAATTTTATATTTTCAATTATATTTCAAATGCCCATTATCACTTCATGACTGTGGGAAACGCTTCCTCTATTACTTGACTACGGAATAATATATTCATTATCTTTTCTTCCTCAGTTTCTGAGCAAAAGATTGTCCAAAACCCGGCATGGTGCCTCCAAGGACAAAGGGCACGGGCACGCAGGAGCCAGAGACATTGTTTCCATACAAGAGCTGTATCCTTTTCTGCTCAAGGCCCTTGTATCTAACTACATATTGTATTTTATCGTTTGTCTACAGTTGCATGTGTAAGTTAAGAACAAGTAATAAGGGATTTCCCTGGTGGTCCAGTGGATAAGACTCTGAGTTCCCAACGGAGGGGACATGGATTCCATCTCTGGTCAGGAAACTAAAATCTGGCATGGCACATGGCATGGCTTAAAAAGAAATTAAAAATAATAATAATTTTTTGAAAACCACAAAAAACAGAACAAACTCAAATTAAAAAAAAAAAACAAGTAATATATCTAGTATTCAGATTTCTTATTTGGTCAATCCTTGCCTTAGACTTTGGGTGGAAGTTTATTGTTTCTCTTAACCAATGTTTTTAGAATTGAAGTGGAGGAGGAAGAGGAGACCCTCTTGAACTCTTACACCACACCCTCTAAGGTACGTGTACCCTGTTTGGAAATTGCATTCTACATGTAGCATTTTTTGTCTTTATTCTAAAAATATCAGCACAGCATTTGAAGTTCTGAGGGAGAAAATTAGCCACTCATACAGTTCCTACTCTATTTCCACGTATGCATCTTCCTTTCCAATCATGTGCGTAGATATTTTTACATGATGGCAATCCTTGTGGACACATAGTTATCCTGCTTTCTTCAGTTAGCACATCATAAAATTTTTATCAATGTAATTTCTCCATAATTACTGTTTTTTAATGGGTATCTAGTTTTGTATCAAGTGGAGGCACTGTAACTATTGCTCATCCAGTTTAGACGTTGGACCCCACGATAAGAGATGGAGTAGGGCAGTGGAAAGGCACTGTCCTCAAAGCCTGAGTCAAAGACCTAAGTGACCTTGAGTGAGTTGCTTTTATCTCTCTGAGCTGCCATTTCCTTTCCTACCTAAATCAGGTTTCATTCATTCACTTACTGAGCAATTACTGTGTGCCAGACACTGGATGAACTGGTGAATGAAACAGGCAAGGATGTGCTCTGCCCTCAAGAAGCCTATAGCCAGCAGATAGTACCCTGTGATATTATCTTGAATAATATCTTGAAGGGCTTGAAAACTAAATGAACATGTAAAGTGCCAAACCCAAAGCAGTGTATTCGGTAATCATAGTTAGTCTTTATCAAAAATGAATTTGTGGCAATCCTTAAACAAGGAGCAAGCCTCAGTCTATCAAAGTAAATTACACTGTAAGAAAGAAGATGATTAGGGAATTCCCTGGCAAGAACTCGGTGTTCTCACTGCCAGGGCCCTGGGTTCAGTCTCTAATCTGGGAACTAAGATCCCACAAGCCACACTGCACGGCCCCGCACCCAAAAAAAAAGGAGGGAAAGGTGAGTCGTTTAAATGTGCCAGTGGAGAACAAGAAAGCTAAAGTGTTCACAGCATCAGAGTTGTTCATATTTGGGAGGACTGACTCGTGGCAACTCAGCTGTCATAGACGGACGCATGAATCAGATGCAAATTTACTTAATTTACTGTTGAAGTATACACCTTTCTGATGGCTGAAATACCATATTGAGGACACCCCATTCCTGCTATAAAAGTACTCAAGAGGCCCAATCACAGATCAAAGTTTGGCCATGGAATCATAGCTAAGAGATGAGCTGAAATGAGTGAACAATTTGAAATATGCATCTGAAGCTCAGAGGAGAGGCAGACTGGATCTGGGGTAGAAATAGGAAAAAGGCTTAAACAGTGCCCAGCACGTGGGAACTCGGGCATCAGCACAGCACAATGACAGGGTCAGAGCCCAGGACTGGCCTTCCCCTCCCAGACCGGTGCCAGGGGCAGGAGGGCCCATGTTGCAGAGGTGAGTATGTCAGTGGTCTTAGCTTGTCACCATTAAATGTTTAACTCGTGCAGTGACAGCTACTCCTTTTTTATTTTTAAATATTGATTTATTTCTTTGACTGTGCCAGGTCTTAGTTGCAGCATGTAGGATCTAGTTGCCTGACCAGGGATTGAACCCAGGCTCCCCTCCATTGGGAATGCAGAGTCTTAGCCACCAGGGACCACCAGGGAAGTCCCACCAGCTACTCTTTTGCCCCTGTGCTCACCATACATCTTCTGGTTGTAGTCCGGCTCTCCACATGTCCTGGCTGACGGGGAGAGAGGTGTCAGCCTGGGGATTTGAAGTCCCCATGCTGCTGGCATCATGCTTCTAATAAGTGAATAATCTGGCTATAATTGGGGTTCCTGTGTGCTGTGAGGATGTGTTCCTCCCAGGGTATGAGACTGCAGTCCCTCTGTATTTCTCATTATGGGTGGATAAACCGGCTTGTAGTGTTAGCAGTGAGTCTCCTGAGCTTGCGTTGAGTGAGCACACCCCGAGGAATGTCTCAAGCTGGCTTGCTGACACCATCAGGTTTCACCATGTGGCTGAGGGCTGAGCCCCGAGGCTCTGCTCTTTCCCAGAGTCCTGTCCTCTTGCTTCATCCTGGGAGATGGACCTGGAGCTCTGTACCCCCTATATATTAGAAGGGTCTTCGGGAAAAATAGTTTGAGAAAAACCTATTGAACCCATAAAATCTTTGCCATCGTTTGGTCCAGTAATCACTCCTAGTAAGACTCTCTAGTAAATTATCCAAATTCCAGGAAAAGCTACGTGCATGATAGTGAGCACCTCAGTATTTGTCGTCTCCAGAAACAGATAACACCCAACAATAGAGAAGTAGTTATGTAAACTATTATATTATATATCAATTCCATCAACACAGCTCCCAGAAAGGATGAAGACTGACAATGTGGGAGAAATGCTCAGAATTAATATAGAGCAAAAAACTCAGTATATACAATACTTCAATGAAGGATCATATTCAAACTAAGATTATAACTATTAGAATTTTTTCAATTGGAAAAATATTGAAATACTAGAAAGGAGTATTTTTAAATGGCTATTGTATAAGTGTGGTACATAAGGAAGGGTCCTTTTAAAATCTAGTTTCCATTCCAGCCACTTAAGGGTGGTTTCGAATCCTGCTTTCTCTCTCCTTGCCTGTCCGTAGTCACCCCTGTAGGCAGCTTTGGTGGCGTAACCTAAACCCGCAGCCAGGAGGAGCCCAAGGGCAGGGGAACACCAGCCATCTAGCTGGCTGCCTGGTTTCCCTCCAGCCGAGGATTTTGTCTTTACTCAGCCACAGTCCGTTGTCCCAGACTCTGGGGAGCAAGGGGTCTCAGGATTTGCCGGTTTCACCCTCCACTCCAGGCATCTCTTTGGATTCTTGTTGGTGAGCAAAACCACCCAGAAAACAAAACTGACCATCAGTGAGGCGTGTGCTAAATACTCTCCAAGTATGAGCTCACCCGTGTTATCTGCCTGGAGTCACTCCCTTCTTTAATTCTGAAAATGTGTGGTAGACTTTGCCAGAATAAATAGTAACATGGTCCCATCCCTTGACAGGAAAATGTGTCCATGCAGGTTAAAACTGAGTGTGTAGCCAAACTCCCAGCTGCGGTAAAGCAAAGAGAGGTGGGGAAAGAAAGGGAACACATGAGCGATTTGACAGGACAGATCGCCTACTTGGCAGTCCTTTCGGGGGATGTCGTTGGCATTTTTTTCATAGTTGCCTCCAAAATAGAGACAGTGTCCTGATGAGGACTGTATTACAGTTGCTGAAGTCTGAGATTCTGCTTGAAAGATGGGGCCTTCAGAAGAAAACCAGCCCTGTGTGATCTGTGCCCTTCCTTCGGGCATGTCCTCCTTTTCTTCCTAAGGATCTGCGCACTTCACTAGCAACCTCTGGGTCTAAAGTGACTGGGCCCTTCTCTTGTTTTGCCTCTAGGGTTCTCAGAAGCGAACTATCACCACCCCAGAAACCCCCCTCACAAAAAGGAGTGTGTCTGCTCGGAGCCCCCATCAGCTTCTCTCACCATCGAGTTTCTCTCCGAGGTATGGATCCTGATAACTCAGCTGCCAGGCAGCAGGCCCGCCCTCCCTTCTCTCTGGTTACCTGGTGGAGGCCGATACTACAACCTGAGTTAAGGAATAGGGGTGGACGTTTCCCTCTGCAGTCGACTGGCTGGAAGGCCGACTGCTCCCTACCCTCCCCACCCTCATCCTGTGTGGAAAATTACTGTTTCTTAACGGTGGTTAAGGAAACTCACTTTCCACCCTCTTTTCTGGGGCTTATTTCCTAGATCAGGAACTGATATCTCCTACTGAAAACAACCTGTCTATTCAGAAGTCTGGGAGGCCTGCAAGTCTCTTGCCAGTAGGAGGCAAATAGGTTTCCACCTGTTTCTGTTAGTTCACGTGTTGTTGGGTTTCTTTCTTTTTTTTTTAGGTATTTATTTTTAAAAAAGAAAAGCACATATCTTTGTTCATAATGTTGCGTAACCTGTTCTTTGTTCCTCACTCAGGTTACAACTAGTTGCTGAGAGTTTTCTTGTCCCTGAACCTACCCCAGCTTCATTGGTATTTTATCCCTGCTGCCGCTTCTGCACGTAAATCCACAGAGGTCACATGTGGCTTGTGGAAATCCATAAATGACACGTGTTCCGTGAGAGAATTCCGTAATGAGAGCTCTGCTGAGGAGAAGAAAGGGCTTTAGGTGCTGCCGCATTGGGATGGGGCAAAGGAACAGTGATGTTAACCAGTTAGGGCGACACTGGCTGCCGGGAGTCACTTCTAGAGCAAGCAGAGCTTGAGACTTGCCAGCCTAAGACTTTCTATCACGTTAGAAAGGAGGCGATAGGGACATCCCTGGGAGTCCAGTGGTTAGGACTCGGCGCTTTCACTGCCGTAGTCCCAGGTTTGATCCCTGTCAGGGAACTAAGACCCCACAAGCCACTTGGCAGGGCCAAAAAACAAAAGAAAAAAGAGAAAGGGAGCGATAGCATTGTTCAAGATCAGAAGGGGTCAGATTCTTCTTTTTTTCTTTAATTTCTTTTTTTATTTATTTGCCTCTGCCTAGTCTTGGTTGTGGAACTTAGATCTAGTTCCCCAACCAGGGGTTGAACCCCAGGCCCCTTGCATTGGGAGCACAGAGTCTTAGGCCCTGGACCACCAGGGAAGTCCCCTGAAAGGTAGGTGGATCCCGAGGGCGGATTTGACTTTAGTGTGGCCCACTCCTGCTTTCAGGAGTTTTCACCCTGGCTTCTGAATAGAACTTTCTAGACTTAGAAGGGCATCTTTAGATGCACAGAGATGGCTGGTTACAGAGTGGTTCTCGTAGGTGCCAGCACCATGGCAGCAGTTCTATTCTCTCAACAAGCAAGACTTTGAAGCTTGTAGATCTGTTTGCAACGGACCCCGTGTGAGCATCTCCCTGGGTTAAAGGGCTGGCTGTAATGTGCATCTCACAGAGCTTCTCAGGGAGGAGCTTGGCACAGTCGAGATACACTGCCTAGTCATTTTTTAATGCACTCTAGTAAAGCTGACATCAGAAACTGGCTTCGCAGTTTATGAAAGTAGCTTCTAAATTATTCAGGTGGAGGCAGCCCTGGAGACAGAGGTAATCAGTCGAGCTCGTTTTCTGTAGCCCCTCTGGAAAGGAGGGACTGGCAGCACCCACTGTAACAGTGCCCACGGAGAACTGGTTCCTGCAGGGTTTCGGGGCATTAAATGAAGCCTGTGTAATCAGGCCTCTCGGTGCACTGTGTTCACAACCAAAGGGTTAGAAGACCTCGCTGTCCTCTAAGCAGATCAGCAACACTCGTGCGTCCCTGGAGGTGGAATTTATCAGTGAGTGAGGAGAAATACGAGAACTTGCCGATTGAGACTTGGAGAATGGGAGTGTTTGTTCACTAGCTGACAGAATTCATTACCTGTTCACCTCCAGAGACACGGGGGAAAGCTGATTCCCTTTCATTTAACTTCATTTTGTTACTGTTTCTACCTTGAACTATATCATGAGGTGTTACGTGTACACAGAGCAACTGTTGGCTTATCCACAGTTCCAGGCTCTGATGATATTCTAACAAATGCTAAAAATTCGTAAGAAAGAAAACGGTACTCTAAACTGGCTCTTTAATCAATTCAGAGTTTGGGTTTTGTTTTACTTTGTTAGTTTTAAGCCAGGAGAAGACCTTTTAAACTGCATCTCTGTGTCCAAGCTTCTCTAAACACGTTTGGTATTCCTCAACCCCCCTCATTCCTGAAATTCCTTAAAGGTCCAGAATGTCCAACCCCATTAAGCTGATTAGATTTATAAAATGTGAGGCCAGCCTGGCATGCCTCCAATCCCAAATTTCCAAGAGGTAACCTCATCTTAGACTCCTCTCTCCTTATAGATATGAATGCGGTAACGTTGATGTCTTTTGCTTCCAATCAGCGCTACTCCCCCTCAGAAATACAGCTCGAGAAGTAACCGGGGAGAAGTGGTCACCTCCTTTGGCTCGGCACAGGGGGTGTTTTGGTCTGGGAGAGGAGGAGCCAGTCACCTCAGCCTGAAGGTCTTGGGACATCCAGAGCCACTCACCGGGAGCTACAAATCCATGTTTCAGAAGCTCCCAGACATTCGAGAAGGTATTTGTTTATCCCTTTGACATTCTGGAGGGTATAAAACCACCTGGAAGGGTTTGAATCAGTAACAAAGCGTCAGCTAGGCTGGTAGAACGAGTTCAAGGTTGCCTTTGATTGATAGATGTCCTCTGGGCACCCCTATTAGGAAACGGATATGAGATGACCACTCTCAATAATTCTCCCAAATCACAATCACTTTGCTAAGAAAAAGCACATAACCATTTCCCAGTAACAACCACTTGAACTGTGTAAAGGAAGCCAATTACAGTGTTAAAGGAAGCGGAGACATTTATGGCTTCTTCCTTGGAAAGACTGGAAGGCTCTTCAGGTTGTTCTTGGCTTCCCTAAAAGCCCCCTGACCACCTAAGTAGAGGGACGCTGGGGAGGGAGCCAGGCCGACTTTGGGACTGTGACCTCATGCGTGACCCCCTCCCCCTGCCATGGCCAAATGGAAGGCCGGGTTCAGCAACCAAATATTGGAAAATTGGCTCGGGCTTGAGAAAGTTACAAACTGGCTGGTGTCCTAGGCACCCTGCCTGCTTCTGTAAAATGACTGACTTTAATGTTTTACAAGGTGCTGTGTTTTCCCTGCTTGGCAAGTAAAATGTCTTAAACATGCTTTTTCCCCTCTGGGATTTCAGTTCTGACCTGTAAGATAGAAGAACTTGGCAGTGAACTCAAGGAACATTACAATATTGAGGCTTTTGCTCCCATTCTAGTCCCAGCACAGGTAAGAATTTGTTTAATAGTCTTTCCTGATTGATACTGTTTTTTTAAATCAATGATGAAAAGTCAACCTCCTGCTTCCTTTTCACTAACTGTCTATCTTCTAATTAGAACATCTATCTTGGATGAACTTGGTAAAATGGGTTATAAGTGCTCTCTGGTTTTGTGACCAGATTAAGTCATTTTCTTTGCGCTTGGGTTAGAGTCTTGCATGTAAACAAGATTGAGGGCCTTAAGCATTCAAGTGTCAGGATATGAGAACTGCAGCAAGGTGAGGATTTCCAGAAACGGTGACTCATGGTCTCTCCCCTTCTTTGGTCTCTGTCATCAGGGATCAAGTGCTGTGAATAGTGTCTACGTCATAGTTTAAACTGGGACATGTATAGTGCTTTCTCTCTAGAACGTACTTTAAGGGGAGATGTGTTCTCAAAATTTCTTTACGATGCCTTTGTCACATATTTGCATTCAGAGGAGAATGGCCAGCTGGGGAAGATATGCAAAGCCATGTCATATAAGGAAGATTCAGGGGAGTTGGGAGGAAGTAGTGGAGGGGAGGCTGGGTTGTACGATCTCATGGGGAAAGATTAGACTTCCTCGGTTTGTCCCCGGGAGTGAGAACAGGATAGAGGAAGCCACCAAGAGAGGAATTCAGCTTAGTTTAATGAAGAACTTCCTGTTACAAGGCGGTGTGGTGTGTGGTTAAAGGATATGGCCCTGGAGCCAAACATCTGGCCTTCAGACCCACACTTTGCCCACTGTTTGACCTTGATTAAATTATCTGACCTTTCTGCTGCTGGTTTTTCTCATCTCTAATATGGATGCAATAATAATATCCACCTCATGGTTATTGTGAGAGTTAAGTGAGTTGATACACATAAGCCTTTAGAACAGTGCCTGGTGTTTAGTGAGCCCAGTAAACCAGGGCTGTCGTTAATAGTTATTTAGGAGATGTGTGAAGAAGGAAATGGCAACCCACTCCAGTATTCTTGCCTGGAAAAGTCCATGGACGGAGGAGCCTGGTGGGCTGCAGTCCATGGGTTTACATGACTGAGCATGCATGCATGAGGAAGGTGGAGGGAGATGGATGGGTTGGTAGCAGTAAACTGGCAGAACTTAAAAAAAGAGAGAGAGATGTGGTGAGTGGGCTGCTGGGGGTGGGGGGGCGCTGCTGGGGGGGGGGTGGGCTCAGGGGCAAGTTCCCCTTCACTGGAGATTCTGTGGCTCAAACAGCCACTTAGAGGGGCTGAGGCATTAGATGCTGGGCAGGCTAGATGCCCTTTAAGGGTCCTTTCACCCCTGGGAGCCAGTGATGATACTTGTGGTCACTTCGGGCTCAAAGTGATGCCCCACCAAAAACATGTGTGCGGTTGTTGGAGGTCTGTTTTGCTTTCCATCGCGCGGACCAGATTTTAAGTTCCTGTGTCCCAAAGACTGTCGTTCTCCTGTGCATCTCGGTAGGAACCCGTCACCCTGCTGGGCCAGATTGGCTGTGACAGCAACGGGAAGCTGAACCATAAGTCGGTGATTCTGGAGGGAGATCTGGAACATTCCTCAGGTGCTCAGATTCCAGTGGATCTATCTGAGCTCAAAGAATATTCTCTATTTCCTGGACAGGTGAGATCAGGGGCGCGTCTCCCCTCTGGGTGCGGCTATGCTATTTGCTCCTGGTGTGTGCAGTGGACTGTGGCCAGCCGCCCCGCGCTTTTGACCTCTGATGCCAAGAGGTGTAACTGGAGCTCAGGCGCCAGAGTGGGCGCCGGTGTGGGGGTTCCGATCGCCTCTGTGCTCCAACCTTGGCTCTGGGATCTGCTGCCGCAGGTTTCAACCCCAGCTCCACCCCGCAAGGTGGATGACTGTGGCGATGTTACTTAACCTCCCAAACCCAGAGTGTCCTGATCTGTGAAATGGGAATGATAATTCTCACCTCATAGGAATGTTGTAAAAATGAGATCACTGTGTAAAGCACAATTATTATTACACTAATATAATCCCCTTCATTTGTTTTCTAGAAAAACACCCCCAAGTTTACAATTACAGAATGAGAGTAGCTGGACAGTACTTATAACTCTATCACAATAACTTAGTCCAGACCTCCCGCTGATCAAGTCTGTCTGCTGCCTGCCTTTCAGGTGGTGGTCGTGGAAGGAATCAACACCACAGGTAGAAAACTTGTTGCCACCAGACTCTACGAGGTACAGTGTGTGGGCCTCTGTCTGTCCTAGAGCCCGTCCCCTGTAAAGGCCTGTTGATTCACTTCTCAATTCTCTGTCTGTAGAGTACGACCTACCTCTAGGTCAGGACTTAGCAAACTGCTCCCCTAAGGGCCAGACAGTACGTATTTCAGACTCCTCAGACCTGGTCTTCATACAATGTCGACTCTGCCATCGTAGCACAAAAGCAGCCACGAACAACCCAATATCCAAAGAGCGTGATGTGTGCCAGTGAAAGTTTACTTACAGCAACAGGCAATAGCCAGATTCGCCTGTAGCTTAGCAGCCCCTGCTCTGACAGTAATCCTCTGCAGGCTTCCAGGGGATGCAGAAGTAGTAGCAGCACCTGTCCTCCCAGGCAGGACACCAATCCTACGGTCGCCTGTTTTGCTCTTGTTCTTTCCTGGGTGTTTTTTGAGTTTAGCCGTGACCTCATGCTACCAGGTGTCTTGGCCACTCTGAGCAGTAAAGAAAAAGGGAAGGGTCATCAACTCTGTGGTCTTCCCTGGTAGCTCAGTTGGTAAAGAGTCCACCTGCAATGCAGGAGACCCTGGTTCAATTCCTGGGTCAGGAAGATCCACTGGAGAAGGGATAGGCTACCCACTCCAGTATTCTTGAACTTGCCTGGTGGCTCAGCTGGTAAAGAATCCGCCTGCAGTGCTGGAGACCTGGGTTCAATCCCTGGGTTGGGAAGATCCCCTAGAGAAGGGAAAGGCTACCCACTCCAGTATTCAGGCCTGGAGAATTCCATAGACTTTGTAGTCCATGGGGTTGCAAAGAGTCGGACACGACTGAGTGACTTTCACTTTCATCAACTCTGTGGGCTTTTAGCTCCAAGGAGCAAGACACCTGCAAACATGGCCCCATTCAGTGCCCACTCCATTCCTGACCAGAGACGGTGCCTGGGGCAAGACCTCACCACGGTTTTCTCTCCTGTTTGAAGGGTGTGCCGCTCCCGTTCCATCAGCCCGACGAAGAGGATGGAGGTGAGCTAGACTTCCAACAGTATTTTGCCAACAGTACAGGTGGAGAGGGGTGGGCCAGGGTCTGGAGCACAGTTCCTCTGGCCCTGGGAAAGCTTCAGAAGCTGTAAGAGCACCGTTCTGGAGCTCCAAGGGCAACCGCAGATTCATGGGTTCACAGGACCTTTGTGGAAGGCCAGGGGTCTGAGCCTATGTGGCTTGGTCAGCCTTACCTCCTGTGCTCTGATTCCACAAGAGCTGTCATTTCAAGACTAATATTTAACAGGTGTTTGAAGATTGCTTTGAAAAGGAAAAAAACAGTGGAATTCCCTGGCCATCCAGTGGTTAGGACCCCAAGCTCCCAATGCAGGGGCACAGGTTCCATTCCTGGTTGGGAAAGATCTTGCATGCTGTGCTGCCAAAAAAAGAAAGGGAAGGGGGAAGAAAAGGGAAAAAAAGAAAAGGGTAAAGAGCGCCAATTTTAAAAAGAATTTCTTTAAATGCCATGTGATATTCTGGACAAGAAAAGGGGACATTAGTGGAAAAACCAGTGACATTTAAATAAAAGTCAGGAGCTAACAGTAACATACCAGTATTAATTCCTTCATTTTGATGAATGTACCCTAGTTATGTAAGATGTTAGCATTAGCGGTTTCTGGGTGAAAGGTGTACATATGGGAACTCTGGACTCTGTTTGGGACATTTCTATAATTCTGAAGTTATTCCAAGATGAAAACTGTGTTTAAAAACTAGACACCTTTCTCAGGAAGCCTAGAGTTACTTGGTAGCTAACCTAGATGAGAAAAGACGAACATTTCAGTAAACTTGGCTTCAGAACAATTCCAAGCATTTTTGTAAGCAGAGCAGTAGACTGTTGAGGATTAGTGGGGAGCTGATGCTAGCTGTATTGTCACCACCCCCTCCACGTTAATATTGTGTGAGGTCATTCTTAGAGGTGGCCTGGAGTTGGGAGCAAAATTTAGGAGTTTATGACATTGCACATTCTCTCAGGAAGTAAGTGTTTATGGAAGCTAGAGTGCTGGTACTGAATCAAGTTCAGGTAACAGAGGGAACAGACAGGGCTGAAATGCCCAGAGCCTGAGCTGTGCCAGGGAAATCTTTGGAAGCAATTGAATAAGTTGGTTTTGTTTTGTTAATAGTTATTTATTTTTATTTATTTATTTGGCTGCATTGGGTCTGCATTATGGCATGCAAACTCTAGTTTCCTGACCAGGAATCGAACCTGGACTTCCTGCACTGGGAGTGCAGAATCTTAACTGCTGGAAGTCCCTGAAAAAGTTGTTAATAGACATTCTGTGAGCAAGGTGTTGGTCTCAACAGCTGGGTGTGGAGACACAGAATACAATGTGGACCTGTTCCCCGGGCACTCACCCTGGGGCCAGTGTCTCCTGGGCTCCTCGGAACCAAATGCAGCTTTGTCCCCTCTCCCCTTCACAGCGCCGGTCTTACTCTCCTACTTGAATTCTCTGTCTCAGTTCAGTTACAGCCACTCTCGACCAACAGTGGCCTTCATTCTTGGAATATATTCCTGAACGTATTACTTTATATGGCAAAAGGGACTTTGCAGGTGTGACTAAGTTAAGGCTCTCGAGATGGGGATTGTCTAGGTGGGCTCAGTGTAATCACAAGGGTCCTTATAAAGAAGGGTGAGAGAGGGCAAGTCACAGAGATTGGAAATGTCAGGTTCTGGCTTTGAAGGTGGAGGAGGGGCCGTGGGCCAGGGATGCAGGCAGCCTCCAGAAGCTGGAAGGGGCTGGAAACGATTCTCCCCAGAGCCTCCAGAGGGAATGCTGCCCTGCCCACACCTTGATTTTAGGACCTCCGACCTCTTGGACTGTAAGATAATAAATGCGTATTGTTTTAAGCCACCACGTTTGTGGTAGTTTGTTACCGAAACCGTAGGAAGCTAATAAAGCTGCCTGTTAAGAAGACGAGGATCATTGGATTTGTTGTTGTAAGCTACAGAACCTGGTTCAGACTAACTTAAGAGAATTTGTTAGGGGAAATTCAGGTAGCACACAGACCGGACAGATGGCTGGAACAGGCTTATAGTCCGGATCACGGCTCAGTGACGCCAGGTGTCCAGGTAGCAGGGAGTCCTGGGCTGTATTGATCAGGCACCTCAGCTGAGTGGGTCAGCACCAGTCTTTTTTCTGTCCTTGGATAGTTCACCTTGAGATTCTAGAATCCAGAGGATAGAGTGAATGGCTTAGCCGGTCTGTGCCTGCTCCTTGGCTGGGGAGGACAGTGCACCTAATTTACATCTCCATAGGCGGGGAGAGGGGGGGCACCTTATGGAGGCCAAAGCTGATTCTCTGAAAGAAAAGCAGATGCTTTGAGGAAAAGGGCACCCTGAAACAAGGCCCTGCACCCCATAACACGAGAATCTCCCATCCCAAGCCTGTCTTCCTGGAGCCCTCGATGTACCAAATTCTCCAGCTGCTCTCACCACTGGATGGTCCCTCCCGCTGAGCTCTCAAACCTCAGTGCTGTCGGGGACCCCGCCTTGCCCTGGCTCCTGAAAAACTCGACTCTCAAGTGTAAGCAAAGTCACAAAAAGACAAATACCATCTGATTCCCCTTAGATGAGGTTCCTAGAGGCGTCAGAATCATAGAGGTGGTTGCCAGGGACTGGGGGAGGGGGAGCAGGGAGTTAGTATTTAATGGGTTACAGAGTTTCAGTTTTACAAGATGGAGAGAGTTGTGGAGGCGGAAGGTGGTGACAATTGCACAACATTATGGATTTATCTAATACCACTGAAATGTTGACTTAAACATGGTTATGATCAGGAGGAATTTCCCTGGTGGTCCAGTGGTTAGGACTCCGAGTTTTCACTGCTGAGGGCACAGGTTTGATCCCTAGTCAGGAAACTAAGATCCCGAAAACCATGCAGCACTGCCCCCCTCCCAAAAGAAAGTTGAGTTTTGTGTTATACGTATTTTACCACCAAAAAAAAAATTAAGGGGAAAACCATGTAAGCAAATGCCACTTTGATCAATTCTCTCGTGACTGCCACTTTCCTCCCCTCGTCCACACTCTGTTGGTAAATGTCCCTGGAGTTCTGGTTGCTTGCACACTTGCCTGTCTGTGCAGCTCATGGAGGGCTCTTTGAGGGCAGGGTGAGGTCTTTTTCCTTTCAGGCCCCAGAGTTGCACAGGTGAGACTCTTAATTGAGTCCCGAGGCATCTTGCCCTCATTGTCCTTTCTCCCACCACCCCAGCATCTTCTCATCAACACCTTAACAATCCTTTCCGGCTTAGATTCCGAGCAGTTCATGGTCCTGGTGGCCTGTGGGCCGTACACCACGTCTGACAGCATCACCTTTGACCCCCTGCTCGACCTGATCACCGTCATCAACCGGGACCGACCGGACATCTGCATCCTGGTAGGGCCCCTCCGGGGACAGTTCACCCAGGGAGGCACCAAAGGGAGAACAGTTGGGGGATGGGGGGTAATCTTAGAAAAAGGTCTGATGAGGTTGTAAATTTTTAGGAAGAGTGTCAAACTCTCCTCCTTCTTAAAAGTATTTTTGAGTTCTTGGTCTCCATCTTTGGCAATGTGTGCATGGTTTTTGTTTGTTTTAATATTTATTTATTTGGCTTCACCAGGTCTTACTTGTGGTGCGTGGGGTCTTTGATCTTCATTGCCGCATGCAAGATCTTTAGCTGTGGCATGTGAGATCTAGTTCCCTGACCAGGGACAGAACTCGGGCCCCCTGCACTGGGAGCAGAGGCTTAGCCACTGGCCCACCAGGGAAGTCCCCTTGTGTGCATAGTCTTAATCAAAAAGCCCAAGGTGTTTTGCCACCTGCGTTGATTTTTCAGTATTTCACCTCTTGTCTAATTACTCCCATTTGTGAACTCATCTCTTTTGAAAGCTCCGAGTACTGCTTCATGGAGGTAGATTGCCCTTTCTGGGTTGAAGGGGGGAAAAAAGCCCAGTATTATAGGAGGCAAAGCAGCTAGTGACAGGGCCCAGTAGCCCTCTCCATCTAGGAGGTTGTGTCCTGCCTGTGATGTTGGCTGGGTACCATCCCACTCCCACCCACCTGCCACCTGTCCCAGGCTGTACAGGCAGCCTTGGAGGGAGAGATGGACCCTGGGCAGAGAACTGCTAGAATTGGGCATGTGAGGGTACTCAGAGGCACGTGCAATTCTAATGTGTTCTTTTGGTACCTTTGTTTCTCCACTTCGGGCTGATCTGCAGTTTGGACCTTTCCTGGATGCTAAGCATGAACAGGTTGAGGTAAGTGACTGGGGCTGGAGTCAGGGAGAGACCGGGTACTCACATTCAGTCGAGGCCTGTTACTTTCATCTCTTGGAGTTTATCCTGCATCTGAAACAGCCTAAATGAATCCCTGTGGCTGATCAGAAAAACATTATTGCAGGGCAAGTTTAAAAAGGTACTGACTGTGAAGGCTTCATTTCACCAGAATACAGAGCCATCTGGAAGCTGGGGCGGGTGGGGGAGGGGATCCAAATATCTGAGTCCTGGTCCCCTTCGTGTTCAACTGTGGCTCTGGGACAAGAGGGTGGGGGAGGTGCCCATGGTCCCGGAGCTGTGCCTGTGAAAGCCCTTTCCTGGCTGCGACAGCTCCAGGCCCTGAGTGTAACTGTCCTTTGAACTTAAAACGCAAGTGGCCCTCCTGGAGACAGCACCTCCTTTTGTCTCAGGAGGGGTTTCTTTGTTTTGTTTTTTTTAATTTTTGACTGCTGGGTCTTCGTTGCAGTGCGAGCTTCTCTCTAGTTGGGGCAAGCGGGGGCTACTCCTCAGTTGCAGCGGCTTCTCTTATTGCAGAGCACGGACTCGAGGGCACGCAGGCTTCAGTGGTTGCGGCACATGGGCTCAGTCGTTGCAGTTCCTGGACTCGGAAGCACAGGCTCAGTAGTGGTGGCACATGGGCTCAGTTGCTCCTCGGCATGGGGGATCTTCCCAGACCAGGGATCTCCTGCATTGGCAGATGAATTCTTTACCACTGAGCCAGCAGGGAAGCCCTCTCAGGAGGTTTACCAGCCACAGCAAAGGCTTCAAAGCTCTCTTCTTCCTACTCCTCCCCTCGGCTCACTTTCAGGACTGATTCTTCCCCAACCTCCTTGCCTGCTCCCAACTAGACTCAGCTCTCAAAAGGACAAAGACCCTTGTCTTGGGTATCTTTGCATCTCCTTCAGCTCCTCACCCAGCATCTGCCTCCAGGGTCATCTAACCAGCGCTCAATAAGTGAACAGACACCAAACGTTCACTCTGTAAATCTCCTTTCTTTTCTTGCAGAGCTGTCTGCTGACAAGCTCATTTGAAGATGTTTTCAAGCAATGTCTCCGAACAATTATCGAAGGAACACGAAGGTCAGCATTCAAAATACTGGGCAGACCCTTATACTTCCTGAGTTTCTCCAGGGCTTCCCGTTAAGAAACTGAAACCGTTCAAAAGTCATGGTAGTTCCCATCCCTATATCCTTTTGAACTGCAGAGATCAGATAGAACCCTTGAACTTCAAGCGCGCCAACCCTGAATGAAGAGGCATCTTTGTAAAACACAAAGATAAACACACTTGAAAGGCCAAGGCTGCCCAGACTTTGGCTTTTCCCTGGCTCTTTCCCTACTTCCTTCCTTTTCTCACTCCCTTTTGTAGAAATTCATGTTCCCTGGGAATCTTCCCAGGGTGGGGCTGGGGAGTGTTTGATGGCTCACAGCACAGAGTCCTGGGGGGCCTAACATCTCCTGTGAGTGAGAGTTGGGGGTGAGCCCAAGTCCTTCCCCGAGTCAGTGCTTCCCTGGTTTCATGGGCGCCCCGCGACGGCTCGCACGTGGGTGGGTACGCATGAGGGTGGGGATTTTGAATCCTTGCCACGGACTGGAGGGATGGGACTGGGAAAGGTCATAGCGGTGATGAGGGCTGGGCAGTTCTAATTTGAGAGAAAAGCCGCTATTCCAGGAAGAGCCTAAGCCAGAAGTAGAAAGTTTTTCTGGAAGCCGACACCCCCATTTCCTGTCGCTTCCCTCCAGTGCCCGGGTTCGAGAGAAGCTGTCTTGATGGTGGATCTCCTCCTCCTGGGATCTGTCTGCCAGGAGCTGAGCTCATCAAAAACAAACATTCCTGAGGCTAAGTGTAAAATATGTCTGGAACAAGGGTGGTTTTTGAAACAAGATGTATAGTCTTCTGCCCTTGGCGGTGAGAACTGATCCCAGCAATGATTAGCTGTCATTCTACCTTCTTGTCCTAGCAGCGTAGGCCTCTCGGACTGTGGGAAAACCCCAACCAGCCCCAGAGTCGGGGGGCTCGAATCGTGCGGTGTGACAGCCTGCAGCTGGGCCTGCCGCTCCCTTCTCCCTCTCCTACTCCAAGTGACAGGACAGGTGTCTTCCCTCTGCTCCCCCAGGGTTGTCGGGACCCTGAATGAGTTTGTGAGACCTGGAGGCTCCTCAGGAGATAAATCTCTGAAAAACAGGGGCAGGCCTGGTGTCCCTGTTTTGTCAGCCCTCGGGTCCCCCCGGGTTAGGCGGGGACCGCCTCGCACGCCAGCCGGGTGCTTTCCATTTGAGATGGGGTTCTGTTTTTGGTTCCTCACCCCATGTGCTATTGACAGCAGTGCCACAAACAAAGAACAGACCGGGCATTGTTGCCCTGGGGGTGAGCTCCCAGCACCACCAGGCACTTTCATCTGCAGCCAGAGTGCGCCTCGGGGAGAGGGGCTGCCCACCCTCCCCAAACAGTATAAAAATGGCCCTCTTTGGGGGGATTTATTTTTACTCTGAGAGGTCAGCAACGCAGAGCATTGAACCCATTTATCAGTGAAAACTAGAGCCCGTGAGGAAGCAGTGCCTCCCTCCTGGGAGCCCAGCAGAGCCCCGGAGCTTGAGGGAGCGGCTGCTGCGAGGCCCGGCCCACCATGATGTGTGAAGTTGTGCAATGCTCAGCATAGTTGGAATTTTCTCTCGGATCCCTCCCCCTACAACCCGTGTATAACCCAGAGCAGGAGGCCCGTTTCCTCCTTAACTGTTACTCTGCCAGCTCCTGTAAGGAAACAGCAAGTCCACATCTTAACAGCTGCCGGCTGCACCTCTGCTCTGTGTCCATCACAGACTGAGCCCCGGGGATCTGAAATACACACTGTCCCCTCCAGGTCACCCCCCTGCCCCGGCCCGTTTGCCAGGCTTCAGCACCCAAATTAGTAGTCTTGGATAATCACAGGGAACTTTTCAGTGGCAAAGGGGCAGTAGCTAATTTGCAGAGTACCTTTGGTCTCAAAGTTCAGATTTTCCACTGCAGAAGTGTCGGCTCACGCTTTGAGCAGGCACGATAAACAAGTGGCATGTGTATGAACATCATCAGCACCTTTATCCCACATGAGAGGCAGCCATGTCCCTATATCTGCACAGGTGGGTACTGTGGTACCCACCTTTGGGAAGCCATCTCGTCTTAAAGCAAGAGAGGGCGCTAGAAGTGAGAGCTAGTGGTGAGTGTTGTTTGTAGATTAGTAGCTAAGTTTTTAACGACTCTTGTGATCCCATGGACTGTAGCCTGCCTGGCTCCTCTGTCCATGGGATTCTCCAGGCAAGAATACTAGAGACGCAAGAGAAACAGGTTCAATCCCTGGGTGGGGAAGATCCCCTGGAATAGGAAATGGCAACCCGCTCTAGTATTCTTGCCTGGGAAATCCATAGACACTAGCGGGCTACGGTCCATGGGGTCACAAAGAGTCGGACACGACTGAGCAACTGAGCATGCACAGGGATTGAACCTGAATCTCCTGCTTGGCAAGTGGGTTCTTTACCCCTGAGCCACCAGAGAAACCCAGTGGATGTTAGACATGCCTCCAGAATAACACCTTCCACCATAGGCCCCTCTGCCAAGGACAGCAAGAGAATCAAGGAGATGGGTTTTTCCCTTTTCTTCTCTTGTGTGGCTGGAGAGGATAAAGCGTCGGCCCCTAGGGTTACGGGGTTTTTCTTCACTTCTGTGTTATAACCCTCCACCAGAGGAAAGATCTGTCATCTCTGCTTTTACTGTTGCTGTTAGATATTTCTTTCATGTTTGTCAGACAGTTGGCTGAGGAATAAAAACCAGCACTGATTCCCTGTGTGAGGTGGAGGGGCAGGGAATGGGCATGGGCTCTGGGAGAACCCACTGTGTCTCCCCCTCCCGGATCCACTCTGCCTGCCTGGTCCCTCCCGAGGGAAGAGCCCCCAGTCAGGGAGGCAACGGGACACCTAAAAGGCACATCTGTTCACCTACTGTGAAGAGTCAGAATTTCGGCTTCAGCTCTGGCTCTGAGGAAAGTGAAGGTGTATCAGTCTTTCAGCCGTGTCCGACTCTGCAAACCCATGGACTTCAGCGCCCCAGGTTCCTCTGTCCATGGAATTCTCCAGACAAGAATACTGGAGTGGGTTGCCATTCCCTTCTTCAGGGGATCTTCCCAACCCAGGGATCGAACCCGGGTCTCCTACATCGCAGGTAGATTCTTTACCACTGTGCCATCTGGGCTCTGAGGATTTCTAGTCACATCCTTGTCTTTCCTGATTTTCTAGAATCTCTGTCTTGTCTTCCCTTTTTCTACTGGTCGTCCTCTTCCTCTCTCAGTAGAACATGATGCGGAGCTGGGAGAAAGCATGTCCTGAGCCCCTCGAGGTGGTCGTGTGATAGAACAGACCATCTGTCACACCCAGTGCCCCGTGGGGAACAGCAGCCCCTCCTCGTGGAAGAGCTCCATTCTGAGCATCCCCCTCGGACGCAGGCTCTTGTCTGAGGCCCTGATGCTTGGAGTCTGTCACCCAGCTATGAGCTGTGTTCATTTTCCTTCCTCTCCTGACATGTTTTGTTTTGTTTTGTTTTTTGGCAAACCAGCTCCGGCTCCCACCTCATCTTCATCCCATCGCTGAGAGACGTGCATCATGAGCCTGTGTACCCACAGCCTCCCTTCAGCTGCTCTGACCTGCTTCGAGAGGACAAAAAGGTACGCACGTCCCCTCCTTAACAGCAGGCCTCCGAATGCAACGTGCCAGTGGCGACCACCCAGCTCCATCTGGAAGTGGAGGGTGGGGAGATGGAGGGCCTGATTCTCAGCTTCTCTGTATCACAAGCACATGTGTTATGTACTGGGTGTTGGACTTTCAGTGGTCTCCCCAGCCCTTGTGGGCTCCCCACTTTCCCAGAGGAGAAGTTTCTAACTTCGGTGTGCAAATGCCTGCCCTACCCTTCTCGTTCCAGCGAGTGCAGCTCGTGTCCGAGCCCTGCACCCTTTCCATAAATGGAGTGATCTTTGGCTTGACATCTACCGACCTGCTGTTCCACATGGGGGCCGAGGAGATCAGTAGGTGAGAAGGTGGTTCCAGTCCCACGAGCAGTTTCCGGCCCTCTGGACCCTGGTCCTGTCCTTGGCCAAAGGCCTGCTGGGCAGAGTCTCGAACAGGCATTCCCTAGAGCAGCACCTTCTGCCAAACCTTTTGGCCACTGAGTTTCTCTGCACCCAAAGGGGGCGACGGGACGCGCGTGTGTCTATTACCACTTGTCTATGGTGTTTGAGGCCTTGCAGGGCCCCTTCCATCCTATCTTTGCCCTTAATTTCTAGTCATAGAAGTTCATCTACTTTGCTTCCTTTGCCACATGTGTGACCTAAACAAGTTGTCCCTGCGCGTGGAGGTGACTGTATTTACCCTGGAGGGTATTCCCCCTCCCAGAACAGGGTGTTACTCTGCAGGGGATCAGACGCTGCCGGGTCTGTTGAACCGATGCTCAGTGGCTCAGTTCTCCCATCACCTGTGATGGGAAGGAGCGTGGAGCCATTCGTGTGTTAGGCGAGATGGGTGTGTGCAGGTTGGCTCTGGTTGGAGGTGCAAGGGTCACCCGGCTACAGCTGGCCCCTCGAGGGGCGGACCCCACATGCTCTCGCACGATGTGGGGCTGGTGACAGCCCACCTGGGCCCTGATCACAAGGGGTTCCTGCTCTTCCCCTTCTCAGCCCAGTGTCCTGCTCATCAGACTGAGCTGTTTACAGACATGTCTTTAAACTTCCCCAGAGGCAACTTCCTGTCACACACCTTGGCCACATCGCTTCTCTCTAGTTTAAGAAATCCTCCCCGAAGAGAAACAGGCCCTGAGAAACAAGTTTCCACATTCCGTTTCTTGCTTTTCTTCCTTCTGCAGTTCTTCTGGAACTTCAGACCGGTTCAGCCGAATCCTTAAGCACATCCTGACCCAGCGGAGGTGAGCCCACCCTGTGGGGCATCTGCCCGTGCCGGGAGTGCTTTGGAGTCACAGAACTGGGACAGATTTGACTTCAAGAACCTGCCCCAGTGGAAGTGAAAGTTGCTCAGTCGTGTCCAACTCTTTGCAACCCCATAGACGGCAAGGAGATCAAACCAGTCAATCCTAGAGGAAATCAACCCTGAATGTTCATTGGAAGGACTAATGCTGAAGCTGAAGCTCCAATCCTTTGGCCACCTGATACAAAGAGCCAACACTTTGGAAAAGACCCTGATGCTGGGAAAGATTGAGGGCAGGAGAAGGGGTGACAGAGAATAAGAGGGTTGGATGGCATCACCGACTCAGTTGACATGAGTTTGAGCAAACTCCTGGAGATGGTGAAGGACAGGGAAGCCTGGCATGCTGCAGTCCATGGAATCACAAAGAGTCAGACACGATTTAGTGACTGAACAACAACAGCCTTCCCCAGGCCACTACCAGGGAACTCCCTCCTGGCATGACAGGCCTATTCTGTCCCCCAAACACAGAGGGAAGGGAGAGGCAGTGTTTGACAGCATGGAAACTAGCAGCAGAGAAAGAGTCCATCTGGGGAGGGCTCCCAAGTCCACTGCTGCTGACTTTCTCTTTTCTCTGTAGCTACTACCCACTCTACCCACCCCAGGAGGATGTGTCCATCGACTACGAGAACTTCTACCTCTATGCTCAGCTGCCAGTCACCCCCGACGTGTTCATAGCCCCATCAGAGCTGAGATACTTCGTGAAGGTGGGTTTGAACTCAGCCATTTCCCAGAAATGCCAGAACCAGTGCCTTTCTGGACCCTCGGCACTTTCTCCTCTCGGGTCTGCTGGTGGGGACAGTGGCCTTGTTCCTTTGGGGGAGGGGGGAGGAGTAGAAAACAAATTTGTTAGTATAATGCTTAAGTAAGTGGTATGCCCTTGCTGCCCACCACCACCACCCCATCCCACCCCCAGCATGGTGCTCAGGCAGCCCAGCCTGGGAACCCCAGAGGCAGCTAGGAAGACCTTCTAACCACGGTTCTCACCCACGGCCACCTCGGATGACTTGTGCTTGCCTGTCCCCTCCCCGAATTCCGAGATGGGTGACCTGTGCTTGCCTGTCCCCTCCCCGAATTCCGAGATGAGCTCCCAGCAGCTCTTGGACATGTTCAGGTTCGGACCCTCACGGGGAATCTACCCCGTCAACCTCCTCTTGCCAAACCAGAGCCAGTCCAACCTCCAGAGGTAAACCTTTCACGCTGTGAAACAAAGAAGCAAGTTTGTCTCCACGTTTGGGAATTGGCTGAGTCACCTTCTTTATTTTGTTTTGGAGACACAAGACGGACTCAGAGTTTTCTAGTAATAAATTAACATATTGGACCGAAGATGGTTTTCGTTTCCAGTTTCTATAACATCCTCTGGGGCTGAACCCTTAGAGGAGTCCAGCTTCTTCACATCCGTGCCCATGGTTTCAGCCTTTCCAGACCCATAGTCACTCTTTCCTTCCCCCTAGGACATCCTCGGCTGCATCTGTGTGAACCCCGGGCGCCTCACCAAAGGGCAGGTTGGGGGCACCTTCGGCCGACTCTACCTCAGGAGGCAGACCGCAGGCGGCGAGGGGAGGCAGAGTCCGTGTGCTGCCGTCCAGGTGGTCAGGATCTGAGCCGTCATCTGTCACCCCGTTGCTCGGGCCTCACAGACGTCGGGACTGGGAGAAGCCCTCTGACGAGATCCCACCCGTGGAAGGGGGGGAGCAAGCCGAGGGCAGGGGGCCCTGTGGGAAGGCCTCAGGCAGCTGGTCCCCAACCCTGAGTCCAGCTTCTCTGGAAGAAAGCTGTTGTTTTTTCCTGGACACTCGGAGTCGAGAGAGAACCGGCTGTGGGTGCAACACGCTCAGGAAGGCCAAGGCTTTACAATTTCTTATGTGGGTCAGACAGAAAAACAACTTTGGGAGAAATAAAATAAATTCTGTAACTTCTGCGTTGACTCTGTCTTCTGCTCCTTTTTCCTGGTAGTGAACAAAGAATGTTGCCTCCTTGACCTCTGTCCAGAGCAGGAGAGCGTCTGTCACACTGGGTTTCCGCCCAGCCCCAGCTCTGACCCTCTGAGGCCCCCGTGGCCTCTGTGCTGAGGAGGCACTGGGCTCGGCTGCGGAGCGTGTAGCTGGCTGCATGCCGGGCCGCCAGGCGCGGTCCTCTCGGGCCCGCCGTGGTCCTGGCCCGACCCCTGCATCTGGAGGGGGCCTCCCAGAGCTGCGCCAGAGCTGGATCCCCTTGCGCTGGCTCGGCCGAGTTGCACCACCACCCGGGTCTCGCCTCCAGTCCAGAATGCTCGGACAAGGCCAGGCCCTCCAGGGCCCCAGCCACATCCCCACTCCTGGGGGTCCTGGCACCTAGCAAGAGGCTGTCACTGCTAAATGAGGAGTGGGTTTCTGTTCTCAGCTGGTGGCTGTCCTGCCTCAGACTCCAGAGCCATGGCTGGAAACCCCCAGCTGCCAGGCCAAGGGCCAATGCCTTGAGTCAGAGATAAATAGATAACCTAACTGTGTCCAACTTTTGCCTCCCCCGTCTGAAGGCGAAGTGGAATCGACAAATCTGACCAGGCTTGGGCAGAACCAGTCTCCTTTTAAAAACAAGCAGCTGCTGTTCCATTGCGTTCGTTTCACAGGCGCCTCCTCTGAAGACCAGAATTAGAGACCAGCCCCACCTGGGGTTGGGGGGGGCTGGTTTTCCCTCCTCCCCAGGGTCCCCCACACCTGAAGCACCCGACTGTGGTCCCGAAGGCCACCGTGACTTGTCAGCCTCCGGACCTGGCATTCTTGGAGCCCGGGCCCCTCTTCCACAACCCCATAGAATTGCCACAGCTCAAGAATGTCATTTGCATTTCTACTGAGCCAAATGTCAGCTAAAAACCCACCCCGCCCCACCTTGGAAAACCCTTGCCTGGGAAGATGACAAGCCTTTGGCCACAATAAACAAAACGACCCTCATCATGTGAGCCACGTGTGGCTCCCAGGGTGCCATAACCCTGGCAATTATTTTCACATTGCTGCTGGAGAAGCCCTGTGGGGAATGGTAATGTCTTGGTGCCCATTTGGCAAGGACAGTCCAGAGATCCCAGTGGGATGGGGGTGGTTAGCAGAGGGGAGACAATACCTGTATCTTGGTGGTGGGGGGGGCAGGGCGGGGGGAGGGGAGGGAAGCACGTGCAGGACAGGTTGGGGGAGAAAGCTGGAGCTGGCATGAATGGGAACAAGAGCCCGTTGCCTGGATACAAGTCGTGTGACTGGGCAGCGCTCTGGGAGGGCCTAGGCAGGCATTGAAAACAAACAGAAAAAAGCAGAATGAGAACCCCAGAATGCAGACAGGCCCGGCAGACGCGCACCTCCCACACCAGAAACTTCCCTTGCTCTCGGCAGGAAGTCAGTGCCCAAAAACTGCCAGCCGACTGCTCCTCGGCCCCCTCCAGCTAGCTCAGCAGTTTCCTTAAGCCTTGTTCCTCTCACTCGTGTGGGGCTCAAGACTATAAAATAAGGCTCTGGGGGGTGGAGGGGCCTTGGTGACGGGGGTGGGAGAAGCAGAGGAGTCCAGCTGGGCCTGAACTCCTGGGACCCACCTGCTTCAGAACCCACTTTGGTGGCATCTTCCCTGGTCCGGGTTGTGCCCCAGGCCCTTGAGACACAAGCCCAAGGGTGAAGCAGGTGGTTCTGAAGAAGCGAAGTCCTGCACTCCGACCAAGTTTGCCTTCCATGCCTCAATGCCCCAGCCTTGCCCTTGACAGGGTCCCCAGCCCTCTCTCACCCGCTGGCCCAGGAGCCTGCCCTGCCTCCTTTAGCCCCTGCTCAGCCACCCTTTAGGCTCAGGGTCTGTCTCAAGGAAGGTCAGGGAAGAGCTACTGAGGGAGCAAAAGCCCCTCGTGGCTCTGTGCCTGGGAACCCAAGTATATACCAACCAGGAAGCTGGGGGTTCTGGGGGTGGAGGTCCTGGCGGGGTGAGGACCTGGGCAGGGCCATGACTTCTCTGTCATCCATCCTTCCTGCCTCCTGTGGCCATTTCGGCCTCAATGTCTCCTTTCCCTTCGCTTGGGGTCACCCAGGCCTGCTCAGCCTGGCCTTGCTGCTTCGCCTGGTGCTGGGAATAGCCATCTGGGCTGATTTTTCACTTCTCTGTTTGACACACACTTCCTTTCCCCTGACCCTGGGTCTCCTGGCTGAGCCACCTGAGAGCCAGTCCCGGCAGGACACACGTGGCCTCCCCCTCAAATAACCCTGTAAGTAGACGAGAAAAACCTTGACTGGTGGGGGGGTAGAGGAGGGTAGTTTTGTTTTGTTTTGTTTTTAATTTAAAAAAAAAAGTGTTACTGAGATATTGGTTGGCCAAAAGTTCGTTCAGATTGTCAGTACAGAAAAATCGAATAATCTGTAATTGTAACAGAGATTCTTTTTTTTTTTTTTTCGCCACGTGGCTTGTAGAATCTTAGCTCTAATCAGTCAGGGATGGAACCAGGGGCCCCAGCATGGAAGTGGATGCACCAAGTCCTAACCATTGTACAACCAGGGAATTCCCAAACTTCACCACTTTAATGCATATAATTTAGTGGGTTTTAGTACATTCACAAAGTTGTACAAACATCACCACTACTTCTAGAATATTTTCATCACCCAAAATAAACCCCATACCCACTAGCAGTTACTCACCACCTCCACCCCACTCCCATCCCCTGGCAAACGCTAATCTACTTTCTGTCTCTACAGGTTTACCTCTTCTGGACATATCAAATAAATGGTATCATACCAGATGTGTTCTTTTGTGTGTGATTTCTTTCACATAGCATAACGTTCTCGATGTTCACCCATGTCGTAGCATTATCAGGGCTTCATTTCTTTTTATGGCTGAATACTATTCCATTGTATGTGCATGGGTGCTGAGTCACCTCAGTTGTGTCCAACTGTTTGTGACCCTGTGGCCTGTAGCCTACCAGGCTCCTCTGTCCATGGGATTCTCCAGGCAAGAATACTGGAGTGGGTTGCCATCCCCTCCTCCGGGGGACCTCCCTGACCCAGAGATCAAACCCAAGTCTCTCAGGTCTCCTGCATTGGCAGGCGGGTTCTTTACCACTAGCGCCACCTGGGAAGCCCCATCCCATTGTAGAGATGAATTGTATTTTGTTTATCCATTCGTCAGTTGATGGACATTAGAGTTGTTTCCACTTTGGAGCTATTGTGAGTAGTGCTGCTATAAACACTCATGTACAAGTTTTTGTGTGACCGTGTTCTCAATACTCTTGTGCACACGCCCAGGCTCTAAATTTAGGAAGGAAGGGAATACAAGGGAGGGGAGGGAGACGGGAAAAAAGAAAAGAAAAAAGAACTGAGTGATTGACCTGGAGCTGTGTTTTAGAGCCAGATGACTCAAGCAGTCTAGACCTGTGAAGGAGTTTGGACAGATTGTGTGTGTCTCAGGGGATCTTTGAAGGCTTTTCTACAGTAGACAGACGACATCCAACCTATAACTTAGGAAAGGGCTGGCAGTGCCGCACAGGGCAAAGTGAAGCTGAGAGAGATGGGAGACATTTTAATAGCTGTCAGAGGACAGGACTTCCTTGGTGGTCCAGTGGTTATGAATCCACCTGCCAATGCAGAGGACATGGATTTGATCCCCGAGGATTCCAACTGCAGAGAGGAAACTGAGACTGTGCGCCGTAACTACTGAGCCCGCATGCTGCAACTAATGAAGCCCACATAGCAAGAGACTCAGCATGGAAAAAAAAAAGAAAAAAGACCATCAGAGGACAGAGCCTCCCCAGCACCCTCTGTCTGTTTCTACAGAAACAGTACCCCAGTTTCCATGGAGAGGGGAACCTCCCCCCTCCTCCCTTGCCTAAACCAAACCACACACTGCATTTCCCTGGCCTCAGTGGTTGGCCAAGGATAGGCACAACCTAAGACATGGTAAACACAATGGTTCAAAGGCTTCTGCTGGAGGTAGGAGAAAAGACACAGCCACGACGGTGGAGCTGCTGCAGCCATCTTGCTTCCATGAGGGGAAATGCCTTCTGAGTATGGATCAAACCAAAGGACAGAGAACCAGAAGCTGGGGAGAGAGAGGTCAGCACCAGGCCACACTGTCTGGCCATAAAGTCCAGAGGTCGAAGGGATGGGACTTAACCACCTGCGCTCAGGCATTTGGACCCCTCTGGCTCCCTGACGTCATCATTCTACATCTTCTATCCCTGAGCAGCCAGGCCTATCTCTGCTCCCTCTGGGTCTTCCTGGAAATGCCAGGGCCCTAGGGCCCTCAGGGCTGGCCTGCTCTTGGGCCCACCAGGCCCATGGCCAGCTCCAGACTCCCCCGCCCAGACCCACCCTCCTCCTCCTGTCAGCCCAGAGCCCGCCTGACAGCTGAGCACCGTGCAGCTGCCCATGGCCCCTCAGGAGTCTTGGGACAGCTGCCAGCTGTGATCCCGCTGACCCCATTCCTGTACACTGCTCCTTGAGAGCCCAGGCGTCCGCCCCGAGCCTGGTGGGGCCCAGAAGAGCCCCATCTCTCCTGCCAGCTCCATTGCTCCCAGATCTTCCCAGGGTCTGAAGCATTTCTCGCTGAGAAACAGAACTGGAGGCCTGGAGGGCCGAATCACTGGGCCCCACCCCAAGGAGTGAGACGCGGGAGAGCCAGGCCAGTGGAGGGCAGACCCACAGCAGCGCCCCCCCTCCGGCTTCTCTGCTCCCAGGAGCTGGAGGAGCCCTCAACCAGAATCTGGAAGGCTCGCCTTGACTGAGCCCTGGGGCCCACCTTCCCCTGAGATCTGGAGTCCTCCTCAAATCTTCTGCCCCCAACTTAACTTCTAAAATACACACACACAGAGGCTTCCCAGGTGGCGCTGGTGGTAAAGAAACCTGCCTGCCAATGCAGGAGACTTAAGAGACTCGAGTTCGATCCCTGGGTTGGGAAGATCCCCTGGAGAAGGGCATGGTAACCCGCTCCAGTATTCTTGCCTGGAGAATTCCACGGTCAGAGGAACCTGGTGGGCTACAGTCCATGGGGTCACAAAGAGTCAGACATACACTTTCACACATATATAAACAGCTCATACGCTCAATAACAACAACAACAAAAAAAAACCCCACAATCAAGAAATGGGCAAAAAAAAGAAATGGGCAGAAGACCTAAATAGCCATTTCTCCACAGAAGACACACAGACAGCCAATAGGCACATGAAAAGATGCTCAACATCACTAATCATATGCTGTTGTTTAGTCGCTAAGTCGTGTCCAACTCTTTGCGACCCCTTGGTCTATAGCCCGCCAGACTCTATTAGAAAAATCCAAATCAAAACTGCGATGAGTACCACCTCTTGGAAGTGGTCAGAAATTAAAAAGTCAGTGGTCATCATTAAAAAGTTTACCAAAAAATGTCTACAAGTAACAAATGCTGGAGAGGGTGTGAAGAAAAGGAAAACCTTCTACACCATTGATGGGAAAGTAAATTGGTGCACCCACTATGGGGAACAGTATGGAGATTCCTCAAAAAGCTGAAAACAGAATCGCCGTATGATCCAGCAATCCAACTACTGGGCGTATATATGGACAAAAGTATAATTCAAAAAGATACATGCAAATTAAAAAAAACACAAAAATATACAGGCACCCCTGTGTCCATAGCAGCACTGTTTACAATAGCCAAGACATAGAAGCAATCTAAATGTCCACTGATAGATGAATGGATAAAGGAAATATGGTAGGGATTTCCCTGGTGGTCCAGTGGTTAAGACTCCCAACTTCTGAAGCAGGGGCAAGAGTCCAATCCCTAGTTAGGGAACTAAGATCTCACATGCTGCCAAATATTTTTTTTTTAATTTGGTATATATATACGCATATACCATTTGCAACAACTTAAGGATTATCATACTAAGAGAAGTAAGAAAGAGAAAGACAAATACCATATGATATCACTTATACATGGAATCTAAAATATGACACAAATGGGGAATTCCCCGGAGATCTTCTGTTAGGATTCTGGGCTTCCACTGTGGGGGGGCACACATTCAATCCCTTAGTCCAGGAACTAAGATCCTGCATACTGTAGCATGCCAAAAAAAGTAATAGTAAAATGAAATATGATGCAAATGAACTCATCTACAAATTAGAAATATACTCACAGACATAGAGAACAGATTTGCAACTGCTGAGTACCGGTGGGTGGCGGAGGGATGGACTGGGAGTTTGAGGTTATAATGCAGATTATTATATATGTATAACTGAACCACTGTGCTGTACACCAGAAACTAACACAACATTGTCAATCAACTATACTTCAATAAATTAAATTAAAAGCAAAACAAAAAAATCTCAAATGCTCTGCTCTTAGAATATTTCTGGGGACTTCCCTGGTGGTCTGGTGGTTAAGACTTTGGCTTCCACTGCAAGGGTTCAATCTCTGGTGAGGGAGCTAAGATCCCACATTGTGCACACGCCCAAAAAACCAAAACATAAAACAGAAATAATCTTGTAACAAATTCAATGAAGATTTTTCAAATGATCCACATCAAAAAAAAAAAAAACAGTCTTTAAAAACAGCAAGAAAAGAATACTTTCAATCACAATGGTTTTCTTCTGGGGCTGGGGGTTGAAGAAGCAGAGTCAGGAGCAGAAGGTCTCAGAGAATTAGTCATGTCCATTCTCACATCCTGTTTAAAATCTTTTGCCATATGCATGACTTTTTTTTTAAAGAAAGAAAATAATGTATATATATGTGCGTGCATGCTAAGTCGATTCAGTGGTGTCTGACTGTATGACCCTATGAACCGTAGCCTGCCAGGCTTCTCAGCCCAAGGGATTCTCCAGGGGCTTGCGAACACTGGAGTGGGTTGCCATGCCCTCCTCCAGGGGATCTTTCTGACTCAGGGATCGAACCCGCATCTCATAAGTCTCCTGCATTGGCAGGTGGGTTCTTTACCACTAGCACCACATGGGAAGCCATATATATATATACACATACATACAACCCTCTCGCCCTTCAGCTCTGTAATCCTGTCCCCTGAGGGCAAGGATTTTGTCCCGTCCCTATAGACTGCCTGGAGCACAGTAGACCCACAAGAGATACCCACCGAAGGAATGCATGGTCATAACACGTCCTTGCCTCCATCCACAGAAACAGATTCTTAGAGAGAAGGAAGCAGCAGCGTGCTGCCCTGGGCCTCAGCCCATCAGTTCCCATGCCCTCTCCTGTTCAGATGCCTGCTGTGCTGCCAGCTCCTGTCGAGATCTCATCTCAGCATCGAGATGCAGACCTCAACCAAAGAGAACCCCTGCTCCACCTGGAGTTTCCACTCCAAGGTAGAAACTGCAAGCCAGCAAGCACTAGCACAAATGCTAAGCAGAAAACCCAAGCAAGCCAAGTGAGAGGGGGCTCCAGGGAGGGGCCGAGCGGCTGTGCCTCACACGGAGGTGGCCGGCTCCAGGCCCTTTGGCTTCCCAAACCCTCGTCTCCTGTTTGCCCTCTGTTTGCTGCCTCTAGCACCCTGCCCTTCATTCATTCATTCATTCACATTCATAGGCATCCGCTCTGGGGAGACAACCGTGGTTACAGTCCAGTGTGGGGGTTGGGGGGACGGACATGAATCAGATGACAATGGCACAGAGAGAACCGTGGTCCAGAGTTTCTCTGAGGCAACGTGACATCAACTGGGGTTGACCCCATGGCTGAGAGTTGCAGAGTAAAGGGAGATGGCCCAGAGAAAGGAGAAGCCATGCAAGGCGCCTGTGCCTGGAGGCTGGGTGTGTGCAGGCCGGAGTCCAGAGCAGAGGGAGCCAAGAGGTGGCTTGGGGTTGGAGGTGAGCAGGAGCACTGCCCAGGGTGTGTGGCCACCGAAGCATGTGAGCAGGGGCATGTGGCCTTCAGCTCGGTGTTTTGCATCAGTCATGACGTGGGATGGAGAGTGGGCAGGGAACCGCTGAGATCCTCCACTTCCCTTGATGACTCTCTCAGATGGTAAAGAATCTGCCTGCTATGCAGGAGATCCAGGTTCGATTCCTGGGTTGGAAAGATTCCCCTGGAGAAGGAAATGGCAACCCATTCCAGTATTCTGCCTGGAGAATTCCGTAAACAGAGGAGCCTGGAGTGCTGCAGTCCATGGGGTCACAAAGAGTCGGACACGATTGAGCGACAAACACTTTTGCTTTCACTTTTCAAGCTTCCCTTGTCTTTAGTTAGTGTTTATCAATCACAGTGACAGCAATAAAAAAGATTGGGACTTCCCTGGTGGTCCCGCGGCTAAGACTCTGTGCTCCCAAAGCAGGGGGCTCGGATTTGATTCCTGGTCAGGGAATTAGATCTCACAGGCCACAACCAAAGATCCCGAATGCTTCAACTAAGACCTGGCAAAGCCAAATAAATAAATCAAGTGTTTAAAAATAATCAAAAAAAGCTGAGAACCTGGTACCGATGAAGCTTGAAGAGAAACCGGCCCTGTGGTCCATGTGGGGACCCTGGACCTGGTACATCCCCTGGGAAGGACAAGTAGACAGAGCTGATCAGATGACAGCTGCGAGTGTCCTGTGACACTCGTGTGCCTGCATGCCAAGTTGCTTCAGTCATGCCTGACTCTTTGTGACCCCATGGACTGTAGCCCACCAGGCTCCTCTGTCCATGGGGATTCTCCAGGCAAGAATACTGGAGTGGGTTGCCATTTCCTCCTCCAGGGGATCTTCCAGACCCAGGGATCAAACCCAGGTCTTCCGAATTGCCGGTAGATTCTTTACCAACTGAGCCACCAGGGAAGCCCTTGCTGATATATGCCAATCCCTAAACCATCCCCATCACTCAGATTGGGTAGAACAGGGTCTCAGACCCACTTTTAGAGCTTGGCAGTGGCGTCAATCATACTGGAGACTCTGGAAAATTGAGGAGTGGTCACCAGAATAAGAAGGACGGGAGCTGGGCAAGGCAAATGGTGCCCTCTACCCTCTTGGTCTTTCCCCCTCTTCTATGCCACGGTCTGCTAGACATCTCTTGCTTCCTGATCACACCATGCATCTACTCGCACTCCTTCTGGCCTCTGCTTTTGTCCCTGCCTGCTCCCCCTGAAATATCTTTTCCATTCTCCAACTGGCAAATTCCTATTTACCCATTAATATCCTGCTCAAATATCACCTCTTCCTTGAAGCCTTCCTGACTCTTCCACCTGCTTCCCCACCTCTAGCATAACAAACCCATCTTACTGCTGTTCTTTTTGGTTCTTCTCTTAATCCATTTCCCAGGTGGCACTAGTGGTAAACAGCCTGCCTGCCAATGCAAGAGACTTAAGAGAGGTGAGTTCAATCCCTGGGTGGGGAAGATCCCCTGGAGGAGGGCATGGCAACCCACCCCAGTATTTTTGCCTGGAAAACTTCATGAACAGAGGAGACTGGAGGGCTAGAGTCCACAGGGTCGCAAAGAATCGGGCACGACTAAAGCAACTTATTAATAGTATGCATGCAATCCATCGTCACTGACTGGGCCTCGTCCATGCCGCCTGGGAAGGAAAGAGATAAATCAGAGCTGGCCTCTGCTTTCAAGGATCTCCATTATGGCACAGAATTGGTCATTTGTTTTATCTGTTTTCTGAGGGCTGGAACCCAGCCTTGGCCATCTGTGTCTTCTCCAACTGGCTCAGCCCTAGGCACAGAGTAGATGCCAATGAGTTTTCAAAATGAATAATGACAAAGTTGTCTCAAAAGGGTGGGAAGTGTTGAACAGAACCTCTGCTAATTCTGCGTTGCTCAGACCAAAAGATGGCCATGTGGCTTGGAGGCTCCCAAGGAAGTTCCTGGACTGGTCCCTTCTAGGACAGGGCTGTCACAACTCTGGAAACCCCCTTGGCCCTGGGCCTGGGACCAAAACTCCAGACCCACAGGGAGGTCCCCCAGTCAGGCCCTGCCACCGAGTTCCTATGGAGGGGACCAAGGCTGAGGCAGGAGCTGGGGGCGCTCTGGGGGAGCTCTCATCTGGAGTCCCAGCCTCCGTCAGGTCAGAGTTCCCTAAAGGCGGGTGAGAAGCGAGGAGGGTAGGGCTGGAGTTGGCAGGAGCCCTGGGGAGGAAGGAAGCAAGAAACAATCAAGGAAAAATCCATCCCAGGCTGGGGGTTGGCTCAGGCCACTGGGCCCTGCAGGCTGACCTCAGGCCGCCACGGAGGATACAGCCTGTCCAGTTCCCTGCCTCCCATGGCAGGGGATCGGGGTGGGGGGAGCTGAGGCCCTTTCATGGACCTTGTCTCCTCTCTCTGCCCCCTTGATGTCCCTTCCCCTGTGATGCCCTGCCCCCAGACTTGTCCCCAGACTCCTGGTCCCCCTCGCCCCCCCTGCCTCCCTAGGTCCCCGGTAGGAGGGGCCAAGGAGAGCTGGCTCCAGCCTGGGAGTCCTACTATCCGGCTCGGTTCCTCCATCATTCTCCCCAGATGACCTTGGAGAAGGGGGCCTCCAACTCTATCCCCCAGGGCCCTCAGGGGCTGGGGCTGCTGACGCGGGTGATTTCCAGGAAGAAGAGGCCGGGAGGGGAAGGAAGGGCTGAGTCAGTCCCTGTGTGGCGATTACAGGTCCTTGGGTGGGGGAAGCAGCTGTGGGGTTGGGGGGCAGGGGGACGGTGCCTGGGCCTAGCTCAGGATCAAGGCAAGGCTCCAGGCTGAGGGCAAGGGACTTGAATGACCCACTGGGGCATTTCTTCCTCCAGGCTTCCTCACCTCTCATCTCCCCTGAACGTCCCTCAGGGTCCTACCCCTTAGACACTAGGCTGTCCGGGACCCCTTCCAGCAAGACCAGTCCAGACCCTGGTGGAGGCAGCAGTCCCTGGACATGGGGTCAGGCTGAACAGGAGGCACTTGGCCTGAGCTTCCACTGGGTCAGGAACTCAGGACACCTCAATGCTCCCGTGGCCCAGGATCCCAGCCTCATTACCCATACTCAGGCCTTTATACACGGCCTGAGACATTGCATAAAAAAACCAATTCTAGTCAATGAAATCCTGTATTATAAATGTTCATTAACTGCAGGGCTACCATGGCAACACAGGGTGTGTCTGCAAGGATCCCGTCCATTCAGCAGAGCTGAAAGCAGCCAGCAGCAGGCTCCCCAGGGACTCCTCAGGCCCCAGCCAAGCCGCACAGCTGCCTCTATGAATGGGGAGAATGGACCGCCTACCTGAGTGCTTGCAAAGCGCAGAACCCAGTGCCAGGCACAGAGAAGGCCTTGGATGTGGGCTGTGTGGGGGCCAGAACTCCGGTTGATAACAAGGAGAGTAGGAACCGTCAAGGGAGCCAGCGCTAGGTGGAACGGTGTCACATCCAGGTGGGCTTAGAACAGCCCCAGAGCGCAGGTGGCACTTCTTGTGGCTTTGGGCCCTGCTTGGGAGCCCTGACCACACAGCCAGGCTGGGCAGATGACTGACTGCTGAGGGAGGGGCCCAGGATTGGGTCAGGCTTGGAGGTCAAATCATCGCCCAAGCGCTGTCTGTCATCCCCAGGGCTTTGCAGTTGCCCTCCCCTCCCACACACCCCAGAACTTCTCCAAAGAGTTTCGGAGTTGCTTCCTGGCTTTGAGTGGCCTTGGATAAGGGTCTTTGCCTCTCCAAGCTTTCGTCCCTGTAATTTTGTTTTGTCACCAGCCCTGAATGGAGCTCCTGACCTTCCCCCAACGGAGGATGCTCACTGATGGGCAGAGAGTGGGGGCCACGTCTCAGCCTTATTCCCACAGGCTCGGAGGAGTCATTAACAGAGTCAGCTATTCATCATTAGACTCATTCCAAGTCAGGTGGCAAGGCCATCCACCATCCCCCAAAGCTCCAGTTATAATGTTTCCACGAAACTCCTGCCTGCAGGGACTGTGTGTTGCCATCAACAAAACAAGCCCAAGTCCCTTATCTTGTTTGGGACTCATGGAACTCCACTTTTACAGGCCAAGAGGCTCAGAAAGGGATTGTCCTTTCTTTGTGGCCACAGAGCAAGTCGGCAGCACGGCCAGCTCAGAACCTGGGTCTGTGGCTTAGAGACAGTGCTAAGGGCTGGGCATCGAGCTGTCCCCCCAACCTGGCTTGAGGAATGAGGCGAGAGCAGGGGTGACAATTGCTGGGTAGGAAGCCTGAGCGGGGAGAAGGACCCAGAGCCAGCAGGTCTTGCCCTTTCAGGCTAAGTAGATCACTGTCAGTGCCCCGAGTTTCAATTTTCACTTCTATAAAGGGGGAGAGTGATGCTGGCTCTGTCCATCTCACTGGCTCTCAGAGGATTTGAGGAGCTCAAGGGCAAAAGGCACTGGGCAAGGGGCATAGGCCAGCCTGGGTGGGTTGGTGGCTGACAAAGCCTGGGTGGCAGGACGGGGGAAAGGTACAACACTTACCCACCCATACAACTTGGCCTAGGGACCACCTCCTCCACTGTCCAGGGCTCAGCTCTCCTCTGAGCCACTAGGCCAGTCCTGGCAGAATCCACCTAACTGATGCTCCTTGGGGAGATGAAGGAGCGGCCAGGAAGGCTCAAGATTAAAACCTGAAACTTCCCTGCGTTTGTTTTCTATTGCTGCTGTAGCAAATTGCCACAACGTGGGGGCTTTGTTGTTCAGTCGCCCAGTCCTGTACAACTCTTTGTGACTCCATGGACTGCAACACGCAGGCCTCCCTGTCCTTCACCAACCCCCAGAGCTTGCTCAAACTCATATCCATTAAATTGTTGATGCCATCCAATCATCTCATCCTCTGTCATCCCCTTCTCCTGCCTTCAATCTTTCCCAGCATCAGGGTCTTTTCCAATGAGTTGGCTCTTGGCATCACTGGCCAAAGTATTAGTCCTTCCAATGAATATTCAGAACCGATTTCCTTTAGGATTGACTGGTTTAATCTCCTTGCAGTCCAAGGGACTCTCAAGAGTCTCGTCCAGCGCCACAGTTCGAAGGCATCAATTCTTCAGTGCTCAGCCTTTTTTTATTGCCAGCTCTCACATCCATAACTTGGGGGCTTAAAAGAACACATATTTATAAACTTCCAGTCCCGTTGGTGAGAAGTTCCAACATGGGTCGAAAATCAAGGTCAGTGGGCTGCGTTTCTTCTGGATGCTCTAGGGGACGACCTGTTTCCTTGTTTTTTCCAGCTTCTAGAGCCTGCCTGCTCGTGGCCCCTTCCCCCATCTTCCTAAGCAGCAACACAGCGCTTCTGCATCATCACATCTCTTTTTCTGACACTCCAGTCTCCCTCTTCCACTTTAAGGACCATCAATCATTATGGTGCTGGCTGCTGCTGCTGCTAAGTCGCTTCAGTTGTGTCCGACTCTGTGCGACCCCATAGACGGCAGCCCACCAGGCTCCTCCGTCCCTGGGATTCTTCAGGCAAGAACACTAGAGTGGGTTGCCATTTCCTTCTCCACTGCATGAAAGGGAAAAGTGAAAGTGAAGTCGCTCAGTCGTGTCCTACTCCTAGCGACCCCATGGACGGGAGCCTATCAGGCTCCTCCATCCATGGGATTTTCCAGGCAAGAGGACTGGAGTGGGGTGCCATTGCCGTCTCCGTATTGTGCTGGAGCCACCCAGATAATTCAGACAATCTCTCTGGTTTTTTGTTTTGTTTTTTAAAAGCACAACACAATTTTTAAAAATTTATTTATTTGTCTGTGTTGGGTCTTACTTGCCTCACATGGTATATTTTGTTGCAGCACAGGGCTCTCTAGTTGGGGGTGCACGGGCTTAGTTTCTCTGCAGCACATGGGATCTTAGTTCCCCACTCAGGGGTAGAACCCATGTCCCCTGCATTGCAGGGTGGCTTCTTAACTACTGGACCACCAGGGAAGTCCCAATCTCTCTGTTTTAAAGTCAGTTGATTAGTAACTCTAATTCCATTGGCAAACTTAATTGTTCTTTGCCAGGTAACAAAATACATTCACAGGTTCCCCTCTTTAGGGGGAGCCATTACTCTGCCTACTGGATTCTGCTTCTCCCCATCCTTCCCTCCCTCCTGGCTTAGCTGACCTTCACCTCCACCCTTAGCATCCTTCCCTCCTTCAGGCTGCCTTCCTGATCCCTTCTTCTTGAGTCCCTCCCACATTTACAGTATGGAAGCTTTTGTCATCTTGGTCACATCGTACTGTCACAGCTGTCAGGTCCCCTTACCTCATTACCATCCACCCTTTGCAGGGTCTGCCTTTCAGGAAATGTTTCTTCTACTGAATGAATGAACCCACCAATCAAGAACCCTCCCGGTCACCGTCATCGGCGAGCCCCAGGACCTCACCCTGCCGCCGCTCAGGCCCCACCCAACGTTGTAAAGAGTCTGAGTACCAGTCCCACCCCCGTCCCGGAAGCCACCGAGCCTGAAGGTAAATACGATAAATAAGGGCGTGGCCGGGCCACTCATCCCGCACACACCCCCAAAGCCCTCTTTTCTAGGGGATGGCCAACTTCTGAAAGCTCTCGGAAGTCTGTAATATACTGACGTAAGCGCCTCCGAGGCCTCATTCATTTCCTCAGCAGTCACTCAATACTTTTATGCCAGTGCCCTCCAGGGAGGGAACCCTCCAGGGACGCTCCTCTTCTGAATTCTAAAGAATTGCGTCTTCCGGCTACCTCCTCCCTCGGCCCTCCTAGAACCGAGAGTTTTGGCTCTGACGGACATAGCCGGAGTCCGCGGAGTCCAGCCCCATCACCCGACACGGCCTGGCCCGCAGCTGCCAGAGCTCGGACTGGACCCCCGGGCCCCCGCGGCTGCTGGACCCCTGTGCTGCGCCCAGGAAGAGGGACCAAGCGGGCCCGTGAGTAGGGCGAGGCTGTGGGCGTGGCCTAGATGGAGCGGCCCCGGCATTGGCTCTACGGGCAGGGGGCGGGACCTCAGCGGCCACGGTCTTCCCTGTAAGTTCACAGCTCAGGTCTATCTCACCGCCGCACCGTCCAGCTCCTGCGCTTTCGCCTCTCGCCAGTCAGCCGCCTAAACGCGCTTCAAGGTGAGTTCAGGCCCGGACTCTGCAGCCAGATCGCGGCTCCTAGGGGGGAGTCCCTCGGGAGGTCCATCCTTAAGGCGCCTCATCCCCGATCGCGCCTCGGTCCCCAACTCATCTCTACGAAGGTCCTTTCTGCCGTGAGATGCACGGCATTTCTCTCCCGCGTCTCGGTCCCGGCGGCCACGCCCGCCTTCCCCTCGGCCTGCGGGGCGCCGCGCATCCCGACCCGAATTCCCAGTCCAGCCTTCCATGCTGCGCCGGGGCCCCCGCCCCACCCCCGGGACACAGGAGTGCCCTCCTGCCTTTCAGCGCCCTCGCCCAGACCCGGGGTCGTATTTTTAGTCGATGGTGAGGTATCCTCCTATCTTTAGCCGTGGCCGCGAGTGTCCTGAAACGGATCCGGACTGGGCTGGGCTGCGCTCGGGCAGAGGCCGGGGAGGGGGTCGGCGCCGGAACCCGAGCTGGGGTTGAGTAGCGGGACCCGCGGGAGCCACGGGGCGGGGGCCGCACGCCCGAACTCTGGCCCTGCGCCTAGCGGACACTCGGACATCGCCTAGGCCGGAAAGCACAGGGGAGACTCCTCCCTGAGCTTGGATACCCAGGCAGGGTCCCCGATCGCTCTCTCTTCCCCTGACTGTCTGGTTGTGAGCCCAGAATCCTCCAAGGGAAAAAGATCCTGCAGACAGTCCGCACCTGGTACGGGAACGTGAGTGCCTCTCCTTGGGAGGCACCCGCCTAGAACTGTAGATTTGCTGGAGACCCTGGTGCGTGCAGGACCCCTCCGGGACAAGGGGCGGTAGAGGGAGAGCGCGCGCCACCTGGTGGCCACGGAATGGAGCGCCGCTCTGCACGGGGAAGCTGGGAGACCCCGCGGCCAGCGAGGGCGCCTGTACAGGAGGACCCCTACGCCCAGAGGCTGCTCTTTTTCGGTCTTGTCTGGAGCACTGTCCCCGGAGAACCAGAATGCTTGAGGAAGTCCCTATAGCTATTTGTTGAATAAATGTCGGGGCTGACAGTGACCCGCTAACCCCTTTTACATCCGCACTCTCTCTGACTTCCAGTAACTCCCTGGTAATGGCCTTGTGGTCATCCCATTTCATGGATGAGAAAGGTGAGGGCCAGAGAAAAAAAGATGTTTTCCAGGTAGCAATGGGTTCAAGGTTAGGGGCCTACCTTTGGAACACCCCTGGTGGGGAGTGGCCTAGTATTCCTTGTGAGGAGGGGGCTCTGCCTCCAAGAGGTCATTTTCTCTAAAGGAGGCCCACAAAGCTGGGATGGCTCCTATCTGCTCCTCCTAAAGCTGCAGGGTGCCACCCAGCCCAGCCCCCAGAGCCTTGTCCTGATGGACAGACAGCTCATTCTCATATATCTGGACAGTTGCACATTGAGAGAGGGAAGCAGCCAAGAGGTAGGACTTAAATGGACGAGGCTTGGGGACCTGGCAGCCCCAGCCCAGGTGGATCGGTTTCCTTCCTGCTCCCCAGGCAGTGCACATATTTTGGCATGGCCCATTGTATCAGAGCCACTGGAACCCAGCTGGGTAGCAGTGCCCACTCTTCCTCTTACTAGCTGGGTGACCTGGGCAAAGTTGCTTGATGTCTCTGAGATTCAGCTTCTGCCTCTGTAAAGGCCAGTGATGACACATGTTGTGCCTCGGAGGTTAAACTGGAAACCATGCAAGGCTAGCTGGAGCCTGGGGTCTTGGAGTTGCCAGATCTGAATATTTGGGGCTTGATGGTTGCAGTTCCCAGCTCTCCCGCGGTGGTTGACACTGGCCCAACCCTTCCCCCCAGCCTCAGTTCTCCTCACATCTGGAATTGGGTGGGTACATCTGGCTCAGAGGGAGAGAGCTGTCAGGGACGCCGGATCTGTTGTGGAAACACTCAGGCTGTCTTGGCGCCCCTGTATGATGGAGGGCGGGGGGAGGGAGGAGGTCTGGCCCAAGTTCTGGGCAGATCCCACCAGTTGGCCTCCTTCTCCAGGAGTGAAAAGGAAGGAAAACTATCCCAGGATTTCTCGCCTGCCAAGGGGACAGATAGGATATATGTCAGCATGCCTCCAGACCTGGCATGGTGGGTGCAGATAAATATCTTTTAGTTAAATGAGTGATGGGAGTCCAGGACCTCAGAGCACGTCCTGCCTCCCTCCCCTTCCCCCCCAGCTCCTTCCAAGCTTAGCTGGAATTCTGCCACTGGAGAGTCATTCCTTTGTTTCCTGTTAAGCTGCAGGTGCTCTGGGAGGGGCAAGATGTCCGGTCTCTGTGGCTCAGCACCACTGACCCGAGCTGTCCGGTCCTGGGGTGGGGTTTCCTGAGTAAGGGCCTGGCTGGGGGGAGGGCTGTAGTTGGGATTCTGCCTCTCCTGCATCCTCCTTCCTCCTTCCTGCTCCCTCCTGCCAGCCCCCTCCTTCTTCTCTCACCCTGCTCCCAAGGCTGAATGCTGCAGAGGGGACTTCCCTGGTGATTCAATGGCTAAGACTCCGTGTTCCCAATACAGGGATCCTGGGTTCGATCTCTGGTCAGGGAACTAAAAAAATCCCACATGCCGCAAGTAAGAGTTTGCTTACTGCAACTAAAGACCTGAGTGCAACAACTAAGACCCGGCACAGTCAGAAATAAATAAATATTAAAAAAAAAAAAAAAAGATGAAGAAGAATGGGGCAGAGGAACTGGCAGAGGCTGCTTGACCCTTCCCCAGCGATTTCCCACCTGCTCAGCCCCTGTTGGCCCCAGGAGGGTGGGCTCATGTGCTCACCCATTGGGTGACCTTGGACAAGTTTCTTTGCCTTTCGTGCTGATTCTACACATCAGGCCAGTCCCCGGCTGCGGGAACTAGAGGGAGTGCTTGTTCCACTTCCTTTTTCTGTTAAACCTGTATGACATCCCTCCAGAGTGTATTTATTTTTTCCACCTTAAAAATATCTGTTTAGGGGACTCCCCTGGTGGTCCAGTGGTTAAGACTTTGCCTTCCAATGCAGGGAGTGCCTGGTTCGATCCCTGGTCTCCCTGGTCGGGGAGCTAAGATCCCACATGCCTTGTGGCCAAAAAACCAAAAACACAAAACAGAAACAATAATGTAACAAATTCAATAAAGATTTAAAAAAAAAAATCTCCATGATTTAAAAAAAAAAAATCTGTTTATTCTGAATACATGAATAATATGTGCTCATAAATCATACATGCTTCTTATTAAGAATTTGAGCTTATAGAAGGATGAACAAGAAAGGGGAAGTCACCTGAAATTCTACCATCTTGAGAGAACTACCATCAACATCTGGCAACCATCTTTCATACTTAGCTTACGTATATCATTTTTTAGTAATGAGACCTGATATTAAAGATAATTTTTATTGAGGACAACTTTCCTCCCATGTCACAGACCCCACACTCCATCCCTGCCCCCCCTCACCTCTAGGTAGCCCCTATGCCAACCTAGTGCCAGCTTTCTATATTATTTCCTGCTCCCATATAAGAAATAATCCTATGCAGACCTGTATGTGTAGGTACACATACATGCATGTATGGGGAGTGGGGAGTGGAACTGCTTTCAACAAATGGAATCTTCTAGACTACATTTTTTGCATTTTGCTTCTCTCATTTTGCAATGCCTTATGGGAATCCCTCCAAAATGTCTGATAGCTCTAATTTTATTTATTTGTTTGGCCATGTCATGTGGTTTGCGGGATCTTAGTTCCCCAACTAGGGACTGAACCCAGACCCACAGCAGTGAAAGCTGTAAGTCCTAACCACTTAACCACTACGAAATTCCCTGAGAGCTCTAATTTTAAGTGGGAATGAAAGGAGAGAGGTTGTGATGATTAAATGAGATGGGTTTGCAAAGAACTCAACAAAATTCCAGGCACGGAGCAGAGCCTCCACTCCCAAGTATTTCTATCCCCCACTCCATCTTCCTCTTAGCTGCTGGGACAGAAAGGAGGGGCAGAAACTACGGTAGACTCAGCTCCTGCCCACAAGGAACTCCTAACCCCAAGGAGGAGAAAAGGGAAGCTCTGAGCAGGCATCTCCCTTCCAGGTGGGATGTACTTGGGCCAAAAGGGTGTTCCTTTGGCTCAGTGGGCTGAACACCTGCTGTGCATCCAGTCCTGGGCCGGGACTAGGTGGGCGAGACAGAGATCACAAGATCTCCATCCTCGGTCAAGTCAGGAGCTGAGACAAATCTGAGACCCCCGACGACTTGGCACTGGTCACGTTTTGGGCACAGTTGAATGCAGATGATTAAGATGAGCAGAGCTGCGGACTCAGAGCACGAGTCCAGAACCAGGGCTGTGTCCGTGACTTCAGGCCAGTCACTCAGGGTTCCCACTCATAGAGGGATGGGCTTGGCGCTTGGGATCCAGGCCTTGAGGCCGCAGTAAGTCTGTGGAGGAGCACAGGATCTTGCCAGGAGGGCTCCCCACAGGAGTGTGGCCCTGCCTGGGCTCCTGAAGGGCACCCGGAAACCAGACAGGTGCCATCTCTTACTCATATCCTTCTTGTTTCAGCTCCTCAGCCCGGACCGGAAAGAATCTCCCAAGGACAAGCCCAGAGAGCATTGCTGCCTACCAGCTCTGCGCCTGCCTGCTTCCGGTTTTCAGAAGCATTTTCAACCTTCTTGGGAGAAAGTGATTTTGGTTATCTCGACCCTCTGACTCCGCTGATCGTTTCTTAGCCCTTTGGCAAGTGTTTGGTGTCTGGACACCTTGCTCTGGGTATTTGTCGTGGACGGGGGTGAGAGGAGACAGCAGAAGGCGTGGTCCTGCGAGTGGCCGGTCCCGGTCCCCGGGGGTGAGGTCGCGATGTCCACCAAGGTGCCCATCTATCTGAAGCGCGGCAGCCGCAAGGGCAAGAAGGAGAAGCTGCGGGACCTGCTGTCCTCGGACATGATCAGCCCGCCGCTGGGGGACTTCCGCCACACCATCCACATCGGCAGTGGAGGCGGCAACGACACATTCGGTGACATCTCCTTCCTGCAGGGCAAGTTCCACCTCCTGCCGGGGACGGCGGTGGACGAGGCCCAGGAGGACAGCGTCTTCGAGATGCCCTTCCAGTTCACGCGCACGGCCACGCTGTGCGGGCGGGAGCTCCCGGACGGGCCGTCCCCTCTGCTCAAGAACGCCATCTCCCTGCCGGTCATCGGCGGGCCCCAGGCCCTCACCCTGCCGGCCGCCCAGGCCCCACCCAAGCCCCCTCGCCTGCACCTGGAGGCCCCGCAGTCCTCCCCGCAGGAGGCGGGGACTGTGGACGTGTGGAGGATCCCAGAGGCTGGTGCCGCCCACAGCGGGCTGACCCCCGAGTCCGGGGCGGAGGAGCCCTTCCTGTCCCACGCCAGCTCCTTGCTGTCCCTGCACGTGGACCTGGGGCCTTCCATCCTGGATGACGTCCTCCAGATCATGGACCAAGACCTGGGCCACCTGCAGATCCCCACATAGGACCCGAGAGCGGCTAGTGGGGTGAATGCCGCAGAGGCAGGGGGTGGACACCAACCCTGGTCTAGGCCTCGGGGTCCCCGGGTCCCACCTGTGTGGTTGCTGGCCAGTGATTTCTCACTTTGAGCCTCTGACTCCCTCCCTACCACCCTCTCCACGTGGACACAGTGGCCTCTTTGCTTCCCCCCAAGCCCCACATGGACACGTGCCGACGTCAGCCCGAAGCGCCCCGAGCGTCTCGGGCCACCTGGACCCCCTCCGCCAAATGCTCCTCAGATCCCTCGGACGAAGGCTCTGCTGAAATGGACTCCACATTTCACCCGCCTCTAACTCAGCCTCCATGACACCCTGATGGGAGGGGGTCCGGGGAAGAGGCGGGGCACAGCTGACTGGACCTTTGGCTCCATGCTGTGGATTGGGAACGTGGCCTCAGTGACCGGTGTCCCTCCGCGCCACCCCTCCCACATGACCAGGGGATTCTAGTTGCAATAAAACTTGCTGCTGATACTTGTGCTCCCGGTATTCTGTTCCGGGCCCCTCCTCAAGACAGGCCAGGCTCTGGGAGCTGTGGGCTCACTCACTCCAGCCCCAGAGGGCTTTATATGGTGGGATGGGGTGCAGGGAAGGCCTGCCTTCTGGAAGAAACTTTATGGCATTCTGAGCCCGTAGTGAGAATGAAGCCAGATCGAACCACGTGCCAGTTGGGGATATTCTGACATTGATTGGGGTGTCTGATGAGAGGTAGCTGGAGTAGGCCAGGCACTGGGCCTGGGAGACTGAGGTCTATCAAGAGAGGCCCAAGAGCCAAGGAATAACCATAGGCCTAATGCAAGGGACCAACAGCTTCTCTGGCATCAGAGGACTGAGGGAGCATGCAGAAGGGCAGGCTAGACCTGGCACTGGGAGGGATCCGACTGTGTTCATCAGTGGACCCATCTCATCAGTGCTGCTTGTTGGTCCACAGTGCATCACATGTGCTCCAGGTGCTGGGGCACCAGCAGACATACAGACACGCCCCCTGCTCTCCTGCAGCTCACAGTCTAGTGGGGGGAAGGATAGCAAATCTGTAATCAAGGGCATTTTCAACAGTGTTGAACACTGTGAAGAAGACACCAAGATCACGAATGCCTGGGGCAGGGTAGGGTGGTGTCACAATTCTGAGCCAAACCTGAGGGCCGACGGGCTTATGCTCATTCTTGAACAAAGGCACTGAGGCACCTGAGTGAATGAGAGAGGATCCAAAGCATGGCCAAAAGGGCCTAGGTCTCTGAGTCCAACCTAGCCTTGTTGAGAGTCAGTTGCCCCATCTCTAAAATGGGAATCAGTGACACCTGCCTTGCAGGGTTGCTGAGAAAATCAGGGATAACATTTCTTTATTTGCAGATGGAAGGTATTCAAACATGGTTATGATGTGCGACTTAAAGGAACCCGGGGCTCAGGAAAGACAGGACTGTGAAGCTGGAAAAACAGTTTCAGAGTCAGTTTAGAACACTTCTACTTGCAAGACTGAAGCTGAGGCCATGGGAGCCGCTGAAAGAGTTTAAGAAGGAGAGATACGTGGTCAGAGCCAGGTTTTAGAAGGGTCACTACAAATCATCACCACTATCCATTTCCAGAACCTTTTTCACTTTGTCTCCGTGACTTTGACTTCTCTAGGGACCTGACGCAAGTGGAATCGCATGTTATTTGTCTTTTTTGTGATTGCCTTATTTCATTTAGCATGACAACTTCAAGGTTTATCCATGCTACAGCAGGCACTGAAATTTCATTCTTTTTAAAGGCTGTATAATATTCCATTGGGCTTTCCAGGTGGCACAAGTGGTAAAGAACCCACATGCCATGCAAGAGAAATAACAGACACAGATTCAATCCCTGGGTCGGGAAGATCTCCTGGAGAGGGAAATGGCGACCCACTCCAGTATCCTTGCCTGGGAAATCTCATGGACAGAGGAGCCTGGTGGGCTACAGTCCATAGGGTCATAAAGAGTCGGACACAACTTAGCAACTTAGCACCCAATATGCAACTTAGCACCCAATATTCCATTGTCTGTATATTCCACATTTTGTTTATCCATTCTTCCAATCAATGGACACCTGGGTTGCTTCTACCCTTTGGCAATTGTGAATAATGCTGCTATGAGCATGGGTGTACATATATCTGAATCTCTGCTTTCACTTCTTTGGGATGTGTACGGAAGTGAGATTGCTGAAACCTATGATCACTCTATATTTAATTTCTTAAGGGAGAGCCATTTTCCACTGGAGCTGCACCATTTTACATTGCCACCACCAGACTTTTTGTTTTTAATCTGAAATTTTTGCCATTATTTAGAGAATAGGAGTTGCAGTATCTGTAGTGGGATTTTGAACCCAGGTCTGTGAGGCCCCAAAGCCTGTACTTGATTGCAACCCTCTACTCCCAGACCCTGCTAAAGTAGGAAGGCAAAGGGTGGGGAGCTGAAGGCCAGCACCGTCTTGCCTGCAGGCTCCCCCTCAGTTCTTGGGTGACTTGGCCCCATCTGCCCGGAAGGGGAAGACGGAAACATGTCACCTTCCTTATAGCTTCACCCAGCCAGAGAACAGCACATCACCTTGGACCTGAGATGAGGATAAAGTGGCCATGGAAGGCGGACATTCTTTTCCTGGGTCCCCTGGAACTGCTCCCTACCTAGCAGGCACATTCAAAGGACTCTGGGAACCCACTCGGGGCTACCATGCCTGGGCGGAGAAAGGGAACTGGATGGGGAAACTGAAGCATTGGATTATCTAAACTTGGGACTAAGGTGGGCAGAGGTGGAGTGAAGGACCTTCCCCCTTCAGCTTGTATAGAGCTGTACATACTCCCTACAGATACCACTCCCACAAAGGAATCCCCCTATATAGGAAGTGAAGTTGTTGGATGGCCAAAAAAAAAAAATCCCACAGGAATTTCCTGGTTTCCCAGTGGTTAGGACTTGGTGCTTTCACTGCTGTGGGCCTGGGTTCAATCCCTGGTTGAGGAACTAAGATCCTGCAAGCCACATGGTACGGCCAAAAAAAAAAAGCAAATATCCCCACAGTCCACTGTTTTAAATGCCTGACATCCATGCATGTCCTTATTGGAGTATTTACTCTTAAAAAGATTACATGTATCATTTTATATAATCTGTATATATCATCTCTGGTATAATATGTCTATCCCTGTCAAAAACACATTCATTCGGGACTTCTCTGGTGGTCCAGTGACTAAGACTCCATGCTTCCAATGCATGGGGCTCGGCTTCGATCCCTCGTGGGGAATCAGATCCCACATGCCACAACTAAGAGTCTGCATGCTGCAACTAAAGATCCTACACGCTGTAACTAAGACCTGGCACAGCCAAATAAATACTAACTTATTAATTATTATAATAACAATTTTAAAAATACATTCACTCATTTCCTAAAGGGAGACAACTCAAAATCTTGTAAAAGATCACATCCACTGCCAAGTCCAGGATTTCGAGATGATGTCCATTCCCCCTGCAGTTCTTTACCAGCTCATCTCAATAGTTTGCAAACTATAAACTACACTGTAAAGTTAATCACCACTGTGTACAACAGTGGAGAAAAACAGAGAATGGGAAAACTAAAATATATTAAAAAATATACTTGACACAGCAAGAAAAGAAATATATGTAGAAGCTATAGGCTTTTCTACAACAAAGCTGTAGCTGGTATGAATAATCTCCTTTCTTTGCTACCCAGCTCCTGTTTCCTTTGCCTCCAGCCTGCATTTTGCCTGTTCAGGGTTCTTCACCATATGACACATCCCAGACCTACTTTTTTCAAGAATCTGAGCACTTGGTGGATCTCCTGTAGAGAACTGATATTTCCCCCAAACTTTTTATTTTGAAACATTTCAAACCTACAGAAATATTGAAAGGCTAGTAGAAGGGGGCGACAGAGGATGAGACGGTTGGATGGCATCACCGAATCAATGGATATGAATTTCAGCAAATTCTGGGAGATAGTAAAGGACAGGGAAGCCTGGCGTGCTGCAGTCCATGGAGTCGCAAAGAGCTGGACATGGCGTAGCCACTGAACAACAGTGACAATGTACACTCACATATCTGCATCTAGATCTGCCAATTATTACCATTTTTCCTAATTTGCTTTCTCTCTTTAAAAACTTTTTTCCTGACCTTTTGAAAGTAAGTTACAGACATCACGACTTGTCAGTATTTATTTCTGTTTAGTCTTTCTTTAGCTTTCTTGGGCTTTATTTGGTTTCTTCAATGTGTGAATTGGTGTATTTCATCACTTTTGGAAAATTATTGATCATTTTCTCTTTAAATATTGCCTTTACACCTTTTCTTTCTCTTCACCCTCTGGGACTCCAAGTAAATATATCTTAGATCTCTATATTTATCTTCTGTTTCTACTCTCTTTTTCCTGTCTGTTGTCTTCCATGCCATATTAAGGACAAGATAATATCTTCCTGCGTATCATACAGTTCAGTGGTCCCCAACCTCTGGGACCTAATGCCTAACGTCTGAGGTGCAGCTGATGTAAGAATAATAAAGTGCACAATAAATGTAATGCACTTGAATCATCCTGAAACCATCCCACCCTCCTCCAGTCCATGGAAAACTTGTCTTTCACGAAATGGGTCCCTGGTGACAAAATGGTTGGGTACCACCCTGGTAGCACACTCGTTCTGTCTTCAGCTGTGTCTAATTTTCTTTTTAACCAATCTATTGTGTTCTTAATTTTGGTTATTGTGTGTTTCAGTTGGAGGAATTCGATGTGATTCTTTAAAAATTCTGTTGTGACACTTAACAGAAACTTGTCACCTGCAGACATTTTTACGCTTGTCTTTATCTTCTTTAAACTCAGTAAGCAGTGTACTTTTATGGTCAGTATCAGATAATTCCAGCATCTGTAATCTCTGTAGGTCAATTTGTGCTTTCTATTGGGTGCAGTCAGTTCTTATGCAAGGCTTCTCGTTTTTTTCTGTGCCTGACTGTCTTTGACTAAGTACTGGATATTGTATATGAAAAAGTACTTTTAAGACATAATTTAAGGCCTTGGATGACAGTACGTTCTTTCAAAAAGGATATTGATTCATCCCAAACATGCTCACTTCTACTAGGGGAGCAGAGGCATTATAAGGATGCGTCCACTTTAATCCAAATTCAAGGCTTGAGTTCCCAGGACCACTAGTCCATTGATGTTGGGATCGCATCTTAAAGTATATATGTATTAGTAGTGGGGTATCTGACTTGGGGTATCTGACCTTGCACAGGCTCTAAGTTTTGATTTTGACCCCCCCACCAAAGACCACCAAATAAGAGCTCAGTTTCAGTTACATTTTCAAGATCAGTAAATGTCCCCAAGACAAAAATTTTCTTGAATTCTGGGCTTATAGCTCTGGGTTTCAACTTTGCAAATGTTGAATCTGTAATTCTTCACTATATTATTAGCTTGTCAATGCTTTTAAGATTTTTTCCTTTTTTTTTAAAGATTTTTTCCTCTGTTTTTTTAATTTTCTTTTCAGTAGAAAGGCTGAAATTAAATACCCAACCAGGAGGCCTGTCTCCCGTTAACTACCTGAATGAGATATTAGAAACATCTCCTGGGTTTTGTTTACATTTCTCTTTGTCCTCAACGGGTAACAGCAATCCTGTTTACCCTAAACAATTAGAATCAATCACCCCAGCCATCAGTGATACTTCTTACTTTCTTGCCCAGTGACAGGTAGTACTCAAAACAGCCCATTGGCAATCTCAGATCCTATTAATTATTCAGAGAAATCATTATTGTGCCCCCTGGTGGAAGCCTTCCTCCCTTGTGTCCTAAAGGCTCTGGATCAGCCAGAGCCCAGAGTGGCGAGAACAGAAAACAAACATTTTGCAAAAGAACCATTAGCTGAGATTGCAAGAGGCTGCACCCCCACTTCCACTTCTTGGTTCCTGTCTGTAAGAGAAACCCTATGTGTATCAGTCACTGGTTCAGAGCTTATAGAGGATCTATTGTTCAGTGATGGAACATTTTTTAAAAGAATCCTAACAGAGAGACTTCCCTGGTAGTCCAGTGGTTATGACTACACTCCCAAAGCAGGGGCCCCAGGTTTGATCCCTGCTCAAGGAACTAGATCTCACATGCCCCAACGAAGTGTTCACATGTCACAACTAAAGATCCCACATGCTGCAACAAAGATCGGAGATCCTATGTGTGGCAACTAAGACCCAGCACAACCAAATCAATAAATAAAGAAAAAATCCTAAAAGAATCAAAAGCCATTGGTACTGGGCTCATAAACTGCCTTTCCAATAAAAGAGAACTAGGCTACTTATTGGGAGAAGGCAATGGCACCCCACTCCAGTACTCTTTTGCCTGGAAAATCCCATGGATGGAGGAGCCTGGTAGGCTTCAGTCCATGGGGTTGCTAAGAGTCGGACATGACTGAGCGATTTCACTTTCACTTTTCACTTTCATGCATCGGAGAAGGAAATGGCAACCCACTCCAGTGTTCTTGCCTGGAGAATCCCAGGGACAGGGGAGCCTGGTGGGCTGCCATCTATGGGGTCGCACAGAGTCGGACACAACTGAAGCGACTTAGCAGCAGCAGCAGCAGGCTACTTATCATTACTAATATCTTTTATTTTAAAACTTTTATTGAGACACACCTACAGAGAAGTGCACAAATCTTGGGTAGGTCAATGAATTTTTACAAAGTGAACAAACTTGTGTAACCCAGAAAAGGAATATTACTGGCACCTCGGTAGCCACCTTATGCCCCCTCCTTGTTATTATCTTCCAAAGTGAACCACTTTCCTGACTTCTGCCCCCATAGTTTAGCATGTGTGGTTATTTAATTTGATATAAATGGAATCACACAATATGTCCTCCTTGGAAATTGGCTTCTTTTTTTCAAATATTAAGTTTTTGAGATTCATTCCTGCTGTTGTATAGCAATAGTTTGTTCTTTTCCATGTGGCTTAATCCACTCTAGTGCTATGGGCATTTGGAATGTTCTAGTTTGGGGCTAATACAATCAATGCTGTTGTGAGCATTCTTATACATGGTTTTCCATATATGTGCACGAATAGAATTGCTGGGTCAGAGGGTATGTGTGTGTTCAGCTTCAGTGCTCACACGCTGTCTTAGCTCAGGCTGTTGTAACAAAGTACCATAGACAACAGATATTTATTTTTCACAATTCTGAAGGCTGGGAAATCCAAAATCAAGGTGCCAGCACATTTGGTTCCTGGTGGAAGTCCACTTCCTGGCTTGTAGACATCTGCTTTCTTGCTGGGTCCTCACATGGCCTTTCCTCACAGAGAGATCTCTAGCTTCCTCTTCTAAGGAGGGCACTAATCCCACCATGAGAACTCCACCCTCAGACTGCATCTAAACTTAACTACCTCTGAAAGATTCCACCTCCAAATACTATCAGACTTAGTGGGTAGGACTTAAAGCTATGAATTTGGAGGTGGGGACTTCCCTGGTGGTTCAGACAGTAAAGAATCTGCCTGCAATGCACGAGACTGGGGTTTGATCCCTGAGTTGGGATGATCCCCTGGAGGAGGGAATGGCTACCCACTCCAGTGTCCTTGTCTGGAGAATTCCATGGGCAGAGGAGCCAGATGGGCTTCAGTCCATGGGGTCGCAGAGTTGAACACAACTGAGCAACTAACACTTTCACTTTTCACAGACATTCTGGATGAAACACATACTTTTGAATTCTTTTGGCGTCACCTTTGATTCCCACAATCATTTGGGGAACAAGAGTGCAACAGTATTGTCACTAGGTTTTCCTTCCAAGCTGCTGACATCTATTCTGCAAATTTGGTGCAGGGTAGACAATGACAAATACCACTCAACTCTCACCTGCCAAACTTGATTTTAAGGCACAATGATGGTAAGATGTGTCCTGATTCTGAAATACTAAAATGGGGGGGGGGGAGGCAGAGAATATGTGCATCTTAGAATTGATGAAATACAGCATATTACCAGGATCAAAGACCAAGCCCTGGGAACTCTGACGGGTCTAGGTAGATGTGAGGATAGAGAGCCAGCAAAAGAAGCTGAAGGAGCTGCCAGTGTGACAGGCAGCCAGCCAGGAGGGTGTGTGTCTCAGAGATGAGTTTGAAAAAGAAGTGAATGGCCAGTGTTGTCATGGGGGCTGATAGGCTGTTAGACAGGGAGATCTCTAAATCTGTTGAAATGGAGATCGTGGTGTCTTTGTTAGATGTTTCAGTGAACTGATGAGAACAAAATCCCCACTAAACTGGGCAGAGAGACACTTGGAAATAAATCAACAGAGATAGTAAGTATAAACAGAATATGTGCTCTGAAAGGGTGAAAAGAAAGAGGGTGATAAAGGCAGAAAGGGCTTAAGGAAGGGCTCTGATATTTTTTAAAGAGGATATTAAGCCCTGTTTGTAGATGAATTTGCATGACTCAATAGTGAAGGAGAAGTGAATGGTACAGGAGAGGGAATTGCAGGAGAGAAGTTCTTCAGAGGAGGAAAAGAGCTTAGGGGTAGGAAGCAGGGGAGAAGAGGTGGGGATTAATTAATTTGGTGGCAGGAAGGTGGGGGAACCTGTATCAGACCCCAATATTCGGGCCAAAGATCTGCCAGGTTCTTGGAGCTAATATTTCTCTCCCTAAAATGGGCAGCCCAGGAGGAGTGTGCACTGCTCTTACCTTCGGCTGCTGCTGCTAAGTCGTTTCAGTCGTGTCCGACTCTGTGCGACCCCATAGACGGCAGCCCACCAGGCTCCCCTGTCCCTGGGATTCTCCAGGCAAGAACACTGGAGTGGGTTGCCATTTCCTTCTCCAATGATGCATGAAAGTGAAAAGTGAAAGTGAAGTCGCTCAGTCGTGTCTGACTCTTAGCGACCCCCTGGACTGCAGCCCACCAGGCCCCTCCGTCCATGGGATTTTCCAGGCAAGAGTACTGGAGTGGGGTGCCATAACAACCAACTAGTCTGTACGTGAGGGCAAAGGGTTATTAACCACGAGACGAGGTAACAGGACGCATGATCTCCATCTAGACCACCTCTGGGCTTGCCAGTTCTCACCAACCTCTCACCTCATTTCTGGACCTGGTGAGATCCTCCCTCCCTTTTCCCTTCTCACTACCCGAATGAGGCAAAACAGGAGCAGAAGCCTCGGGGCGCGCGCCCGCCTCCACTGCGCCTGCGCACTCGTCCCCGGGTTTCCAGGCTGGGGAGCACCGGCCAGAAGCTCCTTCTCCGTCGCTCGCTCTCGGGCGCACGCGCCCAGGTGGCGCCTGCGCAGAAGGACAAGGAAATTGGTTCCCCCCGCGGTCCCAGCGCCTGCGCGCTGCGGGCTCCGGGCCTCCCGGCCTGAGGGAGAGGAGCCGGGAAGATGGCGGCCGTGGTGGAAAATGTAGTGAAGCTGTGAGTGGCCGTTTCTTCCTCTTCTGGGCTGGGAGGTCTTGTAAGGGACCTGGAAGCAGGGGGCGGTGTGGGAACGGACGAGGCGGAGAGAGGGACGTGCCCGGAGAGGCCGTGTTGCGACTCCTAGAGGGGACGGCAACAGGAGACTCGGAAGACGTTGCGCTTCTTTAGAAACTTGTGGAGGCCCTGAGGGGGGCACACGGGAGCCCCTAACGGGCAGCCTCCCTGTGGGGCTGGGCGCTCCTTCAGGCGGAAGGTTTCCGGAGTATGGCGCCCTTGTTGCGTACGAGAGACGGTCCCGGGTTCGCCTCAGTCCGGGGGAGCCGGGCCGCCCCCCGCGTAGCCCGGCCGCCGACCCCTCCCCATCGGCTGCCCGCAGCGGGCCCCGGAGGAGCAGGCTCGGCCGCCCTGGCGCCGTGAAGCGCTCAGGGCTGTTTTGTTCTGAACAGCCCCGTGACGTTCCTGAGCGGGCGGGGGTGGGGGGGGTGGTCCTTAAGTATCAGGTACCCGAGACCAAAAATATTCCTGGGAAGAATCTGTGGAGGGGCAGATACAGAAGGAAAGAACTTAAGGGAAGAGGGGCTTGGCGCCGGCCAGTCCCAGCCATCCGAAAGCGGGCACTGGACAGACGCAGTCCAGTATGCCCTGGCCGCCCCGAGGGGCATCTAGGTCGGCCGTCTTCGCTCTGCAATACTCTTGGACTGGACAGATTTCAAGCAAAGTTAAAGTTCATGGTTGTTTGGCAAACTGAGAATGGCCTGTTAGCTGTGAGTTAAAGATGCTTTGGGACTTGATTTAACCCAGCCTCCTCCCCGAAGAAGACTCTAAATGAGTTTTGCAATGGGTTCTTGCCCCCCACCCCCACCCCCTTCGGCCCATACAGCAAGCTCTTTAATGAACGCATTTGGCTTGGTGCAGGGGTAGGAAAAATGAGGTGTCCAGTTGTCTAGTTGAGCTTTTGGATTTTGACTGGGTGAGAAGGTAAAGGTTTGGGAACTCTTCTAAGGGGCACACAGCTTCTCATCTGTCTTTGTAGTAGGCTGAGCCCCACTCTTCCCAAGAGCCTTTTTTCTAAGGGTACGTTGCTTCTCTCCCTCCCCCTGCCTGGAGCCTTTTCTTTGAGAATGCTTTCCCACTTCCATTAAGCTAAGTGCCTTCTCCTTGTGGGCTTTTTGGTTTTGCGTGTGTGTGTTTCTGACTTGCTTTCAGATCCAGCCTACTGCCTCTTTCAGCCACCCCTCCTCCCAGCACTATTATCTTTCTCTCTGATCTGCCCACTTCAGTTTCCCCAGCGCTCTCTCCAAGCTGACATTTCCCTCAATTTAGAAATGACGCTGCTGATCTACCATTTGTATGTTATCCATACTGACTCAGATGTTCTTTGTTTCCCTGCCTTTCTCTTTGTTGACTGCCCCTGTCCCATTGTAAAGGGAGGTTTTACACAGGTTTCATGCCTCTCGAAAAAGAATCAAAGCTTCTACCTTGGAAAGCTTACTGTAAGGGGGGAATGTCAAAACTTGCCTAGGTTTAAGAATTTTATGTAGTGAGATTGCTTGTGTTGGAAAACTTTCATCTGGAAAATAAGATCACCAACCCTTTCATGCGATATTGGAAGTGAGGGATTGCCCATTTAAATAGAACTTGACTGCTTATTTCTCTTTAAAGATCTGTAGAGATTGTGAGGGTCACCAACCGCTGATTCCTGCGTATTAGTAATAAATAACCAACTTTCTGCTCCTCGGTTCTAGCTGTAAAGAGCTGTGGACCACAGTTACTACGTTTTCCTACAGAACCTGCAGTCTCTTTAAAAAAGAGACTTCCAGTCTTCTTGTACAGGTCTCGTCCTGCAAAGAGACGCTTTTCTTGATCATGGTGTGCCTAGTCTTCTGACTGCTGAGGTTTTACATCGAGGTCAGGAGTACTAGCTCATCTTTTCTGACTTGCATCTTGTTCTGGGAGAAGAATTTTCCTATTTGTAAATTCTCCGCTATTTGTAAATTCTCCGTCCCTCCCAAAAATGGTGTCAGAATTGAAGCATCTTTAAGGGGTCTTACTGGGGCAAAACAACAGTATAAAAGAGCTGTGGTTGCTAACTGGTTTTGAAACCCTCTGAGTTAGGTAACAAGATCTGGAGAATGATGTTAGCTTAAAATTTCTTGTAGTAAGAGCCTTAGATTCTTAAGAGAGCTCTCATTCCTCCGTGCTCTATCCTCATCAGATCCTCTCTTTCTCCAACTTGTATTTCCTTATCAGCTCTCTCACAATGCAGTTTGCCCCACCTTCTGAAATCCATTTAACTCACAGGAGCTTTGATAGAACATCTCATCCATATCTCACCCCCCCAACCCACTTCCCACAGTTTCCTGCCTCCTTGCTCTGACTTTGCCGTTCTCAGCCTGTCTGGTCCTTCCTTCCATCTGACTTACAGTGTCAGTATCAATTTCCATCAGCAGAAACAAAGGCGCTGCCGCACTCAGCCTTGTTTATCCAATTTTCCTCTGTTTAGTGAGGACATGGCTGCCTCCTAAAGGCGAGCAAATATGAGCCTATTCCTTCTCTTTACTCTCCAACACAGGCTTCATGCCCACCTCAAATTACAGTCATTACAGCGCATTGAATCAAGCCAGGCTATCTTGTGGTGTCACTGCCTGCATGCAGTGTGTGTCTTTGTTGGTTGCCGGGAACGTTCTAAGCTGTGCCTCAGTGGTCTATTGTGGCTGGCCCGTGAAAGCCCGCCTTAGATTCCAGAGCAGGGTTTGTTGCTGCAGCTTGAGTTATGAACATAAGCGACAGAGATTTAATGTGTTCAACTTCTCATGCTTGGAGTCTCCCTCTTGTAGAATATGTCAGAGCTTATCTAGTTCAGCCTCCCTAGTCCATAGCATACCTGAGGTCCATGTGGGTTGACTAAATGTCCACATTTATGTGGTGACTTGCAGCCAAGCCAGATCTTTTTACTTCTGAGTCAGGATATTCCAGACACCTTCATGGGTGCTGAGGATATTGTGGGAAAGAAATCATCTGCTCTCAGCTTGTTTATTTTAAGATCAATCGAGGGGAATTCCCTGGTGGTACAGTGGTTAGGACTCTGCGCTTTCACTGCTAAGGGCATAGGTTCAATCCCTGGTTGGCAAACTTTAAGATCCTGCAAGCCATGTAGTGGGAGGAAAGAAAAAGTTTGCTCAAATATATAAATGTGAATTGTATTAGTTTAAGCTGTAGTATTACTGTGCTTGTTAAACCCTGAAGGATGAGAACAAGGTTGGTTCTATATACATGCTTCTTAGAACCAGATAACTCCTGGCACTGTGCAGTTTTGCAGCTTTTTAAAGTGCTTAAAAAATTCACATTTCAAAATAAGTCTTTTGAGTTCAGGAGGGTTCTTCTAGAATAGTCCTTGTGCAAACAGGTTTTGTATCAGTGTAATGGTACTCAGTAGAAAGTAGGCTTCAAGGGTGTTCACATATTTCCAAATGTTTTCTATTGGTTGTAAAGTTAGTATATAGGATTTGCAAATACCTAGTTTAAAACGCAAAAGATATAAAATGGCACATAGGAGAAAGTCCCCTAGTTACCTGGTTTTTCTCCTTGGAGGGCTGCAGTTTCTTTTCTACCACTTAGGAACATAAAGGGTAGCATCCCATACCACTCCTCAGCCCTGTACCAATTTTTTTTTTGGTAGTTATCTTGGAGATTGTTTAATATTTGTACATGAAGAGCTTCCTTTTTTTTTTATAGCTAAGTTGAATTTCTTTGTATAGATGGAGTTTGCTAAACTTTAGTAAGTCCCCCCAGATCTTTTGAACTCTTCTTGTTTGTAAGCAGGAGTAACTTCAGCTTCTCAGAATCCTGAGGGTTAAGAGAAGTAACACTTTGGTTACCAAAGGGTTGGATTCATGAGAGGCACAGAACAAACATTATTTTCTTCCCCTCTTTGTGGATTAGGCTAAGGACTGATTAGACACAGGGTGCAATCATAAGCTCTGATGGTAATTTATTTGTAAGGTACTTTTCCTCGTAATGGCCTAGTGAAGAGGTTTGGTGTCCCATGAGGCAGAAATGGAAGCAGATAAAAGCAGAGTGACATTCTCCCAGTCCCTTGAGCCTTCTAGAGAAACAGATGGCAAGGGAAAGGGATAGCCCAGCACATACACACACAACGTGTGCAGTCACACCTGAGTTTTGTCTTTCCTGCAGCCTTGGGGAGCAGTATTACAAAGATGCCATGGAGCAGTGCCACAATTACAATGCCCGCCTCTGTGCTGAGCGCAGCGTACGCCTGCCTTTCTTGGACTCACAGACGGGAGTAGCCCAGAGCAACTGTTATATCTGGATGGAAAAGCGACATCGGGGTCCAGGTGAGAATCCACTTCGGAGCCCAAGGAGGAAGCAGCTTCCTCATCTTAGGTGATGAGCTAGCTGAATAGGTTTTCCCTGTTGCTTTCCACCCAGGGATGCATATGGTCTTTCCGTGATTAGAAGCCTGGAGAGGTTGAAACACCTTTTGTTTTCCACAGGGCTACACTGCTCAGGGTCTTGCTGGGCTCTGGAGAGCTATGTGTTAGCCAAGGCCCCTGAGTTTACATCTGTTTTCTTGTCCATAAGCCATGCTTCCTCCAACCCCAGGTGCTCACCATCCATATTGCTCCCTTGCTCTAGAACTCTACTTATGTAGAAAGTGTTTGATACTGTTTTCTAGGGTTGTGTTAGGGTTTGATTTCTCTCTTTTCCTTCCTTCCTTAGGATTGGCCTCTGGGCAGCTGTACTCTTACCCTGCCCGACGCTGGCGGAAAAAGCGGCGAGCCCACCCTCCTGAGGATCCAAGGCTTTCTTTCCCATCTATTAAACCAGGTGAAGCACAGTCCTCCCTGAGCAGGATATCCCCTGCTGCATAGTCAGAGGCCTGCTAATCACCTGTTATATACCAGGCCCAGTGCTAGATTCTAAAGATACTAAAATGAATGCAATGTGAGTCTTTCTGTAAAGAATTCAGTCTAATAGTTAAGAGACAAGTAAACCAAAGCGTCTTGGTTCCTGGGCAGCCAGAGACCAGAAGACAGTGACTGGCTTGTGATTGGTCTGACACTGTGTAGACCAGGCAGGTCTGCTTTCAGCCCTTCTGAGCCTCCCTCCTCTTGACCTTGCCCACAGACACAGACCAGACCCTGAAGAAGGAGGGGCTGATCTCTCAGGACGGTAGTAGTTTAGAGGCTCTGTTACGCACCGACCCCCTGGAGAAGCGAGGCGCCCCGGATCCCCGAGTTGATGATGACAGCCTGGGCGAGTTTCCTGTGACGAACAGTCGAGCACGGAAGGTACACGATTAACACTGTGGTTAAGGAAACAGTGGTGGAAACCAGTCTCCTCTTCATCAGAGGCCGCCCAGTAATCAGAATAGAAGCAGAAGCTATGGGCCAGGAGGGGCCCCTGCTGTTCTGTTCCGGCTTCATTCCTTGATGAGCACTGGGTACTGACTGGCTTCACTGTCACCATCCTGTCTTTCCTGCTCCTTTTCTAGTAACTATAGACTCATCTTCTGTTGCCACCAGAGTTTTTTTAGTGCCTGGGGTTACATAGGTGACATCCCTGCCAACAAGGAAGCAAAAACTACATAAAAATACGTCAGGCACTATGCTAAGCGCTTTTCCATCATTTTCTGCAGTCTCTACAATCTTAGGAAATAAGTACCATTGCCCATTTCGCATATGGGGGTGCTGCAGCACATTAGTAAAAAGAAAAGCTTGCCATAAGTAAGCGGCAAAGCTCCAGTTTAACTCTAGGAAGTTAGGTGTTAGAAGGGAACCGCTGCTGACATGCTCCCAGGTGGCAGATCAGAGGCAGGAGAGGGCATGCTACTTGGGATATCAGGGAAAGTTTTATGAAAACGTGGCATTTGATTTAGCTACTTGGAGATGGTGGGAAAGGCATTGCAGGCTAGGGGAACAACATGAAGAAAGGCCCAGAGGAAGGAGAGCCCAAAGCCTTGAAAGAACAGCAGTAAGGAGTGAGGCTGGAGCGGAGCCGCTGGGTCACGGAGGCAGCTCTGGCAGCCTTGGCTAGTCCCATCGTGGGGGAGCTGTTGGATGTTCTCATTTCTGCCCATCCTAATCCTCCTGTCTACTCAGCGGATCCTAGAACCAGATGACTTCCTGGATGACCTTGATGATGAGGACTATGAAGAAGATACTCCCAAGCGTCGGGGCAAGGGGAAGTCCAAGGTGAGGGGCGGCTCGGGGGATTGGGGAGCCTTCATAGTTCCACTGTCTTACTGCTTGTTGTTGCCATCATCCTTCCTGAATGAGATTAGCAACCGCTACCAGGAGAGTAACTCTTTAGGCCTAGACACCTTAGTAAGGGCATCTTTTTACTCTTCTTTGCAGAGTAAAGGTGTGGGCAGTGCCCGTAAGAAGCTGGACGCTTCCATCCTGGAGGATCGAGACAAACCCTATGCCTGTGACAGTGAGTGCCTCACAAGTGGGTGGGTAGTCCTTGCCTTGGACCCAGCTCCTCGGGATATGAGAGGAGGGAAGGTTGTATTCTTGCTCAAAGTGGTAAAACAAGCTTGGACTCTTGTCCTGCCTGCTGACTGGTTCCCTCTGAGATCCCTGAGAGGCCCTGGCCTCTGCTGCACGATGGGTGAGCCTTGCATGCTCTGGGGGAGATTTCTGCTGTCCTCTGGGGTGGGGGTGCCCATGAGGGACACACAGCAGGCAAAGTTGGCCTCTCAGTAGATGACATCTGGGCCTGCTGGCCCCAGTCAAGTCAGGGCTCAGGAGTCCAGCGCTGACTTTTCCAATGTCTGTTCCCTCTTCCCCTTTTCTCTGACTCGCCCCACTTCTGTCCCTCCACCCTGGGAGCACCGGCGCCGCTGGGGTTTCTCTCTCGTTTGCTCTGCTTTCCTGCTGCTGCCGTACCTGTCTCAAGTGTACCAAGGCCCTCTTCTCATGACTTTTCTTTCTGTCTTTCAGATAGTTTCAAACAAAAGCATACCTCGAAAGCGCCCCAGAGAGGTAGCTCTCTCAACTTCTCAGACTTTTGGTTTTCCTATCCCTTTTTCCCTTCTCCCTTTGTTCCTGCCTTTCTCATCTATGATGCTAGTGTTAAGGTCCCTGGAATGGCATGGAGATAGGAGTCCTGGACCTTCTGTTGCGGTCCACTCCTCACAGTCCTGGAAGCTGCCTCTACCTGCTTGTCTCCCACCACGTTGCTCTAGGGCTGCTTGGGCCCACTGCATGGGGTGGCTTCAGAAGCATTCTGAGGGACCCGTTATCCCAAATCCCTCTGCTTCCGCTTCCCCAAAACAGACATGTGGTGGTCAGCTAACTTTCCCCACCATCCCGCCACCCTTCCCATCCCTTCCCCATTCCTTTCCTGCCACCCCCATTATTCTTGGTATCACTGCTGAAAGGTACAGGGTGCCTCATGGGGATCTGCTTTCCTTGCTGGTTGAGGGGTCGTTGGTTGGGCAGAGCACTGATGTGGGCATGTCTTTGAGTTTATCGGGGGGACAGCTACCCCAGCAGACTCAGTTGATAGATTTTCCCCAAGAGATCCACCCCTACTTCTTTATTTGGGCAGAGTTGGGCTGTGTTGTATATAGGGAGTAGCATGAGCCCACATTTACTGAGAGGTAAAAAAGTTTGGAGTCTTAGCTTTCCTCCTGCCTGCCATTATTGCAAAATTATTGCAGTACTATAGAAGATCCCTTTCCTTCCTGACCTGGAGCTCCCCAGACTATTCCTAGGGCAGACAGAAGGTAAGGGCTCAGTCTCCCAGACAGCTTGAGTGGGGGAATAGAGGTGGCCACGCTCTGGGCTTTAGTAAGTGGAGGAGCCATGGAAGCTTGAGAGCCCCCGGGCCTGATGTTCCTGGCCACAGGGATGCGGCTCTCAGTAAAGGTCTGTCCCTGAGCAGAGCTGATGGAGGCTGTTACCTCTGCCTCAGGTGGAGCCCACAGCTTAGAGGGGCAGGGATGAGGTACCGTCAGATCCTAACACCTTTCTCTGCAATCTTCTCCCCACTCAGTTTGTGGAAAACGTTACAAGAACCGACCAGGCCTCAGTTACCACTATGCCCACTCCCACTTGGCTGAGGAGGAGGGTGAGGACAAGGAAGACTCACAGCCACCCACCCCGGTTTCCCAGAGGTCGGAGGAGCAGAAATGTAAGCTGGTGTCAGAGGCGGGGCAAGCAGGAGTTGGCCTGGCTGTGAAAAACCCTCCGTGCAGGGATGTCAAGAGACCCAGAGGCCTGCATGGGTATCATCTGAGTTCTTCCCTTTCTCGTTGTAGCCAAGAAGGGTCCTGATGGATTGGCCCTGCCCAACAACTACTGTGACTTCTGCCTCGGGGACTCCAAGATCAACAAGAAGACAGGACAGCCCGAGGAGCTGGTATCCTGTTCTGACTGTGGCCGCTCAGGTATCTCCAACCCAGGGCCAGTGCAGCCACTGCCGGCGCCCAGAGCCCGAGGGGCCTGTGGCTCACCAGTATCCAGTGGCTGTCAGAGCTGGGTTGCCTCTGCTCCCCAGGCTTCAGCTCCCTGGTTGACCTGCTCTCCTCCACAGGGCACCCATCCTGCCTCCAGTTCACCCCCGTGATGATGGCAGCCGTGAAGACCTACCGCTGGCAGTGCATCGAGTGCAAATGCTGCAACATCTGTGGCACCTCCGAGAACGACGTGCGTGCCCCCCCCCCCCCCCCCGCCCGACCCCAGCGTACTCCTGCTCAGCTTTTCCTGTCCTTCCCACCACTGGGAACTTTGATTTGTTCGGCAGGTGTTCATCGAGCATCTGCTTTGTGTCAGACCCCGTTTGAGGCACTAAGGACACTAACGACAAACAGTGGCCCTACTTTGGTGGCCTTACACTCTCGTGTGAACAAGCACTTAGCAAGGAAATGGGTGACATCTTTATGATGTTCCATGCAGAGAAGGAAACCAGTAGTGTGGTTAACTGTTAGAGTAAGTGAGAAACTGATTTAGAGAGGTCTTTTCTGAGGCTGTTGGGGTCCCCGTGGGATGACAGTGACTTTCTGGGTGGAGAGGGACAGCAGTGGTTTTCTGGCCAGAGGGTCCCACGTCTGTTCTTTCTGCCGTCTACCCCGCCCCTCTTGGAAGAGCCCTCCTAACCCATTCCCAGCAGCCCAGGCAAGGGGAGTCGTTCACATCCCCCTTCCTCTTCCATCTCACCTCCTCTAGGATCAGCTGCTCTTCTGTGATGACTGCGATCGTGGCTACCACATGTATTGTCTAACCCCGTCCATGTCTGAGCCTCCTGAAGGTAGGTTTCCCTGTGCTCTTACTCAGAACAAGTATTTATTAGTGACTTGGAAAATCACTTATACAGTAAGTGTATTCCCGTATCAGTGATACAGTCTTCGAGATTAGGGAGTAGGCTCTTAGCCTTCACTTGGTTCAGAGTGCTTTACTAGCATTGCAACTTCTAGGGTTTAATGTTCGTACCTTATCACCAGATAACATGTACAGCCACAGAAAATGGACAGCCTGAAAGAAAACAGATGCTGAGCAGAAAATAATCACCAGAAGGAGAGATCTGTTATCCTTCAACCAGCCTATAAAACTCAGTCATAATTTGTCCAGTGGGGGACTTTGGTTTCACCACTTCATGCCTGACAGATTTGAGTGTTCATTTCCACCGGCTGGGAGAGGGAGCTGAACCTGGAACCTGAACAGTTCGCTCCGGCCCTCCAGCATTGCTTAATAAGATGCTTCAAATTTATGGAAGGTGTTCGACGAAACCAGTGGGGACACCAAAAAGTGGCTGCCTCTCCACAAGTCCTCTTCTCACCAGATTTCTGTGCTGAAGTCCCTCCTTTATATAAATTCAGAAAATTACTCAGGAGTACGTGAAGCCCAGGAGCTGTTACTGTGTCAGAGGATGTGGGCCAGCATTATAGGCAAGAGAAAGGAGCTCACTGCCTGATGCGAGCTGACTTGCTGTGTAGGTCAGACTGCTGTCAACCCCTAGCGGAGGATGCCACTAACAAAGTCTGAGGGTCCTTTAACAGCTCCAGGGAAGCACTCACTCGATCTTTCATCTGTCAGCACATTTATATGTTTTATCTGTGGGGCCACATTTAGGGAGAAGCAGCATGTTTGTTTGTTTGTTTTTAACCATGAAATACCAATTCACAGGCACAATTCTGCACTAACTGTAGAAAGGCTTTCTTGTGGAAGTGATGTCAGACACTGAGGTAGGAGAGTTGCAGGCAGCTGGGGAGTACCCGCTAGAACCATCCGATGGTCTGGCCTCTAGGTCAGGAGTTCCAAACTATGACCCCAGGCCAAACCGAGCTGAACCTAGTATAGATAACTCACAAGCTAAAAATGATTTTTACATTTTTAAACAGTTTAAAAAAAAAAAAAATGAAACAATGCGGCTCACAAAGCCTAACACTGTCTGGCAGTTTACAGAAAAAAATTATCAACTGCTATATATTGACCTTTGGGTTAGAAAGGACCTTAGCCTTTTGAGAGTCACCTCTGAAGAGCTGATAAAAGCTATGGATTTTTTCCCTCAGAATGATGTTGAAATACACATCATTGAAATACATATCTATAACTATGCTTATAGTTTTGAGGCACTAAGGGCTAATTTTGTTTCTCCAAAAAAAAAGCATAGAAGAATTTAGCTGTAGCAAGTATTAATAAATGAGGTATCAACCAATTACTTTTCTTATAAGGGATATTATTTCTGTTTTTTTTTTTTTTTTTTTTAATGAAACCAGACTTAGGTCACAATCAGTTGCATCATCATAGCTGGCCCCCTTTTCCTCTCATTGGGTCCTCAGCCTCTGCTCAGATGCCTGGTGATGGTGGAGAGCCCTTCTCTTTTGTCTGTGGGCTTTGCAGAAAACTGTCTTCTGTGGAATCAGTATTGGTTTCTCTAGACCCTCTATTCATGGTCTTTATTCTAACCTTTGGGGCCATGAGAACAAAGTCTGACTCTTCTGTAATCACAAGTTTAAAGCTCTGTTGCTTTAGAAAAGTTTTATATCTCACCAGGTCCTCTTTAGTGATTATGATTTAATAGGGCCCAGAGGGCCTGGGTATCTGTATTCTGAAATAGGCCTCCAAGTGATTCATTCTTTCATCTCCGTTGAGAATTATTTTTCATGCTGTTTGAAGACCTAGAGTTCGTCCCTGCTCAGGATAACTGTGAAACTTTGCTACTGCAGCACATCTGCAGTTCTACCTGTAGCCAGTCCTGCCACTGGAGGTGAGGGGTGGAGGTCGAAGGACAGCAGGTGAGGATTGTGTGGAGCCCTCCTGACCCTCTATGCTTCTCTGCAGGAAGTTGGAGCTGCCACTTGTGTCTGGACCTGTTGAAGGAAAAAGCTTCCATCTACCAGAATCAGAACTCCTCTTGATGTGGCCACCCCCAACCCCTCATACATCTAGGGCTGTTTCGCTCCTCCTCTCTGTTTTTCATACCCACTCCCCCCCCCGCCCTTTCTCAAGTCCAGAGAATCGCAGGGTGGTTGTGCCAACCTGCCTTTGGCAGCAGCAAGCTGAGGTGGCAGCTCTGACCACCTCTGGCCCCAGGCCCTCAGGGAGAACGGAGCAGCACATTGCCCCAGGGCATAGCTGTGGGTTCAGCTTCTCCCTGCTCTCCCTGAAGTGCATTCACTCTGTCTGCCTTGGGCCGAGGCCCTGGTGATCACAGGGTTCAAACTGTCCTCCGAGAAAGAGTGGGAGAGCAGCTCACTTCTCTCAGCTCAGCCTTCACTCTGGTCCCAGGGTCTCCCCTTCTTGTGAAGGTGAGTCAGCCTGGGGCATATGCCGGAGCAGCTGGGAGTGAGAACTGAGCAAGCTGGCAAGCAGCTGCCCATGCCCTCATGCTGCTTAGCCTCACCGCCTCCTTCCCCCAGAGTGGCTTTTTGCAGCCCTCTGTTCCTGCAACCCAGGATCCTTTACCTGAGCCAGGATGCTCTTGGTTCTGCTCCTGGCTCTACCCCGTTCCCACCAACCTACTCCAGGGGGAGTAGCAGCCTCACCCTGATTGTTCCTTGTGCTTGCCTGTCTCATTCTCACAGGCCCTGGTCTCTAGTGACTGAAGCATTCCCCAACCTTGTTATTTTCTGTCCCCCCCCCCCGCCCCTTATTCCCTTTGGTTTTGTGGGGAGAGGGGAAGCACGGGGCCAGGCCAGAAGCTTGGGGGCCACTGGGAGAGATTGGATAATGTGCCTGTTTTTTAACTCGATGAAAAAGCCTACCTCCGAAATCCCCTTTTTGTTCTTCCTGGACCTGGGCATTCAGCTCCTGCCCTTAACTGAATTGGGAGCCTCTGCCGCCTGCTCTGTGTATCCTGGCTCCTGGGTCGTGGGGAAGCCACCTAGACATCTCTTTCTTCCCTCGCACACTTGCTAGCAGCTGGTAAGGTCTTCACACCCTGATTCTTTTATTTTATGTCTGGTGACACTTTAAGTAATAGGGGTAACTGTTCATCCCGGGACAGCCTGGAATGTCCTTCCCCTTGGCTGTGGGCAGGCCCTAATTCACTGTCACTTTGGAGTTGAGGTGTCTTTTTTTTCTTTCTTTCCTTAGTTCCTATATTCTAAGCATTAGTACAAATAAACGTTTTTACACAGAGCCTTCTGCTGGATTCTTTTATCTCCAGATCTCCTTTCCTGTTTAAGGCCACTTTATCCTAAAACTTCTTTCCTTAGGACAGTGGTTTTTAAATGTTTTGAAGCATAGCTTAAAATTTTTGCTTAACCTTAGTAGGTTAAGTTGATACAAAATTGGGTACTTTGTTTTAATCTTTTATGTAAATTAAGTTATGACAATTTCTTATAAAGGAAAATAAAGTTTTGATTAATACAAAATTTGGGGGCACTCCTGGTGGCTCAGTGGTAAAGAACCCACCTGCCATTACAGGAGAAACAGGTTCGATCCCTGGTCTGGGAAGATTTTATATGCCTCGGAGCAACTAACCCTAACCCTAATCTGGGGGCCACAGCTATTTAAGCCTGTGCAGTAGAGCCCAGGAGCCACAACTGCTGAAGCCCACACCTTAGAGCCCATGCTCCGCAGCAAGAGAAGCCACTGCAGTGAAAAGCCAGAGCGTTGCAGCTAGAGGAAAGCCTGTGCACCAACGAAGACCCAGTGCAGGCAAAAATAATTTTTAACATTGCGGTTAAAAATAACTTTAGAATCCTGTTTGTTTCTGTATTTGTGTCTTTGGGGGAAATTCTGCTGGATTTGTACATGCAAGTAATGACAGCTTTATAACAGTTGACCTTGCAATTTAAGATACTTAAAAATAGGTCCAGAAGCTTGATTGTTATATAAATAGAATGACAGGAGGACTCGACATCATGATGAGACACACGACTTTGCATAAGCCATGAACATCAGATGAGAGACCCCAACCTTGCTTGCCTGGCGTTCGTTCATTTAATTGAATGCACTGTGAATGAGCCCACAACACAGTGCTACAGCCTTCCTCCAGACAGATTTATGAGCACAAAAATGAGTTTCCTTTTTCTGCAGCCAACATGTGGAAGGTGTGAATCAGTTGTGAATCCCCTGAAATATGCTTAGGGTTTTCTGGGACAGCCTGAAAGTCACTTGTTTCCTACTGGAAGGCAGTGAGTGAGTGGCCTGGGCCCCTGTGCTCAGTTAAGTAAGCCAGGTGTTCCAGTTTGGAATTGTATTAGGAACAGAGCACAGCCCCCATCCTCATGTCTATACCTGGAAGTAGGCCTGGAGCAGAGGGAGTAAAGCAGTGAATGATCCTTGCTGGTTGAGTAGTCTAAGGCCAGATAAGATTGTTAAAAGAAAAAGTGTAGAAACAACGCTGATGAGAGCCCTGTATTACTGAGAAGAAATTTGGAAAGGTTGCTAAAGGAGGATTTAAGATGGGACATAGAAGGATGAAGAGGGATCAGGGTTGGGATGGGAAGGAAAGCCTGTGAGAAAGAGGACTCACCTGTGGCCCCAGCCTTCCAATTGACTGTGAAGGGAGACGAAAGCAGGCTAGAGCTGAGGATTAGGCACTCTAGACCAGGGGTTAAAAAGCCTATATTGGACTTCAAAGAACTGAAATCTACCAAGAAAAGGAATACTACTAAATCTTGACTTTAGGAACTTGAGTCTTGCCAAAAAGGTACCAAAACTGAATAAAAATTAATCTCCACATGCCCTAAATCAGAACTAGCCCCAAGCAAGTAGTCTTGAAGGAGGAGACAGACAGAACAGGCTACATCTTGAAAGCAGGACTCCATCTTAGGCCGGACTGTGGACTTTGAGCTATACGCCCAGTAGCTATGGAAACGACATACCAACTGGAAAACCAGGCCCCTGGATGGAAGAGCCCCAGGGCTCATACCTAGACTCTCCATCGCCTGAAAGAATACCCTAATTATCTGTAACCCAATAGCATCATAAATTTTATTATGCTTATTGGGGTATGACCACAGGCCTATTGATAATTGTCCACTGTTAACTACCTAGGCTTAAGGCATATGAATCAAGGGTTAACTTTGATTGTATCTTTCTTTTCCTTTGTTCAGACTAGTTTCAGGGAATTTGGGGAGGTGGGGTTGGGCACATACACTTAGGGTATTGTAGCCACGAGTTCCGGGAAACAAACACTCAGGACACTGCAGATAGTGGAGTGCAGTTTATTACACTGGCGGGCCCAAGGCAGAGTCTCCTCTTAGCCAAGGACCCCGACCAGTTTTTGTGAAAACCTTATATACCCTAAGTGTACGTGCTCAAACCCACCTCCCCAAATTCCCTGAAACTAGTCTGAACAAAGGAAAGATACAATCAAAGTTAACCGGTGATTTATATGCCTTAAGCCTAGGTAGTTAACAGTGGACAATTATCAATAGGCCTGTGGTCATACCTCAATAAGCATAATAGAATTTGTGATTCTATTCAGTTACACAGATAATTAGGTTATTCTTTCAGGCAATGGAGAGTCTAGGTACGAGCCCTGGGGCTCTTACATCCGGGGGGTCTGGTTTTCCAGTTGGTATGTGATTTCCATAGATACTGGGCATACAGCTCAAAGTCCACAGTCCGGCCTAAGATGGAGTCCTGCTTTCAAGATGGAGCCTGTTCTGTTTTCGCCTTCACGGGTATATAAGGTTTTCACAAAAACTGGTTGGGGTCCTTGGCTAAGAGGAGACTCTGCCTTGGGCCTGCTGGTGTAATAAACCACTCCACTATCTGCATTGTCCTTCTGAGTGAGTTTGTTTCCCGGAACGCGTGGTTACAACAGTCTGTTGTATCTTGGCTGACCGACCTGAGGTCACTGCTGTCCATGGTAACATCTTTTGTGTGGCTTATAACCTGGTTCTATTTTTTAAAGACCACTTGGGTGAGCGGAATGAGATCTGGTAGATGAGGAAGCTGCCTAGGGTCACGGCCAGGAAGACGTCCTGCGTCGACGCTGCCGAGTCCTGTCAGGCTCCGAGGGCCCGGTCCCCTGAGGCTGGCGGCGCAGCCAGGACTCCCGCCGCGACCAGTCTCCGCCTCGCCATCCCTTCTTGCAGAGAGCTCCGTCCCCCCGGGGACCTGACGACCCGCCACTTTCGCAATGGCCAATGAGACTTAGCCGGGGGCGGGACGGACGCCACCGAAGGCCAATCTAACTGGTTCGGGGCGGGGCTGCGGCTGGTGGGAGCTGAGCGGCGGACCGTGGTCTTCCCAGCCCGGAGAGACCCCAGCGCAGGATGCGCGCCACGGGTGCGCGCGCCCGCCGCCCGCGCAGCCCGTCTGTCCGCTCGGCTCGTCCCTCTCCTGCTCTCCAGTAGCCGCCGGGAGAGGGGCTCGGGAGTCCGGCCCCAGCCAGGGCTGGGACCGGGGCGGCAGCCGCGGGACGAGCGCCTGAGGTGGGTGCGGAGCGGAAGGGCTGGAGGACGGGAGGCGGGGAGGCGGGGCAGGCGGACGACTGGGTCCGACCCCCCAAAGGACTCCGGGTCACCAGAGGGAGAGGCCAGCCGAGTTGCGGACCCCGGCTCCTGGCCGGCCTGGGTCCCGGGCTCTCGTTCCCCCCGCCCTCCCAGGCCACAAGCCTCCCCGCTGAGGACAACCCGCCCCTCTCGCTGCCCGCGGCCTCCTAACCCCTCCTGCCCTCTGTCGCCTGTGCACCTGCCTTTCAGCCTTGTGCTCCCACCGCCCCTCTCCAGGCCGGACCCTGGCCCAGCCTTCCCTGCTAGGACTCAACCCCAAATTAGACTTGCTTCTTCAGACCCCAGTCCGTGCCTCTTTGTCGTCTGTACACCTGTCACCCCAACTCTGTTCATTCACTCCACCACCCTGCCCCCAACATCTTCATCTAAACTCAGCCTAGGCCCTCCGCCCCCTCCCCCTCCTGGGGGTTCCTCCCGCCCGCTCTGATTATCCCCTACACCTGCCCCCCTCGGCCCCAGCCCCCGTCCTCCCCCATCCACGCTCCTTTGTTGTGTCTGCAGCTGTCCCCTCGGCTCTATTCATCCTTTTCCCGCGGACCCCTTTCTGCCTCTGACCAGGGGGCCACCCCCTCCAGGCTCTGTTCTGTCATTTCTCCCATCAGTGCCCGGCCCACTGCCCACTCAGCCTGGCCTTTTCCCTTCCTTTCAGCCCAGCCCTCTCACCTCCTACCCAGGGTACCCTCGCCCTCTCCCAGCTGGTCCAGCCTTCCCTGGACTGCCCCCCGCCCCTCCACACCAACCTCTCCCTGCCCCATATACTCTCTTTTCCTTGCTGCGCTCCTCTCCTAACCCGCGTGGCCTCCACCGTCGGTCTCCCGCTCACCCTTTCCTCCCCGCCCAGGTGCCACCGAGAGGCCATGGAGCTGTGTGGCAAGAAGAAGCTTCACGCCCTGTCCCTGGCTGAGAAGATCCAGGTGCTGGAACTCCTGGATGAATCCAAGATGTCCCAGTCGGAGGTGGCCCGGCGCTTCCAGGTCTCCCAGCCTCAGATCTCCCGCATCTGCAAGAATAAAGAGAAGCTGCTGGCGGACTGGTGCAGCGGCACGGCCAACCGGGAGCGCAAGCGCAAGCGGGAGTCCAAGTACAGCGGCATCGACGAGGCTCTACTCTGCTGGTACCATATTGCCCGGGCCAAGGCCTGGGACGTGACGGGGCCCATGCTGCTCCACAAAGCCAAGGAGCTGGCCGACATCCTGGGCCAGGACTTTGTGCCCAGCATCGGCTGGCTGGTCCGCTGGAAACGCCGAAACAATGTGGGCTTCGGGGCCCGCCACGTACTGGGGCCTCCATTTCCCCCTGACCCACCTCCCCCAGCTCCCACTCCCCAGGCCCAGCTGCCTCTTTCTCTTAAAGATTTCTCCTCAGAGGACATTTTTGGCTGTGTTGAAGTGCCCTTGCTGTATCGGGCAGTGCCCAGCAGAGCGGGTACGTGTGATCGGGTGCAGGTGCTGCTGTGTGCCAACAGCAGGGGCACAGAGAAACGGCGGCTGTTGGTCAGTGGGCCCCAGGCTGCCCCACGATGCTTCTTTGGGGTCAGCAGTGAGGCCCTGCCTGCCTCCTACCACCCTGACCTGGCCATCCCCTGGTCGGAGTGGTTGGCACAATTTGATCGGGACATGGGGCGGCAGGGCCGGCAGGTGGCTTTGCTGATGGCTTCCCGAGTGGTGGAGGAGGTGGCAGGCCTGCCCGGGCTCTGCCACGTGAGGCTCTTGCCTCTGTCTGCTGCGAGCTCCACACCGCCCCTGCCCAGCTCTGTGGTCCGGGCGTTTAAGGCCCATTACCGGCGCCGTCTGTTGAGCAAGTTGGCTGCCGCCCAGAGCGAGAGAGCTGGCACGTCGCTGGCTGAGGTTGGGATGGGCATCACAGTGCTAGACGCTCTGCACATGGCAGCAGCGGCCTGGGCCAAGGTGCCTCTCCAGCTCATTGTGAGCAGCTTCATTCAGGAAGGGCTGACTCCTGGCAAAACGCCACTGGCCCAGGACCAAGCCTCGGAGGTGCCTCAGGTCCCCAGTGGGTTGAGCCTCGAGGAATTTTCCCGCTTTGTGGATCTGGAGAGTGAGGAGCCTGTGTCTGGAGCGTGCAAAGAGGAGGTGGGCCCTGCAGACGAGGCGGGGGGCAGAGAGGACGGCTTCGAGCCCCTGCCCACGAAGGCCGATGCCCTCCGGGCTCTGGGCACCTTGAGGAGGTGGTTGGAGTGCAGTGGCACCACCCCGGAGCTATTTGAAAATTTCTATGCCTGTGAGGAGGGGGTGGAGCGACTCTGCTGCCTGTGAAGGGCCCTTCCTGCCAGAGCCCCCTCCTCTCTTGTTTCCCATGGAAACGCCCTCTCAGAAGACAGGTTGGGGGCTGGTCTCTTTCCCGTGGAAATGGAGCTTTTGTGAAAGGTGTTGAAGGGAGACAAGTTGGGAGACCAAGTGTAGGTTCTGAGCGAAAGTTGTCCAAGCCCTGAGAAGAGAGTCTAAAGACAGGGCATTGGGGTAGTGAAGCTCAGCTGTGTAGTTTCTGAACCTCTGTGGAGGCTGGGACTTAGGAAGGTAGAATAGGGCTTTACAGACACAACGACCCCTTGAACTCTGTGTTCAAAACAGTTCTGCTTCTGGAAATAAAGCTTAATCAGAAAAGAGGCCAAGGTATTATTTTCATGTGTGTATGTGTGCTTAGCCGTGTCCGACTTTTTGCGACCCCATGGACTGTAGCTCACCAGGCTTCTTTGTCCATAGAATTTTCCAGGCAAGAATACTGGAGTAGGTTGCCATTTTCTCCCCAAGGGAATCTTACCTACCCAGGGATCGAATCAGCGTCTCTTGAGTCTCCTACATTGGCAGGCAGATTCTTTACCACTGTGCCACCTGGGAAGCCCATTTTTTTCATGGGAGGAGAGTACAGAAACTTTCAACTCAGGCTTTTTTGTTGTTGTTTTCTGCAGGCCACTTTTAAAGTCTTTATTAAATTTGTTACAATATTGTTTCTGTTTTGTTTTGGTTTTTGACCTCAAAGTATGTGGGATCTTAGTTCCCTAACCAGGATTTGAACCCTCATGCCCCGCATTGGAAGGCAAAGTCTTAACCACTGGACCACTTCCTTGGGACCAAGGAAGTCCCAAGACTCAGATTTTTTTAATTGATTGCCAAGGATTGCTGCCATGCAGCTGTCTAGAGCTGTCTGAGAATGACCAGGAGTGAACCTCCTCTCCCAGAATTCCAGCAAGAAGGAACCCTGGGCATGGGGATTTCTGATGGGCTAACAGACAGACAGATTCCCAGGACATTCTGCTGCTTTGATCATTTCCCTCTCAGGTTGTGACTATTGGGGTGGTGTCTGAGAAAGGAAGGGGGCGGGCTAGGAACATTCTAGGGAAACAGAAGGAGCCAGAACTTGGAAGTCATTCATTCTTTTTTTTTTCATTTGTCTGATTATTTCACATCTCTTTAGCAAGGCTTCTTGAGGGCAAGGTTGCAAAGATCGTGTCCCTGCCAGGTAGGACCTTGCAGACAGTGGCAGTGGAGTGCGATGAACAGTCATCCTAAAGGCGTGTGCACAGGGCTGTGAGCCTAGGAAGCCTCCGGAGGAGGGGAGCTTTGAGTTGCAGCTGAAGGACAGACAGACAGGAGAGGCAAGGACAGTCCTGGCCAAAGGGCAGTGGGCACAGAGGCAGCTGTTCCCAGAGTGCACAGGGAGGCCCAGGGGGAGCAGGAGGGGCCTGGAGTCCACCAAGCTTGGCGGTGGGGCACCCCCAAATAGTTTCAGTCATGGTGGGGACAGGTCATTTGTAAGATTCTAGAAAACTGAGATGTGGAGATGGGTCAGAGATGTGAGACTTAGAGGCAGAGAAACTCCCACTGGTCCCTGTGAGAGATGGGGCAGCACAGGCCAGATCCAGGGAGCAGGGCAGGAAGAGGATGGTTTACCTGGAAAGGATCGGGACTTTGGACACAGACAGACTCAGGATGGTGAGGAGTCCAGGTCCTGACAGAAATCGTACATGTGGCCTTGCAGGTCGACTGCGGGAATCACAAGCCAGCACAGTGCAGTTTTCTGGGGGCATTGCTGGCAAGGATGGCAGACCAGCTGTGCATCTCCAGCCCAGGCCCCTCCCTATGGGGCCTCAGCCAAGACCCTTACTGTGTCTTACTGAGATCCTTACTGGGGTCGTGGGCTGAGACACTTCTTCCACCTTGATGCAGCATTTTTCACTCCCAGCCCTTCTCTCCCTCCCTCCACCACTCCGACCCCCAGAGCCCATAAAGAGGGAGGAGTCCTTTCAGCAGCCTGCCATCTGACCCTCCCCTCCAGACTGGCGAAAATGGACCCCTGGGAGCTGGTGCCTCTTTCTGCCCCTCACAGGGACACCTCAGTGAATAAAGGCCGACTGTTCTTTCAGTTTGGCTCATCGTCCTCACTGACCACCTCCACGCCTGGCAGCTCAACAGTGAGACAAAGGTATGTCATGGTCCACTCGTAAACTGTTCTGAAGCTTCTTGCTGGCTTTCCATTCCCAGCATAAGATCCCAAATCATCCTCCTTTCCCCACAGATTCTGCTTTCCTACCTGTCTTCATTCCTTTTTCCTTATATTTATTTCCCTGTGCCAGGTCTTGGTTGCAGCACTCGAGATCTTGAGTTAAGGCATGCAAACTCTTAGTTGCAGCACGTGGGACCTAGTTCCCTGACCAGGGATGGAACCTGGGGCCCCTGCCCTGGGAGCGAGCAGTCTTAGCCACTGGACCACCAGGGAAGTCCCCCTTGCCTGTACTTATTTAAATTGTCCTTTTTCTGAAGTCATTCCAGTTCTGACATAACTCTAAATGTTGAAGCCAAAACTTGCAGAATCTGTATAGGCTTGATCAGAGTAACAGAGGGGACGGATGAGCTCTGTTCCCAGGGGTCCTATTCCTGTTGGAGGAGCGGGAGACAGCACAGGGTTTTCTCATTGACTGTCCCAGAGCCTTTTTTTTCCCAACCCATCCATTTCATCTTCCTTTCTTGTATTTTTACCAGGTATCATACTTACCTCTTCCTGGTGGCTCCATGAGCTCATTTAAGCAGAATTCACTGACATTACTGAACACTTTGCTTGTGGAGTGGGCCCTGTTCCAGGACCTGAAGCTAGTGCTGAACAAGACAGAAAAATAGATCTTCCTCACTAAGCCCTTCTTTCCTGGTAGAGGTAATAAAGAAGAGACAAGTAAAGAAATACACATGGTCATTTTGGACAGCAATAAGTGCAAGATGAAAATACAATAATGATGTTCTAGAGAGGGCTTCCCTGGTGGCTCAGTAGTAAACAATCCTCCTGCCAATGCAGGAGACACAGGTTCGATCCCTGGTCGGGAAGATCCCCTGAAGAAGGAAATGGCAACCCATTCCAGTATTCTTGCTTGGGAAATCACACGGACATAGGAGCCTGGAGGGCTACAGTCCATGGGGCCAGAAAATAGTTGGAAACAACTGAACATGCATGCACACAACAGATATTATTGTTGTTGTTACATTCATCATCAGCATCCGCCTTGAGATGATGAATGAGGGATGCAGAGATCCCCAATGCAGAAAGATCGGTTCCCTGTCTCCTTACATCTGCATTGTCCTGTGAGAAATTTCTCCTCATCTACCTTCCAGTTCTCTTCAGCTGTGACAATTCTTTTGGGCTGTTTTTTTAATATATATATAATCATGTTTTTCAATGCAAAGAAATAGAGGAAAACAATAGAATGGGAAAGACTAGAGATCTCTTCAAGAAAATTAGAGATACCAGGGGAATATTTCATGCAAAGATGGGCACAATAAAAGACAGAAACAGTATGGACCTATGAAGCAGAAGATAAGAAGAGGTGGCAAGAATACACAGAAGAACTATACAAAAGAGATCTTAATGACCCAGATAACCACAATGGTGTGATCACTCACCTAGAGTCAGACGTCCTGGAGTGTGAAGTCAAGTGGGCCTTAGGAAGCATCACTATGAGCAAAGCTAGTGGAGGTGATGGAATTTCAGCTGAGCTATCTCAAATCCTAAAAGATGATGCTGTGAAAGTGCTGCACTCAAGCAAATTTGGAAAACTCAGCAGGGGCCACAGGACTGGAAAAGGTCAGTTTTCATTCCAATCCCAAAGAAAGACAATGCCAAAGAATGTTCAAACTACCACACAGTTGCCCTCATTTTACATGCTAGCAAAGTGATGCTCAAAATTCTCCAAGCCAGGCTTCAACAGTACGTGAACCGAGAACTTCCAGATATTCAAGCTGTATTTAGCAAAGGCAGAGGAGATCAAATTACCAACATCCACTGGATCATCGAAAAAGCAAGAGAATTCTAGAAAACATCTACTTCTGTTTCATTGACTACACTAAAGCCTTTGACTGTGTGGACCACAACAAACTGTGGAAAATTCTTAGAAGGGAATACCAGACTACCTTACCTGCCTCCTCAGAAACCTGTATGCAACAGGTTAGAACCAGACATGGAACAACGGACTAGTTCCAAATTGGGAAAGGAGTACATCAAGGCTGTATATTGTCACCCTGCTTATTTAACTTAAATGCAGAGTACCTCATGCGAAATGCCAGGCTGGATGAAGCACAAGCTGTAATCAAGATTGCTGGGAGAAGAATCAGTAACTTCAGATATGCAGATGATACCACCCTTATGGCAGAAAGTGAAGAGGAACTAAAGAGCCTCTTGATGAAGCCGAAAGAGGAGAGTGAAAAAGCTGGCTTTAAACTCAACATTCAAAAAACGAAGATCATGGCATCTAGTCCCATCACTTCATGGCAAATAGATGGGGAAACAATGGAAACAGTGACAGACTTTATTTTCTTGGGCTCCAAAATCACTGTAGATGGTGACTGCAGCCATAAAATTAAAAGACGCTTGCTCTTTGGAAGAATAGCTATGACACACATAGAGAGCATATTGAAAAGCAGAGTCATTACTTTGCCAACAAAGGTCCATATAGTTAAAGCTATGGTTTTCCAGTAGTCATTTATGGATGTGAGAGTTGGACCATAAAGAAGGCTGAGTGCTGAAGAATTGATGCTTTTGAACTGTGGTGTTGGAGAAGACTCTTGAGAGTCCCTTGGACTCCAAGAAGATCAAACTTGTCAATCCTAAAGGAAATCACTCCTGAATATTCATTGGAAGGACTGATGCTGAAGCTAAAGCTCCAATACTTTGGCTATCTGATGCCAAGAGCCAACTCATTGGAAAAGACCCTAGTGCTTGGAAAGACTGAAGGCAGGAGGAGAAGGGGACAACAGAGGATGAGATGGCTGGATAGCATCACTGACTCCGATGGACATAAGTTTGAGCAAACTCCGGGAGTTGGTAATGGACAGGGAAGCCTGCCATGCTGCAGTCCATGAGGCTGCAAAGAGTCAGACATGACTGAACAACAACAACAAATCATTTTTTAAAACTTTTTTTTAAATGATTTTATTTATTTATTTTTGCCTGTTCTGGGTCTTTGTTGCTGCACAGGCTTTTCTCTAATTGCGGTGAGTGGGGGCTACTCTCCAGTTGCGGCTCACAGGCTTCTCATTGCAGTGGCTTCTCTTGTTGCCTAGTATGGGCCCGCCCCGAGACATGTGGGATCTTCCTGAATCAGGGATCGAACCTATGTCTCTTGCACTGGCAGACGGATTCTTTACCAGTGAGCCACTAGAGAAGCCCTGTAGTCATTTTTATACTCTCTTGTTTCCTCTCTTTTAATTCTTTTATATTTAGATCTTTCATGCATGGTTATTTTAAATTCTGTATTTGCTAAGTCTAATACCTGAAATCCTGGCGAGCCGAATCTGTTTGCTTTTGTTTCTCCTGGTGCATTAATTCATGGTGGCTTTTTTCTTAGTGGGTCTGGTAGGTTTTTTTGTCCTGGGAATTTTTTTATTGATTGCACTTCATCTCTGGAAAACCTGAAAATCCCCATTTGGGGACTCTCCTTTGGAAAAACCTGTAGTTATCCCTACTAGGCACAAGGGGGCACTACATTCATGATAAATTAATTTCTGGGAGGAAGATGTCCCAGAGCTGAAGGACACTCTGGTAGCAGATGCTGTGGTTCATAGGAACCCATCTTTTGTTTTTTTTTAACTTTTTATTTTAATTGGAGTATAGTTGATTAACAATGTTGTGCTAGTTTCAGGTGTGCAGCAAAGTGATTCAGTTATACATACACTTGTATCTATTCTTTTTCAAATTCTTTTTGCATTTGGGTTGTTACACAATACCAAACAGAGTTACACAAGTCCATCTTATTCTTAATTTTTTCTCACCATGGGGAAAGGCAGTTTTCTTTGTAGGTTCCCTTTACTGGTGGGTGGAATTTTTCTGTTCTACTGTTAGACTAAAGGTGTAGCCCTTTCCGGGATCTTGACTTAATTTATGAATGTTGGGTTCAGCTACCTCCCTGTCTGGGCCAAAGTCTTCTGTTCTGTGTGTTTCTTTCATCTTCAGGTTCTCAGTGTCACCGTTTGCCTCAAGGGCAGCACAGGTCCAACACATACTCACTTCCTTGTTTTGAAGGAGTCTTTGGGAAGTTCCCTCACTTCTTGAAAAGTTAGCGATGGTTTTACAGTCATGTTTGTTATAAAAGTTGAAACCTAATGCCTTATAGTAGGAGGGCTCTGTGTAAAATCTAGAGTACCAGCCTGCCGGGGGGAAGTGGGGAAGACCAGTTTTCACTCATTCATTCATTTGTTCATTCAACAATTATATATTGAGCTTCTCTGTAAGCCCACTAGCGTTTTAATGAGCAAAAGAGTGAAGGTCTCTGCCTCATGGAGCTCGTAGTTTAGAGAAGAGACAATTATAACCAAAGTGAAAGTGTTAATTACTCAGTCATGTCCGACTCTTTGCAACCCCATGGACAATAGTCCACCAGGTTCCTCTGTCCATGGGATTCTCCAGGGAAGAATACTGGAGCGGGTAGCCATTCCCGTCTCCAGGGGATCTTCCCCAACCAGGAATTGAACCTGGGTCTCCTGCATTGCAGGTAGATTTCTTACCATCTGAACCACCAGGATCACGCTAATGAAAGTATGTGATTACATACTTTCCCAGACTGAAAAGGGGAGATAACATGAAAGTACAAGTCAGTGGTTCTCAAAGGGTGACTGAAACCAGCAGCATCCAGGAATATAGTGAAAAGCAAATTCTCAGTTTTCATTCTCAGACCCTCTCCAAACTTACTGAATTGGAAACTCTGAGGGGGACCCAACAATTTGTATTTTAACAAGCCCGCCAGGTGATTCTGAATCACTGGCCTAAAGCAAAGGACACTGACCTAGAAAGAGAGGCTGAGGAAAGTTTCACTATGGAAGTGATGCTGAACTGAGAGCCAGAGACACACAGATAGTGAGAATAGCGTGCGCAACGCAAATGTCCTGTGATGGGAGGGAACCAAGAGAAGATGAATGTCCAAGCGCTTTACAGGCTGTGGAAGGAAACTGCCTTGATTCCTTAGAGCAATGGGAGGCCATCGAGGGGCAAGAGGAGTAGAGGAACCCGATCAGATTCGCATTTGAAAAGTTATCTGTCCAGATTCCAGACAGGACTTGGGGCGTGTTAGTAGGATTGGAAAAGAGAGAATAAGTCCCAAGTTTAGAAGCAGGATTCACAGGGGTTGGAGACCCTTTTGAAGTGGGAGCAGGGGAGAAGGAGAGCTGCTCTTCTGGCCTCCAGAAACTCTAGGCACCTTTGGGATGCTCAAGGATCTGCGACCAGAGACAGTTAGTTGGCCATGTGAGCTGGGAGCTCAGGACAGTGCTCAGCCGAGACACCAATTAAGTGTGACTCCTCTTGGCTCAGTGAGTCTGGCAAAAGTGATTTAACCAGAATCATCCCAGGGTGCTGCCTTGTCCCCCTTTACCTGCATGTGTAGCCCTCGAGTCTCTATACCCAGAAATTAATCTCCTTTTCTCCTACTGTGATTGATCTGTGTAACTTCTGGCTGTAAGGATAAATACGACAGGGGACTTCCCTGATGGTCCAGTGGTTAAGACCTCACCTTCCAGTCCAGTGCAAGAGGAACAGGTTCAATCCCTGTTCAGGGAACTAAGATCCCACAAGCCTCAGGGCCAAAAAACCAGAACATAAAATAGAAGCACAATTGTAACAAATTTGATAAAGACCTTAAAAAAATAAGTATGACATTTGATGACCCAAATCCAACGAGACACTGTTTAACATGTTTACCCAAGTTGTAAACCCTTTGCTTGTGACCCTCAGACACCACCCCCATGTTCAACCTCAAAGCAGGTTCCTTTACTATTTCCTAGTTCTCAGGGACTCCTCTCTGAATGAGTCTCAAATAATGATGCATGAAAGTGAAAGTCGCTCAGTCATGTCCGACTCTTTGCGACCCCATGGACTTTACAGTCCATGGAATACTCCAGGCCAGAAAACTGGAGTGGGTAGCCTTTCCCTTCTCCAGGGAATCTTCCCAACCCAGGGATCGAACCCAGGTCTCCTGCCTTGCAGGTGGATTCTTGACCAACTGAGCCACAAGGGAAGCCCAGTGATGCTCAAACAACATGTGTTAATTCCTTAAGGAGTTTAACAGGCTTATTCTGAGCCCCTGCTGATGTAAAAACATCTGGCTTTTTAAAATATATTCAGTCATTTCCTGCCTGATCTTTGTTTGTCTTTCCACCCTCCTTTCCAAGAGGAGTGAGTTGTTTTCTCTCTAAGCACACCACGCTTAACCCTCACCTCACCACAGCGCTGTTCTCCAGGTCAGCTGGCAGCCCTTGCCATCGGCCAGTGGAAGCAACTCAGGCTTGGGACTGCATGGTCAGCCAGAGTGGGGCCTGCCACTCTCTCTGACTTTAATGAGCACAGAGGAAGGGGGCTCCCGCCCCCCCCACACGGAGAGGAAAGAGAAACTCTGTGCCCCGCAGTGCAAAGGCAAGCTTGCAGGTGGAATTACAGCCCCCAAAAGGATTTAATTAAAATGAAGTTGCAAGACTTCCCTGGTGGCACAGTGGATAAGCATCTGCTTGACAGTGCAGAGGACATGAGTTTGATCCCTGGTCTGGGAAGATTTCACATACCACTGAGCAACTAAGCAAGTGTGCAACAACTATTGAGCCTGCGCTCTAGAGCCTGAAAGCCACAGTGACTGAGCCCACACGTCACAACGACTGAAGCCTGCGTGCCTTGGGGCCTGTGAGCCACAACTAATGAGCCCTGTGCCACAACTACTGAAGTGCCTAGAGCCTGGACTCCGCAACAAGAGAAGCCACTGCAATGAGAAGCCTGTGCACCACAACTGGAGAGGAGCCCCCACTCTCCACCACTAGAGAAAGTCTGCTTGCAGCAAGGACGATACAACGCAGTCAAAAAACCAAAACATAAACAGAAGCGATATTGTAACAAATTCAACAAAGACTTTTTTAAAAATGGTCTACATCAAAAGATCTTGGGGAAAAAAAGTCAAAAAAGAATTTTGGAAATTTTATCATTTTTTTTTTTGAAGCTGTGTGATTCTGTTTTATTTTTTATTTTTTGGCTGCACCACACAGCATGTGGGGTCTTAGTCCCCCAACCAGGAATCCAACCTGCGCCCCCTGCATTGGAAGTGCTGAAGCTAAACCACTGGACCACCAAGGAAGTCCCCAAAAAAGCATTTTTAAATTTTCTTCTCTTGCTAACTGGTGAGATGGTGAGAAATGACAAACTGCAGAGGACCACTCTGACCTCCTTGCCCCGTTTCTAAGAACCACCTCCTCTTTCACATGCATGATGTTTGCTCCCTCTGAACCAGCCACCGACTCCCCTGAGAAGTTCCAATGACTACTCCCCAACAGTGCAGTGTCTGGCCTAAAATCCCTGACACTGCAGTGATCCTGGAGATCTTGGACTGGCCACTTGGGCTCAAGGACAGACCAGTTAGAAGGGATCTCAGAGGAGACTGGGGCACAGAAAGGGCACTGGCTGCCTCAGACAGACCCTGTTTTTCCATACCAGGAACATGGGCTTCCTCAATCTGTGTGAGAGTTGAGGCCACCGAAACTGGAGTTCAAGTCACCAGAATGACAACTTCCTCAGCTTTAAAAGGTGGTGCGTTTCTTTCCTTAGAAGCATCCAGAGCACCATTTCTTAAACTTTAGCCTGGAAAGGTCCATATAGCCGAAGCTATGGCTTTTCCACTAATCATGTATGGATGTGAAAGCTAGACAATAGAAAAAGGCTGAGTGTCAAAGAATTGATGCTTTTTAACTGTGGTGTTGGAGAAGACTCTTGAGAGATCAAACCAGTCAATCCCAAAGGGAATAAACTCTGGATATCCATTGGAAGGACTGATGCTGAAGCTGAAGCTCCAGTACTTTGGCTACCTGATGCGAAGGAAAAGACCTTGATGCTGGGAAAGATTGAAGGCAGGAGGAGAACGGGGCGACAGAGGATGAGACGGTTAAATGGTGTCACCAATTCAATGCACATGAGTTTGAGCAAACTCTGGGAGATAATGAAGGACTGGGAAGCCTAGCGTGCTGCAGTTCATGGGACACAACTGAAAGTTGGACACGATTGAGCAACTGAACAACAACAAAAGATCACAGTTGTCGCTAGTTCAAGAACCCAAGCAGCAGTCCCCACAGAGGGGAAAAGAGCCTCACAAGCAGCAGCGTGCCCAGCAGCCACGTTGTGAGGAGGGAAGAAGGGAAGAATGCTTAGGGTACCATCTGCCGCCTGTGACACACGATCCCGTAAACAAGAGCTCCAAAGAGCACACGGGGAGGTCGAGTCCGGGTGAATATGAACTTAGGTATCTCATGGGAGACTGTCACAAGCCCCAGGCAGAGCAACCGGGCTCTGGAGGTGGAGGCTCAGATGCGTGCAAGTGAGCTGTGTAAAGCAGCAGCCGTGTGACCTGGGACCGGTGACACACTGTCTCTGAGCCAAGGCCACCTCCTGTGTAAACAGTGGTGATAACACTGTGATTGTCTTTATACGGGGGCCCCAGTAAATGGCAGGAATCCCAGGCGTTCGGGTCACCATGCAGGGGGAGGGGGGCCCTGGTTGATCTCAGACTAGATTAGGATTAATGCTAACTTTATTTGCCAATTAAGTGAACCCTTTCAGCTAGTTTTTAATTCCCCTTTAGCAACAGAGATGGTGAAGAAAACGAATTTCCTTGATGGGAGTAGGCAAGGCAGACACCGCTGCGCGGGAGACCTCAAGAGGGGCCAGGCGAGGGGATCTCTCAGTGGAAGCCAGTAAGAGGGTACCAGGGGGCAGGGACGTGGTGGTTGGAGTGGCGGACGGAGCTTGGGAGCGCGCTTCATTTCACAAGCATTTATCAGGCTCCTTCAAGCATGGGGCTCCGTGCTGGGAAACGACCAGAAATACGACCCTTGACCTCAAGGAGCACCCAGTGTAATTGGGAAGCCAAGAAGCAAACCCACAACCATGATTAAGTACAGACCAAGGCTGTGATCAAGGCATAGGGATGAGCAGAAAGGTCTGGAAACCCCAGAGTCAGTTCTGGGCAGGGGGAGGCAAGCCGAGGAAGGACTCCAGGAGACAGCTCCAGGTTGGAGCTGGCTCAGCCCCGGGATGGGGGAGTCAGCCTGCAAGCGCTGCCCACTGCTGGCCGAGAGGGAAGGAACCTTCTAGGTGGGAGGTGATGAGAGAGTACAGGCTTGTTCAGGGACCTCAAGCAGGACTGGGCTGCTGAGAAGGGAGGGAGAGGAAAGCTGGGGTCAGGGGGGAGGAGGGGGCTTTTTCCTGAAGGTGACGGAGTCACTGAAGGATTCTGGACTAGAGGAGGCATAAAGGCTACCCTCAAGTCTTGCAGGGAGAGGTTTGAAGGGAAGTGAGGTGGGGGGCCAATGAGGATGTCCTCGCTGGAATCCAGCGAGGGTGGTTAGCACCAGGTAGCTCTTGAATGGGTGAAGTCATGATGGAGGCCGGAATGTCACCAGCACCCCTGGCTCTGAGTTTACTTCTCAGATTCAGGAAGCAAAGGAATCAGGGCACGTGCTGCTGAGAGGCCCCGGGCCAGCCTTGGACTTTGGGGAGGGGTGGGGCGCCAGGGACCCCAGGCCTCCTGGTCTCATGCCGTCCCCCAGCCCCGTCTGGTCTGAGCACTGGAGGTGACTTAATAAAGTCACCCTCTGCATCAGACCCACAAGCCAGTGCTCTCAGCTTGGCCTCCAGTCTGGGCAGGTGAGCAGTGGTCCCACCAGGGAGCTGCCAGAGTCACCCGGCCCGGCTCACCCCCAGGAGAGGAGGAGGTACTCGTAGCTGAAGAAGGTGACAGCGTTGACTGGAAAGGCGCGGGCACTGTTGATGGTGAGCCCCCGGAAGAAGACCCCCAGTCCTTCCTGCCGGGCGCTGCTCGCCATGCAGTCCAGCAGCCCCCCATAGGCTCTCTGCTTCAGCCCCGCCATCTGCATCCGGGACTTGATCACGTCTAATGGGGTGGCAGCGACCCAGGAGGCGATGCCGGCAAAGCCCCCTGCCACCAGCACTGTGCCCGAGCCTGGGGAAGAGGAACGGGGAGGTATTCAGCCGAGGAACGAAACATGCCCCCATCCACAGTCTCCCTCCCCGTCCTCCAGGGCACAGCCGCTCCCCTTACCTCCCTCCTCTCTCTCCCCCACCCTTTCCCGCCACTTCACTCACTGGGGTTCCCACCGTGGGGAGTGAACTGGCGACACAGCCATTCATAGGTGACGAAATAGATTCCCAGGGTGGGGGTGTCCCTCAGGGTCAGGGCCCAGGCTCCCCGGAACAGCCCCTGGGGCCCCTCGGCCTGGAAGATGGAGGCTGCACAGTGCACGGGCCCCCGGTACCGGGGTGGGGGGCTCCCCGGCATCGACCTGGGCTCTGTCTGGTTTTGCAGCCGGACTTTGATGAGATCAAAAGGGGCCAAGCAGTAGGCCTGTAGGAAAGCAAGCATGAAGGGCCTGGGTGGACCTTTGGACAAGAACGATCTCTTTGAGTTATCTTAACAGGAGAAAGGCAGTGAGCGGACAGGGCAGCATCTTTCTGCAGGACCTCGCGGGCTCCTGTGACCGCTCTCAGCCTCTTTCACGCTCAGTGGGGAATGGGCCAGAGCCCCCTCCCTTTCCATCAGACCCCTGACAGCAAGGAGCCCTGCCCCTCCCCTTGGCCAAACTTGCTGACATACCCATGGTGCTAAAGAAAGAGTTCCCTAGCGGGCCAGTGCTTAGGACTCAGTACTTTCATTGCCATGGCTGGGGTTCAAAGAAAACAAAAAGAGAATTCCGTCTGTGCCTACAAAACAGCAAGGGATGGACCCCTTCCCAAGGATAAAGAGGTCACTTCGATAGTGTTGGGGACTCAACTTCATAGATTCCTCTGGCCTCACCCCCTGCCGGATGCCTCTCAGGGGCCCCTGGTGGGGAAATATACATCGCAAAGCCCCATACTCTAGCGTCCAAAGAAGGTGGGTGACAGGGTGGGATCTGAGGGTCCTTGAACTCGATGGCTGAGGCAGACGAGACAGATCTGGGGCAACATTGGTGCTGGGGGCTCTGAGGGAAGGGAGGGGCCAAGATGTGAGTCAGGAGTGCAACTAGGGCAAGTTCAGGTGAGGACTGAGATCCCAGCTGGGGTTAGCACATCATTTCTGGACTTGGGTGTTTTTTGGGTTTTTTTTGTGGAAGGCACACAAAGTCCTCAGCCCTGGAGATGGATGATGGCAACCGGCGGAGGCTGCAGGTTGGCTCTGGTGGTGATCTTTAGAGGGTGGCAGTTGGCTTACTTCCTCCCCCGCAGGAAGGGCCGTGGGCTGGCATCCCTCCCTGTGAGAAGGTGCTGTGATGTCACCCTCCCAGCAGAGCCCAAGGGCTGTACTGAGTTGAGGGCTACCCTGGGGGGTGGGTCCCTGGGGGTGAAGACATGGCTGGCCCAAAGGCAGGGTGGCAGGGAGGGGAGGGCTAGGGCCCCTGCCCTCCCCACCCTGTGCCCGCAGGGGCCGTGGGGATGTCCAACACTGTGTCAGTCTTAGCCAAGCCTCTTTTGTACTCAAGAAGTTGTCATTCCCTGCTCTATGTGAACCAGAGTCTTCCTCCCCATCTCCATGCAAAATATACATTTTTGGCTTCAAGATGGAAAACAGAGCCTTGGGCTTGGTGGTAAACAGAGCTTCACAGGGTCCCTAGACCCTGTCCCCATCAGTGACCTGACAGTCCCCAGTTCTGCCATCTGTTTTGCTTTCTGAGGAACCAGAGAGGAGGAGGATGGAGGAGCTGGGCCCGGCTGAGCCTAAATCAGGCCACTTGGCCTGGGGGCTCAGTCTCTTCCTTGTTTTTGTGGGGTGCAGGTGTCAGGGTTTGGGAAATATGCAAGCATGAACCCCGCACTAGGGGCAGAAGCAAAGCCAGGACCTTTCGGGTCTCATGAATTATTAATTCACTCAATGAGCCCCTGCCTCTGTTCTTTGTCCTTGCTCTCTGCCCTGCAGTGGACAGAGCATCAGGGCAGGTGTCAAGTAGAGAGTGACCTGGGGTACTAGCTGGAGGGGTGGTGGAGCCAGGTGCACGCCCTCAGGCCTCTGAGCCCAGCCCCCCCCTTAGCTGGGGTTCCCTCTGGTGCCCTCTCCCCTCCACCCCACCCCTCAAAACCCAGTACTCGAGCACCGAGAACAAAGACCAGAACCAAATGGTTAGTCACTTAATAATTAACACCCTGGACCTCTCCCAGCGAGATCTGTGGATGGGCCACGAGTGAGGATCAGAGATGGCAACAGACTCCCCTGAAGTGGGCACCAACAGCTGTCTTGGCACTGTCTCCCCCCTCGCCCCAGCTCTCTCGCCCCTTTGCCCCTTCTGTTCTCCATGACTCTTGCCTCCAGACCTGCAGCCTAGAAGGCCACCACTCAGCCAGGCCAGGTCCCAGGAGCAACCAGGAGCAGGCCATTTCCCCATCACTACTCATGTTCCCCTTGAGAAGGCCGGGGGTCTGCAGCTGTGGGTCACCAGAGGCAGGTTGGAGGGAAAGGAGTGAACTGATCATCACTATGTAAGTGTGTGTGTGTGTGTGTGTGTGTGTGTGTATGTGTGTGTGTGCACCTGTGCACCCCCTCACCTGCAGGAACCCCCCGGTGCAGCCGGCTATGAAGACGTGTGTGTAGCTAGGTGGCTGGGCCCGCCGCTCCTGGTGGGAGGTGGCTGTCAGCGCCAGCAGGGCGTTGCTGTAGACCCCAAACAGGACAGAGTTGACCACAGCTATGCTGGCGATGGGAAAACTCATCCCCTTGAAGAAGCCCAGGAGCTGCAGAGACATGGTGTGAGCTGGTGGAGGCTCTAGGAGCCTCCCCTTGGCCCTCTCCAGGCCTGGCATGGCCTCCTCTAGCTGGGAACCACTCCTGAGACTGGCCACAGGCAGGTAGAGGCCAGCGAAGGCTGGGGATGGCCTCAGCTTCACTTTGGGGGCGTGAAGCTACTGCTCAGCCCACCCCCAGTGGCCCCAGATTTGGGTCTTCTTTCTCTCTTCCAGGGGACAGAGCCCTGCTGGGGAAGAAGGAAGCTGGCCCCGACCGCCCGGAGGCCTCCCACCCCCAAACCCCCCAACGCAGGCCACCCACCGACTCATGGCGGTAAGTCTTGACCATACAGTCAATGATGCCCCGGTATGTGGTCTGGGTCTGCAACCGCACCTGGACAGGGAGGACAGAGCAGGTGGGCAGGCCGGGCATAGAGCCGGCTCATCCCTCGGGCCATTTGGGCAGGATGCCAGCAGGGCGGAAGAGGCGGAGAGAGCCTCTGCAAGTCAGGCCCTGCTCTCTCCCTGATGTCTGGTTCAGGCGACATCTTTCCTTCCTTGGGCACCTCCCCTAGACTCACCTTCACAGTGTCAAATGGGTGTCCCAGGACCAAGCCCAGAGCTCCTGTGGGGACAATAAGGTGCTATGAATGAGGCCCCTCAGGCTGGGCTGAGGAAGCCAGGGTGTGCCAGCGGGGAACGGGATTCAGGCCGGAGGAAGGGGGACAGGGCCCACCTGCCAGACTCCAAAGAGATGCCAGTTGCCCCCTGGCACCTTCCTCCACGCCAGGCACTGGGCAGGGAAGGTGTGGGCACCAGAGAGAGAGAGCCTGGCCCTGCCCAGAGGACGCACATGTGGAGGGGAGGAGCCAACCCCAGACACACAGGGTCTTGGCCCGTCCAGACTTGACCCCCGAGCATCCTGCTGACTCGTCTAACTGGGGGACTCCAGGGCTCCGGCCTCCCTTCGGCTCACAACTGCTGTCGGTTGCAGGGCCTTGGTCCAGGCCCCGCCCTCCCAGCGCTCTGCCCTGGCAGTGCAGAGTCAGGGGCCCTGAGAGGATGCCTGCTGGCACCAGGAGGGCCCAGCCCCCCCGGCATCTTCCCACCTCCTGGTCTTGCTCTACTTAGCAGAAGCTGGTCCTGGAGCTTCGGGGAGGTCACAGCCCTGGAAGGCAAGTTCTGACGTCTCTTTCTCCCAAAGAGGAATGTCACTCAGATGCTGGGCTGGGGTGACAGCACAGCTGGCCTCAGGGCTCACAGCCCATTGCCAGGTAGGACAGAGGTCCAAAGCGGAATGCAGAACAGCGGGTGATGTCAAGGGTGAACTGTCCTTCTGGGCCCTGGAGAATGGAGCTGGCGGTGCAGGTGAGTCTGGGAGAGCGGTCCCACCCCTGACAGGTGTCCAGGGGGTGGGGGGCAGCCTGGGGCTTGGCAGTAGCCCCCGCCCACTGCACCTTTCTCTCTTTGCCCCTCGGGCAACTCCCAGGAGGCCCTGGGACGGCTGGTTCTGGGCACTCCCAGGCCACCAGGACTTTGGCTTCAGCTCCTCTCAGGTCACCCACCTTCCCCAGGAAGAGTGACCTGCAATTGGCATTGATATGACAGAGGGAAGAAAAGTGTCTCACCGGAGATCCAGCCGGCCACAAACTCCTCCACGGGCATGTCTGGCAGGGGCGGGCACAGGTGGCTCCAGCAGAGAAGACGCTGGTGAAAGTGTAATTCTACCCTCCCCGGACCCTGGACTGATAATCTGCTACTAATATTTAACCCTGGGTGAGGGCCGGGTGCCAAGACCTCAGGGGACCAGGATGGGGAGCCAGCCAGCTCTAGAGATGTGCAGAGTGTGAGAGCTCACAGGGCAGGGAGGATGGCCCACCGTGGCCTGAGCCCCCTGACAGCCAGCAAGGGCCTCTCAGTGTGACCAGGCCCGGCAGCCGGGCTCGGGCCCTGGTAGGGTCCCTCCGGGGCTGCCTCAGTGGACAAGGATCTAAGGAGCTGTCCCCCCTCGGCCCAGCTCCTGCTCACCCCCTGGCCCTCCACAGCAGGCTGCTCACCCCAGCCGGGGTAGGTGGGGCCTGGCCACCAGGAGCCAGGCCCAGCTGAGAGGAATGACTCACCAGGGCCAGAAGCCGCCTTCTCCGAGGATTGTTTACCACTGACTCCCCAGCATTTGTCAGAAACAACCTCCCTCGCCTTCTCCTCCCGGAGCCTCTTTCCCAGGGGAGAGCTGGGGACTTGGTGTACAAAGGGGGTGTGTGTGTCTCTCTGCCTGGGGTGACCAGGCTATGACTGCCCACTTCTCTGTGGACAAGAACCCAAGCCAACAGGCCAGGGACCGGAATCCCTGTCTTCCTCTCTGCTTCCTTAAACCTACTTCCCCTGCTGCCAGTTCACTAAACGAATGGTTGCTCCAATTACCCTCTTGCTCTGTTATGAGCTGTGCCGTGCTAAGTCACATTAGTCGTGTCCGACTCTTTGTGACCCCATGGACTGTAGCCTGCCAGGCTTCTCTGTCCATGGGGTTTTCCAGGCAAGAATACTGGAGTGGGTTGCCATTTCCTCCTCCAGGGGATCTTCCCAACCTAGGGATCCAACCAGCGCCTCTTAGTTCTCCTGCACCGGCAGGCAGGTTCTTTACCGCTAGGGCCACCTGGGAAGGCCCAAAACACACACGCTTTGTTTTGAAAATGCTATTTTGTATCATTTAAAACTGTGTTGCCACTTTAAAAATGTGTTGCCACTTGGCCATACACCGGATACTAACACAGCATTATAAATCAACTATACTGTTGTTGTTCAGTCCATAAGACCTGTCCCACTCTTTGTGGGACACGCCAGGCTTCCCTGTCCTTAACTATCTCCCAGAGTTTGCTCAAACTCATGTACATTGAGTCGGTGAAGCCATCCAGCCATCTCATTCTCTGTCACCCCTTTCTCCTCCTGCCCTCAACCTTACCCAGCATCAGGATCTTTTCCAATAAATAAACTATACTTCAACTTAAAAAAGTTGTTGCCTCTGTAAATCAGATGATTACTCGTAGGCCATGTTTTCCATAAGTGTCTGGTGCTTTGATTTTTCCTACTCCGTCATCTCTCTCTGCCCCACAAGGTGAGACATGTACATGGAGTGAAAGCACGGGGTTTGGCATCGTCTAAATGGAGTTTCAGTCTCAGCTGCCCCGGCCAGCAAGGTGATCTGGCCAGGCACGTGCATTTTGAGGATCTCTTGTCTCACGTCATTTGGGAGGCTTGGGAGGTCATCAAAGGGGGTTTCCAGGTGTTGGTGTTGTCGACAAAAATAATCAACAATAATCTATAATAAGAACTGAAGAGTTTTATTTGAGCCAAACTGAGGACTATACCCCAGAAGACAGCCTCAGATAACCCTGAGGAACAGTTCCAGAGAAGCATGGTTTTCAGCACAGTTTTTTGTCTGATCAGAAAAAGATTCATCTAGTCTTTGATTTGGTTTTTTTCAGTGGTCATGTACGGATGTGAGAGTTGGGCCATAAAGAAGGCTGAGTGCTGAAGAATTGATGCTTTTGAACTGTGGTGTTGGAGAAGACTCCTGAGAGTCCCTTGGACAGTAGGGAGATCAAACCAGTCAATCCTAGAGGAAATCAACCCTGGATATTCATTGGAAGGACTGATGTTGAAGCTGAAACTCCAATACTCTGGCCATCTGATGCAAACAACTGACTCATTGGAAAAGACCCTGATGCTGGGAAAGATTGAGGGCAAGAGGAGAGGGGGGTGACAGAGGATAAAATGGTTGGATGGCATCACTGACTGAATGGACATGAGTTTGAGCAAACTCCAGGAGATGCTGAGCGATAGAGAAGCCTGGCTTCTGCTCTGCTGGACTGCTCTGCTGCACTTCACGAGGTTGCAAAGAGTCAGACAAGACTTAACAACTGAACAACGACAAGAACAAAGAACATCAAGCAAATCAGTGATATATTCCTTCAAAGTTTCAGAAAAACAAATCAGCACAAACACAGCAAGCCAATATGGCCTTGGTGCCTGAGAAGGGTGTTTTATCATTGAAGGAGCACCAGCGTTGGTGTCCCAGGAAGAGGGGCATTTCATCTTTATTTTTAAGATGGACATTCTTTTTTTGTTTGTTTTTTCCTGGCTGCCCAGCATGTGGGATCTTAGTTCCCTGACCAGGGATTGAAACCGCGCCCCCTGCAGTGGAAGCCCAGAGTCTTAACCGCTAGACTGCCAGGGAAGTCCCTTTACATGGACGTTCTTTACTTCTGGTCAATAATTAAAGCAGATCTACTGTGTATGTTTGATAGGCCACAAACAGGCTATTCTATTTAGCATCAGATTCAAGTTAACTCATGTATAAACCAGAATGACTTCCCCACATCTCAATAAATGAATATTCCTTTTGTCAGTGTCCCCACATCAGGACCACATCATCCAGGGTCATGTTTCTATCTGTTAATCTCACGTGTATTCCTATGTGGTAAGCCTGGAAGACAGCAGCGGTGGGGATGTGGTTGGGCAGACCCGTGGATGCAGGCAAGGTGCTGACTACAGTTTGACTGCAAACCCGGAGGAATATGCATTAGGAGAGCATGGGGGCACTCCGATGGAACACGTGCTTCACATTGACAAACATGAAATATTCTGTCAGAGTTCTATTCTCAGGAATGTTGGGCAGTTGGGGCCTGGGGGTGGAGGTTGAGGAGAAACGGGTCTTCTCTCAAGGGCACGGAGACCCCGGGCTTATGAGTCACTGCCCAGAGAAAGCTGTGATGGCCCCAGCGGCGGCCCCAACCCCTGGAGTTGAATGGACACCTCCTTTTCTCTCTACCTCACCACCGTTCCATGAGGAAATGCGTTCATAGTACCTCCAAAACACCCTGTATCCAATCCCTTGTCAGCTCCCCCACTGCTTCTGCCCTGGCCCCAAACCATCATCACCGCCACTTGGATACTTGCCCGCAGCTGGCCTCCCTGCCCCCACCGCATCCCTTCCACTTCCCCTTCCAGCCTATCCTCCACCAGCAGTCCAATGATGCAACTGAAATTGAAGTAGACCATGTCTCTCCCCTGCTCCACACCCTGCAATGGCCCCATCCTGCTCAGAGTCAAAACCAAAGCCTTGGGGACTTTCCTGGTGGTCCAGTAGCTAGGAATCCACCTTCCAGTGCAGGCGGACTGGGTTCGATCCCTGGTCAGGAAACCAGATACCACATGCCACAACTAAGACCTGTACAGCCAAATAAATAAATCTTTAAAAACAAAACAAAGCCTTCCAGGAACTTTCCTGGTGGTCCAGTGCTTAAGGCTCTGTGCTTTCACCCTAGGGGCCACTAAGATTCCCCCTCTATGCCTTGCATTGCAGCAAAAAAAGAGAAACCCAAAGCCTTCCTAGGCTCTAGGGCACCTCTGGTCACCCTGGCTTCCTTCTCTTCTCCCACAGACTCCTGCCTCCAGCCTTCACACCGCTGCTCCCTCCTCCAGTTGGCCTCCTCTTGCTGGGCTCAGACATCGCCTACGCAGTGAGCCCACCCTGACTGGCTTGGTGAATGTTGTCGTCTGCCCCACCTGCCCAGCATTCCCAGTGCCCCTTCCCTAGCCCAGCCTTCTCTTTCACTCATCACCTTCTGACACACTAAGCAATTAACTTGTCTGTCTGGGCAGGGATCTCCGGCTGTTTTGTTCCCTCATGTTATCTTAAAGGCTTAGAACTATGTGTGGTACAGAGTAGGCAATGAATGAGATATGAATGAGTGGACAAGTCAGGGAAGAGCATTAGATAGCCTAGGGTCTCCAGTTCTCTCTCCCCATTTCCAAAGGGCCCCAAAGAATGTAAAGTTCCCAAACACCCCCTACCTGCCCCTCCAGATCTCTTCCAGCTCTTAGTTTCCCATCTGCCCGAGGACCAGTCCTGATGGTGCTTTTCCTCTCCTGCAGATGCCAAAGCAGAACGCATCCCCCCAACACTTTCTCGTGGGTGGACAGGTTCTATGGAGCAGGGTTCCACTTCTGACCTCCTCCCCATGGAACTATCCTGGGCTCCTTGGGCTGCCCCCAAAGCCCTTCCCGAGCCCTGGTCCCTCACGGACGGCTGGGCTGTAATCCTAGTTTTGCAGTTTGTTCTCTCCTGAGTGATGCTGGGTGATCCCTCTGTGGGCCTTTACTGTTTGCAAAAGTCAGGGACCAGCCCAGCAGATAGCTGAGTCTAAAAAGGCTGTAAAGGCCATCAGGCTGCCTGTTTCTTCAGAATGGGCCCCACTCTGTCCTCTAAGCCCACCACACATCCCCAGCTCAAGGGAGACCCAGAGCCACTCCCCAGAGCCTTACAGAAGGGCCGCCCCACCCTCGGCTAGCTCTTCTCCAATTCTCCAGCAAGGTCCACCAGGTTAACCCTCGGCCTGGCAGAGCAGAGCTTGGGTCTTGACATTCTCTAGCTCACAACCTCCAATATGGCTTCACTGCCTGCCAACACCCCTCTCCGTGCCCACCCCCCACATACTTCTACTCCTGGTGTTCATGCCATCCCTGACCCCCACTGGGTGCCACCCCCCCTTCCCACCTGCTGTGCTGTTTGCTCAGGCCTTCCTTGGTGTCCTAACCATGCTCTTGCAGCTCTCACTACCTGGAATGCTTTTAGGATCTCTTCCAGCACCCCTCCTTGCTGGACCTGGGTTCGTCTCTTCACCACCACCACACATACTGCCAGACATCAGCTTTGCTTTGAACCTTTTGATCCTGTTTTCTCATGAAATGGAAATCTGACGCTCACCTCTTAGTGTCTTAGAAAGATTATAGCATTTAGAAAAAGATCTGGCACGTTTTCTATGCTCCAGAAATGGCAGCTACCATTATTCTTATCAGCACTCACAGGGTCCCTGAGGTTGACACGAGGAAACACACATGAAAGGTCCTAGCACACAGTAGGTGCTCAGGAATTGAGGACCCTGTTCTTCCTGCTTTTGACATTTTCTAGCTCTTAAGGCAATTCTGTCACCTTATGGGGCTTTAAGAGCTTCCCAGGTGGCGCAACTTGGGAGTTCCCTGGCAGTTCAGTGGTAAAGATTCTGCCTTCCAATGCAGAGGGTATGGATTCAATCCCTAGTCAGGCAACTAGATCCAGCATGCCACAGGGTGCAGCCAACATTTTTAAAATAAGCAAACACAACGTTGTAAATCAACTATACTTCAATTAAAAAAAATTTTTAATGCAAAAACAAAAAAAAAACATGCATCCTTCTTGGTGTCTCGCTCCTCTGTCCCTTCACTCCCCAGTGAAACCATAACATAACCTTCCCGAGTCCAGGAGCCGTGTCTCACCCAGTCTCCACACCCTGCCCCAGCCCAAGCCCCACAACCCGGTAAGCACTCAACACACTGAACTGTGTTCACACTTCACCCCAGCCGGTTTAGGGAAGACATGGAGCCATTGTCTCCCATCCCAGAGCAGGGAACCTGGAGGTGGATGCTGCTTCCCACTGCTCACATTTGAGCTTCTCTGAGTCCTTAAGTCATGTTGGGAAGGAAGACACGATGTAATGGGCTGATCGTGGGGCAATCTGGGTCCTCAGAGGGTAGGCTGAGAGCTGTTTCAAATATTGAGACTTGGACTGTGTTAGGTTGGAGCTGCCTTCCAAAACCCTGCAATCAGGGCAGGTGAGCCCTCTACCCGCCACCCCTCAAGCACATTGTGGCTCCGGGACACGTCCCCACGAAGCATCTCCCTTTTCACAGGTGAGGGGACTAGCCCAAAGTCACAAGCGTGTGAGCGCCAGAGCTCGCGCCCCCATTCCCTATTTCCTTGAACCTTCGCCACATTCTGTTACAGGCCAACAGACGGGGCCTGTGTGTGGGGGTCACGGGCCCCCCAGTCACTCTGGTAGGTGGCGGGGCAGTTTCCTCACTCTGCCACTAGGAGCCTGAAGCGCGCTGCCAGGATAAGCGCGAGCCTAAGAGGGGCGTGCGCGCGTGGGCGGGAGGCAGGGCGCGTGCGCGGCGGCCCCGGGCTCCGATTGGCTCCCGCGGGCTGGAGAGGCGGAGCCATGCGCGCCGCGCTTCCTCCGCCCGGGCTTCCGCGTAGCAGCCCCGGGAACCCGTGCGCGGGCGGGATCGTGCGTCTCGGCGGGCAGTGAGGACGGAGCGGCACCTGGGGGCCCGGATCAGGGCAGGAACCCGGACTGAGGCGGCGGACGCTGCGTTCCTGCGAGGTGAGAGAGCGGCGACGCCCTGCACTGGCCTCCGCCCCTGACAGGGGTGTGCCGTGTCGTGCCTGGGCATCCTGGCGAGCCGAGCTTGACCCTCCTCCTGACCACCACGGCCCCGACTCCTTTCACCAGCCCCGATCTCAAGTTGACTGAGGGCCCCCCACCTCGACCTCTCACCCCGCTAGTCTGCACACCTGTGCCTTCAACCCTGGTGTTCACCTTCGTAGATCAGCTCTGAACCTCTTCCTTCCTCAGTGACAGCTTGAAGGGCTTCCCAGCACCCCCATTCTTGGACCCTCCAGGAGCAACTTTTTCTCTTTCCTTCCGCAGATGGACGGGCCGGAAAGCAGTACCGGGCAGCCCGGCCCAGCTGATCGGTCCCATCGAAGCAGTGTGTCCTCCGTGGGAGCCCGAGGTGGGTCCCTGACCCCAGTCTCCACCCCGCCGTACCTTCCTAGGGTTCCAGCCCCGAGGAAGTGGCCCTGGCTCATCATCTCTGTCATTGAAGAAAATTTATTTATTAAGTAACAAGTAAGATCTGTTGGGATGTGGAAAAGTGACAAGTCAGTCCGAGGACCTGGGCTCTGTCACTCACTAGGCTACTTGCAGAGTTGGGTACTCTTCTTGAATCTCTGCTCACTTGTAAATCTTCCTCATTTGTAAAACCTTAGGTAGCTGTGAAATTCACATGAAATGTCATGAATGAAAAGTGACGTGTTCACTTTCTCTGTTTGGTAAATAGTCCTTTGAAAACAGGGATCATTATCTACATTTTATAGGAAAGAAATTGGGCCCTAGAGAGGTTAAGTACAGGACACTGGAGCCTTCACTGCCCCAGATGTCCCTCTGAATTTCAGCCTCCTGGTATGCTGCAGTCCATGGGGTCGCAAAGAGTCGGACACGACTGAGTGACTGAACTGAACTGACTGAACTGGATGTTTTTTTATGATCTCTCAAGAAAGTGACTGTTAGAGCCGAACAGACTGGGGATCCAAAAAACACCTTCATTTGTGTTAGTAATAAACTATACGTTTGTGTTTCATGGGCTTCACCTCATTTGATTCACAGAAGCTCTGGGAGGAGTAGAGGGGGATGGGTAGTGGGGGGTGGGGGATGGGTATTAGCCTACTTGGCGCCTGAGGCATGTGACACACTGACTTGCTGAAGTCAGTCAGCCAGAGGCCAGGCAGGACTGCAACCCTCAGGGCTTCTTCACGGTGCCTGTGGTTACAGTGATGGAGACTGGCTGCCCTTCCAAGGGTCTCCTTTGGGCTCCAGGCTCCAAACAGGCATCCACAGGCTGTCACCAGGGAACAGTCAACTTTCAGGGTTGCACCTCAGCTGGCCTGTTTAAGACTTAAGTCCTTCTGAAAGGCCATCTTGTTGAGTCCTGAGGCTTGAAGAATCCTAAGGAGGCTGAGCCCTGAAACTTGCTATACCACAGGGTGGCCTTGGGAATCCTCTGTCCCCACGTCAGCTTGGGCCAGAGAGAGAGAGTGGCTTGCCTAAGGTAATAGTGTGTCACCAGCTCTGTCCCTCCTTTCTCGATTTACTAACTGCTGTAACCTCAGGATACGTTCAGTCTCTCTCTGCCTCAGTCCCACCTGTGGAATGTTCTCTTTCAGGGGAGAAGCGCGGCAGAATCCTTGGGGCTGTGGGGGGAGTGTGTTGAGGGTGAAGCGGCCAGCTCCAGTTTGAAACGTTGGGGGTTTAGGGTGGGACGAGGCTGGTTCCTGGGCCAGAGTTACTGGCTTTCTGGGTGGTTTGAGGGTCTCCAGTAAGTCCTAACAGACTTTAAAAAAAAAAATTATGTATTTATTTCGGCTGCACCGTGTCTCAGTTGCAGTGTGTGGGATCTTTAGCTGCGGCGTGTGAACTCTTAGTTGAGGTACATGGAATCTAGCTCCCTGACCAGGGATCAAACCCAGGGCCTCTGCGTTGACAGCATGGAGCTAACAAGCACTCTTCACAGGGTCCTTTGGGGATGCCGGGGCTCTGCTTCTGGAGTGTAGCCTTGGTTGCCCCAAGGGGTACAGGGTCCAATCCCAGCAGGGGAGTGGAAGATGCTTAGATGGCATGCCTGTGCCAGCTGGCCCAGCTGACCTTGCCCGGCCCACATTGCAGCAGCCGACGTGCTGGTGTACCTGGCGGATGATACGATGGTGCCCCTGGCCGTGGAGAACCTGCCCTCGCTCAGCGCCCACGAGCTGCATCGGGCCATCCGCGAGGTCCTACAGCTTCCAGACATCGCCCTGGATGCCTTTGCTCTCTGGCTCATCTCCCCTCTGCTGGGTAAGGCTTGGCACTGAGAAGCCCAGGTTGAGGGGCTGGAAGGGCAATGACTGGCAAGGGAGGAGGGGGCAGCTTCTAGAACCCCTGGGCACTGTATTTCAGGGAAAGGTGGGACTCACCTGTGTCCTGGAGCCACCCATGGCTTCTAGGACCCAGAGCCCTGGAATGATGCCTGGCTCCTCTGCCCCCATCTCTTTTCTTGGTGCTGGTGGCAGAGGAGGGGCTCTGCCTGCCCCTTACCTCAGGGCTGCTGGAGCCTGAGCATCAGGAGCGGGATGGGGGACAGGGAGGGAGCCGTGCATGTTCATGGGGCACATGTTCTGTGCCATAACCTGAGCTGGCATTTTGCAAGTAGAATTTCACCTTATCCTCATGGCCCAGCCTGGTCATACTGATGAGGAGATTGAGGTTTGGAGCAGTGGGGGCGTTGAGTGGTGGGACGGAGATTGGAACAGAAGCCTGGGTGGGCCCCTAGCCAGCCTCTTTGAACTGCATCCTGCTCTTTGGAGGCTGGGAGGAAGGTGGGGACCTGACCCAGGACGCAGCCACCCCAAGGGTGAGAGTTTTCCTGAGGGCGGGGACGATGAGTGGGAACCCAGCTTCTCTGCAGGGACCCTCCAGCCCTGCCCGGTTTGTGATCACCTTGTCCTGCTTTTTCAGGCTGAGATCCCAAGGTGGGGGAGTAGCAAGAGTGAGGGCAGTGGGGGCTCTGTAGCCCTCAGGCCTGGGGGATGTGCAGCGGGCTTGCCGAGAACCCCCTGGGGCCACTAGCCTGCTGACTTGGTCAGGAAAGGGGCCAGGGAGAGGATGCTGCAACTGGTGCCGGGGCGAGGCTTGTTCTGGGATTAGAGAAACAGGGTCAGAAGGGTGTGCCTGGTCCCTGGCCCCCTAGGAGTTTGTGCCTCTGCCCTGGAGGGAGGATATGCTGGCTTGGTGGGAGAGGGAATGCCTGTCTCCCCACCCCCACCCACCGGTGGGAGCTTCCTGCCCAGCTGTTGCTCTTGCCCACCCTCTTCCTGCTGACCAGTCTCTCTTGGCCGCTCCCCACCCAGCTCAGCTGCCCCACCTTCACCCTCTGGCTATCGGGCAGGACTGCGGGCCCCTCTGCTTGTGTCTCTGGAAAACTGGGGGTGGTGGTTTCAAGTGGCTCCTGCCTGGCCTTGAGCACGCTGTCCCTGCAGTTGGCCAGCTGACTTCCTCCCCCACTCCCTCCTCGTTGCATTCCGTCTGCCCCCTCGCAAGAACATGAATGGGCTGCCTGTGTGGCCAGTGGGTTATGCCTGGCACCGCCCCATCCAGGAGGCCCCGGCACGGGGTCAGCGCCCACTCTGTTCCCAGGCTGGGTTCAGGAAGGCTGAAAGGCCACTTCAGCTTTGATGTGGGCCCTCAGGACTCTTGTTCCCGGTCCGCCCCCAGAATGGGTGAGGCAGTGACCCGCGCCCCAGGGCCGTGAGGCAGGGAGGGGTGCCGCCTGCTGGAGCCACCCTTCAAGCTGGATGTTTGGGAGGGTTTGACATTCTGAGTGCCATTGTCACTCTGCATGGAACAGAGCTCCAGGGACAGTCCGTCTCGTTGAGGGGACAGCCTCTAGGTAGGAAGGCCCCATCTGGGAGTGTGGGACCACAGTCCCTTACTGATAACGGGAATCCTCTGAGCTGCCGGGGCTCGGGGTAAGGCCAGCTGGAGCCCAGAGCCCCTAGGGGACATGCTTGGGTGGGGACTGCCAAAGGAGAGGCCCAGGCAGGGCCAGGAGCAGGGAGAACAGCCCCCTGGACCTTTGAGCCTATCACCAGCTTTGGGCTCTGCTTTCCAGGTAATGTCAGGGGCATCAGGACTGCCACCCTCAGCACCTTCCGTCTGCCTCAGCCTCTCAGCTACAGCCCACCCTGGGCACTGTAGGGACCAGTCGGACTGCCTGCCTGGAACCTGACCCCTTCCACTTGCTGTTTGACTTTGGACAAACACCTTAACCTCTCTGAGCCTCAGTTTCCCTGTGGATGAAGTGAAAGTAGGGTTATTTCAGGGCAGTTGCTATAAAGCACTTGAAATGGTTCTGGATGCCTCATACCTGTTTCAGTGAACGTTGGTCCTGAGTGCATTGTCACTGCTGTGAGCGTGAGGCAGTTGCGCTGCTCAGGGCTTCACAGCCGGTTTCCCTCTCCTCCCGCAGAGGTGCAGCTGAAGCCCAAGCACCAGCCCTACAAGCTGGGCCGCCAGTGGCAGGAGCTGCTGCTGCGATTCACTGACGCCCCAGACGACGACGTGGCCATGGGTCAGTGCTGCTGCCTGTGCGTCCCTGGCTTGGGGGCCCACCTGGGTCTGGGGTGTGACCTCTGGGCCCAGCCAGGCCTCCCCTGGCAGGTGGAGCTGCCCTTGCTGAGGGCAGGGCTGGCATCTCCCCCAGGGGAGGGCACACTGGGAGGAACAGTGAGCACCTCGAGATAAGCCACACACCTCCATCTCTGGACGGCTCTGGGGTTTTCTGAGTGGTGGTGGAGAAGGCTTGGGGACTGAGGAGACTGGGTCAGTCAGCGGGGAAGACAGGGCGGCTGTGTGGGGCGGCCAGCGACTCCCTCCTCTCTCCCCAGATGAGCCTTCCCTACAGTTCCGGAGAAATGTGTTTTTCCCCAAACGGCGGGAGCTCCAGGTGAGGCAGGGAGCCCCAGGCGGTACCACCTCCCCAGGGTGTCCAGCCTCCCCTTGTTCCTTGACCCCTGGACACGAGTGTCTCTCTGGACTGAGCCACCCCTCCCTGCTGCACCGGCTCGCAGATTCATGACAAGGAGGTCCTGCGGCTGCTCTACGAGGAGGCCAAGAGCAACGTGCTGGCCGCCCGGTACCCCTGCGACGTGGAGGACTGCGAGGCCCTGGGCGCCCTGGTGTGCCGCGTGCAGCTCGGGCCCTACCAGCCTGGCCAGCCCGCCGCCTGCGCCCTGAGGTGAGGGGCCTGTGGAGGGGAGCCCATGGTGTCAGAATCCTGGTTGCAAGTGGTCTTGCCAGGTCCTGGAGTCAGGAGGCCCTGATGCTGTGTGACCTTAAGTGAGTCACCCCGCCTCTCTGGACCTCCTCTTCCTCATCTGTTCTGGGCTGAGCGGCCTGGGCCGTGGGAGACAGGTGAAATGACACCAGTGAGAAGACCCCTACTTGTGTGCGAGGGCGGTGCCCAGCCCCCATCTGAGGTCAGAGGGAGTTGGGCTTGTTCTCTTGGAAGTCATAGCTGGGGACTGACCACATTCTGAGTCCCAGTTGCCACCAATTGTCTGATTTAGTCCTAAACTCCAGAGATGAGGCCCCATTTCCTGACATTCCAGCATGCCAGCTCTATGCTTCCCACCTTGTCTCTCAAGAGACAGTGCTCTTTGATTGGCAGGGCCTGGGGTTGTGACAACTGAGTCTACCCGGAAAGCAGACCAGGCCTGTCTCTGACCTCCGTGGACAAATCCTGAGGTTTAGCGATAATTGCGATGAGGATGTATTGGAAACACAGCCTGTCCTAGATTCAGGGTTCCCCCCAACACCAGCCCTTTGGTGTATAGCTGTGTTGTGGGGGGAAGGATGTGCAGAGACTGGGCCCTGTGCTCTGTGATTAACAGCTGGGGCCTAGCAGGGCCACCCAAGCTCAGTGGAGCCTGAACGCTCCCAGCTGAGCTTGCTTAAGGCTGGCAGCCATGGAAATCCCGGCTCTCATGATGGGCATGTCTGGTCATATTGCAGGTGACAGCAGACCCAGCTCAGACTGTTTGAACTCAAGGGACTTTGTCAGGAAATGGACAGGTCCAGGGTGACTGAGGGCTTCCCAGGTGGCTCAATGGGTAGAGAATCCACCTGCAGTGCAGGAGATAAATGAGACCCAGGTTGGATCCCTGGTTCAGGAAGATCCCCTGGAGAAGGAAATGGCAAGCCACTCCAGTATTTTTGCTTGGAGAATCCCATGGAGCCTGGCGGTACAGTCCATGGGATTGTAAAGAATCGAACATGACTGAGCAACTGAGACAACAGAGGTTGACTGAGGTTCAGGGGCTCTGGCTGGGTCCCTCCCACCCACCAGACCCGGTCCTCGCTCTCCTCGCCCAGCCCTGTGTCCTCTGGGCCAGCTTGCGCTCAGGCAAGCTCTTGCCACATGGTGGCCAGGTGGCCACGATAGTTGCACATTGGCAAGAAGAGACCTTGTCCCTCACGTAACCAGAGTTCTGAGACTCATCTGATGATGACGGCTGGGCCCAGGTCCACCCAAAGGAGACAGAGTGGCCAGGGCACTGATTGGCTGAGGCCTAGATCCTCCCTTGGACCTGCCATGAGCCTGCACGGACCCCATGGACTGAGGGTAGGAGGCTGGATGTCCAACCAACAAGAGGGAGCTGTGCCTGGAAGCAGAGATGTGGGGGGACGAATGATGAAAATGCCCATGGTGGCCCTGAGAAGTGGGGGCAGCCCCCTGGATGCCCCTCCTCCTGCTGCTCTGCAGCCAGGCCTCTTCCCGCATCACGTTCCTTAATACGTCAGGGCTGCATGGCCAGCCACCCCTCCCCACGGCCTGGAGTCTTGCTCTTCCAGAAGCCTCCTCCCCTCTTCAGTGAAAATGACAACCTCAAATGTGTTTGTTCGGCACCTGCCACGTGCCAAGCACATGCCAGCACCCATCCGTGTGAGTAGGGATCCCTGTCATTGAAACGGGCTTGGAGAGGCATTCATGCCCTGGGCTCCAGCGGCGGTCCACCGGAAGGGCTGGTGCCTGGCCACAGTCACAGGGCTGCCTGAGGGGGAGACACAGTGCCGTCACACCAGGATTCTTGAGTCTGTATGTGATTGAAAATGCCCTTTCCTTCATGAGCCTGTGCTGATGGTGATTTTTTTAACATCTGTTTAGCAAAACAAAACATCAACATCAGCTCTGGGTCATTTGCACTATCTTTTGGTTGTAAAATTGCTAACTTAGGAATCCAAACCTTCCGGACTCAGTGACACCGACTTGGCCCCGAGACCCTCTGGTCATGGTCTGGTTCTGGCCTGGGCCCGGTTTCAGCTGTCATCTTGTCTCCTGGCTTGCCTTCTGGCCTCTCACCGACCAGGCACGCTGCAGGGATGGGGGCAGTGGGCTCTCTGGGGGCTCGTGTCCAGGTACCCCCTGTGCTGCCTGCACCCCAGGACCACGGCCTCTTCCCAGCCTGCAGGCACGGAGCCATCCTTAGGCCAGCCCCATCTCCCTTCCTCCACAGGGAGAAGCTGGACTCTTTCCTCCCTGCCCACCTCTGCAAGCGGGGCCACGGGCTCTTCGTGGCTCTCCGGGGCCGTGGGGCCAAGGCCGGGACGGGCGAGCAGGGCCTGCTGAACGCCTACCGCCGAGTGCAGGAGGCAGCCAGCAGCGACAGCGAGTGTGAGGCCTCCCTGAGCCCCCACTACCGCGCCTACCTCCTCAAGTGCCACGAGTTGCCCTTCTACGGGTGAGCGGCTCCCAAGTGCGGCCACAGCCCCAGGCACCGTGTCCCTCCCTGGCCCATGAACCTATCTCCAATCCCACTGAGCTCTGTCCTCACTCGAGGTGCGTCTAGATGCCAGCGCCTCAGGCTCCGCGGGTCCTGGGCTGGATACTCATCCTCCCCCTCCCCTGTCACGAGCTGGGACACCGGCAGGTCCTTTCCTTCCTCCTGCTACAGTCACTTGGCCCGTGGACCTGCCACCTCCCCTTCCGCAACTCTCGTTCACACAGGCACTTCTAGCCCTTAGCTCTTGGGTACCTATTGGGTGCCAGCACCCTCGAGGTGCTAGAGACCCCTCGGTGAGCAGAAGAGACCACCGTTCCTGCCCGTGAAGAGGCCGTTCTAGGGGCAAGAGAGACAGTGAACAGTAGAAGCGGAGAACAGACTGTGGGTGGGCAGGATGAGCCATGAGAACAGTGGCCACACTCCAAAGAGTGCCAAGGCTCAGGCCAGGTGGTGATGCTGCAGGAGGGGAGATTCCAGAGGTGGTCGGGTCCCAGAGGTGTTGAGGGTGGAGCAGAAGGAACTCCCTAGGTGTGCAGGAGGGGAGGCAAAGGGGAGCAGGCCGAGGGGACTCCAGATTTCTGCCCGAGCTGCTGGGGGCTGGTGTCACCAGCTGAGACGGGACGGTGCGGGGCGGGGAGGGGTGCAGGTCAAGGCAGATCGGGGGCTTGTCTTTGGATGTGTTGATTTTGAGATGCTTGCCAGACCCTCAAGTGGCGCTTCCAGGCGAGCCCTTGGGTTTCTGAGAAGAGAGGCAGGTAGTTGAGGAGTCATCACTGTGCGGGCGCTGTTTGAAACCAGGAGCCCCAAGAAACGGCCACAGAGGTGAGTGTGGACCAGGCAGAGGACGCCAGCCAGCACGGCGGGAGGGTCTCCGCCAGCCCGCTGAAGGGAAGGGTTGAGGAGGAAGAATGACCAAGCTTCAGGTGCTGCTGCTGCAAGGTCGAGTTCAACACGGCCTGTGTGGCTGATTGTTGACCTTGGCTCCCACATCGTGGAGGTGGCAGCAGGTGGAGGAGCGAGAGAAAAAGAACCGGTGACAGTGCGTGGAGCCAGCTCTCTTGGGAGCCTCCCTGTGCGATGGAGCGCAGCAGTGGAGCCGCTGTGGGTGCAGGCGGAGAAGGTCTTCCGCTGCCGTGGTGGGCGAGAGGCACATATGCAGACAGGGAGGATCCCATAGAGTGAGGAGTTGAGGTGAGGGCGGGCGAGTGGCCACTCTACCGGTCGCTTCAGTTTCCTCGGTGGAGTTGGGAGTCTGCCCAGAAGGGGAGCCCTCCCCGAGCTCAGAACTGAAGGCGAAGCGGGCTTGTCTCCAGTCCCCTCCTGGGGCTGCAGGATTTAACTATGCCTCTGGCTTTGCTAGAGACCCAGGTTCGATTCCTGGGTTGGGAAGATCCCCTGGAGGAGGGCATGGCAACCCACTCCAGTATTCTTGCCTGGAGAATCCCACGGACAGAGGAGCCTGGCGAGCTACAGTCCATAGGGTCTCAAAGAGTTGGACACGACTGAGTGACTAACACCTTTGCTTTCACTGGCTTAGCCAGGGGCAAGGGCCCGGGGCAGCCCGAATGCAACAAGCCATGGCGGGGCAGGAGGGAGAGGATGGCAGCTCAGTGCCTGGGTGTCCCAAGGCCCCTGGCCCCTTTCCCTTTCTCAGTGCCAAGTCCTGAAGTGGCTTCCCTGCCTGAGCATCCCCTGAGGGGACGGTGGGCAGCCTGAGCCCCCAGGCTCTCCCAGCCTCCAGCAGCCTCAGCCCCCAGGCTCTGAGCCATTCCTGGAACATCACTCACTCCGTCCCACACCTGTGTTCATGCTCTGCCTTCTGCCGGTGCCCAGCTCGCTCTGTGCCACCCAGTTCCCCTCCTGTCCTGTCTATTCCAGCCCTCTTATCCTGCCTGATCAGCTCAGAGGCCAGCACCTCCACAAAGCCTCCCTCTCGCCCACCTCCTCCGTTTCTCCCTCCCTGGGATGGGTTGCCACTTTTAACCTGTAGACACCCAAACAGCGTAAGCATCTCAGGTGCCTGGGACAGGGCCTGGCCAGTGCACTCACTGGTGGGTGAACCCCGACCCTGGCCTTGTTCTTGGTGCTGGAGGGGACAGACTAACCCCAGTTTCCCTCCCCAGGTGTGCCTTCTTCCACGGCGAGATTGACAAGCCGGCCCAGGGCTTTCTGCACCGGGGTGGGCGCAAGCCAGTGTCTGTGGCCATCAGCCTGGATGGTGTGCATGTCATCGACTGCAGGGAGAAGGTATGTCCTGCTCCTCCAGGGGGAACCTGGAGCAGGGGCCTCAGTGGAGAGGAGGGGAGTGGGGTCCTTACCCAGGCCTTCCTGGTTCCCTTGGGCCTGTGGTTGGCCTCGGGGCATGGTGGGCAGGCTCTCTGGCCTCCCTCCCTCAGATGTCTTTGGGGCTTCCACTGTCATTCTGGGGGCTTTGCTGAGCCTACTGTGGGTCAGCTTTTCTGCCCAGCCTGCGGGGGGGGGGGGGGGGGGGGACCGGGGGAAAGGGCTGCAGCTGGTGGAGAGCATCTGGCAGGGCCTGGCTGCTCTGCCCGACCAGTAGCTGGAGACTGGTGGTTTTCTGGAAAACCCCCACGACTGGGAGCCCTCCCGGCTATCGGAGTCCTGCTCTGCCTCCTGCTTTTGGCGCTGGCTGTCTCCGCTGTTTGTCTCAGCCTATGTAGAAGTGGTACCGGCAGCCCACCCTGGGGGCTTCTATGCACCTGGGTGGGAGTCCCTCCCATGCCAGCAGACAAGTTTTGGGGAGACTTCTGGTGGTCCCCAGAGAGGGACCCCAGCCCTCCCTGGGCACCTGCTCCCTGACATGCCGGGCCCAGCTGCACCTCCTGCCGAGATGCCACCCAGCTGATCTCTGGGGAAGGAGGGTCTCTCCTGCCCCCCATCCCAGCTCTCAGGGGATTGTCCCACTAGTGAGAAGGGCTGTGGGTTAGGGGGTCTCAGTTCCTGGACCACAGCCCTCCTTGAGGGTCTGATGGAAGTGGAGATTCCTCTCCCAAGAGAAGCTCACGCCTGAGTTTTGGCTCAGCCTTGGAGGTAAATGTAGCCTGGCCAGGTGTCCCCTCCTGGTGACGCCCTTGGGGATGGGGCAGGGCAGTGGGCCTCTGCCCAGAGGAGTCCCAGCTCTGTCTCCCACTGGCCAGCACGTCCTGCTGGGCCTGCGCTTCCAGGAGCTGTCCTGGGACCATACCTCCCCCGAGGAGGAGGAGTCTGTGCTGTGGCTGGAGTTCGATGGGGACAACGAGGGCATACCAGTCAACAAGCTTCTCAAGATCTACTCCAAGCAGGTAGGGGTGGGTGCTGCCCGCACCCCGGTGGGGGTGGGGGTGGAGAGGGTGGACTTAGGGGGCCCCAGGCTATCCGAGGTCTCAGACTGGCTAGCAAAGAGGTGAGAGGGCTGCTGAGGGCCTGGACACCAGGGAGCTGACTTTTGCTGACTGGGAGCCACCCTAGAGGGTTCGGAAGGCCTGGCCAGGTGGTGGGGCAGCCGGGGCAGTGGTTGGTGGAGGGCTGCCCAGCGCTGTGTGACCAGCGTGCCTTTGTTTCACTCTTGTGCACTCAGCACCCTGTCTTCCCACCCCAACTTCCACCCCTGCCCCTTCTCCTCCCACCCTGGTCATGGCTGAGGGCTCTTCCAGGATTGTGTGCCTCAATGCTCCCCTCCCCAAGCAGAGATGCACTCCAGGGACTCCCCGTCTATGAAAGCACACAGCCCCTCCTGCCGCCACCTCGAGCCTCTAAACCCCCCACAGCCACTCTGCTCCCTCTGCCCCTCCCTTATCACTGGCCTAGACTTCTTTTTTTTTTGGTTACACTAGAGCCTGTGGAATTTTAATTCCCTGACCAGGGATCAAACTTGGGCCCTGAGTGGTGAAAGCACAGAGTCCCAACCACTGGAACACCAGGGAATTACCCAGGTCTCTTTTTTTTAATCTTAATATTCTATTTTATTTCTTTAGCACGTTTTTTTTGTTTTTTAAATCTCAAACGTCCTTTTCTTTTAAAAAATACCTGTTTATTCGGCTGCACTGGGTCCTAGTTGCAGCACACATGATCTTTGTCGCGCCATGCAGGATCTTTCGTTGTAGCGCACAAATTCTCTAGTTGTGGCACGTGGGCACTGGGGCACACAGCCTCAGTAGTTGCAGTGCACGGGCTTAGTTGCTCCACAGCATGTGGAATCTTAGTTCCTGACCAGGGATCGAACCTGCGTCCCCTGCCTTGCAAGACAGATTCTTAACCACTGGACCACCAGGGAAGTCTCCGTTTTATTGAATTACAATATACACACAGAAAAGTGCCCAACTCCTAAGTGTATATAGCTCAACAAATTTCCCAAAGGAAACCCATGTAACACCTTTCAGATCGAGAAAGACCCCTCCTTGATCCCCCTCCCAGCCGTGCCCCCCACCAAGGGACCCCCGCCTCCTGACTTGTGTCACCCCAGAGGGGCTGTGCCTGGTCTCGAACTTTACGGAAGAGGGTCCCCACGCTGGGTTCTGTTCTGCGCAGTCTCGCGCTCAGCCCTGTATCTGGGAGCTGCACCCTCATCCCCACTGGAGGTGCCAGTGCCATGGTCTCCCATTTGCACTAGGCGTCCCATGTATGAATCTGCCCCTCTTGACTGTTCCTTCCCACTGCTGACGGGCACTCGGGTGTCCAGTTTGGGTCTGTGGCAGAAGATGCTGCATGTGTCCTCTGCGCGCACACCCAGCTTCATGACCAGGAGCTGACTGGCCGTGTGCTGGCTGCTCCAAGAGTTAGTATTGTCATCTTGTCCCTTCAGCCACTCTGGTGGTTGAGGAGGGATAGCTCCTTATGCTTCTTTTCCTTACTTTTTAGTCAACTTTATTGAGATATAATTTACAATAAAATGCACCCGTTTTGAGAGGTGAGTTTCAACACGTTCACATAACCACCGCCACCGCAGGCAAGCCACAGAGCTGCTTCTTTGCTGTCCACGAATTTTCCTAAAAGTGAAACGTCTCTTCACATCTTTTGCCCATTTTTTACTGGCATTATTTCCATCACCCCCAAATCTCCACGTGATTTTAGTTGGCATTCCTCCCCCCAGCCACACACACACAGATGAGGTTGAGCACCTTTTACATATATATCCACCATCTGGATGTCCTATTTGTTGAAGTCTGTCAATTTTCCTTTGGGGTTTTCTCTCTTTTTTAAATTGTTTTATACATATCTCTTCTGATTTCAGACTCATGTCTTCAGTTGCTCTCTGATACCTCCCCTTAGCTATACCTAGAGTTTTGCTTTCTCCAGGATGTCATATAAACACACGTTATCATATTTCCCCGGGAGAAATAAGAGACATATGTCCACACAGCTGTTCATACAGCTTCGTGTGTCATAACCAAAGAACTGAAAACCACACGAATGTCTGTCAACTGGTAGACAGATAAACAAATAGTGATCCAGCCCTACAGTGTACATGCTCTGTGCAGCCTTCTGAGCCTGGCCACTTTCACTGAGATTCACGCCCCTGAGATGATCCACGTTTCACAGTGTACTGGTTTTTTCCTTTTGACTGTTGAATAGTGTTCCCTTGGGTGGATGTACTACAGGTTAGCTCTTTACCCACTGAAGGATATTTCCAGTCTGGGACTTTTGTGAATAAAGCCGCTCTAGACATTTGTGCACAGGCTGTTGGGCGGGCGTATGCCTGCAGTTCTCTTGTGTAAATACCTAGGAGTGGGATTACTGGATGGTATCATAAACACATGATCAGCCTTACTGGAAACTACCAAACTGTTTTCCAAAGTGACTGTACCATCCTGCAGTCCCTCCAGCCACATCTGAGAGTTCCAGGCGCTCCGCATCCTTGCTCAGCACTTGGTGGTGTCAGCGTTTCTTTGTTTGTTTGCCATTATGATGACTGTACGGTAGTGACAGGTCAGTGTGGTTGTCATTTGCATTTTCATTATGACTTAGGATGTTGGTTATCCTTCTGTGTGTTTATTTGTTATCTGTAGGTCTTTGATGGAATGTCTGTTCAAATCATTTGTCCACTTGGTTAAAACTGGGAAATTTGTAAAGTAATTTTACTTATGTATTTCATTTTTGACTGTGCTGGGTATTTATTGCTTTCTGTGCAGGCTTTCTCTAGTTGCAGCAAGCAGGGTCTACTCTTCATTTCGGTGCTCTGGCTTCTCACTGCAATGGCTCGTTGCAGATCAACAAGGGCTCTAGGCGCTAGGGCTGCAGTTGTTGCGGCCCACGGGCTCCGTCTTTGCAGCGCACGGGCTTAGTTGCTCTGCAGCATGTGGAATCTTTCCGGACCATGGATCGAACCTTTGTCCCCTGCATTGGCAGGCAGATTCTGATCCATCGTGTCACCAGAGAAGTCCCTAAATTGGCTTATTTGTTTTCTTAGTGAGCTATAGGAGTTCATTATATGTCTTGCATACCAGTCCCTTATCAGATAAATATTTTACGAATGTTTTGTCTAATAACTTGACAAAGTCTATAACTTTGTCTTAAAAATGTCTTTTGAAGAGATGTTTGTAAATCTTCCAGTCCATTTATTTTAAATGACATTTTAAAAATAATTTTATTTATTTACTTTTGGCTTTTCTGGTGGCTCAGACAGTAAAGAATTTGCCTGCAATCCAGGAGAGCTGGGTTTGATCCCTGGGTCGGGAAGATCCCCGGGCGAAGGGCATGGCAACCCACGGCAGTATTCTTGCCTGGAGAATTCCATAGACAGAGGAGCCTGGCGGGCTACAGTCCACGGGGTCGCAAAGAGTCGGACACAGCTGAGCGACTTTCACTTTGTACTGGGTCTTCACTGCTGCACGGGCTTTTCTCTAGCCGTGGCAAGCGGTGGCTGCTTCAGAGTTTTGGGATAGAGCTTCGCATTGCGGTAGCTTCTCTTGCTGTGGAGCATAGGCTCTAAGGCGCGTTGGCTTCAGTAGTTGTGGCACGTGGCTCTAGACACAGACTCAGTGGTTGCGGCACACCAGCTTAGTTGCTCCTTGGCATGTGAGATATTCTTGGATCAGGGATCGAACCCATGTCTCCTGCATTGGCAGGGGTATTCTTTACCACTCAACCACCAGGGAAGCCCCCAGTCCATTTATTTTATATCTCCATTTATTTGTCTTTGATTTCTTTCACTAACGCTCTGTGGTTTTCAGCATACATATCTTGTATATCTTTTTTTGGTGCTACCAGAGATGGTACGGTTTTTTAACTTCAGTTTCCAGTCGTTGGCTGTGCATTAGAAACACAGTTGATTTTGTTTTCCTCATATCCTATAACCCTGTGAAACTCACTCGTTGAAAGCAGGTTTTTTGAGGCTCCTTTGGGATTGTCTGTGGACTGTTAAACGTTGTCTATGAAGGGGGCAGTTGTGTTCTAACTTTGCAGGCTGCGTGCCTCTCCCTGGTCTTGCCTAGCAGCACTGCCTGCCTGCAACGGTGAGTCAGGGTGAGCAGACATCCTGGGCCTGAGGGGAAAGCCTTCAGTCTTGCTCTAAGTAAGCATGGTGTTGGCTGTGCATTCTTCACAGACACCCTTCTATCAGGTTAAGGAAGTTCTCTTCCATTTCTAGCTTGCTGAGTCTTATCCTGAATGAATCTTTAATTTTGTCGGAGGCGGCAGAGGTGTAATGGCAGCCTCCCCCAACCTCAGGGGCGTCAGACTGTGTTTGAGGATCTCAGAGGGCAGCCCTGTTGTGCTCAATTCAGTGCAGCTCCCTCAGGGAGGAGAGGAGGATGTGTGGGGCCTGGACCTCCCGTGCAGTTTCCTGCCCTGCTTCCCCTCCTCAGGGTGGCTTATGTTGCTCTGGAGCAGCCTGGGGTCGCCCCATCTGGCAGGCAGTCACCGACCGCCCCCTCGGCCTCTGACCCTGCTCCCCAGGGGGTTCTCATCTTGGGGTCCAAGGCCAGCCTGTGTCTACCCCAGTCCTTGCTGTGTCCTGCTCCCTGAACACACCCTGCCTAGGCAACGCCACCTGCTGGCAACTTTCTGTCTGTGAATCTGCCAGCCCTGGCCATCCCTGCCCTAAGGTGCCCAGAGCCTGCCCGCTAACATCTGGTCACGTCACCTTTTATGTCAACGTGTGTAATGTTTCAAGTCTGTTGAGAAGGCTTGAGGAATGTGTTTGGGGGAACCGCCTACCCCACCCAGCTGACCTCACTACTCAGCAAGCCAGGCTCCCCCGTCCTTCACTATCTCTTGGAGTTTGCTGAGATTCATGTCCACTGAGTCGGTGATGCTGTCTAACCATCCTCTACCACCCCTTTCTCATTTGACCCTCAATCTTTCCCAGCATCAGGGTCTTTTCAAATGAGTCAGTTCTTCGCATCAGGTGGCCAAAGTATTGGAGCTTCAGCTTCAGCATCAGTCCTTCCAATGAATATTCAAGATTGATTTCCTTTAGGATCGACTGATTTGATCTCCTTGCGGTCCAAGGGACTCTCAAGAGTCTTTTCCCACACCACAGTTCGAAAGCATCAATTCTTTATGGTCCTTCTTTATGATCCGACTCTCACATCCATACATGACTATTGGAAAAACCATTGCTTTGACTATCCAGACTTTTGTCAGCAAAGTGATGTCTCTGCTTTTTAATACATTGTCTGGGTTTGTCATAGCTTTCCTTCCAAGGAGCAAGCATCTTAATTTCATGGCTGCTATCACCATCCGCAGTGATTTTGGAGCCCAAGAAAATAAAATCTGTCACTGCTTCCACTTTTTCCCCATCTGTTTGCCATGAAGTGATGGGACCGGATGCCATGATCTTATTTTTTTAATGATGAGTTCAAGCCAGCTTTTTCACTCTCCTTTCTTTCTTTCGGGAAAATCCCCTGGAGGAGGAAATGGCAACCCACTCCAGTACTCTTGCCAGAGAAATCCCATGGACAGAGGAGCCTAGAGGGCTACAGTCCATGGGGTCGCAAGAGTCGGACACAACTACACAACTAAACAACAACAATCTGACCCCTGAAGTCAACCCAAATGGGGTGCCTCCCTTGCCCACAGAGCAGACTCCCCTTCTTTTCTTGTGTAAAAGGTATTTGTTTTCTCATCAGCCTCCCCCACCAGCAGGTAGGGCATGTGGGTCTGGATCCTCTTTCTCTGCAGCAGGTAACAGAGAGCCCCCCAGGCCTCACGCCGGCCCCCTCTCCTCCCCAGGCCGAGCTGATGAGCAGCCTCATCGAGTACTGCATCGAGCTGAGCCAGGCTGCAGAGCCCGCCGCCTCTCAGGAGGCTGGCCCCACCTCGGCCTCTGGCTCCTCACCACCCCCTCACCAGCGCCCCCAGCTGCGGAGGCAGGGCAGCGTGGTGTGCAACCGCATCCAACATCTCTCCACCATCGACTACGTGGAGGAGGGTGAGTGACCACCTCGTGCTGTGCACACACCCCTACATGTATGCACACAGACCTACACGTGTGTACATGCACACCACGGGGAGCTCCGGAGGTGGGGAGCAGTTCCGGATGCAACGAGTTAGCCTCCAGCCAGCAGGACCTGGAGTTTGATGGGGAGTTGGAGGCCTCCCTCTGGGGCCCCAGCAGTAAGAGCCCCTCACTGCTGTGTCCACAGGCATATCCAGACGTGAAAAACTAGAAACTACTAGTGTCTGATACTAAAGGTGTGGGTATAGGAAGGGTGGATACACACCCTGTGGAATCAGTGCAGCTGGTAAAGATGACATAGGTACCCTAATCACGCTTTCCCTGTTGGCTCAGTGGTAAAGAATCTGCCTGCAATGCAAGAGATGCAGTTTTGATCCCTGAGTCGGGAAGATCCCCTATAGAAGAGAATGACAACCCATTTCAGCATTCTTGCCTGGAGAATCCCATGGACAAAGGAACCTGGCGGGTTACCATCCATAGGGTCGCAAAGAGTCAGACACGACTGAGCGACTAACACACACACACACACACATGATCTGCAGTTGATTAAACTGGTGGATGAGACGGAACCACAGGTCTATGAAGGGCCAGCTAGAAGTTTTACTTGGATTTTTGCCTGCACAGAGGGTTGGCATCTCAATCCACCTGTTGTCTAAGGGCCAACTGTATTTGTGGTTCATCAGCTACTATAAACAGCATGTCTTACCTGGTAGCCAAATCCTTACCTGGAATCTATAACTGTTTCCTCAAGATAAATTCCTAGAAATGGGGTTGTCAGGTCAAAGTGTGCGCCCACTGTAGCCGCCCCAGGAGAGAAGGAGGCACCTGCCTCTCCATCCTCACCCATGACAGCTATTATCATCCTGAGGGCAGCGAGCTTGTCAGAGTTGGTGTTCGGATGCTGGTGAAATGGGGTCGTTTTTACATGCTTGATCACATACAGTTTCTTCATGCATTACCATTTATTTCTGTTGCCTATTTTTCTTCTGTCACTTGGTTTTTTTAATTAACGTATTATTTTAATATGGTATGTTTGTTAGAATTAATGAACCGACATGATGCAGTAAATTAACTAAAGTCTTTAGTTTTAATCTTACCTAACACCCTTTCTCAGGCGCGAGGTCCCATCCAGAGCACCACACTTCATGTGGTTGTCCTGTCTCCTTAGGCCCCTCTTGGCTGTGACAAGTTTCTCAGACCTTCCTGGTTTTTTGATGACCTTGAAGTCTTGAGGAGTACTGGTCAGGCATATTGTAGGATGCCCCTTGACTGGAATCTCTCTTCTGTTCTTCTCATTATTAGACAGAGTTAAGGGTTTGGGGGAGGAAGATCACAGAAGTAACGTGCCATTTTTACCACATCATATCAAAGGTGCATTATCAATATGATTTGTGACTTTTGATGTTGACCTTGATCACCTGGCTTGAAATTTTTAACCTTTAAGAAGTCTTTTTAGGGACTTTCCTGGCAGTCCACTGGTTAGGATTCCAGGCTTCTACTGCCAGGTCCAATCCCAGGTTGGGGAACTAAAATTTCACAAGTGCCACCCTCTCCCCCCTCCCCCAGAAAAAGTCTATTTATCTCATCGAGGATCATTTTCAGGCAGTGGTATGTATTATAGGTATTTTGTGACTTTGGTCTGTTCTTTTTTCTTCTTTTTTGTAATTGAATTATGTGTGTGCTCAGTCATGTCTGACTCTTTGCAACCCCATGGACTATACCCCTCCAGGCTTCTCTGTCCATGGAATTTTCCAGGCAGGAATACTGGAGCGGGCTGCCCTTTCCTGCCCCAGAACTGAATCGCAGTTGACATATTATATATTGGTGTATATAGTGATTTTGATGTAGTGATTCAATAGTTTTATATGTTACGAAGTGATCCTCCTAAGTCTGGTTATCATCTGTCACCATACAGAGTTATTATAGTATTACTGACCATATTCCTTATGCTACGTATGACATCCCTGTGAGTTCTTCTTTAGCTGGACGTTTGTACACCTCTCCAGTCTCCTTTCGAACAGGTTTAGACACCACAGCAGGCCCAGCATCAAATGGAAACCCTGGTGACCTGACTTAGGAGACTGCCCAACCCCCCCCCCATCCTGTCACTATGCGAGGGGTGGGGGTGGGGCTGAGGCTCACGAAGCTGGTGGGAGTGAAGAGGGGAGCTCAGCCTGAACAGGCTCCCCGGGGGAGCCCCCTCCTCAGTGTGTCCCTCTTGTTCCCCCCAACAGGTGAGACGATCAAGCGGGTGAAACCAAAACGCAGCACATCCTTCTTCAGCCGGCAGCTCTCCCTGGGCCAGGGGAGCTACACCGTGGTGCGGCCTGCCGACAGCCTGGAGCAGGGCTGAGGTCCGCCATGCAGGCAGGAGGGCCCGGGGGCATCGTGCTGCCTGAAGGCGAATGCCGGGAGGGAGGGCGGCCTCCGCGTGTGGACAAGTCACTTCTGTGCCGGGCTGGGGTGCGCAGAGCTGGCTGGAGGCTGCCGCAGGCTCCCTCTTGCAGCCTGCTTGCCGTCCCCTGGACTCCGGGCTCCGCTGCTGTCTCAGAACCAATCTGACCAGGCCCTGGCCACCCGCTCCCACCCAGGGACTCGCCTTTGTGCCCCTCTCAAGACAGAGTATCCCCCGCTCTGAAGTCCCCCTGGTGGCAGGTGGCTGAGCAGTAGGGCTCAGGACACTCCAGAGGAGCGTGTGTGTCTTTGGTTTTTTCCCTGGACGTTGGTGACCACATCCCCACATTCCAGCTCTTGTGGCCAGGCTGGGACATGGCCTTGTGAGGCGAGGGTAGGGGGCCTCCACAGACAGTGAGGCCCCCACCGAGCCCTCTCCAGCTGGATGGAACTGGAGGGTCCCCTGTGCCCCTCCCTCTGGTCTCCCTTGTGAGCAGGAGACTCTGACCAGAAGGGAAGTGTGCTTGCTGATCTTTGGTGATGTCACTGTGCTGGGAGGTGGCTGCCCTGTGGACCCACCAGCCCGCGGGCCCACACTCCACCCCCGGAGGAGCTCCCAAACCCCCATGGGGCTTCCAGTTTCAGTTTTGATCTTTTTTTGATCTGCGTTGGTTCCATGAAGCCTGCGGACTCAGGCCACTCACAAGGGTGCCCCCGCCATCTCGGAGCTGCTGGCGCTCCTTCCAGGATGGTGCTGAGGTTTCATCCAGCCCTAGGCCCATGCGTGGGAAGTCCCTGGCCAGGAGGGCTCTCTTCTTTCTCGGGGACCTTGTAGGGAGCTGGATGTGGCCTCGTTGGGGCTCTTCCCATGGCCTCCTGCCTCCTCGCAGAAGAGCTGGCCTCAGCCTTCGGCTCCTTCTTGGTGGTCACCCCTCCCACCCCCACCACCCCCACCACCAGGGGCACTTCTGGGGACTTTCCACAGGAAGGAGGCAGATCCAGCCCGACACAGGGTGTGCTTTGTCTTCCCTCCCCATGTGGGGAAGGGAATGTGAACCTCTTGTCTCCGGATGTCAGAGCCCACTCACCTCCTCTTCCTTTTGTTGGCTCTTGAACACTCCAGATGTTTCCAGGGGGGCTTGCCCTCCAGCAATAGGGACTTTGTTATCTGTCATAATGAATAGGTGTTTCAGGATTTCCGAATGTCCCAGCTAGAGGACATATCTCTCCTGGAGACCTCAGTGGCTCCCAGCCCCTCTGGCTCCCAGTCCTCGGTTGTCTGCTCCCACGAACTGTTTTGATGCCAGGTGAATTCTTATCTGATAGATTGAGGGGCCTGAGGGAGATGGATGTGGGTGTGTGTGTGTGTGTGTGTGTGTGTGTGTACACAGATTACTGTTTTGATTCTTCAGCCTCTTCTTCCTGTCTTCTGAGCATCCATTGTGCCTTAACTTTTTCTGGCTGCCCTTGTGGGACAAAGCAGTGTTTCACTAAGTGCCCTTTGAATATTCCTATCCTCTTGTATCATGTGACTTATTAAAATCAATTTCCAGCAAACTTTGTTATTGTTCTGTTGCTAAGTCGTGTACTGCAGCACTCCAGGCTTCCCTGTCCTTCACTGTCTCCCGGAGTTTGCTCAGACTCGTGTCCATTGAGCTGGTGATGCCATCCAACCATCTCATCATGTGATTTACTACTAATAAAATCCATTTCCAGCAAACTTTGGGGTGGTTTATGTTATAAAATAATGAAGAGTGTTTTAATTACAGCCTGGGAATCGATTATACGCTGCATATTTGCTTTTTGTTAAATATGCATGAAGAAGGACTTCCCTGGCAGTCCAGTGGTTAAGACTCCATGCTCCCAATTCAGGGGGCACAGGTTCAATCCCTAGTTGGGGAACTAAGAGCTCAAGTGCTGCAAGGAAGATCAAAGATCCCACGTGCTGCAACTATTTCCTGGCGCAGCCAAATATTTTTTAAAATAAAAATTAAAATACTTGATAAAAAGTAAATAAAACAACCCCCAGGGGATTGCCTGGTGGTGCGGTGGGTAGGACTCACTGCTATCACTGCCGAGGCCCCAGGTTCAGTCCCTGGTGGAGAAATGAGGAAACCACAAGCCACGTGGCATGGCCAAAGAAATATAAATCAAACAACCCACATTCGTGATTTCAAGGTTCTCGACAGTCAGTCTGAACTGAGTCTCACCAAGCTGAGGTCTATGTCGGCAGGGCCACATTCCTTCTGGAAGCTCCAAGGGAGAATGAGTCTATTTCCTGGACTCAGTGGCCCCTTCCTCCATCCTCAAAGCCAGTGAAGGCCAGTAGGGTCCTCACAGCACTGCTCTCTGCCTTCTTTCTCCATGTTTCTCTCTGACTCTTCTGCCTTCCTCTTCCTCACGATTACGCTGGGCCAAGGCAGATAATACTGAATATTCAGATAGTCCTGAATATTCATTGGAGGGACTGCTGCTGAAGCTGAAGCTCCAATACTTTGGCCACCTGCTGCGAAGAGCTGACTCATTGGAAAAGACCCTGATGCTGGGAAAGACTGAAGGTGGGAGAAGGGGACGACAGAGGATGAGCTGGTTGGATGGCATCACTAACTAGATGGACATGAGTTTGAGCAAACTCCAGGAGTTGGTGATGGACAGGGAAGCCTGGCGTGCTGTGGTCCATGGAGTTGCAAAGAGTCAGACACGACTGAGCGACTGAACTGAACTGAAGGCGGATAATCCAGGATAATTTCCCTATTAAAGTCTACTGATTACCAATTTGAATTCCCTCCCCTTCGCCATGTAACCTAACATTCACAGGCTCCGGGTTAGGATGCAGACATCCTGGGGGTCCTTATTCTGTCTACCGCCCCATCCTTCCTGCCACAGCACCCCACCCACGGCTTTGTGCTGCATGCCGCAATGGGTTTGCCAGTTCTCAGCGGGCTCTGACCAGGCCTCCCTATGCTGTCGCCAGGGGAGCTGGAGCGGCTGCCTGTAGGTTGCTGCTCCGGCTGTGGCCAGCAGGGGGCAGTTGAGCCCGCCCTTTCCTCTCTAGCTCAGCGGCAAAGGCGGAGCTCGCATTTCCTGCCCGGACCTACGCAGCGAGGAACCCAGAGCAGCTCTGCGGTCCTCCGTCTGGCGCTGCGTGCCTGCCGCTAGGGGCCCCCTGGCTGCTGACCGCCGCCACCTTCCTCTGGTCCATGATCAGGGGTTCTGGGCCTCCAAGAGCACCAAATACAGGGTTTCTCCCTGAGGTCCCCAGTTGGTGTTCAGTTCAGTCGCTCACTCGTGTCCAACTCTTTGCGACCCCATGGACTGCAGCACGCCAGTCCTCCCTGTCCATCACTAACTCCCGGAGTTTACTCAAACTCATGTCCATTGAGTCAGTGACGCCATCCAACCATCTCATCCTCTGTCGTCCCCTTCTCCCGCCTTCAATCTTTCACAGCATCACGGCCTTTTCAAATGAGTCAGCTCTTCGCATCAGGTGGCCAAAGTATTGGAGTTTCAGCTTCAACATCAGTCCTTCCAATGAACACTCAGGACTGATCTTCTTAAGGATGGACTGGTTGGATCTCCCTGCAGTCCAAGGGACTCTCAAGAGTCTTCTTCTCCAACACCACAGTTCAAAAGCATCAATTCTTCAGCACTCAGCCTTCTTTATGGTCCAGCTCTCACATCCATACATGACTACTGGAAAAACCATAGCCTTGACTAGATGGGCCTTTGTTGGCAGAGTAATGTCTCTGCTTCTTAATATGCTGTCTAGGTTGGCGAGGGACCACATTTTTCAAAGATCAGGACCTACATCCCAAGAACAGATTCTGCTTTGAGGTTGTGTGTGTGTGTGTGTGTGTGTGTGTGTGTGTGTGTGTGTGTGTGTGTGTGTGTGTGCGCGCGTGATGAAACAGATTCTGCTGTGGGATTTTGTGTGTGTGTGTGTGTGTGATGAAAACATTCTGCTTTGGGATTATATGTGTGTGTGTGTGTGATGAAAACAGATTCTGCTTTGGGAGTGTGTGTGTGTGTGTTTGTGTGTAAGAAAACTGAGTCAAAATATTTTAAAACCAGGGAATCCAGGAAGTGGGGTGAGCACACCCTGGGGCTGCTCACGTCCTGTCCTGCTCCAGCCTCGCACAGGAGCTGACTGTCCCAAGCCCCAGCCCTCCCCCGATTCCACTTCCTGGCAGTCCCGCCCGTCTCTCAGCACCTCCCTTCCCCCACCTGTACTGCACCCTCAGCTATTCTGAGCTACTTGTCATAGGTATAATTTGCAAGCAGGAGAATAATAATAGCTTCAGCTCTTCCCAGGACTTCTGTGTCCCCTGCCCCCTTTGACCTTGGCGTTTGGGGAAGAGGGGGAAGTGGTGACAGCTGACTGTCTGGGTCAGTAAACACAGGCCTCCTTCCCAGCATCAAGGTCAGCAGTCTCCAGGGGCAGATGGACCACTTGGAGGGGTTCCTCTGCCCAGAGAAGCCCCAGCACCACACACACCAACCCCCCTGCCCCGGATGTCACTTGGGCAGCCAAAGGGAGTTGGAACAGAAAAGTCTCCTTCAGAGGGTCAAGGAGAATCTGAACAACCAGTGCTCCAGCGAGGTCACTGTAGGGGAGACAGACTGAGGCCTCAAGACAGTCCCGTCCACAGGGACGCAGCATAAGCGAGCTCTGGCAGTGTGGGCTACAGGTGGGCCTGGGAGAGGGAGAGAGGGGCTGTGCAGACCCAGACATGGAGGTGGTAGGTGTCAGCACCACCCAGCCCCTCATCCACAGGTTGATGCCTGGTGGGTGGGATTTGGCGTGAGGCTGGCAAGGTGGACACAGGCAAAAGGGTGGATGGAGCCTACAAAAGCTGGGACTTACTTAGTCTTGTCAACTAAAAATGATGCACAACTTGGGAGCTGCGAGTTAAGTTTCATTTGGGGCAAAATGAGGACTGCAGCCCGGGAGGCAGCACCTCAGACAGCTCTGAGAGACTGTTCCAAAGAGGCAGTGGGGGAAGGTCAAAATGTAAGATTTGGTGAAGGGGGAGTTCCATGCAATCAAGCACTTACAAGAGGTTTTCTGCTAGTCACGAGCATCTGATGTCATCATGAAGGGATTTAATGCTTTTCTAGATAGGAGGAGATGCAGGATTGAGATCATGAAATCAGTTCCTGAAAATATCCAGTTATCTAAAGACCTGCCCTACCAGAGTAAGGAGTGCCTCACTCCACCCGGAATGCCCTCAGGGGGTGTTGAAGGTCAACAGCACAGGATTCAGTCTCCACAGAGGCAGATGGCAAATGCCCTTGTTGTTCAGTCGCTGGCAAGGCTCTTGGCAAGTGCCAATTTGTAGTTGACAGTCTGCAACAGGGGGGCTGGCGAGGAGGTCTGGAACCCACTAGTGGGGCAACAATTGTCAAGGGGGGCAAGACTTGTGGGACCAGGTCCCGCATTCCACAGGCCTTCCCTCTGCTGGGGGTGAGGACACAAGGGCTCAGGGTGGGGTGGAGGGGACAACTGAATCTGGTCAGCACTTAGGGGCAGGGCTTCAGGACACCAGGACCCTGAACCTGTAAAGGAGCTGGCAGGAGAAGGGCAGAGAGAGCTCCAGGCAGGAGGCCAGCGTGGGCAAGGCTCGGATGGGGGGGGGGAGGGGTAGGTGGGCTGGGGCACCAAGGGCCTGATGCCCTTTACGTGGCAGGGAGTCCCAAACATCCGGATGCAGGAAACACATCGACAAAGTTATTTCCTGGAGGCACAGCCTGAGGCCCAAGGCCTGGCCTTAGGAACAGGGGGGTGCTCCTGGTTGGAGCTGCCTGGCAGTGGCCAGGAAAGGGCTTTGGGAACCCAGAACCTATATGCCTTAGGACCCCCAGAGGAGACGTGGGTCACACGTGTGAGAAGCCCTCTCCTAACTTAGCATCCCCTCCTTGCTTCCCTCCCACTTTTTGACACACATGGATCCAAAAAATGAGGGTGAACTGTAGGTGGGCTGGCCCATCTCCTCCTCTGCATTATACACCAGGGTCTGGGAGTATTCACCCCTGACACCTTCTCCCTGGAATGCCTCCCACCAGCACTGGCCGAGAGAGGCCCCCCTGGTTCCCTTAGCCGCCCAAAAAGTGAAAGTGAAAGTCGCTCAGTCGTGTCCAACTCTTTGTGACCCCATGGACTGTAGCCTGCCAGGCTCCTCGGTCCATGGCCAGAATACTGGAGTGCGTAGCCATTCCCTTCTCCAGGTGATCTTCCCAACCCAGGGATCGAACCAGGTCTCCCACATTGCAGGCAGATTCTTTACCAGCTGAGCCACCACGGAAGCCATAAAAAATGGACTTGCCTGCTGAATCACTTCAGTCACGTCCAATGCCTCCCGGGGATCTTCCAGACCCTGGGATCGAACCTGTCTCTCTTATGTCTCCTGCATTAGCAGGCGGGTTACCACTAGTACCACCTGGGAGGCCCGGCTGGAGCTGCCCAGCAGTAACCAGGACCACCCTTCATGTGAACTGCTGGGCCGGGGGCCACAGGGAGCAACCCCTCTCCTTTCTCCTCCTCTCAAGACCTGGGAGTCCAGGGCTGGACAGGCCCCGAGAGCTGGACCTGTAATTGAGTTTGCGGGCCTGCTGCTGACCTGGGAACTCATTTCCTTCCTTCCATCCGTCCAGAAACATGACAAATATTTACTGAGAGCCTCACAGTGGACAGCGAACTTTTGTTGTTCAGTTGCTAAGTCGTACTTGACTCCTTGCAACCTCATGGTCTGCAGCCCGCCAGGCTTCCCTGTCCTTCACGATCTCCCAGAGTTTGTTCAAATTCATGTCCGTTGAGTCGGTGATGCCATCCAACCACCTCCTCCTTTTGTAAAGTGACCTTTACAAAACATAATTGTTAGGGACTTCCCTGTCAGTCCAGTAGTTAAGACTCTGTGCTTTCACTGCAGGGGACACAGGTTCAATCCCTGGTCAGGGAAGTAAGATTCTGCATGCTGAGTGACAAAATAACAAAACCAAACCAACCAACGCAAATTGTTTGGTCAGCACATTCCTGGAGGTCTGTTCCATGCCAGGGCCATTTCAGAGACTGCCGGGCCCAGTGGAGGACAAAACAGAGAGAAACCCCTCCCTTGAGGAGCTCAGGTCCCAGTGGGGTGGAGTAGAGTAGGGTGAAGGTGTTAGTCGCTCAGTCATGTCCAACTCTTTGCTACCCCATAGACTGTACCTCTGTCCATGGGATTCTCCAGGCAAGAATACTAGAGTGGGTTGCCATTCCCTTCTCCAGGGCATCTTCCCCACCCAGGGATGGAATTCAGGTCTTCTGCATTACAGGCAGATTCTTTACCATCTGAGCCACAAGGGAAGGGGTAGGGTGGTGGGGAATCAATGAGAAGGTGACCCCAGCAGAAGCCAGGAGGAACTGAGTGTAGACTGGGCCAGGTGACCACTGGGTGAAGTGCTTTCAGGCAGGACAGTATTCATCAGAATTCTGAAGTGAGAACAGGAAGGCGTGCTGTGAATGTGTGAGGGCCTGCCAGGGTCATGCTGCAAGGGGGTGTGGGGAGCAGGCTGGAGCCCTGGCTGAGGCCCCGTTTCCTGCCAGGGCAGGAGAGGCCAGGGGGGGCCGGGCAGGGAGTTCCCAGTTGTGGTTCCTGCAGGCCAGGGCAGGAAGGGCTCTGGGCCAGCACGCGGTGACTGTGCAGTTCCTCACTCAGGCCCTGGAACCAGGGGCCTCAGGGCTCAGAGGGAAAAGGCCCCAGCCGCGGGTCTCTTGTGAGTGGTGAGCCCAAGGTGACCCAGGAGGCCATAGCTCTGGAACTGGACCTGTGGGGGGTAGGGGGCCAGGTTCTGGCACATTCTCTAGTGGCTGCAGCAATACTGCCATCTTTTTCCCCATCCTGAACCTGAAGTACCACCCCTTTCTCACCCCTCTCCTCCTTTTTTGGCCACACTTCACCCCTTACAGGATCTTGGTTCCCTGAGCAGAGATGGCACTTGTTACCCCTGCAGTGGAAGTGAGGAGTTCTAACCACTGGACCACCAGGGAGGTCCCTCACTCCTCATCTTCTGTCTGCTGGGTCCTTCCTCTGGCTCGTGTGTACGTTTGTTAACAATCCAGCTGACCTGGCTGCAGAACAAGTCGGGGAGGTGACCCTGGCTGTGAGAAAAGACTTGGAGCCTGGACTTTGACCCTGAAATCCTGGGCAACACCGGTTGCCCAAGGGGTCCTTCCTAACCTCCTTTCCCCTCCAACCAAGAGCTCCTAAGTTGGCTGGCCAGAAGCAGCAGGCTTCAGCCACCCACCCGGGTGTGGTGGACCCATCACTACCCAGCCCCACCCAGGGATCCAAGGTCATCTTGTTTACGGCTGTTTCCTGGAACAGCTTGTTTTGATCTACAGAAATCTGCTGACACACTGGCTGCCTTGCCCCTCCTCCTCTGTCAGGATGGAAGTATTTTTAGCCTCATTTGCAGAGAAAGAGGCAGAACCCAAGTGCCACATTTGTCCACCTTACTGTAAGCACTGCCTTAACCCCTTAAGGCAGGACAAAGAGGTCCCTGTGCGGTTTTCTACCCTCATCTGAGCTCCAACACGTCACATATCCCATTTCCAAAGAAAACCAGCTGTGGAGAAGTCCATGGTCAGAAGAAACTGAAACCAGGCCCCACCGCAGCTGTCGTTTTCTCCTTGAAAATGGAGCTGGGCTCCTCCAGATAAAAGGGCACAAAGGAGGGCGTTAGTTACTTTTGTGCTGGACTCCTCAGATTTGTAGGATCCCAATGCTTTCTGTGTTGCTACTTCCATGTACTCCTGCTCTCCTGAAAAATAAAATCTAAGATAGTTTGGTTCTGGAATTTGGGAATACGTGTGAATAAGAAAGGTTATTAGACCAGGTAGAGAGCAGCACCCAGAGAAGGGCATGGCAACCCACTCCAGTATTCTCGCCTGGAGAATTTCATGGACAAAGAAGCCTGGCAGGCTACAGTCCACGGGGTCACAAAGAGTAGGACACGACTAAGAGACTAACACACAGAAAGCAGCAAGCTGAGACATCAAGCAGACACACAGCAGTGACTACATCCTCTCAGGCACCTTGTAGATAAATATAGAGCTGAGCACACAGCCCGGTACTGTGACTCAGCAGAGAAGGTACTTGCTTGGTATTACACATCTCTCAGCCTTTCTAGAACATTCTGACATGCAATTCCCTTTTTCCACACTGTTCTTTCAGGTCAAGTCTCTCCAACCCACCCCTGGAAATGTCAGGACAAGACAGATGAGCCAGGCCTTGGGGAAAAGTGAGCTTCCATAATCTTTCCCTGGCTGGAGAAAGCAGCTGAGCTGCCCTGTGAACAAGCCTGGGCTTGTCACATAGTCAGCCTTCTGGGACGATGGTCACATGAGTGACAACAGTTTTCTGAGAACCAGGAAAGCCCCCACCTAGCAGCTGGCAGATGCCATCTTGCAGAGGCTGAGGGAAAAAACCTCCTTCCCCAGTTTCCCCCTTGTTGCCAAGGGAGCCTGTTGTCATAGGCGGGTTGGTTTGGGGTGTAGGTGGTTATCCTGGGAGAACACTTCCTGGCTGGAGTTGGTCCAAGAGGCCCTTCTCAGTTCTAGTAACTCCTGACCACTGTCCTTCCTTCCCATGCGGCAGAGGCCTAGGGCTGAGGAGGCCCCGTGGGGGTCTGGGGCTGCGACTTCTCCTTACTCTGGCCCCTACACGGGCAAAGGAGATGCCAGCAACCCTTTCCAAATGCTCACCAGTCCCGCAGGCGCTGCCAGGCCTCGGTGGAGGGGACAGGAGCTCAAAGGGTTGCTTTTGCTTCCACTTTGGGAGAGCCACATTGAGGGCCTGCTCCCCGTAGGCAGTCACCGGTAAGTGCCCCCCAGCAATCATCAGGCGGACTCCCTGAGGCCCATCACAGGTTGTAAAGTGGCCTGGACAAACTAGTTCCCCTCGCACCCCAAATCGTTTTCCTCAGCTCCCAACCCCAAAGGAAAGAGGGTTAAGTATCTATATCCTTTTAGTCTTGTTGCCATGCAATTACACGTTTTGTTTTCTGCACAAACAAGGTCTTGCTTTTCATTACCTCACAACTACCTTTTCCCAGTTAATAGAGAATGAATAATCACAAAGTACTCTAACCCAACAGGCACAACTTTTCTGATTAAATACTTCAAGCCTCCAGGCCCCCGGTAACAGAATAACAAAGCGATGACACACGCCCCTCAAGCTACCAAGCAGCAACATGGGGGCTTAACTTTTTAATCAACTTTTTAAAAATCACAGCAAGGTTTCTTAACCAGAGACACTGAGCACAGCTTCGGTGCGGTTCTCTAAGAGCCGCCCAAGTACAGACGTGCTCACGGTCCACGACCCCCGCAGGCGGAGCCCTGGCTCCAGCCCGGCGGGCCGCGGGCCGCCCCTCCCCCGCCCCGCTCCCACCCGCAGGCCTCAGCGCTGACGTCACCGGCGCTTACAAGGCCCAGCCGACGCCCGGGGAGTCACGCGCTGCCGCTCCACCCCCACCCCCCCCCGCCAGGGAGTGATGCGCCCTCTGCAGAGATCCCTCCGCCGCCGCCGCCTGGAATTTTCCAGACGCTCTGCCGGCGCTGCTTTCGGGCTTCTGCTGGGCGGGGGTGACCTGAGGCGACCCTCAGCAGTTCTCTTCGCTTACAGAGAGCAACCCCAACCCGCCTCTTCCCCTCCCCATCCGCACCCCCCTCAAAGAACGGGGAGCCTTCCCACCCTCGGCTCCATTACCGGCTGGAAAGGGGATTTCTCTCCCCACCCCCGTCGGAATCCGCCTCCCTCCAAAGTGACCTTGAGATCTGCCGTCGATCTCAGGAAGCACTTGCTTAGAGGAGTGGGGATAATCGGGGAATTCGAGACCTGGACACCCGGGAGACTGGGAGCCGCCCCGAGTCGTCTACTTGGCCAGGGTCGGGGATGGACTTTTTTTCCGGTGGCAGTGGAGGAATCGTCCCGTTGAGCAGTGCCCCAGTGACGCGGCCCAGGGCTATAAAAGCAAAAGTTGTGGCCTGTCCAGCAGGAGTTAGCGACAGGGAGGGCCGGGGCGCTGGGCGTAGTTGTGGAGGGCGGAGTTGGCTAGTTTAGGGTCTTAGGAGACAGATGAGAGAGATGGCAGAGTTAGATGAGGCTGGGGAACTTCGGGTGCCAAGAGAAGGAAGGTTAACAGGGGGACTAGAGCTTGGGGAAATTGTGCTGGGGAGAGCTGTATTGAGAGGGCCCGCAGTAACCCAGGGAGAGGATGACACCCCAGGCCTGGCTGTCGCAGCTGTCTGCTGGAGAAGGGGAACTTGACCTTTGGGTTGGCACTGCTCCTGCGTAGGCTGAGCGGGCCCGCAGTGCCCTGGTTTGTGTAGGAGGAGGAAGGCAGAGACGGGGAGAGGTGGAGGAGGTTGAGGGTCTTGCCTCCCTTGCTGGAGGCGAAATTAGTCAGTCGATGCTTTGAAAAGGAGCTGGAAGGCAGGCGGTGGGGTGCAGGTGGGCAGGGAGGGCAGAACTTGAACTTGTCAATGCCAGCAGCCCTCTTTTTTTCCAGACAAAGGGTTGTGAGTCCGCCTGGGGATGAGGCCTCGTGTGGTGGAAGCTGCACTTAGCTTCGCGGGGCTGACAGCTCTGGCCCAGGGTGGTATGTAAGTCTGGCTCGGCCCGGGACAGGGTCCAGCCAGGCCCAGCCTGGTGAAACTCAGGTCTGGGTGTGAGGGTGGTCTAGGGAGTGAGTAAGGAGGTAAGGTTCCGGTCCAAGCAGCTACTGGTGTGCCTGGCAGGCGGGGGCTGTAGGCGGACAAAATTGACCCTCGCTTTATTTTCCAGGTGGCAGTGCTCCCCTTTGGACTTTTCCTCTAGGTTCCGCGCTAACCTCTTCTGTGAGCTCACTCTGCCCCCCCCCTCCCCTTCACTCTCTCGAGGTTACCCATTCACTTAAAACATTGCTTCTGGTAATCTGGTAAGCCGGGAAAGGTGTTGCCATCGGAGTCGGTATCTTGGTAATCCTGAAGAGGAGAGGCGGCCCCTGCTGAGACTCTGGGTGGGCGGGGTGGTGTTGCTTGCTAGTGGAGAGGGTGGGGATTGAATGCACCCATGGGTGAGCCCGCAGCGACGATACCATCTAAAAGCTACGCAAATGCCTCATAGACGGTGGTTTGTTACTGTAGTGTTCATCATGGCGATCTGATGGCACCAGGAGAAATGGAGCCCTTGGCCAGTGTGAGTCGTAGCGGTGCAGGAGGGGAGACCCTGGAGGAAAGAGCCCGCCTAAATTGCTGTCTGCAGAGTGAATTTCCAGAGGCTTAGGAGGAAGTTCTCCAGTGGCATGTTTCCAGGCCTTGCTCAGGAAGCCCTGTATTCAGGCCAACCTTTAAGGTTTTCATGAGCTTATGAGGGGGCAGTCTTAAAAGGCCAAAGCAGATGGATCGGGGGCCCTCAGCAGATGTGTTGCTTTGAGTGTTTGATCCGAGAGCAACGATCTCTGGGCACGTGAATGTCAGCAGGCACGTCTCCTGGGTTGGAGGTTTCAGATGCTGCCATCTTCTAAATTGAGTCTCCTGTCACACTAGTGTGCTACGAACCTTGCTTCCAGAAGACTCTTAAGCTGTAGAACATTTTTAACGCTGATGCCACAACACAGATGATGCCTTGTAGATGGAGCTTGCAGATGGATTCCGGTGACCCTCATCTACCCGCCTACCTGCCTGTGCTTTTGTCGGAGGAATTCTTAGTGTGATATATAATGTGTGTGTTGGGAAAGTGTTGGAGATTGAAATGCATTAGGCAAATACTTAAATGAAGCCAACTGACTTAAATGAAGTCAACTGGCAAAGTGTGGGGTGGGGGGTGTCATTGTGCTGTACTAGGGTCTGGGAGGGTGCGAGATGGTCATGTCCCCATTGTGATAGAAATGGCAGGTTTAGTTTGGTCACTTCTGTTACCAGAAGGGAATAGTCGGGGTACCGCTAGTAATCTTCTGTTCATCTTGCCGTATATGCTTCTTAGCTTATATCTTGATTAGATTATCTTAGATTAGATATCTTAGCTTATATCTTGATTAGATTTCAGAGTAATTTTAGTGTTCAGATGGGAGGGCCCTTAGGTGAGGGGTTGGGGGGTAGGAAACAGCCTGATGCTGGGAAGGGTAAGGTGAAGAAAAGGTTGTGATTAGGTGTGGGTTGTACAGGGTGGGAGTGGTAGGGAATGTGGGTTGAAGGGAATTCTCTGGAGAAAACATCAGTAGGCAGAGCTCTGGGGACTAGAGCTCAAAGGCAAAGAAAGTGCTAGTTAATAAGTACATTGTTAATGCTAGTTAAATTGTTACTTGAAAACTTTCTATAATGCTTAAACTGCTAAGTGTGGGGAAGGAAAAAAGCAAAATTGTTTTGCTTTGTTGCAAGAAGGGGAAGACTGAAAAGGCAACTTGAAACCTGGGTATCAGTCGCTTGAAAGATTGGTGTCAGAGACTTGCATCAGCAGATTAACATCTTTGACTGCTTTGCAAGCTTCTTAAGTGGTTTATCTGAAGGTGTGCAATGTTCAGGGAGCAGTTTCAGAAGAGACTTTCAATACCCGAATTGTGGGTTTTTTAAAGTATTTTGAGATTTTGGTACACACTTAAGATGCTTAGATGCCCTCTTCTGGGTTTGTAACATTTTTGTTCACTTGATATTTTGCAGTTGAAAGCTTGAGCAAAGTGAAAACACACTGATTTCTAAAGGAGTTTTGTGTGTTACTTGTTGCCTTATAAACATCTCTTCTTTGTGACGAGTAGTAACAGTCAGAGCTTTCTTCTCATTGTCACTGTAACAAGAAATTAATCGCGATCGCTCTAAGGACTGTAATATTGGGTAGCAAACCGTCTATGTATCCTTGCTGAGGTTCCAGTTAATAGTTCACTCTATCTTCAGTTTGAATGTTGGTGTTAAGTGAAGGAGTACTAGAGAGGAAACTTAACCAAAATCAGGTAGGGAAATAAGAGCAAAGGTGGGGGTGGGGAGTTTCTTTCCTAGATTATGGTATGTTTGTAAAAATTCAGGGAAACAACAATCCCAAGGTAATACCAGTGACTTTTTATCCTGTCCCTTTTCCCTTTGAATTTCGTTTTGAGAATTTTAAACCCGCAATACTTAATGACACGGAATTTTTCTGGGTTCTCTCTTTTTAATGTTTACAAATATGTTAACATGATAGTTCCATTCTTAACCTGTGACTTGGGCATGTGATACAGTTACTGTCATTGGAATTTGAAGAGTACTAGTCATGCGTGTATGGGGAAATACGTTTCGGTAAGCTGTTGTGAAATTGAAACTGTAAAAACAGGTGGAAAGGGTTCTTGTATGTTGCTCTGTATGGTAAGAACCAGTCCTGTTGCATCATGTATGTGACTACTAACACTTTTCTTCCCCTTTACAGCACCAATAAAGGTTTGAGTTCTAAACTCATTAGAATTGTTTGTATTGCTATATTTTTTCAACGCTGATCTTGTCTGTATATCATGAAGTGAAATGTACCTTCATACTATAGATTTAGGCCTAGATTGGCTAATATAGCTCCAGACTGAGGTCGTTGAGCGCAATGGGGTAACCTCAACAGAACTGGTAGGTCCTGAATGGCCTGCAACCTGGTAGGTGGGGATGGACTCTGCTCACTGGGAGTGTGTGATGGTTGTGCAAAATGTGGTGACAAACCATAAGCCAATGAAGGTCATTGTCAAGGTGGGGAAGTATTTCCTAACTTCTTGGAATTTTACCCAATTATATTTCCAAATGGTATTGTCAAAAAGGGGATCTCTCTTGATGACTAAGCAGCCAGTGGAAAGGACATGTAGTACATGTTTGACATACTTGTGGTCTTCGGGAGGCTGAAATGTGTCTGGGATTTGGGTTTAAGTACATACTTACATTTTACTAAAGAATTTGACTTTGACTTAGATTTTTTCTTTTTTTTGAGTGATTTTTTAAAAAAATTGGGGCTCCGTTGCATAAGTGCTGTGCTAAGCAATTTGGAATCCAGGGTGTGTGTTGTGACTGAGCTGACCCTGTGTCCTGGGTGGGGAGAGCCCAGCAGTGGTGCTGGGAGCTCATTTCTGTGCTGCTCTGTGTTCATTGGGGCCCTAAGGTTTTGCTTTACAGGAGATGAACTTGAAATAGAAACCACCACCAGCCTCTGCAAAGAAGGCTTTTGTGTCCAAGGGAGTGGGAAGGGGAAAGGAACAGGCTGTGCTGTGACCACAGGGAGGGGCTGGGAGAGCAGCTGGGTGCGGCCTCCACCCTCACGTGTTTGCTGCAGAGACTGGAATTAGGCACCCGCCTGTTCAGGGCTCACAGCCGTGTCAAGAGTGGGCACTGCTGTGCAGATTCAAGGATCTTGCCCCTGCTCAGTACCCTGTTCCTTGAGTTCCCGAGAACAATCTAGGCTTCCTTTCCTATCTTGCCCTTCTTGTTTTTGCTCAGTTCTCTTCTACCTGCCTTGCCTTTTTTTCAGAACTTATTTTTTCTTTTGTTTTTATTGATTGATTACCAAACTCAAGGGTAGCTGCTATATGAGTGCCTCTGGGTACTGTTACCTAGCGACTGGTGGGCTGATGAAGGGTTTCTCCACAGGGGTGTAAATGTTTGTCATCGGAAAGGGACCGTGAAGTGGGCCTGATGGTACAGGAACAGAGCAGGCAGCTGGAGGCTGTGCCCACGCCCTCCTGGCCTCTGCCTGTCCCAGGGCCCTGCCTGTTCTTTACCCTCCTCTGTTCACAGGTCGGGTGGGATAGGTCATAGGTATTGTTGATGGTGTTGGTGATCACTGCTGATCGGTTTGCATCCTCATACATAGAGCTGAATTCAGCCTTCCCTCTGAACGCTCAGAGGCAGTGGATGGGACAATGAAATTCAGTGAGTGGGTTGTGGCATTTAGGTAGGAAATGGAGATCTGGTGCAGCTAAAAGTAATGGGGTATAAAAATAGCACGAGGTGAATTTGGAAGTTCTTTCAAAAAGAAATAGCAGGAGAAGAAGTGTTGGTTGAGGTTCCTTTGTGGGCCCAGGCTGGGCACCTTGAGAACTGTGGAAATGGCCTGTGTTACAGAAGGGGTTCCTCACCCCCACTTCACTGTTGGCTGCCCTTGGTTTGCCTTACTGATTGTGGCCATGAAGGGCCTCCTTGAACCTCTTATGCCAGGGCTAACCTCTTTGTATACTTAATGTTAACCTCTGGCCTTGAGCAGTACTTGCTATTGTGCAATGCTGATATTAAATGAAATGCCAAGACAGGCTTTGGATATTTGTGGTAAGTTTTAACTGTTTTAACATGCAAAAATATACAGATGCAGTCTGGAAATGACAAGAGGAAGATAGCAAAATAACCAAAAATAAGCTGTGTTTAGGGAGTGTGGCCTTGACCTTCGTCTGGGTGAGGGCAGCCCCCTCCACCCCCTGGTCTCCCAAGTAGGACACCTTCTGCTGAAGGCTCTGCCTTCCAGGGCCCCTCAGCACTGCACCAACATCCTTTTCTTTTATTTTAAATAACTTAGTTCTCATGTTGTAAAAGGGGTTTATTGTAAAGTTTACAAATAAGAAAACTGATAAAAACAAAATCCTCAGTAATCTTATTGACAATTATTATTGGCATCTTTGCTTCTAGAGGTTTATTTTTTCCTATGCATAGGATATATGCCTTTTTACACAAAAGTGGAATTATACTGTAGATTCTGTTGTGCAACTCTTTTCACTTAGGCATCTTTGTGGTGACATAATGTTCATTGTGTGACTTTATCAATTTAAATATCTTCATTTAGACAACATGTAAGTTATTTTCCACTTTTTCTTAGCAATGCTGTGATGACCCTCCTTCTAGCTCAAACTTTATCGTATGTGATAGTATTTCTTTGGGATACATGAATATATTTCTACACATGAATGCCTTTGTCAGACTTCTTATGTCTAAGTTCGTTGCTAAATTGCCCTCCTGGGAGGGGTTTTGTAAATAGCATCCTCAATCTTGATATAAACCTTGCTGTCCTCACTTTTTCTCAAACGAGGTAGTTTCACACTAAAAACCTTTGCTCCCCTTTTGGATCCAGGCAGCTTTTTTTGTGTGTGAGCCCTGCTAGTGACACTGAACATCTGTGTGTTTCAACATCTGCAGTGTTGTATGTGCATCCATGTGTGACTTTCTACTTTGAAATGGCTCATTTTTCTATTGTTTTGTAAAAGCACTTACATATTAATAATGCTTCATTCTGTTTGATGCAAATATTTTTCCAGTTTGTAGATTGCCTTTTCATTTGATTTTCAATCATACAAAAGTTAACCGTTTTTCTGAGTCGGTCACTCTTCATGTGGTTTCTGTACTTGAGTTATGTTTAGATCTCTCCCAACCCCAAAATATGTAAGTATTAATCTCTGTTATTTTGTGACAATTGTATGGTTTCATTTTTTAACATTTAAACATTCAGTCCAACTGGAGTTTATTAGCAATTGGAGCTGGGTGTGTGTGTGTACACAAGGGGAGGCCTGGTGCCCGCCCAAAGCCCCTGGGCTTGCACCTTCCCTGTGGCCAGATGATGGAGTGGCAGAGAGTGCTGTCGGCTGGGAGACTTGTCACAACTGGACGGTTCACTGAAGATGTGAGGGGCAGGTGGCTGTTGTGTTAACTGAGCCCTACCGGCACCCCTAGGTGGGGGCGGTTCAGGTGCAGCAGACATGCGGGACATGCGGTTCTACTCCGGACTCGGAAGCTTTCTGACGGAGCAGTTTCTGAGCCTCTCAGGGCTTTTTTTTCCTCCTGTGTGAGGTGGGGTAATGGATGTCTGTATTTGACACATGGCCACTCCTCATTGAAAGCATATGGTGATTCCTTCGCCTCCTTCGTGACCAGCCTCAGGTCCAGCCTCTTCCTTCTGGTTCCCACTAGTTACCCACCTTCTCTGGGCCTTTCATGTAGTGTAATCCGTGTGCATGTTCTGGACTGTTCTAGTTTTCCACTTAAATCTGTTTCCATGCATATTTCCCTGTATCAGCAGAGTCTACAAATGTGTTGGAAGTGCTTTTTCTCAGGGGTATTAATTCTCCCACAGAAATCCCATGGAGGACTCTTCTAGAAGCCTGTGAGTGCTCTGAAACTGTGTTTTTCCATGGAAAGCATAAGCTTGCTGAAGGGGTTCATGACCTCAAGAAAATACCATGAAGGAACAGTTGCATTACTTTATCCTATTGTGCATATGCCATAAGACGTTGAGCCGGTTTCTTAAGTTGTAAACAGTGTTTTAACTATTTTCGGTTGTGCTAGTATGAGCATCTCTAAGTTTTGTGAAAATATGTAAATATGTATCGGTAGAAATATATATATATGTATATACATATCTGTTTTCTAGGGTGGCACAGCCTGGTCACTGAGCATGCATGATTTTCTAACTTTTGTCACAGACTCTCAGATACTCTCCAGATAGCTTACACTTCTCTTGTGAGAATATCCCATTTCCCTTCATAATTGCTAGCATCAGGTTTTTCTATTTTATTTATTGTTACGTTCTAAAAATTGAGTGATAAAATATACATAATATGAATTTCACCATCTTAGCCATTCTACTGTACAGTTCAATAGCGTTCAGATAATCTCCAGAACTTTCTCATTTGGCAAAAGTGAAACTCTGTACCCATTAAACTCATTCTCTTCTCTCTAACCCCGGGCAGCCACCATTCTGCTTTTCTGTTTCTATGAGTTTGAGAACTCTGGGTACCTCATATTAAGTGGAATCATACAATATTTGTGTTTTGTGACTTGCTTATTTTATGTAGCCTGATGTCCACTAGGTTCATCCATACTGTACCATATGTCAAGATTTTTTTCCTTTTTAGAGGAATATTCCATTGTATGTATGCATCACAACTTGTTTATCCATTGGACACATCTATTGAACATCTCATCCTTGAACATTGGGTTACTTCTACTTTTAAGTTGTGAATAATTCTGTTATGAACATGGGTGTACAAATGCCTTTTTGAGACACTGCTTTTAATTCTTTTGGATATATACCCAGAAGGGGTATTGTTGCCTCATAGGATATTGTGCTTTTAAATTTGGGAGAACTTTCATACTATCTTCTGTAGCAGCTGCACCATTTTATACTCCTATGGACAATTTACAAGGTTTCATATCCTCACCAACACTTGTTTTTTTAGTGTAGCCATCTTAATGGGTGTGAAGTGATATTTCATTGTGATTTTGATTTACACTTCCCTAATAGTGGTGTTGAGTATCTTTTCATATGCTGTTGGGCCAATTCTGTATCTTTGGAGAAATGTCTTTTCACGTTTGCCCATTTAAAAAAAAATGGTTTATTTGTTTTTTGTTGTTGATTTATGGGAGTTATTTACATATTCTGGATATTAACCCCTTATCAGATACATGGTTTGCAAACATGTTTTTCCATTCCATAGGTTGCCTTTTCACTGTTGATTGTGTCTTCTGATGCACAGAAGTTTCTAATTTTGATGTAATTCAATTTATCTGTTTTTACTTTTGTTACCTCTGCTTTTGGTGTCATGTCCAAGAAGCTGTTGCCATGTTGAATGTTATAAAGTATTTATTGCTACTTTATTTAAAAAGTACTTAAGTAGTTAGCCTGTATTTCTGTAATTACTGTTTAGTCTATTTTACCACTTGATTTATCATCTGTATTTTTTCTTTGACCATTTACCATATAAAATTTCTCTATTGATCTTTATGAAGATCATGAATTCCTCGTATAGTTGGGAAGGGAAGCTTTTGCCAGGGATTATCAAACTTACTCTCGTTTTTCCCTTTTATTGTTGTGCTTAGAAAGTATTATACAAAGACATTTTAAAGACTGATGTAACAAGGCTAATAATAACAACTAATAAGACTGTTGGGTTTCCTTCTGATTACTTTTTCTTTAGTAGCTAAACATGTATGTTCTCACACCTTACAGTAAGTGCTCTTCTCCATTTAAGGAGTTATGTAGCCAGCCTACTTGGTGTATCTAAACTAACTACACTGATAACGTTGAATTACCAGACTTCAAGTAAATACTGTCATCGCTCTTTTGTTCCAGGTCTGTCAATATTAGCTTCTTGTAATTATCTGCCTGAATCTACTTCTCAAATTTTTCGTCTCTAGTTTTTGTTGTTTCTAATCAAATGCTTTGGATTTTAATGACTTAGTGTTCATTATAAAATCTAGTAAGTGGAAGATAGGATACTCAAGGCAAAAATAGTCCTTCTCTTTGTTGGAACTTGAGCACACAGAACTGGGTTAATCTTTGGTTCAAGACATAAAACATGGCTGTCTTTCATTTGGTTCCCTGATGTTTTAACACTGTGGCACACACTTTTGAGTCTTCTAGTACATAAAATAGGACTTTCAGACAGTAACCTTTGCCACCTGTGTGGTTCTGGTCGTTTCCCTTCCTGCCTCCCTCTAAGCCAAAGTAGCTAGGATCCTGAATACTAAGTTTCTCTTATTCTTTTCTCATATAACTTTGGAAAAAGAAAAAAACTTACCTAACTGAACTATAATTTTCATTTTAGTAGTTTTTATAGATAAAGTATATAAGCTTCTGGAATTTTTCTCGTTTAATGATATTAAGATTCATCCTTTACCTTGTGTGTAGTTGTTTCGGAGTTTCTCGTGTGACTATATGGACATAGTTAATGATTCCATTTTTCCCATTGTTTTTTATTCTGGTCGGTGTAACTGGATAAGTGGTAGGTGGATGCTCTCTTTGACAGAGTTAAAGCTTGACTGACTAGGTTGTCACTACCAGTACACCCCCCTCACCCCAACCAAACCCACCTTGAGTGCTGTTCCCTGCTAGACCTTTTTCTATACATTTTTATCCACATCTAATATTAAAAAACCTATATAAGTGGGAAAATACTGTTTTATACCATATATCATTATTGACTTGCTTTTTTCATTTGGCAGTAGGGAGATTCCCATCAGTACATGTTGAACTGCCAGCCTTGTATTAAGCTGCTGGGTACTAGTCCTTCACCTGGATGTTCCGTGAGTTATTTAGACCTTCTGCTGCTGGTGGATATTTACGGTATTTCCAGTCCTTTTGGATGCTGTGTGATCATTGTCATACACACCCCATGTGCATACACATGAATGTTTCTCAGAGTAGGTACCAAAATGTCAGACATTGTATATGCAATTCTGCCCTGTTCTCCAGAGTGGGTGTACAAATTTGCTCGACAGTGTATGAGTGTACATGTCCATATCCTTTTTGACAGTCTGACTATCTGGCTCTGAAATTTCTGCCAGTTGCTGTCTTTGATCTGTCATGTATTCACAGTGACCCGCTGAGACTTTAATGGGTACAATGGACTCTTGTCATCTGTGGGTTTACATTTGTGGGCTTGAAGCTGATGGAGGTGCCGGAATCCACGGCATGTAATCATTTGTAATTTTCTTGAGGTATAATTTTTTAAATTATTCATGTCATGAGGCTGCTGAGAGTCCCCAGCCAACATTCTCTATCCATGTCACCCTGTGGTTTTGTTCTCCACTTGTCTCTGCATTGCAGCAACTCTCAAAGGGACCAAAACTTGGAAGATTTAGGTAAATTCATGGCTAATGTTACTATACTATGTACCGTAGTAATGGATGGGACTGTGGAGTGTATGTTTATGGCAGAATTTATATTAATCCCTTTATAAATCACTAGTTTTGCATTTAAATTTTAAACACCATGTAAAAAAACATAGAAGATAGATATTTCTCTGTAGTTCTTCTCCTGAGAATAGTTATTAATAGAAACTTCATTTATTGTCCTTCAGACATTTCCCCTCCGTGGACATACCACCGTTTATCCTATTATTATCTGCTCAATTGCAAACATGCGGTATGACTGTTCTGCAACATCTTTATTATTTTCATGACTCTATATTTATTTAATCTTGCACATGTTGGTATAGTCATTTTAACCATTTTCCTGTTGATGAGGTTTTAAGGTCATTTCCAGGGTTTTCTGGCCATACAAACAGTGCTGCAGTGAGCATCTTATAAATACCTCTTTGTGCATGTGCTATGCCAGCCCTCAGGTCATGATGCCTGAAGGAAGCGTGAGCTCCAGGCACACCGGCTCCAAACGCCCTGTACCCAGCTCCCTGCCCTGGTGCTGTCTAGGTCTGGGGCTCACAGTCTTGTGAGGTGGGTTGAGAGTTTCTGCTGCCCAAGTAGAATAATATGGGTCTTCTCCTAATGTGCTGTGGAATTCAGTTGAAACTGCTTGTTCATACCAGATTTTAACTTAAGATGGTGTCTGACTTTTTAGCACAAAACAAGGACAGGCCTAACAAATCTCAGTCTTTTCCAGTGTTCTTCCCCTAAGCAGGTTGAAAAACAAACTCTTCTAGAAAAGCAGTTGTGACATTTGCAAAATTACCTTATGTGTTTGGTCTGTTGAAACCTGACTGGCGCCTGTCTGTAGGCGTTTCTATCCTCAGGGGAAAGAGGTGTATTCAGGTGAGGCACAGTCTGCTCCCTGTCTGTCTTCTCAGCACTGCCTTGGCTGCTTTCTGGTTTAAGTACATGCTCGCTCACCTCTGAGAGGCCACCAAATGCCAGGAACACAGGTGTGAATCCCTCTGTCTCACTCTCCTTGTAGGGTCATGAGGAGTTTGGGGTCTGTCCCCACAGCCTTGTTCTCTCTCCTCAGCTTCTGGGGTGATCGCTGCACTGTCTCCCTTACTCTTCTGTCGATGTGACAACCGTGTGACCCGCCGTCTGTGTGTCAGATCCAGGCCCTGCCTCTGCCCTGAGATGACCCTAAGGGCAAAGACTCCTCTAATTCAACTTAAAGGTGTAAAAAGTGTTCAAAGTAAAACCTGCACATGTTAAAATCCAAACCCCATAGGAGTTACCGTGATGTTTTTCCCTCTAACCCCTGGCCTCCCTTCCCGTCGAGACTGCTATTGTGGCCAGTTAGTTGCTGGAGTTTTCTGGAGAGTTCTTGTATGTATTTTGCTGTGAGGTCCTGGTAAACCCCAGGCCCTGTGTTGCACTGTGGGTGGTTCAGGTAACGGTGCATTGAGGAGCTCACTGTGGGCCTGTATTCTTGTCTGCCTCGGGCACTTCGGTATCTGTGTGCAGGTCCACGTCTGAAGCATTCATTCCCCTTTTGAGGAACAACTAAGGTTGTTTCCAGCAACTTTTACTGTATGTAAGTCTATACTGAGAATCAGTTTCTATGTGTTTTTATGTGCATGGCAGCTACATCTGTGTGGTATGTTTCTTTTGAGGGGAATTCTGGCCCGTAGTTCCTTCCTTTCCAAACATGAGGGAGCCATCAGCTTACACTCCAGGAAGGCTGTTTCGGTTGACCATTCCCTAAACCTACCTTTACCGACACTGTTCTTGGTTATTTGTCTATGTGAAAAGTAAAAACAGTTATTTCATTGTAGTTTTTTGATTTGCATTTCTATTGGGGTGTGTACTTAGGGATTTTTAAGAGCTCTTAGGGCTTCCCTTGTGGCTCAGCTGGTAAAGAAGAGCTCTTAACATATTAGAGAAGTTAATAACCCTTTGTCATTTGTGCTACAAATACTGTTTGTCATTTACCTTTAAATTTTACGCTTCTAGATTTTTTGGTGTTCAAGAGTTTTAAATATATTTAAATTTTTTTGAATGTCTTCTTTTATGGCTTCTGGATTTTATGAGTAGTTCAGAAAGACTAATCCAGCTCAAGATTATTTTTTGTTAGACCTTGTGTTTTGCCCAGCTCTTTTAAGGTTTTATTTTTATTTGAATCTTAGCTCCATCTGGATCTTGTCATAATGAGTGACTGATAATCAGCCTATCATCCCTACATGACTTACTGATTTATGTACCTGTTCACCATTTATTTGTCCATGTTCCAGTTCCAGTTTTAAATATTGTAGTTCTGTGCTTCATTATATGGTAAAGAGACCCTGATGCTGGGAAGGATTGGGGGCAGGAGGAGAAGGGGACGACAGAGGACGAGATGGCTGGATAGCATCACTGACTCGATGGACATGAGTGTGGATAAACTCCGGGAGTTGGTGATGGACAGGGAGGGCTGGCGTGCTGCGGTTCATGGGGTTGCAAGGAGTCGTACATGACTGAGCGACTGAACTGAACTGAACCTCATTGTTTCACTCCCCCAAATTTTCCCGGTGATTCTTGCATGTTTACTTTTCCTCTGCACGATGTCTTCATGCTGTTGTCATCCTGTGCAAGGATAAGGCATGTCCTCCCGTTTACTCTCGTTACTTAATTTGGGTCCGTAGGATGTGGAAAGCTGGAGTCCATTGGACTGATCTTAATCTGTCTGTAATTACTTTAATATTTTCATGACTCTGTAATGTTTACTCTCACACATTTGTATGATTATTTTAGCCATTTTCTTATTGTGTGTCTGGGCGTCCTAACCTGCTTCCAGAGAGCCCCCAACACCCATCCTCATGACCACCCCCATCACAGCACTTCCATGTTTTTCTGCTGAGCCTAATGGTTACTTGTCACTATTGAACTGACAGTGTCCTGTTCAGTGGACTTTACAGGTGAAATGCTCCAAAACATACTGCCAACAATGCCAATACCTTTCTGCAGACCCAGCGTGAAGAAAGAATTGGGCATATTCTAGGAGGTCACCTCCTAGGAGGGGAGTTCAGCTGGAGGGTTTGCATTCTGAAAGTCTGTCCCTGTGTGGCTGACTCCTGTCAGCTAGGATGATCTGTGTACCCAAAATGTCTAAGGGGAATCCTGTCCTGGTAAGCAGCGCCTGACCCTGAATTGCCTTTTTCTCCTATCCACGCCAGACAGACTGTTTACAAAGTGTCTTGCATGCTTTCCTGCCTTATCAGAGAGGTTACACAAACTAGAATTTACTGCTGCTTTAGTGTCTCAAGGCCATCATCCACATACACATTGTCCTGTCTAGGACATAGCAGTTGATTTGGGGTCTGCTTCGGTGGCCTGTTTGTCCCCTCACTGTCCATCCTCCCCAGCCCGGCGCTTCCTCCGGGTTGGCCCACCCCTCCTGTACCAGACTTGCGGTGTCTATACTGGGGGCGAACTGAAGGTGCCTGGAGGTGAGACAGCCAGGCCTTCCCTTCAGTTATTTTACTATCTCACCTGTGCGTCAGTGGTGGCCTGCGTCTCTTCAGAGGTAATGTGTATGGGTTTGTTTTTCAAGCAAACACAATTCTGTTTTCTGATTATGATTTTTTCTCATTTACTGTTGAAATACACCAGGATGCTTTTCTTTGTCTTGGAAGATATCGTTGTGCGGAAATCTGATTGTTTCCTTAGGGGAATTTCTTACTGGTGACATTACTGGCTCAGTGGGCATGGCCAGTGTGAAGGCTTTGGTCTCATGTTTCTGAGTGCCTTTCTGAAAGGCCAGCACACCTCAGCCTGGCCCTGCCCTTTTTCTTGGCTGATTGGCAGTTTAAGCAGTGTCTTCGTGTTTTAATTTGTATATTTTGACTCTGTAGGGCTGACTATACACCATCTGTGTTTGTTAGTTGATCTCTGCATCTGCTTTGTGCTTCACTTTTATTTTCATCGCTTCCTGAGAATCCTTTTTTACGTTGAGGACATTTACTGTAGATAACTACAAAGTGTTTTTCAAGTTTGTAATTTGCTTTTTAAGTTTACATCTTGGATCTTGCTGTTGGTTTTAAATTTTGTAACAAAATCTGATTTTATCATTAGGGTTATGTACTTTGGTGTCGCTGCACAGCCTGTGGGATCTTAGTTCAAATCCAGACCCCCGCAGAGGAAACGCAGAGTCGTAACCACTGACCTGCCAGGGAAGTCCTTTTTCTGGTTCTTTTGTGGTTTCATTTTTGACATTTAACATTTTACTCCATCTAGAAGTTTTGGTGTACAGTATGAGGTAAGAATCTAATTTAGATCTTTCAAAATGGTTAACAAATTTTCCCACACCTTTACTAAATAATTGCTCTCTCTACCAATTTGTTAATTATGGGCTAAATACTTTGAATTTATTTATGAACTCTTCAGTCTTTCTTTGTGCCAACCCAATATTTTAAGTATTTAGCTTTATAATATCTGCTTTAAAATAAGTAATACAGTCCCCTGCCATTCTTTTTTCAAGTATTTGGATTTTATTGGAGTTGAATTTCACTTATATATATGTTACTGAAACTTCCCGTTTAGGAACTGGCCTCCCTGTTAATTCAGGATAGGATGATTTTCACATCTCTTGGGAATTTTAGACTTCATTCAAATTAAACACGTTTATGAAGTATGTTCCTAGAAGATTGTGTTTGGATACATTTTCTGTTAAAATTTCTGACTATGGTAGCATGTGGTAAAACTGGTTTTATGTATTTTATAAATAAACAGATTGAACTTCATACTCAAGCCAGTTGAGACGCAATATAGCATCTTGCCTAAAAGTCTGGACTTCCGAGTCAGATGACCCTACTTTCATTCTGGGCCTGCCTCATTTCTGTGTGACCATCTCTCTGCCTCGGTTTTCCCATCTGTATGGGGAAGGGAGTGATAATTGTATTATCTGTGAAGAAGTGGGATGAGGACTAATGGAGCAATATAAGCTTTGTGCTTGGTGCTGGCCTGCCACGGAGTGAGCACTGTTCAAAGTGGTTTCCAAGTAACATCATCTTTAATCATTATGTTATCCATATGATTTATTCCATTTTCATGCTTCTCTCCTGTCTTGTTTGCATTGGCTATAATTACATTGTGATCCTGTTCCCTTCTGACCCACCCATTAGCAAATGGAGGAGGTGGCACAGGCAGCCCACACCAAGTTGCTCAAGGGAGTGATTGTTCTGCTGGTGGTCCTCAAGACGAGTTGGGGTGATCTGCTGATGTACGTTTTAAATTTCAATATTTATGTATTGGTTTTTAACATGTACTTGAAAATTCCTTGTTTTCCACTTGTGGTGGTAATACAAAGTTTCCTTTTAACTAGATTTATTTTTCCTTTTTTAACTGAAATATTCACAGTACCATAAAATTCATGCTTTCAAAGTGTATGATTAAGTGGGTTTTAGTATGTTAAGTATGTTGTGAATGGGCTGTGTGTTCACATTAGTTCACATACACTAATGTTCCATTTCCATTCTCCATTTCCAGAACTTCTCATCATCTCAAACGAAGCTCTCTACCCCTGCAATTTCCCATCTTCCAACCCTGACCTCCCCATCCCTGGTTCCTTTATTATACTCTCTGGCTGTATGAATTTGCCTTTTCTTGACACCTTGTATGAGTGGAATCATATGATGTTTGTCCTTTTGTGTCTTATTTAGCATGGTGTTTTCAAGGTTCATCCATGTTGCGGCATGCAATAATACTTCTTTTTGTGACTGAGTAATGTTTCATGGTATGGATATACTATATTTGTTTATCCATTCATCAGCTGGACATTTGAATTGTTCCACTATTTTTGCAATTAGAAGTAATGCTTCTGTGAACATTTGTGTACAAGTTCTCTGGTATATACCTAGGAGTGGAGCTGCTGGTTCATACAACAACTCTAAGTTTAACTTTAACCAGAGTGTTTCTCAGTGGAGCTGTGCTGTTTTACATTCCCATCAGTCATTTATGAGGGTTCCCGTTTTTCCACATTCTTGCCAACACTTGTTCTTACTTTTTTGGTTGTAGCTATCCGAGTGAACATGGTGGTATCTCATAATTTTGATTTGCCTTTCTGTGATGACTGATAATGTCAAGCACATTTTTAATGTGTTTGTTAGCCATGTGTGTATCTTCTTTAAGGGAAGTGTCTATACTGATCCTTTGCCATCTTTTTAATTGGGTGTTTGCCTTCTCATCATTGAGCTGTGGGTTCTTTATATATTCTTGAAGCTATACCCTTATCTGATATATGATTTCTTCATATTTTCTCCCATTCTGTGGGTTGCAACTCTTTCTTGATAATGTCTTTTGAAATAATTTATATTTTAAAAGTTAGTTGAGGGGGGAAAATAGGACTGCAGTATTCAGATGTGGCCAAAAGGTGTGTGAATTAAGGTTAGGGAAAGTGTCTTCTGTGAGACCACAAGTGTTTGGAGAGAGAAGAGTGCGAACCTTATATGAGAAGTAAGTGAATGAGGAGCGCTATCCCTCCACAGTGATGTCAGCGGGCTCACTGCTAGATGCACTGGGGTCATTTGTTAGTAGATTATGAGGAAGCTTCTGTTTTTATTTTTTAAATCAGTGATAGGGATTTATCAATGTCTTTTCTGCATCTTTGGAGATGGAGCATCTGGTTTTTCTCCTTTCATTTTCTAATGATTAAGAATTAATGGGATTGTAAGCCCTCCTGTGACTTCTGAAACAAGCTTTTCCAGGCCTGGAGCTCTATTTTGTTGACAGAAATGAACCAGAGGGTCGACTTTGACTTGGGGCCTTGCCAGGCAGGCCGGTGTCGGGATCTCAGGAAAGGCAGACCTAACTCCAGGGCAGTGGTTTGAGCACAGCTCTGACAACTTGTCCCTGTTCCCTGCTTTGCTGCTTATCGGTACATGCTTTTGGCCAAATTCCTTAAATTCTTAAAGCCAATTTCCTCAGAATGGGGACAAAAACAGTGCATTGCTCTCCAACCGTGTGAAGCTGAAGTGCGGTGCGCCTGTGGTGCGGGTGCTGGGAGTGAGTGGGGCGCCACCCTTCCCGTCCGTTACGACAGAAACACGGACCGATGGAAAGTTCCCAGCCTTCTCTTCCCAGATCGCACAGCATGGGGTGTTCTGCCGCTGCTTTTTGGAGGATGAGTGGTTCTCTGACAACTGAGTCAACTGGACTAATCAGTATTTCCATGTGATCATAAACTTTTCAGGTTTATTTTCTAAGAAAATTACGTTGTTCATATGTATTAGTGTGCAATATCCTTTTACATTTTATTTTATTTACATTTTAATATCCTTATGAGTAGTTTTCTTCACTTTGTTCTTTGTTTTAAATCAATTTCTTGTTGACTCTGCTGAGTCTTTGTTGTTGTGCATGGGCTGTCTCTAGTTGTGGTAAGCAAGGGCTTGCCACGCGCAGAATTCTCATTGTCGGTGACTTCTCCTGTTGTGGAGCACAAGCTCCAGGGCACGTGAGCTCAGTAGTTATGGAGCACAGGCTTAGTTGTCCTGTGTCCTGTGGAATCTTCCTGGACCAGGGATCACACCTGTGTCCCCTGCAGGTGGACTCCGAACGCTGGACCACCAGGGAAGTCCTTCACTATGTTCTTATTGCTGGTTTTTCTTTTTCTTGAATAGTCTTTTACGAACTCTATTTTATTGACCTTTTCGAAGAAGCAGCTTTAGATAAAATAAGTAGTTTACTGCTTTCATTTTGTAATTCATAAATTTCTGCTTTTATTTCATTCTTCTCTCTGGCTTTCCTTGGACTGTCTTCTCTTACTCTCTTTCTAGAGTCTTGCATACCTCATTCATTCATGTTCAGACTCACATGCTTTTAACAACGGAAAGAGGTGGAGAATGGCACAGGGTAGCTGTGGCCTGAGGTCCTGCTCCAGCCCCGCGGCTCTGTAATCCCTGTGACCTTGGACAGGGCCCTCAACTACTGAGGTGTGGGGCCTAAGAGAGGCTACTGATGCCACCCAGGAGGATGTACCCGTGCCAGTTGGTGGCTGGGGCCTGGCAGACACATGGAGAGGGAGTTCAGCAAAGAGAAGCAGTGAACTGCTGTCGCCTCCTTCAAGTTTTGACTTCTAATGCTCATCTCCATGGCCAGACCCTGAGCTGGTCCCCAGGAACACAGGTAAACATGATGACTGGCCCTGCCTTCATGGTACACATTTTTTTTAAACTATGGTAATCAGCCTCTGGTTTACTGAATGGTTGCTTGAAGAAGTGACCAGAAGTAGTTCTAAACACTACTGCTTTTTTGAATCTATGGCTCCCTTTGTTCATTGCTTAAAGTATTATTTTTATAAATGTTCCACAGCACTCGAGAAGGTATTCTCTGATACATTCCACGTTCTGGATCAGTCCCTTTGCATGTTTTTGGCTCTGGTTCAAATCCACTATGTCTTTTTGTAGGTGAGGAGTGTAGTTACATTCTCAGCTCCTCTTCTGGTTCTCCCCGCTTCCCCCAAGATGGTTCAGCAGCTCTGTTCTCTATGTTTTGCTGCAGCATCATTGGAACATCAAGATCTGCCTGTTTGACTGCTGCAGCTCTGTTCTCTATGTTTTGCTGCAGCATCATTGGAACATCAGGATCTGCCTGTTTGACTGCTGCCTGCTTGGGATTCACTTTGTCTGATGTAGACAGGGCAGACCTTCACCCCACCCCACCCCCCCCGCCTGGCCATGTCTCATTTGCATTTGACTGAAATACCTGTGGAGAGTTATTTTCAACTGAAATTTGGAACTATTTTTACGTCTTTCTGCCTGTGTATGTGTGTTCATTTTACATCGTTAAATTGGTAGCTGTTTTGCTTTTTCCACTTCAGGTTATGTTGTGGGCACAGTTACCCTGCTGAAACCATGCACCTGTTCTAATAGAGGCCCCCGGGGCATTCCAGGGGGGAGACTGTCACTGCTGCCTTGTGGGCCATAGCATCTGGGGTCCAGCATTTTGTGATGACAGATGACTGTCACAAACCTCATTGGGCAAATCCCTCATGGCCTTGCATTCCCCACTGGCCAAAGGGAAGAAGCAGTTGCCTAGTCCTCCTTGCTCACTGCCCTGTGCCCTCCAGGTGGGTCTCAGTGGCCAGTGACGCATTTATATTTGCTCATTGACTATGAGTGTGTACTGGTTTCTTGAAGCCACTTTAATTTTCACCCTTTTAGCCGGTGGCATGTTTCCCTGTGTAGATCACCCTCTGGGTTTCCTGAAGTACAGACAGTGAGGGCCTTGTCACTAATGTGTCAAATTAACTCTTTGCTCATCTTGCAGAGTGTGTTTTGACCACCCCCATTTCTGGGGCCTTTTAAGGTCAGAGCTTTGTTGCTTCATCATCAGGTTGGGACTTAGATGGCCATGCACGTCTCTCTCTCTCCTGCTGCAATAAGTAAGTGTTGCCTTTTGTTGTGTGTTTGGGGGGTGGTGAAGATGAAGGAAGGCTATGAGGGGAGATGGGCTAGAAAGAGGGACAGGGACATGAGGGATATGGGTGAGGGGATGGAGGCTCGGCCCCCAGGCCTGGCTCTGAGCCCACCTGGTGGGCCCCAGACCTTGGGGGGTGGGATGTGTGTGTGAATGGGGTCAGCTCTGCTCACACTTCTCAGCCTGATGTTCGGTGTGACCCTGAGCAGGTTTCAGTCCTCTCTGAGCCTCTCAGCCTTTCATCTGGACTTTGCAAAGGAAGGGGCTTCTGAGCTCCTCAGGGCTGACAGCAGGGGTCCAGGAGCCCTCCCCCTGTGAGAGGCCGGGGCGGAACTTCTGGATAAAGATTACAGAGCTGGGAGAGGTGCACCCACTGGACCGGTCGTGGGCCCAGGGGAGGCAGAGCCTGGCCTAGGAGCAGTGGGTGCTGCGGGCAGGGGGCTGGGAGGGAGGCCTGGGCAGGTACTGGCCAGTGTCCACAGTGAGCCCCTTGTACCTCTGGGCCCCAGAACACAGGCCCCCTGAGTCGGTGAGAGGAGAGACTGGTGGGGACCCTGTGCTTCCGACTTCATCTTCCAGTCAAGGCAGTTCCCAGGAGGGATTCCACAGCTGACGATGGCTGAGACGGAGGACAGCAGGCGAGGCAGGTGGGCATGTCTCTGACCCCAGGCAGCCGGGGCACAGCAGACCTGCAGGACCATTGGCATTGGTGCTAGGGCAGAGTGCTCAAAGTTTCCCCTGGCTCTTAGATTTCCTGTTGTGATGAAAGATTTAAGATTTTTGTCTTTAATTATAAAAGTAATCTGCATAGAGTTAAAAATTCAAGCCATGGAAAAGCTATAAAACAAAAGTAAAATTTCTTTCCCCTCACCCATCCCAGCCCTACTACGCAGAGGTGACCTCAAGTGTCTCAGGGTCTCAGAGGTTTCTGTACCCATACACATCCTGTCACCACTGGCACTGTCCTAGAAGCTTCAGCACTGTGACTTATGCGTGGGTCTGCCCGTCGGATGTCACGTGCTCCCGTGGCTGTGCAGCACAGCATGACAGGAGACATATCTCTGTGAAGCTGAGGGGACATGTGTCCCCTGGCTGTGCCTGTGAAAGGGGTGTCTGGGGAGGAGTGAGCTTGGGGGGCGGGGGGCACGGAGCCGCCGCAGGTGTTTCTTTTCCTGGATGTGGCTCATGGCCGCGTCCAGGTTTTGCTTTTCACCTTTGAGTCTGTGAGAAAATGAGCAGGAAAAAGCAAAAGGCGCTGGTGGTGGCACGCCTGGCACTGCTGGGCCAGGGTTCAAGTCCCTGCGGCGTCCCTGCTTCCTTCCAGCTCCCCACTCCAGGCCCTTCCCGCCCCATCAGGAATCGTGGTCTCCAAGGAGAGAGGTGTTGGGGTGGGGCACCCAGGGCCTCTCCCAGGAGCCCTCCAGCTCTACTCGGCCCCTCACCCCCTGGAGGGGCCTGGCTGAGATGAGCAGACACGGAAGGTGGCTGGAGCTCAAGGGCTCTATGGGTTGCAGCCCCCCTCACCCCGGGCCACGTGTCGTGGGTGGATGTGGGAAGGGGAGGACAGCTTAGGGGCTGCAAAGCCCAAGGTTAGGGGGCCCATCTAGGGGCCACACTTATCAGGGTGTGCTCCCCACCTGGCCTTGTCCACCCAGAGCTCCCGGGATCAACTCACCACTGCCCTCCTCTCTGCCTCTGAGGACCAGGAAGGGCTGGGTGGACAAGGTCTAAGAGGAGGAGGCGTGGCCCAAGTGGGCAGGTCATGGAGTGGCCCTGGGGAGCGGCAAGAGACACCAACAAGCAGGCCTCGGTGCAGAAAATGCAAGAGGGGCCTGAGTGGCCCTGAGCCTGCACTCTCCAGGCACCTGGGACTGGAGGCAGGACCCCAGGAGACCCCAGCTCAGGACGCAACTGGGGCGGCTGTGATCCTAGTCAAGCCCACACACAAGCGGACACAAGTGGGTGCCTCGTCTCTCAGCCTCTGAGTTTCCCTCTGCCCCTCCCCTAACTTTGGCTAGCTTCCCTCATTCCTGCCTTTCAAGAGGTCAAGAGGATCAAAACCCATTTTTTTGGACCTGATGCTGACAGTCTGCACCTCGGAACAGGGCTGCCTGGGCTCCAGTCAAACCCTGCGATTCCCAAGGGAGCCCCTGCCCATCACTGCAGTAATCTCTCCCTTTAACAACACGCATCTCATAAAGAAAGCTGGAAGCAGGAGGGGAGGCATGCCAAGTTGGCCTGGGACACAGGCTCTCAGAGCCCAGTTTGAACACCAGGACCCCCATAGGTCTTCTCAGCCCAAACTCTAGTCACATGATGGGACAGGTCCTCCCAGGAAGCTGGGCTCCCACACGTGGACAAGCCTGAGGGAGACACAGGCTGCAAGCCTGGGGTAGGGTGTGGGGAGGGATGGGGGTTGCAGAACTAGGAAACAGAGAAGGGTGCGGGCCAGCCAGTCTTGGTTAAAAGAATTCCTTAATAAGGGGCCTTGGCTTGGGCCTCCTGAATGACAGCAGTGGATGCTTTGCCATCACCAGCAGTGCCTCAGCCTCTTGGCAAGCTCTGCTGACAAAAAATCCCTCTTTGGAGATGGTGTTTCTTGAGGGTGGTGAGAGGAGACAGAGGGGGCCATGATCCCACGAGCAGACTGTCTAGGCCTGGGTATTGAGGTGGCCATGTCCACCAAGGTGCCCATCTATCTGAAGCTTGGCAGCCACAAGAACAAAAAGAAGCTGTGGGACCTGCTGTGCTTGGACACAATCAGCCTGGTCGGGGCTGACAGGCTTATGTGCATGCATGAGCAAAGGCACAGAGGCACCTGAGTTAATGCCAGAGGGGAGCCAAGACATGGCAAAAAGAACCTAGGTCTCTGAGTCCAACCTAGCCTTGTGAGAGTCAGTTTCTCCATTTCTAAAATGGAGTCAGTGATACCTGCCTTGCAGAGTTGTTGAGAAAACCAGCGATAACATTGCTTAATTTGCATGTGTGTGTGCATGGTCAGTTGTGTCCAACCGTCTGTGACCCTATGTACTGCAGTCCACCAGGCTCCTCTGTTCAGGGAATTCTCCAGGCAAGAATACTGGAGTGGGTTGCCATGCTCTTCTCCAGGGGATCTTCCCGACCCAGGGATCAAACGAACCCATGTCTCCAGCATCTCCTGCAATGGCACATTTACCACTGAGCCACCAGGGAAGCTGTAGTGGGATTTGAACTCAGGTTTGTGAGAACCCAAAGCTGCCATATCTGGGTGAAGAGAGGGATGTGAAGTGGAAGAGACTAGTGGGGGCACCACAGCTGGTCTACCACCCTAGAGCCCTACCACCCAAGGGCACTGTCCTTCACGCCCATCTCTGGGCCAGCTCTGTAGGGCCCAACAACACCTGGCAGGGCACAGGGCAGGGGCTCAACCATACTCACAGGAGATCGTAGGGACAGTTGGCTTAGGAGGAAAGCCCACCCCGTCTTGAGTACCACACCCACTTCCAGAGTTTAAATTGCCTCCTGCTGGAGCTGGGTTAGGATATATGCTCCCACCAAGCAGAAGAGCCAGTGACCCCAACTAGTGAAGCAGGAAGGAAGTGGACACCAGCAGCTTTCCCACATGCTGCTTGGCTATTCCTGGTGGGTCTCTATGAATACCCCTCCCTGAAGGTACTCAGAGCCTGTCTTCCTCCATTGCTGATCCCTCTGTAGGTTCCCACCCCCACTCCTTTCAGGGCAGAGCCTGGTTCCAAGGATCCAGTCACTGTGCTCCCTCAGTCACAATTCTAGCATCTCTCCCCAGCTTAAGAGGCCCCTTGAGCTTGTCTGTAATACAGGGGACATGAATGCAGGCTACTTGGCCAAACTTCAGAAGCCCTTCCCTAGGGGCCAGGAGGGAGCCGCCCTTGGCCAGCATGGTCCCCATTACCTCACTGATGTGGATGATGGGCATCAAACCCAGCGGGGCTGAGGGGAAGCCCTCCACATCCTGCTGTGGGCCAGGGGGAAGGTCAGGCTGGCCTCACCAGGGGCCTCCTCCAGAGAGCAGTCTAGCCTTCTAGGTTCCTAATCCCCTATCCCTGAAAAGGCAGAGACCAAGAAGTCTGACCCACCCACTGGCCGGATGTCTCTCCCTTTCCTCATCTAGAGCTGCTATGGGAGGCTGATGGGGCAGCAGGAGCTCCACAAACTAGCCCTCAACCACAGATCACACCATGATAGCATGATTAGGTAGGCCTTGGGTCTGTGTCTGAAGCAAAGAAACAACCACTTTTCCACCTTTCTCTCAACCACTGGCCTCCGGATGGGAAGAAACTCAACAGATGAAAGAGCATTTCAAGTAGGAAACAAGGCAGCTAGGGGCTGGAGGTAGAAAAGCACTGGGTTCAATTTGCCGGGAGTCTGGGAGACTAGTGGGCTACAAACAAGGTTGGAAAAAAGGCTGGGCTCTGATGTGTCTGCTCCTCCGACCTGTGGGACTCGAGTAAGGAGATGCATTTGAAGAATTCTGAGACAAACATTTGAATTACACGTCTAACTCAAGGTGCTATTTATCTATTCTGTGCCAAACACTATTCTGAATATTTTATAAATACGTTAACTTGGGGACTTCCCTGGTGGTCCAGTGGTTAAGATCCCAACATCTGCGGTGTTCCACAGCCCGGCAGGGTGCCAACTTTACAGCTCCTCAGAGTCGGAAGAGAAGGGAGGGCGCCATCTTGGGCACCCGCTCTAAAAGCCGTGGTGCGCCCAGGACGATGCCCGCGCCTGCGTGGATCTCGGGGGGCGTGGCGAAGAGGATGGGGGTGTGGCCTTAGTGGAAGGCGTGAGGCCGTGATGCAATGCGCTCCTAGTGGCGGGTGTTTTCGTCCTCTTGTTCTGCAGCGTTTGGATTCCGTTTCCACGGTTACGGCGGTTGCGAGACACTGTCCCAGGTAAGATCTAGGTAGAACTGAAACATGAAACCTGAAAGACTGAAGTCTTAAGGGCTCTGAGGAACGGGAAAGCAGTGCCTCACGCTGGGTCGCAGGAGGCCTGGCTTGACCTGCGCCTGCCCCTCCTATGGCTCTCTAGGATGCTGTCTGGTCCACAAACACCCTTAAGAGCCACGAACTGTCCTGGATTCCCATACTCCTCCCCGTACCTCGCCCAGCTCCTGACCTCACTATTCTCTAAACTCCAGTCGCCAAGATGCAGCTGTTCGTCTGTGGCCGGGAGCTGCACACTCTTGAAGTGACCGGCCTGGAGACCGTTGCCCAGATCTAGGCAAAGATAATAGAGTATCCCCGAGCCATCCGCCCTTTGCCAATCCTTCTGTGGCTTCCTAAAGAGAATACTCTTGACTCTCCCTTTCCTTCCTCGTCCCATGTAGCCTCCCTGGAGGGCCTCACTCCTGAGGCTGAGGTCGTGCCTCTGGCAGATTGCCCCCTCAGGATGAAGCCGCCCTGGGCCAGTGTGGGGTAGAAGCCCTGACTACCCTGGAAGTGGTGGGCCGCATGTAGGAGGTGAGTGGAGCTACAGAGGCCGCAGACTGGTGCCCAGAGGGTGTTTGTGACCCTTAGATTTATCTTGTTTGCCCTGCACAGCGTCTAACATTTTTTATTTTAATTTACAATATCTAAAAGCCAGCTCATTTCATGATAAAATGCAATATCTGGCTTGAAAAATTGGGAGGATCTGGTGACAATGAGCTGTGTTCTAATATACCAACAGTCTGCCCTACCTGACTAAGGGCTGCTCCCTTTGGAAGGCTCTCCAGTTTACCCCCCTGCTCCCTGTTACTCCTCAAAACCAGTGTCAGTTACCATTTATCAGCAGATTTGTGCTGCTGGTTCTCTCAGAATAAAGAAAAATGAACTCTCTTTTTGTGTCTCTATCAAAAGTGGGAAAATGAAAGATGGATCCAGAGCATTGTATGTTTCAAGAAAAGTGGGAAGGAGCCTATTTCTTTGTGGAAGTAAAGAATAGCCGTGTGTGTTTAATATGCAACCAACTTTATGTCAAAAGAATACAACTTAAGACGCCATTATGAAACAAGCCATAGTAAGAATTTTGACTGGTATGCAGAAAAGATGCAAGATGAAAAACTTCATGAACTAAAAAAAAGACTAAACTTTCTACAGCATTTATCATCGAATGCAAATAAAATTAGTGATGTTGCTGTGAAGTGCAGTTACATAAGTGAAAAAATTGCTCAGGCATCAAAACCTTTTACAGATGGTGAGTTTCTAAAAGATTGTCTATCCAGGGCAGCTGAAATCATGTGACCTGAACAAAAACAAGCATTTGCAAACGTAAGTTCTACTTTTGGAAACACTGTTGCTCAGCGAGTAAAAGATAAGGCTGAGAACTTACAGGACAAGTTGTGAGAAAAAGTGAAGTAAATCATTTGTGACATTTTCTGTTGCAGTTGATGACAGCACATACATAAATAATATGAGCCAGTTAATTATATTTATCTGCGGTGTTGAGAATTAAGCTAATTTTTCTTTTTTTGGCTGTGCCACATAGCTTGCAGGATCCTAGTTCCCCAATTAGGGAATGAACCCAAGCCATGCCAGTGAAAGCATGAAGTCCTAACCACTGGGCTGCCAGGGAATTCCCTAAGTTAATTTGATAACAGAAAAAAAAATGATTGAGCCAATTCAACAAATATTTGTTGGCAATATACTATATGCAACGCCCTACTCTGAGTGCAAGTCAGTTCGGTCTTTTGTTCATTTCATGACATTGATCTGGTTACCTTGACCCTTTGAGCTTTACCTTTATCCATAAAATGAGGCCATTATAGCACATATTAGTTATGTTACTGCATCCAAGTTATATCAATGTGAAATGGCTTAAAACAAATATTATCATACTAGTATTTCTAGGTAAGGAATCTGGGAGTGGCTTACTTAGCAGGGTGGTTTCAGCTGAGGGTCTCTAAATGGTTTGCAGTCATATTGTCAGCTGGGCCTGCAGTTCTCCGAAGGCATTAGCAGGGCGAGAGGATCTGCATCCAAGATGGCACAGACACAAGGCTGTTGGCAAGAGGCCTCAGTCCTTGGCTGCCTGGGCCTATCCGTAGGGCTGCTCACAACATGGTAGCTGACTCTCTTGAAGCAAATGGTATGAAGGAGAACGCACTGAAGAGAGACACAATATCTTTATAACCTGATCTTGAAAGTGGCACACGTTGCTTCTGTCATATTCTGTTGGTCACTGTTTTTATCGTATATTTTATTTTCTGTATTCTGATGCTCTGACCTCTGGGACCATGCTGACCCTGAAGGAACTGCTCCTCCCAAGATTAGCCAATCCCAGGGGATATAAACTAACCAGTCCAGAGCCCATACCCACAACCACTTCCTTTATCAGGCTCTCACCCACTAGGCCACCGTCCATATATCCTCATCACATCAAGGCCAGGCATCAGACAGGCCCTTTGACTCAGAGCCTGATGAAATTATTCAGAATAACCAGTCCTAAACCCAGCTATTCTGCCTTGCCCATTCTTTCCTGCAGAAACTACAGGGAAGGCTTTCCCCAACACTCCTTCTCTCTCTTGGAGTCTCTCGTGGTTGCAATCAGCTGTCTGCTGGGGCCGGAGTCAGTCTGAAGGCTCAGCCGGGCTGGATGTTCACGATGGCAAACCAGCCGTGGTCCTGGTTTAAGCTGGGAGTTCTGCTGGGTTATACATGAGCTTTTCAGCATGGCAGTCTCGGGGGGTTAATAACAGAATCTGACACAGTTGATGTTTCCCTCCTCCAAAAACATTTCCTTTGCTTCCCTTTCACCACATTGGCAGCTCTTTCTCAGCCTCCTTTTTGACTCTTTGTCATTTCCCAAATTTTAAATGTTACAGCTCCTCGGGCTCTGTTCTTTTTCATTTGCACTCCCTCCCCTGGTGCACATTCCTCTTGGTCTCCTGGTTTTAAATGGGTGTTAATGTGCTCCTAATTCCCAAAGTTGTACCTCCCGCTAGACCTCTCTTTCCTGACTCCAAAACAGAGCTGCTGATTTTTTTCTTCAAAGTCTCCTGCTGCGGTTGATGGCGGTTCTGTTATTCCTACTGCTCAGGCTGAAGACCCTGGCCTTCTCCTTGGTTCCTTTCTTCTCCATAGCCCACAGATATTGAAAACTGTCCACTGGGTTTAGAGACTAGAATCCCTAGTGACCCTGGAGAGAGCCCTTTGGTGGTGTTATTAGGGGCAACATCAAAGCTGACAGTTTCTCAGAACTTTTAGACCATTTATTCAGTAGGCATTGACTGGGCCACTGCTGTTGGTAAGATTGTGCTGAGATCAGGCAGGTGGGCAGGGTACTACATACCCAGCAGGGGGCTTCCTGCATCCCAAAAGGGAGTTTTGAAGGCCTCTGAGCAGTTAAAATTAATAGGGAATTCCCTGGTGGTCTAGAAGTTAGCATATTAAAAAGCAGAGACATCACTTTGTCAACAAAGGTCCATATAGTCAAAGCTATGGTTTTTCCGGTAGTCATGTAGGGATGTGAGAGTTGGACCATAAAGAAGGCTGAGTGTCAAAGAATTGATGCTTTTGAATTGTGGTGCTGGAGAAGATTCTTGAGAGTCCCTTGAACAGCGAGGAGGACAAACCAGTTGATCCTAAAGGAAATCAACCCTGAATATTCATTGGAAGAACTGATGCTGAAGCTGAAACTCCAATCCTTTGGCCACCTGATGCGAAGAGCCCACTTATTGGAAAAGACCCTGATGCTGGGAAAGATTGAGGGCAGGAGGAGAAGGGGATGACAAGGATGAGATAGTTGAATGGCATCACCAACTCAATGGACATGAGTTTGAGCAAACTCCAGCAGATAGTGAAGGACAGGGAAGCCTGGCGTGCTGCAGTCCATAGGGTCACAAAGAATTGGACCTGACTGATTGACTAAACAATAACGGCAACCAGAAGTTAGGACTCACTGCTTTCATCGCTATAGTATGGGTTCAGTCTCTGGTCGGGGAGCTAAGATCCTGCAGTTTGTGTGGTGTGGCCAAATAAAGTAAAAATACACTAAGCAAGAACACAGCTCTTGGAATCCCCACCTCACAGCTTCCTGATTTCTGTTTTACATATATTTGTATCAAGTGGGGTCTGATTTCCTCCAAAGCCAGAGCCAGTGTGTGTGTGTTTGTGTGTGTGTTTGTGCGTGCGCTTAGTTGCTCAGTCGTGTCTGACTCTTTGCAACCCCAAGGACTGTAGTCTGCCAGGCACCTCTGTCCATGGGGATTCTCCAGGCAAGAATACTGGAGTGGGTTGCCATGCCTCCTCCAGGGGAATCTTCCTAACCCAGGAATCGAACCAGTGTCTCTTGCATTTTGCAGGCAGATTCTTCACCAGCAGAGCTACCAGGGAAGCCCGCCAGAGCCACTAAAAAAAAACAAATTACCATGAGTGGCAGGATTGCTGCAAGTGGGCAATTGGCTGCTGGACCCAAAAGAGGGAGAAATTAAAAAGCGGAATTCCAAAGGCACAACTGCAGAGGCCACTTAGTGTAGGACAAGCAGCGTGGCACACCACCAGGGGGTGATGAGGTCAAGTTCAGGGAAGCCACAAACAACCGCAGGAGGACCTGGCCTGTATACTGTCACAGCCTTGCTGTGTGACCTTCAGTGAGTCACTGCACTTGTCCTCAGTCTTTTAGTTTTTGATTAGAAATATTAACCTTTGTCCTGCCTATTAATTAGGAAAAAAAATGCACTGTATAAATACAGTTAAAATGCAGCATAAATACAGGGGTTATTATAAGACACTGGACAAGGTACATGAGAAAACAGAAAGAGCCTAATGTTTATTGATCACCTACTATGTGCCAAGTACTGATGCTTTACTTTTGTGCTTTCATCCCCCCCCCAAAAACTGTCCTTCACTATCTCCCAGAGTTTGCTCAAACTCATGTCCATTGAGTCGATGATGCCATCCAACCATCTCATCCTCTGTCACCCGCTTCCCCTCCTACACTCAATCTTTCCCAGCATCAGGGTCTTTTCCAATGAGTCGGCTCTTGAGAGTCCTTTGGACAGCAAGGAGATCAAACCAATCAATCCTAAAAGAAATCAACCCTGAATATTCACTTGAAGGACTGATGCTGGAGCTGAAGCTCCAATACTTTGGCCACCTGATACAAAGAGCCATCTCATTGTTGGTATAGTTTTATTGATTAAAAAAAAAAAGTACAGAGGAAATCATTAGCTTTCCAAAAGTACACTGCCAGAAAAGGGCAGCAACTAGGCCTTTACAAAAGACCAAAGGCAACCTCCATCTTCAGGCTCAGCTGGATCTAGCAACAAATGACAGAATCAGTAGAAGTTAGGAGTTCCTTGGTGGCCTAGTGGTTAGGATTCCTGGCTTTCACTGCCTTGGCCCTGGTAGAATCCCTGATGGGGAAATGAAATACCAACCACAGGCAAAAATGTGAAGCAACAAGAATTCTCATGCTCTGCTGGTAAGACGGGAAAATAATACAATGGAGAATCATTTTGCAGTTTCTTAAACATATAATTACCATATGACTTAGCAATGAAAAAAATATGCACACAAAGACTTATACACACAAAGAATGTTCAGAGTGGTCTTATTCATAAAAACCCCCAAATGGACATCCTAAATATCTATCACAGATGAATATATAAACAAGTTGCCATATGTCCACACAGTGGAATATTACGCAGCAATAAAAAGGAGAAAACTACCGACACATGTAGCAACATGGATGAATCTCAAAAATATTGAAAAACAAGCCAGACACAAAAGACTTGCCTACTTTATATGATCTTATTTATAGAAATTCTAGAAAGTCGCAGCTAATCTAAAGTAACAGAAAGCAGACCTGTGGTTGCCTGGCTGGGTGGTAGTGGGTGGATTGACAGCAAGGAGACACAGGGAACCTCAGGATACAATAGAAATTTCTCTTTTTAAAATATTTATTTTATTTATTTATTTGGCCGCACCAGGTCTTAGTTTTGTCACTCGGGATCTTTGATCTTCGTCTTTTTGTTGTGGCATGGGAACTCTTAATTGCGGCATGTGAGATCTAGTTCCCTGACCAGGCATTAAATCCAGGCCCCCTGCATTGGGAGCACAGAGTGTTAACCACTGGACCACCAGGGTCCCTACATTTATGTTTCAGCAGGGCTCAGCAGGAAAATGAACACTCTAGAACCAGAAATACTATACAAACCCGAGGCAAATGAACAAGAGCAAGCTGCAGAAAAGCCCCCTGTTAACCACACATTGGGTCTGTGTGCTGCCAGCCCTCCAGGTACAGAGCTTGGAAAACGAGTCAAGGTCACTCAGTCCCCATCTCTAGTGAGGGCTGAGGGCTGAGCTGGGCAGAGAGCCTGCTTGCTGTTTCCTCCCACTTTAGCCTTCATCTCCTAAATTCACACTGAACTTCAACACCTAGGCTTCTGGGGCCTCTCTCCTTGTCCCCTGATGCCCCTCTGCCTTTCTTCTGGCCTGGGCTGACTGTTTTGCTTTGACCTTGACACCAGCCTTTCATTTATTTATTGACCGCTCTGGGTCCTCGTTGCTACGCACGGGCTTTCTCCAGTTGTGGTGAGCAGAGGCTACTCTCTAGTTGCGGTGTCGAGCTTCTCGTGGTGGTGGTTTCTCTTGCTGCCAAGCACGGGAGCTCTGAGCTCAGGCTCAGTAGTTGTGGTGCACAGCCTTAGTTGCCCCGAAGCATGGGGAATCTTCCTGTACCAGGGATTAAACCCGTGTTCTCTGCATTGGCAAGCAGATTCTTAACCCCTCGACCACCAAAGAAGTCTGACATCAGCTTCTCCCTTCACTCTCCTGGGGTCTGATGAATCCAGTATTTGGATAACTTTGAAATACCTCCTTTAGCGTCCTTCCAGGTGTAGCATTCCACAGCAGGAGGAAAATCACAGTGAACTGTCAATCTTTTAATCCTTGTTCAGCCAGTTTAACAAGCATTTCCTGTTCCCTCTGTACAACACAAACCCCTTTAGCTAAGTGATGTGAGAAGGCTGGTCTGAGAAGGAAGTCGCCTGGAGGATAGCAGGGCCTCGCAGTGGGGAGCCTTGGAGAGCGCTGGGGCCAGCTCTGCCCCAGACGGAGACCACCTCTGTATTTTTCAATATCGTAATACAATAAATACCCTTTTTTGCTTAGCGCCTCTTAAGCTGGTGTGGAAGTTTCAGGTGAAACTGAAGAAGGCCTGGGAGACTTTGACAGGGGCCTAGTGCACTAGTGCTGACATGCCTTAGATGTGCGACGTCAGGCAAGTAATAACGGGATGAGGGCCTGTCTCTTGACGGGAGGAAAAAGACCAGTCCTAGACCTGACCTGCTGTGGGGCAGGAAAGGTGAACTCTAGACTGGCTTCTTCTCCTTCCTCACTGAGCTGTCTCTTGGCCTGTGTTTCCCAAGGCTGTGGAGAGGCTGAGGGAGTGAAGGCTCGGCCTCGATGTCCCCTGCCCAGGCTGCCAGCTGTGCCACAGCCACCCACTCCTCAGAGGGCAGTGTGCGCTCCCCCAGGGGACTCTCGGGGTCAGAACTGGGACTTGTGACTCGGAACAGATACATCCACGGCCAACTGGCGAGATGGGAGAGGCAGGGGAGGCCAGTCTGCCTTGCCTACTAGCTCCCACTCATCTCTGTGGCCGCCTGTCTCCAGCGCCAGCACACTGGGAAGCCCTTTCAGGGTTCAGACTTCCCCTGTGTGCAGCAAACAGGGGCTCCTCCGTGGCCCCCGCTCTGAGGAGCACCAAGATTCACAAACTGGACCTTGCTGGTTCCTTGGGGCTAGAACTTGAGCCACAGTCTGGTGGTTCTGACCATGGCTCCCCGCCCCCCGCTCCCCCTAGCCTCCATGGGCCTTGGTTCTGCTATTTAGATATGATTTTCCCACCTCCAAACCAAGTTCCCTGCCTGCAGTGTCCTGCCCAACTTATCCACCAGCTCATCCTTCCTGGCCTAATTAAAGCACCACCCACTCTTGGAAGCCTCTTCCAAGCTCGTGACCATGACTGTCTCCCTGACGCAGGTTCCCAGTGCGCTGGGTGCCTCAGTTACAGCGTTGGCAGGCCCACGCGCATCACAACTATTTATAGATGTCTTCAACTCCCTGGAAGGAGACTGACTCAACTCCCAAAAGCAAGTTCTAGAAATATGCTTAGGAAGGTAGAGAAGAAACCTGGGGAAAAACAATGTGGTTGCCTTGGGTAGGGGGCGTGTGTGTACTTTTGCTTTTTGCTTCATACATTTCATCATTTATAAAATTATCAATATTACAACGCTTTGTTTCAATTTGTTAGAAAACAACATCTTTAATAACCTTCTACATGAAATGTCATATATTTCTTAAATGAATTCCTAGGTATTTTATGGTTTGTGTTGCCATGTTAGCACTTAAAAAGAATAAGAATTTTGTAACAATAAAGTGGTGGGTATTTCTAAATAAATAATAATACAAATACATCACAGGATGGAATCAGGAAGCCTGAGGCGGGAGAGGCATCGTTTCAGCTGAGCCCATGAGACACTTCAACAGTTTAATTGGCCCTGGCAGCTGAGTCCAGCTGGACATCTTGGTGAGACAGTTTCTGGAAGAGTCACAGTACATAATTTTCAAAGTTAAAAGCATGACTCTCAATATAGGGTATGTGTCAAAGATTACTTAACGCCTTAAGGAAGGTACCCATATGGTGGAAGAGCTAGTTCAAAGAGAATTGGAGAGACGAAGTATTGAGAGACACCAAAAGAAAAAGTGCTGGAGTAAGACTGCTGGGTTACACACAAACTGGCTAATGACCTACAGGGGTCACTGTCACCCTGGGGGTCATCTCTACCTGCTAGAGTTATTCACAGCTTAGCAGTCTACTTAACACCGAGTTGAAGCTGACAGTCATCCTTTTGCCTTTTCAAATTTTGAATTTTTTCCTTAACTGCAGAGTGTAGCTGCGAATCCCTGTGGATCCCAAGTCTTCGCAGAGCTGTTGGTCCGCGCTGGGGGGAGAGTGAACTGTCCACACTTCGTGGCAGCACTCTAGGCCACTCTGGTTCTGGGGCCACTGGTGCTCCTGTCTTGAGAGAGCAGGAATGAGTCAGCCCTCTGCCTAAGGTCAGGGAGCCCTGCAGCAGGACTCTCATACTCATGTCTTCAAGGAGGCTACAGGGCTGAGCTGAGACTCAAGGACAAACTAGAGTTCACCAGGACTGGGACAGGGGGCAACTGGGTGGTGAGCCAGGAACACAAGGAGAATAAACCCAGAGAAGCCAGGGTTTACTCAAGAAGGCTGGGGTGGGACAGGACCAAAGACTGGTTCATCAAGTTTCCTGAAGGCAGATGACCTGGGGCTCTGGGGAGGAGGTATGCAGTACAAGGGAGAGGCCCTGGCCTGGGGAGGAGGCCGCTTGTGGGTGCTGGGAAGGGGGATGTGGAGGAGGCCGACTCAGCAGGTGAGGCTCAAGTGAGGAAGCAGGGGACTTCAGGCTGACAGAGGGCAGCCCTGCCTCACCCTGGCACCTTCCCAGACTCCCCGAACGAGGCCTAGCTACAGGGTCCTTCGAGAACCCTTTGGCCCCTGCGCTCCTGCCCCAATCTCGTTACTGCACCTTTGGATCAAGGACCACAGTACCCTCCTGACACTGTGCAGACACCAAGAAGGGCCAAGCCGATAGGAAAAGCGGTTCTCAAAGGCCCAGGCCCACCAGGACCCAGGAGTTCCCTCTCCATATGCCCCTCCTTCCCAGCCAACTCAGACACAGGCCTGGCCCCAGACATGGGCCCACCTGCAAGTGGCAGACCAGGGAACGGAGCCGAGGGGACCACGCAGTTCAGAGGGGGCCTGCCCCGCTGGTGCCTGTCTCAGCCCCAGCTTGCATGCAGGCAGTTTAGAGATGACAACAATAGATTTTCCGGAGGCTCAGAGGAAAAGAACCCGCCTGCAATGGGGGAGATGTGGGTCTGTGGGTTCCATCCCTGGGAAAGATCTCCTGGAGAAGATCCCCTGGCAACCCACTCCAGTATTCTTGCCTGGGAAATCCCAAGGACAGAGGAGCCTGGAGGGCTACAGTCCAAGGGGTCGCAAAGAGTTGGACACGACTTAGCGCCACCACCACCAGGGACTCCTAGAAGCCCTACAGTGGATGTTTACTGGGACAGACACGGGGGAGGAGCCACTGATGGAGGGGCTGGAGGGGTCGGGGCCTGGCTAATCTGCGGACTGTGTGTCTCTCCCCGCCCAGAGATCCCGAGGTTGGGTGGAGGGAGTGGAAGGAGCCCAGGCCCACTTCTTCTCTTCCCAGGGTCTCTGCCTTGGCCTTACAGATTGGGAAACGATCCGCTGCCTTTGCACCCGCACTGCCCTCTCCCCAAACCCCTCTTCTCCCCTTGGTGAACGCTGGAGCCAGCCCCATACCCAGCTACAGAGCAGCACCCCTCCTGGAATGCCTTCTCTGGGAGCCTCACCACCAGCTCCACTCTCAGCCTCACTTTCAGACCTCCCTCAGACGGGGGACCCAAGCGCGCGCAAGGGGCCTGTCACTTGCAGCGAAAAGGCTTTAGGTCTGGGGAACCGCACAGGGCTGAGGGTGGATGGGCAGGTCACTCGGCCTCTATGGGAATCGGGTGTCAAGGGACTCAGGGCGGGGTGGAGCGGGGACAGCGTTGGAAGGAAGGAGGGGTGTGGTGCTCCGGGGCTCTGCCTGCCCCAGGTTGGGGGGGATATCCGGTTCTGCGTACCAGGCTGGTGCCCGCTCTCCCTTCTCCCCTCTCCCCTCCCCCCCTCCCCCCCCACTCCCCTCCCCCCTTCTCTCCCCTTCCTCCCCCCTTCTCTCCCCCTCCTCCCCCTCCCCCTTCTCTCTCCCTCCTCCCCCTTCTCTCCTCCTCCCCCTCCGCTTCCCCCTCCTCTCCTTCTCCCCTCCTCCTCTCTCCCCTCCTCCCCTCTCCTCTCCTCCCCACCTCCTTCCCGCTCCACCCCTTCTCCGCCCCCCCCCCCCCCCCCCGGGGCTCGGGTGGCGGCCGCGGGCTGAGCTCACTCCGCTGCAGTGACGCGCGTGCCGCCCCGCCTCGCCTCCCGGAACCGAGTCGGTGAGCACGCCCGCAGCTGCGTCAGCTACGCCGCCCTCCGGACGCGGGTCTTCAGCCTGAGCTCCGCGCGGGGGAGGCGCAGGGGCGGGCGCTTCTCAGGTCTGGGGGCCCGGAAGGCACGACGGCGTGAACGAGGCTGGCGGCTTCCCCACCCCAGGTTATTCAAAGTTAACCTCACACCGCCCTGGGATGGAAGCCTCTCCTGGATCCTCACTACTCTCTAAGGCGGGACCCCAGTCCAGTGGCCATCCAACAGGCCCTGCGGGTTCCTCCCAGTAATAAGGAGCTCACTAGCTATTACTGCTAAGAAAGATCTTAACAACTCCCGCTCATTCATTCACGCCACAGATATTTACCAAGCACCAACTATGTGGCAGAGGCTGAGCACTGGTTTAGATAATGAGGATTAATTTAGCCCTGATAAAACCCGAGCCTTGTGGTTGATGTTCCAGGATTCTTCTGAGTGTGTGGATCGCTACCCCCTGGAAGCCCTCCTAGCTCTGCCCTCTGAGTTAAGCCCCTCTGCTTTGCTCTAGTAGCCCCCTGCCTCCCCCTTCATCAGCACCCACCAGACCTCCACTTCCTTAACCGGGAGAAGGCAGAGCCTCTTCTGGTTTGGACTTGACCAAGGTGTTCAGTGATGCACCAACGCCCGGTGAAAGCTGAATCCTGAGCTTTGAGAAATCCCCACAGCTCCCAGTCCTGCACTCTGGAGTAGGCTGTCCAGGGGAAACCAGGTCTTGCCTTGAAGCACAGACCCTAGAGCAGGTATCCTGACAAACGTGGTACAGGAAGCCAGGGTTGTAGGGGCTGCCCGTCTGAGGCGAAGCCCACAGGTCCAAAGGCCTGGGGCCTCCACCCACAAACAAGGAGGTGAGCGTGTGTTTTCACACAGGTGGTGGGTGGAATCTAGGAGCAGGGAGCATATTTCGCACTCATTGGCCAAGGGCAGATGGCCATGTCGTTGTTCAGTTGCTCAGTCATGTCTGACTCTTTGTGACCCCACGGACTGCAGTATGCCAGGCTTCCCTGTCCTTCACCATCTCCTGGAGTTTGCTCAAATTCATATGCATTGAGTCCATGGTGCCATTCAACCATCTCATCCTCTATCGTCCCCTTCTCCTCCTGCCTTCAGTTTTTCCCAGCATCAGGGTCAGGGTCTTTTCCAATGAGTCCGCTCTTCGCATCAGGTGGCCAAAGTACTGGAGCTTCAGATGGCCATGCTGGGAGACTTTCCCAGGGGTGAGGGGAAGGAACCCCCTCTCCCCACTGGGGAACAGCCTATCTCCCAGAGCTACGTCTCTGCGAGCCTGACTTCCTCTGTCCCCCCTTGTTCTTCCTTATGGCTGAAATTCCTCTCTCTCTGCTCAAGGCCAGTTCATTCTCATCCTTTGACTTGCTGCTCAGATGTCAGTTCCTGGTCTACCCTATCTAAAATTGGTTCCCTCCTCTGGTTCCCTTTATCCCATCACTTTACCTTTTTCAGAACACGTACACTGCTGCTACTCGCTGGGATTGTTGCCTCACTCCTCTGCTAGAAAATAAGCTCCATGAAGGTAGAAACCTTGCCTTTTATCTGCCTTATTTCCATTAGTTGTGCCTTGCACAGAGGGTATTTGTTGAATGAATGAATGAAGTTCTGTTCTAGAATCATAAAAAGAATGAAGCTAGAAGTTGGGAAAACCAAATCCTGTTCTGATACTATATTTTTAAATTTGTCTTGGGGACTTCCCTGGTGATCCAGTGGCTAAGATTCTGCACTCCCATTCTGCATACTGCACAATGCAGGAGGCCTGGGTTCGATCCCTGGTCAGGGAACTAGATCCCACATGCCGCAACTAAAGACCCCACATGCCACAATAAGGTTCGTCGATCCTGAGTGTCACAACTAAGACCCAGCACAGCCAAACAAATATTTAATTTTTTCTCTTTATACCTACTTTTTACACAAAAGGATTGGAGTCAGCTTTTAAGTATACAGTGAGCCTGAGATAGGTAGGTAGCTAGATTGAAAAATCAGGCAGAGAAAGTTCAGGCAGGTTTAAAAAACCAGGGTAAAGGCCATAGAGTCCTTTATCATTGCCAAATTTGTCCCTCAGTTATGGCTTTGAGCTTCCTGAGAGCTAGAGGAAAAGGGAACAGTATTTATTACATGATTTATCTTGTCTATGAAGAGTTTCCCAGTTCCTCAGGGAAAGCAAACTTTTTGCGGGTAGTTAATATTTAAGAAGTTTCTCACATAGGCCTTCAGATGGGGATGCTGTCAATAGCAGCGTTTCGAGCTAAAGGCCTTGTTCACAGAGCGTTGCAGCATCAGCAGTGAGCTGGGTGCCAAGAACGACTCAGCACATGCAGTGCTGCAGGGTGGACAAAGGGGTTTTCTGGGGCTCTGGCTAGACAGGGGCAGGGGTGGTGTGAGGCCTTGAATCAAAGAGGGATGGAAGGACACAATTCCTTTCCAAACACTGTGGCTCCCAGTTTTTGGGCTTACACGGTCAATAATTTTATTTTCAAATTGGATGTTTTCAACACCAATATTGCTACCAATATCAATGAAATATTCCTGTTTAAAAAAAAAAAGGAACCCAAACTGGATCAAGATCTAATCCCCTCTTTACAAAAACTGCAGAAGAGACAGAAGAACATGTCTCACCATACCACAGGGGTATAATCAGCAAAATCTATAATGTGGAAAATTCCAAGGGCCAACAACCTAGATCCCTCAGCAAATAAATTACAAGGGAAAAAAAAAAAGTGGGGAAGGGACACCTATAGAATATGAGAGTCTTAAGAGACATAATCAAAGGAAATGTTTGGACTCTGTTAAGATCTTAACTGAACTCAGTTCAATTGAGTTCAGTCGCTCAGTCGTGTCCGACTCTTTGCAACCCCATGAACCGCAGCACACCAGGCCTCCCTGTCCATCACCAACTCCCGGAGTTTACCCAAACTCATGTCCATCGAGTCGGTGATGCCATCCAGCCATCTCATCCTCTGTCGTCCCCTTCTCCTCCTGCCCCCAATCCTTCCCAGCATTGGGGTCTTTTCCATTGCGTCAACTCTTCGCATGAGGTGGCCAAAGTATTGGAGTTTCAGCTTCAACATCAGTCCTTCCAATGAACACCCAGGACTAATCTCCTTTAGGATGGACTGGTTGGATCTCCTTGCAGTCCAAGGGAATCTCAAGAGTCTTCAACACCACAGTTCAAAAGCATCAGTTCTTCGGTGCTCAGCTTTCTTTACAGTCCAACTCTCACATCCATACATGACTACTGGAAAAACCATAGCTTTGACTAGATGGACCTTTGTTGGTAAAGTAATGTCTCTGCTTTTTAATATGCTGTCTAGGTTGTTCATAACTTTTCTTCCAAGGAGCAAGTGTCTCTTAATTTCATGGCTGCAATCACTATTTGCAGTGATTTTGGAGCCTAAAAAAATAAAGTCTGTCACTGTTTCCATTGTTTCCCCATCTATTTGTCATGAAGTGATGGGACCAGATGCTATGATCTTCGTTTTCTGAATGTTGAATTTTAAGCCAACTTTTTCACTTTCCTCTTTCACTTTCATTAAGAGGGTTTTTAGTTCTTCACTTTCTGCCATAAGTGTGGTGTCATCTGCATGTCTGAGGTTATTGATATTTCTCCCGGCAATCTTGATTCCAGCTTGTGCTTCATCCAGCCTGACATTTTGCATGATGTACTCTGCATATAAGTTAAATAAGCAGGGTGACAATATATAGCCTTGACGTACTCCTTTCCCGATTTGGAACCAGTCTGTTGTTCCATGTCCAGTTCTAACTGTTGATTCTTGACCTGCATACAGATTTCTCAGGAGGCAGGTCAGGTGGTCTAGTATTCCCATCTCTTTAAGGATTTTCCACAGTTTCTGTGTGTGATCCACACAAAGGGTTTGGCATTGTCAATAAAGCAGAAATAGATGTTTTTCTGGAACTCTGTTGCTTTTTCGATGATCCAACAATTACTTTGCTAGCATGTGAGATAAGTACAATTATGTGGTAGTGTGAACATTCTTTGGCATTGCCTTTCTTAGGGACTGGAATGAAAACTGACCTTTTCCAGTCCTGTGGCCACTGCTGAGTTTTCCAAATTTGCTGGCATATTGAGTGCAGCACTTTCACAGCATCATCTTTTAGGATTTGAAATAGCTCAACTGGAATTCCATCACCTCCACTAGCTTTGTTCATAGTGATGCTTCCTAAGGCCCACTTACCTTCACATTCCAGGATGTCTGGCTCTAGGTTGGTGATCACACCATCATGATTATCTAGTGATAAAGATCTTTTTTGTATAATTCTTCTGTGTATTCTTGCCACTTCTCCTTAATATCTTCTGCTTCTGTTAGGCCCCTACCATTTCTGTCCTTTATTGAGCTCATCTTTGCATGAAATGTTCCCTTGGTATCTCTAATTTTCTTGAAGAGATCTCTAGTCTTTCCCATTCTATTGTTTTCCTCTATTTCTTTGCATTGATCACTGAGGAAGGCTTTCTTATCTCTCCTTGCTATTCTTTGGAACGCTGCATTCAGATGGGTATATCTTTCCTTTTCTTCTTTGCCTTTCGCTTCTCCTCTTTTCACAGCTATTTGTAAGGCTTCCTCAGACAACCATTTTGCCTTTTTCTTGGGGATGGTCTTGGATCAATGCCTCCTGTACAGTGTCTAGTTGAACTAACAAACTGCAAAAAAGAGAGATAAACTGTATATCTGAAGACTAATATTTAAAAAGTACATTATTTTTTATAGTGTGAAAATGCTCATCTGGTTATATTAAAAGATCTTTTTATTTTTTACATATGAATTATTTGATGTCTGTGATTTGTTTTAGAATAACCCAGGGCACATGTTATTGGGGAATTGAGAGACAAAAGTGGCAAGCAGTTGGTAATTTTGAAGCTGCCTAACCCAGGGATTCTTTGAATTATTCATATTAGTTTTTTGCATGTTTGAAATTATCCATAATAAAACATGTTTAGGGAGTTCCCTGGTGGTCTAGTGGTTTAAATTCCAGGCTTTCACTGCCATGGCCCACCCAGGTTCGATCTCTGGTCAGGGAACTGAGCTCCTGTAAGCTGTGTGGTGCACCAAAAACACAATAAGCTGAAAAACATTTTTAAGAATTGGATATGTTGGGCTTCCCTGGTGGTCTAGTGGTTAAGATTCTGCCTTGGAATGCAGGGGACACCAATTCAACCCCTGGCCCAGGAAGATCCCACATGCTGTGGGGCAAATAATCCTGTGTGCCACACTACTGAGCCCCCATGCTGCAACAACTGAAGCCCGAGAGCCCTAGAGCTTGTGCCCAGCAACAAGAGAAGCCCAAGCTCTGCAACTAGAGAGTGGCCCCTGCTTGCCACAACTAGAGAAAGCCTGAGCACAGCAACAAAGACCCAGTGAAGCCAGAAAATTTAGATATGTTGACATAAGGTTAGCCTTTTGTCAATTAGCCAACTTTTCCCAAATAAGAACATGACAACAAAATAGCTACCATCTGCTATTATCGTCGTTTCGTAAGAAAAAGGACTTTATCAAATCAAAGATGCAGGAAAAGCTGGATCTCTGATAAAGGCCAATCAAAGTGGAATGTATTTTGCTTTCTGCAAAAATCACAGCGGACACTACCATGGACCAGTACTGGTCAGTGGGTTCCAGCTTCAACCAATCCCTCCCAAACCTTGTGTTTTTCAAAAGTTGAGGTCTAAGCTAGTGGACAGGCCATTGGAGCTGTACTTGTTTGCTCTGTGTCTTGGGAAGGCTGCTACCTGTCTCCTCTTGGTCAATTTCTCAAAGAATCTGCGTATTAACCTAGAAAGGCCCTCAGAGATCTGGTTTAACCTCTTATTTTTACAGATGGGAAAACTGAGGCCAAGAGAGCAAAAGTGACTTGCTGGAGGTTACACAACACAGAATGACCTAATGGCAGAGCCCACAGTTGAGCCCAAGACTTTTGATTCCTATGCCAGTGTCCCCTCAACCCAATGTTTTACCTTCTTTGATCGACTCATGTTGTCTTTGTCTTCATTTCAGCTGGTGCCTGGAAAGATAGGTACATGGACTTGCTGCCAAACCACCAGGCTTTAAATCTTGCCACCTGCTACTGTGTGACCTTGGGTCTACCTAACTTCTCAGGGCCTCAGTTTCCTCATCTGTAAAATGAGTGGGAACTGTAATAATGATCTTCCCTTCTAAGGCTGCAGTGAAGATTGAACTGGTGTGTGAGCAGTGCCTGCCGCAGAGAAAAGTGCTCGGTGTGTGGCAGTTGCCTATACTTTTACCTCCTGTGGGGATGATGAGGTCCACAGATTTATTGTGGAGAGCATATTGCTGGCCAAAATCTTGGCTTTCTCTACTCACTGAAGCCGAATAAAAAACAGACAAAATTTGGAGGAAATAGAAAGGTGGCTTGAATTCTCAGCTGGCAGAGAAGGGAACACAGTAGGGATCATGCTTCAAGAACTGTGCCCCCCCCTACCCCCCAGTAAGGAGTCTGGGGGCTTATATAAGGCAAGGGCTCGAAGTCAGGATTTGGTGGTGAGGAACAAAGGTGATAAGATCTTGATTTCTTCCCCTTGCATTCTTTCAAAGACAGTCATAGTCTGGCGTCAGTAACCTAGTAATTGAGTCTGGAACTCAGCGGCTCTGCAGCCGCCTTTCTGATATGTAACTACAAGGGGAAGGGTGTTTAAGGGTAAACACCAGATACAGGATGTATTTAGCATGGAGTCAAAGGAAAAACTGAATTATAGCTCCTGCAGAATTAGGGACAGAAAAGCAAACTTAGTTATAGACATGTAGAGTTAGGAGCAGTTAAAGTAAAACAACAAACAAACTAGGAGTGTTCAGGCCTGCTCACGCTTCTCTTTATCTACTTTGTTCTCAGGAAAGAGAAAGAAAAAAACTCACTCCTCTTTTTTTCTTTTCACTGCAACAAGCAGGCAGGCCTTTAACTTAGATTCATGAAATGTCAGAGCTGGAATGGGCCTTCCAAGGTCCTCTACAGGGAATTCTTTCACAGAAAGAGAAAGAGAGTCCCTGGGGACTATGTGAACTGCTGATGGTCCCAGTGACAGAACAGTAAGTGGATTTCCAAGGGGCACCTGGGTCCCAGGGCTCTGGGCTTTGCTAAACAAGTCAGTAGGGCCCCCAACTCCACTTCATAGGGTTGTTCCACCCTACACTAATGTCATCGCTGGTAAATTAAAGACACATGGTGAGTGCACAGAGCTTTACAGTTTACAGTGAGCATTTGCAAACTTAAAAAAAAAATCACTAAGTCATGTCTGACTCTTTGTGACCCCATGGACTGTAGCTTGCCAGGCTTCTCTGACCATGGGCTTTCCCAGGCAAGAACACAGAAGTGGGTTGCCATTTCATTCTCCTAGGGATCTTCCTGGACCAAGAATCAAACCTGCATCTCCTGCATTAGCAGGCGGATTCTTTAGCACTGAGCCACTAGGGAAGCCCATTTGCAAACGTACTCCAGCCCTAGAAGATAGGGTGTCCTGAATGAATACCCTATTTCACAAAAAGAAAGCAGGGGTGGATTGGTAACCAAAGCCATAAGTAGAGGCTCAGAAATTCCTTGACTACTGTGGACGATGAGAGTATCCTCTATAAAGGCCAAGCAGTTATAGAACCAGATGGGGTGCAGAGCGGGAGAGATCCATGGTCTTCTGGGGGACTGAGGAAAGGTGACTTTCAACTGAGTGGAAGAACAGGGAGGAGACACCTGCTTGGCTCCAAGACACCCATGTTGCTATGTTGGGGCTGAGGGCTGGTGGGCATGGCCGCACAGGCCCCAGGGAAGGCTGTGGCCAGGACCCCGGGCTGAGTCCTCATCATTCATCCTCTCTGGGATTCTGACTGGGGTGGGGGTGGAGTGGGGAGAGAGGTCAAGCCTGTAAATATTCATGCTGGACTCCTGCTGGGGAAGCGCTGAGCCTCTCAAGAATCTCACCAGCTGGAGGACACACAGGATGGTCTGTGTGGATGCTGCACAAGCTATGTGCACCACTATTTTGAGCTGAGGCAGGGCTATAGGAAGACTTGGGCTGTGTTTTCAAGGACAAATGATAAACAACAATAAAAGTCATAGACCATAGCTGAGGATAACAGATGAGTCACTGAGCAAAGGGCATGATCACAAGAGTGCTGGGGAGGTCACTGGACAATGATGGCCATAGGTGACTGCAGGACGGATAGGCCATTCAGCAGGGAGGGCTTCCCGCAGGAGGCAAGGGGCCTCGATGTGGCTCCTAAAGCAGGGGCTTCCACTGACCAGGAGGTTGGCCGTGTCCTTGAGGGAGAGGTGGTGGGATGTCTCATGAAACTAGGAGACTGATATCAAGTGGGGCTGGAATAGAGGGGACACAACTGATTGAGTTTTATGGCCTAGGTTCAGGGTGGGGCAGCTGATGACAAAGATCTGGGAGAATGAGGAAGGGTGACCTTTGTGAACTTGATGGTTTCTAGCTCCCAAGTCTGTCTCTGTCTTGGGCCTCAGCTGAAGCCTTTGCTTTGGCAGAAGAGTCATGGAAATTTCCACCCATATACTTTCCCCAGTGCTGTTCTTGGCTCCCCCCTCTTCCCAGGCCCTGCTGTGTCTAAAGTTCTCGGGTTTTTGCAGGCTGCAGGCTGCAGAGGCCTGAAGCAGCCTGAGACTCAGTGACACCAAAGGCCCATCTGGCGTGGACGTGTCAGAACTGCAGTCATGCTGGGCATTGTGCTGCCATGGGACGCCAGGGCTGGCCCCCAACCGATGTCCCCAGGAGCCACAGCTTTCCTGATTTGGGGGAAGGCAAAAGGAGAGGAATGACAGCTTCTACCACCATTTTATGGTTCTTGAGCCAAGTCACTCTGTTGGGCATGCTCCCTGCCCCACCCGCCCCCACGCCCCTGGAGTACAGGGCAGCAGGGCTGAAACAAGCCCAGGGGCACCTAAGTATTGAGGGTGCACCACTTCCGCTCCCCAGAAATTATCTGGATGTTCTGATTTCTTGAGGGGAGTATTTTGTTTCTCCATTTCTGAAACTCACAAGCAGAAGTGACGTCTGTGGGGAGCGGGGAAGACACGGGAAGTTCTCTCTTCCTTCTCCCCTCCCCCACTCCCCTCCTCTGGAGTCTAAGCTGCACCCCATCTCAAGTTAGCTGCTCCCCAGCAGCAGCAGCTGGGAATGCAGGGGCCAGAATGAGCTCTGGCCCTAGAGAAACAAGTTTTCAAAAGAAGCCAAGGGACATCTCTGTGGAGTTCCCGCCCTTTGTCCACAGCCGGGGCTTGTAGGAAGGATGGCACAGACCCATCTCTCCTGTACCTATGAAGAATGAGCCTGGGGCTCCTCTGTCCCTCTTTCAGCCTCCAGCAGTGACATCCCATCCTCCCTGCCAACCAGGCAGCAAACTCTGGAGGCCCTTTGACCCTCTGAGGAGAGAGGGGGACATGTTACCAAACACATACTCAAGCAGGAAAATATAGGCTGTGTTGTAACCGAGTTACTGCGGGGTAGTGATACAGGATGACTTCGGATGTGCTGGCCAGAGAGGCCCTTTCCCAGGAGTGACAAGCAGGGTGATGAGAATGAATGTCATCTGAAGAGAGGGGGAGGGGCATTCCAGACAGTTGTGTCATTGAGAGTAAAGAACCGGCGTCTGGACTCATAGACATAGAAAGAAACTGGTGGTTACCAGTGGGGAGAGGGAAGGGGGAGGGGCAGTACAAAGGTGGAGGGAAAGGGTTACCATGGGATTATATGAAGTCACATGTGTGAAATTGTTAAAAAATTAATTATTTATTTAGCTGTGTCAGGTCTTAGTTGTGGCTTGTGAGAGCTATTAGTTGCAGCCTGTGGGATCTAGTTCTCTAACCAGAGATCAAACCCAGGCCCCCTGCATCAGGAACTCGGAGTCTTAGCCACTGGACCACCAGGAAAAACCCTGTGTGAAACTTTTGAAAATTGTAAACCACTATAGAATTTAAAGAATCTTTCTTTTAATAAACATCTATTGAGTGCCTGGGCTTCCCTGATAGCTCAGCTGGTAAAGAATCCGCCTGCAATGCAGAAGACCCCGGTTCTATTCCTGGGTCAAGAAGATCCTCTGGAGAAGGGATAGGCTACCCACTCCAGTATTCTTGGTGGCTCAGCTGGTAAAGAACCTGCCTGCAATGTGGGAGACCTGGGTTCGGTCCCCCACAAAAATAAATAAATAAAGATGAACATGAATGCTTAAAAAAGTGGGGGGACTTCCCTGGAGGTCCAATGGTTACTGCGTTGCCACCATAGGGAGCACAGATTCCATTCCTGGATGGAAAACTTAGATCCCATATGCCGAACAGTGTGGCCAAAAAAAAGAGGAAAGAACATGAGTCTGGAAAGGGCTGGGGTGCTGAGGAGGATGCCAGTGTGGGGAGCCCAGAGAGCCTCTGCAGACCTATACCTGTCTTGTTTCTCTTGTCCCATGCCACCATCCACCCAAATCCAGGCCTCCATGACGTCTGGCCCAGGCTGGGACGATGGACTCTGGTGCCCTCCACTCTGTCGCCTCTCCCAGCTCAGCCACCTTGCAAAGAGCAGCTACACAATACCACCCAAAGCCAGGGCCTCTCCCAGCTCAAAAGCCATCCTTCTGTCCACAGAGCCGAGTCCCAACTCCCTCTCCAGGTAACTCAAGTCCTCCCAGACCTTGCTCCTGTCTCCCCGCCTGCCCCTCTTGCTTTCTAGTGAGTTCCCATCACCTAAAGGGCTTTAAGGTCCATTCCACCTCAGCTGCTGCAAGTCTCTACTATTACATCAGCCCTGGAGAAAGACCGATGGTGCCGCAGGCTTCTGTTTTTATCTGGCATGTGCTGAGGAATACATGACTGAGTGACTGAGCATGCACACAGGCACACAGGCAAGGTTCCTAGAGCTGCGTGACCTCTACCCCTATTCCAGGAGACTGGTCTCGGCTGGATGTGGGCCACAGCTGTGTGGAGAAAGAATGGACACCTGTGTGTCTGTGTTTGTGTATAGGAGGGGAGGAGTGTTTTCTAGCCTTGTGCTGGGTGTGTGACGCTAACGCAAGCATCTGTCTGGACCTCAGTGGGTGACTGAACACATACATACTGCCCACTGGGAAGCCTCACAGTCCCTCCAGGCTATTTTGGAAGGTCCGCTCTCAGGCCTCAGAGGGTGAGTAACCAGAATGCCCCCCAGCACAGGTCAGGGCTAGACACAGCGCCTCCCACAGTGAGTCCTCCAGTGAAGCGATAGTGAGACCTACCCTCCACTCTGGAGGCCAGAGCTCCACGGACACTGAAGGCAAACTTCCGGTGCCCCCCACTTTCTCTGCTGCCGTGGATCAGTTTGTCTACAAGTTCTGCAGTTTCTTACCCAGTACAGCTCAGTGCCATTTTACTCCAGCCTGCTGGGCAGTCATGTTTGTATCACATCTGAAAGCATTTTGTTCCTATCAAAGCACATCAGCTTTTGTCTAATCACTGCCTTCTTCCTCACCACCACCCTCCAATACTTACACAGTGCAACAAAGTGCTGGAAACTTCAGAGAACCACTGAGCTCACTTTATACAAGCGTCCCTGGACTGGACACTCCTGGATGGGGGCCAAGCAGTCCTTTCACAGCCCCTCCATGGCTGGGTTACCTGTCACTCTGCACTTACTGGGCATCTACTGTGTGTTCGGTTCACTATTCTGTTTTTTTAGTTTAAGGATTCCCTGGTGGCTCAGAGGGTAAAGAGTCTGCCTGCAATGTGGGAGACCTGCATTCGATCCCTGGGACAGGAAGATCCCCTGGAGAAGAAAATGGCAACCCACTACAGTATTCTTATCTGAAAAAATCCTATGGACAGAAGGGCATGATGGGCTACAGTCCATAGGGTTGCAAAGAGTCAGACACGACTGAGCAGCTTCACTTTCAAAAGAGATACTATTCCAATGTATTCATTTAATTATTATTTAATAGACACATTTTGAGCTTCTAGTATGTGCCAGGCACTAGTGATGCCAAGAGAGACAGCCTAGGCCTCAGTTTTCTCATCCATCCAAGGGTTTAACAACAGCATCTCCCTCACAGGGTGATCATGAGAATTGAAAAGAGACTGTCCACGGAATGCGTGTGGCATAGTGCTCAATAAATATTACAGAAAATAAAGCTGCCACTGGATATCCTGTCCTGCAGGTGCACCAGGCACAATGAAGGGATTGAAGAAAGCTGGAAGATCCTGTTCTCTGTCTAGGGAGGGGGCCAGTAGACCGTCTCCACTCAAGGCTAGCCAGGACAAGAGCAGAGGCCACAGGGAGGGCGCACAGCCTAGGGAAGGAAGGTCTGGAAGTGCTGGGTGAAGCCGGTGAGGGGCCCTTAAGCTGGGGAGAAACAGGCTGAAACAGGGCTGCCTTCTGCCTCTTGTTGTCATTCTGTCCTCCTACATCCCATGATGCTACAGATTGGCCTTCCGGAAAGATCCACAAATAGGCTGCAGGGCCCAGGGCCAAGAACATTATGCGGCAAATAAACTGAAGAAGGGAACTAGCAGCATGGAGTTCTTGGACTGGGGATGAGAAACCTCTTTTTCAAGATACTTTTGGCTATATTCTCCCCCAGAAAGAGGATTCTATCTACACAGAATTCTTCTACTACGTCCTACACTTAAAGATGGATTCTTTTCTGTTTTATTACTTATTTATTTATTTGGCTGTGCTGGGTCTTAATTGCATCATGTGGGATCTAGTTCCCTGACCAGGGATCAAACCTAAGCCCCCTGCATTGGGAGTGCACAGTCTTAGCCACTGGGCCACCAGGGGAGTCCCTGGGTTCTTTTTATTAATTTGTATTGGAGTATAATTGCTTTACAACGGTGTGTTAGTTTCTGCTGTACAGCAAAGTGAATCAGCTACATGTTTACATACATATGCCCTCTTTTTTGGATTTCCTTCCCATGTAGTTAGTTCACCACTGAGCACTGAGAAGGGTTTCCCCTGTCATACAATAGTTTATTATCCATTTTGCACACAGTGTAATAGTGTATATATGTCAATTCATCCCACCCAGTTCATCCCACCCTCTCGCCCCTCTTTTTCCCTTGGTATCCATATGTTTGTTCTCTACATTTGTGTCCCTATTTCTGCTTTGCAAATAAGACCATCTATACCATTTTTCTAGGTTCCACTGTATTTCTCTTTCTTACTTCATCCTGTATGACAGTCTGTATGTCCAGTCACATCTCTGCAAATGTCACCATTTTGTTCCTTTAATGGCTGCTTTTCTGGGGAAGATAAGAGGAGAATGTTTCCCTTACTCTTCAGCCTAGTGACATTCAGTGCCTGAGAGAGAGAGAGAGAGAGAGAGAGGCTCTGGCTGCCTCTTCCCAATAATAGCTTGGGGAAGGCCGATGACACAGCCATTTTTAGTTTCTGTAACTTGTTTTTGCTAGAATTGCCCACAGTTCTCTGTGAGGTAACTATGTGTCTGGTGGATTTCAGTGGTTGATTTTAGATTTTCTCTGGGTACATTTTTACCTGTCCAAAATCCCCTAGAAAACAATGACCTCTCTTTTGCATAATGGAGCTCTGAGCTGCATCATCTCTGTGGGTTTTTCCTACAGTGGGAGTTGGCTGCTGTGCAGAGAGGAGGGAGCCAAACTTTTGTGCAGTCATCATTCCAGAGATCATCTTGGGGAAGGTGGGCAGCAGGAGGGCGCGGGGAACTGCAAATTTCTTGAGTCTTTAGAAAACAAGAAAGTTGTTCTTGGTGGTGGGGGTTGGGTGGGGATTCCCCTTGCCTTTTATTGCTGACCGGACTTCCCTGGTGGTTCAGACAGTAAAGCGTCTGCCTACAATGCGGCAGACCTGGATTCAATCCCTCAGTCGGGAAGATCCCCTGGAGAAGGAAATGGCAACCCACTCCGGTACTCTTGACTGGAAAATTCCATAGACGGAGGAGCCTGGTAGGTTACAGTCCATGGGGTCGCAAAGAGAGACGACTGAGCGACTTCACTTTATTGCTGACCAGCATTTCCAAAACTGTCTCTGGCAACAAAGGATTAGATAAATAGCACAAGCTTAGAGGAAATACAAGAAAAGAGGTGTGTGTGGGGGTTCCCAAGTATCCCTGAAGACTCACTCAGACTGGCCTCTGAACCTTAGACACAGAAACGAAAGGCCTCAGAAATTTCTCTTTGACTAAGCCCCACTGGCCTTATTAAAAAGAGGAGGTGGAGCAGATGCTAGCATTCTTTGGAGGTTTGTGGCCTGACGTGATTCTGGAGGATTAAGTGACAGAAGCTCTAGAGGCCTGATTCTAAATTTTTGCTACTTTAGTCCTTTTCAGTGCCCCACCTCCTTGGAGCTACAGCCATGAGGCCTAAAATCTTCCATGTTCCCTTCTCATCTGTTTACTGCATTTTATAGAATCTGCATCATCATTCCTTTCCTCTAAGCTCCTCATTTTACACACAAGAAAATCACCACTGAGAAGCTATTTGGGTTAGTACCCAAGGTCACACGCTGTCAAGAGAGTAATTGCAGGAACCAAGAGCCTATTTTTAGCCTGAGCATTTTGAGGGTGCGGTGGGAGCACAAGGTGACCCATCAGCTGAAATGGATTAGCCCTCTTATACCTGTGCCATTAGGCCCAAATAAAGACCAGATTTCAGACTAAGGTAGAGGGGAATAAACAGGGTTTTGAGACCAGCTGCCTTAAGGATGTTATAAAGTAAAACGAACATGAACGAGGGCCAGAGAAAAGATGCCTTGAAGAAAATTTAGTTTTGTGTTAAAAAGAGCCTTGGTTCAAAAGAATTGAGAGAAAGGCTCATTATCAACTGTATTATCTATCTCCTCACCAAAGAAAATGGCAAATTTAGGCCATCTTGTTTAAATTATCTTCCAGAAAAAAACAGACTCACCATATCAAGAAGAAGAAAAAGGAATTAGAGTATTTTGGAGACCGCTAATTTTGTGAAGCGAAAGCTAGGAGAGATGAGGGCAGTAAACCTTCAGCCCTAAATAGTAAAAAGGGGTCAGTGTTCATAACCTCTAAAATATTTTTTACTTACCAACTGGGGGAAAAAAGGTAAGAATTGTCTCTTTGGCAAGCCATACCTCCCACCGAAGTTTCCTGACTGCTGAGCTTCATTCAAATCTCTTTCCCCAAATTCAGGGGGAATTAGCCACAACACAACACAGCCATTCTCACAGTATAAGGAAAATGCTACATCTATGTGTAAGGAGAATGGAAATGACTAGTTAGCTATGCTGACAACTACTTAAAGTATTTCAGGGCTCTTATTTCAGTGGCTCCAGAGTGGGAGAGAGATAGCTGACGAGGCCCCAGGTCTCCCATCCCCACCAAGCCCTAGAGAAAGGCAGTCGAGGAGATTGACAGAAGCCCTGGGAGAAGGGGGGTTAGTGCTAAGAGGGAGTGGAAGAGAAAGGCAGGTGCCATGAGGTTGGAATTCTTGGATTCAAGAATAACTTCTAGTACTAATTAGCTGTGTCTGATTTTAAGCAAATCCCAAACTCCCCAGGCCCCCAAATCCCCATTGTAAAATGAGGTGACCCAGCTCAGTTTTTCCTCCTTCCAGTCCTAAAAATCTACTAAAATTTTTCCAGTGCCTGAGCAAATATCAAAACTGCGTCTGAGGGGAACCATAGGCATCTCAGTAATATTCCACTCCTACACGGAGAAAGATTGATTAAACAAGTACAGCTTCACCAACATCACTTTAATGCAGCTGCTTAAACTTGCCCTGCTTAATGGGGGTGGTGGTGGTGAGGTTATGAGGTTATGAGGTTAGCACAGAGTACAGAACCCTCACTTGCTAAAGGCCCCCAAGTCTGCTCCCTCACCCTTTCACAACCAGTGCCGTTTGCAGGAACCAAAGGGGTTTTATTTTATTTATTTATTTTTTAAAAGTCTTTATTGAATTAATTACAATATTGCTTCTACTTTCTGTTTTTGGCCGTGAGGCATGTGGGATCTTAGCACCCTGACTGGGGATTGAACCCGCATCCCCTGCTTTGGAAGGCGAAGTCTTAACCACTGGACCACCAGGGAAGTCCCCCAAAGGGGTTTTAAAAATACAGATTAGAGATTTTAAGAGGCCATGCTAACCTATACGGTGCCAATAGACTCCTTTTAACCCTTTTGGAATGTACTGCCTAGACATCTGCACACGTTCTAGAATTAAAAACCCTGGAGGTGAGAGAGGGCCAGAGAGTGGGTGTCACCCTGTCCTGGGGTCTAGGTTTTAGATCACCATGTGCCCTGGAGCGCTCCACTTTATCTCACCACCACTCTCCTCAAAAACAAAACCAAACACCCCCCTTCCAAAAAACAAACAAACAAAAACAGGCAGCTGTGTTAGGTCAATCTCTGAGACCCTTCTGTTTCAAGCAATCTAGATTAACAACATCCGGTGACGACAAACACTCAAGGGCTGTTACAATAAACAATTTAAAGAGGAACGATGATGTGCAAGAATTTTTAGTTAATGGATGACTTTGCGGTAATGAGGGAATGGCAAAAGACGGAGAACGAGAAGGAAAGGCCCATCCGGGCTGAAAATGAAGGCAGAATCCCCGGGAAGACAAGAGGAGACCAAGAGTGGCGAAAAGGAGACGGCTCACAGCCAGCATATTCCTGCGCCGTGCCGGCGTGGGGTGTGGGGATCGAGCCCCGCCCCCACCCCGGACTCACAGGCCGAGGGTTGTGGAGGTTGTACTTATCCCGCTCGGCCTCTCCCTGGTTTCTTGTCGCCGCAGTCGCTTTAGCTGCGTGGAAGGCGTGTCCGGAAGCCACTGGCGCCATTTTCTTTTCTAAATCCTGAGCCCTCGCCCGCAAGACAGGTCCCCCTCGCCTCCCCGAGAACTGAGGCTTCTTTTCAAACATCGGAGACGCAGCAGTTCTCCTTTTCTGGTGCTTCCCTAGGATTTCCCTTTTGGTAGGACACAGGACGTGTTTTAAAAATGGACTACTGGTTAACCTGCAGAAAGAAAAGGCTTTGGGTTTGGAAAAAAGTTATTTCCCTTTGGGGTCTACTTTGTAAAGTTTTAAGGGACTCAAACTGGAGATAATGCAAAATTTGTGGGGGGGGGAACCTAGTAAACCCTTAAGTAAAGGTTCACAACATTTTAGAACACATTCCTTTCCCGAGTGGCAGCCGAAGGTCGCTATGTCTTTGACCATGAAACCGTTGGCTTTTCCGGATACTTGAAACAGCACACATTTGGAAAGAACAAAGTCCAGGGTATGTCTAAACAGGCAACCAAAAGTGTAGGCGTCTAGCTGATGTTTAGTAAATACAAAATCAACAACAAAAGCCTGAAGCATGCCAAGTAACACAAGCCCACCCTAATGCCTTGATTTGAATCTAAGCCATTTAAGATGGGTCCAGCTCTATTGCAGGGGACAACAGTAAACGGTGACTGTTGAGATACTTTCCGAAAGTGGATTTCTACAATTAGTAGAATTCTGGAGTGGATAACCCGGAGTAACTATTTTACGAATAAAAGGCCAAGTGAGCCGGGTGAGGTATAAAGCTCAAAACCACCTCGCAGGACCTGAGACCTTTTTTTGGAGGGGTAGGGACTCCCAAAACTACGGCTTCTAAAATGGGTGCGGTCTGTAATTGTGAGGCTGAAGTTCGGTTATATAATTGTAAGGAAGGCCGTCAGGAAAGGCCTTCCTTCCAAAACCACTGACTTGTACTCAGTGTACTCCAAGGAAACACGAAAAGTATTTTAAAAGCTACTAGAAACATTCCCAAGTAACGGTGCTTGGTTTTTATGAGCTATTCGATGTTTATTTAAATGTGATTTTCATTGTTTTTGCCCAAATTTTCAGCTCAAATCTACTTGCTATTAAGTTCTAAATACCTGGGTACAGGGCTTGCAAGCAAGTTGCATAAACTGTTTAGGAAAAGTCCAGAAAGTCTTGTAAATGAGATTCTATTTTTACCTCTTCAGAGGAACTATTTTTGCTTTCCTCACAAAGGCGGCGGAGGGGTATTGAATACCGGAGGCGTGAGCTGTCCTTGTTCTATAAATACACCACTGGGGACTGAGCGGCAGGCATTGAGGCAGCGAGCGCAGAGGCGGCTTTAAGGGAAGAGGTGCTGCTTGAGGACCCTGCAGATAAGTTTTTCTATTGAAAAAGACAGGAATTAGTGTATTTCTTTAGGGATTGTAAGTAATGAGAATCCGGAGATACTGCTTTGCATTAAGTTTTTAGATAAATTTTAGGGAAAAAAAACATGACTTACTTGAAGAGTAGTTGGAGAAAGGAAGAGAGAAGAAAAAAGATAACTTTAAAACCTGATGGAGGTTAAGAGCTGAAATTTTTTCATGGAGTGGAAAATTTTTTAAGAGAATTGCTGAGCTAGGACTGCAAAGTCTGTTTTTTTTTTTTTTTAAAGCCTTAAGTTGAAGGGCAACCTTTTACTTTAACATTAAAACGTTGGGTTACGTAAATCGAACCTAAACGTTTTAAAAGGTTGAGTTGTAGATGATTAAAATATAAAGGCCATCCTAAGATTTAGCTGAAGGTTTCAGAAATAATGCCTTCAAATTCACGGCGCAGTAAAAATGGCGTCATTTGAAGCCTACTTGATCTTAAGGCTTTGTTTGGCTAAAGTTGACGGAAATATTAGGTAGGAATGTAAGAAAATTGGAAGTTTGAAGTGGAAAATTCGGAAGACCAGAAGTACAGGAAGGTGAAGAAAAAACTAGAGAAGATAGAGATACACGTTTTAGAAGACAGAAAACCTGAGCCTAGGGAGTAGGCAGAAGAAAAAGACAAATCTAGGAGAAAATTGAAAATAACGGGCGAGTGTTTAAGATAGAATGAAAAGCAAGCCATTGGACGCAAACATACAAGATAGACGTCCAAAAATTTAGAAGATAGTTCAAAGTCAATAATGTTGGATAAATTACAGGAACAAAAGCTAAGGAAATTTTTATAGCCAATGAGAATTTATTGTAAAAGCCCATCAACTTAATTCTGGTGGTGCAGAAGTTAGATCTTAGAAGATGAGAATTTTTTTTAAAAGTACTGTAGACCAAGACCAACTTAGAAGAATATCCGGAAACTAGAAGGAAAGTCAGTTTAAAATCTCAGGGAAAAGTTACTCAAGGGACTGAAGTAATTTAAAAGCTAAGAATGTATTTGAAAGAGTTAAAAGTTTGAAAGGCCTTAAATGCGGTAGCGTAGTTTCCTTTGGAAAATGTAAAGGACTTTATATAAGTCAATTAAATTGAAGAGCAAGAATAACCATCGAGTTATTGGACTTTGAGCTAAGATGAATGGTTAAATCCTGAGGACTAGGCGCTAATTAACAGCTGACGCAGGTGCTACACAGAAGTGGATTCAGTGAAGCTAGGAAGACAGGATTCCAGGAGCCCAGTGTTCGGTGAAATCTAGGACTGAGGAGCCAGCGGCAGTTCGTGAAGATAGGCAAGAGAAGCCCGGAAGCCAGTGCGACTTGGTGAAGGAAGCTAGGAAGAAGGAGCGAGCCCTAACGATTTTTGGAGGTGAAGCTAGGAGAGGATTCCAGGAAGGAGGAAGCCAGTGCGGTGTGGTGATGAAGCTAGCGTGCGGCTTGTCTTGGCAACCACGCGGAGGCGGCGAGCAGGCGGAGTGGAGGATAGATAGAGGATCCTAGAGCAGCAGCCCAGTGTGCGAGCGCCGCAGGGAGAGCCAGTGGTGTGGTAAAAATCCGTGAGGTCGGCACTATCGTGGGTTTTTTTTTCTTCTCCTGTAATTCAACTTTGAGGTCTGTGGCGCAGCTGTCCATTGGAGAAATGGCTGGTAGTTTATTCTTTTTTCCCCACCCCTTAATTACATATTTTTAAAGTACGTGACTGGTTGTTTTTACTGAAGTATCTTGGGGTGGTGTGAACAGGGAAGAGGGTGGGGGAGAAACTCTTTTTTTCTAAGATTTTCCACAGATTCTATAGTACTATTGACAAACTGAGTTAGAGAAGGATTGTACTGCTACGCTGTTTGGCACCAACACCTTCAGGGATTGGAGCAGCTCTTTTCCTTGGAAGAGTATTCCCAGTGAAGCTGAAATGTACAGCACAGTGCAGCTTTGGTTCATATTCAGTCATCTCAGGAGAACTTCAGAAGAGCTTGACTAGGCCAAATGTTGAAGTTAAGTTTTCAAATAACGACTTTTAAGATACCTTTATTAAAGGGGAGGGGCAAATTTTGGCAATTTGTAGTTGGCAGTGGCTTGTGATGATTGGGATGGGGGGTTGGGTTTAGGTAATTGTTTAGTTTTTGATTACAGATAACTCATGCCAGAGAACTTAAATACTTAAGATGGAAAAACTAAAGAAATCTCAACTTCCAAGTTGGCAAGTAACTCGCAATCCTCTGGTTCTGTTTTGCCCCAATTTTTGAATTTAACAGATGGGGAAGTTCATGAAGATTCACTCGATTTAAAAGAGTAGGGCTTGGGGAAGGAAAATGACTGGGGGTTGGTCTAGCCTTCTGCGCTGACTTAAATAAAAACTTGGGGAATTTTTTTTAAATGGCAAAGTTGTTTGGATATAGTAGTGTGTGGTTCTCTCTTGGAATTTTTTTCAGGTGATTTAATAAAACTTAATACTACTATAGGAGCTTCAGAGCAAAGGAGGTGGCTTAATGATCCTGAAGGGATTTCTTCTGATGGTAGCTTTTGTAATATCAAGTAAGATTCTTTTTTCGGCTGTATATAAGCAAGATTGTTCGGTTTATTTTTTTTCTTTTTTAGCGTAGGAAAAGTTTGTTAAGGTATGCTTCAAAATTACTGTAAATTGTATTTTGAATTCACATCTAAGTATTGTAAATCATAACTGATAAGAGGGGGTGGGCTTTTGTTGATGAGGGAGGGGAAACCTTTTTTTTCTGTAGACTTTTTTCAGATAACATCTTCTGAGTCATAACCAGCCTGGCAATCTGATGGCCTAGATGGAGAGGGGAACAGCTCCTTGGTGAATGATAAGTAAAGGCAGAAAAGATTGTATTTCATACCTACATTGGGGAAAAAGCATAACCCTGAGATCCTTACTACTGATGAACACATTGTCTGCACATGCAAAAAAAAAAGCAAACGGAAACTACCAATTTAAAGTTAATGGAATCTACTACTATAAAGTTATGGCTTATCAATCTGTATCCACAAAAATAATGAATTGATGAAAAATAAAATAATGATGAAAAATAACGATACAGTGAAGATCAAATGTCCATCTCAATACTGCTTTTACAAAAGCAGAATTTAAAAAGCGAAATGAAATGAAAATAGTGCTACATATTAATCCTGGAAAAAAAGAAGCTGAAATAATTGAAATGAGTGGGATCAAGTGAATTGAGAGGAGGAAGAGGCTGTGCTGTTTGCCAATCTTTCGTTTGCCTCAGACAGGTTTTTCTTCATTATCAGAAGAGTTGCTTCATTTCATCTGGGATCAGAAAACAGCAGGCAGCTGTTAACAGATAAGTTTAACTTGCATCTGCAGTATTGCATGTTAGGAATAAGTGCTTACCTTTGTGACGAGCTGTGGAAGTCCTAGGTCCCTTACCTAAGGGATTCCAGGATTGTGAGGCATCATCCCATCCAGCCTTTTAAAATTAGACAGGACACCGTTCCTGTGGGCTTCGATGATGGGACAGCACATTTCACTCAGGAGGCAAGTAATTCCTTAAAGCCTCTAGAGATTAGCAAAGATAATGCTTATAAAACTAAGAACATTTGTTTAACCTTGAATCTGACAACCCTATTTAAGGGATAGTATTGTACTGTTAAGGATTTAGATTTTGTTAATCTTGCTAAGATTTAAATGTTACGTGTATTGTGCAGAAAACCATTAAATCATTCAAAATAAAATACTTTTATTTTTAGAGAATGTATGCTTTTAGGAAGCTGTCTCCTTATTTAAATAAAACATTGTCTGTGTAGTTAGTATTGGGGCAATCTGGGGGGATTTCTTCTCATCTTTCAGAAACTTTGTCTGCGAACACTCTTTAATGGACAAGATCAGGAAATTGAGCAGAAGAACGAATTTAACTTAAGGCAGGAAAAAATTTTATCCTTCGTAAAAGTGATGAGCATTTAATAATTCCAGGCACATGGCAATAGAGGCCCTCTAAATAAGGAATAAATACCTCTTAGACAGGTGGGAGATTATGATCAGAAGAACAGGTAACTTAACACCTACAATGTTTACAGAAAGTCAGGAGTCGGTCTAGTGGTTAAACTAGAGTAATGGAATATACTGTCCACATTTCCAGTTTGCATGTTAACTTTGCTTACAGTCATCTCATCTGATGTTAGTCAGTGTTCACACTATTGGCCTTTTTAGATACCTGGTGGGGGGGAGTTGGGTTTTTTTTTAAAGAATTTTCCTTTGCAGAGGCTTCATTTCATCCTTCGTGAAGCTTTTCAGGATTTTGACTTGCATATAAACGCTTGGCTCTGCCTTCTGTTCTCCTAGGGAGTGTGTCAGACCTTGCAGTGAGTTTATCGGCATATTTTAAGTATAAACATTTTTCCCCCTGATTTTGGAGGGAAGGGAGAAGAGGGTGGGGATTACTTGTTTTAGCTTTTTTTTTTACAGACTACACAGAATGCAGTTGTCTTGACCTCAGGTGTGTCTGTTCTGTTGGCAAGTAATACAGTACTGTTCTGATCCGCTGCTATTAGAATGCATTGTGAAACGACTGGAGTATGAGTCAAAGTTGTGTTTCCCCCAATGCTTGGAGTGAAGTAGTGATTGTTAAAGGAAAATCCAGCTGAGTGATAAAAGGCTGAGTGTTGAGGAAATTTCGGCAGCTTTTTAAGCATTCGTGTTTGTGATTGGAGCAGAGTCCCTTTTGCTGTGCCTTTTTTAGGTAAAATGCTTTTTGTTCACTTCTGGTAAGGGGGTGGGGAGGGCACTGAAGCCTTTAGTCTTTTCCAGATGCAACTTTAAAATCAGTGACAAGAAATAATTCCAAACGAGCAGCAGTCTTCAAGAAATTTAACTGGCAAGTGGAAATGTTTACCGACAGTTCAGTGGTCTTAGTGCATTTGTCTTTGTTTGGGTGTCTCTCTCTCCTCCCCTGGTCTCAATTTTATATACAGGAACATTCAAAACAACAGACGTATGCGAAAGGCCAGAGAAACCAGACCCAGTAAGGAAAAATAGCTTATTTACTTTTAAAATAATAAACCAAACATTGCATTTTAAATGTGGGGATTGGGAACCACTAGTTCTTTCAGATGGTATTCTTCAGACTAGAAGGAGCTTCCAGTTGAATTCACCAGTGGACAAAATGAGGACAACAGGTGAACAAGCTTTTTCTATATCTACATACCAAGTCAGATCTGTTATGAATAAACAATTTAGTGTTAAATGACCTCTCAGCTTTACTACGCTGGAGTCAACAGCATGAGCAAGTTGTTTGTTGGCCTGGGGGTGGAGGGGTGAGGTGGGCGCTAAGCCTTTTTTTTAAGATTTTTCAGGTACCCCTCACTAAAGGCACCAAAGGCTTAAAGTAGGACAACCATGGAGCCTTCCTGTGGCAAGAGAGACAACAAAGCGCTATTAACTAAGGTCAATCAAAATGGTGTCAACCTCACAACCCCATCTTCTGTTAGAAATGAGGACTTGACTCAACCCCCTTGGCAGACAATGCACGAGGCTTTTTCGCTGGGGGAGTGAGCATTCAAAGGAATGCTTGAGTACCTTGTATATATATCCCTGTGCTTGTCCTAATATTTAATTTAGCTGTTTTCATAGCAGCTCAAACCTCAAGTGATGCTTGAAGGGGAGGGAAAGGGGGAAAGCGGGCAACCACTTTTCCCTAGCTTTTCCAGAAGCCTGTTAAAAAGCAAAGTCTCCCCACAAGTGACTTCTCTGCCACATCGCCACCCTGTGCCTTTGGCCTAGCGCAGTCCCTTCACCCCTCACCTCGATGCTGCTGGTAGCTTGGATCCTTGTGGGTATGATCCATAATCGCTTTTAAGGTAATTGGTGCCAGGGTCTTCCGGTGGGTTGCACTACTAGAAAAGACAATTAGTTTACCTGCAGACAGGTAATGATATTTAGACCACAACTAAAAAGCTCTTAAAATGTTTTAAATGTGTGGCATTATTATCCAATGACTTGAGAAAAACATTTCAACCAGTAAGTGGAGAAACAGCATCTAAGAACTGTCATATTGGGTGGGAGAGTAGAAAGGTGTTTTGGCAGTTGAAGAGGGCTGTTGGGTGGGATTGCAAAAATTCTCTGCTAAGACTTTTTCAGGTGAACATAACAGACTTGACCAAGCTAGCATCTTAGCTGAAGCAGATTCTCCAGTGCTCTTCAGTAGGGTTATTTATAAAGGTTTTTCTTTTCCTGAGAAAACAAAATCTTTTTTGTTTTCTCAGGTTTTGCTTTTTTGCCTTTGCTTATCTTAAAAAAAAAAAAAGCAAAAGATGCTGGTGGTTGGCACTCCTGGTTTCCAGGACAGGGTTCAAATCCCTGTGGCGTCTTTGCTTGACTTTTAGCTTTGACTCTCCAGACTCTACATTTTCCTCATCTTTCAGGTGCTAGGCCCTAGAGTTAGGGGAGGTGGAAGATAATAGCGTCAAACCCTGCCTTTGTGTTTACATGGGAATGTAATGTAACTACCTTGCCTATAATTTGCAGGTACTCTTCATGCAATTAGTGTTTGGAGAAGTCTCACTATTTTGAAAACTTGATTACACATATTAATAAAAATTGAAAAAACTTCATTGGTGTGATTTATTTACATATATACCAAACTTCTCTTCATGAATAGAAAATGGATGTTTTGTGGGTGTTCTGCCTGGTTCTTGTATAAGTATATGGTTCTGTCATGCAGCCTGATATCCAGGAAGAGCAGGAATCTAGGGAGGAAAGGGGTGAAATGGGTGAAGGACCTGAAAGACACTTGTTTAAAGAAGCCTACTTTCTGCTGTTCAGCAGTTGCCTGTGAGCTGGGCTGGGATGAAGAGCAACAGCTGGGGAACATGGGGAGAAGAGGTGTTACCATTGATTCTATCAAAGTAAGGCCAATCTAAGAGCTTTCTGACAATGGGTGACTTGGACACAATCTTTCAGTTGTCAATTCCTAAGCTACAAGTTGGTTATGTGGTCACGTGTCCTGTGGAATGACCTGTATGTTCAGTCGCCAAGTCGTGTCCCAACACTACCCAACCCTGTGGACTGCACAGCACGCCAGGCTTCTCTGTCCCTCACCATTTCCCCGAGTTTGCTCAAACTCGTCCATTGAGGCAGTGATGCCATCCAACCATCTGGCCCTCTTTCCCCTTCTGCCTTCGGTTTTTCCCAGTATCAGAGTCTTTTCCAGTGAGTTGGCTCTTCATATAAGGTGGCCAAAAGTGGCCCGTGTACCAGCGGATATTCCTTATTTGCAACTGAGACACCCTCATGGTCCCACCCATTCTCTAAATCCCTGAGATGTCCTAGCTCCTCAGATTGTATTCCTTGCATGGGTAGGTAAAAGGCTCTTTCCAGTAAACCTGGCCAGTGAAACCCAGCTATAGGTCTTCAGACCTAGATGTGAAGGAGATGCTGTACCTAGCACAGGTCTCCCAGCGGAGGGCAGTGTTACTCAGTTTCTGACCCTGCACTAGCCCACCGGGCTTCTCTGTCCATGGAATTCCCCAGGCAAGGATACTGAAGTGGGCAGCGGCTTCAGCAAATGAATCTTAAATTTCTGAACTCGTTACGTGTTGGAAAGCTCTGACTGGGACACTGGCAAGGCAGCGGGGCTGTAATTGGAACCCTAGCCTCCAACACTTCAACTCTATGGTCTACGTTAAGTGCACGAATGTCCTCACATAATTGTCCAGGGACTTCCCTGGTGGTGCGGTGGATACAAATTCGTCGGCCAATGCAGGGGACATGGGTTTGATCCCTGGTGCAGGAAGATTCCACATGCTGTGGAGAGCAACACCCTGCACTCTAGAGCCCAAGAGTCACAACTGCAGAAGCCCGTGCACCTAGAGCCCACTCTAAGAAGCAGCTCATGCACCTCAAAGAACAGTAGCCCCTGCTGGCTGCAACTAGAGAAAGCCAGCTGGTAGCAATGAAGACAGCACACCCAAAATTTTTTTTTTTTTAAAGAATCAACTATATGTAACAAGGACCTAGTATATATAGCACAGGGAACTAGTCAATATCTTGTAATAACGTATAATGGAAAAGAATCTGAAAAAGTATATAATGTATATGCAATTTATATATCAGTTCAGTTGCTCAGTCACATCTGACTCTTTGTGACCCCATGAATCGCAGCACGCCAGGCCTCCCTGTCCATCACCAACTCCCAGAGTTAACCCAAACTCATGTCCATCGAGTCGGTGATGCCATCCAGCCATCTCATCCTCTGTCGTCCCCTTCTCCTGCCCCCAATCCTTCCCAGCATCAGGGTCTTTTCCAGTGAGGCAACTCTTCGCATGAGGTATATATAATCTTCACTTGCTGTTCACATGAAGCACAACATTGTAAACCAAATATACTTGAATTAAAAAAATAACTGTCCAGTGGGTCAGGAGCAATCTAATCTCCAACATGAAGGTCCCTGGGCTTGGTTAGGTGCCTATTCTGAATTGATGCCATTCCAGTACCTTAGGGAGACGTCTTTGTTGTTCCAGAGCTGGAGGACTCCCTGGAAGGACTTCCTTGGAGAGCAAAGGAGAAAGAAGAGTGGCTAGGGATTCACCAGGGGCTACATGGTTCCTGGCACTTCTTAGGCTCAAAATTGGCCAGGATCAGGAAATGTCAGCACCAGGGTCAGCAATAAGAAGGGCCAGAGAAGGAGGCCGGAAATCATTTCCTCCTTGGCACAAAAAGAGAATGCAGAAGGAGGCCAACGTAAAACTTCTCTGAAGGCCTTGTCCGAGTCAAGGGGCTAGGTCGCGATAATACAAACGAGCCGCAGGCAAGTCCGCTACATGCCCCTTCAGCTGCGCAAAGGGCCTTCACACGGGCTTGGGGGTTTCATTATCCTGATAATGCCAGTAGTTCTGTGGGCGCTTAACAAACATGAGTTAGAGTGAGATAGCTCCACCATTTCGTAACCTCTCCAAACTTGTCCTGAAGTCTCCCAGGCCCAGGGCTAGTTGGTTTGGACTTGGGAAATAGATTTCTGACCTCAGTAAAAAGGTGCAACTAGGAGAATGCGACTTGGAGAGAGGGCAGGCTATGGGGAAAGTGAAAAATGGGAGTATCTAGCTGGGTTGCTGATTCAGAAGCTCTGAAAATCTGGGAGACGTGAGTCAGATCCTGGTTCTTGGCTGGCTCTGACAAGTTGGCAAACTGAGATGTCGCGTGCCCTTTGCAGGTCCTTGCTTTCCTGTTGGTTAAATGGAGATAATGCCCTGTCTACCTGCTATGGTAAGGAAGGCTAGCCACAGAAGATGCAAATTTATGGAACTGGAAATGAGTGTGCTTTGCCACCATCTAGTGGACTATACAGTATTGCACACCCTGTTTCTTAATGCTACTCTTGTTTGTTCAACAAATGTTTATTTTTATGGCTGACCATTCAGGTATGACCTAAATCAACTCCCTTACAATTATACAGTGGAAGTGACAAATAGATTCAAGGGATTATATCTGATAGAGTGCCTGAAGAACTATGACTGAAAATTCAGGACATTGTACAGGATGTAGTGATCAAAACCATCCGCAAGAAAAAGAAAGGCAAAATGACTCTTTGCACCCATGTCCATTTCCAGGAGTTGGTCCCGCATTGCAGGCAGAGGCTTTATGCCATCCAACCACCTCATCAGTCTCTGTCGTCCCCTTCGCAGCCTCCTGCCCCCAATCCTTCCCAGCATTAGGGTCTTTTCCAATGAGTCAACTCTTCGCATGAGGTGGCCAAAGTATTGGAGTTTCAGCTTCAACATCAGTCCTTCCAAGGTGGCCAAAGAACACCCAGGACTGATCTCCTTTAGGATGGACTGGTTGGATCTCCTTGCAGTCCAAGGGACTCTCAAGGGTCTTCTCCAACACCACAGTTCAAAAGCGTCAATTTTTTTGGCGCTCAGCTTTCTTTATAGTCCAACTCTCACATCCATACATGACCACTGGAAAAACCATAGCCTTGACTAGACGGACCTTTGTTGGCAAAGTAATGTCTCTGCTTTTTAATATGCTATCTAGGTTGGTCATAATTATGGACATTATACTTTGAGTCTTTTCCCATTTTTTCTAATTATGATTAAAGATGTTATAAACATTGTGTACAAGTCTCTGTGGATATAAACTTTCCTTTTTCTTGGTATGTTGTATAGTAGGTATATGTGTAGTTTTTAAGAAATTTCCAAACTATTTTCCAAAGTGGTTGTACCATTTTGCATCCTCACCAATAGTGTATGAAAGTTCCAATTGCTCCATATACACCATCATACGGTATGATAATATCTTTAAATTTTAGCTGTTCTAGTGAATACATAGTGATATCTCATTGGGACTTTAATTTGCATTCTAACTCTTGCTCATTGGAAGGAAAGCTATGACAAACCTAGACAGCATATTAAAATGCAGAGGCATCATTTTGCCAATAAAGAACATATAGTCAAAGCTAGGGTTTTTCCAGTAGTTCTGTACAGATGTGAGAGTTGGACCATAAAGAAGGCTGAGCACCAAAGAACTGATGCTTTTGAACTGTGGTGTTGGAGAAGACTCTTGAGAGTCCCTTGAACAGGGAGGAGGACAAACTATTCAATCCTAAAGGAAACCAGTCCTAAATATTCATTGGAAGGACTGATGCTGAAGCTGAAACTCCAATACTTGGGCCACCTGATGCAAAGAACTGGCTCATTGAAAAAGACCCTGATGCTGGGAAAGATTGAAGCAGGAGGAGAAGGGGACGACAGCGGATGAGATGGTTGGATGGCATCACCGACTCAATGGGCATGAATTTGAACAAATTCTGGGAGATAGTGGAGGACACAGGAGCCTGGTGAGCTGCAGTCCATGGGGTCTCAAAGAGCTGGACATGAGTTAGCACTGAACAACAACATGACCAGCGATGTTTAGTATCTTTTCATGTGCTTACTTGCCATTTATACATCTTCTTAGTGTAGTGTTTATTCAATTTTTTTTGCCAGTGTTGTTATTGGATGTTTATCTTTTTATTGCTGAGTTGTAAGAGCTTATACATTTATCAGGTTCAAGTTCTTTGTCAATGTATGTTTTGAATATATCTTCTCTCAGTATGTGCCTTGACTTTTCATTTTTTTGTAACTGTCTTTTCAGAGTGGTGGTGGTTTAGTCGCTAAGTTGTGTCTAACTCTTGGAACTCCATGGACTGGAGCTGGCCGCGCTCCTCTGTCCATGGAATTTTCCAGGCAAGAATACTGAAGTGGGTTTCCTTCTCCAGGGGATCTTCCTGACCCAGGAATCGAACCCAGGTCTCCTGCGTTGCAGGCAGATTCTTTACCAACTGAGCTACGACGGAAGCCTGTTTTTTCAGAGTAGGACTTTTAAATCGTCAACAAATCACTAATGTGTACAATAACATGGAGAAATTTCAAAATAATTACATTATGAGGAAGAAGCCAGTTTTTAAAATATACATACCGGGAATTCCCTGGCAGTCCACTGGTTAGGACCTTTCACTGCCAAGGGTGCAGTTTCAATCCCTGGTTGGGAAACTAAGATCTTGCAAGGTGAGTGACACTGTCAAAAAAAAAAAAGTACATACAGTCCAGTTCCATTTATACAAAAATTTTCAAAACTAAAAACTAATCTGAAATAACAGCCAAGGACTTCCCTGGTGGTGCAGTGGATGAGAATCTGCCTGCCAATGCAGGGGACACAGTTTCGATCTCGTGGTTCAGGAAGATCCTGAACATGCTGCTGAGCAACTAAGCCCATGCACCACAACTACTGAATCCAGGTGCTCCAACTACTAAAGCCCAGGAGCCTAGAGCCTGTGCACCACAACGAAGAGTAGCCCCCACTTACTGCATCTAGAGAAAGCCCTCGCATAGCAACAAAGACCCAGTAAAACCAAAAAAAAATAAAAGAAATAATTGAACAAATAAAATAGCTGACTAGGAGTTACAAAGGAGCACAAGGAAACCTTGGGAGTAATGAAGATGTTCATTGCCTAGATTGTGGGTTTCAAGGATGTACATTCATGTCAGAAGTTATCAAATTATATACTTCAGTTACTTGCAGTTTATTGTACGTTGAAAAACTGTGAAATAAAGTGCACACACATGAACTAGCATTTTTTGCTCACTGATTGCGTGCCAAACACTGACAAGATGCTGGGGATGCAAAGAGAAACAGTGGGCTGTCTGAGCAGCTCAAGTCTTGAAGTAGAGCCCTCCTTGTCACTTCCCCAAGGCTGGGCTGACAGGGTGTGTTCCAGGCCCATCTCTGCTCCTTGCTTCTCTGCTTTCAGAGACTCCCTGTTAGGGTTTCCTTGCCGATTCCAGCTGTGCTCACCTCACTGGCCTCCACCCAACCTCTGATACCCACACCCCACTTGACCGGCCGTCCTTCCTTCCCCCTACAGGAACCACTCAACACCCACACACATCCTCTCCTGTCCTGTCTCTGGCCTTCCCTCACGCCTTTCCCCCTTTCTAGAATACTCTCTGTCCCCACCAATCTCCAGGGTGAATCCCACTTCCTCGAGGTTCAGACCCCTCCCTCAGCCCTTGTCTGGGCTCTCTTGCCTGGAGCTCCCATCCTGCGTGATCCCCAACCTCCTGGAGCCTGTGTCCTGGTTCCCATCCAAGCCCTACCTGGGCACCAACCGAGGACCATGCTCTGGCTCACTCCACTAAAACAGGAGGACCACACCGTCCTGAACAGATGTGCATGTACACGTGTGCATGTGAGCATGTGTGCCCTGGTCACAGCCCCTGGTGTTGTTGCATACTTGCCGGAGCAGCTCTTACAAAATTAACCAATTTTTTAACAGTGATTCTTTATTTTTTGGCTGCACCATGAGGCTTGTGGGATCTCAGTTCCCCTATCAGGGCTTGAACCCAGGCTCCTGGCATTGGGAGCGTGGAGTCCTAACCACGGGGCCGCCAGCGAATGCCCTTTCTTTTTAATCTTCATAACCTTTTTGTTTTATGATGCTTTTAGACTTACAGAAAAATTGCAAAAATAGTACAGCAAGATATAATGACTGTTTTTTTTAACAGAGAAACACATCAAATCATCACACTCTTACAACATTACAACATCAACAACTATTTCAACATTAAGGGAAAGAGACTCATCACTGAACTCAACACAACAGTTTGAAACAATCTGGAACAAATGTCATCATGGATCAGATTTGGTTGAGCCCAGAGTGCTCAGCTTTGGACGGCAGTCCTGCCTGAGAACGGGCAGAGTGGAAACAGAACTGGTGGTCCTGGACTTGCAGGCCAAGGGCAGGGCAGGGGTCTGCCTTCTTGCTAAGTGGGAACTGTTGGAGGGTCTTGAGCAGTGGAGTCAGGTGACCTGCCTTACCTTCTCTAAAGATCTCTCTGGGGGCTGGAGAACAGGATCTTGCGGGGGACATCAGTTGCCTTAGGACCCAGCAAGAGAGGCTGGTGGCCTGTGGCTGGGGGAGGGGCAGCGGAGGTGGTGGTGCCAGGTGATTGGAGCCCCAGTACCCTGCTGGTGGTCTTCGTGGGATGGGAGAGGAAGTGTTGGGGTTACCCTGGCTTCTGGCCTGGAAGGAGTGGAGTTGCTGAGCTAGCTGGGGACTTGGAGAGCTGTTTAAGGAGTCTGTTAGACATCTGGGCTGGGCAAAGGGGAGGGTCCCCACTGTGGTGAGGAATGCAGATGGCATTTAAAGCCCCAAACTCCATGAGATGACCTGGGATGACTTGCCCTGGCCAGACCAGCTGCCTGGCCTTAGTTCCTCAGCCTCAAATCCTTCCCTGGAAGCCACCCTCCTCCCTAGCCTACCTCAGCACCTGTGACCAGGGATGGGAACTCGGAAGGGCCCACTGGGATTCAGCGTCACAGACCTGTAATACGGACACTGCCAATACCTAACCAACAGTGTGGTCATCCCTTCCTCTTCTCACCAGGGAAAGAAACCACACTAGCCCTCCTGGCAGCCCAAGTGCCCCTAAAGGGCATTAGTCGCCAGTCATGTCTGACTCTTTGCAACCCTGTGGACTGTAGCCTGCCAGGCTCCTCTGTCCATGGGATTTTCCAGGCAAGAATACTGGAGTGGGTTGCCTTTTCCTTCTCCAGGGGATCTTCCCAACCCAGGGATTGAATCCCGGTCTCCTGTGCTGCAGGCAGATTCTTTACCGTCTGAGCCACCAGGGAAGGTGGAGTCAAAAGGGCTCTGCCTGGAACCTGGAACAATGGCAGTGGGGGTGCAGGGTGGTAGGGGGCCAACAAGCCTGGGAAGGAAGATGTGAGCATGTAGAGCAGAGAGGGATGGGGGTGTCTCACCCTCACCTGACCTGGGCCACTTTCCCCAGAGAAGTGATGCTGGGGGAGGGTAGTAGAAGCTGACAGGTTCCCGGGCCAGTGCTGAAATGGTGTTACTGGGAACCAGGCATTCCCTGGCCCAAGCAACTGACAGTCAAACAGGTGGCTCGAGCTGTACCCATTTCTGCCCATGTGGAGCCAGGCCATCTGGAGACAGTGCAATCCCTTCATCCTTTTGCCTCACTAGACTGTCCCATCCTGCCTGCACTCACCCACTCATAACAATCATCCACACACCATCAGTAGTCACTGCACTGAGGTTTGAACCCAGGCAGCCTGGCACGCACCCAACTCACATTCTCAGCACACATTCACCAACCAACTGGGCCTGGGCCTGGTGACGGAGTAGGCATGGGCCCTAACACCATCAGCCCTGGGTCAGGAGCCTCGGGGCTGGGAGGAGGGTAGGCTTCCTGGATAAGCAGGCATCTGAGTTGGATCTTGACAAAATGTTGGGACTCACTCATGCAAGGACAGGGGAAGGTCACCCCAAGGGAGAGCCAAGGCAGGAGGCTGAAAGTCTGTCTGTCCGTGGAGTTACATCCTCAATTCCAGGTGATCTCGGTCCCCAACCTACTCTACGTCACCTCTGAGCTGTGGGGACCGCCCCACCCCAATCCCCTCTCTAGATCTTTTCTTGGGCCTCCCCAACATTCACTTTCTCTTGATTTCTTTTTTCCTCTCTTTCCAAAGCTTCAGGGCTTCCCTGGTGGCTCAGACGGTAAAGAATCAGCTTGCAATGGAGGAGACCCAGGTTCGATCCCTGGGTAGGGAAGATCCCCTGGAGAAGAGAATGGCAACCTACTCTGATATTCTTGCCTGGACAATTCCATGGCTTTTTGGCTGGAACTGCCATCTTCCAGTAATTCACCAAAATGACCAACACAAAGGGAAAGAGGAGGGGCACCTGCTACATGTTCTCTAGGCCTTTTAGAAACCATGGAGTTGTTCCTTTGGCCACATACCTGCGAATCTACAAGAAGGGTGATATTGTAGATATCAAGGGAATGGGTACTGTTCAAAAAGGAATGCCCCACAAATGTTACCATGGCAAAACTGGGAGAGTCTACAATGTCACAGCATACTGTTGGTGTCATTGTAAACAAACAAGTTAAGGGCAAGATTCTTGCCAAGAAAATTAATGTGTGTATCGAGCATATTAAGCACTCAAAGAACTGAGATAGCTTCCTGAAAAGTGTGAAGGAAAATGATCAGAAAAAGAAGGAAGCCAAAGAGAAAGGGACTTGGGTTCAGCTGAAGCGCCAGTCTGCTCCATCAGAGAAGCACCTTTTGTGAGGACCAATGGAAAGGAAACCAAATTGTTGGAGCCCATTCCCTATGAATTCATGGCCTGATGGGTGTAAAAATAAAGACCTGGACTGTAAAAAAAAAAAAAAAAGAATTCCATGGACAGAGGGGCTAGTTGGGCTACAGTCCATGGGGTCAAAAAAACATGGGTACGACTGAGCGACTAACACTTTCACTTTCCAAGACTTTCACATTATTTCTAGTCTTTTGGTGTCACTCATATAAGGGCTTCCCTGGTAGCTCAGCTGGTAAAGAATCTGCCTGCAATGCAGGAGAGACTGGTTTAATTCCTGGGTCGGGAAGATCTGCTGGAGAAGGTATCTGCTGGAGTAGGCTACCCACTCCAGTAATCTTGGGCTTCCCTTGTGGCTCAGCTGGTAAAGAATCCGCCTGCAACACACAAAAAATAATTTAAAAAAGGCAAAAAAAAAAAAAAAAAAAAGAATCTGCTTGCAATGCGGGAGACCTGGGTTTGATCCCTATGTTGGGAAGCTCCCCTGGAGAACAGGAACAGCTACCCACTTCAGTATTCTGGCCTGGAGAATTCTATGGACAGTAGAGTCCATGGAGTCGCAAAGAGTGGAACACGACTGAATGACTTTCACTTCACTTCATACATTTGTCCCAGGACACTGATTATTCACACTGGCCCACTTGTGTCCCAGCTGCTCAGCTCCCCCATTGCTTTCTTGGATCCTGTTTCTTCCTTCTGGGCTCAGTTCAGTCCAGTCAGTCGCTCAGTCGTGTCCGACTCTTTGCGACCCCATGAACCGCAGCAAAGTATTGGAGTTTCAGCTTCAGCATCAGTCCTTCCAATGAATATTCAGGACTGATCTCCTTTAGGATGGACTGGTTGGATCTCCTTGCAGTCCAAGGGACTCTCAAGGGTCTTCTCCAACACCACAGTTCAAAAGCGTCAATTTTTCGGCGCTCAGCTTTCTTTATAGTCCAACTCTCACATCCATACATGACCACTGGAAAAACCATAGCTTTGACTAGACGGACCTTTGTTGACAAAGTAATGTCTCTGCTTTTCAATATGCTGTCTAGGCTGGTCATAACTTTCCTTCCAAGGAGTAAGAGTCTTTTAATTTCATGGCTGCAATCACCATCTGCAGTGATTTTGGAGCCCAGAAAAATAAAGTCAGCCACTGTTTCCACTGTTTCCCCATCTATTTGCCATGAAGTGATGGGACTGGATGTCATGATCTTAGTTTTCTGAATGTTGAGCTTTAAGTCAACTTTTTCACTCTCCTCTTTCACTTTCATCAAGAAGCTCTTTAGTTCTTCTTTACTTTCTGGCATAAGGGTGGTGTCATCTGCATATCTGAGGTTACTGATATTTCTCCCAGCAATCTTGATTCCAGCTTGTGCTTCCTCCAGCCCAGTGTTTCTCCTGATGTACTCTGCATATAAGTTAAATATGCAGGGTGACAACATACAGCCTTGACGTACTCCTTTTCCTATTTGGAACCAGTCTGTTGTTCCATGTCCAGTTCTAACTGTTGCTTCCTGACTCAAGGTCCTTTTTTTTCTTTTTTAATATTTATTTATTTGGCTGCACAAGGTCTGCACTAGTTGTGGCATGCCAACTCTGAGTCGTGGCTTGTGGGATCTGGTTCTCTGACCAGGGATTGAATCCAGGACCCCCGGCCTTGGGAACATGGAGTCTTAGCCACTGGACCACCAGGGAAGTCCCAAGGACCTTCTTCCGAAGGTGCTTCTGGAAGTTCTCTTAGCAAGGATTTCTGAGCAGTAAATACTTAGGGCCTTTGTTTGAAATATCTTTATTTCACTGTCTGCTTTCACAGCTAGTCGAGCTGGTATAGCACTTTCGGTAGCCCTCACTTCTCAGCACCTGAAGATGTTGTCTGGATTCAGTTGTTGCTTTTCAGAAACTGCCTCTGCCCCACATTCTGCCTTCCTGGACCCTGAGTCCTCACAAGTTGCTTCTGGTTCCTCTGGGCCATTTGAGGAATCTCCAGATGGGAATCTCCCAAGGATGAAGCTGTTGGCATCCTACATTGTCCCAATTTCTGGGGCAGTCAGTCCTCAGAGCTGTCTGCAATTGAAGGAGGAAACAGACAGAACAGGCTCCATCTTGAAAGCAGGACTCCATCTTGGGCCAGAGTGTGGACTTTGAGCTAAATGCCCAGTATCTATGGAAATCACATACCAACTGGAAAACCAGACCCCCCGCATGGAAGAGCCCCAGGGCTCGTACCTAGACTCTCCATTGCCTAAAAGAATACCCTAATTATCTGTGTAACCCAATAGAATCATAAATTCTATTATGTTTTTTGGGATATGACCACAGGCCTATTGATAATTGTCCACTGTTAACTACCTAGGCTTAAGGGATAACTTTGATTGTATCTTTCCTTTGTTCAGACTAGTTTCAGGGAATTTGGGGAAGTGGGTTTGTGGACGTACACTTAGGGTATATAAGGTTTTCACAAAAACTCGTCGGGGTCCTTGGCTAAGAGGAGACTCTGCCTTGGGCCCACCGGTGTAATAAACTGCACTCCACTATCTGCAGTGTCCTTCTGAGTGAGTTTGTTTCCCGGAATGTGTGGCTACACCACCATCACCCAGCTCACAAAGTACCCCACCTCTCTGCCCCATACGGTCCTGCGGCCTCTCTCTTCCTGTGTGACTCTCCACTCTCCTGCTCCCTTCCCCAGATTCCCTTCTTCCTCCTGCCAAGCTTCAGCATCACCCATGCCTCCCACTGCCCGCTGCCTCTGCCCTGGTCCAGCCACCAGTTTCCTGCACTGCACATCTACAACCCTTCCTGAGAGTTCTCTACATGATAATTTTACTCCTTCCAGTCCTTTCCCAGGCTGTGGCCTGATAGATGCTTCTAATGTGCAAATCTGATCATGCCACCCACCTCGTTTTCTCCCAGAGTCAAGCTCGATCAACTGACTGAGGGACCTTATGTGATCGGCCCGTTCTCACTTCCTGGTTCCATCCTCCCCACCTCAAACCAAGGACTCCTTCCAAGTCTCCCACAAGAAGCTGTTGGGAAACAATTTTATCTACAAACAAACATCATCAGATAAGCCAAAAGCAGCTACACTGGCACTTTGTCATACACCACAGTCTATTGTGGGTAAATGTAAAACCCCTCTGGCTGGGTGAAATGCTGAACATTGTATTGTATTTTGAACCAGTATTTTGTATTCTTTGAACCAGGAGGCACTTTTTTTTTTTTTAAACTCAATTCTATATGTTTACATACAATAAAGTTCATGTCTTTTACGGGTGTAGCTTGATGAGCTCTGACAAGTTACCTGTGTAACCACCACCACAGTCAAGGTATTTCAGAACTCTTAATTCTGTTCCATTTCTCTGCATGTTTATCCTTATGGCAGTACCACACTTTCTTGCTTACTATTGCCTTGGAGTAGGTTCTGAAATCAGGACGAGTGAATCCTCCAACTTTGTTCTTTTTCAGGATTGTTTCGGCTACTTTGACTCCCTTGCAATCACATGTGAATTTTAAAATCAGCTTGTTAATTTCTGCAAAGAAGCCCTGTGGAATTCTGGTTGGGATTGTGTATTTGTGAAGAACTGATATTCTTTTTTAAACGTTTGGTGAAAGTTACCAGCGAATCATCTGGGCTGGACTTGTCTGTGCTATTGGTCCATAGGGTTGCAGAGTTGGACACAACAGAAGCAACTTAGCACGCACGCACACATTGCTTCTTGAGTCAATTTTGGGAGTTTGTATTGTCTAAAAATGTGTCCATTTCACCTAAGTTATCTAGTCTAACGGCATAAATTACTTATAGTACCCCTTTATAATCTTTTTTTTATTTCTGTAAAGTCATTAATACAGTCCCTTTTTTCACTTTTGATTCTATTAATTTGAATCCTTTTTTCTTAGTCAACCCAGCCAAAGGTTTTTCAAGTTTACTGATATTTTCAAAGGACTAGATTTTGGTTTCATCAATTTTTCTCTTTTATTTTTCTATTTTCTATTTCATTAATTTCTACCTTTTTAAAAAAAAGTTAAAAATTTAAAATCTTTTTCAGTTTTTGAGAAATAGACAATTTTTTTTGTTTCAGATGAACAACATAATTTTATATATATGTATATATATATATACATAGCAAAACAATCACTGCAATAGTTCAGTTATCATCCAGCACCATTGTTACTCAGTTGCTAAGTCATGTCTGACTCTGTGACACCATGGACTGTAGTGCACCAAGTTCCTCTGTCCTCCACTATCTCTGGAATTTGCTCAGATTCATGTCCGTTGAATTGGTGATGCCATCCATCTCATTCTCTGCTGCTCCCTTCTCCTCCTGCCTTCAATCCTTCCCAGGATCAGGGTCTTTTCCAATGAATCGACTCTCCGCATCAGGTGACCAAAGTATTGGAGCTTCAGCTTCAGCATCAGTCCTTCTAATGAGTATTCAGGGTTGATTTCCTTTAGGATTGACTGGTTTGATCTCCTTGCTGTCCAAGGGACTCTCAAGCATCTCTTCCAGTCCCACAATTTGAAAGCATCAATTCTTGGCTGCTCAGACTTCTTTATGGTCCAACTCTCACATCTGTACATGCCTACTGGAAAAGCCACAGCTTTGACTATACAGACCTTTGTCAGCAAAGTGATGTCTCTGCTTTTTAATATGCTGTTTAAGTTTGTCATCACTTCCCTACCAAGGAGCAGGCGTCTTTTAATTTCATTGCTGGAGTCACTGTCCCCAGTGATTTCGGTGCCCAAGAATATAACATCTGTCACTGCTTCCACTTTTACTCCTATTTGCCACAAAATGATGCAACTGAATGCCTTGATCTTTGTTTTTTTAATGTTGAGTTTCAAGGCAGCTTTTTCATTCTCCTCTTTCACCCTCATCAAGAGGCACTTAGCTCCTGTTCACATCCTGCCTTTACAGTGGTATCAGCTATTTGTAAAGACTGCTCAGACAACCAGTTCACCTTCTTGCATTTCTTTTTCTTTGGGATTGCAAGCCATTTTGTTCTCGTGACAAGAAGTTTCAAGATCCATTCTCTTACCTACTTTCAAACATGCCACACAGTATTATAAACTATAGTCACCATGCTCTACAGTATCTCCCCATAGCTTATTCATTTTATAACTGGAAATTTGTACCTTTTGACCCCCTTCAATCAATTTTCCACTCCCCACTCCCAATTCCCGCTTTTATCTTTATTATTTCCTTCCTTCCACTTGCTATAGGCTTAGTTTTCTCTTCTTTTCCTGATGTTTTAAGATAGAAGTTTAAGTTATTGATATGAGATATTTCTTCTTCTTCTCTTTTGAGTAAATTAACTTTTTTTTTTTTTTTGGCTATGCTACATAGCATGTGGGATCTGTAGTTCCCCATCCACAGATCAAACCTATGCCTCCTGCAGTAGAAGCATGGAGTCTTAACCACTGAACCACCAGGGAAGTCCCTAAATGCTTTATTTAATTATCAATTTTTAGACTATTTAATACAAAGCACAATTCAAATATTTTCTAAAATGACATTTGGGTAACTGCCACAAAAAAAACCCCACCATTGTTTAATAGCATTTTTTTTCTGTTTCATGACTTAAATCTCATTAAACAAGTAGAAAGAACACAACTGATGGTTTTATCCTGTAGTAAGTCATCAAGAAACAAAGCATGGACCATTAGCAAGTAGCTCTTGGGACCTTGCAGTGAGTTGAATGAGAAATAGTTTCCGCTGAAGTCTTTGGATCTCCATTAGTTAAAGTTTCTATTGTATTGGAGGGGAAGATACTACTTCTGGCAAAAGACAGTTGGACTTCCGTGGTGGTGCAGCAGATAGCAATCTGCCTGCCAATGCAGGGGGCATGGGTTCGATCCCAGGTCTGGGAAAATCCTACACGTCTGTGGAGCAATTAAGCCCATGCAGCCCAGCTACTGAAGCCCATGCTCTAGAGCCTGTGCTCCACTACAGGAGAAACCAGTTCAATGAGAAGTCCACACACCACAACAAAGAGTAGCCCCCGCTCACCACAACTAGAGAAAGCTCACGCACAGGAATGAAGGCCCAGTGCAACCAAAACTAAGTAAATAAATACAGTTTTAAAATTAAAAAAAAAAAGAAAAGAGAGAGAGACAGTTGGAGGGGTGACTTTCCAAAACCTACATGTATGCGTAATATGTACCTTTACATCAGCTGGTAAAGAATCCACCTGCAATGTGGGAGACCTGGGTTCCATCCCTGGGTGGGGAAGATCCACTGGAGAAGGGAAAGGCCACCCACTCCAGTATTTTGGCATGGAAAATTCCATAGACTGTATAGTCCATGGGGTTGCAAAGAGTCAGGCACAACTGAGCGACTTTCACTTTCACATTATATATGTTTTTATAATTAAAAATATATAATTACACATATACAATGAAAGTATATGTATACATATATGTATGTAAGTATGCTGCTGCTGCTCTTAAGTTGCTTCAGTCGTGTCCGACTCTGTGCAACCTCATAGACGGTAGCTCACCAGGCTCCCCCGTCCTGGGATTCTCCAGGCAAGAACACTGGAGTGGGTTGCCATTTCCTTCTCCAATGCATGAAAGTGAAAAGTGAAAGTGAAGTCGCTCAGTCGTGTCCGACTCTTCGCGACCCCATGGACTGCAGCCTGCCAGGCTCCTCCGTCCATGGGATTTTCCAGGCAAGAGTACTGGAGTACATATACATACATACACAATTTCCTATTTACAAAAGGAATTCACACTTATTGGGAAAACTTCAAACATCACATCTGAGAAATAAATATTATGTTGCAGTTTTAAATTTGCCAATATTTCACTATTTTTTGATAAATAAAGAAAGCAATTTTCTACTGTCAACCTAAGAATATATAGGAGGACTCCCTGTAATTCTTGCATCTTAGAGGAAACCACTGGCATTCAGTATACATTCCTTCATGCTGGAGAGTATGTCTGTGCATGTTTAAGGTTAGTGGAGTTATCACCACAACGACATAAGGTGGATAACTTTGCAACCTGCTTTTTTAAGCACTTTGTAGAACAAAGCAGTATTCATTTGAAGGACTGTTGCTGAAGTTGAAGCTCCAATACTTTGGCCACCTGATGCAAAGAGCTAACTCATTGGAATAGACCCTAATACTGGGAAAATTTGAAGGCAAAAGGAAAAGGGGGTGGCAGAGGATGAGATGGTTAGGCAGCATCACCCACTCAATGGATATGAATTTGAGCAAACTCTGGGAGACAGCAGAGAACAGAGGAGCCTGGTGGGATAGAGTCCTTGGGGTTGCATAGAGTCAGATATGACTTAGCCACTGAACAAGAGCAAAGCAAATCCTAGCACTGGTTGTGCCGTTTCCCCTCGCTGGAGCCTCAGTTTCCTTACTTGTAAAAGTCAAACTAATAATTCCGTTCCAGTTATTAATTTATTGACTCTCAGCTCCAAATTTATCATGTTTGTCTTCTCTGTGAATATGAATCCAGGCCTTTTACATTTTTTTTCCTTTGCCAGACGGCGGAATGCTACATTTTGCCAGTAGAGGGCGCTAACAGCCACTGCTTGAGGAAAAGGTTTTACTTCCGGGTTTTGATGCGCATCTCGGCGGACTTCCGCAGGGGGCCCAGCCTCCCCAGCTCAGCTTCCGGAGGCAGCTTTTGCAGCACCGGGTCTCTGCAGTGCAGGTGGCCAGCAGCCCTTAGCCTGCAAGCTGGGAGGAGTGGAACACCTCTAGGGAGACTCTTCATGAACAGTTTTTCCCAGCATCGTAGAGGGGGGTTTTCCAGCAAGTTTCACGGGGCGTGCACAGCACTTGAGTAACTTCTCTACTATCCAGTGAGGCCCAGCCATTCCCTCCAACAGGTCTGGATTTCAACCCAGCCGTGGGGATGGGAGCTGCTACTTATATTTGCTATTGCTGTGCCCTTTAGAGTTCTCTTTACTTCTTACTAGTCAGTTCCTGGTTACCCTAACCCCCTGTAAATAATTCTTACATTAGACTTTAATATAAGTCTTATACGGGCTTCCCTTGTGGCTCAGCTGGTAAAGAATACGCCTGCAATGTGGGAGACCTGGGTTTGATACCTGGGGTGGGAAGAACGCCTGGAGAAGGGAGAGTCTACTCCAGTATTCTGGCCTGGAGAATTCCATGGATTGTATAGTCCATGGGGTCACAGAGTATAAATAATATATATTTATAAAAATATAAGTAAATATAAATATAATAAATATATTTATTTAAAATAAATATATTTATAAAAATATAAATAATTCTTATAGAATTATAGACTTTAGTATGTCTAATATATTACAAATATTATATTTAATATACCTATTAATATATATTATATATTATATGCTATATAATAATATATAAATATTCTATATTATATATAATATAGAATATTTATTAAGAATATAGTATATATATATTATATTAGACATATCTATTAATATACCTAGTAATATAATACCTATATATAATATGTATTATATATTATATGAAATATATAATACATATTATATATTATGTTATATAATATAAACATATATATAATTCTATAATATGTATACATTTTATATAATATATATAATATGATATATGATATCATATATGATATATATGATATATATGATATCAGCTATTATAAATATAAAAATATATCTATATCTATATATCTATATATATCTATATATCTATATATAAATATATAAATATATAATAAAATATATAAATATATAATATAAATATATAAACATAAATATCAGATATATATATAATATATATCTATGTATCTATATATAAATATATCTATATATAATATATAAATATCAGATATTATAAATATATGATATATATTATAGATAATATATAATATACATTATATATAATTATATTTTTATATAATATATATGATATATAATTATATATATGTTTATATTATATATTATAACATAATATGTATATAATATATATTCTAAGATATAGATATATATTATATATAGGTATTATATTACTAGGTATATTAATAGATATAATATGTCTAATATAATATATATATTCTATATTATTAATAAATATTCTATATTATATACAATATATCTATTATATATAATATAGAATATTTATATTATATATTATTATATAGCATATAATATATATCATATATATTATTAGGTATATTAAATATAATATGTGTAATATAATATAATATATTAGACATACTAAAGTCTATAATTCTATAAGAATTATTTATTTTATAAATATATTATAAGATATATATTATATTGTATATTATATATAATATAAGATATATATAAATAATGTACAATAAATAATGTATATTATAAGATATATAATATAATGTATTACAAGATATATAATATATATTATTATATTATATAATATATAATTACTATATTAATATAATATATTAATATAATATATTAATGTGTAATATGTATATATTGGAGAAGGCAATGGCAACCCACTCCAGTACTCTTGCCTGGAAAATCCCATGGACAGAGGAGCCTGGTAGGCTACAGCCCATGGGGTTGCAAAGAGTTGGACATGACTCAGCGTCTTCACTCCACTCACTTCACTCACTTCGTACTTTATCACTGGAGAAAGAACTGGCAACCCACTCCAGTATTCTTGCCTGGAGAATCCCATGGACTGAGGAGCCTGGCAGGCCATGGTCCATAAGGTCGCAGAGAGTCGGACACGACTGAAGTGACTGAGCAATATGTATATATAATATATAATATATAAATAAAATATATACAATATATTATATATAATATATAACACATAATATATTAATATGTTGTATTATATATTAAATATAGATAAAATTATATTATATAATAGATATATATTATATGTTCTAATATATATTATATTATAATATATATTATATATTATATTATATATATTATAATATATTAGAATTATATCTATAATATATTATATTATATATAATATATATACAATACATATATTATTTCTAATATATACTATATATAATATAGTATGTCAAGGCTGTATATTGTCACCCTGCTTATTTAACTTATATGCAGAGTACATCATGAGAAACGCTGGGCTGGAAGAAACACAAGCTGGAATCAAGATTGCTGGGAGAAATATCAATAACCTCAGATATGCAGATGACACCACCCTTAAGCCAGAAAGCGAAGAAGATCTAAAGAGCCTCTTGATGAAAGTGAAAGAGGAGAGTTAAAAAGTTGTCTTAAAGCTCAACGTTCAGAAAACTAAGATCATGGCATCTGGTCCCATCACTTCATGGGAAATAGATGGGTAAACAGTGGAAACAGTGTCAGACTTTATTTTGGGGGGCTCCAAAATCACTGCTGATGGTGATTGCAGCCATGAAATTAAAAGACGCTTACTCCTTGGAAGGAAGGTTATGACCAACCTAGACAGCATATTAAAAAGCAGAGACATTACTTTGCCAACAAAGGTCGTCTAGTCAAGGCCATGGTTTTTCCAGTGGTCACGTATGGATGTGAGAGTTGGACGGTGAAGAAAGCTGAGCGCCAAAGAAGTGATGCGTTTGAACTGTGGTGTTGGAGAAGACTTGAGAGTCCCTTGGACTGCAAGAATATCCAACCAGTCCATCCTAAAGGAGATAAGTCCTGGGTGTTCATTGGAAGGACTGATGTTGAAGCTGAAACTCCAATCCTTTGGCCACCTGATGCGAAGAGCTGACTCATTGGGAAAAACCCTTATGCTGGGAAGGATTGGGGGCAGAAGCAGAAGGGGACGACAGAGGATGAGATGGTTGGGTGGCATCACCGAGTCGATGGACATGGGTTTGGGTAAACTCCGGGAGTTGGTGATGGACAGGGAGGCCTGGCGTGCTGCGGTTCATGGGGTTGCAAAGAGTCGGACACGACTGAGCGACTGAACTGAACTGATATATAATATATATTATATACACATACTATATACATTATATATTCTATTATATATATAATGTATATATTAGATATATATAATTTATATAATATATAATGTATAATGTATAATTATATACATAATATATAATGTATAATATAATAATATATATACACAACATAATATGTATAAATATATATATATATATAATATATAATTGTATATATAATATAATTTTATGTAATATATAACATATATATAATAGATGTATTAATAGATATATAGGTGTATTATATAATATATATTAAGATATCTATATCCCACACCTATGAACTTATTATATCTGTTAATATATCATATAACCTTTAATATGTCTAATATAAACAGCTAATAATTCTTTATACTAGACTTTGCCTGTTCAAATCACTTTGTGGTTTTTCTCTGGCACAGATCCCCGACACTATTATAAAGATCAAATTTCAGGCAGTTCTTTACCAGCTGAGCCACCAGGGAAGCCCAAAAATATTGGAGTGGGTAGCCTATCCCTTCTCCAGCATATCTTCCCAACCTAGGAGTTGAACCGGGGTCTCCTGCATTGCAAGCAGATTCTTAACCAGCTGAGCTACCAGGGAAGCCCAAACAATTCTTATATTAGACTTTAAGTCTAATGTAAACAGTTAATGATTCTTTATATTAGACTTTCCCTGTTCAAATCACTTTATTTTTTTTTTTCTCTGACTGGCACAGATCCCCTACATTGTTACAAAGATCAGACGAGATCCTGCAGGGAGAGCTCCTAGCTTGGTGCCTGGTGGGCAGCGAGCACTCAGAAAAACAGGTGTAATATCTCTACCACAGTCATCATTTCTCCATGTCAGTACCTGTAGAGCAACCTCTTTCTTACCAACTATTGTTGTGGTTCTATAGTATGGATGGAGTTGTGAATCACTCCATTCCTGATGGACATTTGGATGATTCCAGTTTTCCATGACTACAAACAACAGCCTTGTGATAGCTCCACAGAAGAGCTATAATTTATTTTTTTAAACTAGTTTACTTATCTATTTTTTAACTTTACAATATTGTATTTGTTTTGCCATACATTGACATGAATCCACCATGAGTGTACATGTTTTCCCCTTCCAGAACCCCCTTCCCACCTCCCTCCCCATCCCATCCCTCTGGGTCATCCCGGTGCACCAGCCCCGAGCGCCCTGTATCATGCATCGAACCTGGACTGGCGATTCTTTTCACATATGATAGTTTACATGCTTCAGTGCCATTCTCCCATATCATCCTGCCCTCGCCCTCTCCCATAGAGTCCATAATACTGTTCTATTTATCTGTGTCTCTTTTGATGTCTCGCATACAGGGTTATCTTTACCGATTAACTAAATACCATATATATGTGTTAGTATACTGTATTGGTGTTTTTCTTTCTGGCTTACTTCACTCTGTATAATAGGCTCCAGTTTCATCTACCTCATTAGAACTGATTCGAATGTATTCTTTTTAATGGCTGAGTAATATTCCATTGTGTATATGTACCACAGCTTCCTTATCCATTTGTCTGCTAAGAGCTATAATTTATTGAGCTGCAGCAGTTACGTATATTAACTCAGGAATCCTCACAACATGCCTAGTGTATTAGCTCCCATGGCTGCTGTAACGAATTGCCACAATCTTCGTGGCTTAAAACAACACACATTTATTATCTTACAGTCAGAAATCTAAAATGAAGGTGTGGGCAGGGCTGTGTCCTTCTGAAGGCTGCAGAAGAGAGTCTGTTTCCTCGTCTTTTTCAGCTTCTAGAGGCCACCTGCCTTCCTTGGCTCTTGACCCCCTCCTCCCATCACTCCATCCTCTTGATCCTACTACTCACTGTGCTCCTCCTGCCTCCCTCTCACAAGGACCCTTGTAAGGACATCAGGCCAGCCCAGATAATCCAGTATACTCTCCCCATCTCAAGGCCCTTAACTTAATCAAAACAGTAAAGTCCCTTTGACTATATAGGGAACATATTCATGGGTTCCAGGGATCAGGATGTGGATATCTTTGAGTGGGCATTATTCAGCCTCCCACATCGATGAACTTGATACTACTATTCCACTCATTTGACAGGTGGGAAAACCGAGGAACAAGGAGAGTAATTAACTTGCCCAAAGTTAATAAGCACACACAGCTCATAAGCAGCAGAGCTAGGATACAGGCAATCTGGCTTGATAATCCAAGCTCTAAGGATTACATAGCTTTGTTATAAATCTTCACATACCTGTATAAGCATTTGTGTAGGATATATTTCTAGAAGTGGAATGACTGGGCAAATTGTTTAATACTTATTGCCAATTCTTCCTTCACGACAGCTGTGCTAATTATTTCCCACCAGTAGTGCCTGAAATCCTGAATTATTACTCACCCCAACTCTTGATGCTCTAGGGTCAGAATGTTACTTGAATACACAAAATCAAAGGATTTTTACTGCTTCTTATCAACTTAGGGACTGAAAAGTGTTTCTCTTCATGAGAGGAGAGGAGCGTTCCTTACCTAATAGTAACCAAAAGATTACAGTTGGAATAAAGAAGCATCAATTTCCTGGAGAAAAGAAAATCACTTTGTTCTCTTAACGTACTGTTAAGACTGCAAACACTATCCTAACACTGATCCTGAAGACCAGCTTCCTGTCTTCACCAAGACTTGAACGTTCTACCTTGTCAGAAGCACTGCTTCTGAGAGTTTTATTTTCCACCTAAATGGGCTGTTTTCATCTCCCATGTCATCTCTTGAAGATCTCTGGGTAATAAATCACTTCCTTCATTGAGCCTTTTCAATCGCTCCCTTTTGGGGGGCGGGGCCACGATGGCGGCATGGAGGATCTTAGCCACCAGATCATGGATGGAACCTATGGCTCCCGAAGTTGAAGCATGGAGTTTTAACCACCTGATCACCAGGGAAGTCCAATCATCCCTCTATCTTGCATCCACGCCACACGTGTTATTTATAGCTTGCTTTTCAAGGTTTCCCATTTCCCTTCCCAGAGTATGGGACCAAATACTTCACTAACCCCAAGGGCAAACACTTAATATAGTTACTTCTAGAGTCTTCATTTTACAGATGAGGAAAAGGAGTGAAGTGACTGGTTCAAGTTCCCACAGAAATGGGATTCAAACAGGCATCTGCCTAAAGATGCTCCTGCTTGACATCTACTGTGTCTCCTCTGGAGTAACTGTCCTCCTGGTGTGCCCTTGAACCCCAGGCCTGCCCGCCCTGGGACTTCCCTGGGTCATGGCTGAGATTGCAGGGCTGCTTGCACTCATCCTGGCAGGTGAGGGAGGCAGCCAGCAACACTCAGGCCCTGCTACTTCCTACTGCGTGAGCCTTCAGAGCCTCAGTTTCCTCATATGTAAGATGGGAACAACATTGGTCCCCCTCATAGGGCAGTAATGAGGAGCTGGTATTATCCCCCTTTTGTGATCGATGAAATGGAGGGGTCACACTGTGAGGACAGGCTGTTTCCTTCCTAGGCTGCTAGCCTCTGTGTGCCAAGCTCCGCTGGAGAAGCAGAGTTACAGAATCTGGGAGGCAAATCCTATATCTGGCTCTTCTTTTGTAACTCTCCCTGGTGTCCCCTGTCCGTCCTGTTGTATCTCCTCGCTGTTCTATGCACTGGGACTTCCAGATGCCTGCCCCACCCCCACCCCCCAGCCCCAGCTCAGTGGCCCTTCCCTTCCTGTTCTGGTTTCCTTTCTAGGTGAGGCACATGCATGGCACAGGACTAATGTTTGGCAAGTGCTAAGAGAATGTGCCACTAACTAAACAACACCACCGGACCCCTGTGTTGTTAAACCCTCCTCTCCAACTGTGATCTCTACCCCAAAGCATCACGCCACCCCAGCCTGCCACACTCCATCATTCCACAAACACAGTTCAGGCTTCAGTAGGGCAAAGTTCCAGACTCTATATTCTGGTATTCAAGCCCCCTACTTGCTCCCTTTTCATGACAAGATGCTTCCCACCCCCAACATTGCCAAGTCCATATTTACAATGTTGTCACCATCTTCCCAGGGAAGTCAGAAGAATCTCTAGTTAATATTTCTATTCTGCCCCAAGCGGCCAGCACTGTGTCTGATCCTCCCTCTGAATGCCCTGCACAAGTATTTTGATGAGAAAAGGGACAAGTCTCTGCTGAGCAGCTGCTCTGTGTCAGGTAAGGCACCCCAGTTTATAGATGGGGGAACTGAGGCTCCCAGATAATGTGAGTTCCCACAGGCAGTGATGGGGGCTGGGCCAGGATTTGAACCCAGGAAATGGCAATCCATTCCAGTACTCTTGCCTGGAGAATTCCATAGACAGTGGAAGCTGGTGGGCTACAGTCCATGGGTTCACAAAGAGTCATACACGACTAAGCGACTAATTTTGATCAGGTGTTTTTTTTTTTTTGATCTACTGACTTTAAGGGGTGTGTCCCTGGTGGCTCAGAGGGTAAAGAATCTGCCCGCAATGCAGGAAACCTGGGTTCAATCCCTGGGTTGGGAAGATCCCCTGGAGAAGAGATGGCAACCCACTCCAGTATTCTTGCCTGGAGAATTCCATGGACAGAGGAGCCAGGCAGGCTATAGTCCATGGGGTCGCAAAGAGTCAGACACAACTTAGCCATTGAGCAACAACAACTACTGACTTTGGCATCCCTTCCCCTTGAATCCCCACTCCAGTACTCTTGCCTGGAAAATCCCATGGATGTAGGAGCTTGGTAGGCTGCAGTCCATGCGGTCGCGAAGAGTCAGACACGACTGAGCAATTTCACTTTCACTTTCATGCATTGGAAAAGGAAATGGCAACCCACTCCAGTATTCTTGCCTGGAGAATCCCAAGGACGGCGGAGCCTGGTGGGCTGCCGTCTATGGGGTCGCACAGAGTCGGACATGACTGAGGCGCCTTAGCAGCAGCAGCAGCAGCCCCTTGAATCTGCTCCCAAGGGCATCCCAACCAGACATTTCATAATCAATCTGAGAACTCTCATCCAGGCTCCATAGGGTGTGGCTGCCGGTCTGTCCCCAACCTTGAGTCCCCTGAGACCTTACCTTTGGAGGAGCCCCTTGCCAGCCCAGTCACTCTTGGACACTGGACTCTGTCCAGCTAAGGGGCCAGGTCTCCATCAGTGTGAAAGGCATTTGAGCTGCTGGTAGATCCTCTCTGCACAGACACTGGGGGACCTGGAGGCGATGCTGGCCCTAGAGACAGAGAACCAAGTCTGCTGGGCTCAAGGGAGCAGGGGGCCCTCTTGACCCCCTGGCTTCTTCTGGACTTGCTGGGCTGTTCCTCCTCTACCCTTCTCCTTTCGTAGGTTCACTGCCTTTTCCTTCCCCAGGCTCCCTCCCTTGTCCCAGGGTTCCTAGACCTTTCCAGGACCTTTGCCTCACTCTCTACTCCCCAACCACGCTCCTTTTCAGAGGTTCTGCTTCCTTATGCCTCTCTCCCCCGGTCACTCCATCATTCCACCAATACGATGCCTCACTGCATCCTAGAGGTGCCCACCGGCAGGTGGGTGCGAGAGTCTGGTTTGGGGACAGTCGCCCTCCCCAAGTTTTTTCCCCACTGCACACTGCATCCTTTCATATCTGTCTATCGACTTCCTCTTGCATTTGTGTATCTCTGCTTCCTTGCCTCGGTTTCCCTATCCTCTGTCTCTTCTCAGGCTCTCATCCTTATATAACGCTGGGAGGTGGACTCTATTACCATCCACATTTTAGATATAAGGACACAGAGGGGCTGAGAGTTTAGGTGACCTGCTAGGGCGGCAGAGCTGGTAACTGGCTGCGCCCGACCAGTTGCACCGAAGGTTGGTCTCCCGGCTGCCAGCCACGCTCCGACTCCTGCTCCGCCCACCGGCCACGCCCACCGATACAAAGCCACGCCCCATCCGGTTATGCCCCGCCCTCGCCCCGCCCCGCCCCGGCTCGGGCTGCCGGAGGAACCGGAGCTGAGGCGCCCGAGGCCGCCGCCGCGGCGGCGGGGACGATGTGGTTCTTTGCCCGGGACCCGGTCCGGGATTTCCCGTTCGAGCTCAGCCCGGAACCCCCCGAGGGCAGCCCGCCGGGACCCTGGGTCCTGCATCGCGGCCGCAAGAAGGTGAGAGAGGCCCCACTCTGCAGGCCGCGGCCGACCTCGGTCTCGCCTAGCCAGCGCCGCCGGCTCCGCCGCGTCGCGCCCGCCTGACGTGGCTGCGGAGCCTTTAGGACTACGGGCCGAGGGAGGGGGACGGGCAGTGTCGACGTGGCGGGCGGAAGGACCGAGGGACCCACAAGCGGACCCAACCAGGGTTACGTGGGCTGGGTTCAGTCTCCAAGGGCTGACTTGGGGAGAGACCCGGCCGGCGGCCTTTCTCTTCCAGCACTGAACCAACTCCGGGGACTCTCTCGGAGGTGGAGTGGTCAGCAACCTGAGGCCACAACCTGAGGCCCCTCTGCCCTCCCCCAGGCCACAGGGAGCCCGGTGTCCATCTTCGTGTATGACGTGAAGCCCGGTGCCGAAGAGCAGACCCAGGTGGCCAAAGCTGCCTTCAAGCGCCTCAAAACTCTCCGGCACCCCAATATCCTTGCCTACATCGATGGGCTGGAGGTACCTACCTGCTGCTCAGTCTACCCCACCTCTGTCCCTCACTTTCTCCCAGTCCTGTCTTCTGTCTTCCTGTGGATTTCCAGCCCTTCTGCGCCAGCTCCCCACCCACCCAGATTTGACTTCCCCTTCTCTGCCCCATCTCCATGTCTTATCGCTTCTTCCTCTCCCCCGATCCCTCCCTGATACCCTGTGTCCCCTTCTTCAGACAGACAAATGCCTCCACGTAGTGACAGAGGCTGTGACCCCGCTGGGAGTATACCTCAAGGCGCGAGTGGAGGCCGGTGGCCTGAAGGAGCTGGAGCTCTCCTGGGGGCTACACCAGATTGTGGTGAGGTGGGGGGGTGGGAAGTGGGGATGAGAGCAGGGGTGGGGGGTGCTGCATCTACTGGGCTGTGATGGATCCTTCTGCCCCTAGAAAGCCCTCAGCTTCCTGGTCAACGACTGCAGCCTCATCCACAACAATGTCTGCATGGCCGCTGTGTTTGTGGACCGCGCTGGCGAGTGGAAGCTTGGGGGCCTGGACTACATGTATTCAGCCCAGGGCAATGGTGGGGGACCTCCCCGCAAGGGGATCCCTGAGCTTGAGCAGTATGATCCCCCGGAGTTGGCTGATGGTAGTGGCAGAGCCGTCAGAGAGAAATGGTGGGTGATTGGGGGGCGCCCACCCTGCCCTATTCTGGAAGCCTCCTGTAGCCTCTGGGCCACTAGACTAGCTGGCATTCCCTCCATCCCCTGCTGCTTGGCTGGGGAGGGACCCAGGGTCCTCAGGGTGGAGCCCACTCCTCGCTCCCAGGATCCTCAGGGAGGAAGGGCAGGATAAACACAGGCTTTGGGGTTAGGTGGTTCTGAATTTGAATGCTATGTCACCTGGGATGGATGTCCTTGCTTCTCTGAGCCTCAGTTTCCTTATCTGTCATTTGGGGCTAATGAAACCTGCTTCTTGAGGCTGATGGGATGATCAGCTAAGGAACACAGCCCAGGGTTTGCCATGCAGTGAGTGCCTGGTGCCCAGGGTTGGTTGGAGGCCTATGCTGGCAGGTGGCAGAGCCTTGAGCAGCTCTGGTCACTGTCTCAGGTCAGCTGACATGTGGCGTTTGGGCTGCCTCATCTGGGAAGTCTTCAATGGGCCCCTACCTCGAGCGGCAGCCCTGCGAAACCCTGGGAAGGTGAGTGTCCGACCCCTCCTCCACCCATCCCCTCTCCCCCAGCCACTGCCCTGATCCTGACCCTTCTCCCGCAGATCCCCAAATCACTGGTGCCCCATTACTGCGAACTGGTCGGAGCCAACCCCAAGGTGCGTCCCAATCCAGCCCGCTTCCTGCAGAACTGCCGGGCGCCTGGTGGCTTCATGAACAACCGCTTCGTGGAGACCAACCTCTTCCTGGAAGAGATTCAGGTGAGCCCCTTGCCCCACCCTGGGCTCTGGCCCTACATTCCTCACCCCTGTGCACCTCCCCACTTTACAGGCTTCCTGATAGTTAGACCCTTGGAGACAAGCACAGATGATGGAGTTAGGCTTTTTGGGTTCATACCCTGGCTCCAACTGTTACTTATTTAAAATATTTGTCTATTTATTTGGCTGGACCAGGTCTCAGTTGTATCTTGCAGGATCTTCCATCTTCACTGTGGCATGCCAGATCTTTAGTTGTGGCATGTGGGATCTAGTTCCCTGACCAGGGATCAAACTCTGGCCCCCTGCATTGCGAGCTTTGACTCTTAGCCACTGGACCATCAGGAAAGTCCCTCCAGTTATTATTTATGTGCAACTTCTCTTGGCTGAAGTTCAGTCCTATTAATAGTCCCTCCTTCAGAGGAGCAGGGTGACGAGTCAGTGAGTCTGAAGTGCACAGTACAGTGTCTGGCACATAATGGGTGCTTCTTGAGTGCTCCGAGCACTCTGTTAACTGCACACATACATTCTGGCCCCGGCCCTGATGCTGGCTGCAGGATGGGGAGGAAGAGTCAGACCCAGACCCCTGCCCTCAAGGCTCTAACATGGGGTGAATGATCCAGGTGTCCATCCTTGAGGACTCTCACTGGGGGAAAGGGACAGAAAACACGTAAATGAGGAAACGTGCTTCCTGGATGCAGATGAGTGCCAGGAAGGAAAAGAATGAGGGTGATGCCTAGGGAAGGGTTCTCTCAAGGGTGACGTTTGAGCTGTGACCTGACGGGTGTGAAGGTGGGAGTCATGGGGATGCTAACTGGGGAAGAAAGTTCCAGGCAGAGGGAACCTCTTTGTGAGGAGGGAGCCCTCAGCTTAACCTCACTGAACCTGTTTCCGTATCTGTGTGGTGAGGATAATGGCAGTGCCTGCTGACCCACAGAGTTGTTGTGGGGAATGCAGAAGGGAGGCTCTGCCCTGGACACCCCCTGACCCGGCCTTGTGTGGGGCATAGAGAGGTGATGAGAGTCTGGAATGGGAGGAATGACAGGGCTTCCATAGCCCTCCTTGGTCTGTGGAGTCTTGACTCAGATGGGGCTGGGGGGCTGTCAGAGGATGGGAACCTGCGCTGAAGGAGAAGATGCTGGAGAAGTTGAGCCTTGCTGCCCCTTGGGCAGTGTGGGGCAGCAGGAGCTCCGTTACATGGCGTTCTCACATGGCTGGCTCCGCTGGGCTGCCCTTCTCCTTAATGTGCGCCCCATAGGAAACAGGCTGTTTCTGGAGGGTCTCGAGGAGAATGTGGGAGGGCCATCCCTGGAGGCTCCCTTCCCATCAGAGAGCAGAGCAGTGGAGGATCCCAGCTGTGACTCTGTCACGGGGTAACCTTGGATGTGGCTTGGCTTCTCTCTGGGACTGTGCTCCCCCAAATCCTGTGTCAGAACACCAAGCCTGCCTCCCATGCCAGACTGAGCTGCTGAAGCCCAACCACGTCCTCCCCAACCCGGGTTAGAGGTCACTTCTGGGTCAGGCAGCGGCTGTGGCCATGAGCACAGGAACTTTGGAAGCATACCGGACGGGGTTGTAACACACGCCCAGCCACTCTTAGCTGGTGACCTTGAGCCTCAAGCCTCTTCCTTTGTAAATGGGGGAATGATGACGCTTCTTCACAGGGTGCAACACAGCAGAAGTGCCACACCACTGGGTCACACCCTTCCTTTGTATTTATTTATTTATTTGGCTGTGTCCAGTCTTAGTTGCGATATACAGGATCTTCGTTGCATCATGCGGGATCTTCCGTTGAGCACAGACTCTCTAGTTGTGCATGAGCTCAGTTGCTCCACAGCATGTGGGATATTAGTTCCCTAACCAGGGATCGAACCCGCATCCCCTCATTGCATGGTGGATTCTTAACCAGCGGACCACCAGAGAAGTCCCCACACCCTTCCTTGACTGCTTCTTAGCTGTGTGACTTTGGACAAGCTCTTTGCCCTTTCTGTGCCTCAGCTTCGTTGGATTATTTCATCTGTCTAACGGTTTTAGAATATAATCCTGCCTGGCCGTGTGGCCTGTGCTTAGGAAATGTGAGTTGTGGATAGGACAGCCTCGGGGAGGTTAGAAGGATGGAGGGAGACCATTGAGCTGGCGGTGTGGCCTGTCTCGGCTCAGTGGGAAGACCAGATCTGGGGGTAAATGCACCTCATCCCTGCCTTCCGACAGCCTGCCACGGTCTCTACCGCAGAGCTGTGGGTGAGCCCAACCCAGCAGGGCCAGGCGGCAGAGTAAGCCCTTATTCCCTGTTTTTTTGTGCCACGTGTTTAGTGGCACTCACTGGTTAGTGGTATCTTGTGTGGGCCTGAGGAGCGAAGGCAATACTGATAAAGGGCTTGCTCCCCCTGGTGGCTGCTTTCATAGCAGCGGGTCAGGTGGCAGTGCCACTAACTGACTGGGCGCCTCCAGTATGTCGGGCACTGTGCTAGCAGCATTTGTGTGCATTTTCTGGTTGAATCCTCAGAACAGTTGTGAGGCAGTCCAGTTATTACTCCATTTTGCAGGTGGGGGAACTTGCCTAAGATCATGCTGTTGTTTAGTTGCTCAGTCTTACACTTGCTACTGAAAGTGAAACTGTTGGTCACTCAGTCATGTCCGATGGACCATAGACCACCAGGTTCCTCTGTCCATGGGATTTTCCAGGCAGGAATACTGGAGCAGGTTGCCATTTCTTTCTCCAGGGGACCTTGCAAACCCAGGGATCGAACCCACTCTCCTGCATTGGCAGGAAGATTCTTTACCACTTAAAGCCACCTAAAGTCACATGGCTAATAAATAGGAGAGTTGGGCTTTGAACCCAGGCAGTCTGGCTTCACAAGCTTGTTTTCCTTTGGGTTGGAAGTGACCCCGTGTCCTGGCCCTTGGCTGAAGGGACCGTGATCAGGCTGATTTCTTGTTCCCTGCATCCTGCCCACTCTCCCCCAGATCAAAGAGCCAGCTGAGAAGCAAAAGTTCTTCCAAGAGCTGAGCAAAAGCCTGGACTCGTTCCCCGAGGATTTCTGCCGGCACAAGGTGCTGCCCCAGCTGCTGACTGCCTTTGAGTTTGGCAACGCGGGGGCCGTGGTCCTCACGCCCCTATTCAAGGTGAGCAGGGCCTGGAGCCTCAGGACCTGTGGGGCCCGGAGACTGGCTGGGTGGTCTGAAGGGCAGAAGAGAGGGCCGTGGGTGGGGCCAGCCTTGCCAGCATCCTGGGAGGGGAGCCTGGTCAGGGGGACCCAATCCCACTTGAGGAGCTCTGACATCCGGTGGTTCAGCAGGCCATGGCCACGTGACCATCTGTCAGGGAGACAAAGAGACTTCCTGTCCTTGGTGAGGGGAAAATCTGTGCCTCCAAAATTCTTTTTCCAAAGACCCCTTGCTGCAGAGCCTACAGCCCTTCTTCCATTTCCTCAGGACAGCCTCCCTGGCCTGATTCCCAGGGCCCAGGGATCACCTGCTCACCGCCTTGCTTTCCTTCCTCCTTCCTCACCACTCAGCACTTGGCCGTCTTGGCTTCTTGGGGCTGGATCTTCTCCCCGTCCTCAGATCCCAGCCTGCCAGTACCTGGGCATCTGCCATTCCCTGCTCAGTGGGAGAACCCCTTCCCCAAAGAAACTTGGCGTGGGGGGAGGTGGGGAAGACAGTGAGTACATCCTGTGTAGCTGGGAACCCCCAGAAGTTATGGGCGGAATCCTGTGTGCACGTGGGATCTAGTGCCTGATTACAGGGAAAGGCCCAGAGCTTTTGCGAGCCTCCTAAGAGAGGCCCGACCCAGAAGGGGTAAGGGTAGGGCTAACTTGACATGGAGTCTGGGCAGAGGGGCTGCTGAGGAGATGCCCGCCTCATCCCACCACCATCGCCCTGTTCCCATCCTGAGAAACCAGCAGGGAGCCTGAGGAAGTTCACTGAGCCCAGGGACGTCATCCCACTCGTGTGGACATGGCTGAGCCCTTCTTCCTGCTCCTTCTCAGGTGGGTAAGTTCCTCAACACCGAGGAGTATCAGCAGAAGATCATCCCTGTCGTGGTCAAAATGTTCTCCTCAACCGACCGGGCCATGCGCATTCGCCTCCTGCAGCAGGTAGGGGCCATGTGGAGAGCCTGCCTGCTTCTACTCCACCCAGACCTCACCCTGGCAGGGGAGGCCCCCACCTCACCTCCAGCCCCAGGCAGATAACTCGAGCCCTTGCTTTGGCTGCATGGGGACCCCAGAAACCCCTCCTTGAAACATACACACAGTTGAGGGACCAGTGAGGCTGTGCTCTCAGGAAGTCAAGATAATCACCGGGCTCACTGGAAGCTTAGGGAATGCCCCCCACCCAGGCTGCATGGCTCAAACGCTTCTCCCTGTGCCGCCCAGTCTCCCAGGTTGAGCCTGTTGTTCTGTTGTTCAGTCGCTAGGTCACATCCTACTCTGCGACCCCATGGACTGCGGCATGCCAGACTTCCCTGTCCTTCACTATCTCGCAGTTTGCTCAAACTCATGTTCATTGAGTCAGTGATACCATCCAACCATCTCATCCTCTGCCACCCACTTTTCCTCCTGCCCTCAATCTTTCCCAGCATCAGGGTCTTTTCCAATGAGTTGGCTTTTCACATTAGGTGGCCAAAGTATTGGAACTTCAGCATCAGTCCTTCCAATGAATATTCAGGGTTGATTTCCTCTAGAGGGGGGATAGCGTCTCTCTTGCCAACCCCTGGGCAGTTGGGAGCATCAGACAGGATTGATGGGATCGGGGGTGGGGGGCCACTTGTGTGCAAGGTATCCAGGTATCAGTCCTTCTCCAACTCCAGACACACCAGCCTCCTCCCAGCACTCTTCTAGGCAGGGGTTATACCCTTTTTATAGAAAAGGTCCTGGAGGCTCCGAGAGGGGGTGTGACCATTCCGCCTGCTGAGCAGGACCAGAGGCACGGCTCTCCGGCACCCAGTCCCTGGCTCTGCTCAGCCCCCTCCCTCGCCCCCAGCACCCTCTCCATTCCATGTGGGCCTGAGACCAGAGGCGCAGTGAGGGGCTCAGGAGACTCCCTGGCCAGCCAGTGCCTGCTGGGTAGAGAAACCATGCCAAGGGAGGCCCCCTGGCTCTGGTGAGGGGTGGAATGCCTCACAGTATTCTCATATCCCAACCCGGGCTGCAGATGGAGCAGTTCATCCAGTACCTTGATGAGCCAACAGTCAACACCCAGATCTTTCCCCACGTTGTGCACGGTTTCCTGGACACCAACCCTGCCATCCGGGAGCAGACGGTCAAGGTGGGTGTGGCCAGGTCCGGAGGGGCCACCCCTGGTTTTCTAAGGCTCAGAGGGGGCTCATCAGAGGACACAGAGGCCTTGGTTTTGGTCTGTGGGTCAAGCAGGGTATGGGAGGGGCAGGCACTCTTCTGCATGTGGGTCCTGGCTGTGGGTATAGCTCCGTAGGTGGTGGGGGGAAGAGGGTGGACATGGCTAATAGTCCTGAGTTCAACAGACATTCACTGAGACAGGAGTGCAGACAGGGGTTCCCCTTCCAAAGCCTTCTGGGTAAGGCCCAGGACCAGGTTGGGGAGGGCTCTGGCAGGTCTCCTCAGCACCCAGGGTCACTGGTGCCCTCCCAGGACGCCCCTCCCATGCGTGGCACCATGCCCGCTCCAGCCCACACTTTCTGCTGTCTCCTGTCCTGCAGTCCATGCTGCTCCTGGCCCCAAAGCTGAACGAGACCAACCTCAACGTGGAGCTGATGAAGCACTTCGCGCGGCTGCAGGCCAAGGACGAGCAGGGCCCCATCCGCTGCAACACCACCGTGTGCCTGGGCAAGATCGGCTCCTACCTCAGTGCCAGTGTGAGTGCCCCACACACGTGGCAGGCATTCTGTCAGCGTCACAGCCACATCCCCTAGGGCCAGGTCCCCTTGTGTGGGGGCTGTCACTACCCCTCCACACACACACAGACCCAGGCCCTGGGTGTTCTAGTCCCCGTGTCTGAGGGACAGAGTAAGTTGTACCAGGTCACACAGCCAGTAGGTGGTGGCTCCTGGAACCAAACCTAGGTCTGCTTGCCCCTCGGCCTCGCATCCCCTCCCTTCAGCCAGGGTCTGTGAATGCAGACGCTGCAGCCCCCCAGGCACTTAGCAGGAATGATTGAATGGGTCAGCAGGGCAGGCAGGAAGGGAGGTGTGGCCCGGCCCTCGGGCAGCTTCTGCTCTGGCTCCTGTCACTCTGAGCTGTGGGCCGGTGACCTGAAAGGAGAAGCCAAGATACAGAGTCGTTAGTGATTAACTCACACTTTTTAGACTCTGGAGGCCCTGTGGTTGGCCTCTGTTCTGGCAGTTCTGGACCCTAGGATGGACCCTATACTCAGGAGCCCTCTTCCTGCCCCAGACCAGACACAGGGTCCTCACCTCCGCCTTTAGCCGGGCCACAAAGGACCCATTTGCACCATCCCGGGTCGCGGGTGTTTTGGGCTTCGCCGCCACCCACAACCTCTACTCGATGAACGACTGCGCCCACAAGATCCTGCCTGTGCTCTGCAGCCTCACCGTGGATCCTGAGAAATCCGTGCGAGACCAGGTGAGACATCGCTGGGGCTGGGGCTCTGGGGGCACCTGGGCACTAGCTGGCCTGGCAGGCTCACAGGAACCTTGGAGGCCCTAGCTCTGCCCCTTGCTGCCCCACAGGCCTTCAAGGCCATTCGAAGCTTCCTGTCCAAACTGGAGTCTGTGTCAGAGGACCCCACACAGCTGGCCGAAGTGGGTAAGTGGTCCACGCTCATGTTCCCTGTTCCTCTTGCCACTTTCTTGACTGTGGCCTGTTGTGGCCCCTGTCTGCCTCACTGGAGTGTCTGAAGAGCCCCAGGGGACAGACTGTACAGCACTCTTCCTGCCTCCCATTTCACAGTTGGGAGGGTGCAGGCCTGGGGAAGGAGGGCGCCTACTCTAGGTCACTCTGTTTGTTAGTGTCTTCCTATCACCCTCCTCATGGAGGCCTGAGCTGTACCTGTCGCTCCTGTCCCTGCCCAGAGAAGGATGTCCACGCAGCCTCCAGCCCCGGGATGGGAGGAGCCGCAGCCAGCTGGGCAGGCTGGGCCGTGACAGGGGTCTCCTCACTCACCTCTAAGCTGATCCGGGCACATCCCACGGCTGCCCCGGCCGAGACCAACGTGCCCCAGAGACCTGCGCCTGAGGGTGAGAGTCCTGGACTGAGAGGGCTTGGAGTTCCCCCCAGGATGGTGATGGGGACACCCCCACCCCCAGCAACCTCTGCCCTGTGCTGAGACTTTCCTGGGGTTCAGTGGGTGGGAACTCAGCGAGCCTCTGCTCCCCAGGACTTCCTGCCCCAGCCCCCAGCCCCGTCCCTGCCACGCCTACAACCTCAGGCCACTGGGAGACACAGGAGGAGCCCAAGGACACTGAAGAGGACAGCAGTGCTGCGGACAGATGGGATGATGAAGACTGGGGCAGCCTGGAGGCGAGTGGGGCTGAGAACTGCCTCAGGGGGACCCAGCTTTAAGGTCACAGACTGCCACTCAGGGAGCTCATGTGGGCTTGGCCGGAGTCAGATCTGTCTTCATCTGCAAGTATCCTAAGCTGTCGTGGGTCAGAGCCGACAGCCGAGCCCCATCTCAACTCCAGAAACGAGAGGCCAAGCTGGTGGTGGTTGGGTCTGCCCACTCCTCTTCCTCGCTCCCCTCCACGGCCCATCCCTCCTGTGGCCGTTCTGGGGCCCACCCTGCCCTGTGATCAGCAGAGAGAGGTTACGCCCAGGCCTACAACCAAGCTGTCCTCCCTGAGGGTGGGCTGAGGATGGGCTGAGGCCAGAGTGGGGCTGTCCTAAAGGGAATGGGGGCAGAGCTCTGGCCGCCAGCAGTCTTTGCCCCTGAGGCTGCAGGCAGGGGTGTGGAACTCAGGATCTCATTCCCCACCTCACAGAGGAGTGACGACAGGCCTGGTTCAGCATGTCCAGTTTATTGATGGGACACAGGGCTGGGGAGAAAATGAGATGGAAGACAAAAGAAGAAAGGGTGGAGCCCACAGCTGGGCAGAGACTGGGGGGCTTCCTTGGCCTTTCGGGTGGAGCAAGAGGGCTCTATGGTCATGCTTTCCTCCCTACTCTGCAGCAGGAGGCTGAATCTGTGTTGGCTCAGCGGGATGATTGGAGTACTGGGAACCAAACCAGCCGGGCTGGGCAGGTGAGCTGGGTGGGACAGAGCATGTGTATGGGGGAGCGGAGTGGCCCCTGCTCCTCCCTCCCCTTCTCTAGCACTGTCTTCTCCTTCTCTTCTGCAGGCCAGCAACCCTGGCCACAGATCCCAGGAGTCAGACTGGAGCAGTTGGGAAGCCGAGGGCTCGTGGGAGCAAGACTGGCAGGAGCCAAGCCCCCCAGAGCCACCCCCTGAGGGCACACGGCTGGCCAGCGAGTATAACTGGGGTGGACCAGAGCCTAGTGACAAAGGCGACCCTTTTGCTGCCCTATCAGTGCATCGGGAGGCTGGGGCGCAGGTACTTGGTGCCTGTCCAGTGGGAGGGTACAGACCTGGGGTGGACCTCAGCTAAGAGTAGAACTCCACTCCAGCCCACACTTCCCTTTTCAGTCAAGGAGAGACTCATGGGGCGATGACAACTGGGAAGGCCTGGAGACCGAGAGCCGTAAGTGTTTCTCCCCGACCAGCTGGCTGAGAGCCTGGGGCTACCCTCCACCAGGGCAGGCATGGGAAGGGAAGCTGAGACCCAGGTTGTCCTGACAGCTTCAGTCCTCCCTTTCTTGTTCCCAGGACAGGCGAAGGCGGAGCTAGCCCGGAAGAAGCGGGAGGAACGAAGGCGGGAGATGGAGGCGAAACGCGCTGAGAAAAAGGTAGCCAAGGGCCCCATGAAGCTGGGAACCCGGAAGCTGGACTGAACTGCGGGTGTGGGCCCTTCCCAGCCTCAGAGGCCCCACAGATGTATTTATTGTACAAACCATGCGAGCCCGGTCAGCCTGGCCAGGCACTTCTCACATGTACATAATCAGAGCCACAATAAATTCTATTTCACACCCCTTGTGTTGAGCTTAGTCCAGCGCCTCCAAGGAGCCTGGAGTCTGGCGCTGCCCTTTTGGAGTCTGCGCCCATCATGGACATGAACATCAATTTACTTCGAAAACCAAGAGTAGAGACACGATCTGATTTATCAGTTTCTGGGAAATGCCCTCTGGAAGGAAGGCCGGCAGCGCCAGAGACCCAACATCTGCCTGTGAGCCAGGCGGAACCGGCAGGGGCGCCCTTGGAACATGGGGCGCGGGGAAGGGGTCTACGGGCCCGAAGGGTCCCTGGGTCCGAGCCCCGAGTCGGGGCACCAGCGAGAGGCCGAGCTCGCCCCAAGTGTTGGGCGGAAACCCCTCGGTGATTGCAAAGGTCCAGGTCGAGGGTAGTGTCAGCGGCGGCGCTGGGGCACGCAGGCTCCATGCGTGCGGCTGCGCGCGAAGCCAGCTTTGCAGACGCAGCGGTAGGAACCGCTCGTGTTCACGCAGCGCTCGGCCTTGCATAGCAACCCGCGCTGGTTCAGCTCTCGGCACTCATCGATGTCTGCAAGTGGGGGTGACAAGTGAGGACTTCACGAGGGCGCCAGAGCTGTGCGACCCGTTGGGTTTCTGGTCCAAGCCGGGCTTCTGCAGGTCCTGACCCCGCCCCGCCCCGCCCCGCCCCGCCCTCTGCCCCCCGCCCGCCCCGCAGCGGCCCCGCCCCCTCGGCGCGGCTCACCGACGCAGCGCGCGCGGGACGCGTCCAGCTGGAAGCCGCCAGGACACTCGCACACCGCGCCCCCCGGCCGCGGCACACAGCGGCCGCTCACGCAGCGACACTCGTCCGAATCTTCCTCCGAGCTGTCCTCTTCTGCGCGGGCCAAGAGAATGAGACGTCAACACTGCTCCCGGCGATGGCCGCGGACCCGCCTCTGTCCCTCCAGCTACACTCACCTCTAGCGGGCTTCCCCAGCAACAGGGGGCTCGTGTCCCAGAAAGAATTACTCTCACTCTGCGACGTCGGGCACTGGGACCCTGAGAGGGGCAGGGGGCGGTCAGCAGTCAGTGGCTTTGATTCACCTCGGCTCCCGCCCCCAGACTCCCTCCGGGCCAACCCCTCTCGGTCATGCTCACCGGCGCCGCGCGGCGGGCACGGACGGCACTGGGCTCCCCAACCTCGACCCTGGCGACAGCAGCAGTCATCGAAAGTGAGGGCGGGTCCAGCCAAGGGGCCCGCACACATGCCGTCCTCTCCGCGCTGGCCCCAGCACACATCCCGCCGCTCCGGGGCACGCTCTGCGGAGGGGACCCGGCGTCGGGGAGGAGCCCAAAGCAGGGACCGCCCTCCCCCGCCCCCATCCACCCTCGTGGGAACGGCGGCCCCGGGTCTCCACGCGGCACACAGGGCTCTGGAGAGCCCTCACCGGCTGGGCTCTCGGGGCGCTGGCAGTCGCGGCCTGAGGGTCCGGGTACCCAGGGCGAGCGGCACTCGCAGCGGTAGGAGCCGGGCAGGTTGACGCAGCGGCCAGGGCGGCAGGCTGTGGGGTCCTGGCACTCGTCCACGTCTGCGGGCAGCAAGTGGATGGGTAGGGGTGGAAGTCACAGCTTGGCTCGGCTGGCCTCCCTCCCATTTCCCCAGAGGGCCAACCCAGGCCTCACCCATCTCTTCTGGGCTCAGACACTGGCGCTGCACCGGGCTGTACTCGGCCGGGGGAGTGCAGGCACAGCGGTAGCCACCGCGCGTGTTCTCACATACGCCGTTCCGGCAATTAGACTCGTCCAAACACTCGTCCACGTCTGAGGGGAGGAAAAGCGCGAGTGGTAGGAACCGGCCTGGAGTCGGGTGGTTGTGCTTGTCTCCTGGCTGCTTTCCCGCGGCCACGGGGGCAGCTGCACTCACCCACGCATTCCAGCAGGTTCGAATCGTAGTAGAAGCCGTGCTGGCAATAGCACTCGTAGCCGGGCTGCGTGTTCACGCACTTGCCCTCCTTGCAGATCTCCGCCCCAAACAATATGCATTCATCGATGTCTGCAGAGAGACAGGCCGTGGGCGCCCGCACACTCTACCTGCCGGGCCTCTGAGGCCCCGCAGCAGAGGAGCTGGGGGTGGCGCTTATCGTGGAAGGGCGGAAAAGTCTCCTATGGCGTTTTCCCAACGCCTACTTAAGGTGATGGGCGGGGCTTGTCGGAGGGGCGGGGCAGTCGGTGAGAGTGGGCGGGCCTTACCCCAGTACCCGCCACTGACAAGGAAGCACTGGAGGGATCGGGGCGGTCCAAACCTCGGAGGGTGGAGCGGGGCGAGCCAGGTGGGCGGAGCCATGTTGGGGCTTACCACGGTGGGCTGGGATGCCATAGTTGACAATGTTGTTGTCCTGGGTATAGCCCTTCCCGTCTGGGCAGAGGCTGTGGAACTCAGCTACGGGGAGACAGTGGCCGTGGGAAAGGAAAGGAGCAGGATTGAGCACGTGCCTGCTGGCCGTAGGGCCGGAGCTCTCGCCTCATCTCCCACCAACTCAGGAAGGGGCCCTCTTCCCCAGTCCGGCACCAAATGAAGAAACTGAGGTTCAGGAAAGGGAAAAGGCCCGCTCGGCTCCTGACCTGAGCTGTAGACTGGGCAGGGATAGATCTCGCAATGGTCGCCCCAGCCGGCCCCCAGCGAGCAGCAGCACTCTTGCTGGGTGACATTGGTGGCCAGAACACTGTCGCAGAACACAGTGTCATCGAAGTTAAGGTAGCACTCCTTCTTGTGGTGGGGCTGCTCCACCTCTGAGGGGAGGGGAGAGCAGCTCAGGGTCTGGCACCATGTCTTTGTCTGTTCACGTTGCCCACCAACCTCTTCCCTCTGTGCCCCCACATCGCCTGGATCCCCTTAGCTGCCACGTGAAAGCCAAGCTCCATTCTCAGTGTGGCATTCGGGGGCCGCCTGAGAGGTCTGGCCCCGCTGGTCTCTCCCAGGCAAAAGAAATTTCTTCCTATTCCTCATATTCCAGAGGGTGGGACCAGGTACAACTCTGAGTCCCAACTGCAGCGTCCAGATTGAGGAGGGAGCCGAGAGGGCACTCACCCTCACAGCCGTGTTGGTCCTGGGTGGGTGTGAAGCCCTCATCACAGATGCAAACGTAGGAGCCCTGCAGGTTTTCACAGGCCCCATGGGGAAGGCACAGGCCTGGGTCCTGGCTGCACTCATCTATGTCTTCAGGGAGGAGAAGAGCAGAAAGAATCACTTAGAGGGAAACCAGCCCCTCTCTCCCTGGGGGTGGGCCTCAAGGGCCTCACACAGCCAAGAACCTAAATTTCCACTTTGACTTCAAAGCACACACAACAGGAAAGCCACTTTTGTCTGTCTGTGCACATGGGTAGATGTGTGTACATTCAGTGCATTGTTCTTCACAAACCCTAACAGAAGCCCTAGCTCTCAGCTCAGCATCTGGGACTTTCAGTTTGGTCTCCCAATATTTTTGTCTCATCACCCTTTGCTCTAAACCACTAACACCCTCAGCTCTATGTCTAGGGCACAGGTATCTACTCTTCCTAAAAACACAACTAGCTCTGCTTCCAGATCTCTGTGCTTTGCAAATACTCTTCTTTGGCCTGGTAAATACCATCCTTTGCTTTTCTCTGCTTAGGGAATCTACTTATGCTTTAGGGAAGCCTGTTTATACTTCAAGTTCCAATACAACTGTCACTTCTCTGTTGCAATTAATCACTAGTCCAGACCTCTTTTGGCACCAGCACTCTGAATTGTAAGACTCCCTAGCAAGGAGCCCTGGGTTATTGCTCAGTATCTAGCATATAGCATAGAACCTGGCAAATATTAGATGCTCAGTAAACTCTTGTTGGATGAATGCATTGAGGGGTGAGTTGGCACATAGTAATAAGCATCATCTAATTACTGTCATTATTACTGTTATTATTTTCTGTGAGAGAGTAGGATGAATGAGTGGATGGATGGATGGATGGATGGATGGAAAGACAGATCAACAGTGTGTCTAGGAGATGACTTCTTGCTGCCATTGCTCCTGGGGAGTTCTCAGCCAATCCCCCCATACCTTGGCATTTCCGGCCGCCTACCAGCCGATGCCCCTGGGGACAAAGACATCGATAGGAGCCATTGGTGTTGATGCAATCACCCCCAATGCAGGCTGCAGGGAAGTCACACTCATTGATGTCTGTAGGGAATCAAAGGGGTGGAGAATCTCAGGGACAAAGTCCACTCACACGGCCCAAGGCTGCCAAGGCTTCTGAAGAGCCCTGGGTAGGGCCCACACCCCATGGCCCATCTTGGATCTGGATGGGGGCTGGCCATGGGAGTGGTGGGCTTGTTCACAGGTGGCCCGTGGGGTTGGGGCCTGCGCAGTGAAGGTCTGGGACAGGGAGGAACAGGCCAGCCCCCCCAGCTTGAGGCCTCCCCTCACCCTCGCAGCGGCTCCGGTCCCTTGACAGATGGTAGCCAGAGAGGCACTGACACTGGAAGGACCCTGGCGTGTTGGCACAGATGCCGTTGTCGCACACGTCCCCAGCCTCACACTCGTCCACATCTGTGGGGCACAGGGGCCATCAGAGGGCTAGGACGGGGTGGTCCTGGGTCTCTGCTCCCCTCTTCCCACTCCTGCCCATGGCCTGGAGCACCAGAGCTCAGGCAGGTGGAGCTGGAGGCAAGCATGGGCCCCTCATCCCGCCCCTGTGTGGCACACCGTGCCCTAATGACCAGGCCAGGTGCTGGCAGGAACCCTGGGTCATTTCTAGTTCCAAAGAGCTCAGGCCTCCCCATCCTTCGTCCATTCTCACCAAACAATCCTCCCCTTCTGCCCCCGGCTTCACGGCCCCAGCTGCTCTCGTGGCTGCTCTTGCCCTTCCCCCACTGCCAGGGCTCCCTTTGTAAGTAAGCTTCCCTATATCTTCATTTTCATGGAATAATTTCTTCCGCTTGTGCGGCAAGGGGACTTGGCTCTGAAAGCACGCTTCTGTGCAGTCCTTTCTGGTGGGAGCTGGCAGTCACCCATGCCCCAGACCCCTCCCAAACCACGCACTTCCTGAAGGACATCTGAAGCCCACACCAGCCTCCCACCTCTCTATTGCCATCAGCGCCCACCTTCCTAGCGCTTCTCCCTTTCCCTCTCTCTTCCTCTCCATCCTAGGCATTTTCAACATCCATTTGGACAGCCAGGCCCAGCCTCTGATCCAACAGCCCTGCATCACTCAGTGTCCATGACCTCCGCTTCAACGCCAGCCACTCGCTCTCAGTACAAGGGACTGGGAGCTGCCCCCGCCACCCCCACACCCGGGCATCTCAGACGCAGCTCCCTTCCCACTGCCTCTGCTGCTGTTCTCCGGGCCCCTCCTCCACCTCCTCTCTCCAAGGGCCCCTGAACACCTCTCCTGCCTCCTCTCTGCGCTGGCAAAGTCAGAGCCCTAGCCTGCTTATCCGGATGCCAGGTGCTGAGTGGGGCTGAGGCCGGCCACCACGCGGAGCACCACGGGCCGCTCCACTCCCTGTGGCCTCCAGCTGGGCCAGATCCTCGGCGTGGCCGCACCACCCTCTCCTCCTCCTCTCAGGCCTTGACACGAGGGAAGCCTAGGGAGCCCCCGTGCCCTTCAGCAGGTCCAAACTTGTGCCGTTTTCCTCAGCCTACAGCCTCCACCCTGCTCACTCTTCCTTACCTGCTGCCTTTGTCTTCTGGCCTCTCGTCAGGCCACAGAAGCTACCCTGCTAAGGCCACCTTCTCGTCTCCCCGGTTAGTTCTTAGTTACAGGACCTCTCTATTGCATTTAGCGCATCTCCTCTGCTCTCAATGCCTCCCCTCCCCAGCTTCTCAGCTAGCGCTCCCTGGGCCTCCCAGGACCCCTGCTCCCCCATCTCCCTCTCCTATTCCCCTGCCTTCTGCCGACCTGGCAGTGTCCACAATGCTCCCCTCACTGGACTCACCCTCCTTGACTGCACCCCATGGCTCCACAGCGCCCCCTAGTGTGCACCCCAAGGCTCCACAGCTCCCCCTAGTGTGCACCCCAAGGCTCCACAGCCCACAGTCGCAAGTGGGTGTGTCTGGCTCAAGGCTTCCAATCTATACCACCCACCCTCTGTTGGCATCACCAGCTGAGAGACCCACAGGGACCACACGCTCAACTGTCCAACATGAAACTTAATGTCTTCCTTCTCAAACATGCCTCACCCCCAGGGACCCTATCCCAGTGAGCAGCACCCGCTGAGTCACCCAAACTAGAAACCTGGAGACCCCTTACTCCTCTTTCTCCTTCACCTTGACATCCAGCTAACAAGCCCAGGTAACTCGGTTTAATATTTCTCTAATATCACATCGTCTCATGACCATCTTTGAGGCCACTATTATTACATCTGTCACCACCTCTGTCCTGAGTCTCCACCAGACCTACAGTCCCTCTCCACAATGGGCATCAGGGAACTTTCTAGAACAAATAGTAAATGTTGTCATTCTTCCCCTTAAAATGCTTCAAGTGCCTCCTAATACCTTCAGGGTGAAGCTCAACCTCCTGGGCAGGGCTTAGGTGGGCCCTTCAGGGGGTGGGGGCCTGCCCCTCACCAGCCAGCCTCAGCCCCACTTTCCTTGTACACCCTGTGCTGGTGTTCATAGAGCCTGGCACGCTCTTCCCTCTCTCTTTTCTTTGCTTGGCTAACTCCTGTCGATCCTTTAAGACAACTCATGCCTCCTCTTCTCCTAGTCCCCCTGAGGTTTCCCAGAAACACCCAGACTCCATTGAGGCCGACAGCCCTGCGCTCTACAGTCAGTGTCTACGGTTCTCCAGTTTCTCTGACTCCCATCCCTCAGCCCATCTCCTGATGCAAAAGAAACATTATTGTCGGTGGGGGGAGGGGACTACTGACACCCCCTTTCTTTTATATCTCTCCCACTCCATATTCAAGTAACTGTGCTTTGCAAACGCTGCTTCAAGCCTTGCCTCCTAAGATCCTTCCTACCTAGAAATTCTGCGGCCCCCTCCTCCGCCAGGTTGAGGAGAAAGTGAATGAGTGAGTTAGTGAAGGGAAGGTGTCTGTGAATTAGCTGTCTCTCGCCCGACAGATGGGGTGACCCGGTCCCCAACTTCGACGCTCGAGTAGGTGGCGGGTGGCAGGGCGGGGAGGGCTGGAGCTCACCCAGGCAACTGCGGCCGTCGGGCGCGGGCGCATAGCCCTGGGCGCACGTGCAGCGGAAGGACCCCGGGAGGTTCTCGCACCAGCCGGGAGCGCAGGGGTTGCCCTCGGCGCACTCGTTCACATCTGCGGCGGAGAAGGCTCGCCTCGGACCCCGCCCCACTGGACGAGGTACTGTGAGGGGATGGGAGACCCTCCTTCCAGGATGGGGGGTTCCCCCGCTCCTACACGTGGGAAGCCGGGTTCTGGGGCCTACTCCAACGCCAATAGCCCCGCCCCATCACCGGGGCAACTCCAGAAGGGCCCCGCCCTCTTGTGATCGATGCCCCGCCCCCCGGACCCCCGCCCCCCGGACCCTCGCCTCGCCCTCACCGCGGCAGGCCCCGCCCCCCTGGCTGCGGTAGCCGGGCAGACAGGCAATGCACTTGAAGCTCCCAGGTTTGTTCTCGCATTTGCTATCGGGGCAGGTGCTAGGGTCTCGGCACTCGTCGATGTCTGCTCAGTAGGGAGGAAGAAGACTCGTTTGGGGACAACGTTGCCGGCCAGGTGCTCAGGGGCCTCGGCAGGGCCTCCCTCTGTCACGGATCGACCAGGCGAAGCGGGCCCTCTGGGTTCAAGACCGAAACCTCCGAGAGGCCCAGGGCTGGGCAGAGACGGGAGTGAGGCCCTCCGCCCCCACCCCAGGCCGAGGCACCGCTGAGGACCCGCGTCGGTCCGGATGGGTCTTCCCCACCTTCGCACACCGGCGGTCGGGAGGCTTTGAGCCGGTAGCCGGGGTAGCAGTTGCACTTGTAGTGTCCCGGAAAGTTGATGCAGAAGCCGCCGTCGCCGCACAGGTGGGGCTTGGCGCACTCGTTCAGGTCTGAGCGGAAGGAAGGGGGCGCTAGGGGAGTGCAAGGCGGCGGTGGGGATAACACGCGGTCGGGAGAGCCCCCCGGGTCCGCCGAGCCCCGGGCACGCCCCAGGCCACGCCCCGGCCACGCCCCCGGCCACTCCGTGCTCACCCACGCACGAGCGCCCCCCGGCGCCAACGTGCAGGCGGTAGCCGCGGTTACAGTGGCAGTTATAGGAACCGCCGGTGTTCATGCAGATGCCTCGCCCGGCGCCGCACGGCTCTGCCTCGCACTCGTTCACGTCTGAGAAGGGCGCGTGAGCGGGGAGACGTCAGAGGACGGTCGGGAGCCCAGGGCCACCCCCGGGCCACCCACTCGCTACGCTCACCCACGCAGTAGCGATGCTGCGGATGCGACCGGTAGCCGGGATTGCAATGGCAGGAATAGTCCGAGGGCCCCGGGACGCACTCTCCGTGGCCACAGATGTTCTGGTTCAGTCGGCACTCGTCTGTCTCTGTGGGGGGCGGCCGGGGGAAAAGGGCGGCAGGTCGGAGGGGGCAGGCAGGGAGTATTCACTTTCTGCCACATTCCCAGGGAAGAACTGGACACCCCATCACTCTCGACGCCGATACCTGAGCCTGGTCACACTATGATTTCAGATCTCTGTACAGCCATGCCCCCCATCCTAGGATTCCCTACACCTCTATCACAGATAACCGCAACATCACAACCCCAAGTAGCCCCAAACCATGATCCCAGGTCCCTGGCATCCCCATTTCCTCAAGTTCAGGACCCTTGACACTTCTCTCCCCACTTACTCTGACTCCAGTCACCTTAACACCTCAAACCCTGCAGCCTCAGTCACACCAATATCCTCTAGACCAGCGAACCAACACCCCTTGCCTTAGGGACCTGCCCCCCCCCCCCCACTGCCTCATTCCAGAAGTTTTCCTCCCCCTCCCAAGGCAGGCAGGAGCTGGTTTCCTGGGAACCCTGGCTGGCACAGGTGAGCAGACCCTTACCTTCTTTCCTAGGATTCACAGTACTCCCTGTCTCCCACCTCTTCCTCCTGTGGCCCCTCCCCTGAGTCCTGCCCCAAGGAAGCCCCAGGCAGCCCTGGCCTCAGGCTGAACTCCACTCCCTCCCAAACGCACCTGGCCAGTGGGGTCTTGCAGGCTGTTCTCTCTGCTTAGAGTGCCTCTCCCTAGGCTCCTTAACACCCCATCCTCTGATAAGTCTCCCCAAGTGCCTCTTTCTCCACATTCCCACAGCCCCCAGGCTGTCACTGGGTTATCCCAGCCTGTGCAGATTTCCTGGGCAGCCACCTTCCACCAGGAGCTCATCTAGCCTCCAGGTTTCATTCGGGTTGGTGGCTTCCTTGTGGCTGGAGTCCAAACAGACATGGGCTTGAATCCGGCTCAACTGTGTGACCTGGGATCAGCTACTGAACCTCTCTTAGCCTCAGTCTTCTCATCTGGAAAATGAGGCTAACCGTGCCCACTTCACAGAGTACAAGAAAGGTAAATGGTATTTAGTACGTAAAACTCTCCAGTCAGTGCCTGGCCCAGGGCAACTGTTCAGCCATAGCTAGCAATTATTATGATGCCCCAAACCATTTAGACACTTCCCACAGCCTTTGGGATCAAATCCAAGCCTCTTAAAGCTCCCTGAACTGGCCCTCTCCTAGTTCAGAAACACTGATCTGTGTGTGGTTTCTCTCTTCTCCATGAAACCAGGGTTTCATGTTTCCATGCCTATGCCCAAACTTCTGCCCAAACCGGAATGTCCTTTTCCCCAACCTGCTGGCCCATTTCTTTCCCACATTTTGTCATTAATTTCTAACACTCTTAAAAGCTCTGTTCAGAAAGCCTTCTCTCATCGCCATTCTACATATGATCACAACACCCAGACTTCCTTCTCTGATTTACTTTTGTATAGACCTTATGAGACACACTAGATTTGGACTCATTGATCTGTTTACTGTCTGTCTACTCCACAAGGACAGGGAATTTTTGTCTGCTTTGTTTACTACTGTGTCCCCAGCACGTAAACAATGCCTGTGCATAGTAGGTGCTCCATAAATATTCATTGACTGTAAATGCCTTCACACTGGCCTGACCACCACACCACCGGATCAGTTGAGGGCAGAATGGCGTCTCAGAGTGCTGCACCCCGAGGCTTCCCCAGCCCCCAGCCCAGGGTCAGGCACACAGTAAGCCCTTGACGGTGTTAGCCCTCCGGAAGGATTGGAGGGGGTGAGCGAGGAGAAACCCTAAATTGGGGGCGTGGCTTACCTGGGGCGTGACCTAGGTGGGCGGGTCTTACCTGTGACTTGAGTAGGTGCGATTTCCACCGCACTGCGGGACGGGGGCAGGTCGGGCAGGAACTGGGGCGGCGGGGGCCAGGAGATCAGCTCTGCGGGCAGCAGCACACGACCATCAGCGGGTGAGGAGGCTGAGAGAACCGCCCCTCTCCCCGCAGGTCACCGGGCCGGCAACCTCACACCCACTGCACCGCCCCCTGGTGCCTAAGCTGTGAACTTCCCAGGCAGTGACAGCCCTTGAGGACCGGTTCCTACTGGGCCCAGCTCACCCGGGTAGGGCCGGGCAGGAGATGTGGTGACAGTCGGGTGGCTCTGCTGCGCTGACGGCTCTTCAACCACTGGCTGCGGGTGACAGCAGCATGAACCCTCTGTGTCTCCTTGGCCTCCCTGCCCCTCCCACCTGGGTTCTCATACTCACTGAGTCTGTGCTCACCCCTAGAAGGGAAGAAGATGGGGCCATTAAGTGTTGGGCTGGGAGAAGGGAGTCAAGTCTGGGATTGGCAGTTGGGCATGTGTGGTCCGAGTCCCTAAGGGTTCAAAGATCATGTCTCTGGGTCAAGCATCAAGGGTTCGATCCTGATGTCTGGGGATGTTTTCATCACAGGTCAGTGAAGCAATAGCTGGACAAGGTCCTCCGCTTGGGAGGTTATAGCCAGGGTCAAATCCCTGGGTCAGGGGTCAGAGGGTCAAATCTAGAGCAGCATTTGAGCTGCATTAATGCCCCGATCTGGAAATCAAAGGTGTTCTGGTGTCAGAGGATTGAACCTGGAGGGCAATTAATGATCAAATCCTGTGGATCAGGGGTGACATCCTAGGGTTAGTTACAACACTGGTTAGGGGTCAGAGTATCAGCTCTAGGGGTCAATGCTAGTCTGGGATTAGGAGTTAGAGGTTAGACTCAGGTCGTATCTGTGGGTCAAGGGTCAAGGTGTCAGACCTAGGGGTTCTGCAACTGTCAGGAAACAGGAGGGATCGGGCCAGACCTCTTTCTTCCTCTGTGTCCTCAGGTGGTGGTGCCCGGCTGGGGCTCTCGGGCAGCTGCTGGGGCTTGGGTGGCCCATCGGGGTGCAGGAAAAGGGAGAAGTCACTTTCTCCCTGAATGGTGAGCGTCTGGTGGGAGGTGAGGATGTGGTACCCCTTCCCAGCTGGGCAGATCTCCTTGAAGGCAGCTGTGGCCAGAGCAAGGGGCAGTCAAGTGAGCCTTTCCTGGAGAGGGAGGCTCACAGACAGCTCCCCGGCCCCCAAAGCCCCTGGCTCACCAGTGCCATCAGCCGGGCAGCGCTGACACCTGGCACCCCAGGCCTTGCCGACGCTGCAGCAGCAGAGTTGACGGGTGAGACGTGTGGTCAGGGGGTGCTGGCACTGGTGTTCAGGGCTCACCAGGCGGAAACACAGGCTCTTCTCCTCCGGCTTGTCTGCTACAGGGGCCAGTGGTGGGCATGGGCATCTGGGCCTGAACACTGCCCACGTCCCTCTTCCCAGCTGCTCTAGACCTCACCTCTCTGGCATAGCAGGCCTTGATTCTCATGCGGCCCTTGACCCCACATGACCCTGAATTCACTTGACCCCTGAAACCTGTATTATTCTGACCTCATGTAATACCTGAAACTTCTGTGACCACTGAACCCATTGATCCCTGATTCTAGCTGTTCTATACTTTATCCCTCACACTCATCAAGCCTCTGGTCTCATATGACCCTGCCTCCTCATAACCCCTGACCCCATGTGACCTCTAACCCCAGATCTCATGCAACTCCTGAACCCACTGATCCCTGACCCCATCTGCTCTAGGCCTTGCTCCTCCAGCAGTCAACCGTTGACCCCACTCTGACCTCTGTGACCTCTGATCCTTACTGTTTGGAGCCTTACTCTCCCACCCATGCTTGGTGACCTCCAAGGACCCCTGAGTCTCACCAATGCACTGTGTGCGGGAGGGGCCCAAGCTATGGCCAGGTGGGCAGACACAGCGATAGGAGCCAGGGTTGTTGAGGCAATCACCATGGCGACACATGCCTGGCATTGCACACTCGTTGATGTCTGCGGTAATAAGTGAGAGTTTGGTCCCTCCAGGCTGGGCCCTTGGCGTTGGGCCCTTCAATGCGGTGCACTTGGACCGAGGCGACCTGCTCCAGGAACCTCAGGGTTCTACCCCAGCCCCACCTCCTCCCCCACCACCACCCTAGTGACAACTGGCCCGTACCCTGGCAGTGTGTGCTGTTGAGCCTCTTGTAGCCCTGGGGGCAGTCAGTGCCCACCTCCCCACGTACAGGCCCTGGCTTCTGCACCCCTGTGTCTGCAGAGAGAGGAGAGCATGGCAGGAGAGGACACGGGGGCTGCGGAGAGGGAAGGGATGGCCCTGGGTGGGGGAGTGGGGTAATGAGGGGAACCAGGTGGGAAGTGAGAGGCTCAGGCTGCAGGGCTGGGAGGGGCTGCAGGAGGGAGTGCCCCGTGGGGAGGGGCAGAGATCTCACCGAGCCAGGGCACTCACACTGCAGCTGGGGGCACTTGTGGCACTTGCTCTGGCCCCAAGCAGTGCCAATGCTCCCGCAGCAGTCTTCCTGCTTGGTGAGGCCCGGGAGGGGGTTGCTGCCACACTAGGGAGAGGAACGTGGACAGGGGTCACAGGCTGCCCAGCCCCCACCTGGCCTCCCTCCTCGGGCCCTTTTCCTCTTCCCCCGACTCAACCTGCAGGACCCTCCCCCAATTTTGAGCAAACCCGGTGGATTGGAACCGGGCAGCCCTGAGAGGCATCTGTGGGTTCACTCACGGGCTGCTTGGGCAGCGTGTCCTGGAAGCAGCGGCCCAGAGGCTTCTGGGTGGGTGGCCGGGGATGCGGGGGCTTGGGGTGCGGCAGCAGGTGCTGGGAGGGGGCCTGGCCCTCGGCGTTGGGCCCTTCAATGCGGTGCACTTGGACCGAGGCCTCGGGCGGGTGGTGGACGCGCACGTTCACCACGGGGGGCGGGGCCTGCACTGGGGGGCGGGGCACAGCGGCTTCAGGGCTGCCCCGCAGCGCCGGGTGGCAGGTGGTGGCGCAGAGCTCCTCCAGGGCTGGCCCCCGCCCAGGTCTTGCCCCCGACCCCCAGTGCCCGCCCACCTCGGCCTCCCAGGGTCGGCCCACTGCCTGGTACCTTCCGCTGAGATCTGTCCTGGCCCGAGGGGCACCAGGAAGGTCGCATGCTGGGCAGGGGGCCCCTCCCCGGGCCCTGGCGGATCGGCGATCACCTGGACCGCGTACATGGCGTGCTTGCTGGCCACAGACTCGCCCTCTGGAGCCAGGGGCGGCAGCGCACCCGTGGACAGGGCCCCGGCCCGGCCAAGCCCAGGGCCTGAGCCGCCAGCGCCTCCGCCAGCTCCTCCAGCCGGCACCTGGCAGAAGCGACCCGTGAAGTCCGGGGGACACAGGCACTGGTTTCGCGAGGAGCACTGGCCGCCGTTCATACAGGGCAGGGGGCACACCACTGGGGAAGAGAGGTGGGTCAGGGCTCAGGCAGACCCCTGTGGCCAGCGCCCAGACCCAGTCCCTCACCCACATCCTGTCTCTTCCTTTCCCTCCTCCCTACTTCCAGGCCACCCACTGGTTCTGTCGTTCCTGGGAAGCTGGCCTTAGTAACACATCAGATACACACACATGCTACCCTCTAGGTCCCCCAACATCCTATACACTTGGGGCCACTGGCATCTTGAACTTACATCCTAGCTAGGAGACCCTGTGCCAGCTGCGTGACCCTGAGGACTGACTTCCCCTCCCAGGCCTCAGTGTCCTCATCTGTAGGGCGGTCCCATCTATTAAACGAAGCAAGGCCTGTCCAAAACTCTGCACAGTGCCTAGTTCACAGAGGGTGTTTAATAAGCAGTAGCAGCTGATGATGATGGTGATGGACTAGCCTTTCCCTCCCCTTGGGCCTTTCCTGGACATCCAGTCTCTATCTGGTGCTTTCTTCCCCTTGCCCCTCAAGCCTTCCCCTGACTCAGCCCTCTCTGGGCTCTCCCTCCCTCTGTTCAGCCATCCCAGGGCCCGCACCTCACTGCTGCCAACTTGAGCTGTACTCCTCTGGGACCTCTCTTAAGCAATTCCACCCAGGGGACCCTGTCAGAAATCAGCATCCTGCCTCCTCACCTCTTCTTGGCCTTGGACCACCACCGGGATCCCTGCCTGCCCAGTCATTCATAACTGAGCCTTGAGGCTCCAGTTCCGGCCTCTGTAATGTCTCATAATCCATCTTCCCTCCTCCCCATGCCCCCTGCCCCTCCCCTGCCTGTCCACATCCCGAGCACCCCCAGAGAAACTTGCCTCAGGCAAAGCTCCGGTACAGTCACAGCCCTGCTCCCAGCTAGCTTCCCTGCCTGCTCTCCGTGGCCCAGAAGGAACCTTCTTTTGGCCCATCCCCGTCTGCTCTTTCCATGTGCACCCTACGCTCCAGAACTCATCTCCTGTTTCCTAAAAATGTGCCACGTCTTCTACTTCCCTGCCTTGACCCATGCCATTTCTGCCCACTCAGAGCCCAGTCCCCATCTGTGCATATTCACATCATATCCTTCCAGCCCCTCCCCCAGGAGGAGAGCCTTTCCTCACATCCCACCCACCCTCTGCCTCAGCTCTGGGTGCCAGAGGAGGTGCTGGGAGAATGAATGAAGGAGTGAACTCAGGGTGCTTATGGGATGTCTGTCTGTCTGTCACACACTCACATCTGAAATCCAGCCTTGGGGACCTGTGCTCAAGCACCAAGCCCAGCCTCTCTCCAGCCCCTCGCCCAGGACTGCCCTCACTTCCCAGGATGGGGAGGTGGGGGTGCTGCCCCCTGGACACCTGGAGGGCCTTGGAGGGATGGCCCACATGCAAGGCCACCGGGGCCTGGCTACGAGCATCCCAGCCCAGCCCAGCCCAGCCCATCCTGCCCAGCCTCATGGGGCCAGACTCTCAGGGCAGAAGGGGTGTGTCCTGGGCTGGGGGAGGCAGGATCCTCTCCTTCCTGCCTCCCAGTGAGTCACCCACAGCGGTGAGGGTGACCTCCCCATGACACCCGCCCACTGTGGCCTGGGCACTGAGCCTGAGGGATGTGGGCAGCACGGATGGAGACAGCAGCCTGTGCAGGATGGCCAGGGGGCTTGGGAGGCTGGGCCCAGGGACATTCACATGCACAGTCATCTCATCACACACACACATGCACAGACTCATTCTGACACCAACACATGCTTACATAAACACTCCCATACTCACTGCAGACATGCACCTAAGATAACACAAAGAAACCTGTACTTGAGCCCAGTGTGCCAGCCCAAAGCCAGGCATACCGCTGCGTGTATGCCATCTGCAAGCACACGTGCACCCACAGACACACACACACATGGGAACCGTGGACCACATCTGTGGGGCTGTAGCGGCTATGTGAGTATAGAAGTGTGTAAGAGGGGCTGTTTTGCTGGTGCCATCGTGGGCCTGGCCTAATTACCCTGTCCGGGAGGGTAATTACTGCTGTGACACCTCCCCCAGCCTGGCCCACAGGGCCCTGGGGGAGGAGCGCTGAGCCCCAGGCCTGGCCCTTTGAAGAACGATGTTGGGAGAGGGGTGGGCTCCAGGTGGAATGGGGCAGTTTTCAGGGTTTGGGGGGTTGGGGGGAGACTCTGAGGAGGAACTGTTCAGAGCTTCTGGGGGAAGCACAGATGGGGCATCAGGAAAAGGAGAGACCGAGGATCCAAGCCAGCCCCTACCTCCAGGCCTGCTCCCCACTTGTTAAGTCTCAATGCCCCTCTAAGACCTCGCCAGTAACTAACTCCCTCACTCCCAGCCAGAGCTTGGCTCCTCCTCCCAGGGAATGCAGGTGTCTACCGCTGGCAGGCCCTACTTGAGACATTTTTTAAAGACTTTTCCTGTTTCTTCCAGCGAGTCTGTTTCTAGGGGGAATACTTAACCCTTCTCTGAGACCTGCGCCAGCTCGCATCCCTGCAAAAGCCCCTGCCTGTCGACCTCGACTCCCTCTCAGAACCCAGCACTTTCCTAGAAGCCTGTGCCATCCAGGGCGCCAGCATGACCTTAGGCCTCAACCCCAACCCGAAGCTGAGAAGTCTAGGCTTCCACGCAGCCCTCCCAACTCTGGCCCCAGCACTCCAGCCTCCCAAGACCCCTGAAGCCCCTGGGGCCCGCGGCCCTCTGGGTCCGCTCTCTGAACCCACGGTCACCAGGGTCACAAGGCCTCCGCTGCCATGTCTCCCGCGTGGGCTCCCGGAGCCGGCCTTCCCCGCGCCCCCAGCCCGCGCCCCCGGCCCTCACCCACGCGGAAGCCGGAGCCCGTGAGCGTGTCGGTGCTGTGGCCGTTCTCTCCGATGAGCGTCATGTTGGAGCCCTTCTGACAACTGTCCCGACACTGGCCCTTGAGACAGGTCCGCTTGCAGATCACCGGCGCAAAGACCACCTTGAAGCGCTCGCGGGCCAGCGCCCCGCCCCCGCCAGCGCCCCTCTCGCCCGCCGGCCCCCCCTCTGCCCCGCCGCCCGGGCCCAGCAGCAGCAGCAGCAGCGCCAGCAGCCCCGCCGCCCCCGCCCCGCGCATCTCAGGGGCCAGGCCGTCAGCAGCCCCACGGGGCCCGGGCATCCGGGGCCGCAGGACCCGGGGGGCGCGCCCGGGCGGGGGCGATGGTCCCGACGCCCGCGGGGGATAAGCAAGCCGGGAGCTCCGGGAGAGGCGTAGAGAGGGCAGCGAGGGACAGGATGGGAGGAAGCGCGCGGGGAGGGGACTGCAGGCGCGGGCGCGGGCCCAGTGAGAGGCAGAGAGATGGAGGCTGGACCGCGGGGAGCCCAGAAACTTCCACCGCCCCGGGAAGGAGCCCAGCCACGAGCCGGGGCCGGGGGCCTGCTGAGGCCCCAACGTGAGGCCGGAGCGAGGAGGCCAGAGCAAGTTGAGGCGGAGAGGAGGAGCGAGGGGAGAGGAAGGCCGGGCGGCCGGCCCGCTCCGCGCCTCCCCCGGCCGGGCTGGGCTCCCGCGGCCGCCGGGAAGCAGGGAGCGCGCGGGGCGGACGCAGGGAGAAGTGAGCAGTTGTTTTCCCTGGCTGGAGCGCGGCGCGGCGGCGGCGAGGGGGGCTGGGACGCTGGCCCCGGGCCAGGGAGACAGTTTTTTTCTGTTTAAAGCGTCGTCGCTGCCGCCTGGGGGAGCGAGGGTGTGCGGGCGGGTGGAGGCTAGTGGGGGGCGGTCCCCGCCCCAGATGCCCGCCCCGCCGGAACCCGCTGCCGCCGCGCTGGGCCCGCTCCAGCGAGCCCTCACCTGGGACCGCTGGCCGCCCCGCCGGATTCCTCCGGGCGGGGCCGGGAGGCCCGCGCCCACCTCCGCCCCGCAGCATCCAAGTGGGAAACCGAGGCTGGGGGAGGAAGACGGGCCGGGCCGGGGGTCGCGCGGCTGGTGGGAGGCCAGGTGGGGCTGGAACCCAGGGCTCCCAGCCGTGGCCCAGCCTTCCTTGCACATGCGGGGGTCTCACCACCCCATAGTCACTTCTCATGAGTACCAGTCCAGCCCTGCCCACTAGGACTCAAGGAGGGGGCACCCCTTCACCAGGGCCTCAGTGGGATCCCAGGAAGAAGTCCATGGGGTCCTGAAGAAGAGTAGATAGAGCAAAGTTTGAAATCCAGCTTGCCTGCCAACCCGCAGTAAATGGCTTCCCGGTGCCCACCCTGCCCCCGCCCCTTCGCCTTGTCTGGCCGGGCTGGCTGGGCTGGCTCTGGGCCTCAGACACTCTGGAATCGCCAAGGTCTGAGCTCAGGGCCTGGCCCCCTTCCCAGGCTAACAGCCGGGAGGAGGGGGGTGATGCCTGAGGGCCGGGGGCTGGGGAGGGGCACAGTCAGGCTCCAGGGCAGGGGCTGGCAGGGACTGGGGAAGGGCCCTGAGTTGGGTCAAGGCTGGAGAAGAGCCAGGCCTGCCCACTGGTCTGGAAGGGAGGCCCTCGAGGGCTGCAGTGGCCTGGTGCCCAGGCCATATCTCCAGGGCCCTGGCCAGGGAAGACCCCCCGGATTCAGTCTCTGACTCACAGAACTCAGCAAGGGGTGAGTGTGACCAGGGTACCTCCGGAGCGGGACACAGCCAAGACAGGGTGACACCCTCTCTCTGAACAGGGGTTGCAGTCTGAGGGAAAGGGGGTTCAGGTACGTGACTTAAGGTACACCTGTGTAAGGAACTCATGGCTTTAACTTTGAGGGTGGGCTTATTTGGGGTGACTGAGGGAGACTCTTTAGCGGACCCCTGCCCAAATTGCTCACTGGGCTCAGGCCCTGTTCAGATAGACAGGTGTTGGAGGAGTAAGATGGGGGCAATCCCGTGTCCCCAGGGGCGATAGGAGGGTGTGTAAGTATGGACAGCCCCTGCACTCCCTCGGGGGCGTCTCTGGTCACACACTGAGGCTGGGAACGGTACTGATGCTCACCACCTGCCAGGCATGGGGCTAAGTATTTTCTAGTCATTTTTCCCTCATACTCATCTGAACCTGACCCTCCTCTGCCTACAGTAGGGTGTGACTCACCTTGGAACACAGCATAAACAGACTAGGGTTAGAGTCCTCATCTCTCTGAGCCTATTTTTTTACCTGTAAAATGGGGATCTAGTCATTCAACAAACAAGGAACCTCTTGCATGCTCTTTTAAAAAAATTAATTAATTAGGCTTCGCTGGGTCCTAGTTGCAGCATGCGAACTTTGAGTTGCGGCATGTGGGGTCTAGTTCCCTGACCAGGGATCAGACTCAGGCCCTGCGCATTGGAAGCGTGGAGTCTTAACCACTGGACCAGGGAAGTCCCCAACATGCACTTGTTAACAGGTAGAACCAATTGCTGCTTTCCTGGAACTTCTGTACTGGAGGAGACAGAGACACGACAGATCAATTTGCACCTGACTGAGGCTGTGCCAGAGGTCGGTGCTAAGACAGAGAAGAAGAAGGAGCTAGGAACGAGAGCAGTGGTGAGACCTGAAGTCCAGGAAGCCCCTCTGACAAAGGGACTTTTAAGCCAGGAGCTGGAGGAGGAGCAGGAGTTAACGGGTGTGCAGTCCGCCCAGCGTCAGGGGAAGGCTGTAGGAGGCCTGAGGGATTGAGGGGAATTGCGAAGGGGACAGTTGACCCTGTCATGCAGGGGTGGGGGGTAGGAAAGAGATTCATTTCTTCCAGGAGCTGAGACAGGGCCAGTGGAGCAACAGGGTGGGGAGGCAGAGAGAGAGCATCCGGAGGTGGAGGCGGGAGGCCACGGTGTCTGAGTTTTATTTTCATCGCAGTGGAACTGTATCAGAGCAAGAAGGGTGTTCTTGCCATCTTCCCAGGACAGACGACACAACCTGGACGTGGTGGAGATGTGTTTGGGGGTGGAATCCAGAGACTAGGTGGAGTGGAGGGTACTGGAGAGGCAGGTGGTGTGAATGGTTCCTAGGTGTCTGCCTGAGCCCCCTGGGCGGGTGAGGAAGGCGGCAGGGGAGAGGGAGACCCACAAAGGAGCGTGGGTTCTGTTTGCAACTTGCTGAGTTTGAGACAGAGCCTCCCTGGTGGCTCAGATGGTAAAGTGTCTGCCCGCAATGCGGGAGACCGGGGTTTGATCCCTGGGTTGGGAAGATCCCCTGGAGAAGGAAATGGCAACCCGCTCCAGTATTCTTGCCTGGAAAATCCTATGGATGGAAGAGCCTGGTAGGCTACAGTCCATGGGCTCGCAAAAAGTTGGACACGACTGAACGTTTGAGATTGGACATGACTGAGAGCTTGAGATGCTTTTGGACGTGACCGAGAGTTTGAGATGCTTGTGTCATCCAACTGCAGAGGTCTCAATCCAGATATGTGGAGCTGAGCCAGGATGCCTGCCCTGGAGACATGGGCTCGGGGTCCTCAGCACACACGGGCATTTACAGCCATGGGAAAGGAGGGGCTCCGCTGGGGAGAAGAGGTTCGGGGAGAACCAGGGAGGTCACCACCCCCAGGTCAGAGAGAGGAGGCAGAGTCTGAAGTGACTCAGAAGGAGCAGCTGGAGGAAGCTCAGGGAAGAAAACCAGGAGTGTGATGTCAGAGAGCCCAGAGAAGCAAGTGTTTTGGGAGGAGAGCACGGCCAAGGGTGTCTAATGCTGCTGAGATTAGATGGAGGGGAGGCAGCCTCTGTTCCGGGACCGCTGAGGGGGCTGAGTGACTGGGAGCCGTGATGGCCAGCACCCAGCCCCGCGCTTGGCACAGAGTGAGTGCTCCATACATTTACTTACCGTCATTACCAGACTCCTTAAGCCCATCAGGGCTTCCCTGATAGCTCAGTTGGTAAAGAATCCGCCTGCAATGCAGGAGACCCTGGTCCGATTCCTGGGTTGGGAAGATCCCCTGGAGAAGGGAAAGGCTACCCACTCCAGTATTCTGGCCTGGAGAATTCCATGGACTCGTATAGTCCACGGGGTCGCAAAGAGTCGGACACGACTGAGCGACTTTCACTTTCACTTAAGCTCATCAGGGGCCCAGTCAGACGTGGTGGGCATTCTCATGTGGGTAATGAATGGTAACTAAAGTCTGGAGCCGCAGAAGCTGGAGCTGAAGGAGGGGGTGGTACTGCCCTTGGGAGCCTCGGCCTTCCATAGACACTGGTAATACGTGTCCTCCTGCAGCCAGCAGGGAGGGAACTCTGGAAATCATATTCCTCCTGTCCAGCCCAGCCTCCCAGGGGCCAAACCCCAAAGGAAGCCTGCAGGCAGCAGAGCTGGGGAGGCTACGGAGCTGGCAGGGTTGGCCTCGGGTCGTGCAGCCTGACGGACACAGACGCAGAGTGGATCCCCAGGGCTTACTGCAATGGCGCAACCAGGGTGTGTCCATAGCGTGTCCACCTTTTCTCTCTGCGTCTCCTGTGTCACTACACACAGGCACCCCAGCTTCCTAGAACCTACCAGTATGCCTCCTAGATGGAAGTTCTTCTGTAAGTCCAAGGACACCATGACCTCAGTCCAGATCACTTCCGCCACCTAATGGGTCTCCACACCGCCATTCCTGCCCAGTCCTATCCCTTCTCCACCTGCTACAGGACTCACCTTTTAAAACCTAATTCCAGGACTTCCCTGCTGGTCCAGTGGTTAAGAATCCACCTGCCCGTACTCCAGTATTCTTGCCTGAAAAAATCCCATGGGCAGAGGAGTCTGGTTGGCTTCCTAACTTATCCAGACTGGAAAAATAAAAAAGGATCCACCTGCCAATGCAGGGGACACAGGTTTGATCCGTGGCCTGGGAAGATTCCTCGTGCCGCTGAGCAACTAAGCCCGTGGGCCACAATTATTGAGCCTGTGCTCTAGAGCCCAGGAGCCACAACTGCTGAAGCCCACGCAGTTACAGCCCGTGCTCCACAACAAGAGAAGTCACTGCAGTGGGAAGCCTGAATGCTGCAGTGAAGACACAGCACAGCCAAAAAAAAAACTGATTTTCAGTGAGCTTCCCTGGCAGTCCACTGGTGAAGACTCTGCAATTCCACTACAGGAGGTCGGGTTTAATCCCTGGTCAGGGAACTAACATCCTACGCAATGTAAGGCGGGGCCAAAAAAAAAAACACCTAATTCCAAACATGTTCCTTCTCAGCTTATAAAACCTCCAGCATCTTCCCTCTGCTCACCTGGCCTGCAAGGTCCTCTGTGCCTCCCTGTGGGCCTAGCCTTCATGTCTCTAGTTCCTGCCTCCAGGAGGCATTTCAAAACAGCTACCCCCAGCCCTTTGAGTCACATCCCCTGTTTATCTCCTCCTGGTCCTCGTCACAGCCTGAAGCATTCTTCTCTATGGGTTTGATGACTTATTGTCCATCTCACCGCCCTCCCAGGAAGCACAACCTCGCCTCCAGATTCTAGTACGTGACCTGGCATGCAGAGGGCACTGAAGTTTATTGACTGATTGAACGGACTGAGACAACGAGGCTGTGAAAGATGAAACAATTAGACTTGGTTCATCTGGTGAGTGAGATGTGGGGATTGAATGTAAGCTGGCCTGATCCAAAACCCATATGGCATTCCTGAGAGGAGGAAGGAGAGGAGTCCCACAGATATTCTAAAAATAGAAGGGCGGGGCCCTGAGGGCAATAAGGTTCTTTGCTTGGACGAGGCAAGGAAGAGCCCCAGGATGGCAGCCGGAGGAATGATCTGTCTGCCTCAACATCAGGGAAGGGAGCCTTTGTGCAGAGGGGTTCTTGAGGCCCAGAGACGGCAGGGACTTGGCCAAGGTCACATTACTGGGTCTTCCCAGGTGGCACTAGTGGTAAAGAACTCGCCTGCCAATGCAGGAGACACAAGAGATGCGGGTTCGAACCCTGGGTCGGGAAGACCCCCTGGAGGAGGGTATGGCAACCCACTCCAGTATTCTTCCCTGGAGAATCCCATGGACAGAGGAGCCTGGTGGGCTACAGTCCATAGAGTCACAAAGAGTCGGACATGCCAGGATTCAAACCTAGGGTTCCTGATGCTTCCTTAGGGGCATTGGCTGGACGGGGTGGCCCCAGCCTGTGTAACGGAAGTTAGGTTTCAGAAGGCAGCATAACACAGTGGTAGTTTTCTGGAATACCTGCTATGAGCATTGGGAAAATTCTTCATTTTCTCTATGCCTCCTTCCTCATTTTCAGACAAGGAAGTAAAGCAGCTGACGTTCATGAAACCCTTGGTGGATGCTGGCCACATGGTAAGTCCTCAGTATATGTTATCTCTTTTTTCTTTTCTTTCTATCTTTTTAAAAACATATTCATTTTTTTATTTGGCTGCGCTAGGTCTTAGTTGGGGCACATGGGATTGTTTTTAGTTTTGGCACGAAAACTCTTGGTTGCAGCATGTGGGATCTAGTTCCCTGACTAGAAGTCCAACCCGGACCCCTGCATTGGGAACGTGGAGTTTCAACCACTGGACCACCAGGCAAGCCCCTGTGTTAGCTTTCTTCATTATTATCTGGGCCTGGGGTCCAAAATGGGCTGCAGGTGGGAGCTGGCTGCGCGGGAGGACGGGGAGAATACTTCTGAAAGAGGGCTGACTGTGTGTCAGGCTCTGTGACACCTCTCTGAGTTCTGAATGTCTTTGGGAAGCTTCTAGGCTCTGAAGAAAGAAATGGCTCTAGGGGTGGTAGGTTCTAAAGGTGACGATTGGAAGTTTCAGAGGCCTGGAGGGGACAGTTCTGCCCTGAAGCATCTCTCTCCAAGTGATGTGGAGTGGCCATCCCTGAGTCCCGCTGATGTGTCCCCGTGGTGATGAAGAGCATGAGAGATAGGACTGGAAAACGAAATGAACCAGTCTTCATGCTTGATCAGCCAGAGGACCTTCAGCCCTGCCCCTCGTCTCCACCTTCCGAACCCAGGAAAAGTCCACCAGTGAGAATCTGACCGGAGACATGCACAGCTTGTGTGGAGGCCCAGCCCTGCCACCTTCCAGCAGAGTGATTGTGAAGAAATCTCTTAACCTGTCCAAGCTTCAGCCTCTCCATCTGCACGTTGGGGATGATGATAAGACACAACTCACAGCGCTGTCCTGAGGCTTAAAGGAGGGTAATTCAAGCTCTTAGCGCAGTGTCCCGCCCCAAGATAAAATACACCAAAAGTTCCTCTGAGGGGCTGCTGACACCAACTGCCCTTTGAGCATCCCCCTGTGATGATGACACTAAAACAGGGACCAGGAGTTACTTGTCAACAGTGTGTAAGTTGGACTTGGATTTGTGTTTATTTACATGTCAGTTACAGGCCTGAGAGAAAAGGACTCGTCCTGCCTCATTGGCACAGGTTCAGAAATCTCACTTGGGTTGTGGTAATAAAGTTTCTGTGGTGTTTGAAAAAAAATGCACCAAAAGTCGAGTATTATTATTTTTTATTAGGCTATTTTGTTCATCTTAATTAAATTATATATATATATTTTTACGTTTTTATTTACTTATTATTTATTTCTTTTTTGCTGCACTGGGTCTTCACTGCTGCACTCGGACTTCTGCTAGTTGCAGTGAGCTGGGGCTACTCCTCCTTGCGGTGTGCAGGCTTCTCCTTGCCGTGGTTTCTCCTGTTGCAGAGCATGGGCTCTAGAGCTTGGACTCAGGAGTCGTGATACACAAGCTTATTTGGCCCATAGCATGAGGGATCTTCCTAGTGTGCGTGTGTGCTAAGTCACTTCAGTCGTGTCCGACTCTGTGTGACCCCATGAACTGTAGCCTGCCAGGCTCCTCTGTCCACGGGATTCTCCAGGCAAGAATGGAGTGGGTTGCCATGCCCTCCTTCAGAGGATCTTCCCGACCCAGCCATCGATCCCACGTCGCTTACTTCTCCTGCACTGGCAGGCAGGTTCTTCACCACTAGCTCCCCCTGGGAAGCCCTGGATCTTCCTGGACCAGGGGTCAAATCCATGTCCCCTGCATTGGCAGGTGGACTCTTAATCCCTGGACCACCAGGAAAGTCCAAGTATTATTAGTTTTATTACTGTATCATCTAGCCCTTTCTTGTTTCCCAGAAACGTCAGGCCAATTCACATTGCAGAGAAAAACAAGAAGAAGAGTTGATGCCTTTTGGATGCCCGTTAGCCTGATGATACACTAATGCCAGTTACAATGCTCAGAGCCATGGCTATAAAACATAGGCCACCTGTTGCCACGAGACCCTGATCCACCAAATGCATCAGTTGAGGAGGGCTTATAACTGAGCTGTGTGTGAATATGCCCTGGTGGGATGTGCTGTCACTCAGGGTCAGGCCTAACTACTGCCATGTCCACTGTGCCACAGGCAAGGACAAATGCTGGGCTCGGCCGTGAGAGGGTAGAGAAGGGTCCCACTGCTTCCCAGACAGCTGGGCTTCCCGTCATGACTGCTCTGAATTGGCTTTACCACCAGCGCTCCTGAAATGCTGTGTGCTTTCCTCGTGTCAAGGACTGTGATGGGTCTGAGGTTCTACCCTACTTGCAAACACCAGGGAGCCTGTCGCAGGTTCATGGATGCTGGCAGAAGACAGGAGATTCCTGGGTCAGAGACAAAAGACCTTGTTATTCATGGCATAGTGAATAGCACAATCACCAGCATATTGACATCAGTCCTCTGATCCCCAAGTCCTGGGGGTGGCACCAATGGCCTGGGTTGATGCCTGCACACAGGGGATGGTGGTATGGGAGCAAGCCCTAAACTTAAGGACCTATATATATATTTTTTAACAATTCTTGTTTGTTTCTGTATTTTTATGTATTTGGTTATGTTGGGTCTTAGTTGTGGTATGCAGGATCTTCGCTGCATCGTGTGGTATCTTCCACTGGGGCACATAGGCTCTCTAGTTGTGGCACGTGGGCTCTGGAGTGCGCAGGCTCAGTAGCTATGTGGCATGAGCTTAGCTGCTCTGTGGCATGTGGGATCTTAGTTCCCTGACCGGGGATTGAATCTGAGTCCTCTGCGCTGCAAGGTGGGTTCTTAACCACTGGACCACCAGGGAAGCCCTCCCAGGTTTTTTCTAATGGGTGCCCTTTGCTCTAAAGGGAACGTCTATCTCAGTCTGTCATGGCTGTTCACAACATCCTAGGAAGCGAGTCCAGGACAAAGGCAGTCAGTGCCTCTCTTGCAAAACGTGCAGAAACTCAAAAGGATCCCTGGAGAGTTGTCTTACAATAATATCCACCCCCCATTTCTACACTGTCTTGGCTTTTGGTGAATTTTTCTACGAGTTCACCACTCTGTTGGCAAATCTGATCAACAGAAGCTAGGACCAAGTCTGTTCCATTTGTCACATACAGCATTTAATTAAAGCTACTATCAATAGGACTGCAAGCAGCAGGATAAAGCCAACTTGCACTTCTGACCTCAGCCATGCCTCCCAGCTGAACAAATCCAGAAAACAATAGATCTACCTCAGAAGGCCAGGTGGCTTGCTCCTTAGTTCTTTGCATTACCCTTTCCACCTTGGCCCAGAAGGCATTCAGGACAGTCTCACTCAGTTCACTGACCAGGGTTGCTATGGATGATAGATTTCTTCCGGACTTCTTCCCTACAGGCCAGAATCTGTGCAATTAATATATCTTCTGGAGGACTTCACTGGTGGTCCAGTGGCTAAGACTCCACACTCCCAATGTAGGGGACCCAGGTTCAATCCCTGGTCAGGGAACTAGATCCCACATGATGCCACTAAGATTACCACATGCCACCATGAAGACTGAAGATCCTGAATGCTGCAACTATGACCTGGCACAGTCAAATAAATCAGTATTGAGTGTTAGTCGCTCAGTCGTGCCTAACTCTTCATGATCCCATGGACTGTAGCCTGCTAGGCTCCTCTGTCCATAGAATTCTCCAGGCAAGAATTCTGGAGTGGGTTGCCATTTCCTTCTCCAGGGGATCTTAGTGACCCAGGGATTAAGCCCAGGTCTCCTGCATTGCAGGCAAACTCTTTACCATCTGAGCCACCAGGGAAGCCCGCATAAGTATTAGGGGGGAAAAAAAATATATATATATATATCCTCTGTACCTGGATTAATGCTTTCAGTCATGAGTAAGACAGTCCTTTGTCTCTAACCCTCAGGAGTCTTCTGTCTTCTGCCAGCAAGCAAGAACCTGTGGCAGGCTCACATGTTAATTTGCAAGTAGGCTAAAGTCAAGGAGAAATTTCAAATCACTCTGTTTTCTAGAGAGAGGCACCTTAATATATGACTTCCACATCAGTCATATAGTCTCAAGGGTACACATGGTACTTCTGGGAAGAAACACGGTGCCCCCCAGTTGGACCTACGTCAGTTAGGGGGTCCCAGGTTGACATTGTCTCCTCTCAAGCTGGTAGGCCTTAGGACTCCCAGCCCAATTCAAATAACTGAGTCTAGTCTTTTCTTTTGGAAGGCTTGGCTCAGGGAAGTTAGTCCTGTTTGTCTAGGCCACTGGCCAGATGGCATTTATCCACTCGATGGCATGACTGAATGGTGATGGCTACAGGATTGGGCCTGGGGACTTTATCTGGAGGTGATGGTGTTGACAGGTATTTTATGTGGGAAGTACTTGAGGGCATCACTGACTCAATGGACATGAGTTTGAGCAAACTCCAGGAGACAGTGAAGGACAGGGAAGCCTGGTGCGCTGTAGTCCATGGGGTCGCAAAGAGCTGGACATGAGTTAGCAGCTGAACAACAAGAAGAGCTGAGGCTACCTCATGCTCTTTCCAGTCTCTTGGTAAAGTTAAGCAGAATGGCAGTCAAGTCAAGGTCAGAACTGCCTAGTGGAGCACGGCAGACCTAACAGTCAGTTAAATTTAAGCCACTTGAAAGAGTTTGACCAAGATGTTATCCTCAGTGAAGAAGGTTCCAGGTGGTTTAGAAAGTCAAGAATGTTAGTGTTTCTTTCCCCCATTTCTCCTAGGGTCTGCGGTGTCCCCATCTCCACGTGCCAAGCTTGCTATTCTCCCTCCACTGTCACAAAATCACTGTGCTCTATTCCACTAGTTAGAACGTCACCTTTTCCCCAGTCTTCCCTGCCTGTACTTTTCATCTGGAATGACTGGGTGCAAGAAGGACTGGGACATTTTTATAAAATATACAGGTACTCACTATGTCTACCACCCCACACATGGGCCACTGTCAGGGGGACTCAAAGAGAGAGAGGAGTGTGCACGCCAAGCCCTCTGGGGATTCTCATGATCTAGACCCGTGTCAGTCAAATCAGAGAATCCAGGTGGTTGAACCATAATGTAGTGAGAATCCCCTTGGTCCCCTCCTTTCATGTATTTATTTTTAATTTTTAAAACGTATTTTCTGGCCGCACTGGGTCTTAGTTATGGCACACAGGCTCTTCACTGCAGCGCGCAGGCTTCTCTCTAGTTGTGGTGTACAGATTCTGTAGCTGCAGTGTGTGAACTTAGTTGTCCCAAGGCATGTGCGATCTTAGTTTCCAGACCAGGGATCGAACCACACTGGAAGGCGGATTCTTCATCACTGGACCACCAGGGAAGTCTCGAGGCCCCTTTCTGACTGGGCTGTAACCCAGCGTTCACCAACCCCGCTGACCTGGAGTTGCTGTTGAGGAAAAGAAAGAAGTATTATGTCCAGGAATGGTGAATGGTGAGCCCTAAAATTCCAAAGCTGGTGTATATAAACCCCACCCCTCTCATCTTGATCATTATGAAGGACATGGCCTAGAAGAGATGGTCCCATAGTACTTAACTGCTGTATGTGGACCAGGAAGAAGAGCCAGAAACCTCTTTGAGCTAATTTTTGAGGAGCTGTTTCAACACTCAACAGTACTCCATGCTTGTGGATGATTAGGGAGAATGGAAGGACTGCCAGATACCTAGACAATCAGCCCATTGTTGGGTGGCTTTTGAGATGAAGGGTACACCATTGTTAGACTTCAATTGGCCCAGAAAGCCAAGAACATTACACGGATTAGTCTCAAGAATCACAATGGTGTGACCAAACTTGACTGATTGATCTGAAACGGTACCACTGTAAACTGAAAAAGTATGAAACACCATCCATAGCCCCAAGAAGGAGCCAAAGGTCCCGTGCCTCAGGAGTGGGCAGGGACAATGCCATATACACTGTAGCCTCCCTCTTTGCAGGACAAAGAGATTTTGGTTGGAATCACAAGTCTGGCATGAAGTGGCAGCCTCTGCATCAGAGGCACAGAGTCCTATATTTTGTGTCCACTCTATGATGGTGGACGTATCGCTGTATCTGGTATGACGAGGGGTCCGGGCAGAAATAGAGACAATCTAGGTAGTGTGAGCTCGATCCACAGCTTGATTCCTGTCAGTCTCATCAGAGAATGGGTCCTCAGCAGGGGTATCTGCATAAGTGATCTAGATGGTTTGATCAGCCATGATTTGTTTCCACAGTTAGCTGAGAACACTGCTGTCCAAAGCCCTCTACAGGCAGCAGGATTATGACATTATCTGTTTCACATCTGGGGACTCCTTGACTCAGCAACCACAGCCACACTGCATTCCAGCTGGAGCTGCAAAGTTTACACCATTTGGCTGACCTGGGCTTCAGTCGGTCACTCTCACTAAAGGTTTGGCAATTTTGTTGGCCTTCTAAAGCAGTGGTCCCCAGCCTTTCCGGCACCAGAAACCAGTTTTGTGGAAGACAATTTTTCCGCAGCTGGGGGCAGGTGAGGTGGTTTGGGGATGATTTAAAAGCATTACATTTATTATGCTAATGATAATCTATATTTGCTGCTGATCTCCAGTGCTAGCATCACAACCTCAGCTCCACTTCAGGTCGTCAGGCATTAGACTCTCATAAGGAGTAAGCAGCCTAGATCCTTCATATGCGCAGTTCATAGAAGGGTTCGTACTCCTATGAGAATCTCATACTGCCAGTGATCTGACAGGAGTTGGAGCTCAGGCAGTAATGGGAGTGACGGGGAGCTACTGTAAGTACAGATGAAGCTTCACTAGCTCACCCACCGCTCACCTTCAGCTGTGCAGCCCAGTTTGTAACAGGCCATGGACAGGGAGTCGGGGACCCCTGTTCTAAAGAACTGAATTGCAGCTGAGTTGATTTTCTCTAATCTTTATTCTAGCCTTTCTTCTGTTTTCTTTGGATTTAGTTTGCTCTACTTTTCCTAGTTTCTTAAGGTAGAAGGTTACCTTATTAATTTCAGACTTTTTTTTCCTTTTTAAATATAAGAATATACAGGGAATTCCCTGGTGGTACAGTGGTTAGGACTCGGTGCTCTCATTGCTGAAGCCCGGGGTTTGAGGTTCAATCCCAGGTCGGAGAACTAAGATCATACGAGCCCCACAGTGCAGCCAAAAGAAAAAAAGAAAAAAGTAACACACAATTGTAAACTTTCCTCAAGCACTGCTGTGGCTGCATCTCAAGTTTTAGTACACTGTGTTTTCATTAATCTCAAAGTAGTTTCTAACTTCCCGTGTGATTTCTTCTATGACCCATTAGTTATTCAGGAGGGTGTTAATGTCCACATATTTGTGAATTTCCCAAATTTCCTTGTTATTGACAGCTAATTTCATTCCAGTGAGGTCTGAGAACATATTTTGTATGCTTTTAACCTTTTTAAAAAGTGTATTCAGGGACTTCCCTGGTGGTCCAGTGGATAAGAGTCTGCCTTGTAGGTTTGACCCCTGGTCGGGGGACTAAGGTCCCACATGCTGCACAGCACTGAGCCACACACCACAACTAGAGAGTCTGAGGGCCACAAAGAAAGATCCCGTGTGCCACAACTAAGACCTAATACAGCTGAATAAACAAATAAATTTTTAAAATAAGTGTATTGAGACTTGTTTTATAGTGTAACCTACAGTCTATCCTGGAGAACGTTCCAAGCATATTTGAGAATATGACTTCTGCTGTTGTTGGCAAGAGTGTTCTATAGATGTCTGTCAGGACTTGGGCTTGACAGCTGTGATTTTTCTTTTAAAGGAGACTGCCTTAAGAGGGGGTATTTCTGCCCCACTATCATAATGACATGTTATTTCTGCCTTGTTTCAATAGAAGGATTAGGAGAGTTTTCTAGCTGGAGCTGATCACAAGAATTTACCTAGATTTCTTTGTGTCACCTGTAGCAGTACTATGCTGCTAAGTCGCTTCATTCGTGTCCGACTGTGCGACCCCATAGACGGCAGCTCACCAGGCTCCGCCGTCCCTAGGATTCTCCAGGCAAGAATACTGGAGTGGGTTGCCATCTCCTTCTCCAGTGCATGAAAGGGAAAAGTGAAAGTGAAGTCGCTCAGTTATGTCCGACTCCCAGCGACCCCATGGACTGTAGCCTACCAGGCTCCTCCGTCCATGGGATTTTCCAGGCAAGAGTACTGGAGTGGGGTGCCATTGCCTTCTCCGGTAGCAGTACTATAAACTTAAACAATATGAGCCTAAGCAGTAATCACTGCCTCATCTGTAGTTTCCTATGGGAGTTTGTCTGTCTCAAGGAAATTCCCCTAAGAGGGACAAGGCTCCCTTATAGCAGCCAGGACCCACTGTGGGGTGTGGGGTGCAGGGTGGGGATGGGGGAACTGAGACCTTTTATTGTCATCTCAGAACGGATTTAAGATTGGCATGATAGACTGTAGAAAGGGCTGAGCTGTAAGATGGCCCAGCTGTTGCCATTCTATCTTACCAAGTATCACTTGCCCTACCCCTCCTCCCCCAAGTGAGCCAGCAAAGTTCTAGTGATTCGTCTATTTTTCTTTTTTTTGTCCATAGCAGTAGTGAATTTCTGTGAGATGTTACCTTTCCACTCCCCAACCCCACCCAGGAGAGAGGAGTTGTCATGAGGAACAAATGGAAGGGAGTAAATGGGAGGATGAATGTAAGGGTCTTAGTTGAGGCCAGGTAGGATAAGCTGTCAAGTGTATATTGGTCATTATGATGACACAGAAGGATGCATTGAGGAGTCTGGGGATGAGGAGGAGCTTGGAGCTGAAGATAGTAAGGACCTGGAGGGACTGTGCATATAGGCTAGAGTCCAAGAGTCCCTCTAGTCAGTTTGGCAGAACCAACCTGGCGTCGGGCCCTGAGTCAGGTACACTGCTGCCCAAGAGCCTGCTGGTCGTTGGACAGAGTGACTCAGGGCCCAGGGCTCTCCAAGGAAGCAGGAAGCAGCAAGTGTCCAAAAATGGAAGGTCCAGGGAGTCTATGTAGGAGGAAGATGGGGCCATGAGGAGGGCACTCTAACTGTAGGTGAAACTGTGAAAGCGTGTTCTGCCAGTCAGAGACAGACTGCTGAAGCGACTGTGGGAGTCTAAGTCCTAGTGTCTCCACTTCCCTGGAATACAGCCCTGAGGCACTGCAGGCTGCACGTCGGGGGGATTGCTGCCTGCTCCACCTGGCTTCTCCAAACCTATTAAGGGAGAGAATGTGTATGGGGTTAAAAAGAGAGGGAGAAAACAAACAAAAGCCCCCACCTGGGCCAATGTTTAGGAAGCCCAAGTAATTTTAACAGCAACCCACTCAAGAAGAGCATAACGGTCATGAGCGTGCTCAGTCATGTCCGACTCTTTGCCACCCCACAGGCTGTAGTTTACCAGGCTTTTCTGTCCGTGGGATTTTTCAAGCAAGAATCCTGGAGTGGATTGTCCTTTCCTCCTTTAGGGGATTTACCCCATCTAGGGATCAAATCCACTCTCCCCTGTGTTGCCTGAAGATTCTTTACCACTTCACCACCTGGGAACCCCCATAAGGGTCACAGGCATGCATAACAAACCCCTCATCCCCACTCTCCAGCATGCCGCTGGAACCGAAACAGCACATGCCCAGCACAGCGATTTCCACCACCACCCCACCCGACCCCCGCCACCCGACCCCCGCCTCCATCAGCTGGCTTTCTGAGCGTGCCAACTTCAACAAAATAAAAAACCTGCTTAGGCGCTGACTTTGCATCAGTCCCAGGCCTCTGGATGGGGATGGAGGGGGTAGTGGGGTGGACATGCTGGAACACCGAACATGCAGAAGGGGAGGGGTCTTGAAATAAGCTGAAAGGTACAGACTTTGCGGACAAAGGTCCGTATAGTCAAAGCTATGGTTTTCCCATAGTCACGTAGGGATATGAGAGTTGGACCATAAGAAAGGCTAAGCGCGGAAGAATTGATACTTTTGGACTGTGGTCCTTTGGACAGCAAGATCAAACCAGTTAATCTTAAAGGAAATCAACCCTGAATATTCACTGGAAGAACTGATGCTGAAGCTCCAATACCTTGGCCACCTGATGCGAAAAGTAGACTCATTGGAAAGGACCCTGAGACCGGGAAAAGATTGAAGGCAACAGGAGAAGCGGGCAACAGAGCATGAGATGGTTGGACGGCATCACTGACTCAATGGACATGAGTTTGAGCAAACTCTGGGAGATAGTGAAGGTCAGGGGAGCCTAGCGTGCTGAAGTCCCTGGGGGCCTAAAGATTCGGACATGACTTGGCGACTGAACAACTGACGGGGAGAACTTTCGTTGCCTGGTCTGCTTTGCCAGTTGAATGGCGAACGACTGAGGCCCAAGGAGGCTCCACGCACGCGGAAGGGGCCGTTTGTTATTATCAAGAGTGGTGTTGTGATGATGCCAACTGCCCCGCCTGTCCCGGATCCTGCCAGTGCGGAAAGGGAAACACCAAGGAGGCGGAGGCCAGAGATTTCTCAAGCCAAGCGATCCCCTCCAACTGCGGCGGGAAGAGCGACCCTGCGCTGTCACTTCCGGGTCCTGAGACCTGAGCAGCATTACCACGGAGACACCCCTCCTGACGCCCAGGCAGTCGAAAAGTTTTTATCCACAGACTCCCACCGAGGGGCGTGCCAGTAGGACAGGGTCCATACTGCAGCAGACACGCCCCACTCTGGGCATCGCGACGTCGGAGGAGCAGAGAGAGCGTCATTTCCGCCCTCACTCTCGGCCCGACGGGGAAGGGCGGGGCAAGCGGAAGGCGCGCTGCTTGTGCGTCACTTCCGGTGAGTCTAGCGGCGACAACGGCAACATGGCCCTAAACGGCGCTGGTGAGGACATGGATTGCGTGGGCCTGTGGCTTCGCGGTTCGGGCGGCATCTTGCTTCAGCAAGACCTTCCGGCCCCTTGTGCCTCTCTTCCCCCAGAAGTCGACGACTTCTCCTGGGAGCCCCCGACCGAAGCGGAGACGAAGGTGCTGCAAGCGCGGCGGGAGCGACAGGATCGCATCTCCCGGCTCATGGGCGACTACCTGCTGCGTGGTTACCGCATGCTGGGCGAGACCTGCGCTGACTGCGGGGTGAGGAGATACTCGGGACGTGGGATCCAGGCTGGGGCCGCGGACCAGGCCACACGGCCCTTTCCCCATCTCTTCCCTCTGAACCCCATCGCCCCTCTCACCCCTGATCCCTGTGCTTTCTGGCCCCTAGACGATCCTCCTCCAAGACAAACAGCGGAAAATCTACTGCGTGGCTTGTCAGGAGCTCGACTCAGACGTGGATAAAGATAACCCGGGTGAGGGGTCGAGGGTGCTTGATGAAGAACTGTGGTGATACAGGCTCAGGAACAGTAGTTGGGAGGTGACAGTGGTATTTGTGGGTGGGGCAAGGGTGAGTTGCGTTCTCCTTTCTCCTAGAAAGGACCATTCATTCAGTAAGAGCACTAAGCACCTACTGTGTGCCAGACACCAGAGCCTGAGCTTATTAGGCATAGTTCTGATGAGAGGAGGCCTTATGCTCTTTAAGCAAGGGCGTAAATACCTCTGATACAAAAAAGAAAATGGATGTGTTCCCTTATACTGGGGCAGGGAATACATCTCAAGTACAGAGAGAGCAGAACAGTAAAGGGTAGGGAAGTGTCTTAGGCCTGAGGAGGGGCCAGGTATATCCTGATCATTCCACTGGCTTTCTCCTTTTTTAGCTCTGAATGCCCAGGCTGCCCTCTCCCAAGCTCGGGAGCACCAGCTCGCCTCTGCCTCGGAGCCCCCCTTGAGCTCTCGGCCTGCCCCTCAGCCCCCAGTACCCCGTCCCGAACACTGTGAGGGAGCTGCAGCAGGGCTTAAGGCAGTCCAGGGGCCACCCCCTCCTGCTGTGCTTCCAAATGCAGATGTGGTGGCCTGCACACAGGAGGCTCTCCTGCAGAAGCTGACCTGGGCCTCAGCTGAGCTGGGCTCTAGCACCTCCCTGGAGACTAGCATCCAGCTGTGTAGCCTTATCCGGGCGTGTGCTGAAGCTCTGCGCAGTCTGCAGCAGCTGCAACACTAAAAAACCCCTCCTGAGAAAAACCCTGTAGAAAAACAGCTGTTCCTCTTGTGTGGTTTTTTTTTTTTTTTTTTTTTGGTTTTGAGTGTGCATGCAAGTCCCAGCTCCACTCGTCTTTTCCCTACTTTTGGTCTTTCATGCTTTCACAGTCTGGTCTCCTTGATGCCCTGAGAAATGAGTGGGGCTTGTTTCTGCTCAGTGTCCCTACTCAAAAGATGAGGTGGCAGAGGACTATGTGCTATTTTTTTTTCTGGTAAGGGGGCCCCAACCTCCTCAAAAGCAGAAATAGGAGGCGTGGATCTCTGAAGGAATCCTGGAACCTCCTCAGCCATCCAGCGCTATTCCCCACCCTCGAGAGAGATTTGAGGTTCCAGTCCCCGCCGGTAGCTTCCCTTTCTTCCCCCAAGCATCCAGACACCATCATCCTGTCCCACCTCAGGCCCAGCCCAGGTACTCAGATTCTGACAGGATGTAGTCAGGTAGGGATCAAGGATGGTCTTAACCTCAGTCTCCTGACCACACCCCACCCCTTTTAGATCCTTTTCCTTGAGAGTTGTAATTGGCCAGAAGAAACAAACACTGTTGGGGAGGGGGAGGAACCGTGGAGGAGCCGCACCCTCCGCTTTTAACCTCTTCCCTCCTTTTTACCTGCTTCCCTTCTATCGGTGGCTAATGTCCTTTTCTCTGGTCTCCTGGGGCAACGTGGTCGCACAGAGCCGTTGCCCTTTTAAGACAGGCCCCGCCCACGCGGGGGTGGGACAGGGGCGGAGTCGGAGGAGTCCGGGTGGGAACAAAGCGCGGCCTGCGGGCGGTGGCTGGGCTCTGCTGGCGGGGCTACCGGGTGCGGGGCCTGCGGGCGGCGGCCCGGGCGGAGCGTTGGAGAAAAGGAGGCGGCATCATCCTCTGGTACCCGCCCGGCCATGAATGGGCTGCCCTCTGCCGAGGCGCCTGGCGGCGCTGGCTGCGCCCTGACTGGTCTCCCGCCGTTACCGCGCGGCCTCAGCGGTCTTCTCAACGCGAGCGGGGGCTCGTGGAGGGAGCTAGAGCGCGTCTACAGTCAGCGCAGCCGCATCCACGATGAGCTGAGCCGAGCCGCCCGCATCCCGGACGGGCCCCGCCAAGCCACCGGCGCCGCCAACGCGGGAACTGCCTCGGGTCCTCCTGGCCCGCGTCGCCCCGTCAACCTCGACTCGGCGCTAGCGGCGCTGCGCAAGGAGATGGTGAGTAGCTGGGCCTCGGTCAGCTGGGCATTGGGGGGCGACGGGGCAGCCACCGAGCTAGAGAGTCCAGGCGCGGGCGGGGCAGGGTCTAAAGGAACGACAGAAAGAAGCCAGCTAGGTCAGAGGGGATGCGGTAACAATAATTATAGCTATGTTTATTGGCAATAGTTACCATGTATTTTTAAATGCTTTACTAGTATTATTTCTTTCCATTCTGCTGTCTTGTCCCTGTCTTGCAGATAGGGGTTACTGACTTGCCTAAAGATTCAAAGCTGTCTACAGAAACCTGTGGTTGGGACAGTTGGCTTGGGCGGAGGGGTGGCTGGCACTCCAACCCCAGCCCACTTTCAGTCTTTTGCAGGTGGGCCTGCGGCAGCTGGACATGTCCCTGCTGTGCCAGCTGTGGGGCCTGTATGAGTCGATCCAGGACTATAAGCACCTGTGCCAAGACTTGAGCCTGTGCCAGGACCTGTCGTCCTCCCTGCACTCAGACAGCTCCTACCCACCCGACGCTGGCCTGTCTGATGACGAGGAGCCTCCAGATGGTAGCCTGCCCCCAGACCCACCACCCCTCACTGTGCCCCAGACACACAATGTCCGGGACCAGTGGCTGCAGGATGCCTTCCACATCAGCCTCTGAGAGCTGGGGGTGGGGTGGGGCCTGCACCCACGGAAAAGGCTCAGAAACTCACCCCTCAGCAAGTACTCAGACTACAGTGCCTGCTTTCCCCCATACCACCTCACCTCACAGGAGGGCAAGGTCTGGGCCCCACGGAGGCAAAGCTGCCTACCCTCTCATGTCTTGGGTTAGCTGGCTCTGGGGCGGGTACCTGGGCTATAGCCTCTGCCCATGGCACTGGACCTCCACTTGTGGGACCTCCAGCGTGGCCGACCTTCAGTCTGGCAGTGGTGTCCAAAGCACTTCCCTTGGCATCTCTGGGACTGGGATTGAGTGGCCTGGCTCCTGTCTCTTCACCTTCGCTGCTGCTGGCAGCTGCTGGCTCAGGGGCATCCCACCTCTGGCCCCTGGGTTCCACTGCCCTAGACAGGAGCTCTCCAGGACCCATTCCTGCACATCCAAGGTCAGGAGGACCAAGGCTCCGTGCTGGATATTTAAGCTTAGGGGTCAGCCTCTTTGGCTCATAGATAAATAAATACTGTCTCAGCATTGGTGTGTTCCGACTACTTGGCTCTGGGGCGGGAAGATAGCGGTGATTCTGACAGATGCTGCCCCGCGCTCCGCCAGCGGGTGGCGCCCGAGACCCCGAGTTGGAAGAGGCTCGGGGGCGGCCGGGTGCGAAACCTCGCTCCCCGGGCAGAGTTGCCTGCCGATCGTTCCAAGCTGGCGCGGCGTGGTCTCGCGGTTGTGTGACTGCGGGCGAGTCACTTCCCCTCTCTGGCTGGAGGCCTGGAGCCCAACCCGCCTACCCACTCGCTTCGGGCTTTCCTGGCCGGCCGGGAAGGAAGGAGAAGCAGCCGCCCATCTCGAGGAGAGAAACTTTCCACCCCATGTGGGGGCGGGGTTGAGGCGGCACAGGAAATGGGTGGGCCCGGGCAGGCGGGCCGGGCCGAGGGGCCCTAGGCGTGAGAGGGGAAAGCGCCTCTTGGAAGGGCCGGGAACGAGTGACCAATGGGCGGGAGGAAAGAGTTGCAGAGGCAGAAAGGGATGAAGCCCCAGTGCCCGAGGACCCCCTAAAGTCCAGGCAAGCCCTGGAGGGTGATGGGGCTCTGGGTTTCGATCCTGAGACAGACTCCCAGCGGCCAAACACTCCCATTCTCTACCTGGCTCCCCCTCTACAGCACCTGGGACCTTTAGAGTTGTATCTAAAAGGCTTTCTTTTACAGTGGAGAGTCACGAGGCTGGGTCTAGCAGCTAAACCAGGGTGTCAGGTTCTTTCCCTCGTCCCCCAGATAAGTCTGCACATTTGCGAGTGGTGGGTGCTAAGGCTTTCGCGCACACGATACCCCACAACTTCCAGAAACGAAGAGGAGAGGACCTCGAAGTTGCGCAGTTAGGCTTACCGGCTGGCTGCCTGTCCCCACAGCCGCTGCACAGTCACCTGCGCCCTGGACAGAACTCAGCTGACCCTCCTGGCAGTCAGACGTCCTGTTCAAACCGAGCGTTTATCAAGGACCAGGCTTCTGTCCATTCACAAACCTAGCGGAGCGTTTGCGCTGACAGGGAACAGGCCAGTTTGATGCTCTACGACTGTTCTCCTAACTCTGGGCCTGACACCTGCAGCGGTTCATGACCCAGCAGGCGGGCTGGCGATAAGGGCTCTAATCTAGGTGTGAACACAGCGGTTAACGCCCCGCGGCAGGCTTTCCAGGGGAGGGAGAGGAAACACACACACTTTTACTCTCCACGATAATGGATTTTATTTAGTAAGACCTGGCAAAAATCAGCTAGGTTCCACGCTAAATGCTTTCCAAGGTTTCATTCCCAATGACGTTGTAAAAGGTGCAACTATATTATCCCTATTTTGCAGAGGTAAAAACTGAGGCTCAGAGCGTTGGTACTTTGCCCAAGGTCACACACTTGTTGGAGGTCAGCTGCTTGTGGGGTGTTGGAGCTGCCTTCTCACTTGACAGCTGGAGAGCCAGGTCTGGAAGCTGGCAAGTGGGTGCTGCTCACCGTAGGGCCACCTGGGCTGGCCCCTGACCTTGCTCCTTCCTCCTCTGGTTAACACGTGGGTGGCAGCAGGAGTCTGTCTCCCCAGTTGAAGCCAGCTGGCTCTGGGTCAGCGCACTGAGACCCTTCACGTCTTTCCTCCTTTCTGGTCTCTATTTCCCCAGCCTGTGAAATGGGGCCACCAGTACGTACCTCGCAGGGCTGCGGGCAGGAAGGGAGGCGGCCGGGCAGCGCTCTCGCGGGCGGCACCAATTGCTGCTGATGGCCCCCTGCCCCAGCCCGCGCGCCCCCTTGCCCCGCCCGCGCCTCCACACCGCCTCGGCTTGCAACAGGCGGACGCTGCGGTCTAGGCGTCCCCCTCAACCCCGCTCTCCCTCCCCGCGCGAGGCCCCGGAAGCCGGGCCGCCCCGCCCCCGCGCTCCCGCCCCGGCCCCCGCCTCCCCCCGGAGCCCCGCCCGCCTTCCGACGGGGGTGCGGCTCCAGGAAACGGCGCGCTGGCCGCTCAGCGCTCCAGCGACCCGACGCGCCCCAGACGACCCCCCCTCCGAGGCGGCCAGATCACCGGCGGGCCCCCTCAGCGGCGGCGGCGAAAAAAGCGGCCCCCGGTCCCGCGCCTCGGACCCCTCCGCACGGACGGGGCGGGCGGCGCGGATAGGATTCCGGAGGCCATGGGGACCTGGGCCGGGCCAGCGGTCGCGGACTAGCGGGAGTCCCCGGTCTGAGGAGCGGGCGGCGGAGGCGGCGGGGCCATGACCTCGGTGTGGAAGCGCTTGCAGCGCGTGGGCAAGCGGGCCGCCAAATTCCAGTTTGTGGCCTGTTACCACGAGCTGGTGGTGGAGTGCACCAAGAAATGGTGAGTGGGAGGGCAGCCTGGGGGCCCCCCAGACTGGCGGGGACCCCATCCGGAGGCCTGAGAATCCTGACCTCCGTCCAGTGGCCAAGGAGACCGCCCATTCCAGCCAGGGCCCTGGGGACCCGGACGCAGAGAAGGGCCCTGGCAACTCTGGTGGATCCCCAGAGTTGTGGGGCTGTGGGCAGCCTTTGGGGAGTGGAGGTCAGGACATCCAGGCCTGAGGATCTGTGTGGGCCCACGCTTTCCTCAGCTGCGCTCAGAGATGGGGAAAGGGAGGCCTCATATTTCTGGCCAGAGGGGTGGTTCAAGGTGGAGCATCAGAAAAGGGGGCACGTTTTCAGGGCCACGGGTGGAGGGCCTGGGACAACCAACTCCATGACCTCAGAACAAGGATGGTGCCCCCTCCTCCCCTGCCTGTTTGTTGAACCGGAGGAACCACCCGCCTCTTCTGCAGGAGTGGGCACTGGGCGGCTGGACTCATCTCCGTAATATCCTTAAAAGGGGAAACTGAGCACTGGGAGTGATGAGGAGGGAGGCAGGCAGCAGCTTAAAGGGGCCCGAGGCTTTAGGAAGTTGTGGGTCCCAGAGGAGAGAGCCTGAAAAAGGCAAGGTGGTAGGGTGGGGGGAGATATGTCAGGGGATGCAGGATCCTGACCTGGACTACCAAAGGGCCTGGGGGCATCTGGTTCACATGCCCCCACCCGCAGCTGCCCGGGCCCCTGCGTCACACCCTAAATATACGTGCTCCTTGGTGTCAGCTTCCCTTGGCTGGATTAGAGCACAGCTGTGGGGGCCTCACCGGCCAGGCGGGGCTAAATTTAGGCTCCCAAGAGGAGGGACAGGAAGGGACCAGAGGGTCCAAAGGGAGGGGAATGAGCAGGAGGCCTGGGGTCCCTTGGGCAGCTGTCATATCCCTGATCTTGACCAGGCCAGCTAGAGGGTGGTTCACACCATTCAGCAAGGCCCAGTAAGGCCCAGGAACTGGCTGGGGTAACACAGCACCAGGCTGGGACTTGAACTCTGACCTATGGCTTCTGCCTTCTGCCCCAGCATCCTGGGTGAAGCCAGGGGGATCCTGGGCATGGTCACAGACAGCTGGGTGAGGGTGTGGGCAGTGTCAACGTGTCTGAGTCACAAGGGGCGGACAGGGCCTCCTGGACTTTCTCGCCTGGAGCCCCGGCTAGGAAGCTGCCCCTGCCCAGGTCACAGCTCCCCAGGAGGGCGTGCCCCGCCTGAGTCAGGCTGCCCGGCCAGGCCCCACCCTCCCCAGGCTCCCACAGTTGGCTTCCCCTTTCTGGGAAGGCCCATGGCTGCCCTTAGCCGTCGCCTGCAGTGTAGGGTCCAGGAGGGGCACTAGGCTCAGGTGTGTGCCCTTGCCCGGCCCCTAACCTCTCTGGTCTCAGCATCCCCTGATGACAGGAGAACCAGTTATCCTGGCTCAGCCTCCAGAGGGGCTGTGAGCTGGGTGAACCTGAGCGTCCTGGCATGGGACTGGGTGCAGGCACGGAGGGCTCTTGTGTTGCCCCCTCTGCCTGATGACCCCCAAGCCCTCACCACCCTCTTGGGCAGCACTCGGCCCCTCCCTCCCAGGCCCAGCCATGTGCCTGGCCACTGTCTCCTCTGGCTTTGTCTCTGTCTCCCTGCATCTCTTTGTCTCTGCCCCAGCTTATGCTGTTCAGCTTAGATGTCACCTTCTAGAAGTCCTCCCTGATGTCTCTTGTGGGAATGGGGATCCCTGCAAAGTGAAGGGCTGGGCATGGAAGTTCCTGGGAGGGTGTCGAATGACAAGCTGACTCTATGCCTTTCTGTTTCCCAGCCTCTGCCCCCCTACCCGACCCTACACCTACCCCCATCCTCGGACCCTGGCACTTGCCATCCCCTCTGCCTGGAGCCTACCTTCTCCAGACCCTCACATGACCCATTTCCTGCTCCAGCAGGGTCTTTGCCTCTCCTTGGCGTGGGCTGAGGTTATAGTGTGGACTCGACAAATATTTGTGAGTGAATGGACTCCTTTTACTCCAAGTTTGTCTCTTTTGCTGTCTCAGAGTCTGTGTGTCTTGCAGGTCCTTGTTGGGTTGCTGTCTGTCTCTGTGTGTGCCTGTCTCTCTGTATGACTTTTTTCATAATCCCTGTCAACCCACAGGCCTTTGCCCTCTGGCTCAGGCCTCACCCTGCCTCGGCAGCCCCACCCCGCTCCTTGTGGCCCCAGATAAGGGGGCTGTCTGGCCCCTGTCCTGGGGGAGGGGGATGTGGGCAGAAGGAAGACTGTGGATGAGATGGAGAGGGTGGGTGAGCCTGACTGAGTGGCCCCCTCTCCCCCGCCCCTCGCCTCCCAGGCAACCGGATAAGCTGGTGGTAGTGTGGACCCGGCGGAACCGACGCATCTGCTCCAAGGTGGGGTAGGATGTCAACTGGGGGGTCCAGATTGGGGGTGGGGCAAATTGGGGGGTGGGGTGAGTGGGGGAGGGCTGTTGGGGGACTGGAGTTGGATTCAGATTAGAATCCATCGAAGAGAGGAAAAGATGGGGTCAAGGTAGGAGATGAGGACAAGGGGTGAAGGGGAGGGTTAGGATGGAGGGAGGACTCAGACAGCTCCTTGTAGGCCCACAGCTGGCAGCCGGGCATCCAGAACCCATACCGGGGCACCGTGGTGTGGATGGTACCTGAGAATGTGGACATCTCTGTGACCCTGTACCGGGTGAGTCTCTAGCCCGCCTGCGCAGAGGGGCAGTGAGTGGGCGATTCCCCCCCAGGGGCCACAGGGGGTGGGTTATCCATCCAAACAGAAAAGAACAGAGGGGCGAGACCAAGAATTATGGCAGGGGGCCTACTCAGCCTGAGTGGCCCAGGAAGTCTCCTTGGAGGAGGTGGCATTTACCCGCCACATGAGGGAGAGCTGGGATCAGGAGGAACCAGGGAACATACCTGCCAGGAGGGACCAGCCTGTCTGAAAGCCCCAAACAAACACCTTCTGAACTAGCGCAGGCTCTCCTCCCTGCCCTGTCCCCAATCCAGCAGCCCCTGTACTCACTGGTGCCCCTCTTCCCCAGGACCCCCACGTGGATCAGTATGAGGCCAAAGAGTGGACGTTCATCATTGAGAATGTGAGTGGCCGGGATGGGTGGGAGCCTGGGGTCTCGGGGACTCCGGGGCAGCGCTGATGCTCCCTCCCCTGCCCCCAGGAGTCCAAGGGGCAGCGGAAGGTGCTGGCCACGGCCGAGGTGGACCTGGCCCGCCATGCAGGGCCCGTGCCTTCCCAGGTCCCGCTGCGGCTGCGGCTGAAGCCCAAGTCGGTGAAGGTGGTACAGGCCGAGCTAAGCCTCACTCTGTGCGGGGTGCTGCTGCGGGAGGGCCGCGCCACGTGAGTGCCTGACCGCCCTCCTCGGTCCTAGTCCACAACCTCTGACACCAGCCCTCACCCCTGGTCTCCGATCCGCAGGGATGATGACATGCAGAGCCTTGCGAGCCTCATGAGCATGAAACCTAGCGATGTGGGCAACTTGGATGACTTTGCCGAGAGCGACGAGGAGGAGGCCAATGTTCCAGGGGCCCAGGAGGCGCGGGCACATGTTCCCCAGCCAGGTGGGCTCCAAGTTGAGATCACCAAGACCTCGAGAGGGTGGGGGATCACCCAGGCCAAAAATCCTCTTGCTGTTTTGGGGCAGGGCTAGTGGAGGGAGCTCACTGTTGCCAGGGCTTCCAGCCTGCCCATCAGCCGTGAGTGTCCTGCAAGATGGGTTTCCAGTGCCCCCCTCTGTGCCCCTGACCCTCTCCTCGCCTTGAGTGTGCACCTGCCCACAAACCTGCCCAGAAACAGCTGGACCAAAAGCACAGAGAGGGGCTGCAGCCTGGGCTCGCCACCCTTCACCACACAACCTCGTCCCTCTCTTTTGCTTGTTAAGGCTTTTTTTTTTTTCCTGTCTGTCCATCTCTCTCTCTTTTTCTCTGCATCTGTGGGCCTGTCTGTTCTCCTAGGCCGGGGCGGTGCCCTGAGGATGGGGCATTTCCTAGGTAGGCCCAGCATTCTAGTTGGGGGAAGGGGGGGTCAGACCTGCAGAACCCTTCCTGGTGCTGACCGTGCCCCCAACACCCCACCCCCAGAGACCCCTCGGGAGCTGAAGACACTTTGTGAGGAGGAGGAAGAGGGCCGACTGCGGCCCCGGCAGGCAGGTGAGGCCCAGGCTGGGGTTGGGGTGGGCCCGGGGTGGAGGTGTTGTGACCTCCAAGTCCCAGGTCCCAGGCCTCAGCATCCTCTCCCTTCCTCCTCCCCACAGCTGCCAGCCCTTCTAGTGCTGAGGATACCAGCCCAGCCCCTGTGAGTGCCCCTGCACCCCCAGCCAGGGCCTCCCGGGCGCAGGGCTCAGAACCAGCTACTGTAGCAGGGGGCCAGGTGGGGCTCAAGGCCCCAAGTCCCCCTGGAACCCCGCCAGAGACAAGGTGAGCTTTGGAATCAGCTCCAGTCCCTCTCCCCCGTCTGCTCTTCAGAAGTTGTATACCTTGCAGCAACCTGCCTTTCCAGGGTCCCAGGAGTCTGACAGGTGGGGAGGGGGGCTGAGGAGCGGGGGACAAATGAGCTCTTGCAGTGCATCCCTCTCTGCTTTCTCCTCAGGTCCTCAAGACAGCCAGGCCAGGACATGGCCCCCACTCCGGCCCCTTGGCTCCAGAAAGGCTCTGATGCCCCCTGGCCCCCAGTCCACCAAGGAGAGGATGAGGCCCCCAAAGCCTCCGGGGCTCCCCCAGCAGGAGTGGATTCTGCTGTGGAGACCCAGGCTCGGGCAAGCCCTCAGGAAGGGACAGAGGCCCAGGGAGCCGGGCTGGGCCCAGGCTTTAAGGACAGAGACTCCAGCAACTCTTTGGAAGGGCAGAAACCCAAGGTTGAGGAGGGGGGTGCTGGAGACAGGGCAGAGGCTAGTGGGGTGGACGCTGAGCATGGGTCAGGAGACAGAGAGGTGAACAGTAAGAGGTCAGTGGTCAGAGCTGGGGAGGCTGAAGAGAGTTCAGAGATCGGTCACGTGGATGCGGAGCAGAGGTCAAAGGTGAAACCGGTGGACACTAAGGGACCAGAGGCCACAGAGGTGACATCTGTGGCAAGATTCAAGGGGACTCCTGAGGCTCCTCCAAGGGGCTCTCAGGGGAGGACAGGGGTCAAGACCAGGGATGAAGCTCCCACAGTCCTGAGCCCAACGCCAGCAGAGCCTGCGGGGCATTCAGGACATCTCGGTGACCTCAAGGTGGCCAGGGCTGCTGCAGGCCAGGAGAGAGAGTGTGCTGAGGTGAGGGGCGGAGCCCCTGGTGTTGGGGGGACAGGCCTGGAGCAGGGGCCCTCTGCTGGAGCACCAAGCGCTGGGCCCCAGGTGAGCCGGTACCCGAGGGCCCCACCAGCAGCTGAACAAGGGGTGGTGTCCAGGGATCTGAGGGTCTGGGAGGTAGAAACTGGGGATTCGAGGGTCCTGGGAACAGAGACTGGGGTGGCAGAATCAGAGTTATTGGGGGCCCAGGAGATCTCAGAGTCCCCAGAGATAGTGTCTGAGGCAGCAGAAGCAAGGACACTGGGGACCCAGGAGACAGAGATAGTGAGATCAGGGGTCCTGGAGTCAGAGGCTGCTGAGATGGCAGGGTCTGAGGATCTAGGGACCCATAAAACAGGGGTAAGAGTTTCAGGGGCCACAGGGACAGAGGGTGGGATGGCAGAGTTTCAGGGGACCCAGGAAACAGAGGCTGGGGGTTCAGGAGTTCTAAGGACAAAGACTTGGATGTTGGAAACTGAGATATTAGGGGCCCAGGAGATATCTGGGTGCTCAGGGATACTGAGAAGAGAAGCTAAGATAGCAGAGCCTGAAATACTTGGGGCTCAGGACACAGAAGTGGAGTGTTCAGGGGTCTCAGAGATAAAATCCAAGATAAGAGTGAGCCAGGAGACAGAGGTAGGGGGTTCAGGGGTCCCAGGGACAGAGACTGAGGTAGCAGAAGCTGAGATACTGGAGATCCAGGAGATCGAAGCTGGGGGTTCAGGGGCCCCAGAGATGGAGACTGAGACATTGGGGACCCAGGAGATAGAGGTAGGGGGTTCAGAGGCCCCAGAGATGGAGACTGAGACCCTGAGGACCCAGGAGACAGAGGTAGGGGGTTCAGGGGTCCCAGGGACAGAGTCTGAGACCTTGAGGACCCAGGAGACAGAGGTAGGGGGCTTAGGGGCCCCAGAGATGGAGACTGAGACCCTGAGGATCCAGGAGACAGAGGTAGGGGGCTTAGGGGCCCCAGAGATGGAGACTGAGACCCTGAGGACCCAGGAGACAGAGGTAGGGGGTTCAGGGGTCCCAGGGGCAGAGTCTGAGACCTTGAGGACCCAGGAGACAGAGGTAGGGGGCTCAGGGGCCCCAGAGATGGAGACTGAGACATTGGGGACCCAGGAGATAGAGGTAGGGGGTTCAGGGGTCCCAGGGACAGAGTCTGAGACCTTGAGGACCCAGGAGACAGAGGTAGGGGGCTTAGGGGCCCCAGAGATGGAGACTGAGACCCTGAGGATCCAGGAGACAGAGGTAGGGGGCTTAGGGGCCCCAGAGATGGAGACTGAGACCCTGAGGACCCAGGAGATAGAGGTAGGGGGTTCAGGGGTCCCAGGGGCAGAGTCTGAGACCTTGAGGACCCAGGAGACAGAGGTAGGGGGCTCAGGGGCCCCAGAGATGGAGACTGAGACATTGGGGACTCAGGAAACAAAAGTGGGAGATTCATGGTTCTCGGGGTCAGAGGCTGGAATGGCAGAGGCTGAGGGACTAGGGAATCAAAAGACAGAAACTACAGTTTTAGAGGCTGAGAAGGGAAAGGCTCGGACTTCCAGGGTCCAGGAGGCAGAGACTGGACCTGGGCAGACCCTCAAATATGAGGCTGTAGGGGTCCCAGTTATAAAGCATGAAGTTTTAGGATCCCAGGGAGCAGAGGCAGAAACTACAGTTTCAAGGGGCCAGAAGGCAGAGACTGGGATTTGGGGGGTTTCAGAGGCCAAGTCTGGGGTTTGGGGGGCCAAGGAAGCAGAGATGGAAGTTTCAGGGGCTTCAGGGAACCCATCTGGTATTTTTGAGGCCCAGGAAGCAGAGGCTGGGGTCTCAGGAGCTGAGAAGGGAAAAGAAGCTGAGGGAAACCTCCCAGAGGCCAGCCTGATGGAGGTGCAGGTGGCCAGTGGGGCAGGAGCTGGGGTGTCCAGGCCCTCCGGGGCCTCTTCCCCAGAGGAGCCTGAAGAGGACAGGAGGCTGCCGGGCAGCCAGGTAGGGATGGGGGGCCGCCGAGGGCCCAGTCTGCTGCTTCCCACTAACCTGGGCTGAGCGAACGGCGGCTCTGCATGGACCCACCTGGCCAACTGCGGTGGGGTGGGACAGGGGCTCAGCTTCCAGGAGCCCCTCGCCCCCTCCCCTCTCAGGATGCCCTGGCTCCCCGACCTTGTCTTCCCTGGGCTGCATGGAGTAGGACCCCCACCCTCCCCAAAGCTGATTTTCTGGGCTGACCTGGAGGTGTGGCTGCTGGTGACTTCTGTTCTTGCCTGGGGGCCACTGACCTTTTAGGTGACCTTGATAGATAACCCTGGAGCTGGAAACCTCTTTGCCTGATGCTAAGGCCCTGGCCAGTGGTGTGCGGTGACTCCTGCAGACCCAGAGCTGGAGCTGTTTTGTGCCAAAGGGGCAGAGGGCGCAGGTCCCACGTCCACATTCCCTGAGCCCATCCCTGTGTCCCCAGGCACCACCTGCCCAGGTCAGCTTCAGCCAGTCCCTGCTGGAGTGGTGCCAGGAAGTCACCTCCGGCTACCGTGGCGTGCGCATCACCAACTTCACCACGTCCTGGCGCAACGGTTTGGCCTTCTGTGCCATCCTGCACCGATTCTACCCAGACAAGATGTGAGTGGCTGGAGGGGGTGGCAGTGAATGGGGAAGCCTGCGGAGGAGGGGAGGCTGGCGTGAATCCAGCCTCTGATCAGCGCTCTCCCTGCAGAGACTTTGCCTCCCTTGACCCTCTGAACATCAAACAGAACAACAAGCAGGTGAGAAGGGGCGGGGCAGGTGCTTGGAGGGAAGGAGGGTCCCAGGCCAGGCCCAAGCTGAGATCTGGGATCCTTCTCTGTGTGTAGGAGAGTAGTCTGTGGGCTTTAGGGCCCCAGCACTGGCTTTTGGAAGTTCTGCCACTTATTACCCTTTTGGTCTTTAAACTGTTCGTTTTCCTGAGTTGAGTTATGTGTTTTTTTAAAGCATATTTCCACCAGACGGTTTTCACTGAAACCACCCTTTTGCTGTGCTGTTGCTGGGTAACGCGGGGGCGGGTCCTGTTGCTAGACTTCTCCCAATAGGAGGGCGAGGGCGCGCTGCGGGCAAACCCGGGCGTGCCAGTCGCGGGGACCCCCGCGGCGGGCCGGGGCGGGGCGGCTGGGTCGCTGGGTAACCCTCCCCCCTGCTCCCTAGGCCTTCGATGGCTTCGCGGCCCTGGGCGTGTCGCGGCTGCTGGAGCCGGCGGACATGGTGCTGCTGTCGGTGCCCGACAAGCTGATCGTCATGACGTACCTGTGCCAGATCCGCGCCTTCTGCACGGGGCAGGAGCTGCAGCTGGTGCAGCTGGAGGGCGGCGGCGGCGCGGGCACGTATCGCGTGGCCAGCGCCCAGCTGAGCCCGCCCGACGACCTGGACACCGGGAGCCTGGCCCAGCGGCTGCGCGAGCACCGGGCCGAGGCGCCCCAGCAGCCCCAGGAGGCCGCGACCCGCGTGGACGGGGCGGCCCCCGAGGAGGCCTCCAAGGACCGCGGGGCCGTAGCCGCCCAGGAGGCGCGCTCCGCCGAGGCCCCGGCCGACGGCCCCGGAGCCCGGGCGTCCGTGTCCCCGGCAGAGGGGCTGGTGAACGGGGTGGGGGCGTCGGGCGCCGCGGGCGGCGTGAGGCTGCGGCGGCCGTCGGTCAACGCGGAGGCCGGGCCGGTGCCCCCGCCCCGCGCGCACGGCTCCTTCTCGCACGTGCGCGACGCCGACCTGCTGAAGAAGAGGCGCTCGCGGCTCCGGAACAGCAGCTCCTTCTCCGGGGACGAGCCCGACTCGGGAGCGGCGGGAGCGGCGGCGGTGAGTGCTCTCCAGCGGCGCGGGGGGGTGAGGGGCGACCAGCCTCTCCTGGACGCCGAAGCGCCGGTGCCACGGAGGAGTCCCCTGCGAGCTCCTCAGCAGGGACGCCCGTGCCCAAGGCCCGCCCAGCCCGGAGCCGCTGACTTTTGCTGCCAGCCTTGGGATGGCGCTCAGTGGAGTCAGGCTGTAATAGGAAGTTCCCAGAAGGCTCCGGGAGTCAGCCCTCAGCGCAGGCTCTTCATCACCTGTCAAGTGGGCTGGGGCATTTCTTTGGCTGGAGGTGCCCTCCACCTCCCTGTAAGCTGGGAACAGGGTTTCTGTACTCAAAGGAGTTCTCTAGGGCCTCCCCGCCCCAAGACTCTCTGACTTGAATCTTTAACTCCAGACGCTGGAGACCAGTTTCCTCTCTACTCTGACGAGGGAAAGTTGGAGATGGGAGACCCTGGTGGGTGCCCGTGTCCCCTCCATCCCTTGCAGGTCTCAGGTCAGCCTCCCAGGGTGTCTTGCGGTGGTGGTTTAGTTGCTCAGTTGTATCCGACTCTTTGTTACCTCATGGACTGTAGCCCGCCAGACTCCTCTGTCATGAGATTTCCCAGGCAAGATTACTGGAGTGGGTTGCCATTACCTTCTCCAGGGGATCTTCTCAACTCGGGGATGGAACCCGGGTCTGCTTCCTTGCAGGCGGATTCTTTACCACCTGAGCCACCAGGGAGTCTTGTGGTCACTGCACTAAAAGGGAGACTGTTCTAGAGGGGTTAAGGGTTTGCTCAAGGACTCACAACTGCCAAAGTCCAGGCCTTGGACTCTCCAGCAGCACCGTCCTGGACAGCAGGGGCAGCTCTGTCAGGCTGCTTCAAGCCTTCGGCTGCCCAGGGATGACCCCTGAGTTCTAAGGAAAAGACGGAGCAAACTGGGAAAGGGTTTTTGGAAGAAGCAGCCACTTAAGTCAGGCTAATAAAATGGGCAGCTTTTCCCAGGTGAAGAATCCGAGGGGTGGTTCTCGAGAGGTGGGACCTCACAAGTAAACGTGTGGTCACAGGAAAGCTTGGGTCTTACGTAGGGAACTGCCGGTCACCTCCCGTAAGGTCACCTCCTATAAGGTCACCTCCTGTGGGCAGTGATGAGGCTGGCTTGGAGAGCAGGAGCCCTGAGTGTGGGGTCGGAGGTGCAGCATTGACCCTGTGAATGAGAAACAGGGAGAGCATTAGAGACACCCATAGGAGCTGTGCTGGACAGCTATCCTGGGCTGTGTTGGCCTGTGGCCAAAGCCCCCTCAATGTGTTGCAATGGCTCTTTATATCTTAAAAGAGAAGGCTCTGTTACATTGTACTTGAGAGATGAAAAACTCCTGTTGTATTTGGACACAATTATTCTTATTAAAACACACATCCGTGAACAGTGGAAAAAGAAAAAAGGAAAGCTCGATTTTTCTGGGCCGAAGTCCCAGTGTCTGGTCCTTCCAAGCCAGACCCCCCTCCAGCCCTTGTCCCACAGGAGATATTTGACCCACGGGGCTGCGGGGGCCTGCTTCCTTCTTGGCCCCTCCCATCCCCCACCCTGTGCATGCTGTAGAGGGGGTAGGCCTGCCCCTGGATAGGATGAAGTCAGGCAGCTTGAAGCTGGGGCGAGGCTGAAGCCAGGAGGCCTGAGTGCCTCTGGCGTGGCTCTGCAAGGGCTTCCTGGAGGAGGGGGCCACACGCGAGACTGTAGAAAGGGGAATTTGGGTCAGACGTGAGGAAGTGTTGGAATTCCCATCAGAGCAGCTGTGAGTAAGCTCAGTTGCTGCTGAGGTTGGGGTTTCTCCACTTTCCCGCCTCTGCCTGCCCTGTTGGTTGAGCACTTGCTTCCTGCCTGGCCTGCCCCACCTCCACAACCCCTCATCAACTCCTCACCAACTCCTACAGTGCTTCTTCTGGGGGAGAAACCGTTACCCCATTTTGCAAGTAGGAATGTCCAGGCTCAGGGATGTGAAGTGTAAAGGGAGTTGGTCCTGGGTGTGAACCCCCAGTTCCACTGAGACAGAACTCGACAAGGAAATGGCAACCCACTCCAGTATTCTTGCCTCGGGAATCCCAGGGACGGCGGAGCCTGGTGGGCTGCCGTCTATGGGGTCGCACAGAGTCGGACATGACTGAAGCGACTTAGCAGCAGCTACAATGGTGCCCTCTACTGGGCCCAGCAGTATGCACTGGCTTCGTGACCTTGGACAAGCCACCTCTCTGTGCTCTTTTCCTGAGGATGAGAAGCAAAGACATGAAAGATGTTTTGCAAAGTGATTTTGAGGGACCACTGCAGGGTGTTGGCAAAAGAAAGGGGAACTGTGTTTTTTCCTCAGATGCCTGTCTGGAGCCCTGCAACCCCTCTGGGGCTTGTATGTCCCTTTCGTACAAGGACACAAACAGGCCCAGTGGGTATGACTGGCCCAGAGGCAGACAGCAAATTAGTGGGCAAGCTTGCATACTATTAGATTAGACAGTGGGGCCCAAGCCAGGCCCTGTTTGAGTGTCATCACTGACCCTTAGTTTCCCCATCTGTAAAGTGGGGAAGGTAAGGGTCCCTGCCTCACAGTGCTGTTGGGAAGATGAAATGAGTCAGTGCACCCACAGCATCTGATACACAGACAGATGCTTGAGGCACACCCTGCCATTACTGTTACACAGTATGCCCTGAGTGTGTGCTCTGGACCCCAGCCTGTCTGCAGGGGCTGCCTCTGCCTAAGGAGACAGGAGTAGCCTGCAGCCATGGCGGGGTGGGAGTGTGGCCAGAGCTGTAATGGGAGAGGCCCTGGGGGCTGTGCTGGGGATCGAGGAGGCTTCAGGAGGCATGAAAGTCAGGGAGGGAGGAAGAAGGCTGGGTGAAGGAGCCGCTGGAGGAGGTGGGGCTGAGCTGGGTCATGAAGGGCGAGTTGACATCCAGCCGCCCAAGACAGAGGCTGCTCCAGGCTGGGGAAACGATTTGGGGAAGTGAAAGTCCACCACTGGGGCCGGAGGGTGGCATCCGGATGGGGTTCGGGGCGGTAGGAGTTAATGTTGGAACTGCCAACAGGCCTTGGCAGCGAGACTGGGGACTGAGAAGGCGTGTGAGGAGAGTGACACTATCGGGGTGAAGGTTTAGGGAGACCCCCCCCCTCCTCAGTTGTGGCCTGAGGGTAAAGTCAGCAGGCAGGGTGTGTGGCAGGGAGGGGGCAGCTGGTAAACAGACTGCCACCTGCCCAGACCAGAGAGGATGTCCCCTGAGCAGGGCACTTCCAGGGCTGTGTCTTAGAGAGGTGCCGGGTAGGGTGGACAGTGGGGTGCCTCAGCGCTTTCTCCTCACCTTGTGACGTGGAAAGGTGGCCAGAGCAGGAGCTCTCAAGGGGGCCAGGCTATCAGCTGAGCTGAAAGTTGGGGGCCCCGGGGCTGACAGTGCCAGTAAGTTGCTGGGGCAGGGCACCTGAGGGGCCAGCTGCCCTTCCGGGCTAAAATCGGTCTGTCCAACCGCCTGTTCTGTTCTGACGGTCATGTGACACGCATAGCATCCTCTTGGTGTAGGGATTGAGAAGGCGGGAGGGGCCAGGAGATGGAGGTGTTGGCTCATGATGGTCACGTCCGGCTCAGCTCAGTGTCCCTATGTGGGGCCCCGGCCATGACAGGAGATGCTGGCGCTAGGCGATGGAGTCTGAGGTGGCCTGAGAGAGCTCCACGGAGGAGGGGGCGGGAGGGGGAAGGAGAGGCCCTAGTGGGGCCCCTCACAGCCTTTCACCTCCGACTCACAAAAGCCCTGTGGAGCCCCAGGAATGGGGACTGGGAGGCTCGGCCAGTGGGAGTGGACTGGCCCGACCACAGGGCCCGGGGTGGTGAAGGCCATGGCCTTCGCTCTAGGAGGCACTTTTCCAGAAGGGGTGGGGGTGGGGTTCTGTGCGTGCTGGACTGAGAAGCTGCTGGGGCAGCGAGGTCCCTCCTCCCCGGTGTGAGTGGGGCTCTGGCTGGCCCCTGGGCCTGCTGTCAGGGGAGCCTCTCCAAGCCCTTATTGGCATCTTCCTCCACAGGAAGGCGCGAGCCCTGCCCCCAGCCCTGCCCCTGGCCTTCCCACAGCCTCAGCCCCACAGCAGCCCTCCGGTGAGTAACTTTGAAGGGGTGGTGACTCAGCTCAATTCAGCCGGCTCACAGATCCTGAGCTGGGGCCCCTCTAGGGGCAGCTGTCAGCTGGGGGTCCCTCAGCCTGGTCTCTGTCTGCAGGTGGGACTCTTCCATTGGAAGAACCGCCCCCAAGCCCAGGGGATGATGCTGGGCTGGTAAGGAGGGCTGAAGTGGGAGGAGCTGATGGGTGGGCTTCCTAGGTGGGGCCTGGGCCAAACCCACCCTGTTCCTTGCCCCCCGCTTTGCACCCCAGCAACGGTTCCAGGACACAAGTCAGTACGTGTGCGCGGAGCTTCAGGCTTTGGAACAGGAACAGAGGCAGATAGACGGGCGGGCAGCCGAGGTGGAGAAGCAGCTAAGGAGCCTCATGGAATCAGGTGGGACGGGCGTCCGGAGTCCACTTGCCAGCACATGCCACCGCATCTGGCCCGCTCTGCAGCTCTTTCTGACCCTGGGAGGAGTCGGGAGGGTGGAGGCTGGGGTCACCATCCCATTTACAGCTGGGCACGCTGAGGCCTGCAGCCCAGAAGCAGCTTGCTGGAGGCACACAGCTCTGGTTTCTGGGATACTCAAGGGAAACCACGCCCCCACCCAGATCCTACCCTGTGCTGCCACCTCCCTGCTCCTGACATAGGGGTCAGGGGCTGGCCTGGTGACTGTCCTGGCCTGATTCAGGTACCGACAGGCTGCAGGAGGAGGTACTGATCCAGGAGTGGTTCACTCTGGTCAACAAGAAGAACGCTCTCATCCGCAGGCAAGACCAGCTGCAGCTGCTGTGAGTGCTGGTCCTCCCCATTCAGGCCCTGCCTCTGCCCAGCCAGGGCTGGCAGAGCAGCGTGTGCATGCTAAGTTGCTTCAGTCATATTTGACTCTTTGTGACTCCATGGACTGTAGCCTGCCAGGCTCCTCTGTCCATGGGATTCTCCAGGCAAGAATACTGGAGTCGGTTGCCATGCCCTGCTCCAGGGGTTCTTCCTGATCCAGGGAGCGAACCCATGTTTCTTATGTCTCCGGCATTGGCAGGAGGGATTTTTTTACCACTAGTGCCACCTGGGCAGAGCAAATGCAAACTTAACTACCTTGATTAGAACTCTTCACTGCTTTTTTCTTTCTACAAGGTTGTGGTTTCTTTCCTTCCTTTTTTTTTGAAAAATTGTTCAGCCGTCTTAAATTTTTTTTCATAACTTCCTGTGTAGAGTGTATACTTCTTAAATTGGTACTATTTTTATGAATGAGAAAATCAAGGCCCAAAGAAAACTGCGGCAGGTCAGTGCTGAGCACCCCAGTTTGACCCCATCCCTTTACAGTAAGGAACACTGAGGCCTAGAGACAGATTCCTGAGTGGGGCAGAAGCAGTTCCCCGGGCATCATTGCCTTTATAGTCCTGCATGGTGAAGGTGGTTTTGCCTCCTTTTTGCATCTTGGGTCATTTTTCAGAATAAATTTTAGTCTAATATTTGCCATTTATGAATAATACTCATCCAAACGTTCCTGGGTTGTTTCTTATTTTTTCAAAAGGGGTGGGATGGGGGGAGGAGACGATATGTTTGGGAACAGTTGAAACAGAAGAGGTGCTTCCCTGGCCGTCAAGTGGTTAAGACTTCCTGCTTCCACTGCAAGCTGTGCAGGTTCCATATCCCTGGTGGGGGAACTAAGATCCTATATGCCGCTTTAAAAAAGCCAGAAACGAAAGAGATCATTCCAAGAGGGGACTGGGGTATAGCTCTGCCTGCCTGTGGCGTTTGTGGGAATGATGGTGAGGTGGGGTGGGGGCCAGGGAGTGGTCAGAACCCTGGACACTCCCGGCCATTCCCCTTTCCCTGACCTGGCACCCCACCCCCCAGCATCGAAGAGCAGGACTTGGAGCGGAGATTTGAGCTGCTGAGCCGGGAGCTACGGGCGATGCTGGCCATTGAAGGTGGGAGATGGGGCCGTGGGCCCGGGGACCAGGCCGGGGCAGGGGCTGGTGCCTCCTCACTCTCAGCCTCCTCTGCCCGCAGACTGGCTGAAAACGGCTGCGCAACAGCGCCGAGAGCAACTCCTGCTGGAGGAGCTGGTGTCGCTGGTAAACAAGCGAGACGAGCTGGTCCGGAACCTGGACCAGAAGGAGCGGACGTGAGTGGGGCCGGGATGCGCCGGGAGCTGGGGAGGCGCTGAGGGAGGTCAAGGAGGAGTGCTCGGTCTGGGCCCCGGGCGGCGGCCAGCGTGTGGGCCCCGACGCCGCTGGGGCTGACCGGAACCCGTTCCCTCCCCAGCGCCCTGGAGGAGGAGGATGAGCGCCTGGAGCGCGGCCTGGAGCAGCGGCGCCGCAAGCTGAGCCGGCAGCTGAGCCGGCGCGAACGCTGCGTGCTGAGCTGAGGCCGCACGGACCCAGACGCCTTCGCCCCTCCCGGTCTGCTTGGACCGCAGCCTTTCTCGTTGCCGCGCCGGATCGCCGCTTTGAGCCTGCGCTCGGGAGGACCGGACCCTCCCCGGTGCCGCGCGCGACCAGTAGGGGCCGCCGTGACCCTTTACTGGGAAAGAAAGCGCAGCATTTCGGGCCCCGATGGACAAGGGCGGCTGGCTGGGCAGCCGCGCCGTCCGGGCCGTATTTATTAGTCCGTGTGAGTGACTGTGCGTGTGTTCGTGGTGGACTGAGGGTCCCAGGCGTGCCCACCCAGAGCCCCTTCCCGATGGCCGGACCCGGCCGGCGAGCTCCAGGGGGTGAGAGGGACGGCTGGTGAACTGCCACGCTCAACACCCCGCCCTCCTTCCTGTTCCTCGCGAGCAATAAAGTTGGAAAAGGCCACGCCAGTGCGCCTGGGCTTTCTCTGGGTGACCGGGGCTTTCAATAGACGGAAGGGGGTGGGCCTCAGCCGATAAGGCGGTCTGCGATCCTCAATGGGACTGTGCCGAGTGGGGGTGTTCTCAGAACCCAGCCGAGGCGGGACCAGAGGCCTGACCTCTGCCTTTAAAGGATGATGGAGTTTGGTTGTTGATGGCTGTAGGGAAGTCCCGTTTCGAAAGAAGAAAGGAAAACAGGCGGCTGTGTTGCCTATTTTTTTTTTATTAACACATTATTTCCCGAGGTTCTTACATCCACCCCTTCCCTTCCCTCCTCCCGAGCCTTCCCCAGCCACTCCCTAGGACTCCTTTCTCAGGCTTCTCCACCTGAAAGGAGCGCAGCTCCATCACCAACCCCTGTCAGCAAGCTGGGGCCTGTGCTGGGGCTGCCGCTGAGGGCATGGTGCTCAGAGCCAGTTCATCCTGGCCTAGGATGGCACCTTCGTCCTCAGTGTTCACAGGGCCGCTGGGCCCGAAGAATTTCACCATGGCACGGACCTGGGGCAGCTCCGAGAAGGTCTCCACGGTCAGCAGCATGGCCAGGAGCCCCAGGAGCAAGTAACCTGGGGAGGGGAGGTTACTAGGGCAGCTCTCATGCTCCCACCCACCTCCCACCGGACAATTCTCTTCCCACTGCCAACTAAGACTATGCACCCTGCCCTGGGACAGAGGCCTTCCAACCTGTGAGGCTCAGCCTCCCCCAGGGGCTTATGGGAGTTGTAGTCCAGGCTCCTCTTCCCTCCTCTCCTCCCCCGCCCCATCTTCCTTAGCAGCTGGACTCACCCAGAAGCGCAAACTGGCCGAGGTGGTAAAGCACCGGATGCAGTCCACTGCCATGACCCGGCAGCAGGTCCCCCAGGCCAATGGTGCTGAGGGAGCTGAAGCAGAAGTAGATGGCCTCCAGCAGGCTGCAGTCGCCCTGAACACCCCACAGCACCAGTGCTGGCAGCAGCACGAAGACACCAACCACAAGCAGGCCCAGTGCAACTGCCTGCAGCAGCGCAGCCCTGGCTGGTGTCAGCTGCCAGCGGGTGGCTGCCCAGGCTCCGGGGCGGCTGAGCAGAGGCACCAGGCAGTGGCGCAGGGCAGCCACAAGGGCTAAGGAGGCCGGCAGCCCCAGGGCTGCATAGGCCACACAGAAGGCCTTTCCACCAGCTGATAGCGGGGCCATGTGGCCGTAACCTGGAGAGGAGAGAGCAGTGGGTAATGAGGACCCGAGTGGGGTTGCTGGTGCCCACTTCCCCGAGCCTCGCTCCTGCAGAAGGCTGCCCTCTGGTGGCTGACACGGCTGGAACTATTCAGGCCCCGTTCTCTGTGGGCTCTTGCCCTCGTTCACTGGGGGTCTTGGTCAAGTCCCTGAACCTCTCTGGGTCACTCTTTTATGTTCTGGAACATGAAAGGATGAAAAGAGAAGAGTCCCCCTCAGGCCTCTTGTAGCTGGGGTAATTCTGAGAGCTGCCGCCCTACCCTGAGGCAGCCTGACCTCCTGAGAGATTCCTGTCTGTCTTTGATCCACACTTCCCAGTTCACCAGGTGAAATGTTACCCAGTCTTTCATTCATTCCCCAAAGGCATATCAAGTTACCCTGGGTGCCAGGCCCTGTGCTGGAACCTGAGTCTGCTCAAGTTCAGATGAGAGGCCAGCAGGAAAATCAGTCAAGACACCAGACGTGGAGGGTTGCCAAAGAGGCAGCGTGCTTTTCAAGGGTGGAAAGGCATGTGCAAAGGCAGGGGAGGTGAAAGATCAGGGCCTGCTGGGGGAACAGGATCAGCTGGTCCAGGGTTGTAAAACACAGATGCCTCGAGGAGTCAGAAGTGAGCCAAAAGGGAGTGGTGGGGACAGGAGTGGGCTGGAGAGCACGCATGCTGTCCCAAGGGCAGACCGTGTTCTCCAACAGGGGCTTCTGGCTCAGTGCAAGTAGGTTTCCAAGTTTCTCCAAAAGAAGGTGGAAAATGGACTTCAAAAAATATTCAGGACTTCACTGGTGGTCTGATGACTAAGACTCCGTGCTCTCAATGCAGGGGGCTGGGTTCAATCCCTGGTCAGGGAACTAGACCCCATGTGCTGCAACTAAAGATACCAGAATGAAGATCCAAGATCCTGGGTGTTGCAACTAAGACCCAGTGCAGCCTAGACAAATAAATGAATGTCACACACTTTACAGGGCAAACACCTCTACTCCCACCCCCCCACCCCCTACTTCCTGGGCTCTAGGCCTTCACACTTGTTGTTTCCTCTTCCAGGAGTTTCTTTGTGTCTGTCTCTGTGCTCTCTTGCTTGGGCTAACATCTCATTAGCTAACATCCTCCCCCTACACTCTTCCTGGGTTGGTGGTCCCTGGGTTCACTCCATTTCCCTCCATCCAAGAATCTATCCCACTGCGCAGGCTCCCCAGTCTCGCCTCAGGCCGGTGGGGTCTGGGCACCTCCCCTGGGTCTCACAGCTGCCTGGGGGTGGGGCTGAGGAGGCCACGCCCCCTGGCATCTGAAGTTGAGGCACCAGTTGGGGTGTGTTGGTGGGGGGGAGCCCCAGCCCTGATGACAGGCCTAATAAGGCCTGGGTTCTGTCTAGCAGTTTGGGGCCGGAGGAGGCCTGCACCCTCAGGGACCCCAGATAGGGATGGCCTCGAGAGCACCTTCCTGCTGGGCCGCCTTACCCGTGGTGGTGAGGAGGCTGGCAGTGAAGAGCAGGGCTGAGGGCAGATCCCAGTTCCTGGCCTCGGAGTCATTGCCCAGGCTGGAAACCCCATGGGCTTGGGCTACCAGGGCAGTGCCCAGCAGCTCTTCCAGAGCCCCAGGTGGCAGGCAGGCCCCGAACTCTGCCTGGAAGGTGACCAGCTCGGCCCTGAGGTTGGCCTGGAGCCGAAGGGCTGGAGGCCCCTCCAGGGCTTGGAGCACTGTGGCCCCAAGCCCCAGGGCCAGCAGGTGGGCCACAGCCAGTAGCCCGTATCGGGCCCAGGGCCTTAGAGCCCCCATGGTCTGCCACCAGAGTCCGTCAGAGGTGCCCTGGGAGCCGACTCTCCACCACAGGCACCTGGGAGGCACCTGGCAGGGTGGGGCTGGGGGGAGGGGCTGCGTGGGTGGCTGGAGAGGGAGGGAAGCCTGGGATGGAACTGGGGTGAGTGGGGCCAGGAGGGCTAGGTGAGGAGGCAGCTCAGGCTTGGGAGGGAGCTGGGTCACTCCTCCATTTCTGGGGGCAACAAATTTTCCACCCAGGTCCCCAAAGCTGGGTGGTTGAGTGGTGGGCAGTCAGGATCAGGTGGGAGAAAGGCAAGGTGATTGACCAGCTCCCCCTCCCACAGTGGTGGTTCACGCGAGGACGAGCTCACCCAGTCAGAGACCCCATTCACTCGTCAGCAGGTCCCCAGACCCTGAGGACACTAGGGGAGAGGACAGAGGCAGGTCCCTGCCCTCCCAGCTTTCCCAGGAGAAACCTGTTAGCAAGGAGGCAGGGCGAGTTCACATTGTCATAAACTCCCTTTAGGAAACGCCCTGGATGATGGGAGAGTGTTCTGGGGGAGGGGAACTTCGCCTGAAAAGCTCCTCCGGGGAGCAACAGTTCAGCTGGGGAAGAGAAGAGGCCAGGCCAGGTGGGAAGGAGGCTGGGTGGTGAGAAAAATGGGGACCTATGGACAGGGCTATGGCACGTACCCCAGATGAGAAGGTGGTGGCCTGGGCAGCAGAATGGGAGAGGGATGGCGGGACTTGGGATGGGGCGCCAGGGGCAGATGGTGAGGTGAGGACAGGAGTGGAGGACATTGGGCACCCTGGAGAGATGAGGCTCCCGCCATTCCCAATCCTTCCTGAGAAACTTTTGTGCTCTCCCAAATCCTCGCCATGCTGAACACAGTCATAGTAGATCTGGCTGCTGTGGAGTGCAATGGGGAGGGGGGGAGGGAGCCTGGACCACCACTCCCACAAACCATTAGGGGGTGAGCCCGAGGACCCCTGCCCTAGGGCATGGCATGGGAGGGGTGGTCTGCAGAACCCCCATGGCTTCTTAAAGAGAAGTGTGAGTGGAGCCAGGTGTCAGGGTGGATGACCCCCTCATGCCCAGGCCTCAGGATAAAAACAAACCCTGGACAACCCCTAAGATGCCGCCCAGAAGACCGTGGGCTCCTGAGTTCAGCAAGCTGCCTGGAGTGGGCGCAGCATGGCCAGGAAGGAGCCCCAGGGGAGGTGGTGTTGTTGCTGGGCCCTGAGGATAAGTGGGGACCACCCCACAGCAGGAACAATCAGGGCAAACAGTCACTTGAAATGGTGGGAAAGGCTCGGCCAAGGTGGGAACAGGTGAGTAAGGCCCAAGTGTGTGGGTGTCAGGGAGGCCGAGAAGGACCTTGTAACACCTGATGATCAACTGAACTTGATCCCGGGAGAGATGCGGTGCAGAGCATCCCAACTTCGGCCTAGGCCACCTGCCATTCTGCTGGGGCCCTGAGGTCACCAGGGTCACGGGATGGTCTGGATCCCCCAGTTACCTCCAAGAATCGCGACAGGCTGTGCTTGGGGAGACAGCTTGGGGAGTTTATTTGGCTTCATTGGATCCTGAGGCCATGGCCCCAGCCCTGGCCGGGGCAGCAGGAAGGCACCCAGAGAACCCTGACCCCAGGTGACCCCCAGGGCAGGGGGGCCCAGGCACTAAACCCAGGGGCAGGGGACACAGTAGTAGGATTTGGTCAAAAGTGCTGGTGACAGCTAAGGCTGGCCCCTCTCCCCTGCACCTCCCCTCTTCCCTGCACCACCCCCGGGGGGCAATTCCCTGAGACAGGCTCTGGTCCTCCCAACCAGCTGGGTACAGTGTCGGGCCCCAGTGGGGCAGGTAAGTCAGGGGACCCACCCGTTGCAGGTGTGTGTGTGTGGGGGTGCAGGCCCCCCATCCAGTGTGAAGGCTTCCTGTGCAGTGTAGTGTTCCTGACCCCCAGAGGGGGCGGGGTCCCTGGGCAAAACCAAGGCAGCTGGAGAGACTGGCCTGGCTCCTATTCCAGTGTATGCTGAGGCTCCTCCAGGGCGGTGGGCACGCGGGGAAGCAGCTGGCCCTCTCAGGGCCCTGCCTCTGGTGCCCACGGGGCCTGGGCACCCACGTCTTTGGTCTGCGCCCTGCAGTCCTGAGGGCCCCCTCGGAAGGGGTTGGCAGGCGGAGAGTCCCAGAAGGGGTCTGAGTCCGGGAACAAGGTCCAGGGTGCCCGGCGGGGCGCAGGCTGTGGCGAGGGCAGGGGTGAAGGCCGTGGCCCAGCGGACACAAAGCTCCACGGGTCGATGCGGCTGCGGAGGGGTGAGGGCCGAGGTCGACTGATGAGGCCCAGAGGTGGCGAGCGTGGGGTCCCCGGGGTGCCAGGAGCGGAGCGTGATATCCCCGGTGGTGGTGAGACGGTGCTGGCTATTCGAGGAAGGGGAGGGGGCCCAGGTCAGGCAGTCACCGGCTCCTGGGTGTCCCCAGGGGGCACAGCCCTGCTCTGGGCCTGTTTCCTTGTGGCAGAGTGAGCTCTGGGATTTGGGACTTCCACAACCCTTCCTGCTCCATGGTGCCTTGATTGAGCAGTTAAGAGTGAGGAGGCCTCGGGAGCAGGCCTTGGATCAACCCAGCTCAGCAGCTTACTAGTGGGAGCCTGGAGTCCCTTGATCTCTCTGTGCCTTACATGTCATCCAAAAAATGGGTCTAACCGGAGTGCCTAATTCATAGCATTGTTATCATAATTGAATGAGATGACCTCTCTAAAGCACTAGAAATAGTACTTAGCCCAGGTAAACAGCCAGTTTGCTAGGGTGGTCCTTATTACTTCTATTATTTCACAACCGGCCTGGCCCGCCCCGGCCCCCGCCCCGCCATGGCTGAACATAGGACTCAGTTCCCTACTGTATCCCCATCACCCCGAGGGCGCAGCTGCAAGTCCAGCAGACAGCTGCGGCCCTGCTCACTGCCCTGCGGATCCCCACCAGCCTCTCCTCCCCCGTCACCAGGCAGTAAGTCACTTACCGCGCCTCTCCTCTTCGCGCCGGCGGCTCTTGGCTGAGGGCTGCCCCGCAGCGGGGACACCCAGCTCCAGCAGCAGGGGCGGCGCGGGGGCAGGCGGGCCGGAGGCGTCGGGGCTCAGCGGGGAGGCTGGGGTTTCCGGCGTCTCGGAGGAGAAGCGGATGAGCGGGGAGGGGGGCGGCTCGGCGGGGGATGGGGTGGGCTGCGACGAGCGGGGGGGTGTTGGCGAGGGCTGCTCCCCGCGCTCTCGGCCCGAGCTCCCCGGGGGCTGAAGGTCCCGGCCGAGGCCCAGTGAGGCGAGCAGGGCGGTGCCGCGCAGTAGCGCGCGTTGGATCAGCTTGGGCGTCCCGGAGCCACTGCCGCGTTCGGCAGGGCCCGGCCGCCGGGGCTCCTCGGGCTCCGGGCTCGGCCGCGGGAGGTTACCTGGCGGCGGGTACACAGGTTAGGCCAACTTCCCGCGGCCCTGGAGCCAGGACTGACTTCTGCTCCCCTGATTCCCCCAGTCCAAGTCCTCCCCCCGGCACCCCCTTTCTGGCTTTTCAGAAGTGTTGGGGGTGGAGGAGGGCAGTGCAGACTCTGAAAGCAGCAGGAGCTAAGCCAGGTGCCCTGGAACCCACAGGAGGAGGGCCGGCTGGAGGGAAGGCCGGGGTTCCACCAAGAAGCAAGCTCAGGCCAGAGCAGGGCTGGCCTCAGTGCCCTACATGGGCAGCAGAAGATATCCGCAGGGGCCAGGGTCACAGCTGGGACCCGTGCAGTGCCCATCTCCTCCCTGATTGGGCAGCCCTGCTCCTTCTACTTGCCTGCTCCCGCCTCCAGTGGTAGCTTGTATATGGCACACAGGCCAATTCCAATGTACACAGCCCTAAAGGGATACAACACTGTCCCTATTCCAGAAATGAGGAAATCAAGGCTTGGAGAGGTCAGTTGTTTGTGTCAGGCCTGAGCTGAGTGACTTAGGGACATTACGTTGTCTGAGCCTCATGCCCAAGGGTTCCCAGGCTTAGCTAAGGGTACCCTGCCCTGAATTAAAGCACATGTGTCCTAACCTGTGGGCCTAGGGTTAACCTGACTCCATTCTAGACCAAATGGGTGGGTTTGGGGAACTGGTCATCGAGGAGGTAGGGCAGCCTGTGATGGCCCCCCACAAACCCCAATTTTGTCAGGTCCTCCTCAGTTATAGAACCTGCCATGGCTCTCCATGGCTGCTAGAAGAAAGTCTAAGCTCCTTGCCTGGGCTTTCAGAGCCTTCTCTGTCTTCCTTGGGCCTGCCTGGTGTGGAGCAGTGGGTGGGGGGTCCAGAGGAAGAAATGCAAAGCTGGGAAAAATGTGAGCTTCTGCAGTGAACCAGGACGTTGCTTGGGGTCCGTCCTCAGCCACAACCCTTACCTCATCTCTCTCTTTTTTTTGGCTGGGCCCCAAGGCTTGTGGGATCTTAGTTCCCCTACCAGGGATTTAACCCGCACCCTCAACAGTGAGAACATGGAAGTCCTAACCACTGGAAAGCCAGGGAATTCCACCCCCCTACCCCATCTCTCTCTTATCTCCTACCCCACCCCACCCCTGCAGTGGCCACTGCCTTCTGAAATGCAAATCTGCTAAAGACAAGTCTCTGCTTAAAAACTCCCGTCAACTTCCGGATCCTTCCTGAACTGGCCCCAGCCTGCTGTTTCAGGCCTGTGAGTTCCTGGCTCTCAACTCCTTCAATGAATTCCAACCAGGATCCCTCTTCCTTAGGTCTGGTGAGCCCCATGGTTGCACACACACACTGTTCCCTCTACTCAGCACACCTTTCCCACCTCATGTTCAGTGATCCCTTGCTTACCATTTAAGACCCAGCTGAGATGTCACAGCTTCTAGCTGTGACATTGTGGTTTATAAAAAAGTACATATTTGGTTTTCATCTCATTCCTAGTACAGAACTCCCCAAACCCTTGGAATTTCCATATCTGAGTTCATACTGATGTGGTCTTTTTATTTTGGCAGCCCTGTGCAGCATGAGGGATCTTGGTTCCCTGACCAGGGATCAAACTTGTAACCCCTGCATTAGGAGCATGGAGTCTTAACCACTGGACCACCAGGGAAGTCCCTGATGCGGTCACTGTTGGAGGATGGGGTCTGCCGGGGGAACAAATTGTGTGATTAGAGGGTTGGAACTTTTGGCCTCTACCTGCATCAGGGTAGGAGAGGGGCTAGAGACTGACTCCTGTCACAAATGGCCAATGATTTAATCAGTCAATCACACCCATGTAATGAAGCCTCCATAAAAACCCAGCCAGAGAGTTTGGAGAACTTCAGGGTTGGTGAACCAGCAGAGGTGTGTGCCTAGAGGCGGCATGGAAGCTGGGTGCCCCTCCCACATACCCTGCCCTCCACATCTCTTCCATTTGGATGTCCTTGACCTGTATCCTTTATAATAATCTGGTAGTCTAGTAGGTAGATGGTTTTCCTGAGTTCTGTGAGCTCTTTAAGCAAATTATCAAATCTGAGAAGGGAGGTTGTGGGAACCTCCGATGTAGAGCTGGTTGGTGAGGAGCACAGGTTAATAACCTGGACTTACAACTGGTGTCTGCAGTGCAGAGGCGCAGTCTTGTGGGCCTGAACCCTTAACCCGTGGGGTCTGACGATAACTCCAGGTAGACGGTGTCAGAACTGGATTGGATTGTAGGACTTCCAGCTGGTGTCCCACAATTGGCCGGTGTGGGAAAAACGACACATATGGTGTCAGAAGTGAAGCAATAGAATGTAGAGGAAAACAAGAGCTTTTCCCTCTTTTAGAAGCTTTGCCAGGGACTTCCTTGGTGGTCCAGTGGTTAAGAATTTGCCTTCCAATATAGGGGATGGGGGTTCGATTCCCGGCAGAGGAGCTAAGATCCCACATGCTGTGGGTCAACTAAGCCTGCACACCACGAGAGAAGCCCATGTGCCACAATGATGACCCAGCGCAACCAAAAAATAAAGTTTAAAAAATAAAATAGAAGCTTTGTCAGAATCCCCCGTTAACCTGTGCAGTTCTTGCTCATACTATGTCTTGTACAGCCCTTCACCCTCCCACATGCTACTCTCTACGGGACTCGTTTATTTCTGAGTCTGCCTCCTCCACCAGACTAGGCCCGCCCAGAGGTCAAGGCACTGCTGATCTCTAGCACTATGATGCCTGGCTCATTATATGTGTCAGTACATGTTTGATGGAAGAATCCATTCTTAGAATCCTTGTGACAACCACATAAGGTGATCGCTGTTCCCCTACTTTACAGGTGAAAAAACTGATCATTTACAGTGAGTTTAAAACAACAGGGGAAAAACAGGTTTAAAACAAGCAAGAAAAATAGAACAAAGTGAAGCTGGAGATGAGCACACAAACTAAGAATGGAAAGAAGTTACTGAGGTTGATATCCTGAGAAACTGAGGTTCCCAGAAGTCAGCAACTTGCCCCAGGTAACTTGGCAATGATTTTAATTTACCTCTAAACTCCCTGGCAGTAAGAGGTGGCAACACTGTCGTTACGGAAAAAGCAGAAAAACCATTCTTGACTCAGAGATGAAGGTGAAATCACTTCTACAGGGCCTCATGGAAAGGACACGGCCATGTGGTAGTTGGTGGCTCCAGGGCAAAAGCTTCATGGGGCAGTTGCTGGCAGATCATGCCCACCAATCCATCACAACCAGTTCCTCAGGGGCCAGCACACCCAGGCAGGGACGAGGGGTGAGAGATGGGACTCCCCAGTGGTGTGGCTAATGACTGGGACAATCTCTCAGGGACATCTTTGATTCTTAGCTAGGCTTTTGACTCTGTAGGTGGTTGGGAGGTCAAGATCACTCACTTGTGGGTGGGCCAAGACAGCTGGATGTGGTTTTGCACAAGTGGAAACAAACGCTCAGCCAGCAGCTGGGCTGGGACAAGTGATACCCTTTCAGGTAAGGGGGCAAGCTGGAGAAAGATGAGGTCCCTGCTCCTGGGAGCCCAGGGAGGATAAGGCCACAGGGATCTGAAGGGATCTGTAGACCATGGTTAGGGGCTGCTTTGGCCTGCACATACAGCTCGACAGGACCTCATGTTCTCCATTGAGACATCTGGCCTGGAGCATTCTAGAGCAGGTGATTCCAAGCAGGCCCCTTGGCCTTCCAATTCTCAGTTCAGTCCCTGTAGCACACAGCCTGCTTGGGGCAATGCAACCGCTGGAGCAAGAAATGGGATGGCAGACGGGGGTCCAGAGCCCTGCCTCTGGAGTCAGTGAAAGTTTTGTGACCCCATGGACTATACAGTCCATGGAATTCTCCAGGCCAGAATCCTGGAGTGGGTAGCCTTTCCCTTCTCCGGAGGACTTTCCCAACCCAGGGATCGAACCCAGGTCTCCCGGATTGTAGGTAGATTCTTTACCAGCTGAACCACAAGGGAAGCCCTGGCTTAAATCCCTGTTCTGCTGTGTGTCCTACTTCAAATCACTTTACTTCTCTGTGCCTCAGTTTTCTCCTCTATAAAATGACACACAGGAAGGACCCAATAAATGTTTGCTGTTGTTATTACTGTGAATCCTAGCTTAGGTAATGGTAGAGGTGATGCATTGGGTGGGGTGAGAGGAGTGAGTCTAACTTGTTTGCTGAATAGGACTCTGGTCTGATGACAGCTAAGTCAGGTCCTATATTCTGGCTTTGAGAAGCTGGGGGCTGTAAAGGGACCCTTGGGCAATGGCGGCTGCAACTTTCTAGTCCCTGCCAGTGCTGGGCAGTGCTGAGATGAGCCTTGCCCCCACCCCCCGACCCAGGACCCCTGCTTTCTGCTGACCCCCTAGCTTCCCAAGTAGCTTATAGATGAGAAACCCCTTCTTCAAGTGAAAGCTTCTGGGGAAGCTCACTATGAGCATGAGTGTCAACATTTTCCTGGGTTCAGATCCTTAGCTGGGGGATTTAGGTAGATTACTTTATGTCTCAGAGCCTCAGTTTTCTCATTTCTCAGATGGGTATAATAACCCCTCATGGGGTTGTTGCTTGGACGGAATACCTGATACACAGTAAGTGCTGTTGCCATTATGGAAAACAGAAGAGCCCAGAACTGCTCCAGATGCAGTGAGGGGGCCCTGGATACTGGCCCGTTCAGCTTTCTTATCCTCTTTTCCACCTCCAAGCTCCCCAGAAAGGACTCTGAGAAGCACAGCGCGGTAGCCACTTTTCTAACTCTATCCCACACGCAATTTCCTTCCCTTCTCTGTGCCCAGCTTCCTTTGGGTCCCAAATGGGGGGCACTGTTCCTTGTCTTCCTTCCCTCCCTAGAGCTTGCTGAGGGCACAGCAGCTGATGCAGGCCCAGGCAAGAGCCTGCTTGCAGGCCAGCCCTACACAATGGGACCACTCTGGGCCCCCTGAGGCCTAGGCAGGGTCCCCCTCAGTTGTGGGCTTATAGGTCACACCTGGGTTCTAGCAATGGCCATAGTACCCACAGGAGTACAACAGTTGGCTGGGGGCAGACAAGGCCACTCACCATTGAGCATTGGGGGTGTGGAAGGAGATCCTAGCGGGGATGAGTCATCTGAATCCAGGTACCACGTGGCTTCATCCATGCGGGACCTTCTCCTGGTGAGGGGATGAGAAGGGGAGTCGTGCTTCGTGAATCTCGGGATTGTTGGGAGGCAGGAGCCGCTGGGTGGGTGGCAGTCAGGCACTCACCTCCCGTTCTGGGCTTCTCCAGGCTTGGGGGAGCTGGGACCCCAGGCCCAGCATGCTCGGCGCTCTCCATTGCTTGAGTCCTCTAGACGTCTCGGGGACTGTCGGCCCCACGCCTGGCCTGGTTCTGCAGGCTCCACTGTGGTGGGTGGGGTGGGGTGGGGGGGGGGGAACCGAAGAAGTCTGAGTCAAGATCAAGGACCCTGACCCTTGTCCTCCCATCATAAGAACTGGGCTCCAGGGGCAAATTTTGAAGGATGGAGAGCGGGAAGTCAGGCTGGGCCCCATCCCATTCCCATGGTAAGCTTTGGGTTTACAGAGAAATCGCACAGAACTGGGATGGGGTAGGTGAGTGTGGGTCCTGGGACTGGCAGTGGGACATCTCTTCTAGTCCTTCAGCTGGCATTTGCCGCTTAGGAGTTAGCACAGACACTGCAGCAGACTGTGTGGGTCTGAATTCTGACCCTGCCACTTATCAGCTATGCAGTATTAGGCAGTTACTTCTTTCATTTTTCTTATCAGTAAAACCTAGGTAATAGTAAAGATATCTATCTCACAGGGTCATTGTGAGGAATTAATATTAGCAACTGTTAGTCGCTCAGTCGTGTCTGACTCTTTGTGACCCCATGGTAGCCTATCAGGCTTCTCTGTCCATGGAATTCTTCAGGTGAGAATACTGGAGTGGGTTGCCATTCCCTTCTCCAGGATATCTTCCCAATTCAGGGATCGAACCTGGGTCTCCTGCATTGTAGGCAGATTCTTTTTATGCTCTGAGCCACCAGGGACACCCTAATATTAGCAAAGCACTTAGGAAAGTGAAACAGTACATAGCGCCATACAATTGTTAGGGCAAAAAGTTGTAAAATGGCTGCTGCTTGGGGAACTTAGAGATACCAGTTTAGATGAATGGGGAGGGAACCTGGGAGCAGGGAAGAAGAGGGGGAGACAGTGCGAGGGATCCACTTCCAAGGATAAGGTTTGACAAAAGGGTAAGATCTGGGTAGAAGGACGTGGGCAAGAGAGGTTGCTTACATTGGATGGCCCGGAACCGGGGAAAGGTGGGAGAGTCCCCAGCCCCGACCTCGAAGACGTTCCTCCTCCTGTCCAGGCCAGGCGAGGCCTGCACGGTGATGCGGTGTTTGAAGTCTAGGGTTGGGGGGAGGGAAGCAGGGTGCACGTTTGTGGTGAAGGAGAGACAGGATCCCAACCCGCAGGGCCCCTTGGCAGCACCGAGGCCACGCAGGCAGTGCTGGACCCCGGCCTAGCACGGAGGCTAGGTGACTGGGCCCGGCCTCAGTGGCTTCCTGAGCCCCTGGCTCTCGTTAAGGAAAGCCGACCTCCAACCCAGGGAAGCGCGGCGAAGTCGGAGAGGGCCCACCCCGCGCCCTCCGCCTTCCCAGAACTTTCAAGAGCCCCGCCCCTTCCCGGCCGCAGCCACTCCCAGGCCGACATGCAAATATTCCCGCCAGAACCCGCCCACAGACGAAAACACACTCCCGGTCCCACCCCTTCCAGCCTCCGCTCACAGGCCCACCCACCGACGCCCTAGGCCAATCCCAGCGCGGCCTGCCACCGCCCGGCCCCGCCCCTCCGCACGCGAAGCCAATGGCGGGCGGCGCGCTGGGCCCCGCCCCTTACCGAGTGGCATGCTGATACGCTCCCCGCCGTCGCGCGCGCGGAGTTTGCTGCGCTTGAAGGTTCCGCGGCGGCGGCGGACGTGCGGCCGCTCGCGGTCGACTTGCTGCAGTAATAGCGTCAACTCGCGCTCAAACACCTCCAGCTCCCACTGAGCCAGCAGGTGCTCGCGCCGCCGCAGCTGCTCTGCCTGTGATCGCTGCTCACGCGCCGCGCGGGTCAGCTCCTCCTCGCGGCTCAGTAGTTCCTGTGCCCAGGACAGCGAAGGCGGTGGCGTCAGGCGGGTACGGTCCCAGGCTCTCATCCCCACCCTCCGAGAGACGTCCCTTCCCGGCGTCTCCTTCCAACCCTGGGATCGCGACTCCTCCCACCTTTTCTTTGGCCCGCAGCTCGTCGAAGAGGCCTTGGATCTCGCGCTTCCAGCCTTCCTGCATGGAATGGAAGGAGTCCCGCGGCATTTCCCGTAGCACCTGCGCCTCCAGCGCCTCCAACTGCTGAAGGATGGAGGCGAAGTCGGGCCTGCGGTGGGGGTCCTGCGCCCAGCAGTCTAGGAAAACGGAGTGGGGGCGGGGGGGGGACAGGGGAAGGGGTCTGTGAATGGATATGTCCTGTTGGGCCAAGGAGCTCCACCCTTCACCCTACTGCCCCATCCCCTTACCGGCCATGAGCTGAGCGAAGGGCTCCGGGCAGGTGGATGGAATGGGCAGTGTGAGCTTGTTCACGGCCACACCATAGGCTACAGCAAGGCAGTCGATGCCACGATAGGGTACCTCCCCGGTCAGCAGTTCCCACAGCAGCACACCAAAGCTGTGGGTGAGACAAAGGGTCTGTGTTCCCTCCTCGACTCATTCATTGCCATTTCACCCCAAAGCAACCAAGAGCTAAGTGGTCTGTGTCCCTCCCCTGGCCTCTGCTTATCCATGCAGCCCTAGATTTTGGCTGCCACCTCTCCCACCCCCGCGGCCCCAGATCTGTCCAGACCCCACCCAGCCACACCTCCAGACATCGCTGCCCTTGGAGAAGGTGGAGGCCTTGATAACCTCAGGAGCCATCCAGGCATAGGTGCCCGCAGCACTCATTTGCGTGGTTTTGTGCCACTCACGGGCCAGGCCGAAGTCAGTGATCTTCAGGGTCTTGTGCTCCATGTCGTCACCTTCAATGGGCTGCAGCAGCAGAACTGGGGAAGAGAGGCTGGACTGTGGTTCCAGGCTCAGGTGGTGGGGACAAGGGAGGAGCTGGGAGCAAACTGTCATCTGACAGACATCCTGGCTAGGTACTGGGGGCACTGAGGTGACTTGGTCTCAACCTTGCCCTGGAGTTGGGGTAGAATGAGACAATAAACACAAGGCTTGGACATATTTACCAAGGGACTCCTAGAGGTTAGGCATTTATACTCAGTGTTAGCACACACACACACAAAAATATGTGAGGTAAACATCATGGGATTCCCTGGTGGCTCAGTGGTAAAGAATTCACCTGCCAGTGCAGGAGACACAGGTTCGATCCCTGGTTTGGGAAGATCCCCTGGAGAAGGAAATGGCAACCCACTCCAGTATCCTTGCCCGGAAAATCCCATGGACAGAGGAGCCTGGTGGGCTCCAGTCCTTGGTGTTGCAGAGGGTCAGACATGATTTAGCGACTAACAGTTCACTTCAGTAATTAGGACTCTGCACTTCCACTGCAGGGGACACAGGTTTGATCCCTGGCCAGGGAACTATGATCCCACATACCTTTGGCTCAGCCAATAAATAAATAAGTAAATTGTAAGATTTGAGAAGATTTCCCAGAGGAAGCGCCATTTAAGCTGAGATCAGAGTGAGGAGTTGGTCTCAGCTAGGCGATGGTGGGGGTTCAATCCCATGGACAAAGGAGCCTGGCGGGCTCTAATCCTTGGGGTTGCAGAGGGTTAGACACGACTTAGCGACTAAACAGCAACAAGAAAGACATCATCATCCTCATTTCGCAAAAGAGGAAACTGAGCAACAATTTGACTTAACCAAGGTCATAAGCAAACAAAGCAGGTATCACACACAACCTGGTACGTGTGGTTCCAAAGCCAGTGCTCTAACTTTCCCCTAACCCTGCACAGAACAGAAATGGGCAATATGGCAGCCTCTCAGCAGTCGTGACTTTGATTTCAAAAGAAACCTGTGTGTTGCCATTTTGTCGAGGCAAGAGTGTGATTTAGAACCTCCCTGGGGTTGGGGAGCAGGAGGGAACTGCCTGGTAAGAAAGGAAGCCCAGCGGGCACTATAGACGCCTGGCGCCCATGTCCCGCTGTGGCTAGCACAGCCATTTCCAGAAGAAAGACTCCAAAAGATATCCACTGATGCAGCTAGATGTGATGAGACACGAAGGGGTCTAAGGGGGGTTGTTGACTAGAAAGGAGTTTGGGACAAATGTAGGAGTAGATGGACACGGCAAGGGTTCATGGCTTTGTCCCTCCTGGGGCCACCATACCCTGTACACACAGGAAAGCCAGCAACTGGCAAATGTGTCACCAGGACAAGCATGGCTCTAAGGAGAGAGGTTTTAAGGAAAAAAAGGAAGGCAAAGTCAGAGAATCTTCGAGGGTCTGAAGAGGACTCTCTACTTTTCTGGTTATGGTCAACTGTATTGTACAGAAGGGACATCCAAGGCAACGACATTTCTGAACACATATCCTTTCAGGGCACTGCTGCTGCTGCTGCTGCTGCTACTGCTGCTAAGTCACTTCAGTCGTGTCTGACTCTGTGCGACCCCATAGACAGCAGCCCACCAGGCTCCTCCATCCCTGGGATTCTCCAGGCAAGAACACTGGAGTGGGTTGCCATTTCGGGGCACACCTCTCAGCAATCCTGCCCAGGGTGACAGGACCACAGAGGGGGCAGCACAGGGTATTGGTGTTGGGGCAGAGGAGACAGGCACCTTATACAGGTGAGTCAGGGAAGACTTCTCAGAGGAGGTGGCACAACCAGGGTATTCACTTTTCTAGGCCTAAAGCCACAACTCCTGACCCTGTTGCTGGCCAAGCTCCCTGGGCCTCATGGGGGCATCTGGCACTGTTGCTTAGCCCCTCCCTGCTGTCCTTGGCTCCCAGGGCCTCTGGCTGCTTATGCTGTTTCCTTCAGGCCTCCCCACCCTTAGCCTTTTCAATGCTGGTGTTTCTCAGAGGCTGGCCTCCCCTTGACCTTGGCCTACTGCCTCCAGGCTGTCCTGGCCTCTCCCAGGTGACAGCTGCCCCCTCCTCATTGGCATCTCCCGTATGTGGAGCCCTCATTCAGAAGTGGATCCAGCTGCACTGCTGTCACCCTACCTGGTCTACATGCCCTCAACAACCACCTATGTCCTCCCACCGTGCCCAGCAAATCTTCCTGACCTGTCTCCAAATTCAGAGAACTTTCAGTCCTACAACCTACCCTCTCCTCTGAGCCAAACTGGGGCTGACTCCTGAACAGTTAAAGCTGAGGATGACAACAAAAGCCAGAGGGTCCATCATGAGTATTAAACAAGATCACCCTTTTTAAAGCTTTCACACAAGGACGTGATGGTTGTTCCAAAGATTCTGCTGTGAATCTCAAGTTGACTCTCCTCTCCATCTGCTACCACATCTTATTCCCAGCTTAACAACAGCCTCTGACACGGCTGCTGGAGTCTCAGAACCGGACCATTTAGTAAGCCCTGTGAATATCCATTCCAAAGAAGAACCGCAGCAGGCTGGGGCGGGTGGCTGGAGAGGGACCAGGCAAAGGGGTCCATGGGCTGGGGTTGGGGAGGGACTCCCACCTCCTCTGGTGCCAGGACCCACCCATCCTCTTGAAGACCAACCTCCTGCTATTTCTCGGTCAAGTCTCTAGCCACCTGTGGTACCTCATGGACTGGTGAAGCACCTTCTGCACCAGTATCTCAAGCTGGGAGGCCGGCCTCCCTTTTTCAATCAGGTCATCTGAAGCCCAGACAGGGCTGACAACCCACTCAGAGTCTCAGGACTCCTTTGTACTGGTGACTTTTCTGCCACCCCCGTCCCCAGCTTGACTTGACACCTGTGAAGCCTTAGCCTCCCCTCTGTGTCCCCTGCTTTTCTCCAATGGCCTTGAATTTGTTCCAACGCAAGCTGCTCTTCTAGTGTCTGATGTAGACCTCGGGGATGGGGTGATCAGGGGTCACTCAGAGAAGGGGCTATAGATCCCCCTCCCAGCACCCCCTTAGGGCTCCCTGGCTCTGAAAAGGGACCTGGCCCCCAGCCCCCTCCCTAGACTGCCTTTGGGGAGCCCGGGAGTGGCCTCGGCAGCTCACACCTCTTCCGCTTCCCTCCCATGGTCCCTACTTCTCCTTTCTGGGAGGCCTGGCCCAGGTCTCCAATGGTGGGGGGGGGGTCCTTTGGGGGAGAATTGGGGGAGGTCAGGCCCAGGCCGGGCTGGCTGGTCAGTCCTGTGACTCGTGGGCCTGGAGAATTCCCCCTCCTCTCCCCGCCAGGCTTCCTCACAAGGCCCCCATTGTCCAGGAAAATCATGCCATTGTTTCCTGCCTGCGCCCCCCCAGCCCAGGGACTCCCCCCCCACAATGCCACAGACAGCACCCCAGGCCTAGAACTGGGGTCTGTGAGGTGGGAGGGAGTGGGAAGCGGGGGGAGGGTGGCTGGCAGACCTCCTGAGGCCCCTCCGGCTCTGGAAAGGACTCGGGTATCACTGGGCCCTGGTGTTCTGCTCCCCACAGAACAGCCTCGCGGCGCGTGAGGCTGGATCATGGTCAGCCCAGGCCAGGAGGCTCAAATTATCCATGCTCACCCCTCCATGGGCCACCCATGGCTCTCCAGTGGCCCTGCCGGCCCTTCCTCTTGCTCTTCGGTCTGTACCTTGGGCTCCAGCAGGCCCACCCACGTCCCTACTACCATGCTGGGTGCTGCCTACTTGACTTTGCTCTCATCGGGCCCTGCCAGGACATCCAACTGGGTGCCTCTCTGAACATGCCCTGCTCTGGGCAAGGAGTGAAGCTTGCCTGCTTCAGGAAGCCCTCTGAACCTGTCACTTGCTTGTCTCAGGCCCATGCTGGGCCATGCGTAGGACCTGAAATGGCTGGAGATAGAGTGCCTTAAGTCTTCTTAGCATTGCCACGCCCACTGCAAGTGCTGATTCCAGGCAAAGCCCTCCTGGAGATCCAGCCTTCAAATGTCCACACCCATGGCTGACGACCCACCGCATGCTGGGCATTGGGTGCCCAAAGATTAAGCTCTTTCATCCTCCCAATCACTCCCTTTTTACAGAGTGAAATTGATGCTCTGAGTTAAAATAACCAGCTAGAGAGTGCAGCCAGGGAAAGGAGTGGGGTTAGAATTCCATCCCTGACCCCAGCTTTGACCACCGCGGGGTGGGGAAGCAGGCAGGGGCTTTTCCCTTTGAGGTGTCTATACCCGCAGGGACAAGTGGGCGCTCCCTGAAGATGAGGGGTGCCAGGATCCAGCACGCCCTTCCTTGAGGTAGTGGCCATGGTTAGGCAGGTTGCTTACAGTCCTCCTGAGAGATTCCAATTTTTTAACTCAGCACCTGTGAGTTGGAGTAAAGGCCTCCTCCTGGGGCTGGGGCGCAAAGAACTCTTGGATGCCTGGGACTCTTGCTTTGGGGCTAGTGTGAGCCCAGGGGCACCCCTGGTCAACTGAGATGCTCCTAGGACAGTGGCTCCTGCCTCTAGTAGATCCCCAGGTAGGCTCAGCGGCAAGCTGGCAGTAAGTGTGCGCTCAGGCCATGCCACCCTCCAAGCACACTCCCCCAAACTCACTGTTGTTGGACTTGAGGTCTCGGTGGATGACGGGCACCAGGGCCTCGCAGTGCAGGTAGTGCATCCCACGGGCGATTTGCACGGCCCAGTTGACAAGCACATGGGGGGGCACACGCCGGCCAGCCAGGGCACGGCTGAGCGGCCCGCCGGCAGCGTACTCCATCACCAGGCACAGGTTCGGCTCCTCCAGGCACACGGCCTTGAGGGCAATGATGTTGGGGTGCGCCAGCATGGCGAAAAGCCGGGCCTCCTGTCGCACGCTCTCAGCTGTCACGCTGATGTCTTCGTCAGGGTCCTGGCGAGCAGCCTTCACTGCCACCAGCTCGCCTCGCCAGCTGCCCCGGTAGACCTTGCCGAAGCCACCGATGCCAATCACCTCCTCCAGCCGCAGCTCCTGGAAGCTGGCCATCTCGCAGGGGGGCGGACCGCCGCCCCGAGACACATAGTTGGATGGAAAGATGCCCACCTGGCCGCCCACCTGGCCCGCCCACCAGCCCTCATCGCCTGAGATAGCTGCATCCCGGGATAGCACCTCCACACGGTCGCCCTTCCGCAGGGCCAGCTCGTCCTGCCCGCTGGGCTCGTAGTCAAACAGGGCTGTCCACACAGGGTTAGCATAAGCTGCCGCCTTCGGGGACCCCTCTGGCCAACCTCCGCCGCCGCCCCCGCTGCCCCCACTGCCACCGCTGTTCCATGACCCCAGTGGGCTCTTGAGGAAGAGGTTCTTCAAGGGCTCCATGGCTGGGAGCTGGCGTTGGTGGGTGTGGGGGACCTTCCCTGGGTGCCCCTGGTCCCCACCCCTGCTGACCCTCGAGGCCCTAGTCCCGGAACCTGGGCATCCGGGCCTTGGCCCTCAGCCCCAGACCCACGCCTCTCTGGGGATCCAGGAGTGTCGCCTCCTGGCCCCCTGCATCTCGGGCTTCCGGAGGAAGGCCACCCAGGGCAGTGTGGTCAGGCTTTGGGGGTGGGCCCCCGGGGCCTCCGGCGTCTCACCATGGCTGGCACAGAGGGGCCCCGACGTCCCTCAGTCTGGAGCAGTCCTGGGAGCCTGGCTCCAGCACCCCGCGAAGTGTAAGGTGCGGCCAGCAAGGGGCAGCGCCTGGACTCTGGTTGGGTCTCCTTGAGAAGGGGGTGGCTGGAGTGTCTCTTGTTGGGGCTAGCTGTCTCTTCCTGGCTGGGCTCTCTCGACCCGATGGCTCCAACCCCGTTCCCTTCTTCCTCCTCCCTTTGTACTTTGGCCCCGGGGGCGGGAGGCAGAGGTGGAGGGTGGAGTTTCACTTTTTTCCGCTGTTCTCCCTCCCGCAGGAAACAGCATCAGATGACGCAGGCGGGTAGCACCGCTCCCCTCCCAGGGGCTGCGGGGCGACTGGGCCGGGGAGTTCCCGGGTAGGCGGGCAATGAGAGGCCGACGGAGAGGAAGGGTAGCCCCCACCTCCCATGACAGCAGGTTCAGGGTCGAGTTGGTTTCTGCTAAGGACGGGTCATCTCTCCCCTCTACATCCGCATCAGGAAAACTCGGGCAAAGAACCCGGCTTGGGAAGGGGACAAACCCGAGTTTGGTCTTGGCTCCGAAGCTGCAGGGCTGTGTGATCCATCCTCTCTGCGCCTCATTCTCTTTGCATCTGAAATTGGGGCCAGAAACTCAGCTTTGCAGACCTAGTGGGATGGGCGTAGGGGGGGGGGCGGGTTAAGACAAGGAGGACGGAACTGGCTGCACCTCGAGCTCTTGAAACGAGTTGTCCAAGGTCCTCCTTTCCCTCACCTGGGAAACCACTTATTCATGCCTCTTCCCCATGAAGGGGCGGAAACCTGAGACTGGTCCTGAAACGTACGCAGAATAGCCAAACCGCGCTCGCAACCGCAGGATTGACCCCTTGATTGCCTTGAGCCTGTCACTTTAAGAAAAACGACGCTATCCTATTTCGACTATTTCTGCCTTTCTGGAGGATCGCTCTCCACAATCTTAAGTGTGAGCTCTGACCCGGAAATAGAGCCAGCTCATGACGTTTGAGGTCCTACACTGAATAGGTTGGACCTAGAGGGGGGTGTGCTCCCGTAGCGCCGAACTGTAGCTTTAGCTCAGGCAGGTCCACGCCTCCATTCTTTTCCCCGCCTCTTGTTAACACTGGGAGAATTTTGCGCCAATTAATTCCGCCGTTACTCGATGGCCCCTCAGCTATCCCTTGGGTTCCTCCCAGTGGTCGTCCCTAGGCTGGCAACTTTCAGGTGTGCGCATGCGCCCAAGGGCTTTTGCCTTTCGGCCTGTCCCTTCCCTTAGACCAGGACTCGGCGCAAGCCCGAAGAGTTCCCCCGCTTCTTATCGCTCCACCACCTCCCTGCGCTTGCGCATTCAAGCCGCCAGGTTTTCCTTTTCCGGGTCCCAACTTGGCTCGTTGGGCGCATGCGCCACTGCAGGTTGGCGGCTCGCGGCTCCTTCTTCCGGCCTCCCCCTTGGGCCGGCTCCCGCAGAAGCGGGGCTAGCGCGGAGCCCAAAGCGAGTGACCTGTGACCCCGGAAGTGGACCTCAGGGTCCCGGGGCTTTCCCCGGGCCGGAACCAAAGGAGCCGTCGCTGCACCCCCGGAGCACCCACCCCACGCCCACCTCTGGATGCCGCCGACTGGTGCCCGGCCCGTGCCCCGCGCCAGCCTGCCGGCCCGGCCCTCGGGAGCAGTTCTGGGGGGGGGGTGGGGGCCAGGACCCCGCCTCTGATGCGGCTCCACTCCCGCGCCTGGGTCTCACACCGCTGACTGCCCGGCCGGCCCCGCCCCCTGCTCGACCCTCGCCTCTCCGACCTCTCTCCCCGGTTGGGGGAGAGACCATGGCGTGAGCGCGAGGCCGGGCCCCGGGGCCCTCGGGCGCCAGGCGGGGCATGGGCCGGGGGCCGCCCCCATGAGGGTCCCGGGAGGAGGGCGCGCGCAGCAGCGGCGGGGCCATGGGGTCGCAGGTATTGCAGATCCTGCGCCAGGGGGTGTGGGCCTCGCTCACCGGCGGTTGGTTCTTCGACCCGCACCAGAGCACCTTCTCCAACTGCTTCCACCTCTATGTCTGGATCTTCCTGCTCACCTTCCCTTTCTTGCTGTACATGGTGAGACTCTGCCGCCACCTGTAACTCCCGCCGGGGAAAGGGAGGGCAGATGTCACCGAGGGGTGCGAACTGACAGGGACTCCGGGCTGTGGGAAGGGGACTCACTGCAGAGTTCAGAGTGTGTGGAGGAGAGGCCAGAATTTTCTGGCCAGGGTGACCTTGAGCCCCTCACTTAATCTCTGTCCAGTTAGTAGAGAAAAGACAGGGTTTTCATACTGGTTGTATGCAGGGGCGAGGAAGTCTTGTTGTGAACTTGTGAATTCTAGCCTTGATGGCGGTGGTAGGTCCACCCCTTGTGGGAGCAGGGCTCTGTGAAGAAGGACCTGACTTGCTGCCACCTCCAGGTCCTGCCCCCCAGCTTGATGGTGGCTGGTGTGTACTGCCTTGTGGTGGCTGTCATCTTCGCTACCATCAAGACTGTGAACTATCGGCTGCATGCTATGTTCGACCAGGGCGAGATTGTGGAGAAGCGCAACTCTACCATGGGGGAACCAGAGGAAGAGCCTGCCCAGGGGGACGGCAATCTGCCCAGGTGGGCGAGGCAGGGCCTGTGCTGGAAATGGAGGGTTCTTGGTGCTTGGGCCTTGGCATTGGAGGATGGAGAGGGGGCTTAGGGAACATTGCCTCCAAGAGTGGTTGAATATTCCTTGATTGGCTCTGGATTTGTCAGGGGAGTCGACGCGGAGGGAGGAGTGATGGGGATGGTGGGAGAGGTGCTGTGTGAAGAGGGGAGGTTAGCTTGAAGCTGATGTTCCTGTGCACTGCTAGAGACCCTGGAGTGGAGATGACCGTATTTCGAAAAGTGAGTTCCACACCCCCTGTACGCTGTAGCTCTCAGCATTCCGTGTTTGGCTTCAACCAGGTCTCGGTGAGTGGTCCTGGCCCTCAGCCTCCCCTACTCCTCTCCTGGGAGCCTGTCCCCCGTGTGGGTATGTCCTGCAGCTACTTTTTTGCCCTGCTGGCTCCTTCAAACTTTTCTCTTACCTGCTCAGGAATTGCTGCCCCGGATAGAGGACTCTGGGCCCCTCAGAGGTAGGTGGCTGCTGTTGAGAACTGAGGTGGCGGTGCAGAACGGGGGCCGGCACACTGATGCCTTGAGGTACTGCTAACGCGTCTGCGGCTGTGCTTGTAGACATCAAGGAGCTGGTGCGGGAGCAGGGCAGCAACAACGTGATTGTGACCTCGGCCGATCGAGAGATGCTGAAGCTAAGCTCACAGGAGAAGCTGAGTGAGTGGGCATGATTGGCAAGGGCTTGGGGAGAAGACTAGCTGCCATATCTTTGAGTCACCCTAACCTTTGCTTCCCGGGGCTCTCTTAGTCCGCTGAGATGGGACCTCAGTGTCCTGCCCCACTGAGCTCTCAGAACTCGGGGCCATAGGACCCTCTTAGCGATTAGTTTCTGCTATAGAATGCCTTTCTCTAGTCGTATGTCTTCTTCTCTTTTGACAGTTGGAGACCTTCCCCAGACGCCTCCAGGGGCCGCACCGGACCCATCTCTCCCCAGCACGGACTCCTCAGAACGTTCTCCTCTGGCTGGAGACGGAGCCCCGTGGAGTGGCGGCAGCGTGGCTGACACTCCCATGAGCCCCCTCCTGAAGGGCAGCCTCAGCCAGGAGCTTAGCAAGAGCTTCCTGACCTTGACCCGGCCTGAGCGGGCCCTGGTGAGGACCAGCAGTCGACGGGAACAGCGCCGGGGAGCGGGCGGCTACCAACCCCTGGACCGGCGGGGCTCGGGGGACCCCACACCCCAGAAAGCTGGCTCCTCAGATTCCTGCTTCAGTGGCACTGACAGGGAGACGTTGAGCAGCTTCAAGAGTGAGAAGACCAATTCGACCCACCTGGACAGCCCTCCTGGTGGGCAAGCCCCCGAGGGCAGTGACACAGACCCGCCCTCAGAGGCAGAGCTGCCTGCCTCCCCGGATGCCGGAGTCCCCTCGGATGACACGCTGCGCTCCTTCGACACTGTCATAGGAGCAGGGACGCCGCCGGGCCCGGCTGAGCCTCTCCTGGTTGTGCGGCCCAAGGACTTGGCGCTGCTACGGCCCAGCAAACGGCGGCCGCCTGTGCGGAGACACTCCCCCGCCGCCGCCGGGGGCCCCTCGACGGCCGCTGCTGGAAAGCCGGGGCTTCTTCGAGGATGATGACACCAGCGAGGGCAGTGAACTGAGCCCGGCCTCCAGCCTCCGGTCCCAGCGCCGCTACAGCACTGACAGCTCCTCCTCCACTTCGTGCTATTCCCCTGAGAGTTCTCGGGGGGCCGCCGGGGGACCCCGAAAACGACGGGCCCCCCACGGGGCTGAGGAGGGGATCGCTGTGCCCCCTAAGCGGCCCTATGGGACCCAGCGGACGCCTAGTACTGCCAGCGCCAAAACGCACGCCCGTGTGCTGAGCATGGACGGGGCAGGGGGGGATGTCCTGCGGGGTCCCCTGGCTGGCTCCAAGGCTGAGCTGGAGGCCCAGGCGGGGGTGGAGCTGGCTGCCGGTGAGCCTGCTGTGCTGCCCGCCGAGGCCCGCAGGGGACCTGCTGCCAACCAGCCTGGCTGGCGTGGGGAGCTGCAGGAGGAAGGTGCGGTGGGGGGAGGTGAGTGCTGGCTGGCGAGGGCGGGCTGGGGAGGGGCGGGTGTTGGGGCAAGGGGCAGCTGGAGGGGGGCCTGCTCAGCCTCTGGCAGCAGGTGGACGTGGAGACGGCTGTCTAGCGACGTTGTCTGCTGGGTGCCTCAGATAAGCAGGGCTGAGCAGAGAGAAGGCCGAGGCAGAGACCTCAGGCACCAGGCACCAGGCACCAGGCTCCAGTGCTAAAGTTAGCATTTGAGCCTCTTCTCTTCGAGGTCTGTCTGTAGCCACGCTTATCCTCCTGGGCTACCAGCGGAGCGGAGCAGGTCGTGGTCTTATTCCCAGAGGTGGAAACTGTGGCCTGAGTGGTTAGGTGACCTGGCGGGGTCACAAAGGCAGGATGTGGTTGGACTAGGCCTGACCTTTGGCTCCACACAGGAGCACCTGCGTCTCCCCGCCGCCCGCCCCTGGGCTGCCTACTCCTTTGTCACTTACACTCCGGGGGGCCTTTCTCTGGGCAGCTGCCGAGGAGACTGGCAAGCGGGACCGCTCGAGCAGCGTGAGGCGGGCACAGGCCATCCGGAGGCGGCACAATGCCGGCAGCAACCCCACCCCCCCGGCCTCGGTCATGGGCTCGCCACCCAGGTGAGCACCAGCTGGCTGCCTGGGTTGGGGGGGTGGGGGCCCGCTGGCTCCGAGTGCTGCTGACAGCCCATGGCCTGCCCCCTCCCCAGCAGCCTGCAGGAGGCTCAGCGGGGCCGTGCAGCCTCCCACTCCCGGGCTCTGACGCTGCCCTCGGCCCTGCACTTCGCTTCCTCGCTGCTGCTCACCCGGGCTGGCGCCAACGTGCATGAGGCCTGCACCTTTGATGACACCTCCGAGGGTGCCGTGCACTACTTCTACGACGAGAGCGGTGAGCCCCTCCCTGCGTCCAGTGGCCGAGCCTTTGTCCCGGCCTCTTCCCCCCCTCCCTGCTGAGGGCCATCGTCCCTGGAGTTGCACCCTTGGTGCCCCAGGGCTGGGCTGCCATCTGGAGAACCCAGCATAGGGTTTTCCTCAGGTGGGTTGGGCCTCGGTGCTCCTGTCCCTGACAGGCTGCCTGGTATCCCACACCTGTCTGTGCCCCAGGTGTGCGGCGTTCCTACACCTTTGGCCTGGCTGGAGGCGGCTATGAGAACCCCGTGGGGCAGCAGGGGGAGCAGGCAGCCAACGGAGCCTGGTGAGTCTCCAAGCTCAGGCTCTCCCAGCCAAGTGGCTGGTGGGCTGTCATTTCTGGGGAGTTTTCTCCCTTCCTTCTTTGGGCAGGAGAGGAGGGTGGGCGGCAGCGAGGGGCATGTAGGGGAGAGGGCCAAGCCTGCAGGGATCGTTTGGGTCCCTGGCTCCACGGCACTTCCAAGCACGAGGCTCCAGGGCCGCCTTGGAGGCCCAGGGTCTGGGAGGGAGGCCCTTGTGACATGTCTCCTCTTGACACCCCTGTGCATCTTCTGGGTATTAGAGCAGTTCCCTCGGGCCCCTAGTTGTGGCCTGGCCTTGGCCTCAACCCTGTTTCATTCCTGGGCTCACCCACAGCCCCGACCCTCACCTCTGCTGTTCCCACAGGGACCGCCACTCGCATTCCTCCAGCTTCCACTCAGCTGACGTCCCAGAGGCCACTGGCGGCCTGAACCTGCTGCAGCCGCGGCCCGTGGTCCTGCAGGGCATGCAGGTGCGCCGAGTGCCCCTGGAGATCCCGGAGGTGAGAAGCCAGCATTGGGGAAGGACCTGAAGGAGGGGGTGGGGGATGGGCCACAAGGTGCTTCCGCAGGCCCCAGGAGGGCCAAGTTGCCCTGAGTGAGGTCTCCAGGGGCCCTAAGGTGGCTGTCCTGACCTTTGATGGCCAGCACAGGGTGCCCAGAATATGAATGACTTAAGTTGCTTAGTTATTTACTCAGTAAACGTGTCTGGAGTAGCTTCTTTACCCTGGAGGGGCCCGCAGTTAGTGGGGACAGTGCAGTGGCACCCGCAGAGGGGACAGTTGAGATCACCTGACAGTGGCGGTGGGTCGCTTGAGGCATGCTGGTCGAGCTTGTCTGTTTCAGCAGAGTTAGTAAGAGCACCTTCTTTTGTTTCTGAAAGTGTCTTGGTGTGGACGACAACTTATGTAATTGGTCAGGAAATGACAGAAATGTTAGGATTGTGTAAGGCACAGATTCAGAGCTTACAGAACAATCGTGAGAGTAGTGCCCTCGCAGGCAGGGCCACAGAGAGACCAAGGGCAGCGCCCGGAAGCCACACGTGCCCCTTCCTGATGTGGTTGTTCTCCTTCCCCGTCCCGTGGGAGAGCAGTGCAGTCCTCACACAGGCACGGTCTCCTCCGGAGGCAGGGGCTGTGCTGTGGTGGCTCTCCTTGTGTCTCCGGAGCCTGGCACAGGACAGGCTCATGGATATGTCCTGTAAACACTTGTTGACTTAAACACCCAAGAAGCCCAGAGAGGTTAAGTAGTCAGCCCAGGCCTCACAGCACTGGCATTGACACCCAGGCCTGCCCTCAGGGCCAGCCCTCTGTGTGCTCCAGGGTAGCGTGGTCAGAGTGACTGATGGCCACGTCTGGGCAAAGGGTGGCATTTGTGCTGGCTTCCAAAGGGTAAGGTGGATTTCACCAACCCCAGGAAGAGGCCAGAGATGCCTCCTGAGTGGGGAAGACAGACACAGGAGCTAGTAACCCTGGCCCTTGGCAGCCCCCACAGCCGTTGAGCCATATCCTGGGAAGCTGGAGAAAGGAGCAGGCCCTAAGGTGGAGGGTCAGGGCAGGCTGTGGGGCCGCTAGATGGTAGGGACTTTCTGTGTAGACCAGCCAGTGTGTGCCAGGGGGTGGCGTGGACGGCAGTGGGTCAGAGCTAATGGCCAGTGTGTGCCAGGGGGTGGTGTGGACCACGGTGGCAGGGGGGGTGGGGCTGATGTCCAGTGTGTGCCCGGGGGTGGCGTGGACCGCGGTGGTGGGGGGGCGGGGCTGATGGCCGCGGCCATGGGGACCGCAGTTTGACCTACTGGACCAGGACTCCCTGCACGAATCCCAGGAGCAGACGCTGATGGAGGAGGCGCCGCCCCGGGCCCAGCACAGTTATAAGTACTGGCTTCTTCCTGGCCGCTGGACCTCTGTGCGCTACGAGCGGCTTGCCTTGCTGGCACTGCTGGACCGGTGAGTATTCAGCCCCTCAGCCTCCAGTCCTCTGTCGTTCCTGGCCCCAGGCCTTCCAGACTCTGGGAATGTGTGGAGGCCATCATGGCCACAGAGAGCCTAACTGCTGGGTTACTGAGGGTGCGTGGAGGGCTGGAATTTGCAGTGGGATTCCTTTAGGTTCTTCAGGGGCAAATGGTTGGCCTGGTGGGGGGTGCTCTGGTCATTCCGCTCTCAAAATTTTGCCGGAGGGAGACATTGCTCCAATGCAGTGTGTCTTTTTTTAATTTGCTTCTGTGTTAGATTCAATTAAATTGAATCCTATATAGCCTAAAAAGCCAGCAAATCATGTCTTAGCTCTCCTTTTTTTTCTGGGAGGAAACTGAGGCCCAGAAAGGCAGAGAGGTCAGGTGACGTTTCTTGTTTGGGTGGCTTCCTGCGCTCTGGATTTCTCCCGGCACAGTGAGCCATGCTTCAGGGGAGCGGGAGGCGGATCGGTCAGATCCCAGAGTGGGTGACCCCTGAGGTCTCCGGGTCTAAAGGGGACAGATCCTGGGGTTAGGTGCAGGGTAGCAGCGAGCTGGCTTCTTGGAGCAGGTGCAGCCTGGCCCTGCCCAAGGTTATGGCTCCAGATACTCAGGATGATGGCGTGAGTGCCAGCCTGGATGTGGGTCTTTGTGGCTGGGTCCTGTCCCCCACCCCCACCCCCTAATCCCTTGCCCCGCCAGTACGGGAGGAGGTAGGCGTGCTCTGACCCGGCGGTCTCTCCAGGACGCGCGGGCTGCTGGAGAACATCCTCGGTGTCGGCCTGAGCAGCCTCGTCGCCTTCCTGGGCTACCTGCTGCTGCTCAAGGGCTTCTTCACGGACATCTGGGTCTTCCAGTTCTGCCTGGTCATCGCCTCCTGCCAGTATTCCCTGCTGAAGGTCAGGCCTGGCTTCCTGGGTCTCCTCCCTCTCCTCCCACGACCCCTCTTGAGGGGGTCGAGCTAGAAAGCAGATAAGATGCTTCAGGTCCCCTGTAACCACCACCCTCCCCGCCCCATCCAACAAATGAAGGGACTGAGGCTCAGAATAGTTGAAGAGGGAGTCCTGTCCTGGTCCCTCATAATGCCCCGGAAGTGGAATCAAGCAGGTCCCAGGCCTCTGACCCTCCCGTGGGCGAGGCTCTCGTCACCAGTGTAGCTCCTGTCTCTTCCAGAGCGTGCAGCCAGATGCCGCCTCCCCCATGCATGTGAGTACAGCGGAGTGCATCTCCCCGCAAGGCCCGGGCCTGGGCGGGGCTGAAACCCTCACCATTCCCCATTGCCTCCAGACCCCTGATCCTTCTGCCCCCACCCTGCCAAGCTCTCTTGGACCCAGGGCCGGGCCCGGGGCACATGAGCATGCGTTTGCCAGTAGGGCGTTCAGTGAGGGAGGCGCGGCTCCTCACAGGCCCCCTCCCCAGGGCCACAATTGGGTGATCGCGTACAGCCGGCCCGTCTACTTCTGCATCTGCTGTCTGCTCATCTGGCTGCTGGATGCCCTGGGCTCCGCGCAGCCCTTCCCGCCTGTCTCCCTCTACGGCCTCACACTGTTCTCCGCCTCCTTCTTCTTTTGTGCCCGTGACGTGGCCACTGGTAAGGCCGGGTAGGGTTGAGGTTGCCAGGGAGTAGAGGGGAGCGAGGCCCTAAGGGTGGGCCGGGGGGGCAGCCGGCAGACTGACCGGGCCTCTGCTTCCCCTCCTTGCCAGTGTTCACCTTGTGCTTCCCGTTCGTCTTCCTCCTGGGCCTCTTGCCCCAGGTGAACACCTGCCTCATGTACCTGCTGGAGCAGATAGACATGCATGGCTTTGGAGGCACAGGTATGGAGCCCAGGGCGGGGTTCGGGGGTGAGGAGGCCGTGCAGGGCTGTGGGTCCGTGAGGCTATGAGGGCTATGAGGCTGTACGACTATGGGTCTAGCGCTTCGCTGAGGCTTCTCCGAGTTTACATGGAAGATTCTAAGAGCCCTTCTCTTCTCCTCCCTCTTCCACCCCTCCTGTCTCCTCCCCTGGCAAGTGGTTTAAACCTGAGAATGCCAAAAGTCCTGCAGGTCTCTCTGGGCTGGGGGAGCAGAGAACAGTGGGCTGGGCCCCGAATCCCGGGGAGGTTAGCCCCTGGAAGTTGAGCGGCAGTGGGGGCAGTGCCGCGGGGGCTGGCAGGTGGGATCTGAGCTTTACTTGGCTGTCGCTTGCCTTGCAGCTGCCACCAGCCCCTTGACCGCTGTCTTCAGCCTCTCCCGCAGCCTGCTGGCTGCTGCCCTGCTCTACGGCTTCTGCCTCGGGGCCATCAAGGTAGGGATGACCTGTTGGGGGGCCGGGAGGCATCCAGAGCCGGGGGTTGTTGGGATGGGGCTGTAAATTACACTCCGCAGTGGCTTTACTCCGGGGTGGGGGGGGCACCCTCACCCTCTGACCAGCGCGGCTCTCCCCCTAGAGTCCTTGGCCAGAGCAGCACGTCCCTGTCCTCTTCTCCGTCTTCTGCGGCCTCCTGGTAGCATTGTCCTACCACCTGAGCCGGCAGAGCAGTGACCCCACCGTGCTCTGGTGGGTGCCTGTGTGGACCTGTCTGCGTGTGCACGTGTGTCTGTGTGTATATCTGTGTATGGCAAGGGTTGGGGGGGGTCTGCGCATGTGCCTGTCACCACCTGACCCCAGGGCCTGTGGGAGGAGGGGCATCCTCCCAGACCCAGGCCCCTGACTCTTCTCACGGCCCTACCCGCCAGGTCTCTGGTCCGGAGCAAGCTTTTCCCCGAGCTGGAGGAGCGGAGCTTGGAGACCGCCTGCACCGAGCCCCCAGACCCACTGCCAGAAAAGATGCGCCAGTCAGTGGTAAGCGCCTGGAGTCTCGGGGTCTAGTCTTGGGGGGAAGGGTGTGCTCAGCCACCGGTGGCGGCGGCACCCACGTGAGTGTTTCCTGACCCTGTAGCGCGAGGTCCTGCACTCCGACCTGGTGATGTGTGTGGTGATTGCCGTGCTCACCTTTGCCATCAGCGCCAGCACCGTCTTCATTGCCCTGAAGGTTCGTGGCGCACAGGCCAGCCCTCTCGCCCACTCAGGTCTTTGCCAGAGCCCGAATGCCCCGAGGGCTGGGCGGCCACGGCCTCACGTCCTTCTTGGGCCCTGGTTGACCTGCACCAGGCGGCCCTGTTGCTGAGCCTCCCCTTCTCCTTGCAGTCCGTGCTGGGTTTTGTGTTGTACGCGCTGGCGGGGGCCGTGGGCTTCTTCACACATTACCTGCTGCCACAGCTCCGCAAACAGCTGCCCTGGTTCTGCCTGTCGCAGCCCGTGCTGAAGCCCCTGGAGTACAGCCAGTACGAAGTCCGAGGTGAGTGCCTCCTGCCGGGCTGGGGCCCTCCACCCCTCTTGCCTTTCGTATAGGAGCTCGGACCTCTCAGCTCAGGGTGCCAGCAGGGGGCAGCCTGTGCCCACACTGCCCTGTCCATGCTGGCATGGGCCCTGCGGCCCCTTCACTGCCCTCTGTACCCTCTCCTGTGCCCTGCTCAGTCCCTGCCTAACTCTCGTCCTGCCCACTCTGCCCTTTTCCTGCCCGCTTTGTGAACTCTGAGGAGGTAGAAGTAGAACTCCAGAAGGTGTTGAGAAATACAGACTGGTTCTTAATGAACTAGACCAGCTCAGTGCACACTGAATTGTGCAACACAGACACCTTGGAGCTTGTATTTGAATACCTGGATTTGTGGTGCGAAGGTCTGCATGCTTGTTTTTCTTAGATAGTGAAGGATTTTGTTTACTGGGCCAGCATCTCCATGTGGCTACGGTCACCTTGAGCCAGTGACAGGGGCCTGGTCCGAAGGACCCTGTGAGTGAGGGTCACTGTAAACTTGGGCCTCACCCAACCTGTCCTGAGTCCTGTGGGCACCGGGGGTGTTGTCATCATCCTTTATTTCGCAGACAGCCGAATGGGCAGAGCATCTGCCCTGAGTCCCCAACACACCCTGCCTGGGCCTCATCACCCTCATTTGATTTGCCGAAGATCAACACACCCCAGCTGCTCAGAAATTCTAGGGGCCCAGAACTCCACACCCCCACATCCTGAGCTTTGCCCTCCTGCCAGCTTCCCTTGGAGAGCACGCCCGTCCTCCCCTGTGCCTGGAGGAGGGTGTGGAGGGCCCGGAGCTCAACAGCAGTCCCACCTTCCTGCCCGTGGTTGCAGGTGCTGCCCAGGTGATGTGGTTTGAGAAGCTGTACGCCGGCCTGCAGTGCGTGGAGAAGTACCTCATCTACCCAGCCGTGGTGCTCAACGCCCTCACGGTGGACGCTCACACGGTCGTCAGCCACCCAGACAAGTTCTGCCTCTAGTGAGGACCGCCAGCCCCTGGTCATCCCACCATCTACCTGCCCCAGTAACCCAGGGGGAAACTGAGTCCCCTTGGCCAGCAAGCTTAAGTAGGCTCCCAGCTCCTGACACCCTTTCCAGTGAAGCACCTGCCTCCACAGGAGCAGACATGTCCCTCCAGTACGCCTGAAGTTGGGGGGGTTAGTGACCTCTTCAGGGAGCAGAGACGAAGGTCGCTGGCCCAAAAGAGCCGGGCCCCGCCCAGCAGAGCCCAGGCCAGGGCCTGCAAGGCGTGGGCAGCCACCCCCACTGCCCGGCCCCTAAACCCTGCCTCTCGCCCACAGCTGCCGAGCGCTGCTTATGACCGTGGCTGGGCTGAAGCTGCTGCGCTCGGCTTTCTGCTGCCCGCCCCAGCAGTACCTGACCCTGGCCTTCACTGTTCTGCTCTTTCACTTCGACTACCCGCGCCTCTCCCAGGGCTTCCTGCTCGACTACTTCCTCATGTCCTTGCTCTGCAGCAAGGTGAGCTGGGGGCCACACCGCAGCCCTGGGGGCAGGCCTCTCCCGCCTCAGTGCGGGAGACCCTCGCCGGTCCGTGGAGGGGGCCCCTCTGGGGGCCTTGGCAGCAGCTCCTCGCAGGGCAGTGAGCAGGCTGAGGTTTAGAGAGAGTAAGTGATTTGCCTCAGCTTTCCTGGGGAGCTGGTGGTTAGCCGGGACGTGAACAAAGGCCTGGTCCCCGGCTCTGTATTGGAGGCCTGTGGTGGTGCCCACGGGGGACCCCGGCACAGACCTGAGCGTTCACCTCATTCCTGTGAGCATTCTGGTCTGGTTTCTGGCCTGGCCCAGGATGGTGGAGATCAGGACGTATCCCCCTCTGAGGGAAGGGCCTGTGATGTCTCTTAACTTTTGGTATCACAGCTGCATCACCAAGAGTGGCATAACCTGAGCAAATCATGTATCTGTTCTACCTTGTCTGAACCTCAGTTTTCCCATCTGGGAAGTGGGACAATGATAGGAGGCTCCCAGGATGATTATATGGATTAAATAGCTAATGTCTCCTTGGGTGCTTTGTCTGGGGTTGCTAATGGTGTCGGAAGTCCCAGAGGTCTGAGTGGGCACTTGGTGGGCCCCCTTCTCTGTGAGCAGCCCGTGTGTCTCTCACCTTCTCCCCTCTCCACCCCTGCAGCTGTGGGACCTGCTGTACAAGCTGCGTTTCGTGCTGACCTACATCGCGCCCTGGCAGATCACCTGGGGCTCAGCTTTCCATGCTTTTGCCCAGCCGTTCGCCGTGCCACGTACCCAGCCTGCCCGCTTGCAGCCTGGGTGGGGGTGTGCAGGGAGGGCCGTCGCCCGGATGGGGGAGCTCTAGGCGGGGTGGCAGGGGTGGAGGGGTCGTGAGGGAGGCCGGGGAGGGTTCTGCGTGCCCGCCACCTCCTTGACTCGCACCCAGACTCGGCCATGCTGTTCGTTCAGGCCCTGCTCTCTGCACTCTTTTCCACACCTCTCAACCCGCTGCTGGGCAGCGCTGTCTTCATCATGTCTTACGCGCGGCCCCTCAAGTTCTGGGAACGTGACTACAAGTGGGTCTCCTGGGACAGAGGCGGGTGCCCTGTGGGACCCTGAGGGGGACTGGCGGGGAGCGGGCAGCTGGACAGGGCAGATTGCCAGGAGATTGGATGGAGATTGGAGGCTGGGCTGTGGGGAATGGCACCGTGGGCTTCAGTGAGGTGGCTGACGCACAGGGGACACAGCTTGAGCCAGGCTGAGGCCTGGGGCTCACACCCTGGGCTTCCTGGCTGTGTGGTGCCCCTGGGGGAGTCCCCTCACGTCTGTGAATCTTAACCTCCCAGTCACGGAGCTCTCGTGGCGTCTGCCTCAGAGCATGAGGGTGCAAGCCCAGAGGGACGTGGTGGAGGGTGGTGGGAACTGTCACCTGAGCCTGGGGCAGCCTTGCCCTCTTGGCCACCTGTGTGTCGCCCTGTCTGAACAGCACTAAACGCGTGGATCATTCCAACACCCGCCTGGTCACTCAGCTGGACCGGAACCCTGGTGTGTACCCGGCCATCGGGGGCTTTGGGGCAGGGCCGCCCTGGGGAGGGAGCCTTGCTCACTCGTCATGTCCATCTGTCCATCCATCCTGGGTCCCAGGCGCTGACGACAACAACCTCAACTCGATCTTCTACGAGCACTTGACCCGCTCGCTGCAGCACACACTGTGTGGGGACCTGGTGCTGGGCCGCTGGGGCAACTATGGCCCTGGTGACTGCTTCGTCCTGGCTTCCGACTACCTCAACGCCCTGGTCCACCTCATCGAGGTTGGCAACGGCCTCGTCACCTTCCAGCTGCGTGGCCTCGAGTTCCGGGGTGAGCCGCAGGGTGCCACCATTGTCAGTGTGTGAGGGCCGGACCTTAACCCTGCTCTACCCCGGTTTGCTGGGGCCCTTGAGCAAAGCACTCTCCCCTATGGGCCCCACGGGCTGGGTTTCTTAGTCTGAGCCTTGAGGCAGCAGGCTTTCTTTGGCCCGGCCCCGGCCCTGCCCTGATTGTGGCAGGTCTGTAGCGAACAGGCTGTTCTGGTGGAAGCTATGGCCCGGGGCTCCTGCTGGCCTGCTCTGTGGACTCAGGCCTGGCCCAGGTTGGGGCCCACGCATAAGCCCTGGGGAGTGAGCCAGCTCCTGGCCCTCAGGAAGGTGTACCTGGTAGGTATCAGCTTCAGAAGAGGCCCCTGAGTGCAGAGAGGCTCGGAGCAGCCCGAGCCTGAGCCTGTCTTCGCGTCTGTAAGTGAGGGACCTGACCCTGTCCGTCCCATCACTGCCACTGCGGTCCCACCCCACCATAGCCACCGGGAGTTAGGAGGAGAAAGGGGCTCGTTTGTTCATCTGTTCCCTGAGTAACGGGGATGCCCGTCGCCTCCAGGGGAAAGGCCTGGGCACTCTGGGGAGGAGGCAGGTGGGGATGTCCCCATGTCCCCTGACTGGCCCCCATCCCCACAGGTACATACTGCCAGCAGCGGGAGGTGGAGGCCATCACTGAGGGTGTGGAGGAAGACGAGGGCTGCTGCTGCTGTGAGCCAGGCCACCTGCCGCGGGTCCTGTCCTTCAATGCGGCCTTTGGGCAGCGGTGGCTGGCCTGGGAGGTGACGGCCAGCAAGTATGTGCTGGAGGGCTACAGCATCAGCGATAACAACGCCGCGTCCATGCTGCAGGTGTTCGACCTCCGCAAGATCCTCGTCACCTACTACGTCAGGGTAGGAGGGGGAGGCCGGGTGGCTGGGGCCCCACGCTCAGGGCTCACCAGTCAGGAGCTTCCCAAAGGCCACCTTCTGGGTCTCCAGGATCCTGCTCTGCCCAAGGGAAGCTGGGGCCTCAGAGAGTGTAAGCATCTTCCAAAGTGTCACTGCCGGACAGCAGGCCTCCGAGGCGCCTGTGACTCTGCCTGTGGGGTCCTGGGGTGGGGGCCCTCTGTCACCCCCTTCAGGAGGCTCCCATGGGGCGGTGAGTACTGGGGGCCAGTGGCTAGCACCTACACAGATCCTCTCTGGGCTTCGGTCCTGGGAGGGGCATTGCTGATGTCCACCTTCCAGACCACCAGCTCTGCCCCATGCCCCACCAGCACAGAGAGACAGGAAAGCTAACCGTGGTGGCCTTAACACAGGTTTTGGAGCAGCTGCCAAGCAGTGGTGCTTGGCAAGGGGTGGGCTCTGCCAGGCACCTCTCCTGAGCTGGGTGAAGCCCACCACACCTTGCAGGAGACATGCTTAGATGAGGAAAGTGCCTTGCCTGAGGCCCCAGCATCAGGAGAATGTGCCAGAGCTAGGCTTAGCCCAGGCTGGGCCTCTCTGTCTCAACCTGGGCCCTCCAAGCCAGGCCTGAGGGGCTCAAGGCCTGTTGTAGGGCAAGGGGTTGGGGAGGCACAGTGTGGGGTCCCAAGGGAGCCCTAGACTGGGTTCTGGGACGCCTGCGATGTCGTTTTCTTTGCCTTCGTTTAGCCCTTTAAGAAGTAGGGATTCTTGCAGTTCTGTGAGGTGGCAGGAATGACGAGGGTGCTACAGGAGTGGGGTGAATCAGGGTCTCAGTCAGGTCCCCTCATGCTCTCTTAGCATCTGCCCTGTGGCTTGTCGTGGGCCCAGAAGGACAGGCGGCTTGTTGGGGTCCACAGAACCTGCTCACCTGAGGTTCTCTCTTGGGTGGTCCTGTGCCCCCAGCTGATCCTTGCTGCCTGTGGACGCCCCCTCTGTGTCACTTGTCAGAGAAACTGCTTTCTCAGATGTTTTTTCCCTTGCACGCCCTCACTCCTAGGGAAGAACTTATACTGTGGCCATTTTGCCCAGGTTCTTGGCCCCCCACGTCCTACCAGAGCCACCCTTCTGGACTCCCTGTTGCCGAGATGCCCCCTGTTCACGGCCAGCTGCACCAGCCTCCGCAGCTCTGGGTTCCCCACCCTTCCCCCAGGCAGAAGGCCACCCCACATTGACTCCATCCAGGGCAGCACACAAGATCCCATTACCTGATTGGCTGCCAGCTGTTGGCCTCAGACTGCCCATCCATCGTGTCTGTACCAGCCGCATACTGTCCAAAAGCACCTCTCCATTCGCCCACGCCCCTGCTTAGAAACCAGCAGAATCTCTCTTTTTTAAATAGGTATTTTATTATTTCCTTGGCTGAGTCAGGTCTTAGTTGTGGCTCGAGGGATCCTCGTTGCGGCACGCAGCCTCTCTAGTTGTACATGGGCTCAGTAGTTGTGGCACGTGGGCTTAGTTGCCCAACCAGAGATGGAACCCACGTCCCCTGCAATGCAAGGCTTATTCTTAACCACTGAAGTCCCCAGCAGATTCTCTTAAGGGGTCCAGGAGCCCCTGGCTTGGGTACAGATGCTGTGCCTTTTTCTTTTGAGGGAAGTCCTGTGGCCATCACACTTAACGCTTTCTTAAGGGACCTGTGACCTAAGCACCTGCCACAGGCAGCACCCTTCAGTGGATGCTCCGTAAGGAGGGGTGCTTCCTGTCGGCTTTCCCCTTCCTCGTCCCTGACCGAGAGAAGGAGCAGACAGGCCTGTGTGGCTTCAGGGATCTGAGACGGGAGAGGGGACGGGTGTCCTGGGAAGCTGACTTCAGCACAGTCTAAGGCAGAAGCCTCTCTCTTTTTGGTCAGGCCACCGCCCCCCCAGTCACTGACCCCTGCCTTCTCCTCACAGAGCATCATCTACTACGTGAGCCGCTCTCCGAAGCTGGAGGCCTGGCTGAGCCACGAAGGCATCGCGACGGCCCTGCGTCCCGTGCGGGCGCCTGGCTATGCTGCTGTGTTTTGGCCTGTGTGTGCTGGGCCGCCGGGCCCTAGGGACCGCCTCGCACAGCATGTCTGCCAGGTGAGTGCCCATCCCAGCCTGTCGCCCTCCCCTCCTCTACGTCCTGACAAGCTCTGGGCCTCTGGCTGCAGCCCCCAGGGCCACATCAGTCCTTCCTTCAGTGCGGCTCCTCTCCCCATGGGACCTTGATTGCTCCTCACCACCACCCTGTGAAGGACATGGGCAGGGACTGACCTCCTTGTCAAGATGGGGAAACAGGCCCAGTGTGAGGAGCAGGCTGCTCTCTGACCCCTGCACACAGAGCCAGCGCTGAGGAGCCCCAGCGCGCCCGATGCATTCACCCCCTCCTCCTCTCCTCCAGCCTGGAGCCCTTCCTCTATGGCCTGCACGCCCTGTTTAAGGGGGACTTCCGGATCACCTCCCCGCGGGACGAGTGGGTCTTTGCTGACATGGACCTGCTTCACCGCGTGGTGGCGCCCGGGGTTCGCATGGCCCTCAAGCTTCACCAGGTGGGCAGAGGTGTGCCAGGCAGGGCGGGCAGGCAGTGAACACGCCACCCAGGGCAGGGGCGGCCCACGTCAGCCCTCCCATCCTCCCCACAGGACCACTTCACGTCCCCGGACGAGTATGAGGAGCCGGCCGCCCTGTACGATGCCATCGCAGCCAACGAGGAGCGGCTGGTCATCTCACACGAGGGCGACCCGGCCTGGCGCAGCGCCATCCTCAGCAACACGCCCTCGCTGCTGGCGCTGCGCCACGTCCTGGACGACGCCTCGGATGAGTACAAGATCATCATGCTCAACCGGCGCCACCTCAGCTTCCGCGTCATCAAGGTGGGGTTGGCAGCTCACCCCACCCGGCCCCCTTCCCGCCGCGGCATCCTGACCGCCTCGCACGTGTGGCCCCTGCAGGTGAACCGCGAGTGCGTGCGCGGCCTCTGGGCCGGGCAGCAGCAGGAGCTGGTGTTCCTGCGCAACCGCAACCCCGAGCGTGGCAGCATCCAGAACGCCAAGCAGGCGCTCCGCAACATGATCAACTCCTCCTGCGACCAGCCGCTGGGCTATCCCATCTACGTGTCTCCCCTCACCACCTCACTGGCTGGCAGCCACCCTCAGCTGCGGGCGCTGTGGGGCGGCCCTGTCAGCCTGGGCGCCATCGCCCGCTGGCTCCTGCGCAGCTGGGAGAGGTGAGCTCTGACCCCCACCTCTGTGGTCACAGGGCAGGAAGCAGAGGTTCACAGAGAGGAAGCGGTGCCCTCCGGGGTCTGACTGCAGAAGCACCGGAGCCAGGAGTGAACCCCAAGCTGACCCTCTCAGCCAGAGCCGAAGGTGACCTTTAGCCTGAAGCACCATCGATAATGCCACCCTTAAAAACTCTGTAGGGGCTTCCCTGGTGGTCCAGTGGGCAAGACAGCGTTTCCACCACAACGGGCATGGGTTTGATCCCTGGTCGGGGAGCTAAGATCCCACATGCCTTGCAATGTAACCTTAAAAAAAAAAAAAAAACACCCTATAAAGTAGATGGTAGAATCTTTTAGAAATAGGACTAGGATCTGAGATGTTCGGTGGTCTGTCTTGGGTTGGGGACTTGTGCTTGTGAGGGCATTGCACCCTCGTCCCCCCACCAACTTCCTCTCTGTTTCCCCTTGCCCAGGCTTCACAAGGGCTGTGGTGCCGGCTGCAATAGTGGCGGGAACGTGGATGACTCAGACTGTGGTGGAGGCGGTGGCTTGACCTCCCTCAGCAATAACCCCCCCTTGGCACAACCCACACCTGAGAACACAGCAGGTGAGCAGGCAGGCCCGGTTGAGCCCGTGAGTGGGAAGAGCAGCCTAGCGACTGAAGTCTGCCCTCTTATCTGTCTCCCACAGGTGCTGGGGACCAGCCCCTCCCTCCAGGCCCTGCCTGGGGCCCAAGGCCCTCCCTGAGCGGCTCTGGTGATGGGCGCCCCCCTCCTCTGCTGCAGTGGCCACCCCCTCGGCTCCCTGGACCATCCCCCGCTTCGCCGGCCGCCCCTGAGGGTCCCAGGCCCTCAAGGCCCCCTGGCCCTGGTCTCCTAAGTTCTGAGGGTCCTAGTGGAAAGTGGAGCCTGGGGGTTCGGAAGGGACTAGGGGGATCCGAGGGGGAGCCAGCCTCAGGGAGCCCTAAAGGAGGCACCCCCAAATCTCAGGTAAGGTTCTTCCGGCAGGGTCAGGTCTGGCCAGCTCAGGTCTGCTCTCCCACCACCAACCTGTCTCCCTTCCCTCAGGCGCCCCTAGACCTCAGCCTCAGCCCGGACGTCAGCACTGAAGCCTCGCCTCCCAGAGCAGTGCAGGACATTCCTTGCTTGGACAGCAGTGCTCCTGAGAGTGGCACGCCCACCGGGGCCCTGGGTGACTGGCCTGCCCCTGCTGAGGAGCGAGAGAGCCCGGCAGCTCAGCCCCTGCTGGAGCATCAGTACTGAGTGGCCTGGCGCCCTCTGGGCCTCAGCCCTGTATTTGGGAACTTGGACCCCCGGCCTCTGGCCCTTTCTGCTGGACCACAGAACCAAGTGGCTTTGGCTTCCACATGTGAACCCTGACCTCTGGCTGCCTTAGCCAGAGCACTGGAACTGAATAGCCCAGACCTCTGACCTTGACCCCTGATCTCTCATCCCTAATCCAGGGCCTGGGCTCCCCAAACTGAGGCAGGCAGCATCCCAATCGGGCCCTAAGAGCCAAACCCATGGGCTGGTCCCGCTTCAAGCCCATGGCCAGGACTGACTTGGCCCCTCGGCCTGCACCGCCTGCTGGGGTGGCCCTTTGGCCTTGGACTTGGGGCTGAAATGTGGGAAAAGGGGGGTTTCTTTTTCTTTTTTTCTTTTTTTTTTTCGTGCTTCAGAGACTCCAGAATTAATAACACTATTTTTGATTTTGGTTGGCAGTTTCTTCTATCAGGGGGTGTTTGGGTGGAGGGTAGAAGAGGTGGTCAAGTCAGGGTGGATGAGCACAGAGAGAGGGATGAAGGATGTGGGGCTGGGTTCTGAGGTCAAGGTTAGACCAGGGTGGGGCTCAAGTAGGACTGGATCCTCTTTGCCACAAGCCTGTTCCCTTTTTAAACCTTGACCTTAAGTTTGCAGTTGTTCTGTTTCTCATGCCAAAACGTTCAAAGATTTCTAGCTGCAATGGCAGGTTCCTACAATTATCAGCCTGACCCTTTCTCTGAGGCTCAGTTTCTCCAGTTGTAAATAAGAGATGACACCTGTCTAAGGCCTTTTAAGAAGACATGAGACTGTGTGTGTAGAGCAGCGCTTCCAAGTACTCATGAATAGTGGCACTTCCTAAGCACTTGGTCTCTCTGTGCCCAGGCGGCAGCCCAAAACCAGGCGTCCCGGTTTAGTCCCCAAGTTGGTTTGGAAGGCCGGTACACTTGTTCCGGTTTCTCGGTCAAGGGCTGGAGGCCCGACAGTTTCACGGCTCGCCGAGCCGGACCTGGTTCAGGGCAGGCGCTCCGCCTGCGCCAGGCGCTGACCGCGGCCAGGCCTCGAGTCCCCTCCCGCTGCGCTTCCCGCCGCGGAGGACTCTCCAGCCGGCCCCGCCCCTCCTCCCTGGTCCCGCCCTCGGCGTGGCCCCGCCCCCAGGCGGAGCCGGCGCCCGGAGCCGCCGCTGGAGAGCAGGCTGCGGGACCCCAGCGCCCGAGGAGGCGGCCGGGCGGGAGCCCCAGAGGTACCGGCGGGAGCGGGGGAGCGGCGGCAGCGTGTCGGGCCAGACAGGGGAGGAGGTGGCCTGCCGGTCATCCAGGGTGGTGTGTGGGTGGTAGGGGGTTCTCGCTGAGTTCGCCGCCTGCACCCTCCCGACCTCCCACTGGGCTCTAGTCCCAACTCAGGACGTCCAGTCCCCTGCCTCTGACTGGTGCCGCCCCCACCTCCTTTGCGTGGACAGCCCGGCCCGGCCTGTGGTTGGTGAGTGAGTGGATGCGGCGGTTCCCGGCTCCTCTCAGAGGAGCTGGCGACTGTCCGGCTGCCTGCTGGCTGTGTGCTGGCGGTGTGCCGGGCACCCCCTGTTCTGGGGCTCCCCTTCTCCCCGGGCGGCCTCCGACCCAGCTTTTGCACACTGCCCCCCCCCCCCCCCCCCCCCCGTCCCGCGCCTGGTCTGGGAGGAAACATCTGTCGCGCCCCCTGGCAGCAGAAGTAGGGTCATGACCTCCAGATGTGCTGGGAAGCGTCCAGAGCCTCCTCCTGGGGCAGCCAGGCCTTCCGGATCTGTGGGAGCGGGCCGGCCCCCTCCTCGCCAGTGACACAGGCCGCAAGGAATGTCCTGGCCTCAATGGACCCTGTGTGAAGCTGCCGGGTGGGGGGCAGAGCCCAAGAACACCCCTCAAGGCAGGGCCAGAGCCCAGCCGGCACAGCGCCAGAGCAAGAAGCAGCCCCCAGCTGTGCACACGCAGATACACAGAGCTCAACCTGCACGGAGCGGGAGCCTGCACAGACCCCTGCCTCATGTCCCCTCCCACCCCATCACACACACTTCACACACACACACCACAGCCCAGGCCCCGGAGCTTGGCCCATGGAGCCAGGGCCTGCATCTGCCACCATACGTTTAACACATGGCCAGCTTCGCTTGCTTTCCCTTGCTTGCAGTCTCCTGGCAGGGTTGGAAAGGGATAAGAAGGGTTAATTAACCCCATTTTGGAGATGAGAGAACAGAGGATCAGGGTCAGCGTCAAGAACTTTGTCCTAAGAGAAGCTAAGGGAGGAGGCACTCTGAGCTCTCGGAGGCCTGCCCTGGCTTGGTTCTGGAGCTCTAGCTGAGGGGTGCAGAGCGTCTGCCCCCACCCTCTCCTAGCCTAGCCCCACACAGCCCTAGCTGACGCATGAAAACCCGTCAGCAGGTGCCTGCACCCCGAGTGGGTCACCCACAGCCCTGCCCCAGCCGCCCACTCCATCCTGGGTTCATCTGAGGGTGGCCGCCTCACGTTCTCACACCACCCTTTCTTTACACCTGCCCCTGGTCTCGACACGTTTCCGCACTTAGCAGGTCCCTGGGGCCTTCGGTGTCTCTTACATCCTGTGAGCCCTCAAGCCTTAGCCCAGCCCCTCACCTGCCCCACACGTACTCACACAGAGCTCGGAGTGGGGAGGTATTGCATCGCTTAGGCCCTGCAGACTGACAGGCCCAGGTTCAAATCCTAGCTGATACAGAGTTGCTTTGGGCAAGAGCAGTCCTTTATGGGGACCTCGGTTTGATTGTCATGTGGGGTTCAGAATGCCCTGTCAGCCTCAATGTGGCCAGGTAGGCCGAAGTCCCCATGGGTCCCAGTTCCAGCAGAGGGGCCTGGTCACCAGGACTCCCTCCCCTCCCCCCAGGCATGGCCACAGAAGCCTACAGGAGGTTGAGCCCAGACCTGTCCATCAGGTTGGGGTGACTGAGGTCCCATGACTGAGCTGGTGTGACCCCAGCACCTTCCTCAGGATGTGAGGCCGGGCGGGGGGCTGGGCCCAGAGCTGGGGCCACTTCCTGCACTGAAGGAAGTCCTCTTACCGTCCCTGCTGACCTGCCACTGCCCCCTGGGAACCCCTGCGTCCTTGAGGTATCGAGGCCTTGAGGGCCAGGGCATTGAGACCCAGCCGCTGGGTGCTTAGTTCCTCTGGGATGCTGGAGGAAGTGGGAGGAGCAGGGAGGAAGGTCTCTGGGGACAGGACGTCCTCCCTTTGTCAAGTGGGCAGGACCCAGACACCAGTGGCCCCATGGGTTTCCCGTGCCAGTGGAGACAAATCATCTGTCTGGTTGGGCCAGGTCTTGGTGGGGACCCTTACCCTGGGCCCAGACCACAGCCAAGGTGTGTGAGTGACAGCTGGGGAACCCTGGAGGCCCCAGGGCGGCCCGGAGCTCCCAGACCCTCAGGGCCAAGGTCGCGACAACCCAGCCCCTGGGCCTGCCCAGCGCTGAGCTGGAGGAGGGGGCTGAAACCTCAGCCCCAGGCAGACGAGGAAGTGGCCAGGAAAGCGGAAGCGGCTTTGATGGTCGCGGAGGGGGCCGGAAGCCAACCCGCGTGGGGAGGACCAGCCTGGGGGCTGGGTTCCTGTTTTCTCCCCAGGCCCCTCTCAGCAGCCCACTCCTCCCTCAGGGCAGGAACCGGCCTGCCGGCTGGGCACCAACCACCCACGCCTGCCAATGCGGCCCGGCACCCGGAGAGCCAGGTCCCCAGGTCCGAGGCGCGCCCATGTGGGGCGGCGGTGGCGTGGGGAGCCCTCGGCGGGGCCCGGCCCCTGCGCCCACCGATGACCTCTTCGCCCGCAAGCTGCGCCAGCCGGCCCGGCCCCCGCTGACGCCGCACACCTTTGAGCCCAGGCCGACCCGGGGCCCGCTTGTGCGCAGCGGTAGCGATGCAGGCGAGGCCCGGCCCCCGACGCCCGCCAGCCCTCGCGCCCCGCGCCCCACAGCCACGAGGAGGCCAGCCGCCCCGCCGCGCCCCCGGCCCGGTTCTTCTCCGACCCGCTGGCACTCCTGGGTCTGCCGGCTGAGGAGCCGGAGCCTGAGTTCCCGCCGGTGCCTGAGCCCCGCTGCTTTGCCCACTACGATGTGCAGAGCCTGCTCTTTGACTGGTCTCCGAGGCCCCGGGGGCCAGGGGCACAGGCGGAGGCCGGCTCTGGGACCCCGGCCGCGGCTCAGGATCAGACTGCCAGCTCGGACCTGCTGCTGGAGGCTCCTGGCTTTGTGAGCGAGCTCGGGGGCGAAGGCGAGTTGGGCCTGGGGGGACCGGTGTCTCCACCTGTGCCGCCGTCACTGCCCAACGCGGCCATGTCTGTCCTGGAGGAGCCGCAGAACCGAACCTCCGCCTACAGCCTGGAGCACGCAGACCTGGGCGCCGGCTACTACCGCAAGTACTTCTATGGCAAAGGTGAGGGTCACCTGCAGCGCGCTGTCCTTTCTGTTGAGTCCCTGGCTATGTGAAGGGTCAGGTTCTGTCTTTCAGTCAAGGATGCCCAGCTCTAACCACCTCCCTGCGGCCAAGCCAAGCCTCCACTCACAGCCAGACATATTCCTCTGCCTCCATCGGGTTCATCGTACTCTGGGCTGGGGAGAGATTTCCTAGGGCCATTGCTGGGAGCTGAAAGCTGAACCCTTGCACTCGGGCACCTTGTCATCATCAGTGTTCACAAGGGAGAGCCCCGGCTATTCTGGGGAAGAATGCTGGGCAAGGCCACACAGGATCTAGGCTTTGGAGTAGGGAGGCACGGCGCCCTGGATCTGGGGCAAGATATACGGGCGAGGCTTAGGGCCCAAGTGTATAATAGGTGTGGACAGGAGTCAGGATTTGGCTTGGTAAAATGTGGGCAGGCCTGAGGAGGGGATGATCCGAGCTAGCGTGATGGGACCTGAGAGGGGGACTTGGTGATGGGTGTGGTCGAGCGAGGGTGGGACTGCTGAGGGGCGAGGCTGGTCATCCGCCTCCTGCTCCCGGCAGAACACCAGAACTTCTTCGGACTGGACGAGGCGCTGGGCCCGGTGGCAGTGAGCCTGCGGCGGGAGGAGAAGGAGAGCAGCGGAGGGGGCACTCTGCACAGCTACCGCGTCATCGTACGGACCACGCAGGTGGGCCGGGGTCCTGGGAGCCAGGCCGTGGATTGCCCCTGGAGCTGCCTGCGTGTATCCTGAGTGCCCCTACATCCCCTCCTTAGCTCCGGACCCTCCGAGGCACCATCTCAGAGGACGCACTGCCGCCAGGGCCCCCTCGAGGCCTGTCCCCGAGGAAGCTTCTAGAGCATGTGGCACCGCGACTGAGCCCCACCTGCCTGCGCCTGGGCTCAGCTTCACCCAAGGTGCCTCGCACGCTGCTCACGCTGGATGAGCAAGTGGTGAGTGGGCAGGGGACACCCTCGTCCTAGAGCTAGACCTGATCTGAACCCAGTCTGCCCAGCTCCCAGCCACCCAGCCTTGACCCTGATCCTGAGCTGGACGGGGACCCCAGGAGAGCTAGCTTTTCAAAAGGAGGGCATGAGAGGTCATCTGGAACCTTGCCTGTCAAAACCAGCAGCATCCACATCACCTGGGGGCTTGTTAGAAAGGCAGGTTCTGGGTCCTACCCTAGACCTACTGACTCAGGCCCTGCACGTGAAGAGATCCTAAGATAATTCCCATATGCCTGTCAGCTGAGGAGCACTGGTCTGATCGCCACCCCCTCTTCTTGCAAGTCCCTCTCATTCTTTGTCAGTTTGCCCTGCAAGGCCCTGCTGGGTCTCCTGCTAGTTTGGGGCACTCACTCCTTCCACTGTGGGCCCACTCAAGCCAGCTGGAAGTCCATCCCTACCCTGTGCTGAAAGCTACTACTCACTGGCCCTGACTTTCCTCCTCGGTCATTCAGTCTGTCAGTCACTCAACAAATATTTCCTTACCCCTTGGTACCAGGCTCCGGACTGGATGCTAGACAACCAGGTTCTGTCCTCAAGTAGCTCACAGCCAGGTGGGGGAGAGACCCACAGAGAATCATGGATAATGATGAGCAGGATAATAGTGAAAGGGGAATGCTGAGGGCTCTGTGGGGCACCAGGGTAGGGCTGACTGCCTTCCTTGGCCAGGAGGTTAGCATCACAGAGGAAATGCAAGAGCTCAAACCAGGAAGGGCAGGCATGTTCTGGGCAGAAGGAACAACGTGGGTGAAGCTTAGAGACTAAGAACTGTTGCATCAGGGCCCTGTGGGCAGTTCAGTGTGGCTGGAATGGGGCTAGGCGGGACAAGGTGGCAAAGGCTGGCCTTTGGTCCCCAGGGCACTGCGGAGCCATGGAAGATCTGAGCAGTCAAGCAGCCCTCTGGCTGCAGTGTGGGGGCTAGACTAGAGGCCAGGCTGAAGGCTGTTGCAGTCATCCAAGCCAGGCCTGGTGGTGACAATGGCAGAGGTGAAGAGGCAGAAGTCCAGGGACAGAGTGGATGGTGGGGGTGTTGTGAGATTCTCCTCCTTCTTGGCCCTTGGGAGTGGTATTTTTGTGGAGCCAGGGACCCTGGAGGATGGGCGAGAGGGAAGAGTCACAGGGAGGAGATGAGGTGCCAGGTGCTAGAAGGACATCCGTGCAGCTGCAGCCAGGAAAGGGGCTGGGTGGGAGGCCGAGATGGGGGTGTCATCCATGGAGATGGCTGCTTTGGCCACCAAGGGCAAAGACCAAGAGTGGAGAAGAGGCTCGGACACAAAGGGGGCGGTCCCTGGGGGTCACAGGCCAAGTGAAGTTCCTGTTGTCCCAAGTACCAACTATGGTGAGAGTATGCCAGGGTGAGGCCATGCCCGTGGTCGTTAAGAGGGGCTCGGGGTTTAAAAGTTGGGGTGAAAGTGTGGGGCTCTAGGGGTTAGGAGGGATGAAAATGGGGACTGGGGGTGTAGACAGGCTTACTGTGAAGGGAGGTGGGAGCTGGAGGGCCCTGGGCTTGTTGGCACGGTGGCAGGGTGCCCTGAGCTGTGTACAGTTAAGCGCAGATGCAAAGGAGCCAGAGGGGCTGGGAGCAGAGGGTGAGAGGTTGTGCGGGGCTCCAGAGGCTGGGGTCGAGGTGCCTGGGACTCCAGGGAGGGGAAGACAGGCTGGCCTTGGGCTAAGGAGGATGACCGTGTGGACGCTGATTGGGATTGAGCACCCTCTGTGCAGGGTCCTTTCCATGAATCACGTCCTCTGTGGTCCCATGACAACCAGCCCCATCCTGGTTCCTTCCCACCTTGCCCTCCTCTGCCCTCCTGAGCGCCGGGAGCAGGAAAGACCGGACCCTCTTGAGAGGGTTGTGGCTTTGAGAGGGCGGAGGCGGTCCCACCCCCAGGCCAGTGTCCCGTCTGTGCCCCAAGGCCCCCAGGGTGTTGCTGGGAGACAGGCCTGAGCCTTCCGCCCGTGCCCTCCCCCACAGCTGAGCTTCCAGCGCAAGGTGGGCATCCTGTACTGCCGGGCGGGCCAGGGCTCGGAGGAGGAGATGTACAACAACCAGGAGGCAGGACCAGCCTTCATGCAGTTCCTCACCCTGCTGGGCGACGTGGTGCGGCTCAAAGGCTTTGAGAGCTACCGGGCCCAGCTGGACACCAAAAGTGAGGCCCAGGGGGTCAGGGTGGGGTGGGGTGGGCAGAGACCTGTGCTGAAGGGCAGGCTGCCTTGGCAAGAACTAGCTGCCGGTTCAGTTTTCTGTCCCATCTTGTCCTAGGGCTGGGGCCGGGGGTGGAGAGTTCTCCGGGTGGGCCGAGGACATGCATCAGGGGTTGCAAAGGCTGGAAGGAGGGGCTGGGACTGTCCCCCAAAGTGCCGGTGCCCTACTGCCGGAGCTGGGCCATGGGGGTTTGTGGGCACCACCTCCCCCCCCAAACACAGCCCCAGCCCAGCCCCAGCCTGTCGTGTTGGAAGGGTCCCAGGGTTCCTGGGAGGTGACCTCCTGCCTGCCTTCCTCTCTCTCAGCTGCTCCACACATGCCGGTGCCTAGGCCAACATCTGTCCTCTCCTGGGACATCCGCCCCCGCCTCTCTTAGCAGACCGTTTCTCATTTCTGTCTTCATTCTGTCTCAGCATCCCAACCCCAGGCTGGATCCTGTGGTGGGAGGGAGCCGGGGGGGAGGAGAGGAAAGGGGAGCAGACAAAGCTGAGGCCCTTGGAGCTCATGGCCTGGACCTTGGCTGGTGATGGGAAGTTGTCCACCTGCTGGCTGGGGGGGACAGAGGCTCCAGCCTGCAGGCAGGGACAGTAGGTCCAAGCCACCCAGATTTCCCTTGCTTTCCCTCGGTGTCCCCAACTCCCCGGCCACAGCGGATTCCACAGGCACACACTCCCTCTACACCACGTACCAGGACCATGAGATCATGTTCCACGTATCCACGATGCTGCCGTACACTCCCAATAACCAGCAGCAGGTGTGACAGGGGTTCTGGGGAACCAGCGAGGGGTGCTGCGTGGGCGGGACCTTGGCCTGAGCTCTGTTGACCCCCAGCTTCTCTCTCCCAGCTAGTGTGACTCCCCAAAGACAGACACCCCAGGCCTGCACCGGGGGGTCAGTGGGGGCCACGGGTGCCCAGGCTCTGCCTCGCTTGAATGAGCAGGGACCTGGGGGAACCCCTCTCACATGCCCCTCCTCCTAACCTCCAGCTCCTGCGGAAGCGCCACATCGGCAACGACATTGTGACCATCGTGTTCCAGGAACCAGGCAGCAAGCCCTTCTGCCCCACCACCATCCGGTCGCACTTCCAGCACATATTCCTAGTGGTGCGGGCCGAGGCGCCCTGCACTCCGCACACCTCGTACAGGTGGGCGCCCCGGGGTTCCAGTTCTGCTGAGGGTGCCTCTTCTTGGACCTTCACTTTGCTCCTGACTACGGCCTCCCTCCCCATAGGGTGGCCGTGAGCCGCACCCAGGACACGCCGGCCTTTGGGCCAGCTCTGCCGCCTGGCGGAGGTCCCTTCGCGGCCAACGCCGACTTCCGGGCCCTCCTGCTGGCCAAGGCGCTCAATGGCGAGCAGGCGGCAGGCCACGCACGCCAGTTCCACGCCATGGCCACGCGCACGCGCCAGCAGTACCTGCAGGACCTGGCCACCAACGAAGTGACTACCACGTCACTGGACTCAGTGTCGCGCTTCGGCCTGCCTTCCCTGGGCGGGAGACGGCGGGCAGCCCCCCGGGGCCCAGGCGCTGAGCTGCAGGCGGTGGGCGCGCTGGTGTGGGGCGTGCGCGCGGCGCCCGGGGCGCGGGGCGCGGCGGGCCGGAGCCGAGGCGGGCGGCCCCGAGGGCGCCGAGGTGCCCTGCTTGCTGGGCATCTCGGCCGAGGCGCTGGTGCTGGTGGCGCCGCGCGACGGCCGAGTCGTCTTCAACTGCGCCTGTCGCGACGTGCTGGCCTGGACCTTCTCCGAGCAGCGGCTCGACCTGTACTACGGCCGCGGGGAGGCAATCACGCTGCGGTTCGACGGGCCCCCTGGCCAAGCAGTTGGCGAGGTCGTGGCGCGCCTGCAGGTGAGCTGCGGGTTTTAGTTTGGGGCGCGGCAGGAAGGAGCCTGCTTTGGGACCCCTCGTTTCTGCCGTCTCTCCTGCGAAAGGGAGAGTCGGAGTGGCGGGGGCACACCCAGTCCGGGAGCCTGGCAGAGCTGGAACTGGGGGTCCCCAGGCCCTCTTCCGAGGGGTGGTTGCTAACGCCCACCCCGGGGGTGGGAAAGTGTCCGTGTGACCTGGGACGTCCCGGGGCTGGCGCTGGGGCCGCGCATCCTCCGGCAGCGCCGCTCACACCCCCCCCCCCGCCCCAGCTGGTGAGCCGCGGCTGCGAGACCCGAGAGCTGGCGCTGCCCCGCGACGGCCAAGGCCGCCTGGGGTTCGAGGTGGACGCCGCCGGCTTCATCACGCACGTGGAGCGCTTCACGTTCGCGGAGACGACGGGGCTGCGGCCTGGGGCGCGCCTGCTGCGCGTGTGCGGCCAGACGCTGCCCAGCCTCGGCCCCGAGGCCGCTGCCCAGCTGCTGCGCTCGGCGCCCAAGGTCTGCGTCACCGTCCTGCCCCCCGACGACACCGGCCGGCCCCGCAGGTCAGGGCGCCGGGACACAGGGCAGTGGGAGGACCGGGCAGCTAGGCCACCGCGTCGCTTATATCTACCCTGTCTCACTGGCGACAGGAACCTCGCGTGGAGGCCTTTTCCTTGAGAACACCACGTCTCTTATTTAATCTCTCTGAACCGCACGTTCCTTATGCGTAGAAGGAAGCCAATTAAGCAGTATCTTCACTGCTAGAAAGAGGAAAGTGCAGCCCCACTAGCTTTCTCACAGACACCCTCACACACAGTATTGATTACCTGCTACTTTAAAGGAGGAACATGCAGACTTCTGTAAAGAGAGATGGAAAATATTTCAGGTTTTCTGGGCTATCTGGTTCCTGCTGCAGGTGCTCAGCTTCTCACAGGTGCTCAAAAGCATCCACAGATGTCACGTAAATGATGAATGTGGACCCTAGCATTTGAATTTTATGACTTTCACATGCCATTGATAACAGTCTTCTTGTGTTTTTTCCCCAACCGTTTAAGATCGTAGAAACCAGTCCTTAGTGTTCAGTACTCCAGAAAGAGGCACATCTGCTAAAAAAAAAAAGCCAACAGGCTGGATTTGTGCCCAGGCAGTACTTTCTGCATCTCTACGCTGAGTGGTTTTCCCACGTTATTTAAACCCTCACAGCAAGCCAGGAGATCAGTAGTATCATCTCCATTTCACTGTTGGAGAAGTTGACATACAGAGTGATTTGCTCAGGATACGCGCGGGCAGCCCTGCGATTTGAACTGAGGTCCAGTGGACAGAAGAGCCTGGTGGGCTACAGCCCACAGGGTCGCAAAGAGGTGGACATGACTGAAGTGACTGAGCACACACGCACACACACGCCTGCAGGAACAATGGCCAGCAGCCAGGCAGACATCTTTCACTGTTGTTAGGCAGCTGGGAGTACTCTCCTCCTGGAAGTGAGCCTCTGGCACAGCTGGGAGTGGGGCTGGTGGTGCTGGACACCCCGCCTGATCCCCTCTTCCCCCCCGCAGGAGCTTCTCGGAGCTGTACATGCTGTCTCTGCAGGAGCCCAGCCGGCGGGGGGCTGCGGAGCCGGTGCAGGACGAGGCCCCTGCCGAGGCCCTACTGCCCGACACGAAGCAGCTGCTGCAAGTATGCCTGAATGACAGCGGTGGTCCTCCGGGGCCTGGGGACCTGACAGAGGAGAGGACCGAGTTCCTGCACAGCCAGAACCCACCGTCACCCTGCAGGTACCCCCTCAGCCTCCCCTGTCCTGCAGCCAGGGAGGCTTCTGCAAGCAGTGGCTGCCGACGGGCACGGCTCCCAGTGCTGAGCCATCCCCGCCCTTGCAGCTCCCTGTCCGATGAGGCCCCCGTCCTGCCCAACACCACCCCGGACCTTCTCCTCGCCACCACGGCCAAGCCGACACCCCCCGCTCAGGTGAGCAGAAGCAAGGCTCTGGAGCCCCACAAGTGGGGGTGGGCACAGTGGTCATGATGGCCATCCCCCATCTATACCCGCTTCTGCTCCTCCCACCCCACCCCAGGACGGACCAGGCAGCCCTGGTGGCTGTGAGGACAAGGACGAACCGGCCCCGGAGCTGAGGGCCTCCTTTTTGCCACGAACCTTGTCTCTGAGGAACTCTATCAGCAAAAGTGAGTCTGCAGCGAGGGTGGGGTGGGGTCTAGGAGCAGAGTGGGAGGGGGCCTGGCCTGCACTTCCCTGGCTGAGCCCACCCCCGCTGCCCACAGTCATGTCAGAGGCGGGCAGCGAGACCCTGGAAGACGAGTGGCAGTCCATCTCAGAGATCGCCTCCACTTGCAACATCATCCTGGAGTCCCTCTCCCGGGAGGGTGAGGCCACCGGGGTGCTCCAGGGGTAGGGGGTAGGAATCAGGGCTGGGGGAGCCAGAGTGGGGCACTCTCGCTTTACCTGCCCAGATGGTCCCTCTGTCCCCACAGAACAGCCCATCCCCAAGAGTGGAGATGCCAAGGGAACTCCAAAGTCTGATGCTGAGTAAGCCTCCCACCGACCTACCCTCACCCTATGCCCAGTGTTTGTGCCCACACATTAGCGGGAAGCTCTGTACACCTGAGTCAGTAGATGGGGGTTGGGCCCCTCTCACAACGGGTGGGTCTGGGGACCAGCCCGTGGTGTTGTCCACCCCCATCCGTGGTCCCACCGAGTCCTGACTTCCATGTCCTCAGGCCAGAACCCAGGAGCCTGTCCGAGAAGGTCTCTCACCTGGAGTCCATGCTCAGGAAGCTGCAGGACGACCTGCAGAAGGTGACACAGTGGCCGCGGGTCGCGGGGAATCACAGGGCTGCCCCGGGAGTGGGGCTGGGGGCCCAGACCCCCTGACTCCTGCCTCCTCTCAACCCCTGCCCCCTCAGGAGAAGGCGGACAGGGCAGCCCTGGAGGAGGAGGTGCGGAGCCTGCGGCACAATAACCGGCGGCTGCAGGCCGAGTCGGAGAGCGCAGCTGCCCGCCTGCTCCTGGCCTCCAAGCGGCTGGGCTCCCCGGCCCCCGACCTGGCCTGAGCCCTCAGGCAGGCCTCAGCCTGGCTGCCGATCTGCTGGAACCGCCCGGCTGCTCAGGGCCCCCTGGGCCACACAAACGGGGCCCTCCTCAGGAACTCTCCCTGCGCGAGGCGCGTTGTAGCACTGCCCCACTCACAGTTGCCCTCACCTCACCCCTTTGTAAATATTCTGTGGAGAAAAGGGGACTTCAGGGAATAAAGAAGCCACTGCTGTTAGTGTCTACACAGGTGTTCATGACGTGATGGGGGAAGGGGTTTTGCTCTCATAGGCTCCGGCCAAGCTCCCAGGACTGGTTAGGGAAGCCACAAACCGGGGGCTTCTCTGAGGCTAGGCCATTCCTTGTCATCTGTCCCACAATTTTTTGGTCTGTTGGGAAGCAGGTGGCCACACTCTGGACTCATTCTGCTTAATTGTAGGAGCCAGGCCCTTGCCCTGGAACCAAACCTGAGGGGCTGAGATCAGAGGCGGAGGATGGACCTGCTGGGTAGGGGAGGAAAGGTGCTGATCATGCCCCCCTTTAAAGGCCCTGCCCCCACTACAGGAAGTCCTCTCCTCCCTGCAGACACTGAGCCCCCAAAGCCTGGCACTCCTCAGTCACCTGGCCAGATTTTGCAGGGCCCAGTTCCAGAGGTAGGAGCTTCTCTGCCTTAGCAGCCTGGGAGATGTTTCCATGTCTCCGACTCACTTCCCTCCTCACCAGCCTCTGACCCCTTGTTTCTCACCAGGCTGAGCTCTTTCCCATGAGTGGCATCAGCAGGTCCAAACAGCCTAAACTTTGTTTTCGGGATCTGAGGCCCAGGCAGGGCACTGACTTGCCCAGCATCACATGCTTTGTCCAACCCTGCTGAGACCCAGGCCATCGACTTAGGCTTTTGCAAGATGAGCCAGGCTCTGAGAAGCAGTCAGGGGATCAGGCTTTGTGGAGGAGGTAATGTGAGTTTCAGAGGTTCACTGTCCTGTTCACCAGGTAGAGAAGTCAAGGGTATCCTGGGTAGGACCAGTTGGGGGCCTTCTGGACTGGAATTGGCCTTTGCAGGGACCTAGGGTTAAGGAGGCTGGAGCTGAATCAGAAAGGGCTGTGAATGGGGGTACTGGCATTCCGAGCACTGGGTCCCAGCTCTCACCTGGTGGACTGTAGTGAGGAGCCCTCACCGGCAGGGTGGAAGGCTCTGATTACTCTCTGGCTGTGAGTCTGCAGAAAACTGGGGTCTGGTGATGTGGTGGGTAGATGTTCAAAGGGAGGGTGATGAGATTTGGGTGTCAGGGCCCTACAGGGAAGGTAAGGCCAGGGAGGCGGCTGTAGTTGCAGCCCCAGTGGGCAAGGTGGTAGCTTAAACTAGGGGATAGCCTTGGGGATGGGGAGAACAGGGCACCTTTGCCAGGACCAGGTGAGGAAGTGAACTCGAGTTGCTAGGGGAGAAGAGCCAGAATCCACGGTGGTGGCCAGGTTTCTGACTGGAGCCCTGGAGGCTGGTAAGGCCGTGACTGAGGGGAAAGGGCAGGCCGGGGATGGCTAGGGTCCCTTGGAACACCAAGATTTTGAAAGACCTGAGGGATGTCAGGGTGAGATGTCCAGAGAGAGGGCACACAGGAGAGAGAAGTCTGAGCTGGAGACAAAGATTTGGGACTAGTGAGCCATGGGCATGATGAGGTCACTCAGGGAGTGTGGGAAGGGCTAGGAGGGCTTTCGGGGGAGCACAGGAGGTCACTTCAGAACACTGGGGAAGCCGAGAAGAGCGGGCACAGCCTGAGGTGGAGGACCCGAACTCACTATTTCCCTCTGGGTCTCAGGTTGGCGACACTGCGGGCAGTTTCGGCCATCCGTTTCCTCCGGTGAGGAGTCTTCCCACCCCACCAGGTCCTTCCCGGCGCTCGCCCTGGCCCCGCCCGCAGCGCAGTATCTGCAAACCTCACCTCCGCACGCACTCCCGGCGGGTTCGCCCGCCCGGGTCCTGACCCTGCCACGGCTCTTGGGTCCCGCCCCTCGGGCGTAAGTACCGCTTGGCCAGGCCCCAGGGCGGCCCACCTGCTTCAGACCCCTCCCCTCGACAGAAACGCCGCAGCGCAGCACGAGTCGCTAGACGCTTTCCGGTTTCCCAACATTCCGCCGCCAGCTGGCATCTTTCCTCGTAGACGCCATCGGAGCTTGCACCCTGGGCCTCCTGTGTTCCCAGGGGACTCGCTAGATTTGCAGCAACGTCTCACTGATACCTGTGTGCTCCTGCCTTCACCCTCCCGCAGCCCTGCGACGCCATCGGCCTCAGGATGGGCTTTCCCCGAAGCGCACTGCCTGGCCGCCCCGTTGTGGAAAGCTATCTGTGCGCATGCGCACTCGAGAAGGCGGCCTGCAGCTTTCTGGGGCCGGTGGCGGACCCTGCTTTACTGCGCATGCGTGGGGACAAAACGGAAGTTTGACCGGCTCCAGGCCTTGGGCCGTGGCTTGGTTTTTGTTCAGGATTCCCGGGCCGTGCGCGGTGGTGAAGAGGAGGCGGCTTCGGATATAAGATTTCCTTGGTCCTCCCAGGGCAGGGCATGGAAGGACAGGCCTTTACCTGGCCCCTCCCTTTCCCCAACTGATGCAACACGCCTCCCCCGCCCCCAACCACTTAAGAGATGAAATCCAAACCTTAGCCGAGCGTTCTTCATCTTTTACAGACTGGCCCATCGAACCTTTCCAACATCGTCTTTTACCCCGCTCACCTATAAATGCTGGCTAGCCCCTCTGCGAAACCCACCGTCCTCTCCTGACGGCCTGAAGCTAGCGTGGCTTCTGTGAAGCCCTTCCTGAACATGCTCCATCCCCACAGCTCCTGGGTCCTCCCCCCCCCCCCCCCCCCCAGCCGCCTGCTTTCATCCACTGGCTGGTAGCTAGGAGTTTCCACGGACATCCGTGGACTGCAAGCTCCCCAGTGGCAATGTATTCCTCCAGCAAATGTGTGCCTCCAACTCTGTATCACCAACACCCAGCCTGAAATGACCAGCAAAAAGTGTGCTCAAAGACAAATCTCTAGCCAGCATGGCAACAAATTTATTAGTTCAGAGTAGAAAAAGCAATAATCTATAAATGCTTTGATTCTTCAGTAAAAACTGAGCCTCCTGACTGGAGAGCAGCCAGCCTGCTCTCCCTCTGACTCTGAACAGCTCGCCCTACTATTAAGGCACTTGAGAAGAGGAGGAACAGAGCAGTTTCAAAGAGAACCTCCCTGGACCCTGGCGAGGGCCAGTACTGCCCCACCAGTCCCCTTCAACCACAGCCCAGCAAGGGAAGAGCTGGCAGAGACCTCTGCAGGCTGCGAAGGCCAGGCCCTCAAAGGCTGGTAGTTAGGCACAAAGAATGCCAGCACCAGAGAGGGGTGGGTAACGGGCATTATTTTGCCTCAAGGTATAAATGAACCTACAATTTGAGGAAGACGCTTGTAATAAGGCTTTGTGGCCTCCAAGGCCACAGCTCCAGCCTACTCATCTGTCTAGGAGTACTAGAAGCTGGAGGGTGGGGTTGGGGGACCCCAGAATTTTCTGTAGAGCCTGGAGCCAAACATCAGGATAAAGGATGGAAGAGTCTGAGTCTTCCCAGCTCTCCCCTTTCCAGAGAAGTTAATGCTTCTGCTTAAGCACCTCCAAAAAGAGAGAGAGAGAGATACTGCCAATAAAAGAATAAAATGCACCCCCCCTTCCCAGGAAGACATCACCCAAAGAAGCTGGGGGCAACTGGAGCACACCCTCCCAGAATCCATAAGTGCTTGCTTTGGGAGGGCTTCAATCCCTTGCTAACCCACTGCTCTGGGCATGGCGGGTGTCACCCCTTTAGGAGCTGATCTGACTCAGAAGGGCTGAGAAGTCCACGTCCGCGATGGAGGAGAAGTCTTCATCCCCCGAGAGGAGGCCATTGGTGAGCCCAGGGGGCCCCAGGGGAGCGGGAGCTGGGTCAGGGGGCCTCTGGGACCCTGTCACCAGGCGAGTTATAGACTCAGGGTACTCCATCAGCATGGGCTCAGCTGTGTGGGGGCCCATGGGTACACCCTGGTTCAGCAACTGCTGAAACTCAGAGTTGTCGACAGATGCCAGGTCTGTGAACACGGCAGGGTCAGTGTTGTTGCCAAGCAGAGCCCCCAGGTCTTCATCAGTATCAAACTGCAGCTGCAGCAGGGCCTCTGTCAGTGTCCCTTCCCCAGTCTGGTTGGTCTTGGGGGCAGGCGGGGTCACAGCCTGAGCCAGGCCTGGGGCTAGGGCCTGGGCCAGGGTTGATGCCATGCCTGGGGCTGGGGCCGGGGCCGGGGCCAGGACTGGGGTCTGGGTCAGGACCGGGGTAGGGGCTGGTGCCAAGGCCGAGGTCTGGCTTGGGATCTGCCCAGAAGGAAAGACCATGGGGGAAAACTCCTCAAAGTTGATGGTGCTGAGAGATGGCGTAAAGGAATAGGGCTGGGGAGCTGGAGAAGAGAAAAGAGAGGCAGGGTCAGAAAAAGCCCCGGAGGCACCCCCATCCTCTGTGCCCCAGCCTCTGCCTCGAGTGCTGAGGCTCAGCCCTTCCCTGTGGTGTCACTGCCAGCACCCTACTCCCTCCTCACCCAATTCGGCCTCGCCTGTAGAGCCCGGTTCCAGGCTCACCTCCGTGGAGCCCTCCCTGTCTACCCCGGCCTACAAACCTCTCATGGCTTTTAGAGGAAGGGATGCTTTCAGAGCGGGCACAACCTCGTGCCCAAGCAGCCAGCAGGGAGCAGTGCCTCGTCCTTGAGTCACACAGCAGCACATACATTACGGTTTGCTGTTTTGCTACTTCAGAGGTGACTTTTTGGTTGCCCTACTTCAATGGAGAGCTGAGAGCAGAGACTGCAGTTTTGAAACTTCTGCATCTCAAGGCATCCAATGTGGGTTTAAGCAACACCACAGGGGTTCTCATCCCCAGGGTGCTGGTTCCTGGGACACACCTCCCAAGCCTCTGATTCCCCAGGTCTGTAAGGGGCCCGGGAATAGGCATCTTCACCGCTTCCCAGATGGCTCTGATTTTAGGCCACCAAGGCTCAGGCCCTGAGAAACAGGAGCCCAACAGAGCAGGCTTCAGACACCTGCTGGTGAGACGGACTGCTCGACTCCCTCCAAGAGGTGTCAAAACCATGGGCGGAACAGATTTGAGCCTCCAGTTCCGGTGTGATGACCTTAAGGACATCGTTACCTGGCTTGGGGATGGAGGCTGAGCCGCGGTTAGGCACAGCAATGCGCCGGGTCGGAGGCCGGGGGTCGGTGGGTCCTGTGGGGTGAAGGCTGGGTCAGTTCTTAGTGTCCAGGGTTCCCTCCCCCATCCACTGCTCTCTGATTCTCCTGCTGCCCCCTCTCACCATTGAAAGGGCTCTTTTTCATGATGCTCTTGAAGGTCTCGTATGTCCTTTTGCGCTTCTCCTCAATCCGGTGACGATCGTCTGGGAAAGTAACGGAAGGAAGTGGGTCCTTGTACCAGTGGACCCCCAAAGCTCCCAAAGGACCCTCGGGAGGTAGGTGAGAGGACAAACTTTCCTAAGACCATTTCTCCAAACCTCAGCCAATGAGTAGAGCTGCACAATTCTGTGACGCTCCACAATTGTAAGCATGCCATGACTTTTTGAGAAGACTTCCGTTAGCTGAATCTGCCCCCAAAAGGCCACACGGTGCCCCCAAGTCAGGGGCCAGGAGCCATCGCAGGGCCCCACATCAGGCTTCTCTCACCTGTACCACTGATGTCCCTGCCCCCGTCCAGCCCTGACCAGGCCTGGTGCTGCGCGCTCTGCTCTCTGGAGCAGCCCGGGCACAACAGGCTGGCTTAAGACTTCAACAGACTCTTAATCTTCTCTCTGATGGTTTCTGATTCAGTCTAGGGCTTTCTGAATTCTCTAACTACCGCAGCACTTGGATAAGCCCAAAGCACTCAACGTCAAGAGCCCAAAGCCAACCTCACCGTCTCACCGCAAACACCTGATCCTGGTTCTTCCCCCTATGGTGTTCCCGCCCTATCTCTTTGCCCCGTTCCCAAACCTTGGACACATCCTCAGCATCTTCCTCTTTCTCACTCCCCACCATTCACCCTCTAGACACACATTCAACAAGCACGTGCGTGCCAGGCTCCATTTGAGCCACTGGAGGTATGGCCCTGAGTAAGCAGACAAGGTTCCTGCTCCCCAAAGCTGTGACATCCAAGTGACAGAGGGGCGCTGACACAAGTGATAGGAGCTCTGAGGAGGAGACCCAGGGTGATGTAACAGCACCAGAAGTAAGGTCAAGGAATCTAGTTTAGGGGAGCAGGGAAGCACTGGTGTGAGCCCACCATGTGAAGATCTGGGGGCCAAGCATTCTGAGCAGAGGCAACAGCTAGAGCACAGGTCCCCAGGAGGACAAAGGGCCCGTGGGGCTCAGGGTCCTGGAGGAGGCCGGTGGTGGGTGAGACTGTCTCATGCGTTCCGTCTGTGAGGTTCACACAGCACCTTCTCTCCTAGAACAACCGGAACATCTTCCAAAACCTCCCCACCCCGGGTCTCCCCTCAGATCCTCTGCACGCTGCTTCCAGACCTGCTCACGTCACTTCTCTGTTCAGAAACCTTTGCAGTCTCCTGAGGACTTAGGATGTGACCCTGGATGAATACAAGAGCAACCTTCAAGGCCCTTCTGCCGGAGGCTGCTCACCGCCCGATGACGTGAGCTCCTGCCACAAAGCTGTCCCCAAATGTGCTGTGCCCTCTCCCTGCCCTTCCGCTCCACCCGCCTAGAGAATGTGCTTCTGGGTCTTTCTCCAACCTAAATGCTCCCTCCTCCATGCAGCCAGTTCCAGTTCCCACAGTATTCTGCACACACCTCGCTGTTTCCCGTGTCATTCTGTGACATAAGGCTCTATTTTGCATGTGTGTCTTCCTCATGTGACCAAGCTCCCAAAGGGCAGGGAACATGTCTTATTCATCTCTGTATTGAGAATACCTGGTGCAGAGCCTGGTACCAAGTGGACACTCAGTCCTCATCCGGTGGAATGAACTGATGGCCTTTTCAGGGTTTATTTTCCAGACTCTGTTAGACAGTTCCCAGGGCAGGACACACTTTCAGGCTGGATGACAGGCTTCAGATAAAGGATCGCTTTGGCTGTTCCTATTTGAGCAGATGCCCGAAAGCCCTGACCACATCACGGCTGTGTGGTAGTGATAAGTATAGATACAGTGCGGCAACAGGTCCCTAGAGCCAGACGGCCTGGGTTCAAATGAGGTCTGGGTCTGTAACTCACTAGCTATGTGACCTCAGGCAAGTTAGATGCTATCTCCCACCTCAAAAGGTTCATGAGAGAATAAATCAGGTAATTCACTGATGTGCCTGGAATAGGGCCACACATGTCACAAGAGCTCAGTAAGCCTTGGGTATGATTATTAAATGAGGTGAGAAGAAGAATCTGATTACTATGTTAACTCTCTGCCCAACCCCAGCTTCTGACCTTCACCTACAGCTGTGGCATCCAGCCCGGCCTCACTCCCACTGGCTGGAGCCCACAGCCCTGCTGCTGCCCTGTCCAGCTGGGTACCTGTGTCTGGCAAGTACTGGAATTCCATGGGCTCGCTGAGCTCCCGATCGGAAGGCCGCCGCAGCTGCATGGAGACGCGCACAGGGGCCTGCAGGCTGGGGTCCGCGTAGGGCGGCGTCCGGAACACAATGGCCACTTGCCGGTGCACGTCAGCTTGTGAAAAGGAGCCTCGGGCCTCCCAGCCTGGTCCCGTGAAATACACTTCAATGTCCTCTGCAGGAGACAGGGCGGCCACGTGGGTGCTCAGCTCCCCCAGCCCGTCGCCCCCTGCAATTGCCGATACTTGCCTCTAGAGATGCATGGCCCTGCTGTCGGGGACAGTGCTTAAACCAGCTCCCTAACATTTAGTGTGTCTGCTCAGCCTTGCCCCTCGCCACCTGCTCCTGGGTCCAGCCCTCCTTCCGGCTGTGTACCTTTCTGCACCTTGTCACACAGTAGGAAGATCTCGTCCCCGCCGAGGCAGCTCCCAGAGTTCCGATTCACCCTGCAGATCTTGAGTTCGGCGGTGTTGGGGGCGCCTGAGGGTGTGGGAATAAGAAGGAAGCCCTGAACCATCGGTGGTCTCCCGGGCTTACCTGCAGGAAAAGGCTCCTGCCCAGCCCAGGGTCAAGGTTGTCCAGAGTTTGGTGACTACACCTCTTCAGCTAAGGTTCAACCATTCCCATTGGCTCCTCACACCAACCAATTCAGCTTCAGCTATTTATCTGCTGGCACCTACTCTGTGCCCAGCTCTGCTCTAGGCCTGAAGAACATAACCACACACAAAAGGTAAACATCTCTGCCTCACGAAGCATACAGTCCTATGAGAACCAAAGCGATCACGATTGCTGTTTCTCCACCTGACCCAGGCAGTCTTCAAGACCCATTCATACCCGCCTTGGCAATGAATCCTTCCCTCCTGAGCCCCCACCCCCACACATACTGGTTCATTCTGGTTTCCCGGCCTTGGGGCTCCAAACCTTTTTATTTTCATGCATCCTACTGGCTACTTTAAAACTGCAGTTGACCAATATCAGCCCAATCCATCTGTAAACTTCCTGTGAGCTTTCCTCATTGAATTATTAGTTTCTAACATTATCTCGTTCCTGGAAGTTCATTTCCTGGAGTCAACAGTACAGTTCGGGGCACACCACCCTCTCGTCATGGGTGGAAAATGCCTATCTCCCATCCGACTCCCTGCCAGCCTGGATGCTGCACTTCGAGGGCAGCTCTGGGTCTCCTCTGCCTCGTCTTTTTGGTCAGCACAGCACTGGGCACAGAGGGGATGACGGATATGCTAGATGACTGGACAAAGTCAGAGCCACTCTTGCAGGTCACCCCTCCCCACCTCTCCCTTCCTCCTCACAAGGCCCACCCCTCTCCCCCCTCCTGCGGCTCCCTGACCACTCACGGTTGTCAAAGATGGGATGAGAGAGGACAGGCGCCAGGCGGAGGGGCCTGCCTGCCGGGTCCCGCACTGTCACCTGGAAGCAGAGCCGGACAGCATTCAGGTCGTAGTCCCCACGCTGCTCTTCTATGGGAACTGTCAGAAAAACAGATGGTCAGGAGAGCCTGGGCCGGGGATGGGGCCGGGGCCGGGGATGGGGCCGGGGGGAATGGGCTGTGCAGGTAGCTCTGGGCTGGGAGAGCTGTTGGAAGGTGTGTGAAATAGCAGGAGTCCTAGAGGAGGGTAGTGGGAAGGTTCTAGACCCATCACCGACTCCACCTGTGACCCTGGATGTCATGTCCCCCATGTCCCCGCTCTCGGTCTGTTTCTCCAATGGTAAAATGTACTGAACGAGAGTATGTACTGAACGGGCACTGCATCTTGGCCGGTGAGGGACACATGAGGGGAAGGTGGCCTCGGAAGGGTACAGCAGCTGGAGGTGCTCTGGGCAGGCCCAGGCCTTCACCATCACCACCCTCACCTTGGAAGGGGTTATTGTTGGTCTGGATGCGCTGGCTGATGGCCTGCTCCAGGTCCCGCTTCTTTACACACTGGATCCCCAGGTTCTGAAAGCTGAGGGCCCCCCAGACATAAGCTCCACTGCCTCCAGCAGAGCCCAGGCCCTCCTGCCTTGCCAACTCTGCCCCTTATCCCCCACCCACTCACCAGATGATCACTCCATTCTTAACCCCCTTGAATGCTGCCCCTGCCCCCAACTGTGCCACACTGAAAGCCACTCCTTACTTTGTCTGACAAGGCCCTGAGCCCTGCCGCCTGGCCCCAGCCACAGTCCCTGCCAGCTCCCTACCCTCTGCCCCAGGGCCGCCTTCTCCCTTCTCCACTCTCCAAAGACATGACACTCATTCACACTTCAAAGCCTTTTGCACCTGTTCATTCTGCTGGGCATGTTCCTTCCATGCTTCTCTGCTTTCTCACATTTAGGTCTTACTTTCGAGAGGCCTTTCTGACCTCCCAGTCCAAAAGAATGGGACCAGCTCCTTCGCCTCGCCCACCTCAGGCTATTCTTCCAACCTATTACTGCTTTATTTTCATCACTGAAATGATGACTTTCTAACAGTATCTTGTTCAGTTATTTGTACATTTATTTATGGTCTGCCTCTGTCAACCAGAACATAAGCTTCGGGGGAGACCGTTGGTTCAATGGCTTTCATTTTGACTACAAGAGATGTGACATTCTAGCCACAGGGGTTAGGGGTTCAGAGGTGATTAGGGACCCACACCTTTGCCATAGAGCTCACATGGAGCTCCTCCCATCCTTCTTGAGAGAGGAGACACACAGACAATTTCAAAACAAAAGAATCAGCTTGCAAAGCTGGGGCGGGAGCAAGCAGTGAGGAATTCTGCCCTCTGTCCAGAAACGATTAACACTGTAACAGCAATATAACTGCCCACTTCTCCGACTGCCATCTCATCACCACCTTCTACCACCCCCTGGCACCCCTAAGGAGCTCACCTGTGGATGCAGCATCAGCCTCATAGAAGCGAACCTTACACTAAGGGAGAACACCCCCCCCCCCCGTCCATCCCCTTTTCTATTTTCCCTAAGTTAGAGAACACACCCCACCCCCCCCATCCCGAGAGGAAACTCAGTCAGATACATTCTCCCCCCTAACAAGGAAACTAAGTTGGAAACTGCCCACGCCCCCACCCCCGGGTCCCGGGGGGAAACTGAGTCAACGCTCCCCCACAACACCCCACACCCCACACACCCAGGGGGAAACTGAGTCAGAACCCCCGATGCCCGCCCCCCCGCCCCGCGCCACCATCCGGCCGGCCGCTCCCTACGCAGCGCCCATCGGCGTAGGAAGGGTCGGAAGGCGGCGAGGGGCCTCCCGCCCCGGTCCCCGCGGCCCCAGCGCCGCCACCCCGCGGGGTCAGGGGTGCCCTCACCGTCCATGGCCGGGGTCCCGGGGGCGGGGCCGGGGTCGCAGCTGGGCCCGCCGCGCGCGCGCTACTGTCGAGCCATTCGCCAGAGGCGGAAATGCGCCGCGCGCGCCCGCCGCCGCGTCACTGCCGGGAATCCGACCGCGCCTGCGCGCTGCGTCTCCGTCGCCCTCGTCGCCGCCGCGGGCGCCGCCGCCGCCGGGAGAGGTTCAGGGGCGAACGCGCCCCGCGCGGAGAATGGACAGGCCGCGTGCAGGGTGGACAGGCTGCTTGCGCCGCCGCTGCCGGCGACCCGGAGCTAGTGCGCGCCGCGCGGGGCACCGACAGGCAGCTCGCCTGGAGGCCGCTCCCGGGGCTGGCGCGGCAGCTCGGCTCGCTCCCGAGTCTGGGCCCCGCCTGGAGGGCGGGGCCTGCGATTACTCATTATGTTTTTTAGGGGATTTCGGGGGCCACCTCCCGCCGATCGGAGGAGTTTGGTGACGTCACCCCGAGCCGGTCTGGAGCCAAGTTAGGACTGCCGGGCTTCGACCGCCGCCCCGCGCAGGGAAAGGCTCCGGCCTGCTTCGCCCGCAAAGGCCAGGTGGCTCAACACTTCACGGTTTCCTAGTCAATAAAAGTGCTTCTTAATGGTTGTTGCCGCATAAGCACTTTTTAATTTCCCGTCCACCTCAGTCTGGATGCAACGAGGGAAAAGAGAAGTGGCCTGGACCTCTCCACCTGGCAGTACTCGGATCGTGGCCTTCGCGGAGCCTGCTGCACGTTAGCGTGGTCAGAGGCTCCGCGCCGCGTCCGCTCGCGCAGTGCCCGCAGGCTCATCGGTTTAAGATCATCCACACTGCCGGCCCCCGGAGGCAGTGGGTGGACAGGAGGTCTTCACCCAGGGGTAAATCTCTGGAGCTTCGTCTCTGGAGCCTGACACCTCTGTTCTGCTTGAACTCCCTTCCCCGCCCCTCCTCCCCTCGCCTGCCTCCCAGGGCTTCCTGCTGGGGTCCAGGAGTTTCCCAAAGCATTTCCACTAATTAGCCGTCCTGTGACTCCTCGGCGAGGGTACAGTCACCCAAGGCTGAGCCCCGTCCTAGCAAGTACGAGCGGGTTGGGGGTGGGGCTGGAGCACACACCGCCCCCGGGAGGATTCTTCATCCCACAGTGAGGATGCTCCACGGCTGGCGGCAGTCTTCCCCAGATGCAGGAAGGCTTTTTATTTTCTCTAAGTTCGTTCTAAATTAGGGAATCATGTGGGAATTGGAAAAGATTGGAAATTCTGACTTGCTTTCCCAGGCTCAGAAAAAACAGGAAGAGAAAAGTGAAAACAGTTACCACCCCTCCCACTCATTTCGGTTTCTCTTGTGGCTGCCCCGGATTAGAAAAGGCACTTTACTTTTTCTGAGGAGGCAGTCGTCAGGAAGACAGAGTGGGTTAATTATCATCTTTGATTAATGACACACAATCATCATTGATGCTAGCATGGTCCTCCTTCTCAAATTTAGATATGTATAACTTTCAGATTAATACGAGTTCCAGTGCACCCACTGCAAAACTCAAGAGGCTGGATGGAAAAGCATCAGGACTGATATCTACCCACCCTCCATATCCCAGTGTCTAGGGTGCCATCATCCACAATTCTATATTTGTTATTCCTTTGATTTTTCTAAATAAAAAACATTTTAAGAAAAAAAATGTACTCTTATATACATGCCTACATAATGATGTTTGGTTTTGCTTAGTTTTGAACTGTAAGAGGGTATGGTGTTATTTGTTCTCCTTTGTTATTAACATTTTTCACTCAACACATGACTAATACTCATCTGTTTCATGGTTCATTCAATTTTTTACTGCTGTGTACTATTCTGCAAACATCACAGTTTTTCATTTATTCCTCCTGAGGGTGGCCGTTTGGGTTTCCAGTTTGTAGCTGCTATAAACAATGTTGTTCAGAATATTCCTGTGAATGTCTCCTGTTACATATATCCAGAATTTTTCTTGGCTGTATATCTAAACGTGATTATTAGAGTATAGAATTTCTGTTTATCAGTTTTCAAAATAATGCCTTGGTTCTTTAACATCCTCCAAAGTTCATTAATAAGCATTTTAAAAATATCTTAACAAATGCATGGATTTAAACGTTTTTCGTGTGTTTTAGGGATTCCCGCGTGTTGCAGTGGTAAAGAATCTGCCTGCCAATGCAGGAAATGCGAGTTCTATCCCTGGGTCGGGAAGATATTCTGGAGGAGGAAATGGCAACCCACTCTTGTATTCTTGCCTGGAAAATTTCACGGTCAGAGAAACCTGGCAGGTGATGGTCCATGGGACAGGCACAGAGTCAGGCACAACTGAGCACGCATGAGGTGCTTTATTCAATTACAATTATTACTGAAGTTCAAATTGTTCCATCATTGGCCACAATATATAAATAACTCTTAAAACTCAATAACCAAAAAACCAAACAACACAATTTATTATTATTTTTTTATAATTTTATTTATTTTTGGCTGTGCTGGGTCTTCGTTGCTACAGTGGCTTTTCTCCAGTTGCGGAGAGCGGGGGCTACTCTCCAGTTGTGGAGCGCGGGATTCACGTTGCAGTGGCTTCTCTTGTTGTAGAGCACAGGCTCAATAATTGTGGCACATGGGCCTAGTTGCTCCAAGGCATGTGGGATCCTCCTGGATCAGGAATTGAACCAGTGTCTTCTGCAGTAGCAGGCAGATTCCTTTACCAGTGAGCCACCAGGGAAGCCCCAAACAACCCAATTTTAAAAATGGGCAATGAACTTGAATAGACATTTCTTCAAAGAAGATTAAAAAAATGACTAATAAGCACATGAAAAGATGCTCAACATAATAGCTATCAGGAAAATGCAACTGAAAGTTACAATGAAATACCGCTTCATACTCATTAGGATGGCTATTAGCAGAAAAACAAAACTACAAGTCTGGCTGAGAATGTGGAGAAATTGGATTCTTTGTTCATCATTGATAGGAGTGGAAAATGGTGCAGGTGCTGTGGAAAATAGAAAACAGTATTTATCAAGAAATTAAACAGAATTACTTTATGATCCAGCAATTCCACCTCTGGGTATAACACAGAACAACTAAAAGGAGGAACTCAATCAGATATTTGTAAACCGGTGTTCATAGCAGCATTATTTACAATAGCCAAAAGGTAGAAGCAACCCAATTGTGAAGGGACAGATGCACAGATAAACAAAACATGGTATATGTGTGTGTGTATATATCTCATTCAGCCTTAAAAGGGAGTGAAATTCTGACACATACTGCAACATGAATGAACCTTGCAGACATTAGGCTAAGTGACATAGTGTGTGTGTTAATCACTTAATCATGTCCAACTCTTTGTGACCTCATGGACTGTAGACCACCAGGCTCCTCTGTCCATGGGATTCCCCAGGCAAGAATACTGGAGTGGATTGCCATCTCCTTCTCCAGGGGATCTTCCTGACCCAGGAATGGAACCTGGGTCTCTTGCATTGCAGGCAGATCCTTTACCATCTGAGCTATAGCGAAGTCTATAAGGCAGACACCAAAGGACAAATATTGCACAATTCCGTGTATATGAGGTACCAAGAATAGTCACATTCTTAGGGGCAGGAAGTAGAATAATGGTTCTCAGTGGCTGCTCAGTGGGGCAGAGGGCAATGTGGTGTTAGTATTTAATAGATGCAGAGTTTATGTTGGCGATGAAGAACATTCTGGAGATGGATGGTGGTCACAGTGGTACAATAATGTGAATTGTACTTAGTGTCACTGAATGGTACACTTAAAAGTAGTTAAAATGGTAAATTTTATATTATGTATATTTTGCTACAATAAAAAAATGTCAGTTCTCAATGAGTTTATTCATTTGGTATGTCTCATCCTGTAGACAAAACACTCGAGGTAATGATACTAACTCTACCACCAATAATGTGATTAAATATAGAGTATATTTTTATAGTTCTTGTTCTTGGGTTATATTCAGTTTTGGGGTTTTCTGTTGTTGTTGTACATATCTATTATCAAGTTAAGAAAGCTCCTTTCTAGTTCTAGTTTACAGTTTCTGTGATAAATGGGTGTTTGATTTTTTTTTTTTTTGGCCACACTGTGGGGCTCGTGACTCTTAGTTCCCCAACTAGGGATTCAACCCAGTCCCGGCAGTGAAAGCACCGAGTCCATAACCACTAGAGCTCCAGGGAATTCCCTGGGTGTTGATTTTTATTAAGTGTTTTTCCTATATCTATGGAGATCATATGATTTTTCTCCTTTATCTGTAAATGCAGAGTATGACATAGATTTCCTAATAGTAAACTATCCTGCATTCTTGGGATCCACCTAGCTTGATCACAGTGTGTTACATTGTTGAGTTTGATTTATTGATATTTTAGGAGGAGGTCTTGGAACTATGTTTGTAAATTAAGTGGCTGTAGTTTTCCTTTTGGGGGGGCCCTCGTCTAATTTTGGTATCAAAATTGTATTAGTATTTATAGGGCTATTTGACTTTTCCTGAGTTAATTTTGAAAAGTGGTGGTTTTTCTAGGAATTTATTCTACCTAAGTTCTCAAATCTATTGGCATTAAGTTGATGATAACTTTCTTATCTTTTTAGTATCTGCTGTAACTATAGTTATGTGTCCCTTTTAATTCATTTCATTATTTATTTGTAATTTCTATTTCTCTGTAGACATCTTGCCAGAGGTTTTCTGAGAATCTTTTCATGTGCTTATTTGCTATCTGTGTATGTTACTTAGTGACGTATCTATTCAAATGTTTGCCTTTTTAAAAAATTTGGTGGATCTTTTTGAAACATACGTGGCTTTCTATATTCTAAACACAAGTCCTTTGTTGAGTGTATGTTTTGCAAATATTGTCTCTCAGTCTGTGTCTTGCTTTTTCATTTTCAAAACAGTATTATTTGCAGAATAGTGAAACGGAAAGTCTCTCAGTTGTGTCCAACTCTGCGACCCCATGGACTATACAGCCCATGGAATTCTCCAGGCCAGAATACTGGAGTGGGTAGGCATTCCCTTCTCCAGGGGATCTTCCCAGCCCAGGGATCGAACCCAAGTCTCCTGCATTGCAGGTTGATTCTTTACCAGTTGAGCAAAATAAAATATTTTAATTTTGCTTAAGTCCAATTTTTTCTTTTGTACTACATGCCTTTTGTATCATGTTTAGAAAATCTTAGCCCATCTACAGATGAATGGATAAAAAAGATGTGATATATAATGGAATATTACTCAGCCATCAAAAGGAATGAAATCTTACTATTTGCAACAACATGGATGGACGTAGAGGGTATTATGCTTAGTGAAATAGGTCTGCTGCTGCTGCTGCCAAGTCGCTTCAGTCGTGTCCGACTCTGTGCGACCCCGTAGACGGCAGCCCACCAGGCTCCACCGTCCCTGGGATTCTCCAGGCAAGAATACTGGAGTGGGTTGCCGTTTCCTTCTCCAGTGCGTGAAAGTGAAAAGTGAAAGTGAAGTCGCTCAGTCGTCCAACTCTTAGCGACCCCATGGACTGTAGCCCACCAGGCTCCTCCATCCATGGGATTTTCCAGGCAAGAGTACTGGAGTGGGGTGCCATTGCCTTCTCCGGTGAAATAGTCAGACAAAGACAAATACTGTTATGTTCTCACTTAACATGTAGAATCTAAGAAATAGAACAAATGAACAAATATGACAAAACAGAAATAGATTTAGATACAGAGAATAAACTAGTGGTTACTAGAGGGGAGGGGGTGGGAGGAGGGGCGAAATAGGTGAAGGAGATTAAGAAATACAATCTGCTACTTATAAATAAGGCACAAGGATGTAACACATAGTACAGACTATAGTTAATATTTTATAATGACTCTGCATACTGTATAATCTCTAAAAATATCAAATATGGTGTACACCTGAAACTGATGTTATGTTGTAAGTCAAATACACTTCAATAATTTTAAAGAGTTTAAAATATTTTATTTATTTATTTTTGACTGTGTTGGGTCTTCATTGCTCCGCAGGCTTTTCTCTAGTTGTGGCAAGCAGGGGCTTCTCTTTAGTTGTGGTGTGCCAGCTTCTCATTGTGGTGGTTTTTCTTGCTGTGGAGCACGGGCTCTGGAACTCAAGGGCTTCAGTAGTTGCCGCTCCCGGGCTCTAGAGCACAGGCTTAGTAATTGTGGCCCAGGTGCTTAGTTGCTTCACAGCACATGATATCTTCCCCTATCAGGGATCAAACCTATGTCTCCTTCATTGGCAGGTGATTCTTTACCACTGAGCTACCAGGGAAGCCCTTTGATAATTTTTTTTAAAAAAAGAAATTTTTCCCAAACTCAAGGCCACTGTGATTTTCTTCAATTTTTTTCTAGAAGCCTTTATAGTTTGAGCTCTTACATTTGGGTCTATAATCCATTTCGAGTTAACTTTTGCACATGGTATTAGTAAGAACTTGCTTCTTTCTTTTCTTTTCTTTTCCTGTTTTTCACACTATTATTGAATTGTTTCAACACCACTTCTTGAAAAAAATTATTCTTTCTCCATTGAATTACTTTGGCACCAACTGACCATGTATGTATGGGTGTACTTTTGGACTCTCTGTTCTGTTGCTTGTATCTATATATGTTTATTTTATGCTAATACCACAAAGTCTCAATTACATTATAATACATCTTTTTTGCTCCTTTTTGGCCGGGAGACTCGGCCTGTGGGATGTTAGTTCCCTGACCAGGGATTGAACCTGTGCCACCTGCAGTGAAAGCATGGAGTCTTAACCACTGGACTGTGAAGGTAGTTCCTCGATTTTATTTTTGTTCTTTCTTTTTCTTTTGCATTATATCTGGAAATTAGATACTATAATTCTTCAACTTTCCTCTTCTTTAAAATCCCTTCCATTTTCTTATAAATGTTAGGATACAGCTTGTTAATTTCTACGATTTGGAGGGCATTGACATCTTAATACCAAGTTTCTCAGCCATGATCTCAGGTATTATCTAGCCTTACTAAGTTTTTTTTAATTTCTTCATGCATTGTTTTGCAGTTTTCAGTGTATAGGTCTTGCACATATTTTGTCAAATTTATCCCTAAGTATTCAATATTTTATGATATTTTAATTGTTTTTAAATTTTAAATGTACGATTGCTTATTGCTAGTATATAGAAATTTATTGTTGGCAATTGCATCCTGCAACCTTGCTGAACTCCCATTTTAGTTCTTATAACTTTTTTGTGTGTGTGAGTAGAGGGTAAATTTCTTAGGATTTTCTACATAGATGATCGTATTGTTTATAATAAAAGCATCTTTGCTTTTTCCTTTCCAATTCATATAGCAGGATGCCTTTTAATCTCTTTTCTTTTTTTCTTTTTTACTTTATTGTACTGGGTGAAACCCCCAGTACAAGTCTGAATAAAAGTGGTAGAAATGAACATCCCGGTCTTTTTCCAGATCTTAGAAGGAAAGCATTCTCTTTCACCATTAAGCAACATGTTTGCTGCAGGTTTTTCTCTAGAGGCTTTTAATTAGGTTGAGGAAGTTCCTTCCTATTGTTACTTTTCTGAGAATTTTATCATGCTAATGAAATTTTGCCAAACGCTTTTTCTGCATCTATTGAGATGATCGTATTAAACATATGTATTCAACTTAATAAAGCCTTTTTAAAAACATGTATTTATTTGGCTGTGCCAGGTCTTAGTTAGAACACACAGGATCTTTGATCTTTCTTGTGACACGTGGAATCTAGGTTCCCTGACCGGGGATCGAACCCAAGCCCCCTACATTGGGAGCTCGGAGTCAGCCGCTGGACCAGCGCGGAGGTCCCCGCTATGTCTCTCTCTTTCAGTCTTTCTAAAACAGATTTATTTATTTACTTATTTATTTATTTTTGCTGCGCTGGGTCTTCATTGCTTGTGGGCTCTCTCTTGTAGCGCTGTGAGGGCCCCTCACTGCGGTGACTCTTCTCATGGCAGAGCAGAGGCCTAGGGCATGCAGGCTTCAGGAGTTGTGACATGTGGGCTCAGTCCTGTGGAGCACAAGCTTAACTGACCAGCAGCACGTGGGATCTTCCTGGACCAGGCATTGAACCTGTGTCCCCAGCATTGGCTGGTGGGCTCTTAACCACTGGACCGCCGGGGAAGCACCACTGTCTTTTGATACATTACCTCTCCTCCATACTTTCCATATGTTCTTTCTGCAACTTATTAATAAAATGACTAGAACATATTTGCAACACAAATACCTGAAAAAGTACTTGTATCCAGAGTATATAAAGAATCCCTACATATCAATGATAAAATAACAAGCAAAAAATTTGAAAAGAAACGTCACACAAAAGAGATATACGCAGGATAGATTGGAAGTTTGGGATTGACATATACACACTGCTGTGTTTAAAATAGATAACCAACAAGTACTTAAACTGTACAGCACAGGGAACTCTGTTCAATACTTCGTAATAACCTAAATGGGAAAAGAATTTGAAAAAGAATAGATACATGTATATGTATAAGGGAGTCACTTTGCTATACACCTGAAGCTAACACAACATTGTCAATCAATTATACTCCAATAAAAAATAAAAAAAAATTTAAAGATGCACAAATAGATAATCAATAAACACATAAAAAGATATTTATCAGTAGTCATCAAAGAGAATTTCCTGGCAGTCCAGTGGTTAGGACTCTGTGCTTTCACTGCCAAGGGCCCAGGATCCGTTCCTGGTAGGGGAGCTAAGATCCAGCAAGGCCAAGAAAAAAAAAAAATAATCAAAGATGTGTAAATTAAAACTACAATAAGACACCACTTCACATATACTAGAATCAGAACAAGCTAAAATATCAAATGAGCTCATGTGGAGCAACTGGAACTCTTGCTGGTGAGAAGGGAAAATGGTACAATCACTTTGGGAAACTGGCATTTATAAAGTTAAGTCTACATTTGCCCCGTGACTAGCTATTTCTCTCCTATGTACTTTCCCAAAATAAAAATTTTAAAATACATTCCCAAAAAGTACAAGGATGTTTATAGCTTTTTTATAATATGAAAAGCTGTAAACTACCTAAATATTTATCAACAAGTGAATGGATAAAAAAATTGTGGTATAGTCACACAGTGGACTACAGTTATTGCACCCTGTACCTCCTACCATGAAAAAAAAGTGCCCTACCTGGTAGACATTGTTCATATTTAGACAACAGCACATACCACACTCAGGAATTCTACTCGGTTCTGTTCACTGAGTGGCTTGAAGGCTGCCAGGTTTGGCAGGGCCCAGAGCAAGAGAGAGCTCTATGTATATGCAGGCTAAGGTGCAAGGGTTTGCTTCTGCTTCTGCTGTTAGTTCCAGCGGAAGTGGGAGCGATAGGAGTACTGAGTTCATTTTAGGACTAATTCAGCCTCTCTTGTGGGTTTAGCTTCAAATGGGAGTCTCAAAATCAGTGTTTAAAACTTCTTCTGAAAAAAATTTTTAATTGGAGTATAATTGCTTTATAGTGTCAAGTTAGGTTTCTGAGAATTTTTAAATGTTGGCCTAATGTTAATTATGGAGAAGGCAATGGCACCCCACTCCAGTTCTCTTGCTTGGAAAATCCCATGGACGGAGGAGCCTGGTAGGCTACAGTCCATGGGGTCGCTAAGAGTCGGACACGACTGAGCGACTTCACTTTCACTTTTCACTTCCATGCATTGGAGAAGGAAATGGCAACCCACTCCAGTATTCTTGCCTGGAGAATCCTAGGGACGGCAGAGCGTGGTGGGCTGCCGTCTATAGGGTCGCACAGAGTCGGACACGACTGAAGCAACTTAGCAGCAGCAGCAGCAGCAATGTTAATTCTGTTTGCTAAATATTTAAGAATTACTACTTTATCGTCATTGCTGATAAAATTTGTGTTTCTACAAATGATGCACTTTGTATTAACACAGAGTTTAATAAAGACAAAGTAAAATTGGCTATAAAATCATCTAAATAGTTCTTTTGTCGGAGATGATGGTTCTAGCAGAGAAGAGTAAGAGTAAGACTAATCCTTGGGCCTCCCTGCTTAGCTAGAGGACTTAGAACTAAGTTATCTGTCGATTCTCTGACATGTATACGAAATCTCTGCACCAGTTATGGATTTAGTATCTGTCTCGATGTGTTTGTGCTCAGACTCTTTGCAACCCCATGGACTATAGCCCTTCAGGCTCCTCTGTCCATGGGATTTCCCAGACAAGAATACTGGAGTGGGTTGCCATTTCCTTCTCCAGAGGATCTTCCTGACCCAGGGATGGAACCTGCGTCTGTTGCATCTCCTGCACTGGCAGGCTGATTCTTTACCAACTGGGAAGCACATCTGTCTCTATAAATCTCCTAAAAATGGCACCTTCCCTATATCTGAATATTGTCCTGCCAGGGATGACTTGGAAGAGTATGAATCAAAATTCTATCAAACTTGGGCTTCCCTGGTGGTCCAGGGGATGGGAATCTGCCTGCAGGGGACACGGGTTCAATCCCTGGTCCAGGAAGATTCCACATGCCGTGGGCAACTAAGCCCTTGGACTACAACTACTGAGCCTATGCTCTGGAGCCTGGGAGCCGTATGCTGCAACTACTGAAGCCTATGCACCTAGAGCCCGTGCTCCGCAACAAGAGAAGCCTGCGCACCTCAACAAAGAGCAGCCCCTGATCACCGCAGCTGGAGAAAGCCTGCCAACAGCAACAAAGACCCAGCACAGCTATACATACATACGTAAATAATGACAAATTTTAAAAATTCTATCAAACTAGAAGAGTGCACTTGAGTATTTAATGAGGGCACCGTTGTGTTCCTTTCTGGCCGCCCACCCATTAATTTGCTTCTTGTGTGATCTGTCCTAGTTCACCGGGCTATGAGCACCAGCTCCCCTCTCAGCAACCGCCCCTCTCTTCTCCCGCACAGAAACAATAGCTAATGTTTGCTGAGCTTTGGCTGTGAGCCAGTTGTTGAGCTAAATGCTATATGTGGCTGAAGCTTTGAATCTAGTGCTTACAGCCAGCCTCTGAGGCAAATGTTGTATCACTAGGATGGCTGTATTACAGATTTAGTAATAGGCTCAGAGACACTGGGTAACCTGCCTAAGGTCACACAGCTCAATAGAGGAGCCAGGATTTAAACCCAGTTCTGTCTGACTCGAGAGCTGACATCTTGTTGCAGGAACCTGTGGCTCAGGAGCCCAGTCCCAGATGCAGTGACTGGAAAGACCCACGGGGCCCTCTGGGTCTGCCTTGAAGGAAGTCACCTCCCCACCCAGCCTAACTCTAGCTTCCGTGTGGTCAGCTCAGGCGATAGCAAGCTCACAGCAGCTCTGGGTTTTCAAGGTCCTTTGTGACATAGGGTCAAAATCTGTCTCCCTCTGTCATCCGTGAGTTGGTCAGCCTTCTGCTCATGGAGCCTCAGAGAAGGCACTAGTCTGCTCCCCACCCTAGGGAATCCCCTCAGACTTTGACCCAAGCAAGGTATTTACTGTGTACCCACGATGCATGTGGGACAGAGCAGTGAGCAAGACAAAGCTCTAGCCCTGGTGGAATTGACATTTTAAAGGGAGAAATAAAAAGTTCCATTTGGACAATGACACGTCCACCCACCCAGCCCTTCGGGCTTTTCTGGATCATTGCAGATTTCCAGATTCGAGACTCTGGGAAAGGTGGTCCCAGAGGAGGTAGCCACATAAAAGCCAGGGCCATGGGACCGGCTCGGGTGGTGCCACGCAAGATGCCCTGACTTGGGGCTGGGAGCGGCCGTAGGTCCAGGGCAATCCCAGAGCTTCACTCTGTTCAGATCTTGGCAAAAAAGGAAAGAAAATCCTGCTGCCTTGCTGCCATTCACAAACAAGCAGCAGCAAGACGGGCCCATCCACCGGCCTCCCAACCCCCAAACTCAGAGGCCCCCTGCCCCAGCTATCTCCTGCATCCACCCCGCCTTCCCGAGAGAGCCCATGGGCACTTGGACTAAACTCATTCTGCTTTCCCTGGCTCAGTTTGTTTGCCTGTACTCACTGCGCTGGACTGCCCCCAGCCCAGCTTCTCAGTCCCCCCACTTCTGGCCTCTTCTGCCTCCCCAGTCTCTCTCCAGTCCAGCCATGGCCCAAGACCAAGGGTCAGCGGCATTCCACTGTTCCTCCTCAGAGGTATCTGGAAGAGGGTCACAGGTCAAACACACACACACACACAAACACACACACTTCCTTTCATCCGGTGACACTCCCTGTCTAGTCACTGACTCAGGACACAGTGGAACAAAAGGAGCCACGATGTTGATTTCCGAGTCATGAACAATAGATTTGGAAGAACGACTGCTCAGCTACTGAGCCCATCAACTTCCCACCCTCCCCAAAGGGGATAGTGAAAGGGGGGGCAAGGGAGGCGCAGCAGAGGCTTCAGAAAGGAGCAGAGAAGTTGGGGTGTACCCAGGAAGAATCTATGTCCCAGTTCCCACTGGGCCCCACCCTGGCTGAGGTGTAGAAATGAAAAGAGAACCCGGAGAGACTGGGTTGCTCACAGCTTGGGCGCCTGCGCTATGCTTCTGGGCTGACTGGAGCCAGGGTCAAGCGTGCCTTCAAGGATAATGGCCGATGGGAGCGCAAGAGTCGATGTGAGAGGCTTCACAGAGTCCCCGGGCGTCAGCAGGGACCAGGGCACTGAAGAAGGCCTCCCCCAGCCACCAAGAGCTGGTAGACCTGGAGTGGTCCTGCTCTCAGTGTGGGGAGGGCCAAGATGCACCCGAAGGGACCAGGTGGGCTTTCCATAGGTGCAGCAGGGGCTGGATGCCTCTCCCCCAGGAATACTGTCTCACCTCTGTGGAGGGCTTAGTACATGACCCTTCATGTGAATGAATCTCATTTAAGGCTCTCAAAACAACCCCATACGATACTATGATTTTCATTTTACAAATGAGTGAATTGAAGTACAGAGAAGGGAAGACACAGTCTAGAAGTGGCAGGGCGGAATTTTCACTTGTTTGGTTGTGTGTGTGTGTTTTATTTTTAAACGGATTTTCTTGTACTGATTTATTTTTGGCTGCCCTGGGTCGCTGTTGCTGCGCCCAGGCTTTTGCTAATTGCAGCCGGCAGGGGCTACTGTCTCATTGCAGTGTGCAGGCTCTTCATCGTGGTGACTTCTCTTGTTGTGGAGCACAGGCTCTAGCTGTGTGGGCCTCAGCCACTGTGACACGTGGGCTTAGTCGCCCCGGAGCCTGTGGGATCTTCTCCGACCAAGGATGGAACGTATTCCGTGCGTTGGCAGGCGGATTTCTTACCACTGGACCACTAGGGAAATCCCTTTGGGGGCAGTTTTAATTAATTAATTTTCCTTTTCATTATTGGGTCATATTTTCCTACACTTTTGCATATTTGTAACCTTTTGTTGGGTATCAGGCCCGATGAATTTCAGTTTTTTGTGTGCTAGGATATCTTTGTATTCCTACAAATAGCTTTGAGTTGTATTCTAGGACACATTTAAATTACTTTGAAATGATTTAGTACTTTGGATCTTGCTTTGAGATTTTGAAGTTTTTTTTTTCCCATCACACCAAGCAATCCTCTGACGCCAACTGGGTGTCCAACTTTTCATTTCAATTCTAACACTATTTGTAGATGATCCTCCTCCCTCAGCTTCAGTAATTCGCTAGAACAACTCATATAGCTCAGGGAAATGTTGTATTGTAAAGGGTATACCTTAGTAACCACCAAATGGAAGAGAAGGTAAAGTATAGGGGTGGGTACAGACTTCCATGCCCTTTCTGGGCATACCACTTTCCCAGAGCACTGGGTGTTCACCACCCCGGAAGCACTCCACACCCTGTTGTTTAGGAGATGTTATAGAGGTTTCACCATGTAAGTATGATTGATTCTAAGTATGACTGATTAAGTCATTGGCCATTGGTGATTGAACTGAATCTCTATTCCCGCTCTTCTCCTCCAAGGTTGGGGGAGGGGGCTGAAAGTTCCACCCACCAATCACAAGGGTGGTTTCTCAGGCTACCTGCTCCTATTCTGAAGTTATTTAGGAACCCACCCATAGTAACCTCATTAGCACAAATTTGGCTATGGTTGAAAGGGACTTATGAATAACAGAAGACATTCGTATTACTCAGGACATTCCAAGGGTTTTAGGAGCTCTGTGCCAGGAACTAGGACAAAGGCTAAATATATATATAATGCTTTACATATATATAAATACATATAAATAAATTTATATAAATATATATTTATATATAATAAATATTTAATACTCTATTTTTGTACCAGGGATCTGTTAGGTGGAAACAGAACAACCTTCAGCCAGGAGCTAATTATTCCTGACTATTGAGGCACGACCCTTCTAGGAGTCAGTGCTCCCTGTAACATTACCAACTCTTCCTTTCTGACTGGTGGGAACAGGCACTATCTTTGACTATGAATGTCAATTAGGTTGGGGTTCCCAGGAGGCTCGATGGTAAAGACTCTGCCTGCCAATGTCAGAGACTCAGGAGTCGGGAGACGTGGGTTCCATCCCTGGGTCCACTCCAGTATTCTTACCTGGGAAATCCCAGGACAGAGGAGCCTGGTGGGCTATAGTCATGGGGTCACAAAGAGTCAGACACGACCGATCGACTGAGTACACACTCACATCAATTAGGTCAACTTGGTCAATAGTGTTGTTCAGATCTTCTCTACATTCACTGACGTTCTCTGAACTTGTTCTATCAATTACCCACGGAGGAATGCCGAATTGCGGTTTTCTCAGTTTCTCCTTTCAGTTCTGTTGGTTTTGGCTTCATGCATCCAGGAACTCTTATTGAGTACCTACAATCAGGATGTCTATGTTTTCTTGAAATAACCCCTTTATAATTATACAATGTCTCTCTTTATACCTGGTAATATTCCTTATTTCAAACAAAGCTACGGCACTCAGCCACCAGGTCAAATGACTAACACCATGGCTCCAGGGGAGCCCTTCCTTCCCCTCCATCTCTACCTTAGATGTAAGTCCACACCTCAAAAATTACTGAGATTAAGTACCCCACTCCCAAAGCAAGGTGGATCTCAAAACAGAAATAAAGCTGAATAGTGGCGAAAGTCAAGGTTCTCTGCTTGGACAGCAGCAGTGTGACTGCTGCACAGAAGGATACTGTTTAATGTCAGAGACTGACTCCCCTCTAGTCCTTCTATGAGGCAGCCAACTCCATAGCATCTCTTTCTTGGAGGGGGTGGGGAGGATGTGCACGAGGGATCAACCCTTTTCAGAGTACTAATCACTGGACCATCAGGGAATTCCCAGCATCTTCTTTCTCTACTTCCAAATTACTTTTTCCAGAACCCTCCCATTCTCTTGCACACCCTCCACCAGCCAGATCCTTTATGCTCTGCCCAGGAAAGTCCCTACTCTCTCCTTGATCCCTCCATCTCTGAGGACATCAGAAGTACCATGGCTGTCACAAGGAAGAAATTCTGCATGGGCAGCTCCTCTCCGGTCCCCATGGTCAGCTATTCCAAACATTGACCTCCTTTTTAAAGCCTCCAGGGACTTCCCTGGAAGTCCAGTGGTTAAGACCCTGTGTTTCCACTGCAGGGGGCGTGGGTTCAATCCCTCGTCAGGAAATGAAGATTCCACATGCTGTGTGGTACAACCAAAAAAGGGAAAAAATTTAAAGCTTCTACATCCATCCACCTGCTACATCCAGCAGGACCTGGTTTCCTGCTCCTTCCAGAAATAGACACCAAGGAAGAGGTTCTCAAACCTCAGGAGACTTCAGCAGTGCCAAAGCCCCAAGATGCCGTAAGATAAATCTGCAGTCTTTGATTCAGTAAAGTGTAGTTTAGCATCTATTTATTGTATACTTACTCTGCTGGCATCTGGTCCCATCACTTCATGGAAAATAGAAGGGGAAACAGTGGAAACAGTGTCAGACTTTATTTTTGGGGGCTCCAAAATCACTGCCGATGGTGATTGCAGCCATGAAATTAAAAGACGCTTACTCCTTGGAAGGAAGGTTATGGCCAACCTAGATAGCATATTTAAAAGCAGAGACATTACTTTGCCAACAAAAGTCCGTCTAGTCAAGGCTATGGTTTTCCCAGTGGTCATGTATGGATGTGAGAGTTGGACGGTGAAGAAAGCTGAGCGCCACAGAATTGATGCTTTTGAACTGTGGTGTTGGAGAAGACTCTTGAGAGTCCCTCGGACTGCAAGGAGATCCAATCAATCCATCCTAAAGGAGATCAATCCTGGGTGTTCATTGGAAGGACTGATTTTGAAGCTGAAACTCCAATACTTTGGCCACCTCATGCGAAGAGTTGACTCATTGGAAAAGACCCTAATGTTGGGTGGGATTGGGGGCAGGAGGAGAAGGGGATGACAGAGGATGAGATGGTTGGATGGCATCACTGACTCGATGGACATGGGTTTGGGTAGACTCCGGGAGTTGGTGATGGACAGGGAGGCCTAGCGTGCTGCAATTCATGGAGTCGAAAAGAGTTGGACACGACTGAGCTGAACTGAACTGAACTACTCTGCTGGGTCTTTATGTTCAACAGTGATTTATTTCTCACAAACACCAATTGAAGGAGGTGTTGTTATTCACATTTTTTAGATCAGGAAATTGAGGTTCAGAGAAGTTAAATTACTCACCCAATCATATAGCTAATAAGTGGCAGAGTAAGGATTCTTTCTGGAACATTAGGTTTATTCAATAGTATGTTAAAACACTTTTATGACAGACCTCATTTCTTTAAACTTTAACGTAAGGTAAATAAAGAAATAGCAATGTAAAATAAATTCTACTCATAAAGTAATATTGAAAGACTTGAAAGTAACATTGAAAGTGTATTATTCATTACACTAAATGTGAGAGACCAGATACTTTCAATAAAAGACAAACTGCCAGATTAGGTTAAAAAAAAAATAACCAGCCAAATAATATAGTAGTAAAATCATCAGACTTTCTAAGAGACCAGAACTTAATGATTCCAACCACTAAAAAGAAAGGATGATGATGTAACCTGATGGGAACCTGACAATGGCTACAATGGCGATCATATTATAATATATAAAATACCAAATTAACATGCTCCACACCTTAAATTTCCACAATGTTATCTGTCAAATGTATTTCTCTTTTTTTGGTAAATTTTTATTTTTTTTAACACTTATTTATTTGGCTGCCCCGGGTCTTAGTTGCCACATGCAGGATCATTAGTTGTGGTAGGTGAACACTTAATTGCAGCATCTGCTATCTAGTTCCCTGATCAGGGATTGAACCCTGGTTCCCTGTGTTGGGAGAGCGAAGTCTTAGCCACTGATCCTAAAAAATTTTATTGAAGTATAGTTGATTTGCAATGTTGTGTTAGTTTCAAGTAAATATACTTCAATTAAAAAAACAGACAGACCTGCCAAAAGCACTGTGATATTGGCATAACAACAGATACATGGACTAATGGAATAGAGTCAAGACCCCAGAAATAAACCCTCACATTTATGGTCAATAAATTTTTTCTTCATACAAAGTTAAAAGCACATTGTATTTCCTTCCTGACCACTTGCCCAGTCCCTATCTCATCGAGAGACACAAGCTTCATCTAAATTATTTCATCTGATTGATGATTGTCACGTATAACTTTATTGCTACTTCTGTCTCGGATATTTATTTGAAAAAGGTGTATGGATTCATTACATATTCTAATGTATTGTCTATAGATTATAAGATAAAGTCAAGCATGTATCAGCTGATAGTTTTTGTTGACCTGTCTTTATACTTAGAAATGTCTCTTAATAGTAGGTTTCCCTGGTGGCTCAGGTGGTAAAGAATCTGCCTGCAATGCTGGAGACTTGTTTTGGATCTCCAGGTCAGGAAGATCCCCTGGAGAAGGAAATAACAACCCACTCCAGTATTCTTGCCTGGCAAATTTATGGACAGAGGAGCTGGCTGGCTGTAGTCCATAGGACATGACTGAGCAATAGAATTGGACACAACTGAGTGACTATCACTCACTCACTCAATTTTAGACAGGAGTGCCAGGACTATTCAAAGAGGAAAGGACAGTCTTTCAACAAATGGTATTGGAAAACAGGATATTCACATGCAAAATAATAAAGTTGGACCTTTGCAAAAATTAACTCAAAATGAATCAAAGATAAATCTAAATTTAGCAAGAAAAGCACAGATCAATATGAACAATCACATTTTTCAATATCATATTGAAAAACATGTTTTAAAATGGAACAGATAGAAAGCTATCCTAGATTTTTGGATGGTTAGACATAATAGCCGGAGAAGGCAATGGCACCCCACTCCAGTACTCTTGCCTGGAAAATCCCATGGACGGAGGAGCCTGGTAGGCTACAGTCCGTGGGGTCACTAAGATCAAAGCAATTTGGTATTGGAAAAGAATTAGACCAGCAGATTTATGCTGCCGAATTAAGACTATAGAGTTGTTTTCCTATCTATTTTAGGATTTGATACATGACACATTAGGAGTGTCGATCTAGCAGAAAGGGGCTGTACTAAGTAATGGCAGGTGCCAGCACAAAGCTCACTACCCATCCAGAAGAGAATATAATTAGGCCTATCTCTTATGCTAGTCCCCAAAATATGAATTCCAGAAGGATCTAACTCTTAAATGTAACAAATTAGTTGTTGTTGTGTTCAGTCACTAAGTCGTGTCCGACTCTTTGGGACCCCATGGACTGCAGCACACCAGGCTTCCCTGTCCTTCACAATCTCCCCGAGTTTGCTCAGATTCATGTCCATTGAGTCAGTGATGCCATCTAACCATCTCATCCTCTGCCCCTCTATTCTCCTTTTCTTACAAGATTTTTATTATGTTTTTTGTTAACATAATAAAAATCTTGTAAGAAAACTTAAAAAATGGGAAGACTCTCTTAACCAAGACTGGAAACCTAGAAGTTATGACAGGAAGAATAGGTATATTTGACTCAATAAAAAATGCAAATATATGAATGCCAAAAGATGCTGGAGACAAAGCGAAGAAACAGAGAACAGAGTTAGAAAAGAAATATTTACAGTTACATCCCTGGCAGTCCAGTGGTTAAGACTCCAAGCTTCCAATGCAAAGGGGCACGGTTTCAATCCCTGGCCAGGGAACAAAGATTCCACCTGCAGTGCAGTGTGGTCAATAAGTGAAAGTGAAAGTGAAGTCGCTCAGTCGTGTCCGACTCTTTGCGGCCCCATGGACTGTAGCCTACCAGGCTCCTCCGTCCATGGAATTTTCCAGGCAAGAATACTGGAGTGGGTTGCCATTTCCTTCTCCAAGAGATCATCCCGACCCAGGGATTGAACCCTGGTCTTCCACATTGTTGGCAGATGCTTTAGCATCTGAGCCACTAGGGAACAGATGGTCAATAAAATATTTTTTTAAACAAAGGAACAAAAATATTTACAAAGCAGAAGACAAGAGCAGCTTACTGTGTGTATGTACGTGTTAGTTGCTCAATTGTGTCTGGCTCTTTGCAAACCCATGGATGGTAGCCCGCCAGGCTCCTCTGTCCATGGAATTTTCCAGGCAAGAATACTGGAGTGGGTAGCCATTCCCTTCTCCAGGGGATCTTCCTGACCCAGGATCGAACCCCGGTCTCCTGCATTGCAGGAGGATTCGTTACCCTCTGAGCCACTAGGGGCCCAGCAGCTTACTATTACTCTACAAGTCAAGGACAAAGAACTCGATGGAAAAATGAACCGAGCATATAAAGAGGCAGTTCACAGAAGGAAAATTCCAAATGGCAAAGGAAAAGATGATTAAACTGAAAGGTTGGGAAATGCAAATTAAAATGATACAGTTCTGCTGCTTTGCTAACTAGTCTGGCAAAAATTTAGAAGAACTTTAGCATCTGTTGGCTGAAGATGATACAGGGAAACAGAAATTTCCATGCATTTTTTGTGGAAATGAGATATGTTACTTAAAAAAAGCACTCAGCTAATATTTAACAAAACACAAAATTCTTGTATCTTTCAACCCAGCAATTCCAGCCCTTAGACCCTATGAAAGATTTATTGCAGCAATATTCATACTGGCATACAACCAAGACCAAAGCAAAAACCTACAGGTAGCTGAATTCCACTTGTAGGATATTATATCCATTAAGAAAGAGTGAATTACAGCAATATCAGTTGACTTGAAGAGAGTTCCACGAAGTATTGCTGAGTGAGAAAAGTGCAAAGGTGAATTTGGTACAAACACTTCTAGTAATGAGAAAACCAAACAAAACCCACATCCTGTATATGTACATTTGCACATACTTACAATTATATATAGGTTTATTCTTGGTTATGAGTATTGATAAAATATGAGAGGATATATAGCAGAGTGTTAATCTGGGTTATGGGGGGGTGTTGGTGGGAAATACGGGTGAAGTGAGGGAGAAGTCAAGCAAAAAGGACAAAGGAAAATTTAGACTGTATAAAAAACATGTACTATGACCATGTATTCATTGGGATCTCCAGAACCGATAGTAGATATAGATATATATTCATATTTTTGTATTTGCATGGGCTTCCCTGGTGGCTCAGATGGTAAAGAATCTGCCTGCAATGCAGGAGACCTGGGTTAAGGCCCTGGGTCAGGAAGATCCCCTAGAGAAGAGAATGGTAAGTCACTCCAGTATTCTTGCCTGGAAAATTCCATGGACAGAGAAGTCTGGTGGGCTATAGTCCATGGGGTCATGGAGAGTTGGACACGACTGAGCAACTAACATTTGCACATCTTTTCACTTCATACTTTATTGCATATATTTCTCTTCCTCTATCTCTCTGAATTGGTTCACATGATAAAGGAGGCTGGGACATCCCACCATCTGCTATCTGCCAGCTGGAGGCCCAGGAAAGCCAATGGTCTAGTTCTAGTCCAAATCTGAAGTCTGAGAAGCAATGGTGAAAGTTCTAGTCTGAGGTTGAAGACTGATGTTCCAGCTCACACAGTCAGAGCCAGTTCTCCTCTGCCATTGTGTTCTATTCTGGCCCAACAGATTGAAGGAGACTCCCCTCCCCGCCCCCCCCCCCCCCCCCCCCCCCCGCCACAGTGAGGAGAGCCCTCTTCTTTACCAGGTCTGTTGATTCAAACGCTAATCTCATCCAGAAACACCTTCATAGACACACTCAGAAATAAGGTTTCATCAAATACCTAGGTGCCCAGTAATTCACTCAAGATGACACATAAAATTAACCATCAAAGATCATATGGGCATTTATGTACAATTTTAGATAAGCGATACATTTGAAAAAATTTTCAAACTAAAACATCTGCCCTCCATTGGAGTGATCGCACCCTAGGGGCAAGGAGCTGGGTATTTATCCTCCTTCTCCCATCAGTTACTGGCTGAGAAGTAGCTTCTGAAGGTGTTCATTTCCGGCATTCCCTATGCATGGGCTGGATACCCTCCTGTGGTCCAAGGAAGTCTCTGTCAGAGCTGTAGGCATGTGCAGTGAGAGACCTTCCCTGTGTACAGAAGAACATGGACGGGAGGGAGAGGAGCAGAGCAGCATCTCCTCTCGATATGTTGCATTTTTGCAACGGCAGGCATAAGTGGGGTATTGAGAACACTTAACCATGCTATTTGTGGATAAGACCTATTGATTTTTGGATGTTCATCATGTACTGAATATGGTATCTGACCTGCATGGGCATCATCTGTAGGTGTAACCATTATTACCCCTGTGATAGAGCAAGGAGTATCTCTCCAGTGCTTCCGCACACAAACTCTTCTAAAGAGGTGGAATGCAGACGGGGCCCCTGTGCTGGTGACATGTAGAATGGAAAGCAGGTGCCATCTTGAAGAAGCTTGCTCAGCCTGACCAGAGGCCCATTTCCCCTAGCACTTTATTCATACCCTTCAAGCCCAAATCCCTGAAGCTGATGTAGAAATGTGGGCCTTTCTCTCTGCTAGCTACTTTGTATGTGGCCAATAAAGGATAGTGACACTGAAGGAGATAAACGGGACTTTATAATGTTTGTGTCTAATCAGAGAATAGAAATCTTTTTAAGAAAAAAGTTTATTTCATGTGAAATAAAAATTTTGAGCGTCCTCCCTGACAGTCCAGTGGTTAAGACTCTGTGCTACCATTGTAGGGCGAGTACAGGTTCGATTCCCGGCTGGAGAACTAAGATACCGCAAGTGGTGGGACATGGTAAAAAAAAAAATTTTTTTGAAAAGCCTTCACAAGACCTCCATCTTCAGGAGAGTGTTCTAGGCAGAGCTCAAGTTAACCTACAGCTCGGAAGACACCCGACCTGCCTGCCAAAGTGTGTTTATTTGAACAAATAGAGTAAGCACCAGTTATGCTACCTGACAACAACAATGAAAGTCCACACTGCCGAAGTAGAATAAGAAAATTTCAGATAAACTTTAAGACGGCACACTTCAGGATCTCCTGCTCGCCAGCCAGTGCTGCTGTAGCCACTTAGACCATGCCCCCAGTCTCTCTGCTGAGGTGGGGGATCTGGGTCCCAGGGTCTTGCCCCACTAGCTCTGAATTTCCTGGAGCTGGACTGCCAAGGGTTTGGATAGTGGACTGGAAGGAAGGGCCTGTGTTTGAATGATGTCTCTGCTAATGCTTGGCTCCGTGGCTTGGTTGAGTCCTCAGATTTCTGAGCCTTTGTGGTTCACCTGTTAAAAGGGTACAGCACCTAACCTGAGGGGGATGTCAGGATCAGATTCATTCTTCCAGGAAATGTTCACTGAAAGACTCTTTTGTGCAGGCACCTGGCTGGCTCTGGGAAAATAGGGATGGATGCTGCAGAAACAGCCCCTGGCCCCATGAAGCCTGAGTTTGAGGAAGCCAGGAGGGAAGTAGATGTCATTGGTTGACAAGTAACCGGGGCTATGAGGTCCAGAGGTCTTCCTGAAGGAAGAGGCATCTGATCTGAGAAAGCATGGTGGAGGGGAGACAGAAAGAGCAGGGAGTGGCCTAAGAGAGAGCTTGATGGGGGAAAGGACAGAGTCCAGGACATGGTTTGAAAGGTACCAGTCCTTACTGTGTCTCCAGCTCTAGAGAGCGGGCCTCTCTACCTCCTTCCCTCTCTCTCTCTTATTCTTTCTCTCTTATCCTCTCTCTCTCTCTTCCCCTTCCCCATGGATGATCCTGCTAAAACCATAAGTTATTCTTTACGGTATTTTTCTCAACACTTTATGCATTTTTAAATAAAAATGACGGAAAAAAATAAAAATGACTGAACATCTGTACTAAAAGTTTCTGAGGTTTCTGTAAAAAAAGATATAATAATAATTCAAACATTTATTATTATGAACCAGTATATCATAAGACTGTGTCAATGCCAAGTAAAGATAACCTCTACCTGATTCAGGCCTCTGACAACAGAAAAAAGAAAAGAATGAAAGAAAGCAAATAGACACATTAAATGCAAATTAGAAGCCAATCATTGAGAAATAACACTGGAAATATTTACATTTAGAACTACCATTCTTAAAATGAAAAGGTAAAACATACAAAGCATTCATTGCCCTATCTGATAGTCTTGATAACTGTTTCATAACAAACATTCCAGATGTAAAATTTTTTCTTTCATTTTGCATCGACCTTGGTCACATTGTTGAATGGGTGTCCACAAGCATCTTCAACTAGGGAGTACAAATTCCTTTGTACAAGCTCACTTCCTTAATCAGGAAAATATTTTGTCTACTAGTCCTGATTTTGGTTTTGCTGTTGAAATCAATACTGTTAATTCAGATCAGTTTCTGGCTTCCTGTTGGAGTATTACATAACATCCACATCTTTTTTTTTCTCTCTCCCTCATCTTAAAGTAGTCACAAAGAACTGTAGCCTACCATGAATATTTAAAATACTAGACTACTGTCAACACTGTTGGGTAGTATTTGAATAATGTCACATTTGGGTCTTCCAGCGAGATTAGCAGAGCTACACAAAATCCCTTGGTGAAATGACCAAATTAAGAACTTATTTTACTTCCAAAAGGTGTTATTTCTTGAACACTATTTACAAATTTGTGTAAAGAACGCAAGCCTATAAATGTGTTCATTTACATTTTAGTTGCCAGAATGACTCATTCATATGGAAAATTGTTCAGTCTTAAAAAGGAATGAACTTCTGACACATGCTACAACGTGGGCAAATCTTAAAAACATTATTCTAAGTGAAATAGTGTATGTGTGTGTGCGTGCGCGCAGTTGTTTTCGACTCTTTGAGACTCCATAGACTGTGGCCGGCCAGGCTCCTCTGTCCATGGAATTTTCCAGGCAAGAATACTGCAGTGGGTTGTCATTTCCTCCTCCAGAGGATCTTCCCAACCCAGGGATCTAACTCATGTCTCTTGTGTCCCCTGCATCGGCAGGAGGATTCTTTACCACTAGCGCCACCTCCTTGCGGTCCGACTGCAAGGAGATCCAACCAGTCCATCCTAAAAGAGATCAGTCCTGAGTGTTCATTGGAAGGACTGATGTTGAAGCTGAAACTCCAGTACTTTGGCCACCTGATGCAAAGAACAGACTCATTTGAAAAGACCCTGATGCTGGGAAAGACTGAAGGCGGGAGAAGGTGAGGACAGAGGATGAGATGGTTGGATGGCATCACCAACTCAATGGACATGAGTTTGAGTAAACTCTGGGAGCTGGTGGACAGGCAGGCCTGGCGTGCTGCAGTCCATGTGGTCACAAACAGTCGGACATGACTGAGCGACTGAACTGAACTGAACTGAGCGCCACCTGGGGAGCCCAAGCCATAGGCAAAAGGACAGATATTCTATGATCTCACTTGTATGAGGCACATAGAGCAGTGAGATTCTTAGAAAGATAAAGCAGAAAAGTGGCTATCAGGGTCTGGGAAGGGGGCACTGGGGAATTAGTGTTTAGTGGGCACAGAGTTTATGTTGAGGATGGCGAAGAGATTTGGAGATAGATAGTGGAGATGGTTGCACAACAAAGTGAATGACAATGTCACTAAACTGCACACTCAAAAATGGTTAAAATGGTAAATTTTATGTGATGTGTATTTTACCATAACTTAACAAAAAATGACTCACTGTTATTAGCTAGGACCACGAACCATGACTCACATATGGTAACAGCTATTAATACAAGAAGCAAGACTGACTTCATCATGATGACTTCTCGCCTTCATAGTCTTATTTCTGCTTTTTGCTTTTAACCTGACATTGGTGAGTTCTTCTGAAGCAGAATCGCTAAGCCTTAACTGTTGAGGGAGAGTTATAATACCTTTTTTTTCCTGATTTTTTTTTCAGAATCAAGTCCAGCCATGAAATTTGTGGGGCCTGATACAAAATGAAAATGCAGGGCCCCATGTTCAAAAATTATTAACAGTTTTCAAGATGTCAATGGCAGAGCATTAAACTAAGTGCAGGACCCTTCTAAGCTCTGGGCCATGGTTGCACTAGTCTTACATCCATGAAGTCGGCCCTTCTCAGGATTTAGCAAAACACAAATTTCCTGAAATGTGAAGAAGGCATTCCCCCTGGAGACAGGAGGTGTGAAAGCAGAGCATGTGGCCCAGTGACTGCAGCAAGCCTTGGGCTGCCCTAAGGGGAATCCTCTTGGAAACAAGGCCAACAACTGAGCAGGTGTGTGAAGGTGCCATCTTTGAGTCACAGAGTTGACCAGTCTTGGAGCTGCTCCACCTCCGGGGAGGTAAGAACTCCAGTTTATTTGAAGCTTATTCTTTTGTTTCCTGTTATTTATAATGCATGCACATCTCGTCTCTTTTTTTATATAATTTATTTTTGGTTGTGCAGGGTCTTTGTTGCTGTGCTTGCCACTTTCTCTAGCTGGGGTGAGCGCGGCTACTTTTCATTGCCGTGCATGGGTTTCTCACTGCAGTGGCTTCTTTTGTTGGGGAGCGTGGGCTTCCCTGGTAGCTCAGTTGGTAAAGAATCTGCCTGCAATGCAGGAGACCCTCGTTTGATTCCTGGGTTGGGAAGATCCACTGGAGAAGGGATAGGCTACCCACTCCAGTATTCTTGGGCTTCCCTTGTGGCTCAGTTGGTAAAGAATCTGCCAGTCCGCCTGCAATGATGAGTTTGACCCCTGGGTTGGGAAGATACCCCTGGAGAAGGGAACAGCTACCCCCTCCAGCATTGTGGCCTGGAGTCCATGGGGTCACAAAGAGTCGGACTCTTTGTGAGTGACTTTCACATGGGCTTTAGGCACACAAGCTTCAGTAGTTGCAGCACGCAGGCTCAGTAGTTGTGGCACACAGTATTTAGTGGAATCTTCCCAGACCAAGGCTCGAACCTGTGTTGAACCACTCTGCATTGGCAGGTGGATTCCTATCCACTGTGCCACCAGGGAAGTCCTGATGCATATCTTAAAGAAAGGCTCTTTCTCATCCGTACAGCCCCCTCTGGTTCCCCTCTAATCACTCTCCTTATAAAAAAACAAAACTCTTATTAAAAAAAATTTTTTTTCCTTTCAAACGTTATCTTTTCATGCAAACTCAAATGTGCTGCTTCCATTTCCTTGGCCCCTACACAGCCTGACTTTCTCCCACCCCCACCTCTGCAGAAGGTGCCCCCGAAGCCTGGGATGACCAGCCAACTGCCCAGCCCAACTAGTATTTTCCTACCCTTGCTGCCATCCACGCTGGGGAGTCCCCGACCTGAACCCCTGGCAAACAGCCTTCACCCCTACCTTTTTGTTTTTGTTTGTCTGCTTTAACGCTTAAATAATCTTTTTTTGTTTATTTATTTTTTGTCTGCGCAGCTTGTGATATCTTAGTTCCCTGACCAGGGATTGAATCCAGGCCCTCAGTACTGAGGGCAGAGCCCTAACTACTGGACCACTGGGGAGGTCCCAATTTCTTATTTTTAAAGTTCCAACCTACTGAGAAATTAACACCTTGTCAATCTAGAACAACACTGGCAGTCGTTCCTCATGCACTTCAGTAAGTCCCCTCAGCTGGTAGGATAAGGTTTATGCTATAGCACCTCCTCTCCCACGACCGCAAACCAGATTCCATGACAGGCCCCTGCTGCCCTCGTTCCTCGCCCCATCCCCACTAACATTCACTTTTCCTACTCCGAAAAGTACAGCTCATGGCAACCTTTTAAAGAAAATTATCTTAATGGGTGTCCCAGCAAATGCACTTTTTAAAAAGCCCCCCTCTGAAAATCAGAGCTAATGAAAATGAATTGTGTTCATGGATTTTTTTTTTTTAAGCCTTCCCTGGGTCAAAAAGGTATCGTTCTGAATACTTGAGTTTTGTCTTGTGTACTTGTTTTCCTTTAGATCCCCTGAGATCTCAAGGAGAGCTCAAGCCCATTTTCCTCAATGAGCAAGCCTGAGCCCGGTGGGGCTCAGCTTCCTGGCCCCTTCCTGCCTTGGAGTCTTTCCCGGGAACCAGTCATTGCTTCCATGACACTGTGACAGGGAACGTTCCACAAAGGCCATGAGCCTGATCACAGTCCACCTGCTATGACAACTTGTGCTGGAAAACACACGAGCCAGAGAGCTCTTACCCAGAAGAAACATCTTCAGCTCTCAAGATCCCAAGACAGAAAACAACAAAATTCTGTAAAGCAATTATCCTTCAGTTAAAAAATAAATTAATTAAAAAACAATCTCTCACACATCATCAGTGCAGTTTAGAGGAAATGTTTCTTTACCCCCACTTTGAATTCAGCTAGCATTTCGATGGGTCTGGATCTTATAAGCACAACCATAGCACATGCATTTGGAAAACAGATGTCTGTGTTCCTCTCTTCCAAAGAGACTATGGCATAAGGGTTCTCATTCTTCAGGATCTGAGGCACCCAGAGATCTGGGGCCCGGGAGGGCTGCCAGCCCCTGCCTTCTTGTGCCTGCCAGGCCTTCTTTCTCACCACACTGTTGGCCACACCTTAGTCTGCAGCCACCGTCAGTCCTTGCCCCTGTAGCAGCAAGAACCTTCGAGCTACACTCAGGCTGCTACTCATATCCTGTTCCCAGAAGTATCATTTCCTCAGCCATCTTTTGAACCTTTAATCAGATACATTATGTTCTTTCTTTGTTTTTAACTTTTTATGTTAGAGTGCAGTTGACTAACAATGTTAATTTCAGGTGGACAGCAAAGTGACTCAATTACACATATACATGCATCTCCTCTTTTTCAAATTCTTTCCCCATTTGGGTTGTTGCATAACATTGAGCAGAGTTCCCTGTGCTATACAATAGGTCCTTGTTGGTTATCCATTTTAAATATGTGTGTATGTATCACTCCTAAACTCCCTAACTACCCTTTCCCCCGACTCTTCCCCCATGGTAACCATTAGTTCGTTCTCCAAGTCTGTGAGTCTGTTTCTGTTTGGTAAATAAGCTCATCTGTATAATTTCTTTTTAGATTCTGCAAACAAGTGTGTGTGCTGCGTACAAAGTTGCTTCGGTTGTGCCCGACTCTTTGCGACCCTATGAACTGTAGCCTGCCAGACTTCTCTGTCCATGAGATTTTCCAGGCAAGAATACTGGAGTGGGTTGCCATGCCCTCTTCCAGGGGATCCTCCCCACCTACAGATCGAACCCACGTCTCTTGTATCTCCTGCATTGTTCAGCAGGTGTCAGGTGGGTTCTTTACCACTAGCGCCACCTGGAAAGCCCGGCATACAAGTGATATTATACCATAATTCTCTTTCTCTGACTTCATCAGGATGATAATCTCTAGGCCCATCCATATTGCTGCAAGTGGCATTATTTCATTCTTTTTAACGGCTGAGTAATATTCCATTGTCCTAACCACTCGAGTACTGTGGCTCAGATGATGAAGTGTCTGCCTGCAATGAGGGAGACCTGGGTTCGATCCCTGGGTTGGGAAGATCCCCTGGAAAAGAAAACGGCAACCCACTCCAGTACGCTTGCCTGGAAAATCCCATGGATTGAGGAGCCTGATAGGCTACAGTCCATGGGATTGCAAAGAGTTGGACACGACTGAGCACTTCACTAAAAAGAATAAATATTCCATTGTACATATGTGCCACATCTTCTTTATCTATCTAATACTTACTTTTCTTGCTCTAAATTCCCCATTGACTCCCACTGCACCTAAAGCAAAACCTGACTTCCTTACAAAAGTGCCATGAAAGGCCAGGATTGGCCAGCTTTCTGATTCCTGGATCATCACTTCCCCCTATCTCCCAACCCCACCCCAGGTTCTCTCTCCTGGGATACACTGAACTGCACCCCACCCCTGCTGGTGGGCCCTGGTTTGTGTACACCAGTAGAATTCTTCTGGTCACAAGGATTGGCTGCGCCAGAGGCACATGCCCCCAAATGGTTCAATCCTAGGGCTTTCCTTCCACAGCTTTTCTCCATAGATAAGGCCTTGGACACATGTAGGCTCTAAAGCAGTGGTCCCCAACCTTCAAGGCACCAGGGACTAGTATCATGGAAGATAATTTTTCCATGGACCGGGAGTGGGGTGGGTGGGGTGGGATGGTTCAGGCAGAAATGTGAGTGATGGGAGGCTGCAGAGGAAGCTTCGCTGGCTTGCCTGCCACTCACCTCCTGCTGTGCGGCCCAATTCCTAACTGGCCGTGAACCGGTACCGATTGTTGGCTCAGGGATTGGGGACCCCCGCTCTAGAACTGTGGGCAGCTGTGCTGCGACCATAAGAAGGGCCCACCTTGAATGCAGGAGGAGACTAACCCTGTGGAGGCCAGACCAGGAACACAGAACCCATATTGCTGGTGACTTCATCGAGTCTCCCGATGAGACCATCCTGAAGCCCACATGTGTTTGATCCACACGGATGGAGACATTCCCTCTGGAAGCAGCCAGCAAGGGACACTGTGTGACTCTCTGTGGTAGGAATCCTGCCTGACAGCTTCTAGAGAGGCCCCAGCTGACCAGTTCCTCACACTGTTTCCACGTTGTCACAGTACTTACTGCTGTCCGAAGGGGATCTTTATGCTTTGGGTTGTCAGCTGCTCATGTCTGACCCACTAGAGCAGGGGACTCATCTGTACTTGTTCAAGTTGCTCCTCCAGGGGTGGCACACAGTGGGTGCTCAGTGAATACTAGTGAACGGCTGATAACCTGTTCACCAACTCTTTTATTTTGACCATGCCGCGTGGCTCGTGGGATCTTAGTTCACCAACCAGGGATAGAACCCGTGGCCCCCGCAGTGGAAGTGCAGAATCTTAACCACTGGACCACCAGGGAAGTCCCATCACCAAGTGTTTCTTTTCTCTCTGCTGTTGCTGTTCTCACTGCATGACACAGTCCCAACCCCTTTCTCCAGCAAACATCTACCCTACTCTCAACTGCAGGCCACTTATCAGATGCTCTGAGACCCCTGCCTGGGCCCCCACCTCGAGCTGTCTTCCCTGAATCCCAGGCTTCTCTCCTATCTTACAAGACTGATCACTCTTGGCAGCAAATGTCAGTTCACATCTCTGGCTCCCCAGTTCTTCATCCATTTGACAGTTTAGCTGAATACCTGCTATGAGACAGGCGCTATGGAGGCCGGGAAAACAGCACTGGGAAAACTACATAAAGACTGTATTCATGGATCTTACATTGTAGTTAGGGAAAGACAGTAACAAGTGAATAAGGAAAAGACATGATTTGACAGCTGAATACTATGAAAGAAAATGAAGCAGAGGAGGAGGGAGATGAGGTGGTGGGGGATGAGCAGACTTAACTGGGGAAGTCAGAGGTGACTTAAAGGGGAAGGCGACATTTGAGCAAAGACTTAAATGAGGTAAGGGAGTAAGCCAAGTGGCTAAATACAGAGGCATAAATTTGAGAAACCTAAGCATGTGAATGGTATTTAAAGCCATGAGCTTCTAGGGCATCATGAAGGGAGTGATTGTGGACATAGAGGTGGAGTGTAGGACCGAACTTGGGGCCTGGGAAGGTTTAGAGGTCATGGACAAGAGGAGCAACCCATAAAGGAGATAAGGAGCAATGGGAAAGCTGGAAAGAAACCAGGAAAGCCTGGTCTCCTAGAAGCCACGACAGGAGAGTTTCAAGGGAGGAAGTAACCAACCATGCCAAATGCCATGGATAAAAGGTCTGAGAAGTGGCCATTGGATGAAGAACATGGGGGTCACTGGTGACTTTGATAAGGGGGCAGAGACTGAAACTGCTAACATGTTGGGACGAATATGTGAAAAGCTGTATGTATCAAGATGCTCTTTGTGGCACTGTTTGTAATATGGGAAATCCGGAACTTGAATATTCAACAAGAAGAAATTGGTTGTGGCAGATAAGGTGCATATAAGCAACAAAACACATGAAGCCATTAAAATAGTGCTGTATTCAATGCATGATACAGGGTGCTTGGGGCTGGTGCACCGGGATGACCTGGAGGGATGGGATGGGGAGGGACATGGAAGGGGGGTTCTGGAAGGGGAAAACATGTACACCCATGGTGGATTCATGTAAATGTATGGCAAAACAAATACAGTATTGTAAATTTAAAAAATAGAAAATAAACTAATTAAAAAATTTTTTAAAAAATAGTGCTCTAGAATGTGAGAAGTGTTCGATTTATGTTACTAAGTGAACAAGCTGGTCACAGAACCACACACACAGTAAGAACCTATTTTTGTATTTGACATGTGTTAGTTGCTCAGTCCTGTCTGAACTCTTCAAGATCTCATGGGGAACTCTTTGTAATCCCACCAGGCTCCTCTGTCCATGGATTTCTCCAGGCAAGTGGGTTGCCATTTCCTCCTCCAAGGGATCTTCCCTTCCCAGGGATTGAGCCCGTGTCTGCTGCATTGCAGCCAGACTTTTTACCACTGAGTCACAGGGAAGCCCTGTTTGATAGCACAATAGAAGATAAAACATGGGTTGGCAAACATTCTTTGTAAATAGCCAGACAGTAAACGTTTTAGGCTTTGTCGGCATTCAGCTTTAACGTGGAAGGTGTCACAGACAAAACGTCAATGAATGAGATGGTGGCTATGTTTCAATAAAACATTATTTATGGACCCTGAAATTTTAACTTCATGATTTCCATGTATCATGAAATATTCTATTTATGTCTCCCCAAGCTTTAAAAAGAGTATAAAGACCATTCTTTGCCCACTGAGTGCAGGAAAACTAGAATAGGGTTGGATTTGACCTGCAGGCCATATTTTGCCTTCCTATTCATTCCCTGCGCCTTGTGAGTTGCATTGTTGTTGCTTAGTTTCCCGAAACACTTACCACTCTCTAATAGACTAGATAATTTATTTTAAAAATATATTTGCTGCTGCTGCTGCTGCTAAGTCACTTCAGTCGTGTCCGACTCTGTGTGACCCCACAGACGGCAGCCCACCAGGCTCCCCCGTCCCTGGGATTCTCCAGGCAAGAACACTGGAGTGGGGTGCCATTTCCTTCTCCAGTGCATGAAAGGGAAAAGTGAAAGTGAAGTCGCTCATTCGTGTCTGACTCTTAGCGACCCCATGGACTGCAGCCTACCAGGCTCCTCCGTCCATGGGATTTTCCAGGCAAGAGTACTGGAGTGGGGTTACTGTTTGTGACCCACACCCCTCTTTTCCCTCTCAGCCTCCAAGAATTCAAGCTCCAGGAGCTACAAGTTATTTTATTCATTGATGTATCCCAGGCTCCTAGATAAATGCCTGGGACACGGTAGCAGATTATTAAACAGTTGCTGAATGTATGAATGAATAATATATTAATCAATCCTAAAACAAATCAACTCTGACTATTCACGGGAAGGACGGACGCTGAAGATGAAAACTCCAATAGTTTGGCCACCTGATGCGAAGAGCCACTCATGGGAAAAGACACTGACGCTGGGCAAGTCTGAGGGCAAGAAAAGGGGAGGGCAGAGGATGAAATGGTTGAATAGCGTCACTGACTCAATGGGCATGAGTTTACGCAAACTCCAGGAGATAGGGAAAGACAGAGGAGCCTGGCAGTTCACGGGGGTCACAAAGAGTCGACACGACTTAGACGTCTGAACAATAACAACTCGTATAATTAGCAACCTAATATACAAAACAACAAACCTATAAACCTTCTTCCGTGAGCCCCCAACCCTAAGAAAGTCCATAACTGGCGGGGGTCCTGGCGGCCACTTCTCGAGATCCGCCCTTCAGCCCCCCAACCGAGCACGCGCAGTTCACTCCCCGCGACGCAGCCTTGACGCCACTAGGAGACGCCCAAGCCCGGCCGCCCGCTAGGCACAGACACCAGTCCCACGTGACCGGCGTCGCACCCGGTAAGCGTCACGTGACGGACTCAGTTTTCCTCCAATCGTTGCACACGTTGTGGGGATTCCACCCAGGACCTAACCTGAGCCTTGAAACAACCTATGCCCCCGCCAGCCAAACTGGCCGGCTCCGTCAGCAAGCTGGGCGGCGGTGTCTCTTAAGAACCTACTCGTAAAGCCGCTTCAGGGAAGACCGGGCCTACAACGTGCTCAGTCCCGGAAGTGACGGCTCCCAGAGGGGCCGGAAGTGGCAGTGGAGGGAGGGAAGATGGCGGAGGTGGTGAGTCCGGTGCCCGGGGCGGGGCGGAGGGAGCCAGGGGAGGTGGGTAGAGCCCGAGGCCCCCCAGTAGCCGACCCTGGCGCCGCGCTGTCTCCCCAGGGGGAGATAATCGAGGGCTGCCGCCTGCCCGTGCTGCGGCGGAACCAGGACAACGAAGATGAGTGGCGTGAGTGACGTCGGGGGGCGGGGCTAAGGAACCTGAGGGCGAGGGGCGGGGGAAGAGTCGACCGAACCCCGGGGAGGGGGTGGGGCCTCTAGAATCCTGGAGCGGGCGGGGCGCAGATACTCAGGAGGGGCGTGGCTTTTAGCCTTTAGAGCTGGACAAGGTAGGGCTTGAAGAGGGGATGGCACTTGGTGACTAACCGGGGCTTGAGAGAGCGGTTCCAAGTGCTGGGGCTTTAGGGTTCGGGCCTGGTGGTGGAGTTAAAGTCATAGGAGGGTGGAGCTTCATGGCCTGGCCCGTCTAAGGCCCTTGCCTTTGCTGGTCCCACAGCCCTCGCTGAGATTCTGAGCGTGAAGGACATCAGTGGCCGGAAGCTTTTCTACGTCCATTACATTGATTGTGAGTTCTGGGCCGGGATGAGGTGGGGCTGGAGGGTTGGGGGGCAGCCTCTGGCACTCCTTCCTGAGCCATCCCCACTGCTGCAGTCAACAAACGCCTGGATGAATGGGTGACCCACGAGCGGCTGGACCTGAAGAAGATCCAGTTCCCCAAGAAAGAGGCCAAGACCCCCACCAAGAACGGACTTCCTGGGTCCCGACCCGGCTCTCCAGAGAGAGAGGTGGTGAGTAGGTCCCCTGCTTCACCTCTTCTGTCCTGCCTACTTTTCAAATCTCTTGGCCTCAGTGGCTCCCAGATGGGCAAGAGGCTGTGCCCTCCCACCCTGGCTTCAGCTTGTAAAGGATGGGGGCAAAACTGCAGATGTAGCTTCCAGAGTCCAGTGGCTGTACCTGTGTCCTTGAGAGGGCAGAGGGTGGGGTTTGATCACTCCATGCCGAGAGGGCCCTACTCCCCTTCCCCATCCCACCACCATCCCAGCCCCAGAGGAAGACCCTGGACCTATCTCTACAGCCGGCCTCCGCCCAGGCCAGCGGGAAGACCTTGCCAATCCCGGTTCAGATCACACTCCGCTTCAACCTGCCCAAGGAGCGGGAGGCCATTCCCGGTGGCGAGCCCGACCAGCCGCTCTCCTCCAGCTCCTGCCTGCAGCCCAACCACCGCTCAACGGTACCCTCAGCAATTCCAGGGACCTTGCTTTCCTCTCAGGTCCCACCTTCTCTACCTTCTGACCCACCTGTCCTGGTTTCTCTCTGCAGAAACGGAAGGTGGAGGTGGTTTCACCAGCAACTCCAGTGCCCAGCGAGACAGCCCCAGCCTCAGTTTTCCCCCAGGTGAGTCCCTCAAGCCATCTCTTCTGCCCTCCTACTCTCCGGTAGCCCCTTTTGGGCTCACCTCACAGCCACCCCTTCTGTCCCTTCCCTATCATTTGCAGAATGGATCAGCCCGGAGGGCAGTGGCAGCTCAGCCCGGGCGGAAGCGGAAATCGAATTGCTTGGGCACTGATGAGGTAGGTCTGGGGAGGGAAGCTGGGTGAAACGAAGGGGACGTAAGGAAGGCATGGAGTTCAGTGACTACTTTAAAAATGAACAAGGGCGACTGGGCAGAAATGGTGTTGGAATTAGGAGTGAGATGGAACTGATTCAGATCCGGCACTAGGTGATCTTTTTCACCTTCCAGGTGAAAATCATCCAAGTGTTGGTTTCTTCAGTTGGCAAGTGGGGATTACAATACCTCCTCTAGGAGGGTTGCTGTTAGGTTTGGACAAGGAAACGTGTGGAAGGGCTGTGAGTTGTCAAGTGTGCTGCTTGAGTTGTCCTCTGTAACCTGGTATCTTTCATGGGCCCTGGGCAGGACTCCCAGGACAGCTCAGATGGAATCCCGTCCGCTCCTCGCATGACTGGGAGCCTGGTATCTGACCGGAGCCACGACGACATCGTCACCCGGATGAAGAACATTGAGTGCATCGAGCTGGGCCGGCACCGCCTCAAGCCGTGGTACTTCTCCCCGTACCCACAGGAGCTCACTGCGCTTCCCGTCCTCTACCTCTGCGAGTTCTGCCTCAAGTATGGCCGAAGCCTCAAGTGTCTGCAGCGTCACTTGGTATGAGGAGTCCCAGGGGTCACCCTCCCAGCAGCCCCCGCCTCACCTCAGCCAGTGTGCCTGATTCTCCTCTCTTCCTCAGACCAAGTGTGACCTGCGACATCCTCCAGGCAACGAGATCTACCGCAAGGGCACCATCTCCTTCTTTGAGATCGACGGACGTAAGAACAAGGTCAGTGGCTGAGGGGCAGGGGAAAGTCTTTGGTGCCGGGAGTCTGGGGGAGTCGAGTGAGCAGCTTCTTCCAGCTCAGGAAGACACTGACCGTTACAGCTAACAGATCTCTTCACCGCATTTACTGCATTCCTGCCGTAGGGTGGGTGCTGGTAGATACAGAGTGACCAGGAATTTGACAAAATCTCTGTTCTCTGAGAGCTCACAGGGGAAGACAAACAGGCCAGTAGCAGTTTGGATCCCAGTGTGATATGTTTCATGAGAAAAGTGGGCTGTCAGGATCCCAGGGTGATCAGCAAGGCTTCAGAGAGGAGGTAACCTCTGAACCTTGACGGAAGGGTAGGGTGGGTACAGGAATCCCCAACAGTGGGTTCTGAAGGGCAGGAGTGGACGTACTGGCATTGCCCAGAGACCCTGCAGGTTCAGTTCCAGACCACCGTGATAAGGTGAACGTCAAAATAAAGCAGTCACGCAAGTTTTTCTGGTTTCCCAGACTATATAAAAGGTATATTTACACTGTGCCATAGTCTATTAAGGGTGCGATAACAGTATCTAAAAAAATTATAGTCGTAACATCGAGAATCACTGATTACCATAACAAATACAGTAATAATGAAAAGGTTTGGAATATTATTGCAAGAATTATGAAAAGGTGACAGAGATATGACATGAGCAAATGCTGGTGGAAAAATGGCACTGACAAACTCAAGGCAGGGTTGCCACAAACCTTTGTTAAAGAAAGATGCAGTGTCTGAAAGTGAGTACAATGAGGTGTGCCTGTGCGGACAGGGAGCATCGAAGAGCTGTCCTTCCAGCTGCAGCGCAGCCAGGATAGGGGAGGCTGTTACATGGACAGAGTTTAGGTGGTGAGATTGAGGTCGGCTGGGAAAGGGGGACACTACAGGTCTGGGGCTTCACACTTGCCTTAGTCTGGCTGTGAGGAGGAAGAAGGGAATAGCCTGCAAGGACCTTTAAGAGTGAAAGGCCTCCATCCCTGGGGCCTGGAGGGCGGAGGGGTAGGGACAAGCACTGACTTGCAGGAGAGAGCTCTGGCTTGAGTGCTGGGGGAGCTTAAGAGAAAGATGTTGCTTTAACCACCGTTAACTGTGTTAGGTGTGGGCTTGAGTGTCCAAGTGGCCATGCCTAGCAGGTGCTTAAAAAGCCTCCGGTGAAATGCAGGAGAGTTGTGAGCATGGAGTATAGTAGCAAGATGAATTTTACTGGGGCAGCCCTTGAGAGACCCTCGACTTCTTCACCCGTGTTGTAGACGAGCAGATGTGTTTTCAGGAGGTGTGACTGGGCAAGAGAGTACTGTGGCTTTTTGACAGCCGGACTCCTGAGACTGTCACACAGGCAGAGCTTTTCTCATAAGCCTTGGTCAGTCTTCCTGGGGGGGTACACCAGTCAGTTTGTTGACTGGTAACTGTGGCAAAGGGCAGTGGAGGCCTTCCAGGCCAGTTAGGTGGAGGTGCGGGGAGTAGGGGCAAACCTGCCCAGCTCACCGGGAGGTGGGTGCTTGAATACCATCACAGCTGGAACAGGGACTCCTGGACACTAAGAAGGGCCTGTGCCTAGGGACAGCCTGGCCCATGGACGGGCTCAGGCCCCAGGGAGGAAGACTCATCCCTTTTCAGCCCGGAGGACAAAGAAGGTCCAGGCTGACCCCAGCCTGACGGCCACGCTCTAGGAGAGCTACCCGGGGTGGTGACAGACCTTGTCTTTCACAGAGTTACTCCCAAAACCTGTGTCTTCTGGCTAAGTGTTTCCTCGACCACAAGACGTTGTACTATGACACAGACCCTTTCCTCTTCTACGTCATGACAGAGTACGACTGCAAGGGCTTCCATATAGTGGGCTACTTCTCCAAGGTGAGCTCTCCTGCAGGTGGTTCCTCGTCCTGCTCTGAGCTGGGTCCCTCCCCTCACACTCACTTTGGCCTGTCTTTTCCAGGAAAAGGAATCCACGGAAGACTACAACGTGGCCTGCATCCTGACCCTGCCCCCCTACCAGCGCCGGGGCTACGGCAAGCTGCTGATCGAGTTCAGTGAGTACGCGTGCTGCTGGCCAGGGCCGGGGCGGGAGCAGGGAGGCCCCGGCCCCAGGGGCTGCTGTGTTCCCAGCCCTGGCCTTGCAGTCCAGTCACCAGGGGAACTGGCCAGAAACAAAGGTGGGACCCTCCCAGGGTTCTCTCCGTTCTGGGGGTGATTCCTGTGCTTGTCTGCACTAGGCTCTCAGTCCCTCGTAGTTCCTTGGCCATGGTGCTGAGCACCACTCAGTTTTTCCCAAATCTGACTCATTAGCCCCTGCCCAGGGCCATGGGCAGAAGCTGAGTGAGCCACTCTTGCTCAGCTGTCTGGTCCTGTGCAGTTGTACACGTTCCTGGGCAAGGACCTGTGGCTCATTTCCCCACTTGTCGCCTGAGCCTTGCGGACAGTGGATGTCACATCAACATGACTCACAGGGGATCTGGCCTCTGCCCCTCGTCAAATGTGAACTCTGCACTGGCCTCCAAGGCCCCCTCCACTGCCCAGCCTCCGCCCCTCATTCTGTTCACCTCACCATTCACTGCAGCCTTGGGATAACCAAGCTCTAACCTGGGAGATGAGGAGGGAGCCTTGGCTCCCTGATGAAGACGTGGAGGCCTGACTTGATCATGCGTCACCTTGAGAAGTTTTATTGGTAGAAAGATGCCAAGATGGGGTCACATCCTCAGGAAGCCCTCTGCCTGGCAGGGCAGAAGGATGCTTAGGAAACTCAGCTTAAGCCTTGGAGCTCAGACCCAGTGGAGACGGGATGTGTACGGGGCCACCAAGGAGACGTGCTCATTGTGCCTGGCAGGAGCAGACAGGATACCGGAAGCACCAGTCCAGGCAGCTCCTGAGGGCGGGGGGTGTTCACTGGGAGGGGCCAGGAGTCCCTACCACTGAGGAGGCAAGTGTGGCCTCCAGCTGATTGGTCAGGACTCTGCACGCCCTCCCAGCAAAGCTGAGTGAGAACTCCAGTGTGCCTTCTCTCTTCCCTGCTTCCTGCCTCCAAAGCAGAGGCCTCTCTGTCCTCCCCACCAGGCTGCTTGGTGGAAGTCACAGGAGGCTGGGCAAGAGGGTCAGACTGGCTAATAAAGATGTATCAAGGGGAAAGCAGAGAAGCTATGCTCCAACACAAGGCTTGTGATGACTGAGGGTGAAGAAGGGCTTCTAGAAATAGTGGAGACATCTCAGGGCCCGGATGGGAAAAATGAAGACTCTGTCCAACAGAAATGAAACCACTCAGGGTTTTGCAGGGCCCGAGGGTCTCACCAGGAACTGCCTGCCAGTGCCCAGCGGTCACTAGGGTAGAGGAGGGCAGAGCAGTTGAATTGGGAGGGAAAAAGCCCTGGCAAAGGCAGTTACTGCTGAGGAATGGCCTCCTCTGACTGGGAAGTGATTTGGCATCACTCTCCTTATTTCCTCCCAGCCACCCAGCCTGGTCTTAGAGCCGCTGATGCTTCTCTGCTCACAGCTGGGGGACTGTTGTGACTGAGAATCTGAGCATCCTCAGGCCTGGACCAGAGCTGGGGCCTGGCCCACTTCTCTCTTCACATATCCAGACAGAGAGTCTGGTAGGACTGAGGAAAACTGGAGGCACTTTCTTTCCACAAGCCATTGTCTGCATTTCCCCATCCCACCTGTAAGCCCTTGCTGGCTCCTGGTTGACTGTAGCTTCAGCACACAACTGAAGAGTAGGCGTGCTAGTCCTTTATGAGGAAACTAAGGCAGCAAACAGACAAGCCACATACCCAGGCCACAGAACCACCACGTGGCAGGCCCAAGACGGGACCATATGGTCTACCCGGTCACCTGCGTTCTTAGACACTAGTGGCATAATACTGTGATTGTTTATCCACCTCCTCCTGCTCCATTGCTTTAGGCTACGAACTCTCCAAAGTGGAAGGGAAAACGGGGACCCCCGAGAAGCCCCTCTCGGACCTTGGCCTCCTGTCCTACCGAAGCTACTGGTCCCAGACCATCCTGGAGATCTTGATGGGGTTGAAGTCAGAGAGTGGGGAGAGGCCACAGATCACCATCAAGTGAGCCTGGCCCTGCCTACCTGGGGGTGCATGGCATGACCTGTTCCTGGGCTTTCTCACTCCTCGGGCTACTGGGGCCTGGGGCAGAGATGGAGGCCCCCAGGGGATCTGATCTTTGCCCTCCCACAGTGAGATCAGTGAAATTACCAGCATCAAGAAGGAGGATGTCATATCCACTCTACAGTACCTCAACCTCATCAACTACTACAAGGTAGGGAGGCAGGCAGGGGGAGACAGGTGTGTGCAGGGATGCCGAGTGCAGGTCCTGCATGGGCTGACCTGCCTGGCCCCATCTCCTGTCCAGGGCCAGTATATCCTTACCCTGTCGGAGGACATCGTGGATGGGCACGAACGGGCTATGCTCAAACGGCTTCTTCGGATCGACTCCAAGTGTCTGCACTTCACTCCCAAGGACTGGAGCAAGAGGGGAAAGTGGTGACCAGACACTGCCCTGGGAGTGCCGGCAAAGGCAGAACTGAAGCTGGCAGCCATCCCGCCCCCACTGGGGTCTCCAAGAGGCACACCAAGGGAAACGGCTGAGGACCACTCCAAAAGGAGAGGACGGGCCTGGTCAAGGCCGGCTGGTGCCTAGCACCAAGGCGAGCTCAGGGCTCACGTCAACTCCACGGTCAGCTGGCTGTAGGCCCAGGCCTGCTGTGAACCAGGGACCAGAGGGAGCCAGGCAGCTGTGTATAGTAAGATGGGGGGGCGGGGGGGGGGTGCCTTGTACAGAGGACTGGCGGCTGTACAAATTTCTTTTGTAAAGTAGGAGCTGGGTTGTGGTGGGTACTGGCTGCAAAATTCTGGCCTCTTTTGCCCCATTGCCCCCTGGCAATAAATTGTTTCTAGAGGTCAGAGCTATGGAAGGTTCTTATGGGAGAAGGGGCAGTGCTGGCAGACTCACAGGTTCTGTGAAAAGCTCCTTTATTGGGTGAAGGACTCGGGCTTCACACTGAAGAAGAGGTTTACTGGGGTGAGGGGTTTGGTGGCTTTCAGTGTCAGGTTCTGGTTCTCAGTCTTCGGGTACCTGTGCGTGAATCTGCAATAGGAATCACCTCTACTATTGGATTTCTGCAGTGTAGTGACTGGGTGGCCCAGGTATTCAGAATCATAGTCCTTCTAGAAGGCCAGAGGAGAGTGCTAGGGAAGCCATGCTGCCCCTACGCTGTCTAATCTTCCAGTCAGACCGGGTCTCCATCTGCCACATTGTTCGCCCCAGCCCCAAAGCCCCCAAATTCACGCCGGCAGGTGTGGGGAGTGGGGGTGGGGGTGGGTGTTAGATAAAGCCTGGGAGGGAGAGGGCCCATCCATCTACTCACCGCTGCAGCGAGGCTGGGCCAGCCTAGGGCCCCTCGCAGTTTGGCATCCGGACCAGGGATAGATTCCAGGCCCCACACGGTGAAGCTGCTGAAACTGGCTGTGGCTCCCATAAAGCGGTCCTGGGGACGGGAGTGGGCCCTGGCTCAGCATCGGGGCTGCGGTTCCCACCTGCGCTCCCTTCCAACCCCATCCCCCAGTGCTCACGAAGTCTCGCTCCAGCGCCTCTGGGGGTTCCACCAGTTCCTGCTCCTCTCGCTCGTGTTCATCCTGCTTCCCCACCAACACCTCTGGCTTCTCTTCTGTCATCACATATCCCACGAAGCCGGGCGGGACCACCACCTCCTCGCCACGTAGACTACGGCCCCGAAACGACGCTTCTAGTCCTGGAGGAGGTAGGCGCAGGGAGGGCCTCAGTGAGGATCTGATCCAGGCCTAAGGGAGCAAGCCCGGTAGCGGTCCTCCCGCCGCCTCCGGTGGACAACGATCCCCAGGAGGCCTTGCGCCGCTCCTCGCGGAGGAGAGCGCGATGCCGGCGCGGGGGCTGCCGGGAGCCGTAGTCCGGCCGCGAGCGCTCACCGTCGGGACCCTGGCGGATGGCTGGGGTGAAGAAGCGCCCCACCGGGGTGGGCCGGTTAACCGGGACCTCGCAGGGCAGAAGGTGCAGTGAGACGGGGGCGGAATCGCGCAGTGTATCAGGGCGCAGGTGGACGCGGCGTTTGTCGATGGCTTCCTCGTAGCTGTTCTCCATAGTCCGTCGCGCCTCCGCAGCTCGCAGGCAAAGGCCAAAGCAGGCGCGTAAAGCGCGCGGAGCCCGTCGGGGGCTGTCAGCGCAGAGCCTCGTGGGAAGCGTAGTTCTTCTCTGAGGCGCCTCTGCAATCCTGCCTCCCGGCGTTCCAGTCCCAGGGTTTTTTCTTGAAATTTTTTTCCCCCAGAAATACATTCTTACTGTAAAAAATTAAAACGATCTCTAAGAGTACACTTTTTACATTGACTAGTACAAAGCGTTGTGCTTTGTGGTGTATGTTTAACTACACACACCACAAAGAAGGGATTCCTTCTTCACATGTGAAGGTATTTTATCCGAGTTTGTCTTCCACTCTGTACATTGGTCATTTTTATTACAGAGAAGACTTTTATTTATTTTTTAGTCAAATATTCAATACATCTGCCTTTTCTTTTCAGGCCTAGTTTTCACAGTACTCTTTCCTTGTTAATTTCTTAAAATTAGTCGCACAGTCGTGTCTGACTCTTTGTGATACCAAAGACTTTGGCCCTCCAGGCTTCTCTGCCCATGGGACTGGAGTGGGTTGCCATTTCCTTCTCTAGGGGATCTTCCCGACCCAGGGATCGAACCCGGGTCTCGGGCATTGCAGGCAGATTCTTTACCAACTGAGCTACTAACTCTTCTCTAATGTTAATGTGTCCGGATACCCAACTTAGATAGATTTTGACAAGTACTCTCATAAAACGAACCCAGACAAAACTGGTAGTTAAGATTGAAATTGCATTTAATTTATAGATTTGAGAAAGAGAAAAACATCCTTGCCGTGTGAGGTTTACCAGCTTCCACTATAAATAATAATTAAGAGTAATAAAATGGAGAAAAAGAATCTTGTTTGTAATAGAAACAATATAAGCTATCTAGGAATAAGCTTTAACATATGTATAAAAGGAGAAAACCCCACAACTGTACAGATAAGACATAAAAGGAGACATAAATAAATGGTACTATGTATCTTATCTACTTAATGCAAAGAGCCAACTCATTGGAAAAGGCTCTGATGCTGGGAAAGATTGAAGGCAAAAGGAAAAGGGGTTGGCAGAGGATGAGATGGTTAGATAACATCACCGACTCAATGAACATGAACTTGAGCAAACTCCAGGAGACAGTGGAGGACAGAGGAGCCTGGTGTGCCGCAGTCCATGGTGTCGCAGAGTCGGACATGACTTAGCTGCTGAACAACAACAGCAACAATCTTATTCTTAGTAGAAAACTAAAGCAAAACTCTAATCTGTCAAGGAACCGCCCTGGTGGGTCCAGCAGCTAAGATTCTGCACTCCCAGTGCAAGGGGCCTGGGTTCAATCCCTGGTCAGAGAACTGAATCCCACATGCCTCAGTTGAGGGTTCTCATGCTGAGAATTCGCATGCTGCAACTAAAAAAAAGGATCATGCACGCCACAACAAAGACTCGGCACGGCCAAATAAATAAATAAATATGAAAAAAACTGTCTGTACCCTTCAGCCAAAGATCACCAGGAACACATCTGTATTTATAACTTTTGCACTGTGGGGTATCTCAGTAAGAGGGTGTTAGGAAGGCTTTCTGCCTTTTCATACTGCTGAAACTGAAGCTCCAATACTTTGGCCACCTGATGAGAAGAAGAAGAGCTGACTCATTGAAAAAGACCCTGATGCTGGGAAGGACTGAGGGCAGGAGGAGAAGGGGGCAACAGAGGATGAGATGGTTGAATGGCATCACCAACTCAATGGACATGAGTTTGAGCAAACTCCAGGAGATACTGAAGGACAGGGAAGCCTGGTGTGCTGCAGTCCATGCAGTTGCAAAGAGTGGGACACGACTTAGCAACTGAAAAACAACAGGAAGGATTTCTAGGATTTGGACTTGTGTTTTAGGGAATTTGAGGGAGCGTTTAAGGAAGTGGGACTTTTCCCTGGATTGGATGCCTTCAGAGAGTGGGAGTATTTCTACGATGGGATATGTTAACAAACATTAACTATACGGAAGCTGACGCTATAATTGGTAAAGTAGCAACAGTCACTATATTATCCAAGATAGAGAACCTGGACTGGCGATCTATTTCACATATGGTAATATACATGTTTCAATGCTATTCTCTCAAATCATCCCACCCTCGCCTTCTCCCACAGAGTTCAAAAGTCCATTCTTTACATCTGTGTCTCTTTTGCTGTCTCGCATATAGGGTCATCGTTACCATCTTTCTAAATTCCATATATATGCATTAATATACTGTATTGGTGTTTTTCTCTCTCACTTACTTCACTCTGTATAATAGGCTCCAGTTTCACCCACCTCATTAGAACTGATTCAAATGCATTCTTTTTAATAGCTGGGTAATATTCCATTGTGCATATGTACCACAGCTTTCTTATCCATTCAGCTGCCGATGGACATCTAGGTTGCTTCCATGTCCTAGCTGTTGTAAACAGTGCTGCAATGAACATTGGAGTACATGTGTCTCTTTCAATTCTGGTTTCCTCGGTATATATGCCCAGCAGTGGGATTGCTGGGTCATATGGCAGTTCTGTTTCCGGTTTTTTAAGGAATCTCCACACTGTTCTCCATAGTGGCTGTACTAGTTTGCATTCCCACCAACAATGTAAGAGGGTTCCCTTTTCTCTGCACCCTCTCCAGCATTTATTGTTTGTAGACTTTTTGATAGCAGCCATTCTGACTGGTGTGAGATGGTACCTCATTGTGGTTTTGATTTGCATTTCTCTGATTCTTACATATTAATTTTTTAAACATATATCTAGAACTTTTTTGTTTTTCCTAATAGTTCTGTTTTCTTTCCTGGGTCTCCCAGAATTATCATCTCACTTTCAAATAATGATCATGATCATTTTACCCCCTCATTACATCACGTTTTCTTTTCTAAAACATCAACAGACATCTTTTTCTTTTTCCTGACATTTTCATGAGAGTTTCACCAATACTCATGAAGTTGCTTTTCAACTTGTTTATATATATATATTTATATATATATATATGTATATATATATATATCTTGTTAAAGCTGTACTACTAAGGGGTTTTTTTAATCAATTTTTTTTATTGCAGTAGACTGGCTTTACAATGTTGTGTTAGCTTTTGTTGTTATTGTTTCCATCACAAAGTCGTGTCTGACTCTTTTGTGACCCCATGGACTGTAGCCCACCAGGCTCCTCTGTCCGTGGAATTTCCCAGGCAAGACTACTAGGTTGCCATTTCCTCTCCATAAGGGTTTTTTAATTTGGAAGTAGATGTTTGATTAATTTTTACATTTTTGGTTCTGTTAAGTTTCCTATAGTCTTGGTTTTAGTGATTGCATTCTCATAGTGTTATGTTTATCTGCCCTTATTTCCTGTAAATTAGTAATTAGATCTAGAAGCTTCATCAGATTTTTGGGGGGAGGGGGTGAGGAAGACTGCTTCAAGGGAGGCAGTGTGCTTTTCCATCAGGAGGGACCTAATACCTTGTATTTCCCTTTTTCTGTGAAGTTAGCAGCCCTGGATGATCATTGCCCAGCTGTTTCAATTCACTATGGGTTGCAAAACTGTATTCTAAGTTCATATTTCTTCTTCATTTACTTTATTCTTGTTCAGTGGCTAAGTTGTGTTGGACTCTTTGAGACTGCGTGGACTGCAGCACACCAGTCTGAAAGCATCAGTTCTTCGGCACTCAGCCTTCATTATGGTCCAACTATCACATCCATACATGACTACTGGAAAAACTATAGCTTTGACTATACAGACTTTTGTCAGCAAAGTGATGTCTCTGCTTTTTAATATGCTATCTAGGTTTGTCATAGCTTTTCTTCCAAGGAGCAAGTGTCATGGCTGCAGTCACCATCTGCAGTGATTTTGGAGCCCAAGAAAATAAAACCTGTCACTGTTTTCACTGTTCCCCCATCTATTTGCCATGAAGTGATGGGACCAGATGCCATTTACTAGAATATTTCTAAAAGGAAAACTTCCCCTCATCAACTATTTGGTTCCCCCTTGGTACAGTGAGTATAAGAAAGGCACAATTATTGCTCAATACTTTCCTTGTATTTCTCAGTTGTTGAAATGACTTGTTTCCCTGGCATGCTTCCATGGTGACTTAAAAAAAAAAAGTATTATTATTAAACAATGTATTTTTAACATTTTGAATGCTTCAGTTACTTGTGTTTGTTATTCTCATTGATCCTGAAATTGTCCCACCTTTTTCTAGTGGGAACCTGCAAAATCCCAGGCAAGACAGAGGAGTCTGGCAGGCTACAGTCCATGGGGGTCGCAAAGAGTCAGACTACTTAGCAACTAAACAACAACAAAAGTAGACTTTTATAGGTTTCCTTGTTTCCCAGAACTACAAGATATTCTTGGGTTGTCTTGAACAGTTCCTGCTCCAGACTTGGAATCATCCAAGGATCCTTGGTTCCTTATACTAAGAAGTGATATTTACTAATTCAGTTTGACACCAGAGTGCTCAAGACTGCTAGACTGTTTCTAGATGTTTTCAGTGGACATTTCTAAATGTTTTCCATGAAAATATGTATTTTTCTCTTTCAAAAAGAAAACAATCATGAGTTTATGCTATTATATCTAGGATTACAGGGTTTTTTGGGCTTCCCTGGTAGCTCAGTGGTAAAGAATTTACCTGCTAACGCAGGAGACACAGGTTTAATCTCTGATCTGGGAATATCCCCTAGAGAAGAAAATGGTAACCCACTCCAGTATTCTTGCCTGGAAATCCCCATGGACAGAGGAGCCTGGTGGGCTAGAGTCTATGGGGTCACAAAGAATTGAACACAACTTAGTGACTGAACAATAACAGAGGGTTTTTACTAACCTCATTGCTCTTACCTTGGTATCTTTTTCTCCTACATGAAACATCCCAGTTCTCAGCGGCCTTGTTCCACATTACATACACAACAGTCTCAATAAAATAGCAATACTACAACCCACAATATGATTACCAGTTACAAAATTATTTTTGTCGTTCATTTTGTCCTTAAGATATATTCCACTAGGATGTACAATCAGTTGACTGGTTTTAAGTTCTACGATTATGGTACCAGTTGGGTAAAAAGTTAGGCTCATTTGTTTCATGACTTTTGACTTTTAGAGATAGATTTTAAAAGATTCAGTTTTACTTTGTGTGATTATTTTCATTTCCAAAGTCTAACTACAAAGATATATTTAGAGAAACCTAGTGTCTATCTGACCCCTCTAACCTGTTCTCTCCTGCCCTACGTAACTTTGTAAATATTTTAGTTTACTTTTCTGTTATTTACTCTTCTAAAGTGTTCGCATACATGTAAGTATATGAATTCAATTTCCTAATATTTTGTGAAGGATTTTTGTACCTATGCTCGAGTGATACTGTTCTGTAGTTTTCCTTTCTTGTGATGTCTTTATCCGGTTTTGGCATTAGGATAATGCTGGTCTCAGAGAGTGAGTTAGAAGTGTTGTTCCCTCTGCTTCTATTAATATTTTCTGAAAGAGATTGTAAAGAATTGCTATTGTTCTTTCTCAAATTTTTTTTCACAAGAATTCACCAGGGACCTATCTAAGCCAGTTGCTTTCTTTTTTAGGAGGTTTTCACTATTTTTTGTTGTCTTTCAAGAGATTTTTTTTTTCAACTTTACTGAGATATAATTGACATATAAAATTAGAAAATATTTAAAGTGCACATCATGCTAAATTGATATATGTGTACATTGTGAAAGGATTCCTCCCATCTAGTTTAACCCATCTCACATATTTATTATATTTTAATTATATATTAAGAACATATAATATTAACTATTATAATTATTAATTCACTTTCTCTAGAGATAGCTCTATGCAAATCTTTTATTTTCCCGTGTGTAAGGGTTTTTTTTTTTCCGTTGTGTAAATTTTGTTACTTTGTGTCATTTGAGGATTTGGTCCATTTCATGTAAGTTATCAGACTGGGAACATACAATTGTTCATATTTATTATCCCTTTACTGTCCATGGGCTCAGTAGTGATGACCCCTCTTTTATTTCTGATATTAGGAATTTGTGTCTTCTCTCTTTTTGTTAGTCAGCCTGGCTAGATGCTTGTCAATTTTACTGATCTTTTCATAGAATCAGCTTTTGGTTTCATTGCTTTTCTCTGTTGAATTTCTCCTTTACGTTTTATTGATTTCCACTCCAGTTTTTGTTATTTAACTTCCTCTACTTGTTTTAGGCTTGTATCACTCTCGTTTCTCTAGTACACTAAGGCAAAAATTTAGATAACTGATATTTAGATGTTTCTTCTATTCTAATATATGCATTTAATGCCATAAGCCTCATTCTAAGTATTGCTCTCACTGAATCACACAGATTTTAACAAGTTATATTTTCATTTTCATTTAGATTAGAGTATTTTAAAATTTCTCAAGAGGTTTCCTCAACCTATGTTGTTATATGAAAGTATGTTGGTTAATCTTCAGATATTTGGGAATGTTCCAGTTATCATTCTGTCATTGATTTCTCTAGTTTAATTCCATTGTGATTCAAGAGCAAATGTGTATTCTTTTAAATTTGTTAAGGTCTGTTTTATGGCCCAAAATGTGGTCAGTCACAGTAGGATGTTCCATGTACACTTGATAACATGTATTCTGCTCTTGTTGGATACAATATTCCATAATCTATAAATGTTCCATCATCTATAGAAGTATTCTATAATTCAATCCAGTTGATTGATGGTGCTGCTCAGTTCAACTACATCCTTACTGATTTTCTGCCTGCTTGATTTGTCAGTTACTGATTAAAGGATGTTAAAGTCTTCCTCAAACAAGGCATTTGTTTATTTCTCTTCACAGTTTAAAAATATTGTTGCATTGTTGTGCTGCTTTCCACATCAGTTTTTAAAAGTCTAATGCCCTTCTAATTCTTTTGCCTTAGTAAGTTATTCAATCTTGCTGCCTAGAGATCTTGGAAACTTTAAAAAAAAAAAATCTTTGAAATCTGTTTTGTGAGGGTATGTCTCAAAGTTGATCATTCTGGGTTAATTTCTCAAGGTTCCCAGTGGGCCCTTTGAATGTGCAGATTTTTTTTTTTTCTTGGAAAGTTTTCTTAGATTATAGTCTTAAATACCAGTTCTGGTTCCCCTGGTGGCTCAGAGAGTAAAGAATCTGCCTGCAGTGCAGGAGACCCAGGCTTGATCCCTGAGTTGGGAAGATCCCTTGGAGAAGGGAATGGCAACCTACTCCAGTGCTCTTGCCAGGAGAACCCTAGAGACAGAGGAGCTTGGCAGGCTACAGTTCATGGGGTGATAAAGAGTCGGACACAACTGAGTGACTAACACCTTCTGGTTCATTGTTTAGTTTTTCTCCAGGGGCTCCAGTAATACAAATGTGTTTCCTTTTTGACTGTCTTCTGTTTCCATTACTTTCTTCTGACCCCTTCTATGTATTGATCTCATTTTCATTCTCTTGTTTTTCTTTCTTCAATGACACTTATATTTTTATGAGTCTGTTCTCCTGCAAGCATCTTATCATGTAACCTTTAGTTCTAGTTAATTTTGTCTGTTTCTTCCATTTCTTTCCTGAGTTTGATCTTAGGTAGCGTCCACTTGCAGTGGCTTGAAGCCGGGTTTCAGTTCCCGGTCAGAGATTGAGGTCAGGCCCCGTCAGCAAGAGCTGAATCCTAGCCACGCAATCAGTGGTCAATGACAAGGCCCTGGCCCTTCAGCTTTGCAGAAATGGATTCCCACAAAAACAGAAAGTAGTGAAACAAGCAAAGTGTTTATTAGGAGGAAATGAGAATGGTATGTGTGGATAGACACACAGGTGGGCTCACAGAGACGGTCGCACATGGTGGTAGTTTGAATCACTTTTATTTCTTCTGGGTTTCCTTTGATCCATCATTTCGATTTGCGTGGTTCTGAGTCCGTTTGTGGTATATCTCAGGATCCTCCCTTGTGTGCACTCACATCTCAGCCAAGGTGGATTCCAGTGGGTAGCCTGGAAGGTAGCCTTGGCATCACTCCCCTTTTGATCTCCAAGGAGCTTTCTAGTCAGGAAGGTCCCTTTGACTTCAAGAATGAGAAATATGTGATCTCTTTTATATTTCATCTGGGTAGGGCCCATCCAGCCTCCTCTCTCAATTGTCCTATCGATCTTTTGGAGTTTCTGTCCACACGGAATGAACTCCAGCTGCTTACCTCCTGCCTCAAGTTCAGTCAACTCTCTATTTCGTCTTGGGTTTTTAAATTTCTCAGGTGGCTTTGCATGCTTTCAAATGCTTGTTCTGAGTATATTTAGTTCTGAGTGTTATATTACAGCTTTCTTCTGCTTCGTGGCTGTTTTTGTTCAGGAATGTGTGTGAATTGGGCTTCATAGATGTCATGAAATTCATTTTCTCATATTTTGCGATAACTCTGTATGACCTTGTTAATCTTTTCCTTGTTCTGTCCTGTGGGGCTGAGTGATTTTTAAGAGCCCTAGTTTAGTCTGCCCTCTTCTGTCAACACTGAAAAGTCCAGACACTTCGAAGGATTTGTTTGTCTTGACAGGGGGAGGAGCATGGGTCCTCTGATTTTGTTCTTTTGTGTTGTAGAACTTGTGAAATTTCTCCATTTGTTTCCCCTTTTATACTCAAATGCCAAAGTATAATCCCTTCCCTTCCACCTCTTTGCTCCCCAGAATTGAGGTGTTTCAAAAATCCTATAGACAACCTCCAGTGTCTTCCCCTAGTCCAAGCTTTAACCTACTCCAGACACTCATTAACATTTGCAGACTTGGTTTCTGTTTCCTGGAACTGAACACTTACTGGTTTGGCAATGGCCTGCCCAGATCACATGGCAAGTTACTGCAGCAGCTCCAGCTTGGGACAGACCTCCTCCTGACCAGCTCTGCAACAGCCCCACTTGTCCTGAGCCCTTCTTTCCTTCCCTCGCCCACTCCAAACAGGAGGGGAAGATTGGGTGCCCAAGAGGCGGGGGCCAAAGAGCCCCTTCCCCCAGAGCAGTAAGGCCCAAGCCTCTAGCCATTCTCTACCCAGCACTCACGGCTGCTGCTCCTGCAGCCTCTGGGGGACATCCAGGGCAGGGAGGGGTGGGGACGCGGCCCTGTGGTAATGGAAACCTGCTCCACGATGACAAAACATGATTACCAACCAGCTGGGTGACTGTAGGAAAATCACTCAACCCCTCTGGCCTACAGATTTCCTCATCTGTGGGGCCCTGCTGAGCTGTTGCAAGAATGAAGTGAGGCAATGTGTGTGGAAAACAGCTTGGTGACTAGTAGCAGAGTTGGCCTCGATACATCTGAACCCTAAGTTATCTTGCACGTTTGGAAAAAGGACTAGGGGAAATGTCTCCTTACCTGACAAGATTCTTAGGTCCACAGAGTGGGCTTATCCCTGGATCAGGAATTTCCCCTGGAGGAGGGCATAGCAACCCACTCCAGTATTCTTGCCTGGAGAATCCCATGGACTGAGGACCCTGGGAGGCTGCAGTGAGGAAAAGTCATCTTAATTTCAGCCCAGATCATGGGAGGTCCGTTCCATCAGCCCCCAAACCTTACTAGCAGATCCTTCGGTGTTGGCTTCAATCAACACAGCCTAGGAACCCCATTCCCTAAGGCAGGGACCACCAGGCTGCTGCAGCTTCCTCTCAGTTTCTCTCATTGGTCCACCGTCCTAGCTAAACTAAGCTCCCAGTGCAGGGACCTTGCAAAGCTCTGGAGTTGAAAAGCACTGGCTCACAGGTCAGGTCCAAGCCTGGCTTCATTTCCATTCCTAAGTTGCTGGGTGGTTTAGGGCAAGGGTTTTCCCTCTCTGGGAAGCAAAGATGTGGCTCTTTTTTCTTCTACCTCCTGGGCAGGGATTCTAGAGAGTGCTAGGCATATCTGGACAGGAAGGAAGTTTGATGCCCTGCAGTCTGGGGGTTCCATAGCTTGGAAGCTCTCCTAGAGCCTCTGATCCCTATCCCAGATGTCTGCCCCCAACCAGGTCCCCAAAGGAGACAAACCAGTGAGAGCTGTTAGCAAATGTAATTGTTTGTTTTAAAGAAAGGAGCCACAGCACTGTGTCCTGGTTCTCAGCAGCCCTTCCTGGGCAAGAGCCTGCAAAGGCCACAGTCCTGCACCCCCCCACCCCCGGCCAGGCTCCAGGGCTCAGCCAGCTGCTGACAGCCCACGGAGGTAGTCCCCTGCCAGGGGCAGCACGGCCCAGTCGTCAGTCCGCAGGGCCACGGGCACTCCGTCTGCCTGGGCTGCCTCCAGCCGCAGCAGCAACCGCGAGTCCGGGGGCAGACGGATGGCTACAAGGTAGCTGACGGGGGGTTGGGCCACCACCACAAAGGGCTCCAGGTGGCGGGACACCAAGGCCTCCAGCCCCTCTGGCCCGAGAGGGCACCACAAGCGACTCTCGGTGCCCTTCGGCAGGCAGGAGTCCCACAGCTCCTCAAAAAAGTCCAGCTGGGCCCCCTCGGGGGGCTGGGGGAAAGGCAGGAAGAGGTCAGCAAAGGTCACAAGCAGGGGTGGCAGGTGAGCGTGGCAGGTGAGGCCGCTGGGTGTGCTATACAGGGCACGCACAGCCAGCTTTGCGGGAGCCGGGCGTCGGGGCTGCAGAGGCAGGAGCAGAGGGCGGGTGGGGCGGCCGGGGCACAGGCAGGGCATGTGGACAGCCCCCAAGGGTGCGTAGAGCTGTCTTTCCACACGGAAGCGCAGCTCCAGAGAATACACCGGCTCCAGTACCTCCACCTGGAGCTGGAGCACCGGGACTGGGCCCTTGGCTCTGCGGGGACCCACGGTTAGCCGAACTGGGGCCGGAGCTTCCTGCACCATCAGTGCCGCAGCAAAGCCCTGGTTCTCGGCCACCAGTGAGGCCAGTGCAGGTGCAGCAAGGGAGGGGCCCAGGGCCACCCCCAGCTTGGGCCCTGCCAGGTGGGCCAGGAGGATGTAGTAGAGGCGCGCATGGTCCTGCCCATCAGGGTTCTCCAGCTGCCTGGCCAGCGCCTGCAGCAAGTCTGCCAGGCCTCCCCCAACACCTGCCCGCAGTAGGGCCCGGCAGACTCGAAGCAGGGCCTGCTGGAGGCTCCAGTCCGTGCAGTGGGCAGCTGCGGCCCGCAGAAAGCTGAGGGTGGCACTCTGAGCATCCCCATCTGCCACCCTGGCCAGCATCAGCAGGTGCCAACGGAGGGCCTCCTCTCTGCCCGGCCTGGACACCACCTCCTGCTGCAAGGCCACCCTCAAGGGTTCCTGCAGTTCAGGGCCCACTCGATCCAAGAGATCTACGAAATGGGGAGCCAGCGCAGGCCGGGTTCGGTACAACTGGGCCAGTCCCTGGGTCAGAGGTGTCAGTACCACAGGTTGCCCAGCCAGGCAGTGAGCAGCTAGGTATGAGGCCTGGAAGCAGAGAGTAGCCAAGGCCCGGGGGCCACCGTCCAGGGCGGCCCTCTGCCGCAGGCCAGCCAGGAGCTCCTCCAGATAGTGCCGGGGACTCTGATCCTGGCCCTTTTCCTCCTTTTCTTCGTCTTCCATGCAGAGCAGACACAGCAGATGCAGGCGGGCTAGGAGGGCCATGGGCTCATGCAGGAGGCTGGGCAGGAGGCCACGGCAGAGCTGGGACCCCAGCAACAGTGGGGCGGCCTCCTCCCCTGTGGGTCCCAGTGGCCAGTTCTCAGGAAAGTTCAAGAGACAGTGCAGGTAGAAGAGATGGGTGGGCAGGGGCAGGGCTGGGTGCTGAGCAGCCAAGGTGAGCCGGCGAAGCAGCAAGGCCTCGTCCTGAGCTGTGAACAGGGCCTCGCCGAAGGCCGCTTTCAGAGCCAGCATGGCGTGCAGCAGCGTCAGCTGGGCTGTGCCCAGCAGCCGTACCAGCTGTGGCTTGAAGAGCACTGGTGGCTGTCCCCGAAGACCCCGCAGGGCCCAGCCCAGGAGCCACAGAAGCTGCGCCTGGGCCACAGGAGTGAGCAGGTAGGAGGCGTCCAGAAGCTGGGCCACAGTGGCCCGCAGCTCCCAGGCCTCCTCAGGACTGAGCTCCAGCGCAGCAAGGCCACACTCACCCTCCTCAGCGGCCGGCCAACTGGGTGCCTGGGGCTGAAGATGGACATCACCCTCCTCAGCTAGGGTCCAGTTCCAGGGACCACCCTCCATGGAAGAGTCCCCACCCGTGAGCAAGCCCTGCAGGCCGGACCCGGCCCTGGCTTGTATCACCAAGGCGTTTCGCAGAGCAAGTGCCAGCAGCAAGCTGAGGGGCTGGGCCGGGCCCTCGCGTCCCAGCAGGGCCCGCAGCAGCCCCAGGCAGCCCCCCAGCAGCCCGGGCCGGCAGCTCTCCAGTTCCCGAAGGCACTCCCACGCTGTGGCCTGCAGGGAGCGCTGTTCCGAGGCAGGGCCGAAGCTTCGCCCCAGATCGCGGCCCGAGGCCAGGCCCAGCAGGAGGGGCAGGAGCCGGCGGGAGGCTCCCGAGGCGGGGCTCAGCGCACCCCTCCTGCCGCCAAGGCTGTGGTGGCCGCCAGCAGCAGGGGCCGACGCAGAGCTGAGGGCCGCGGGGGTAGGAGGACCAGAGTGTCCAACAGAGACGTGGCGGCTGCTTCGGCTGCAGGGGCGTCCGGCCACAGCTGGGCTGGGTACTCCAAGCACAGAGCCAGCAGGGCAACCTGAAGATGGGGGAGGGCGTGGGTGGGCATCACGAAGTTGAGGGTCAGGACACGGTAGGCTGGGATAACCACCTGGGGCCAGGGCTCGGGCAGGGGGGCCTACCTTCATCGGCTCGCTCAGTTTCTCACTCCTCAAGTCGCTCAGCAGGTCACGACCCAGATCCTCACCCTCGGGACCTGCTATGAAGGCGGAAGGGCTGGCATGGAAGGTACCCAGTCGCTGGGCCCAGGTTTCCCGGCCGAGGGGCCCCATGGTCGGGCACACAGATCCCTGCAGAGAAAGGAGGGAGGGTCAGACGTGCGGCCCAGGGCCGCGCAGGGGCCCCAGAGCCGCTAGAGGGCGCGCGAGCCGCTGCGCGGACCTGAAGGGGCCGCTCTCGGCCGCGCTCCTTCACCTGCGGGGACCCCGCACCCGGGTCCCGAGATGAAACCCAGAGGCTTCGGGGGTGACGCTGGGGCGGGCCGCCAGGGTCCCCGCGGGGCAGGAGCGCGGGGAGCAAGGGCGGGGGCGCCAGGTGGGCCGCTGGCGCGGGGTGCGTGCCGAGAGCTCATTAGGCCGCCTGCCCGCAACCGGCACCGAAACCACAGCACCGCCCCGGCCCCCGGCGCCCGTGGTAACGGGCCGGCCCTCTCACCCTGCCTGACTCAGCGGTCGTTGGCGCTGGGGCCGGCCGGCTCCTTCCGGGCTGGCGGCGCGGGGCGGGGCGCACGGCGCGTGGGCGGCCGAGACGGGGCGGGTCCCGCGCGGGGGCGGGGGGCCGTAACGGGGCCACCACCTACCTCCCTCGCCCTCCTGGCCGGCAGGTGCCGACTCGCCGGTTTCGCTGGGGCTGAGTAACTGTCCCGCTCTGCGCAGGCCCCCCTTCCCCGAAACCGCCGCAGGCCCAGGCAGAGGCGGTGGAGTTGGGTGGGCCCGGGCTCCCGGTGCCCAGGTCCCCGTAGGCGCGCCGACTGCAATCTCAGGGCGCTCGGGTGGCCAGCGGCCGGGGGCCCGCGCGCCTGCCAGGATGCCGAAAAATGGCAACCCGCGCGCCGGCGCCCGGGCGCAGCGCACCCTAGACCAGCGCCCCCAGGCCCGGGGATGAAGTGGATCACGAGTCCTTGGGGCTCTCGGTGTGACCGCTGGGGGGTGTGCGAGGTGCAGTCCTGGGCGGCCGCGGGCCCGGCGGAACCGGTCGGGCAGGCGCCGCAGGACTTGGCTTCGCTTCCCCGACGCCAGCCCCGGGCCCCCCACCCGCTCGGCTTGGGGGCGCGGAGCCGGCGCCGGGAACGAGGCAGGCGGAAGCTGTTGACCTTTGCCGGAGGCTGTGCCGACGGTCGGCTAAGGTAAAGCTGGCGGGGCCAAGTCACCAGCTGCAATGAAGCCGGAAGACAACGGGATGCAGACGTGCGGACTGGCAAGGCCTGGCGGGTCACGGGGCTCCCGGGACGCTTAGCATGGACCGGGAAACTGAGGCCTTGCCGCCACAGATCTGGGGTCAAGCAGTGCCGGAACCCAGTACCATGACTTCCAGAGGACTGGACCAGGGCCCTTTGGGGGTACTCAGGAGGCTGAGCCGGGGACTCACCTAGCAGCCTCTCCTGGGTCCAGGGTCCAGGCTGCAGACACCCCACTGACGGCCAGTTTCCAGGGCACAGAACCGCAGGTGTCCAGACCCCACACCCCCAGCCCACCGGTCTGAGTAACGCCCCAGGCTCTAATTAGCCTGCTTTGAAGATGAAACAGGCCTGAGCCCCCATGCTATCCGCTGCCAACTGGTTTCTCTCCTTTCCCCAGGCTTGGCAGGCCCCTCCCTACTCCCATCCCGCTGCCCTCCAGATGAGAGATGGTAGGGAGTGGTGGGGTAGAGAGAGCTGGAGAAGAGGCTTTCTGGGTGCCTATGGTGCCAGGCGGATCCACCCCAAGGGACAAGTCCAGCTGGAAAACCCAGTCACAGCTCCTCTAGGCCCCGGCCCCACAGTTGACTCACAGGCGGCAGCCCCAAACTACTTCCCTCTAGGTGCCTCAGTTTCCCCACCTATAAAACGGGAGTGATGACTCCTGCCGGGGAGGCTGCGGGGTGGGGCTGCTGGCTAATTAAGTCTAAGATGAAAGAGGCCAGGATGACAGCATCCCTGGGAGGGAAGGCAGCTTGGAGGTAACAAGGAGCCTGTCTGGTTTCCCTGTCTGAGGCCCAGAGGGTGCTGATAACTGCACATCCCCAGCCCTCACCACTTACAGGGAGGGAAGAATGATTATTAAGCCCCTTTTTACAGTGGAGGAGCCAGGCTTCAAAGGGTCGGGAAATACAATGCTGGCTCTGGCCCCTGCTCGGCCTCTGACAGCCGCCAGTCTTTCAGAGCCTTGGCTCCTTGGGGCCCAGGGTCTGCAGTGGGGGAGTTCCTGACGCTATGCTTCTGGATACCATGGTGGGAGCATCCGCATGGATTCACGGAGGTTCACAGCACCCCGAGGGATCCGAGGATGGGGTCCATTCACAGAGAAAGAAAGGGAGGCCCAGGCCGGTGTAGTCACTTGCTCAAAGTCACAGAGATCCTAAAAGGCGGAGCCTGGTCTTCAGGCAACAGCCCCTTGCTACCCCTGACTTGGCCCGCCACTCAGGGCAGCTACTCTTCACCTTCACCTGCCTGCCCAGGTGTCTGCTCCCGTGGGAGGGGGCTGTTGGTACTGCCTCTGGCACAGGCCAGGCGTTACACTGAGTTCAGTCCACCAGCACTGAATCTGCAGTCACCCCTAAGAGTGACCTCCCAGCCCAGAGGCCCCAGGTGTGGGCTGCAGCAGGGACCTCTCCACTCCATCCCCCAGCTCATTTCTTCTCTTTCTGCTAAGTTTCCATACTCCTCAGGGCAGCCGAGTTCTGGGGAGACGAGACACAAAGCTTAAAATAGGGAAAGTCTGTTTCCAGAGGGGTCCCGAGTCACGGTTTTCTCATCTGTGAAATGGGAGATAACCCATCCTCACAGCACTGGCACTAGGGATACAGAGGCGCTTTAAAAAGAGCACATCAGGGAGGTTCAGAAGGGAGGGGATATATGTATACCTATGACTGATTCATGTTGAGGTTTGACAGAAAACAAAATTCTGTAAAGCAATTATCCTTCAGTTAAAAAATAAAGTTTTAAGGAACTACTTATGTAAAAAAAAAAAGAGCACATCAATTTGCAAATCCATAGAGAGCAGAGCCATGGGGCTGGGGCATGGAAGGAATGGAGAGTGGCTACTAACAGGTAGGGGGTTTCTTTAGGGGGCAATGTTCCTGAAGACAGTGGTGACAGGCTGCACAGCTCCGTGCAGATACTAAAAACCACTGAATTGGGAATTCCCTGCTGGTCCAGTGGTAGGTCTTCGTGCTCTCACTGATGAAGGTGCGGGTTTAATCCCTGGTCAGGGAACTAAGGTCCTACAAGCATGGCCAGAAACAAAACAAAACCCCACTCACTGACTTATACATTTTAGAAGGGTGAATTTTATGGGTTATGTGAACTATATCTAAATAAAGCTACTAAAAATGATGTTAAAAGAGGTCCCTCATGTATAGAACTTACACTGAGGCAGAATGGAACAGACAAATCAACATTTCATGGAAAGAAAGATGCTGCAAAAAATAATAAGGTAATGGGACAGAAGTGACTGACGGAACAAGGATTTAGCTGGGGCACTCAGAGAGGCCTCTTAGAAGAGGGCATGTCTGGCTGAAACCTGAGTGATGAGAGAGAGCCAGTCATCAAGTGGGGAAACGCCTCGGGGCAGAAGGAGCAGCAGAGAGGTCTGAGCTGGGAACCAGCTTTGGCCAGTTCAGCGGACAGAGAGCCAACAGCGTGGCAGGCACACAACCAACCAGCGGGAAGGGAGAATGGGGTCAGGAGGCCAGCAGGGCCAGAGCAGGCTGGGCCCCAAGGACTCCATTCAGTTCCCAAGGATGGGAGTGGGAAACACGGCGAGCGAGGTGTGGGCAGATTCCAGGTGCCCTGGGAACTGACAGGACAAAACTCAGCAAGCGATGGCGGCATCAGTGTCGCACGCAGCACTTCACAGTTTGTCAGGGGCTTTGCAGCTTCCACGGGGCTTCTGTCAAACAGGGCTGGAAAGGCCACTATTTGAGCCAGGCAGAGGCCTCAGTGGCCGGAGCACCAGCAGCCTGCTTTAAGGCTGACTCCATGCTCAAGAGCTGCTAGTCTCCCTGGCCAGTGAATCAGAAGCATCTCTTGACAGCAGAGTTGGAACTCAGAGCCCTCCGTACAGACGTGCCTTAGCCCAAGTCCCTGGCTGGGGCAGCCCGACTCCAGGACCGGTGTTCTGCTTGTCTTCTCAGCACAGTTCCTCCAGCCGCCATGCTTCCAAGCCTGCCCCACCCCCACCCCCTCCCAGCAGCCTTCTTGAGAACAGGAAGGGGTTAAAATTTCTCCATCCAACTCCTGCCCTGGCTCTCCCCAGAGCTGCTCAGGATGGGAACCAAGCACTGAAGGTGGGTGCCAGCCACCGGTCTTTGGGGAGCATGGTCCTTACTTGCCTGTTGGGGTTCTGTCTCCCCACACCCCTGTCCACTGTACCAAAGAGACAGGTCTGCCGAGGAGACTTGGAATCAGCACTCGTGGCTCGCTTTGCAGCCAGCCCAGGCCACCATCCCCTCCTGCTTGGACCATGACAGTAGCTTCCTCGCTGATCTCCCTGCTGCCACACTCAGCTCCCCTCCCTTGTCAATGCACTCCCCTCTCCCCATTGCAGACCCCAAGGCTGCCCATTGCACTGAGCCTCACATGACATGGCAGAGCTGCCTCTCCAACCTCAGACCTTACACCCTCCCATCCCCTCACGATCCAGCCATCTTTCACTTCAGCACACACAGACACACAGACACACTCGGGGTGCACTGCTGTTCTGGGGCCATTGAGCCATCCAATCCATCTACATTTCACGCTCTTCCCTACTCTGCACAGCTGGCTCCTACCTCTCATTCAGATCTCAGTGCCTGCCCCTTGCCTGTCACCTGAAATCAGTCCGGAATATTCACTGGAAGGACTGATGCTGAAGCTGAAGCTCCAATACTTTGGCCATCTGATTCGAAGAAATGGAAAAGACCCTGATGCCAGGAAAAGACTGAAGGCAGGAGAAGGGGTGACAGAGGATGAGATGGTTGGATGGCATCACTGACTTGATGGACATGAGTTTGAGCGAGCTCTGGGAATTGGTGATGGACAGGGAAGCCTGGTGTGCTGCAGTCCACGGGGTCGCAAAGAGTCAGACACAACTGAGCAACTAAACTGAACTGAACTGCCTGTCACCATCCACCACTAATTGAAGGTCCTGCACCACACTAATCGTTTCCTTGTTTGCCTTGCATCACAGGATACCCAGTGCTAGCATACAGTAGGTGTTCAATGAACATTTGTTGACTGAATTAAGGAAGGAGAGAATGATATGGAACTGGCACTGTGTGAACAGGGTAGAAGGCGCTTGCCCTTATGGAGTTCACAGTTCAGTGTTTACCCAAGTTCACATATACTGTCTAGTTTTAGATGAGCCAGAACCAGAGACCATGAACCAGAAGCCACAAGTTGACAGCACATAGGTCAAATCTGCCCCACAAATGTATTTTATTTGACTCTTTTTTTTTAAGTGAAGTCAATGTTTAAAAGCTGGCGGTTAAGTGGTTGGGACTCCAAGCTTTTGGTGTTGAGGTTCTGGGTTCGATCCGCAATTGGGGAACTAAGATCCTGCAAGCCACACAGTGAAGCCATAAATAACTAAATGATAAAAAAATCGGTAGATTTCACATACAAATAACGATTTCCAGTTCCCAAATGGACAACAGTGGCACCACTGGGTTTCTGTGCTTGAATGACCTGCTTGCCACTGGCACTCTAGATAGGCATATTCTCCAAGCCACCTCCAATTTCCGAGAGCTACCTTTTGTCACTGAACTGACATTATAGTTTTTCTTATAATAAAAAAAAAAAAATTAGCTCTGCATTTGTGCCTCTAGCAAAAGTTGGAACATGAAAGACTGTGTCACCTGAGTCAAGAAACATAGGCTAGGGGCTTCCCTGGTGGCTCAGTGGTGAAGAATCTGCCTGCCAGTGGAACACAGGTTTGATCCATGATCTGGGAAGATCCCACATGCCGTGCAGCAACTAAGCCCGTGGGCTGCAACTATTGAGCCCATGCTCTAGAGCCCAGGACCCACAACTACTAAGCCCATGTGCAGCAACTATTGAAGCCAGAGCACCTGGAGCCCGTGTTCCACAACAAGAAAAGCCACCACAATGAGAAGCCTGCCCCCACAACTAGAGAAAAGCCCAAGCAGCAACAAAGACCCAGCACAGCCAATAAATAATTTTTTTTTAAAAAAGAAACATAAGCTATTCATCTATTCAATAAATATTCACTGACACCCACTATGTGCCAGGCACCATTACAGATGCTGTAGATACAGCAGTGGACAACATGGACAAATCTCTCTCCTTCCTGGGGCCTCATTCTATACACTAGGTACACTGGGGAACTTTCTTTCCACAAGTGAAGACATCTGAGTTCTTCCTCCACGAGAAGGACTGCCCGTGTCCAGCATTATCCATGAAGACTTCATCAGAGTTTCCACGAAGTCCCTACTGTGTCCCAGCCCCCGTCAAGGTCTGGTACAACCAGGGTGCTCAATAAACATTTATCGAATGTTTGAGAGTCCAGGGTAAGAGTGGATGGTTGACAAGGTAAGTGTGGGCTGTGGAAGGCAGAGCCTTGGGAAAGGAAGGGGAAGGAGGCAAACATTAATACCCCTGCCAGATCTCACACCACTTCATACGCAGCCCCAGGAGGTAGACAATGGGATTCTCAGGTCACGGACAATACAGGCTGGAAAGGAAAGCTCCTCGGCTGGCCAGACTCCTGGGTTCTAGGAAGGTGTACAGGAGGAGGCCCATCTGGCCTCTAAGTCCACCCTTTCCCCACCCACTCAGGGTGTGCTCCACAGAAGTCCTGTAGGGGGATGTTAAGGGCCTCTGGAACCTCCCTCTGGAAAAACCACCTTCTTCCACTACATTCCTGAAAGTCCACCATAGGCAGGCTGCTCCTTTTCTGACTCCTGACTTTTGAACTGTGTGAATTCATTTATCAGATTCATTTCCTCCTAATCTGTTCCAGCAAACATTTAATATATGAGAAAGGTATGTGTGTGGCCAGGACTCTGAAACATTAGTTTATTTTACATGGGGGCAGCGGGGGGAGCTAAAAGAGGCAGGGGTCCCATCCCTGCCCTTACTAGTCAGCTGGTAAGAGAAGCCCAGTGGCCCAAGCGTCACAGTTACTGTGCCTCACGGAGGCGACCAGGTGCTGCTGAGGAGGAAGGGGGCTCCCTCCAGGAGGCTGGGCCTGGGGACTGGGCAGGGCATGGTGAAACGCTGGAGTGAGGGGTCCCAGGCTGAACCTGAGTCCAGGGTAGGACACAAGCTCTTTGCCTGCCGTGGCTGCAGCCAGGCGAAGGAAGCTGGTCCTCCACCATCCGCTCCCCTCCAGTCTTGCTGCACCCGACATCGGGCCATCTGGGACAAAGACGAGGGCTTTGGGGGTGGGGCGCGGGGTAAGCCCCAGTGGCTAAGGCGCTGGGGTCTTTCGGGAAGGCGGCGGACTCAGAGCGGTTTAAACGACCCTTCCTCCACGAAACCTTCCACACCTGCCCGGCCGAAAGGCGGGCTCTCTCTGCTTTGTATTGCGGCCTGCGCGGGCTGGCCTGCGGGTCCACCCGCCTGCGCGCTCCTGCGGCCCCGCGTGCCATTCCGCACGGAGCCGGCGACCAGCCAATACCTCTGGGCTGAGCCACGAACTGCTCAGCCAGGCCTTTGAGACCCGGGGCCGCCTGGGCCCAGGCCCGGTTCAGCAAGTGTGGGCCGGGCCGCCCAGTCTCGCCCGACGGCTTCGCGCCTCCCCAGGCGCCCGGGGCGCGCCGGGCCCCGTCGGGTGAGTTTCACTTCATCACCGGCGAAGCGTGCGAGCGCCGGATAACGTTGCCCCTTCCCCTCCCTCCCCTCCTCGTCGGCTCTCTCTCTGAAACTCCGGTTGGCGAACGCTAGCCCTCCCGCTGGGCGGCGGCCGGGCCGGGCCGGCAGCCGGGTGCCCTGCGCCCGCCCCCCCACCCGGCCACCCCGCCCAGGCCGCGAGGCCACCTCACCGGCAGCGGAATTGAAACCGGTTCGACAGGTAACAAATAGGTGGGTTGTCACCGTTATTTCCCAACGCATGCGCCGTCGCTCCCCGGGCCACTCCAAGCTAATTAGCTCCGATCACCCCCCTCCCCGCCCTAGCCACCAACACACACCGCCGCGAGCCAATAAAGCGTGAACCCGTCCGGCCGGCTCGCACTTTAAGACTCCGCGAGCGGCCGCGAGGGACGCCAGTCGCACCGGGAGACGCTTCCCCGCTGCCCGCTGCACCTGGCTGCAAGGGATCTCATTGGGACCGGAGGACGCAACAGCTCCGCCGAGCTGAAACGGGCGCGCGCCGTCCCGGGCACGGCCTCCCGGCGGAACGCGGGGCGCTTTGGCGACTTCTTCTCCGATCTGCCCACCTCCCCACCCCCACCCCCACCCCCACCACCCCCCGCCTGCCTCCAGCCCGGCCCGGGAAAGGTGGGACGGCTCCGGCTCTAGTTGCGGAAGCGGCCCGTGCCGCGCGAGTAAGGTTCGAAGATGCCCCGCGCGTTTCTGGTGAAGAAGCCGTGCGTCTCCACGTGCAAGAGGAACTGGAGCGAGCTCCCCGACGAGGAGCGCGGCGAGATCTACGTGCCAGGTGAGGTGCCCGGCCAGCGCGCCCCGAGCTCCGCGCCGCCGAGAGGACAGCGGGCCCCGTCGAGCGGCCGGCGTGCGGGGCGCCTCGGCGCAGAGCCCGGCGGCCCGCGCAGCTGCGGCGCGCCGATTTAATGTTTAAGCGGCCGCGGCCCCGTTAGCTGGCGCGGGCGCGGCCGACCCCGGGCGCCGGGGGGAGGGGAGGGAGGGGCGGCCGGAAGGAGCGGCCACGAGGGGCGAGGGTGGGCGCGGGGGCGGCCTTGTGCGGGGGCACAGCGGTTCCCAGGCCCTGGTAGGGGCGCTCGGGCTCGCGCGGGGCCGCCCTCCCCTCCACCGGCCCGAGCCGCGGAGCAGGGGAGGCAACGGGCTGTGTCACCGCCCCGGCGACCCTCCACTCTCGCGTCGTAAATCCAGAAAACCGGTGCTTTTATGAGGCGGGCGGAGGGCACTGGAGCGGTGCCACTTTGGAGGGGCCGGGAGCGAGCTGGAGTTTGGGCTGAGGTTTGTGCAAAGTGCAAGAGAAGACCCAGAGAGTAGGCCACCTCCATTGCTCTCTCCGTCTCCCCGACAACGCGAGTGGCCAGAAGGTCCCCGTGAGGGTCGCGCAGGCAGGGAGCCCCCAGCCGTGGGGAACGCCAGACGGCGGGGAAGGCGCCCGGCTGCACCCCAGCAGCCCTGAAGACAAAGGTGGGATCGGGTCTCACCTCGGTTAGAAACGCGCCTCCTTCAGCCTCGAAGAGGACACCAGTGAGCTGAAAGGGGGTTTAGAGAACCCAGGGACCAGTCCGGGGGAAGCTGGGACAGCGTTTATTTTCGGAAGACGCCTTGACAGCGTCCGAGTCAACTTGGAATGAGTAACCCCAGTTGTTTCTTGCCCCGGCGGCATCTTCCTTGTTAGCCTTCTGTCCGCCCCACCCCCAACAGAATCTTTGGTCGGGAGCGAGCCGGTTTCCTTCGGAACTCCCCCTCCCCAGGCCTGGGGGGTGGGGCGGGGGATGCGCTGAACACCCTGCCCAGCGCCTCCAAGGGGGGAGAGGTTGTAATTAACCAACCGACTTTGACCCTTGATCTGCAGGCTCCCCGGCACCGCCCCAGGCCTTGTAGGGAAGTGGCGAAATGAGGCAGTGAGGGGCCCTGGGAGGGCTCTTGCCTCAGTTTCTCTCCTGAGTGAATGGTTGGAGACAGGGGAGCGGTGGCCTGACCGGTACCAGGATCCTGTGGCTTAGGGTGCTGGCACGGTGTTTCACAGCTTAGCCTTGTCTCAAGGCTTGGCCCCTGTCTACAGTCTCCTTAAGATGAGGGAATGTTCCAAGAGCCCTGATGATCCCAGTGGGGAAACTGAGACAGCAAGGGAAGTGAGCAGGCCCAGGATTCTCTGCGGTTTCTTGCTTCTCCAAGTTCCCCAGGGAGTTGATGGTGTTTCAGGTCCGGAAGGGGTGAAGGTGAGGGCCGCGCACCCCCTTCCTTGCTCCTGCTCCTCCCTCACCTGTGTTTGACTTGCTGCTTAGCTGCTCCTTGGGATCTGATAAACCGAACTTGGACTGTGTTAAAGGTGAGCGGAGCCTTGCTCGAGACTCAGTGTGCTGTTATTTTTAGTTTTATTTCACATCCCAATCAGTAACAGATCATGTGTTGACTTTTACAAAGGACAAAGAAATTCCGCTTGTTCAAATCGTTGGCTGCTTTGTGTCCTAGTGGTTTTCCCCACCGCAGTTCTAGTTCTGGTGGCCGTGGTGGGAGTGGCGGTGGGGGGCGGGGGTACCTACACCCAGGGGCAGGCCCAGCAGGTGCAGAGGAGGGCATCTGGATGGTCTGTGCCAACTGCTGCTGATGTCCAGGTGAGGGGAGCTGCTCAGCCTGCAGGACCACCTTGGACGTAGGGTGGGGTCTAACCTGGAGGTGCAGGTGAGAATTTGCCAGGCAAAGTCCTGTGGGTCAAGCAAAGAGTAGAAGTCAAAGAACTGCCTTTTGCCTCTCAAAGCCATATGGCCCACTAGCAAGTTTTCCCACAGTTTTTGTAAATGAGAAAGCGAATGTTCTCGGGCTACGCTCGGGCGCCTCAGATGGTTAGAGAGTGGGAAGTGTGTTTTGTGGTGGCCTGTCCCCTGACTAGGCCATTCCATCACCAGTGGACCGTGACTCCAGGAGCCGGCTGGGCACGTTTCCTTCACCCCACCCCACAGACTCAGCACGTTGTGACCAGCTAAGCATTGACCCCGTCCGGTCCCACCAGAAGAGGCACTGGGAGGGCTGGGGAACGAATCGTTTGAGGTCTGACCTTCCCACCACAGTCCTCTGAGACCCTCAGAGCAGCAAAGAATGCCTGGAAAGAAGGGCTTTACTGACTGAAGGCTCTGGCCCCCGGCCTGGCAGCTCTGACTCCAGGGCCCCAGGCTGACCAGCACTCCAGCCTCTTCTCTGAGACACAGTTCTAGAGCTTTCCTACCCTCAGTCCCTTGGCCTCAGTCTCCCCACAAAGCTGACAGAAAGGCCCAGAGGTGGGCACAGGGGCTGGAAGGCTGTGGGGGTGGGAGATGGTGCCACTCCTGGCGGGAGCATTGAAAGGGCTCATGGTTAAGAAGCCACCTCTTTGGGCCCCCCTGCCCCCCATCTCCCCGGCATTTCTCCTCTGTTGTGTCAGTACTGACTGTGGGAGGGATGCTGGTTTCTTGAGGATGAGCTCAGGCACCTGTACCCAGGGCCTAAATTCCATCTCCTGGACCAAAGGGGAAGCTTGAGGAATGGGAATGAAGCGGGGGTCCTGGCCCCTGCTGAGAGGAATAGTGAAAGGCCAGAAAGGCCCTGGAGGGCAGACCCCGCCTGGAAACTGAAGGACACGCTCCAGCCATGAGCGTCCCGGGGCCTCTCCCGTCTCCCCAGCTTGGGACACAGCGTCTGTGGGCCCTTCTGCCAGTTCACCAGCATGTGCCCTCCCCAGGGAGGCAGCCAGGCTGAAGTGCAGGGACTGGAGCTTCCCCAGCCTGGCTCTGACGAGGCCGTGTGGGTTGCTGGGCAGCTCTCTTTCTGGGCCGGCCGAGATAGGAAGGCTGAGAAAGTCAGCTTGGGGCCCCCGAGTACACGTGTGGGGGTGGGACGGAGTGGAGTTGGGGCACGACTATGCCTCTGATGGTAGTTATTCTAGTTCCTGGGAAGTGTTGGCAGTGAGGTCTCCCGTGGAGCAAGGCTGGGAAGGTAGGCAGCCAGCCCACGGGTGGGAAGGGTGGGCTTGATGGGCTCCCTGGCCGTCCCATGGGGTGCCGTCACCCAAGCTGCTCTAGCTCTTTGTTCCTCACTTGGGTGACCTGAGGCAGAATGCTGCCAGACTGTTTGTCCCAGAAAGAGAGCAGGTGAGACGAGTCCTCTGGGCACAGGGAGGACAGGAGCAAAGTGTGGCCATTGTTGACGTCAGGTTTCCTCTTTAACTCTGTTCACTCTCAGCCGGGGTTGCGTGGCCTCCCACAGGAGGGTCCCCGTGCTGCCCAGGGAGGGACGGTGGGCAACATGCAAATGCTGCCCAGTCCTGCGGCGTCCGCCCGGGTGTGAGGGCTGGGGTGCACCGAGTGACCTTCGTTGTAGACTCGGTATGAAAAACGGTTGGCAGAGGGGGGAAGATCCCGCCTGAGGGGAACACTTGGCGTTCACAGGACGGGAACGACAGGCTGAGAGACGGGCCCGTTGCGTTTCCAGGGCTGCCCACCTCGGGCAGCTGGCTTCACTGGCTTCCTTTCAGGCCCTGCTAGCTGACCTAGGGGCGGGAGGAGATGGGTGCAGGGGACCCTGCCCTTCCTGATGAGGGTGCAAGGCTGCCTGACAGGAGCCTGGGCCGTGCTGACCCACGGGGCTCCCTCCGCCCCGCTTCAGGGCTGAGCTGAGCCCTGACTCCTTCCCAGGTCGGCGCAGCACCAGCCCCTGGGAGGTGTAGGCTGGGTGTCCTCACGCCTCCTTCGCCTGCTCTGCCCAGAGAGCGCGGCCCTGGCCTTGAGGCCTTGGATGGGGAGGACCCAGCACCCTGTCTGGTATCTGGGCCAGGAGCTTGAGGGACTTTCTGAAGGCCAAGGTGGGAGGAGGAGGACTTTCGTGGGCGGCGGGGGTGGTGGGTTAGGGGGAGCTGCTCTGAACCCCTCATGCAGGTGGAGGCAAGCTGGGCGGACAGAAGGGGAGCCCTGGAACCCCTGAGGCTGCGGGGAGAGGGCCCGGCTGGCACGGCCTGGCCACGCTCCTCAGCTGTGGGCGGGGATGAGCAGCCACAGTGGCCGCCACCTTGCCGGAAACGTCTAATTAGGGGACAGAGAGCAGTACCAGCAGGGCCCAACCAGTTCTGCTTCCTGCCACTCGGTGACACCCAGCCACAGGAGCGGCATGCGGGCAAGCGCTCCCTGTGCGTGCGGCGGGGACACACTCCTAGGGGTGGCGGGAAGACAGGTTTGGCGGGGCGGGTGGGAGGAGGTGAGCACCCCACCCTGATGGCCTCACCTGCCCCTGGCTTGGGGTAGAAGTGGCGCGGAGGCAGGCTAGGCAGGCCCGTTCCCTGTCCCAGGCTCCCCGGCACCGTCATTTCGGGGTTTCTGTGGAATGAGAGAGGCAGGCACAGGTCTCTTCCCCAAACCTGCCGAGATCTCAGAACCCTGGCTACGGACCATCCCCCTCACCCCCGAGTGAAGCAAGGGAGCCAAGGGTAACCACTCACTGGGGTGCAAACCGGTTAACCCTTACCTGCTATCACTCCTCCGTCTACTGCTCCGTGTGCAGGCGGTGTGGCCTGGCTCCAGCGCTGGGGAGCCTCACTCACTCTACCTGATACTGAAAGATAGAGAGGGTAGAGGTTCCTGTTTATCTCTACCTGGGTTGAGAAATGGAAATTGTCATCCAGCTTTGAATTCCCAGGCAGGATCTCCAATAGCTGTGTAAGCTGGCATCAGCTGAAGCTGCCAGCTCTCGGATACGCCTGCCCTCAGCAGCCCCCATCCCTGAACACAAGACGGCTGTCCCTGTGGGAAGACTGGGGGGACCCCCGAGAGCTCCGGCCTGACGTCCAGCCGCCCAGGGCTTGGAGAGAGGCCAGGCCGGGGCCAGGCGCTGGTGAATCAACTCCCAGAATGAGGTGGCTCATTAGAATCCCCAAACGGACAGACAGACGGCGCCAGTGCCAGCCAAACGGGTTTGGGTGTCGGGCAAGCACATTCTTCCCCCTGTCAGACCTTTGTTGTGCTTTGAGGGGGCGAGAGCCGGGGCCTCTCCCGAAACTGGGGTGCCTTCACAGCTGCCTCTCCTCCATCAGCGTGTCCTCCGCCCCCTCGGGTCCCGGTCCTCCGCCTCCAGCCTCACGCGCTAGGTCCTGCTGGGGCCGCCCCTCCCTGGATCCCCATCCACTGTCTCACCAGCCAGGGGACAGCAGCGTGGGGGGTCTCTTCATGGTTCTAAAACCCTGAGCCCACCTCCCGAGTCCCTTCCCCGAAGCCCACTCATCCTTTCTTCCCTTTGCCCCTCTTGAGTTTTCCTCCTGAGGCTTGGAGAGGGTTCCTAGCTTAGCCTCTTTGGCGGAAAAACACTTAAGTTGAAACATTAGATTGTTTGCCTCGGCTCTGGGGGTGTGAGACTTGTCTCTTCTTTGTCACTCGGGAGACGTCCCATCCTCTCTAGTCGGGACGAGGTCCAAGCCCCCATGTGTGAGGTGTCTGCTCACTGTCGCTGGTTCGCTGGTGTCACTGCCCAGCGGGAGCCCAAGCTCTCTAGGCGCCACCGTGAACTGAGCTCGGAGCAGCGAGGAGCGGTCCCTGCTGCGGGGGAGGCTTGCGTCACAGGCAGGCAGGCTGCCCAGGAGACTGTTAGGCCGCATCCACCTGCTGCTCCCTGACCTCCTCCCTGCTCCACCCCGCCCACCTGTCTGCCTGCCAAGCTGGGCCTGCGGGAGTGGGGAGCCTGGAGCCCCAAACAGCTGCAGTGTCAGGGACAGACCAGCCCAAAGGAGGGAGGGGTTAGGACCACCCAGTTCCCCATGACCAGCAGCTAAATCTGCCTGGAGGAGAGGCCCTGAGTGGCCCTGACCACCGGGACCCTTCTGGGGCCACGATGAGTCCCGGGACCCCAGGCCTCCCGAGTTGCCCTTTGTCCCTGAGGGAGCGTGGATGAGGCCTGGAATCCAGGGGGACTGGCCCAGGTGGGGCCGGCAGACAACTTGGGAGGAATAATTGGCAGCGCAGGTTCAGTCCTCCCAGTTCCGCTAAGACACAAATTACTCAGCGGGCAGGCCTGTGGGCCGTGGCGCTTGGCTGGCGTCACCTGTAATTACCTTAATGGGGTGGGAGGGAGGTGCGGCGGGCACTGGGCTGGGGGCAGCCCTGCTCTGCCACATGCCTGCGAGGGGCGGGACAGTGGCTCCCGGTTCCAGCCAGCTCACTGCCAGGGAGCCCTCCTGAAACCCCACAGAGCCCCCTTTTCTCCTCCAAGCCCTTCACCTGGCTGCTCTTCTCTCCGCAGTCAGCCTGGGCTTCTGTCCACCACAGCCCTACCAGGAACCAGAGCCGTCGGTGGCCGAACCCCCTTCTTGCCCCCTGGCTTTGGACATGAGTCTTCGGAATTCCACCTATAGTGTGACCCCTGGCCCCTGCGTGGTGGCCCAGCTGCCCTCCGAAGACATGAGCCGCCTGGCAGGCCCGCAGAGCAGAGACCACGGCTTTCTGCGCACTAAGATGAAGGTACTGACCCTCACAGTGTCCCTGAGGCCCAGGGGCACATGGGTCCACGTGGGTCCCGCCCATGAGAAGTGACCCAAATGAGATTGGGCAGACTGGCCTTGGATTTGGGTCCAGATTTCTACAGAAGTGAACCTCCCTGGGGCACAGATGGGGGAAAGAAGAGAAGTGAGTCTGAAGTGAGAATGCCACGTGTTGGGGAGAAGCAGTGAGGTTCAGAGACGTCCAGCCCTTTGGAGTCCTTTGTGGGGGTTGTTTAGTTTCGTTTCTGGCCTTGAGGGGAGGCACCCCTTACACAGAAGTCCTTGGAAAATCGGGGAGGCGTGAGCCCGGCTCTGCGCCCTGGCCTGGCCCACATCTTCGCCGCCTCGAGAGTGAGGTCTGGATCTGCTCGGTGGTCAGCTGTCCCCCGAGGCATGTGCCCAGCAGTCTCTGCCTCACCCAAGTGTACGCTTCCAACCCAGGGCCTTGCATCTGGGGCAGGGCCTGGTGAACCGTGGTTCAGCAGCTGAGGCAGGAAGAAGCACAGGGCGGCGGAAACAGCCCTGCTTTCCAGGAGCACAAGGCCTGCGTTCCTGAAAGTTCTGGAACCTGGAAACACCTGCCAGTGGTGATCTAGGGGAAGGGCTCTCATGGAGCTTCCTGTGAACCAAGAGACCAGAGAAAACTGGCATGGAAAGGCTGCTCCTCCTCTCTCACCTGCAGAGGCCTGGTGTTGTAACCCGCCGGGAATTACCAGGAAATGTGCTGGGCGGCTGACAGGGGAGCTGACACGGCGCCCCAATCCCCGAGGGCCTCTCCTCCCAGCCCCTGAGCCCTAGCAGCTAGGGAGTGCGTGGAGGGAAAGCAGAGGGCACGGGACCGTAGACAAGCCAGAGAAGTGAATCCTGACCCCAAACAGCTTGCTCAGTGAGCAACACGGCCTTTACCTGGTGCCAGGAGCAGCGCAGGGCCAGGCGGTACGGGTGACGGAGGGGCACCTCGGGCCTGGGGAGCTCAGGCAAAGTGGCCAGCGACAAGGCCACCACGAAGCACAAGTAACCTCTGAGTGTTCAGAGGTAGGGCCCAGAGACCACGTCTCCACTTCTGAACAGATCTGAGGTGTTCCACAGTTACCCTGAAAATGAAAAACCTTTATAAAAAGAGTCATCAGGGTGGCAAAGGGACCCAGACTAGACCATGTCAGGCTCAAGAAAGGCCGGGGCTGAGCTGGCCCATGAGGCGAAGGAGCTCCAGGCCTCCAGTGGTGGCCTCAGCCTGGGAGGGCAGCGTGGAGACCACGACCATGTTGTGGGACCTTCCCCGTCCTGAGGCGCAGACTGAGAACTGAGCAGCAGCTAGAGGAAGCCTGGGCTCAGCGAAGGGGGGACTTTCTGCCAGAGAGAGTTGCCCTCTTTCTGTCAGGGCTGGCCGCCTGTCTCTAGAGACGGTAAAGAAGGGCCTCGCAGAGGGACTCAGGAGCCCACCAAGAGGCTGACCCAAGGCGGCTTCCGGCCCCACCACCCCATCTCTGGGAGCCAGTGGCCCAGAGGTGTGGCCCCTGGGTGGGCAGCGCCCTCCTCGGGGCTGGGGGCTGGCGCAGTGCGTCTTCCCAATCTGCCACCTGCAGCCCCAGCTCCTGGGTGTCTGTAACACACACTGCCCTCACCCACAGGTGACGCTGGGGGACGGTCCCAGCGGAGACCTCTTCACCTGCCACATCTGCCAGAAGGCCTTCACCTACCAGCGCATGCTGAACCGCCACATGAAGTGCCACAACGACGTCAAGAGGCACCTCTGCACCTACTGCGGAAAGGGCTTCAACGACACCTTCGACCTCAAGAGGCATGTGCGCACCCACACAGGTAAGAGGGGTCTGCCTGGCGGCGAGGCTCAGCAGCCGTGCGGCCACTGGGGGGACGGGGTGCCCGGGGCGGACGTCCTCGTCCTCTCTGTCGGGTCGCTGGGGAGTTGGGGCTCCTGTGCCCCAGAGCCGGGTCCCTGACTCCCACGCTACCCTCCCCACAGGCGTGCGGCCCTACAAGTGCAGCCTGTGTGACAAAGCCTTCACACAGCGCTGCTCTCTGGAGTCCCACCTCAAGAAGATCCACGGTGTGCAGCAGAAGTACGCGTACAAGGAGCGGCGGGCCAAGCTGTACGTGTGCGAGGAGTGCGGCTGCACGTCCGAGAGCCAGGAGGGCCACGTCCTCCACCTCAAGGAGCACCACCCCGACAGCCCGCTGCTGCGCAAGACCTCCAAGAAGGTGGCTGTGGCCCTGCAGAACACCGTCACCTCCCTGCTGCAAGGCGCCCACCACGTCTGAGCGGCGGCGCCCTGAGAGGGCGGGGACCGCCTCCTCGCTGCCCCCCCAGCCCGCCCTCTGTGGCTTCCTGCCGGACCACCCAAGGGCAGGCCTGGAGCCGGCCACGCGTGCTCACTCAGGCTGGCACTGCTGACCTCTGTTTGTATTTGCACTGGTGTCTTCGGGCAGAGGCCGCTCTGAGCCTGGGCAGACGTGTGGGGTGGGGCGAGGCCAGGGCTGCCTTCCCTGTGGAGCAGCTGAGTCCAGAGATAGGACTTCCTTCCCAGACGAGGTACGGGAAGGTGATTATCTTGTCCCTCACTTCTGAAGCCCCGGGGCAGGGGCAGCTGGTTTCCCGTGGATGGTAGTCGGGTGCCCTGACAAAGGGCACCCTGGCAAACACCAGCAGTGGAAGAGCTGGCGATGGCCCACCTGGCTGTGTTCCTCTTGCTCAGGGCTGCAGGGCTCTGCTCATCGACAGGGAGATGCACACGCATGTGCACAGCCGTGGACGTGTGTACATGGGAGGCCTTGCCACATATCACCTCATTTTTACGAAATCAAGTACTGGTGCCAAGGAGGTTTTATTTCTTTTTTTAAAAGATGATAAGTGTACAGATATTAATATATTTTTGGTGCCGATGGCGACTGCTTTTGAAGAGAGGATGGAGCTAGGTTTTCTCCTCCCCATGCAGTTCTATTTATCCTGGACATTTCACACCTCCCCTATGCCTCGGCTGTGGGGTGGCCGCCCTCACCCACCCTCATCTTTCCCAAGATATTTAATCAAAGTCTTCCCTCCAGCCCTGGGGGAGGATGCACTGCGCCCCATTTTCTCCTCCTGACAGGACAGCCCATCACAGCTTTTGCTTTTCCCTCCTTGGAATTCTGCCTCCTTCCTACATCCTTTCAAGGCCAGCCTCCGGGTGACCGAGAGCCCCCTGGCCTCCTGATGACAGACCATGGGCGGAACAACTCACCATTCCAGAGGCCGAGGGTTTGTCCGGCTGGGGCCACGGGGCTAAGACCTGTGGTGGGCTGACGAATGTGATGCGCGCTGGGGTCCACCGCCTGCAGTAACAAGAAGAGTGCAGGGCCAGGCTGCAAGGTCTGCTCTTTTCCTGGCTGAGTCAAAAACCCTAGAACGGGAGCAAAAAAGTGGGACAGAGTAATAACCAGACACATCCTCCCTTCTGGAGGGAGGACAGTATGAGATGGTTAACAGGTTATCTTTGTAGCCTTTTTGCTGTGTTTCAGATGGCAGGGTTGGCCCTTGAGCCCCTGAGGAGGGAGCCACTCCTGCACTGGGCACTCCATTAGAAGGACTCGGCCAGGCTCCCCTGGCTTTAGCCGAGTTTCCTACTAAGAACAGGAAAGGGCTGTGGGTCAAAAGGGAGAGACAGGCAGGGGCTGGAGCTAGTCTGGCGAAGAATGAGAAGGCAAACTTGAAAGAGAACACAGTCCAGAGCAGGTGGAGCTGCCCCGCAAAGCCAAAGCCCAGGTGGACCCAGCCTTGGCCTCTCCTGCAGCATCCATACAGCCCGGGATGCGGGAGGGGGCCTTCTCGGACACAGCTCTGAATGTGTGTGGATGGTTTTGGAAGAGTCTTGTTTCGTGTTACTTTAGAGCCTGCAAGAGCTGCTGTATTCTGGAAGTTGTATAAAATAACATTCTCTGGAAGTTCTGTCTTGTTTACACGTCTGTATCACTGTGTTCGTCGCCTGGTCATTGTTCATCTCTGTGTTCATTGCCTACCCAAGGAACTTGCAAAGCTCTGTGTTGTCTGTTTTATTTTATAACTTTCCCCTCAACTAGCAAAATAAAAGAACTGTCATTTTCTGTGTTTCAGCGTTTTTGTTTTATAGGCCTCGTTTTTCCACCTACAAGGAAATTAATCAAAACAATGGATACATTCTATTCAAAGTCTTAGCCTTTTACAGGTAGCAGTGGCCCTCAAGTCAAGACAAGAACCTGCTCAATTAGGTGGCCTGCCCATAGTCTAAGCGGTCAGTGCCTGCTGACCGTAGGGCCCCGTTCTGTTCTCTGGGGTGGCCATGGGGTCCAGTCTCTTCCCCATGCCCTGCCAGGGCCATAGGAGGAAGAGCCGCATTCCCTAAATAGTAGGGCACGAAGTTCTTGTCACTTCTGGGTCAGACACTTAGCTGTGGGGATGGTCACACCCACACAGCCTTTGTTCCAGGCCAGGCACACTGTGTATCAGCACCCTTGACCTTCCAGCCACACTCTGGGATGGGTGCACACTGCTGATGGGGAGGTTGGCAGATGGCATGGCACCTCTAGGCAACTCAAAGTAGAGGGAAACTTAGAGATCACCTGGCCATGCCCATCACCTACCTAGGGTCTCTGGGGAGATCTGATCGCTCTGGGACCCAGGTGCCTGAGTGCCCATTCAGTGTTCTTCCATCACAGCCTCGCCAGGGATGGAGGAGGGGGCTGCCAGGCCTGGGCCCTTGGCGTATATTCTGGGAGGTGCGAATGAGAAGGGTTGGTAGCCCTGGTGCTGTGAGGAGAAAGGAAAACATTGATCTGACCTCCATGGCTCTCCCGTGTGAAGGCAGAGAGCGGAAGGGCCCCCAGCCCTCCCGGTGTCTCTTTTAATGGCCAGGCACAGAGGATTTCTCTTTATCTCTAGAAGCCTCCCAATGTGAAAGGCAAACCAAATCCCATTTTCCTATGTCCCAAGATGAGCAGAGCCCATTGTCAGAGCCCAGATGATTAACTGCTATGTAAACTTTAGCAGGAGCAAGGTTTCCCGGAAGCCAGGGATGGGGGTGGGGGGAGGGCTCCCTCTGAGGCTCTGCTCTCTCCCCCTCCTCAGCAGGGCTCGGGGGTGGGACACCACCCGATAAGGTCAGGCCAGACGGTCACATTTTGAGGGCCCGTAATGATCTCCGGCTTCTGCAGGATGGCTGCCGCGTGTGGGCCTCTGCGGACCGGGAAAGAGGCCACAGCCAGGAAGAGGGGAGAGATTAATGCAAGTCAATGTATAACTACGGGTAAGTGGTGCGGCCCGAAGACCAATGCAGTGGGACCCAAAAGGAGGCTTTTGCATTTGAAAGAGTAAAGATTTCTTGGAAGAGGTGGGGTTCAGCTGGGCCGGAAAAAATGGGAGGGTCTGAAGAGAACAAAAGAGGAGGGAAGGCGTTTCTGGGAGGGCGAGGGTAGGATCTGACCCAGAAGAGAGGAGGTGTGTGCTCTGGGCTGGGCGGAGGTCCTCACCGGTCCCATTGCCAGTCCCGACGCTGTCATTCATTCAGCCACACCACGGGTGTTTTCTGAGCCCTGCCCAGGTGCCAATAAGAACTGGTAACCAAACAAGACAGACTGATTCTCTCTTCTGAGAGACAGAAGAGCTGGCTGGGACCTAGCAAGACGTCTGGCCTAATGGAGGATGGAGGGAGAGTCATATTTATACAGCTAAAAGCAAAGCAGCCAAGTGCAGGGCAGAGGGAACTTTACACCACCAGGAAGTGCGGTGAAGATTTAGACTGTATATTTGCATGCATTTTCTAATGTTTTTACAATGAACATATATTATTTTTTATAATCAGAAGAGAATTAAGTTATAAAACAATTAGGAGCTTTTAGTCAACTTGAAGTTCAACACGTCCCTGGGGACGGAGCTGCCCAATGGAGTGCCAGTGTGACCCTGGAGTCGGTGGGGGCGGGGAAAGAGCAGAGATAGGGCTTCCCTGGTGGCTCAGATGGTAAGGAATCCACCTGCAATGGGTTCAGCCCCTGGGTTGGGAAGATCCCCTGGAGGAGGGCATGGCAACCCACTCCAGTATTCTTGCCTGGAGAATCCCATGGACAGAGAAGCCTGGGGGGCTACAGTCCATGGGGTCCCAGAGAGTCGGACACAGTTGAGCAACTAAGCACACAGGACTTGAGGCCCAGCCCTGTCTCTGGGTGTCTGTGGGGCCTTGGGCAAGCGTCCGAACCCCTCAGTTTTTCATCTATAAAATGAGGCGGGTGCCCAAGTTGAAAGGTCCTTTCTGTCCTAATGACTTCATGTCTCTAGGCCCCCATCTCAATAACACCCTTGAAGAAACTCACTGACAAACTGCAGCGGAAAGGCGGAGGGGCAGAAGGCTGAGAAGGTTGTCCTGCGAGTGGGGAAGACCAACCACACGGCTGCCGACTTGAAGCAGGGGGAAAGGCTCATTCCGGTGGATCCAGCAGACAGAACCTGGGCAGAGAGGTGAGCATCAGAGGGGCGCAGGCCCCCACTGCGGGGAGGCCTGGGGCAGCAGCTCAGGAGGGAGGCGCCCCCAGGCAGTGTGCCTGGGGTCTGCTGGCTGGGTCTAGGAAGGCATTTGTCAGGAATTTCTGCAGGGACTCAGTGGGGGAGCTGAAGGCTGGACAAAATAATCTTCAAGACTTCCGGAAAAAAAAAAAAGACTTCCACCCATGGAATTCTAAGAGGCTGAGCGGTGGTCATGACTTCCAAGCCCCAAAAATGCGAGTGAAGAGAATGGAATGGAAAAGGAAACCCTGGATGGGGAGGACCAGTTGGGAGCCTGGGCTTGGGTGGTAAAGACCTGGTCTTGTCAAGAGAAGGGCTCCCCTGGCTGGTCCTTGGGGCCACCCAGGAGGAGCCCACTCCCTCAGGCAGAGGCAGTCACCTGACCCAGGATGTCCCACCCTCTCCAAGTCCAAGACCAGCCTGCCCTCAGTACTCCTCATCCCAGCCCCCTTTCCCAGTTCCTAGAGTCTGCTTTGAATTTTTTCTTTTTCTTTTTTGACTGTGTTGCATGGCATGCAGGACCTTAGTTCCCCAATTGGGGATGGAATCCGTGCCCCCGCACTGGGAGCATAGAGTGTTAACCACTGGACCACCAGGGTAATGCCCTAGAGTCTGCCTGATACTCCATCCATCAACCCACCAGTCATCTCCCTCAGGGACGGCCCTCCCTATCTGGCAGCCCCCAGCCCCAGGCAGCCAGCTCGCTGACACGTGGGGGCTCAGGTCCCACGCCAGCGCTGGAGGGGACGTGAGTCAGGTGTGGAGATTCTGGCCCTGGCCGGAGTAGGACATTGACAATGACACCTTCCAGTTTCTATTTCCTGAAAAACGTAAGAGCTGGGTATCAAGCGATCCAAGTCCTCTCTTCCCCACGTGTTCTCGGCACAGAAAATGACGGAGATGATTTCTACCCCATCAAGCTTTCACAGTAGGACACACATCAGGCCTCTAGAAACACGCTCAGAGATGTGAAGGGCGGGGAGCTGGCTGCATGGTGTAACCTGCCGAACCCTCAAGCGGGAGCACGCAGCTGTCCGCAGAATTCACCGGTGACTTATCCTTTGAGGGTGGATCACCTGCCCCCCTACCCCCACCTCCACAGAGAGGAAGCCAGGGCAGGGCGGCCCAGGGCAGAGAGAAGTGAGTGAGCTTTGTATCCAGGCTGCGGGTCCACGCTGCCCGTCGGTGGAGAGATGGACCATGGCATTCAAGGTGGGAGCCCAAACCGGGAGAGGCTCGGGGCACTGAGAGACGCCGGCGTTGCTCACTGCTGAGCCTGGCACTCCTGGGGCCGCGTCACCGGCCCTTTAATAGCAGCTAATCACCACTGGCATTTATTGAGCTCCTACTACACATCGCTGCGCTTCCCCTCTGACATCATTGCTAACCACCACAACAACTCTGGGAGGTGGCTATTATTGTTCCTATTTTTAGACAAAGAAATGGAAGCTCAGGGAGATGAAATGCCTTGCTCAGGGTCACATGGGCTCCAGTCTGAGGCCTGAGTCTCAGGCTGGGACTCCTGTCTCTCCAGCCCTTCACGATCAGGTGGTGGGAGAACCTTTCCTCTCATGAGCACCTACTCTGTGCTGAGCCCTGTGCTGAGGCCCTGGGGGTGCAGGGGATGATGAGGTCCCCGCACCCCGGGGTTCACCCTGCCCTGGGGGAGCCGCACTGAGCGTGAGAGCCAGGGAGCAGGAAGGGGCGACCCCATGTCAGCAGAGCTGGGGAAAGAGAAAGGTGGGAGAGCCCTGACACGGATGAGCCCCCACGACTGCCTGTCTGGTGATCTGTGCCCTAGCCCCAAGGTCTGGACTCTCCAGATGAGAAACTGCACCTGCGTGCTCAGTCACGTCTGACTCTCTGCAACCCAATGGACTGTAGCCTGCCAGGCTCTTCTGTCCATGGGGTTTTGGGACAAGAATACTGGAGTGGGTTGCCATTGGGAAAGTGACGCCTAGAAATGTCAACAGGAGGTCAAGTTCACAGTGGCCACCCGGCAGAGCCACCACTGTGCAGGGACCTGGCTGGAGCCTCCCAGCCTCTCACTGATGGGTGTCACACTGTATTCCTAGGACATGCATGAAAATATAAGAAAAGAGGGTCCCAGAGACTCCTAAGCCCAAAAGTTCTCGGTGAGAGACCAAGGGGGCCAAGGGTGTCAGGGTCTAGCTTCAGCCACAGCCATCTTCAGATATTCCAAAACCCGGAGAAAGGATGGCGGGGAGATGCTCGGGAGCCAGGATGTTCCAAACCGGTAGGAACTCTGAAGGGAACTCCACACCTGCCCCCGCGCCTGCCCTGACCTTCTCCCTGCAGACCCAGATTCCCAGGTAGTGATCTTGGCCGGTAAGAAACTCATCCTTTCCTCACCTCCTTGGCCTGTCCAATCCAGCCCGCTCCTCCGGGCCTCCCCCGCCTCTGGGGGGACTCCAGGCAACAGGCCCGGGCACCTCCCCCTCCTCACGCGCAGGTGAGTTGGTGAAGCTGGCCAGGAGAACTGGTAGGACTCCCGTCCCTTCTGCCAGAGGCAGAAGCTGCAGCGGTAATCACAAGGCAAAGAAGCGGGCCAGCCAGAGACTTAGGAAGAGGAGGGCAGGCTGGCGGCCCTGGGGCCTGCATTGGGGCTGGCTCAGAAGCAAGAGGGGCCCTCGGAGAGCCGAGTTCTCTGTTTCTGCCCTGACAGACCTGATCAGTACTTCCTGCCCTACCGGACCCTGATGCTAATACCCCGACACAGCCTTCTCTGCCATCCTCCAGGCTTCTGAGAAGTTCACAGCCGGCTTTTCTGATGGAACTTCTGAGGGGCCCACCATCACCCCCAGGAAGCAGCCTGTGAAAGAGGATGAGTCAATGATGTCCTGGAAGCTGGGGGCAGAGGGATGGGGGCTTGGTGCCCAGGCAGGGAGGAATGGCCTTCCCTAAGGAGGCCAGGGTGCTTCTGGGGTGGGCACTGGAGGAGAAGCCCTCTACAAAGCTAGCTCTGTTGCTGGGGAATTTGTTAAAGAGACAGTAGAGGAGAAAAAGCAAAGCACCCATGGCCTGATTGGGAGATCTGGGGGAAATCCATACGTTCCCACACTCAAAATGGTGCATGAAGATGTGGTGTCGAGAGGACTCCCCTGGTGGTCCAATGGTTAAGACTCTGCCCTTCCACTGCAGGGGGTGCAGGTTCAAACCCCTAGTCAGGGAACTAAGATCCTGCACGCACAGTGTGGCAAAAAAAAAAGAGAAAGGGATTTCCCTGGTGCTACAGTGTGTAAGAATCCACCTACCAATGCAGGGGACACGGGTTTGATCCCTGGCCCAGGAAGATTCCACATGCTGCAGAGTAACTAGGCCCGTGCACCACAACTACGGAGCCCTCATGCTACAACTACTGAAGCCTGTGTGCTTAGAGCCTGTGCTCCGCGACAAGAGAAGCCACCGCAATGAGAAGCAACGCAGAGTAGCCCCTGCTCACGGCAATTAGAGAAAGCCTGAGCAAAGCGACGAAGACCCAGCTCAGCCAAAGGTAAACACATAATTAAAAAAAAAAGAAAGAAGAAAAGAAAAAAGATGCGGTGTCAAAATGAGTTTGACAGATAAAATTTTAGCCCTAAAATAAAGAATCCCTGCATATCAGCAAGAAAAAGAAAATACAGACTATTGAAAACCGGGAAATACTATGCATGAGCTGTTTATGAAAGAGCTTCAAGTAATAAAAATCATGTAAAAAATCAACTTCATAATCAAATAAATAAAAATTAAAATCAGATATAGAAGTCGATCATAAAACTTGAAAAAGTATGAAAAATCCAAATGTTTACCTCTAGGTTACCATCAAAAATTATAATAAAATGTTGTGTATCCATTAAATACGATGTTATGAAAGTATTTACTAAAGGGAAAACATTTACAATATGTTAAGTTTAAAAAACAGTGTTACGGGTAGATGCACTTTCTGTTTTTGTAAACACAGGTAGGCTGACATACACATCATAAAAGCTATGGAAGACCAGACACCGTGACATTCACAACACTAAGTTATTCCTCAGTGGTGGAATTAGGATTTTTATTTTCTTCCAATTTCTTTGTCTGTCTGTATTTTGTACTTTTCTACAATGATTCTACATTGCTTTTGTAATGAAAAGAAATCTTGGTGATTTTGAAAGGGTCCTTGGCAGAGGAGATGTAAGAATTGTTGCTTTCTGTATACATTCGTCCCTAAGAAGTGGACAGTCTTCTGCCGCTTGGTGATCACGGAGGTGGGGTGGGATGGGAATAGGGAGGAGGAAAGCTGAGGCCCAAGGTCAGCTGGGGGGTCAGGAAAGGGATCCAGGAATCCCAACTCTGAAGGTGCTCTGAAGCCCCCTGGGGCCCATGAGCTCGGATAGAAGACACAGAGGATTTGGAGGTAAAGAACAGAAATGGATCCTATGTCCACCAGTTGACACAAAGGAAGCCACTTTATCTTTCTGAAACTCAATGTCTAGAAAGTGGAAGTAACAGTAATGTAGGATATTGTAAGGACCAAACAAGATGATTATTTTCTTTGCAAGGTATAAAGCCCTAAACAGGGACTTCCCCGGTGGTCCAGTGGTTAAGACTCTGCATTTCCACTGCAGAAAGCATGGGCTGGATCCCTGGTTGGACAGCTGTGAACCCACCTGCCTTGCAGTGAGCCCCCCACCCCCACAAAAGCCCCAGACAAATGTTAGCTGTTGTAGTTAATAACGTTCACCTCCGGTTGAGCCTGAGCAAGAAAGCTGGCCAGCTGCTGCCGTCAGGGCCGCACTGGACAGTTGGGAACTGAGGGGTAAGTTTCCGTATGTGGTTCAGGAAAACTCTTAAATTTCCCGGTCCAGTCATAGCACATAAAAATAAAAATAAGATGAGCCTGAAAGAAAGTGTGCAGGGATTCACTGTCTACTCTTTGAGGAAAGAATATCTAATAAGTGATAAGAACTCCCCCGTAGTCTGGTGCTGGTGGTGGAAAGGAGGAGATGGATGAAAATGCAAGAGGTCTTTGATCCCCTTCACCTAGAGTTGTTTACTGATGTTCTGGCAAAATGCTTGGGGGCTGAGGTGGGTGGACCAAGGATGCCACACTCATCATCTAAGGAGACTGGGAGAGGCCGGGTGGTGGTTCCGGTTAGATGGGTCCCCACCCTGCGCGAGATGGGGGAAGCCATGGCTTGTGGGTGGAGGTGGCGGGCACGCCCGTGAATCACAAGCCCCTCTTGTTCAGAACCAGGGAGCTGGCTCCTACAGCGCCTCTCATGGCTTTCACACAGGGTGGCCTCAAATATCCCCAAAGAGCACCACTTTCCTCATCCCACTAGAAGGGGATTTACTGCTGACAAGCTTTCTAATACCGACCAAGTTTGGAGACGTATTCTTGTTCTTAGTATTCACTTTTATTTATTGGGCTGTGGGGAGTCTTGGCTGCGGTGTATGGACTCATAGTTCCCCGACCAGGGATTGAGCCCAGGCCTCCTGCCTTGGGAGCACAGAGCCTTAGCCATGGGACCACCAGGGAAGGCCCTGGAGACTCTTTCTTGACCGCTCCTCCCAAGTCCTCCAGATGAGGGGCTTCGTCTTCACGCTTCTTTTCTTGCTTTTTCGCTCCTATTAGGAGGCCTTTCCTTCTGTTCACCCCTTTTCTTCTTTGGAGTCATTTTGGTTGCTCTTTCTCTCCTCAATGCTCAGTATCCCCCCTTCTCCCCTTGCCCACCTCTCTCTGGTTCTGGGTTCAGCCAGCACCTTCACCTGTGCTCTTCATGTCAGATACTTGGAGTCACCGGATGCCTGAGCTACAGCACGGAGGACAACTGTGTGCTGAGGCTGCACAAATGGCCACTGGTCAGTAGCGGGGGGTGGGGGGCCGCCCCCTCCCCCTGGGGCCACCAAGCCTGAGGGTTCATGTGCATTTCTCCTCGCCACCTCACTAGTCCCTTCCTCAATTATCCAACAAGCCATTTAAAATCTTTCTCTAACTGACTTTTTCTCATGATACTCTTGCCAGCCCTACTTCCTGGCCCCCAGGCCCCTCCCCGTTCTGCGGGAGCCTCTGATGTATCCAGGCCTTGCTGGTGCTGACATGCCTAGACTGAAAGCGCCGCTCGGCTGTGCGGTTTCGCCTGGTGAACAGAGTCAGCCTCTTGCCCCCGAGGCAGAAGCTGCGGGGAGAGACCGGCAAGGACCGTCCCGCGCTCCTGCTCAGCTCGGAGGCCTCCCTCCTGTTCTAGGCTCTTCTCGGCCTTTTGTTTGTCCCCGCTATCCAGCCAAGTGCCAGGACAGGAGTTTCTCCTGGTCTCCTTCATTCCTGAGAACCTCACCCCACTGTGTTTTTTTCTAATCCGAATCTCATTTCGAAATCTCCTGCCCAAGGGGTTTCCCGACACCTCCCAGTTTTGAATCAACCCGCTGTTTACAGCACACCCAGATCGAGAATAGAGATGTCAGGGGGGCCTGGATCTGACACTACGCCCTGAAGACACTCCTGTGCCCACGACAGCCGTTGGACAGGTCGCACCTGGACAAACAAATCTATTCCTGCCTTATCTCCCACGAAAGAAGGAACCAAGTTGGCTCCAAGCTGCGAACAAGGACAGGCTGGAAGGCTAATGTCAACTCGGCCGTATTCCGCCCCCCCCCGCCCGGGGACGCAGAGGGGCGCTATAACCAAGGGTCTGGTCTGCGTCTGGGCCATTCTCTCCAAGCAGCCCACGGTACACTCACTCCGAAGTGTCCAGTCCCTCCCAGCTTAGCTCCCCATCCCTGAGAGAAGGGGTGGATTTCTGGCCACAGAGATCCTGAGATAGGAGCAGCCGCAAGAACAAACAGGGAGAAGTAGGTCAGTGTTTTGAACAAGTGAAAATGGGTTGTTCTCTGCATACAAAGGTGACCCACCACCTGCCTGGTAACCTGAGCCCTGAGCGCTCCCTGCCACCAGCAAAGAGGCTCAGCCTGTGGTCCCAGCCGTGGACTATGCTTACCCTCCAGAGGAAGCAGTTTGGGGATAAAATGGCAACCTGGGTTTCCGTATCTTGTCCTTGCCAATTTTATCTTAAAAGTCTAGTCAAAGCCCCAGTTGTGCCTCTAATTCCCAGAGAGCCAGTCCCTTCGTCCAAGTGAGCAGAGCAACATACAGACATCCAGCCAGCTGCTGAGGCTCTCATCACCCTCTGACTGAGGCTGATGGTGCCAACTGGAGCTAAGCCTTTCTCTCTGCTCCTGTAACTTGAAGCAAGCAAGCTCCCACTCTTGGCGCGTGGTGTCAACCCTACGTCATCTTGGTTCAGCACAAAGCCTTCAAGGACTGGTGGCAACGACACCACAGAGGAGAGGACTCTCCTGCGCCTCCCCCAGCCCCACGCGCCAGGGCTGGAGCCCACCTCTCCTGGAGGAAGGGCAAGGGTCCTGGCAGAAGGATGTGCTCCACAGCAAGGGGCCAGGAGCAAGGGCCCCTGAGCACGGCCTGGGTAGGACCTCAGCAACGGGAACTGTGGGTTGCCGACTTCACCAACATTTTCTTAAAACTCAGAATTGCTCAGCAGACAACCACACACACACACATAAAAACACTTAAGTGTCACTTGACATCAAAATGGCACATTTTGTCAGCAGAAACACAAGAGACATCCACTCATGACTGAGAAATCTGCCGGCTCTCGATTTTTTTTTTTTTTGCTTAGCCGTACAGCTTGTGGGATCTTAGTTCCCCGACCAGGGATTGAACCCTGGCTCAGGAGTGAAGGGCTTCCCTTGTGTGACTCACCTGATAAAGAATCTGCCTGCAATGTGGGAGACCTGGGTTCAATTCCTGGGGTTGGAAAGATCCCCTGGAGAAAGGAAAGGGCACCCACTGCAGTATTCTGGCCTAGAGAATTCCATGGACTGTATAGGCCATGGGGTCTTAAAGAGTCGGACACGACTGAGCGGCTTTCACTTCACTTCAGCAGTGAAAGCACTTATTTCTAACCACTTGGTGGGGATTCCTTGTTTCCCTCCTTTCTAAGGCATTGGCCAATCACACCTTTCTCAATCCCCAGTGCAGAAGTTTGCAATTTTTTTCTGCTAAGAACTCCTTTTGGCCACCCAATGAATGTTCTATTCCCTTCTAGTGAGTCTAATTAATTAGCATAACTAACCCTCTCCTCCTGCTGTCCTCCAGCTCCACAATCTCCTCAGTCTCTGCTGTCTCCCTTTCCTCAAACAACTGCCAGGTTCCTCTCAGCAGAGTCTAATGAACTCCCACTGGACTCTGGGCTCACTTCTACAAACCCCCCGATGCCCACTGTCTCCAGAAGATTCCTGTGTCCTTGGGGCTCTCCTGAGGCTCCTGAGGACAGCTCCTGAGGCTGTCCTGGGCTCAGTGGTTCCTCCTCTGGGGATGTGGATTGAATCCTCATAAGAAACCCAGCTCCTTAAATGACCCAATCAAAAAGTGGGCCAAAGAACTAAACAGACATTTCTCCAAAGACGGCATACAGATGGCTAACAAACACATGAAAAGATGCTCAGCATCACTCATTATCAGAGAAACGCAAATCAAAACCACAATGAGGTACCATCTCATGCTGGTCAGAAATGGCTGTCATCAAAAAGTCTACAAACAATAAATGCTGGGGAGGGTGTGGAGATTAGGGAATCTCCTTAGACTGTTGGTGGGAATGCAAACTAGTACAGCCACTATGGAGAACGGTGTGGAAATTCATTAAAAAGCTGGAAATAGAACTGCCATACGACCCAGCAATCCCACTGCTGGGCATACACACTGAGGAAACCAGAATTGAAAGAGACACGTGTACCCCAATGTTCACTGCAGCACTGTTTACAACAGCTAGGACATGGAAGCAACCTAGATGTCCGTCGGCAGACGAATGGATAAGAAAGTTCTGGTATATATACGCAATGGAATATCACTCAGCTATTAAGAAGAATGCATCTGAGTCAGTTCTAATGAGGTGGATGAAACTGGAGCCTATTATACAGAGTGAAGTCAGAAAGAAAAACACCAATACAGTATATTAACGCATATATATGGAATTTAGAAAAATGGTAACAATGACCCTATATGTGAGACAGCAAAAGAGACATAGATATGAAGAACAGACTTTTGGACTCTGGGAGAAGGCGAGTATGGAATGATTTGAGAGAACAGCATTGAAACATGTATATCACTATATGTGAAACAGATACCAGTCCAAGTTCAATGTATGAAACAGGGCACTCAAAGCTGGTCCATTGGGACAATCCAGCGGGATGGGATGGGGAGGGAGGTGGGAGGGGGTTTTGGGACAGGGGACACATGTACACCCGTGGCTGATCCATGTCAATGTATGGCAAAAAACCACCACAATATTGTAAAGTAATTAACCTCCAATCAAAATAAATAATTAATTTTAAAAAAAGAAACCCAGCTCCCCATGACCCATGAGGGAAGGTAGTTTGGGAGAGGCCTGACAGTCACAGACAGCACAGGTTTAGGGAAGACACGACCCAGGGGGAGCTGATGTGGGGAGGGCCGCCTGCCCAGCACAGCCGCCCTTCAGTCACGCTCCCACCGTGGCAGGCCACGGTGTCGCCAGCCCGGGAGGGACAACAGCATCTCGCTTACGAGGGCTGCAGTTTATCTCGATGGTCCCTGGTCCCCGGCCCCTGGCTGTCTAACTGGCTGTGCTGAGTGAGAGCCCCCAGGAAGAAGGGGTGTCCCTGTGCCTCCCGCCAGAACTCTGACGCCTCTACACACAAGGAAGCAGGGCTCACCAATTCCCGGCTGCCTCATCCTTGAAGACATCTTGTCAACCTGCATCGGAGGAAACAATCTCATTCTGCCTCTGCTCCTGGAACACGGGTGGGAACTGTGCGGCCTGGCAAGTCACGTAGGGGTGGTAGAGGGCTCACCTGACAAGGGGTCAAATCACCACTTATCCCACTTCTGGGGCTGAGTGTCAAGGCCAAGGTCAGGAAGGAGCGATGCCGACCCACCCACAGTACCACCTGGGGCTGTGTCCAGAGCCTCTCCTTGCTCGCAGGCCCCAGCCCCGAGGCCACAGAAGGAAGCCCTGGACTGTGGATATTCGTGAACTGACCCAAGTGCAACAGAGAGTCAGGCCGTGCTCTTCCTGAAATGCTTCTAACTACTTTATGACAAGTGTCTCGTTGATCTGACCAACAACCAAGGAAAGAAAGAAAAAAAGGAAAGGGAAGAAGAAGCCTTCTCATTTGACTGAAACAAAAGTAAATGGGGGGACTTCCCTGGTGGTCCAGTAGCTAAGACTCCGTGCTCCCAAGGCAGGGGGCCCAGGTTCGATCCCTGGTCAGGGAACTAGATCCCAGCACAGCCAAATAAATTAAAAAAAATTTTTTTTTTAAGTGAATGGGGAGGGGGAGCTTTGGGGTGAACCAGGAAGCCAATGAAAAAGTGTAATCAAACTCAAAAACCCTGATCCTGGCCCCATGGCCACAGCAAATCAGACAGATAGTTGAGCATGTGCATGCGTGTACATGTGTGTGTGTGTGTGTGTGTATGTGTGTGAGAGAGAGAGAGATCGAGAGAGAGAGAGATTGAGAGAGGGAGGCAGGAGTCCACTACTCTGGTCTCTGACAGTTCAGACTGACTCTAAAAGATGGGCTGAATTTGACCCCTCTATACTCCCACCCCTGCCTTCCCCAAACTTTGGAAATAATAGAGACGCTCACTAGAGTAATTAGAAGTAAAAAACTGTCAGCCAAGTGGTTTAAGAAGGTGTGGCTGGAAGCATTCTGTGTGTTTTCTCTAAAGGACTGTGTACACAGTCAAACACGCGAGTTTAATAAGCTTATAAATTTGGAGTGACTCCACATCTTACAGCGAAGTCTGGGGTTCAACTACATCACCTGTGAAGTCAAAGGGGCGGCTGTGGGCTTCTCCTCCCTGAACACGGCCTCCAAAGCTGCGCCCAGGGTTTCTGCCTCAGTCTATCTTTTTTCCTGTGTAACTGACCCAAACAATTCAGCCCCCGGTGTTTTTGCAGAGGGAGGTAACAACTCCTGGTATTCAGAGATGTTTTCTGATGTCCTATCTCTTTCCTCCCCTCCTTAGTCTGCCCTGAGCTACCTGAAATACCGCAATCAGCACTGATCTCCTTTAGGAACTTACGTGCTTCCTAGAAGAGACGGGGACTTGTCCTGGATAACTCTTACAAATCCGCAAGGTGCTCAAGTTCCAGGCACTCTAATCTCAGTAATCACTGTTTACTATAGTGCTTTTCTGGCCTCTTCTATCTATGGTATTTCTAAACATTAATTTAATTGAACTTAAAAGATATTGTGCATAATGTGCCATAATTCGGCAAGCAAATCATGTCAACGGTATCCTGCTGACGGGGTACTGTAGGGCAGGAAACAACACTGTCAGCAGGACTGTCCCACTTGTGACTCTGAGCCCAAAAGAGCCGCAGCCTCGGGGCTCCCCATGAGGGAGGCACACGTGGGTAACGTCATTCATCTGGGGCCTCGCTGCACCGCTGGATCTAAAGGTGCTCTCTCTTTCCAAGCGGTTTGTTCTGCGGAACTCCCACTTGGGCTGCCCCTTCAATATTTTATTCTCTTTCTGGCACATGCCAGCCTGGACAAGAAGACAGAGCAAGTCTGTAGCTGAATACTTTGTCAGCTCTTTTTACAGAGCACTGCCAATATTCAGGGCTTGCTGCACCCATCATGGAACTATCTGTTAACAGGTGGACAGACAGCCTCCTAACCAGGGCCCTTGGTTCCATTCCTTTCGAAGATTATTTGGGCGGGGGGCTTTCCTGGTGGCTCAGTGGTAAAGGATCCACCTGCCAGTGCAGGAGACACGGGTGCGATCCCTGGTCTGAGATGATCCTACATGCTGCAGAGCAACTAAGCCCAGGCTCCACAACAACTGAGCCGGTGCTCTAGAGCCCGGGAGCTGCAACCACAGAGCCCACTGCGATGAGAAGCCCACACATCTAAACAAAGAGTCGTTACCGCTCACTGCAGCCAGAGAAAGCACTTGCAGCAACAAAGACCCAGCACAGCCATAAATAAGTAAATGAAAGGAGGAAATGATAGTTATTTTAAAAGATTATTTAGAGGGAATTCCGCACTAGCCAATAATGCAGATTTGTTCTCCTTATGCCCCCAAGCTGGACTCTGGGATCTGACCCGACAGCCTGAACCTCCTCTTTGCACTGATGTTTTTCAGATTCTGTCATTCTTGTGAGTTTTCCTTTGAGAATATAACTAAGACTGGACTCGCTTGGTGGTCCAGGGGTTAAGACTCTGCCTTCCAATGCAGATGGTGGGGTTTCAATCACTTGCCCGGAAACTAAGATCCCACATGCTGCAGGGTACAGCCAGAAATTGTAAACAAACAAATAAATAAAATTTGTTTTTAAAAAACATAATTTGTAAAAAGAAGACACATATAACCAAGACAAAAGAGAGGCCCCAATCCTGTGGATGCTGCATGAGTGGGTAAAAACTTTAAGATGAGGGAACTGAGGCGAAACCTCATAACATCCTAAGGATTCTTGGTGCAAAAGTTACCAAAGCCACTCTCTCACTCCCACAGCAGCCAGAGACACAGACTTGACCTTCCCCAGGCTGACTGAGCTGGACTAGATAGGCATCAAAGAGCTGTGCTACCTCCCTCCCAACTGAATCAGTGTCCAAGCGGGTGCCTCCCTGGACTCCTCGGAAATATCACCAAGCAGAAGTCCTTTTGAGGGGTGATCACAACCTTCGGGAAGCCTAGCACCACCCGAGAGTGCTGTCCCAATCTCTCTGTCTTTGGCAGGTTCATAGGAGGACTCAGGAAAGGGGGGTGTCCTGGAAGGTAGCAGCCCAGGTGCAAGTGAGGAACTGTGCCCAGGGGGCAAGGAGACGGGCTGAGAATGAAGGCGCTTCTGGAGACACTGCTGCACACACACAGGTCTGAGCTCGAAGGTGGAACTAGAAACTGAATGATGAAATAGAAATACATTCTTAGCGGTGATTAAACTCCCAGATTAAACCCGCTTTATTTCTTTTTTAAAAAAATTCATCTCTGTAGCATCTGTTTGCCTCTGGGCACATGAAACTTCTGCCTTCTCTCTTCTTGTTCAGTCCTCTTCCAGAGGCGAGAGGGTGATAAGCGCCACGTTCTGATTCGGCACCAGACTGGGTCACGAGTGGGTGGATCGTTCTCCTTACATGCATCAAATCTGACCAATCAACACGTGGGTCCGACAATCACAGTGTTTTGAACGAGAAACCACAGCAGTGAGGAGCTGTAAAAGGCCGCAGCCTCTGCTTTGAGGCGCTTCTGTGGGACTGATCATGCCAGCCTGGCTACACCTGGCTTTATGCATCTGCCCTGATGTCTGCACAGGTCAGGGTTTTCTAAATGGAGATCTCAGCCCTTCCTGACTCGTAATCAGACCCTTTGTTTTCATTTAAGACATCCTCCACTGGTAACAGCTTTGGATAGTTATCCTCTGGTTTTTTTATCCTCCCACCTACTTACATCCTCCAGAAGAGTCGCATATTTAAATAAGTCCAAGCATGAATCTCTGCTAAAGAGAAGACTATTCCTGTAAAAAGGGTAAGTCTTCCCAGGTTTGTGTGCCTCAGCTGGGACTGTTGACACACATAATTTTTTTTTTCTAGAACTGATCTCCATTGCATTTTCCTTTTCTTTTCATCTTTGATTTTTTTTTTTAATCGCTAAAGAAGAGGTTTGTTGCCTAAACTGGAAAAAAAAGGTCAATAATCAATTTGTGTCTTGTTGTATCAGAAATTCTTTAAGGTCCTACAAACGCAGGTGATTATTACCAAAAGACTTGCATTATAAGGGAAGTGGAGGAATCCTGCAGGGAGCTTACGGCCTGGGTAAGGTCATTCCTGAGCAGGTAACAACTGTTTCACAGCGCTGCTCACAGGCCTCTCTGATGGCCGCATTTTTAGAAGTGAGAATTGGTGGCAGTCTGATGTGCCCAGCAAAGGGCCAGTGTCTTCTCCCTCAGAAATTGAGATTGTCCCAAAAGTTGATGCCACGTGGCTTCCCACAGCATAGCTCAAAGAAGCCTTTCTCTGCTACACTCAGCTTAGCAGGTGAACGCAGGGATCTCGCAATCGTTTCACCCCTCAGTTTCCTCCCACTGCCCGCTCTTTTTGGTAAACCTGAGTTTATCACGTTGAAGAAAGCAAAGGTTCAAACAATCCTCCAAACTGACCTATCCACAATTTTCATTTTTTTCCCACCAAATCAGCCCCCTTCCCCTTTAAAAAGAGATAGGTCAGCAGAACATGAGCATAGCTCCGCCTACTGATGATTCCTGGCAGGACGTGTTACTGCTCTGTATAAGGCTGGCACTTTGCAGATTAAAAAGCAGTTCTTCCAAAACCGCAGTCCAAAAGCTATTAGGACCTGGACTTTGGACAAATGCCAAAGGTGATAGTCTGGGCATCTTCCAGAGAGAGTAGGAAAAAGACCCACTAGAAGAAATCTTCAATGATCACATAGAAAACGTAAGTAAAATGCTGGAACCTGTTCAACCACCCTACTTCAGTTAGAAGGTACTTTTTAACAACATTAGGAAAGCGAAACTAGCTGTGGGTGGGGTGGAAATGTTGCCAGGTCATCCCGCCTAAAAAAACCCCACGATTGTGCCTACATGACGGACGTGCCGCGGTGGCACCACTGTACCACGTGGCCGCTAGAACCATGCTAGCATTTTCTGTGGCTCCCGCCCAGGGGGCTATTCGCCATGTTTTGGTGACCACTAGCTCATCACTTGCGGTGACTAGGTTACTGATTTGTTATTCCACAGCGTGATTAAGAAACAATCATCTAGGAAAACACAGATGCACACATCAGTGTGTAAGAAAAGGCCAGGCGACTCCGAGGCCAGCCCAGCAGCGCCCTCTCCTGGATTGGACAAATACGGACCAATCCAGTTTTTCGGAGCTTTGCCGGACAGACGGCTAAAGAGAAACATTGGCTCTAAGGCCCACCAGGTGGCTTCAGGCGAGGCAGGACCTTCTAAGTTTCAGTTTCCACATCTATAAAATGGGAGTGGTCGGGAACAGTATCTGGCCTTGCAAAGGGCTGCCTGCCGTTCTGCTCTCTGCCCTGACAACATCCAGGTCACTTTCCTGAGGTGATCTTTCTCTCCAGTGTCTTTGAACCAAGGGCACAGTCATAAAAACAATTTAGTCATGTTATTCTAAGCTCTAGCAGCTAGTGGCACCTGACTTCTGGTAGCTTTAATAACTTCACAAATGCTTTAAGTGTAATTCTGGAAGCACTTTTTTCTTAAAACCATTTATCATGATTTAAATCAATTTTCTGATAATTTATGGTTAGTGTCTAAATCCTCCACTGGATTATGAGTCCCCTAAATTCGAGGACCTGTGTGTCTTCTGTATTACCGGTACCTACCAGCATGGTGCCTACTGCACAACACATGTGCAATAAATATCTGTTGAATAAACACATAGATGAATCATAAGAATTGGTGAAGGCCAGCCAGAAAGGGCACAGTCAGACATGGGGGAAAAAGAAATCCTTTTTCAAGAATGCTAACAGGGACTCCCCTGGTGGTTCAGTGGCTAAGACTTCATGCTCCCAATGCAGGGGGCCTAGGCTTGACCCTTGGTTGGGGAACTAGATCTCACATAGGACAACTAAAGATCCTGAATGCCACAACTGAAAAAAAAAAAGATCCCACATGCGGCAACAAAAATTCAAGATCTCCCATGCAGCAGCTAAGATCCAGCACAGTCAAAGAAATTACAAATTTTAAAAAAGAGTGGTGACAAACTAATACTAAAGGGACTTAATAAGGAGGGACTTCCCAGGTGGTCCAGTGGCTAAGACTGCGCTCCCAGTACAGCCGGCCCGGGTTCAATCCCTGGTCAGGGGACTAGATGCCACATGCTGCAACTGAAGATCCTGCATGCTGCAACTAAGACTCCAGTGCAACTAAATAAATAATTTTTTTTTTACAAATGAAAGGGCAGGGTGATGAAAAAATTTGGGAACTAAATAGAGGTAATGGTTTCACAATCACGTGAAGGCACTAAATTTCACTGGATCATACACTTTAAAATGGTTAATTATACGTTATGTGGATTTCACCTCAATAATAAAAAAAAAAAATGAAAGGCCAGAATCGTAAATAATTATGACCCATGATGATTTAGACATTCTACAAATATTTGATGAAGTCAATATAAAGAGAATAACTTTGATACGGTGCTTGATGGTTTACATAAATGTTTCCACGTAAATGATTCATCTGTGCCTCTCACCGGGCCCATAGACTTTCCGAGGAGGAAACCGAGGAGCCCGGATGTTCCCACAGTGACTTCCTAGTCCTCAGCCGGGCTAGGAACGCTCACCACTGGGAGGCGCTGTCCCCTCGGCCTCCTGCCTGAAAAGGACTTCCTCCTACCAGTTGCTTCTCTCTCACCCCTTTCTGGGCCTGACTTGGAGAGTCACCTCATCAGAAAGGCCTTCCCCAACCACTTTCTCTAAAGAACACAGTCCAGCCACTCCCCTCTGTCATTCTCCCTCTGCTACCCTACTTGGTTTTTCTTCAAAATTCTTAGCTCATATTACATATGGACACAGGTTTTCTGTCTCCAACAATAGCATAAGCAACAGAACAGGGATATTTGTCAGTTTTGTTCTCTGTTACAATCCTGACTTCTAGAATAGTGCCTGATAGGTGCTGAAGAAATACTTGTCAAAGAATGAAGAGGTAGTAGAATTTTACTGAGAACCTGTCTGGATCTTTGGGGGAGTCTAGGCTTTATAGGTGATAATACAAAAATGAAATTACAATATGTGTGTGTGTTCAGTCATGTCTGACTCTTTGCGACCCCATGGACTGTAGCCTTCCAGGCTCCTCTGTGGGAATTTCCAGGCAAGAAAACTGGAGTGGGTTGCCATTTCCTTCTCCAGGGGATCTTCCTGACCCAGGAATCGAACCTGTGTCTCTTTCGTCTCCTGCGTTGGCAGGTGGATTCTTTACCACTGAGCCAATTATAACATGCCTGAGATCAAGTCCCAGTTGTTACAGCACTGTGACGAAATGCCACACTGTTCATGAATGAGTCTCTGTGTGCGCCTCTTTTCCCCAAGGGTGGGGCAGCTGTCTGTTGTGTCCCTGGCTCAGCATGGTGCCAACCACCTAATATGGGCATTTGTCTATATGATATCAACAAGACATGATGGATTCCAGGCAATGCTGCCAAAAATGGAAGAACTGACCACAATACACATCCAGGTCCCAACCTGGGTGTGCGTACCAGGTGACCGGGGGTGGAGGATTTCTGAGGAGGAGAGGAAGGAGGAAGGAGAATGTGCTGGGCAGGAGTCAGAGTCCAAGGAGCACCAGAGCGTGACCTCGAAAGCCTTAAGTAATCAGGGTAGAAATAGCTCTTGAGACCAAATTGATCTGCAGTGCAAATCTCCTAAGATTAATTTGGGCCCATTGAGGGGAAGATCCCAGGGCGGACCTCTTAAGAGTTGGGTCAGGGTGGTCTGACAACATGATAACCCTTGAAAGACGGACAATGAACCTCTGAGACCCAGTGGCCATCCCAGAGGAGTGCCCAGTGGCCTCTGAGAAATCCGTGCCCAGGAGCAGCCGCCACCGCCTTCCTTCAGTCCCCAAGTCAGGCAGCCAAGCACAGGGGAAAACCCTCTGGGGTCTCATACAGGACACAGATTAGGAGCCCAACTCCTAAAGCTCTGCAGTCTGTCTCCTGAAGACAGCAGTCTTCTCTCTTCCTTGCACCTGCTTGAACCTGTGTCTCTTCAGTATAGTTTACAAATTGCAAAGACTCTCACACAAACATAAAATCCAAACTGACTGCTGCTATGGCCCTTGTTACATCTTAGCTGGAACAAAATAGTTAACGTGGACAGGTGCCTGTTTGTCATCCTGTGCCTCACATTCTAACTAAATGGAACAGAAACATGTTTCAACCTTTAGTAAATTGCAAAAACCTTTTAAAAATGTTCTGAACTTGAATTTCTACCGAGAATTCCAAGCTATGTAAGCTATGACACACACACACATATTTTCTCCAAAAACTTCCTTATAATATGTTCAAAGTTCACAGCTCAAAATTCCAGCAGGGACTTCCCTGGTGGTCCCGTGGTTAAGACTTCACTAAGCAGTGGGTAATGGGTTTGATGCCTGATCGGGCAGCTGAGATCCCACATGCCTCACAGCCAAAAAACCAAAACATTAAATAGAAGCAATATTGTAACAAATTCAATAAAAACTTAGAAAATGGTCCACAGCAAAAAAACAGATCTTTTTAAAAATTCAAGCGAATTAATCAATTACAAAACAAATTAAACACACACAAAAAATCACAACATGATGTGTATAGCTCCCATTACTTTGGCCATTTTCCAAGGGGTGACTGACACTTCATTTTAATGGGTGGTGTTTCCACGAACTATGACCATTGACCTTTGGCCTGTATGTAAACCTCCTCCTTGTGGGCACTCAAGCATGGGTGGGTATTTAGTTTTTCTCAATTCCCACAGCACGAAAGAAAAAAACAAACAAAGCAAAACGCATTACTGTTTTTATCTCATATTCCCTAACATTGAGAAAGAGTATTTGGTCATCAGTTGGAGGCCTGGGCTCGACATGAGCTCGAATGGAAAAGCACAGCCTGGTGTCAAACTGAACCAGCAAACTTGAGCATCTGCAAAGCGGGGCAGGGACCCAGAAAGGCTGGTGGGCTCTGGTCAACAGCAGAGCACCGGCCACAGCCAAAGGGAAGGCAGACAGGCAGCAAGAGTTGCTCTATGGGCCCCGGGTGGCCAGAGCTTCTTACTTTACAGGAAAAACCAGAAACCCAGGTTTTAATTGGAACTCTATTTTTAAACATTAGCAATTAGTTCTAAAAACTGCTTTCAGAAGAATCTATGGGCCAAGTGACTCTCCCTGCAGTCCTGTGGCTAAGATTTTGCCTGTCAATGAAGGGGACGTGGGTTCGATTCCTGGTCAGGGAACTCAGATCCCACGTCACATGGCCCCTTCCCCAAAAATCAAAACATAAAACTGAACCAATATTGCCACCAATTCAACAGACTTTAAAACTGGTCACATCAAAAAAAAAAACTTTTAAAAAATCGTTTGAAAAAAAAATATTCTATGGGCCAAGCAGTACACATCTGTGGCTTAATATGGCCCTGGGGCAGCCTGGCTGTGAATCTGGGGAGCCTGAATCTGCCACTCATTAACTGCGCCTGGTGGTTGCTTTCCTTCCTTCCCTTGGGTTCAAATCCTTGGATTCAAAGTGATATACCTGCCTAGTCACTTTGACCCCTCCAGGGCCCAACTTCCTCATCTATAAAATGCAGATAATAACATAACTCCTCTCATATGGTGATTATGGGAGAAAAGGAGATACTGCAGGCAAAAAATCTACCTGCAAAGTAGGCATTTGGTGAAAGACATCAGCTATGATTAGTTGTAAGCTTGGTGTCTCCCTCATCACCATCATTCATAATGAATCAGCAAATTCTGTCAAATAGGATTTATCCTTCAGTCTATCCTCTTGTTTTTCATCCCCATTTTCTGTGCCTTAGTTTATAGTCTCATCCTCTCACTCCTGAACTGTTCATTCCAGTGGTCTAATGAACAGACCTCCCGCACTACTGAGCAGGGGACTCTGTGCCAGGGACCTAGTGTCCCATTTTGACCCACTCCCATGCTGCTCCCAGCTGACTCAATGTCTCTGCTCAGCAAATGATGAAAAGCAAAGACATGATGGCATCTTTTTCCCTGTTACCTATAGAACAAAGGCCAGTTTCCTTATTCTTGCATGCAAGGCTCCCCCCACCCCCGGCTCACCTCCTCCCAGTCTCTATAATCCTCTCTCTGTTCCAGCTACACCAAACGACTTTTTTCACCTTTTCCCAAGTGAGTCACACGGTTTCTGGTCATCATACATTGGCAACACTATTCTTCCTGCTTAGAATGTTTGTTGTCGCTTCTCACCCAATGTCAACCCCTTCTCACCCTGCTAAGTCCAGCCCCAAATGGTCACCTCCACCATGAAGCCTTCTGGGATCACCTCTCTAACCAGTCACCCTGCCTCCTCTGCATTTCCCACCAGACAGAGTACAAAGGTCCCTTTAAGTCCTCTCACAGTGTGTGGTAACTGGTTTACTGAGGCATCTCTCTCAGCATGAGACGGACAGGAAGCTGAGGGCAAGAACCTGGTCCCTTATATTTGTTGTATTTCCAGCTAGCATGTTGGTGAGTGGTCAGTGTTGGCTGAATGAATTAATGGGACCAAGAGGGCACTTGAACAAAAGCCATACAACAATGCCACTTTTCATACAACTTGTTGTTAGAAACAGGGATCTTGGACTTCCCTGGTAGTCCGGTGGTTAAGACTCCAAGCTGCCACTGCAGGCAGCACAGGTTCAACCCCTGGTCAGGGAAGTTCCGACTGTCGCGATTTGTGGCCAAAAAGGAAAAGAAAAAAGAAAGACAGAAACAGGGATCTTTGGGAATATGCAAAGAAAGAATAATAAAAACATATAAAATCACCCAAGAGCCCACAATTCCCTGTAATGTGCGCATTTTGGTTTAGTTAAAAAAAAAATATTATATAAAGTTCTAGCTGCTCAGATGATTGAAAGTATCTGCACTTACATAAGGCGGTGTCATGGTGTCTCGATCGTCACTTTTTCTTTCTGTGGTCTCCGCGGAATGCATCTCATATCCCAGGAGAAAATGTAATTCAGCCATAGAACAAGTTTGATGATTTAGTTCACAATTTATATACTGCGAAGCACAATCTGAGAGACTCACATAACAAAACTGTCTGTCTTGACTGGGTGCTTGTGCAGGCCTCTTAGAAGAGGGGCAACAGTTTCTCTATACTCAGATATCACCAGAGGAGGCCCAGAGTTGTTGATCTTGGGAAGGTAGAGGTCTGAGAAAGAAAACAAACATCATTGTCTTTTGGCATTTATGTTCTTAAAACTTGCCTCTGAAGCGCTCATTCAACAAATATTCACTGGGACTTCCCTGGTGGTCCAGTGGTTAAGATTTCATTCTTCCACTGCAGGGGGCACAGGTTCCATCCCTGGTCCAGGAACTAAGATCCCGCATGCCACATGGCATGGCCAAAAAATAATAATTTTTTAAAAAAACAAGCATTCATTGAATGAATGGACAGGTGGCTCCAAAACCTTGCTCCCTGACTCCCAGCCAGAATGGCAGACCATGCTGTGAAAGGCTAGGAGAACAGGTTGTCGGGCTCGGCTAGCAAGAGCAGAAGCAATTCAGCACAATGGTTTCCCATGCAGGTCTGGGTTCAGGCTGCCTTGGCTCCGGGCCTGGCCCAGGCAGTTTCTAGTCAAGTAGAGCTGAGAGATTGACAGTTCTTATCTCAGAAGGTTGTTGGAAGGATTCGATGATAGAGAATATGTTAAGTGCTCAGTACAGTACCCATGAGATTATTTTGATTATTATAAGAATTCAGTCAATGTTAGCTATCCTCATTTGCTAAGAAGATCCTACTAACAGGTTTGAGTCTTCTGTAGTTTATCTTTACAACTCTGTCCACACCCAACATCTCTACTTTATTGCCTTAACTATGAGATCAGAGTTCCTAGAGAATGCAAGAAACAGCAAGCTATAAACTTCTAACCAGGGACTTTCCTGGTGGTCCAGTGATTAAGACTCTGTGCTTCCATTGCAGAAGGTGAGGGTTTGATGCCTGAACTAAGGGATGAGGGAACTAAGATCTCACATTTTGCATGGTGTGGCCAAAAAAATAAACTTCTGACTGATAAATAAGCAGAAATAATGGATCCAAGGAGAAGAAAACAGGCCACATATACCAAATACCTGGTTGGGTACAGTAACTCAAGCATAAGATAGATCTGGACCCTTGATGGCCAGGGAGATATGAATAACAAAGAGGTATGCCTTCAAATTGCTAGGGGAAATTCCACACCTCCGCGAGCCTAGACAAGTGTGGAATGACATTTTCAGGAATTCAAGGCTTCACAAAATCTGAGATATTCTAAAGAACAGTGTAAATTATTACAGCAATTTCTCAGTAGGTGTTAAATAGTATTGAGACAAGTAAAGCCACTGAATGTGAAGGACTGATTCACACCGCACCTACATGCTGAGTACCTGTGATGCATTGGTTAGAGAGTGGACTGGAACAGGTAACCCAACAGACACACGTTGATTCCCTCTGGAACTTACATTCCAGTGGAGAGAGATAGTAAACAACCGTAGAGGGGAAACTGATTCAGATGAATGCTCCAGAGAAAGATGGAGGATATGGCAACCCACTCCAGTGTTCCCCAGTCTGCCTGGAGAATTCCATGGACAGAGAGGCCTGGTGGGCTACAGTCCATGGGGTTCCATGGACTGTCAATGGGGTTCACAATTGAGCGACTATCACTCATTCCAGAGAAAGAAATCAGGGCCGAAAGCCTCAGTTTGGAGTATGCAAGAACTGTAGCTAAGTGACATAATCAGATAAATCCAGGATGTTGGCCAACTGTAAGAATATGGGCCAGAGACTTCCCTTGTGGTCTAGTGGCTAAGGGTCTGCACTCCCAGTGCAGGGGGCCTGGGTTCAATTCCTCATGGGGGAACTAGATCACATATGCCACAATTAAAACCGAGCACAGCCAAATAAATGATCTGAAAAACAAGTTAAAAAAAAAAAAAAAAAGAATTTGCCTTGCGATACAGAGGATGCGGGTTCCATCCCTGGTCAGGGAACTAAGATCCCACACGCTGCAGAGCCACTAAGTTCCACTGCACTGAACCTACTGCCTGCGCGCACTGGCGCCCACGTGCCACAACTGGAGAGTCAGTGTGTCGCAAGAAAAGATCCCGCATGACCCAACAAAGACCCGACACAGCCAAATAAATAAATGTTAAAAAAAAAAAAAAAAGAATATAGGCCAAATTTGTTAAAAATTCAAAGTTGTTAAAAAACAAAAGAAGTGGGAGATTAATGTAAATTTAAGAGTTAACAATCACATTCAACATATAAGCCTTGCTTGGATCCTAGGCCAAGGGAAAAAATTATAAAGTAAATTTTGGGGACAAGGAAGGACTTTGGAATACAGATTGAATGTTAGGTGATATTGGGGAATTATTCTTAATTTTTAATTTATTAAATTAAAATGTTTTAATTTACTTAGGTATTATGAATATGTAGGAGAATGTTTCTATTCTTAGGAGATACATACTGCAATATATAGTGTGCTGTGTGCCCTCAGCCGCTCAGTCGTGTCCAACTCTGTGACCTCACGGACTGTAGCCTGCCAGGCCCCCTCTGTCCATGGAATTCTCCAGTCAAGAATACTGGAATAGGTTGCTATTTCCTATTCCAGGGGATCTTCCTGAACCAGGGATCAATTCTTGCATCCCCTGAATCTCTTGCATCTCCTGCACTGGCAGGTGAATTCTTTACCACTGCACCATCTGGGAAACCCCAAAATATATATAGAAGAGGCAAATAGGGCAAACTGTTAGTAACTGCTGAATCTAGAATATTTCATTACCTATTGCTCTAATCATTAACTTTTCGGTATATTAAAATGTCCAATATAGAAAAACTGGATAAAAAGGAATGGAGAGGGACTCACTCAGTCGTGTCTGACTCTTTGTGACCCCGTGGACTATACAGTCCATGGAATTCTCCAGGTCAAAACACTGGAGTGGGTAGCCTTTCTCTTCTCCAGAGGGGTCTTCCCAACCCAGGGATCAAACCCAGGTCTCCAGCAATGCAGGAGGATTCTTTACCAGCTGAGCCACAAGGGAAGTCCAAGAATACCAGAGGGGATAGACTGTCTCTTCTCCAGGAGATCTTCCCGACCCAGGAATCGAACCGGGGTCTCTGGCATTGCAGGCAGATTCTTTACCAACTGAGCTATCAGGGAAGCCCAATCATTAGCTTTTCTGTATATATTAAAATGTCCAGTATAGAAAAACTGGATACAAAGGAGGGGTGAAGGACTTCCCTGGTAGTCCAGTGGTGAAGAATCCACTTGCCAATGCAGGGGATTTGGGTTAAATCCCTGTTTCGGGATGATTCCATGGGCTGAGGTGCAACTAAGCCTGTGTACCACAACTACTGAGAGTGCATACCTACAGCCCGTGCTCCACAACAAGGGAAGTCACCGCAACGAGAAGCCCGTGCACCACAACTAGAATGGCCCATGTTTGCCGCAACTAGAGAAAGCCTGCATGCAGTAATGAAGACAAGCCTGCATGCAGCGATGAAGACCCCCCAAAAAACACCCCCAAAAAATACTTAAAAAAAAAATATATATATATATAAGGAATGGAGGAGAAGTAAGCGTAGATAACTTTTTGGAGGAATTTAGCTGTGAAGGGAGTGTATTAGTTTTCTAGAGCTTGCTGTAACAGATTACGACAAACTGAGTGGCTTAAAAGAACAAAAACATAGTCTCTCACAGTTCTAGGGGCCAGAAGTCCAAAATTAAGGAATTGGCAGAGGCCACCTCCCTGCAGAGGTTGTAGGGAAGAACCCAGTCTGTGCCCCCCGCCTCCGGGGGCTTACCGCCGCCTCACTCCAGTCTCTGCCTCTGGAGTCACATTGCCTCCTCCACTTCTGCCTGTGTCTGATCTCTGTCTCTCTCTTATAAGGACACTTGTGCTGGCCTATCAGGCTCACCCGGATTATCCAGAATAAGCTCCTCCTCTCAAGATCTTTAACTTAATCACATCTTTCACCATATAAAGTGACGTACATTCTTCTGCCACATGGATGATATTCACAGGTTCCTGGCATTAGGAAAGGAGTGTATCTTTGGAGGGCCACTTTTGTGCCTAGCACAGGAAGAAAAAATGCGACAGTATCTAGAGAGGAATGTGGCGGAACGAAAGGTTTCGTTTTTAAGATGAGAGAAAAGATTGCATGTTTACAATAACTGGTTTGAGACATTTTGCTGTACACTGCAGTAACAGTACAATAGTACAGTTGATTTGTTCATTGTGTTAGTCACTCACACACAGGAAAATTCATAAAGAAAACAGCAAGACCATCATCAAAAAGTCTACAAATAATAAATGCTTGAGAGGGTGTGTGGAAAAAGGAACTCTCCTATGCTGCTGGTGGGAGTGTAAATTGGTACAGCCACTACAGAGGTTTCTCAGAAAACTAAAAATAGAGTTACCATAGGGTTCTGTAATTCTACTCCTGGGCATCTATCTGGAGAAAACTATAATCCAAAAAGATACCTGCAGGACTTCTCTGGTGGTCCACTGGCTAAGACTCCATGGTCCCAATGCAGGGGGCCAGGGTTTGATCCCTGGTCAGGGAACCAGATCTGGCATGCTGTAATCAAGATGGAAGATCCCACATGACTCAATTAAGACCTGGTGCAGCCAAGTAAATAAATAAATAATTTTGAAAATATGGCATCGAGTTTACAGATCTTTTGGAGACTGGGGAAAATTATAAAGGGATGTGTAGAAAACTTTTTTTAAGGTTTACCAACATGTTTTATATATAATTTTATTTATTTATATATGGCTGTGCTGGGTCTTCGTTGCTGCGTGGGTTTTTCTCTAGCTGTGGTGTGCAGGCTTCTCATTGTGATGGCTTCTCTTGTTGCAGAACACAGGCTCTAGGATGTGCGGGCTTTAGTAGATGGGGCGTGTGGGCTCAGTAATTGAGGTTTCCAGGCTCCAGAGCTCAGGCTCAATAGTTGTAACACATGGGCTTAGTTGCTCTGAGGCATGTGGGATCTTCCCGGACCAGGGATTGAACCCATGTCTCCTGAATTGGCAGGTGAATTTTTTACCACTGAGCCATCAGGGAAGCCCAGAAAACTTAACAGTTAAAAAAAAAAAGACTATTATTAATATAAATTTATTATGAGACTTACTTATGATATGATGAAGTTTCTACCCCTTAGAAATTGTATAGATTTTTAAAAGTATATAGAGGAGAAAAGGTGAAGTATTCCTTTCATCCTAACTATCCATGACTGCTTTTCACCACGTCTTAGGTCCCTACTGGAGAGACCAAGTCTTGATACTGATGCTTTGACACTAGGTACTTAGGGCGTCTCCTCTCTTTCCTGGGGTGACTGTGGATGGTGGATGACAAATGGAAGACATAAAAGAAAGCTCCAGAGGAGATCGGCGCAGGGGGAAACTCCATCTGATTAGATGAATAATTAGAAGTCAAAACGGAAACGATAATAATAATACAAAATAATTGAGACAATTTCAAATCAAGTGTGAGCAATTAAATTTGATGTGGAGGTAAGGGGAACTTGTGGAAATAGTGATCAAAGTGATTAAAATGGTGGTGAAGTGATTAAAATGGTGCAATCCACTGTATCATGATTGGTCAACGGGAAAATAATAGAATTCTACATCACCAAAACTACCATTTCATAGAAAAACCTGTAATCACTTTTTCAAATCCAGATGTATATCAGAATGATATTGGAATTTTTTGAAAAATACAAATGCTCAGATACTACTTTTTTTTTTCTTTGCTACAGCTCCAGATACGTTTCTAAGGAGCGGCCATGTTTACAAAGAGCTGGTCTATATGAGGATCTTTTATCTAGCTTGTTTCACTTCTTCTATTTCATACTCAGTGCTTCCATTTCATTTAGTTTATGCTTTCCAATTTCTCCATCTCTTCTCTTCTTTTTTTTTTTGATGTACTTTCTCAAGCCTTTATCAAGCATAATAGAAAAGCTCTTGTATACATATATATAAATACTATGTATAATACATATATTAGAAAACTTATGAATTTTTGTGTAAAAAATTTATGACACTTTGATTCCACTTGACTTAATATAAATAGAATGCTAGATTTCTAATTTAAAAAAATACATATGTAACAAGCAACAAAGGTATAGCACAGGGAACTACAGTCAATATCTTGTAATAACACATCATGGAAGATAATTTCAAAAATAATATATGTATCTATGTACAACGAATCACAAAAATAAAAGAATTCTATTTTTTGAAATTTAGTAATTTTTATCTTCTTGCCAGTTTTTCTAAAAGTCCTATGGACATCTAATAATATATGAGATACAAAATTTTAAATTTATTTGTGTAGGATATAAGATTAATATAAATAGAAATCTATTATATTTAAATTATTAATGACATCATTCAAGATGCTCCGATTATTTTTTCTGAACTGATATTCTCAGAGAAATGTTAATATATCTCACCATGATTATATTTTTTCTTTTCCGTTATATTTCTTCTTATTTTTGCTTTATGTATCTTTGTTTCTTTGTTGTTAGGTGGCTAATGGTTTACGTTGTCTATCTTCTCTGTGAATTCTACCTTTTATCATTAAAAATATTTATCTTTGTTTCATTTAAAAATAAATAACTAAATTTAAAATAGGGGAACCCATGGGACTTCCCTGGTGGTCCAGTAGTTAAGAATCTGCCTTCCAATGCAGGGGACGGGTATTCAGTCCCTGGTCAGGGAACTAAGATCCCACATGCAGGGGGCAACTAAGCCCCGTGTGCCACAACGAAGGGCTCATGTGCTGCAATAAAGACCCAGCATAGCCAAGAAATAAAATAAAACAGTGGAACCCAGAAGTTATTCTGGATACAATTTGCAGGCTAGAGGGAAGATCAGGGAGGCTGGGCTCGGTCCCAGTGAGAGGCCTGTCCCACTGCATTGTAAAATTAGCTACATGGGAGAGGAGAGGAGAGAAACAGGGAAGAAAATAACTTTAAAATCCAACAAACATAATTACTATTATGGGCTGTGGCTTCTTACTTTTTTCCGTCACTTCTTTATTTTCTCATCTCAGCTGTCGTCTTTGTCAAGCTTCTCATCCTTTAGGATCCTCTATCAGACACTGATCACTCCAGCCCACATCTCCTTCCACTGCCTTCATGATCTGTCCTCATCCTGCTGTCACTGTCCATTTTTCTCACTATGCATTCTCCTACATCTCATAAACTCAATCATCTGTTAAACTAAATCTTTCTAGCCCACCCTCAATCCATTTCTCAAGCACTTCTCTACAAGCTCCTTAGTCACAGCTCTTTTCCAAGAAACCACTTTTCCTCTAGCTATCGACACATTAACAAATCTTCTCTTTCTTCCCAAAATGTTCCACTTCCCTCTTTATCAGACTTCTTCACTTCCTTTGGTCCTGGTGTCCACCTTCATTCCCAGTAGTTCTTCATTCCCACTCTTTCTTCTCTTAGGCTCAGATGCTCTTTCTCTCTCATATTTACCCCTTCAGGGTCAATAACATTCTGCTTCACTCTAATTTCTCCTCTTTGACTTGCAATACTTCCTCTGTTTGCTCCTCTTTCCTTCTTACATTCTCCATCTCCTCACTCACTTCATCTCCTTCCTCCTCTATAATTGCTTTCTCTTCCATAGAAACAGATTCGGAACTTTTATCATTCTCATCTTCCAAGATATCCTCCTCCTCCCCCACCCCTTCCTCATTCTCTTCACCATTCTTCTCTACACTTGCAAAAGGAATTTCCATCTCAGCATTGGTAATTTCTATCAGTCTTTCATCCCCAGTCACTTCCACCACTTTCTCAATTTGCTCTTCATTTATGCTCCCCATTCTTGAACGCTCCAACTTCTCACCACTAGTTCCCAGCTTCTCCCTACTGGATCGCTGCTTCTCTGTACTGGACCGCCGTTTATGTCCAGTGGATCTCAATTCCTCTCCACTTGTTCCCAGATTCTCTCCCCTGGATCCCCGCCTCTCTGCCCTGGACCCCCGCCTCTCTCTCCTGGGTACTAACTTCTCTCCACTTGTTCCCAGCTTCTCTCCCCTCGATCCCCGCCTCTCTCCCCTGGATCCTCGTCTCTCTGCTCTGGATCCCCGCCTCTCTTCCCTGGACACCAGCTTCACCCCACTCGAATTCAGCTTTTCTCCACTCGACCTCAGCTCCTCTCCATTCAATCTCAGCTTCTCTACACTGGAACTCAGTTTCTCTCCACTTGACCTCAGCTCCTCCTCATTCTGCTTTACTTCGTATCCTCTGGATCTCAAGTCCTCTCCACCGGTTCCCACGTCAGTAAACTTCAACTTCTCTTTAAACTCAGACCCCTTCCGAGATCCCGCTGCAGTCTCTGCACTCTCAGATTCAGCCCCTATTCTGTGCCTGACTTCTTGCTTTCCCCACACCTCCTTTGAGCCGTCTTTCCGCAAACCGGCCGAAACCTGTAATGCACTTGATACACTGCGCACTCGTTTCACATCCATCCTTTCCGGACTCCGGCCTGACTTTCCTCTTAAGACTGTCTTTTCCACATCTTCCAGTCTCCAGGTCTCAGACTCAAGCTTCGGGTCCCACGTTTTAGGTTTTTGCGTCTTTCTACCCAGGAGCTCCATTCTCCTTCCAATGACGATGAGCCCGTTCCAGGGCATCCATAACTTTTCTCGCATTGTCTGCGCCCCTCTGCTTCCCGGTTCCAGTTGCGACCGCCCGAAGGTCCCGGCCTGGCCTCGGGCGCCCCGGCAGTGGGGCTTGTCGCGCCCCCTTGCCGCCCTTTGTGGCTTACCCCGCCACTCCCTCCTGTCCCAGAGCGGATATCCAAACGAGGCCCCTTTCTCCAAAGACATCACGCCTCTCCCCGGTCCCTAGTCCGCCCACCCGACCCCGGCTCCCCATTCCCCCCACCCTCCCACCCAGCCCACTGGCCCGCCGCCCCGCCCACCGCATAGAGGGCGCGAGACTGGACTAGTGCGCACGCGCAGACCGCGCGAGGCCGTTGGAAGGCGAGGCCCAGAGCGCCGGCGAACGGGAGTCAAGCAGCCCGGAGGCGGGGGCTGACAGGACTCGAGACCTCTGCGACCGTAGAGCACCCCCTCCCCATCCCCCCGCCTCCCGCCTCCACGCTGCGGCCTGTTCCCGGCCCTCTCAGTTCCGCGCTGCCCCTTAAAGGTGGGGCCTGGGCACAGGAACGACGGGCGTTGCAGCCAATGGCGTCCCTCACAGTAAACTTGCTACCCAATCACAAGGCGCGGCTGCGAGGGAACGGCGTGGGAACCGCGCCCGGCTCCAGGTGACTCCTTGGCAGAGAGGGGAGGGCGCCTCCGTTAGCGGATAGGATCGCTTCTGGGTCCGTTCCTCGGGGCGAGGTCTCGCGGACCAAGCCGCCGCAGCGCGAGGGTGGTGACCCGCTGCGGAATCCTTTAGTGCTGTAGTCGAGGAGAGTGATGGAGGAGCGTCTAGAAGCTGGGAAGGAGAGCAAGGTAGAGAAAGGATGCAAACCCCCTGCCATTCCTTCACCTCCCTCCATAATACCCACTGATGCCCTATCAGGGGGAGAGAGAGAGAGAGAGAGAGAGAGTGAGTGTGTGTGTACGCTCACGCATGAGTTAGAGAAAAGAGAAAGCTAAGCAAGGGGGTGGCATCTGCATGGGGACTGGTGAGGAGGCAGGGTTTACCTTTACCCCGACATGTGGAAACGGACCCGTCACTCTTACGCTTCCCTCCTCTCCCCAGGGCCGACTCATGCTGGTTTCATGGAAGGATGTTATGGATTGAGAAGGGGCTGGGATACTGCTTTCCCAAGGTGGGGGGAATGCTGTTCACCACTAATGGTTCACATGTGTATTTGTGTCCATATAATCAGAAGAGCATACAGTCTTCATTCTTCTTGACTTCATTTGACAGTTTCTGAGCATCCTTGTGCTAAGGATGGTTGAGGGTGGGCATACAGAGGTGCACACTTTTAAGGATAGGAGATACGTACATAGTGGGTTGTGACTAAAAGGCCGGTTATCCTATAAGGCTGGAGCAGCCGTGGTCCATTTTTGAAGCCCCATCCCTCTCAAGCAGTTACCAAGGAAGGAGGAACGGGACTTGGGGACCTGTTGCACCAATGAACCAGAGTGTCAGGGGCGTGGGGGTGGGGGTGGGCGGTGCAGGCATATGGACAGAGGAAGAGCCTGCCTTGGGGATGTTGGAGAAGCCAACAAGTGAGGAGTGAGGTTCAAGTGGAATTTGACGAAGTGAGAGGGACTGACAGACCAGAGTATAGAAGGCATTGTTTCAGTGTTTATGTTCATATTCATAGTTAAATTCGTTTTTATATATATATATATAATATTTAGAGCGATGCCTGCCATATAGGAAGGGCAAATCTAAGTGTTAGCTATTGTATTACTGTTACTGTATAGTGAATGCTGCGTGTTGGGAGGATGTCCTGGGCTGTCAAACTGATGGGTTTGTGGTCACAGCCCACTGGCACCTAACCTTCATAGGTACCAGACTCTCTGATAGTCTACTATTAGATCTTGTCCTTTAGAGTAAGCATTACCTTCTTCAAAATTCTCCTATAAATATAGAAAGACGAAAAGAATAATAAATGATAGATAAGTAAAAATACAATAGAGAAATGAAATAACATAAAATACTTGATTAACAGAATTCAAGAAAGAATAAAAGAACAAAAAACAGGAGACAAACAGCAAGATGGCAGGCTTATAGCCTACTGTGTCAGTAATTACAGTAATAGTAAAGTGGAAGAAGCACTACAATTAAAAACGAAACATTTTCAGATTGGACTTTTAAAAGACAATTTAATTCTGTTAAAAGAGACTTATTTTGGGACTTCCCTGGTGGTCCAGTGGTTAAGAATCCATCTGTCAGTGCAGAGGACATGGGTTTGATCCCTGGTCTGGGAAGATCCCACATGTCGAGGAGCAGCTGAGCTCAAGTACTGCAACTACTGACGCTTGCTCGCCTAGAGTCTGTGCTCTGCAACTAGAGAAGCCACAGCAATGAAAAGCCCGTGCACTGCAATAAAGAGTAGCCCCTGCTTTGCCACACTAGAGAAAACCCACACATAGCAACAAAGACCCAGCACAGCTGTAAATTAACAATTTTATTTTAAAAAAGACATACTTTTAAGAACACAGAAACATTGAGAAACTAATGGAATATGTACACTATGAGCACACTAACCAAAAGAAAGCTGGTGTGGTTTTATTAATTTCAAACAAAGTAGACTGGAAGAGAAAGTATTCTAGAAAAAAAGGAGGGATATTTTATAATTATTAAAGAGTCAATTCAATAGGAAGATAAAACAATCCTCAATTTTATGTACTTCATAACAAAATTTCAAAATATGCAAAATAAAAAATTACAGAATTAGAAGAAATCAACCCATGATTACAATTAGAGTTTTAGCACAACTGACAGCATATTAAAAAGCAGAGACATTACTTTGCTGACAAAGGTCCATCTAGTCAAAGCTATGGTTTTTCCAGTAGTCATGTATGGATGTGAGAGTTGGACCATAAAGAAAGCTGAGCACAGAAGAATTGATGCTTTTGAACTCTGGTGCTGGAGAAGACTCTTGAGAGTCCCTTGGACAGCAAGGAGATCAAACCAGTCAATCCTAAAGGAAATCAGTCCTGAATATTCATTGGAAGGACTGATGTTGAAGCTGAAACTCCGATACTTTGGCCACCTAATGGTGGCTCAGACGGTAAAGCATCTGCCTACAATGTGGGAGACCCAGGTTCAATCCCTGGGTTGGGAAGATCTCCTGGAGAAGGAAATGGCAACCCACTCCAGTATTCTTGCCTGGAAAATCCCATGGACAGAGAAGCCTGGTAGGCTACAGTCCATGGGATCACAAGAGTCGGACATGACTGAGCGACTTCACTTTCGACTTCACTAATGCGAAGAGCCAACTCACTGGAAAAGACCCCAATGCTGGGAGAGACTGAAGGCAGGAGGAGAAGGGGACAACAGAGGACGAGATGGTTGGATGGCATTACCCACTTAATGGACATGAGTTTGAGCAAGCTCTGGGAGATAGTGAAGGACAGGGAAGCCTGGCATGCTACAGTCTGTGGTGTCGCAAAGAGTCGGACATGACTGAGCGACTGAACAGCAATAAGTGTCAGCAGACCAAAACCACCCAGCATTTAGATTTAAATAGTGTGATTAGTCAGCTGATCTATGTAGCACTCTATAACCCATAACTGCAGAAAACACATTCTATTCAAGTGTACATGAAGCGTTTACCAAAATCCATTATGTGTTTAGCCAGAAAACAAGTATCAACAAACTTTAAAAGACTGAAATAATACAGAATGTGATCTCTGATCTAGGAGACTCATCAAGGCATCAAAACAGAAAGATAACTACATTCCAAAATATTTGGAAATTAAGCAACATACTTCTAAATAATAAGTCAAAGAAGAAATTAGAATGGAAATTAGAAAAATTTTAAGAAATTATTTTGAAAATATGACATATTGAAACGTATAAGATTGGAGAAGGAAATGGCAACCCGCTCCAGTATTCTTGCCTGGGAAATTCCATGGACAGAGGAGCCTGCTGGGCTACAGTCTGTGGGGTTGCAAAAGAGTCAGACACGACTTAGCGACTAAACAACAGATGGAGTCTTATGATGACTTGTGGCAGAATGACTGTCCCTAATATGTCTGTTTATGAATAATTGTGATGAAAATGATAAGAAAAAGGAAGAAAATGTGACAGAATTCTGTATGTTAAGATGCTTTTTAATATCCAAAGTTAAAGAGATTTCTTTTCATACAGACTTCATGAAAATGTGGTTGTGGCTCAGCTGATAAGAATCGGCCTGCAATGTGGGAGACCTGGGTTCAGTCCCTGGGTTGGAAAGATCCCCTGGAGAAGGGAAAGGCTACCCACTCCAGTATTCTAGCCTGGATAATTCCATGGGGTCGCAAAGAGTCGGATACGACTGAGCAACTTTCACATCAAGTGTGAGTACAGTTTGACAAAGAAATCAAAGTATGAGCAGATTAAAAAAAAAAAAGCTGACTTATAACATGTAGCTAAAGCAGTGTCCAGAGAGCAATTTATACCTCCAAATGTATATTTTAGAAAAAAAGAAAGGTTGAAAAGAAAAGTCAGTGATCTAATTTCAATATCAAGAAGCTAGAGAAGACATATCTAGTGGTTAAGAATCTGCCTGCCAATGCAGAGGACACCAGTTCGATCGCTGGTCTGGGAAGATCCCACATGTCACAGGGCTATTAAGCTCTTGTGCCACAGTGTGCAAAACCTCTATGGAGAAACTATAAAACATTACTGAGAAAAATTAAAGAAGACCTGAATCATTAGAAAGATATCCATGTTCATGGATTGGAAGATTCAGTATTGTAAAAATGGCTATCCTCCCCAAATTGACCTATAGATTCAATGTCATCTCAATCAAATCACAGGAAGTTTTTTGGGGTAGAAATTAACAAGCTGATTCTAAAATTTACGTGGAAATGCAAAGGACCTACAGTAGCCGAAAGGATTTTGAAAAAGAACAAAGTTAATTCTACATTATTTCCATATTGTCTATTAATTATAGTAATCAAGAGAGTGTGATATCAAAAGTATAGATGCATATCAGTGGAACAGAATAGGGAATACAGAACTGATTGCTTTTGAAGTCAATTGATTTTCTGCCAGGGTGTACACCAAAACAAATCATAGTGCAAATCAGTTCAGTTCAGTTCAGTTGCTCAGTCGTGTCCGACTCTTTGTGACCCCATGGACTGCAGCACGCCAGGCCTCCCTGTCCCTCACTAACTCCTGGAGCCTACTCAAACTCATGTCCATCGAGTCGGTGATGCCATCCAACCATCTCATCCTCTGTCGTCCCCTTCTCCTCCTGCCTTCAATCTTTCACAAGATCAGGGTCTTTTCAAATGAGTCAGCTCTTCGCATCAGGTGGCCAAAGTATTGGAGTTTCAGCTTCAACATCAGTCCTTCCAATGAACATTCAGGACTGATTTCCTTTAGGATGGACTGGTTGGATCTCCTTGCAGTCCAGGGGACTCTCAAGAGTCTTCTCCAACACCACAGTTCAAAAGCATCAATTCTTCAGCGCTTATCTTTCTTTATACTCCAACTCTGACATCCATACGTGACTACTGGAAAAACCATAGCTTTGACTAGATGCATTTTTGTTGGCAAAGTAATGTCTCTGCTTTTTAATATGCTGTCTAGGTTGGTCATAACTTTTCTTCCAAGGAGCAAGCGTCTTTTAATTTCATGGCTGCAGTCACCATCTGCAGTGATTTTGGAGCACCCAAAAATAAAGTCTGTCACTGTTTCCATTGTTTCCACATCTCTTTGTCATGAAATGATGGGACCAGATGCCATGATCTTAGTTTTCTGAATGTTGAGTTTTAAGCCAACTTTTTCACTCTCCTCTTTCGCTTTCATCAAGAGGCTCTTTAGTTCTTCGTTCTACCATAAGGGTGTCATCTGCATATCTGAGGTTATTGATATTTCTCCCGGCAGTCTTGGTTGCAGCTTGTGCTTCATCCAGTCCAGCATTTCTCATGATGTACTCTGCATATAAGTTAAATAAGCAAGGTGACAATATACAGCCTTCACGTACTCCTTTCCCGATTTGGAACCAGTCTGTTGTTCCATGTCCAGTTCTAACTGTTGCTTCCTGACCTGCATACAGGTTTCTCAGGAGGCAGGTCAGGTGGTCTGGTATTCCCATCTCTTGAAGAATTTTCCACAGTTTGTTGTGATCCACACAGTCAAAGGCTTTGGCAGAGTCAATAAAGCAGAAATAGATGTTTTTCTGGAACTCTTTTGCTTTTTTGATGATTCAACGGATGTTGGCAATTTGATCTCTCGTTCCTCTGGCTTTTCTAAATCCAGCTTGAACATCTGGAAGTTCACGGTTCACCTACTGTTGAAGCCTGGCTTGGAGAATTTTGAGCATTACTCTGCTAGTGTGTGAGATGAGTGCAATTGTGTGGTAGTTTGAGCATTCTTTGGCATTGCCTTTCTTAGGGATTGGAATGAAAACCCACCTTTTCCAGTCCTGTGGCTACTGCTGAGTTTTCCAAGTTTGCTGGCATATTGAGTGCAGCACTTTCACAGCATCATCTTTTAGGATTTGAAATAGCTCATCTGGAATTCCATCATCTCCACTAGCTTTGTTCGTAGTGATGCTTGCTACAGCCTACTTGACTTCGCATTCCAGGATGTCTGGCTCTAGGTGAGTGATCACACCATCGTGGTTATCTGGGTCATGAAGACCTTTTTTGTACAGTTCTTCTGTGTATTCTTGCCACCTCTTCTTAATATCTTTTGCTTCTGTTAGGTCCATACCATTTCTGTCCTTTATTGTGCCCGTGTTTGCATGAAATGTTCCCTTGGTATCTCTAATTTTCTTGAAGAGATCTCTAGTCTTTCCCATTCTGTTGTTTTCCTCTGTTTCTTTGCATTGATCACTGAGGAAGGCTTTCTTATCTCTCCTTGCTATTCTTTGGAACTCTGCATTCAAATGGGTATATCTTTTCTTTTCTCGTTTGCCTTTAGCTTCTCTTCTTGTCACAGCTATTTGTAAGGCCTTCTCAGACAACCATTTTGCCTTTCTGCATTTCTTTTTCTTGGAGATGGTCTTGATCACTCCCTCCTGTACAATGTCACTAACCTCCATCCATAGTTCTTCAGGCATTCTGTCTATCAGATCGAATCCCTTGACTCTATTTGTCACTTCCACTGTATAGTTGTAGGGATTTGATTTAGGTCATACCTGAATGGTCTAGTGGTTTTCCCTACTTTCTTGAATTTAAGTCTGAATTTGGCAATAAGGAATTCATGATCTGAGCCATAGTCAGCTTCCAGTCTTGTTTTTGCTGACTGTATAGAGCTTCTCCATCTTTGGCTGCAAAGAATATAATCAGTCTGATTTCGGTATTGACCATCTGGTGATGTCCATCTGTAGAGTCTTCTCTTGTGTTGTTGGAAGAGGGTGTTTGCTATGACCAGTGCGTTCTCGTGGCAAAACTCTATTAGCCTTTGCCCTGCTTCATTCTGTACTCCAAGGCCAAATTTGCCTGTTACTCCAGGTATTTCTTGACTTCCTACTTTTGCATTCCAGTCCCCTATAATGAAAAGGACATCTTTTTTGGGTGTTACTTCTAGAAGGTCTTGTAAGTCTTCATAGAACCATTCAACTTCAGCTTCTTCAGCATAGACTGAAGGGGCATGGACTTGGATTACTGTGATATTGAATGGTTTGCCTTGGAAATGAATAGAGATCATTCTGTCGTCTTTGAGATTGCATCCAAGTACTGCATTTTGAACTCTTTTGTTGACTGTGATGGTTACTCCGTTTCTTCTAAGGGATTCTTGCCCACAGTAGTAGATATAATGGTCATCTGAGGTAAATTCAGCCATTTCAGTTCATTTTAGTTCGCTGATTCCTAAAATGTGATGTTTACTCTTGCCATCTCCTGTTTGATCACTTCCAATTTGCCTGGATTCATGGAGCTAACATTCCAGGTTCCTATGCAATATTGCTCTTTACAGCTTCAGACCTTGCTTCTATCACCAGTCACACCCACAGTTGGGGGTTGTTTTTGCTTTGGCTCCATTCCATCATTCTTTCTGGAGTTATTTCTCCACTGATCTCTAGTAGCATGTTGGGCACCTACTGACCTGGGGAGTTCATCATTCAGTGTCCTATCTTTTTGCCTTTTCATACTGTTCATGGGGTTCTCAAGGCAAGAATACTGAAGTGGTTTGCCATTCCCTTCTCCAGTGGACCACATTTTGTCAGAACTCTCTACCATGACCTGTCCGTCTTGGGTGGCCCTACACGGCATGGCTCATAGTTTCACTGAATTAGACAAGGCTGTGGTCCATGTGATCAGATTTGTTAGTTTTCTGTGATTGTGGTTTTCATTCTGTCTGCCCTGTGATGGAGAAGTGTAAATACAATGTTTTTAAACAAATAATGCTAAAACCACTGGCTATTTATATGGCAGAAATGAAGCACAACCCACACTTTACGCTATATACAAAATGAATTAAATGGATCATAGACCTACATATAAATATATGAAAATGGATCATAGATCTAGAACTGTTCCTGGAAGAAAAAAAATAGAATATCTTCATGACTTTGGGGTGGGAGTGTTACTTCAAGAATCACATCCTTAACCACAGAAGAAAAGATTGGTATGTTGAGCTTGTAGAATTATAAGCCATTAAGAGAGTGAAAAGACATCCCATAGAGCTGTGGATATTGACAACACATATAACTGACAAAGGCACCTGGAACTTCCATACAGTGCTGGTAGGAGTGTAAATTAGAACAATCAGCATAGGAAACTGTTTGGCAGTATCTATGAAAGCGTTTTAAACACATGCCTACCCTCTGAGCAAGCAGTTCTCATACCCAACAGAAATAAGTACTTAGGTCCCTCAAAAGATATATGCAAGAATGTTCATGGTAGCTTTATTTATAATAACCTCAAACTGGAAATAATCCAACTGAGCACCAACAGTAGTAGACTAGATAAACTGTGATGTGGTCATATAGTGGGACACCACACAGCAGTGAAAAAGAACCACCATGCCCAGCAACATAGGTGGGTATCGTTAAAGAACATGGTCACAAAAGAGTATGTACTGTGTAACTACATTGATATATGAAGCTCAGGGCCAGATAAAATTAATCTATGAGTGGTCCCTCAGTGTCCTAAACATATGCCAAAGCCCGTGAGAGGAGACAGGGAGGCCTCTGAGGGTGAGAAGTGAGCTGTGCTTGGAGCAAGAGTGACTTCTGACCTTCTCCCTAGTACCTCCTGGCCCAGTGGTGTGGACATAGCAGGTGTTCAGTAAATGCTTATTGAGATAGCTCAGTGCAAGAATGAACTAGTAGCTTGGTGCCTCAGGGATCTTTTCACTTGGAGAGATACAAGTGCTTGACCTGTAAGTCTGTGCCTCTTAACACTAAATGTAGTGAATGGAATGGTCTCAGGACCCCCTCAGAAAGGGGTGGGGCTGTCTTTTCACCTGGTGAGAGGTACCTGAGGTAACCAGCTGGGAAGGGGTGGGCAGGTAGCTAAGGAAGCACATGGGATGTGGAATTGAAAAACTGTTCCAATCTGGCCCTGCCGCGTGGCAGATGTATGGTTCAGGCCACATTATTTCACCTCTCTGGGGGTCACAGCCTCTGGGCCTATAAAATGGGGCAAATTCTCCCCACTTCAGAGGATGGCCGGGTGGGAAAGTATCATTGTGAAGCCCTGAGCAGTGACTTACCAGGATCTCTGGTGTGTGTGTGGGGGTGCAGCCAGTGACCCCAGGGCATGGTGTAAATAATACTTTGAGGTGGCTCTGCAGGAAGACTGGAAGCCTGCGGCCAGGATGGGGGTGGCGGTGGTCAGTCACGTCAGGGCCCTCCCCCCCTCCACGGGCCTCCTCCATGTCAGTAGACCTGCAGGGAGACAGCTCCTTGCAGGTGGAGATCTCTGATGCCGTCAGCGAGCAGAGCGGGACAAGGTGAAATTCACTCTTCAGACCAAGGTGACGTTGCACTGGGAGCAGGGGTGCGGTTCCGGTGGCTGCCGAAGGAGGCTTCAGGAGCCCAAGCGGCCTGGCTCACCTGGTGGGAAGATGCCAACAGAGCCTTTGGGCCCGGCTTCCCAACCTGGCTCTCGCCCCCTGGCCCTCTGAGAGAGCATCTCATCTAGTCCCTGACTGCCTTTTCCTAAGGCCCCAAGTGCTACCATTCTGTGTCCACCCTCCTGAGGGTGATCAGGGACATGAGAGCCCCAACATTTGCCTCACCTGGCATGTGGGACGGGGGTGGCCCAAAAGTGGGTGCGCAGGAAGCTTGGCGGGTGTCGGGCTTGCGAGGGGCAGGGGAGGAGAAACCCCTCAGATAAGCTTCTCGGCTTCCGGAGCTGCCTGCCTCACTTCACCTAGACCGAGTTCTCCATCATGCGCCAGCATGAGGAGTTCATCTGGCTGCACGATGCCTACGAGGGAGGGGTACGCCGGTCTCCCTGTGAGGGGGAGCTGGCCTGGGAGAACAGGGGGTACGCCAGTCTCCCTGTGAGGGGGAGCCAGCCTGGGCCCTCGGGAGAGGTGGGGAGGCAGAGCCAGGCTTCGGGGTGTGGGTGACTGCCATCTTGATAACAGGAGGTCTCCCAGCTCTGTCCTCCTTTGAGCAGATCCCCCCAGCCCCTCCATGGCCAGACTGAGGCTTCAAGGGAAAAGCTGCAGAACCTGGATGAGGAAGACCGCTCAGTCACGTGGGAAGAGTTTGCCAAAATGAAGCAGAAGCTCAAAGCGTGAGTGCTGCCTCCATTTCTTTCTTTCTTTTTTTTTTTTTTAACATTTATTTATTTGGCTTCATCGGGTCTTAGTTGTGGCACACAGACTCTAGTTGTGGTACACAGGCTAGTTGCTCCTCGGAATGTGGGAATCTTTTAAGTTTCCTGACCAGGGATCCAACCCGCGTTCCCTGCATTGCAAGGAGGACTCTTAACCTCTGGGAAGTCCCTTGCCTCCCTTTCTTGTCTGTCTGACAAAGCCCCAGCCCAATCTCTCCTGAGAGACCCAGGGTCTCCCTCCTGACTAGCCCCTGTGGATGTTTAGGGACCCTGCTTCTTACTCCGGCTGCCAAAGGGGAAGGGGCAGGATAATGGGAGCCAGCAAGGGACCCATGAGCTGCCTGCTGCCCTCTGCAGGGAATACCTGGCTATCTTCAAGAAGACAGTTACGGTCCATGAAGTCTCTCTGCAGCACCTGGCAGCTCACCCCACCTTGCGTCGAGACCACAACTTCTTTGTCTTTTTGGAATATAGCCAGGATGTGAGCTGGGGTCACCCCTGGGAGTGGGGGGCAGGACTCTAAGTGGGCTCAGCCTCCAACTCATCAGCTCTTGAGAGTGGCATGTGCCCGGGGTGGGAGGTGCAAATGCCCTCCCCACGCAACATCGCCCCCTTCCCCACGTGTGTCTCAGCTGACTGTCCGAGGAAAGAACAGGAAGGAGCTCCTTGGGGTGTTTCTGAGGAATATCATGAAGTCTGCAGACGAAGCCCTCCATCACTGGCATGTCAGGGCTCAAGGTGACTCCTAGGTCCCTTCTCTGGATTCAACCCAGGGCCTCAAGTCCACAGCAAGGATTGAGGCTCTGGGTGGCTGTGGGAGGGAAGCCACTGGGGGTTCTGGCCTAGGGGGAGATCGTGCCACCCTTGGGAGCCCTTAGTTGCTCTGCTTCTGGTGGCTCAGTATAAATGAGTCCTGTCTGTCTCCCGTAGGACGTGGATGACTTCTTTGAGCATGAGAGGACCTTCCTGCTGGAGTACCACGCCTGCATCTGGGACGCCTGTCTGTGGGCAGACCGAGTCATGCACTCATGAGTGTATGCAGAACTCCAGGGACCCTGGATTCCCTACCTTCTCTCCCCAGTGGCATACTCCCCAGGGCAGAGGAAATTTCCGGTGTCTGCCTGTGGCCACAGATACTAGGGGTGGGGCTTGACAGGGGGACCAAGGGGCTCTGATGGAGGGCTCTATCCCAGCAAGCCTGGCAGATGATTACATGCCTATCTCAGCTGCACTATGAGTAGTCTGGGATCACAGTAAGTCAACCAGCTAAAGACGGGATCCTCTCCCCTCTATGCCTGTAATACTTTGTCTGTCCATGAGGGGTCACTGTGTGGAAGTCTACTATCAGCTCTAGTGGGAGGTACAGAAGCTCCTATTTGGCTTTGGTAGAGAAAGAGCAGATCTCCCCAAGGGGGACCTAAGGGCAGGGAGACTTTAAGCACCCGCTAAGACCCCTGCCCTAACTCCCACCCACTGCCTCCTAGGAGCTTCTTCAAATTGGCAGAGCTCTTTGAACGGCTAAGGGTGAGTACTGCCTTCTGTGTTGAAAGGTGATCATGATCCTTTGAAGGGAAGAGAGTGTCCTGGGAGTGGGGAAAGCTCCAGGATCATTTTGGCATCTTTCAGTGATAACTTGGGCCCGATGAAGCGCTGGGCTCCCTCTCCACACTAATAAGAGTGGAGTGAAGTCAGGGATCCAGCCTCAAGTGTGTGTGTGTGTGTGTGTGATGGGGGAGGAGGTGGGAAGTGGGTTTGGCAAGGCCCTTACCAGGATGTGCCACGTGCATTTGGCACTGTGCTGTGCTGCCAACATTCTGCCCCAGACACACTTCCTGAACTCTTCGCCAAGAAAGTCACTGGAGTGTGCCAATCTTTCTAAAATGTCCGTCGCTCCTCATCTCTTCCCTGCTCAGGGCCCTTCAGTGATCCTGTCCCTTCCAGGAACTGCCCAAGACACAAAGCCCAGAGTTCCTAGCTTGCATTTTAAGCCTGGTATGCTCTGGCCACCGCCACCCAACTGCCCTACTGAACTTCCCCTAAAATCATACCTGGCTTACATACCCGCAAAGCCTTTGCCTGTTGTCTAACCCCTACTCAATCCCCAAGATCCAGATCTGAGGCCACCTGTTTTGTGAAGCCTTCACTGGCCTGCTCCCCTGAATGTGAAGGCTTGACATAGAGTGTATTATCAGGTGACTCTTCTAGGTATTTAGAGGGACAGCAGCACCTCATCCTTAGCAGCTCCTCTGCCAGCTCTGTCTCCAGCCTCCACCTTCTTGCTTCTGGAGCTGGAGGGCCAAGTGGCCTCTAACGAGGACCTGAAGCTGTTGGACATGCTGAGATACTACATGTGAGACTCCCAGGCAGCCAAGGTGAGAGGTGGCCCCAGAGCAAACCTCAGGGCTATAGGCCAGGCTGAGCCACCAGGGAGGGCAGGCAGGCGAGGGCCGTGGGTCAGGAATCCTGTGCCCTTGCTGGCCCCAGGACTGCTGTCCTGGCAGCTGCTGGCACTGGCAGACAAGAATGCCAACAAGGTGCTGGACAAGGCCCACGCCAACACCAACAAGGCACTGGACAAGGCCTGTACCAACAACCAGGAGATGCGGGCTATGGAGAACCATCAACAGCTGTGCTGGCAGGGTTTCAGATGCCTCTCGGACTCAGCCAGGCAGGGTAAGCCCCATGGCCCGCGAGCCCTGCCACTGTACTGGCCACCCTGCCGGGGTCCGCATTCCTCTCCTCTCCAGAGCTCATGACTTCAAATCCCATGTATTTTTCTTCAGCGAGAACCTCATTGAGATGGCTGAGCTGGAGCTCAAACATGCCAAGGTGAGCCCTCCAGCCTCACCGAGCCCTCTTGCTGCCTTCCTGGCCTCCCACCCTGGGCCTCTAGTTTCTTGGCCCTTGGGAGCAGGGGTGGACCTGGTGGGGATGGGGGTAGTTGGCTGGCACGAGCACCCCAGCTGTGCAGGGCCAGGGCTCCCCATTTTGACAAGGACCCTTCCCATCAGTAGCAAGGCCTCAGTGAACAGTAGGACAGGGCTGGGGACAGAGGAGTCATTCAAGGTGGAGAACAGCAAGGAGAAAGACATCAAGAAACTCTCCTCCACAGGCCAGCACCCTGCTTCTCCTGAGCACCCTTGTCATCCTCAAGGGGGAGCCTTGGAGCTACCAAAAGCCCCCAGATCTCCCACTCCAGACAGGCCTTCTTCCAGCCCTAGGAGCCACTCACCATGCCCCTTCTCAGGGCAAGCCCCACCCCTGCCCCAAGGTGCCAGGCCCTGCCAGAGGGAGATAGAGCAGCATGGACACCAAACCTGGACAGAGGTAAACAGAACCACAACCTGGGGAAGCCCAGGGAACGTGACCTCCCCTCCCTAGAGGCTGAGGGAGAGCCTCCACCCACCTCTGATCTGAGTTCATTTGTCTCCAGCCTGTTCACAAATAAAAAACTTGGTTTTATAGTAAGGCTTGCTTGTCCTGACATTCCAGTTCCAGGGCCCACCAGGTACATTCCTCTACCAGAGGCCAGATCCTGGGGGACAACCCTGAAATGTCTTCAGCCACTCTCCAGGAGTGGCTGCTAAGAGGCTCTCTGTATGAAAGGACAAGATCAGAACTTGGAACCCAGGAGCAGTCAAGGTGTGCCACCACCCCATAAACCCTGGCATAGTCCACACATAAAACTAATCGTAAATCCTCTGCACCCATTTCCCAATTAGAAAATGGAATAGGCCTTCCTGCCTTCCTCAGAAATACTGGAAAGTTCCAAAGAACAATCTTTAATTCCAGGCAGCTTTTTAGCTGATGGGGAAGCATGGCGGGCTGGGGGAGAGAGATAAATCCTGCATGACGACCACCCCTAGGGCAAGACTTCTACCGTTACCTGTGGGGCAGGTGAAAACCCAAAGTACAGTCTGCAAAGAGCCCACAGCAATGTTGGCAAGAGGCTTGAGGCTCCAACCAACACCCTCCTGGTTAAACACCAGGAAGGTGGTGCTCAAGACACCTGGGTCTGAAGTCCTGGGCTCCACCTGGCCGGCCCCACCCTAGACCCCAGACACAGCTGCTTAAGGCAAAGGCTCAACCTGGCTTCTGACTCACAGCAGCCACTGGACCCAGCCCTCATAAATGAGTCAGCCACTCAGGGGAAAAGGCAGGGCAAAGACCAACTACTGAAGGTGGAGAACAAGCTCAAGAGGCAACCAGTGACTTGCAGTCTCACAGCGCACATCTGGGAAGGCTGCATGGGAAATAAGAGGACAGGCCTCACCGTCCTGTTGCCCACCTGAATCAAGGCAAGAGCAGCAGCCAGTTCAGGCATGAAGCCCTTCTGTTCAAGGGACCCCTGCAGGCAGTAGCAGACACACCCTGGCTGAGCTACCTCCTAGACAGCCAGCCTGGTGCCAGCTATAAAATGAAGAATGGAAACTGTCAGAAAAAGAGGCTCAGGGAGTCACAGGGGTCAAATGAGGGTGTGTGGGAGCTGGAGAGATGGGTACAGAGGATATGCTGCTTGTTCTCCCACCCTGCCTCCCGCACAAGGTCCCCAACCTTGAAACAAACATCCCATTAGTGAGCCTTTTTATTGGGTTTTTTTTTTTTTTTTTTTAAATTGAAGGTCCCTTGCTGGTCCTGCTTCCATGAGTGGCTGTGACCAGAGGAAAGGAGGGAAGGGAAGCAGGCGGCGCAGGGAGGGGTCATCTCCACAACATTCCATTTATACACAGAACTAAACAGACAAGCACAGAGTCACTATTGCGGTTAGAAGTTGGCAGCATGGGAAAGGGGAGGAACAGGTGGGGGACTGGGGTGTCGTTAAAAAAAATACAGGCCCCCCCCTCAAATGGGTTCCTGGGGTGGGGGAAACTTGGTCTGTTTCAACCCAAGAGGAATCAGAAGATCAAAAGCAGTTTGGGAAGGCCAGAACCGTCAGGGGTGGAGGGAGGAGGAAGGTCCAGGGGGTGGGGGGGCTGTTTGGCAACTGGGGTGAAGGGAATGCCCTCCCCCTGCTGGGATCCCCCCAGCCCCTCCGGTCTGGCAGGAAGGGGGCAGCCTGCAACCCCCATGGGCAGGTCTGGGGCTGCCAGATGCTCCAGGCAGGGGGCTGGAGGGGGCTCACAAAGGCTTGCCCTCCAGGGAGATGACGGCACTGCCCCCCAGCTTCTCTGCAAGGGTGCAGCGGTCCTTAACCTCCTCGTAGCAGTTTGCTTGCAATTCATGCTTGATCCCTGTGGGAAGGAAGGGGGAGCATCTGTGAGCAGGAATGGTGGGGGTAGGGGATGCTGTGGCTGGGAAGGAGCCAGTCTGAACAGATGGGAGGAGACCAGGCTACCTTCCAGTGGGCAGGGATCTCCTGAGCCATGCCATTCACCCCACCCAACAGCCAAGACCCGAGCACAAGGGCATATGGCACCACCAGTGCTGGCCCTTACCCGTCAGCTTCTTCTTGATGGCGTCCTTGGAGCTGGCATAGATCATTTTGCTCTTAAGGGGTGCACATTCAGGGGCCCTGGAAGAAAAGAGTCGAGAACTTGCCGCAAAACCCCCTCTCTCCAAGCCCAGCAAGCCCTCAAGCGATAAATAACTTCCAGAAACCCCTGAACTGGGCCTGAGCATTCACGCTTTCATCCATCAAGTTCCTCATTGACAAGCGTTTTATTACAACACCGTCCTCTGACACGCAGGCGTCTGGATTAAGCCAGAGCCACAGACCTTCCTGTCCTGGGAAAGGGGGGGTGGGGCAGAGCTAGAGCAGGTGAAAGGAGAGAGGGCCTGCAGGAGGAGCTCACCAGAAGATGAACACCAGGTCCTCCTTCTTGCTCTCCTTGGTCTCGTAGGTTGCATCATAGAGGGCATAGCGGCAGTCCTTGTCTGGCAGCATCTTGACAAAGGTGGCATAGGGGTCGTCTACCGTCTGGCCCACGTCACCCACCAGGATCTCCTTGCCCTCCTCCAGAATGATGTTCTTCTTGTCCTCACTCAGACAGAAGAGCACCGCCTTCTTGCGCTTCTTCACTTCCTCTGGTGTCGATGACTTACGCACTTTCATGTCGTTGAACACTTTGATGACCCCATCAGAGACAGCCACGCCAGAGGCCTAGAGGATGAGCCACACGCACCTCATAAGGAGACAGTTTCTGGGACATGCCCTGAAGTCCCTCTTTTGCTTTCTTAGGAGATCTGTCTAGAGGCCAACAAAATATAGTCCTCAGCCCCAAGAGATTACTAATCCCCTTCCCAGGACTAGTGGCACTATTTTCCCACCCAGGTCACCGTCAAAGGATCAGATGTGACACAATCCCAGAATAGCAGCCAAAGAAAAAGAGACCTTTGATCACATAATTCAACAGCATTCCTCCCCACCCCGACATCCTGCAGGCTAGAGATCCAAGACCTGTGAGAAGCAGAGCCTTGGCCAAGATATGAGCCCACGATTAGAAGAACCGACAAACTACTGACCCCGTTTTCCACGCAGTCTCAGCTTTTGCATAAAGTGCTGACTCAGAACTTCACATAGAGCAGGAAGGGGCCCAGATCCTAGTCATCTCTATAGAACCAGGACCCACCAACGGTGCTCAACAGTTCTAGAAAGCCCATCAGCACGGTTCAAAGCAGTTACTACACAAGGTGGTCCCTTCTCTGCTGGGGTATCCCCAAACCAAAGCAGCAACAGACCCCTAATTGAGGCCCTACACGGAAAAATGCAGGCCCCCAAATCGCTGACAGGAGTCAGCAGTCCAAAGTCAAGTGCCCCCAGTCTCTGAGCTCTTTAAACTTCTAGGTCGTGTTGGGGGACACCTTAGCCAGGAGAGGGAGTGACGGTCCACGGTGAAATCTGCCCCCGCTCCCGGAACTGCAGAGGAAGCCGGCCACGTGATTGAGCCGCTTCCGGAGTAGGCGGTGAAAGCAGATCGGCTCGAGTCAGCCCCCTCCCCGAAAAAAAAAAAAAACTCACCCAGCGGCAGCTGCACCTCCGAAGGCCTCAACCCAATGGAATCGCCTGCGCTAACGAGCTTATCGGCCCCCTGCGCTGCAGGCCTGGGCAAGTTACACAACCTTCGGCTCTCGCAGCCCTCGGGCCGAACACAGGGGACGGGGTGGTTTCCGGGCGGTGCCCGCCTGGGTCACTTCCCTAAACGCGGCTCCACCCTCAGGCCCCATCCGGGAGAGCCGAAGGCCCCGTTAGTCCACGGCTTCAGGCCCAGCGGCCAGGCTGGACTGTGTGCGCACGCGCCGGCCGGGACTGCTGTCCCAGCCTCCGCCGGGTGTACTCTGCGAACCCGGCTCGGCTTCAAGGGCTCGCTAGCCCGAGAGGACGGCCTAAGTCTCCTTCGCGGTCCGCTCTGTCGCGCGCGGTGCAAGCCCCTAATCGCTGGCGCCTGCGCCAGGACACCCCGCGCATCCCCCGCTAGCCGCGCCGCCCCCGCCCCTCGCGGGCATCCCTGCCACCTGCTCTCGAGACGGACCCCGCTCGAGAGGGAGGGTGACGCGAAGACAGGAACAGCCCTTGGGTGGGGCGCGCGCGCCAAGACCGCTCGCGCGCTTTTCCTCCGTCGCCCCCGGGCCAGGTTTGGATGCCGCGTGTTCCAGTCGAGACGCGCGTCCCCGAGAAGCGACTCTCGGCGGCCCCGCCGCGGCGCGCGACGCCGCGCGCGGCCCCCGCGAGGGGACGGGCGCGCGCGCGCCCTGGACCCCTCCCCCACGGCCCTGGGCCGCGCGGGCGCAGCAGCCGGGTGGGGGAGGGGAAGGGAGCCCAGGGGGCGCGCGAGCGACGTCCGAGCCAGCCCTCCCCGGCGCCCGCGGGCGCGCACGCGCGTCCCGGCGCCGCCCGCCCCTCAGCACGAGACCCTCGTCCAGCCCCGGGAGCTGGGGGAGGGGGTGCCGACGTCGCGCCCCCCCCGTTCCCCCTAGCGCGCCCAGATGATCGACTCGCGGCCGCCTCCCCCGCGGCGCCGTGGCCTGCCGCTCACCATGTTTCCGGAAGCGAAAAGGCGATAACGAGGAGAGTCTACGAGACGTGAGCCGCTGCAGCTGCTGCCGGGATCCGACTGAACGCGGCCTCTCCCGGCCCCTTCCGTTTAGTACGAGCCGCACAATGAGGGGCGGGGCGGGCTTCCGGGGCTCCCCCTGCGGGCCGACGGGAAAATGAAGTCCGAGGGCCCTGCGCCGTCTTCGGGCTCGCTGGGTAACAGAGTCTTCTCCGTCTGACGGCCTCCTAGCGTCACGTTGCATCCTGGGAAAGGTAGTCCGAAACAGCAGAGAAAGGCGGGGCCGTGGCGCGGAGAGCGCACCCGTTGGTCGAATTTCCCAGGAAATGCTCCGAGCTGAGCGAAGGCCCCAGCGTTTGTTAATAAGACGTGAGAATAAACCCTGACTTCGCGGCTCTTTACCCAGGAGCGAAACGATTTTCCTAAGCTTCATCTTGGCACTTTCTGGATACCTTGGAATGAAAATTTTCAGTGAGTTAGTATTTAGCTTTTCTGAATTGAAGCACCTATTTATTCTTTTTCCTGGAATCTAGTCTTAGAGCAAGGAGAATCGCAAGTGTAAGGCCCCTCCAATACAAGAAGCATTCATGAAGCATCCTCCATGTTGTCTACTGAGAAAAGGTATATGCAACGTCAATAAAATAAGGAAAAAAACACAAAAGAAAGGCTACAAGGAAATGTTTGGAAATAAGAGATTTGTACCGAAAGGTGTTTGGCAAATTCATGAGGCAATAAAGGGAGAAGGGGTTTTATGCATTCGATTCAAAGAGTATGTGCTTTTCCATAGACAGTGAAAAGAGGAACTAGATATTAAACCAGACTTGAATCTCATTCTCGAGTTGGTAACCAGGCATATGGTTAATTAATACCCTCAGAAACTGAGACAGAAGTTCTGTGAGAGCATAACCTTCAAAAAAACCAAACGGGTGGGGGAACTCCGGGAACATTTCGTCGGTCTCGAAGACCTCTTAGTCTGCAGGAAGAGAAGACAAGGTCCCAAACAAGAGGACCGGGGTATTGATCCCACACTGAAAATAAAGGGTGGAACAATAAACAGCTGGAAGCGTGGTCTTCAGGACCCGGCTAGCGACAGAGTGGGGTACGTCGCAGAGCATGCCGGGGGTTGTAGTCGGGAACATCCCGTCGCATCGCCCACCAGCCGAGCTCCCAAGGAGACTCGGTGGGGGGCCGCGGCTCGACTGCCGCCTCCCACTAGAGACCCGGCCGGAGATAAGGCTGGCTCCACCTTTTTAGAGTTTCGGAGTTTCCTAGAGCAACCAGGAGGGGGAGGGAGACTTCGCAGTTACCCTGGAGACGCGCTCCCGCCCGCCCCTAGCTGCGGGATGCCCTAGATGTCCTTATTAGGACAAGAGACTAAAGGGGGCGGGGCCAATCCGAAGGCAGGCGGCAGGCTCCTTATAAGGCAGCGTCGGGCGGGAGCGGGAGTGTGGAGCGTGATAGCGGGTGAGAGATCGGGGCTGGGCGGGGCTTGAGAGGGCGAGCCTAGAGCCCCTGCGCTCGTCTCTCCGCTCCGATTCGGCCCCCGATCTGCATCTCTGCACTTCCGGAATAACCCCTGACGGCTGCTCTAACTCACTGAGTAGACTCCGGCTCATCTGGGACCCCTGTGGATAGTTCCCATCTTAACCTCCCTGAGGGTCCCCCACCTCCAACGAGTCACAAAAACGATGAAGTGTTTTCTTTTGTCCGAGCTTCTTACTCCCAGGCTGCCACACCGAATCCAACAACGTGCCCATTTCAGCCTTTCTCACATCCCCTGATGTCTTGGTAGTGGTTTAGTCGCTCAGTCGTGTCCCGACTCTTGCGACCCTATGGACTGTAGCCCACCAGGTTCCTCTGTCCATAGTATTCTCAGGCAAGAATACTGGAGTGGGTTGCCATTTCCTTCTCCAGGGGACTTTCCTGGCCCCAGGGATCGAACCCAGGTCTCCTGCACTGCAGGCCGATTCTTTACCGACTGAGCCCCGACGTCTAGCACCTCCTATTTGTTTCTTTTCTACTTGTTCTCTGTCCCCTATTCCCTGTCCTCCAAACTTTGGAGGCCTTCCCTGCGTGTCCCCGGCTTCACGGCTCTCCCCCATAGCCCAGGGTGGAGGAGCCCCAGCTCAGGATAGATAACCGTTTCCTCGAAGGGTTCTTCAGCTCCTCTTGAGTCACCTTTGTGTCCTCATTCCCTGTACCCATTCTTAAAGTCCCTCCTACAAAACTACTTGCATGCATTTTTTCCCCCACCTGTAACGCGAGTGCGGAGAAAAAGAAAACGAGCCAGGTTCTCTACTACACCGTCCTCCGCTATAGGCAGACTGAAATCACCTCGGTGCGAGCCGCCCCAGCCGGACCTCCCGGCCACAGGGGGCGCTGTCCACATTGCCCGCCTCCTTCCCTGCACAAAGAGGACAACCCTTCGCTCTCTAATCTGTGGTGAGAGGAAGGGGCGGGTCAAGGCCTGGTAAAGGAGGAGGGGCGCGTCCAAAAGGCTGGTCCTGTCCGGGAACGGCGGGAGGGCGAAAGGTAGTAGATACAGCGATCGGTACCAACCACTTAAGAGTAGTACAGGGGCGGGGAGGGCCGCAGAAAGCTGTCCTCTGGTTAATGCCCCGCGTGGGACCACGTGATTAGAGCGATTGCCGCCCTCCTCCGCCGGAACCAGGTGTTCGAATCCCGTCTCCAGAACTAGCAGCATTCCAGTCCTACCGGCGTGAGGCGCCAGAGGACCCGCCCTGCGGCTCATGGCAGCGCCCGTCCGGCTGGGCCGGAAACGCCCGCTGCCTGTTTGCCCCAACCCTCTCTTTGTACGCTGGCTGACCGAGTGGCGAGACGAGGCAGCCAGCAGAGGGCGCCGCACGCAATTTGTGTTTCAGAAGGTGGGTTCTGGCCGGGCCTGATGGGGAACAGGTGCAGGCCGGGACGAACAGCCAGGCCCACCCTGACCCAGTCCTGTACCCCCTACCCCCGCCAGGCGCTGCGCTCCCTCCGGCGGTATCCACTGCCCCTGCGCAGCGGCAAGGAAGCTAAGATCCTCCAGCACTTCGGAGACGGGCTTTGCCGGATGCTGGACCAGCGACTGCAGAAGCACAAAGCATCAGGCGGTGAGCGCTGGGAGAAGGATTCGGTAATCCGCTGAGCCTCCCCCAGGTGCAGCTTTTGTAACCACCCGGGATACCTTGGCTTCATCTGCCTACTACAGTTCAAGTTGCTCTTTGACTTGGGGCTCGTGGCTCTTTTAGAGCCCCACCGCTCTCACCAACTACTTGAGCTGGCAGCATCCTGCCTGCTGGACTCCAGAGTCCAGGGTTGACTCTCTTCTCCTCCCACAGGTGACCATGCCCCGTGTTCACCATCCGGAACCAGGAGCGCAGCCCAGGAAAGGCGACTTGCTGAAGTCCAGGACCCTTCCATGCCAGTGAGGAAGGAACAGGGGGAGTAGAGGGGAAAGCAGGAGCACCAGCATTAAGATTTTTCTGGCTCAGGGGACTTAGCTGTGCTGGGTCCTAATCCCACCTGGCTCTGGGCAAGTGACTTATTTTGTTTGATGTTTAGTTTTCTCATCTGTAGAGAATTCCATGATCAAGCTACTCAGGGGGCTAAGCCCAGTAAGTTGTAGAACTTGCTGTTGAGTCTTCTTGGCTTACCTTCTCTGTCCTGTGCTAGAACTGAGGCTGGGCCAGGCAGATTACACGCTCACCCCAACCCCATCCCCTGAGACTGTCCACCATCTCATCCAAAGTTTGCAGGAGATCATCCTGTCATGTGGCCTGTGTGACAAACTAGAGAGTTACAAACTAGTTAGAAAAACTAGAGAGACAGCTGAGTGACTTGTGTTGTGCTTAGTTGCTCAGTTATGTCCGACTCTTTGTGACCCCGTGGACTGCAGCCTGCCAGGCTCTGTCCATGGGGATTCTCCAGGTAAGAATACTGGAGTGGGTTGCTGTGCCCTCCTCCAGGGGATCTTTCCAACCCAGGGATTGGACCCCAGGTCTTCCACATTTCAGGCGGATTCTTTTACCATCTGAGCCACCAGGGAAGCCCTGCTGAGTGACTTGCCCAGAGCTATTTAGCCTGCTGAGTTAGGACCTGAACCTCAGCTCTGCCAGCAATTCTGTCTACAACAGCTGGTTGGTTTTGGGTTCAAAGCCCCCCTGTACCTTTCAGGTCCCAACCCAGCTCAAAGCAGGAGGCCCTGGCAGCTATTGGCCAACTCGGCACTCGGGAGCACGAGCAGTCCTGCTGCAGCTGTACAGGGAACACCTGGTGAGCGCCTACCAAGCCGGGAGTCAGGGGACTGAGGCGGTGGGCCTGCTGCTCGGGCACTGTGTTGGTGACATTTCTGTTTTGGTTACAGAATCCTAGCGGCCAGGGCTTCCTAACCAAGGAGGAGCTGCTGCAGAGGTGTGCTCCAAAGGTTCCCAGGGTGAGCACAGTGGGGAGAAAGGAGCCAAGTGGCTCTGGATCTGACCCTGAGCCCTCCAGAGGCTGCCCTTGGGAGCAAGCAGTGGCATGGGGCATGGGGCACGGGGAGTGGGCACATCATAGACCTGGGAGCTTTCTAAGGGTCTCCTACCCTATGAACAGGTGGCCCCTGGACGTGCTCGCCCCTGGCCAGCCCTCCGTTCCCTCTTCCACAGGAACCTGGTCCTCAGGACACACCAGCCAGCTAGGTGGGGTGAACTCCATGGGTTGCGGGAGGCAGGGTGGGGGAGCAGGCATGCCATGCTGAGGGTGGCTGTGCACTCAGAGATGTACTTGTTGTCAACTTGAGGAACAGCCCTGGGCAGGTCCAGGGGCGAGAACTCGGCCGGAATGAGGGAGGTTGGGGAGCCACAGGACTTGTTTGTAAAAGGTTGCCAAGGCGGGTGAGGCCAGCCTAGCTAGGGGGCAAGCAGGAGAGCCCGCCAGGCGTGAGTGAAGAAGGGAGATCTGTGTTCTCCACCCGCCAGGTACTCACTGACCCCGCAGGGTCTGGAGCTGGCCCAGAAGCTGGCTGACTCAGAGGGCCTGAACTTGCTGAATGTGGGCAGCGGGCCGGAGGAGCCCCCTGGGGAGGAGCCTGAAGTGCCAGGAGCAGCTTCAGCTGAACTGTGAGGAGGAGGGAGTGAGGAGGAGAACAGGGGAGCAGGAGGGGTCCCCGAAATGAGGCCAAGACCCCACCCTAACTCCAGCAGCTCCAGCTGAGCTGTGGCTGCCCCGCCTTCTGTGGGTTAGGGAAGCAGCAGCCCCAGGCTGGCTAAGGCCAACGCCCACCTCTTCTCCCTGGTAGTGGCACCAGTGAAGGGAGCGTCCAGCAGCCCCCGCTGGAGCTGGGGCCTGGAGAGTACAGGGTGTTGTTGTGTGTGGACGTCGGCGAGACCAAGGGGTGAGTGAGGTGGGCCTGGTGAGGGAGAGGGTCGGGGGATGGCCGTCGCTGACTTGGCCCTCCCACGTGCAACTCCAGGGCGGGCCACAGGCCAGAGCTGCTCCGAGAGCTGCAGCGGCTGCACGTGATGCACACGGTGCGCAAGCTGCACGTCGGGGACTTTGTGTGGGTGGCCCAAGAGACCAGTCCCAGAGACCTAGGTAAGGGATGTGGACAGGCAGGTGGAGGCCAGAGGCAGGGCATGGTGGATGAGGGGCTGTGAGCTAACGGGACCCTTCTTGGCCTCTGGGCAGCACAACCTGCAGAACTAGTCCTGGACCACATCGTGGAGCGAAAGCGGCTGGACGACTTGTGCAGCAGCATCATTGATGGCCGCTTCCGGGAGCAGAAGGTCCGTCACGGGGCTCACTGCCCCCGCTCGCTCGGGGGCACTTCCGGGTGGTCTCCAGGCAGAGCTCCCACAACTCCAACCTCATCCCCTCTTGAGCTGGTCCAGGGTGGCCTGAATTAAAATTACCCTTGGTCCCCTCTGGACACACAGTATGTGTGCAGGGTCTCTGGGCAGAGCTGAGGAGCATGTTAAGGACCCCTAGGGTATCCAGCTCCAGCAGTCCAGGGTTGACAAGGCTCTCCTCTCCAGGATGGGGCCGCAGGGGCTGTGTCTCTGTGCTGGCTGCTGGGATGACCCCATGGTGAGGCCACACGTAGGCCAAGGGAGGCTTGAGAGGGATGGGCATCACTCAGATGGTGGTGGGGCTTTCCATGGGAGAGCAGCAGTGTGAGCCAGGGTGTGAAGGCCCGTCTGAGGCAGGTGGAGAAGCTCAGGAGGATGAGGTTGCAGGCGAACTGGTGGGACCAGGATCTCATGACGGTTTTGAGGGTGACATGATGGACACCTAGCGTATGAGCATCCAGGCCTGACCTGCTCGACCCCCGTCTGCCTGCCCAGTTCCGGCTGAAACGCTGTGGCCTGGGGCGCCGAGTGTATCTGGTGGAGGAGCATGGTTCGGTGCACAACCTCAGCCTTCCTGAGAGCACACTGCTGCAGGCTGTCACCAACACTCAGGTGAGCCGGGAGGGTGGGGCCGGGCCAGGCCGGCAGGGACCCTGTGGTTCATGACTCCGCTCAGGAGCCACCTCCTCCCTTGGCTCCCCTTCCCCAGGTCATTGACGGCTTCTTTGTGAAGCGCACAGCGGACATTAAGGAGTCGGCTGCCTACCTGGCCTTGTTGACACAGGGCCTGCAGAGGCTCTACCAGGTGAGCAGACTCCCCTGGGCGTCATCTGTCCAGCACTGGCCCCTTACTTGGGTGCTGTGCTCCCTCAAGGAAGGCGAGGAGACTGAGTTCCCTGGTCTCAGGCTGGCCCACTGAGGCCTGGGATGGGGCAAGGCCTGGCTGGTGGTGTCCCCTAGAGCTCTGGCCTGGCCTCAGTCCCCTCTTCCCTCAGGGTCACACCCTCCGCAGTCGCCCCTGGGGCACCTCTGGGGACCCTGAATCAAAGGCCGGGCCTTCCCCAAACCCTCTCTGCTCACTCCTCACCTTCAGCGACTTCAACATGGGAGCCATGAAGAACAAGGTACCGCCTCTGCCCAGCCCCTCCTCCTCCCAGGCTCCGGCCCTCCGCCACTCCTGATACAGTCCTCCCCCCACTGCAGGCCCAGTCTGTGCGGGACGTGTTTGCCAGGCAGCTCATGCAGGTGCGTGGAGTGAGTGGGGAGAAGGCGGCAGCCCTAGTGGCTCGGTACAGCACCCCTGCCAGGTAGGTGCTCACAGAACCCCTGTCCTCTGCTTCCCCGCCCCCCCCAGCATGGTCATCAGCTCATCCAGTGCCTTGTGGGTGGTCGGGTGCTATGAGGGCCAGACCGACCCCGCTGACACCTGAAGAGTTCATGGAGGTCAGGTGGTGAGGAAGACAGAGCCAACCAAGACCAGACAGGATCTCAGGCATTGGAGGGGTGGGGAGAGACCTGGTATATAGCAGAGAAGGCTTCTTGGAGTAGTGGGTAGACCATGAAGACTGGGCCAAGAACAGCCATTCTGGGAAGACATTTGCAGGAGCATGAAAGGAGGGTGAGCAAGATGGAGCAGGGCCTTGAATGCCAGGTTTGGAAAGGTGGCAGTGGTCCTGACTCCTCTCACCCAGGCTGACCCCTTCTAGCCTGTCTCCCATGATTCTGGCCCGAGCCACTCAGGGTGGGCCAGCAGTCAGCCATTGTCAAGACTTAGAAAATCTAACTCCCCATCCCGCCCTCAGCTTACTGGCCGCCTATGATGCCTGTGCCACCCCAAAGGAACAGGAAATGCTGCTGAGCACCATTAAGTGTGGGCCGCTGCAGAGGTGAGGGCAGGAGACAGAGCCTGCAGTGGGTAGGTGGGCTGCAGTCACTCTCGCCCAGGGCCTGACTCTTACCTGCCTCTCTCTTTGCACAGGAATCTGGGGCCTGTTCTGAGCAGGACCTTGTCACAGCTCTACTGCAGCCATGGCCCCCTGACCTGAGCTATGCCATAAGACAGACCCCCCCCTGCCCCCATCTGCCCAGACTACCCAGTCTTTTAACCAGAATCTTTGGGCTACAGTAAAAATCTTAAGTGTTTGGGTTTTTATGTGTTAGAAGATACCAGGCCCCAGGTGTCTTGAAAGATATCCAGGTAAGAACAGGGGTGACTGTCATGTCCAGTTTTTAAAACTGAGCTCCTCGGGACCCTTGGGGTTCCCTTTGAGAACACTGAAAACTGCTAGGGAGATGGAGTCAGTGAGGCTTTGCAACGTTGAATCTAGTTCATGTCACCCGAGTTCTCTGATCAAATAAAATTTCCTTTGATGAGAACTTCTGTAGCTTGGAAAAGAAAAGTTTATAAAGCGCCAACAATCCAGTGGCCTCATTTTATGGATTAGAACACTGAGACTCAGAGCTGCTAAGATTTCTCCAAACTGATAGTTTGAGGCCAAGCTGGGATTGAAACCCAGGGCCTCCTGGCACTGGCTAGAGCCAGATTCTTCAGGCCTGCTGCAGACCAGCCAAGTCCAAGGTTCTGGGCTGGGGCCTGGAGTCTGCAGCCTCATTACCTCTTCCCTTCTTGGGTGATTCTGGTGCCCATGGTATGTAGGCCAGTCCCAGCCTTACAGGTGCAGCTCCCAGCTCCTGTCAATGGGGCCCTTCAGCCTGGGCAGAAACACGCCCCAGCTTTAGGTGGACGTGGCCCACCTCCCATGAGTCTGGCCTTTCCCCGCTCTGGGGTTCACTGCAGTGTGACCCACCCACCTCAGCCACCAGAACTCCTTCTTTCTCCCTTTATTGCCTTTCTCTCTCTACTACCCTTCACAAGAGCATCTTCCCTTTTAGCAGAACACAGTCATCCCTGAGCCCCAGGCTCCTCAGCTACAGAGAACCTCCCCTTCCCTGAGGGCCCCCCACCCACCCCTCAGAAGGTGTAGGCCCCCACGAAGACGGTGAGTCTCAGTACAGAGCTGGCCCGGTAGCTCATGAGGGAGTTCATGGTGACCATCTCCAGGTCCAGCACGTACTCCCGGGGGCCCGTCACAGGCCGCGCGAGGACCAGCATGGCGCTGACATTGTTGATTTGCTGCAGGGTACAGTGGGTAGGGGGGACAAGTGGATTGCATCAACGTACTCACCAGAACCCTACCCCCGCGTCACCTCCCTGCCCTACATCTGGCACTCACAACCAGTTGGCTGCACAATGGAGAGTGCCCCGGCCAGCCTGCGACCCCAGGCCCGCATCCAGCTCTGTGACCCCCTTGACATCTGCACCCTGCCCCCAAGAAATACCCTCCTGGTGCTCTGCCCACCCTTTGCAGCTAGTTCTTCTTTTGTCAACCACAGTCAGCTGATGATTCAAGGCCCAGGGTGAGATTCTTGGGAACAGTGGGGCCTTTGGTGATCTGGGGCAGGTAGACTCACCTTCAAAACACTCAATTCCAGAACAAGAAAGCCAGCACTGGTGCCAGACAAAGCCTATGGCCCTCACTGTGAGTCACATCTGGACCTCTTCCTCTTCAGCTCTACTAGCCCAGAGCTGGACTCTCAGGCCCCAGGCCCTGTTTTAGCCCCTGCTGCCTCTCTCCCTCCAAGACCCAGCTCCACTTGCCTGCCTTCCCACACTCTGCTGCGTCTGCTACCTCCAGCCTCTCAAGCCAGTCCCTTATCCTAAGGGTGAAGCAATCCAAGCTGGATACGCAGACCAGTACAAGAACTCAAACCCCAGTGTCCGAGTGCCTTGCTAGGGTTGCATTTAACTATCTGTAGTTTGTACGAATTTATAACACTCCTACCTTTCTACAGAAACTGACCCCTGGGGTTAGGGTGTACTTTCAGAGGAGAGGCAGGGTATGGTGGCATAGTTGAATCTTCCACTTAAGGGTTCCTGGAACTCAAGTTTGGGATTATGCAAGTCACTTGAGGGGTGGTATTAGGGAGAGCCTTACCCTAATGTAGAAGTCTCCCTGCGAGTTTCCAGCACGGATCTGAAAGGCATTGTAGGCACCAGGGTAGACGGAGGTTGCTTGGATTTGGAACACGTCCGCCGGTACGCTCCGCTCCGAGGTGATGCTCATATAGCGGTGCACGATGGATGAGGGCTGCTCCCGGCACAGGGGGTTGGAGGCCGGACAGAGACAGCGACTGGAGACCCCAAGATGGGGACACGAATGAGGTTCTAGCCCATCCCCCAAATTTGGCCCACCCCCCAAAATCAAGGATCTTGCCATTCCTGCTAGAACAGCATGTGTGGTTTAGTCACGAAGGACTACAACTCCCATCAGCTTTCAGGACTTGCCAGTCCAAATAGGTGCCAGGCAGCCGCAGAGCTCTCTGGGAGTTGTAGTTTCTCCCGTGGCCTGGCGTGGAGTTGACTCACTTGTCAGACACCTGGACGTAAGGCTCCACGCAGCGGTTGGTGTCCACACAGCGGTAGCCCCCGTGGAAGTTGACACAAGTCTGGGCCTCAGAGCACTGGTGCGCACCCGACTCACACTCGTCAATGTCTGTGCCGGGGGAGAGGGGCTGGAACCCAGATACCAGCCCACCAGCTCCTCACGCCACCCTGCCCACTCTACCCGGGCAACCTGTACCTTGGCACAGGCGTGTGGCCAGCAGCTGGTAGCCCTGTGGACAGTGGCAGGAGAAGCGGCCTGGTTCGTTGACACAGCGGTACTGGCAGAGGTAACTGGAGTAGCTGCACTCATCGATATCTGGGGGAGGGTGGGGCTGAGGACAGGGTCGGGGCCGGCCTCCCAGCTCAGCCCCACACGGGCTCATCCAAAGAGCCTGGCCCCAGGTTAGGCTCAGTACAAGAAGAGGCAGAAGAGATAAACCCTGCAGCTCAGCAGGGGACAGAGCGTTCAAGAAAGGACTGCCCAGGGGATTTCCCTGGTGGTCTAGTTGTTAAGAATCAGCCTGCTAATGCAGGGGACACAAGTTCGATTCCTGGTCTGGGAACTAAGACCCCATGTGCCCCGAGGCAACTGTGCCCATGTGCCACAATGTGTGCCCTTGCACCCTAGAACCTGTGCTCTGCAACAAGAGAAGCTACCACAATGAGAAGCCCATGCACCACAACTAGAGAAAGCCCTGGCACGGCAACGAAGACCCAGCACAACCAAGAATAATTTATTTTAAAAAATGCGCTTTTCAATGCAGGGGATGCAGGTTTGATCCCTGGTTGGGGAACTAAGAACCCACATGCCATGAAGCAAGTAAGCCAGGGGGGCTCAACTACTGAGCCCACGCACCAGACCCAGTGCAGCCAAAAGAAAAAAAAAAGACTGCCCAGCTCACAGACCTGTCTCTGCCCCAAGACTAACATGATACTCAATGAGAGGACTGGGAATCGAGAGGTTTGGCTTTAAATCCTACTGACTTGAGTTTGAGGAACCTCTGTTTCCTTTCAGTAAATAAGTGGATTAGGCCGGATGAGCCCTTGACGCACCCCAGACCACTCTGGGTTTCAACACTTTGCCTGATTCCTGCAACCTATGATCCGCCCAAGCACACAGTCACCTCCTGCCAACCGTGAGCGGTGCAGGCAGGAGCCAGGTTTTCTCCTCCGTGCCCTTTATGCTGCCCGGCACCGAGCCAGGTACCAATGGGGCCTTAACTTGGCAGCAAAGCACAAAGCTTAACAGAAACAGAGTACATGGCTAGTTGACAGGGAGAGAAAGAGAACCCAGGCCCCACCTCACCCCAGCTATGTGGCCCTGGGCAAGTCACTCAACCTCTCTTCGTTGAAGTATTTTATCTTATTTTTTGTAATTGTCCCCCCCAAAAAATTTGAGGGAGGTATTAATGTCAATTTGCAGACAAGGAAAAGCTCATATGTATTTCATAGGATGTGAGATAAATACTTCGGCCACCTGATGTGAAGAACCGACTCATTGGAAAAGACCCTGATGCTAGGAAAGATTGAAGGCAGCAGAGAAGGGAGTGACAGAGGATGAGATGGTTGGATGGCATCACCGGCTCAATGGACATGAGTTTGAGAAAACTCCAGGAGACAGTGAAGGACAGGGAAGCCTGGCATGGGACTGCAAAGAGTCGGACACAACTTACTGACTGAACAAGAACAGTCTCACAGGATTGTTGGCAGACTGCACAGGGCAGGTTCTCAATAAATGCTAATTCACTTTATAAAACGTTGCTGCTTGGGACAGTATAAGGTCTGTCTGTTGTCGTTTTCTCATTTAATTCTCAAGACAACCCATTCTACAGAAGAAGAAATGGACTAGAGAGAAGAGTGACTTGCCCTGGTCCAGGATTTGCACACATTATCAGCCTGACTCCCAGGGAGGGGGTGCGCCTCCGTCTTTGCTCAATCTCTCTACCAAGCTTCAGTGGGGACCTAACTGCTCCCCTCCGTGCCTTCCCCGGCAGGCTGGGAGTTCTGGTGGGCAGCTCTGCAGGTGCCCTGCCCCCTGCTGGGGTGGAGTACACAGGAGGCACGTGGGTGCCGGGTGGATGGGACACAGAGGCATCAAATGGACGGCGTGTGGCAAGAGGCTAGGCATGACACAGGGCCTGGGGAACCAGCAGAGACCAGTGGAGACCAATGGGGAACCAGTGTCAGGGGTGGAGTGCTCACCACTGCAGGAGAAGCCATCCCGGTGCAGCTCATAGCCCTGGTGGCAGCGACACAGGAAGGTCCCATAGGAGTTGAAGCAGCGCTGCTCACATGGAGCCCCCATGTCACATTCGTTCACATCTGGGGGTGCCAGGAAGACGAGGGAGGGGTGAAAACCAAGGAGCAGTCCAGAGCCCCCACTGCACCTGGCTGATCAGGAAGGCAGTTCCCCCACCTCACACTCCTCTGCCCAGGACCCTGAGCCTGGCCCAGCCCAGCCTCACCCACACAGGAGCGGTTGTTGGGCCCCAGCTGGAAGCCCGGCTCACACTGGCAGCGAAAGGAGCCAGGCAGGTTCACACAGCGGTGCTGGCAATAGCGGTACCGACACTCGTCTATATCTGGGATGCAGGCAGGGGAAGGGCAGGGGAGGGCAGAAATCAGGTGCCGCCCAAGCCAGCTGGGACCCCACCTCATTACCCACCGTCTTGCCTGAGTCTAGGGGGCTGGGCCGGGCTAGATCAGGCAGGACTCACACATTACACGCATACAGCTCTGTGTCTGGTGACTCAGGCAGAGGTGGCAGGGGGCGGGGGTGAAACCCGGGGGCAGGTTGGAATGGGGGTCAGGCGCTGGGTTGAGAGCCAGGCCACGGGCACAGACTTACCCACGCACTCGGGCCCGATCTTGCGATAGCCGTCGGGACAGGTACACTGGTAGGAGCCAGGCAGGTTATGGCACTCCTGGCTGGGGCGGCAGTCGTGCAGGGCCTGGGCACACTCGTCCACATCTGCAAGACACATAACTCAGCCCCTGCCTGGGAGCCCATGCACCACCCAACATGACAAGACTCCTCCATGTGGAAGGACACAGGTCGGGTACCACTCACATGAGTGTGTGGGTGACTGACACCCCCAAAACAGGAACATGTGAACCCATCGCCCAACAGCACAAATAAGAGTCTACTAGCCTGGAGCTAAAGAGAAAGGCACCCCTAAGCTGGGAGACCCCAAGTCAGGGATACATAGGACAAAGCCCTGCCCATACTCCCAGGGGCACTGATTCCAGGGACTTCCTCTAAGGTCTGTGCCTCCCAGGGGTTGGGTACAGACCCAGAAGGGCCAGAGAAGAGGCCGAGAGGCAGAGTTCTTGCAGGGCATCTGCAGCAGTCGAGGTGGGGGTCCCAGAGGGGGGCTGGGCAAAGGGACAGGCACAGGAACTGGGACCACCTGTGGCAGGTAAGGACCTGGGCAAGGGTCTGGATGTTATCACAGTGCCCTGAGGAGGCTTTTGAGCAAGGGAGGAACATGAAGTATGAGTTTTTAAAAGGCAATGCTAGACACCTGTTAGAAAGATTGGCAGCCTACTCACCCACACAGCTCTCTTGCTCATCGGGCTCATAGCCCGGGAGGCAGGGGTGGGGATGTTCAGCAGGGGGCACGGGCGGTGGGGGTCCCTCTCCATGCAGGTCGTTGATGACAGCAGCGGAGCGGGGCAGGCACAAGTAGCCCCCGTAATGGTTGATACATTTCATTTCCCCCTTGCAGGCCTCAGGAATGGTCAGGCACTCATTGACATCTGCAGAGAGGGGTCTGCTGGGCACAGCCAGTCTCCAAGGGTGGGCCGTGGAGGGCAGGGGAGGCAGGAGCCCAGCTCAGCCTGCTCTAAGCTGTGTGATCCAGCAAGGCCTTCCCTCTCTACTCCACAAGCTAAGGCTGCCTACCCGGGACCCCTTCCTGGGGCCTGCCAGGGCTGATGGTGGGGCAGCTGTTCCCACGGTCACCCCCATTCTCTTGCCCAAAAGGGGGTCTCTATCCCTCCCCAAAACCTCAGCCCTGACTCAGCCTAAGAGTAATGTGCAGGCCTCCTGACCGCGCCCCCGCCCCGCACTGCTTGCCCAGGGCCGTGATGGTGCAGAGCGAGACAGCAGAGTGATTAGACGAGGTGTCCAGGAACCAGTCCTGTGGGCAGAGCCCTGTTGGTGTCTGGACTCTAAGGGGTGGGGAGGGGGAGGGTGTCCCGGGTTTCTCTGAGGGGGAGGGGCCTGGATGGCTTCTCCACCCGGAGCCAAGCTGGCCCCCTGAGAACCAGAGCAGGCTATGTACGGCCAGGCAGAGTGAGGCAGGGGACAGCCACAGGGCTCCTGCAGCTGCTCTAGGAGCTGGACTTTGTGATCCCCTTTCCGGTTCTCGGGGGCAGGTTGGCCCCCAAGCATACTCACCCCTGCAGTGCTGGCTGTCAGGGTCCCACTCATAGCCATCTGTGCATTCCTACAAGGGGAACCAGAGGTGGCCAGTGGTCACCCCTGGTCCCCTCTAACTGACCAGGCCGAGACCAAGGCCCAAGCCCTGCCACCCTCCCGGCCTGCTCCAGACAATGGCCCCAGCTGCTCCACCAACCAAGGGAGGGCACAATCTTCCCCAGCAGCAGCCATCCCAGGATCCTGGCCTCGGTGTCCCTGCCCAGCCCAGCCCAGGCCAGCGGCCCAACGTCCCCACCGTGTAGCTGTCGGGCTCCTCGGAATCCTGGGGAGACGCTGCCCCCAAGAGCATCAGCAGCAGCGCCCAGAGCAGTAGAGATCCGGGGAGGCAGGAGGCGAAGGGTAGCATCCTGGGGCTAGGAGGTGGTGGGCAGGGGTCAGGGCGCCTCTGCCGCAGCCACCCCCAAACCCTGTGCCAGGACTCCGAGCCTCAGCCCCTGCCGCCTCCCGCCCGGGATGGCGCTTGGGGCCCCGGAGCCTCCCTGGGCCGAGGGCCCACTCCTCTCGCGGGCCGGGGTTCAGGGCCCACTCGCCTGGGGCCGCCCCGCCCCCCCGCCCGGTCCCCCTGTGACTCTGGCCGGGGAGCGCGGGCCTCTCCGCTCCTTGCTGACGCCGACTCGGCCTAGACTTCTGGCTCGCGCCCTCCCTCCCCCCGTGGACGGCCACTCACTTGGGCCCGCGCCGGCCCCGCGGCCCGAGGCTCCGGCGGCTCGGCTGGCTTCGGCAGTGCCTGCGGCAGACGGACAGGCGGACGGCGCAGCTCCCTGGACGCGCGGCCCCAGGAAGCGCCCCCCGCCCGCCCGCCCGCCGCGGCGCGGGCCCACCCCGGCGCCTCCGCCCGCCCCTCAGCGGATTCCTGAGCCCGCGCCAGGGGGAGGGACCCCGACCCCCCGCTTCTCCGCCCCCGGCCGGCCGCAGGCCCCCACCCGGTCCCCCGCGGCGCCGCCCGGAGCTGCCTCCCGGCCCCTGGCCAGGGTCCCCCAACGCTCGATCCTGGGGGCATTGACCCTGATGCCAGAACCCCGGCTCACTTAGGAGTCCTCAGGCTTTCACTGTGCGCACCCTAAAATGTCATCCTGCGCACCTAGACCCTACCTAATCTGTGCTCTAGGAATTCTTGGGCACCCACACCTCAACGCCGGGGCCCCCAGACTCTGCGCCTCCCAGAATGTCACCCTGGGCACCTGGACCCCACCAAATAATCCTGGGACTTCCGGATTCTCACTCTGCACCCTCCGGAATGTGATTGTGGACACCTGGACAGTCACTCTGGAAATACCAAAACTTCGTCCAGGGTTCCCAGACCCTCGCCCTAAGAAGAGATGCTCCCGGGTCCAGAACTGTCCATCTCGGTCCCTTCTCCCCTCCATCCCCAGGGCTGTCGTCAGCCAGGCGGTCCCTTCACTCCAGAACGGCCTCCTTCGAGTCCTCAGTCCGCGAGACTACATCAGTTTGGGGCGGGGGCGGCAGTTCACATTTGGCCCAGAATGAATGGAAGCCCCTGAGAAGGCGGGCAGGGCTGAACTCGGGCGTGCTGGACGCCAGGGTTCGGGTCCGGTGCCGTCGCCTTCCTGGCCATCCTCCCGCCAGCGTCCCCCACCTACCCACCCACCCCGCCCCCAGTCCCCGGGTTTCTGCCTACTCGCTAAGCAGCGGGACAGCCTTAAGGGGCGGGGTTTGGGCGGAGCAGGCTCCCAGGAAGGGGCGGGGTCTCGCCCTGCCCACGTCTCAGGGAGGGGCCAGACGGGAAAGGGCTTCGTGTCCGGGGATCTCCCTCCTGGAGGCAGGCGGCATGCGGGAAATGCCGAGTCCTCGGTTCCCTTTCCCACCCCTGTTTATCCTCACAGTCGCCCCCATTAGCAGCCCTGCCCGGTGAGTTGGAGAGGACGTGCCGGTGGGTCCTGGGATGAGCCTTCAGGATTCAGTGTGAACTGCAGCGCACCCTCCCACCTCCAAATTCTTCCCAGCACCACCACCCGCCAGGGGTGGGGGAGAGGAAGCTAAAAATAATGTCTTTAAAACCCAAAAGACAGTAACAAGTGCTGGAGAGGATATGGAGAAATTGGAACCCTCACACTATGAGTGGGAATGTAAGATGGGGCGGCTGCTGTGGAAAACAGTCTGGCAGGTCCTCAAAAATGTTAGCACATGACCCAGCAATTTCACTCTTAGGTGTATATACGCAGGGGGATTGAAAACATATGTCCACACACACACAAATCTGTACACAGTGTTCATAGTAACACTATTCATAAGTGTTGAAAATATAGAACCAAAGGAATTTTCATCTATTGATGAAAGGAGAAACAAAAAAATGATATGATAGAATATTATTCGGCCATAAAAAGGAATGAACTACTGCTATGCACTACAACATGGATGAATCTTGAAAACGACACTAGCTGAAAGAAGCCAGACACTAAAGGCCACATATTCCATTTATATGACACAACCAGAATAGGCAAATCTGAAAAACAAACTAGATTAGTGATTGCCAGGGGAGAGGGGAATGTGAGAATGACTACGGATGGGTAAGGGATTTCTTTTGGGGTGATGAGAATGCTCTGAAATTAGACAGTGGTTATGGTTGCACAGTTACGCAAATACATGAAAAATCACTGAATTATCTAAACACTTTAAAATGGTGAATTTTATGGTATGTGAACTATACCTCCATAAAACTTATTTATTTATTTATTTATTTATTTAGACTGTGCTGGGTCTTCACTGCTGCCCAAGGGCTTTCTCTAGTTGCAGTGAGTGGGCTTCCCACTGTGGTGGCTTCTCTTGTTGCAGAGCACAGGCTCTAGGTATGCAGACTTCAGTAGTTGCAACTCCCAGGCTCTAGAGCATAGGCTCAATAGTTGTGGCTGATGGGCTTAGTTGCCCTGTGGGTTGTGGGATCTTCCCGGGCCAGGAATTGAACCCGCATCTCCTGCATTGGCAGGCAGATTCTTAACCACTGGGCAAGCAGGAACCTAAAGCTGTTATTTTAAACCTCCAGCTCTGGGGGTGACAGGGGTCCCTTAGTCATAGGTCACACACGGCTAAAACCAGCTTGGGACACACGACTGGAAACTAGAATCATGGAGCCAGGTACCCTTCTGTAGACAGTCTGTCTGCTGCATTTTTGCAATGTATTTATTTATTTATGGCTGTGCTAGGTCTTTGGTGCTGCGTGCAGGCTTTCTCTAGTTGCAGTGAGCCGGGTTTCTCTTCTTTGTGGTGCACAGGTTTTTCATTGAAGTGGCTTCTCTTGTTGCAGAGCACAGGATTTACGTGCACGGGCTTCAATAGTTGCAGTACACGGGCTCAGTAGTTTTGGCTCCCAGGCTCTAGAGCACAGGCTCGGTACTTGAGGTTTGCAGTGTTAGTTGTTCCTCTGCATGTGGCATCTTCCTGGATTCCAGGGATTGAACCCATGTTCCCTGCATTGGCAGGCAGATTCTTATCCACTGAACCACCAGGGAAGTCCTCTACTGCGTTTTAATAAAGTCAGCATCATTCTCTTTTTTTTTCCCCCAGGGAAGACCCCTGGCTTACTACATGGTATGTGTGTGGGGGTGGGTGTGCAGGAAAAAGGGACCTCAGGGCTTTGGGAAGATTCCCAATGAATGAAGAAATGAGGTAATCAGCACATGAATGAATGGATCCTTTCCCCTGGCTCCCATCCCCATGGAAACCCTGGAAAAGCAGTTTTTTTCTCACCTGTCTCTGGTCTTGGATGCTGGTTCCCAGACTGAAGATCCATGTGAGAGCCCCTGAACCCAAGGACCCACTTCAAGGCACAAGTGACAGGTGTTAACACCCCTGCCCAGGCCTCAGCCTCCGGCCTGGCTCTGTCTGAGGTGCCAATCCTGCTATCTTCCTGCCCCCTGAGGCCCATTCACATACCTCCTCCTGTCCCCAGACTGTGACAAGAATGAAGAACAGAGGAGGTCATAGCTGCCACTTGCTGTCCCCTGGACCCTGAACTTTTCTGGTTAAAAAAGACGACTAATCACTAAGCCAGCAAATACCCCTGAGCCAGCTCTGCATGCGGCCCCTTCCGGGGTGCTGAGGACACAAGCAAGGCAGACACGTCCGGTGTGGTTGGGATGCAGACGCCCAGTAGACACAGGCACACCGGGGGCTCAAGGGGCTGCAGGATAGGCGAGCTTCTTGGCGGTGATGCCTGAGCTGACTGAGCTTTGTAGTAGGATGAACAAGAATGCTTCCTGGGGGTACTGACCACCATTCACACCCCCCCCCCCCATCATTAGGGCCTGTGGCTCCCAGAGCCCTGTTTCCCCCTCCAGGCACCAATGGCCCTATATTGTTACTGCCCACTTAGCATCTGTCTCCTCCTGTCCCCTTAAGGCCAGATCCATCTCCACATCCTTAGGATTGCCCAGGACAGGGGTGGCAGAGAGCCTCTGCTGAATAAAGACAACAGGTAGAGTTGGGTACCAGCAGGCAGGGGCCATGCAGGGACAAAAGCCTGAAGCCCTCTTGTGTATGTGTGTGTGGGGGGGTCCTCCTCCCCCTACTGACCTGGTTTCCCTTTTGTGGTTTCTCCAGCTCCACCCTCTCAGCCCCTCCACCTTGGTCTGCAGTTTCCTGCCCCAGACACTCTAGTCTGCCGTATCATGGCACCAACTGTCCACCTCTCCTTCCTCCTGGCCCTGCTGGTGGCAGGCCTGGCTCAAGACATCAAGGGCTCCCTCAGGGGCCGGGTAAGTGTCCCCAACCTTCTCCCCATGCCTGGGGCTCACCCCGGCAGAAACAGGGCTTCATTCCTGTTTTTCAGAGGGAGCAACTGAGACTGAAGGGATGATCCATGTGCTCAGGCCCATACAGGGAGAAAAGTGGGTGAACCGGCTGCAACCCTAGTCCAGTCCCAGCTCGGGTGGGAGCTGAGGTGTGGTCTCGGCCATGACTCCTCACCTCACCCCCTCCCCACTGCTTTTTTTGACCCCCTCTCCTCCCCCCGCCACCCAGGACCCCGGTCCCCAGCCGCTGGAGCTGAAAGAGGTCTTCAGATTGTTTCAGATGCAGTACAACCGGAGTTACCCAAATCCAGCAGGTATCCCGGGGCACATGCGTCTCCAGTCCAAACCCCTGCTCTCATTTAACAGACAAGGAAATTCAGGCTCAGGGTGGGGAATGCATTTGGCCAAAGCCACTCAGGACAGTAACGGGGGGCTGGGAGTGTAGTCCCTGGTTTCCCAAATGCACAAGTGGGGACAGGATCCTCCTTGGCTATGAACCTAGAGGGAGGTGACAGCTGTTGGGGGTTTGACTGGTCCGAGAGGATCTTCAGGTCCAAAGCCACTTTCTTGTGACTGCAGCAGCACGAGACTGCTCGTCATCCAGCAAGCACCCAGGATTACCCATTTTGTGGATTCCCTTCCCACCACCATGAGTTGCCAGCCCTGTTTCTGCCCTCTGGATCTCATCTCCCATGGGGGAGGTCTGTGGGCACCTTTCAGCCCGACTTCCTGTGCCAGGGACTTGTACCCCAACCCTCCCCTGCCATGTTCCAGCCACAGACTTGCGGCCAGAGGTGTGAAGTAGAGATAGAGATGACCTGGCAGGAAGTGGGTCTCTGACCACCCACCTTTCCCTTGTCACTAGCCTTCCAACCTTTCACTTGGCTTCTTCCCTAAGTGGGCAGATACTCTCTTCCTGCCTTCAATGAAACCCCAACCCTAGGGGGGCTGGGGAGCCACTTCCTTGGTCCAGGTGTCTGTAGCGGGATCTGCAAGGACCATAGGAAAGGAGCCAGTGCTTACCTAGGAGAGTGTGGGTGGGAAGCCAAACTGGTGGCCGCTTCCTGTCCCTGGGGGGTTGCACGCCAGCCTAGGACAACCTCCTTTCCGTCTAGAGCACGCCCGCCGCTTGGACATCTTTGCCCAAAACCTGGCCAAGGCTCAGCGGCTGCAGGAGGAGGACCTTGGCACAGCCGAGTTTGGGGTGACTAAATTCAGTGACCTCACAGGTACTGGACCTCCCAGCCCTGGGTGGTAGGTGGGGAAGCAGGATCTTCCCCAGTGGATACCAGGCTGACTTGGCTTCTGTTCCCCCGAGGGAGTCCCGAGGGCCAGAGGCCTGGGGGTTTGCCCCGAATCCAAGATCAGGGCAGGAACTCTGTGGAGGCCTGGGCGGCAGCCCAGCTCAGAGACACTGGGTGCAGGGCTGTGCACCCCAGCAAAGAACCTGGCCTCTCTCTACGCCTCAGGGTCCTTATCTTTCTGCCTCCCGGGGCATTACAGGGACTCAAATGGCTCAGGATGTGGATGGCTGGGGTGGGAGGCAGGATGTGGGGGTGGGGAGGGGTCAAAACAGTGAACTTCATGGCCCCATGTGTCCCCAGAGGAGGAGTTTGTCCAGCTTTATGGAAACCGGGTGGCTGGAGAGGCCCTCAATGTGAGCAGAAAGGTGGGGTCTGAAGAGTGGGGGGAGTCAGTGCCCCCGCGCTGTGACTGGCGGAATGCTGGCACCATCTCACCCGTCAGGAACCAGGTATCTGCCTCCACCCCAAGCCCAGCAGCCTGGCCCAATCCAGCCCTTGGGGTGGGGGGGTGGCGAGGGGACGAGAGGGCCTGCAGTCCTCACCCGCCCCCACCGCCTCCATCCTTTCACCACTAGCAAAACTGCAACTGTTGCTGGGCCATGGCGGCAGCGGGCAACATCGAGGCCCTATGGGCCATCCATTCCCATCAGTCTGTGGAGGTCTCCGTGCAAGGTACGGCTGGGGGCGGGGGCGGGGGGGCTGAAGGAGGCGGGGGTGCCTGAGGCCTGGGCACACACACTGTCCCTTCTGGCACCAGAGCTGCTTGACTGTAACCGCTGTGGGGACGGCTGCAAGGGAGGCTTCGTCTGGGATGCGTTCTTCACTGTCCTCAACAACGGTGAGTGCCTGCTGCTCCGGGCAGTTGTGGCGGGGGGCGGGCGGGGAGGGGTACTGTTCCCGGGCTGAACTGAGCCTTCTCCCCGGCCTCACTTATCTCTAGGCGGCCTGGCCAGTGAGAAGGACTATCCATTCGAAGGGATTGCCAAAGCCCACAGGTGCCTGGCTAAGAAGCACAAGGTGGCCTGGATCCAGGATTTCATAATGCTGCAGGCCTGCGAGCCGAGTGCGGGCAGGATGGGGACACGGGCGGGCACAGGGGGGAGACAGACAGGGACAAACAGACCAGGACAGGGCTATAGACAGAGATGGAGGGACCTCTGGGGGCAGGGGCTAGAGGGTGGGAAAGGGGAAGAGATAGATAGAGATGCCCGTGAGCCGAGAGCAGGGGGTGAAGGAGAGGTGCCTCATGGCACCTTCCACCCCCAGGCATCGCCAGGCACTTGGCCACCCAAGGCCCCATCACCGTGACCATCAATGCGTCACTACTGCAGGTGAGATAAGGCAGGGAATGGGACTGGCGGGGGAGGGGGCGGCGCATATAGGGGAGGCGGCCCCCGACTCGGCCTCTCTGCCCCTGCAGCAATACAAGAAGGGTGTGATCCAGGCCACACCTACCACCTGTGACCCCACACGCGTGGATCATTCTGTCCTGCTGGTGGGTTTTGGTAAAACCAAGCCCAAGGAGGGGAGGCAGGTGAAGGCAGCCTCGTTCGGATCCTACGCTCGCCCTCGCCGCTCCATGGCATACTGGACCCTGAAGAACTCCTGGGGGGCTGACTGGGGTGAGGCGGTGAGTGTGATCTACTGGGGGCAGACAGGGCAGGACAGACCTCTCCCCACTGTCTGGCGCTGATGGGCCCTGGCTTCTTAGGGCTATTTCCGGCTGCATCGAGGAAGTAACACCTGTGGCATCACCAAGTTCCCGGTCACTGCCAGAGTGGGCCATCCTGAGAAGCGGCAACAAGTCTCTTGCCCTCCCTGAGGCCGCCTGGCTGCCCCTTGGCCCTCTCCTGCCATGCCAGTTACCTTCCCCTGCCACCCGCCCCAAGGTTTTTGCTTCTTCTCCCAGTATTCTTGCTGGGGATTGAATAAAGCAAGACAAGACCCCCTGTCTTTGGAGTGGATGCGGCTAAGGTGGAGAAATGGATGGGGAGCAAGTAGATACCGTTCTCCAACATGTCCTTGTCTCTGTGGGGTCACATACATCCTCATATACCATGACAGTCAGAGACGTACGTGTGCAACACGCACACACTTCCATGCGCGGACCTATGTGTGTACCCACTCACAGCCTCCTCCAAAGTCATGGCAACTTTATTGTCAGTGTGGGCAGGGAGGGCGGAGGGTCCTCAGTCATGATAGAGGCGCAGGAGGCAGCCCCGGAGGGTGCCCATGTAGCGGTCCCAGAGCGCCTGGTGCCTGCAATGGTAACAGTAATGGTGTTGGCTGATGCTGACTGGATCCCCATGGGCCTGCTCCACGTGCTCTCTACACCTTCACTCATTTAATCCTCACAGGATTCCTATAAGCCTTACTGCTGTCACCCCCAGCTTATGTCTGAAGGAACTGAGGCACAGAGAGTAAGGAACCTGTCAAGATCAGGTCAGTTTCTCAGTGATGGAGCTGAGACTCTGGTCAACAGAGTGACTTCCAACCCCAGGGCCAAACAACAGGGAACTCCGAGTCTGCAGGAGGGCTGGGCCCCAGCAGGAGGCCAGCAGGATAAGGAGGCCTGAGGTCTCTCACCGGAAGCCATCCAGGGAGTGGACCGAAGCCAAATACTGATTCAGGAAGAGCCGCACGTCATTCAACGGCCAGTGGTCAGAGCGGCAGGGTTCCACGAACTGTGGGTCCAAGGTAACTTCTAGCACTGGCACAGCCCAAGGACAGGCCAGGATGGGGTCAGAGGGCAGTCGGCAGGACAACTCACCTTCTCCACGAGGTCTACAAACAGGTCTCTGACATCCTTATTGTGGGTCAGCTTGGCGGCCACATTCACCAGCCACCGGGACAGGTTCTGTGGGGCAGGGAGCCTGGGAGTTCTGCCTTCTGCCCGAGAGAGGCTGGGGACTGAGACCACATCTGTCCACCTCCCTCAATCAAGTAATTCCCCAGCGTTTAAGAGCCGGCTCCCCCGCAGGGGCAGGCAGAGGGAACAGCAGCAGCACCTTAGGCCAAGAGCAGAGCTGCTGGGGGGGAGGTAGGGAACAGGGCTCTGGAGGTTGAAGATGCCCCAGGGACAGAGGCTGGACTGGGCCACACACCTTGAAGTTGGCTTCCATCTCCGAAAAGACACCAAGCTTCCCCCGGAGGGCAGTGCACACCAGGCTGAAGGAAGACAGGGTCAAGGCCAGCACTGCCTGGGCGCCCACTTCAGGCCCTGCCCCACAGACCCTTAGGGTCACCTCTTGTGCAGGTCTAGAAGGTCCTTGTCAGCCACGAGCACCTTGAGCTCCTTCAAGTCCTGGAGAAACTCCTTGTCTAAGTCCATGTCCATGTCATCCACCTGGGAGTCTAAGTGAGGCCCATGAAGGGAATGGAGGTGGGAGATAAAAAATGCCTCCTGTGATAACCTGAGCCTTCCCCCCCACCACCTCATGGCACCCCCACAAGCCAAAAGAGCACACTGGGTGTGAGAGAGCTGGAGGGACTGGCCCCAAGCCAGAGAGACGCTGTGGGTCCCTGGTCTGCAGACAAGCTATGTGTGGGGACGCTGGGCTGTGAGCAGAAGTGGCTGGGCAGGGGCCCTGAAGAAGAAAGGCTGCTGGGAACGGGGGCCTGCACCTGCGTCAGTGGGGGCCTCACCGACGGCTCCAAGGGTCCAGTTCTGGATCATGAGCTCAGCACAGAAGGCAAAGTCCCCAAAGCTCAGATACTGCAGTTTTTTCTTCCCTGTCTCAAAGCGATTGTTGGCAAAGAAGACAATAGCTGCATAGTCCCTGCGGGGTGGGGAGAGGGGAGTCCATCATGGCTTGAAATTCCTTCTTAGCAAGCAGTTCCCACCTACAATGTCGATGGGCCCTCCGTGTTATGGCCTCTCTCTACCCTAACTCACTGTGTGATGTGTTTCAAGTCATGTCTCTCTGGGCCTCCTCCTCTGGGCAAAGAGAAGGTTTCAGCCTGGGTCTCCTAAGGGACACGGTGGGAGACCACAGAGTAACAGCGACCATTTACTGAGTACTTACTAAGCCTTAGGGACTGTGCCATCAGGGGCTTTACCCATGGCACCTCACAACAGTCCAGCTGGTGAACTGGCAGGCTGGAATTCGAACCCAGGCCAGTCTGAACCAACGTACAGCCCAAGAGAGGGATAACCATTGCCCCCGTACAGCAAGGAGGTCATGCGGGTTGGGGCAGAAAATAAGGATCAGCCTCGGCACAAGGAAAGAGTGTGCAGGAGGGGGAGGCAGTTGGCTCCTCACCTGGCCCCTCTCCTGGCCCCTCACCTGGCCAGCCGGTCGGACAGGAGGAAGTGCTGCTGGATGTTATCCACCAGGGAGCCCCGCATTTCCTCCACCACCTTGAAGACGCGCTTAAAGTTGTCAAACTGCAAGGCAGTTAGAGGAAGAGGAAGAGGTTGCTCACCCAATAGACTGTTGGGTGAGCATCCCTTTGTCACTTACCCACCTATCCAATCACCAGACACTGATGGAGTATTTGCTATTCCTTCAACAAACTATTATCTCCTGCATTGGCAGATGGGTTCTTTACCAATGTGCCACCTGGGAAGCCCTATTAATTATTAATACCTCTTATCAATTCCCCAAATGTTCACCAGCTTCTGCCATCTTGCCTTGGATAAATGTTTACTCACTCTTATCAACAAATTCACCCCTATTTTAGCATCATGCTCTCTAGTTCTTCACTAGTTTGTGCTGAAACTGACCTTCCTGGCTAAGCCCCAGGAACTCAAGAAACAGCAAATACTAAGCCATCTTGGGGAGCTCACAAGAGTAACAGAGGAAAATGCTAAAGGTCTAGTAGGCGGCTTACTTCTTCCTGGCACCACTGGCAAGGCTTTTGGAGAAGGTGGTATATGACCACCTCCCTCACCCCCCGACCCTGCCTTAGATTTCAAGGGGTAGATATGTCCTAAAATAATACCCTGTAAAAATAATACAGGTAGGGGCAGATGAGCCAAAGAAAGCCAGGGGCTGGGGAGTCTAGAGAGGGTGGCAGGGACAGGATGACAGGAGGGTGTGAAGGTCAAGACCAAGGAATGTGGCTGCTATAGGAAAGAGTGGGAACCATTCAAATTTCGTGAGCAGAAGAAAGCTAAGGTAAAAATCTAGGCTTCTGAGAGGCCACTCTGGCTCAAGAGTAGGGGATGGCTTGGATGGGGCAAAAAGAGAGGAAATGAAGGCACTGCCACAGAGGTGTTGGAGTGGGCTAGAGGTGAGGCAGGAACCAAAGCGATGGTGCGAAGGGGCAGACGGGTGCAGTGCCCACCTGTCTCCGGCAGCTCTTGAGGGTGATGCCTGTTTTGGTGCTGATATCATCCAGGTCTTTCTTGGTGCCCTTGGACAGTTTTTTGCCCAGCACCTCCCGCACGAAGGCCTCGTCAAAGGCATAATACCTGTGGGGAGTTGGGGACGACACTACTGACTTTCCATAAAAACAGGGGAGAGGAGAGCTGGCAGGACCTGGGTTTGGCCCTTTCTGCTCTCAGCTTTCTCCAGGCTTGGGTAAGTCCCGTCCGTCCCCGGGCTTCATCGTCAGTCTGCAAAATGGGTACATGGCCAGACTGGTTGGCGTCCCCACCACCCGCCAGGTGAGCACCTCTCGATGAGCAGCGCCTGTCGAGAGGGCGGGATCTGGAAGATGAGCTGATGAAGCAGCTTGGGCGGCGCGTGGAGCAAGCGCTCGAGCATGTGGAAAGTCCGGTAGTGGTCCATGGTGTCGCTCTGCAGCACCGCTGCTGTGGCGCCGGTCTGCTCCAGAATTCCCGAGCGCACCCTTAGGGCCACCGCGTCGCACACTGGGAGGCGAGCGCAGGCATCAGGCCCCGCCCCGCCGACCCTAGAGGTTCTTCAGGGATTTCAGCCCCGAGCCCCAGGCATTTCATACTCCCAGGCCTCTGCCCACTGCCCTATAGGATGCCTAGTCCTGGTTCTGCCCCCTCTCCCATCCAAAACAACCGCTCCGCCAGACCGGCTGCCCCAGTCGGCCCCCCACAGACCCGAATAACCGTCCAGCCAAAGGCGATACACGTCCTCGTCGATGAGGGTCGTGTTCCCCACGAAGATGTCCAGCTCGCTGGTCATGGCGACGCCCAAACCCGGGCGCTACCGCAGCGCCCCAGCAGGAGCGAGCACTGCCCGGGCCCGGCGCGCCGCCGCCGGGCCACTTCCTGGAGCACCGACATTCGTCTCCCGGCACCCGGAGCCAGAAGAGGACCACTTCCGGGACAGAACGAGTCGGGGCAGGAGCCGCGAGGAAAGCGGCTAAGGCGGAGACGATTGGGTAGCCCCTCCTCCCAGCGGGAGGGGTAATCTCGGATTCCTCGGTTCCCAGCCCAGCCCAGCCCACCGCACCCTCACGCCGGCCGGGTTTGCAGGAGGGCATCCAGAGCCAAGGCCTCTGGCTAGTTGCCCCTATCCCGGCAACCTTCACCCTCTTATCCTCCTGGTTGTTCTGTGCCCTTTTGCGGGGAGCCCCACTACTTTGACCTGTATCCTAAATGTAGGAGCTCCACAGGGCTCTATGGGGTTCCCAGGTGGCTCAGCGGTAAAGAATCTACCTGCCAATACAGGAGATGCGAGTTCGACCCCTGGATCGGGAAGATCCCCTGGAGAAGGAAATAGCTACTCACTCCAGTATTCTTGCCTGGGCAGTCCTTGGGGTCGCAAAAGAGTAGGACACGACTGAGCGACTAAACAACAGGGCTCTATCCTGAATCTTTTTTATGCAAAAAAGTTGTCTGCCCCGTCTTCAAGGGCCCTTGCTTAGAGCCCCTAAGTCCATCCTGCAGATGAGCCCCTCTCCTGAACATGGGGTACCTACTCCCATGCCAACCGCCCTGCCTCCACCCCTCCAACTAATGACCTCCCTGATACAGCTTAGAGCTCTGTCTGGAAGTCCACATCCAGATGGCCACCAATCTGTAACTCTATCCACTCTGTTCCCCACAGCCAGACCTGTTGGTTTCCTAATCTGTTCCCCGTGCCCCCCCACCCCCACCATGTTCCTATCTCAGGAACAGCCCCTACATCCACCCTGTTCTCATACCAGAAACCTGGGCTTTCTCCCAGACTCTCCTCTCTCCACATTCGGGTCTGCTGATTTGCCTCCTGAATATTTCTAGTATCTGTTTCGTCCTCTCCACCCCCACTGCACTGTCCAAGCCCAGTCCTTCTGCATAGCTCTCCTTGCCCACTGACACATTGTTCTCAGTAATCTTTCTGCCCACATCCCCTCCCTGTGGTCCATCCCGCACAGAGCAGCCCAATCAACCTTTTTTAAAAATGTATTTTCAAAAATGTTACTCCCCTGCTGAAATCCTTACTGCTCTGTGTAAATGCTCCAGCTTAGTATTTAAAGCCCTTAAGAATCTGGCTTCTGACTATCTTTGTTGCCTGCCTTCCTCTCTTACCACTTTTTCTAAGCACTCCCCTTCCAAAACAAACACGAAAAACCAGTTTCCTCTCGCTGTTCCTAAAGCATGGAGGCTCTTTCAGTCCCCAGACTTACATAGTGCTATTCTCTCTTCCTCAAATAGCTCGCCAAAGTCCTATACATCTTTCAGGGTCCCTCAGGTAGCACCTCTTTGGGGAAAGCTTCCCAAATGGCCGTAGAACCCATCTGCTAATGCAGGAGACAGAAGGGAAGGAGGGCATGGCAACCCACTCCAGTATTCTTGCCTCGAGAATCCCCACGGACAGAGGAGCCTGCCAGGCTACAGTCCATAGAGCCGCAAAGAGTCGGACTCGTCTGAGGCGACTTAGCACGCACTTTGTGGGTAGGGGCAGTCCCTCAAAATGTGGTCTTCATTTGCTTCTTTTTCATCGCAGCTTGTCGCCTCTGCCAGATCAAGACCTCTAAGGACAGTGTAAGGATATGACTCTAGTTTATTTTTGCATAGCCCTTACACACAATAAAAGTTTACTGAACAAACAAATCCGTTGTATACCCCTCCCACCGGACAGGAAACGGTCTGTGAGAGGGAGAGTAGGCTGATGATGTGAGCCAGGACGTTTGGACTCAAGTTTCCGAGGACTGAAAGCGATGCTCAGTGAGTCGAGACTCTACAGTTCGAGCAAAGCTAGGAAGGATGGAAAGGAGATCCGTCTGGATTTTGTCAGAGGGTAGGCGGAAGAGTCGGGGGTCGACACTGGAATCTTGGTTCTCAGAGGGAGCCGAGAGGCCTGGGCTCGAGCTTGAGGCGGTTTGGAATTGGAAGGTACGAAGCGCCTAGTTTGGGGCTGACTGGCACCGAGGTCTGGGACGCCAATACCCGGAGGCAGCGAGCGTCAGGGACTCCGCGGTCCGAAGTGGGCGGGGAAGGGGTTCATTCTGGGAGCCTGGACCCCGCCCCTTTCCGAGGGCGCTAGCCCTGATTGGCTGTTCATCCTTGACGTCATGGAGCCCCGCCCCGGCGCGCGCCCCCGCCGCGTGCCCACCCCCGCGCGGCTGCTGCATCCTACGCTAGCTCCGCCACAGCCTGTCCACTGAGCGGGTGCCTGAGCCCCAGCGGCGAGGAGCTCGTCGTGGGGCTCCTGGGCCGCGGCGGCGGTCAGGCGATGCTCCAGAGGCTTAGGCAGCCATGGAGGCCGAGACGGGCGGCCTGGAGGAGCTGACGGATGAAGAGATGGCGGCTCTGGGCAAGGAGGAGCTGGTGCGGCGCCTGCGGCGGGAGGAGGCGGCGCGCCTGGCAGCTCTGGTGCAGCGCGGCCGCCTCATGCAGGAGGTGAATCGGCAGCTACAGGGGTCACCTGGGCGAGATCCGCGAGCTCAAGCAGCTCAACCGGCGCCTACAGGCCGAGAACCGCGAGCTGCGCGACCTCTGCTGCTTCCTGGACTCGGAGCGGCAGCGCGGGCGGCGCGCCGCGCGCCAGTGGCAGCTCTTCGGGACCCAAGCATCCCGAGCCGTGCGCGAGGATCTAGGCGGTTGTTGGCAGAAGCTGGCCGAGCTGGAAGGCCGCCAGGAGGAGCTGCTGCGGGAGAACCTGGCGCTCAAGGAGCTCTGCCTGGCGCTGGGCGAAGAGTGGGGTCCCCGAAGCGGCTCCGGCGGCTCGGGGGGCTCTGGCGCTGGGCCCGACACCCGAGCTGGCCTTGCCCCCCTGCGGTCCTCGTGACCTGGGCGATGGAAGCTCCAGTACCGGCAGCGTGGGCAGCCCCCGATCAGTTGCCCCTGGCCTGCTCCCCAGATGACTGAGGGCACAGCTTCCCGCCGACGCCCGCCCGGATTGCTCCTCAAGCGACGAGACTGCGGTGGACCTGGGGACCCGGACGCCGCCCCGGCTGCGCACGAAGGGCCGATGGAATGTACTTAGAAACCCTAACACTGAGGAAGGCCCCTGGCTCTCGCTGGCGGGGCAGTAGGGGGACTGGAGGCTGGAGTGGAGGGACGTACTGGGGGCTGGGTGGAGGTTAATAAACTGAGGCGGAAGCAGAGCCCATGGCCCGGGCGCGTCTGTTTGGAACTCGCCGGCGTTGGGACAAGGGCGGGGACCATTGGGGATACCATTCCCATCTGGAGGGACTGTAGAACTAAGGTGGCTGACTCCCCCATTACCTCAGTCCTGGGGCGGGATGTGGGACAGTGGTGAGCCATTGGCTCCCCTCATCAGGCCCCAGGACAGGCCGTGATCCGGCCCCAGAAGTGGCTCCAGCTCCCTTCCCGGCTCCTTCCTGTCCAAGACAATGGGGCAGGAAGCAGGTGCTGGGGGCCTAAAACCCACTCAGCCGCCTCCCGAGAGGCTGGAAGGGGCCTAACAGCGCCCTCCGGTGGCACACGCGGGAGCACTGTGGGTCCCCCATCGGGAGGAGGATAATACTCTTGGCTTGGCACCTCACAGCACTTCTCTTCCTCTTCTCAGTCCTGGAGATGAGGCAGAACAGATGTAGCCTCATTTGTCAGATAAGAAAATCGAGGTCCAGAAATACCAGTTTGTCCAAGGTCAGGTAGTGAGTTGGTGGAGCTGAAATGGAAGCCTGAGGCTTCTGGTTCCAAATGGTCTCCCTTTAGCCTCTGGGTCCAATGAGAGCAGGCTAGAGCTTCAAGCCTTTTATTCCATTTTGGCAGGTTTGTATAAAAATACTCTCTTTAGGAAAATAAATAGCAGCTGCCCACGCTGTGGAGGCTTGGAGCTAAAGTCTTCTCAGAGCTGGGGGCTGCAGGTCAGCTCTGGCACTCTCCTGAGCCATTCCTTTTAGGAGGCGCTGGCAGAGTGTCCTGGTTCAATAACCTGGTGCTGCTGGCAGTGGGGCTGGGTGAGTTAGTGTTCTAGGCTGGTAGAGTATCATCTTCTGTCAGGGGTAGGGTTGGGTGGATCACAGGAAGAGGCGATGACCATAGGGATGATCTGCAGGGGATTAGGGTTCCAGAGGACCTCTGAGAATCTACAAAGTCCCTTGGGAGCTGCCCGGAATTTTCTCCAACAAATGGGAACTATTTTGTCTCTGATTTAGTGCAAATTGTGCTAGAGAGGCCAGCTCTGGAGAACCAGTGGGCAGCTTTGGCTCTACTAGGAAGCAAAATATGCTCAGTCTTGTCTGGAGGGATGGAGAAGAATCTGCTGGGGTTGGATATGGGATATGATCCAGGCCAGCTGGACCAATGAGCAGGGAAATACTGGTTAGGGTGGCACCCACAGGGAGCGGGAGCTGGAGTGCCTCATAAGGCCAGAAGGGTTGGGGAGCCCAGGGGATCAGAGGAGGGGTCCCCACTGCTGCTGCTACTCTTGCGATGGGCTGAGGCACAGGGCTCTGGCGTGCTGGGGTAGGTGAAGACCAGACTGGGGGTAAAAGGAGTCAGGGAGGGTGTGGTCATGAGCGTGGGAGTGTGCAATGCTTCGGGTTCAAGTACAGGCCCTGGGGAAAGGGAGATACATGGCACAGGGCGGGAGGGGCCTGGCGGGCTGCCGCTGGCACCACCTGTGCCGCTGCTTTCGCTCTCCTTGGCCCCTTCCGGGATTTTGCAAATGGGGCGGTGGGCTTCGAGCACCAGCTCCAGGCGCTCCTTCTGCTTCTGCAGCTCCTCAATCTCTCGCTGCAGTCCAGATTTCTCATCCTCCAGTTTGTCAGTCTCCTGTGCACGATAAGGAAAGGAGTCAAGAAGAAGAGGGCTGAATGTCGAAGAGCCTCCCGCGGTAGTAGTGATTGGCAGGTTGGGGTGCGGGGGAGGGGAGGCTGGGGGGAGTAGAGCGTCTCCATCAAGTCTGGACTACAACTCCCATGAGCTCATGGGAGAAAATGGGCACGATTCCCATCAGGCTCGGGGGCACCTTCGAAGGATATGGTCGGGCCTGCTTCAGCTCTGCTGTGTTCAGAGCGAGACACGCTACAACTAATTTTTAACCCCTTTTTCCTCGTCGCAGTGCCGCTCCAACGGGGAGCTTGGGGGAGGGGATGTATCTAACGGCGCCCCCTTGGGCCCTTGTGAACTGAGGACCCTCTGAGATTGGGTGGGCCGGGACCAGGGCACCCTCTGCACTCGCTAGTGCTCACCGCCTGCAGGAAGTCGGTCAGTTCTTTCCTCCGGTTCCTGCACTTGGCCGCGGCTAGCTTGTTCCTCTCCCGTCTCACTCGACGGCGTTCCTCCTCCTCCGGGCTGATCTGGGGGAAGGAGGGGTACAGAGAGCAGTGAGGCGGACTCTGCGCTGCTGGCCCAGTGGTAGGACCCTGGCGGAGGGCATGGCAGCGCAGGGGCACCCTCAGACTGCACTCTGGGGACCTTCCCACCCTGACCGGTTCTTTATTTAGTAAGCTTGGATAAGTCAAATTTCCTCCTCGCTCCCAGCTTTTGCTTCCTATGATTCCTCTGGGAATGTCCTCCCTGTCCCTCTATAAATCCTAACCCTCCTCTCGCAGGACTCAACTGAGATCCCTCAGGCCACCACGACCCTTCCTGGAAGTCTTCTGTCATTCCACCGCTATAAGTGGCCATTGCAGCCACTCTTTTTCAGAAGGAACCTCATTCTTCTCAGTCATTTGATAACCAAACCTCCTCTTCCCCAGGGCCTGTAAGCACTAAGAGAGGCTAATGAGAGCTTCTATGTAGTTATTTATTGGGAACCTACTGTGTGGCAGCTAAGTGCTTTACATGGATCCTTAACCTAGCTTCTCTTGTAAGGAGCCAAAAGCCAGGAAAGATGAATAACTTGTGGTTCCAGAGCAGAAATTAAAATCCATGCACTCTGGGGCTTCCCTGGTGGTCCAGTGGTTAAGAATCTGCTTTGCAATGCTGGAGACACTGGTTTGATCCCTAGTCCAGGAAGATCCCACATGCTGCAGAGCAACTAAGCCTATGTACCACAACTACTGAGCCAGCGCTGTAGAGCCTGTGCTCCGCAACAAGAGAAGCCAACACAATGAAAAACCTGCACGCACAAGGAAGAATAGCCCCTGCTTGCTGCAGCTAGAGGAAGTTTGAGAGCAGCAACGAAGACCCACCAAAGCCAAAAAATAAATAAATCTTTAAAAAAATCCATGCACTCTATTTAACACTGAGAAAGGGGCCAGCTGATGGACACCACCTCTCCCGAAAAGGAGCCCATTCATAGCCCATCTAGGAGTACCCAGGATCAAAGAGACGTGGCTGAAGGAAGTTCAGGAGCCTCCCTCTGGGGCTTACACCGTGGTCTCCTTCCATCTGGTCACAAAAGCCAGCCGTTCTTTTTCTGGAAAAGCCAACCCTGACTAATCACACATCTTTCTCACGATTCTAACTTGTCCTTTCCATCCTCTACCCTGCTGTCAGAGCAAACTCATTAAGGAACAGCCCTCACCTACTACAGTCTCAGATACTGAAATGCCCCAGGGAGAGGAAAGAGGAACTAGTCCCTTAAAGACCCTCCAGCTCTTAATCATTTATTTGGGCAAGGACTTTATTACTAGCAGTGAGCAGCCAAAAACCCCGGTTTGGAAGGCAAACGTTCCCAGCTCTTTCAACTTCAAGCCTTCTCTTACCTCCTGGTGAGACACTGTGGCTTGGTGGGTATGATCTGACTTTAGAATTGGACAGTCCTGTCTCATTACTCACTCCTTGTGTGACCTTGGGCAAGTGACTATCTCTCTGTGCCTTCATCTCCTTAGCTGTAAAATGGGGGAAAGCCAGAGTTCATTCCCAAGAGGGTTTTTGTGAGGATTAAATGAGTTAGAGAAATTGAGACTCAAGAGTAGCTGAAGGAAACCCTTTCTGTTCTCTTCTCAGCAACACAGACAGCATAAGCCCACCCTCTCCATACCTGTCATCAGGTGGAGCCCCTCTACTGCCCACACAGCTTTCCACATATACACCTTACATGTTCTCACCTTTACCTCCATTCCTGCTCCTCCCATCCCCTCTACTTGGAATGTCTTTTCCATCATCTTTCTCCCTATGCAAATCCTACCCATCCTTCTAGGCTAATATGCCTCCACCTCCAGGCAGCCTTCCCTGATCCAGAAGTGACCGCATTGCCCTCTGGGTCTCTCCAAGGGCTCTCATCACTTTCTGTCTTGGCCAACAGTAATCAGTGGGCCTATTCTCCCCATGCCCCTTCTCAGCCTGTGTTCTGCTTCTGGACAAGAGTTTATTTTCTGCACCTCAGCACCCCTGTGGACTCAAGAACCTTCGTGAGCACCTCTGCTTCTTACCTGTTCACAGGGCCGGCGACGCACCCCTGGAGTTGGGCCCAGGGCTCTGATGACTCCTGGCCGGGGCTGCGGGGGACTGTATGGGGGATAGGCCAGAGGCCTGGGGTAGCTGCTGGGTCCCAGGTAGTGAGGCTGAACCATCCACTGCAGCTCCTGGTTGCCACTCACAGTGTTGATGCTTGGCACGAGGTGGAACTTCTGAGGGATAAGACATGGAGGGCCAGGGATAAGGTCTGTATGGATTGAGGGGCTTCCAGTAATAAAGTGTGAATTCCAGGTGCTGTCCCAGCCACTTTAAAAATACTGACTCCTTATAATTTGCACAATAGTATCTTCATTTTAAGGGCTTCCCTGGTGGCTCAGCGATAAAGAATCTGCCTGCATTTCTGATGCCAATGCAGGAGATGCAGGTTTGATCCCTGGGTCAGGAAGATATCACTTGGGGGAGAAAATGGCAACCCACTCCAGTATTCTTGCCTGGAGAATCCCATGGACAGAGGAGCCTGGTGGGCTGCAGTTCATGGGGTTGCAAAGAGTCGAACATGACTTAGTGACTAAATAACAACAAATCTTCATTTTCAGACAGGAAAACGGTTGTCCCCAGACAGACAGTCAATAAGTGGGAAGTGAGGTTTGGGCCCAAGTGGTCAGGGTCTTACCAACTCCTGCACCCTGCCTGAGTCCCATCTGCACAAAGAAGATAATGACAGTCCCAGGAAGATTCCATGGGGAAGGAAATGGCAACCTGCTCCAGCATTCTTGCCTGGGAAATCCCATGGACAGAGGAGCCTGACGGGCTGAAAGTCGGACACAACTGAGGGACTAAGCACAACTTCAAGGGTGACTATGAGAGTCAGGTAAGAGAATGTGTGTGCGACAGAGCCTGGCAAGTGGTGGGTACCCAACATACCGGGGCCATGGTAGGCAAGAGCCACTGCTCTGGGTTCAAGCTAGCCCAGTTCTGATCTTAGCTCAGTCATTTACTGGCTGTCAGGGTAAATTATTTATCCTCAATATGCCTCCATTTCCTTGTTTTTAATATTGTCATAGGTGAGGATCATTTCCCTGATGCCAAGAAGTACCCTTCAGTAGCTCTGAGTTCACAGTTTAATTGACAAATTTTAAAAAAATAGTGGCACAAAATAACTGGTTTTAAAATCAATGGGGTCTTAGATTCTGTGAGACAAGGTAAAAAATGAAGTGGAAAGTGCCCAGCACAATGCAAGACTGCACAATACGCGCTGCCACGATTCTTTCAGCCAGAAATGTGAGGAATGGGTTGAGATAGGGACTCAGTGTTCCGGAGGAGAACTGAGTTCAAGCCCTGGGGCTGGGCCCTGGGTGTGGGCGCCCAGCCGTCCGGGAAGCTCCCTCAAGCCCAGGCAAGTCTAGACTGCAGTGTCCCCGGCTCAGCGCTGCGGGCCCAGTGGCCCAATGACCCTAGTTCCCGGCCTACGTACCGCCGGCGGCATCTCCCGCTCCCGACGTTGTCAGGGCCCGGGCCGCTCCGGGCCAGGAAGGGAGGGGCGCCCGGGGTGAGTCACCCACCGTGACTCGGCCGCCGTGACTCGGCGGAACGAACGCCGCTCCTGCCCTCCCCTAGCGACACGTGCTCATCGCCCCTCGACAGGAAATTGGCACCTGCAGCCTCCCGGGTCCCCCCAACCGGCAGCGGGCGCCGTTCGGTGTCGCGAGTCGGGGCCGCGGGAGTTGCCGGTTGCATGACCCCGCGCACGTCCCAGCAACCTCGCGGTCTCCACCCGCCCCAACCCGTAAAGCCAATCTCCCGGAGCCCACCAGCTCCATTGCGGCTGGAGGGGGATGAGGACTTGGCGACGGGGTGGACAGGGACAAACAAACGGGCAGGCATGCGGACGACCACAGACAGACTGCCCAGGATTCCCAGTCTGTCCGGGCAAGCCGGCAGTGCGTGGGGACCTCTCGGCCGCGGCCCAGACTCCGGACCTCGGAAATGTCCGAGATGGTGGATAGGACCCTCTCTGATCCGGTCCGGGCTGCGCCTAATCCCGAACCAAAGGGTTCCCCTTCCGAAGCAGATGGGACAAAGAAATTAACGGTGAACAGGAGGAAGGAAAGGAGGTAATAGAGACGGAGGGACAGAGAGACGACGGACGGAGAGGGGAAGGGGGACGCGCGCGAGGGCCGATGCTCTCAGAGATGTGTTCCTCCCGCCGCGCGCGCTCCGCTGGGCTGTGAGGCAGAAAGTGCCTTTGGACAGCGGAGAGTGGGCAGAATCCGCTGCCACCGCTCCGAGACCAGGTCCCTCCCCCGGTTCCCGGTCCCAGTCCCCGAGTGTGCCGGAGCGGCCCGCGCTCTCCTCGGCGCTGTCCACCTGGGGACTCCAGGAGTCGGGTTCCTCTCACCTGCTGGCCTGTGGCCGGGGGCTGCGTCGGGCCGCCGTACGCACCGCCGGCGCCGGAGCTCGGTCCGGGTTCCCCGTAGTCTCGGAACATGCCCTGGGTTGGCGGCTCTGTGGGGTCCGCGTCGGCGGCTTCGGTTCTGACTCACTCGCTCCTCGCGGAGTCTTTTCTTTTTATGAATGAAAAGTCCTCGGGCTGAACCACTTCTACTGGGGGGGGGGGGGGGCGGGGGAGGGCGGGCGTTTCGCCGCAGCTCTGGTCACCTCCAGGCTCCACCTCTCCAGACGCACCGCCTTTTATCAATCCGCCCTGAACTTCTCTGTCGCCTCCCACAGCCCAGTAGCCGACGGACTCTCGGTGGGGAAAAGGGGCGGATCTGGCGGCTCCCAGGGACAGCCGCGGGCCCGCCCCCTCTGACGTAGCTGCCCAAACATGGTGCGATTTCCTCGCCGCACCCAGGTGGAGCGAAGGATTCCCCCGCGGACCTACGCACCTGCGAGCAGCCGGGCGCCCCGCCCCGCTCCGCCCCGCCCCCAAGCGCCAACTTAGCCTCCGCCCCCCCTCCGCGGTCCCCCCCACCGCAGCCCCACTGCTTGGTCTAGCCTAGTGTTTGCATGCGTAAAATGGGACAAAATAATCACAGAGCGACCTTGCCACGCGTGGGAAGTTGGAATGAAGAATATGAAAGAAGTCTGGAAACTGTACATCGGATTATAAATGTGACTGATGTTACTAGTATTACCATCATCATCACCTACTGGGTGCTTATTCATGCCCGGAACCACGCTATTGCCATCCAAGTCGTGACATGAGTCCCCTTCACTGGCGCTGTTTTAAGGTTCAAGTATACGAACCAGTGAACAAATGACAAACCATAGTTACAAAAATGGTGTATATTTTAAATAATTGCAAGGACATGTTAATACTTTGAACTACCCACAAATACAATGCAATACAATCGCCTTACTCACAGGATAATTTCAGGAACTGTAGCAAGTTTTAATTCAGAGCCCCTACCAGTAGTGAGAGCCCGTCAGCTGAGCCAACTGGACACAGTTCTGTGTTCTGATAAACGCCATCTTCCTCAAATACTGTAATTGCTCTTCCAGGACTGTGTTGTCATCAGCCTTGTTTGGAGATTATGTCAAAGGTCTGTGTGAATGTGAGGCCAGGACCAAATGTCAACAACCAAAACCCAACAACCCTAGGAGGCAGGTGCCTTCATCAGCCCCATTTTGCAGATGGGGAAACTGAGGCCTGAACAGAGTAAGGAGCTGCCAGCATCACACAGCTACAGAGAGAGCGCGCTGGGCTGTCCTGCTTTCCACTGGTGCCTCCTTTTGATTGGCTCCAGTTTTGCCCTCACAGAAGGGAGATTTCAGGAAGATGGGGTCCTGGACTGCCTTCCTCAGGGACAGGGGCCATGGTTGGTGGAAATATTCAGGACTTAGAACCAAGAGGCCAGCTTGGCCCTGGACTTCCAGTCCTAGAGCTACCATTTTCTGTCTCTGTTACCCTGGGCAGGTCACCTTCCTTCTGAGTCCCGCTCCCAGTGGGAATAATTGAGCCTCCCGCTGACCTCATGGGGCGGCTGTGGGATCAAATGAGATCACAAATGTGAAAGTGCTTTGTAAGCTGTAAAGTGAGGTGCACTCAGAAGGTAGTTACCAGTCTGGTGCCTCTCCCTTTTCCTTATTCTACTCAGCGGTTGTCATTGTCTAAAAAGAAAAGAAACCACCAGCAGTTTACCAGAATGAGAAATACATGGGTGTGTGTATGTGTATGTGTGTGTGAGCGTGCATGCATGCGTATGTGCACACATGTGTGCATAAGGGGGGGAGAGGCAGTGTGACTCATGGAAAAGAACACATGTGCTGGAATCATATTCCTGGGTTCCGAGTTCGAGTTCTGCTTGGGCTGCTCGCCAGCTGTGTGACCTGGGTGAGGCGCACAATCTTTCAGAGCCTCATCTGTGAAATGAGGACATCTGGTAACTACAAAATGATAAACATCTCAGGGTTGCTGGAGAATAGATATCAAATAATGTCCCATGCTGCGTAGGGCATATAGTAAGAATTTGACAAATAGCAACAAAAAATGCATGTTAAGAAAAAGCACCATGGGTGGGAGCTTTGGGGGTTCTGATCACATGCTAAGGTACTCGTGCGCACGCACACACACTGATATCTGGAATCCTTGGCTGAGCCCAAGCAGGACAGGTCAGAGTGACAGAGGCAGACAGGTGGTGGCACATGGGAAGCTTAATACAGGTCAGCTTTGACTGCATTTGTTTGCCGGCTCCAGAAACACAGCCTGGAACAGTGACTGAGCAGGGGCTCAGGTCTCAAGTGTGTGTGTGTGTGTGTGTGTGTGTGTGTGTGTGTGTGTGTGTGTGTGTGTGTGTATGATTACATGGCTCTGAAAGTCCCTTCCTGCTCTAACCGTCGGTGGAGCCACAAGGAGGTCTTTTCAGAGGCTGCACATTCCAAGCTTCTCAGTCACTAACTCCCGCCTCGTGGCTGCAGTAACGTTCCTGGCCCTTGACCTCACTAGCTCCCACCCAGGGAGGCCTGGTGAGAATCCCAGGAGGCCACAGCGATTTCAGGAGTCTGGGGGCTGGGAGGTCTGAGAGACCCAGGCCTTGTCCTTTGGCAGCTGTGTGAGCCCGGCTCGATCAATTTCTCTCTCTGAGCCCCACACAGTCCCCACCTCCTGGGGCTGCAGTGAGGCAAAAGGAGGTAGTGGATGAGGCTGTTTTGCACCCAGTAGGTTCTGTCAGTGCCCCCAGGGCACTGAGGTGATGTTTATGTTTTCCAGTTTCCGTTCACTTTTTACGTTGAAGTTTACTTTTTTAAATTGAGGTGAAATTCACATAACATACAATTATCCATTTTAAAGCGTACACTTGAGTGGGATTTTGTGCCTGCACGAGATTGTGCAACCACTACTTCTCTCTAGTTTCAAAACTTGTTAAATCATTCCAGATTTAAAGCACTCCATGTCCATTAAGTGCTAGTGCTCAGTCGTGTCTGACTCTTTACAACAGCATGGACGGTAGTCCATCCGCCTCCTCTGTCCATGGGATTTCCCAAGCAAGAATATTGGAGTGGGTTGCCACTTCCTCCTCCAGGGGATCTTCCTGACCCAGGGATCAAACCCACATCTCCTGCGTCTACCTGCATGTTTACCTGCGTTTGGGAGGTGGATTCTTTCCTGCTGAACCACCTAGAAAGCCCATTGAGTAATGGCTCCCAATTCCCTGGTAACCATGCTCCCATCCCCTGGTAACCACTAGTCTGCTTTCTATCGCTACAGATTTGCCTGATCTGGACACTTCATGTAAATGAAATTATACAATTTGTGACCTTTTGTGTCTGGTTTCTTTTACTTAGCATAATGTTTTCCAGGCTCGTCAATATTATAGGATATATCAACACTTCATTCCTTCTTATGGCTGAATAATAGTCTATTGCATGGCTATACCACCATTCATTTATTCATCAGTTGATGGAATTGGGTTGCTTATACTTTCTGGCTATTATGAATAATTCTTCTATGGACATTTGTGTACAAACTTTCGTGTGAACATATGTTTCCATTTATCTTGGGAATATACCTAACTGTGGAATTGCTGGGTCATATGGTAACTGTATGGCTCACAACAAACTGTGGAAAATTCTTAAAGAGATGGAAATACCAGACCACCTTACTTGTCTCCTGAGAAACCTGTATGCGGCTCAAGGAGCAACAGTTAGAACCTTACATGGAACAACTGACTGGTTCAAAATTGGGAAAGGAGTATGAGCAGGCTGCATATTGTCACCCTGTTTATTTAACTTACATGCAGAGTACATCATGGAAAATTCCGGACTGGATAAAGCACAGGCTGGAATCGAGATTGCCAGGAGAAATATCAATAACCTCAGATATGCAGATGATACCACTCTAATAGCAGAAAGTGAAGAGGAATTCAAGAGCCTCTTGATGAGGGTGAAAGAGGAGAGTGAAAAAGCTGGCTTAAAACTCAACATTCAAAAAACTAAGACCATGGCATCCAGTTCCATTACTTCCTGGCGAATAGAAGGGGAAAAAGTAGAAGCTTATCAGATTTTATTTTCTTGGGCTCCAAAATCACTGCAGATGGTGACTGTAGCCATGAAATTAAAAGATACTTGCTCCTTGGAAGGAAAGCTATGACAAACCTAGACAACGTACTAAAAAGCAGACATTGCTTTGCTGACAAAGGTGTATATGGTCAAAGCTATGGTTTTTCCAGTAGTCATTATGGATATGAGAGTTGGACATAAAGAAGTCTGAGCACTGAAGAACTGGTGCTTTCTAATTGTGGTGCTGGAGAAGACTCTTGAGAGTCCCTTGGGAAGCAAGGAGATCCAACCAGTCCATCCTAAAGGAAATCAGTCCTGAATATTAATTGGAAGGACTGATGCTGAAGCTGAAGCTCCAGTACTTTGGCCACCTGATGCCAAGAGCTGACCCATTGGAAAAGACCCTGATGCTGGGAAAGATTGAAGGCAGGAGGAGAAGAGGGCCGCAGAGGATGAGATGCTTTGATAGCATCACCAACTTAATGGATATGAATTTGAGCAAACTCCAGGAGACAGTAAAGGACAGGGAAATCTGGCGTGCTGTAGTCCGTGGGGTTTCAAAGAGTCAGACACAACTTAGTGACTGAACAACAATGATGGTAATTTTCTGTGTAATCTTGTGAGGAACTGTCTCACTGTTTTACAAAGTGCTTGTACTGTTTTACATTCTTACCAGCAGTGGCTGAGAGTTCTAAATTTTCTACATTCTTGCCAACATATTATTTTCTGTATTTAAAATACATCCTAGAGGGTGTGAAGTGGTGGTATCTCATTGTATCTTGATTTTCATTTCCTTAATAGCCACTCATGTTCCTTAATGACATGTTTCATGTGTTTGTTGCCCATTTGTATATATTTTTTGGGCGAATGTCTATTTAGATCCATTGCTATTTTTAATTTTCTTTTTTCTTTTTGTTGCTGAATCATATAAATCCTTTGTTTATTCTGGCTACCAAACACTTATCAGATAAATGATTTGCAAATATTTTCACCCATTCTGTAGGTTGTCTTTTCACATTCCTCATGATGTACTTTGATGCATAAAAGGTTTTATAATTTTTTTAAAGTCCAATTTATCTGTTCTTCCTTTCATTGCTCATGCTTCCAGGGTCCAATATGAATCTGTTGCCAAAGTTGGGGTCATGAACATTCATCCTGATGTTTTCCTCTAATAATTTTATAGTTTTGGTTCTTATTTTTAGGTCATTGACAAAATTGCAGTTTAATGTATGTAAAGTCCACTCATCCATTATGTTCAGGTCAATGATTTTTTTACATGTATGTACACACATGTATCTACTGCCGTGATCAAGGTATGGGATATTTCCAACAGCCCACACTTCTTTGTGTCTCCTCCCAGTCACCACCCACCATCCACACGTAAGCACTATACTGACTTCTGTATCGTCACAGATCAGTTTTGCCTGTTCTTGAACTTCATGTAAATGGAACCATATAGAATGCACTCTCCTGGGTCTCGTTTCTTTTACTCAGCATATCTGAAGGATTCAGTTACATTGTTGGGTGAAGCAGTAGCTTGGTCTTTTCCATTACTGTGTAGTATTCTATCGCGCAACTATCCCATAATCCTTCTCTCCATTCTCCTTCTGCTGAGTTTGAGGGCTTTCTGAGTTTGGGCTCTTATGAATAAGACTTCTGTGAGCATTCTTTTTTATTTTCAAGTCGTGCCCAAACTCATGAGAGATCTTAGTTCCCTGGTCAGGGATCGAACCCACATCCCCTGCAGTGGTAGTGGGGAGTCCTAACCAATGGATCACCAGGAAGTCTGTGCATTCTTGATATGTCCTTCCATGGCCAATTGCACTCACTTCTCTTGGCTGCGCGCCCAGGAGTGGAACTGCGGGTCACAGGGTACTCGTTAGTTTGGCCTTGATTCTCTCTAACAGTTCCCATCCCAACAGCAATAGGTCAGAGTTCCAGTCTCCCTACATCTGGAGGTGACATTTCAGTTCATGTCCGCGAAGATTTCTTCCCTTTGGGCCTGGCCCTATCCTGTCTAACCTGGATACTCCCCACAGCCTCCAGCTTGCTCCCTTCCCTCCACTTTCCACCCAGCAGCCTAAGGGATTTTCTATTTTATTTTTATTTACTTATTGTTGGGCTCCTGGCTTGTGAGATCTTAGTTTCCCAACCAGGGATCAAACCTGGGTCCCTGGCAGTGAAATCGGCGAGTCCTAAACTCCCCAAGGAAGTCCCCTGAGGAATTTTTAAAACCCTGACAATATTCACAGAAGAGTCTTTCATAGTTCTGACCACTTTGCCCTCAGACTTGGACCTTTCCAAGCCACGGACCATTTCAAATTGCTTCTTAGGAGGGCCTGGGGTCTGGAGAGAGGTAGGGTCCGGACGCTTGACATATTCTGTATTGTTTTAGGTTGTGTGTTGATTGAGAGGCTCGAAGGGCCAAGAGAGTCATACACTAGTGTCTCACACTCATGCATGTTGTTGTTGTTTAGTCTCTCAGTCGTGTCCGACTCTTTGCGACCCCATGGACTGTAGCCCACCAGGCTCCTCTGTCCATGGGATTTTCCAGGCAAGAATACTGGAGTGGGTTGCCATTTCCTTCTTCTGGTATCTCTTATGAACCAGCCACTATTCGAAGTAATTCATTAATGCTCACAACCATCTCTAGAGACAGATAGTAACGTACACCTATTTCATAGATTAGGGAATGGAGGCATAGAGAAATTGAGCAAACTGCTAAAAACCGCACAGCAAGGAAATGGTGGAGCCAGGCTGCGAAAGTAAGCAGTCAGTCTTCAGAGCCTGAGCTCCTCACTGCCTCGTTAGTCTGTTCCTTGAAAGCAGCCAGAATCCTGAACATGGGGAGAGGCTGTTCCCTCTGCCCGGGATGCCCGCCCTCACCCCCTTGCCTGGCCAGCTCTCATCTTGCAGGTGCCAGTCTCCCCTCCACTTCCTCAGGAGGCCTTCCTCGAGTCCTTAACCCAGGTTAATCCCTCATGCAACAGAGCCCCACAGCACTATGCAGGCTATTCAGTTCAGTTCAGTCGCTCAGTCGTGTCTGACTCTTTGTGACCCCATGGACTGCAGCACGCCAGGCTTCCCTGTCCATCACCAACTCCCAGAACTTACTCAAACTCATCTCCGTAGAGTCAGTGATGCCATTCAACCATCTCATCTTCTGTCGTCCTTCTCCTTCCGCCTTCAGTCTTTCCCATCATCAGGGTCTTTTCCAATGTGTCAGTTCTTCGCACCAGGTGGCCAAAGTATTGGAGTTTCACCTTTAGCATCAGTCCTTCCAATGAATATTCAGGACTGATTTCCTTTAGGATGGACTGGTTGGATCTCCTTGCAGTCCAGGGGCTCTCAAGAGTCTTCTCCAACACCACCACCATAATGCAGGCTATTATGTGTTTTTAATCTTGAGTAGCTTTTAAGAATTTTATGTTTGAGGGATTCTCCCTATCTCTTGTTCTCTCTCTCTCTCTCTCTGTGTATACATGTGTGTACAAGAGAAAAAATATTTTAAAACTTGATTTTTATTTTTTACTTTGCCTTATGTTTTTAAATTTTCATTGCATTTGTTTTTCAACTAGGAAATACATTTACACGCTTCAAGATCCAGAAGTCATCCAAGCGTATACAGGGAAAAGCATCCCTCCGGGTTTTAAGTGGTCTCTTGTGTATCTTTTTACCCAGAAGTTAAACTGCTCTACACCCTATTGGTTTCTGTTTTATGTTTTGTTTATTTGGCTTGAGTCATGTGGGATCTTTGCTCCCCACCCAGGGATAGAACCTGCGCCCCCTGCAGTAGAAGTGTGGAGTCCTTAACTGCTGGACCACCAGGGAAGTCCCCTTGCTGTTATGTTTTGTGCCATGTGCACCGTTTCCTCTGGATGCAGGACACTGGGGGCTCTCTTGTTGGAGCCCACAAGGCTCTGCCCGCTCAGCTTGGCCCCTTAGGTTTCTTGGAGTAGCTCCTGTCCTCTGTAGCCCCAGGCCTGGGGCGGTTAGGGCCTGTCACGGAGTTCTTGGACTCTCCTACCCTCCTAGGCTGAGGCTTCCCCCCACCCCCCGGCTCCGGGTGCCAGCCCTGACTGCGGGCCAGCCCAGGGATGAAACTCTTATCCTGGGATGAAAGGCCAGCAGGCCTGGGCTGGGCCTAGTAAACGCTACACCCTCCCTGGGAGGGCCTCCGGGCACCGGGCACCGGTGTAAACTGAGTCATGGGGGGCGAGAGGGTGAGTCATCCAGCCCGTGAGTGGGTCCGGATGAGGCAGAGGCTGTCTGCATGGAGCCCTCCCTGGGCCACGCTTCCCAGAGCCACATTCTCAGCTCCCCTCCAGCTCCCAGGGGACCCTGGCCCAGGGCAGAGGGAGCAGGGCCCGCCAGGGCCAGGGCCTGGAGGCCAGAGTCTGCGCGCAGAGTGTGCCTGTGTGTATGAGTGTGCCTGTGTGTACGAGTGTGCCTGTGTGTACGTGCGTGAGTGTGTGTGTGGGGTGGCCGGGAGGCGGGGGGAGGCAGACAGGAAAAGAGGCTCTGACTCCGGAGGAAAGGATTGGGGTTTGGAATCGAGTCAAAGCCTCCAGAGGCAGATTTTGGCGGGAATGCCTTGCTGCTCTCTCCCGACCTCTGCGGGCTCTGTGAGTTTTCTCTGCAGGAGCCAGCTCTCTCTCCCTTTGGCCTGGGAGGAGCCAGGCCCCCATGCGTGACCTGCCTGTCCTCAAGGGTTTCCAGGGCCCTGAGCTGGGACCTGAGGGTAGAAGGTCCCCAGAAATCACTTAAGACTTCACCCCAAGGAGGCCTCTGCCCAGGGACCAGGGGAGAGCGCCCTGCCTCAGGGGTGTGTGCCGGGCTCTTGGGAGTTGTGGAGAGCCTCCGGAGCGTTTCCAGCCTTGACTGTGGCCAAGTGACTTAACCTCTTTCTGTTCAGTTTACTCCCCAGGAAAACGAGGGCTGTGAGAACCAAAATGAGTGAATGTGTACAAACTGCTTAGAGTAGTGCCTGGAGAAGAGCAGAGCTGCGTGTGTGTTTGCTTTAGCTCTGGGGGCCTCAGTTTTCTCATCTGAGAAATGGGTGAGGGGGGACACCTGAGGAGCCCCTTGTCTGGTTGTTGCTCTGGTTCCAGTCTCTGTCATTATTTCCTAGGAAGCTGCTCCGGGGTCCTGCTGCCCTGCCCAACTCTGTCCCGCTGTCCAGCCTGGGTGGTTTTCAAGCCCTGCTGGGAGGCCGATAATCAAGGAAAGATGGGTTTGGTGGGTTTCTGGGCTAGGTGCCCTTGGGTTACCCCTCAGCATCTGGGGGATGCGAGTCAGAGAAAATGGGGAGTTTCCCTCCTCAGATGAATCAGCTGTGTGACCCAAGCCGGGTCCCTGCCAGGGCCCCTCCCAGTGGGCGGGAGTGGGCACAGTTGCCCTTCTGGGAAAATCCCCAAAACCTCGCCAAAGCTCTGGCTGAAGCTTTCTCTCGACTCAGCTGTTTCCTGTCCTCCCAGGTTCAGCCCCTAACCCCAGCTTGAATCAGGGGTCGGCAGGTTCCCCTCACTCACAGGCCAGTCCCTCTGAAGCCTTCTCTCCAGGGGCTGGGGGTTTACGGTGGTGGGGGTGGGAGTAGGTGGAGTGGGGGTGTCATCCTTTTCCTGGCTCCGTCGTCCTTCTGTGGTTTCATAAAAGGGAGCAGAGTACAGGGCCTGTCCAAGTTTACCCAGCCTAACCTGCCCCGGGTCTGGGCTGCTTCCTGAGTCCCGTACAGGAAGGGGCTGGCCAAATGGCAGAAGCCTCTGTCAGCCTGAGCAGGGGGTCCCAATCAGGGGAGCTGCTGCCACTGCTCCTGGCAGAAGAGCAGTCCCCACTGTAGGCAGGTAGATCCTTCCTGCTCAGTAGGCTTGGTCACTATACTCTCTGGGCCTCAGTTTCTCCATCAGTAAAATGGGAATCTTGGTCTTTTGGCCCAGCCTCTCTCAGGTGGTTCTGAGGACCGAACCTATGTGCTTTACACATCAGATCCTAAGTCCTTGCTGGGTCTTGTTTATCTTTGCAGCACGCCCCCCCCCCCCAACAGCACTCTCATATAGTAGGGGCTCAACAATGCATTGGGCACTCTGGTGTTGGACATGTGCTCAGCTGTGTCCTACTCTTTGTGGCCCCATGGATTGTAGCCCACCAAGCTCCTCTGCCCATGGAATTTTCCAGGCAAGAAAATAGAGTGGGGTGCCAATTTCCTACTCCAGGGGATCTTCCTGACCCAGGGATCGAACCTGTCTCTTGCATCTCCCTCATTGGCAGGTGGATTCTTTACCACTAGTGCCACCTGGGAAGCCTGGAGTTGGATGACCTGGATTCACATACTGAACTTTGTAACCTTGAACCAATTACTGAACCTCTCTCGACCTGTTTTACAAGCTGAGGAAGGCTTACATGAGAAACATAGGTACATACTTAGCACAGTGCCTGGCTCTTGTTATGAACAGAATGAGGAGACTGAGGCCCAGACACAGAGGGTGACTTTCAGTCAGTCACTCATTTATTCAGTTAGTTTGGCACTTAGCTAGGCCTGGTCCTACGCTGAGGACACCCTGGGGGATAAAGTGCAGCCACTGTCCTTGAAGGGCTTCAGATGCCCAGATGAGAGCCACAGGTGGGTGGGCATTATGGGAAACTGGGGAGCAGGTGGATGAGGGAGGGGAACCTCTGAGAGGATGACACCTGAGATCTCGAGTCGGCCAGGGAGGCAGGTGAGGGTCAGGCCTACTAGGCAGAGGCAACAGCCTGAGAAAAGGGCACCAAAGTGGGGAAGGCCAGCCTGTGAGCAAGAGAACCACGGGCACAGGCAGCTCCCGATTCTGGAACAGGGAGTCATCAAGCACAGAGTGGAGGAGATGAGGCTGGAGCGACTGGCAGGGGATGGATTTGAGTCATTCATTCATTCAATAATGTATGAAAAGGTTGCTCTGGCCACACACTGTGTAAGGCTCTCTGGGGACAGGGCTCAGATTTAGGCATTGTTCTTGACTTCTCGGAGCACAGAGTCTGGGGGGCCAGCGAGAGACAGACATTAATCCAGTGATTACATAAGGAACCACTCGACCCTTGCTGCAAAGCAGGTTGTTCAAGCAGAAAGAAGAGCCTAAGGCCCAGCGCTGTGCGCCAGGGGGTGAAGAGGGAGCCAGTTGGCTCCAGTGTGGCGAGCATGGGCAGAAAGGGGCGCCTAAGGGAAGCTGTGGGGAGGGGGTGCAGCTAGGTCATAACAGGCACAAGAGTGGACTTTAAAGTTATAGGCTGTGGGGGGCCACAGAAGGGCTTTGAGGAGCGGACGAACACTGGACACAGGCTGCTCTGCAGGACAGCTGGCAGTGAGGGGAGGGTATGGGGAATGGGGCAAGTGGCAATGGTTTGGGAGAAAGAGTGAGGAAAGGGCTAAAGAGGGGCCATGAGGAGGGAGGACAGGGACTGACTGTGTGAAATGCTTAATTGTGGAGGAAGAACCAGGTGGTGTTGATACCACCTGGGCATCTTTGTGGGACCCACGAAGGCCTGGTCAGGAGCCCCCCGAGCCTTGGCTCAGCTTGGGCAAGTGCAAGACACTGATTGTCTGAGGGAGGCAGGGCCTGGGGCTCCGACCTGGAGACCACTCAGCGCTGGGGACTTCCCAGGGTTGGGCCGAGGGGGACTCAGCTCAGGGTGGAGGAAGCTGGGGAGGGGGCTGAGCCAGCATCTCATGACTCACCTACTTCCACCCAGTCAGACTGCTGGCATCTCCGCTCCCCTGCTCCAAATTCCAATTCGATGAGGCTGCTGGAGGCTGAGTCAGTTCCAGCACGAGAGCCTCGTCCCTAGGGGCTCCCTGCCAGACACCCTGGCCTCCAACCAAGGCCAAGGCCAGGGCCAGGGCTGGGGCAAGGGGTGCGGAGCCAAGCTCCCAGAAGCTGTTGCAGCCTCAGCAGAAGGCGTGGCCCAGGAAGATCACGTGAGTGAATGTGCCAGCTGCCTTGTAAAGAGCTCACTGTAGGTGAGGCTGGAGACCCCCATCAGCTTGGTGAGGACTAGGGTGACTTTTTAAAAAATATTCACTTATTTTTAGTTGTGTTGGGTGGATCTTAAATGTGCCACGCGGGTTCTCTAGTTGAGGTACGTGGGCTTAGTTGCCCCATGGCACATTGGATCTTAAGTTTCCCGACCAGGGATTGAACCCATGTCCCCTGTAATGGAGGGTGGATTCTTAACCACTGGATCACCAGGAAAGGTCCTGGGGCACACGTCTTTTAACTCTTTTTGCCCATGACTCAGGTAACTCTCTTCCCCTCTTGGTCTATTTTCTTGACCATAAATTGAGCCAAAATCTTCTGATGGGTTGTGAGAATTAAATAGTCCATATGGAAGTGCTTTACAGACAGACTGTGGCCTCTGATGGTCTGGGTGGTAGGAGGGGAGTATAAATGGGAAGACTTAGAAGGCTTAAGGTTGTGTACTGCACAAGGATATTTCACTGCACAAGGATATTTCAGTCAAGTGGGTCGAAACCCAATTCAACCTCTCCTCACCAGACCATGTGCCCTGGTGGAGAAGCAGGGCAGGACCAAGGAGGTACCTTTCTCTAACGGGCATAAACACTCCCTGTAGGCTAGTAGTAGTCCCTCAGACTTTACTGGGCCAGGTCCTTGAATTTATGGGAAATCACTGAACAACTGATTCTGATTCTTGGGATGGAGGTGAGACAGGACTGACTTTGAAGAGGCTCTCAGAGACATTCCCCGCTCGGACGTTGAGGGCAATCAGGACAGAAGTGGCAGTCTCTCCTGGCCCTACCTCTTTCCACCAACCAATGTAGGTAACCACCAACACAGTATTGTAAAAAACACTCAAGACACAGACCCAGGCTGGGTTTATTGAAATGCCAGGAGTACGTGTGTGACAAGGGAGCCAAAGAAAGGAAGAAAGTGGTGCAGGCTATGAGGTGGCAGGGACAGGCCCTGTCTCCTTGGCCCTGGCATCCCCTCTCTCTGCTGGGGGCGGAGTGGGAACGATCACCCACTCTCCCCCAACAAAATGGCATGCTCAGGCCCGCAGGACCTCTGCCCCTTGCACTGTGAAGGCCCCGAGGAAAGGGATTGGAAGCACTAGTTTTCTCTCTTGTGAAAGAGGAAGAGAAGGGGAGGATTCAGGAGGAGGGGGAGGTGCAGCCAGGGACGAGGGTGGCCAAGGAAGGTTCTCCTGCTAGCGTCTGCACCCCACTTGTGGTTCTGGATGACCGAGGGGAGGCAGCAGCGAAGAGAGGCTGAGGGTCCGGCCCTCAGGGAGCCATTGCCTCCAGCCAGCAGAGACTGGAGTCAGCCCGAACACAGGACAGAAGTTCAAAGGGATCGAAGATGCAGGCAGTTCCCGAGTGACCCAGTCCTCAGAGCTGGGGGGGCTTGGCCTCCGTGGGATAAGGAGGGGGAAGACAGGAGAAGGCTCCAGCCCCAGCAGTGGGGGCAAGGGCCGTCTCCCTCATGTGGCCCTATTAGGTCAGTTCCACATTGTTGGCACGGTCCAGCACACGGGAGCCACGGGCACCGCCCCCCAGCTGGAAACGGCTCTCATAGAGAGTGGGGCAGAGGTGCCAGCGGTTTGCCCGGTAGATGCCCAGGTAGGTGTAGACGTCAGGCTTGTAGGTAAGCAGACACTTCACGCCTGCCGCACGGATGGCTGCATCTGCCTCCAGAACACCCAAGCGGTCCGTGAAGTCGTCCGTATAAACACAGATGACCTGCCGCCCCCTCTCCTTGCCCCGTGGGCTCACCTTGGCCACCTGCAGCCGGCCCTCGACCACGGCCCGAGCAATGCCAGCCCAGGCATGGTCCAGCTTGAAGCCAGGTGCCAGGTGTATCAGCCATTTGCCAGAAAGCACCTGGTGGGTGATGGCCAGCTGGCGCAGGGTACCAGGCGTTATGGGCCGCCTGCTGGTCTGCAGAGCTTCCCAGGCGGCCTGCAGGCCCTGCACATCACCCGAATTGGGGATGTAGCCCTGCCCGTATGCTGCAATCCAGCCCACGGGCTCAGAGTTGGGCGAGCCAGGGTCCCCATAGCGGGTAACTTGGGACGGCGGGTACTTGGCCAACCAGGCATCCAGCTCTGTGGCAGGTGTCGTGCGGGCATCAAACACCAGCCAGGGGTCCATGTCCGCTGCCATGGCCTCTGCAGCCAGGTGCTCAGCAGTGAAGCCATCTTCACGACCACCTGGAGAGTCCTTTTCCTCCAGCTCCTCACCTGGTTCCATCCTGCAGGAGGGAACCGAATCAGGGCAGGGCCAGGACAGACTCAACTTGCTGGGTCCTAGGGGGTGCCAGGCACTGAACTGAACTGAATGGTGTGGGCCTGGGCCTAGGCTGCCGCACCTCCAAGATGGATAACAACTTGTTACTGCCTCAAGCAGTTGTGCAGAATTAGCCGCCTGAGGTGGAACAAAAGCTATATAAATGTAGTTAGTGTTATTACTGCCCTCCTGACCTACAAACGAGGAAACCGAAGCTCACAGAGAAGAGCGTCTCTGCAGGTCACACCTTCAGTGAGTGACAGGGCCGAAATGGGAATTCAAATGTGGGAACCGCCGGCCCAGCTACGTCTCCTGGCCCTGCCAGAGCCTGGCTGCTCTCCCGGGCGCTGGGATTTAATGGAGGCAGGCAAAGCACACGTCCTCGCAGCACCGAGGCAGGGCCCATGGGGCCAGGCCTCCAGGCGAGCGTTATCCAGCCCTTAAAGACGAGGGCACTGAGGCGAGGAACGGCAGTGTCCGATCCGAGGCCAACGGGGCGGTGCCTGGACTCGAACCCAGGCTGGACAGAGGCTGCAGCAGGGCCTGCCTCCCGCCCCGCCGCGCCCGCCGCCATTAGTGCCCACGGCCCGAGCTGCGCCCCCGCCCTGCCCCCTCCCGCCAACCCCAGCGTCACCTCCGGCCTTCGCTGCGCTCGGCGCCGGCCCAGCCCCGGGCCCGGCTCCGTTCCTGCCTGGCCTCTGCGCCGCCGCCACCGCCGCGCCCCACCCCCCGCCACGGCTGCCGCCGCCGCCGCCATCTTAGTGCCCCGGCGCCTCAACAACAACTTTATAGACAAACGCAGCACAGGGCGGGGCCGGGAAGGGGCGGGGGCATCGGGGGCGGGGCTATCGGGGAATGCGAGGAGGGGGCGGGCCTGGGGGGCGGAGCTAACGTTCGCTCTTCAGGTCTTGGGGGCGGGCGGGAGTGGCGGTTCCGTCCCGGACGGACGCGCACAGCCCGGGAGGCTCTAAAGGGGAGGGCGCTCGGGCCGTGCGGCGGCGTCCTGACCGGCGGCGCTAGGACCCTGTAGGGAGCGGAGAGGGCGGAGCCGGCGGCACCAGGACCCAGGGGAAACCGCGGCGGACGGGCTACGAGCAGGCCCGGGTGCCGGGAGGCTGTGGGCGGCGGCGCTGGGCCCGGCGCGGCGGGAGAGGCCCCGAGATGCCGAGCAAGAAGAAGAAGTACAACGCGCGGTTCCCGCCGGTGAGCACGTGACCGGGCCCCGGAGGAACGGGCCGGGCTTTCGGGAGGCTCCGGCCCAGGCCCGGCTAGGGAGGCGGGCGCATCGCCGTGTTCGAGGGCCCGTACGCCCCGCCCCCTTCCGTGCCCTTCTAGCGTGGGTGCCCCCCGCCCCCTTTCTCCCGGGATGCTCCCTCTCTTTGCCCGGCTTAAGCTCCCTTTCTGGGACGGAGGCGACGGGGTCCGAGCTGTCTGCCCCCTCCCCAGGCACGAATCAAGAAGATCATGCAGACGGATGAAGAGATTGGGAAGGTGGCGGCGGCCGTGCCTGTCATCATCTGTATCCTGTCGGGAGCTGTCGGGATGGGGGAGTGGGAGAGCCCGGCAGCCCCGGGGTCGCTTTTTGTGGACTGGGCCACCATCCCGCGTTCTCCTTGACCCTCCTCAGCTCGGGCGCTCGAGCTTTTCTTGGAGTCACTGTTGAAGAAAGCCTGCCAAGTGACCCAATCCCGAAACGCCAAGACCATGACCACATCCCACCTGTGAGTGGCTCCGATCTTGGAGGGCCCGGTTGGGGTCTTCCTCCAGGAGTACACACGCTCTGGGGGAGGCTGTGCCCTGATAAGGAAGTGGCAGGGTGATGGGAGATCTGTGGATTTGAGGAGGAGGGTTAAGATGTTCTGGCCAAGGGGTAGGGTTGGGGTGGAAATTTTCCAGGTTCCATTCCCCTGACATCCACAGAGTCCGTACTGTCCCTTGCTGAGGGCCCAGATGTCTGGGCCCCATCCGAGTGCCATCCCCTTCCCACTTCTTCCAGGAAGCAGTGCATTGAGCTGGAGCAGCAGTTTGACTTCTTGAAGGACCTGGTGGCATCTGTGCCTGACATGCAGGGGGATGGAGAAGACAACCACATGGATGGAGACAAGGGTCCCCGCAGGTAGGGAGCCAGGGTCCAGTGTCCAAGTGGGGAAGGCCAAGGTCCCTGGGCTTGGGGATGGCTGCAGGGTGGCAAAGGAGTGGGGAGACCTCTGGGCAGATGTACTGTACCTTCCCGAAGGGGCCGGAAGCCAGGCAGCAGTGGCCGGAAGAACGGTGGGATGGGAAGCAAAGGCAAGGACAAGAAGCTGTCGGGGACAGACTCAGAGCAGGAGGTAAGTGAGGCCCTAGGCTTCTGCCCCACAGGGTGGACAGGGAAGCCCTACACCAGGCCAGGACAAGCTGGCTGGGGGCCCGGTCCCTCACCTGTGACTTTTGTATTGGTTTCTTTGTAAATTGGGGTTACTGAGGTCAGCCTCCTGTTCCTGCTTTCAAGTGATGGGCCCATGCCGTTCTAGTCTCTAATTCCTGCCTTGTTCTCAGGATGAGTCTGAGGATACAGATAGTGATGGAGAAGAGGAGACACCACAGGTCCCGCCCCAGGCCAGCCACCCCCCTGCCCACTTTCAGAGGTAAGCAGCTCGTGGCACTAAGAGGGGGCCCACTGACCCCGAGACTGACCTGTCTGTCCCTCCTGGCCTCCCTGGCCACTTGGTTCTGTTGGTTTTGGCAGATTTGGGGGATGGAAGGGGAGGAACTAAGAAGGACTTCAAGGCTGGGGACTGTGCTCTCAGAAGGTCCCCTTCTGCTAGGTGGGGCTGTGTGACCTGCCCTGGGTCCTTCCCTTCTCTGGGCTTGCTCCCTGTCGGTACAGAGGGCGGTGGGCTCTGGGGATGCCCAGGTGGGGCTGAGTGGGCCGGGATGGGCACCAGAGAGTGGCCTGATCTTTCTTTCCTGCTTTCTCCCCTGCAGCCCCCCGACACCCTTCATGCCCTTCACCTCAACCTTGCCTCTGCCCCCAGCACCCCCAGGCCCCTCAGCACCTGACGCAGAGGAAGAAGAGGATTATGACTCCTAGCGCCCTCTGCCCCCCAGGCCACACCCCCTTTTAGTTTGTTTTAGTTGTTCTGGGGGGAAGAGACGCCATAGAACTGTTCTTAAATTTATTAATAAAATAATAATAAAAGGGAAAGCTCACGTCTGTCCCGGTTTTTGTCCAGGGTTTGTGGCTTCCTTCTCTCCTTCTACCTCCTTCCTGACACTGAGCTGGGACCCAGAGCCCCGGGGGGGCTGGGCAGCAACTGACTGAAGAGAGGGGATGTACGGGAGGCCACGGTTCTGCCAGCGCAGGGCCATGGGTGCCGATGGAAGGAAGGCTGGTCAGGCAGCAGAGGGCCTGAGCCAGCTGGTGCCGGTCAGGCTGGGGGACAACCTGTCTCATGGTGCTGTGTGACCCTGGGCAGGTTCCTCCCCTTCTCTGAATGGCTTTTTCTTGGCTCGCTGATGTAGACCATTCTGTTCACTCTGGGCTGCTACAAAGGGACAGGTAACAGAAATGAGTCTGGGAAACTAGAGCTTGGGCCACTTGCCTTAAAGGACGTGAGGAGGGGCAGTGGGGGCAGAGGTGGGTGGTGTGGGGGCGGCTATGAAGGCTGGCTGGTGAGCAGGCAGTGAATCTGAGCAGACCCTGGAGCTATGAGTACGAGGCAGACGTGTGTCTTCCGGGAGCAGCGGCTTGGTGAGGCAGGCAGGAGGTGTGGGGTGCTGCAGGCAGCCTGGAGGCCTGGGTTGGCAGTAGACTCGAGCGCTGATGGAAGGAGGGGATCTTCAAGGACTCTTGAGTTTCTTTGGGTGGAGACGTGGGGACATAGAAGAGGGGTCTCAAGTAAGATCAATAGGGGTCTTAGTAAGATCTCAAGTTTGGTTGTGATGGGTTTGGGGTGCCTGTGAGGCCGCTGAGGAGAGGCATGGGGTGGGCATTTGGATGTAGGGGGCTAAAGACAGGTGTGTGAACCTTGAGAGTCGAGGAGAGGGGAGGGCTGGGGTGGCCCACCAAAGGAGATGGAAGAGCAACCAGCCTGAGGCCCCCTGGGAGCCTCTGTGGTGCCCACCCAGGGACCTCTGGGAGGAGGGGGTCAGCTGTCGAATGCTTTGGTGGGTTGCTGGTGGTTGATGAGACGGAGAGCTGGAGGTGAGAAACTCAGAGGTAAATGGAAGCAACATTGAGAACCATGCAGTGGAGATGGGAGAGGACAGAGGCTCAGAGTGAGGACAGAGGAACAGATTTTGTTTTGTTTTCTAAAATAATTAAAATAATGAATTTATTTTTGGCTGTGCTGGGCCTTCGTTGCTGTGTGGGCTTTTCTCTGGTTGCAGTGCCCAGGCTTCCCATCGCGGTGACTTCTCGTTGCAGATCGTGGGCTCTAGGACACGCGGGCTTCAGTAGTTGTGGCTCCCGGGCTCACGAGCTCAGGCTCAGTAGTGTGGCACACGGGCTTAGCTGCGCCATGGCATGTGGGATCTTCCCGGACCAGGGATGGAACCCATGTCTCCTGGATTGGCAGGAGAATTCTTTACTACTCAGCCACCAGGGAAGCCTTGGTTTTTTGTTTTTTTTAAGATGGCAGAAATGCAGGCTGAAGTGGCTGAAGGGATGGGAGAAGAGGACTAATGGAGTGAGGTGGGGTTGCCTGAGGCCAGCCCCAGCCCAAGAGGGGAAAAGGTGAGTGGGTTTTGGTGGGAGGTTGAGATATTCAGTATTTATCTGGTGGCGTGTGACTTCTTTATGAGGTCAGAGGCAAGGGGACAGCCTGGAGGGGCCCAGAGCAGCTGGAGCCTGGGGACACGTGGTCCTATCTGCTGCTCATCTGTTCCCGCTCCAGGTGTAAGAAAAGAAAGCCGCTTTCTTTAGCGGGGCTTCCCTTGTGGCTCAGCTGGTAAAGAATCCACCTTCAATGCGGGAGACCTGGGTTTGATCCCTAGGTTGGGAAGATCCCCTGGAGAAGGGAAAGGCAACCCACTGCAGTATTCTGGCCTGGAGAATTCCATGGACTATATAGTCCATGGGGTCGCAAAGAGTCGGACACGACTGAGTGACTTTTACTTTCACTTTCTTTAGGGGAAGCATTTCTACTCAGCCTGTGGTGTGTGCAGCTGACCTTACTTTGGGGGATGGGATTGAGGCATGCGAACTGCCAGCCTGGTCAACCAAACAGGCCCACAGGCAGGGTCGAGACTCAGGTGAGCAAAACACCTGAGGCCTGGGACTTTGGGTGGGCCTCACGGGAAAGGGTTTTGACAAGACCACTGGCTTCCCCATGGCGCTGGGGTGGCAGCCGGAAGCCCTCTCAGGAGTCAAGGTGAGGATGGCGGTGGCCACACTGGGGTAGCAGGGCTGGCGGAGTGGAGGCTGGTGGCGGCCGGAAGCCACTTCCCACCCCAGGGGGTGATCCCGACTGAGCACAAAGCCAGCATGGCAACACCAGGGGGCTCAGAGGTGGAGACTCCAGACGACCTCTGAGCACCTTGACCCTGACACCTGTACACCCTGGACTTCTTCGTTACATGAGCCAATAAAAATAATTTTCCCTCTTGAAGCCGGTTAGGTTTCTGTCACTTGTAACTGAGAGAGCTCTGGCTGGCAAGGACCCTGAATGGGAGGTAGTTCCCATCAGCCTCAGAGAGGCAGCAAATGGTTTTCTCCAGCAGCAGGTTGGACCCAGTCCCAGAGAGGGTGGGTAGCTGGGATCCATGGAATTGAAGGACTGCCAAGCTATTAGAGTAGTGGAGGCAGGAGAGGAATAAACCCTGGAAGCCCGTTGCTGGGATCTGTTCACAAGATGAGATCCTGCACTGAGGGGATTGGTGATGTTTGGGGGATGGCGAGGAGGCCAGGTGCAGGGGGCAGCCTCTGTTCATCTGGGAGGTGTGGGTGGGAATGAGGCCCCCAGGAGCCACTGGCCTGGGCTTCTGTGTTCTCAGGCTCAGACTTGACAGAACCCCGTAAGTCCCAGATTCAGATCCTAGCTTCTTAACTTTTTAACTTTGAACAAGTTCTCAATTTCTCTGTCTCAGTTCTCTCATTAGTATAACAGGGCCTAGTTATTACCTATGTTAGTTACATATGCTGAACTATATATTCTAGAAGAGGAACTAAAGAGCCTCTTGATGAGGGTGAAGGAAGAGAGTGAAAAAACCAGCTTAAAACTCAATATTAAAAAACTAAGATCATGGCATCTGGTCCCATCACTTCATGGGAAATAGGAGAAAAGGTGGAAACTGTGACAGATTTCATCTTCTTGGGCTCTAAAATCACTGCGGATGGTGACTGTAGCCATGAAATTAGAAGACGATTGCTTCTTGGCAGGAAAGCTATGACAAACCTAGCCAACGTGTTAAAAAGCAAAGACATCACTTTACTGACAAAGGTCCATATAGTCAAGGCTATGATCTTTCTAGTAGTCATGTATGAATGTGAGAGCTGGACAATAAAGAAGGCAGAGCGCCAAAGAATTGATGCTTTTGAACTGTGGTGCTGGAGGAGGTTTTTGAGAGTCCATTGGAAAGCAAGGAGATCAAACCAGTCAATCTGAAAGGAAATCAACCCTGAACAATCTTTGGAAGGACTGATGCTGAAGCTGAAGCTCCCAATACTTTGGCCACCTGATGGGAAGAGTCAACTCATTGGAAAAGACCCTGAAGCAGGGGAAGATTGAAGGCAGAAGGAGAAGAGGGCGACAGAGGATGAGATAGTTGAATTGGCATCACAGATTCAATGGACATGAACTTGGGCAAACTCTGGGAGATGGTGATGGACAGGGAAGCCTGCAGTCCATGGGGTCACGAAGAGTCAGACATGACTTGGCAAATGAACAACAAAAACATGTACTAGTTGTACCTACCTATTAGGGTGAAGGATTCTCCAGGCAAGAATACTGGAGTGGATTGTCATTTCCTTTTCCAGGGGATCTTCCTGACTCAGGGATTGAACCCAAGTCTCCTGCATTGCAGGCAGACTCTTTACTGACTGAGCTACAAGGGAAGCCCCAGGGTGAAGGACTAATGTAAGAAACTCAAAATGTATAGGTTCAGATATAATGGAAGTTTATTTCTTGTCCACATAAGGTTCATAATGAGATCTGTCTGATCAATGGGCTGTGCTTCTTTAAGAGGGACTTCTGGGCTCAGACTCCTTCCATCTTGTGGCCCCACCATCCTCAGTTCATGGCTTTCAAAATCGCTGTGGAGGGACTTCCCTGGCTGTTCAGTGGTTAAGACTCTGTGCTTCCATTGCAGGGGGCATGGGTTTGATTGCTGGTTGGAAAACTAAGGTCTGCTGTGTCGTGGCCAAATGAATAAATAAGTAAACAAAAATACAAGGTCACCGCGGAAGGGAAAATCTCAGAGGCCAAGGAAGTCTTCCTGGGCCAGGACAGGTGGTGGCCCCATTGCTTCCTTTTGTCTCTCCACTGGACCTGTCACAGGGTCCCACCGAGGGATGCTGGGAAAGGTGGTTGAGCCAACCTGGGTGACCAGCCAGTTTCAGCCACAGGACCTCACATACCTTTTGGAAGGGTCTGACCCAGCCTTAACAACTGTTAGGAGTGCGCCCTTCTCAGTCAGAGGGCAGGGGCCCAGGGAGACAGTGCTCCTGGCTGGGCCTGGCCCCTGGGCATCTCCGAGGAGTGGGAAAAAGATGGCTTTGCCCTGCTCTGTGTATCAGTGGGCATGGGGAAGGGGCACCTGTCAGCACCCCATCTGCGGAGCTCTTTTGGGAAATCAGATGATTTTCATTCTTTATCCACTGGGGAGCCTTGAGCCTGAATGCCTTAGCCCAGTGTTGACTGTGCTCCAGGTATAAGCATGACCAGAATGTGAACAGAGGAGAAGCTTCTGGGGCCAGTGTGGCAGCCAGGACTGTGATCCTCAGGTGAGGAGTGTGGGTCCACCTCTTCCTGCCACTCCCCTGCTCCACAGCCCATTTGGGGATCCATTCAGCAAACATTTATTGAGCACCCAGCATCATCACCCAGCAGGAAAACGAGGCTCCACAGTCATCCGTCAGAAGCCTGAAACTAAAAAGTCTTATATCAGGAATTCCCTGGTGATCCAATGGTTAGAGTTCCATACTCTCACTGCCGAGACACATGTGTGCTCAGTCCTGTCCGATTCTTTGCAGCCCCATGGACTGTAGGCCGTTAGGCTCCTCTGTCCATGGGATTTTCCAGGCAAGAATGCTGGACTGGGTTGCCATTTCCTTCTCCAGGGGATCTTCTTGAACCAGGGATCAAACCCATGTCTCCTGCATTGGCAGGTGGATTCTTTACCACTGAGCCATCTGCTTAGTTGCTCAGTCGTGTCCAGCTCTTTGCAACCCCATGGACTGTAGTCTGCCAGGCTCCTTTGTCCATGGGGATTCTCCAGGCAAGGATACTGGAGTGGGTTTCTATCCCCTTCTCCAGGGGATCCTCCCAACCCAGGGATTGAGCCCAGGTCTCCCGCACTGCAGGCAGATTCTTTTACCATCTGAGCCACCGGGGAAGCCAACAAATACTGGGAGTGGGTAGCCAATCCCTTTTCTAGGGAATCTTTCCGACCCAGGAATTGAACTGAGCTACCTGGGAAGCTGTTAAAGCTTCCTCACTGTTGAGGACCCGGGTTCAATCCCGGGTTGAGGAACTAAGATCCCACAAGCTGTGCCACGTGGCCAAAAATAATAATAATAAATAAATAGCTCCTTTATTAAATAAATAAAAAGTCTGATATCACCAATGGTAGGGGTGGAAGTGGTGACACCAGAACTCACACTACTGAGGGGAAAGGCAGTTGGTGCAACTACCTTAGAAAACGGTTTGGCGGATTCTCATGGAGTCCGTGAACATGCACTTCTGTGTGTCACGGCAACACTACCCCTGGGCACACGTCCACTAACAGATACACACAAGAATGTCTGTATCCCCAACTGTAAACAACCTGAATCCCATGAACAAGAGCATGGGTAAATAAATGATAGAATATTGTATAACAGAACAGCAACACAAAAGAGCAAACCACCATGACACACATCAGAGTCAATCTTGTAGATGTTATGTTGGCAAAAGAAACCAACCAAACAAAAAGCAACCAAACAAATTACAGCAGTTTATTTAAATAAAGTTCAGGGGCAGGTGAAACTAACTGATGGTGATGGAAGTCAGTATAAGTACCTTGGTGTGGGGACTGATGGGGGGCACACGGGAACCTTCTGGAACTGTTTCTATAGCTTGAATTTTCTGTAGCTTGGTGGTTATTTATAACAATGGATCAAGCTGCCCACTTAAAATACACGCACCTTTATGATACCTGCTGAAAAATTTTATGTACGTATCTATTGGGGGTTTCCCTGGTGGCTCAGACAGTAAAGAATCCGCCCGCAATGTGGGAGACCCGGGTTCGATCCCTGGGTCAGAAAGAGGCCCTGGAGAAGGGAATGGCAACCCACTCTAGTATTCTTGCCTGGAGAATCCCATGGACAGAGGAGCCTGGTGGGCTATGGTCCACGGGATCACAAAGAGTCGGACATGACTGAGCGGCTAACACACACACACATGTCTATCGAGAACCTATTGCCTGCCAGCTGCTATTCTAGGTAGTGGTGATTCTATGAACAAAGTGTTTCCTGGAGTTTATTTCTGATGGGAGGAGACAGGCGATAAAGAAGATAAACAGTATGTCAAATGGTGATACATGTGCTGGGAAAGGAAAGTGTAATAAAGAAGTGGGGAGTCCCGGGCAGGATGCTGACCCAGCCATTCTGTGCAGTGTTCAGGGGAGACTGATAAGGTGAGATTTCAGTAAAAAACCCTACTACGCGAGGAGTGTACAGGCCACAAGCCACCTGTGGGGAGAGGGCAGAGGGAACAGTGAGGGCAGAGGCAGGGAGTGAGGCTTGATTCCGTCAGGTTTCCCTGTGGTCTCCCCACCGTGGCTCTCAGTTCCTCACCCACCACCCAAGGACCCAGGTCAGGAGCCGCCAGCCCCAAACTCGGCTCACCTCAGCTGAGGGGGTGTCTGGGCATCGGCAGCCCCTCAGGGTCTCAGAAGCTTCATGGAGGGAGAGAAGGCAGCGATGTGGGCTCCTCCCCCACACCTGGCCTTGTTGCTTCCAGACCTGCAGGCCCAGGGGCTGAGAAGGAAGTGAGGGGCGGGAGAGATTCTGGGTGGGAGTGACCTCACCCACCACCCACTGGCCTGGAGGAAGGACCTCTGAGCTGTGTGACGTGTGGCTTCACCACTTCACCTCTCCAGCCTTCCATGTCCATCACATGGGGCAATTTTTTTTTAAGTTCTTCCTTTTTCTCTCTTTCTTTCTTGAACAGCTTTCTTCCTTTATGACTGCCCTGGCTCTTTGTTGCTGCACACGGGCTTTCTCTACCTGGAGCAGTGAGGGCTACTTTCTAGCTGTGGTGTGTGGGCTTCTCATTGTGGCTCAGTAGTTGTGGCACATGGGCTTCACTGCCCAGCAGCATGTGGAATCTTCCTGGACCAGGGACTGAACCCATGTCCCCTGCATCAGCAGGCAGATTCTTAACCGCTGGACCACCAGGGAAGTCCCCACCTGGAGCTATTGATACCGCCCCTCATGGTTGCCAGGAGACCAAATGCGCTGCAGTAGCTCATCCTCTTGCTCTTGTTTATCCGAGTCCACTCTCTCAGAAAGGTGTCCTCGTCACCACCCATTTCACAGAAGAGAAGATTGAGGCTTAGCAAGTGAGATGAGTGGCCTGCGTTTGTTCATTGGCACAGAGATTGTACACAGGCTTGTGCAGGGGTCCAGAGTGTGGAGAGGTGGAGTTCATGAGGTTCCCTCCCCATTCTTTCTCTAGTGTGGTAAGTTTGTCTCCAGGACGTGGATGGGACCAGGTTCCCACTCTTCTAGACTATGGGCACTGTGGCGGGGGCATGGCAGCTGTGACCCAGGTGCTCCACCAGGAGCCTGGTCCCTCCTCTCCTTGAGCAGAGTGTTTGGTGAGAGTGGCAGGTGGCTCTGGACTCTCTCAGGGGGCTCCATGTTGCTGGGGAGAGGGGCAGGACATGGGTGACACTCAACTCCCATCATTATAGTTGAGCTATCTTTGTTCTGAAATCATGTCCTGTCTATTTTGTGTGCTCGTGTGTATTCAAATGTTAAGTTTAGAAACGGAACAAGGGCTAACACTTCTGTGCCCACTCCAGTAATCAGAAAGCTACAAGGGAAAACAAGATCTCACACAAGACCCATCAGATTGGCAAGAACAGAAAGTCAGATAAGGAAATTCCCTGACAGTCCAGTGGTTAGGACTCCATACTCCCAACGCTGGGGCCAATCCCTGGTCGGAGAATGATGATACTGCAAGCCCTACCCCCTCCAAAAAGGAAAGTCAGATAAAACTGATGGCTGGTGGGAGGTGGGTACATGGAAGTCTGGGGCTTCTGGTGAGAGTGTAAACTAGGAGCATGTTTGAAAAGGCAGCTTGGCAGCTAAGTGACCTCCAGCTGTTCCACTTCTGGGTAAAACCTCTCACAGGAAGAAAGACATGTCATAGTCGTGGTTAGAGGTGGCAAAGAGTTGGAAGCTCCAAGTTATCTGTCACTGGGGCGCTGCATGGCTGGTAGCAGTGTGAACAAATCTTCACCGCATCAGAAAAACAGGAAAATGCAGAACAGATCTACAACACAGCAGTGTTTATGGAAAGTCAAAACACAGACAGCACAATAATGCTATATATTTATGTCACTCTGTGACCTTGAGCCAGTGACTTAAGCTTGCTGTGCTTCAGTTTCCTTATCTCTAAAGTGAGGACAATCATAGCGCCTCCTTCAGGGGCATGTGATGATTAAATGTACTGACACATAGAGTGCTTAGCACAGTACCTAGCACATAGTGATAGGGACAGAGTCAAGGGACAAAGTAGGTGATTAAATAATTGATCCCACTAGGGTATTGTAAGTAGAAGAATTATGGGAGACCCCTGTAAGTTAATGATTACTCAAGAAAGCAGGTTTGTTTAACCACAAAACCAAGCAGGCTTAGAAGCACAAGACGTGCCCCCAAACAATAAAACAATGGTAGCATGAGACCCACATCCTGCCCAGTGAGCTCAGTAAGTTAATGATCCCTAGGACATGCTCTCTGTACATATAAAAACAATAATTTTGTGGACTTAGCTTGACCGTGTAGGGACAGGAAAACTTCCCTGCTCAAACTGGAGGAGGAAATGATAATGGAAACATGATGTCTACTCAAGAAAGACAAAGAAATTCTAGCCCAGTAAGTTCTCAGGGCATGACACCCCATCGCCTGCCCACTTGTAAGCTTCACAAGCATCCTATTCTAATAAATCACTTTTTTAAAATTTATTTTTTTTATTGAAGGATAATTGCTTTACAGAGTTTTGTTGTTTTCTGTCAAACCTTAACATGAATCAGCCATCGGTATACATATATCCCCTCTCTTTTGAACTTCCCTCCATCTCCCTCCCCATCCCACCCCTCTAGGTTGATACAGAGCCCCCATTTGAGTTTCCTTAGCCATACAGCAAATTCCTGTTGGCTATCTATTTTACATATGGTAATAAATCACTTTTTATCTATCACTTGCTCTCAATGAATTCTCTGCACTGAGACATAAAAGACTATGGTACCAGAGCTCTTCAGAGCCCCGAAATGACAGCAACCTGTTTGTCAACTTAAAAAGGAGTCACAACCTAAAGTTGAGAGATGTGTTTTACTTGGTGGGAAGTTTCAGGACTTCAAACTGGGGAGACATCATCTCAAGTGCCCCTGAGAGAACTGCTCAGAGGAAGTGGGGGTGGGGTGAGGTCAGGTTACAAAGATGGTTGCAACCAACAAAGGGCAGGTAGTCTGAGCATCAAAAGTATTTTTGTGAATTAAAGAAAACCAGATGTCTCAAGTTAAGGAATTTAGGGCTTTTCTACGTATGGGAAGATGCAGGAGTTTGGGCTCACTGAGATCATTCCTTTCATATGCATCTCAGCTATCTGGGGCCAGCATCCTGTGTTTTTCCTCAGTGCTCACCTTAGGGAGCGGCTAAGCCTGGTGGCTGCTGGATCCCGGCATTGTTCTTCTTCCTGAGTGCCCTGGAGGGCTAGAATCCCTGATGACTTTGACATCCTTGTTTATTGATATGGCAGGAAATACTCCACTTCTCAGGGTTCAATAGTAAGCACTCAATAAATGGTGCCTGTAACTGACACGTATGGAAATAAATGCCTGGAAAGCAGATTGGAAGGACACGAGCTAGACACACAAGAGTGTGGTGCTGTGGGGAGCAGGAATGGGACTGGGGATGGGCTGAAAAGGAAAGTCTATTTTATTTTATTGTATTTATTTATTATTTATTTTGTGGCCATGCTGCGTGGCATGCAGGATTTTAGTTCCCCAACCAGGGATGGAACGTGCGCCCTCAGCATTGGGAGCAGAGTCTTAACCACTGGACCACCAGGAAAGTCCCTGAAGAAAAGTCCATTTTAAAGGCGGGCTTTTCAGGACCGTGGGGATACCTGGAATGTCCAAACCAAGGAGATAGATCGCTAGGCCCATGCAACCCATGCTGAGAGCAAAACCAAGAAGTATTGTCAATTGTCATCTTCAGAAAGGGCCAAACCAATTGATCCTCCTGGACAGTGTCTATAAAGACAGGTAAACAGTGGCCCTGTGGTGTTCTTGGGTTCATAGGTGTCTCCTTACTTCACTCACTCAACAAATATTTCCTGAGCACCTACTCTGTGCCAGGTATTGCTCTGGGCTCTCGGGACAAGAGCACAAAAGAAAAAGGACAACCTGCTCTGGTGAACAAATGCTCAGAGAACCAGTGCCCAGGGTGTGGGGGTGGGGATGGGGTGGGGATGGGGTGGGTGGGGTGGGAAGCGTTGTGAAGGAAAAGCAGGCATGGAGAGGGGAGAGGGAAAGGGCAGCAGTGTGCTGGCTATTCTGGGAACCTGGAGGAGGCCAGTGTGTGGAAGCAGCTGCACGCAGGTGTGCGGTGGGGGAGCCTGACCATTTGAGTGAGGGGCAGGGGGTGGGGAGGGGTGAGTGCTGCCCTTGTTTCCAGCCACCAATTCCCTCCCACCCCCTGCCCTGTGCTGGGGTTGGTTTCACTTTCCTATTCCCCTAAATTCTCTGAGTTTTGTTTCTGCCTGTGGGTTCCCCACTTCCACCCACCACCTTTGTCTGGAGCCACAGCTGAAGTCAAGCAGGCAAGTCGATCAGTTTCGGGGTGGGGGCTCCATTCCTCCTCCAAAGGCCCCATTTCATCCCTGACCTGGTCCCATCTCCACTCAGGATCCATCTTCCCATCAGTCTCAAGGGACTGGAGTCCTCCCAGGAAGAGTCTTGGCTCTGGACTGATACTCCTTGTATGTATAAAATATTTTGGTTATAGCACCACTGCTTACCAACCTTGCGGCTTTGAGTGGATAACCCAGCTTCTCTGTGCCTCAGTTTCCTTATTAAATGGGCATCGTATTAGGGTTGTTTACGGAGATATTTGAGCTTCCCCGGTGGCCCAGTGATAAAGAATCCACCTGCAATGCAGTAGATGCAGGAAATGCAGGTTTGATTCCTGAGTTGGGAGGAGAATAAGGCAACCCATTCCAGAATCCCATGGAAAAAGGAGCCTGGCAGGCTACAGTCCATAGCGTCACAAAGAGTTGGACATGACTGAAGCCACTGAGCACACACGCATGCACGGAGATAGTTATAGACATCTGCCAACCACCTACTTTGTGCCAGGCTGTTCTGGACTCTGGCCTTCGGCTGTGAACAAACTCAGCTCCTGGCCCCCGTGTACCGGACCTTTGATGAGGACAGGGGTCTCACCTTTGGCCACATATTGGAATCACTGGGGATCTTGGAAGGTGGCTGATGCCCAGGGTCCATCTCCAGAGATTCTGATTTAACTAGATGAGGGCCCAAGCCTGGTATGTTTTAAAGATTCCCATGTTGTTGTTGTTTAGTTGTTCAGTCGTGTCCAACTCTTTTGTGACTGCAGCAACTATAACCCACCAGGCTCCTTGGTCCATGGGATTTTCCGGGCAAGAATACTGGCCTGGGTTGCCTTTTCCTTTTCCAGGCCTCTTCCTGACCCAAGGATAGTACCCGTGTCTCCTGCACTGTGGCAGATTCTCTACCACTGAGCCACCCGGGAAGCCCATTGTATTTTAGATACTAGTCTTTTATCAGATATATGATTTGTAAATATTTTCTCCCATTTTTGTGGACTGTCTTTTCACTTTTTTGATGGTGTCCTTTGAAGCACAAGATATTTAAAATTTTATTTCATTGAAGAATAGTTGATTTACAATGTTCTAATTTCTGCTATATAAGAAATGATTTGGTTGTGCATATATATATATAGATAGAGAGATAGATAGATAGATAGATAGATAGATATTCTTTTTCATATTCTTTCCATTATAGTAGAAACCAATAGAATGGGAAAGACTAGAGATCTTGTAAAAAAAAAATTAGAGATATCAAGGGAATATTTCATGCAAGGATGGGCATGATAAAGGATAGAAATAGTAAGGACCTAACAGAAGCAGAAGAGATTAAGACTAGGTGGCAAGGATACACATACGAACTATACAAAAAAGGTCTTAATGGCTTGGATAACCACGATGGTGTGATCATTCACCTAGAGCCAGACATCCTCGAGTGTGAAGTCAAATGGGCCTTAGAAAGAATTGCTATGAGCAAAGCTAGTAGAGGTGATGGAATTCCAGGTGAGCTACTTCAAATCCTAAAAGATGATGCCAACAAATTTGGAACACTCAGCAGTGGCCACAGGACTGGAAAAAGTTCATTTTCACTCCAACCCCAAAGAGGGGCAGCGCCAAGGAGCGCTCAGACTGCCGTAGAGTTGCGCTCATCTCATGTGCTGGTAGACTATGCTCAAAATCCTTCCAGCCAGGCTTCAGCACTATGTGAACCAAGAACCTCCAGATGCACAAGCTGGATTTAGAAAAGGCAAAAGAACAGAGAGCAAATTGCCAACATCTCTTGGATCCTAGAAAAAGCAAGGGAATTCCCAAAAAACATCTACTTCTGCTTCACTGACAATGTTAAAGCCTTTGGCATTGTGGATCACAACAAACTGGAAAATTCTTGAAGAGATGGGAATACCAGACCACCTTACCTGTTTCCTGAGAAACCTGTATGCAGGACAAGAAGCAACAGTTAGAACCGGACATAGAACAATGGACTGGTTCAAAGTTGGGAGAAGAGTACGTTAAGGCTGTATATTGTCACCCTGTTTATTTAACTTATATGCCGAGTACATCATACGATATGTCGGGCTGGATGACTCATAAACTGGAGTCAAGATTGCTGGGTTATATAGATAGGTTTGCACTAAGTTTTCTTTTTTATGGCTGTGCCGTGCAGCATGCGGGATCTTAGTGAGATGGAAATGTGGAATCTTAACCACTGGACCACCAGGGAAGTCCCTGCACTAAATTTTCAAATCAGGAAATGTAAGTCTTCTAACTTTGTTCTTCTTTTTCAGATTGTTTGGCTATTCTGGGCCCCTTGACTTTGCATGTAAATTTTAGGATCAGCTTGTCAGTTCCTGTAAAAGGCAGCTGAGATTTCAATAGAGATTGAGTTAAGTCGGTGTGGAGAGTATTGCCGTCTTCTGGGTTGTTTTAATTGACAGACATTTTCTCCTGGTTATTAATCAGAGTATTCTTCTTTGTATATTGGTTAATTTTTTATTGGACGCCAAACATTGCGTTGTGAATTTTACATTATTGAGCTGGACTTCACTGAATTTCTTTAGAGAGTGTTGGACTCTTCCTAGCAATTTGGTTGTTACTCCTGGGTTAGCCTGATCATTTCGAGATTTGTTACAAACTCTTGAATGGTGAGTCTAGAATAGCCTTCATTAGGGGCTGATTTAGGCTCACTTCTAAGACATGGCTCTTTCGGGTTCTCTACTGAATTTTCTATATATTCAGTGAAATCTCTCTACTTTAACTGGAGAGAATCTTATAAAGCTTTCTAGCCTTGTGTGAGCTCTGGGAATTATTCCTGCTTCCCTTTTCTCAGGGATTATAGTCCTGTGTTACCGGTTTTCTAACATCTGAAAACAGGGTTGTTTCTTATACTCATTGGAAAAGACCCGATGCTGAGAAAGACTGATGGCAGAGGAGAAGGGGGCAACAGAGGATGAGATGGTTGGATGGCATCAGTGACTCAATGGACATGAATTTGAGCAAACTCTGGGAGATGGTAAGGACAGGGGAGCCTGGCATTCTACAGTCCATGGGGTCATGAAGAGTCGGACATGACTGAGCAATTGAACAACAACTATCCAGTTTCTTAGTTGTTTGCAGCCAAAGGATCCACCTGACTTGTTTGTGGCCAGAATCAGAAGTCCTCTCTCCTTTGAACTCCCCAAGTCCTTTGCCTCCCCCTCTTCTAAAGTTCTGCCCATGCTGTGGTTTGGATTAAAACTGTGTGTGCATATTCTACCTGCATGTCACTGGTCTGTGACCATCTCAAGGCAGGGAGGCTTATCTTATTCATATCTGCATCTGTAGGATATCTGTTATAGAGACATGATAAGCATGTTTTTGTACTATGGTCTGCCCTGACCCTCCGCCTTCAAGTCACCTCACATCACATCCTCAAGCTTTTAAAAATTAATGCAATTAAAATTTTCCCTTTTTAAAACTTGAAGTATAGTTGACTCACAATATTATACTAGTTTCAGGTGTACAACATGGTGGTTTGGTATTTTTATAGATCCTCACCGTATTAAGTTATTTACAACATTGTTGACTGTATTCCCTGCGCTATAGATCACATCCTTGCGACGTTTCGTTTATTGACTTTCTTTTTATTTTTTTACTGGCCATGCCTCAGTATGTGGGATCTTAGTTCCTCACCCGGGGATCAAGTCTGTGCCCCCTGCATTGGAAATGTGGAGTCTTCACCACTGGACAGACAGGGAAGTCCCAAGGCTTTTGTTAACTTTATATATATATGTGTGTGTGTGTGTGTGTGTGTGTGTGTATACATATATGTATATACACATATATAACTGGTAGTTTATACCTCTTGCAAGCGTGTGTGCTCAGTCGCTTCAGTTGTATCCAACTTTTTGTGACCCTATGGACTGTAGCCCGCCAGGCTCCTCTATCTACGGGATTCTCCAGGAAGAATACTGGAGGGGGTTGCTGTGCCCTCCTTCAGGGGGTCTTCCCGACCCAGGGACTGAACCGCATCTCTTGAGTATCCTGCATTGGCAGGGGGATTCTTTACCACTGCGCCACCTGGGAAGCCCAGTTGACACTTCTTAATCCCCTTCTATCTGCCCTCTGCCTATCCCCTCACTCCACTCTCTCCTGGCAACCACTAGTTTGCTCTCTTTATCTGTGAGTCTATTTCTGTTTTGTTGTATTAGTTTTGTTTTGTAGACTTCATGAAGTAAAACATACGGTATCTGTCTTTCTTTGTTTGACTTATTTCACTAGCATAATACCTTTCTGTTCCATCCATCTTGTCACAAATGGCAAGACCTCGTTCCTTTTTTTTTTTGTGGCTGAGTAATATTCTAATATCTGGCTAAGGGAATGGCAACCCACTCCAGTATTCTTGCCCGGAGAATCCCATGGACAGAGGAGCCTGGTGGGCTACAGTCTATAGGGTTGCAAAGAGTCAGACATGACTGAAGCAACTTAGCAAATATTCTAATATCTATCAATATCTATTTACATATCACGTCTGCTTTATTCATTCATCTATCGATGGGCACTTAGGTTGCTTCCATATCTTGGCAATTATAGATAGTGCTGTGTTGAACACTGGGCTGCATATATCTTTTAGAATTAGTGTTTTAGTTTTTGTTGGATAAATATCCAAGAGTGAAATTGCAGGATTGTATGGTATTTCTATTTTTAATTTTTTTGAGGAAACTCCATACTGTTTTCTGTCCTTAGAACACTACTCCTCCCACTCCACCCAGAAGGTGCCATAGTACAGCGGGTCACAGTTCTCATCTCACTGGATCCCTGTGATTGGTTGAGGGGTGGCCATGAGACTCAAGGTAGGAAATGTCAGAATCCTTGCCTGGGGTTTTCTACCTGTATACTTGGGAAGAGTCCTCTCGCAACTCTGGTGGCAAAGGTCCAAGGACAGCAATCTGGTGCTGCCCGCAGCCAACACTCCCATTGGAGAAAATGAAGCCAACACAGAGAGAGAAATGATGATGAAATGAGGAAGACAGAAAGACACACACACACATGCACGCACACACACATGCACAGATGCACGCACACACAGAGATGCATGCACACACACACACACGCATGCACACACACAAACGCACGCACGCACAGACGCATGCACACACATGCACACGCACAGACGCATGCACACACGCACACACGCACAGACACATGCACACACACACGCAAAGGGGATCAAATCTTTCAATCCAGGCAAAATTGAGGTCAGGCCCTTTTTATTCATTAGTAACATAAGCTAATTACTTATTTTATCCTTTTGGCTTAACTTAGCTCTGTCAGTTGCAAACCAAAGGAACTTAAGCAGTATAAGTCATCTCCATATATTTGCTGAATGGTAGAATTAATTTGCATACCTGCCTCATTCCCAATGTATGTGAGGTAACTTCTGACAAGAGCAAAGAAGATAAAATCTCAAAGCAAAAATGGAGACTCAAGAATGTGAAAAGATATTTGAAAAGAAAATGTGAAGATCTGGAGCAAGAACATTAAGATAAAATATGCAGGTCTATTACTAAGTAAAGCCCATAAAGCACTCTGAGCTTCCCAGGTGGTGCTAGTGGTAAAGAACTCACATGCCAATGCAGAAGATGAAAGAGAGGCTAATTTGATCCCTGGGTTGGGAAGATCCCCTGAAGGAGGGCATCACCACCCACTTCAGAATTCTTGCCTGGAGAATCCCCAAGGACAGAGGAGCCTGGGGGGGCTACAGTCCATAGGGTCACGAAGAGTTGGACACGACTGAAGTGACTTAGCATGCATGCATAAAGCATTCTATTATCTGCAGATCAAATTTGGCTTTGAGCTTCCAGGGAGTCAAAGCAAAAAGGGAGATGTAGTAACTCAGCTTCCCCCGCTAGAGATAACAAAGGGTACAAGTTCCTCAGGAGAAAGAATATGTTTCTGAGGCCAATTTCAGCCACATTTACATTGCCAACGTCTGTAATGCACCTTCTGTGTTGGGCCTACGGAACAAGTGAGGTTGCCAAATTCAGTTCACTCAGTCAGCCTTGCCTTGACCTCTCAGTGGCTCTTGTCAGAGCTGATCACCCACTCCTTTTTGAAACACTTACTTCACTTGGCTGGGAGCCCTCCCTCCCTGGGCTGACTTTCTCCCTACCAGCCTCTGTTGCCCGACATCCATTGCTGTGTTTCCCTGTCCTCCCCTGATCTCTAAATGGTGGCAGGTCCAGCCTCAATCTCCAGACCTCTCCTCTTCTTTCCTTTCTCTGCCTCCCTGGCCCAAGTCCTCTGGTCCCTCTCCTGGACAACGGTCCCTCTTTCCACCCTGGTCCTCCAGTCTAGTCTCTACACAGCAGCCAAAGGGAGCTTTTAAAAACCTCAATCAGGGTGACTTCCCTCGTAGTTCAACGCAGGGGGCCCGGGTTCGATCCCTGGTCAGGGAATTAGATTGTGCAACTAAAAGTCTGTATACCTCAACTAAAGATCCCGCGTGCCACAGCCAAAGTCAAAGATCTCATGTGCCTAGACTAAGACATGGCACAGCCAAATATATTAAATGCATTAAAATAGACAAAAATGTTAAAAAAAACAGCTGAGTCAGCTCCTCCCACCTCCTCTGCCACGTGTGTGCTCAGTCATGTCTGACTCTTTGCGACCACTGGAATATTCTGTCCATGGAATATTCCAGGCAAGAATACTGGAGTGGGTTGCCATTTCTTTTCTAGTCCAGGGGATCTTCCCGACCCAGGGATCGAACCTGTGTCTCTTGCATCTCCTGCGTTGGGAGGTGGATTCTTTACACTAGAGGTACTGGAGAAGCCCATCACCTCCTCTCCCCAACCCCAAATCTTCTACTGTGATGACTACTGTGACCAAACGAGATGCATGGGATATAAAAAAAGATAATTTTTGTCTCCCAATGTCCCTCTGAAATCCATAAGGAAATTCGTCTCTGCCCACAGATGAAGTCTTGACTTCCTGTGCCATGTTTCCGCAGAGTGCTGGCCTTTCTGACCATGGCTCTCAAGTCTTTCTGGAAGTCTCCTGTACACTTGACCCACAGGCTTGCCAGGATCTCAGGGAGCCCATCTCAAATTCCCCAGATTTAGGATTTGAAAGCAGCCCCCAGCCCCAGCCCCAGCCCCAATCTCATCACAAAATTCCCTTTTTAGAACCTATCTTCCAACCCTTCATAATCTTGAAGCAGATTGGGAGTTTTGTGTTGGCAAAATGGGTTCTTCTATAACAATATCCTTTCACCCTTTCCAGCATGTTTAGGGCAAATCCCAAGACCTTTACACAGCCACAGGGCCCTATGTGATCCGACCTCTGAGCCCCCAAAGAAGTTTAAAATGTCAAAATATCAAAGAATATTACAAATAATTGTATGTCAGTAAAAACAAAAACTTAACGTAAATGCCTTTTCAGAAAAAAATATGAAATGCCAAAATTGGTACAAAAGCTTCAATAGATCAATAACCAGTAAAGAAAATTATAATCTAAGACTCCAGTGCAAAAGAGCCCCAGCGGAAGGGGAACAGTTGATCCTTATCTTATACTAGTTGTTCCAGAAAACAGAGAATGAGAAGAGGCTGCCCAGTTACTCATATGACTCCCAAACCAGATAAGGACAGTATCAGGAAAGGAAAAGTGTAGAGCATTTCAATCTGAACCTGGAAATTAAATTATGATCTGCTCGAATAAAATATGAGAAGGCCCCCCACCTAGGAGTAGGGTAAGGACTTAAGACATTCAAAAGGCAAACCCTCATGCAAAACCTTTATGGATCTGACTATATCAAAATTAAGGATTTCTCCAAATCAGGGACACAGAGAGTAGACTGGTGGTTGCCAAGGGGGAGGAGGGTGGGACAGGGTTGGATTGGGAGTTTAGGAATAGTGGACGCAAACCAGTATATATAGAATGGATAAGCAACAAGCTCCTACTACGTAGCACAGGGAATTATATTAAATATCCTGTGGTAAACCATAATGGAAAAGAATATGAAAGAGGATAGATATATATATATATACACATGTATAACTGAGTCACTGCTGTACAGCAGTAATTAACACATTGTAATTCAACTATACTTCAGTTTTAAAAAATGAAAAAACTTAAGGATTTCTGTTCCACAAAGGCCCTCAGAGATAATATTAACAGAAAGCTGGTTGCAATCTAGTGAATACATAATTCCTGCACAATAAAGAAAAGCCCAGAAGCATAATACGCGGCCATGAACAGAACCAAGCAGCTCACAGGATGAGCCCAGAGGCAAAAAAGTGATGAAGAGGGGGTCAAAGAAGTAATCAGCACAACTCAGTTAAAATTACAATGAGGCAACTTCCTTGTCTGTCCAGTGGTTAAGGCTCCGTGCTCCCAATGCAGGTTTGATCCTTCAAGAAAGTGAACGTGTCAGTCACTCAGTCATGTCTGACTCTGTGACCCCGTGGACTGTAGCCTGCCAGGCTCCTCTGTCCATGAGATTTCCCAGGCAAGAATACTGGAGTGGGTAGCCATTCCCTTCTCCAGGGGATCTTTCCGACTCAGGGACTGAACCCAGGTCTCCTGCATTGCAGGCAGATTCTTTACCATCTGAGCCACCAGGGAAGTCAGTCCTTGATGGGAGAATTATGATTCTGCATGTGACATGGCCAAAACATTTTTTTATTTTTAATTATAATGAGATACCATTTTTATTTTTTAAACCAGGAGGCAGGTAGAGTGAGAGGGACATGGCAGGTACTATCTGCCATCTTCACAGGGTTTGAAGACCGTTTGGGATGGATGGTCCAGAGATTCCTTTGAGAGATGGAGAAACACAGGCTGAGCAAGGGCAGGGGGATTATACCAGGTCCGTAGGGAGTCCTGCAGAGGCAGGACTTGGCCTGGATCTCTGGACTCCCAGGCCTGGACTCTTCCTCAGCGTCCTGCCGAACTCTCCCCTCTGGAAGGAAGCTGGCCTTACATATAGCCTTCCGGGTCTGCTTTTGCCACAGCCCTTGAGACAGGCTGAGGACTGGTTGCCATAGAGATGGTGGGCCGGGCAGTTCCAAGGTTGGCAGATGGGGGTGGGGGATGGGGCAAGAAACCAATATGCTAAACGCCCACCAACAGTTGGTCAGGACTTCTTCCGGGAGACCTGGGCAAGACACACGGCAGCAGGCTCCAGGGACGGCCACAGGTCTGCTCAAGCTTCTCTCAAGCACCCCCCACATTGAGCAGGTGAGGGGGGCCCCGCGGGGGTTCTGCCAACTGCCCAGAGGCAGGCTGGCTCTCTGGGGTGGGAGGTCAAGGCTGAGGGAGGCCACAAGGTTGGAGCTGAGGCCCGGGAGAGAGTCAGGGAGGTCTGAGATGGGGGCAGGGACAGTGGGGAGGCCTGAGGGACGTGGGGTGAAGGGGAGGATGACGCCCAGTTATGACTCCCAGGCTTCTGATGGAGCAGTTTTGGCAAACTGGGAGGATTTGGGTTTCAGGAAAAATAATGAGCTTTTCCCTCCTTGGCGTTGCAAGTCCAGAGCCTTGTGGGGCACTGAAAAGAGCTGTCCAGGGCCCAGAGGCAGCCCAGGGCAATGGGGGCAAGTCTGGGCTCTAGGACAGTCCACACATTATGTCCTGGCTCCGCTTCCCAGTTGTGTGACTTTAGTCAAGTGACTTCACCTCTCTGAGCCTCAGTGTCCTCATCTGCATGATGTGGGTGAGAGTAAGCAAGGCCCTCATAGGATCCTTGTGTGTGTGCGTGCGCGTGAGTTAAATTGCTCAGTCAAGTCCAACTCTCTGTGGCCCCATGGACTGTAACCTTCCAGGCTCCTCTGTCCATGGAATTTTCCAGGCAATCATACTGGAGTGGGTTGCCATTTCCTTCTCCAGGGCATCTTCCCGACCCAGGGATCGAACCCACACCTCTTGCGTCTCCTGCATTGGCAGGTAGATTCTTGATGACTAGAGCCATGTGGGAAGCCCCATAGGGTCCTTGGGAAGGAAGGTTAAATGAGTTAATGCATGAAAGTCCTGAGCATGCAGCAGGTGCTCAGTGAATAGCACTGTTGCTTTTTAAGATTTATTTACTTATTTTTGGCGGCTCTGGGTCTTTGTTGCTGCAGGTGGACTTGCTCCAGTTACAGTGAGCATGGGCTGCTCTTCCTTGTGGAGCTTGGGCTTCTCATTGCAGTGGCTTCTCTTGTTGTGGAGCACAGGCTCTAGGTGCTCAAGCTGCAGTAGTTTCGGGCTTAGTTGCGGCTCGTGGGCTCTAGAGCACAGGCTCCTTAATTGTGGTCCACAGGTACAGTGGCTCTGCAGCATGTGGGATCTTCCCGGATCAGGGATCAAACCCAGGTGATCCGGGTGATCTGCATTGGCAAGCGGATTCTTAACCACTAGACTGCCAGGGAAACCCACTGTTGCTATTTTAATATTAATAATTCAGGTCGTGATCCATCAGTTCCAGGGGTAACAAGGGCCCAGAGGGGCCAACCAGGGTGTACAGGACTGTCCCCTGGGCGAGTGGCTCAGAGCTAGGCCTCCTCTCCTACCTTCGCTCAGAGGAGTCTTGGGAGCAGTGATGGTTTTATCCACACGCAGAAGCAGAGGTCTTGGAGCGCGGGGCAGACACCAAAGAAGGACCGGAGGCTCAGAGGCCGGAACAAGAAAGGGCAAAGCTCTGCGGAAGCTGAGGAGTGAGTGGCTGTGGAGGGCCGGGAGGGATGCAGGGGGCCAGGCCCTGCTGGGGGCCGGCGTCCGGACCCTGACCCCGGCCCCCTGCCCTCTCCCTCCTCAGTCTCGTCCTCTCTCCTCCTCGGAAACCCTCCTTCCCCTTCCAGTGGGCCTGGGAGAGCTTCACCACAGATGGCCGGGCCCTGCATCAGCCGAGCTCCGTCTTGGCCCCTGGCCACCAGGCCCTGCCCTTGCCCCCAGCGGTCCATCAGCACAAGTCCAGGCGCAAGTCCACGGCCACCCTCCTGGAGGCCCACAGCTTCTGGTGGAAGACAGAGGGGCCGAACCTGGAGAGGAGACAGCAGCCCAGGGCCTGCAGCTGCACCTCCATCCCTCCGGGAAGGGGGACGAGCCAGGAGCTGGAGCCGCCCAGGGAGGGAGGCCTGCAGTCGCCCAGGAAATCCTCAGGGTCTGGGTCAGAGCCCGAGGAGTCTGAGCCGGGAGGCCTGGGGGCTGAGGAGGTTGAGAAGGGTCTAATTCCAGGGGAACTGCCCCAGCTCCCCAGGAGGGGGTTGATCTTGGAGGAGGAGCAGTTTTCAGAGGCCACAGAGGAGGCCGAGGACAGGGAACACCGGGCCCCCCGGAGAAGGAGGACCAGTTCTCGAAGAAAGGGGCGGAATTCTGGCGAGGAGGCCTGGGACGAGAGTGAAGTGCAGTCCCTGGAGAGTGTTTCCAGCTCCACCAACCTCCCAGAACGACAGAGGAGGAAGCCAAGGGCCAAGGAGCTGGAGGGGCCGTGGGACCTGGAGAAGCTGCAGAGGCAGCTGCAGCAGGAGTTGGACTGTGGTGAGTCCTGGGGCTCAAAGCCCAGGTTCCCCACAAAGTCACACAGTGTGGAGAGGGGCCGGAGCCAGCGACCTGAGCCAGGTGTTCAGACACAGCTGGGCTGGGCTTTAGGTGCAGGGAGGGATTGCCCACGGGGACAGGAGGGACACCAGTCCCTGACTTGTCCCTCTGCGGACAGGCCCCGAGAAACAGCCCTGGAAGTCTTTGCGGGCTGCTGTTCAGGCCTCCAGCTGGAGCAGGAAGGCCCACACCTTGGGAGACGATGAGCCTTTTCTGTTTGTAAACTTCCCTAACCGCACCTTCCACAGACGACAGGAGGCCACCAGGTGAGGTGGGGAAGGAGGAGGGTGGGAACGAAGCACAGGGACTAGAGAAGGAGCTGGCTCTGCAAGAGACACTCGGTCATCCATCCACTCCTTCACCCCTTCATTCATCCATTCACTAGTCTTTCTGATCATCCAGTCATCCGTCCGTCCGTCCATCCATCCATCTATCCATCCCCTCGGCTAACTGTTTATTGACATAAGCCACTTTTCACTCATTTCTACCCATTCATTAATCTATTAGCTAAGTGATTAATGCAACATACATTGGGTATCTGCTCACGGGTCCTCAGGATATAAAGGTAAAAAGACTTGGTTTCATCCCTAAGAAGCTCAAAGTCAGCTGGAAAAGGAGACAGATGGGGAAAACAGGGACAATGGCAGAAGAGTTAGATCATTACTGTTCTTGGGGCTTGAACAAGAGATAGTGGGAGCAGAAGGGAAGAATGGGGTGGGGGCTGCTGGCAATATCTAGGTGAAGGCTTGAACCAGGTGGTCATGTGAGTGAAGAGAGAAGGATTTATTTGAAAGGATATTTGGAGGCTGGCTTAGTGGGCCTTGGTGACCAGTTAGAAGTGTGGGGTGAGATTCATTCAGCATTCTGATAGCACCCTTTGAGTCTCCCCCTGTCATCCCCGCTTGAGATCTTCCCATGCTCCCCAGCGCCCCAAGGACAAAGCCCAGATCCCTTGGGAAGGTGCTGGGCTATCTGTCTATTCCTTTGCACAATGTGAAGGCTCCTCCAGGGAAGTTGCTGGATCTTTTTGATAGCAGCCCCCGTCTGGTACCCTACAAGAGTCTGGCACAGGGTTGGTGCTCAATAAACCTGTGCTGAGTGTATGTTTGCATCTACCCCTCTGTCTACCTGTCCATATTTCTATCTGACAATGATTCATGTCCTTACTGGAAGGACTGATATTGAATCTGAAGCTCCAGTATTCTGGCCACTTGATGCAAAGAACCAATTCATTGGAAAAGACCCTGATGTTAGGAAAGATTGAAGGCAAAAGGAGAAGTGGGCAGCAGAGGATGAGATGGTTAGATGGTGGTGTCACTTCTCAATGGACATGAATTTGCGAAAAATCCGAAGATAGTGAAGGACAGAAGAGCCTGGTGTGCTGCAGTCCAAGGGGTCACAAACAATCAGACACAACTCAGGGAGTGAATGATAACAGTGATACATGAACTCACCCATACTGAGTTTCCGTCTGTGTTAGGCCCTGTTCTATGTGCTGGGAATACATTGGTGGTGAAGAGGACAGACAAGGAACCCTGCTCTCATGAGGCTTACAATTTACTTGGAAAGAAGGATAATTAATAAAGAAATGAACAAATGCAGAGCTAGAGATGGAAAACCTCTGGGAGGTAGATGGGGTGCTGAGGTCTCACTTTCTCTGACCTTTGAGCAAAGACCTGATTGTCAAGAGGAACTGATCATCAGACCTGGGGGAAGGGTGTTCCAGGTGGACTAGGTACTGTCTATTCAACCATCCACACCATTCATCCATTACACCCACAGATCCCATCACCATTTCTTTCTCTTTCCCATTCATTCATCTGTCGGTCCCTCAAACCAACAGGCATTACTCTAGCTCCTACTAGATATGGGGGTGAGAGAAAGAAAGATCTGGGCCCTTTGGTCAAGGAGAGCTGCTTTGCAAGGAGAAGGTGAGGTCACGGGTGTGTGTGCCGAGCTCCACAAGGCTGAGGACGGTCAGAATTGGGGCACAACACTGGCTGGAATAGGCAGGAGCCTTCCAGGAAGAACTGAGAAAGGCCAGAGCTGGGCCTGAGGGCTGAGCTCCCAGAGGCAGACCCCATCTGATTCAACTTCCACGACAAACCCCACTCCCTAGGCCCCTGGCTCTCTGGGCTGTGGAAATCTCTCCTTCTAGGTCCCTGTAGGCCCCTACCTGCCCCTGGGCCTCCACAAGGCTCCTGTTCCCTGCAGACTTTTCCCATCCCTCTGCTTTTCCTCTCCCCACCACCCAAGAAACCTGCTGCGGGCCTGGGAGCAGCAGCAGCGGGAGGAGCGGCAGCAGGCTGAGGTGCGGCGGGCCCGGGAGCAGCGAGTACAGCAGCAGGTGGCTCGCTGCCTGGCAGCCTATGCGCCCAGAGGGAGCCGGGGGCCAGGCGCTGCCCAGCGCAAGCTGGAGGAGCTGAGGTAGGAAGCCCAGGGTTGTGGGGGTCCTGGATGAGAGAGGGCAGGGAGGCGGTGCTAAGTGTCAGACCAAAGGACCAAGGAGATCCTGCCCTCACCCCACCCACAGGGCTGAGCCCCCACGACCATCCTCCCTGCCAGGTAGGCAGGTTGGGCCACTTTACAGATGAAGACATTGAGGCCCAGGAGGAAACGGGGCTGGGACAAGGTCACCCAGTTATTTATTTATTTTTTGGCTTCACCTTGTGGTATGCAGGATCTCAGTTCCTTGGCCAGGGATTGAACCCAGGTTCCTGCAGTGGAAGCATGGAGCCCTAACCACTGGACAGCCAGGGAATTCCCAAGATCACCTGGTTAATAATAACCATCCCAACAGCTGTCAAAGGCTCAAGTTTGAATTGTTCTACATGCATCATCACACTTTCAAATCTTGTTTTCTGATTTCAAATGCCAGGTGTCTGTACTATAAAAATTCATGTATTACAGAGATAGTTTGTGGAGAATGTGAATGGTGCCTATGATCTGATTCCTGCAGACAGCCGTTGTTCATGGTCAGGAGCAGAGTCATCTGTTTCATTTTCTTCCTATGTTTTGATCATAAAAAAGCAAATTAAGATTTAAAAGCAAATCTTTTTTAGCCTCATAAGAATAGGTATTATCACACTCCCATAATTTTACAGATGAAGGAAGCTCCAAGAGCTTAAACATTTTGTCAAAAGTCACAGGTGAGCAGCAGTGCTAGGATTCCAACCCAGGCAGCCATTCAGCCGCCATGAAGGGCTCAAATGCCCAGTCTCCAGATATAGCATACTAGGATCTTCCCCGCAAAGCCCAACTGGGGAACCAGATAACTCAAAGAAATATGATCACCGATGCCACTGACACTGAGCACCTCTAGGGTGCAGCTGGCACCAAGGCAGCCCTTCCATCTGGGGAGAAGCACTAGATCAAGGGGAGTGGGGTACTGCTGAGAGACCAAGGGGTTCTTGCCTTGTGATGGGGCCACTCAGGATCCACTGGGGCTCCAATCACCTACTCTTTGAGGCTCAGCCATATCACCCCCAACTTTGCCAGTGAGGAAACCCAGGCTGGAGAGGTCACGTGTATTTTAAAGGAATCCTTGGTCAGTGATCAGGAAGACGTCCTCTCCCTGCGGACTTCAAGTTCACATTTTTTTTTTTCCACAAGGCAGGAAGCGGAAGGCTCCAACTCCAGTGGCAGGTGTCTTTCATTTTCTTCTTGGGAGCAGATATTTCCCACGGCGGGTGTCTCAGTGCTTCCAGCCCTTGACCTTAGTTCTGAGCTGCACGCACGACTCTGCCCTTCCCAGGAGAGAGGGCACAAAAGGCATTGCCCCATGGTGGGGAGGCTCCAAACCTTCCTTTTATTCTGAGATACTAAGGTGAAAACCCACTGACACTACTTCCTTTCTCGCTTAGAGCTCCAAGACATGGGCTTCCTCTCCATTCTAACAGAAATAGCCTCAAGAACCACGTAGGAAAAGTGTACGCGACATCATGGGCAAGACAGAGACATAGCTCAGGCTTCCCCCACCCCTACTCCTTGAAACTGCTGTAAAATCCCCCCTTGAATGATGAAGACTCTTCTTTGCAGTGACTTCTGTTCCCAGCCATGGTTTTCAAGTCCATCTTTTTCTTGAATGGAGGAAGTTTCTTTACCTGGCACATAGCCAAGGGTCCTGGCCCAGCAAGCCAGTGTGCTTTTCCATGGGGCCCAGCACGTTTGCCGGAGGTTCCCAGCAGAGTCTCAGAGTCTTGTGTGGCTCTCCCCTCCTGTCCTGTCTCTGAGTGCTGCCTCCACAACCCTCAGCCCCTCTTGTATGCTCGGCAGAAGGATGCCTGGTCCCATGTGTGATGCAGTCAGAGGACCCCTCTCATGGCCAGGACTCACAGCTTGTAGAGCCAACAGATTTCTGACAAGCGCACAAACTGGGTTTTTGTAAATGGGATCGTGCTTCTCCAGCGGAACCTGGATCTTTCTGGGATGTGTTCTTTCACTTGCAGTTTGTTGTTGTTTTTCAGCTGCTAAGTTGTGTCCAACTTTGCAACCTCATGGACTGCAGCACGCCAGGCCCCTTTGTCCTGCACTATCTTCCAGAGTTTGCTCAAACTCATATCCATTGAGTGGGTGATGCCATCCAACCACCTCATCCTCTGTTGTTCCCTCCTCCTCCTGCCCTCAATCTTCCCCAGCATCAGGGTCGTTTCCAACGAGTTGGCTCCTCGCATCAGGTGGCCAAAGCATTGGAGCTTCAGCTTCAGCATCAGTCCTTCCAGTGAATATTCAGGGTTGATTTCCTTTAGGATTGACTGGTTTGATCTCCATGCTGTCCAAGGGACTCTCAAGAGTCTTCTCCAGCACCACAGTTCAAAAGCATCAATTCTTCACTTGCAGTACATTTCTTTAGTTCCACTGTCCCATTTTCTAAACTATCAGCTTACAAGAAGCATAGAGAACGCTGGCAAGCTTGTCCCATACTGGCTATAGTACAGAGAAGAAAACCGAACCCAGGGCCCAGAGTGCTATCTTGCCCAAAGCCACAGCCGACAGTCACAGCTTCTTTTCACAGGCAGAGAGGCTGCAGGGGTGCACGCGGGGAGGGCAGGGCTGTGCACGCAGACGTCCAGTTGCTCAGAAGCCAGTGCTGGCCCCTCTCCCTCAGGGATGGCTGGGAGGACGGGCGAGCCTGGCACAGTCTGCAGACCCAGGCTCCATGCTCAGTCCCTCACTTCCCAACTGTGCAACCTCAAGTCCCTCGACCCTCCTGAGCCTCAGGTGTGTCATGGACAAAATGGGGGCAGATGATTCTCACTCCATTCATGTCAGGGGGAATCCCAGCCGGAGATGGAAATGAAATGACTTCGTAAAGCTAAGGGTGGGAGGACAAACAGGAAGTCCTTAGTGAGGGCTCATGAGTGGCGATGGCTCAAGTCCATGGTTAGCTACCCAGAGGCCCGTCTCCCCTCAGGCGCCAGGAGCGACAGCGCTTTGTGGAGTACCAGGCAGAGCTGCAAGGCATCCAGCACCGGGTACAGGCCCGGCCCTACCTGTTCCAGCAGGCCATGCAGGTACGGCTGGCACCTGGGCAAGCGTGTGGGATCCCCGAGAGCAGAGCTTCTCACTGGCTGAGAGGGTAGGGAGATGAGGCGGGAGGGGCCCCCTCAGTTTGGACCCTTGAAAAGCCCTGGGACCCCCTCAGTAATCAGAGTCTCATTGTGTCCTCGGGGCTGCCCAGGTGAGAGAGGGGGACCCTCTGCTTTCTCTTCAGGCCAACGCCCGGCTCAGCGTGACCCGGCGCTTCTCCCAGGTGCTGTCGGCCCTGGGACTGGATGAGGAGCAGCTGCTGGCCGAGGCGGGCAAAGGGGATGTGGAGGGTGCCCCCAGGAAGCACAGGTGAGGCCCAGCTGTGGGGAGAAAGGGCATGGTCACCAGCACTCTGCCCCGCGGGGTCTCACTCAGCTGTCACCCTGCCCAGGGGAAAGGCTAAGGGGCCTCCACCGGCAGCCACATGGGTCCACCCTGAATTTAAACTTCCGTCCAGCCCTGTCCACTCCCTGGCCGGGAGGACTCAGTCTAGCTTCCGCAGTCAGCAGGGCCGTCCCCGGGCCCTGTCCTCCATGTCACCTAAGGCAGGCAGGGCCAGGGGTATTTCCCCACAGAACACTTACACTTTAGAGGGGAGCAGAGGTTATCAGGGTCTCAGAGTGTAAGAGCCACGTTTGAAACCACCAACATTGCTGATGAAGGCCTTTCCCCTCCTACAGACCAGGTCTCCTTGGTTATGGGGGTGGGGAGTTGCAGAGCCCAGTGGTCTCTATCTGTGTCTTCATCTTTAAGGAGCCACAGGTCAGTGGGGGTGAGAATGGAACCCTCTTCTCAGAGCCCCTCAGAGATGGAACCCACTGGCAGCCAGGCTGACCAGCACATCGCCCCCAATCCAGACCAAGAGTTGAGTCCCTGAGAGAAAAATTAAATGCTTTGTGGAAAATACAGTGTGGGATTTCTGGCGGAGGTGGGAAGTGGCTGTGGGTTGGGAGTAGGTGGTGGCAGGTGGGTATGCAGCACGCTTGGCTTGTGCTCACATCCCCCAGGAACTCTGGCTGTTCCGGCGGCCCCCGCCCAGCACACATGGTTCTGTCTCTGCCCAGAGGAGTGAGTGGGGCATCTCCCAAGAGCAACAGCTGCAACTCCTACAAATGCTGGGTCCTGGAAATTCAAGAGTGAACAGGACAGAATGTCTTCCGCCTTTGGGAACGCCCAGTCCTGTGGGGGCGGGGGTGGGCCTTTAAAAGGGCGCCTAATCACACCCTAACAGATGGGCTGGCAGATCTAGAAACTGGGAAGTGGGGGTGTCAGGGGGAATTGTGTGAACGGAGCTTTTACACTTAAGTAACTACAAGTTACAGTCTCCTCAAAGGAAAAGAAAGAGAAAAGCTCACACACACACACACACACACACACACACGGATGTGCCAAATTTTGCATACAATTTCAGGGGGTTTACAGATACACAGAAGCTCAACTCGACCTCCGGGGCAGTCACAGAGCTCAGGTTAAAAAACCCAATCCAAGGAGCGTGGCAAGGCAGCGTTGGCAGACAATGCTAGTTGTAGGGGTTGGAAGGAAGCTGGACTGTGGAGCTGGGGGTCTCGGGAGGAGAACATGCTACGTCGTTTAACAGCGGATGGAGCCATGACCCCAGGCAGTACACTAGGGGGACGCCCACTGGAGAGGTGGACGCTGCCCAGGGAGAGTCCGTGAGCCAGGGAGAATCCGTAATTGAGGGTGTGAAAGAGGAGGGAAGCCGGGAAGGGGCTTCCAGCTCTGGCGATCCTGGCGTGGATGGTCCCTAGGTCCCATTCTGGGATACTGTCTTCCCCAGACCCAGGCGCGAACCTTGAGTCGCGCATGCGCAGACTTCCAGCCGGCTCAGAGACCGCTACCCCGGCCCCGCTGGCTGCGACTGCGCAGTCGGGTTCAGATCCCGGCGTTCCCATGAGCCTTTGGGGCGGGCTCCGATGCAAACGACGGAAGCAGCCGCTCTTGGTTTCCGGCAACAGGACACCGGCTGTCGGGCGACCCGGAAGTGTTCCCATTTTGCGTCGTCGGGGCGCGGCGGCGGCGGGGCTTGGGGTGGACAGACCACCATGGGGTCGTCAAAGAAGCACCGCGGGGAAAAGGAGGCGGCAGGAACTACAGCAGCGGCCAGCACCGGGGGCGCCACCGAACAGCCGCCTAGGCACCGGGAGCACAAAAAACACAAGCATCGGAGCAGCGGCGGCGGCAGCAGCGGTGGCGAACGACGGAAGCGAAGCCGAGAGAGCGTGGAAGCGAGCGCGGGAGCGGGGCGGCGCGGGGCCGAAAATGAGGCCCGCAGCAGCACGCACGGGCGGGAGCGCAGCCAGACAGAGCCGTCCGAGCGGCGCGTGAAACGGGAGAAGCGGGATGATGGCTACGAGGCCGGTGAGGGGCCTGTGCAGGGGGCGGGGCGACCGGAGGTGCCCCGGGTAGGTGGGCTCTGGGTTTGGAGGCCGAGCACACCAGGCCGAGGCATCCCCCGGCTTTTTCGTCAGCACTGTTTAAAGGGTCTTCCTAAGACTGTTTGGAACTGAAGGTTGTCTTTCTCTGCTAAACTCTCTGAGAGTAGAGATTTTCTTTGTTTTCCTCAATTGGCATATCAAGAGCCCTCCCTGAATGTGTTGAATGAATGAAGCGATGGCAGCATGTGCAGAGGCAAGAACAAGCGTGTTATTGTCCAAGTTGTGTAGAGTTCATAGCTGAGACAGGAGTCTGTAAGAGAGACACGGTTCCGAACACAAAGGGCCGCATAGGCCCTGTTAAGAAATTGAAACTTGTTTTGAGAGTAGTAGGAAGCCGTGAATTTGAACTGGCGAGTGAGTTGATCCCATTCATATTTCGCAAAGATCATTGTGTTGAGAACTGGGACAAGGGCAGTCTGGACTGGAAGTGAGATGAAGGCTGATGGTGACCTGCACCAGCTGGTGGAGGCATCAAGCCATGGGATGGAGAGATGTGGACAGATTGGAGAGGTGTTTTGGCGGAGGAGATAATGGAGCTTAGCATTTGGATGAGGGCTGGAAAGAGAAGAAGGAATTGAGGGTATGCCTTGAATTTTGACTTGAGCAATTAGTTGAGCGGTAGTAATCTCTACTGATGTTATCCTGGTGGTTCAGTGGTAAAGAATCTGCCTGCAATGCAGAAGACAAAGGAGACATGGGTTCTATCCCTGGGTCGGGAAGATCCCCTGGAGGAGGGCATGGCATCCCACTCCAGTATTCTTGCCTGGAGAATCCCATGGACAGAGGAGCCTGGAGAGGTACAGTCCATAGGGTCACAAAGAGTTGGACACAACTGAAGTGACTGAAGCACGCAAGCACAGTGCTGTCGACTGAACTTCAGGAGTTTGGAAGAGAAACAGATTTTTGGAGGGAAACAACCGAATTCCGTTTTGGAGAGTGTTGAATTTGATGTGCATGGAGAAACCCAGGGCTTGGGCTGGATAGAGCAGTTTGGGAATCATGAGTGTTTAGGTGGTATATGAAGTCCACTGAGGTAACAGAACCTGATAAATGCCAATGTTTTAGTAGAAGGCTGAGAAGGAGGCTACAAAAAAAAGAGGTGGGCTATCCCCCAAAGCAGGAAAACCATAGAATCTCATGTCAGGGGATCTGTCGGAGTGGTCATCTGTGTCACACACTACTGGAGACCAGATGAAAACCAGAGCTGAAAAGAATCCTTGGGGTTTTGAAATCAGGAGGCTGGTGATCTTGGAGAGAGCCTGGAGTGGTTGGGATTCCGAGTTCAAGTGGGATAAGAGGGACAGAGGTAGGTTGTGAGCTGAACATGCCGCAACGATGAGGTGTGGTGGCACCTGGTAGGGGCAGCTCCATCTGAGTCGGAGTCTGACTTCTGTGTGTGTATGCGTGTTCAGTGAAGTCATTTGCTGTTTGTGAGGTGAGTAGAGGAGGTCCTAAATGCTCCTTTATCTCAGTGATCTCAGCAGCATCACAGAGGAGGCTCCAATAAGTATATTTCTTCACTGCATGAATTACACAGAGGGCACAGTTATGCTGCCAACACAGTCCCTACCCTGTGAGGAGAATCAGGTCCAGAAATGACTGTGACTGTGTTGTGCAGAGGAGAGCAGTTCATGCTGATCAGTAACGGAGCAGGACTCCAGGGAGGAAGTGGGGTCTGATAGGATTTTGTTAACAGCCTGGGGCCAGAGAGGGCAGTGCAGGTTGAAAGCACAGTACATGCAAAAGTGGAGAGGTGGCAAAGTGAAGGATGTAGAAAGCTGGACCCTTTGGATCAGGAAAGGAAGGTGTGGGGAGAAGCAGCGTTCGCAGAGCCTGGGACGCGGGTGGAAGGAGCTCCTGGCATGGAGGAAGCAGGCCCAGGTGCTGGCCTCATCTTCGGCCCTGCACCTGGAGCCAGGGCTGCGGCTCCTGGGCCCAGTGCTCAGCTCCTGAGTCTTGCTGCTTCTTGTTCCAGCCGCCAGCTCCAAAGCTAGCTCAGGCGATGCCTCGTCACTCAGCATCGAGGAGACCAAGTAAGTCCTATCTCCTTTTCATTTCTGTGTGTTTTTCTGGGGTAGCTGTTTGAGGAAGCTTTCACGTAGTAATACATTCTGAGTGAAGTTGGAAGTGTCATGTAAATCATCCCAGCCAACCATCTGAGTTCCCGAAGTGGACTCTGAGGCCCAGGAGAGGGTGGCCTTGCCCTGGCTAGGGGGCAGGCCAGGCCTTCCGCCTGATTAGGGGGCCAGTGCTCTTCCCACTGCTGGGTCAGCCCCTAGGTTTGAGACCCTTCGGACCACTCAGTCCCCTCCTGTTTTCTCCCCGTTTGTGCAGAAATGCATTTGGTGCCCCCGTTTCTTGGACGACTCATAACACTTGTATCTCTTGTCTTTAGTAAACTCCGGGCAAAGTTGGGGCTGAAACCCTTGGAGGTCAATGCCGTCAAGAAGGGTGAGTGTAGGGCTGAGGGTGATGGAAGGGAGGGCATTTGGGGTCAAGGAGCGAGGCCGTCTGGAGGGATTTTTGAAGAAAGTGGGTTTGGAGTGCAGGTCAGCAGCACTCAGTGGTCCTGCGTGGGTGCTGGCCATGGGCCTGGGGCTTCCTTGCTGCTGTGATGGGGTCTGGGACTCGGCTGCCTCTTTAAGCTTGAGCAGTCGGCGTGGCAGCCTCAGTCTGGCTGCGAGGTAGCGTTAAAGGGGCTGAGAGATGCACACAGTGCTGCAAACTCATCTGCGCTGTGCACATGTTGGGTTTTTTTGTTTTGATTTTTTAAAGTATGACCAGAGGGGCTTTGGAAGGCATGGAGGGTCCCGTCTTCTTGTGGGGGTGACGTGGGAGTGTGGGGTTGCCTGGGAGTCAGGAGGCAGAGGATTCTTCCCCCTCTTCTGGCTTCTCTGGCCCCGTGAGCGGGACGGGGCAGCGTGAGTGGCTCCCTCCTTTCCCCACCAGCCTTGGGCAGGCATAGCCTCACGCCTGGGCCTCCCTTCCAGAGGCGGGCACCAAGGAGGAGCCCGTGACCGCCGATGTCATCAACCCCATGGCCTTGAGACAGCGAGAGGAGCTACGAGAGAAGCTGGCGGCTGCCAAAGAAAAGCGCATCCTGAACCAAAAACTAGGGTGAGGGTCCCCGCTGGGTGGGCCTGGGCAAGGCCCAAGGAGGCACCCAGGAGATCTGGAGTCGGGATGGGGGGAGCAGGAGCTGGTTCCCCAGAGCATCTTTCTCCTCTGTCTTCAGGAAGATTAAGACCCTGGGGGAGGACGACCCCTGGCTGGATGACACCGCGGCCTGGATCGAGAGGAGCCGGCAGCTTCAAAAGGAGAAGGACTTGGCAGAGAAGAGGGTGAGGTGCTGGGCTGTCACTCAGTGCCTCTGGTGGCCTGATGGCTGGTGGGGCTGCAGACGGACCGTGGGGAGGTGAGGCGGGGGCTCAGAGCACTGGGAGGGCTGTGCTCAGTGGCACCTGCATTGGATTCTCAGCAGCTTGCCTATTTAGGTCTGTGTTTTTTGCATCCCCACTTAGTAAGGCCCCACGTCTGCTGGTGATCCAGAACAGCCTGTGCTCATAGGTCACCCCTTCCCTGTCCCGTAGGCCAAGCTGCTGGAGGAGATGGACCAGGAGTTTGGTGTCAGCACCCTGGTGGAGGAGGAGTTTGAGCAGAGGCGGCAGGTGAGGCTGCGGCAGCCAGGGGGAGGGGCCGGGGAGGCTGCTGTCCCAGGTGCTGGGATCCCCGGGTGGGGTCCAGACTGGGCTGCACTTTCTGCCCCACTTCTAGGACTTGTACAGTGCCCGGGACCTGCAGGGCCTCACCGTGGAGCATGCCATCGACTCCTTCCGCGAGGGGGAGACAGTGATCCTCACCCTCAAGGACAAAGGTGGGTTGCACTTGGGCTCTCTGGTTGGGGGCCTAGGCCCTGCTGGGTGGGTGGCACGTGACCGGCCGCCACCTCCACTCTGTCTGCAGGAGTGCTGCAGGAGGAGGAGGATGTGCTGGTGAACGTGAACCTGCTGGACAAGGAGCGGGCAGAGAAAAACGTGGAGCTGCGCAAGAAGAAGCCCGACTACCTGCCGTACGTGGAGGACGAGAGCGTGGACGACTTGGCCCAGGCAGGCCGGCAGCGTGGGCACTGGGCAGGGGGTATTGGTGGGGGTGGGTGGTGTGGTTTGGGAGGAGATGGTGGTTCTGTGACTTTTCAGGAGCCAGACTGTGTCCCAACTTGTCCCTCTTGCCTTGTAGCATAAACCTCGCTCTATCCTGTCCAAGTATGATGAGGAACTCGAAGGCGAGCGGCCGCAGTCCTTCCGACTGGAGCAGGGTGGCGTGGCCGACGGCCTCCGGGAGCGTGAGCTAGAGGAGATCCGTGCCAAGCTGCGGCTGCAGGCCCAGTCCCTGAGCACGGTCGGACCTCGGCTTGCCTCCGAGTACCTCACGCCAGAGGAGATGGTGAGTCCTGAGGCCTCTGCCCGGACCTGGGATGAGGGTAGTGCCCCTCCCTCCCCTCAGGGGCCACAGGCTGCCAGAAGGCACTAGAAGGGGGATCGGGTAACCGCGTGGTACTTGGTTCCTGTGGATGAGCAGTAACCGGCAGCCGTGGGGGGTGCTGCGGGGGGGCAGCCGGTGTAGACAGAACAAGGACTGTGAGCCGGGTGCCTGAGCTGGTGTGCAGGTTCTGCCATGTCGCCAGCCTGTGCCTGGGGTGTCATTTATCTGTGAGCCTGAGGCTACCCCTCTGAAATGGGGGTGGCAGGAGCCGCCTCACGGGGCTGGTTCCGGGGGTTGGTGGTCTGGTAAGGGGTTGTTTTGTAGGGTGTCACCTTTGGGGTGCTGTGTGGACACACAGGTAGGTCGCTGGCTCAGTAGGTTGCTTGCCTACGTGGTTGAGAGCAAGACTCTGGAACCAGACTCCGGGGATTTCACTGTCTTGGTCTCCTGCTGAGGAGCTGGTGACTTTGCACAAGATACTTAATCTCTTGCTGCCTTAGTTGTCCTCATCTCACAGATGGGATGATGGATGCTCACGTCGCATGTCTCGCTGACATATGTGAACTGCTGAGGATGGTACAGAGAAGCAGCAAGCAGCGTCCACTCTCGTGGGCTTGTGCTGCCTGCCTCCCTCCGCCCTCACGCCTCTCCTCTCCTTTCCTCCTTTCAGGTGACCTTTAAAAAGACCAAACGGAGGGTGAAGAAGATCCGCAAGAAGGAGAAGGAGGTGATCATGCGGGCTGATGATCTGCTGCCGCTTGGGGACCAGACTCAGGATGGGGACTTCGGTTCCAGGTGGGCTGGGAGACGGGTGGGTGTGGGGACTGGGCCGGCTCCAGGGCCAGCCTCACAGAGAAGCCTCTGCCCGCAGATTGCGGGGCCGGGGTCGGCGCCGGGTGCCTGAGGCGGACGAGGAGCTCCAGGAGGAGGGGGAGAAGGAGTCCGTGCCTCAGCCCCCGCCGTCCGATGACACCCGCGTGGAGAACATGGACATCAGTGATGAGGGTGAGGGCCCGGCCTGCGGGGTGGGGGTGGAACCTGAAGGGCCGGGACAGGAGCCGGGCTGTGGTCTGAGCGGGCATCTTCTGTGTCTCCCCCAGAGGAGGGCGCCGCACCACGCTCTGGGTCCCCAGAGGTACTGGAGGAGGATGAGGCGGAGCTGGAGCTGCAGAAGCAGCTGGAGAAGGGGCGCCGCCTGCGGCAGCTGCAGCAGCTGCGGGACAGCGGCGAGAAGGTGAGGGGCTCTGGGGGCCAGGCGCGGGCGGGCTCTGGGGCCCGCGTGACAGGTGCGTCTGTGGTCACTTGTCCTCGGCGGCACCTGTTCCCACGCCGTCGTTGGCGGTCCCCGTATTCCGATTTGCATCCTCTTTTTTTCTTCCGCATTGTGTTGTTGGTGGGTTTCTAGGTTTCTGCTGTGTTTTCACTACGGGATGCTTTAGCAGTTGGTTGTTTCCATCTTCTTTGCTTCTGGGGTGTGTGTTGTTGCCTTGCTGTGAGTGAGGCGTCATCCTAGGGCTGGGAAGTCACTGGGGGACAGGACAGCCAAGGGGTCCTCTGCCTTTCATGGGGCAGAAATGGCAGTGAACCTGTGAACACAAGCAAGCTGAGTAACCCCTGCTAGTGACAGCTGTGCAGACAACACAGGAGTAACTGCGGGTTGGCCTCTTAGGTCCAGTGCTCGGGGAAAACCTTTCAGGGGTGCCTTTTGAGCTGAGAGTGAAATGACACAGTGGAGTCTGCCCTGCCCAGATTCAGAGTGGACAGGCATTCAGGCCATGGGGACAGCAGATGTCCTTTGGCGAGATGACCTTAGAACGTGTGAGAACCAGGTGAGCTGGAGCAGAGGAAGGGAATGATGCTGTGAGCTGAGGTGGAGAGTTGAATGGGGCCTTGAGACGGTGGTCATTGCTGGCCCTCACGGGGCTCTGACATGTGGCAGGCACGGCGTAAGTGCTTTGTGTGTGAAGTCACTTAATCCTCGCAGCAGCACTAGGAGGAAGGGTCTGTTATCTCCATTTTATAGATGAGAAAACTGAGGTACAGAGGTGTTAGGCACGTTGCCCAAGATCACATGACTGGGAGGTGGCCGAGCACAGCCTGGCTCCAGAGCCCACACTTGTAACCCTGCACCTCCCACCAAGAGAGACTTTGGGGCTGGAGACAGGCTGCAGCAACAAACCCGGGATGCCCACCATGTGGGTAGAGCAGCAGGGAGCCAGAGGAGTGAGGCCTCCCTGAAGCCAGGGAGGGGTTTCGAGGAGAGGGAGGGAGTGTCTTCGAACAGTACTGAGGAGCAGATCAGATCTGGCCCTGGTGGAGACAGCGCCACGGCAGAGACAGTAGCTTCGAGAGGGTTGAGAAGAGCTGGGACTGGAGCAGGAGGAGCCTTGGGATGATTCCTTAGCCCAGGAGTGGGCGCACTTTGTTCACGGGCCAGGAAGCGAATATCCGAGGCTCAGGGCTTTGCCTCTTCCGCTGGGGTAGCTGGGGACGGGGCCAAGCACCAGTGCGACTTGCTGTACAAGGATGGGGTGGGGGGTACAGTTTGCCCAACCCTGCTCTAAAGAGAATGAGGAAATGGGTCAGTAGCTGAAGGGGGCACGGAGGTGAGAGAAGTTTTTTCTTGTAGTTAATGACGTATAGCATTAATATTTAAAAGTAATGCTCGAGAGTCATAGAGTTTATGGCTGAAAGGATCATGCCAGTTATGTGACCCAGTGGGATTCATCAAGGTTGGATTTTCTACTGGCCGGCCATTTCCTGAAATGGGGTAGACTAGGGTAGGAACTAGTGTGGGCAAAGAAGCGAGTGTTTGCTTTCGGTTGAGTTAGGTTTGAGATGCCTCCTCATTGGAGGTGACTGATATTGAATAGGCAGTTGGATATATGACCTTGAACTTCATATGTATACTCAGGGGAGAGACTGAGATGGAAGCATGGAAGTCAGTGTGTAGATGGGGTTTATACCAGTGGACTGGATGAGATCACCGGGAGTGAATTTAGATAAGGAAGAGAAGATAAGCCTCCAGGCGAGGAGGGAGAGGAGAGGTGCCGTCCTGGAAACCACTTGAAGACCCGTCTGGAGGGAAGGTGTGGGCAGCGGTGCGCAGACTCGGGAGAGTTCAGATATTCTGAGGATGGGAACTGACCGTGGGGTCAGCCAGCACGGAGGTCACTGATGCTCCCGTCTAAGGTTCGCTCGTTGGGGTGGTGGGAAACGGGGGCCAGATCATGCAGGTGTTAGCAAGGTTGCTGGACACAAGATGAATAGGTGAGAGTTCACTCTGTTTCTGTATGCCAGCAAGAGATGGAAAATGTAATTTAAAAAAGACCATTTATGAAAGCAGTATCGATAATGAAGTAACACGGATAAACAATAGAAGGCATTATGGATAGTGAATAATCAGCTTAGCAACAAAGTTAAAAGGAATGAATGACATGCAAGGTCTCTATGAGGAAAATTGTGGTCCATTTTTGAAAGGTATTAAACAGGACATGTTTCAGTTACCCAGGGCTGCCATAACCAAATACTGCAGACCGGGTGGCTGAAATGACAGCAGTGTATTCTAACACTTCTGGAGGCATCAAGTCCAAGGTCAGGGTGTTGGCAGGTTTGCTCTCTTTCGAGGCCTCTGTCCTTGGCCTGTAGGTGGCCGTCTTTTCACAGTGTCCTCACATGCCCATTGTATGTAATTCCCTGGTGTCTCTGTCCTTCTTACAAGGAAACCAGCTTATTAGTTTCGGGCCTACCCTTAGGACCTCATTTGACCTTTATTATCTTTTTGAAAAATGCCCTGTCTCCAGGTACAGCCACACTGGAGACAAGGGCTTCAATGTACGAATATTTTGGGGGGACACAGTTCAGTCCGTAACAACCATATTAATGGATGAAAGTGATGTTGTAAAGATGTCTGTATCCTCGCAGTTCCAGTAGAAATCCCAGTAGGTTTTTGCAGAACCTGGCAAAGTGATTCTAAAATTTACACAGAAGATCAAAGGGCCTCAAATAGCCAAGACCCTTGGACTAATCAGTTGGTGGGATTTGCTGTAATAGATACCAAGTCTTTTTGTTGTTGTTCGGTCGCTGAGTTGAGTCCGACTCTTTAGCAACCATGTGGACCATAGCCCACCAGGCTCCTCTGTCCATGGAATTTCCCAGGCAAGAATACTGAAGTGGGGTGCCATTTCCTTCTCCAGGGGATCTTCCCAACCTGGAGATCGAACCCACACTTCCTACTTGACAGGCAGATTTTTTTACTGCTGAGCCACTGGGAAGCCATTTTCAAGTCTTTATAGACAGTTGTAATTGAGGCCCTGTGATATTGGGGCATTAAGTGTGGCCCCCACACCCCAGAAACAGACTCTTGCCATAGGACACGAGGTGGCCCAGTGTGAAAGGAGCTCAGCTCAGTAAGTGGTGTCAGGACAATCAGTTATCCGTTTGGAAAAATGTGAAATGTGGTTTGTACCTCACACTTTGTGCAGAATTTACTTAAAAGGTTAAGAACTTAAAATTAAAAACTTAAGGTTTGAGGAAAGCATGAAGAATTCTGTTTCTGACTCTGGTAGAGGTTCTTTTCGTTTTCGTTGTGTCAAAATACCCATCGGATTTATCATCTTACCTGTTTTTAAGTATATGGTTCTGTGGTGTCAAATACATTCACCTTGTGTGCAGCATTTAACTACTTAGAAATTAAAAACTTCATTTTCATTTAAAAATTTAGTTTTATTTTAAAGACACCATGAAGGGAACTTTCCTGGTGTTCCAGTGGTTAGGACACCCCACTTTCACTGCCTGGGGTGCTGGTTTGATGCCTGGCCAGGGAACTAACTCCCACCTGCCTTGTGGCACAGCAAAAAAGAGAAAAAGATGTCATGAAGAATGTAAACAGATAGGCCAAATGGAGAAGATATTTGTCCACGTGCAGAAGGGCAGTCACAGAGGTGCAAGGATGCGTGACCACTGAAACACAAGGTGAGGCCGCACCTGGGCAGCTGGGGAGGAAGGGCGAGCTGAAACGATAGATCAGGTCACACCCGCCTCACTTGGCAAAAATGTCAGTCTTGATAATGTCAGGTGTCCATGAGGATGTGGAGCAGCCAGGATTCTTGTCCACACTTTGCAGGGGCATGTAAGTGAGTCTAATCAGTGAAAAGACACTGACAGCCTTGTAGAGTGAGATCACGTGTCTCAGCGGTCCACCCCCCGTGTGAGCCTCAGAGAGGTGCTCATGTCAGGCTGCGTCAGCTGTGCCGTTCGTGGTCACGGGAGGAGGCCGTCCCTGGTGCGCTGGAGAACCACACTGGGGTACGGTCCCAGCACAGAATGGGATTCTGTAGTGAAAAGCTGTTCAACTGTAGCTGCTTACGTCAAGACTGACCTTAAAATATATGCGTCTGCTTGAAAACAGCTTGTAGTAGAATCAGGCAGTGTGCTTCAGATTACGTCATGTTTGAAAAATGCATAACAAACAACAGACTGTTCGTGGGTAGGTCTTCAAATGTTAAAACTGTGAAGGAAAGGCCGTGAATCGTGACCACAGGTATGTGGGGAGGAGGCACGTGGGGCCTGAAAGGGTGTTGTTAATGCTGTTCAACCAGGTCATGGGGACATGCTGTTTGTTTGGTGGTGGTGATTTTTAAAGGCGTACGTGTGTGTTACAAGTAACTTTTTTATGTGTAGGATGACGTTTATTTAAAAATGTGATGTAGTGTAAGGAAAGGAGTGCAGAGGTGGACTCGGAGACTGGAAACTTCTCTGACGAGTTTGCTGTCAGGGGCAGAGCAGTAAGGCTGCGGTGTTGCAAGAGGAGTTCTTAAAAGAGTGGAGAGGGTCTTCCCAGATGGTCCAGTGGCTAACACTCCATGCTTTCCCTGCAGGGGGTGCTGGTTTAATCCCTGGTCTGGGAACTAAGATCCCATATGCCCAGCAGCCAAAAATAAAAGAGGAAAAAGGGGGGAAGATCCTAGATAGTCCCTGTATGCTGGTGGGAGTGACACAGGACGGGGCATGGTGTCGGGAGCCGAGTTCTGGCGGCCCTCGGAGCCCTGCCAGGTGGGTGGCCTGTGGTGGGCGCAGGATCAGGTGCTGGCCGTGAGGAGTGGGGAGGCAGGGTGGGTGGTTGGTGGTCAGTGGTCAGGTCCACGGAGCATCCAGCCCATGCAGGGCTGGGGTTCCAGGGGGAGGGATGTTTACTTGAGTCCTGAGCCGAGTTTGTTGGGGGAGGAGTGGGTGGCGGAGGCTGGGTGGGAGAAGGAAGGCGCAGGGTGAGAGTGAGCGGAGGAGGAGGAGCGACAGAGGCTCGGTCATGAGGGGCTGTGCAGGATTCTGGATATTAATTCAGAAGGCAGTGGGGAGCCATCGCTGACTTCGGAGTGATGGAGCGAGTGAGCAAGATCTGTGCAGAGCAGACCAGGGGTCAGGGAAGAGGAAAGCCTGGTCTGGTCCGCTGCGGGTGGTGGGAATGGCGTGCTGTTCTGCCACCAGGGAGGGTGGTGGGTTCCTGGGTCTCCATGGCACCCCCCTAGCAACTTCTGGGTTTGCCCACAGCTGCTCCCTCCCCCAGGTGGTGGAGATCGTCAAGAGGCTGGAGTTTCGGCAGCGGGGCTGGGAGGAGGAGGACCCGGAGCGGAAGGGGGCCATCGTGTTCAATGCCACGTCCGAGTTCTGCCGCACTCTGGGGGAGATCCCCACCTACGGGCTGGCCGGCAACCGGGAGGACCAGGAAGAGCTCATGGTGGGTCGTGGGACAGCCCACCCCCCACACACTCCCCGGACCTGCTCTGCTCTTGGGGGCTGGGAGTGGCGGCCCTGCCAGTCCTCAGGGACAAGCCTCAGTGCTCAAGGGGGACGGGCTGGACTGAGCCTGGTCATCCCTCCTCCAGGACTTTGAACGGGACGAGGAGCGCTCGGCCAATGGTGGCTCCGAATCTGACGGGGAGGAGAACATGGGCTGGAGCACGGTCAACCTGGACGAGGAGAAGCAGCAGCAAGACGTGAGGAGGGCAAGGAGCCGGGCTGGGGGCCGGGAGGGGCTGCTGGCTGCAGGAGCCTGGCGGGGTGGGTGCCGGGCTGGGGGCTCAGCTCTGCCCTCCCCGCCGTGGGGCCACCCGCCGTGTCTCAGAGCCCTGGGCTCCTCCTGCGTAAATGGGGTGTACGGACCTCACGGGTTGTTGTGGGTTAAGTGAGGCGTCTTGTCACGCAGGGCCTGGTGCACAGCAAGGACCACGGTCCTGGGAGGGGTGACTGTCGGGCAGGAGGGTAGCCCACTTAGCATCCCCATCACTGTGTGCTCTGCCCCCACCCAGTTCTCTGCCTCCTCCACCACCATCCTGGACGAGGAGCCCATCGTGAATAGAGGGCTGGCGGCCGCCCTGCTCCTGTGTCAGAACAAAGGTAAGGGGCTCGGGCTACCCCGTGGTGGCCTGGGTGCTGTGGCGGCAGGCGGGCCAGGCAGGTGCTGCCCTCCGACCCCCTGCCCTCTTCCTCCTCCCCGCCCCCTGGCCCGGGCAGTCACGGGAGCCGCTGGCCTTTGTGTGCCGCCTCACCCCATTCTCAGTGCCTGTGCCCTCACGTCCCCCACCAGGCACCACTGCCCCCCGGAGGCTCGGCCTCTCCTCTGTGGGGAGCGGGCAGAGTGGCCGCAGTCCAGGCGGTGGCACAGAGGCCTTGGCGTTAGGATGGCAGCCCTGCCTGTACTGAGCCAGTGGCCCTGAACAGGCACCTGACTTCTCTTGAGTCTCCGTTTCCTTTGTCTGCACTAGGGGACTGATGTATGTCCCTTCCCACAGCACAGCTTAGAGGGTCCCCCAGGGGCCACCATGCTGTTGGGGGCACTGGGCAGCCTGGACTCTCACAAATCCCCCTACCCCCAGGGCTGCTGGAGACAACAGTGCAGAAGGTGGCCCGGGTGAAGGCGCCCAACAAGTCCTTGCCGTCGGCCGTATACTGCATCGAGGACAAGATGTGAGTGCGGGGGCCCGCTGGGGCCACACTGCCAGGAGCCTGGGCGGGTGGGTAGCGGCCGGCGCTGAGGCCCTGTGTGTCTCCGACAGGGCCATCGATGACAAGTACAGCCGGCGGGAGGAGTACCGCGGCTTCACCCAGGACTTCAAGGAGAAGGACGGTTACAAACCCGACGTGAAGATTGAGTATGTGGACGAGACGGGCCGGAAGCTCACACCCAAGGAGGTGAGTCGCGCCGCGCCCTGGAGTCTGGGCCAGAGGACCGTGGTGTTCATCGCTCTGGGGTCACAGCGGTCCCCCCTTGCAGGCCTGGCAGGAGGGTGTTTTTGCCCGCCTGCCCCCTCCCCAGCCGGCCCCTGAACCCTCACCCCACGTTCTCACAGCTGGTGGCAACTGTCGGCCTTTTCTCTTACCCACATCCTTGGGGTTTGGTGCTCCCTCACTCCAGCACATCCCTCTCTCTCTTTGGGGGCTCCCGGAGGGTGCCAGGGCCAGGGCCATCTCCCAGCTCCTTCCCAGCCACACCACCCCCACCTCGGCTCAGCTGGGGCTGGGGAGCCATCGCCCTCCCCTGCCCCGAGGGGCTCCAGTGGCTCTAACGGTGTTCTGCCCGGGTCGCAGGCTTTCCGGCAGCTGTCCCACCGCTTCCATGGGAAGGGCTCTGGCAAAATGAAGACAGAGCGGCGGATGAAGAAGCTGGACGAGGAGGCGGTAGGTGCCCGCAGGGAGGTGGGGGTGGCCTCTGGGGGTGTGGGGTCGGGGGTCGGGGGGGGACTAGGCACCGGGGTGCTCCTGCTGTGCTGACTGGCCCCGACCCACAGCTCCTGAAGAAGATGAGCTCCAGCGACACGCCCCTGGGCACCGTGGCTCTGCTCCAAGAGAAGCAAAAGGCCCAGAAGACCCCGTACATCGTGCTCAGCGGCAGCGGCAAGAGCATGAACGCGTGAGTGGGGCGGCATGGTGCCTGCGTGCGGTGCGGGGTGGGGAGGTCACAGCCACTGTGCGGCCTCACGCTTCTCTTCTCTCTGCAGGAACACCATCACCAAGTGAAACTGGCCTCCCTTCTGATCCCTTCCCCGACTTTAATATTAAATAAAGCTCCCTCCTTATTTTTTCCCCCTGGTCCTGGTGCAGGTTCCAGGGTCAGACCTAGGAAGAGGGTAGGTGGTGTCAGACGAGCATTGACGACACTGCCCTCTGGCTCCGTCATCACCTGTGTGACCTCAGGCAGTCACTGAACCTCTCTGGGCTTTAGTTCTGCCACTTGTTTGACCAAAACACCTTTGCTCCATAGGATGTCTTGCGATGATTAAGTGAGCTCATTTCATTCACTCACCTGGAACGTGGAGGTGAGCAAGGCCCCTCAGAGGTGGCTTAGGGTCTGACTTCTGCCAGGTGCGACCTGGCCGTAGGTGACACAGATAGCAGAGATGCAGGGAGAGAACTGGCCCGGCTCCTCTAAGGCAGTTCTCCAGCCCACACTGGGCCCCAGCCAGCCAAAGAGAAGCCAGCTGGTTCGTTTTCTCACCCTCGCCTCCCCCAGCCGCTCCTGGCATGGTCGCACCGGTCCTGGCTGTGGCTGTTAAATGTTGCACCTTATCCTCTGCAAGGCTGGCTTCTGGGTAAGAAGTGGGAGGTGTTTTAGAGGCTCAGTTATCCTGGTCTCTCCCAGTCTCCAGTGCTGCAAGCATCACTCTGTTCGCAGCCAGGACGGGCGCGGCAGGGTCCGGGGGCGTCGCAGGCTCCTGTTGTCTGCGTGGAGAGGGAGAGGCTGGGTTCCTCAGAGCACCCACCTCCTGGGAGCCTTGTCCCCTCAGCAGGGCAGGTGAGATTCCTCGGCGTGAACTCTGTGAGGGACAGTAAGAGCCTGAATCAAGCGAAAGGTGATGAGTGGCTCCCCTGGGAGTCAGACAAAACCAGCATCCCACCACCCCCACCTCCACCCGAACGCGTGGCAGATGGTTCACAGGTTTTTTTTCTTAATGAAAAAACAATGGATTAAAATAACCTTAGAAAATGTAAGAAAAGAACAGAAAAATGTAAACAAGGGACAAACTACAGTTGCCTTAACCCACTGCTTTTGACGCCAGTGATTGCGTGGCAGACCCACCCAGCAGTCATGTCCTGCTTTAGCTTGTCTCCTTGTTTTGGGGTCTGATTCTGATTTAATTTTCACTGGGGCTGCTTCCTCAGATTCCTCAGGGAGGGTCCCTGTGGGATGCCTAGGCTGGTCTAGGATCTGGGCAGTCTCGGTCTATTTCTCCCGGTGTTGTGGATGGTAGTCCACTGTCCCTGGCGGCGGAGCACCAGCTCTGGCCGAGCTCTTATCAAAGCTCACACCTTACCTGCTACAGCCTGTTAGGAAGCTGTTGCCATCGTCAGAGCCCAAAACATCCAAAGTCGTGTCTACAGCAGTGGTGGACCCGGGTCGGACTGACCAGCTGTGTCCCAGGGTGTCTCCTGACACTCTGACCCTGTGACTGAGGGGACAGTAAATGCTGAGCCAGGGACTAGGAGGGGCTCCTAGGGGCCTTCTGCAGGGAACCTGCCTGGCTGGCGGTCTGTTTCCTCCTGACTCCTGTGGCCTCTGGTCCCAGCCCTGTGCTTGCTCTTCTGTGCCCTGAGTCATGCTGCCCCCTACCTAGGTTGTGCTTGCCCACCTGATGGAGGCCGGGGGGCAGCATGGAGTCAGTTCAACTCCAGGGGTGGAGGAGGCAGCACCAAATCTTGCGAGGCCTGAGCTCCCAGGGCAGGCAGACCCCAGGGGGAAGGTGGGGACTGAGAAGTGATATCCCAGCCCTCCAGGGCACCCAGGAAGGAGAAAGAGACTAATAACTGCGCTCAAACAACCATCAGACTGCAGGTGCTCCCTCCTGTGAGCACAAGAGAGCTCAGGATGTGAAAAGCTGCAGGATGCTGGCCCCAGAGAGCTGAGATGCATACGAAAGGAATGATTTCAGTGAGCCCAGACTCTTGCATCTTCTCTTACAGAGAACAGCATTCAATTCCTTGAGATACACGGTTTTAATTCATAAAAATAATTTTGATGTTCAGACTACTTGCCGTTTATTGCAAACTTCTACAAAACCTGATGACTCCACCCCGCTTCCTTGGAGCAATTCTCAGGGTTACTCCTCTAGAGTCATTCTCATTGTTTCTGAAGTTCTGTCTAGATGAGCTCCCATATTCTGCTGGTCTGAATGTCTTCATCGTGGTATGTGATGGAGACGGCTGTGCTCGTCACAGGGCTGCGGTGAGAGTCCAGGTCGCTCCCCCAGGGCCACTTCCCTGAAGCCCTAACACCCTGGGGAGTCGGAGTCCGCTTCATTGGGGGTCTCCACTCCTATGATCCTAGTGCTTCCCTCAATACCTGTTTCCCCCTGTCTGACTCCTAATGCACCAGATCTTGTCAATTCAGGCGACTCATCAGTGCCCCCTAGCCTGGTGCTCCAGGCTCCGTACCTGCCACATCTAACATGACCCTGTCTAGTGCAGACACACCGTGATACCTGCCCTTCTTCAGACCCTTGCCCCTTCCCTCATCTGTACACCTGCTCGGGACACACTAAGTGAAACAAACTTGCTGTGTCAATATGTGCTCCCCATTAGGGGATAGGGAGGAGACAGGAGGAGATAAAATGTGTCTGACCTGTCAGCCTTGGACAGAAAGGGATGCCAAAAGGGAGAACCTCCCCACAGAGGCCCCCTCCCCAAAGCTCTGTGGCCATGGATGGTAAACAGGCTGGTAAGACAGATCAGTCAAGGGGCAGACACTGAGGCGTGAGTTCCTCTGCACCCCGACTTGGGTACTTGAGAACCGGAAGAGGCTAGGGCAGCTCCCCACTACTCTCCAAGAGCTCCTGAGCATGCACTCCAGTGCACTGGAGGGTTGATGGACTAATGCCTTGTAAGTGAAGTCCTCTCTGGGTGGTGGAACATACTAGCAGCCGACCAGTCACAACTGCTCTCGGACCCCTTGCACCCTGTTGACCACGGTCATGTCACTGGATCATATCATCCGAGTGATCCTTTGGGCTGCTGTACCCAGGACCAGGGCTGACTTGCTGGCTGGACATGCTTATCATGTCCCTTGTTGGCAGCTTCCATGAATGTTGACTGAATATGGAGCCAGGAACTGATGATACCTCTCACTGTGGCCCAGGTCATGCAGTTTGAACCCCAAGGAAAAGAAAAGTACTCTTCTCCTACAACAGTTAATGAAAATGGTGTGATAGCACTCTCTCCACGCTGAACCACCTGGACTGGCTACTAACGAGGGTTTCTGGTGCTCATCACTGAACGAGCAAAGGTTACATAATGAAGTGGATATTTTAGCATCATCAGATGCTGTCTTAGCAATAACTGAAGAAACTCCCGCCATTCAGGAGACAGCCTTGATCATTGCTAATGGTTTATTCCTGTGTCACCAGGCAAGGTACGCTGTGTGCCTTGACACGTTTCATAAGGATTCTGGATTCCCTGAGTATGTCATCCATGAATCACATGTGAGCACGAGCCACTGCTAGTGTCCCGACTTCCCCCACATTGATGCTCTTCTCTTAGTGGTTCCTGCTGAGAAACTGCCTTACGTGCTCCTCAGACACGGGAGGCAGAGATGGTTGGGTCTTGAATGAAGACAAAATCCAGGGTCCCTCAACCCAAGGAATTTCCAAAGAAAAAAGGGGAAAAAAAAGGAGAAACAAGAAAAGACTCCAGATGCACTTAGAGACATCTAAAACATGAGGACGTGCAAAGAGTGAAAGTAGGGGACCCCCTGGCGGTCCAGTGGCTAAGATGTTGTACTCCCAATACCCGAGGCCCAGGTTCAATCCCTGGTCAGAGGACCAGATCCCACACGCTGCAGCTAAGACCCAGTGCAGCCCAATAAATAAATACATATTTTTTTAAAAGTGAAAGTAAAAGGATTAAGATAGAGGGTGAGAAGAGGGGAAATTGGAGAAAGGTAGTTGAAAGGCACAAACTTCGAGTTAGAGTTAACAGCTGTGGGACAGATACACAGGAAAAGTGTTGACAGAGGAAATTCTGCGAGTTCTCATCACTAGGCAAAAAAATTTTTCTCTTTTTGTCATATCTATATAGGAAGACAGATGTTAGCAGAACCTATTGTGGTAATCATTTCATAATATATGTAAATCAAACCACCATGCTGCATGTCTTAAACCGAGTGACGTATGCCAATTATTTCTCAATAAAACTGGGAAAAAAAAAGGAAGACAATTTACCAGGCAAAAATACTAACTAGAAGAAATCTTGGATAGCTATACTCACATGAGATGAAATAAACTAAGATAAAAGGGAACTGTAGGAATGGAAAGAGTCACTTCATAAAAAATGGTCCTGTTCACAGACATAGCAATTTTAAACATGTTGCACTTAATGTAAACTTAAAAAACAGCTTACAAAAAAAACGATAGACTATAGGAAGAGGCCATTACGTCCACCTTAAGGATCCACAGTTGGTGACTGTCAAACGGTGCAAGCACTTTGGGAAGCATATGGCGGCACTGACTAGAGCTGGGACACAGAAATTTCATGCTCAGGAACTGTCTCATGAAAAACATACAGAAAGCACAAAGACACAGGCACAAGAATGTTTACAACAGCGAAAATGTGGGAAAAACCCAAAAGCCATCAGAAAAAGAGAACAGATACATCTGATACAGTCCCACAGGAAATAGTATAAACGGTCAAAACAAATGAACTACAGCATTATATAGCAATAAGGAGAAACCCAGTAGTGTAATGGTGAACGAAAGAGCCCCAAAATATGATACTCAGTGTGTTATCCTTCTCTTAAAGTTAAAAATAGCTTTATAAGAAAATCACATAGAAGGAAAACAAGAGCAGAGGTAACTCAAGAAGACAGTTACCAGGGAGAACAGAAAATGGGAGGGGTGGGGAGCAGGAAGGGAGAGAGGAGGCACATGCAAGCTTGGGCTACTGTCAAGTGCTGGCTTTTGTTTTGTGGAGGTGAGTTGGAAGGTGCTGTTGTTAAAAATTACCAATAATGGGACTTCCCTGGTAGCCCAGGGGTTAAGAATCCACCTTCCAATCACTGCAAGGCATGTGGGTTCAATCCCTGGTCAGGGAACTAAGATCGCATGAGCCACAGGGCAACTGAGGCTGAGTATCACGACTACAGAGCCCGTGCGCTTGGGAGCCCACATGCCACAACTGGAGAAGCCCTCCCGCTACAATGAAGAGCCAGCACAGCTGGAAACCAAAGTACACTAAAAACTGAACACCTCACACCTATCAGGATGGCTACTATCAAAAAAACAAAAAATAATGTGTTGGCAAGGAAGTGAAGAAATGTAAATGCTCTGTGCACAGATGGTGGGGGATGAAAGCTGGTACAGCCACCATGGAAAACAGTGTGGTGGTGGTTCCTTAAAAAGTTACAAACAGCCACGTGACCCAGCAGTTCCACTTCTGTGTATATATTCAAAAGAAAGCAAGGTTTCAGAGGTATCTGTACACCCATATTCACAGGAGCATTAGTCACAACTGGTAAAAGGTGGAAAGACCCCAAGAGTTCATCAATTTAGATTAAAAAATGTGACACAGGACAAAAAATGGAATAGTAGTCAGCCTTAAAGAGGAAGGAAATTATGGCATATGCCATAATTTCTCATGGGTAAACCTTGAGAACATTATACAAAGAAAAATAATCCAGTTACAAAAAAGACAACTATTGCATGAGCCCACTTATCTGAGAGATCTAGTCAAACTCATCAAAACAGGAAGTAGGATATTCCCTGGTTGTTCAGTGGTGAGGACTCCGTGCTCTCACTGCCGAGGGCTCAGGTACAATCCATGTTCAGGGAACTAAGATGTGCAAGCTGTGAAGCGTGGGGGGTGCCTCCTGCCTCAAAAAGAAAGTAGAATGGTACTTATCAGGGACTGGAGGAAGGGCAAATGGGGAGTTGGTAATGGGCATGAAAACATTCTGGAAGTTGGTGGTACAACAATGTCACTGTACTTAACGCTACTGAACTGCACACTTATAAATGGTTAAGACGGTAAATTTTACGTGTATCTCAATTCAAAAATACAACTCAAAAACACCTAGATACAAATAATTAGAGAGGTGCATTAAGGGAAACTTTAGGCCTAAAATATAAGACTGTTTCACATATCACCTAATTACAAAAGGAACACAGAATCTTATAGGGAAATGACCTAGAAACCATCCCTTTAATCAAATGAGCGTCACCAACAGTTGGGCATCCTGTATCACCTGCCTTGTGATCTGACAGACGAACATCAGTTCCGCACCTGGTGATGTACCTGGTCAGAGCACATCAGCTCTAGGTTATCTTTGCTAAAATTGTTTAACCCAAATCTAAGCATACAAAAACAATCACACAAATCCAAGCCCAGGATATTTTTATAAGAAAACTGGCTTGAACTGTTAAAACGTCCCTTTTATAAAAAATAGACCAAAAAGATGTTAAGAAGTCTATTCTAAATTAAGACAGGCTAAAGAGATACAACAACTAAATGTAAAACCTATGTGTTTTGTATGTACAGAGTAGACTGTGACAGAATGTTATAAACTAGTGGCCCTGTTGAAGGTACTCACTTCATAATTCTTTTCACTTTTTCTTCAGGTGTGAAAATTCCCTAGCTAGTCTAGGGCCTTGAAGGGAGGAGGTAAAGCTGAAAATTAATGAGTTAAGGACAAAAGCAAACAGGTTAGAAAAGGAACCACAGAATAAACTCAAAGGGAGTATAAGGAGAAACAGTAAAAGCAGAAATTAATGAAATAGAAAACAAACTAACAACAAGGAATGACAACAAAAAGTCAGTGCTCAGCAGACAGTAATAAATGAACTTCTGCCAAGATTGAAAAAGAAAAAAGCACAAACAAATAATATTAGATATAAAAAAGGGGGATACAACTTTGGATACAGGTAAGATTACAAACATAAGTCAATTAAACTTTGTGCCACAGATGAAATAAGAAATAAATATCACCGACTTAAGAACAGAAACCTGACCAATCCTATTCTCGATAAAAATCTAAAGTTAAAAATCTACCCACTGCGAAAATGCCAGCCACAGTTGGTTTTAGAGTTAAGTTTTACCAAAAATTTTACAAGGGTAAAATTCCAACCTTGCACACACATTTATATGAGAGAACACATATATAGAGAACATTCTCCAATTCATTTTATGAGGTTGGCATAACCTTGAAAAAACAAAACCACCCAGACAAGGGCAATATAGGAAAGGCAAAGCTTAAACCATCTCACTTACGAACCTGGATGCCAAAATCCTTCCAAACATCAGAAGATCAGATCCAGCAATATTCTGAAAAACGCATCATGGCTTTTTTACTCTAGGAATGCAAGGATGTCTTAATGTGAGAAACTGTCAAAGTATCTCATGTTTACAGATGAAAGGAGAAAAACTACGTGGCCAGTTCAGAGTGCCATGGGTGCTCCTTGGCACGTATATACGGGTGGTTTGGATGACAAGGGAGGAAAGTGAGCTGGGCTGCATGGGGAGGCTCCAGTGGAAATGACCCAGCTGTTAACAGTTGTTCCTGAAGTGATAGACATGTGGAGTCTGATGGGCCCCAAGTCTCAAACCTAACTGCAGCAGGGTCAGGATTGTTCGGCAATCAGTCACCTGGACTGGCCATGGCCCTGGGGAAGAAGGGCTCCGGAACACTCAGCTGACTCGGGGACTCCACAAGGAAGCTGCAAGAATAGAGGCGGAACTCAGCTGTGGAGAATGACAAAGGGGAATGGTATGCAGACTCTGCCTCTATCAGAATTCCTAGCTATGACCCACAGGAGCTAAATGGCTAATAAGGGAGGAAGCAGTGGAGATTAAAGGTTTCAGGAAGAAAAAAACGAGGTTATGAAGTAGGTCATAGAATCACTGAGGGAGGGAGAAAAGTACAAGGCCAAGCTTACAGATACAACATTCCCTCCCCTCAATCACACAAATACACTGGGTAAAGTGGGAAATTGGGAATCCCCTGGTGGTTCACTGGTTAGGACTCTGTGCTCTGTCAAGCTCCCAGGTACAATTCTGGTCAGGAATTGTAAGATCACACAAGCTACATGGTGTGGCAGAAAGACAAAAACTCAAAAAACCAACGTTTGCTGTTTTATCTGCTCTCACCCCTTGCCCTTTTGGGTGAAAGAACCTCTCTGCTCTATGGGAAACACATGTCATATAGATCAGGGTGGCTCATCTTGCCTCCTCTTATTCCCCTTACTCAGCCTTGGCCACAGTGGTTGCTCAGGAGAGGTAAGTGACCTGAGGAAGGCCAGTCAGTCTTCCCTGAAATTCATGGAGCCTGAAGAAGTAATGCTCTGTCAGGACTGAGTGCAAACTGGAGCTTCCTGAAAAATACACTTGTAGAGAGAAAGGAGTTGGGCAACCAAGAGAAGCAGAGACAATCCAAGAAGATGAATGGGAACCCTGACAAAACCAGGCTGGCCAAGGTCAGCTCTGCTCTGGAGACCACAGACCAATGGACCCTTGTTTGTTTCTGCTGGTTTGAATTAGCCTTTGTCACTTTTAATTAAGACAGTCCCAAATGATACAAATACTATGTATGACCTTTTCCCCCCTAAAACTTAAATATACATAAAATATATAACTCTAAAAATATATAAATTACCGAAGTTGACTCAATGATAGAAAACTTGAGTTCCACAGGGGACTTCCCTGGCAGTCCAGTGGTTAAGACTTTGCCTTCCAACGCAAGGGGTGTGGGACCAAGACCTGGTTGGGGAGGTAAAGAGTCCACATGCCTCATGGCCCAAACACCAAAGCGTAAAACGAAACAATACTGTAACAGATTCAATAAAGACTATAAAAAAAAAAAAAAAACAACTAAGCAGGGAATTCCTGGTGATTCTGCAGTCAGGACTCTGCTTTCTCTGCCAAGGGCTTGAGTTCAATCCCTGGTTAAGGAATTAAGATCCTGCAAGCCGTAAGGCATGGGCAAAACAAAAACCAATACAAACTAAGCAGAATTACATCAGAATTCAAGGATGCTTCAACACCAGTGTAAATCAGTGCAATCATTAAAAACAAAATCTTTTGACTATTTCAAAGGATATCAAAAATTCATCAATGTGGAATAAAGGGAAGAAACATTATGTTGGGTACAGAAGGAAACCTTTTCAGCCTAATGAAGTTTACCTACCAGAACCCTAAAGCAAGAATATTTCACGGTGAAACCTGAGAACCATTCTCACTAAGAACAAGGGTGTCATTCGACGTTAAGCTGGAGTTTCTGCCCTCTGTAATTCATAAAGAAAAGAAATGAGTGTGAAGAACAGGGTAAAACGGACTCTAGCAGGATATGACTTGACATTCTACCCACGAGGCCAACAGAAGCAACTGAGGGACTATCAGAAGTAATGAGAATTCAATTAGATCCAATAGGCGGGCGCACAGAAATGGACAGCTTTTCGACATGCCACTGATGGTGGGAAATGTAATTTCAAAACAGCCCATTCATAACAACAAATAGCTAAATTAGAATCCTTAAGGCTACATTGAACTAGAAATATCAAAGACCCACATGAGAACTATATCTTAGAAAAGAATACACATAATTCATTTTTGGATAGGGAGATCAAAAACTGTGGAGTATGACTCCTCTCCAAATCAAACTATGAGATTTAAAACCATGCCAATGGTAGCATAGGGAACTACCACATCCATTATGGATAAATCATACTGGAAAAGAATACTTTAAAAAGAATGACTATATATGTAAAGCTGAGTCACTTTGCTGTACAGCAGAGATTGGCACATTGTAAATCAAGTATACTTCAAGAAAAATAAAACCCATGCCAATGGAAATCTTAATAGAACTTTTAAATGAAAATTACCAAGTTCATTCTAAAGTTTTACATAAAAGAAAATTTGAAAATTTCAAGGAACAGTGGGGCAACAGTGAAGGAGAATGAAATAACAACCATGCCATAACATATGGCATGTGCACAAAGATCAACAAGCCAGGTTTCAAAGAGATTCATAAAAACGTGGCAATTTCATTTATTTTAAAAAGGTACTTTAAATCAGTGAGGAAAGAATGAGCCACTAGATCAATGGTACAGGGACAAGAGTGGCTATCCCTTTAGGGAAAAAAAATTAGCCATCTCCCATAAAAAATAAACTTCCAATGAGTTAAAAATATACCCACACATATACATCTTTAACTCACCTGGTTTTTTGCATATAAATGTACATACATTTCTATACATGCGTATATACACATATATATACATACAGGTATGTGTATACATGTAAGGCTATACTAAGCAAATACAAAAGAGTAAATGAGGAACAAGTAAATGAAATGGTAGCTGGAGAGGCTGTGGGATCACTGACAGGTTTTTCTGATTGTTTTTCAGATGGGAGAGTCTATCATACTTTTGATGCTAACACATCCAGTAGAGAGAATAATAAAACCCAAACTCACAAAAAGTCCTGTAGCAGAGACAGGCTCCAAAGTACAAGAGGAAAGGCTTAAGTCCCACTGGGTTAACGGGCAGTAGAACAACAGGGGTATCAGTGGGCACCGTTGCCGTGGAACTGACGGTGCGTGAAGAGGGAAATGAGGATAGGAGCGTGACGGTCAGCATGTGGCACAGCTGGAGGATGGAGATAAAGAATTTCTTCCGGGGGGGAGAAAAAAGCATTTCTGTAGGAGGAGGTGGGTAGTTGAGTAAGCCTGGACGTGGTGACTGTACAGGTATCTGAATTCAAACGGTGCTGCAATTTCTTGTGATGTTAGGGGCAGAGAGTGACTAGGGATACAGGCAACAGGCCTGGAATAGAAGACAAGGGCCTTAGTGATCGGGGCATCAAGGACGTCAACGTCTGAATGGGCCCATCCATGGACTAGACAAGACGGATGCACGCCAGCAAAGACTGAAGAGGGAGAATGTGTGGTCAGAGGCGAAGGGCGTCCAAGGAGAAGTGAATGATGTGGGGAGCCAGAAGGCTGAGCAGCCACAGGGAGGACACCAACCAGGGGACGTACACGCAGCGTTGCGGTGGGTACTCCTGTGGTCACAGGTGATGAAAGAGGCAGGGAGAGTGGCTCATGAGGCACCATGAGGTTCACCCTGGGTGTCACAGAGGCAGGTGGGCACCAAGCCCCACTGTGATCCTAAACGCCTGAATGAGCATTAACTGCAAGTAGGCAATGATGTGGGAATGCCCCCGTGTATTAACTACATCCAAGGAGGCACACAGGGCCTGGCACTGACTTCAGTGCCGGACGACAGAGGGAGAAACTAGGAAAGATTCCAGAAATTCCTCATTTCCTGCCCATTCAGCCCACCTGCCCATGAGGCCACCGCCGAGGAGCAGTGTGTCATGTCATCCACATGGCCCTCCTTCCTCCAAAGAGCCACTCCAATGCCAGCATGAGTCAGCGCCCACCAGGGGTTTAACTCTCCTATGTCAGAAGGTCAGTTCAGAGAGGAGCCCTGCCTTGTCCCCATCCAGGGGGAAAGATCTGCAGAGCCCCCTGGGAATGTCCATGCTCAGAGGAGCCCAGGACTAGTCTCTGAGCAAGAGAAGTGGGTCCCGGGGTCTCAGGCCGCCTCCTCCTCTTCACTCTCCTCCTCGCTCTCATGATACTGTCTGCGGTTGGTGTTAACAAAAAGGTCAGGATCATCTTCAGAGCTGGACTCTTCTCCTGATGACTGTGGCTCAGCTGGGAGTTCTGGCTGAGTCTGTCTGCATGGGGGAAAAGGAGCGAGTTAGCCCAGTGCCTTCTAAGAAGACCCGCAAACAAGGAGCCCCACAAAGAGGACCATATGACCACGCAGTCAGGGCTCGGTGAGCCAGACAGGGAGAGAACTGCAGGAAAACTGGGCCAAGGAAAGCTGGCAAAACACTACCCCCCACACCCATCTCAGAAATTCGTTAGAACTGCTGATTTTAATAGTAACGATTCTACTATGACCAACGAACACTCAATGAACTCACACTGCTTACCAGGTAGTATACTAAGCGATTTTACAAGCATCAGTCTCTTTAATTCCTACAGAGCTCCCATTTTATAGGTGATGAAATCCGAGCCTAAGAGCTTAACCTGCTTAAAGTCACCTGGTTGTAACTAGCAAAGCCCAGACTTTAACCCGGGAGATCTGACTTTCAAGCCATACTCATGACCACATATTCAGGCGCTCTCACCAGGGACCCGACATACAAAGAAAGGAAAGCTGTATTTTCCCTCAAGGTACCAGGGCCTGAATCCCATTTCCTGTCTTCCCTACCCCAAGACTTGAGTCTCACCTGTTCCTATTGTTGTTGTGTTTCTCAGCCACTTCGGAGAAGGCCTCGGGCCTATGCCAAGAGAAAAGCCAAGGTCAGAAAGGACAGAGAAACCTCTCAGCAAAAAAGCTGTTGCCAGCTGTTACTGCCTGCAAATGCCACGACCTTCCCTCCCCTAAGCCCACAGGTACGAACGAAATCCCCAGAGAAGTGGGGCAGCCAGTGACCAAGAGGACCACCCTACCAGTGCCCATCCTTCTGCAGAGAGCGCACGTGGTCTTTGCAGAGCACAAAGGAGATCTCAGCCTTCACCTTCTCTCCTTCTTCGATAGGGTCAACGATGAGAAAGTCCCCTGCAGGGGGAGGAGAGAAAAGCACAGTCAGTCCTGCTTGTGGTGGGGGAAGCCAAGGCCACGGGAAACGGTTCAGTCTCCCAGAAAGCTGCCTCTCTCACCTCTCTTGATCCAGATGTTCTTGCGATACTTGGAGGGCATGCTCACCAGGAAGCGCTGCCCCTGGGCTGTCTCCACCTCATGTAGATTGTTCCCTGGGGTCCTGAGGACCTGGTCCAGGAGAGACCAAGAACCAATCAGCTTCATCAGCCAGTTCCAACACCTGCTGAGCTGTACAGCACCCTGCCCCGACCCCAGGGGCCTAAGAGGAATGGACGGGTGGGGGGCAGAGTAGCTGGTCCCTGATGCCACTCACCCTCACGATCTGCTGCTGGTCAGAGGGCACCATGTGCTCCCCCAGTACCTCCTTCACCACATGTTTCCTCTTGGTGGCCTGAGACATGGTGGGTCCTGTCCCAGGGCGGTGAGGGATGCGGAGACTCTCGACTCCTCCTCCTGAGTTTTTTAGATGGTAGGCTGAGAACCCAGGACTCTTTTGAAGATGAGGACAGGCCTTTTACTGAGGAGTGACACAATGTCCTGGTGAAGAACATGGGCTCTGAATCCAACTGACTGGACTCAAATCCTACCTTGGTTATTTCCTGGCTGTTCAATTTCTCTAGACTTCAGAGAACTAACCCAGAGCATTAGTATTAGAACAAAATAATTATAAGCAAAGCAGGAAACACAGCATAAGACACATAAAAGTAACTTGTGCTTATCCTTTAAGTACTGGCATAACCATAAAAACTAAATATATGTTTTGGAAAACAAGCCATTCTGGAAACCACTTGGGGAAGAAGCAAGGTAAGTCACTTCTTCCTTAACCTGCTTGTACATCTCAGGTGTGACACAACCACACAGATGTTCAATCTCTCAATACCCTACAGATACAGACCAGCTAGGAGAAGCCAGGTCAGGAATGAGCTAATTTAAGGTCAAGGTAGACTGAATTGATGCTTTTGAACTGTGGTGTTGGAGAAGACCCTTTCTTTTTTTCTGCTGTGGAGAAGACTCTTGAGAGTCCTTTGGACAGCAAGGAGATCCAACCAGTCAATCCTAAAGGAAATCAGTCCTGAATATTCATTGGAAGGACTGATGCTGAAGCTGAAACTCCAAAACTCTGGCCACCTGATGCGAAGAACTGACTCACTGGAAAAGACCCAGATTCTGGGAAAGACTGAAGGCAGGAGGAGAGGGGGACGACAGAGGATGAGATGGTTGGATGGCATCACCAATTGAATGGACATGAGTTTGAGCAAGCTCTGGGAGTTGGTAATGAACAGGGAAGCCTGGCGTTCTGCAGTCCATGGGGTCGCGAAGAGTCAGACACGACGGAGCGACTGAAGTGAACTAAGACCGATTTGGTCTTTGGCATCTGCTGTTTCTGACCCTGGTACTGCAAGATAACGACTGATGCCTACTCAGAAGATTGTTGTTCAGTCGCTAAGTCGTGTCCGACTCTTGCTACCCCATGGACTGCAGCACGCCAGGCTTCCCTGTCCTTAACTATCCCCGAGTTTGCTCAAAGTCATGATGGTTTCCAAAGGCAACTCCGAAATGTCATCTCTAGTTGCCGTTCCCTGCCCTCCTCCTTCCCTATCCCGGAGGAAAGATGCTCAGAGGGAAAGATCCAAACTTACTCTCTGGCCCTCGGATTCCACGAGAGCTGCCAGAACGACCCGGTTCTCCAGGCAGGACGCTGAGATCGGCTGGTCCACGACTCACTTGAGAGCTTAGGCAATGAAAGCAGAGAAAAAAGACTTGCCAGTGGTCACGATGGTGGTGTCGGCTTGGACTCAGGTCTCGGCGCATCCGGTTCCCGTCCGACTCTAACTAAAGTCCGACAAGGAAGAGGACAACGCGTGTCGGCCTGAGTCGGACACCGTAGTTCCGGCGCTCTCCCGGAAGTCTCCTGGTCACGCCTCTCTCCTTGTCCGTGTCTCTAATTCTTCCCACCACCAGGTCGGCCAAGGCTAAGCGCTTAAGTTCCGCATGCCGTGCAGCAGAAAAATAAAGTTTTCTTCTCACAGGCTTCTGTTCCCTGAGGCCGGAAATGCTTCCCAAGAAGCAAGACTACAAAAGGCAGTCCGGCTTCCTGCGAAGCAACCGGAAAGGAACACCTAGTAAGGGCGCTCTCGAGGTCTCGGTGGTGTTGCAACTCTATGACTCTACGCGGCTAGACGTGCCCAATGTAGGGTTTTTTTTTTTTTTTTTTTTTTTAAAGGCGGTCCGTGAGGCGACCCGGAAGCGGAAGTGGGAGAAAGTTCTAGTGGGCTGAGGTAGCGGCGGGAGCAGCCGGGTGGCGGGAGAAGCCGTTACAGCAACGGGAGCTGCGGGTGAGCGCGAGCAGCGAAGCAGGGCCCGGGTTGGAGGCCAGAACGGGCGCGGGGAGGAGGGGGAGGCAGGGAGGAGAGGGGCCGCAAGCGCTGAGAGGGGCCAGGCGATGCGCTTTCGGAGAGGGCTCGGCGAGGCGCTGGGAGGGGGCGGGGCGCGGCGCGTTGGGGGCGGGGTTCACGGCGTAGGGCGCGGCGGGAGTCCAGGTGTGGAGCTGACGCGGCTGGCTGAGCGGGTTTGCGCGCTCGGGCTGCGCCTTCTTCGCTCTGTGAGCAGCATGTGCGGCGGCTGGGTCAGAGAGCCCTTCATTTGCTTTTCGGGCCAAGTGGCCATTCCAGACCCGAGTCAGTGCTGCCTTTGCCTAGCCAAGGTCACAGAGGAGTGACAGCTTCAGGGCGGGCCCTGGGTACTGACCGACTGTGGAAATCTTACCTTTGTCCTGCATGCGCCACCTGTTAGGGCAAGATAGTTTCTCCTCGGGGGCGGTACCAAAACCCAGCTCCCGCGGGGACTGGGAGAGACTTCGCTCTTAAACAGTGAGGAAAAGTCTCTGCTTGGACCTCAGTTTTCTCATCTGTGAAGTGGGGGGAATCGAGAAAGCCCCCATAACAGCTGCTCTGGCATTCTCTTCCTGTGAGGTTGCCAGTGGGTTTTCTGGCGTTCCTGGGTTTTCAGCCCTAATTTCCCTCTTCTTGGGATTCCCAGATTAAGCTTGATCGAGATGACAACCTCCCAAAAGCACCGAGACTTCGTGGCAGAGCCCATGGGGGAGAAGCCAGTGGGAAGCCTGGCCGGGATTGGCGAAGTCCTGGGCAAGAAACTGGAGGAAAGGGGCTTTGATAAGGTGTGGAGTGGCTGCCTGTAGTTGGGCGGGGGGCGGGGCGCGACTACAGTATTTCCCAGCAGCTGGGAAGTGAGGACGGTGTGTGTATTTGTTGGGGGGTGGACACTCGTGTGTGATCTGCAGAGTCAGTCGGGTAGAACCCACCCTGCCTCTTGGGCTCCTGTGTGGGGAGCCACAGGAAAATGGCCCATTTTTTCCGCCCCTGATGTTTGTTTGTTTCTGTTTGCCCTGGGGTCTTAGTTGCAGCATGCAGGATCTTTCATTGTGACTCACAGGCTCCAGAACCCACGGGCTTAGTTGCCCCACAGCAAGTAGGATCTTAGATTCTGGACCAGGGATTGAACCCATGTCCCCTGAATTGCAAGGTAGATTCTTCACCATTGGGCCAGCAGGGAAGTCCCAGGAAGTGGTCTTCTTGTTCCTAGTCCTACACAGCACTCAGCAGCCTGTCTTTTGCTTTGCCCATTTTGCAGGCTTATGTGGTCCTTGGCCAGTTTCTGGTACTAAAGAAAGATGAAGACCTCTTCCGGGAATGGCTGAAGGACACCTGCGGCGCCAATGCCAAGCAGTCCCGGGACTGCTTTGGCTGCCTGCGAGAGTGGTGTGATGCCTTCTTGTGATGCTCTCTGGGGAGCCCCCGATCCCAAGCCCCAGCATTGTGTCTCCAGAGTTTGCAGCCTAGTGAGGACTCCTCCTCCGTCCTCTACAAAGGAAGAGATTGCTGTTGTGCACACCTCCCATGTACTCCAGGGCCTTTGGGGAGTTCTCTCCCCTCACCATTTCAACTTTTTTGGAATTCTCACCCTTGCATGCCTCTTCCTTCTCCTTTCCCTGCCAGTTTCGTGACAGTAATTACCAGCTTTTCTGAGTGGATTCTTGGCCCTGTCCCTCACCCCCACCCCTACCTGTGGTCTCTTTAATGCCATTTGGCAGTCTTTTTGGCAGAACAGTCACTGTCCTTGTAAAGTTTTTTAAATCAATAAAGCCAGTGGCCTTCATGACTGGGCTTTGTATGTGGGAAGCAGGCGGGCTGGGAGTTGCCTGTTCCCCAGGGACTGACCAGGTTTGCCACACTGCTTATCAGTGCAGATCGAAACTGGCAGCTTCCTTCACACTCCTGAGGGCGGCCGTCCTGGCGATACGGGCCTTGGGCAGGTGCCTCGGAGTGTCTCAATCCCTCACTAAGTAGGAGGTTAGTTCCTTCCTGGGATCCAGATGTCCGTGTGGTCACAGCTGGGTTAGTCAGCACCTGGTGGAATGTCCGAGGGAGTCAGAGCGGGAGAAGGGTGGGCGGGCTGTGGGCTAAGGCCTACCTGCTGTTGGTCATGTGCTGTCCTGGCCTCGGATGAGTGGGCGGGGCTCATGCAGTCCGCCAGGGCGGCAGAAAGTGTGTGGGCAACACAACTGGGTGGGCGGGCTTGAGTGAGTTACACTTGTATTTGGTATATTTTCATCTTCTGTTTATTGGACTTAGTACGAACCAGGTTCAGAGCTAAGGTCTGTGCAAACATTTTTTTTTCTTTCATAATAAGTAGTTGTTTTCCGCAGATGAGGAAACTAGAGGCTCAGAGAGGCTGACTAACATGTCCATGGACTTACTACTGGGAAGTAGCCAGACTGGTCCTTAAAACATCACATGGAAACCCATGGACCTGAGAGCCCTGTGTTCCTTGCTCATGGCGCTTGGTCTCTCTGAGACTCAGTTTCCCCACCTGGAAAAAGAAATTGTTGTAAGGATCAGATGCAGTGCTAGTGTGGTTCAGGAACTACTTGCTTATAGAATTTCCTCATCCTTGGGGCTTAAAGTCTGGTGAGGGGAGAAATGACAGATAATAAATAGAAACATTGGGATAGCATGAGGAGATTTTCATGATCTCAGAATAGGGAAATATTTAAAAGCTGATAAGTTCAACTCCATCACACAAATTTTGTTCAAGATAATCAAGAGTGAGTGGGGAGCCTAACCCAAGGTGAGAAAGGATATTTGTGACCCACATAGATGACAAAGGACTCCAGAACTGCAGTCAAGAGAAAGCAGACGATACAATAGAAAAATGGGTGAAAGACCTGGAGGGCAGCCACAGAGGAATACCTAAGTGGTGAATAAGCATGTCAGAAGGTGTTCAGTCCCATTAAGTTGTCAGAAACACAAATAAGATGCCATTATACACTCACAGGATTGGCAAAAAATTTTAAGTCAGACAATACCAAGTTCTGATAAGGAAATGGAGCAACAGGAACAGATATCCAGCTAGTGGGAGTGTAAATTGGTGTGAACAATTGGGGAAAACAGTTGGGTGTTTGCCAGTAAAACTGAAGACCCACCCTGTGAGCCAGCAGTTCCTCTCCAGGGATGGGACTGAGGACACAAGGCACACCTGCGTCAGCACCTGAGCAGATGTTCACAGCTTTGTTCATTCACAAGGGCTCCCAGCTGGATCCATGTACGGGAATCTTTGCAGAGGCAGTAAAACTAGAAGGGGAAAAAATGCTTATTGCAAAAGAAAATTAAGTTGCTCAATTGTGTCCAGTTCTTTGTGACCCCAATGGACTGTAGTCTGCCAGACTGCTCTGTCCATGGGATTTACAGGCAAGGATACTAGACTGGATTGCCATTTCATTTTCCAGGGGATCTTCCCGACCCAGGGATTGAACCCGGCTCCTGCACTGCAGGCAGACTTTTTACTGTCTGAGCCACCAGGGAAGCTTATTGCAAAAAATATTGGTAAAGAAAGAGAAGTGGGGAGTGATTGCCCTTGGGGGAAAGAGACAGGTGTGATGCATGGGAGCATAGGAGGCTGAGAGTGGCAGTTTCCATTTCTTGATCTGTGTGGTGGTGATCCAAGACACTGTGTACTTTTCTGTATGTTAGCTACATCAGAACAGTAGAAGATAAAAGGGAAAACAAAAATAAAGACCCAAGAATAGAGCAATTGGGTAATTAGTCAGAAATTATGATGGTTATTAGGGATGAAGGTTCAGTGTAAGCCTGGGTCTTGGAAGTGTGAGAGGCCCCCTGGAAGGTCACCAGGTGGCCAGAGTTGGGCCCAGCTCGTGTTACAGGCTGCTTCCTTGGAGGGTGCCAGTCTGAATGAAGCCCAGACAGGTAGTAATAGGGACTGTCCCTGGAGTTTCAGGCCATACTATGTTTCTAATGTTACTCTGGTTGGTCCAGGGTCTTCTAGCTGTCCTGACCTCTGATTAACTTTCTTCATCTGCAAAATGATGGTGCTTACTAACTCAGGGTGTTTGTGAGAATAGACCTGTGAGTGAAAACTCTTTGGACATTGTTAGGTTGGTGTGCAAAAAATTTGTTGGTGTCAGCACAAAGGAATGACAGGGTAGGGGCAAGTGAGCTGGGGACACTGGCCCTTGGTGAGTCAAGAGACTGGACCTTGGCTAGTTTCCCAGGGAGCTGGTGCAGATTAAGTGTGGCTGCAGCTGAGTTCCAAGTGACAGAAGAGCAGACCTGGAAGAACCCGAGGAGGTTCCTGGCCACTTGGGGCTGCCTCTCTACCTCTCCCGTGTGCTGCGGTCTGGGCCTCTTAGTCCCCACTGCCAGGTTTTCTGGGTCGGGCTCCTGCCTGGCCTTGGTCTCCTTATGAAGCCAAGCTCTCCCCAGCTCTTGCACAAATGGGTCTGTTGCAGAGAAGAACCAGTTCTCACTCCACATTGGAACTGTTTCTTTGACTCTTCCTGCTGTCCTTATGTGTTGTGTTAGTCACTGAGTCATGTCTGACTCTTTGCGACCCCCTGAACTGTAGCCCACCAGGCTCCTCTGCCCATGGAATTCTCCAGGCAAGAATACTGGAGTGGATAGCCATTCCCTTCTCCGGGGGATCTTCCTGATCCAGGAATTGAACCTCAGTCTTCTGCATTGTAGGTGAATTCTTTACTGTCAGAGCCACCTGGGAAGCCAGGACATAATGGCCTGCCTCAAAGGACCCTGGCCCTCTGCCTGACTGTGAAACTAAAGTGCCTTTGTTCAGCGCATGGAGAGATAATCTGACTCTGTCCCCCTGTGAATGACTACAAAAAAGGGATTAACACACTCCTTCCAAATGCTGTCCCTTCCTGGAGATGTTTTGGAAGACTGAAGGCCCTTTTTACTTCCTCACTGCCTCTCCTTCTCTGTTGTTGACTTTAGTTCCTCATTGCTTCTGCCTCATGTTCTATAAAAGAGCCTGACATCCAGACCACAACACGATGGTCATTTTGAGACATTAGTCTGCCATCTCAGTCAGCCAGCTTTCCAAATACAGTTGTATTCCTTGCCTCAGCACCTTGTCTCTGGGATTCACTGGCCTGTCATGTGGCAAGCAGAGGGAGCTTGGACTCCATAACTGGTCTGTCCCTTTAAGGCAGACACCTGAGCCCACAACAAACTTGTGACTATTCTTTGGCATCCCAAGATTGTTTTTCACAGCTGTGCTGAGGGGTTGGGGCAGCATCTGGACTGGGCAGTGATTACATGCTGGTCCTAGTCTCCCTGGGAGAAATCCCTGCCTTTCCTGACCATGGGATTCTGAGGGTCTGAGAATTGGGGTTGGGAGCAGGGAATCTTGGATACTTACTCATAATATTCATCACAATAATAGCTACCATTTATTAAGCCCCAACACTTTGTTGCTTACTGAAAACCACAACCTCTCCCAAGCCCTAGGTAAGATCCTCAGAGGCCCTGAAGCACTAAAGATTAGTGTCCCCAGAGCAAAAAACACCCCCCTCTCCCCCGCAGTAAGTGATTAAAAGTACAAACTGCCCTGCACTTGGCTTCCCCAGTAGCTCAGCGGTAAAGAATCTGCCTGCAATAAAGGAGATGCAGGAGATGCTGGTTCAGTCCCTGGCTTGGGAAGATCCTCTGGAGAGGGGCATAGCAACCCATTCCAGAATTCTTGCCTGGAGAATCCCATGGACAGAGGAGCCTGTCCATAGGGTCTCAAAAAGTCTGAAGCCACTAAGCACGCACCCTGAATTCTTAAAATATTAATTGTAGAAAATTCTAACAAATGTCAAACTTTTCCTGTGTTGACTACTTCAGTGCTGCTTTTTATATTTTGAAAGATTATTCCCCCCAGAAATCATAGCCCTGGGACTTGCCCACTGATCCAGTGGTTAAGACTCCCTTCCAACGGGGGATGTGCATTCTATCCCTGGTCTGGGAAATAAGATTCCCACATGCAGGGTGTGGCCAAAAAGTTAAAAATCGTAGCCCTGCTTTGGAGGTACCTCCAACATATGCCCAGTTTGCCTATGGGTGACCCAGTTTCAGGCCATTATAATTAGCAAGACTTAGAAGACAAGAGTTATCACCTTCAGGTGAGGACTGAGGCTCCCAGAGGTCAAAGGGCTTGCTGGAAGTCCCCCAGGCAGTAAATGGCAGAGCTGGGACTGCCCACACTCCTGGCCAGTTCTCATCCTTTGGGGTCCCTCTGGATTGAGAACACAGGTTTGAGTTAGACTGTGTCTCCTGTGTGTGTGCTCAGTCGTGTCCAACTCTATGTGGCCCCATGGACGGTAGCCCACCAGCCTCCTCTGTCCATGGGATTTTCCTGGCAAGAATACTGGAGCGGGTTGCCATTTCATATTCCAGACCCAGGGATCTTCCCGACCCGGGGATCGAACTTTCATCTCTTATGCCTCCTGCATTGGCAGGTGGATCCTATACCACTAGCGCCTGCCTGGGCTCAAAAGTCAGTGTCACCATTTACTATTTACCAGCCTGTGTCCTTGGGCAAAATCAATTCCTTACTCTGTGTTCTGTTTACTCTTCTGTAAAATGGAACCCTCACTGATCCCTACATCATGTCATACTCGTCATGAGGGTTAAACAGTGCCTGGCTCGGTGCAGTAAGGACTCCTGCTTACCTGCTATTTATATAGCACCTGGCCTCCCCTAAGCACTTATTGAAGCCTCGAAGCAACTCATTTCACAGAGGAGGAACCTGAGGCAGTGAGGGTTAAGTAACTTCTCCAAGGTTACGCACTGGAGATAGTTAAGAGCTTGCTGGTAGCTGTTGTTGGTTTCTCATATGGGATGGGTCTCTGTGAACTGTCCCAGTGGTGGCACTTGCGGCTGGGAGCTGTCGCTGTCCTTGCCCTCACCAACCAGGTGTGCCTGGAGGGCAAGCAGCGTGGTGGTGATGCCCAGGTGTGCTCGGGCCTGTCCGCTGTCCTCCTTGGCACCCCGAAGGCGGCCTTGCGGGTGGACCGCCCAGGCTGGGTGGATCCCTCCCCGCCTGCCGGGGCGTGCGGGGAGCGGCAGGCGGGGCCAGGCGGGGCCGCGGAGCCCATAAAAGCGGCGCCGGCCCCGGTCGGACAACGACACCGACGACCATGGCGCGTCCAAACCTCCTGCTGCCGATAGCCCTGGCCTTGCTCGCGCTCTGCCTCCTGGCGCTGCCCCGCGACGCCCGGGCCCGGCCAGGGGACCGCAAGGTCGGAGAACTGCAGGAGCTGTCGCCCAGCGACCCGCAGGTGCAGAAGGCGGCGCAGGCGGCCGTGGCCAACTACAACATGGGCAGCAACAGCGACTACTACTACCGCGACATCACCATCCTCCCGGGCGCACAGCCAGGTGCGGGGCGGGGCGGCGCCGGGGGTTGGGGGGGGGGGGGGGGAGGCGAGCGCGGCCACAGCGGGCCCCAGATGGAGGGGGCGACTAAAGAGTAATCAGGGTGTCATCTTAAGACAACAGTTTTCAAAATCTGATTAATGTCAAAAGTCCATGCGGAGCAGAATCTCAGAATTTCAAATAAGATTCAACCCTGAATGGGCCTTGTCCTGAAAGGTGGATTGGGGTGAGGTGGGGTGAGGGAGAAGGGGCAGCTGTGTGGACTTGAGTCTCAGGCTCCTGCCTGGCCCAGGCTCTGCCCGCGTCACCAGGGACCCCAACCAGAACTCCCTGCTGCCCTCTCCCTGCCTTTCCAGTCCCCCCATCCCAGGTCTGAATCCAAAGGCAGTGTGCTGGCTATGCCCAGGGGAAGGTGATGGGCAATGGGAGGACACGGAGGGAGGTGAGAGATCCAGGTCAAGGGTTGTCTCCAGGCACCTTGACCTGTGCCCACCCCTGCCCCAGCTGGTGGCGGGCATCAAGTACTACCTGACCGTGGACATGGGGAGCACGGCCTGCCGGAAGAGTGCCGTGGCTGGAGACCACGTAGACCTCACCACCTGCCCCCTGGCTGCAGAAGCACAACAGGAGGTAACAGCTGTGACCCCAGTTAGGCATCAGCCCAGCAGCCAGGCCCTCAGGTTGCCCAGCCTGAACTGGTCTGGCTGGCTCGGCTGATGTCTGGTTGACTCAGCCCTGAGGCAAGGGTGAGGGTGCAGAGAGGAGCAGACTGGGGCTTCCCCTGGACTTGGGGGGTGGGGAGGCCGGGGATGGCTGGAAAGATCTGGGGTCTGGTGGTCCTGGTCATCTAATTTGCTGTTCCTTCTTGCATCCCAGAGTGTCATAGGCATGGGGCTGTTGGGAGGCAGCGGCCTGGGGCCTGGGCTCACCCCCACCTTTTTCATCCTTCTATCTGCAGAAGCTGCGCTGTGACTTTGAGATCCTTGTGGTTCCCTGGAAGAACTCCTCCCAGCTTCTAAAGCATGACTGTGTGTCCCTGTAGAGACCCCTGTGGGCTTGGGGGATGGAGGGAGCCAACGAGGCTGGGCAGGACTGGGTGCATGGGTGGAGGGCATGTCAGTTCCTTGGACCATATCTACAGCAATAAATTGCTAGCACTGCTTCTGGCATTGGTCTCTTCTGAGTCCCTCACTCCACCTCCCTCTCTCATCCCCCACTCCCACTCCCAGCAACCCCCCTGCAGCCGACAGGGTGCCCACACCACCCCACGCTTGGCCTCTGCCATCTCAACCCAGAAGATGCTAAGGGTGCAAAGTTCAGCTCCCAAATTTGGAGTCCCCCAAATATCCCAGCATCACAGAGGAACGAACCTCCAGAGACTCCCAGAGTTTGCCAATTTATGGGTGGGGAGACAAAGTCACAGGAGAGAGATGATGCCCCAGGACTAGAAGGAGATAGCAGCCAGGGGAGACTGAGGGGTGTCTGAGCCCTGTTCCCTCTCAGCTGCCAGGACGGCTCAGAGTGGCACGTGGGGGGTTTAGTCTGCCCAGCCCCAGAATACTGAGCTCTCATCCCCTGAGATTCTTAGACCAGCATGTGGCCCAGAGATGGCAGAGCCCCTACTGGCCAAGACACACACACTATGGGCCCCATGCCAGGAGGACTCCCCCACCCTCTGTCCTGAGCAAGACCCCTGGAAGGGGCTGGCAGGGAGCACCCAGGGGAGTGAGGTCAAATCCACTGTCCATACGAGAGGTGAGGAGACAGATGCAGTTTAATCTTCTTTAAAGAAATAGAGCTGGAACATGTTTTGCACACCTGAATCTGTGGCTGGAATTAACACTCACTACACAAGATGCACACAAGCATCCAGAACTTCTCAAGACGCCAGACACAGACACACCCACCATGAACCCTCAGATGGCTCCCAGACACCACACACATATCCAGAAACACATACACGACCTAGCAACCCAGAAGCACAGACACAAAGCACAGGAACAACACTCCCACTCTGAGGACAACCTGGAGATGTATACACAGCCCCCCAAACACAGACCCACACGCCCTGGCTGGAGCTGTCTCTCAGATGCACACCCGTGTGTGTCTGGGACGGGATGGGTGGGAACCGGATCCACAGAGGGTGGGCACCACCGGGCCCCAGGCAGGCGGCCCTCACGCCCGCTCCTGCCTGGCCGGCTTCCTGCCCGATGCTGGGACTTGATAAGGAACAGCCCCAGCTCCCGTCTCCTGCTCCTCTAGAGCCCTCAGAGGTTGTTTGGGGTAGGGTTGGGCCTGAGGAGCTGAGTCTGACAGGACCGAAGGTTGTAGGGGAAACTCAAGCCTGTCAGATATGGCAGCTGCGGTCGGTCTGCTGCTGGCTGGCTCCCAGGTGCCACCAAGCAGGAGCCTCCTGTGTGGCTTGCATGGGTTGGGGGCAGGAAGTGCTGAATGAACGTGTGAGGTCGTGTGGTGAGGTGAGGCCAGTGGTCTCTCCACCCCTGGAATCTGTGCCCAAGTCGCAGGTGGGCGTTTCCTCCACACAGTCTGTCCGTCCTCTCGGCTGGGCCTGGGCCCGAGAGGAGACATGCTGCTTCTCTTGGGGGCCCGGAGACTTGGCCACTGTCTGGTCCAGACTGGATGTAGACGGGGTGGCTAGCGAAACGGTCACCCCTCAGCCCCTGCTCTGGGGTTCTGTCCCCGATTCCCTCCAGCTTCACTGTGCTAGAGGTAAGGTGGGTGTTGTGGGTGGTGGGAGACCTCCCTCCTGCTGGACGTGAGCAGGACTTAGCGCTTGGTGCCCCACTGCCATCCTGGGCATCCTACACAGGCACTCATCCCTCGCTTTCCTCTACCAGAGGCTCGTCCCCACCACACACACCCCTCCCCATCCCCACTTGAACAGCCTCCCTCCTCTCCCCTCCCTGAGGCTCTTTAGCCTGACCCCAGGCAGGGCAGGGTATGGTGATGACCTCTGCCTTCTGGGCTCAGTCTGTCCCCAGCGGGTTGGTACCCTAATACTGGATGCTGAAGGTGCCGGTAAGCCCAAGTTCCTGGGCTCTGAGCCCTCATTCCTGGAGCCTCCTGGTCCCTCGGGCTCTTGAGAACCATGTGCTGTTCTAACCCGTTCTCCCGTTTCCTGGGCCAGACCGGCCTCCCTCCCCGAAGCAGGGTGACTGTCCACTCTCCGTCCATCACTGAGCCTGGTCCACTTTCCACATTACCGCCCCACCCCTGCCCCCGGCTGCTCTTAAGGCCCTGCCAGGCCCAGCCAGGATGCCAGGCCCCAGTCGGGCAGGAAGGGATCCAAGGACAAGCCTGTCACCCGGAACACTCCTGTGTATACATGCTCCAGGGCGCACGTGCATGCGTGCACACAGGTTCCCGTGTGCTTTGGCCAGGCCAGTGAGGACACAGAGCTAACTGGGGTTTTAAAACTCTGTTGGCCACCTCCAACCCCTGCCCACCTCAACCCCCGCAGGCCCAGTGATCTTTCCAGCCGATATGGGGACCAGGCCAGAGTCGGTGGACAGCCAGCCAGAAGGTGAAGTCTGGACCCAGGCTGCCTCTCTGGGGGTCACTTCCTGAAGTCCTCTTCTCCAGCCTGCGGGGGAGTGGGTGGGAAGTGATGGCACCGGCCTCTGCTCCCGGGAGGCCCACACTGCTCTCACTCAGGCCACTTCCTGGCACAAGCACCTGAAGCCTAGCCTTCCAGTGCCCCACCCTCTCCAGCTGGCTCCTCCCAGCTCCTGCCTGGTTCACCTCGAATGTGGTGTCCACAATTTCATCGATGACAGCGGCCTGGGAGCGGAATTTCAGCTGGTAATGCTCCACGCCAGCCACCAGCTGCAGGAAGTGGAATAGGGTCTCCAGCTGCCTGAGGGCGGTGGAGAGGGAGCAAAGCTTGGCCATCTCAGCCCCCAGAGCGCCTACCCAACCCTCAACCCCCACACTCACAGCACCCTATGCCTCCATTTTCAGCCACGGCCAGCCCTTGTCTGTGTGGGCCCTTCATGGTGTATCTCCTTTTCCGCATATATCCTGCAGCCCCACCATCTGCCTGGACCACAGAGAGTTCTGATGATTGTTTACCTCCCAACCACCTGCCCCTGCATCTGTCCAACCTACCCCACCCTGACTCATGCACCCACTCAGCCACCTACCAGCACAGTCTCCTGGCTATTTATCCATTGACTCACCGTGGGACCACCCCACCCTTTCCCTCTCTCACCTATCTGCGATCCACCTGCTCTTCGCTGGCCCCACCCCCACCCACTACCCATTCATTAACTCCTTCACTGCCAGCCTGCCTTATCAATCCAGCCATCAAATAACACTGAAATCCTTGAACACCGCACGGTGCTTGGAGGACACAGAAACAAGAAACAGCTCCTGCCATCAAGCAGCTCAGTCTGTGACAGAGCCAAGAAGGCAAACCAAGGGTGTTTACACTGGTGACAAGTGTAAACACAGTGCGCTGAGGGACCCAGAGGAGGAAAACCTGGTCCGGTACTAGGGAATCAGGAAAGATTTCTGGAGGAAGCATCACTGGGCTGAGCTTGAAAGACACTTTGAGGGTTTGCTAAGCATAGACAGTCCTAGCGCGCCCAGATCTGTGAACAGTGGGGAGGGTCCTGAGGACCAGGAGGGCTTCAAGGAAGGAGTTTTCAGAGGATTGATGAATTCAAGATGAAGACACTCAGGGAAGGTCAAAGTGAGGTGCCCTGACCTTAAGCGAAGGGAGGCAGGAGCCCTTATAAGGCTGCAAACTCAGAGAAGGCAGGAAAAGCCAAAACTTTTCTTTTTTTAAACAAAGATCGCTAAGTAAATAAAAAGAAAGTAGAAGGAAGAAAGATTAAAACCAACAGGCAAAACGACAACAAAAACAAAGACCACTCTCAGTGGAGGCGAAGGTGGGCCAGTGGGGAAGAGTCTGGAGGCTGAGAAACCCCCAAAGAAAATATCACAGAGGAGTCAAGTCCCAGTCCACGCTGGGGGCTGAGGAGTTGGGATGTGGAGGGCGGAGGGCGGCTGGGAGAGCAGCCAGGAGGTGAAATGAGCAGGAGTGGATCTCAATTCTTCCAGCTCTCGATCACCTATGCCTGCTGTCGGCAGCCAGAGAACATCCCAGCAGAGAGAACAGTGCAGGCAAAGGCCTGAAGGTGGACACGTATGTGCTGTGCTGTGCATAAAGCCAGGATGGGCCAGGGCGGTGAGGGGGTGCCGTGATCACAGAGAGCTTGGGGCTCAAGCTCTGCCAGGGGCAGAGAAGAGCCTGGAAGGTCCCAGCCTTCTGGCTGGTTTGGAGCCAGTCTGGATGAGGTGGGGCAGGCCTGGCTTTCCGGGAGAAGGTTCTCTGGGGAGCCAAGCCTGAGAGCCAGGAGTCTGTGCCAAGGACCCTTGCCATGAGCACAGCCACGAGTCCCCAGCTGTCTGGGCCCAGCCGGCCCCTCACATTGACTTGACATCTACCTCCCAGGCCTTTCCTGAGCTGTTTCCTGACCTACCCTCCTCATTCCTGCAGCCAGCAGAAGGCTACCCGCCCTCCGTGGCCCCAGGCAGCTCTTTAGAGAGGGTCCCTGGCGACTCAATCAGTAAAGAATCTGCCTGCAACTCAGGAGATGCGGGTCCAATTCCTGGGTCGGGAGGATCCCCTGGAGGAGGAAATGGCTACCCACTCCAGTATCAGTTCAGTTCAGTCGCTCAGTTGTGTCCAACTCTTTGCGACCCAATGGACTACAGCACACCAGGCCTCCCTGTCCATCACCAACTCCCAAAGTTTACTCAAACTCATGTCCATTGAGTCGGTGATGCCATCCAACCATCTCTTCCTCTGTCGTCCCCTTCTTCTCCCGCCTTCAATCTTTCCCAGCATCAGGGTCTTTTCAGATGAGTCAGCTCTTTGCAGCAGGTGGCCAAAGTATTGGAGTTTCAGCTTCAACATCAGTCCTTCCAACGAATAGTCAGGACTGATTTCCTTTAGGATGGACTGGTTGGATCTCCTTGCAGTCCAAGGGACTCTCAAGAGTCTTCTCCAACACCACAGTTCAAAAGCATCAATTCTTCAGTGCTCAGCTTTCTTTATAGTCCAACTCTCACATCCATACATGACTACTCCAGTATATGGAGGAGGAAATGACTACCCACTCTTGCCTGGGAAATCCCATGGTCAGAGGAACCTGACGGGCCCCGGTCCATGGGGTCACAAGAATCGGACATGACTGAGTGGCTAAACCACCAGCGTCTCATGAGCTGGTGTAGTCTGTGTCCCCTTTGTGCCTCTGAAGTCCTTACAAAACCCGGCCCAGGGAAGGGATCAGGCATGATTCTCAGATAAAAAGATGAGCAGAACCCCTGCTCCCACAGCCTCTGTCCGCCAGCCCTGCCCTGGCCCTCGGCCTCAGGGGGGCTCTCGTGGCCCTTCAGGTGCTGGTGGTGGGATCCTCTTGGTGGTACCAGGGGACTCTGGGTGAACAGAAGCCACTCAAGGCCTCCACAGCCTACCCACAGGCTCCACATAAGCCTTGGGGCTCTACCCCTCTTCCAGAGAGGCAGGCAAAGCCCCTTTCCCTGCCGCCCACCGGTCAGGCCCCCAGGCCTCTCCCCTCAGACCTGACACCTCCCCTCCTTTTGCATCTCCTTACTTCTCAGTCATGGCTCCAAATTTTTTCTCAATGAACTGCTTCTGTATAGTGTGTTCACTTAGCACCTCTTTAGGCTCTGGATGTAGAGAAAGAAGGGGGAAGTCAAGCTGCTGCCTGGCGACTTCCCTGGTGATCCAGTGGTTAAGAATCCACCTTCCAATGCAGGGGACATGGGTTCGATCCCTGGTTGGGGAATTGTCCCCTTCTCCTCCTGCCTTCAACTGAAGACAAGTTGCTAAGTAATCTGAGACAATTAATTCCTCTTTTTGTTTTAAGTTTTTACATTGTGCCCAAGATGGAGAGGGCAGGTGAGGGGCCAAGTGACACTTGAGGGCCTTTAATCCTTTGCGGTTGATGATCCTAAGAGTGGGATTCTGGAGTTCAGATGCTAAAGTTCTGAACATCTTTCAGCAGGAGGCAAAGCCATTGGCTCAAAATCTATTCACCCAGAAAGTCAGATGTGTGAAAATGAACATGTAGAGGAAACTTCATTTTTATAGACTCTCAATCCACTTTGAGTGACTCTGGACAAGTGTGTATAACACCTTGACAAAAGCCTCAAGGACAGTTGAAATCATCTCATATAGGACCAATTGCTATAAACTTTGTACATTATTAACAGAAATGAATGTTTGGTGAATCGTAATGTGGCTAGATCTCAGAGATTGCTGGGAAAAATATCAACAACCTCAGATATGCATATGACACCACCCTTATGGCAGAAAGCAAGGAAGAACTCAAGAGCCTCTTGATAAAAGTGAAAGAGGAGTGAAAAAGTTGGCTTAAAACTCAACATTCAAAAATTAAGATCATGGCATCTGGTCCCATCACTTCATGGCAAATAGATGGGGAAACAATGGAAGCAGTGACAGTCTTTATTTTGGGGGGCTCCAAATCACTGCAGATGGTGGCTGCAGCCATGAAATTAAAACATGCTTGCTCCTTGGAAGAAAAGTTATGACCAACCTAGACAGCATATTAAAAAGCAGAGACATTACTTTGCCAACAAAAGTCAGTCTAGTCAAAGCTATGGTTTTTCCAGTAATCATATATGGATGTAAGAGCTGGACTATAAAGAAAGCTGAGTGCAGAAGAATTGATGCTTTTGAACTGTGGTGTTGGAGAAGACTCTTGAGAGTCCCTTGGACTGCAAGGAGATCCAACCAGTCCATCCTAAAGGAAATCATCCCTGAATATTCATTGAAAGGGCTGATGCTGAAGCTGAAACTCCAATACTTTGGCCACCTGATGCGAAGAACTGACTCCTTGGAAAAGACCCTGAAGCTGGGGAAGACTGAGGGCAGGAGGAGAATGGGATGACAGAGGAAGAGATGGTTGGATGTCATCACCGACTCAATGGACATGAGTTTGAGTAAACTTTGGGAGTTGGTGATGGACAGGGAGGCCTAGTGTGCTGCAATCCGTGGGGCTGCAAAGAGTCGAACACGACTAAGTGACTGAACTGAACTGAATGTGGCTAGTTAGTTGTTTTGCAAATGGGTCTTTCAAGTATTGACTATCAGTGTGGCAGATAGTCATGGAGTTCTTTGGACCAAAGTTCCAAGCTCTGAAAATTCTCCTGAGTCTCAGATTCTAAGACTCTTAAAGCTAGGCTAAGAGAATTCCCTGGTGGTCCATTGGTTAGGACTTGGCGCTTTCACTCCTGGGACCTGTGTTTGATACCTGGTCAGGAAACTGAGATCTCGCAAACCACCCAGTGTGGCCAAAAATAGATAAATAAGTAAAGTTGCTCCTGGCAGTCTCTATCTGTCAGGGAAGAAGCAGGATGCTGGTACCTGCTTCCATGAGCTTTGTCACTGAGTCATCCAGCAGCTCTTCATGGAGCTCAGCCGCCTTCTGCAAAGAAGAGGCTTCCATTCTGCCAGAGTCCCATGTCTGCTTGTCCCAGAGCACCCTCCATCCTTCCCTCCAGCTTCTGTACCCCCCTCCCCGTGTCTTCCCAATGGGTCCACCTGCTCCATCCCCTCACTACCTCCTGCTTCACTTTCTCCAGGCCTTTGAGGAGCGCCATCTGGAAGTTATCCACCAGGACAGCAATCACCAGGCTGGGGCGAGAGACAGGAGGGGGCTGGAGGGGAGGCTGCACCCTCCCCTGGGTTAGTGGTGGCAAAACCATAGTGAGAGGGGAGCAGAGGGGGTGCCCCTGGGGTTAGGTTGGGGGGAGTAAAGCTGGGGCGTGCAGGGGGCGGGTCCTCACTTGAGGAAGATGAAGTACTGGATGATGATATAGATCATGAGAATGGGGATGATGTACCAGGCGCCTGGAAGAGATGGGGTGGGCTCCTTTGAGATTTGAGTCCCTTGCCGGTCCTCACCACACCCCGGCCAGCACCGCTCAGAAGCCCCACTTGGCAGATGGGATAACTGAGCCCTCAGGGTCTGCCCACCCAGACAGCCCCTGCCCTCCATCCAGCCTGAGGCCTGCCTTACCCTGGGCCCGGCTGTCCAGGTAGATGAGGGACCAGTCGTCCAGGGTGAGCATGGTGAAGAGGGTGAAGATGGTGGTGAAGATATTCTGGAAGCGTTTGGGGTCAGAGTAGCGGAACAGTGCCCGGAGCACCACAGAGAACAGGACTGGGTGTTGAGGACCAAACCTGGCTTACAGGGTCCTCTTTCCCCCTCTTCCTCTCCCCTCACCGCCCCCAACTTCTGATTCCACCTCACCACTCTGTCCATGACAGCAACTCATGCTCCCACCCAGCCCCGCGACATGGATACAGAGGCAGGTAAACATGAGGATGAGGATGGCGGCGATGGACGGCAAGGACCGGGCCAGGGTCCCGGTCACCTCCTGGAGATTGGTCAGGAATCTGCGTGCAGAGGTTGAGAGAGAGGCTCTGTCAGTGGGGTGGGGGTCTGTGCCCAGAAACCGATGATGATGACAGATTTCAGACTGCTGATGACTGAGGTGGTAGGTCCCTGGTTTGCTAGTTACTTTGTAGAGGGTCCCAGCCCCTCTCTGGAAAATAAGAGATTGAGCCTAGTGAAAGGCAGGAGACTCATAAGAAAAGCATTCTGGAAATCTACAGCCTTGTCGTGGGCACTGTGGTCCTGCTAACCTGAGCCTCCGAAGGATTCGGATCGCCCGCAAGGCTCTCAGGGTCTTAAAGACCTTGAAGATGCGGAAGACGCTTTGGTTGTGGATCGCACGCGTGGAGGAAGAGTTGATCTGTATGAGCACAAAGTCCACCACACCCATGACCATGATGAAGAAATCTGCAGACACAGGGGTGCCTGGGTGTCATGGACTGCTGCCCAGGCCCCGTGCCCAGGCCCACAGCCCTCCCAGCACCAACACCCCCTGCTTTTGTCACCTCTGGGCAGTTCAGGGGCTCCAGCTACACACACACACTCTCAGGCCCCACCTCTACCCACCCAGGTTGTTCCAGGGGTCCAAAAAATACACGAGGCCCAGGGCAATGATTTTGAGCACAGCTTCTACCACGTAGATGGAGAGGAAGATGTAGTCCAAGGCCGTGAAGTACCACTCTGTGAGGACATGGGGTGGGGAAGGAGGAGGGAGCCTCGCTTAGGCCCACTCCGGCCCCCAGCAACCCAACCCTTGCCTCCTCCTCCTCACTGGAACCTCACTTGCAAGCAGCCTTTTAGGGAGAAGCTGGCTCTGTCCAATGGCTGTGTGTCTCATCTGCTCTGTGCCTCACTTTCCTCGTCTATGAAATGGTGATAATAACTGTCTGCCTGACAGAATTTTCATGAGAATTAAATGCATTTCACATAGTAAAGGACTTCCAAGGGAGCCTAGCAAGAAACATCAGCCCACTCTTCTTCTCTCCTTAGTTTATGGGTCCTGTGGCAGGTCTTTTCCTTCACTCTGCTCCCTGGAGTTTTAGGGACAGTCTTCCCAGTTTTCCCAGCCTCCTCCCTCCAGGGCCTCCTGGCCTCCAGGGCCTCCTGACCCTTCCAGCGGACATGGGTTCTGGGCACCCTTCCTGCACAAATCAACGTACTTAGAGCTGATGCGCCACCTGGTGGCTGTAGTCACAAACAGCACACACTCAAGCTTAGAAGGCCCTTCTGGCTCTGGCGGTCTGGTTGACCTGAGCAAAACTCTCTGAGGCTCACTCTAACTGCTGGGCAATGTCGCCCACCTCCCAGGGTGACGATCAAATGGGCTAAGTTGTTTAAATCACCCGGAACTTGTTCAGGCTCACAGGAGGCCCAGAACAATATCAATGGCCTTCTCTACGTGAACAGGGCTCCCTGGCTCTTACCACCCCGGACCTCAACTTCAGCGAAGGTCTGAGCCACGAGCATGATGGTGTTGAGGCAGACGATGAAGATGATGAAGGTTTCAAAGGCCAGGGAGTCAACCAGTTTCCTGAGCATTCTCCGAAGGCCCCAAATGAGGTGGCTTAATTTTTCCCACAACCAATATAAGAAGTCCAAAGAGTGCACCTTCTTGTGGGTCCGCGGGGCTCGGCCAACTGTAAGGGGGCCAGAAAGGCAAGTTCTTGGGGGCAAGGGACCCAGGGATCCAGGCACCCTCCCAGGCCTGCCTGCCGTGAGCTCACTCAGGGGCCGGCATGCTCGTCCTGCGCTGGTATAGAAGCCAAGGCTTGACCCTTACTTGCAGGTGCCAGTCTGCTTGGGATTTGAGCCTATTTCAGGGGCTCAGGCTCTTATACTCCACACTTTTTACTCACATGGCAGCTTACACATGGAAGACCCAGTCTTCCTTGCCACCCTGTCCTCTTGGTAAACTCGTCCTCTCCCTACAAGATGCTTCTGACATTTCTTCCCCCTCTTGACTGCCTTCTCTTCCACAAACAGTTAGACATACATCCCTTGCTTCTTGTTCAAGAAGCTAGTGCCATGTTTACTGAACTACTAGGGAACAATTTGGGGGGGATTATATGTTAAACGGCAAGGTCCTCCCTGCCCTCCAACCAGGCCCTCGTTCAGGCACTGGTTCCTCCCTCTGTCCTCAAGAAGGTCACAGTTAAGTGGGGGAAATGTGGACAAACGGAATCCACAATGGTAAATGTTCTGATACAGACAATGGACCCCTTCACTGGGCAATCTGGGTTTGGTTTGTATAAGTGACCAACATCAGGTTTCACATTTGATAATAGGAAACATTTGAGAAGTAAACATGAGAATGAAGAAGGCAGTGACTGAATGAACCAACAACTGAGGTCTGAACAGGTGCCTAATTCCAGGAATAAAAAATTGGAGGATGAACGGTCAGGCGCGTGAAGAGCCAATGGACTACACCTTAGGCGAGAGCGAGCCTTGTGAAGGACGTGCCGGGCCTGACTCAGGTCTGGAACCTGGGCCAGGCAGCTGGAGTTGGGGGTAAGGGGTGAGCTCAAGACGCACCTTTGCGCTTCTGAACATGCTCGTCTTCTTCAGGGCAGCTTTCCAAGGTTTTAGAGGAGGAGTCCTGAGGACAGACTTTGTTGGAGGTCTCGGAGGGGTTTGAGTTCACTGTACTAAGGGAACGAGCCAAGCTGAAGGCTGAGCTCTGTCGGTCTGGCTTGCTGGGTTGGAGGACTGCTGGGTGAGAATAGGCAGAGCTGAGGGAGCCTAAGGTCACGGTGTGGGGCGTGTATGGACCAAAGAGCTGGGAGCTTCCATGGCGGTACTCCCCATGGTGGTGATCTCGGTGGGAGTAATCACGAGGATGTGCGCCGTGCTGATGCACCCTGTGGTGGTGTTCTCCATGGTGGTGTTCGCCGTGGTGGTGTTCACCGTGGTGGTGTTCGCCGTGGTGAGGTGGGCCATGGTGGTAGGATATCATGGAGGTAGGCCTTCTGTGGTGGTGCCCACCATGATGATAGGCCTCACTGAGGTGGGAGGGGCTACTAGATTGGATGGAGTCTTTATGGTGGTAAGCCTCACTTTGGCGATGGAGCCCACTATAGTCGGGAACCTCATTGTGGTGGTGAAACCCACCATGGTGGTTGGGTTCCCTGCGTTGGCGGGACCTCCTATGGTGTCTCCTGCTACCATGGTGGTGCTCATTGTCAAAGTGGTCCTCACCATAGGATTGGTGGGAGATGAGAGTGTCATGGGAAGAATCCTGGGGAAGGGATGGGGAGCAGTGGTCTCCACCATGATGGTGGGACTCACCACGACTAGGGGAGTGATTGGAGTGGTGGGCATGGCGGGAGAAGACATTGCCATGGAAGTCTTGGAATTCATCAGGGTGGTGAGGTCCACCACGATGATAGGATAAGCCATGATGGTGGGACTCACCATGGTGACGGGATGCACCTTGGTGATGGTGGTGGACTCCACCGTGGTCTGGCCTATGGTATGGGGTTGATGAGCCTGGGAGAGAGAACACATCTGAGTCATCAGTGTCTGCCTCATTCTGAGCCTTTGCAGACATAGAATGTTGATCTGAGACTATGCTGGGAACCTTGGAATGAGGAAAGCTTAACACGTGGGCCCAAAAGAGCCCTTCCTGGATCGCCTGTCTTGCCTAGTCACCTAAGCCGTCACATTGGGGCTTCTAGGAAAGCCTGACTTCTCATAGAATTCTCCCCTCTATGATGTCACAGGCAGACCTCTACTCAGGCCTAATATCCAAATGCCTCCTCCTGAGCTACAGTTCAGGATCAAAGATCATTGTGTCCAACTCTTCATTGTAAAAGGAGGAAACTGAGGTCAAGAAAGGGGAAGGGATGGCCCAATGTGACCCAGTAGGTCAATGGCAAAGCTGGACAAAGACTTTTGGGGTGACATCTGAGGGCCAGCAGTTGCTTTACCTCTGTTATTGGAAAAAAAACTTTAAGAAGCCAGATGGTCCAGTTCCCAGTTGTACCTAGATACCAACTGGCTCTGAGGTTCAAACTGCCCACTTCCACTGTAAACAGGTATGTGAACTTGGTCTAGCTGCTTAATCTTCCTATGCCTCAGTTTGTTCTTCTATGAAATGGGGATAATAACACCTACCTCATAGGGTCAAAAAAGTTAAGATATGTAAAGCTTATACTAATAGCACAACAAATGGTAATTAGCATTGCCATCCTTGTCTTAATGGTTGAGAGTAATGGAAGCCCTCTTCTTGGGTTATTACTAAAATTAAACTAACAGCCAATATTTACTGAAGACCAGCTTTATGCACTTTAACTACAATCCTCACAATAACTCCACAGGATGGATAACATTATCCCCATTTTGTTTTATCCCAATTTGGAAATGCGGCTCAAAGAGTATAAACAAGCTGCTCAATAAATAAGAACTTAAAAGTCAAAAAAAAAAAAAAAAAAAAAACTTAAAGTCGCACTCATTCCAAACTTTCCACCATGCTGTCCTGTCTTCCTGCTGAAATCCACCATAATTCATTCATGACCAGTGCAGCTCTTCTGGAACTTTCAGGTCCCCACTTTGACTACAGCTGTTTCCTCAGAGCTTGGTCATAGCTAAGTTCATAGTGCCACTGGGTACCAGGTTCCCAGTGATGAAAGACATATGGCCTTCAAGGGGCTCAGTGTCTGTTGCCAGCAGCAGACAAGGAAAGAGTTTTTAATAGGACAGTTATTCCACAGTTCCATTCTCCTCTTCTTCCCGGTACGTTATCCCAGAGACGACATTTCCCAGTGTGCCTTGCATCTAGGCGTGGCCAAAGAGTGAAAGCGGAAGCAGTGCAACAACTTCCGGGTCTTCAATTTAAGGCCGTGGACGTGGGCACCTCTATTTCCATGCTTCTTTTGGGCTAGAGTGTGGATCAACCAGCAGACAGGAGTGAAAGTCTAAGGCGGAGATTTCTGAGTTCTGCAGAACCACAGAATTTACTTGAGATGTTTCTACGTTAGGGATTCTGTCTTGTGATGAGAAAAAGAAATCAGCGTTACTTTTGAACCTCGTGTGCTGTGCGATGCCCGCGGTTTCAGGGATGGACCGTAATGGAGCAGCCTCGGAACTCATTTGTGAGGGGTTGTTCAGCCCCAGCTGCACTGCTCAGTGGGTGGGGCCTTGCTCAGTTTTCAGCGTGAGATCAAGAAGTCTGTCCGTCACGTGTGAACATGCTGTTGCCTGGAGAGGAGGAGGTAAAGATGGATGACCTCACCCTTGTCCTCCGGGTTACCTCCGCTTTACTCATGGATGACTGACTTAGGGGCGCAAACACACTTTCTGATGTGGTAGAGAATGAGAGGAGGGACTTCCCTGGCGATCCGGTGGTTAGGACTCTGCGCTTCCACTGCACCGGGTGCTGATTCAGTCCTTGGCCAGAGAACCTAGATCCCGCAAGCCAGGCATTGAAGTTAAAAAAAAAAAAAAAAAGAGGAAATTTTTTTTCTAAAGAAATATTTTTTTCCATGACTTTGTGGCGTTCCTACCCACTCCAGTATTCTTGGGCTTCCCTGGTAGCTCAGATGTAAAAAATCCGCCTGCAATGCGGGAGAACTTGTTCGATCCCTGGGTTGGGAAGATCTCCTGGAGGAGTGCATGGCAACCCACTCCAGTATTCTTGCCTGGAGAATCCCCATGGACAAAGGAAACTAGTGGGCTACAGTCCGTGGGGTTGCAAAGATTTGGACCCAACTGAGGGACTTAGCACACACAGCGGGCTCCCTGCCACTTTGCTGTTGATATGAACACTGTAAAACATGAATTATGTAGATTAGAAGTTAATTTCAGAATGATTTAATATTTTTTTGCGAGTTTCTTGTTTAGTTATTATGATGCCCTTTTATTGTATATCTTATTAGCGTTTGTGTTTTACAAACGCGTCTAGTGATTCAACGTGGTGATGTTTTATCAAGACGTGTGAAGTGAAAGAGGAGGAGCTTAGGACTGTGGGCAAATCTGGCAGGCTTAGTGGTGAAAAATTACAATTTACAAATGTAGCCCTGGCTTTAGCAAAATTAAAAAGAACTACAAATTACAGCCATTTGACAAATAAATGTGCTAATTTTTATCTATGGTATCACAAAGCAAACAGATCAAGGCTTTTATAAGCCATATTTGTTATATTAAAAAGCCTCAAAGAACAAATTATTTGTAACAGACCTATTGTTCAGAAAAAAAGAACCTAATAATGCTAGTGTGTAAAATTATATGAGTGAAATGTTAGCACAAGATGCCCAACAAAAGAGTGGAAAGATTCTACTCTCAGAGGGAGCAACAAGGAGACATACTGATGTCACATGATGCTGAAGACATTTTTTTTTTCTTGGTAATTAACTGAAAAAACAACAGATTCTTTATCCAGGCTGATGAGTCAACAGATTTCACTGACAAATGCCATTATAACACTTGTAAGATTTGTAAGTGACGCCGATAATCAAGAAAAAAATTTTTTTCTGCTGCAGCTTTTACAAACAACCAGCCAAGATATGGTTAATGTGTTCCTCATATCTGGACTCAAAAGATCTGTCTTAGAAGAACTGTCTTGGCATTTTCAAAATTTTTTATTGGAATCTAGCTGATTTACAATGTTGTGTTAGTTTCTGCTGCACAGCAAACTGAATCTGTTATATATATATATATATATATATGAGCATATATCCACTCTTTTTCAAATTCTTCCCATATAGGTCATTACAGAGTTTTGAGTAGAGCTCCGTGTGCTATACAATAGGTCCTTATTAGTCCTCTGTATTTTATATAGGAGTGTGGATATGTCAATCCTAGTCTCCCAATTTATCCTCTCCCCAACCTCCTGGTCTTGGCCTTTGAACCGATGGCATTTCCATCAAGAGTTGGTTCCAGGACTTCCTTGGTGGTCCAGTGATTAAGGGTGCAACTTGCAATACAGGAGACACTGGTTCAGTCCTAGATCCAGGAAGATCCCACATGCCATGGAGCAGCTAAGCCTGAGCGCCACAACTACTGAGCTTCTGTGCCCTACAGCCCGTACTCTGAAACAGAGAAGCCACTGCAATGAGAATTCCTTGCCCTGCAACGAAGGGTAGCCTCCTCTTGCCACAACTAGAGAAAGCCTGTGTGCAGCAGTGAAGACCCAGGGCAACCAAAAATAAATACATTTTTAAAAAGTTGGCTCTGTGAGAGATTTCACTGCTCATATGAAAAACCAAAACCGATCAAAACCCAGCAAACAAAAACTTAATGTTGCCATGCACAATACTTTCCGTCCAGGGAGGTGCTGGTGTTAAAAACTGCCTCATGAAAAAAAGAACAATGCTGCAAAATGTTAGCCTGGTGAAACCAAGACTAGTTTACTTGAGAGTGTTTAAATTATGCTGTGATTATGATGTAGCAATTCACACCTGGTTATGCACCAGAAACATGGAAGGCAGGGACTCAAACAGGTATCAGAACACCTGTTTGTGGAGGCATTATTCACAACAGCCAAGAGGTGGGAACAACCTAAATGACCCTGGACAGATAAAGACATAGATAAAATGTGGTTCATAGATACGATGGAATATTATTCAGCCTTAAAGGAAATTCTGACAACATACTACAACATAGATGAACCCCAAAGACACTACACTAAGTGAAATAAACCAGACACAAAAGAACTAATATCATTTGCTCCGCTTTTATAAGTTACCCAGAATAGGCACATTCGTAGACACATAAAGTTAAATAGTGGTTACCAGAGGCTGTGGGCAGAGGATGATGAAAAGTGAATGTTTAACGATGCAGAATTTCAGTTGGGATGATGAAAACTTCTGGAGATGGACTGTGGTGACCAGTTATTCAATGTTGTGAATGTACTCACTGCACTTGAATGGTACATTTGAACAATGGTTAGAATGGGACTTCCCTGGTGGTCCAGTGGTTGAGAGACTGCCTGCCAATGCAGTTTACACAGATTGGATCCCTGCTCCAGGAACTAAGATCCCACATGCCTTGGGGCAACTAAGCCCGAGCACCACAACTACTGAGCCCACACACTGAAACTACCAGCTCCTGTGTCCTATGGCTCGTGCTCTGCAACAAGAGAAGCCACCGCAGTGAGAAGCCAACAAAGAGTGGGCTCCGCTTGACTTGCCACAACTGGAGAAAGCCCTCGCCCAGCAACGAGGACATAGTACAGCCATAAAGTAAGTAAATACATAAACTTTTTTAAAAAAAAATGGTTAAAATGGCAAATTTTATATTAATAAATATTTTACCACAATAGATTTTTTAATTAAAATAACCTGTGTGAAAACCTGGACAAAGAACACAGACACCTCTTATAAAGACGTATAGAAAACCTGTGGCTTTGCACTTTGTGAAGGGTCCATTGAGAACCACCAATTTGGTTGGGGCAAGAGGCTGACTGCATCTATAGGATGGATTGTCTTATCCGACTAGTGAGGATTCCTGCACTGTTTGCCTTGTGATGAGCATTTACACGGGACATGAATAACTTCCCATTCTGTGAGCATTTTAAGACGCCATCCATATGTAAAGCAGCTATACTCCAATAAAAATTAATTTAACAAAACACCAACAAAAAAGAAACCCCATGAGATAGTTTGTTGTCTCATGGAAGAAGAAAGAAAGAAGCCATCCACAGACCACTTCCATAGACGATCATGTTATCAATTTCCCAGAGGTGTTTTTTTCAAGTCTCTGCAAATGTCCAGCCCATCAGATATTACTCAAGAGTCCATATAAAGTGGCACCTTAGCTCCTCCTTTCTTCCACACAAATGGATAACGTGTATATTGCCCAAAGCTCTGCCCACAAGGACCATTTTTGTTCATCACCGTTTTTCAGGGCCAGCTCTGAATTGGTTTGTCCTGAGCATACGTCCACTGCTGGCTGTCGCTGGTTTAGTTGTACAAAGCCTTCCAGAAATCAGGCCTGTCCTTTCTCCTCCTCCCCTTGGAGCCTTTGAGTATAAACTGAGGTGAAGCTGTAGGAACTGATAGCATGGGAATCTGAACCACCTGCTCATGTAGTTTATTTGTGCCTTCTGGATCAGTTTGGGCCCAGTATCATATATACCATGCCAATTTCTTTTATTTATTTGACTGCCTCAGGTCTCAGTTGCAGTACATGGGATCTTCGTTGCATCATGGGGGAGCTTTCATTCTGACACGTGGACTCCCAAGTTGCGGTGCGTGGGCTCCATAGTTGTGGTGTGCAGGCTTGGTTGCTCTGAGGCTTGTGGGATCTTAGTTCCCCAACCAGGGATCGAATCCACATCCCCTGTACTGCAAGGCAGATTCTTAACCACTGAACCACGAGGGAAGACCCTCTATCACTTCAGTTTCTAATGAGATGCAACCATTAAAATCCAGCTTCATGATTCTGTAGGTCAGATAACACCCAGTTTATGATGAACACTTGAGTCTGATAATCACATGGTGTTTCATAAATCAGGCATTCAGTCTTCATTAAGGCCCAGTAGCAAGCCAGAAACTGCTTTTGAAGAGATAGAATAGTCGTCAGCAGAGATAGCATGACCAAAATTCCAGAGGTCTTAGCTGTGATCCTCCTGTTGGGGGTTGCCACAGATGCCACGTGGAGTCTTTGGCTGACACCTAAGTCAGACACGTGGATCTACTAGGCATAGTGCCCAAGTGATAGGCAGCTTCCACCATGGTCTGGGCACTTGAAGAGCTTTTTTGAGATCCAGATCAAACATTGTCAGATTTACAGGTTATCGAGAAATTGCGTCAAAACAGCTTGTGATCTGTGTTGACTCCAAAACCCAAAAGGCACACCATACATTGCTCCTCTTTCTTTGTGGCGTATGATATAAGTGACAGCAACTCATCTCTCACGTCAGAAGAGATATGCAACATTCTGCAGACCTCTGGACTGCTGGAAACTTTCCTGATGTGGCAGGCCCTCAAATTTTCATCTCCAACTCTCTGGCACACATATGTCTAGGGCACCTAAGGGCATTGTTGTTTCCTGCTCATAGTGTCCAGTTAGCATAACGGCATCAATTGAGTGTGTCACCATGGTGTTCTCTATGCTGTCAAGACTATCAAAATCCCTTTGGACCTAGCAGTTTGCAGGAGAATGGCAATAATTTAAGGACAAGACAGTAAAGGTATACTGTTATCCTTGCCAGGTAAAAGCAAACTGTAATTTCCTATACTCATGGGAATGTAAGAGAAAGTACTTACTACTAGTTCAACAGTCACACAGCAGTTGCTGCTGGGGTTTTTATTGATTTTCTCCAATAAATATCTCAAATCTAGAATTGCAGCAGTGTAGGATTTCCCTTAACCAATTGACCAATTGGTTAAGACCCTGAACTTCCAATGCAGGGAGCCTGGTTTCAATCGCCGGTCAGGGAACTAGATCCCACATACTGGAACTAAAAGATTGCATGCCGCAATGGAGGTTGAAGATCCTGTGTGCTGTGGCTAAGACCCAGCACAACCAAATAAATGCATAAATAAATTTTAAGAATACTTTGTTATTGTTGTTCAGTCACTAAGTGGTGTCCAAATTTTGTGATCCCATGGACTGCAGCACGCCAGGCTTCCCTATCCTTCACTATCTCCCTGAGTTTGCTCAAACTCATGTCCGTTGTTCAATGATGCCATCCAACCATCATATCCCCTTCTCCTCCTGCCCTCAGTCTTTCCCTGCATCGGGGTCTTTTCCAACGAGTCAGCTCTTCACATCAGGTGGCCAAAGTATTGGAACTTCCGCATCAGTCCTTCCAGTGAATATTCAGGGTTGATTTCCTTTAGGGTTGACTGGTTTGATCTCCTTGCTGTCCACAAGGGACTGTCATGAGTCTTCTTCAGCACCACAGTTTGAAAGCATCAGTTCTTTGGTACTCAGCCTTCTTTATGGTTTAAAATAGAATTGCAGCTGTTATTGGCATTGCCACATCGCTAAGTTTGCTTTTTCCACCTGCAAACAGGTAGGACTATGACTGGAATCACCACCACTCTTGCATCTCTCAAACCCTTAATGGTGGCACTAATCTCTGCAGTTTCTTCAGGGTTGTGGTATCACTTCTGGTTTACAACTTGGTGGAGGAGGGGACAATTCCAGAGCTTTCTTTTTGGTCCTTTTTGCCATATTTGTCCACAGTGCAGTGGCAGGGAACCAATGGGAGTCTGCCAGCTACTGAGCACTAATCTCACAATCAATTCTGGGACGGGGGAAACAATCACAGCATGAATCTGAGGGCCTCAGGAACGTGACCTTTCATCTCTAAAGTCCTTTGGTGCTAACTGGTCTCCATGGGCAATAATTTTCAAATTAACGTCTGAAACTGCGGTGAATTTGTACTGTGTCATTCTAACTAAGCTGGATCTATTTCCTGGAATTCTCTTCCCTGCATAGTTCTGTTAATGTGGCCCACAAGTGACATTTTGCGTAAGATTTGGAAAGTAGAAGTGAAACAGGAGTTGTACCCTTTTTTCCGTGAGGCAGGTTGGTGCAGAGGCCCCCGAAGTGGTGGCACCTCTCTCACACAGTGACCCTCATTTGCTGGCTCAGCATGTGGCATCGGGCAATAGCTGGGTCCACAGCTCCTCCTGCTTCTGATACTCTTGCTCCAGGTGCACATTCAGCTCCTAGATACAGTGCCAGCTTCTCCTGTGAACCGTCCGCTTCATTAAAGTTAAGAGGCTTAGGTGCAATGAGAGACTGATTGGGTTCTGGTCCATCCTGTGGGTGCTAGCTAGTCCTCACAGGTGCCAGTTTGTTCTTGCTTCCCTCACCTCACATCACATGCTTTCCAGCAGTCTGCCTGCTTTGAGCTCCAGCACCAGAAACAAAAACAGCAGTCTTCTATGATCAGCCCTCACGATTACGCAGGGTCTTATCCCTAGAATACATCTTGACTACACATAATTGTTCCCAGTAATTCTGTTTCTCTGATTAAATCTTGGCTGATACAGTAACTTTATTTTTTTTTAGTGTTTGTATTTATTTGTTTGTTTGTTTTTGGCTGTGCTGGGTCTTCATTGCTGCAGGGGCTTTTCTCTACTTGTGGTGAGCAGGGGCTACTCTCGAGTTGCAGTGCAGTGCAGAGCTTCACATTGTGGTGGCTTCTCTTGTACAGAGCACAGGCTCTAGGGCATGTGAGCCTCAGGAGTTGGGGCACAAGGGCTCAGTCATTGTGGCTCACAGGCTTCATTGCCCCTCAGGATGTGGGATCTTTCTGGATCAGGGATTGAACCCATGTCCCCTACATTGGCAGGCGGATTCTTTCTTTTGGGGCTGCACCACGTGGCTTGTGAGATCCTAGTTCCCCAAGCAGGGATTGAATCCAAGTTATCAAACTTTTGATCTCTATGACTCTTGTAGGTAAAAAATAGGTTCAGTTAAGTTCAGTTGCTCGGTCGTGTCCAACTCTTTGCAACCCCATGGACTGCAGCACGCCAGGCTTCCCTGTCTATCACCAACTCCCAGAGCCTACTCAAGCTCATGTCCATCACGTCAGTGATGCCATCCAACCGTCTCATCCTCTGTCGTCCCCTTCTCCTCCTGCCCCCAATCCTTCCCAGCATCAGGGTCTTTTCCAATGAGTCAGCTCTTCACATCAGGTGGCCAAAGTATTGGAGTTTCAGCTTCAGCATCAGTCCTTCCAATGAATATTCAGGACTGATTTCCTTTAGGATGGACTGGTTGGATCTCCTTGCAGTCCAAGGGACTCTCAAGAGTCTTCTCCAACACCACAGTTCAAAAGCATCAATTCTTCGGTGCTCAGCTTTCTCTATAGTTCAACTCTCACATCCATACATGACCACTGGAAAAATCATAGCTTTGACTAGACGGACTTTTGTTGGCAAAGTAATGTCTCTACTTTTTAATATGCTGTCTAGGTTGGTCATAACTTTTCTTCCAAGGAGCAAGCGTCTTCTAATTTCATGGCTGCAGTCACCATCTGCAGTGATTTTGGAGCCCCCCAAAATAAAGTCTGTTACTGTTTGCACTGTTTCCCCATCTATTTGCTATGAAGTGATGGGGCCAGATGCCATGATCTTAGTTTTGTAAAGGTTGAGTTTTAAGCCAACTTTTCCACTCTCCTCTTTCACTTTCATGAAGAGGCTCTTTAGTTCTTCTTCGCTTTTTGCCATAACCTGCATATTTGAGGTTATTGATATTTCTCCTGGCAATCTTGATTCCAGCTTGTGCTTCATCCCGCTCAACATTTCTCATGATGTACTCTGCATATAAGTTAAATAAGCAGGGTGACAATATACAGCCTTGATGTACTCCTTTCCCTATTTGGAACCAGTCTGTTGTTCCACGTCCAGTTCTAACTGTTGCTTCTTGACCTGCATACGGATTTCTCAAGAGGCAGGTCAGGTGGTCTGGTATTCTCATCTCTTGAAGAAAATTAAAAAACACTTGCTCCTTGGAAGTAATGCTATGACAAACCTAGACAGTGTATTAAAAAGCAGACGAATCACTTTGCTGACAAAGGTGCATATAGTCAAAGCTATGGTTTTTCCAGTAGTTGTGTACAGGTGTGAGATTTGGACCATAAGATTGAGCGCTGAAGAATTGATGCTTTCGAATTATGGTGTTGGAGAAGACTCTTGAGAGTCTCTTGGACTGCAAGGAGATCAAACCAGTCAGTCCTAAAGGAAATCAACTCTGAATATTCATTGGAAGGACTGTCACTGAAGCTCCAAGAGTTTGGCCACTTGATGCAAAGAGCTGACTCACTGGAAAAGACCCTGAAGCTTCGAAAGATTGAACACAAAAGGAGAAAGGGGTGGCAGAGAATGAGATGGTTAGATAGCATCACTGTCTTAATGCATTTGAATTTGAGCAAACTCCTGAGATAGTGGAGGACAGAGGAGCCTGGTGTGCTGCAGTCCATGGGGTTGCAAATAGCCAGACAGGACTTAGCTACTGAACAACAATCTCGAGAGACTTCTCTGGTCTTTAATCTGGCCTCAGGTGGTCTTCTCTGGAATGAAGAAGGCTGATATCTGCCATTTATTGGAGGTTTTAATTCTCTAAAGAGCTCAAAAGATACTGTTATGTGTATCCCTTGAGGTGGAACCAGGACTCTGCCCCAAGGCTGCTGCTCCTCTCTGGTCTCTGCATCCTCTATCTTGTTTAATGAGCAGCTGTTCAAATCTTCCCTTTGGAACTCAGGGAAGGTCATGGAGGCTGGAGTCTGCTCCTTACAAACAAGAAATGGGGGACATGGAAAGGCTTTTATGTCCAGGAGCTCCACAAGATCCTGCTCGGTTTCATTGGGTTCCCATTCTCATGGTAACAGCCACATCTATTCTTAGGCATCTGCCTCATCCTCAAAGAGGGGGGAATTGGCTTTTAATGACTAACATACAAAATGCACATTTTAAAATATTTTATTTAAAAAAGGAAAACGAAACAAACAAAAAGCCCACCCCAAGAACTTTTGGTTCTGGGGGTCTGGGAGCAGCTTAGGTCTGTTAGGAGGGTGGAACCTGGAAGACAGACAGTGTGGGGGCCTCTGAGCCCTGGCAGGAAGAGCTCTAGAGCCCGGGAGGCTGACAGGCAGAGTAGCTTTTCCCAGAGCTCAGCCCCTCTCTGTGGCATGGACTCATCCACTTGGAAAAGATAGGTGTGTGTGGGGGGTCCTCAATCCCCTTAAGAAGGCAGGATGGGCAGTTCTGAACGGGCCTCAAATCTCTTGGCAGAGCCACCAACCAATTAGGACAAAGGAGAGAGTGGCCCGGGGTTCGATCGGGCCTACACCTCTCTGGGAGGTGGGCTCAAACAGGGAGATGCGCCCCCACTTACTGCTGCTGCCCCTCTCAGGAGAAAGGGCCCTGATGGGATGGGACCTGGAAGCAGCCGTAGGGAAGACCCTGGTGGGCAGGTCAGAGGCCAGACTCCCACCCGGAGCTCAGGGGCCTGGGCGCAGCGCCCGGATGGGCCGAGGAGGGGGGTTGTCTAGGACCGGTTCGGGCCGGAGGCGCATGCCGCCCCGGCGCTTCTGCTTGCGCAGCAGGTAGCTTGAGTACTGCACCTCGGGCATGGCCAGCTTGAGGCAGGCCTCGGTGGCTGGACCGGCGTGGCCGCTAGGCAGGTCGTAGCCCATGATGTCCACCTTGCGGCTGGGCTGCCACGGCTGCAGCTGCTTGGTGCGGATCTGCGCTGCGGGTCGCAGCACCGGCTCGTCGCCAAAGCAACGCCGCAGCAGGCGCTCTCGGGCCTCGCGCAGCTCGCGCGCCTCGCGCTCCACGCAGGCGCGGCCGGCACTCGCCACGCGGCGCCAGAAGGTGGCGTTGAAGTGGTCGTAGAGGCCGGCGTCGAGCGCGTTCCAAGCGCGCGCAGCCCGCGCGAGAGCCGCGGGGATGGCGGCGAGGCGCGAGCTGGCGGCGCGCGCGTTGAGCCTGGCGTAGAGCACGTCGTCCAGGTCCCAGGCCAGCAGGCGCCGCAGCAGCACGAGCGACTCGTCGAAGTACTCGGCGATCATGACGAGCGAGAAGACCTCCTCCACCTGGCGGATGAGGCCCGCCAAGTAGGCGGCGTCGTCGCGGGGGCTGCGCTCGTTGTCGCCGCCCAGGTCGTAGGCCAGGGTGTTGTGCGCGAACATGGCGAAGTGCTCGCCTGCGCGGTAGTAGGCCTCGGGCGCGCGCAGGAAGGCCTCGAGCGACGCGTTGGGCACGCGCCGGAAGGCGGGGCAGTACTGGTTGTAGTAGCTGAAGAGCGACTCGAACATGGCGGCCGGCTCGCGCAGGATGGTGACGTAGACGGTGCCGGGAGGCATGAGGCGCTGCAGCTCCGCGCGGTCGAAGCGCAGGTGGCTGGCCAGCACATGCGGCGGCCGCGTGGCCGGGTGCACGAAGTGCGCCGAGAAGTTACGCGGGTAGCAGAACTGGTGCTCGCAGCTCGGGTGCGGCAGGGCCACCGTCAGGTTGTGGCGCTCGGCGAAACGGAACAGGATGTTCTGCACCGTCGTGCCCGCAGTCTTGTGCGTCTTCAGAAAGGCCACGGTCATGTGCTTGGGGCGCGGCGGAGAGTCCTGCAGAGGCGGGCAGCTCAGAGGGAACAGCTTGGGGTACCTGCAGGGTCCGGGGTGTGCAAGGAGGAGGGTGTGAGAAGGGTGCCGCTTGACCCGGCCTTTCCCCAAGGATGGTGGGGATGGGCCCAGGGCTTTACCCACAAAACAGTACAGAGACGTATGGTGCGCGGCGTCTAAGATGACCACCCCCAGGGATTCCCTGTGAGAGGGTAACAGGCAGGAAGGCCAGGGGGTCTCCAAACAGAGGAAATAGGCTACAAGTGTCAGACCTTTTTTTTTTTTAAATCTCTCTAGCTTCTGCCTACAATGTGGGAGACCTGGGTCGGGAAGCTCCCTTGGAGAAGAAAATGGTAACCCACTCCAGTATTCTTGCCTGGAGAATCCCATGGACGGAGGAGCCTGGTAGGCTATAGTCCATGGGGTCACAAACAGTTTGACAGGACTGAATGACTTCACTGTTACTTTAAGCAGCAGGAGGAAACAAACTAGTGTTATATTTTTTCCCTGTCACTATACAAAGTTAGAAAAGAGGTTTCTCTTAAAATACTGTGTTGCCATAATGACACCTGGTTCCACCTGAACTTAACTTTTCTCAAATCTTGAACTAACCAATGCATTTTTTAATGGAAATGTTTGTCTTGAGCTATGTTAATGTACTGTGCAAAGGTTATCTCAGAATACATCTTGTGGGTGAGGGGCCTGTGTGTATGTCCTTTAACACCTCTTGAATATGAGTGGCTCTGAGCGACTTACTGACGCCTCTAAGTGTGTAGTTAGATGAGTGGGACTTACTGACGCCTCTAAGGAGTTAGAATAGGGCAGAAATGGCGGGATGTGACTTTGGAGATTACATTATAAAAAGATTATGGCACTGTCTTGTTATCATTCTCTCACTCTCTCTAGGGTAACTCATGCAGGGGGCGAGGTACCAGGTGGGAACAGTCAGTCTCTGAGGAACCAGGCCCTCAGTCCGTCATCAACCTGCTTGAAGAGCTGAAGCCTCCCCTAGCAACCACATACAGGCGCTTGCAAGGGGAGCCCTTCGAATCAAGGCTTCAGATTAATCCACCTTCTCCAACCAGCAGCTTGACTGCTCTGTGAAAGGCCTCAAACCAGAGGCATCCAGCTAGGGCTAGCCTGAATTCCTGACCCACGGGAGTGAGATAATAAATGTTTGATGTTTTCAGCCTCTTAAGTTTTGTGGTATTTGGTTATCCGTAAAAAATAATACAAGGACAGGGATTCCCCTGGTGGTCCAGTGGTTAAGAATTTGTCTGCCAACGCAGGGAACACAGGTTTGATCCCTGGTCTGGGAAGATCCCACATGCTGCTAAGCAACTAAGCCCCTGTGCCACAACTACCAGGCCTGCGCTCTAGAGTCCACGAGCCACAACTACTGAAGCCCGCACAGTTAAGGCCAATGTTCCACAACAAGAGAAGCCACTTCAACGAGAAGCCTGGGCATTGCACCTAGAGAAAGCCTGTGTGCAGCACAAAGGCCCAGCACAGCCAAACAAATAAACCCTTAGTGTTTTAAAAAAGCAAAATAAAATAATACAAGGACAAAGGCCCTTGGAGACCCTCGAGGAATTCCACTTTACAGGTGTACAAACTGAAGAACGGAAGGAGGAAAATCATTTCTGTAAGTCCAGCAACTCATAAAATCGCTGCATCCTCTTGCTGTCTGTTGTCTTTCTCATTTTTACTCTTTCCACTGGCTCTTCATTTCATTGGAAAAGACCCTGATGCTGGGAAGGATTGAGGGCAGGAGAAGGCAACAGAGGATGAGATGGTTGGATAGCATCACCAACTCAATGGACATGAGTTTGAGCAAACTACGGGAGACAGTGAAGGCTAGGGAAGCCTGGTGTGCTACAGTCCAGTTTTTTTGTTTGTTTGTTTAAGCATCTAATTTACTATGTGCTAGGAACTGTTCTAGGCTCCAGAAATATAACAGTATAAAAAACATAATAATCCTAGCCTTCATGAAACTTTGATTTCTGTTTCCTTGTTCCTGAAACAAGGGTGTTCAAGGTGACCTTACTAGGTGACCTTTAAGTTCACTCCAGACTTTGAGTCACTCTCCTGTTTCTTTTCTACCATCCTAAGCATCAGGCAACAAGGGCAACTCTAAGCAGCCTTGAGGATACCAGTGAGATTACCTTTCTGGTTTGGGTTCAGGATGTCTACACGGATGCTCCATAAGACCAGAAAGGCATCTGGCAGGAGGGACTGGGCCCATTCACTCTGTTCTCATGGATGACAATGTAGAGAATGGCAAACAGGTCCTGAGGGGTTGCAATGAGCCAGGAGCAGGGTCAGGGCTCCTATTCATCACCACATCATATCCTGTATCAGGGTGACTGGCAGGATCACACATAGTGTCACTGTCATTTTCTAGATGAGCAAGTGAGCTCAGAGAAATGAGGCGACTTGCCCAGAAAAACAGTAGTGTGAAGTTGTTTGCAGTTCTCTGGGGAGTGTGTGGCTGAAGTACACTGACTCCACCACAGGCCCGCAGCCCTACACCCTTCCCTTTCTGTGTAACTGCGCTTTAGCCTACTCATAAGTGCACTCAAGCTAGGTAAGTTCCCTGTCAGACTTTACCCTTGCCTTCATCCGTGTGAAAACTGCAAGACTGCCTTTTGCTGATGCAGATAGTTATTGGCCACAAGACCACCTTTCCGTCCATGAGGATGTACTCCTGAGTAGTCACATTCTGTTTTTAGCTTTTGCCCGTTCAAATCTCCCTGTACCCCTTCCAATGCCACTGTGAATGCCTTTGGATCTTCCATCTACTAGATCCTGCCTGCCTGTATGTAAGTTACCCATAGTAAAGTTCTTAAGTGCAGTTTATATGGCGTTACCCACTTCTGTTTTTGTTCTTAAAGTTCTTTTTCATTTTGTAGGATATTCAGCCTCTCTGCCTCCCAACAGGGAGGTACTCAGAAGTGATGCCGAGGGAAAGACTCAGGCTGGAAAAGAATCTCAGTTTATGCATTCAGGGCTTTCCTGATAGCTCAGTTGGTAAAGTCTCCTGCAAGGAGACTCCAGTTTGATTCCTGGGTCGGGAAGATCTGCTGCAGAAGGAATAGGCTACCCACTCCAGTATTCTTGGGCTTTGCTTGTGGCTCAGCTGGTAAAGTATCCGCCTGCAAGGGCAGAGAGCTGGGTTCGATCCCTGGGTTGGGAAGATGTCCTGGAGAAGGGAAACGCTACCCACTCCAGTATTCTGGCCTGGAGAATTCCACGGACTACAGTCCATGGGGTAGCAAAGAGTTGGATACGACTGGGCAACTTTCACGTCCACATCCATTAAACACAACACTTTCAGTGAAGTTCTTCCCAGGGAGGTTGTGTGGATCTAAAGAGAATGTATGGAAAGCGCTTTCAGAACACAGGAAAGAGCAAAGCCCAGCAGAAGATGGACTCTTCTGTCAGGTTTAAGGAACAAGAAGGGAGGAGAAGGAGAGCTCCCATCCGCTTGATGGCAGTGAGAGGTGCCTGGCCAAGGAAGAGGGTGCCGCCTGGGAGTTGGGAGGGGAATACAGGGGAGTTCCTGCTCATTGCCCTACAGAGATTCTCCAGGGGAAGGTGGGCCTCCATCCCAGTGGAGCAGCAGGAGCGAGAGGCAGGAGGGCCTGGTGTCTGGCCAGTCACCTGTCCCCGCATGAATGTGTTAGCTCAAGAGCACCCTGACCATTGGCAGCTTCAGTGGAAAGTCAGCTTCAGTGGCAATGCCTGTCCCCTGGTGAGGGTTGGGGTCTCTGTCTCAGGGGCCTCCGTCTCCAGGTTCAGGTTTGGCTTCATCTTCACATGGACCCCTCTCCAAAGGGAAGGGGGAGCCTGGAACCTTCTGGGCATGTGCATGTGTGTGGAACTAGGACACCTTGGTCTCAGGAGGGTTGAAGTAATGTGAAAACTCCTTGACCATGACCTTCCCGTGGGCTTGGCTTCCAGTCCTACTTTAGCGGACCTCCCCCCACCCCCCCATTAATCCTGGATTACATTGAAACCTGTTGGGGTGTAAAGATGTCCTGCTTATTGTGCCTTTCCCTTCTCTCCAGGCCCTCTCACCTGGTTTCCTCCACCAGCCTGCAGACAGAGTTAATCCTCCCGGAGCCAGGGGATGTGAGGGACCCAGCCACAGAGGGCAACCAAGGGCACAGCAGAGAAAGCCCAAGATCTCCATCTTTAGGGGTTGCTGGGGCAGAGGAAGGCTGGCGCTGCCCACGTGAGGCACCAGCACGAGGGAGTCAGAGTCCTCTCAGGACACACACCTTCTCCCCTGGCACTTATCCTGCTGAGAGCACTTGGTGACCAGACAGGAGTTTCCCACTGGGGCCACATGGAGGGCCACCAATTCCCATCTTTGCTCAACTCACTGAAACCAGCCTTTTTTTTTTTTGGCAATAGAAATTACACAAATGGTTCATTTACTAAAACAGTAGAAAAAGGTGAAGAAACATACATTAAAGTACATACACCCAGGAGCTAAAATCCAAGATTACATACATTCTAAGTTGCTGAAACCAGTCTATTTTTCAGAGACTCCAGGTCAGCCCATGAGGTCAAGCCTGGGGACAGCTACAGTGGGCCTTTGCCTGCTTCATCCAGGCCATAGGGAGAAAGTGATGGGATGCTTGGTGGTGCCCTCCATCCCACTCCCCGCCATGGCCTAGCCCTGGGGAGCCAGCCAGTCTGAGGCCTACTGGGTACAGGGTATCATCTGCGTAAGAATTCCCTGGATGCCAGTCCTCCAAGGTAGGCAGCAGCTTCTGCATGTACCCCGTCCATGATTGGAGGCTCGCTGCCTGCAGATACAGCCTGGTTTGTTTCTGAGCAGCCTTGGCTGTTTCAAAAGTTCTTTCTGGGACAGCTGGACTCAGCCTACTGCTGGTTGCGCCCTCCTCGGCTTGTCGTCTTCCACTTCCACACTCGGGGTTGCTCATGCTGCCCTGCTAGGCCACAGGAACCCTGTAAGTTTCTTCTCCATGACAGACCTTCAGGTATTTAAAAGCAGTAACCCTGTCTCCTCTGGGTGGGCACTCAGCCAGGCTAAACATTCCAGGTCCCGAGAGAGGGTGCTGCTCGGACACTGGAGAAGAGCACCCCTTCACTTGGCAAGTTCACTCCGCAATGCCTGTTGTGGACATGGGGTCAGGTCGCCAGCACCCAGGAAGGGGCCACCTGGGGCTCTCGGTTTCCCTCGGTAACCCCTAGGTCAGTGGGGGTGGGTGGCAGCCTGCTGGGGTCAGAATTGAGAGCGAGGGCCCTGGCTCCTGCCTCACACGTTTCAGACTTCTCCCGGCCTCCCGTGTCTTCTCTGATGAGAGAGTTTCCTTCAGTCGTGTCCCAGACAAGTCAGGGTGCCCGGGCTCGTGAGAAAATCAGTGCTAATTTTAGTCAGAACAATCTACCGCAGGCTGCCGCCCGGTTTTGCAAATTGCTTTCCTTTCTCCAGGGAACCAAAGAAGAAATGGCTTAGCTGGCCAAAGCTTTGAAAACTGGTCTGGATGCCCACCCACTCCCACACAAGCCCTCTGCTTGCTCCCTGGGTGCTCTAGGGCTGAGATGGTTGCCCTTGGAGGAGGAGGGCACCCTGGCCCCCACCACTTGGACCTGACCCTCGGGTGACCTGGAGACTGCCTCCTTACTGAGGATGGCACCGCCTGGCGAAGAGGGCAATTGCCCCCTGCACTGAGGAGGAAGGGGCCAAGGGCAGAGAGGGCTGCACACTAGTGGCCCAGGAGATGAAATATCTTTCTAGCTCCCTCTTTTACTTCCTTTCTTCCCACCAGCCTTCGCCAGGTCATCCCCCCGCCAGCCCAGTCCCCTCTGCCTGTCATCCACGGCCACATCCTCCCTGCCTCTGATTTCCCTTCATCCTCCTCTGTCCATCACTGCCCCCCACCCTCCCAGCCCCCATTCCCTCAATTGCATGCCAACCTCCCCCAGGGATCGGGTCACTGGGATCTGGTCACTGGGATCTGGTCCCCAGTAAGGGATAGGCCAGCGTCGCGCGCTCGCCCATTCCTCTCCTGCTCTGCCGGGGGCCAAGAGCCCCCCTCCCTCCACACGATCTTCAGGCGCCGGCCCCCAAGACGCTCTCCCGCGCCAGCCGGCATCCCTCATTCAGGTCCGGTCCACCCCCGCCCCTCCAGCCCCAGGCCGGCCGCTGCAGTACTCACGCTGACCGGACTCTGCCTGGACCCGCGTGGAGAGGGGGTCGCCGCTATCTCCCCAGACCTTGCGGCGAAATCCGCTGAGGGTCCGAGGGCGCTGGGGGCCCAGCGCGCAGAGTGCTGGTCGCTCGCTGGCCTCTCCGCGCCTGGATGGGATCAGGTGGCAGCGCCGGCCCAGCTCCGCTGCTCTTGGCTCAGCCGGCTGCCCGCCCCCCATCGCACACCGGAGGCGGAGGCGGGGCGGGGGGCGGGGGCCGCGAGCAGGGGAGGGGGAGGGGCAGAGTGGGAAGAGGAGGGGGCCGCCCGCCCGACTCTCTCTCAGGGGTGTCTTCGAATGTGGGCATCTTCCCTGGGCAGTCTGGCAGAGTCTGGACGCCAGGGTGGTCAGCTGCTTGTCCTCCCTCTACGGAAGGGGCAGCTAAGGCCTGGAAGGTGTCTGGGCACTCCAGCGTTGCTGGGCATTCTGGGGCCCCCACTGGTCACCCTTGGCCGGGTGGGTCCTAGGGGAAATAGAGACACAGGTACAGGCACAAGTCCCCACATGCTTTCCGCCCACCCCCTTCTCCTCTTTCCACCTCCAGCATAGAAATACCTTCCAGCCTGGGGTCTGGTTCCATCTGTCCTCACAACCCTGGGGGCCCCTTCCTTTCCAGTCTGCCGCTGACCCCCTCCTTCTCTGCCCCAGGAGTCTGGATACACTTATTTGCGGCCAGAGCTTTCCCAGACCGGGACCCCTGCCTGGGCACTTTGTGCTGGGAATCAGGGAACTAATTTCAACCTGGGTTGAACTTAAATTCTAGGCTTAAGAGGCAACTCCCTGGACCTGGCTGCTTCCAGCTCTACTAAAGGGAACTGTTGGTGGAGCTGTTCTGAGGCTGCAGAGATGACCCACGTGAAGGCTCTGTGAGAACAGTCCTGAATTTTCTACTGCCTTCTTAGTCCTCTGCTCCAACCACCTGGGAGCTGAGTCCTACCGGAGACCAGAGCCCCACCTTGAGTTACGTGGTTCTCATGAACCCCTGCTTTCTACTGCTGTCTCAGCCTGGTGTGGATAGGATCCTGGAGCTGAGGCAGCCACCCAAAGCTGGGGCTGGAAGGGGCTGGATTCCATCCTAGACCCACAGATATATAGGTGTTGTGTGAGGGTCCTTATAAGCAGGAGAAGGAAATGGGGAATCTCAGAGTCAAGTGAACTGCTTGTGATCCAAGTATGGTCCCTTGGGGATGTCAGTTTCTCTCTGCCCCTGTCTTCCCTTCTGCACAATTGGAAGAGGGTCATATCCTGCCCTGGTCTCAAGGCTGTTATCATCAAATAAGCCTCCCACCTGGCTTGTGCCTTTCTGGCCCTGGCTACACTGCATCCTCACCCATCAGCCCTTAGTTTATCGTGCCTCAGAGACCCCCAAGTTCTTCCCTAGCACATCCATATGCCTTGGGGCCTCCGGCCTCAGATGACCTGCCAGTGGCTCTCCAGTTACAGTGAGCAGAAAGACATTTCCTTTGCATCAGGAATGGTTCTACTTGAGTGGGCTGACAAGCTGGAGGGCTGGGGGGGCACTGCTGTTCTTTCTTCTGTCCTTTCTGGGTTTGGCGTCTCCTCTGGGAGTGTCAGGAGACTGGAATGATGGTAGTGATGAAAAGGGGAAGGGTTTAGGTTTGGGCAGGAGCAAAGAGAATTTCCTAGCCAGAGTTAGGTAGCAAGCAACCTTCCTGGTCCAATCCTTTGTCTATCGTAAACCTCACCTTCCCTGGACCTGACATACCATACTTTTTTCCCTCCTCCCAGCTACTCCTCTGTTGGGGGTGATCTGTGAAACAGAGCATGTTAGAGAGAAGATCTGAGGTATGTGGGTGCGGGGGGTGGGGAGCGGGAAAAGAGACCATTTCGAGTTGCCTAGCTCTCTCATCCAACATACATACATGCGCGTTGGCTGAGACCTGGCTGTCCGTGAGAGAGCAGCGCTAGAATGGGAGCGGGATCTCAGAGCTAGAGGCAGAGGTGGGAAGATGAAGTGAACTGACTGATCAGGACAGGGAGAAGCAGAAGGTGGGCAAGCAAGGGGCACCTGCCCATCCCTCCCTCAGGGGCACAGGCCGCTGGCGGGGTAGGAGAGCACCAGACAGGGTCCGCTGCGCCAGTAGGCTGGTGGGGACGAGGGAAGAAAAGGTCCTGAGTTTATTTCCTCTTTCTTTTTTGGCCTTGCGGTGCAGCTGGTGGGATCTTAGTTACCGCACCACGGATGGAACCCGGGTTCCCGCAGTGAAAGCACTGAGTCCTATCCACTGGACCACCAGGGAATTACCCTGCGTTTATTTTCAAGACTAAAAAGGATCCCAGTCTTGTCGCTTAAGACTGCTTTTTTTTTTTTTCTTTCAGTAATAATTTATTGAGCACCTTTAACGCCAGGTACTGTGAGACGGTAAAAACTCTTGGGAGTTTAAGTGCAGAGACGGGGCAAGAAAGATTTCAAAACAAATGATGTAGGTTTGGCCGCTCCAGGGCAGGAAAGGCGGGAGACAGCTTAGCGTAGATGACATTTGAGCCGGCCAGGAAGGTGGAAAAGGGGGCTTTAGTGTGGCCCTTCCCCCAGGTCGGCAGCTGGATCTCAGCCCGGAGGGCCCGCTTCGCTCCCGGCTCCGATCTCCTTTCAGCCCATTCATCCATGCCTGGGCCGAGGGTGGGCGGGCAGACAATCAGACACTGTTTTATCACAGGCATCGGCGGCAAACTCCCGCTTGGCGCCCACAACGCGCGACCGCCGGGGGAACGAGTCCCTGGAGAACGTAAGCGTCCAGGCCTCTCAAGCCCAACCAGGGAGTAGTCTGCGCTGAGGCCAGTGAGATGCAGAAAGCACGCCCTTCGGGCAGGACCTTCTTTCCCCACAGCCCCGCCCCGGCTCGGGACTCCAGTGTTCCCGGCGTCGCCGTCGGCTACGGTCCTCCCGGATTTGGATCCAGAGACCGTGACCTGTGCACTACAACTCCCAGAAGGCTTCGCGACCAGGCGGCCTAAGGAGCATTGGAGAACGGCAGGGGGTGGGCCCTGACGGGAACGGCTTGACAACCCTCGAGCGGACGTGGCGTATGGTCCTACCGGAAGTTCCGGGAAGTGGGCCCGGAGGCTGGTCCGAGCTTCCGGGTGGGTCGCGCGCCTTCCTGCGGCTAAGATGGCGGCCGAGCATCCCGAGCCTCCTAAGGGAGAGTTGCAGCTGCCGCCGCCGCCGCCTCCTGGGCACTATGGTGCCTGGGCTGCCCAAGAGCTTCAGGCCAAATTAGCAGAGATCGGAGCTCCCATCCAGGGTGAGGAGCACGGGAAGTCAAGACCCGGAAAGTGCAGGCCTGCGGGGAAGCGGAGCTGGTTACCCCGGAGACCCGGGGGCGGGGGTTGGAGGCTGGCCGCTGGGTCCTGACTTGGGCAGGCTGGCCTGCTCGGCCTGACCTACCCCGTTGATCCTGTGCTTTGCTTAGCAGGGAGTCGCGATGAGCTCGTGGAGCGATTGCAGACTTACACTCGCCAAGTAAGTGTTGGTGGCGGGACATGAGGATAGGCCGAGCCTTGCAGGAGGCATTAATGACCCGTTACAACTCGGTCTTCGTTGTTTACGAATCTCGGTACAGCAAGTGGGGTCTTGGCGGCTTCTTGTCGGCTGTGGTGTAATTGCTTTTGTATATATCGTTTCTCCCCAGAGCCCGTTCCGAGCTCTGGCAGACAGTCACTGGGTAAATTTTGTTGACGAGACGAGAGCGAACGCTGTTTCATGCAACAGTTCCTTTCAGACTGACCTAGAGTCTTTTCTCTTGCACAGACTGGCATCGTCCTGAATCGTCCCGTTCTGAGAGGTGAAGATGGGGACAAAGCTGCTCCTCCTCCTATGTCAGCACAGGTTAGGAGGCCGTCTCACTTGATAAGATTCTTTTCTACTCAGAGTAACCCCTTCTCTGAGCGTACAGGGGGATGCACCTAGCCCATTGGGCAGGGAGGTACACTGATGAAAGAACTGGGAACTCTTCAGTTCTTCCTTCCTCCAGATTCTTACTTGCTTTGTCAATGTCAGCTCCTCCAAATTTTATGTGTCATTTAAGATTCAGCTTAAATATCTGGAAACCCGACATAATCCTACCCCAGCTGGAAGTAATCACTCTCTTCTCTGCCCTCCCTGTGCAGTTCCCATGTTATTCAGTGAGAAATTAGGGCTTACTCTCTGATATAATTTCATACCGTCTATATTTAATCAGTCATTGGGGCACACTGGGTCTTATTTATTTAAAGTCTCTCAATTTCCATATCTTTTCTGATCCAGGATTTAATTGTTTTTCTGTAGAGCAGTGGCCCTGACTTGGGGTCCAGGGACTTCTATGTGTGGCATAAGAAGTTTTTTATTTTTTGAGGGGATGGGGAGTTTTTAGATGGCCTTTAGAGGTGTCCCCGAGTCTCCTGAAATTGTATGTGAAGTCTGTGTTCATGATGTTTTTCTGGGACAGAGATGATAGCTTTCATCAGTTGGTGCCACAAAGTTAACATGCTTTTCTTTCGATACTGCTGTAGAGTATTCTTTTCTTTCCTTATATCTTTGGCTGCACTGGGTCTTCATTGCTGCACGCAGGCCCTTTCCAGTTGAAGTGAGCACAGGACTGCTGTCTAGTTGCGGTGTGCGGCCATCCCATCGCAGTGGCCTCTTGTTGCAGAACATGGGCTCCAGGGTATGCGGGTTTCAGCAGCTGCAGCACATGTGGCACATGGGCTTAGTTGCCCCTCAGCACGTGGAATCTTCCTAGAGCAGGACTCGAACCCATGTCCCCTGTACTGAGCGGATTCTTAACCACTAGACCATCAGGGAAGCCCATAGTATTTTCTTGAATGCAAGAATTGTGCATCATTTGACTTTGAATCCCAGTACCGGGCTTATATTAATTCCCTAGCAAATGCCTGCCATTACATAAATGCTTCTTAGTTTATAGTCTTATTTTTTTCCCCACAGCTCTCGGGGATTCCCATGCCACCCCCGCCCATGGGTCTCCCTCCTCTACAACCCCCTCCACCACCCCCACCACCCCCACCTGGCCTTGGCCTTGGCTTTCCTATGGCAGTTGGACCCCGCCCGCCAAACTTGGGGCCTCCTCCTCCTCTCCGGGTGGGCGAGCCCGTGGCGCTGTCTGAGGAAGAGCGGCTGAAGCTGGCACAGCAACAGGCAGCATTGCTGATGCAGCAGGAGGAGCGTGCCAAGCAGGTAGGGCAGGTGGCAGCCTGAGCCTGGGTCCCATCAGGGTCCTGAAAGGGGAGTGGGGTCTCCGTGGGAGCTGGATCCTGGGGCCAAGGCTTCTGGGAAGGTCTGGACCCAAGTCTTTGGGGCGTAGGCTGGAGGAGCAGACCAGGAAGGAGAGTTGTGGCAGGCTGGCCAGTGGGGTGTGGGTGCTGATATGAGCTTATTTTCTTTTTTAAGCAGGGAGATCATTCACTGAAGGAACACGAACTTTTGGAGCAGCAGAAGCGGGTAATGCCTCCCTCATCCTAACCTTTGACCTCCATGGTCTAATCCATCATCTGTCACTTCTAGTGTTTACTGTCTAAAATTATCAGTGCCATTCAGGTTTTCCATGGAGATTACCTCATCCTCATCTAAGTTCTAGTATCTCTCAAGTAATTCTTTCTTTCACATAGCCAAGGGGTTGGTAATCTGTGGACGATAGCCTGTTTTTGTATAGCCTGTGATATAAAGATGGTTTTTATATATTTGGAGGGTTGTTTTGGGGAGACGGGGGAAAGGAATTTATAACAGCCTACAAACAACCCAGAAAGCCTAAAATATTTACTGACTAGCCCATTACAGAAGAAGTTTCCTGACCCCGACTGGGCTTCCCTAGTGGCTCAGTGGGTAAAGAGTCTGCCTGCAAGAGACACAGGAGATGTGGGTTTGATCCCTGGGTTAGGAAGATCCCCTGGAGAAGGAAATGGCAACCCACCCCAGTATTCTTGCTCGAAAAATCCCATGGACCAGAGGAACCTGGCAGGCTATAGCCCATGGAGTCGCAGAGTCGGACATGACTGAGCAACTAAGCACTCATGTATGCACGATCCCTACTAGTCTTACGTGGCATCATTTTAGGTGCATTGGAGAGGACTCTGGGCTAATTTAGTCATTTGTATCAGATTTAGTTTAAATGTGGTGTGCTTAAGTTAGGGAATGATACCTAAGATCCTGTTACTGAGATGCATTGTATCAGTTGTTACCAACTAGGTTATTCAGGAGTATTAGGAGATAAACATTGACAGGAACAAACATGGAAATATTTACAGAGTATTGTCTTTGCCCAGATTGTGGTAGATCTTGAGGGGTCAGTACAAGAAAATAATTCATTGTTCTTAGAAATAATTTAATCTTTTGGGAAGAAAAATCTTGTTAAAAAAATAGGCAGTGTTTACTAAATATTAAAAAAATTATTGGGAACCAGCGTTTTCTTTGGGTTTTTCTTGGTGTCATTTCCAGGAGTTCTCTTTTTTTTGAGAGGGCTCCTTCATTTAGATCAAGAGTGTGGAAGCATGGGGGTGGCAAGGATATCAGAGTGTTGGTGGTACCTGATTAATCTGTTACCTGGCTGAAAGGCTGCATTTGCTTGGGGCTGCCTGCCCAGTGGAATCCAGAGCTGTGTCCCCAGCTCCTACTTCCCTCTCGTAGGCAGCTGTGTTACTGGAGCAGGAGCGACAGCAGGAGATTGCCAAGATGGGCACCCCCGTCCCTCGGCCCCCACAAGACATGGGCCAGATTGGTGTTCGCACTCCTCTGGGTCCTCGAGGTAAGATCCTAGAAATGGAAGGGAAGGGCAAGGAAGGTGATGGGATTTTTTAACTTAAGTATATATTACAAAAAAGTGCACATATTGTAAGTGTACAGTTGAGTGAATTTTCACAAACTGAACACACCCATACAGCTAGCACTTGGTCCAAGAACCAAGATTATTAGCACCCCAGAAGCCCTTCTTGCTCCCTTCCAGCCCCTCCTCTCCTCCCAAGAGTAACCATTACCTTAGCTCTGAAGCAAGGAAGTAAGTTTTAAAATATGTTGACTTATCTCTTCTGACATTAGATGTTTTTTTCCTCCTCTCAGTGGCTACTCCAGTGGTCCCCACTCCCACTGTTCTGCCTATGGGGGCCCCTGTTCCTCGGCCTCGTGGTCCCCCACCACCCCCTGGAGATGAGAACAGAGAGGTGAGATTGCAGGGTTCTTCCTGGGAACAGGAGAATGTTTTAGAAAGGGACTATTTCTGGATTTTTAGAGAAGGATTTGAGAGAAGATGGGAGAACTTCTGGGGGTGGGGTTGGTTGGTGGAGGGGATCCATATTTACTTAAAACACACTTAGGTAGGGCAGGAAGTCAGTCGGGTCTGGCAGACATTTCTAGGGTGGGGCTCTGGGGTTCACTCAGGGATGCTAAGGTGTAGCTGAATCCACTTGGTGTCTACTGTCAATGTTCCCAACGTCTGGCCAGCAGCCTTTGAAGTCCAAGAAGTAGAAGTTGAGGGAAGAGGGCCCTATGATCACCCCCTCTTCCTGGCTTGTCTCTGGCAGATGGATGACCCCTCTGTGGGCCCCAAGATCCCCCAGGCTTTGGAAAAGATCCTGCAGCTGAAGGAGAGCCGCCAGGAAGAGATGAACTCTCAGCAGGGTGAGTCTGAAGGGCTACAAGGACAGAGCCTGCAGAGCTGGGGCCGAGTCTGCCTTCCGCCTCCCTCCCCCGATGAGGATTCGAGAGAGAAACTGGCTCTGGGGACAGAGAGGTTGCTGTAAAGAGATTGATGGCCATCTTCTTCCCTTACAGAGGAAGAGGAGATGGAAACAGACACTCGCTCGTCCCTGGGCCACTCAGCATCAGAGACTGAGGAGGACACGATGTCTGTGTCCAAGAAGGAGGTATGGGTGGAGCTGGATCTGGAAGGAATGTTGGAGAGAGGGTTTGGGCACTAAAAGATTCCTGTCCCAGATCTTCACTAGTTAGTAGCTGCTAGGACTTCTCTCGCAGTCCAGTGGTTAAGATGCCGCTTCCACTGCAGAGGGCACGGTTTGATCCCTGGTCAGGAAACCAGGATTCCGCATGCTGTACAGTGAGGCCAAAAAAAAAAGTTAGTAGCTGCTGTCTTATGCCACTTCTTTGTCCAAAGTATCTTACAGATATTTTTTTTATTCAATTGGCCTAAATCCTTTGAGTTCTGAGTGTGATGCAGGCCTCCACTTTAGAACTGAAGTAACTGAGGTTCAGAGAGGGGCAGTACTATACTCAGAGACACAGTTTGAGAGGGGCCGAACCTTGTCGTCTAACTTCGAGGCCTCTTTTTGCAGTTGCTTGGGGAAAATGGAGTGAGGTGATTAGGGGTTGAGAGGTAGGCATGGTGCTTTGATTCTCTGACCTAGTTGGTTTACCGTGTTTTGGCAGAAAAATCGGAAGCGTCGGAACCGAAAGAAGAAGAAAAAGCCCCAGCGCGTGCGGGTGGCATCCTCTGAGAGCTCTGGGGACCGAGACAAAGAGTCAGGCCGCTCTCGGGGCTCGGAATCCCCAGCGGCCGATGTGGAAATTGAGTACGTGACCGAAGAGCCTGAGATTTATGAGCCCAACTTCATCTTCTTCAAGAGGATTTTTGAGGCTTTCAAGGTACAAGGAGCAGTGCACTCGGAAGGGGCACTGCTGAGCCGCGGTGGGGTGAGGGGTGTCTTTTCAGAACCAGCTTCAGCTGGGGTTCCAAGCTGTCTGTCTCCTCAGCTCACCGATGACGTGAAGAAGGAGAAGGAGAAGGAGCCAGAGAAACTTGACAAAATGGAGAACTCTGCGGTGCCCAAGAAGAAGGGCTTTGAGGAGGAGCACAAGGACAGCGATGACGACAGCAGCGATGACGAACAGGTGAGGTCACGCCCCCTGCCATGATGAACAGGCGAGGTCACACCCCCTGCCATGATGAACAGGTGAGGCCACGCCCCCTGTCGGGGAAACAAGAGCTCTGGGGGCGAGTGGCTGCGATGCATCCCTAAGGGACCATGGCGACCTCTTGCAGGGGAGAAGCCCTTTGGTGGCTTAAGTTTCAGGGTAAGCTGGGAGGTCTCATGTCACCTAAGAGTCCCACTCACCAGAGAGGATTGTTCTGTTCTAGGAAAAGAAGCCAGAAGCCCCCAAACTGTCCAAGAAGAAGCTGCGCCGAATGAACCGCTTCACTGTGGCTGAGCTCAAGCAGGTGAGAGCTGAGAGGCTGAGGTGCTCCTGCAGGCCCTGGAGCCCAGGAGCTGCAGGAACCTCCAGGGTGTGGGGAGGAGGGCTTTGAAGGAGGCCCAGGATGGGCCCTAGAGGAAGGGAAGGCAGGGCAGCTTTAGGTTTGAGAAGCTTGGACTCTGCAGAGGGGTGCTGCTGTGTTTCCAGCTCGTGGCTCGGCCCGACGTCGTTGAGATGCACGACGTGACTGCACAGGACCCCAAGCTCTTGGTTCACCTCAAGGCCACGCGGAATTCCGTGCCTGTGCCACGCCACTGGTGTTTCAAGCGCAAGTACCTACAGGGCAAACGAGGCATTGAGAAGCCCCCCTTTGAGCTACCCGACTTCATCAAACGCACAGGCATCCAGGAGATGCGGGAGGCCCTGCAGGAGAAGGTGAGGGCCTGGCTGGCACTCAGAGCTGTGCTAGGGGACCACTCCTTAGCTGCCACCTGCTTCAGAATTGTATCTGGCTCCCTAAACCCCCCTCCACGTTAACTGTCTGATTGTTGATCTTCAGTTTAGACGTCAGCACTGCATAGGACACAGTGGGGCAGGGAGGGCAGGAGGGAAAGGATAGCTCCTGAGAGGCAGACCTTACCTCTCTGCTCAGAGCTGGCGCCCTGCGCCCGCTGAGACTGCTGGTTCCTTGCGGCTCTGCCCCTTTGTCTCCCCGTCCCCCTGCCTGCCTGCACTTTGCAAGCTCTGTTTGAGCCACACATGGTGACTTCTTCCTCTGCAGGTTGCTTTTGGCTGTTTGTAGCTCTCTGCCTGCTGTGTGAACTGATGCCCTTGAGGCTAGAAATGTATGGTGATTGTTGAACTTCCTAAATTCAAAAATTTTAGTTAAATACTCTGGTCAGGTCATCAGAGTATTTTTGTCTGTAGTGCGCAGATTCAGGAGGTACCAAAGTACATGGTGCAAAGCTTGTCTCCAAGGTAGACTCTTATCACCTACTTTTTGTAGAGGCAACTGATGAGGTCAGTCTCTTGATCAGATGGCTTTCAAAATATTTAACATACATAGCTGAGGGTGATTTCATATGTTACATCTGTTTTCAGTGTGGACCACATTTTGAGGGACTTGAGCAGGAAGGATTTTGGTGGCTTCTGTGATGAGATAAATGGGGTTTTCCTCTGTCTCTTGGGAGTAGGGATTTGGGCCTGCCCAGAGTTGAACCATACCTTTTATGGTGTGTCTTCTGCCATTCTCCACAGGAAGAACAGAAAACCATGAAGTCAAAAATGCGAGAGAAGGTTCGGCCCAAGATGGGGAAGATCGACATTGACTACCAGAAACTGCATGACGCCTTCTTCAAGTGGCAGACCAAGCCAAAGCTGACCATCCATGGGGACCTGTACTATGAGGTTCGGGAGGGGGCGGGGAGGCAATGTTGGGCCTTTGGTCATGGCTGTGTCACTCTGGGTCAGAAGGGCTCTGGAAGCAGGTAGGGTGGCCCCTCCCCTCAGCCTTCGCATTGTTCATCAACTCCTCTTGGGTGGGATGGAATTTGGAATAAGGTGGTCCTCTGAAGGAGTATGCAGATCATGTCTTTGAGGTGATTGTTGTTGATGGTGGGTGGTTTGGGAATAGAGGGGCCAAGGGCTGGTGCTTTTTAGATATACTTTTTATTGGGGTAGGAGGAAAGGTTTTTTTTTTTTTCCCTAAGCCATAAAATATTCATCACCATGATATCTTGGAGGTGGAAGGACCTTGGATATTCTCAAATGTCTCCATTTAGCAGATGAGAAAGCCAGTCCTTAAACTTGGCCATGTTCTCATAGTGAGTTAATGACTGTGCTGGGAGTCTTGCCTTTCCCCCTCCTTTCTGGCCTTTCTTTTTTTCCCTACTGTAGCCAGGGAAAGAAGTGATGAGAATCAGAGTGGGAACTGGCAGCCCCCACCAGGACTCTGTGTCTGATGTGGATTGGGACTTCTCTTCTTTGTTCTCATGTCTTCTTGCAATTGACCTCCCCGCATGTGTCTGGAGTCCACAATACCGCATGCTTGGCTTTTTCCTCAGGGGAAGGAGTTTGAGACGCGGCTGAAGGAGAAGAAGCCAGGAGATCTGTCTGATGAGCTGAGGATTTCCTTGGGGATGCCAGTAGGACCAGTGAGTGCCAGTTATCCGACTGGGAAAGAAAAGGGGCTGCGAATTGAGGCGGGAGGGAGACAAAGGGATACGGTTGGGCAGATGGTATCCTGTGCTCTTTCTCCTGCAGAATGCCCACAAGGTCCCTCCCCCGTGGCTGATTGCCATGCAGCGATATGGACCACCCCCATCGTACCCCAACCTGAAAATCCCTGGGCTGAACTCACCTATCCCTGAGGTGAGTGCCATCCTTGGTTTCATTCTTAGCTGGCTCTACATTTTAACTAGAGGAGGACTTTTTTCTCCCCTTTTTCATTCTATAATGGGGTTTTTTTTAAAGGAGTAATTTTTTTTTAAACCGTGAGATATTTGTTACATATGCATAAAATGTCCAATCAGAATTGATAAGTACAAAGAAGAAAACACACCATCTACATTTCACCAATCAAATTTAATATCTGGTGAATGTGTTCTCAGATATCTCTTTGATATACACATGGATAGACAGACATAATTTTATCTCAAGAATGGCGTTAAACTTACCATTATTTTGAAATAATAAAACATTAAATAGGAAAAAAAATTAACAAAATCATTAAAGTGAAGAAAAAAGAAGTAATTGTTCAACTTCAGATAAAATTTTCTGTCCCTTAACAGAAACAGATTCTAAAAGCTTGCCAAAGTTAGGAAAAATCAGTAAGAAGGTGGAGCCGTGTGTTTTAAAGTACATGTTTTCAGTTTCAGAAAGTGTGACTACAAAGGCTGAAATTATTAGCATTTTTTCTGCTTCCCACCTCCCATCCTGTTACCTTCTGATTTTTGTTGCTTGCTAATTTTGCTTGGTAATGCTTTATAACATTTGATTCTTCTCTGCAGTTGTAATCTCCAGAGTTCCCAAGTGTTAATTCTGTACTTTGGAGCGTGACTTTTCTTTCGGGCGTCAGTGTTTCTTGCAGCCCAGGCATGGAAGTGATTTGCATTTCCTGTCTTGCAGAGCTGTTCCTTTGGGTACCATGCTGGTGGCTGGGGCAAACCCCCAGTAGATGAGACCGGGAAACCCCTCTATGGGGATGTGTTTGGAACCAATGCTGCTGAATTCCAGGTATGGGGCCGTGACCGGCAAGCTTGGTCTTACTTTAGGTCATGAAGTTCAGAGATAGTTGGTTTCTAGCTTCATTATCAGAGAGCTGTGTGTTCTGAAGTTTCAAAGTCTGAGAAAGAGGCATATGTTTCCCTGAGATGTAACGCAAGCTCTCCGCTAGACTAGGCGCTCTCTCTGGGTAGGGATTATTATCCGTCTCTTTACTGTTAAATCCCTCCCTTTTACAGCCACTTGACACAGGATACATGTATAGTAAACATTTGTTGCATGAGTGAGTGGTGTTTTTCAGACCAAGACTGAGGAAGAAGAGATTGATCGGACCCCTTGGGGGGAGCTAGAGCCATCTGATGAAGAGTCTTCAGAAGAAGAGGAAGAGGAGGAAAGTGATGAAGATAAGCCAGATGAGACTGGCTTCATTACTCCTGCAGACAGGTGGGGGAAGCAAGAGAGTCTGCCTCTTCGCAGTGGTCTCTTTGTGTGTGGGGACCTTGTCTCTATCCAGAGCTTGTATCTCTCTCCGCAGTGGCCTCATCACTCCTGGAGGGTTCTCGTCAGTGCCAGCTGGAATGGAGACCCCCGAACTCATTGAATTGAGGAAGAAGAAGATTGAGGAAGCGATGGACGGGTGAGGGTACCAGGCAGGGCTGAGAGGGGAAGATTTTCTAGGTAGACTGGCTGACTTTTGTTCCTCCCGCCTCCTGTGTCCACACCCCACCACACACCAGTCTTTTACTTTTTTTTTAACAATTATTGAACACCAGCTCTGTGCCAGGCACTGCTGTAGGCATTGGGGCATCAGCAGTTATAAAAGAAAAGAAAGTCAAGGGAGGTAAACAGGTTGTCAGAGAACAGGACAGTTTCAGATGTGGGTCAGACATGTGGAAGGAGGCTGAATAATGGGGTGTAGAGGGCTTTGGGTGGTGGGGAAGCCTTTGGGAAGGCCCACGGAGGAGGAGGTATTTGGGCTGAGAGCTTGGGCAGAAGGAATTGCAAGAGCAAATGGAAGAACATTGGAAATGTTCAAATGTTCAAATACTATACAATTCTTATGATTGAAATGTCTCTAAAAGATAATTGAGATAATTGACCATTTAAACAAAAATAATAACCATGCAGTAGCCTTCCTTTTTGCGAGCTACAGGGTTCTAGGTTGGCAATATTTTCTTCTTTCACTGCTTTAAAAGTGTTGCTCCCCATGTCATCTTTCCTGCATTGTCTCTGCCAGGAAATCGGTCATCATCCTTCCATCGTTCCTCTGTGCGCTTGTGTCATTTTCCTCTGGCTGCTTTCAAGATTCTCTTTTTATCGCTGTTTTGAACAGTTTATGTTGTGCGTTAGTTTTCTTTGGGTTTGTTTCTTCCTTTTAATGGTTTGATAGTTTCTTTTCTTATTTTCTTTTCCATTTTCTTTTTTGGCCTTGCCTCGAGGCTCGTGGAATTAGATCTCTAACCAGGCATTGAACCTGAGCCCTGGGCCCCAGAAAGCACAGAGTCCTAACCACTAGACCGCCAGGGAATTCTCATCTTTGAATTTCTTTACTTGGGGCTTGTTACACATCTTGAATCTGTGCTTTTATAGTTTTTATTATTTTGGAAAAATTCTGGCCATTATTTCTCTAATTATTTTTTCTGTTTCTTTCTCTTTCTCCTCTCCTTTGGCAACTCCAATTATACATCTGTTAGATTTCTTGAAGTTGTCCTGCTGCTCACTGATGACTCTGTTTATTTAAAAATTTTCTCATTTCTTGTTGTATTTCATTTTAGAAATTTTTCTATTCCTGTGTCTTCAAGTTGGCTAGTATTTTTTTCTATTTCTACCCTGACATTAATCCCGTCCTGTGTAGTTTTCATCTCCAGCAGTGTGATTTGGGTCTTTTTATATCTCCTGTGTCTTTTATTTGACTTTTGAACATATGGAATCTAGTTATACTAATACGTGAAAAATATTTAGCTGCACCAGCTCTTAGTTGTGGCACATGAGATTTTCATTGGGGCATGTGGATCTTTAGTTGTGGTATGCAAATTCTTAGATGTGGGCATGTGGGAGCTAGTTCCTTGACCAGGGGTGGAACTGGGCCTCCTGCCTTGGGAAGGCGGAATCTTAGCCACTGGACCACCAGGGACGTGCCCTGTTATAATAACATTTTAAGGTCCTGGCTTGCTGTTGCTAACATCTGTGCCAGTTCTGGGTTGGTTTAAATGAACTGATTGTTTTCCTTGGTAAGAATTGTATTTTCACGCCTCTTTGTCTTTCTGGTAATTTTTTATTGATGTGAAATGTACCTTGTCAGGTTAAGGTTCCTTTAAATCTTTAGCTTCGTGCAGGGTTATTACAGTTAAGGTGCTTGGAAACAGCTTGATTCTTTCAGGTCCTGCTCTTCAGGTTCATTAGGCAGGATTGAAGCAGTGCTTGGTCCTCTCCACTGCTGAGGCACGAGACGCTCTACTCGACCCTGTATCCTGTTGCTCAGGCACTGAGGGGAGAGCAGGCATGTATGTAACTGCTAGTGCCCACAGGTGTTTCTTTCTCTGGCCTTGGTACTTTGCTCCCACACAGTCCTCACTCGAGAACTGAGGACTGGAGGGGGTTCTCTGTGGGTCTCTTGAGTTCTTGAGTCTCTGCTTTTCCTTTTTAGGTTCTCTGTCCTCTGATCTCTAGTCGCCTTAGTTTCCCTGCACTTCCAGCTTCACCCCTTCAACTCCTGGAGTCCTCTGGGCTCTACAAGGAGCTCCCCCTCCTTGTTCTGTAGCCTGGAGACTCTCAGTGCAGTAGAAATCACCTCACTTGTTTCCTGTCTCTCAGGAATCACTGTCTTTGTTGTTCACGTCCAGTGACTTGAAAACCACTGTTTCATGTATTTTGTCCAGTTTTTGATTGTTTCAGGTGGGAGGGTAGATCTGGTCCCTATTATTCCTTGTCCAGAAGCAGAAGTCTCAAGTTTTTCATGTTCAAGGAAGAAAAAGGGTACTGGGGCTGGAACCTAATGAGCAGGGATTAAATAAGGGGCCAGATTATGAACCTTTTAGGTCACAGGGACGAGTTTGGGTTTATTCAAATAATGATCAGAAGCCGCAGAGGATTTTGGGCAGAGAAGTGACAGGATCTGAAATCTGTTTTTACGTCTGGCTGCTTAGTGAGGATGGATTTTCACCTCTTCCGGGGAGGGGGTGGGGAGGAAGTCATGGTCTGGGTTGATACTGCTATATTTGCTCTTGTTTTTCAAGTAGAATTCTTGAAATAGGTGACACTGTTTCATCTCATGGGTCTCCATGACCTGTAGAGGCAGCTCAGACATTATTTTTCCCCTGGGTGTCTTGGAATCTCTCGGGGGAGCTCCGTGGGGGCGCTGCCCTTGTTTCTTTTGTTGTCCCTTTTGGAGACCCTTTCGTCCTTTCTTTTTGGGCCTTGACCCCCTTGTCTGCCTCCTTGTCCTTCACAGAAGTGAGACGCCTCAGCTGTTCACTGTGTTGCCAGAGAAGAGAACGGCCACTGTCGGGGGTGCCATGATGGGCTCAACCCACATCTATGACATGTCCACGGTGAGCACTTGGAGGCCACTGCTTCAGGGGGCCGGGAAAGCAGGCAGGAGCTCCAGCTTCCGAGCCTCGTTTTGGAGAAGAAAGTGCTCTGATTTCTTTCCCAGGTTATGAGTCGGAAGGGCCCGGCCCCCGAGCTGCAGGGTGTGGAGGTGGCCCTGGCACCCGAAGAGCTGGAGCTGGATCCCATGGCCATGACCCAGAAGTACGAGGAGCACGTGCGGGAGCAGCAGGCACAAGTGGAGAAAGAAGACTTCAGTGACATGGTGGCCGAGCATGCTGCCAAGCAGAAGGTAGGAGCTCACACAGGGTGTGTGAGAGCCAGAGACCAGGGCTGCCTTTCCCCGTGGGGTGGTGTCCTCTAGTGGTGAGAGGAAGGGAGGACGCAGTGCCTGCTGCTCTGAGCTTCCTGGGTGCTGGGAACCTTAGGAATCCTCCGGTGGGCTGCCCTCTTTTAGGACGATGAAGCTGAGACACAGGGAGGGGAAAGGAACTCGTCTAAGTCTGAGGATTCCAGTTTCTAGACTTTTCCCACAGATGTATGTGGCCGCGTCAGGCTGCCCACCCTTGTTTTGGGTGGTTTAACCTGTTATGACCTGTTTCTCTTTCTCTCCTACAGCAAAAGAAACGGAAAGCTCAGCCCCAGGACAGCCGTGGCGGCAGCAAGAAATATAAGGAGTTCAAATTTTAGGTCCCCATCTTACACCTGGTCTTCTTTAAAGCCCTTTGCCTGGACATCTGGGCTGCTTCACACTTGGGCCTGAAGAACCAGCTCTCCTGCTATTCCCAAGGCCTTGTCGTTTTCATGTTCTTATTTTAGACCTGTTTTGTAAATAAAGCTGTTTCCCAAGGAAAGAGATGAATATGTAACACTCCTGATCCTCCCTCTTTTAGTCCCCTCCCGCAAAAGGATGAAAACAGCCATATTCTGTTGCCTAAAGTGGTCCAGCGTCTGGGGGTGGGCACCTGGAGCAGATGTTACAGTTGAGACTGGTGATGAAGCTAAAGCCACTCTGAGACTTTTTTTTTTTAACCACTGCCCGCTTTTGTAGGAAGGCTCTGGGGGAAGGACCTCCAGGTCTGGGTTGACCTTACTAGTGTGTCCTTGGGGACTAAAAATAGCCAGCTTAGCGCCCAGCTGGGCTGAGGAAGTGCAGTGGGCTTGGGAAGTAGGCCAGGTCAGGCCTTCCTAACAGACCTTGTGGCCAAGAGTCCAGGTCCTCACCTGGGAGAGAACACAGCTCAAAACCTCTAGATTGTCCTGAGTCCATATGAGCCCCTGGGTGGTTTCATCAGCCATCTCTAGGTTTAGGAGGTGGGGGCGTGGTTGGGGGCTGCTTTCCCAGGTTCTAGTACCCCATGTCCCTGGAAGTCTTTCTGACAGGCTGGACTGGGTTGGACCTGTGGTCCCACAGGCAGTTGCCAAGCCCTGGGGAGAGAAGTCACAGTGCTGCTGTACCACTCATGCTGGTGTTAACTGCACCATCCGAGGAGCTTCCAGATGCCTTCTGCCACGCGGCAGAAAAACATTCCAAGTGTAAGAAACTGGGCAGAGATGGGGGCTGGGACTCTAATGGTTCTTTAGGAGGGGGACATCGCGGTCAGAAAATAAGGGCTTAGCTTTAGAATTCACCCGTGCCAAAGGCCTTTTGGACTCTAGGTCCTTGAGGCCCCCTGCCCACGCTGGGGAGAAGGGGGCGGAAACTGCCCGGCCCAGAGGCGCCCAGTCGACCGCTAGGTCCCCATCGCGCCCTTTGCTGGTCGTGGCGAAGAAGCCCCCTGGAGCCGCAGGACCGGCGCCAGGTCGGCGGTCAGAAAGTGGGTTTGGGCGGGCGGCGGGTCGGGCCTCAGGTCCACAGACCCGAGGGGGCCGAGGCGCGTTCCCACGGCAGCCCTCTCCGGGCCGGGACCGCGCCCCGGAAAAGCGGGGTTTCCGCTTGGCTCTGCTGCCACCGCGGAAAAGAACGAGAAGGGAGAGAAACGGGCCGCGAGGTTCAGCGGGCTGCCGCTGGGCCGCGAATCTGAGGAGACGACCCGGCGGAGGGCGCCAAGCCGCCGACCCCCTCCCCGGAGGAGCGAGGGGCACGCGCGCCCACTAGCCCGCCCGGGGCGCGCGCCCGGGCGCGGCCCCGCCCCCGGGCGCTGGGTGGGGCGGGCGCGGGCCGGGGCTCCCCGCCCCCTCCCCGGACACGCCCACCCAGTGTCTCGGCGGCGCGAGCCGCAACAGGCAGCGGCGGGCGAGCGCGAGGACCGCGCGCCGCGAGGCCCCGCGCGTGCGTGCAGCTCGCGCTCGCGCGGTCGAGCAGGCGGGCTGGGCAGACGAATCGAGCCCCTGCCGCCGCCGCCGCCGCCGCCGCGGGAGAAGCCTGGGCGGTCCGCTCGGCCGTCGCCTCGATCCCCGTAACCCCCGCGCCTCCCCGCCCCCGGCCGGGCCATGGCGGAACGCGGCGGGGCGGGCGGTGGTCCCGGAGGCGCCGGGGGCGGCAGCGGCCAGCGGGGCCCCGGGGTCGCCCAATCCCCGCCGCAGCCGCCGCCGCCGCAGCAGCAGCCGCCGTCGCAGCAGCCGACGCCCCCCAAGCTGGCCCAGGCCACCTCGTCGTCCTCGTCCACCTCGGCGGCGGCCGCCTCCTCCTCGTCCTCGTCCACCTCCACCTCCATGGCCGTCGCGGTGGCCTCAGGCTCCGCGACTCCCGGCGGCCCGGGGCCAGGCCGCACCCCCGCCCCCGTGCAGATGAACCTGTACGCCACCTGGGAGGTGGACCGGAGCTCGTCCAGCTGCGTGCCCAGGTGAGCGGCGGGCGGGGGGCGACCAGGCCCTCGGGGGCCGCCCAGCCGGGGCTGTGACAGGCCCCCGCCCTCCTATCCCTCCCCGTCCCATCGGCCAAGGGGGGCGCCCTGGCTCTGGATTCCCCCTCGGCTGCCTCGCTGCCTCCCTGCCCGGCCTCCGGGGACTCCTCCCGAGGGGACCCCGCCCTCCCCTGGCATGCCCACCTTCGGTCTCGGGCCGGGACCACCCTCTTCCCCTCCCAGAGCGGGGCCCACTGGATTCTCTGCCCTGGGCCTTCTGACAGAATCCGGCCTTCCTGTCCGTTTCCCCGTGAAAGTCACAGACTTTTTCCCCTGCCTCGCCAGCGCCCGTGGGCTGTACCTGTGTTACATGGATGTGGTATAGATCTCTCTAGATATTATTATTTCCCAATATACTTGGCATGTGCCAGACTCGCTTGTCACCTTCTGCCAGGTAAAGCCCATATGGTAACCCTTAGGGCTTCTAGTTTGTGTTCAAAACACACATCCATTTGTACTCCAAGTATACACATTCTGTCTGGGCTTTTATGGCCTTGGAAAAGTCCTATTTAGTGTGTTTTCAAGTGTATTTTTCATCTTCTCCTCCCCGCCCCCAGTAACCGGTCACATATTCTCCTAGCCCTGCAGGGCCACATAAAATTACTGCCTTGTTCCTAACTGCAATCCATTCCTCTGTCTGTTGGAACCATCTGGGGACTTTCCATTGGTAAAATATACCTGAGTTGGAGCTGTTTTCTGTTTCTGTATGGGCAAGGCAGTCTTCTCACACGCTTTGGGGACAGTGTGCAGTGTCTCACAGCTTACCCCTTGACTAGACACTGCGGAGTTGGTTTCATCCAGGAAACCCAGAGAAATGCCTGAAGGTGGTCTTTTTTTCTGTCACCTCTAAACCGAGTTGATTCTGTTGTCTTGGAGTGTGACTTGCTCCTCACTCTGGAAGCCCCATCTTAGGCAGATGGACATGGAAGTGGGATTAGGGAGCATGGTTTGGTTACATCTTCAACTCATTTTTCTCCAGCTTCCTTATATTTTGAATTGTTTCATGCATACAAAATGATGTATGTCCTAGAGAGGACTTTAAAAAAAATGACAAGAAACACATCTCTGTCCTTGACTCAGCTTGAGAAAGAGCATTAGAGGTGTGTTGGAGCCCTGGGTGCCTCTTCTCAGCCACATCCCCTTCTTCCCCCTGCAAAGGTAAACATTCTGAATTGTGTGTCCCTCATTTCCCGGTCTTTTAAAATTAGTTTTACTACATATGTGCATCTCTAGACAATATTTTTTCGTTGTGAATGTTTTGGGAAGTTTATATAAATGCTATCATAATGTATGTGTTCTGTGACATATTTGTGTGTGTGTGTGTGAACTCAACATTAAGTTTGTGAGAATCATTGATGCTGTAGGGTAACTCGAAATATTTTCCCTAAAGAGTAAGAATTTCACAGTATGAATATATCGTAAATCTCCTTTTGATGAACATTTGGGTTGTTTCCTGTTTGTTAACACGAACAGTAATGCTATAAATATTTTTGTCCAGGACTCTTGGCACTTCTCTAAAAAGTTTCTTTAGGATGTCTTTGTGTGTAGGGGTGGAGTTGCGGTTGGAAGGATGTACATCTGGAATGTTTTTAGATAATGCTGTATTGTCCCCCATCAGCCCCCTCTGCTCTTGGTGTCCCTGTGTTTCAGCATTTGCTTCACTGATTTTACTTTCTTTTTTCTCTGTTCTTTCTTCAGGGCAATCGCGAGCCACACTAGTTTGGTTTGGTTTGGCCAACACCCTAACACACACCAGACTCAACTAGGAGTTTAGTATATGGTGGCTGACCCCTCCTGGTCCTGAGCAGGCCTGCCATTCTCTTTCTGTGCAGGCCCATCTGTGGCTGAAATCGCCTCATCTACTTCTTTCAGATATACGAGCACTGAGTCCCTTCCTCCCTGGGTCCAGTGTGAGTAACTGAGGCTTGCCTGCCCTTCCTTCACACCTATAACTACGTTTGGTGACATTTGGACAGCTGCCTTCTCTAGCTTGTTAGATTGAAAACGCGTAAGCTTACTGACAAGAAGCTGCTCTGCCAGCAAGGAGGATAAATAAAATCACCGATGGCTATTGATTTCCAGTCTGTCCCTTTTGGTCACCGAGAGGTCCACAGAGTAAATTTTTCGCCCAAGAAGCAGCCAGGCATCCTGATGAGATCAGGAATTATTATGCTGACGTGGTGTGAGAGCCTCAGGCTGGCTTATTGCTGTCACCTGCAGGGAGCATGCAGTCACGTCCTGTCCACTAACCAATCCTTGGGACTGTCAGCTGTCCTGCTCCGACTTTGTTTTCCACCCATCACCCTTGGGCCTCCCAGCTCCTTGTGGAACACTTGTGCTCTTTGGAGCATGTTGTTTTATCTGCAGGATGGAAAATAACACCCTGTGGGGAGAAAATGGCCTGCTCTTGGCCCTTCCCGTTATTAGAGCCATCCAGTTAATTTGAGGTCTCCTTGGTATACTTGTTCACGTTGTTTAGAGTATGTTGGCAGTCTGCACTCTGTATCCAGCACGCTGAATTTCACCTTGAATTAACATTCTCATCTCGTGAAGCTCAAATGAGACGTAAACATGTGATTTATGTGCACTTGAGAAATGTCAGTGTGATTGTATGACCCAAGGTTAGGTATGTATGAAATGTCGTGGGATTCAGTCTTGTGAAAACGTCATCCTCTGCCTGGTGTGGAGAAGAGCGTTGAAAAGCTGAGCGCAGGGAATGTCATGCTCCTTTTCTTGATCCCTGTAGAAATATAATGTACTTTTGGAGAAGGAAAAAAACAGCTTTCCCTTTATTAGATGTTTAAATAAAATTGTTTCTCAAGTATGTACTCTGCTCTAACTTAACAGCTACTAAATTCTTTCAGAATCCACAGTATTTTTTTTTTTTTGAATGAAGAGCATACTGTAGTTGGCTTTAAAAATAACTAAACTGTTCTATTCATTACCATTTTTTAGTCAGTATTTTTTAAAACAAAAAGATGTTTTTTCCAGAAAAAAAGTAGATTTTTATTCTTCTCACCTGGAATTTCAAATTTTTCACTGAAATATAGTTGATGGGCAATGTTGTGTTAATTTCAGACGTACTGCATAGTGATTTGACATTTGCATACACTACGAAATGATCACGGTACATCAGTTACCGTCTGTCTCCATACAAACTTATTACAGTAGCACTGACCATATTTCTTAATCTGTATATGACTTCTCTGTGGCTTAAAATAAAAAGATTAATACATGTCCATGATTAGAAATTCAAGCAGTACAGAAAGATAAACATTGTTAAGGAAAGCCTCTATGTCTGTTCTTACTCCCCAGAGGTAATCATTGCGAAATATAATTGGCTGTTAAGATTCTGAACTTCCCTGATGGCTCAGGGGCAAAGAATCTGCCTGCCAGTTCAGGAGACTTGGGTTCGATCCTTGCATCAGGAAGATCCCCTGGAGAAGGAAGTGGCAACCAAGTATTCTTGCTGGGAAATCCCTTGGACAGAGGAGCCTGGCAGGCTGCAGTCCGTGGGGTCATGAAGAGTCGGACAGGACTTAGTGACTAAACAAGAGCAGCCAGTGGGCAGGTCTGTTATAACAGTTCCTTTATGAGTTTCACAGCTTTTGAAGTCGGCACCACTCCACGCTTAGGAGTGCTGCCTCGTCTGTGGTCCAGAGGGTGGACAGTGGTGTGGCATCATCATCAGCACCAGGTGGCAAGTTGCTTGATGTCACCGGAAGGGTTTTAGTGTCTCATTGATTCCTTCTCCATGATGTTTGTATGGTGACGTTTCCCCTCATATTCTTTCCTCTTTTTGAGTTGTGTAAGTAGGAGAGACAGAAAGATGATTACATTTCATAAGTGTACAGAATTCTTTCTGTGGTGTCAAACTGACTGTGAGGGGACAGCATGTGCTCTGCTGTATCACTCACGAACTGTATCACATTTGTCTTTGAGCCCAGAGCATATTTGCATATTCTTATCTGTGTGTATGCTTAGGGAAGGAGCTCAGTGGTTATCAGTCACTTCTCCTTTAGACCACATTTAGAAAAAAAAGGATGTGACCATGGCCAAGTTGGCGTGACTGGCCTGCAGTAGAAGTGTTAATTTCATGAAGGCCCTTGAGGCCAGTTGTCCCTCTAACTGTGAAAGCACTAGGCAAGCCAGGATATACTGCTGTGTGTTCTTCCTGTGTGCTGGGGCAAATTCTCCAATGCCTTGGTGTTTTGATCCATTGATTGGGAATACTTTTACTTACTATCCATTTTAATATGTGGGTGAAATAAATGTAAAATAGGACAGAGTCTTCGCTGGTGATCTAGGGGTCACGACAGCACACCTCCCCTACAGGGGGCATGAATTCGATCCCTGGCGGAGGAACTAAGATCCCGCGTGCCTCGTGGTATGGCTGGAAAATAGAAAAAAAGAAAAACAGTTGATTAAATAGGACCTATAGATCTATAGGAGAAAGTACTTCTTAAATGATAGATATAAAGTAAATGTAATTGATCAAAGAGAGACCTGGTGAAATTTCTATTATTTCTGTAGCACTGAAAGTCTGAAAAGCGTATCTGTACCTTAGAAGATTTGAATTTCACATTGTGAGTGTTGTAATAGAATAGCCTCTCTATCGGGGTAATATTATCCACCGTCCCTGTGGAAGCTCAGATTCCTTAAGTCAGAAACAGAATGACTTTCACAGAGTCCGTTTTACATGTATTGATTTACAGATCTTTTGGACACATGAGTGGTTATGTGATTTCCTTTTAAACTAGATTTCCAGTTTCTTAGCTGAGCCAATAAGCTGCTGCTGTTCTTACTTCTGGTACCATCTCCGTGTGCATGAGGGAAGTGCCAGCCAGAAAGTGCTGGGGCTGTATGTTTTTACTGCTTCACTCTGGGAGGCTTGTCCTGTTTTGGCCTGGACTTGAAGGCTCAGTTCTTGCCTTGAGAACCCCATGAACAGTATGAAAAGGTAAAAAGATAGGACACTGAAAGATGAACTCCCCAGGTCAGTAGGTACCCAATATGCTACTGGAGATCAGTGGAGAAATAACTCCAGAAAGAATGATGGGATGGAGCCAAAGCAAAAACAATACCCAAATGTGGATATGACTGGTGATAGAAGCAAAGTCCGATGCTGTGAAGAGCAATATTGCATAAGAACATGGCATGTTAGGTCCATGAATCAAGGCAAATTGGAAGTGGTCAGACAGGAGATGGCAAGAGTGAACGTCGACATTCTAGGAATCAGCTAACTAAGATGGACTGGAATGGGTGAATTTAACTCAGATGACCATTATATCTACTACTGTGGGCAGGAATCCCTTAGAAGAAATGGAGTAGCCATCATGGTCAACAAACGAGTCCAAAATGCAGTACTTGGATGCAATCTCAAAAACGACAGAATGATCTCTGTTCGTTTCCAAGGCAAACCATTCAGTATCACGGTAATCCAAGTCTATGCCCCGACCAGTAACGCTGAAGAAGCTGAACTTGAACGGTTCTATGAAGACCTATAAGACCTTTTAGAACTAACACCCAACAAAGATGTCTTTTTCATTATAGGGGACTGGAATGCAAAAGTAGGAAGTCAGGAAACACCTGGAGTAACAGGCAAATTTGGCCTTGGAGTACAGAATGAAGCAGGGCAAAGGCTAATAGAGTTTCACCAAGAGAACGCACTGGTCATAGCAAACACCCTCTTCCAACAACACAAGAGAAGACTCTACACATGGACATCACCAGATGGTCAACACCAAAATCAGATTGATTATCTTCTTTGCAGCCAAAGATGGAGAAGCTCTATACAGTCAGCAAAAACAAGACCGGGAGTAGACTGTGGCTCAGATCATGAACTCCTTATTGCCAAATTCAGACTGAAATTGAAGAAAGTAGGGAAAACCACTAGACCATTCAGGTATGACCTAAATCAAATCCCTTATGATTATACAGTGGAAGTGACAAATAGATTTAAGGGACTAGATCTGATAGACAGAGTGCCTGATGAACTATGAACAGAGGTTCGTGACATTGTACAGGAGACAGGGATCAAGACCATCCCCATGGAAAAAACAAAAAAGCAAAATGGCTGTCTGAGGAGGCCTTACAAATAGCTGGGAAAAGAAGAGAAGTGAAAAGCAAAGAAGAAAAGGAAAGATATTCCCATCTAAATGCAGAGTTCCAAAGAATAGCAAGGAGAGATAAGAAAGCCTTCCTCAGCGATCAATGCAAAGAAATAGAGGAAAACAACAGAATGGGAAAGACTAGAGATCTGTTCAAGAAAATTAGAGATACCAAGGGAATATTTCATGCAAAGATGGGCTCGATAAAGGACAGAAATGGTATGGACCTAACAGAAGCAGAAGATACTAAGAAGAGGTGGCAAGAACACACAGAAGAACTGTACAAAAAAGATCTTCACGACCCAGATAATCATGATGGTGTGATCACTCACCTAGAGCCAGACATCCTGGAATGTGAAGTCAAGTGGGCCTTAGAAAGCATCGCTACGAACAAAGCTAGTGGAGGTGATGGAATTCCAGTTGAGCTATTTCAAATCCTGAACGATGATGCTGTGAAAGTGCTGCACTCGATATGCCAGCAAATCTGGAAAACTCAGCAGTGGCCGCAGGACTGGAAAAGGTCAGTTTTCATTCCAATCCCAAAGAAAGGCAATGCCAAAGAATGCTCAAACTACCGCACAATTGCACTCATCCCATACACTAGTAAAGTAATGCTCAAAATTCTCCAAGCCAGGCTTCAGCAATACGTGAACTGTGAACTTCCAAATGTTCAAGCTGGTTTTAGAAAAGGCAGAGGAACCAGAGATCAAATTGCCAACATCTGCTGGATCGTCGAAAAAGCAAGAGAGTTCCAGAAAAACATCTATTTCTGCTTTATTGACTATGCCAAAGCCTTTGACTGTGTGGATCACAATAAACTGGAAAATTCTGAAAGAGATGGGAATACCAGACCACCTGACCTGTCTCTTGAGAAACCTGTATGCAGGTCAGGAAGCAACAGTTAGAACTGGACATGGAGCAACAGACTGGTTCCAGATAGGAAAAGGAGTACGTCAAGGCTGTATATTGTCACCCTGCTTATTTAACTTATATGCAGAGTACATCATGAGAAACACTGGGCTGGAAGAAACACAAGCTGGTATCAAGATTGCTGGGAGAAATATCAATAACTTCAGATATGCAGATGACACCACCCTTATGGCAGAAAGCAAAGAAGAACTAAAGAGCCTCTTGATGAAAGTGAAAGGGGAGAGTGAAAAAGTTGGCTTAAAGCTCAACGTTCAGAAAACTAAGATCATGGCATCTGGTCCCATCACTTCATGGGAAATAGATGGGGAAACAGTGGAAACTGTGTCAGACTTTATTTTGGGGGGCTCCAAAATCACTGCTGATGGTGATTGCAGCCATGAAATTAAAAGACGCTTACTCCTTGGAAGGAAGGTTATGACCAACCTAGATAGCATGTTTAAAAGCAGAGATGTTACTTTGCCAACAAAAGTCCGTCTAGTCAAGGCTATGGTTTTTCCAGTGGTCATGTATGGAAGTGAGAGTTGGATGGTGAAGAAAGCTGAGCGCCGCAGAATTGATGCTTTTGAACTGTGGTGTTGGAGAAGACTCTTGAGAGTCCCTTGGACTGCAAGGAGATCCAACCAGTCCATCCTAAAGGAGATCAGTCCTGGGTGTTCATTGGAAGGACTGATGTTGAAGCTGAAACTCCAATACTTTGGCCACCTTATGCGAAGAGCTGACTCATTGGAAAAGACCCTGATGCTGGGAAGGATTGGGGGCAGGAGGAGAAGGGGACAACAGAGGATGAGATGGTTGTATGGCATCACCGACTCAATGGACATGGGTTTGGGTAGACTCCGGGAATTGGTGATGGACAGGGAGGCCTGGCGTGCTGCGATTCATGGGGTCGCAAAGAGTTGGACATGACTGAGTGACTGAACTGAATTGAACTGAAGGCTCAGTAGGTCCTCTGAAATTTGCAGTCAGCTTGGCTTGAATCTGTGGTGTCACATTCTGGGAGCACTTGGGGAAAACAAGGAAGCTGTGGGAATGATGGCAAGAGTTGGGTCTTTTTCCAGTGTGAGTTTGGAGTGGTTTAAGGGCTCTCGAGAAAGGCAAGAGCTTGAAGTTGGCCACAGAGCTGGCCTTGAGCAAGGTGGTTTGGTTCTAGACTGGCGAGCCCTGAGAGAATCCTCCCTTCTTCAGGCCTAGTTAGAGGAATAACCAGCATAGCTTGGGAGGATTTTAGAGAATCAACGTGTGTGCGCAGGCGCCACCTCTAGAGTCATTCACAGGGCAGTGATCTGATGAGAAAGCTTGCTGGACCCACTTTCCCTTTTATGTTGTTACAGACTGGAGAATAGCTGTAGTCACAGCTCAGGGAGCCACTTAGGCAGACTGGTACCTGGGCTCTGCCTTGGGTAGCACCACAGAGAAGCCCAGTCAGTGATGATGTATTATTGCTCAGCTTTCATATCTTCCAGAAGACAGTTACTTAAAACGTTTTGTTTGACGTTCAATTATGTCTTAAGATCATAGGCTGTTTTATCTTTAAAGCTGTGTTGTTCAATACAGTCGCCAACTAGCCACGTGTGGCTACTTAAATAGTAATTGAAATTGAATAAAGTTTAAAATGCTCTTCCTTCATTGTACTGGCCACATTTCGTGTCATGCCAGTGCCGTGAGGCTAGTGGCTGCCATATTTATAGTTTCTCCTTATTTGTTTAATTAGACTGAGTCCTCAGTCTGTCCTCTTGCAACTTATTTTAAAATGTCCCTTTTCTTCTCTCTTCCAAGGGCCCATTAGTTTTCTTTTGTTAGTTTCCCCTCTTGAAACGTTTTTACCTTCTACTCAGCTTGCTTCCTCCTGGAGAGGATTTGCTTCCTGGTGCTTCCTTGTCCATTTGTTTTTCACAATTTTAGGTCTTAGTCAATATCTACAGAGAAAACTGTCTGGAGGCGTTAACTTCAAAATGGGTTTTAGTTGGTAGGATTATGTGTGATACTAATTTCTGTCCTTGTATATTTTTTGGTGATTTCCAGACTTTCTGTAATAAACACATATTACAGAAAAGACCAGTAAATGTTGTTTTAAAAATAAATGTTTAGGGACTTCCCTGGTGGTCCAGTGGCTAAGACTTGGAGCTCTCAATGCAGGGAGCCCAGGTTTGATCCTTGGTCGGGGATCTAGATCCCGCATGCCGCAACTAAAATCCAGTGCAGCCAAATGAATAAATACTTTAAATATTTTAAAAATAAATAAATATCTAAAGACATGTATCAACTCTACTGGGTTGTACATGTATGTCAAAGGAGGGAAACTTACAAATTTTATATCACAATAAAGCTGTGAAAAAAGGTTGGATAGTTGAGACAGAGTGGGGGGTGCTGAGGTTTCACTCTACTCCTCACCCTCCTTTCTTGGTTCCAGAGTAGCTTGCTCATCTTTATCGACAGCAAAAATGGTGACTGGAGAGTGCTTTGCCCACTGCCCTCTTTGTGGTGATGGGTGGCGAGGCACAGGTGAGGAGGGGGCTTTGATAGTGACATTTAGTACTGGCTTTGCCAATTTTTCTGACCCCGAGTACTGTTCTTCCTTTTTCCCCCTTAGAAGTAATGATGCTCCACACCTCCCAGATAAACCTGTGTTTCATTCATCCTTTCAGCACTTTCAGTTCTGTAAAGAGAGGCACTTGGTAGTATCCAGAGGTGATGTTGGCAAAAGTGTTTTTAGAACTATAATGTACCTCTTAGAAATTACACTGCGAGTTCAGGTAATAAACAAAGTCCATTCTCTTCTAGCGTGAGCTTTCTAGTGGAGGGAGACAGGTAGTAAACATGTCAGGTGTGAGTGGTTTACCCTGGGTGTGTTTTTAGTGACCTCGTACAGATATAGGTAGGTGTGAAAGGAGTTATGTTTTAAAACTTGGTTCCTGTTACAGTATCTGCTCCTCTCTTAGTCTGCCACCTCTTCTGGATGGCAGTCTGCCTCTCAGAGCTGTTTTCTGAGCAAGATCCCCCCAAGTAGCAGTTTGGATGTGCTACGTAGAATCTTGATTTTCCCTGAGGAAACTTAGTCTGGTTATTGTTCTTAGATGTAAGAAGGTGTTTTTTCTTTACAGTTTTTCTCCAAAACTCTGTGTGTCTGTCTGTCTGTCTGTGTGTCTGTGTATGTGTCTGGCTTTGAGCTTCCTTTTGTTCCTCTTGTTATAAGTGAGACAGAGATTCTTTGTAGTGGTTTAAATAGTTTAGAAAAACACAAAAGGCTTAGGACATCAGCTGTCATTTATTTGGTCCCTCCTCAGGGACCTTTTCCTCTCTGTTGTTTAAAAACACCAAATGGCTTCAGGGGTTAGACTGTAGCCTTTTCTGCCCCTGTCTCTGATTCACAGTGCCCAGAAAGCACATAGCATGTGCTTGTTTGTAAATTTCCCCATCCTCTGCCACCCTGGTCTCCTCCCAGAAGGTAATCACTAGCAGCAGTTCAGAGCGATATTTTAAAATGAAAATCAGATCATGTCACTCTCTTGTTCATACTCTCCCCAGTTCATCCATTTCACAGATGCTTGTAGACCAGCCAGTATGTGCCACAAGCAAAATCCTTCATCTCATAAAGTGTACAGTCTGCTGGGTGAAGATAAGTTTGTTGTTGTTTAGTTGCTAAGTCCTGTCTGACTCTGCAACCCGACCCCGTGGTCTGTAGCCTCTGTCCAGGGGATCTCCCAGATAAGAATACTGGAGCAGGTTGCCATTTCCTTCTCCAGGAGATCTCAACCCAGGGATTGAACCTGCCTCTCCTGCATTGGCAGGTAGATTCTTTACCACTGAGTCACTGGTGAACATAAAAGACGCTATCAAGTAACTTGCCATCACACAGTAGAGTGAAGGCCTCCTTCTGACTTCAGAGATACTTCCTGGAGGGGTCCTTCCCATGGCTTTGACCTCATCTCCACCACGCTGCCCATGCTCACCTGGCTCCACAGGCTGGGCCCCAGCATGGTTGCCCTGCCTCAGGGCTTTTGCACTTGCTGTACCCTCTGCCTGGATGCCCTGTCCCCCGATCATCATGTGACTGGCTCCTGGGTATCATTCAGGTCTCAGCTGACCCGCTACTTGGAAAGCTGCCCTCACCTGCCCGGTCCATCCTGGGAGTTTAGAAATCTTCACACCAGTTAGCGCCGTCTGAAATAATGCTGTCTGTTTACGTAGTTACTTTATAGGTGCTTGATAAATATATTTGTCAATGAATAGCGCCTGTTTATTTGTAAAGTTCATTGGATGAAAGTCTCTCCTACATGGTTCTTTCATTCAACAAATATTTGTTGAGTGTTTCTGTGTGCCAGGCACTGCTCCAGGTGCTGGGCAGCCAGCAGCAAGCAGGTGGACGAAGTCACTTCTCTCTCAGAGTGAACGTCCTAGTGGAGGGAGACAGATAATAAACCGGTAAGTAGATCTCGAGTGAACAGGCAGGTGGTGAGTAGTGCCATGATGAGAAACAAAGCGGCGTGGGGACTGGAGAGGGTTGGGCAGTGTAACTGAGAAGGCCTCTGGTGAGGGGGTGTTTAGGCTGATGCCCAGGTGAAGGGAACCAGGCTGCTGAGCCTTTGCTCTGTGCACGGTAACCATCAACTTCCCGGGAAGGGAAATCGAGGCCCTTGGAGGGGAAGGCATTTCTGTAGGGCTCCCCAGTTTAGAGGGAGGCGGAGCTGGGATTTGTCTCATGACTCGGGAACTGTTTCTCTGTTTAAACTTGGTGTCCCCTGAGCTCTCTCTGGTTCTTATGATTGATGATGTTTAATGCTTTATACGCTGTTATCCCATTGACAGAGGGGCCTGGCAGGCTACAGTCCATTGGGTCACAGAGAGTCAGACACAACTTAAGTGACTTAGCACGCATGCTGTAATGTTGGGATTACAGAATGCTGCTCTGTTACCAAACTATAGATGGTGAGAGGCTGCATAGCATAGAGTCTACAGGTTTCAGAGCTGGAGCCAGTTTTTGTTCAGTTGCTCAGTCATGTCCGACTCTTTGCGACCCCACAGACTGCAGCACGCCAGGCTTCCCTCTCCATCACCAACCCCCAGAGCTTTCTCAAACTCATGTCCATCAAGTTGGTGGTGCCATCCAGCCGTCTCATCCTCTGTCATCCCCTTCTCCTCCCGCTCTCAATCTTTCCCAGCATCAGGGTCTTTTCTAATGAGTCAGCTCTTTGCATCACGTGGCCAAGAGTATTGGAGCCAGTTAGCCAGGATTTTAATTCTGACTCTTGGTTTACTGTTTGAGTGACTTGGGGAAATTACTTAACCTCTCGAATGCTTCATTTTTCTCATCTGTAAAATGAGCATAATAATTCCCCTACCATTCATATATTATGAGGATTAAGGGAGATTAATACAAGTTAATTGCTTTTGTGGCACATAGAAAACACTTAAAAATATTACTGTTACTCTTGCTGTCTTTATTGCCAGCCTAGCTTCTCTGTCTCTCTCCGACACCCCTCCAAAAACTACTTTCTGTCTAGAATCAGGGCTACCTTGTTTATATTCCGATTTCCTCCCAGGGACCATTATAAGGTCTTGGGTTCACTGTAGACACAGATCCTGCCAAACCCCAAGCTTAATAGATGAGAAAGTCAAAGGAAAATATTTTGGTTCTCTGAAGCAGTGACTGCGTTGGGATCCTGTTTCTACATCCTGCCAGCTTATATGAACGGAAGAGATGGTTCAGGCCCCGCCTGCAAACCACAACTTTGTTTTGAGCCAACTTGACTTGACAGCTTCCCTATTCTACCTGCTGACTTCTTTAGCTATGCTTTGGCAGCCAGAAGAGCAACTAAACCGGTTTACAGCTAGCCATTTATCACCAATAAAAGCTGAGCGACTCCTAGGAAAATGAGGATTTAAACAGAGTTGATCTTATTCTCTTTTCCTTTTTGTGTCTCAGACTATAGAAAAACTGTATCCTACTTTTATAGGAAAACCTGGTAGTATATTTAAGGTCTATCCTGAAGCACTTGGATCTTTGTATACGTGTCAGTTTTCTCCTGCAGTAAGCACCAAGACTTTATTTTCCCTTTGGTTATAAACCCACAAATATATTTACGTTTCTGGTTCTTCCTTGAGAATGTGTAAAACACGGGCTAACCTCTTCTCCCGTGTGGATCGTCGGGATGAATGAGACCTTCATGGGCTTGAAATGAAGAGTGTGGACCGGTGCATGGTGCATAACTATTTTTAAAGTCACGTGTTTGCTTTTTTAGTTTTGTTTTTGCCTTCATTCCTCCCTATTGCTATTGATATGCCTTCTTTCTGCTTTGTTGGTTCTGATATTCTGTGAACTGAAGAACCAGATAGTCAGTATGTTAAGGAGGAATGGGCTCTGATATGAGGCTAAGAGTGACGGGGAGGATAATCTGAGAGCCTTAGACCCACAGTGGGGCTGTTTTGCTCACCTCTTGGTCCAGGTTGTGCTCTCCAGGCAGGCTTGCTGGCGAGTTGAGGGTAGGGATTTAATCTTCTCAAGTCTTAGGGAGTCAGAGACCCTATTGAAGATGTAGTTGGAGATACAAGTCACATTTTCCTTTGGGATTGGACTACCATGGATTAGTGAAAAAAAAAGCCCTATATCTAGTGCTTGGTTAAATTTGTTTTGATTACCTCTTTTTTTACCTGATTTTTTTTTTTTTTTTTTTACAAGTGGAGATACCTTTTCTTGTCCTTGTTGACTTGTTATGCAGAGAAACAAAATAGTTGTACAGTGTTTGAACGTCTCTGTTCATATAGTTGTAAAGTGTTTGAGCATCTCTATTCACAGAAATTGTTACCTTAACATCTTTGGGTAGCAGCAGTGAAACTGTGAGTATGAGGGTTGAGTGTCTGTAGGCCTGATTTATGTTAGTCATCATTTACTTTGTTTCTACAGGTAGGCTTTTGTTAGGCACTTTCAGCTCATATCCAGTAGAATGTGGCAGCATAATCTACCTGAAGTCTGTTGTTTAATCAAATTGTCTCCTTAAAATTGAAATATGTGGATAGTCTACAGCCTTCGGTCATCCCTGCCATGCATCGTTTTGGCTGTGGATGAAGATGAATAAGCAGCGCTGGAAACCAGGGTCCTTTGGGAACATAAAAACTCTTGTGGCTATTAATGGATTTAATTGTATTTCCTTTCTGCCACCAAGATGTGCAATAACTTGTTTATGCTCTTATCTTTAATGAGGAAAATGGTTCATTAACCATATGCAATAGCATTATCGCTTTGTTTTTATTACTTGTAGATAATCCCCTCCATCTTTCCTTTTTTTAAAACAAAAAAACTTACAAAAAGGAGCAGCCAAAATGTTATTAAGCACTGCCCATTGATCTTTTTGGTTGACTTTTCTCTCCATGGAGGAAAAGGAAAGTACCATCTCATTGGGGAAACAAAAGCTTGGGTTGGAAATGGGACAGGATCTAAGCTAAGATTTGGCGTGGGATTAGTTTGGTGTGCTTTGGCCTTAGGCCAGTGGTGTGTTTACTTACATTCCTGGAGGGCCTCCTCAGGCAATTTCACTGATAAACGAGTGCCATTGAAGAGAACTGTCTGATTGAGTCCATTTGAGAGAACGTTTTATAGGAAAACGACTGTTGGGGAGGGTGGCCCTATCTGGGTCTGGGTTTTGCTTTGTTTTGTTTGATGCTCATTCAGATATTTCCTCCTATTCTTATATCTGGAGGAAAAAAGTCAGCAAGTTGCTCTAATCTCTTTAAAACCACATGCCAGAAATGCTTTGGTTCTGGAATCTGGTTTCTGATTTGGCTGTTCCTCACCATGTGGGTTTGGATCGTCTCTGTGACTCCTTCTGTACCTAATAGTAACTTCATTCAGTTGGCAGATACCACGCAGACATCAGATGCCTAGTCACCATTTTATCTATTTATTTTTTGTCTTTATTTGGCCACGCTGCCTGGCATGTGGAATCTTAATTTCCTGACCAGGGGTTGAACCTACGCTCTCTGCATTGGAAGTGCTGAGTCTTAACCACTGGGCCACTGGGAAAGTCACTCCTTGTCATCATTTTAGACACTGAGGAGAGAGGACTTAATGTTTGTATGTGTGTTTGCTCAGTTGTGTCCGACTCTTTGCAACCCCGTGAACTGTAGCCTGCTGGGCTCCTCTATCCATGGAATATTCCCAGCAATAATACTACAGTGGGTAGTCATTCCCTTCTGCAGGGGATCTTCCCGACCCAGGGATCAAACCCAGATCTCCTACGTTGGGAGGCAGATTCTTTACCACTGCGCCACCTGGGAGGAGCATTTAATAAAACAAATAAAATCCAGCTTTCCTGGGAGTTGGGCTTCCCTCATAGCTCCATTGGTAAAGAATCCACCTGCAATGCAGGAGACCCTGGTTTGGTTCCTGGGTCGGGAAGATCCGCTGGAGAAGGGATAGGCTACGCACTCCAGTATTCTTGGACTTCCCTTGTGGCTCAGCTGGTAAAGAATCTGCCTGCAACGTGGAAGACCTGGGTTTGATCCCTGGGTTGGGAAGATGCCCTGAAGAAGGGAAAGGCTACCCACTCTGGTATTCTGGCCTGGAGAATTCTGTGGACTATACAGTCCACGGAATCGCAAAGAGTCGGACACGACTCAGCAACTTTCACTTTCACTTTCCTGGGAGTCACCTTCTCAGGGCAGAGTGGGCAGCAGACAATAAGCAAATCAGTGAGAAAATGATAGGGAATGTCAGATGCTGAAAATTAAAGCAGGAAGGGATTAGATAAGTGAGGCAGAGAGTGTGTTATGAAATAAGGTGGTTTAGAAGACCCAGAGAGGGGGAGTAATGGTGTGGCGCACGCACTTAGGCAAGCCAGTGGAAGGAACAGTGAGTACTAGTGGGTTCCAGGAACATCCAGGAGGCCAGTGGGCTGGAGGCAAGTGAACGAGGTGGAGAATAACAGGAGAGAAAGAGAGTGAAGGGACCAGATCTTGTAGGCCCTTGTAGGACTCTGGCTTTGACCTTGAGTGAGATGAGGAAGCCACTGGGATTTCAAGCCAGAGAAGAGACATGATAATAACTTACATGTTAAAATAACCACTGACCCCTGTGTGTAGAAGAGCCCTGTGTATAGAGGAAGAAGAGCAAGGGCAAAAGCGGGGGGGTCCCGTTAGGAGTATGAAAGTGATGTACCAGGAGCTGATGTTGGCTCCAGGCAGGGTGGTGGAGAAGACGAGAAGTCATCGGATTCTGGGTATGGTCTTTTCAAGCCTAAAGGGTCTGCTTATTTGGGATATGACAGAAGAAAAGGATTCAAGGAATGACTTCAAGATTTCATTTAACTTCCTTGTGTCAGTTTTCTGTTTTTCACTAAAGAATAGTAATTATTGTCATCTCTTTATCGTTAAGTGACGTGGTATGAGAAGGAGATGTGTGTAACAGGACTCTTCAAAGCTCTTGAGGAAGTTTCTTTGGTTCTCCATTTGCCCTTGTGATTAATTGGGAGTAAATTTCCTTGGGGATTTATTGGGTGATGGAATAATCCATAGGTTGGTGACTGATTATGTTAAAAATCTAGATAAATTCTTTTTATGCCATAGGCGTTGGTGAAGCTGTTGGAGCAATGGCATCTCACTGTCCCTAATTATCCTGCTGTCATATTAGTTTGGTCTGGGAGCTCCTCTGTGATCCTCACCTGTTTGATGGTGTTTGATGAGAGAGAGAGAGCTACCATTAACAGCCACAACACATACCCTTTGTCACTAATCCAGTGGAACTGAAAAGTAAAAAACATCTGGTTGTTCTTTTTTTTTTTTTTTAATGACTGGTTTTCTACAGCAGACAGCCTGTCTGTGCTTCCTAGGAGCTGCTCTATAAGGAGGAATCCTGCTGCAGAATGATCTAATTTGTGTAATCTTGAAGGTGGAGCTATTTTTGAAAGAGAACAGAAAAATAATGGAAGCTTTTGCTTGCGAATGCCAGACTGGATCTTCCTGACTTAAAAGGAAAAGGGCTCAGTTAGATTTTGTAGTTTGAACTCCTGTTTCTCTCTTGTTCTGCTTACCCTGTCTAGGTAATATTTATAATAGATACATTTAGGTAATTGCTGTTGAAAATGGTAGCTGAGTTTTTCTTTTTTTCTTTTTTTTTTTAAACATTCTAGATAATATTTTACTTGTGATTTAGGTAATGTGAGTAGTATAAAAGAACAGTTATCAAATTCAAGAATTAGGATTCTCTTTACAGCTATTTGATGGTTTGCAACTGGTTCCCAACACTTCAGATTTTATGGCCCCTTTTCTATCCTGAAATGAAATTTCCCAGATAATAAGATTTATCAACATGTGTACAGTGTCTTAACTGCAGTATAAAGGAAGCATACAAGGAAAGCTGTCTGTAATACGGCAAGTGTTTCTATATGTAGATTCTCCGGAGACACGAGTAAGTGTTCACAGCATGTTGGAAACCATAGCTGTCACGTGCTTGCAGGCACACATTGGCTGTGATATGGCACCTGTAAGTAGAGACTGATACAGGTGCACCCTGTGCGGGCCTCATGACACGTGGTTATACACTGGCGACATGGTTTTCTAAAGTGGTGAATAAATCTCCATCAAATTCTAAACAAAACAAAATACAGTCTTTTCTCTATTTACAGTAGTTACATTGGTTACATTTCTGGAAAATACAGTGTATATTGGTTGGTGAAAAATTAGTTAAGTTTCTATGTAAAATCTATTTAAATCTTAGGCTTAGAACATTATAAACTGCTTTTTATTTTCGTACATATATGTCTGGAGACACCAAAGACAAATGTATTATGAAACTAATGAAACTTAAGCTTTAAGGCATTTTATGTGTATGAGCTACTTCCATGGCCCTATACCTAACTAAAAAAAACCTTTTTATTGAAAAAGTGTGATGTATGGTAGTCCTTAGAAAAGAATATACATCATCAGTACAATTGATGAGTGTTTACAAGCTGAACATATCTGCAAAATTAGCACCCATATCAGGAAACAACACATTACCAATAGCCCAAAACATTACCTTGTCTGCTTCTAATCACTGCCTCTGCCTGCACCAAAGATGACTAGCATCCTAACTTGTAACCGCATAAGTTAGTTCTGCCTGCTTTGGTTCACTCTTTTTTTTTTGCATGTTCCCAATGCTGCCACTTTTTGAAAAATTGGAGTATAATTGCTTTGCAATGTTACATTACTTTATGCTGTACAACAAAGTGGATCAGCTGTATGTATGCATATAGCCCCTCCCTCTTGGACCTTCTCCCCCCGACCCTGTCCCACTCCTCTTGGTCATCACAGAGCACCAAGCTGAGCTCCTGTGCTATACACCAGGTTCCCACTAGCTATCTGTTTTATACATGGTAGTGTATGTATTAATATATCAACCCTAATCTCCCAGGTGGTCCCTTGCTTTTCCCTTTCTCCCCTTGTGTCCACATCTGCATCTCTATTCCTGCCCTGGAAATAGGTTCATCTGCATCGTTTTTCTAGATTCCACATATATGCATTAATACACAATGTTTGTTTTTCTCTTTCTGACTTACTTCACTCTGTATGATAGTCTCTGGGTCTATAGACATCTCTACAAATGACCTAATTTCTTACCTTTTTATGGCTGAGTAATATCCCATTGTATATATATACCACATCTTCTTTATTCATTCATCTGTCGATGAATATTTAGGTCGCTTCCATACCCTGGTTGTCTTAAATAATGCTGCAGTGAACATTGGGGTACATGTGTGTTTTTGAATTACGATTTTCTCAGGGTATATGCCCAGCAGTGGGATTGCTGGATCATATGGTTCTTCTATTTTTAGTTTTTCAAGGCGCCTCCGTACTGTTCTCCATAGCAGCTGCACCAATTTATGTATCTTGTCTTTTTTTGCTCACCATGATGTTTGAAAGCCTGTGGTTGCAACTCATATATTCTTGTTGCTGTATTGTATTCCGTTGTTTGAATGTATCTCAAGTTATGTAATCACTGGGCTAGTGCCAGTCATGTGGGAGATTTCCCATGTCATGTATAGGGCTGCTGTGGCCATTCCTACTCGTCTGTTGGAGGTGATAAGCGCTCTCGTGCAGTTTGTTTCGTGTCTTTTGAGTAGACAACGCGGAGTGGGACTGACGGCGGTGAGAGCTCCAGGGGGGCCGTGTCTCCGGCATCAGCTGCTGCTGTCATTTTCATTTTAGTTGTTCTGCCCTGGAGGTTGCCCCCGTGGTGTTAATTTGCATGTCCCTGATGATGTTGCGAACCTTTTCCTAAGCTTCCCAACTGTCTGCCCCCGTGGTGTTAATTTGCATGTCCCTGATGATGTTGCGAACCTTTTCCTAAGCTTCCCAACTGTCTGGTATCCTCTTTTATGATCTGTCTGTCAGGTCATTCGCCCATTTTTCTATCGGGTCGTCTGTCTTTTATTGACTTGCAGGAGTTCTTTTTCTTACGAATATCGTCTCATGCTCTGGGGGTTTCCTTTTTACTCTTTCAGTAGTTGTTTGATGAACGCAAGTTCTTAATCTTAAATCTGCCCAATTTATCCATTTTCTCCTTTAGGTTTAGTGTCTTTGCTGCCCTATTTAAGAAATCTTTTTTTTTTTTTAACTTTAAAAAATGTATCTATTCATTTATTTTTGACTGCGCATGGTCTTTGTTGCTGCCCAGGCTTGTCTCTAGCTGTGGCAAGTGGGGGCCACTCTGTGGTTGAGACGCGCAGGCTTCTCATTGTGGTGGCTTCTTTTTTTGCAGAGCACGGACTCTAGGCATGCAGGCTTCAGTAGTTGCAGTGCCTGGGCTCTAGAACACAGGCCCAGTAGTTGTGACCCACAGGCTTAGTTGCTCTGAGGCAGGTGGGATCTTCCCAGATCAGAGATCGAACCCATGTCTCCTGTATTGGCAGGTGGATTCATTATCACTGAGCCACCAGGAAAGCCCCTGTTTAAGAAATCCTAGTCCATTCAAGATCATGAAGATATTCTCTAATATTTTCTTCTCAAGCTGTATTATTTTTCCTTTCACATTTAGATCTATGGTTCATCTGAAATTGAGATCGATGTGTGAAGTGAAGGGTTAAGATACATTCCTCCCACAGGGATCTTCCGTTAACCTTGGACCGTTTATTTAAAAGATCATCTTTTCGATGGAAATGTTCTGTCTTGATTATGATGATGCTTACACATTTGTCAAAACTCATGAAACTGTACTCTCAAAATGGGTGAATCTTATTATATTAAAGTTGAAAATAAAACTAAACTGAAAAAAAGATCATCTTTTCCAACGCTCTGTGTGTCACCTTGATTGTAAATTATGTGACAGTTTACGTGTGAGTCTGTTTTTAGACTTTCTGTCCGCACGGTTGGTCAGGTTGCGCATGCTTGTACCAGTGTTCCCCCGTCTCTGTTCCTCCATCCTTAGAATAGGCCTGTTACCGAGTGATGTAAGTCTTCAGCTTTGTGCTTCTTCCTGTTTGCCTTGACTAGTTTTTTCTCTTTCTTTCCTTAAAAGTTTTAGAATCAGTTTTTCAATTTCCCTGAATTTTTTTTTTTTTCTGAGAATTTTATTAGCGTTGCATTGCTCTGTGAATTAATTTGGAGCGAACTGAAACCATTAAAGTATTGGGTCTTCCAATCCATGGATGTGTCGTGTCCTTCCATTCAAATATTTAGATCTTCTTTCATTGATTTTGCACTTTTAACATGGACGTATTGCAAATCTTTCGTCTATTCTTATGTATTTAATATTTTGAAATCTGAGATCTAATGTTGCAACTGTAATTTTGTGTGCTTTCCTTTAGAGGACCCTCCAGCTTGTATAAACTCTGACCCTACAAGACCTAGTTCTGCCCCTGGTTAGAACATTTCCACTTATATGAATGTCAGAAATTGTATAGAAAGCTAGTCATTTCTTAACTGTGCAGGACTCAAAGGAATTATGGGTTGGAGGAGGCCTGGTATTCTTGTTTTTTCCACCACTGAATGTCAGTGGAGTCCTTAATCCCTGTGACAATCCAGAAGGCCCCCTGGGGACGTCTCCACCACCATTATATTCCAGTTATGATAGGCCATGAAGTGAGTGGATCTGACTTATTTGTTTTAGGAAGAGACCTAAAATAAGTTAGCAGTTTTAAATGGTGTCATCTCTAATCTAGACCTTAAAAAATTAGCAAATGCTTAATCTTCGCGGACTCCTGTTTATATAGATAGACTGGTAGAGTGGATTGAACACTGGACTTGGAGTCAGAAGGGTTAAATCCTGCCTTGAACAACAGCTGTGATTTGTTACTGCTTGAGTCTCCATCTCATCAGAATGGGCAGAAGTAAAAATGACTGTTGAGCTGACTACCTAGGGGTGTTGGGAAGAACAGATGAGCAATCTGTAGATACCTTCTAAGTCTTTGAGCACCGTGGAAAAGCCCTGGAGTTCGTCTGTGAGTTTGCTGTCTTGTTTTTGCTGGGGCTGTAGGCGTGATTACCAAGGTGAAGTCTCTTGAACAGTGTGAATCCGCCCTGTCTGGGGTTCTATGAATGTGGTCACTTTAGAGATCACTTATTTATGGAAAGTGGTGTCTGCTTTTTAAAAGGCGTGTGTTTATAGGAAGGCAGCAAGAATACTACTCTGCTGGGATTCCTATGTCTTAATTCTGGTTTTCAAAAAGAAAGTAAGCAAACCACTCACTTTCCATTTCCTTTGTCTTCTTACTGCTTAGAAATGCTGTGAGGATTCTGGTAAAATTTAAGCAAATTTTATGTTCCTCATTGAAAGTTTCCATGTGAATTTAGGTAATACATTATTATAGTCAAATTCTCATGCATATTAATACACTATAACCCTGGGCTTCCAGCCAAGGGATTGAAAAATCCCTGGCCTGTTACTGGATGGAAAGGTGATAAGATTTTGGAATGTTAAGTTATGAGAGAGGAAGGATACTGTCTATGCATTTTTAATAAGGAATAGACTTCATACTCATATGATAGTGAATTACAGTGTAATCTCCTCACTTCCTCCATGACCGTAAGTCTCTGTAGTTAGTATTACCTCTGGAGTGCACCTTCTCATACACACAGATGCTTGCTTTCTGTTTGTTTATTTATGTATTTTGCCACATCTTGCAGCATGTGGGATCTTAAGTTCCCTGACCAGCGGTCGAACCCATGGCCCCCGCAGTGGAAGCATGGGGTCTTAACCACGGGACCGACCACCAGAGAAGTCCTCAGATGCTCGTTTTAATTACATTTTGGTTTCACTTGAAGTTTCAGCATTTGATTATTTTCCAGTCTGGTTTTATTTTTTAACTAGTCCACTTCCCCTTACTAGTTTGTTTTCCCTAGTTGTCGTATTTATCTCTAGTCCAAGTTATGCACATATTTTAGAGAGTCAAGTAGTTCTACAAGGCTTCTTTAAAAAGCCATCTTTGGCTATTATCTGGTGAATTCCAGATGTGGAAGATGGTTTGGCTTGTTCACCACCACCTCATTCTCCCAGTAAAATTGTAATTTTGGTTAGACGATTCTTCAGGACTTGTGTTATTATGATTCTAGAGAGGCAAGTCACTGTTGAGGTTCGTCACCAACTATGATTTGCCTTTCCTGGCCCATATTTAGATTTTCCAAGTATTTGTAATTATCTTTTTAGGTTTGTCTGATGATAGCTAATGTTAATTGGATGCATAATATGTACTAGGTGCTGCGCTAATTGCTGTCCGTGTGTCAGTTCATTTAATTGTCAGACAGGTAGAGGTGTGCAGAGGGGTCAGGTAACTTGCTGAGGAAAGCAATGTTTTCAGAGTTCAGACCCTGGCAGTCTGGCTTCAGAGTCTATGCTCTAAGCTACTATGCTGTACTTTTTTCACTTTCTATTAATATGCACTTCAACATTTTTAAAAATTGAGTTAAAATTTGAATGCAGTGAAGTGTACAGATCTTGGGGTTATAGTTGGATGAGCTTTGACAAAAATATACATTCAGGTAACCAACACCTTAATCAAGAACGTTTTTATCACTTCCAGTCCCCACCTCTCATAGGCAATTACTGCTCTGGTTTATACTGTCATAGATTATGTTTGTCTGTTCTTGAGTCTCATATAAGTGAAATCATATACTACATATTCTTGTGTTAACCTTCTTTTTCCAGATGCATCCACATTGTGTTAGTGGTTCATTCTTTTTTATTACCAGGTAGTATTTCACTGAAGCAAATACTAGAATTTATTTATCTGTTCTCCTGCTGATGGAAAAATGGGTTGTTTGCAGTAGTGTTTTTTTTTTTTTAAATTTATTTATTTTTACTTATTTATTGGCTGCACCATGCAGCATGTGGGATTTTTAATTCCCCAGCCAAGGATTGAACTCATGCCCCCTGCATTGGAAGGCAGCGTCTTAACCACTGGACCCGCCAAAGAAGTCCCAGCAGATTTCGGCTTTTATTTATAAAGCTGCTGTGAATGTTCGTGTGCAGATCTTTTGTGGAGTTACACTTTCCTTTCTTTGTGAGTAAATCCTTAGCAGTGGAATGGCTTATCCTTAACTTTATGAGAAACTGCTGGTTTATAAGAAGAAGTGGTTGTGTCACTAAACATTCTCATTTACTGTGGCAGATTCTAAGGTGGCCCCGTGACCCCTGTCCCCTGATATTTATGATTTAGTGTAACCCCTCCCTTTGAGAGTGGGTAGGATGTGTGACTTGCTCCTTCTTAATAGAAAATGACAGAGGTGATGGGATGGACGCGACTGTGTTACCTCAGGGGCAGCTTCAAGTCCACAGGCAGCAGGAAATGTGACCCCTGGTTCAGGAACCCATGAAGAACTGAATGTTCTTCATCACCAACAAGCAGGTGAGCTTGGACACCGATCCTGCCCTGCTCAAGCCTCATGTGAGACCACAGCCCCAGTGGGCATCTTGATTGGAACCTTGCAGAGGACTCAGCCCAGCCACACGTGGGCTTCTATCCCACTGAACCTGTGAGATGTTAACATGTGTCATTGTCAGCTGCTGCATTTGTGGTCATATTGTTGTGCAGGAGTGGGTAACTCATACAGTGCACAAAAGTTCCTGTCGCTCCACATTTCCACCAACATTTCATTTTGTCAGTCTTTTTGAAATTTTAGCCATGTGAACAGATCTGAGATGTTCACTCCTCGTGGTTTTAATTTGTATGACTAACTGGATTTCCCAGGTGGCTCAGTGGTAAAGAATCTGCCTGCCAATGAAGGAGACTTGGGTTCAATCCCAGGGTCAGGAAGATCCCCTAGAGAAGGAAATGGTAACCCACTCTAGTATTCTTGCCTGGAGAATTCCATGGGTAGAGAAGCCTGACAGGCTACAGTCCATGGGGATCACAAAGAGTCGCACGCAACTGAGCAACTAACAGTTATATTTACATCTATATTTATATTTTGCCACAATTTATTCTATGCTATTCTTACAAAAACAGAACAGCTTTCTCTAAATTAGTCTTTATGAGCCATTTGAGACTAAGTTATGTATATGATGCCCTCTTTCCCGAAACATTCCCTGGAATCAAGTACACTCCTAAATAGCTACTACATTCCCTCTTAGGCAGGTCATTAGCATCAATAAAATCCTCCTCTCCAACCCATAGACCCTGCTCACATTTTGCCAGCTGCCCAACAGCACCTCCTTTTGGTTTTGGTCCAGGATCCCATCATGGAACATGCGTTGGGTTTAGTTGTCAGGTCTTTTCGTGTCCTCCACTCTGGGATAACCCCTCAGTTCTTTCCTGTCGTCCATGTCCTCAGCAGCTGTATGTTCAGGAGGATAATCTGCAAGCTGAATCTATTACTGTTTCCTCGTGCCCAGTCTCAGGTCGTGATGCTGCGATGTTCTCAGTCCGTCCCATCATAGAGCACATGGTGTTAACTAGTCGACCTTGATCATCTGGTCGTGTTGGTGTCTGGGTGGCATCTCTGATTTTCTGCTTGTAAAGGCATTGTTTTTCTTTTGGTAACTGAAGAGTATTTTGTGTGGAGATAGTTTAAGATCATGTCAATATCCTGTTTCTCATCAGACTTCAAACTTACCAGCACTAGTGTCTTGCCTGAAACAGCAACAACTATGTGTTTGCCAAATGGTGTTTTTTTGTTTCCATTATTCCTTCTACATTTATAAATTGCTCTGTTGTAAGGGTAAGCCTTTCTCGTCTCCTTCCTTCCTTCCTCCCTTGCTCTCTTTCTTCCTTTCAGTATAGACTAATGGATTTGTGATTTATTCATTGTGTTCTAATTTACTAGTATTATGATTTATTTTGATGCTCAGACTATCCCAGATTTGGTCAGTAAGAGCTGTTTCGAGCTGTTTTCCTTTTATACATCCTTTGTATTCTTTGAGCACTTATAATTTTTCTAGAACAAGATGTTCCATTCTTATCTTGTGTTTTCCTTGTCCTGGCCCAGGAATCAGCCATTTCTCTAAGAGGTCCTGGTTCTGTTAGTGGAGGACGGTATTTAGGAACCAAGATCAGGAGTTTGTTGTGCCCACTGTTACAGGATGTCATTGCTTGTAGATGCGCTCAGAAGACAGAGCCTGGAAATGTGTGTATCTACAGCACATACCACACACACACACACACACACACACACACAGAGTTTCTCTATTTCTGTAGAAAAACCAGATTTTTATTTTTTTTAAAACTATAAAATACCCTGAGTCCAAACTAACATCTTCAATTCCCATATAATACCTCAGAGTGCTCTCCAGCCCTGCCCCTTTCCATGTTTGCAGTGCCTTTTTCAAGAGGGAGAAGTCTGGCTTTCATTATCCTGAATATATTTACTTATTTGCTGACTGTAAGTGATCTCCCAACTCCCCTGGCCTTCTCCCCACTCTGCCACGTCTGCGCCCTGCCCCATCACACCCTGGGTCCTTGAGCACTAGCAAACAGAAGATGGGGAACAGGGAGCCTGGCAGTAGACTTCTTAACCTTGACACTTTAGACAACAGGGGTGGAAAGGGAAAGGCAATCCAGTTTACTCCATAAAACCTTAAGTAGTATTTGTTCCAGTTATTTACTCTTGTGTGTGGGGAAAAAAAAAGCCACTCTGAAAGTTAGCTGCTTAAAATTTGAACAGTGTTCTTTGGCACACAGATCTGCAGTTTAGGCTGAGCTCGGCAAAGATACTCCGCTCCACTCGAGGTCAGTTGGGCAGCTTGGAGGCTGGGGGCTGGAATCTGGTGGAAGCTCTTTTACTCACTGTCTGGCAGCCTGGGCTGCTGCTGGGACCCCTAGAGGTGGCCTTCCCGAGTGGCTGTTTGGCTTCCTCACATCGTGGTGTCTGGGTTCCAAGGGCTGGCATCACCAGAGAGAGAGCCAGGTGGAAGCCATATTGCCTTTGCTCACATGACCTGGGACATTAGCAGAAGATCACTAAACCCAGCCCATATTCAAGGGGATATTTGTTTTCTGCCTTTTCATGAGAGGACTATCAAAGAATTTTTAGACATGTTTTAAAACCAACTTAGTATTGATATTTTAAAATCTTTTTCTGAATGAATGAGAGATTCTTTCATTCGTACAGTTGAATTTTTTTTTTTAGTACTTTTCATTCATTTTGTTTAAAAGTTAAAAAATGTATCTGCATAGGCTTTTGCGGGTGTGCTGAGTCACTTCAGTTGTGTCCAACTCTCTGCGACCCTATGGACTGTAGCCCGCCAGGCTCCTCCGTCCATGGGATTCTCCAGGCAAGAATGCTGGAGTGGATCATCATGCTCTCCTCCAAGGGATCTTCCCAACCCAGGGATGGAACTCGCGTCTCTTCAGTCCCCTGGATTGGCAGGCAGGTCCTTTACCACTAGTGCCACCTGGGAAGCCCTATATATGCTTTTATGTAGATTCATAAAGGAGATTGCGTAGGATATGGATCATGTACATCTGTATATATATATGTATTGTTTTAGTGAAGTCTGTTGATTCTTTGTTTTGCTTCCTTTGTTTTCTCCTTGCTCTTCACCGTCTCATTTTTCATTACTTCCTACTAGCTAACGCATAGTTACATCCTTCCACATTTTTCTCCATGGAGCGTCCTAGGTGGCTCACTGGTAAAGCATCCACCTGCCCATGCAGGAGACATGGGTTCAATCCCTGGATCAGGAAGATCCCCTGGAGAAGGAGATGGCAACCCACTCCCGTATTCTTGCGTGGAGAATCCCATGGACAGAGGAGCCTGGCTGGCTACAGTCTATGGGGTCGCCAAAGAGTCAGACATGACTTAGCAACTAGACAACCACAACGTATTTTTTCTCCATACTCATGTGTACACACACATACAGAGAGTGATTGGGGATATCTTTTTAAAAATGGAGTCATATTGGAACTGATTTTTGCATCATTTCTCATTGAGCACCTTGTAGAAATTCCTGTTAAGTCAAGAGATTTTATTCTGTTTTGTTCTTCTTAAGGGCTGCACATCTTCTGTTTTCTGATTTGGTGATTTGACCATGAAAGGCTAGGAGACTAAGCTCAAGAAATAGGAATAGAGAGGGACAGGCTTTAAGGAAAAGGTAGTCAGGAAGAGAGAGAGGCGTATTCGGTCAGTATTCCCAGGGTCTCAGACCAAACAAGCCACAGAAGGGGACAGGAGGTTGGAAAAATGCTGTGAGGAGGCGTGTTGATGGATTCTGTCTGAGAAATGAGTGTTTCTGTGTACATTAAAATTGCCTACCAGGCATCTGAAGGCACAGGACAGGCACTCTGGTCCAGGGAGCAGATTGGGGCTGACAGGCAGAGCCGTGAACTGGGCGATCACTTGAGAGAGAGCTGTGGCTTGGCCAATATGTGCTGTTCGTGGGAGACTTCATGACACCAGGGTCCTGTGTGCTTACAGCTGATGCATTGCGTTCTGTCCATTTTTTTGAAAGCAGAGTTTTTATTTTCATTTTGTGTTGTGTGGACTGAGAGAACCTTCTGCCAAATACAGCTGTGTGAGTTTGCTAGACTTTTGGAGACACTTAAGAAATTTGAAACCAGAGATGCCCGATGGGAACTTCCTTAATCTCTTCGCTCAGATCAAACCAGCCTAGGCTGCCTGTGATAATTAAACATCATTGAATGGCTGAAGAAAGTCCCCCCCCCCCCCCCCCCCCCCCACTCTTTCCTTTTATGTGAGAGAACGGATTTGTAACACAGCTGAGTAATGGATGCAGTGAATAGAGCAGACGAATGATTCTGCCGAGGCTCTAGAGCTGATCACCACACCAGTTCCTTTGGGATGATGATGGTGATGACGTTTAAAACACTGGTGGCCTTGGAGTCGGCAGTGGAGAACTAAAATGCCATCTCCTTTTAGGGAACAAAAATCTTGTTCTCCATACCCCCCGCTGGCTCCTGAAAAGTTGAGGGATAATTGTTCTTATTTTCTGCTTTTAGATTGGGTTCCTGAAGCTCAAAGCTAGGCTAGCCCAGCAGTTCCATGTCAGGGGTAAAGTTGAGATGATAAATGGTCCTTCAGATTTAATTTTGATGGGGGGCGGGTGGAGAGAGTGAAGGGTGCTCTAGTTATTGTTCTTTCTCTTTGGTCTCCCCCCGCTGCCCCCTCCCCCCCAAGATAACTTCTATAGACAACAGCAGATGTCAACTATTTGTGAAGTGTGCTCGGAAAACTGCCAACATGAGTATGATACAGGCCTGGCCATAAAGAGCTCACTGACTTGGTGGAAATAGCTGACAGCTGTACAAAGCAGGTTGAAATCAGCCACACACAGAGGTACATGCTGTGGTGATACAGGAGAAGAGGGCATTGATTCCTCTATAGAACCTGGCATTTGAACTGGAATTTTTGCTTTCGGCTTCTTGATGTGGGAAATTTCAGAAATATGCCAAAGTGGAGAAAGCGTGATGAATCCGTGACCTCACCTCCCAGCCTCATTATCAGCTCAAGGTTCTTTCATCTGTATCCCCACCTCCTACCCGACTCGCGCCTCCAATTATTGAAGCACATCCCAGATGATATAGGATTTCTGCTGTAACAATTTCAGCATATCTCTGAGGAGTAGGGGCACATTTTAGAAGCATATAACTACAATGCCTTTATCCCTTGTAGAATAATTGACAGTAAGTCCCTAATATTGACTCCTTATAGTCAGTTGAACTGTATTGATAGAGAGAAGATTTTTCTAGTGGGAAGAATTTTGTTACTGGGAGAAAGGGAATTCAGGTTGCGGGGAACAGTCTCTGCAGAAGCAGGGAAATATGCATAAGTGACAGGTGGAACGAGTCTGGTTTAGGGCTACAGCGATGGACGTGGAGAGAAAATGGCAGAGATGAGTCCCTGTGGAGGAAAAGTCAAAGGAATTGTACTGTTGCAAACAGCAGGTGTATCTTCCCTCTCTTTCTGGGTAACAGTGCTGAATGGTCGTTTCGAGCCATACAGAACAGGGTGGGCAGACCATGTCCTACTCCCAGTCAGGGTTTTGTAAATGAAGTTTTGGGCACACAGCCACATCCATTCATGGGCATGTGGTCACAGCTGCTCTCGCCCCACAGAGGCAGAGTTGAGTGGTTGCAACAGATACCCTGTGACCTGCAAAGCCTCAGATACTTACTGTTTAGCCCTTTATAGAAAAAGTTTGCTGACCCCTGTTCTAGAAGAAACTGGGTCCTGGGTTTAGTGCTGTCAGAAGGCTATGTTGAATGTTCTGGTGAGGAGCAGCTGTGGCTTTGTGAGGCTTAGGAGTAAGAAGAGTGGGAATTTGTTTAGTTCTGACTTCATCATTCACTCAATAGCCTGAGAAAGTCCGTATCTCTAAGAATTTCTCTGTCTGTTTGATTTGATCTTGTTTATTGTCTTTCCTACCAGTCAGGGATTTTTGCCTGTTTTGTTAGCTACTTCACCCCCAGGGTCTGGATTAACGCCAGACACTTAGCAAGCACTCAGTAAATAATTGTTGAATAAATAGGTGAATGCATCAGTGTTTTTACTGCTCTTCTGCATTAGATATATTTGGAGTTTCTTGGGGGACAAGAAGGATGTATTCTTAGGTGATGATGCTATTATGTAAATGCATTATAAAATTCTGCCACCAGAGTTTAGGACAGTGTTTCATCAGTACAATAGAGTCTTAAGCAGCAACTAAAACTAGTAATTATGAAGAGTGTAGAAATGTGGGAACATGTTTATAATGGGTCAAAATTTTATGCACACTGCCTCTCTGAAATATATATGAATATGGACAAAGACTGGAAAATAATGCAAAATGAAATGATTGTTTTAAGACAGTGGAGTTTTTGGATAGTTTTTCTCTCTGGATTTTTCTTTAATGCTTTTGTTTTCTCATATTTTCAATAATGATTTTAAAAATGCATAATTTTTCTATACCTTCCACGCCCGCCCCATACACATACCTCTGCAGCATGTCCAGAAATGTAACCATTAGTTTGGGTCACAAATAATGCAGTAATCAGAAATTAGAGTTAGTATTGGGAAGGTGGGTGGGCATTATGGGTGCATGTTTCACTTTATCCCCTGGGTAAACTGCTACAGCATACCTCCCAGTAGGATATCCCTGTGAGCTTTCTTGGTTGGAGCCTGATTTGGGTGTATGTATAAGCTTATGTTTAGACAGAAGCCCTTTTATTTGAAAGGGAACATGAACGGGCATGGTAGGAAGGAGTGGTCTGGGTGAGAATGTCTTATGTTTGCGTTTTCTGAGAGCTGGGCTCCCTCTTCCTCTTATTCTGAGATGCATGTTCTGCCTGGTTTTTCTTTTTCCACATTTTCTTGGGGATATAGTCATTGGGAGCAGTCATGTGGTTTTCTTCTCATTCCACTTTCAGGCTGCCTTTAAAAACGTGAATAGGGGCTTCCTTGGTGGTCTAGTGGCTGAGAATGTGCCTTGCAATGCAGGGGGCACCAGTTCAATTCCTGGTCAGGGAACTAGGGTTCCGCTTGCTGTGGGATATGGCCCCCCCAAATTTTTTTTTAATTAAAAAATCCATGGATAAATCTTTTCTTTGTTCTTCAGTTTCTCCATGTGCAAAATTGTTGTTCTCGATACATCTTCCAAGGATGTGGTGCGTTTACAGCCCTTTTATTTAAATAGGTGTTTGTGTTTGTTCTACGTAATTACGTTTCTAGGTTATATAGAGTTGGTATTTCAGCCGTTGCCTCTAGACTTCGTCTGAGTGTCTTGTCAGGGGCTAGAATTCTGCATTGCAAAACAAAATACAGAGAGATCTCACAATTCCAGAAGTCTACTCTTTAAGGGAATGTTACTCCCTTAAAGAGAGTAATGGGGCTTCCCGGGTGGCTCACTGGTAAAGAACCTGCCAAGCAGGAGACCTGGGTTTGATCCCTGGGTTGGGAAGATCCAGGGAAGGAAATGGCAACCCACTCCAGTATTCTTGCCTGGGAAATCCCATGGATAGAGGAGCCTGGTGGGTTATAGTCATGGGGTTGCAAAGAGTCGGACATGACTTGACTACTAAACTCCCACCAAAGAGAGTAATAATTGAAATATCACCTCTCAGGTTTAGCAAATGGGAAGATGATAAAGTAAGTATCTTTTCTCAGTTTGTTCAAGGTAAAACCCATTCTTTCTAGTGGTCTGCAAGAGCCTATGTGATCAGACTGCCCCCCGGGGCACCCCCCTGCCCCACTCGGACCACCTGCCACTTCTCCATAGGTCACTCCATTCTCACATGGGCCTCTTGCATTTCCTTGAAAATATCAGACGTGACCTGCCTCTCTGCACTGCCTCTACCACATGGATACAGGGCTCATTCTCATTCTTTGTTTGCTCAAGTGTCACCTTCCCGGCGAGGTCTGCCCTGAGCCCTCCTTTCCCCACACTGTTCCTGCTTCTTTTTGTCCATAGCAGTTGTCAACCTGTAACACGCAATATAATTTCCTCATATATTACGTTCGTTGTTTACTGTCTCTTCCCATCTCATTGGAACTGAGAATTTCCAGATGTACAAACTGGATTTAGAAAAGGCAGAGGAACAAGAGATCAAATTGCCAACATTGTTGGATCATAGAAAAGGCAAGGGAATTCCAGAAAAACATCTGCTTCGTTGACGACGCTAAAGGCTTTGCCTGTGTGGATCACAACACACTGTGGAAGATTCTTAAAGAGATGAGAATACCAGACCACCTTACCTGCCTCCGGAGAAACCTGTATGCAGGTCAAGAACCAACAGTTAGAACCAGACATGGAACAGTGAACTGGTTCCAGACTGGGAAGAGAATACGTCAAGGCTGTATATTGTCACCCTGCTTGTTTAACTTACATGCAGTGTATATAATGTGAAATTCCAGGCTGGATGAAGCACAAGCTGGAATCAAGATTGCTGGCAGAAATATCAATAACCTCAGATATGCAGATGACACCACCCTAATGGTAGAAAGTGAAGAAGAACTAAAGAGCCTCTTGATGAAGGTGAAAGAGGAGAGTGAAAAGCTGGCTTAAAAGTTAACATTCAAAACACTAAGATCATGGCATCCATTCCCATTACTTCATGGCAAATAGATGGGGAAACAATGGAAACAATGAGACTTTATTTTCTTGGACTCCAAGATCACTGTGGACAGTGACTGCAGCCATGAAATTAAAAGACACTTGCTCCTTGGAAGAAAAACTGTGACAAATCTAGACAGTGTGTTAAAAAGCAGAGACATTACTTTGCGACAAAGGTCTGTATAGTCCAAGCTATGGTTTTTCCAGTAGTCATGTATGGATGAGAGTTGGATCATAAAGAAGACTGAGCACTGAAGAATTGATACTTTCAAATTGTGGTGCTGGAGAAGACTCTTGAGAGTCCCTTAGACAGCAAGGAAATCAAACCAGTCAATCCTACAGGAAACAAGCCCTGACTACCCATTGGAAGGATTAATGCTGAAGCTGAAGTTATGATACTTTGGCTGAGTGATGCGAAGAGCCAACTCATTGGAAAAGACCCTGATGGTGGGAAAGATTGAGGGCAAGAGGAGAATGGGGCAACAAAGGATGAGATGGTTGGATAGCATCATTGACTCAAAGGACATGAGTTTGAGCAAACTCTGGGAGATAATGAAGGACAGGAAGGTATGCTGCAGTCCATGGGGTTGCAAAGAGTTGGACATGACTGAGCGACTGTATAACTCCTCTCCCAGCTGGAATGGAAACTCCATGAGTGTAAGGATTTTTGTTGGTTTGGATCACTGTTGTACCCCTAGAGTACAACCCTAGGGTTAGAGTAGGGTCAGCTGCACAGTAAGTGCTTGGTAGAAGGAAATGGCAACCCACTCCAGTATTCTTGCCTGGAGAATCCCATGGACAGAGGAGCTTGGCAGGCTACAGTCCATGGGGTCGCAAGAGTCGGACACGAGTTAGCAACTAGAGAGAGAAAAATTATTTGTCGAATGTTTGCAGTTTCTGGGATCCTGAGTTTCACTTTCCACTTGGAATCTTACTTACATGATTGTTATTACTCTACCATTTTGACCCTAGGGATTCTCTGTTCCCCCTTTAATGAAAAAGATGAAAACGTCTTCTCTTGGTTCTGCTTTGGCATAACTGAGATTGGCGGGGAGTTCAAGGACACGTTTTGAGTGCCAAAAGCAATGGAGAAATGAGTACAGAAGATGCAAGGAGTGTAATAGTCTAGCTGACAGTGATGACTCTGGAATCTGCCATAGTTAGCTGCCTCTGGTATCTTACACGCCCTGTGGTAGTCTCCCTCCTGAGAAATCTACTCTTGGCCTCAACGGGCCTGGGCTGACCTTGTCTAGATCTCCAGCATGTGGCTTCATCTTATCATCCACTGCTGAGGCGCTCCCTGCTGGGGCATCTTCACAGCTGTCATCGAGACCAGTGGAACTCTCATTTTCTTGGGCCACCATGAGAAGTAGCACAGACTGAGTTGCTTAAACGACAGATGTTTGTTTCCTTGCAGTTCTGGAAGCCCAAGATCGAGGTGCTGTCAGGGCTGCATTCTGGTAGACCCTCCCATCCTGGCTTGTAGAGAGCCACCTCCTCACGTGTCCTCCTGTGGGCCTTTCCTCTCTGTACACTTAGAGAGGGAGAGAGATCTTCCATATCTCCTGTTGTTCAGTCCCTTGGTCGCATCTGACTCTTTGTGACTCCCTGGACCACAGCCCACCAGGCTCCTCTGTCCGTGGGATTCTCCAGGCAAGAATACTGGAGTGGGTTGCCATTTCCTCCTCCAGGAAATGGGTCTTCCCAACCCAGGAATGGAACCCATGTCTCCTGTATCTCCTCCATTGGCAAGTAGATTCTTTACCACTGAGCCACCCAGGAAGCCCCTGGTAGCTCTTACTTTTTTTATAAGGACACCAGTCCTGTTGGCTTAGGGCCCCACCTAATGACCTCACTTAGCCCAGATTTCTTCCCTAAAGGCCTTGTCTCCAAACGCAGTGACCTTGGAGGTCAGGGCTTCAAGATGAGAATTGGGGGTGTGGGTAGGGGAAGAGACACAGTTCAGTCCATAAGTGTCATTGCTCTTACTGGAGTGAATAACATTATGCTTCATTCAGGTGAGACAGCACACAGGTGTATGGCCATCTGTAGTATTTTAGCTGACTTTTATTGAACTAAACTAACCGTGTCCCAAATTGCATGCTCTGTGCAGGACATACCCTTTCCTTGCTGCCCTGAAGCCCACCTCTCAGCAGAGGAGACAGAGCAGGGTGCATACAGGTGTCAGGGAAAGTGTCCTTGAGAAGCTCTTTTATAATATTCTTGCAGACCTGTCAATAACTATATCTCTGGTTACGGCACCATAGCATATAATGTAATAACACGGTAACAGTCCACACATACAGGAGGGCAGCTCCTTCCAACACTAGCCTAAATCCTCTTCCTCGTCTTTCCCTGGCTTTAGTCCTCCAGCCTCTCTCCCCATCCTTTACCTCCCCCAAATTTTCCCCTGTTATTTTCATAATCAATGACTTTTCTCCTCATTCTCTGTTGAAAGTTACTGTTTTTTTTTTTTCCCTATTACTTTTCCTTAACAAGTTGAGTTGAGCATGTAGCTCTCTGTTCTCATCTCATAGCTTTCTGCAGAGGCAGTTCCTGGTGCTCAGTGAGAGCTATTCCCATCAGAGCCTCCTGTTTGCCGTGAATAAAGGCCGAAGGAGGTTGTCAGCCAGCACTGATGCCTTGTTTATAAGATGGCGGTTACTGATGCAGCATTTTGTGAGGTTCTTACTATACAAATGGCACAAGTGGTTTGACAAGTTATGACTCCAGAGAATTCCACACACTGTAAGCCAACATTTCATTTTCCTTCTCCAGGGGATACACATGCCATTAAATTAAGTTTGTTTCGCCTGCCATGCATTTTAAGCTGGGCTGGCTTTCCTGCCTCTGCTTAGCACGTTTATGAGAGAGTCAGCGATTTCTCTAAGAGCATGACCATCGAGGGAGCAGCTTCCTTCGGCCTCAGTCTCATTAATGCTTCATGGTCTTGAAATAATAAAAAAGCTCTTATCACTTATTGCTTCCTGACCCTGTGATAAACCACCGAAGCTCCTACCAAACACCTCCTGATTTTCGCGGCCTGCCTTTAGCGCATCGCACGCTCCGTAAGATACTCAGAAGCTAATAGATATTCTCTGTGGTCCTTCTCTTCCCTGTCGGTTCTGTCCCCACATTTTCATGTATGATGTTTCTGGTCCCAGACAGGTGACCTTCTGATGCGTTAAGCTGAACTTATCTTCAACAGCTTTTATAACTGTGTAGTAGAGGCTTTTAAAAAAGGTTTTAAATCTCTTTCTCTCTTTTTTCATTTCCCTACTATCCTTTCCTTTCATCTTTCTAGTCCAGTTTTCCTTGTCCATTTGTCCATCTCTCCTCTGTCCCTCCACCTGACACTTGTTGGACATTTGCTAGGCAGTTGTTGTTGTGGAACTTTCTTGGTCCTCGTGACTGTAGCCGTGGCCTTCACGTACTTTTTTTTTTTGTCTCTGTAACCCATTTTCCTTTTCCATCCTCTCATGGAATATTTTCTGATACTCTGACAGCTGTCGCTTGTAATTAGTGAAGGTAATTTCTTCAGCAGATGATTGTCTTTTCTCTGTTGTTAGCTTTCAGATTTTACTGGCCTTGTTTTGTAAATAGGTCTATCACAAAGGCTATTATACAAACAGGGAAGTACATGTGATTTTCTCTTTGTTCTTTCTCATTGTTTAACTGACTCATGGTACCTTCGTCAATGGAGAAACTGTCAAATAGAAATTCAGTGTGAGCCACACATGTATTAAAAAAAAACTTTATCAAAATATGATTTACATACTGTACAATTCACTTTATTTAAAGTGTACTGGTTTTTAGTATATTCACAGAGACATGCATACTTTAAAATTTTACAAGAGCCACATGAGAAAAGGAAAAAGAAACAGATGAAATTAACTTTATGTATCTTATTTAACCCATTATATCTAAAGTAAATATGATCAATAAAAAACTTCCACTGCTTCAGTTATTAAATTTAATATTCATCTAAGTTAAATAGAAAGTTTAAATATAATTTCTTAGTTGAACTAGCTACATTTTAAATGCTCAGCAACCACATGTGGTCAGTGGTTATGACCACATTGGATCACGGAGCTCTAGGACAGTCTTGTCGTAAGATGATCCTGCCTCAGGCAACTGTGATGTTTATCAAAAACGCACACTTTTTGACTGTTTGGTGATGAGCCTGTTTTGGAACATGAACCAAAGTTACTTGGCTGACGCGGCTGAGCAACAGTACTTTTTGTTTGCTGTTGGATGTTGAGAGGATGGAAGATGCAGAAGAGTCTTTTCCAACATGACTTCAAGAGGATGCAAGAGTTGGCAAAAAATTTCGCTCAGTCAATAGCTTTCCCATCCGTATGCTGGCATCCTCATGCACAGATGCACTTAGTTGACATTAAGCATCTCTGTCTCATTTCTCAGAAATAACTATAATTTTGGCTTTCGTATCTAGTTTGTCCCTTGAAGCTTTTCAGTGTTTTCAAGGAGCAAATAAAGGTTTAGGGTTCTCTTTTTCCAGCCTTCTAATCTGCTATCTCCTACATGTTTTACTTTTTCCTACAGATTCTTTCTCGATCAGTCAATTTAGTCGCTCAGTCGTGTCCGACTCTTTGCGAGCCCACGGACTGCAGCACGCCAGGTCTCCCTGTCCTTCACCAACTCCCAGAGCTTGCTCAAACTCACGTCCGTCGAGTTGGTGATGCCATCCAGCCATCTCAACCTCTGTCATCCCCTTCTTCTCCTGCCTTCAATCCTTTCCAGCATCAGGGTCTTTTCCAGTGAGTCGGTTCTTTGCATCAGGTGGCCAAAGTATTGGAGTTTCAGCGTCAGTCCTTCCAGTGAACACTCAGGACTGCTTTCCTTTAGGGTTGAGTGGTTGGATCTCCTTGCAGTCCAAGGGACTCTCAAGAGTTCTCCAACACCACAGTTCAAAAGCATCAGTTCTTCGGCTCTCAGCTTTCTTTATAGTCCAATTCTCACATCCATACGTGACTACTGGAAAAACCATAGCTTTGACTAGATGGGCCTTTGTTGGCAAAGTTAATGATTCTTTACTACCAACTTAAAAATCATGAAACAATTTGAAAGTATGAGAAGTGGCAGTAACTTCAGGTGCCCCAAGATGTTAGTCTGGTATAAGTTACTGTCACTTGAATACTTGGAGCTCGCTGTTTTGACTCTAAAAGTCTGGCAGTTCCTCAAAAGATTAAACACAGTTTAACCATAGGACCCAGCAGTTCCACTCTTAGTTGGTATTGGTGCTGGGTCACTAAGTCATGTCTGACTCTTGGCGACCCCATGGACTGTATAGCCTGCCAGGCTCCTCTGTCCATGGGATTTCCCAGGCAAGAATACTGGAGTGGGTTGCCATTTTCTTCCCCAAGCGTTTACTCCTAGATATATACCTAAAAGAAATGAAAACACACGTTCTTACAAAAACTTATACATGAAGGTTCATAGCAGTGTTAACTCATGATAGCTAAAAAGTAGAAACAACCTACCTGCTGATGGGTGGATGAGTAAAATGTGGTGTAGAATATTTTTCAGCAATAAAAGTGTATCAAGTACTGACCCATACTATAGCATGGGTGAACTTTGAAGATATTATGCTAAGGGAAAGAAGACTATCACATGCTGTCTGAGTCTGTTTGTATAAAATGTCTGGAATAGGAAAGTCCATAGAAACAGAAGGAAGATCAGTGGTTGCCTCGAGCCTAGAGCTTGTGGGATTGAAAGAAACTGGGCAGTGACTGCTAATGATAACGAGTATAGTGTTTCTTTTGAGGATGACGAGGATGTTCTAGAATGGATTGTGGTGATCGTTGTACAGCTCTGTGAATGCACTAACAACAACTGACTTGGACACCTAAGTGGATGAATTATATAGCATTGTAAATTATATCTCAAAAGTAGTTTTTTTTAAAAAGTGCTGACAGGCAAGAGTTCTCAGTACATTCTCAGTCGGTGGTGGTTCTTGTACTCTCCACATTGGTTTTACCTTCTTTCCTTTCTTTATTCCCCCTTAGGTTTTTTTTAGAAAAAGCTGAAAGCCTGCTGGTCTTTCTGTATCTTTAATATATACATATATATAAATTTTTTTAGTATTTATTTATTTATTTGGCTGTGCCAGGTTTTAGGTGCAGCGCGTGAACTCTAGTTGTGGCATGCAGGAGCTAGTTCTGTGACCAGGGATTGAACCCCGGCCCCCTGCGTTGGGAGCAGAGATTTTTACCCACTGGACCACCAGGGAAGTCCAAAAAAAGTCTTTTTTAATTGAGGTAATGTTGGTTTATAACTTTATGTGAGTTACATCGTGTACCATATGTGTATTTCTACTTCTGTGCACACTATAGCGTGCTCACCGCCAAAAATTTGGTTTCCGTTTGACACCATACAGTTGACCAGCTTTACCAGTTTCACCCTTCCCCCCCGCCTTTCCCTCTTGTAACCACTGCTACTCTGTAGCGACATATTTGTTCTTGTTTGATTTGGTTTGTTCATTTATTTTGTATGTTTTTTATATTATATTTTTATATTTTTTGTATTTTATATTGTTTTTTATGTTTGTATGTGAGTAAAATCATATGGTTTTTGTCTTTTCTATCTGACTTATTTCAGTTAGCATAATTCCCTCAAGGTTCATCTATGCTGTTGCAAATGGCAAGATTTCATTTTTCTCATGGTTGAATAATATTCCACTGTATATATGGAACCATGTGTGTGTGTGTGTTATATACTTGCCACATCTTCTTTATCCATTCATCTGTTGACGGCCACTTAGGTTGTTTCCATGTCTTGGCTATAACAAATAGTGCTGCAGTGGACATGGGAGTACAGATTTCTTTTCAAATTAGTGCTTTCATATTCTTTGGACAAATACAGAGAAATGGAACTGCTGGATCGCATGGTAGCTCTAGTTGTAATTTTTTTGAGAACCCCCATCCTGTTTTCCATTTTGGCTGCACCGTTTTGCGTTCCCACCAGCAGTGTGTGAAGTTCCGGTCTCAGTCTTCTTCCGCTCGATCTCAGTGCCTTCCCGACCAATCCTACCAACCACATTTAGAATTTTTCATATGTAACTTTTATTATTATCCACCTATAAATTTATGTCTTGTGGAGCTTATTAAACACTGAGACCCTGTAGAGAGGAGATATTGGGGTCAGTGTTTAACCAGGAGCTGAGCTTAAGTGCCCATTGCAGTATTCTGTCATTTAACCTTTACAGTGACCCTGTGCCTCCGCAGCTAATGAGCAGCAGAGATGGGATCTGAACCGAGGTCTGTTTGACTCTGAAGTCCAAGTCCTTAGCAGCTGTGCTACTCTGCTTTCTTGTAACCCCTGTAGCTGTAGGCCCAGAGGTCTAGTCCGTGTGATACATTTTTGCTGATTAACTGTTGTATGTTCTGATACTTCTCCAACCTTTTTCCTGAAATACTCCAAGAAATACATGCAGATGTATCACTGGGTGTCTTGTAGTATAGTTCAGAAACTGCCTGCTGCAAACACAAAATGTCCTTGAAATCTTATGTTTAATCTTGCAAAACTGTGTAAATCCAGCACTTTAGACATTATATGTGTGTGTTCGAATATAAAATTCATCCCTTCATATCCACTCACCCCAGTTCCCAGTAAAATTGTTCTTGGAGTCCTGATCACCGGGTGTGGTCCTGGGGCTCTGGGGTAGGTGTCTACTGCTTTCAGAAGCACAGTTGTATAATCCTGTTGTCAGTTTAATGAACCCACTCTTCACTAAGAGTGTACCCAACCCTGACTTCTCGTAACTTCAAACTTGTATATCCAAGTGCCTATTTAACATCCACATTTGGACGTTTAATCAGTGTCACAACTCCACTCTGGTGACAGTTTTTGGACCGCAGGGAAAGCAAAGAAAGCATCTTGCAGATCTAGAGAATAGAGTAGACTAGACTAGAACTCCTGATTCTCCCCGCAAGTCTAAACCTCTTCCTCCACGTTTCCCCATCTCAGTGTATGGTCCTGTCATCCACCTAGTTTCCCAAGCCAAACACCTAGCAATTATCCTAGATTCTTCTTTTTTTATTCCTACTACATCTAATCCATTAACAAGAGCTACTTATCTGCTTTTAAGATATCTTGATACCATCACCATCTCTCCTGTTTTCTCTGCTTTCCGTGTTGTCCAAGCCATCCCTGCCACCTGTTTTGTGCAGTAGCCACCTAACTGATCTTCTCTTCTTTCCCTTAACAGTTCTTCTCTATACAGCCAGGGTGATGCTTTTAAAATGCAAACCTGATTATTTTTCTCCCCTGCTAACACCCTCCTATGAAACCCAGACTTCTTGGCCTATAAAGGTTATTTGGCTTGGCCTCTGTGAACCTCTCCAGCTTCACCTCTTACCTTGTTCACTGCATTTCTATCACATTGGCCTTTCTGCTATTCCTTGACAGGGAGAGGTTCCGTCTGTCTTTAGGGATTTTGCACTTGCAGCGCTCTCTACCTGGGATGCCTTGATGTCAGATAGTCACGTGGCCATCTCCTTGGTGTCATTCAGGTCTCAGCTCAGGTAGGTCTTCCCTGGCTGCCAGATCTGAACTAGACATACGGGCCTCCAGCCGCTTTCTGAATATGTTACTTTTGACTTTTTCTATTATATATCCTATCTGAAGTTATCTTTTTTACGCTGATACCTTTCTCCTTCTGCAACCCCTCCCCTCAAAAAAGATTGTAAATTTTGCAGAGGAGGGATTATTCTGTCTTGTTCCTTACTGTGTCCCTGGTGCCTGAACAGTCCCTGGAAACAGTAGGTCTTTAATATAGGTTTGTATAATAAGCGTTTGCTTTTCCCAGTACACAGAGGGCCATATAAGAATGGGACTGGCGCTGAGCTGAGGGCAGATGGCAGCACTGAAGTAGAAAATTAGAGGAGTCCAAGCTTCTTGCGCCTGCGTGTCTATCGGGTTCAGTCTCACTGACGCAGGGGCGGGAACAACCTGGACGCCCATTGACAGATGCATGGGCAAACAAACGGTGGTCCATACGGAAGCAACAGTCAGAACTGGACATGGAGCAACAGACTGGTTCCAGATAGGAAAAGGAGCACGTCAAGGCTGTGTATTGTCACCCTGCTTATTTAACTTATATGTAGAGGACGTCATGAGAAACGCTGGGCTGGAAGAAACACAAGCTGGAATCAGGATTGCCGGGAGAAATATCAATAACCTCAGACATGCAGATGACACCACCCTTATGGCAGAAAGTGAAGAAGAACTAAAGAGCCTCTTGATGAAAGTGAAAGAGGAGAGTGAAAAAGTTGGCTTAAAGCTCAACATTCAGAAAACTAAGATCATGGCATCTGGTCCCATCACTTCGTGGGAAATAGATGGGGAAACATTGGAAACAGTGTCAGACTTTGTTTTTTGGGGCTTCAAAATCACTGCTGATGGTGATTGCAGCCATGAAATTGAAAGACGCTTACTCCTTGGAAGGAAGGTTATGGCCAACCTAGATAGCATATTTAAAAGCAGAGACATTACTTTGCCAACAAAAGTCTGTCTAGGTAAGGCTATGGTTTTTCCAGTGGTCATGTATGGATGTGAGAGTTGGACTATAAAGAAAGCTGAGCGCCGCAGAATTGATGCTTTTGAACTGTGGTGTTGGAGAAGACTCTTGAGAGTCCCTTGGACTGCAAGGAGATCCAACCAGTCCATCCTAAAGGAGATCAGTCCTGGGTGTTCATTGGAAGGACTGATGTTGAAGCTGAAACTCCAATACTTTGGCCACCTCATGCGAAGAGTTGACTCATTGGAAAAGACCCTAATGCTGGGAAGGATTGGGGGCAGGAGGAGAAGGGGACGACAGAGGATGAGATGGTTGTATGGCATCACCGACTCGATGGACATGGGTTTGGGTAGACTCTGGGAGTTGGTGATGGACAGAGAGGCCTGGCGTGCTGCAGTTCATCGGGTCGCAGAGAGTTGGACACGACTGAGCGACTGAACTGAACTGAAAAAGGAATAAAGGGACTTCCCTAGTGGCCCAGCGGTTTAGAGTCTGTACTTCTAACGCAGAGGGTGCAGGTTCAGACCCTGGTTGGAGAACTAAGATCGCACATGCTGTGTGGCACAGCCAGAAAAGGAAAAAGGGAATATCACTTCCTTCGGGAATCAATTGATGGAATGACTCAGATACGAGAAAAGAAAGAGCCTGTATACTGCATAAAGAATGTGATATCAAAGATACCTGCAGAGTATATTCAAGGTAGCATGGTTTCAATAAAGCATGATAAGCTCCTTAAAAAAAAAGGAGGGAAGTACGGATCCATGGTGCAACCTGGATGAACCTCAGTGTCTTAACCCCTGGACCACCAGGGAAGTCCTAGCAAAGCACTTGTTAAGTTGCAGTGCTGTTGGTTATTTTCAGGTATGCTGTTGGACTTACCATCAAGGCTAGTCAGGTTTCAGTATCAGGGTCAAGTACTTGCAATGGAAGTACGGCTATTTTACAAAACAACCAGAAAAGAAAATGCAGCTCATCTGGCTTGACAGGAAGATGTAAGAATGTACATTTTAAACTCTCAGTTCTTCTAGATATGATGACTTGTGTACTTTGGTCATAGTGTAGGCTTACCACTTCAGAAATCTTGTTCTTAATGATTATGATTCATCTTGTTTCTATCAACACAGTAGCTGAACTAAAAAATGTTTTGAGGTGTGGCAGATAGAAGACTGTCCAATGATCACACTCTTGCTCTGACATTAATAAATAGGTTTTCATCTTTGTTTTTCTTCCCTTTGATTCAGACTCATCTAGCCCTTTTTCCATACTAAGATTTTTTAAAAATATACAATAGCATGTGAATGATGTGAAAAATTTCCCCAAACTCCCTCACTTCTCTTCCCCTCCCTAGACAAACTCTCCTGAGTATTTAAGTACAGTATTTGTACAGGCTCATTTATATGTTCTACATAAGCAGAATCACTGTGAGTGTTTAGCTTGCCCTTTGCCTGGAGAATCGCATGGAGAGAGGAGCCTGGTAGGCTACAGTCCACGCGGTTGCAAAGAGTTGGACACGACTGAGCGACTTCACTTTCACTTTTCCTGTGACAGAGGTGTCTTGGAGATTTTTCTGTTTCTGTACTTGGAGGTCTGTCTCATTCTTTTTCATGGCTGTGTAGTATTCCGTGGAATTGATAAAACACAGTTTATTTAACTAATCCCACTAAATGAATAGTTTATTTCCAGTTTTCACTTTAACAATCAGTGCAATTAGATGAATGTAAATGATTTGTGTTTTTAGGGTTTTTTTACTTCTTTTTTATTCAGTTATATAATTATATAATTTTATATAAAAATATATAATTGTGTGTGTAGTTATATATTATATAACTATAATATATATGGTATATGTGGTTACATATATAATAATATAAAATGTAATAATATGTAATAATATGTAATATATAATTATAATATTATATTACATATTATTTTATATTAATATAGATTATATCAATATAGATATATTATTGTATATATTAACTATAATATAGATTATATTTATATAGATATATTAATATAGATTATATTACATTCATATTGTATATATTATATATATTTATATATATAATATATAATACCTTGGATATATATACCTAATATATATAATATATAATTTATTTATTATTATATAATTATAATTTAATATATAATATATATAATATACAATAATACAATATATATATATAATAATAATATGTATAATAATAAATAATATATAACATATATTATAATCATTACATAATTACATTATATAATCATTACATTATATAATTATATATTGTAATTATTATATTTGTATTATATATTATAATTATTACCATATAACTATGTATTATAATTATTATATTATATAAATAATATATATTATATATAATAATATGTAATATAAATATAATATATATTATATATTATTATATATATATTGGGAAAGTGGCTTAGTCATGTCTGACTCTTTGCAACCCCAGGGACTATACAGTACATGGAATTCTCCAGGCCAGAATGCTGGAATGGGTAGCCGTTTCCTTCTCCAATATGTATATTATATTATGTATAATATATAATATTATATATAATATTATGTATAGTATATAATATTATATATAATATAATATTATATAATATATAATATATGATATTACATTTATATAATATATAATATTACACATATATAAATGTATACAATATAATTATATAACTAATATATAGTTAAATTTTGATTATATAATATAATTATATATAATATATAATTATATTATATATAATTATATTATATTATAATTATTAAATTATATATAATATATAATTATATTATATTATAATTATATTATATTATAATTATTATATTATATATAATTATATAACTATAATATATATAGTATATATGAAAGTGAAAGTGAAGTCATGTCTGACTCTTTGCCACCCCATGGACTGTAACCTACCAGGCTCCTCAGTCCATGGAATTTTCCAGGCAAGAGTAGTGGAGTGAGTTGCCATTTCCTTCTCCAGGGATCTTCATGTCCCAGGGATCGAACCCGGATCTCCCACATTGCGGGCAGATGCTTTACCATCTGAGCCACCAGGGAAGCCCATATAGTATATATAGTTATATATATAATTTTATATATAGTTATATAATCTATACAACATATTCTAAAAAAGCTTATTGGTACCTCACTGATGTTGTAAAGTTGGAATGACACTGTTTGAAGACCTTTGCTTTGAAAGAAAAGGTTGAAAATAAATCTTCTGTGCTCGTGGGCTTTATTCATCATTGTGTTTTCAGGGCTTTCTCTTGAAGTGTGATCATAAAGCAAGAGCACTCTGAGTAGGTTACAGAATTATATTGCAGCTTTTACTGGGCCAGTTCAAAAGAAGAGTGTATCTCTAAGGATCAGAACCAGAGCAATACAAGAGGTCAGCAGCTGGTTAGAGTGGTTGCTCTAGGTTAGTATTTTCTCAGTGAGCTGGAGTCAAGCCTATGTGAAAAATGTTTTTCTCTCTCTCTTTTTTTTTCAACTTGAAATCCTGTTAATACACGTCATCACCATGGAACTTTCTGTCATCGATGACCAGCTGTTGCTGGTTTACCGGCACTTGAAATATTATTAATAAAAACAACCACCCCAAGAAAACACACACAAAAAACAAACCCACACACAAAGAAATCCCTATTTCTTCCTGTTTCCTTTCTCTGTACATAGGAAGATGCACACACATGGATAATTGTCATGTTTAAGGAGATTTAGAAGGTTATGTTTTAAGCAGATGGGTTTGAGTGTCTCAGAACCCTCCTGATACAAGCGTATTTCCTGCGCTTGTTTTCGGGCCAGCTGTGGGGGCGGGGAGCAGGCTGATGTTTGCCGGGCCGCCCAAGAAGAGCCCACACTGCCTCCCTTGAGGTGCTGACAGCCCTGCAATCGTGAAACATCCAAGGACACAGTTTCTGTCCTATTAACTAACCTTGATGTCAGCCTCCTCTTCCCACCCCACCTTTCTCTTTCGGATTTCTGGTTGGCTTTTCTAATTCATTAGCACACTACAGAGTGAAGACATTGCAGTTGGTGGAAGTTATTGCATTTCTCTGAAGCCTTGAGCTGTCTGGGCTCTGAGCTTCCTTTCTTTTAGGACTTGGTGAGACAAACAATGTAGGCAGCCTGTCATGGCTGAGGGTTTACATTCCTGTTGACCTTTTAATTTACAGTGAATAAGATGAATTAGCAACAAAACATTTCCTCTCTTTAAGAGTTGTCTTGGCAAGAAGTCGGAAATCTAGAACGTTGTTGCAGAGGAGTGTGGCTGTTGTGAATGAGTTGTCTCTTATCATCACTGCGCATTTAGGTGTTAACACACTTCAGCCGGAAAGAGACTGAAGGCCAGGCAGCAGAAGCTTCAGAGGACGAAGGTAGAGTGTAGGGAGAGTGGATCAGCAGGAGACCCGGCCCCATGGATTTTGTTCACTGACTAACCTGGGGGCCTTTGACTTCTCTACCGCACATCCTTTCTTTGCCCTCAGTCAATAGACATTAAGTTTACTGTAGATGCATGAGGTTGCATTTATAAAAGGTTTCCAGTGCTGCTAAGAAGGTATGAGTAAATATGAAGTGTTGTGTGTTCTAGGGCTTCCCTGGTGGCTCAGCAGTGAAGAATCTGCCTGCCAAGCAGGAGCCTCAGGTTCGATCCCTGGGTTGGGAAGATCCCCTGGAGAAGGAAATAGCAATCTACTCCAGTATTCTTGCCTGGGAAATCCCGTGGCCAGACAGGAGCCTGGTGGGCTACAGTCCGTGGGGTCTAAAAAGAATCGGACACGACTGAGCTAGACATTGTATATTCTCTTGCTTAAGGACGACAGATCCTAGAACTGCCGCCGATTCCTCTTAGAATATATCTCCTAGGAGACGAGAGGTTTGTTTACAAATTTGACATATTTTTCTTGGGCATCTGTTATATACCAGCCATTTTGTAGGTTTGGGAAATAGAGTGGTTAGCAAAGTAGATTAACTCCCCTGCCCTCATGGAAACAAGGTTGTAGTTAGGAAGACATCTACCAGATGAGAGAACGCAAGTCAGATACGTGCCGTGTGATAGATAGTGACAAATGCTAGCAGAAAAAATGAAGCAGGGAAAGGAGACAGGAAGTGTCAGGGGGAGGTCGTGTGGGCTAATTACGATAACCCGCTTCCTTTTTAAACTACGCAGACGGTTTTATGTATTCAAAACCATTGTTCTGAGAAAGGAGCTGCTGGCTTCTCCGGACTGCCAGAGGAACCCGCAGCACAGAGAAAGTTAATGACCCAGCACAAGGCCATCCGTCCAACCACGGGTGATTGAAGGACGTTTATCTCTCTTTTATGCTTTTTGTGATAATGACTCAGTAGACTTTCCCATGTTGATGTTCATATTGCATCTGGTAATTGTGGCTTTTCAGGTTTTCTTTAAACCATCTGAAGCCATCATTCGTTTTAGGGGCTAGTGTTCCAGGGACAGTAATTTTTTCATCTGTGTTCTGCAGACCCCCAGGGCACCCCAACCTCTCTGGAGACTCAGTGGTCATTTTAAATTGATGCTTGGACCTTTTTCATCCAGATTTGTCTAAACAAGTTAGTCAGATGCCTGGCTTGAGGGGAGGTATGTGTATAAAGGATAGTGGAGGGGCTGGTGCATATTTATGGGCCATAGACAACAGAGATTGTTAACAGATGCAAAAAGTAGGTAAACCACTGACTTAACTCCTCAGGTGTACGTCATGGAACCGCTGTCAAGACCTTGTGCTAGTGTCTGTGTTTCTATGAAAATAAGAGTTTCTGAGCTTCTTCCTCTTTTATTTTCCTTCTCACCCTTCCCTCCAGGTTTTTTTTTTTTTTTTTTGGAGCATCTCTGTTGGCTGGTTTAGTCACTAAGTTGTGCCCCACTCTTGGGATCCCATGGACTATATAGCCTGCCAGGCTCCTCTGTCCATGGGGTCGGCTAGGAATATCGATGTAAAAAGAGCCAAAAACATACGCAGATGATTGACTGGATATATTATGGTAAGTGTTAGGATAGAGGTAGGTCCAAGTTTCAGTGAGAACTCAAAACTGGGACACTTCCCCCAAGTGGGAGTGGAGGAGGGTCCACAAAGGCCTCCTGAGTCAGTGGCTCCAGCACTGAGTCAAGAGAAAGGCCGCAGAACTTCCCTGATGGTCCAGTGGTTGAGAATCCACCTGCCAACGCAGGGGACATGGGTTTGATCCCTGGTCCTGGAGGATTCCATGTGCCGAGGAGCAGCTGAGCCCGGGCGCCACAACTGCTGAAATTACCCACGCCTAGAGCCCGTGCTCCACAAGAAGAGGAGCCCCCGAAGTGAGAAGCCCTCACACTGCCATCAGAGAGCAGCCCCCACTCGCCACAACTAGAGAAAGCCTGCGTGCATCAGTGAAGACCCAGCACAGCCAAAAATAACTAACTAACTAACTAACTAACTAAATAATTTTTTAAAAAAAAAGAAGGGAAAAGGCTGTAGCCTTGCTTTGTGGCTCACTACTTTTCCTATGATCTCGTCTGACTTTCTCTACGTTGGTTTAATGCAGGTTCAGCTGATGCCCTCTGGTCCACTACCTATTCCTCTATAGCCTGAAAGCTGTAGTTTTTTAAGTAGCTGGAAAAAAATCAGAAGAACAGTAATATTTCGTGGCATGTGAAAATGATATGAAATTCAAATCTTTGAGTCCACATATTAAACTTTATTGGAACATCACCAGGCTAATTTGTTTATTGTCTGTGTCTGCTTTTTTTTTTTTTTTTTTCCCACTAACATGCTTTAATGCCCTACTGAAAGGCAGGAGGCGGCAGAGATGATGGTGGTGAAATGGAATGCATGAAAGCCTGTTATCTTCTGCTCGCTGATTGCAAGTGATGCACAGGAAGTGTTTGAGGTGCCTCTTGTCCTGTCTCCCACCAAAACGTGATGCACTCACAGCTCTGTGCATAGTGACAGGCATTTACATGTGTCATTCTTATTTTGTCTATTGTGAATTTAGTTATGGGGACATTTTTTAGTATTCTCAGAAAGAGAGTATCTGGTATGAGTCAAAATGATTATAGACCATGCTCACCTCAGGGTAGGAGATCTGGGCCAGAGGACCTCAGGAAGTCCTTTACTGTCCCTACAGGTCTCTTTCAATGATAGGGTTGGTTGGTGAGTAAACCAGATAACCTTTAGGTACCTTTGAGCCCAGAAAAGACGATGCTGCTTGGTGGAAGGAGCACCCGACCGGCCTGTGTGTGCATCCTGGCTCTGTTGCTTCCTTCCCAGGTGACCGTGAGCAGTTGATCTAGACTCTCTGTGTCTTAGTCAGCTCATCGGAAATTGTGATCATAAGAATGACACGTGGGTCTTCCTTGGTGGCCCAGGGGCTGACTCTGTGCTCCCAACACCGGGAGCCCAGGTTCCATCCCTGGTCAGGGAACTAGATCCCACATGCCACAGCTGAGGATCCCGCATGCTGCAACTAAAGAAGAGATCCCGTATGCTGCCACTAAGACCCAGCACAGCCAAATAAATAAATAAATATTCAAACAATAAAAAAAAGGAAGGAAGTGATCGCTTGTTCTAAAAACTCCTCGCACTAATAAATGTTTAATCTGCTGTAACCATGATAATTATTTTCAGTCTGTGAGCTCTTACTATATATTATGAGACATTTTAAAACAGCAGCGATCTCCCAGCAGTTTGTTGTAATGATTTATTAATAGCCCGTCAACTGTGACTTAGTACGTTCGCATTTTTGCTGATAACAGGCTTCCAAAACACTTGAGTTCTTTGAACCAAGACTTTCCCTAACTGGGAAAAATTTCTGCTCATGTTTTAACTGGAATTGGCACGTAGAGTGTTATGTCTTGCCTTGTAAACACATTCAGTGTTTATATACATGTACACAGTATTTCATTTTACTGTGCAACTGATATTAGGGAAAAGATATTTTGTGTGTTGTATCATTTTTCCTCTGCCTTAGCCACTTTCTTTCCTTTCTACCCATTGTCAATAACTGAATTGTTTAATTAATGATTTTAATTCTCCCTCAGTTCAGTTCAGTTCAGTCGCTCAGTCGTGTCCGACTCTTTGCGACCCCATGAATCGCAGCGTGCCAGGCCTCCCTGTCCATCACCAACTCCCGGAGTTTACCCAAACTCATGTCCATCGAGTCGGTGATGCCATCCAGCCATCTCATCCTCTGTCGTCCCCTTCTCCTCCTGCCCTCAATCTTTCCCAGCATCAAGGTCTTTTCCAGTGAGTCAGTTCTTCGCATGAGGTGGCCAGAGTATTGGAGTTTCAGCTTCAACATCAGTCCTTCCAATGAACACCCAGGATTGATCTCCTTTAGGATGGACTGGTTGGATCTCCTTGCAGTCCAAGGGGCTCTCAAGAGTCTTCTCCAACACCACAGTTCAAAAGCATCAATTCTTCGGCGCTCAGCTTTCTTCACCGTCCAACTCTCACATCCATACATGACCACTGGAAAAACCATGGCCTTGACTAGACGGACCTTTGTTGGCAAAGTAATGTCTCTGGTTTTTAATATGCTATCTAGGTTGGTCATAACTTTCCTTCCAAGGAGTAAGTGTCTTTTCATTTCATGGCTGCATTCACCATCTGCAGTGGTTTTGGAGCCCAAAAAAGTAAAGTCTGTTTCCACTGTTTCCCCTTCTATTTCACACGAAGTGATGCGACCAGATGCCATGGTCTTAGTTTTCTGAATGTTGAGCTTTAAGCCAGCTTTGTTTTCCTTAGGAAGGTTAGTTTTATTTTTGCTTTTTATTGTTTGTTTATTCATTTGGCTGCACAGGGTCTTAGTTGTGGGGCATGAAATCTTTAGTTATGGCATATGGGATCTGATTCCCCAACCAGGGATGGAACCTGGGCCTGCATTGTGAGCATGGAGTCCCAACTGCCGGACCAGCAGGGAAGCTCCCAGGAAGATTAGTTTTGATGACGAGACTTCGACTGAGACAGTCTTGTGTTTTCTTAGCATAATTTTTGATGATTTTAGAGGTAACAATTTTTGAGACAGAGTTGAATTGTCAGTTGTCAGGATACTGCATTTTCTGTCTTTGAATAATTCTCATTTGATCATCATCTTAAAAAGTCTAGTGAATACTCGTTATTTAGTACTTAATACTGGATTAGTATTTCGGATCCCTTATTTTAAGCAATCTCAATGTATGAAATATTTGTGTTTATGATTTGCTTAATGACAAAGATACAGGATTTCTTAAATAGCCAGCTTTCCTAGTTGGAACATGAAAATTATTTAAATTACCTACAACTATGTAAGATCATAGCAATGCATAGTAAGCTAGACAAGGATTAGACTGTGGCTTTGGGGTCCTATAACACAGCTGCGAGTCAGAGCCTGGCTTTGCCATTTGCTAGCATGTGTAACCTTCCCTCCTGGTGGGAGTAATGATCCTAAGGGTGGTTGGAAGATGAAATGACATTACAGATCTGAGGTGCTTGGCTTGGTGAGTGCTTCCTTATATCCATTGTTACTGGACTATTTTAGGGACCTATATATCTCTGAATGTAGAACTGAATCTTCCTGTCTTTCAGGCTTCGTTTAATCCTGTCTGATCTCAGACTCCAGCCATAGTGAGCTTGTGGGGCAGTTCCCCTAAAATTCCATGGCCCCTTTCTTCTCTAAATGTATACCTTATGCTCAAGCTGCCTAGAACACCCTTCTCCTGTATTCTTTTTCTCCTAATTTCCTTATCTTTCAGGGCTCAGTTTCCGGGATTCTCTTCCATGAACCCTCCCCCCGACCCCAACTCTCTTGTGCTTCTTCTGGACCCCGTGCGCACATCTCTCTGCCTCTCACATTGAGTTGTAAAGAACTATTCATCGGCAGTCTCTCTTGTCAGACTGTGAGCCTCTTAAGGGCAAGGCATTCTGCTCGGCTTTTTAAAAAAATACTTATTTATTTGGCTGAGCCGGGCCTTAGCTGGGGCACGCTGAATCTTCATTGCACCATGCGGGGTCTAGTTCCCTGACCAGGGATCGAACCCAGGCCCCCAGCATTGGGAGCGCAGAGTCTTAACTACTGGACCACCAGGAAAGTCCCTCTGCTCAGCTTTGGCAATGCCGTGTGGCAGTGCACAGGACAGACCTGTCCTCAGGGCATGTACATCCTGTACATTTGGGGAAGACAAATATTTAAATAATCATGAGGGTACACAGGGCTTCAGTAGAGCATTGCATGCAGTGGAGTGTAAAGGGAGCTTTGAACCTTGTCCGGACACGTCAGAGATGCCTTTTTCTAAGGAAGTCATGTTGGTTCAAGTTGGAACCTGAAAGATATTTAGGATTTAGGGAGGGGAAAACAGGGGAGTTCCAGGTGGAGAAAACTGCACGTGCGGGGTGACTTGGGGCCAGTTACTCAGCTTCTCTGCGCTTTAGTTTTCTCATTTGTAAAATGGAAATAGTGTGACGACCTCAGAGGATTGTCGTCCACATAAATACTATGTCTTCTAATGAGTATTTCTGAAGTGAAGCACAATCATCCTACAGGGCAGTTTCCTGGTCCAAGTTTGTTTATTGAATTGCTAAACAGGTGGATTCACTTACTGTGTTTTTCCTGGTAACCTTGCTCTTGACCTGTCCCAAAGCCTCTCTCTTGTTTTAATGACAAGGACAGGGGGGTATTTAGTTTTGCTTCTTGTGTGTTTGTGCGAATTATAGAGATCCAGTCCTGCCTTTCTTTGCTGCACACAGCTCATGCTGTGGCAAACCTTTTAGGTCAATAAGTGTTATCGGGTGGAATGCTTTCACCTTCAAGGAAAACAAAAGCCAACTCAGTGACTTAAACACCCAGGCACTATTTCAGATAACAAAGAGTCTGGAGGTAGGGTGACTCCAAAACGAGTTAATTCAGCAGCTGGGGACCCATGTTCATTTTTCTTCCTGCCCTGCCATCCCCAGAATGCTGGCTTGTCCTGGCTGCTTCCCCTGGTCTCAGGTGGAATGTCACCACTCCAGGTGTCACAGATGTGTTACTGACCAAGATTCCTGGCCTTCCCCCGTTAATAGAAATTGATCAGAGGCTAGACGAGAAATTCAGGCAAGGTTTTACTTTATTGGGGCCCCTGCAGCACGAGGGTGTGAGAACAAGTAACAGGTTCCAGGGGACGAGGGGGGACGAGTTAGTTCCTTTTATGGGGTGAGGGTAGAGGTGTGTCCAGGGGTCTGGCCAGAGGGGTGGCTTAAGTGTTTGGCCCACCCCTTAGGTAGTGCTCTGTGCAGAGGGCATGCACAGTACCCTGCTTTTGCTCCTGGCCCTTCAGAAGTGACTGATGCTGAATTTGAAGCTCCAATACTTTGGCCACCTGGTGCGAAGAGCCAACCCATTGGAAAAGACCCTGATGGTAGGAAAGATTGAAGGCAAAGAAGACGGGGGCAGAAGAGGATGAGATGGTTAGACAGCATCACTAACTCAGTGGACATAGTTTGAGCAAACTCTGGGAGATAGTGAAGGACAGGGGAGCCTGGCATGCTGCAGTCCATGGGGTCGCAAAGAGTCAGACACGACTGAGCAACTGGACAACTTCAAAAGTGGCAGTTGTGGTCTTTGGTCTCTGTATCGTGTCCAGAATTTGCCCCAACTGGGCATGCACACGGTAATTTTTAGTCCCATACAGTTTCTTTATATTTTGTTGCTGGAGGAGAGGTGTGTCCTGGTGCCAGCACTGCAGCGAAAGGGTCCCAGGTCCCACCCTGTCTCAGATAGACCCCAGAATGTCCAGCTGAGGAAGAGGCACTGTGTTTTTCCTGGTGTCTCTCTCTCTCTTTATTATTGGACTTTCAGGTTGTTCCCACCTTTTGGCTGTGGGGAGTAAAGCTGCTGGAAGAAAGGAAATCAAAACCTAGGCAGGTTGATTTGCCAGCTTCACCCAGCCGGCCCGTTCGAGACAAGTGGCCATGGCCTGTCTGGGGAAAGCACCAGACCAGGAGGGCGAGTTCCTTGTTTGGGCTTGCCCTTGCCCTTGACTGCTAGTAACCAGGGTGTTTCCTGCTCCTGAAACACATCGGTTAGTCACTGACAAGGTTCCCAGCAGAACACTTTAGCTGGAAACAGACTTACGACCGACCGACAGGTAATCCCTAACCAACTAAATCCCAGTGGAACCAAAAAACTGGGTCTCGCTTTCCTTAATTGGAGCCTGACTTCGAATCAGATATTGAACTGAAAAGAAAAGCATTCGCCATTAGAAAAGGAATTTAAATTACTGGTCTGTCCGTATTTAGAATTTCTTGCAACCGTTTCCACTGTATGTAACACTGAAATCCTTTGTGGTTGTCTGCCGCCAGAGTGAATCTTTGACCCGGCAACTTTAAATGTGTGTGACACCGTTGGGAATTTTGAGAATTCTTAACTTAATCTGCTCTGGTCCAGAGGTGGGGGCCGGGATGAGGGAGCGCGCAGTCCTTTTGTGTTGAAGATTATGCTGTTTGTCAGCAGAGGCCTGTGCTTCTGCAACTTGGGTTAGGAGACGGTAGGTACTGGCACAAGAAGTGTCCTATCGAACCTTTATTTCTGGAGGCAGTAAAGAGCCAGCCAGGCCCGGAGGTGAGTAGGAGGTGACTGGCAGCACAGGGCCCTGGAGCTGCTGGTGTTGCATCATTCTGCTGGTGGCTGAGGGCTTTCTCAGGGTGGGGAGAGAAGAGACCCCCCATCCTCCTGCCAGGGACCCCAACTTCCTCTGCAGGGCTCCCTAAAGGCAGGCCTCACCACTGGACTGCGGTGAGGCTGGAGTGTAAACCGCTTACCTCTCCCCCAGCCCAAATTTCGCAGGTTCTTTATTATTTTTTAAATTAATTAGCTAATTAATTAGTTTTACTTGTTTTCGGTTGTACCGAGTCTTTGTTGCTGCGGGGGCTTTCTCTAGTTGTGATGGACGGGCTTCTCTCTGCGGTGGCTTCTCTTGTTGCAGATCACAGGCTCTAGGCACACGGGCTTCAGTAGTTGAGGCTCATGGGCTCTAGAGAGCAGGCTCAGTAGTTGTGGCTCAGGGGCTTGGTTGCTCCGTGGCATGTGGGATCTTCCTGGACCAGGGATAGAATCCGTGTCCCCTGCATTGGCAGGCAGATTCTTATCCACTGGACCACCAGTGAAGTCTAATTAATTAACTGGCTCTTATTCTCTTTTGTAATAACTTAGTTCATATCAGGTGGTGCTGGTGGTAAAGAATCTGCCTGCCAGTGCAGGAGATGCAAGAGATGTGGGTTCGATCCCTGGGTCAGGAGGATCTCCTGGAGAAGGAAGTGGCAATCCACTCCAGTATTCTCGCCTGTAAAATCCCATGGACAGAGGAGCCTGACAGGCTACTGTCCATGGCGTCACAGAGAGTTGGACATGACTGAGCACACATGCACACACACACAAACACACACAACATGTTCTTGTCAAGCAGGGACTTGTCCTGATGAAGAGAGCAGGAAGGTCACTGTACTGGGCCCTCTGGTTCCTTGTCTAGACAGCGTCCACAGCTCTCCTTCCCTCACAGACTCGGATTGTTCGGAGTCATGCATATCCCTGAAGGGAAGGAGGAGGCATTAAAGCAGAAACACACAACTCAGCAGGTTTCTCTGAACGACCAGTGATCACTGAGTTCTCGCTGGACCCTCCCACTGATTCACTCTATATTTCTTCTCTGTGCCTCTGTTTTCTGGTTGGTAAAATGTGGATGTTGCTGACTCTGGAGGAAGGTTGTGAAGAGCTAATGAAAGAGGCGGGACCTCATCAGGGGTAGAGAAGGGCCTTTGCTTGGAGGAGAAAGAAGTGCACGGCGGCCACCCTCACCTGGGGGCTGCCTGTGTGCAGAGCCACCTGTGTTGGGATGGAGGCGAGGCCCAAGACTGCCCCCGCCCACGCCTCGGGGAGCTGAGACATGCGCGGGAGGTGGACACGGCAGTGTGCACCCGGTGTATGGCTTCAGCTAAGTGATTCATGGATACGCTGGGTGGGACCGTCTTCAGTGTTTGAGACGGTGACTCAAAGCCTACTTTTCCTTCCTTAGGGACACCGAAGCCCAGAATCAGTCTGTTAAATGGGGGTTGATGTCCTATACTTTGTGACACTTTTCTAGATGAAATGAGTCTTATAAACGATCATAAATGCTTTTGTTTTTCAGTTGGTGGAGGAAAAGACTATGTTTTTCAAAAAGTGAGACAAAGAGCATGTGGAACACGATATATCTCCTGACAGAGGTCTGTGATACCACCTGTAACATTGCCTTGTCGACTCTTAACAGAACCAGAACTTGTTTAACCCTCTAGATCTTACTGCAGATTTATAGGGACTACAAGGGACAGAAACATGGGAAATTGTTTTTAGGGATGCAGTCAGCAAATTCCAAACTGCAGGTGTGTTATAGGACAAACCCGTTTCTTCAACAAATAAATGGTAATGAGGGGAAGAAAGGATGAAGGGGACACCTGTAGGTAAACAGAGACTTAAGAAGTGGTTGAACCAGTAGTGATCGTGGTGCTGATTCTGCCAAGCATAATAAAGGAAAACATGTGAGACACTCTGGAAAATGCAGGTACAGATTAATTTATGGTGTTAAGAAGTTATTGTCAATTGTTGTAAGTGTGGAAATGGTATTATGGATATGTTTTAAATGAGTATCCTTTAGAGATATGTACTGAAGCAAAAGGAGAAGGGCGCGGCAGAGGACAAGATGGTTAGACAACTTCACCGAGTCAATGGACATGAACTTGAGCAAACCCAGGGAGATAGCAGAGGACAGAGGAGCTTGGCGCGTTGCAGTCCATGGGGTCACAAAAAGCTGGACATGGCTTAGACTGAACAATCACAATTGAAGTATTTACATATGAAGAGAAATAAAGTCTGGGATTTGCTTCAAAATAATCCACTAAGGGCTGTGGGCAGGAGTAGGGATGAGACAGGATGGGTCGTGCATTAAAACTGTTGAAGCTGAGTGTTGGGTAAATCCAGTTCATGAGACTGTTCCACTCTGTGTGTGTTTGAAATTTTCTAAATAGTAAGTAAACCTTTTTAGTATTACCCCTCTAACTGTTCATTTAAAATGGGAGCATTTTGGGAATTCCTTCGCCCTGCAGTGGTTAGTGCTTGGAGCTGCCTTCTGGGTGCAATCCATGGTTGGGGAACTAAGATCCAAGCCATGTGGTGCAGTCAAAAAAAGAAATACAATGGATGCATTTTATTGTATGTAAATGTAATATGATATATATATGTATGTAAATTATACCGTAATCAAGTTGATTTAAAAAATAATTAAAAATGAGTAAGAAGAGTTTTCACATTTTGTTCACATCGTGTCAAACGGTAATTTCAGAGGTTGATGCTACCTGACCCCCCAGGAGTGGGAATGATCTGACTTGTGCTGCATCTCCCCCCCCAACTTAAAATGAACTTTTATCATCTGCATTTCTGAGGTTGCTCTAGCATCTCTGAGTTTTCTTGCAGCCATAAAGTTGACTTGAATTCTGTGATGTGTTTGTTTATGTGTCTGTCATCCAAATGGACATACCTTTTGACACTAGAATAAGTGATGCTGGGAAGGACATGTAGCCATCACCAATGATAATCATTGAACATTCATTTAGCCACATTATCACAGTCAAGAAAGTTCAGTTGAGTTCTAATTTTTATTTATTTTTCATGCAGTCTACCAAGCAGCAAACTGGTCAGCTAGTCCGCGTTGAGTATATTTTTTGCTCCAGGCACTGTGCTGAGTTCTGGGTTTACAAGGGTGAATGTGATCTGACTCTCAGGGTGGGAAGATGGTCGTGGATGCATGTAATTTCAGTGGTGTGACGAGTGCCATGGTGATAAAGGTGGGTGCAGGACACCGCAGGGGCTCCATTTACATTGTGCCCTGGTGCCCTGCCTGTCTCCCCCTTCTCAGCTCCCTTCCTCGCCCGTTAAGTCAGATGAGTCAACCGGCAAAATGTCAGGCAGATTGGGAAGGCAGCTGGAACAGAAGGAACATTCCTTTTGCCCTGTAAAACTTGTTACTTTTATCTTTTAGATCTCAAATGCAGAGCTGAATTTATCATACTACATTGTGTTGACATTGTAGGATCCCTCTGGGGTTGTTACTGTCATGGTTGTCCTTTACCATCATCTCTTCTCCTATTCTGGTCCCCGTCCCTGTTAATTTCTTCTCTGATGCCTTTAATATTTACCCTTGGATATGTCTGTATCCTTGTATGATGTTTTTTGTAAATTTATCTTAAATAATACTATATCACATTTCTTATTTTGACCCTCTTTTCACTTAAAACTGTTTTTAAGTTCTCTCCATGTTGTTGCATTTGGCTCCTTTACTGTTTTATCACTAGCATCTACCTTGTTTTATTTCTCTATTTCCCCCTAGAGATGGATGCTTAGCTTGTTCTCCAGCTTCCTACACTACAAACAGTGCTCTGATGCAAGACCTCACGCGTATCTTCTTAGGGACTTGAACAAGAGTTTCTCCAGCTAAATACTAACAAGCCTGTAAGGTCCCTGAGTTCACTCACACTTAGCTTCACTAAGCATGAAGTTAAACTGCTAAGCCTGACTGCTTCCTTTCTATTCCCACCACAAAGTGCAACACTCAAGATCTGACTGTCAGATTTTTGTCAGGTGATGGATGTAGCATGTTATTTGGTTTTGTTTTGGTTTTTTAAATTATTTGGCTGCTCAGGGATCTTAGTTGTGGTACGTATGATCTAGTTCCCTGAACAGGGGTTGAACCCAGGCCCCCTGCGTTGGGAGCACGAGTCTTAGCCATCGGACCACCAGGAAAGTCCCCTGTTATTTTCATTCCTGTTCCTCTGATTGCTAAGTGAGGACAGGGATCTCTGTGTCTCTGTGTACACTACAGGGACACATAAAGGGATTTCCCTTTTGTGAATGACCTGGTCATATCCTTTTTCCATGTTTCCAGTGAAGTTCCTCATAGGTTCCAGGTTTTAATCCTTTAAGTGAAAGTGTTAGTTGCTCAGTTGTATCTGACTCTCTGTGACCCCAGGGACTGTAGCCTGCCAGGCTCCCCTGTTCATAGGATTCTCCAGGCAAGAATACTGGAGTTGGTAGCCATTCCCTTCTCCAGGGGATCTTCTCAACCCAGGGATCGAACCCAGGTCTCCCACATTGCAGGCAGAATCTTTACTGTCTGAGCCACCAGGGAAGCCCAAGAATACTGAAGTGGGTAGCCTATCGCTTCTCCAGGGGATCTTCCCGATCCAGGAATTGCACCAGGGTCTCCTGCATTGCAGCGGATTCTTTACCATCTGAGCTACCAGGGAAGCCCCTATGAATGACCTGATCATATCCTTTTCCCATTTTTCCAGTCAAGTTCCTCATAGGTTCTAGGTTTTAATCCTGAAAGTGAAAGTGTTAGTTTCTCGGTCCTGTCTGACTCTTTGTGACCCCAGAGACTATAACCTGCCAGGCTCCTCTGTCCGTGGAATTCTCCATGCAAGAATACTGGAGTTGGTAGCCATTCCCTTCTCCAGGGGATCTTCTCGACCCAGGGATCGAATGGGTCTCCCATGTTGCAGGCAGATTCTTTACCATCGGAGCCATCCTGAGTTAGTTATTAACCATGCAGCTGTCATCTCCTGGCCTGACCCATCTGTAAACTTTGTTCATAGTGTCCTTTATTCAGCAGAAATCCTATATTTCTGATACCTTAAGAAACCCTTTCGTGTCCTCAGGTCACTAAGAAACTATCCTATATTTTCTTCGAATTAGAAGAAACACATTAGGTTTAAATGTGTCTCTTAAATTTGCATCTTCAGTTTGGTTGTTTCATCTCTAACTTTGTGTACCCACTGCCTCCCTCATAGCTCCATCTGAATATCTTACAGATTATCTCAAGCTTTTTGCTCTTTCATACTGTTCATGGGGTTCTCAAGGCAAGAATACTGAAGTGGTTTGCCATTCCGTTCCCCAGTGAGAGCTGGACCATAAAGAAGGCTGAACGCCAAAGAATTGATGCTTTCAAACTGTGGTGCTGGAGAAGACTCTTGAGAGTCCCTTGAACAGTAAGGAGATCAAACCAGTCAATCCTAAAGGAAATCAACCCTGAATATTCATTGGAAGGACCGATGCTGAAGCTCCTATACTTTGGCCACCTGATGCGAAGAGTGGACTCATTGGAAAAGACCCTGATTCTGGGAAGGATTGAGGGCTGGAGGAGAAGGGGGCAACAGAGGATGAGATAATTGGATGGACGTTAGCTTGAACAAACTCAGGAAGATGGCGAAGGACAGGGAAGCCTGGTGTGCTGCAGTCCATGGGGCCGCAAAGAGTCGGGCACGACTGAGCAACATCTTGAACTTAAAGTTGCTAAAACAGATCTCTTTATTTTATCCCTTTCCCATTAAAAAGTAACAACAGTGAACTCTCCCAGTCTTTATTCATCTAAGAAAAATGAATGGATGGTACCACCATCCACCGTGCTACTTAAGCCGACAACCTCGGAGGCCTCTCTGCTGCTCTCCTTTCTTATGTTCCCCCCTCCAATCCATCAGCAAGTCCCATACCATCCAGCTCCAGAAGGGATCGCAAATCTGTCGCTGTCTCTTCGGCTCCACCTGCCCCTGCCCTAGACCGTGTCTAGACCATCTTCTGGCTTCTGGTTGCCGGCCGTGGCCTCCCTGCTTTCAGGGTGGCTTCCCTCCAGTTCCTGAGCAGCCAGAGGAGCCTCTCCCAAACGCTGGGCAGAGCTTGGCACTTCCCTGTTTGAAAAACCTCTGATCCTTTCCAATCAGAATAAAACTGTTTACCTAGCCTCAGGACCAACACAGCCTCTCTGTGTATCCATCTAGGCTCATCCCTTGTTCTGCTCCAGCCAAACAGGTCTGCCCTTTGTTGTACTCTGAAACTGTTTCTTCCTCGGGGCATTTGCATGTGATTCTCTTCTGGAATGTTCTGCCACTCACTATTTGCTCTTGTCTTTGAGTTCTCAGCCTTTCCTAACCTCTCACTGTGAATTAGGACCCTTGCCCCACGCTCCTGTCTCCGTCTTGTTTTGGGTAGTCGTTGTTGCTCTCTGACGGTGTGTTATCTCTCGGGCATATTCATTGCACCACTCCCTCACCCCGCTTTGCAGCCAGCTTTCCGAGACAAGGGTGCCAAAGCCTGTGTCCTCCGTGGTTGTACTGGTGTTTGCAGCCGTCCTCTAGACTCGCTGGCAGTTAGGAGGTCTGTTTCAAATGAATGAGTGGGCTTTCGAGGCGGCGTCTCTTGCACTGAAGCGTCCCACGCAGCCGGTGTGCTGCCAGCTGGAGGAGCTGCTCTCTGCTTCTCAGGGAGAGGAAGGCAGCTGTCATTTCAGAGTGCCTGCGATTAGGATCTGGCTCTGCCGCTTACTGGTTTTGAGGCCTTGGGCGAGTCACTTATCTTCGCTAGATGTGTTCTGTCATTTATGGAGCAGAGATAACAATGCATATCCTATTGATGTTCATGCTCAGTCGTTTCAGTTATGTTGAACTCTGCGACACTATGGGCCATAGCCTGCCAGGCTCCTCTGTCCATGGAATTCTTTAGGCGGGAATACTGGAGTGGGTTGCTACGCCCTCCGTCAGGGAATTGTCCCAACCCAGGGATCGAACCTGTGTCTCTTAGGTCTCCTGCATTGGCAGGTGGGTTCTTTCCCATTGGTGCCACCTGGGAGTTTGGTGAGGAATAAATGAAATAACATGAAAACACCTAGCAGGCACCCGGCAGTGTGTGCCCCCCACCCTCTGTCTCAAAGCAAAGCTGTCCCCCTGAATTCTGAAAGCCCATCACCTGCTCTGGGCCAGCTCCTAAACACCAGTGTCTGATGTAAAAACAGTATTTCTAGGGGATTTCTTGGCGGTCCAGTGGTCAGGACTCTGCGCTTTCACTGCCGAGGGCTCCAGTTCGATCCCTGGTGGGGGAACTAAGATCCCACAAGCCACACAGCACGGCCAAAAGACAAACAGAAAACCATGTCTCTTACATGTAACCATGTCATATACATGTTAAGCCAGTATTGTTAAAATTGCATAGGTGAATTATTATTCCTGTTTCACTGTAGGAAGAGGGGAGAGAGCCAGTTCCCAGGACATCACCTGATGACACTGGGGACCCCCTGTATAGTCTCAGCTGTGAAGCCAGCTTTTGCCCTTTCTATTTTATGTGTTCATTTTTCTACTCCCTTTCTTCTCTCTTCTCTGCACGAACCCTCAGCCTTCTTTTCTCTTGGTTTCCTCTTCTGCTTCTCTCGTGCCTGCTGGAGGCCTCGCTGCTGACTGACACTTGGGGTTGAAGAAGCTGCCTACCCTGGGCCAGGTCATCGGAACAGCCAGCGAAACTCCGGGAGGTTCCTGGTTTGTAATGTAATGTCATACAGGTCAAAGGTCGTCTTGGAAGGATTCTGCCTGCGAGCAGGTTTGCGGGAGGAGAGCCACACAGAGTTGCTTCTGAAGAACAGATTTGCTTGCGTGTGTTGTCCATGCTCCGATATTTGGCAGATCTTTTTGTGAAATGTACCTTAAAGCAATACTTTCTGCCTTTTTTTTTTTTAATTGTGAATCTATAGAGTCTAATGGGGAAAAAAAAACAGACCAGTAAAACAGTTACACCAGTAATATTTGTCTGGGTTAAGTGTGATACTGGGTGAGACCTTTAGCTTCCTACTTTTCCAGCCGCCTGTGAAATATACCCCATGTTTATTCTTATTTGTCAAAGAGATACGAAAAGCTAGCTTTAACACATCCGTGAAACATACTTATCCTTGAGGTCACTGCTCCAGGCCTCTCAGCCCCGCTCTTGCCCCAAATCCCTTTCCACTTCAAGCTCCTGCCCGGCAGCCTGGCTGCGAGGGGCCTCAGCACGCTGGGTGCCGGAGGACGGGCTGGGAGTCAGAGCAGCAGGGGCTCCTGGAAGACATTCCTCCCGCTTTCCCTCCTGGCGTTCCTTCCTTCTGGGCATGAAGTGACGCCTTATCCTTGCCCTTTCTGATCTGGACAAGCAAATGTAGAAGCAGATGGCAGATAACGGGTTTTGTTTGTTTTCATTATTTTCCTCTCAATTGCCTGGCTCTGAAAGCATTTCCAGTGGTTTATAGCTTAGGGTAATTTCTCCAGGTTGGGAGCATCCTCTAAGACAGTCCCACCTGAAGCAGCCAGGTTGTTCTGGCTGACAGCGCCCCCTGATGGCCTGTGGAGAACGCAGCCGCGGTGCCGCCTTCCTCTGTTCCCACCCTCACGGGGGTCTTCTCTCCCTACCCCCTTTTGACGCACTTTCGTTCCATCTTACATCTTAGATAATTATGCTTCAGCTAACCCTTCTTACCTCCTCTTTGGGCTTCTTATTGATTTATCTGTTACCCCAAAAGCATCTTGTTTTTTGTCCCCACTCACTCTTCATTGTATTTATTTATTTGGGGGGTGTACTTTTAATTTAGGAACAAAATTAACAAAAAACCATGATACACAACATTCGAGCTCCGTGACACAGGTGGAAAGAAGTAGGGCTTGAGGCTGTTGTATCCTGCCTTAGACAGGACAGAAATAAAACCATGAGACACCAGCAGAGGGAACCAGGTGGGCCAGGGCCACTGGGGCTGCTGCTGGGGGAGCCATGGGGATCTTTTCATTATGCTTTTGAATTAAAAACTTTCCCCCATCATGGCTAAAAAGCATTTAGTGGTATGTCCTTATTAAGGTAACAGGAAGCACCAGATTTTGAAGTGAAATTAGATGCCACAATAAAGACTCACTTCTGGAGTGGCCGACTTCTAGAGCTCTTGAGGTCTGTCAAGAGCCGCTTTCAGTCTTTCTTCTTTTTTTTTAATGTTTATTTATTTGTTTGGCGGCACCGGGTCTTCGTTGTGGCACGCAGGATCTTTCTGGTTGTGGCATGCGAACTCTTAGTTGGGCTTGTGGGATCTAGTTCTCTGACCAGGGATGGAACCCGGGCCCCCTGCTTTGGGAGCACAGAGTCTTAGCCACTGGACCACCAGGGAAGTCCCTCCCTTCAGAACCTTAACAGATCTTTGTTCCTTTTCTCAACCTCCTTCAACTAAATTTGCTTTGTCCACAGTATTAGAATTCAAAATAAATAAAGCGCTTCTTCAATTTTATTTTACCTTATCAAGTACAAGTATTTCTGTGGGATTTTCTGCCACCTGGAAGAGGTGTTGATGCTCAATATCTCAGACGCTTTGTGGGTTCACCATGCCCAGGCTGAGAGGCTGGCTGAGAAGCCTGGTTCCTCCTGGCTTTCCTTCTCCAGCCCTCCACATTTTTAATGCTATTTCAAATTCTGCCCAGCCGCCTTGCAAAACTCACTTCTGGACTATAGCCCATTTGTAAGCTGAATTTTTGTTTGTGCTTTTCAGCTCATAATCAGACTGTAGAGAAAGCGACATTGACATCTACGGATCTCTCATGGGTTATGTGTCATGAGTTTTATGCAACAAAGAACGACACTGCTGAGACCTCATACTTACCTCTCCAGCCCTAATTCACTCTCTTTCAAAAACCTTCTTTTGCTTTTAGTAGTGAAGGGGAAGGAGTAATGAATGAAACAGGATTGGCCAACTTTAAACTCATGGGAATTTCCACCATCAATCCCGAGGCTGAGCTGTCTCTTTGGCATGTTGGGCTTTTTTCTTGAGGATTTGGGGAGTTTTTGTACATTAAAGAAAATAGCCCTACATCTTTGCTATGAGTTGTCAAACTTCCCCTCATGCTGTCATTTTTCTTCACGCTTTGTTTACAGTGGTGTTTTCCACGCAGATTTTTGGGGGGTTTGTTTTGGTGTTTTGTTTGGTTGGTTTTTTCTTTTTTGGCCATGCCACACGGCATGTAGAATCTTAGTTACTCCACCAGGCATCAGACCTGCACCCCCTGCATTGGAAGTGCTAAGTCTTAACCACCGTCCTGCCAGGGAAGTCCTGATCTTTTTTTTCTTAATGTAATAAAATGTGTCAAGTTTTTAAAAACAGCCTCTGGATTTTATATCCTTTGGATTTTGTTCCTGCTTAGAAAGACCTCACTCACTTTGAGGTTACCTTAAAAGTATTTTCCGCATACTTTCTTCTTATACTTTAATGGATTTGTTTTTAATGTTTAAATCTTTGATTCCTTCTGGAATTTATTTTGATATAAGATGTGAGGTGGAGTTTCAAATTTATTTGTTTTTCCAGGTAGGTACCCAGTTACTCCAACACCATGTCTTAAATGATTCATTTTTCCCCACTGATTTGAAATGCCTGATGTTAAATTCATGATATACTCTTGGACTTATTCCCAGGATTTTTCATATGTTTTGCTGCCAAGCAAGCCATCACCCTTCTTATACCCTTGTTATTAAAATTTTTAGCTGAAATGTAAAACTTTTAATATACTTATTATAGTTCAGTGTTCAGCCTGTCATCTGGCCTGTCAAGATGGCCTGATTCTTGCTTCTTGCGCTAGCAACTTCTTGCTTTGTGCCACCTGCAGGTTAATAAGCACCTCTTTTATGTCGTTATCCAGGTCATTGATTAAAAGAGTGACAAAAATACTGATCAGCTTAGGGCTGTCCTTGAACATCGGTGGAGGGCCACTGTTCATTCTTTCCTGTATCAGAGATGCAACATGACATGTTAGAAAGACCTTGGGATTTTAGTATTTTTGCAAGACTTTATTTGGACATCCCTTAGTTTCATTGTTTCTCAAACTTTAATGTGCATAGGAATGACCTGAGAATCTGGTTGATGTGCAGATTCTGACTCAGTAGCTCTGGAGTTGGACCAAGATTCTGTACTTCTAGTAAGGCTCCAGTCCATGCTGGTGCTGCTGGTCCATAGACTCACACTATACAGGACGGAGGTCAGGGTAAGTCCAGCGAGATGCTCTGGCTGCAATATTTAAGGAGGCACTTACTCTCAGATTTGCTCAGGTGCCAGTCTTGCTCTTTACGACCCCAGGGACCATAGCCTGCCAGGCTCACTTGTTGTTCAGTCTCACGACCGTTAAACTAATGTCTTCCGTTTCAAGCAAGTTCCCCCGGTGATTCTCAGGCATACCAAAGTTTGAGAAGCCTGATTCTCAGGCACACCAAAATTAAAAAAGAGGTTTAGAAGTTCTGACATTTGGAATTAATTTCTTAAATAAATCCTATTGTGAACTAGTGCTTACAACCTGAGAACATCATGGAACCACTTGCCTTTAGCCTGTCTGATGTGCTGAGTCCCAAATACTGACAGTGGTTGCTCAGATAGTGCCAAACCATAGGTAAAAGAAGCCTCCTTGAATTTGACAAAACCAATCTTCACCCCTGTATTGATGACTCTCGTAACATGGACTCAAAATCAAGCTCTTACATGTCATTGAAAGCTTCATTGAAAATGTGCTGCAGGCCAGCGTTTCTCAAACGTTAATGTGTGTACGGATCTCCTGGGCATCTGGTTAAGATACAGCTTCTGATTTGGTGGGTCTGGAGTTCTGCATCTTTTACAGGCTCTGAAGTGATGCTGAAGCTTCTGAGCTACAGCTGCAGAACCCAGAAACAGGGAGAGTTCTGACTGACCTCTAGCTAAGAAATCTTCCTAAAGTATGGGAGGGCATTGGTTAGGAATGTTCAGGGAAGTTCTTCATGGATTTTATTTCAGACAGTGAGGGAAGAAGCTTATATTGTTTCCCCTTTCTTGCTATGACCAACAGTGCTGCAAAGAATACGTTCATTACGTCCGTTATTTTATGTGTATTATATATTTTGTTGTCTTTGGTGAAGCGATGTTATTCCACTTTATAAAGTCTTGAAATGTATTTATCTTGACCTTTTTATATACTTGATGCGATACTATTTTTATATCTTTAAGTTACATCTTGGTGGATATGGAAAGTATTTTCTCATCACTAATGTTATTAACACCGAATAGATTTAAAGTACATTGTTGTTTTTCTTCAGTTGCTAAGTTGTGTCTGATTCTTTGCGACCCCATGGACTGCAGCACGTCAGGCTTCCCTGTCATTCACTATCTCCTGGAGTTTGCTCAAATTCATGGCCGTTAAGTCAGTGATGCCATCCAACCATCTCATCCTCTGTCACCCCCTTCTCCTGCCCTCAATCTTTCCCATCCTCAGGGTCTTTTCCAATGAGTTGGCTCTTCGCATCAGGTGGCCAAAGTATTGGAGCTTCAGCATCAGTCCTTCCAATGAATATTCGGGACTGAATATTCAATCCTTTAGGATTGACTGGTTTGATCTCCTTGCTGTCCAAGGAACTCTCAAGAGTCTTCTCCAGCACCATAATTCGAAAGCATCAATTCTTTGGCTCAGCCTTTAAAATACATATATATGCATAAGATACATATACGAACGTGTATGTGTGTGTGTGTGTGTATGTGTGTGTGTGTATAAAATGTTGCTTAGTTGCTAAGTTGTGTCCAACTCTGTTGTGACCCCATAAGGCTGTAGCATGCCAGGCTCCTCTGTGCATGAGGAATTCCAGGCAAGAATACTGGAGTGGATTGCCATTTCCTTCTCCAGGGCATCTTCCTGACCCAGGGATCAAACCTGTGCCTTCTGCATTGGGAGGCGGATTCTCTACCACTGAGCCATCAGGGAAGCAACCCCCGCTCTTCGCCACACACACACACACACACACACATACATTTAGAGAGTTTTTCTAGAACCCAGGTAGAATGTGCTCATCTCTTATGAATCAGCATCTTATGAAAAAAGAGGAAGTAAACGGTTAATGTCAGATGTAAACCTGGTGCTTTCTATAATTAAGAGCTGTTAGTTTAAACCAAACAGGACTGGAACTCCTGAAGAGGAAGAGCGGGGAGTCAGCTGCCATCTAACCCTGCTTGCCGTTTCACTGTGGTCATCTCACATGCTAGTAGGGTTATGCTCACAATCCTTCAGGCTAGGCTTTAGCAGTACGTGAACCGAGAACTTCCAGATGTACAAGCTGGGTTTAGAAAAGGCAGAGAGACCAGAAATCAAATTGCCAACATTCATTGGATCATAGAGAAAGCAAGGGAATTCCAGAAAAACATCTACTTCTGCTTCATTGACTATGCTAAACCTTTGACTGTGTGTGGATCACAAGAAACTGGAAAATGCTTAAAGAGATGGGAATACCAGACCCCCTTACCTGTCTCCTGAGAAACCTGTCTCCAGGTCAAGAAGCAATAGTTAGAACCTTACATGGAACACGGACTGGTTCAAAATTGGGAAAAGATTATGTCAAAGCTGTATATTGTCACCCTGCTTATTTAATTTATATGCAGAGTACATCATGCAAAATGCCAGGCTGGATGAATCACGACCTGGAATCAAGATTGCCAGGAGAAATATCAGCAGTCTCAGATAGGCAGATGATACCACTCTAATGGCAGAAAGTGAAGAGAAACTAAAGAGCCTCTTGCTGAGGGTGAAAGGAGAGTGCAAAAGCTGGCTTTAAACTCAGCATTCAAAAAACTAAGATCATGGCATCTGGTCCCATCACTTCATGGAAGTTAGAAGGGGAAAAAGTAGAAGCAGTGACAGATTTTATTTTCCTGGGCTCCAAAATCACTGCAGATGGTGACTGCAGCCATGAAATTAAAAGACACTTGCTCCTTGGAAGGAAAGCTTTGACAAACCTAGACAGCATTTTAAAAAGAAACAACATCACTTTGCCAACAAAGGTCCGTCTAGTCAAAGCTATGGTTTTTCCAGTAGTCATGTATTTATGTGAGAGTTGGACCATAAGGAAGGCTGAGCGTCGAATAATTGATGCTTCTGAACTGTGGTGCTGGAGAAGACTCTAGAGAGTCCCTTGGACTGCAAGGAGATCAAGCCAGTCAATCCTAAAGGAAATCAACCCTGAATATTCATTGGAAGGACTGACGCTGAAGCTGAAGCTCCAGTTGTTTGGCCACCTGATGCGAAGAGCTGACTCCTTGGAAAAGATGGTGCTGCTGAGAAAGATTGAAGGCAAAAGGAGAAGGGGGTGCCAGAAGATGAGATGGTTGGATGGCATCACCGACTCAATGGATATGAGTTTGAACAAACCCTGGGAAATGGTGAGGGACAGGGAAGCCGGGCGTGCTGCAGTGCATGGGGTCGCAAAGAGTCAGACATGACTTAGTGACTGAACGGCAACAACGTTCTATGAGAACAGCCCTGAGACACTGCATTGATCTGAATGACGTCCAGTGTTTTTACCTTCTCTCCCTTTACACGTTAGCCACCTTCACTGGAAAAAACCCAAATTCCCCTAAATGGTGTTCGTATCTGGAATTCCATCACGGAGAAAACAGAGTGACTCACAATCCAAAGTTTAGTCTGCACTGACTCGGCTGTTTGACTAGACTAGAAATTCTGTGATTTATAGGTGAGTCGGGTCATCTCATCTGGTAAAGGCCATTCGAGAGGCTGCTCTTCCTGATGCAGCATTTTCAACTGTAGTCAGGTGGTTCTGTTAATGAAAAAGCCAAACAAGAGGAGTGATTTCCCTCCCAAGCAGTATTAGATTATGGCATTGTCAAGAGTCTCGCAATTGAATTACGTGTGTGTAATCCACCGCACCTTATCAGCTAAACTCCGCTTGTAATGGACTGCTGGCTTCCGGGGACGCTGTGTGGATTACTTAAAACCTCTTGCCATCTGGAAGTGACATGATCTGCGGCGTTTCCACCTTCGTTGGGTGGCGTATTCCTTCCTCCCACGCTGGCCGGGCCAGGCTTGTGCTGGGAAAACATCCGGGAGCAGCTGCCGAGCCAAGGAGTGGAGGGTGTGTGGTCATTTCGTCGCGATGCCGCCAGCATGTCCTCAGCTGGACCGGATCTGCTCGGTCCAGCTCTGCTCCCTTGCGTCGACAGGTCGCATGGTGCCACCCACCCAAGGGAAGCAATGAGAAATTCCCTTTGCCACCATGTTGCCCTGATTAATGGATAATACTCAGTCTGGGAGGTCTTGTGCTGATGAAGACTTTTGAGACGAAACATCTTTTAAGAAATTTCAGAAGTGATTTACAGTTCATTTAGGATGGGGTGTGGGGAGTAAATGCTTTTTCAGGAACTCACAGTGTCAACACAATAACAATATTGAAGAATGCTTTTAGGAGGCATGGAGCCATAGAACTAAGAATCAGAAATCCTTGAGCTTTGACTCCCATTTGCCTCTGACTGATAACTGACTGTATTTAGCCTTTTCTCGAGTCGACTCTAAGAAAATGAACAGAGATGAACAGATAGCAGCGATAGTACCTGTTTGCTGAATTACCAAAGGAAGCCGTGTGAGGGTTTGCAATTTTAGCAGGGTGAGGTCCAGCAGTAGACTGCAGTTTCTATTCCTCAAAGATACTGTATCACACTGAGGGAGGAAACAAGGTTTCTGAGAGTGACGGAAAATAAATCCCAGGCTTGTTATTGGTACAAATCAACGTAGAAGCTTGCAGGGCTGTCTGCCTTCACTGGGGATGGGTTAACCAGCTCTCAGGAGCCTGGTGTCTCGAGACACCGGCCAACTAGGGCATGCGTGACTTAAGGGAAGGAGACCAGGAAGTAGCTGAGCACCTTCTTCCATAGAAGAATGAAGGTGAGACTTGCTCCTGGTACCCAGATAAGGCCTGAAGGAAAACCAGACACCTGGTTTACTTTCAGACCCGGTAGACTTTTGTCATGCTAGTCACTCAGTCGCATCCAACTCTTTGCCGACCCCATGGACTGTAGCCCGCCAGGCTCCTCTGTCCGTGTAATTCCCCAGGCAAGAATACTGGAGTGGGTAGCCATTCCCTTCTCCAGGGGATCTCCCTGACCCAGGGATTGAACCCGGGTCTCCTGCATTGGCAGGCAGATTCTTTACTGTCTGAGCCACCAGGGAAGAGGTGTAGAGCCACTTTTTAAAAAGTTATGTTTTGGGTCTTCCCTGGCGGTCCAGTGGGTAAGACACCACATTATATTTTGCTCTCTCAGGACCCAGAAGTACATGGTGTAATAGTGTAGGGAGACAGCTGGGCATGAGGAATGCTCACTTGCCTTTATGATCCCGGATTTGACTTATAATGTGGTGTCATGTCACATGGCCGTGTCATACACTGGAGATCAAAGAAGATTTAAAAAATTGCTAAGACAGAGGCAGGACTCTGGTAAGGGGAGAGAGGAAGTGAGCAAATCTCTCCTCGATAAACAATGAGAAAGTGGACCAAGTTGTCAAAAACAGCCACTTCAGGCCTGCGGAAGTAGAACTCATGCCAGCAGCAAATTGAGAAGCATTTATCCATAAGAAGCTGCTGAACTTTAGATGAGGACAGTGGGAATTTCTGATGTTCTTGGTCTGGGGCTACTCCCTGCTACCCCCATGCCGTTAACGGTACCAGTCCTAGCTGCCGGAGGAAACCCGTTTGATTTGGAGCAGAAGAGGTTCTGTTTCTCTGACAAGAAAAACAGCCCGCTGCCCTCGTCAGTGGCAGTTGTGGTCTCAGTGGCGAGTGGACAGGCAGCTCTGGTTGCCTGAATAGCTGTCCCACTCGGGTCAGACAGCAAACCATGGTCGAGTCAGAGCCTTAGCCGAGGCCCTGGAAACGACACAGCCACGGAAAGGCTAGTGAAGCTTTCCGTGCGTCCCTGACCAACTGGAAGCCGTGTGCACACGTAGGTAAGACTCGAGGCATCCCAAACTCTCTGCACAGCCCCGGTCAGCTGGGCAGCTGAATGTACAGAGGAGGTGCAGGAGGGGCAGAAAGTCACATTGGGGGCAGACCCAAGCTGTGTGTTGTTAACCCTACACAGATCGACCTGCAGAGCTTAGGAGCCTAGTGGGCCCCAGATGTGTGAGCACGACCTTTAACCAATCGTTGGCTAGTCACTAAACCCTGCAGACTCAGGGGTACCCCCTAGGAATTCAGGTCTAAAAACAGAAATGAGAATTAAAAGAAAAAAAAAAAGCCCTGGGTAGAAACACCATGGCTGCACACCGTGGAGGAGACAGTCTGCTGATTTTTCCTCCAGAAAAATGACTCACAGGGAATGGTGTCCATTTAATCCATATAAGCTATAAAATACGAACAGTAAGATCCATTTGGTTAAAAAAAGAGAGCGAGAGAAGCACAGAAGTATCTGCTCACAGGGTGGGGTGCACACAAACACACACACATACGCACACACATATACATTTTCCTTGGGTTTTTAACAGTGCGCTTCTTTAGAGGTTTATAGGGATGTTTCTTTCACTTTGCTATTTATTTTGAAAGTAAGTTAGATATTTTTTCTACAGTGTATCAGTAATACTTTGTAAACACACACACACACACAAAAGTAACCCACAGCATAACACTAACTGTGGTTTAGAATTGTGGCATTTGCTAAATCAAGTGACCCACAACATAACACTAACTGTGATTTAGAATTGTGGGATTTACTAAATCAAGTGCTTAGTCTTTAAGCAGCGCTTTACCTCCCACCTCCTGTGTTTCTCCTCTCCTATTGTTTTTTACATGTCTATTTAGTACATCAGAAAAATATTGGGAGCAAAACTGATGAACTTAGTCACACTTCTCCCATCCCATTCCTATGTTCTATTTTATGTTTCCTCTTTATTAAAATAGGAAGAACAGTCCCAAGACTTTTCTACCTTTGACTTCATTAGTTGAAACATGTGGACTGCTTGACTTAAATTTCTGAAAACAATCAGATCTTTCCCATCGAGATTGTTGTTCATTATTTTGAAACTTGTATTACTTATAAATGTTTTGTACAGCGCTGTGTTTCTTAAAGGTAAGATGTTATTTTAAAAAATCTAAAAAGTATGTTGAGCTGTAAATTATTCTCAGTTGGATTAGGAAATTGCCAGTAGAGGAGATAGAGTGAAGTGGTTGCTCAAGCCCTCCCACAGATGATAATTAGCAAATCTGGACAAAATAAACTACTCAAAGCACCCAAAAGCAGAAGCTAGAAGAGAAAAAAGTTGTAATTCGAAGGAGTAAGACTTGCAGACTTGTGGGTTTTTTTGCCTAATGGTGTGCTTCAGTCCCCATGGTGGCTGCAGTGGAAATGACAGTGGAAAACTGCAAACTGACAAGTCAGAGGGGACGGAGGAGGGAGGTCAGGAGTGGAGAGCAGGGGAAATAGAAGGGGAAATCCTGGAAGCAAGAGAGAGCTGCAGAAAGAGTGAGGCCTAGCATCTGAGTAAAACTCTGCCCAGATACCTGGTTGACTGTTGAATTAGTCAAGATTCTCCAGAGAAACAGAACCAATAGAAGATAGGTAAGTAGGTAGGTAGATAGGAGATAAATTACAAGAGTTGACTCACATGATTATGAAAGTGGAGAAGACCCACCATCTGCAGTCTGCAGTTGGAGACCCAGGGAACCTGGTGGTGTAATTCAGTCTCAGTCCAGAGGGCTGAGAATTAGAAGGCTGTTGATACAAGTCCCAAATTGAGTCTAAGAACCCAAAACCCAGGGATGCTGATGTCCAACAGCAGCAGAATATGGATGTTTCAACTCGAGCAAAGAGAAAGAACAAATTTGCCCTTCTCCCACCTTTTTGTTCTATTTAAGGCCCTCAGTGGATTGAATGATAACCACCCACACTGGGGAGGGCCGCCTGCTTTACTCAGTTCACCAATTTAAATGCTCCTCTCTTCCAGAAACACCCTCAGACACACCCAGAAATAACGTTTCACCATCTATCTGGACATCCCCTAACCCAGCCAAGTTGATATGTGAAATTAACCATTAAAACTGTTAAACTCTAAACGTGCAGGAGAGACCCCAAGGAACCCAGAAAAAACCACAAACGGAGCAGCAAGAGAGAAACTAGTCCTTGAAAGATAAACCTGTACTAGCTGAGATCTGTAAGTTTGATGCCTTTTTTTTTTTTTTTAACTGAGTTAATTCCTAATCTGTATATAGTTTAGGCAGGAGAAAGCTGGAGCCTTACTGGCTTGGGGTGTCAGAAGACAGACCTTGAGACTGGCAGAACAGCTGGAAAATTAGAGGGAAATTATAAAAACAAAAATAGCAGAAAGTGTGAGCCCTTAATCTGAGTATAAGCGTCCCAGATCTTTGGCTGTCTGCCAAGTCACACAGATGCAGGGGAGCCCCCGGGGAGCCCCCAGAGAGCCAGTCTAAAAAAGTAGTAGCTAGAAGCTGTAAGAACTGAGCGAATTTATCAGCTGCTGCATACTCAGGAAAGGCCAATTTGTAGTTTGAATCTAGGCAAGTTAACTGCCTACTACAGTTAAAAAGAAAAATCCTTAGAAGGACACAGCAGAGTTCAAAGTTGCCACAACACCTTATATACAATGTCTAGTTTTCAACCTGCAATTACTAGACATATAAACAGGAAAGTGTAACTCATACTCAGGAAAAAGAAAAAACTCTCAATAGAAACTGATTCTGAGTGTCTTAGTGGGTACACTTGGTGGATTTTTTAGACCAAGACTTCAAAGCAGCTGTTATACACATGACCAAAGTGTTATAGCAAAATCTGATCAGAATTAAAGGAAAAATAAATGAACAGATAGCAAAGAAATGGAGCTAGACCCAACATGCTACAACTGAGGGTTCATATGCTGCAACTAAAGATCCCACATGCCACAACCTGGCTCAGCCTAATTTAAAAAATGATCTATAGATTTAATAAAATTTCATTAAAAATTTCTGCTTTATTTTTGTTGCTGAAATTGACCAATCAATTCTAAAATGTATATAGAAATGCAAGAGAACTAGAATAGGCTGTTTTAAAAAACAGTTTTTAAAAGAACCACAAAATGAGAGAATTTGACTTTCTTATAGTACCGTAAAGTTATGATGATAGAAAAAGAACCGATATATGGATAAATGAGACAGAAGAGTCCAGAAACAAACCCACACACATGCAGATCCAAGCACATAGACAGCTGATTTTCAGCAACAGTGTCAAGGCAATTCGATGGGAGAAAGTCTTTTCAAGAAATGGTGCAGGACCAACTGAATTTCTGTATGGAAGAAGATGAACATTAGCCCTTACTTTAATATCCTTGCAAAAAATTACTCAAAGTGGATCAGGGGGCTAAAAGTAAGAGTTAAAACTATAAAGCTTCTGGAAGAAAATATAAGAGAAAATATTTGTGACTTTGGGGTATGAAAAGATTTTCTAAATACAATGCAAAAAGCACAGACTGTAAAATACATGAGTGCTAAAGTGGATTTTACCGAAATTTAAAATGTTGCTGTTTGAGAGTACAGTTAAGAAAAGGCAGGCCGTGGTATGGGAAAAAACATATGTAATCTGTGTATCTGACAAGGATGGTGAAGAGGTCTTATGATTCAATAGCAAGATGTCAATTCCATTTTTTAAATGGGCAAAAAGATGTGAATGGGTACTCTACAAAATAAGATACACTAATGGCCAGGAGTTAATAATAATTTCCATTATTAGTCATCAGGGGAAAGCAGTTTACAGCCACAGTGAATTACCACTGTACACCCACTAGCATAGTTAAAATTTAAAAGACCAATAATACCAAGTGCTGGCAAGTCTGGGGGGCCAGTTGAACTTTGGTGCTCTTCTGTGGAGAATGTAAAGTGGAGCAGCTAGTTTGGAAAACAGCTGCCAGTTTCTTTGAACGTTAAACATATACTTACCTTGGGGAGCTTCCCGGGGGCTCAGCGGTAAAGAATCTGCCTGCAATGCAGGAGAACTGGGTTCAGTCCCTGGGCTGAGAAGATCCCCTGGAGGAGGGCATGGCAATCCACTCCAGTATTCTTGCCGGGAAAATCCCGTGGACAGAGGAGCCAGGGGCGGGGGTGGGGGTGGCAGTAGGACTCCATGGGTTGCAAAGAGTCGGACATGACTGAAGCATTCATGACGTGAACACAGACACACACACACTTACCATAGGACCCAATAATTCCATTCCTAGAGATTTACCTTAGAGAAAGGAAAACAAAAGTACACAGAGACTTCTCTGTAAATATTCATAGCTGCTTAAGTCATCGCAGCCAAAGACTGGAAACAACCCATGTGTCCATCAACAGGTGAAGGGATAAGCAAATTATGGTATACCAGCACAGTGAAATATTACTCAGCAATACAAAGGAACTGCTGATAACACACCACAAGAAGAAAACCAGTAACAAAGAGGTGCATACTGTATGATTTTACTTATATAAAAATCTGGAAGATGCAAACCAGTATATAGTAACAAGGAGGCAGATCAGTGGTTGCCTGGGGCCTGGAGGAGGGAGGGGTACTGATTGCAAGAAGGCACAAAGGAACTTCTGGGAGTGATGGAGATGTTCTTTATCTTGATTGCGGTGGTGGTTACACCATGCATATTGTATGTAAGCTTTATGTTTATTGTGTATAAATTATATCCCCCAGTAAAAGTTGGTCTTGAAAAAACCTTCCCATTATTTAAAGAAGGCTAATCACCATTCATTGACTTGCTGCTGCTGCTGCAGATTATTTATTCTCTTTTTTGGGACCTCTGTTTTGTTCGGATATCAGGTTCCCCCTTGTGGTCATGTTCTTCTAGAAAGACCAATCCTGTGCCAAGTTCTGATAATTCAGCTTCATCTTGATAATTTTACTTCCACATCTACTTAGGAGGGTGCACATGACTCGGTTCCAGCCTGTGGCAGATGAACAGAAGTATCATGGGAGTGGCTTTTAGAGAAGACAATGAAATGGGATAGATCATATCTACTCCTTCCCTAACCCTGCTGAAATGACAGTAAAGGATTTTTTTTTTTTAAGGTGTAAACTATGAGGATGAAGAGAAAGGCAGAGTAGGTAACAGTGGGCTGGAATTTTACTTATAAAATTATGAAAGCTGACAAGTAACTGCATACATGATAAGGAACTTAGGTTTCAGTGTCTTTGCTCTGAGTATTTACAATGGAGGGAGGCCAATGAGTAGCAAGCCAATTTTCAACCATAACTAGGCAATGTTCTACAAGTTTTAGGAAACTCTGACTGTGGGGTATACTTTGGGGCTGAAAACAGAAAGTCTGAAACATGGCAGTTAGCACCCAGATCCCCATCCCACCCTTTCAGGTCACTACTGCTCTCCCATTCCTGCCAAACATGGGAAGTTTAGTATCTGGGGAAATTGAAACAGAGAGAATATGTGTGTGAAAGCCCAGCCTGGGGGAAAGTGAAGTGAAAGTCACTCAGTTGTGTGCGACTCTTTGCGACCCCCATGGACTATACAGTACATGGAATTCTCCAGGCCAGAATACTGGAGTAGGTAGCCTTTCCCTTCTCCAGGGGATCTTCCCAACCCAGGGATCGAACCCAGGTCTCTTGCATTTCAGGGGGATTCTTTACCATCACTAAGTCATGTCCCACTCTTTGCAACCCATGAACTGCAGCACTCGAGTCTCCTCTGTTCTCCACTGTGTCCCAGAGTTTGCTCAGATTCTTGTCCATTGGGTCGGTGATGCCATCCAACCATCTCATCCTCTGCCTCCCTCCTCTCCTTTTTGCCTTCAGTCTTTCCCAGCATCAGGGTCTTTTCCATTGAGTTGGCTTTTCACATCAGGTGGCCAAAGTATTGGAAATAATATTCAGGGTTGATTTCCTTTAGGATTAACTAGTTTGATCTCCTTGCAGTCCAAGGGACTCTCAAGAGTCTTCGCTAGCACCACAGTTCAAAAGCATCAATTTTTTGGCACTCAGCCTTCTTTATGGTCCAGCTCTCACATCTGTACATGGCTATTGGAAAAACTAGTAATTTAACCAGAATTTAAGTATCTCCAGATATTTAAAGAAAGTAAGTAAGTAAGTGTTAGTCGCTCAGTCGTGCCTGACTCTTTGTGACCCCATGGACTGCAGCCCACCAGGCTCCTCTGTCCATGAGATTTTCCAGGCAAGGATATTGGAGTGGGTCGCCATTTCCTTCTCCAGGGGATCTTCCCAACCTAGGGATCGAACCCGTGTGTCTCCTGCACTGCAGGCAGATTCTTCACTGACTGAGCTACAAGGGAAGCCCATTTAAAGAAAACCTGCTCCTCAAAAATCAAATTCCTCAAAGAGGTATTTCATTGAGTAAATAAGAACAGGATGCTATATAAGCAGACTGTTTAGGAATGCTCTCAAGGATTAAAACTAAGTGAAGTTGTAAGTTGAAGGTGAGGAAATCTGGAAAGTAAAAGAGTCAAAGAGGTAGACAATAAGACAGAAAAAACTAGAAAATTAGAGACTAGAAAGCCCAATAGCTGACTAACAGGTTCTAGAAAGAGAAGACGGACAGGACATTGTTACAGAAATAATGCAAGATTTTCTCAAATGTCGTGGTCTCTGGAATGAATAAGACCCTCAACAAACTACATTGTTGTGAAATTTGAGGGCATTGGCAGCAGATTTAAAATCTTCCATAGAGAAAGGTCATATAAAAAGGATCTGAAACAAGTGGCATCCAGCTGCTTAAAGTAGTGTTAGTCCCTCAGTCGTGTCCGACTCTTTGTGACACCACGGACTGTAACCCACCAGGCTCCTCTGTCCATGGGATTCTCCAGGCAGGAATACTGGAGTGGGTTGCCATTCCCTTCTCCAGAGGATCCTCCAGACCAAGAGATTGTACCCGGGTCTCCTGCCTTACAGGCAGATTCTTTTACCATCTGAGCTATTTTGATACAAATAAAAATTAAATTAAAAAGGAAAGAGACCTAAGAAAGGAAGTCCTTATTTTCTGCCTCTGGATGTTGTTGTGTGATGGCTACTGAGGATGTGATTACAAGAGTTGACAGTTGTTGTCTACCCACGAGGAAGCAAAATTAGCTATTGTGCTATGAATGACTGAAGGCTTGACTCTTTCCCTTTACTTCCCTATTTTCAGAATAAGTTAGTTCCCTACCTGCCTTCAGAGTTGTTATGTGTGTGTTGTGATCTCAGGGGTTCTTATTTATTTGGTGGTTTTCAGTCTGTTGTCACCGTCGTTCATTTGGGTGTTCAGATGTCACCTCTTTGGTTTTCGTGGTCTCTTTCACAGGGGCTTCCAAGTCGTTGACTGTGACCCCACGATATCAAGGAAGATGTATCTTCCTTGCTTTCTGGCATGACAAGATTTTCTTGGCTCATTTTGTGCATTTCCTCTCCCATACTTAGAATCAGTTGCTTTCCTTTGAATGGGAAATTGTATTTAGAGACCGAAATGTGTATGACTTGCTACTGAGATGATTCTTTCAATGGTCAGAACTAAGCAGTACTTTTTGTTTCCTTTAAAAGGAATCATGATTTCACACTGATAATTTCAACTGAAGTTAAAGTTTTCAGAGGTTTTACATTTATTTGTCCTTCATTGCATTTATTTTACGCTGAAAACCTTAAGTAATGTTAACATAATTACTCATCCTACACTGTATGTAATAGTGTTAAAGTAATACTGTGTTGTTAGTAACAATATGAACGTGAAAGTCGCTCAGTCGTGTCCGACTCTTTGTGACCCCATGGACTGTAGCCCACCAGGCTCCTCTGTCCGTGGGATTCTCCAGGCCAGAATACTGGAGTGGGTAGCCGTTCCCTCCTCCAGGGGATCTTCCCAACCCAGGGATCGAACCTGGGTCTCATGCACTGCAGGCGGATTCTGAGCCACCAGGGAAGCCTGATTAACAATATGGCTGTTATTCATTACAGGCTAAGATTTCATTGCAGTTCTTTTTGCTGTTTAGAATATATCCCACTTGGAATAAGACAAGCTTCCTTGGCTTAGATGAACCAAGAATTGGTCCCTTAGCTGGGGAGGGCTCTTCCCGTGGGACCTGACTCCACATTTGTTTTTACCTCTATTTGTTGAATTGTAAAAGATCTATTGACTTTCCAGTGTGAAATGTGAGAACCTAATGTATGGTACTTTATGTTCTTCCTTCTTCCTCCCTCCTGTATTTGGAAAGGGTGGAATATATTTCCAGGGTTTTTTTGTTGTTGCTAACATTTATAACTTGAAATGTTTCGGTTATGCTTTTCACTAATGGCATTACCTTTAGTTAGTTTTTTTTCCCTCCCACTTTGAAGTTGAAAAACCATAAATAACATCTGTCATTATATAAACGTTGTGACTATAGCCCCACAACTCTACTTGCAGTACTGAGATTACATTTTCTTTATTCAAAGGAGAATGCTTCTAGGATAAAGATCACAAGGCTTCTTTTTCATTAATTGTATCAGTTACTTAAGATGATGTCATACTTTGCCTCATGTTGGGATTGTTTCTTTATTATGGTTTTTACCCCAGAATTTCTCATTCCTTTCCTTTTTTTCTTATTGGCAGAATAAAATGCCTTTGTGATATCGTCAAGTTTCTCTGGCCTCTCACTTATACTGTTTATTGCATGGAGTTCCCCCTTTTATGCAAATATTTCCGTTAGGATCCTCTTTCTTCCTAATCAGGACCATTTGATGTTTGTGCCTGCTAGACAGCTGTTATAAGATTTCTAAAATTCCTGTCCCTGTGCATGTCCCAGCTTTTATCCCTGCCCCATTCTGGAAACTACTGTTAGTTTGTTAATTCTCCCAGAGTTACTTTATCCATATACTAGCAAATATACATGTATAATTCATTTCCCTCCTGCTTTCCATAAGTGTCAACATGGTATATACTGTTCTGTACCTGTTTTCACTTAACGGTTTATCTTGGAGATCTTTTCATATCAGTACAAAGAGAATGTCATCTTTTGTTTGTAAATATTTGTTTATTTGGCTGCACTGGATCTTTGTTGCAGCATATGGAATCTAGATCCCTGACCAGGGGTCAAACCCAGGCCCCTGCACTGGGGCACAGAGTCTTGGTCGCTGGACCATCAGGGAAGTCCCTGTCGTCATTTGTTCTTACAGATGCATAGTTGTCCATCCTAGAGATAGATCACGGTTTATTTAATTAATCCCCTGTTGATGGTAATTTTATGTTTTCCAGTCTACTTCTGTTAGAAACAACATATGTCTGTAGAATAAATCCCTGAATAGAAATGCTGAGTGAAAGAGTATGTAAAGTAAGGAAGGAAGTAAGCGTCAGTTGCTCAGTTGTGTCTGACTCTTTGAGACCCCATGGACTGTTAACTGCCAGGCACCTCTGTCCGTGGAATTCTCCAGGCAAGAAGACTGGAGTGGGCAGCTGTTCCCTTCTCCAGGGGATCTCTTGACCCAGGAATCAAACCCAGGTCTCCTGCATTGCAGACAGATTCTTTATCCTCTGAGCCACCAGGGGAGCCTAAAGAGTATGTATGTCCTTGCAACGTGGGTTGTTGTTGTTCAGTCACTCAATCATGCCTGACTCTGCAACACCATGGACTGCATCATTCCAGGCTTCCCTGTCCTTAACTGTCTCCCAGAGTTTGACGAAACTCATGTCCATTGAGTCAATGATGCCATCCAACCATCTCATCCCTTCTTCTCCTGCCCTCAATCTTTCCCAGCATCAGGGTCAGCAAAGTGGGTAGAAATGACTGAAATGCTCCCCACAGGCGTGTTATGGACTTGGGTTCCCACAATTAACAGACAAGTGCCAACCTCCCCCCCAGCCTTCCCCACACTGTTACAGGGGTATGTGTATGTGTGTCTTGTCTGTCTGTCTCTCTTTTTAGGGGATTAGGTTATTTACTAATCTGATAGGTAAAAGATGGCAGTTGTTCAGTGATGATTCTATCCCTCTGAGGCTGACATAGAAAGAGGACCCCACTTTCACACAAACAATGAAAGAAAGTCCAATTCTCTTTACATTTAATAAGATGCAAGAAAATGCTAACAGATTAAGAAATTAATTACGGGACCTCACTAGAAAAAGTTTTGGCAACATGCCCAGCTCACCCGGTGGCAAAGGGAGAGAATATCCTCATTTGTGACAGTGTTTAGAAAGGGGTAATTTAAATGCCCTCTAATCTGGGCTGGTGTTGTCCAATTGAGGTGTGTATTAGAATGAAAACACATGGGTTTTTTTTATACTTAGTGTGGTGAAGCAGATTTTTTTCTTCCATTAAAATCTTCTCTTTAAATATATTTACATTGAATGATAAATGGTTAAGATTACAATTAAACAAACTGAACGTTTCCTGTTTTCTTTCAGACTGCTGTGCTAGGAATTGGAGAGATTCAAATAAGAGTAGGACAGAGTCCTTGTCCTTCAGATACATGGGGTGTGGGTTGACTGTAATTCCAGGAAGAAGCTGATGATGAGTGCTTTAATAGGTGGAAGCAGTGTGGGCCTCAGCGAAGGGCAAAAGCTCACCCAGTGGTGGGAAGTCAGGAGAGGAGGTGGTATTTCGAATGAAAAAGTGAGCAGCAGTAGACACAGAAGCAAGGGGAGGTTTTTAATTGTCTCTTTATCTGGTTTGGGTCACAGGACGTGGAACATTTTCTTGGCATTTTGTGCAATCTAAAGCAGCGAGTCATACTGGAATTTAGCACCAAAGTTTTATATCTAATTTAGGCAATGTAACCTAGTTTAGAATACAGACTCAAGCTAGACCATCCTGGCTGCCACCCACTGGCTGTGTGACCTTGGGCAGGCTGTTTAACTTTTCTATGCCTCTGTTCTCTTCTGTATAAAAGGAAAATTATACTCGTCTGGGGGATAAACTTGGTGTGTGTGAATCACACACTGCAGTGCCTGGCTCACAGTGTTATTTGCTAGTTGTTAGGTTGTACCCTTGCAAACAGATAACTTTTTCCTACTTGAAAGAGTATTTTTCTGGTTGTAAAATTAATGTATGATCATTTTAGGAATGTGGGTTATGTAGAAAAGCATCTTTAAATCCTCACCCGTAACCACTAGCCAGGCATCTTGGCACATTGTCTCCGAGGCAGCCTTGCCTGGCATCTGAGACCATGGACCCTGGAGCCCACTTGCCGGGCTCACATTCTGGTCCCACCATTTACTCATCTCTCCATTTGCTCATCTGTAAAACCTGGATAATGGTACTGTTGGTAGAACAAGGATTGAGTAAGTTAATATACATAGAGCATTTAGAACAGGGCATCAGAGTAAGTGCTATGTCTGCTGTTATTCTTCCCTGTGTGTGCTTATGGCCAAGATTTAAAGAAATTCTATCAGCCTCTGAATAGAAAATATGAGCGAATATGAGTCCTTGTAGAGGAGCAGGCAATCAGGAAGTACAATGGAGTAAATAAGCACACACATACACACCATATACACACATACATATGCATATACATACACCATATATATATACACACATAAAACACTCACATTCACACACATCACACACATACACACCATATACACACATACATATGCATATACATACACCATATATATATACACACATAAAACACTCACATTCACACACATATATATACACACATAAATACACACCATATACACACACATACATATGCATATACATACACACACCATATATATACACACATAAAACACTCACATACACACACACTACACATACACATATACACATACACACATATATATACACACATAAAACACTCACATCACACACATACACACCATATACACACATACATATGCATATACATACACCATATATATATACACACACATAAAACACTCACATTCACACACATCACACACATACACACCATATACACACATACATATGCATATACATACACCATATATATACACACATAAAACACATTCACACACATCACACACATACACACCATATACACACATACATATGCATATACATACACACACCATATATATACACACATAAAACACTCACATTCACACACATACACACCATATACACATACATATGCATATACATACACACACCATATATATACACACATAAAACACTCACATTCACACACATACACACCATATACACATACATATGCATATACATACACACACCATATATATACACACATAAAACACTCACATTCACACACATACACACCATATACACACATACATATGCATATACATACACACACCATATATATACACACATAAAACACTCACATTCACACACACATACACACCATATACACACATACATATGCATATACATACACCATATATATATACACACATAAAACACTCACATTCACACACATACACACCATATACACACATACATATGCATATACATACACACACCATATATATACATACATAAAACACTCACATTCACACACATATACACACCATATACACACATACATATGCATATACATACACACACCATATATATACACACATAAAACACTCACACACATACCGTACACACACCATACCATATATACACACCACATATATACACACACACATATCATACACACACGCACATATATGCACATACCGCACATAAAACACACACATATCACTGGCACACACTATACACACATGCATCCACATACTGTACGCACATGTACACACATACCATACATACATATACACACATGCCCATATCCCATACACAGTACATCCCGTACACACACACACACATACACACATGTGATTTGCATGACCTGGAGTAAAGGATGGCTGAGGAAAGTCAGGACAGTGGAGGAAGGGAACTAAAGTAGTTACCACTTGCCAACAGGAGATTATAGCTTAATTAGATGGACTCTTAGTTCTCCCTGTTGGAAAATCACTTCTTCCTGGGTGAGTAGGGTGGGGGGGGGAGTGAATAAATCCGTGGTTTTAAACTCAAGGAGAAAAATAAGAATGTCTGTAGAGATCAGACTTGTGGTTGCCATGGGGAGAAGGGGTGGGAGAGGGCTGGACTGAGAATTTGGGGTTGGTAGATGCAAACTATTACATTTAGAATGGAGAAATAACATGGTCCTACCATATAGCACAGGGAACTATATCCAATCTCGGGATAAACCATAATGGAAAAGAATATTTAAAAAAGAGTGTAGGTGTGTGTAAGGAAAACACCAATGCATAATCAGTTGCAATATTAGTGCCAAATTGCATGATTGTGTCTACTTTCTTGCTCATCCATCAGCAAAGAGCTTGAGAACGGCTTTTCTTAGCATTACAGGTCATCTTAGCCTTCCACATGTCCCATCGGTTGCTGGTCACCAAACCACTTTGTTTCCCTTGGCTAATTTGGTCTTTAACTACATCACCCTCTTTGAAAGCTGTGTGACTGAATTTTCAAAAATAAAAAGTTACAAAAGAAAAATAGGAATGTCTAAAGGGTGGGTCATAGTGATAATAGAGATGGCCCTATTCTAATTCCACTAGAACAGTTAATGAATTCCCACTTGAAATCTCCACCAGATATGAAAGTGAAGATTCAGTAGGCTACATTTTCTTCCCACAGAAAAACCCTTATTTGGGTTGAAAATCGATACCTTAGGAAGTGAGCATTTGCAGCATCAAGGGACTCTCTGTTGACTTCCTGTCAGTAGTAGCTTTTCCCAAGTCAGGTTGGATTCTTGGAAGAACATGACGAATGGCGAGAAGGGCAAGCATACTTTATTTTAGGAGCCCAGCCAAATGGAGATTAACCTGCGTCATTGGGTGAATGGCGGCTCCTGAGACGATGTGTCAGCGTACTACTCTGGGTACCCGTGAATGTGGCCTGATTTGGAGAGAGGATCTCCTAGTGTCTTTAGAAAGTAGAGGGAAATTTGAAAGAAGGAGAGTCGGACACAAAGGAAAAGGTTATGTGAGGACAGGAGGCAGAGGTTGGAGTGATGTGTCTACAAGCCAAGGCATGCCGGGGCCTGCCAGCAGCCTCAGGAGCCGTGGGGGTAAGGAAGGATGCTCCTGTGGGCTTCAGAGGGAGTGCAGCTCCACCAACACCTTGAGTTTAGACTCCTGGGCATCTGAACTCTGAGAGATCAGATTTCTGTTGTTTCAAGTCACCAAGTTTGTGGTAATTTATGTCAGCCCTAGGAAGGTAACACAAACACAGATGAAAATAAGGCACATCTGAGGTTGTCACTGGTGAAGTTTTTTTATGCACACACACAAAAGTACATTTTCTAAGACTTGTGCATCTATTGTATAAAGCCAAGTAAGACTCTTACAATTTTACAGGCAGTAAATTTAGAGAGGAAGGAGTCAAAGATACCATTTTATATATAAACAATACTAAAGGCATTTTAAAATAACCCTTTTTTAAAAATTTTATTTTATCAAAGTATAACTGATTTACAGTTTTGCATTAATTTATACTGTATAGTGAAATGACTGTTGCTGTGTATATGCATTCTTTTTTATATTCTTTTCTATTATGGTTTTCCACAGGGTGTTGAGTATATAGTTCCCCGTGCTATACAGTAAGACCTTGTTGTTTATCCATTCTCTGTATAATTATTTGCATCTACTAATCCCAAACTCCCAGTCTACCTGCCCCCGCCAACCCTTGGCAACCACAAGTCTGTTCTCTATCACTGTTTTTATTTGGAGCCCATAGAAGAGTTAGAGAGTGAGAGAGTACTAAAAAAGATACAACTAAGTTTTTAAAAATTGATTGCAGTTCTTCCTTTGAAACTAGCTGTTGGCCAGAGTCTGGCCCGGTTATCTTCTTGTCACAGTATCTCAGTCGCGCCCAACATTAGTAATTGCTTTCTCATTTGTAATTGTTTAGTCGCTAAGTTGTATCCGACTCTTTGCAGCCCGTGGACTTCGACACTCTGTCCTCCACTGTCTCCCAGAGTTTGCTCAAATTTTGTCCACTGAGTTGGTGATGTTATCTAACCATCTCATCCTCTGCTGACCCCTTCTCCTTTTGCCTGCAATCTTTCCCGGCATCAGGGTCTTTTCCGATGAATTAGCTCTTCGAATCAGGTGGCCAAACTATTGGAGCTTCAGCTTCAGCATCAGTTCTTCCAATGAATATTCAGGGTTAATTTCCTTTAGGATTGAGTGGTTTGATCTCCTTGCAGTCCAAGGGACTCTCAAGAATCTTCTCCAGCACTACAATTCAAAAGCATCAGTTCTTTGGCCCTCTGCCTTCTTTATGGTCCAACTCTCACATGCATACATGACTACTGGAAAAACCATAGCTTTGACTAGAAGGACTTTTGTCAGCAAAGTAATATCTCTGCTTTTCAATATGCTGTCTAGGTTTGTCACGCTTTTCTTCCAAGGAGCAAGTGTCTTTTAATTTCATGGCTGCAGTCTCCGTTCGGAGTGATTTTGGAGCCCAATAAAATAAAATCTGTCACTGCTTCTACTTTTTCCCCATCTATTTGCCATGAAGTGATGGGACCAGATGCCATGATCTTGTTTTTTGAATGTTGAGTTTTAAGTCAGCTTTTTCACTCTCCTTTTTCACCTTCATCAAGAGGCTCTTTATTTCCTCTTCACTTTCTGCCATTAGAGTGGTATCATCTGCTTATCTGAGATTGTTGATATTTCTCCCGGCGGTCTTGATTCCAGCTTGTGATTTATCCAGCCCAGCATTTCACATGATGTACTCTGCATATAAGTTAAATAAGCAGGGTGACAACATATACCCTTGTCATACTTCTTTCCCAATTTGGAACCAGTTTGTTATTCCATGACCAGTTCTAACTGTTGGTTCTTGGCCTGCATATAGGTTTCTCAGGAGGCAGGTAAGATGGATATTCAGATAAGATAAGAATATTCCACAGTTTGTTGTGATCCACACAGTCAAAGGCTTTAGTTTGGTCAGTGAAGCAGATGTTTTTCTGGAATTCTCTTGCTTTCTCTATAATCCAGTGAATGTTGGCAATTTGATCTCTGGTTTCTCTGCCTTTTCTAAAACCAGCTTGTACATCTGGAAGTTCTTGGTTCACATACTGCTAAAGCCTGGCTTGTAGGTTTTTGAGCATAACCTTGCTAGCGTGTGAAATGAGCACAATTGTTTACTCAGAGAAACAGTGGAAAGATGCTCATTTGGATCCCAGCATTCTTCTTTTCAAGGTGTCAGTTTGAACATTCTCTGGCATTGCCCTTCTTTGGGATTGGAGTGAAAACCAACCTTTTCCAGTCCTGTGGCCACTGCTGAGTTTCCCAAATATTCCAAATTTCCATATTGAGTGCAGCACTTTAACAGCATCTTTTAGGAGGTGGCTCAGATGGTAAAGAATCTGCCTGCAATGCAGGAGACCTGAGTTCTATCCCTGGGTCTGAAAGATCCCCTGGAGAAGGGAGTGGCTACCCACTCCAGTACTCTTGCCCGGCAAACTCCATGGATAGAGGAGCCTGGCAGTTTACAGTCTATGAGATTGCAAAGAATTGGACATGAGTGACTAACACACTTTCAGCTGGAATTCTTTGTTCGTAGTAATGCTTCCTAAGGCCCACTTGACTTCACACTCCAGTATGTTGGGCTCTGTTACTATGAGACCAAGCTAATTTGCTTTTATAACATTCCTGAGTTAAAGCTATATCTGATCTTAGGTCTAAAGTGTGTGCTTCAGGTATTGTGGTCCCAACAGTGGAACCATGGAAACAGTGGAAAGATGCTCATTTGGATCCCAGCATTCTTCTTTTCAAGGTGGAAGTTCTGTGAATAGGAAGCTCTGACACGGGGAGTATTCTTATTTGAAGCCTTGTGATTTCAAACCTTTAAATAATGGTGATTCCCCTCTGTGAAGTCCTTTGTCAAGAATGCCCAAGGATTATCCTCAGACCTCACCTCTAAGAGCAGCAGTTTGCTTCTGGAGCCAAAAGTGGATCCTGCCTTGTGGTGGGATAGACTGAGACAGTAAAGGAAAATGGAATTGTCTCTGGAAAAAAAGAAGCCAGCTGGGTCTACAGTATTTATCTTACATGTATTTGAAGGTAAAATGGTGAGCTGTTTCAGCCCCTAACATAATCTACTATTTAAAATGTTGTCTTTGTAGAGAAAGCCATCTTGAATCCAGATAACACAGTTTTTTGTTGTTTAAACACTGTAAGAATCTGTCAGGCTGGATGTCGGGAGAGGGGAATGCAGGAAAGAGAAGGCGAATGAGAAAGGACAGGAGTCGGGAGAGCAGCTGGGTGTCCCCTTCCTGGCTCTTCAGATCATGGGAAGCTGCAGCATCCCGGTGGCTGTGCCGCCTCCGCAGTTGGGGACGAGAGCATCGATCTCTGGTTTCAGCCTCCTGCTGTCACTGTGCTTCTTTTGAACTGCACAGAGTTCAAGGTTTCTTTCTCATGTGTTATTCCTTTTATCAGTCAAGTCTCATTGCAGAGGAGATTCAGATCAGCTCCTCATCTCTGTGATTTCAAAAATAGTCCAGTGACCCTGGGATAATGGTATGACAGGACAGAAATCGAAACTTTCTGGGCACTCGTGTGCTATATCATTTTTCTCCTATATAATTCTAGAGCATCACCAGAGCTACTTTAAAATACATCCTTTCTATTCAGTTGGTTTATTCTTTTTCAAGTCTCCAGTCACCTCTCTTCCCCACATTCTCAGATAAAACTTATTTTCTTTGTCCCCAGGGGAACTCTGAGACCTACAGGGAACCTCAGATGAGGCCACTCGGCTCCAACACTTTTCACAAGCAGCTGAATGCTAGAAAATGTGCATTGTTAAAGACTCACACACTGGTCAGGAAGGGGACCAAGTACCATGGTGCTCTTTTTCCAGCTCAAAACTTCCTCCTCTGTCCTCCCCTCCATCTACAACTGCTTATATTTCTCATGAGAAAGGGTACGTCAAGCTTTGGTTTTTACTACTTCACTGAAATGCGTATTGGGATCACCAGGATTCTCTGTTTTGCTAAATCCAGTGATCAGTTTTCTCTCCTCGGCTTACTCTGTTTCTTGGCCGCGTTGGACAGTCTCTTAAGCGCTTTCTTCCCTAGGTTCATGCAGGCGCATCCTTTTCCTCCCTCACTGGCAGCTTCTCCGTCCCCTTTACTAGACCTTCCTTCTCTGCCAGACCTTCATGCATCAGAATGCCCAGGATTCCATCCTTGGCCTTCTTTCTTTCTTCTTTTCTTTTAATCTCACACAGAGCTTGCGTTCATTCTTTAATTTGTTTGTTTATTTGCTACTCTACGGGGCATGCGGGATCCTAGTTCCCCGACAGAGATCGGATTCAAGCCCACTGCAGTGAAAGCTGAACCAGTTAGCCACTGGACCACCAGGGAAGTCCCTTGGCCTTCTTTCTTATTTGAACTTTCCTCCGGAAGATCTCACCCGTTCCCATTGCTTTGTATGTCTTCTTTATGCCATGACTCCTAAATCCATATCTCTAGTCTACTCTTTCCATTGAGCTCAAGACTCATAGCCAGCTGTCCACTTACTGTTTCTACTTGGATATCCAAGCTGTCTCAAACTCTTAACAATGTCCTGACTTGTCTATTCACCCCAAAACTTTCCCCTGACTCCCTCATTTCAGTAAACAGTATCACCACCCATCCACCCAAGCCCAGCTAGCTTATAGGGAGCTTACTATGGGCCAGGTGCTGTTCTCAGTGCTTTTATATATATGAATCCTGACAACTAGCCCAAGAGTTGGTATTACAATCCATGTTTTGCAGATGAAGAAACGGGCATAGGATGATGAAGTGGCTCACCCAAGGTCACATAACCAGTGAGTGCTATGCACACAGTTGTACATGTCTCCTGGTACATGGGGCAGGGGCTTCTCCAGGAGTGAAGGTGCTGGATCATAGGTTTCACTCATGTTTGGCTTCATAAGATGATGCCTGATAGTTGTCTGAGTGATAGAACTCCCACTGGCAGCATATGAATTCCTGTCGCCCTGCATCTTCACCCACATTGAGTGTTGCCAGTTTTGTGGGTGTAAAATGATATTTTGATTTCAGTTTGCATTTCTCTGATTCATAATGAGGGTGAGCATATTTCTGTGTATTTATTAGCCGTTACTGTTTCCTCTTCTGGAAACATGGAACATCTGTTCATGTCTTTTGCCCACTTTTCTATTGATTTGTCAGTCTTTTCCATAGTGAACTACAGGAGTTCTTTATCTTCTAGACCCTTTGTCAGTATTATGAGTCTCAAATATTTTCTCCAAGTTCATGATTTGTGTTTTCACTCTGTGGTATCTCCTGATGAACAGAAATTCCTAATTTTACTATAATTTAATTTCTCAATGTTTTTCAGTGTCTTGTTTGAGAAATCTGTCCTTCAGAGTATGAAAGATACTCTCCCATATTTCTCTTACAACTTTGCACTTCACATTTAAGTATTTAATCCACGTGAAGATTATTTTTATACATGGTGTAAGGTGTGGATCTGATTTTTTTTCTGTTTCAAAGTTTTTTCTTTTCCCAGTTAATGAAATACTGCCTTTTCTTCTGTCAGGTTTCTGTATAATTATGAGATTGTTTCTGGGCACTCTGGCCCCTTCCATTGGTCTATCTTTCTGTTCCTTCACTAATTCTGTACTACCTCAGCGAATACTGCTTTACAGTAAACCTGGATATCTGATAGACTGATTTACCCACTTCATCTCTCTTCTTCAAGAGTTTCTTGGTTTTTCTTAGCCCTGTTCCTTTGAAGTTAGCATCTATGGACGATCCTTCCTTTGAAGTTAGAATTAGCATCTATGGGCGATCCTATTGGAATTTTGATCAGTGTTGTATTAATTTTGTGTATCAGTTTGGAGGAGAATTGAGATCTTTTCCCCAGAGTTTCTAGAGTTTCTCTTATGTGTGAACGTGGCGTCTCTTTTACTTGTTTAATGTCTCAACAACGGTGTTTGTGTGTGTGCAACACAGCCTGCAGCTCCGTAGAGGCCCTGCCCATCTTGCAGAGAGGGAAGGAGCTTAGAGGGGTGGTTAAGAGCAACGGTTCCAGGACTAGACTGTCTGGGACTAGACTCTTCATGTAGCTGTTTACTAATTGTGTGATCTTGGGTAAATCAAGCTCCGTGTACCTCAGTTTCCTCATCTGTAAAATAAAACAAACCAGAGCTAACAGCAGTTTCTGTTCCATAGGGATACACAATATGCTGTTAGCTTTTGCTACTACTCTGTTTTATCTCAAGTGTCTAATTTTGTTGCTTTGTAAATAGTATCTTTTTTAAAATTACATTTTATTTCATTGTTGGTGGTGTTTAGAAATGCATTTTTTTCTCAGAAACCTAGCAACCTGATAAAACTCATCAATCCTAATCATGAGAAATCTTTTGGATTTCCCAAGTGGACATACCAGCCTATAAATAATGACTTTTGTTTCTTCCATTTTAATTCTTATATTTTTATGTATTTTTTGATTTTCTTCCTGGACTGGTTGTGGTCTTGACAAGAGTAGAGCCTTGAATTGAAGTGGTGAACACCATGTCTTATTCTTGGTTTTAAAGATGTTTCTAATGCTTCACTATTAAGGTTTTTGCTGTAGATTTTTGGTATGTACCCTTTGCTAAGAGCATTTTTCATGAATAGATGTTTACTTTTCCAAAGTGCTTAATATGATATGACCATATTGATATAATCAACATTTTGTCCTTTATGATCTTATATCTTGTCCTTTGTGATCATATATCTTGTCCTTGAATCTGTTAATGAAGAAGGTTGCATTAGGTTTTCTGATGTTAAGACATCCTTGCATTCTTGTACAAATGGAGCATGATGCATTTTCAATACATTACTAGATTTAGTTTGATAATATTTTGTTTTGAAATTTTGTTATTTATTTTCCCTGAAAAAGAATTGTTATTTATCAATTCCTGGGTTGAGAAGATCTGGGGGCTTCCCTGGTAGCTCAGCTGGCAAAGAATCCACCTGCAATGCAGGAGACCCCAGTTCAATTCCTGGGTTGGGAAGATCTGCTGAAGAAGACATAGGCTACCTATCCCAATATTCTTGGGCTTCCCTGGTGGCTCAACTGGTAAAGAATCCACCTGCAATACAGGAGACCTGAGTTCAACCCCTGGGTTGGGAAGATTATGATATTATATCTTGTGCTTTGTGATCATATATCTTGTACTTGAATCTGTTAATGAAGAAGGTTGCATTAAGTTTTGTAATGTTAAGGCATCTTTGCATTCTTGTACAAATGGATCATGTTGCATTTTTAATACATTACTAGGTTTAGTTTGCTAATATTTTGCTTTGAAATTTTGTATTTATGATCATAAATGAGATTGGCCTTTAATTTTTCTTTCTTGGATATTCAGTTCAGTTACTCAGTCGTGTCCGACTCTTTGCGACCCGATGAATCGCAGCACGTCAGGCCTCCCTGTCCATCACTAACTCCCGGAGTTCACCCAAACTCATGTCCATCGAGTCGGTGATGCCATCCAGCCATCTCATCCTCTGTCGTCCCCTTCTCCTCCTGCCCCCAATCCTTCCCAGCATCAGGGTCTTTTCCAATGAGTCAACTCTTCACATGAGGTGGCCAAAGTATTGGAATTTCAACTTCAACATCAGTCCTTCCAATGAACACCCAGGACTGATGTCTTTTAGGATGGACTGGTTGGATCTCCTTGCAGTCCAAAGGACTCTCAAGAGTCTTCTCCAACACCACAGTTCAAAAGCATCAGTTCTTTGGCACTCAGCTTTCTTCACAGTCCAATTCTCACATCTCGAGTATTAATGATATGTAAATTTTATGAAATGGATTGGAAATTGTTCTCTCTTTTTGATCCTCTGGAAGAATGTGTGCAGATTAATATTATCTCTCCCTTGAAAAGCTGATAGAATTTGCCCCTAAAAATTATCTGGACCTGGTGTTTTCTTTTTCAGAAGAGTTAAAATCACTGCTCAATGTCTTTAGTGTTTACACAGCCATTCAGCTTTTCTCTAGCTTCCTTAGTCATTTCTGGTATGTTATATTTTTTAGGAATCTGCCCTTTTCATCTGAGTTTTCAGCTTTATTTGCATGAAGTGGTTTGCAGCATACTCATAAATCTCTGCTTTGTCTGGAGTATGTCCCTTAAAAAAACGATTCTGGTTATGAATTTTATTAATCTATTAAGTCATATATGTTTATTTTCTGTTTTATGAAATTTGCTTTATATTCATCATTTTCTTTTAGATACTTTTGGTTTGTTTCACTAGTGTTTTGTTGTTCAGTTGGTTGATTTGGATTGAGTTTTTTGGGGTTTTTTTTTTTTTTACTTCTTACTGGCTGTTTAATTCATTAATTTTGGCATTTATTTTCTAATATAACCACTTGAGACTATTGTTTCCTCTGAAAAGCAACAATAAGATAAAATTTCCTCTAAGAACCTCTTTAGTAGCAATAACAAAGTTGATATATAATGTTTCAGTTTATGTTTGGTTCTGAATATTTCTGATTTCTATTATTTCTTTTTTCCTGTATTTCCTTTGTAAAACCCATTTCCTGTTTTCTTTTGAACTGGTTAAATTGATTCTTTTTTCTCACAATCCATTTAAACTACCAATTTGAAAGATTTGTTATTCTTGTTGTTCACTCACTTAGTTATGTATGACTCTTTTGTGACCCCATGGACTCTACAGCACGCCAGGCTTCTCTGTCCTTCACTGTCTCCTGGAGTTTCCTCAAACTCATATCCATTGAACTGATGATGCCATCCAACCATCTCATCCTCTGTCACCCCCTTCTCCTCCTACCGTCAATCTCTCCCAGCATCAGAGTCTTTTCCAGTGAGTCAGCATCAAGTGGCCAAAGTATTGGAGCTTCAGCTTCATCATCAGTCCTTCCAATGAATATTTAGGGTTGATTTCCTTTAGGATTGACTGGTTTGAGCTCCTTGCTGTCCTAGGGACTCTCAGACTTTCAGTTTCTTGGTGATTACTCTCAAACTGTGAAAGTGTATACTTAAGAGTTTAACCTTAGTTTCCATTTTCCTTTGAAATAATTCAGGGACCTTAAAAACATGCTCTGACTTCAGGCAGTCACTCTTACCATGCATGTTGTATTTACTGTGGGTAAATTAAACATAGTCATTCTTGTCTCATATTAGCAGTTTGTTTAAATTATCCACATTTTTAAGATTTTCTTTGTTCATCGTTTCTTTTTCTATCCTTGACCTTGATCTTCTAGTACCATTTTCTTGTTTTTATAGTATGTCCTTAAGGAGGTACTTGTTTTTATAGTATATCCTTAAGAAGGTATACTGAGGTTCAAGCCAGCCTCTGAGGTGCCCCAGATTCACCTCTCAGGGATTCACACTCTTAGTATCCCTCCCACACGGAACAGGGCTGACCTGTGTAACCATTAGGACACTGTGGAAATGATGGAGCGTGACTTCTGAGGCTAGGTCATAAAATACATGGCACCATTGCCTTGCGTTTTCTTGGACCCTCTGACTCTGTGAGGAAGCCATGTCCTGAGGTTATCAGTCAGCCCTGGGAGAGGAACCAAGGCCACTTGTCACCACCAGCAAGTACTTGTGAACGAGCCACCTGGAAAGAAAGCAGACCCTGGTCAGAAGATTGCAACCTTGGCCGACATCCCAACTGCAGCCTTCCTGAGAGACCTTGAGCTAGGACCACCCAGCTCAGCTGTTTCTGAGTTTCTAACACATAGAAACTGTGAGATAATAAACATGTGTCATTTAAAGCCATTGGTATTGTTACATAGTGGTAGTAAACTCTCAGGTTTTGTTATCAGAAAATGTTTTAATTAATTCTTATTCTAAAATGTATTTTATATGTGCATACAGTTCTGAATTCAAAGTTGTTTTCTCTTCAACACATAGAAGATATTTTCAAGTCTCTTCTGAGTTCCTTTATTGTGATTAAAAGTCCACTGTCAGTGAAAAGGCTTACATTCAAAATATATTAAAAGCTTGTTGTTCAGTCACCCAGTCATGTCCAACTCTTCGCAACCCCATGGACTGCAGCATGCCAGGCCTCCCTGTCCCTCACCATCTCCCGAAGTTTGCCCAAGCTTATGGCCATTGCATCAGTGATGCCATCCAGCCATCTCATCCTCTGACGCCCTCTTCTCCTTCTGCCCTCAATCTTTCCCAGCATCAGGGGCTTTTCAGCTATTCGTGTCAGGTGACCAAAGTATTGGAGCTTCAGCATCAGTCCTTCCAATGAGTATTCAGAGTTCATTTCCTTTTAGGATTGACTGGTTTGATCTCCACGCAGTCCAAAGGACTCTCAGTAGTCTTCTGCAGCACCACAATTCGAAGGCATCAATTCTTTGGTGCTCTGCCTTCTTTTCAGTCCAGCTCTCACAACCATATGTGACCACTGGAAAGTCCATAGCCTTGGCTATACATACCTTTGTTGGCTAAGTGATGTCTTTGCTTTTCAACACACTGTCTATGCTCAGTTGCTCAGTTGTGTCTGACTCTTTGTGACCCCATGGACTGTAGCCCCCCAGGCTCCTCTGTCCATGGGATTCTCCAGGCAAGAATACTGGAGTGGGTTGCCAGGCTTTCCTGCAGTGATTTTAGAGCCCAAGAAGAGGAAATCTGTCACTGCTTCCACCTTTTTTCCTTCTATCTGCCATGAATTGATGGGGCCGGATGCCATGATCTTAGTTTTTTAATATTTAGTTTCAAGCCAGCTTTTTCACTCTCCTCCTTCACCTACATCAAGAGGTTCTTTACTTCCTCTTCACTTTCTGCCATTAGAGTGGTATCATCCGGATATCTGAGGTTGTTGATGTTTCTCCTGCCAAACTTAATACTTAATAATAAGACAGACAACCCAATTTTTAAATGGGCAAAATATCTGAATAGACATTTCACTAAAGATATGGTAAATAAGTACATGAAAAGATATTCATCATTATAAGCAAATTAGTCATTAGGGAAATGTAAATAAGTCATTAAGGAAATGCAAATTAAAACCACAATGAGATACCACTTCACACTCTCTAAAAAAAATGGCCATAATCAAAAAGGCAGACAGTAATGAATGTTTGTGAGGTTGCTGAGAAAACAGAAACCTCATACATTGCTGGTGGGAGTGTATAATGGCACAGCCACTTTGGAAAATACTTTGGCAGTTTCTTAAGAAGCTGAACATAAATTTACCATATGACCCAGCAGTTCCCCTGGTCCTATATACCTAAGAGAATTGAAAACATGGTCCACACAAAGATACTTCTCTGTCTGATTTTGGTAGCTTTAATCTAGAACTGGTCTTCCCTGGTAGCTCAGCTAGTAAAGAATCTATGTGCAATGCAGGAGACCCTGGTTCGATTCCTGGGTCAGGAAGATTCCCCTGGAGAAGGGATAGGCTATCCACTCCAGTATTCATGGGCTTCCCTGGTGGCTTAGATGGTAAAGAATACACCTGCAATGTGGGAGACCGGGGTTCGATCCCTGAGTTGGGAAGAACCTCTGGAGGAGGGCACGGCAACCCACTCCAGTATTCTTGTCTGGAGAATCCCCATGGACAGAGGAGCCTGGCAGGCTACAGTCCATGAGGTTGCAGAATTGGACATGCTGAGCGACTAAGCACAGCAGTCTAGAGCTGGTTTAATCTAAAACCAGTTATTGTATTCTTTATTCTAAAGTCAGCCACTAAGAGACTTTGCTTATCCTTTTTTATTTTTTGCTTGCCTGGAGTTGACACTGCTTGGTGAATTGGGTCTGTGAATAATCAAGTAGTCTGTATAGAAATTCCCACTCAGTTTTCAAGGGCAGAACTCTGGAAAGTATGTTCACTCATTCAGCAGTATGTCCAGTGCTATGTGCTGGACACTCTGATAGGTGCCTGTGTTGCTACGATGAGCTCAAATAGCATTGTCAGTGTCCTCACTGAACCTGGTTACGCTCAGTTGCTTAGTCATGTCTGACTCTGTGCTCCCTCATGGACTGTATTTCGCCAGGCTCCTTTGTCCATGGGATTTTCTAGGCAAGAATACTGGAGTAGGTAGCCATTCCCTTCTCTAGGGGATATTTCCAACCCAGGGATCAAACCCAAGTCTCCTGCATCTCCTCCACTGGCAGGCGGGTTCTTAAACCACTAGCGCCACTGGCCTGGTTGGGAGACATACTAATTGAGGCTGAAGGACACCAGATATAATCAAAAGATCTCTAACCACAAGGTAAAGAAGTTGAAGGGAAGCAAGAGTGTGGGTAGGTTGGTTAGGAAGCTGTTGCAGAAGTAGGTTATGGTGTCTTAGACTTGGTTGGTGTTGGTGACAATGGGAAGAAATGGATTTGAGAGCCCTTTGGAGGCATCGTTAACAGCACTGGGTCATGGTTGGGTTGTGAAGGCAGGGGAGAGAGAGCCAATGTAGGTCACTCCTAGATTTCTTGTTTGCTTTATAGAATGGGTTGTGAACAGTCAAAAGGAGGAAGTTTACTGAGGAGAGTTTGGTTTTTGAACATGTTTTAATTTGAGATGCTATGGATACTTCAAAGGAGAACTGCCAGTCAGTAAGCAGTTGAATATACAGTCTGTGGGGTCACAGAGTTGGACACGACTAAGCAACTTTCACAAGCTGTTGAATATACAAGTCTCATGATTGGAGGAGACATGTAACTTACAAGTTGTCTCTGTGTAGGTGCTTATGTATAGGTCTGCAGTCTTATAGTAAAATTCTCCATCTTTTCATCTCCCTTTTCCTACCTTTCTCCTGTTTGTTTTTTTTTCAAACCAGATTAATTATAGTTATTTTTAGGTGTTTTTCTGCTGCCACTTAACATCTGGATCATCTTTGGGTCTCTGTCAGTCTGTTTTTCCCCGCTCTGTGTTTTCATTGGTGTGGTCCTGTCTTTCACCATGTCTGGTAATGTCAGGCTTTGCATACAAAAGCAATTGTAGGAGCTGCAGGTGATGATATTCTTTTCCAGACAGGATCACTTTTCCCTCTTCTGGGCTGATGACCTTAATCCAATCAGCAACTGTACTAGATGGAAGTTGAATTTGCAACTCTGCTGAGGCTCGGATTTACTATCTTCTGGTTCTCCCCAGCCCTGCAGGGTTTTCCAGAAACCCTTATGTGTTCTCAGGACCCTTTTCCCTGGTAGAGTTCACATTCTTTTATGTAACAAAACTGCTTTTCAGGAGATTTCTGCCCAGCTCTTTACTGCCTCATGCACCCTCAGTATTCAGCAAACGTCCTTAGAGAAAACCTGGCAGTTTTGAAGATTTGAGGCCTCCATTTTGCTGGTGTCTGACACAAAGCCCAGATTCTCTGCCTCCTGCCCATATTCAGAATCTGTAATTTACTGCAAAGTCAACTCCCTTCTCAAGATTCTCTTCTTGTGGCCCCTCCGGGTGCTCTCTACTACTTTAAAACAGACCATTCCTGTGTTCCAGCCAGCTTTTCCCATTGTTCTTGGCAGGAGTGCTGATCTGCTGCAGCTTCTCCATTCTTCTGTGAAGTGTAACTCCAGCTTCTCTTTCTGTGAGCTGCTTAAGGGTGGGAATTTTGTGTATTTTGTTTCCCTTGAAAAATCCCTTAAGAATAGTAGTACATGGTAGATACTTAAGAAAAATTTAGTGAGTGAATGCACCCAGACATCTTAGCCCCATTTTTAGCATTTAGATCTGCTTCATCTTTTCCCGGGTCTTGAACCAGAGTGATCTCTAGTTATTCTTATTAAATATTGAGTATTTGCTGAATATTGAGTATAGACATATAAGAATATTTAGAAAAGATATACTATATAAAACATTTTACAACAAACACCCGAAAACCTCCTACCCGATTTAAGAAAAAGAAGTGAATCATTCGGAGTTCCTTGTGTGTCCCTCTTTTGTCGCACCCTTTTCCCGCCCCATCAGAGGTAACCGCTATCCTCAGTACAGAATTCTTTGTCGTTCGCTTGAGTATTTGTCTCCCTGAACAGTGTATTGTTGAGAGTTGTGTGTTCTGAGCTTTACGTACACGGAATTATATTAACTGTATTCTTTTCTTACTGTTGTGTATATCTGTAATTCATTCATTTCCACTGTTGTGTATGTAGTATTCCATTGTATTACTGTGTTTGCATGTACGTTGATAGATACTTGTGGTGGTAACCGATTTTTTGTTTGATCTTTTTGTTTTTTTGGATTTTTTAAGTGGGGTACAAATGTTGATGCTGAAGACACTTATGTGCATGTCTTCTGGTGGGTTATAGCTGTTAATATTTACTACAAATTAAAATAGAAATGTTTATTTATTAATTTATTAAAATAACAATAATTTTAAAATAAAATAGAAAAGTAAAAATTAAAATTTTTCTGAAAGAAAAACTACAGCTTCTAAAACAGAAAAGATTAATGAGAAATATGGCATTGTTTTACACTTTTATCACATCTCTTTACTAACTTTATGAAAACTGATCTCTTGCATCTGCTTCTGCATTCAAATTTGTTACAGTATCACACACTAGTGGAAGACACTTTCATAGTTGGGAGAGAAGGAGAGTGAAATAGGAAACAACATCTTAGAACTATTTTGAAAATAGTTTTGACCTCACATACCTCCTGGAAGGATCCCCTGAGTTCCAGACCACACTTAGAGAACCGCTGATCTAGGGTCTGTTTGTAGACTCTACCACAGGGAATGTGCATTCTCCAGCTTTGCTTTGCAAAGCCAGCTCGGCCAAAGTAGATGGACCAAGTCGCCCTCCCACCAGCAATGTTTAATTGTTCTGATCACTCTAATCACAGCACTTGATATTGTCAGATTTATAATTTTTGCTACTCTGGTTACTGTGAAATAGTATCTCACTGTGGTTTGATTTGCATTTTCCTTGTTACTGATTGGTTTGGGCATCTTTTTACGTGTTTATTAGTTATCTGTTTTCCTCTCCTGTTAAGTGAAAAGTGTTATCACTCAGTCCTGTCCGACTCCTTGCCACGCCACAGACTGCAGCCTACCAGGCTGCTCTGTCCATGGAATTCTCAGGCAAAAATACCGGAGTGGGTTGCCACCCTGTTGAGTGCCTATCTAGTATTTTTCAGCTGTAAATCATGTTTCATTCTACCTTGTAAAGTAAGATAAAATGTTTTTTGTTAACACACTGATTACAGAGTCAAATTGACCATTTTCATTACTTTTTTTTTTTGAAGTTGAACAGTGATTTTAACATGTGAGGGAGATATTTGACATTTCAATATTGTTTAAGCTTCTCTTTGATTTCTTTAAGGAGCTGTTTAGTAGCACTTTTGCAGAGGAGAACATGAGTCTGGTTTGGTTTGGTATAATATTCAGCTTTTAGCATCTATACTCATTCTAATTGAAGGGAATGTGTTTGGCTTAAAAGAGCCTTCTGTTTTTCATATCTCATCTCTTAGAGCCTGTAAAATGGACATAGTGCATTCAGCTCCAGTATTCTGGGATTCTAACCTATTTTGTCTAATTTTTACCCTTTATTTCAGTTATATGAATGAGCTTGAATTATTAATAGCTTGATGAATCTTTTTTTCCCGCATTTAAACCATACTTTTAAACTAAGTGCCCTTTAGTGATTATAGCCCTCTGACTTTTTTTTTTATTGAAGTATAGTTGATATACAAGCGTACAATATGGTGATTCAGTTTTTAAAGTTATACTCCATTTATAATTGTTGCACAATATATGCTTATAGCTTATTTTATATTTGCTTGTACCTCTCAATCCCCTTCCCCTATATTGCCTCCCCCCACTGGTAACCACTCATTTGTTCCCTATATCCATGAGTCTGCTTCTTTTTTGTTATATTCACTAGTTGGTTGTATATTTTCAATTCCACATCTAAATGATATCACATAGTATTTGTCTTTGGCTTATTTCACTTAGCATAACACACTCCAAGTCCACCCATGTTGTATTTCTCTGACGATTAATGATGTTGAGCATCTTTTCACACACCTATTGTATAGCCTTCTGATTTCTGTTCAGCCTGTTTCTTTTACAACAAACTGTTTATTTTTTAGCTTAAGAATTTTCAAAACTAGAAAAAATAAAATGGTGATCTCCTATGTAGGTACCTGTCACCTAGTTTTAATAATTACCACTATGAAAAACATCTCTGAAGATAGGAATGTATTTTTTGGTAAGAAAAATAAATATTTTTAATGTAAACAATACCAAAAAACTTAAAGAAAACGAAAAGAATAAGGTGGACTTCCACTTCCCAGCAATGACCAATGTAAAAATTTGTTGAAATGACTTTCCATTTGTATGAAAACTGAATGTTAGAAATGTTAACAAAAATGGAAGTATACTATAATTATTACATTTTCTCAATTTAATATGTATAGATCTACATCGTTCCTTCTAGCAACTATACCTTGCTTCTTATATAAATAAGATATTTATTAATCAGTTCCCTATATGCACTGCTCTATCTTCTTACATTAATTTCTAAAAGTGGGATTATACTTTCAAAAGCTATCAGTTCAGTTCCGTCGCTCAGTCGTGTCTGCCTCCTTGTTACCCCATGGACTGCAGAATGCCTGGCTTCCCTGTTTATCACCAATTCCTGGAGCTTTTTCAAACTCATGTTCATCGAGTCGGTGATGCCATCCAGCCATCTCATTCTCTGTCTTCTCCTTCTCCCACCTTCAATCTTTCCCAACATAAGGGTCTTTTCCTGTGAGTCAGTTCTTCGCATCAGGTAACCAAAGCATTGGAGTTTCAGCTTCAGCATCAGTCCTTCCAATGAATACTCAGGACTGATTTCCTTTAAGATGGACTGGTTTGATCTCCCTGCAGTCCAAGGGACTCTCAAGAGTCTTCTCCAACACCACAGTTCAAAAGCATTAATTCTTCGGCGCTCAGCTTTCTTTATAGTCCAACTCTCACATCTATGCATGGCGACTGGAAAAACTGTAGCTTTGACTAGATGGACCTTTGTTGGCAAAGTAATGTCTCTGCTTTTTAATATGCTGTCTAGGTTGCTTACAGCTTTTCTTCCAAGGAGCAAGCCTCTTTTAATTTCATGGCTGCAGTCACCATCTGCAGTGATTTTGGAGCCCAAGAGAATAAAGTGTGTCACTGTTTCCATTGTTTCCCCATCTATTTGCCATGAAATGATGGGACCGGATGCCATGATCTTAGTTTTCTGAATGTTGAGCTTTAAGCCAACTTTTTCACTCTCCTCTTTTACCTTCATCAAGAGGCTCATTAGTTCTTCTTTGCTTTTTGCCATAAGGGTGGTGTCATCTACATATCTGAGGTCATTGATATTTCTCCCAGCAATCTTGATTCCAGCTTGTGCTTCATCTAGCCCAGCATTTCTCATGATGTACTCTGCATATAAGTTAAATAAGCAAAGTGACAATATACAGCCTTGACATACTCCTTTCCTGATTTGGAACCAGTCTGTTGTTCCATGTCCAGTTCTAACTGTTGCTTCTTGACCTACATACAGATTTCTCAGGAGGCAGGTCAGGTGGTCTGGTGCTCCCATCTCTTGAAGAATTTTCCACAGTTTGTTGTGATCCACACAGTCAAAGGCTTTGGTGTAGTCGATAAAGCAGAAGTAGATGCTTTTCTGGAACTCTCTTGCTTTTTCAGTGATCCATTGGATGTTGGCAATTTGATCTCTGGTTCCTCTGCCTTTTCTAAATCCATCTTCAACATCTGGAAGTTCATGGTTCACATACTGTTGAAGCCTGGCTTAGAGAATTTTGAGCCTTACTTTACTAGCATGTGAGATGAGTGCAATTGTGTGGTAGTTTGAGCATTCTTTGGCATTGCCTTCCTTTGGGATTGGAATGAAAACTGACCTTTTCCAGTCCTGTGGACACTGCTGAGTTTTCCAAATTTGCTGGCATATTGAGTGCAACACTTTCACAGCATCGTCTTTTAGGATTTGGAAGAGCTCAACTGGAATTCCATCACCTCCACTAGCTTTGTTTGTAGTGATGCTTCCTAAGGGCCACTTGACTTCACATTCCAGGATGTCTGGCTCTAAGTGAGTGATCACACCATCATGGTTATCTGGGTTATGAACATCTTTTTTGTATGGTTCTTCTGAAAGGTATACATATTAAAATTTTAATGCTTATTATGAAACTGCTCTCTAAAAATGAAAATCACTAGTATGTTTCATTCCTGCCAACAGTACATTAGAGTGCCTTTTCCCAATACATTAGAGTGCCTTTTCCCTGTATTTCCCAACCCTGGGTCTTGTCACTTTTTCTCATTCTTTCAGTATGGTTGGTATTTTTATTTATCTGATTAGTAGTAGAATTAAATACCTGTTTGTTTTTTCACCACTCCTTTTTCTTTTTCTGTGAATTGCCTATTAATGTCCTCTGCCAATTTTTATTTTGAATTTTTTTTCTATTGATTTGTAATAACTTTGCATATTAAAGTTTTGACATTTTATCATATCATAAATACTTTTCACTTTAGTTGCTAAAATCTTTAAATCTCTTTGGATACTTCTAAATTTCTGTTTTATTATTTACTTTGTAGAAGTTTTTTATTTTTATGTGTGTCAGTCGGTTCCTCTGTGGGTTCTGATTTGGTGTGTTGCTTAGAAAGCCCTTCCCCACCAGAAGATTATTTTTTAAATTGTCCATATTTTTTTCTGATACCTTTATGGCTTTCTTTTTTCTATTTAAATCTTTAATCCATCTGAAATTTACTTTGAGTAAGGAATGAGATAGAGATTCATCATTGCTTTTGTTCAAATAGCTAGCCAGTTTTCTAATGCTGTTAATTAATTTATCTATTTCTTACATACAGTAGATTCTTATTTATACTTGGCCTAATTGTTTTTAATGTTTATTTATCTATTGACTTATTTATTTGGTCTCAGTTGGGGTGTGCAGGCTCAGTAGTTGCAGTGCTCGGGCTTAGCTGCTCCACAACCTGTGCAATTAGGATCCCCAACCAGAAATGAAACCTGTGTCGCCTGCAATGTAAGGCAGACTCATAACCACTGGACCACAAGGGAGGTTCCCTATACTTGGCCTAATTTTGGACTCTGTTCCCTTCCACTGACCTCTTTGTTTATTCTTTTCCCAACAACAAGGTATTTTCATTACTTCAGCCTTAGAGTACATGTTAATGTCCTGTTGGCTGACACCCTCTTCTTTAGAAATTTTTAAAACCTATGGAAAAGTAGAAGAGTTTAGTGCAGCTCCATATATATTAATTTCCTACATTAAGCAATTATTAAAATTTGGTCCCATTTTTTTTCTGAAGCACTTTGAAGTTAATTAGGAAGTCATTTCCTACTTGAATGCTGCAGCGGGCATGTCTACTTACTTTCCAATTATACTTAATTATTGGTTAGCGTTTGCATTAAGGAAACTTTTGATTTTTGTGTATTTATTTTAATATTTTCTTAATGACTCCACTAGCTTTTTGGTTCATTCTCTTGAGTTCTAGAACACAGTCACACACCTGCAAAAGGGATAGCTTTGTCTCCTCCTCTCAGCTTTTTATATCATTTTTTTCTGATTACTTCACCCAACTTTTCAGACCAGTTTTGTATAAACAGCAGAGATAGGCCCATATATTGTTCCTGGCTCTGGTCTCTCAGCTTCAGTCCTGATGCTAACTATATGAAAAGCATATATATTTAAAGTTTATGTTAAGGAAGTATTTTTTTTATGAAGTGTTTTTCTACTGTTCTTTTTCCAAGGGTCTTTTAAAAATTAGGAATCCATGTTGAATTTTACCAAATCCCTTTTTAGCATCTAATAAAATAATTGTATTTTTTCTTTTGAGCTTATTAATGTGATAACATGTATTAATAAGTCCCTAATCCTCAGCCATGCTTGCTTTGGGAGTCTTCCGTGGAAGGTGTATTTTTGTTTTCATGTATTTTATTGGCTCTTGCCCCTGTTATTTTTGGCTGCACCCTGGAGGGTTTTGTTTGTTTGTTTTTGTTCTTCCCACACGTGTCCTCTGCCTCTATCACTGAAGCAACATGGATTAAGGGGTTGCCACAGTGAGCGGCTGTAATTTAAGTGACTGGGGCTTGTCCGATGCTGACGGCATGCACCCTTCTTGAGCACTTCGGATGTGCCACACTCTGTGCTAGGTGCTTTCCGCATTTGTTAGTCCACACAGCAATTCTATTTTATAGATGAGAAAGTATACACTTAAGTCTCTTCTATGCTACTAAGGAGCTGCAGACTTGAGCATTTTTTTTTTTTTTTTGAGGGAGAATCTGATCCTTTTCAAAAAATATTTATTTATTTATTTGGCTGTGCTGAGTTTTAGTTGCAGAATATTGGATCTTAATTGTGGCATGTGAGGTCTTTTAGTTGTGGCATGCGTGATCTAGTTCCCTGACCAGGGATCGAACCCTGGGCGCCCTGTATTGGGAGCACGGAGTCTTAGCCCCTGGACCACTGGGAAAGTCCTAGACCTGAGAATTCTCAAGTCTGACTGTCATAGAAAAGCCCCTCCTCCCCACCTCCCCCTGCATCCGAAGCCCGTTTTCCCATCCAGAAGAGTCTCATCAAGGACTTTGTAGAAAGGGGGGAAAACATTGTAAAGCTTGTTGGCTTGTACAAGTGACTGGCATTTATACCCTAAAGATAACAGTATGCTGAGTAGCTGAAAATTAGGGGTTTACTCATAACCCGACGGTCCTCTGCTTCCCAGAGGCATGTCTGATGGCCTGGAGCATCTTCCTGGATTCTGTTTCTTGTTTGGGTCTAAGTTTTTCTCATCCTCTGGTGTTTTTCCATTGGAACAGTGTCTCATGCCATCTGATTTCTTGTGAGACAGAGACAGGAAATCTTTTCTTCTCTCATCCGTTCATGGTAAAATCTACTCTCCTCTATATCTCCTTCAGCCCATTTCTTTTTTTTTTTAATTTTTAATTTTATTAATTTATTTATTTTAGTGGGAGGCTAGTTACTTTACCATATTGTGGTGGTTTTTGCCATCAGCCCATTTCTTCCACCTTGTGCCTTTCAAGGTGATGATTTAGTTGCTTTACTCCTCAAAAATCTGCTTTAGGGTTACTCATTCTATCTTTTATTATTTTTAAAGATTTGCTAATGTGTGTGTTTATTTTGGCTGTGCCGGGTCTTCATTGCTATGCCCAGCCCAGGCTTTTCTTTAGTTGCGGTGGGTGGGGGCTACTCTCTGGTTGTAGTATGTGAGCTTCTCACCGCCATGGCTCCTCGTGTTGCAGAGCACGGGCTGTAGGGCACACGGGCTTCAGTGGTTGTGGCTTGCAGGTCCGAGAGCACAGTCTCAGTAGTTGTGGGGCACAGGCTTTGTTGCCCCAAGGCGTGTGAGATCTTAGTTCCCGGAGCAGGGATCAAACCCTGCATTGGCAGGCAGATTCTTACCCACTCGACCATCTGGAAAGCACTAAGGTTACTCATTTCAAAATAATAACGCCTTCATTGCTGTGCAGACTTTTCTCTGGTTGCGGTGCCTTAGTTAATTGTTTCGCAGTCAAAATTATGCTATTTCATGTGAAATAATGAGTTCAGCATCTACATAGTCAAGTAACCTCGTAAGCCATAAAAAACACTGCTCAGAAACTTGCCTTTTGTGTTCTGGTTATTGAAGCTCATGCAGACTTTCACAAAGGAAAAGCTTTCCCGTAATTTTTTTCCACTGGTGTGCTCTTCATCCTGATAAACGCAGGTCAGAGCGGGTAAGGCAGAGCTTGCTTTTCTCATTTTAGGATTAAAGATCTGCAGGGGGGAGAGTGTGACACAACCATTTCTTGGGACAAAAGAGTAATCCAGGCCACTTGGCTTCTGGTCCAGCATTTATCTGCTCTGGTCCCACAAGGACCGTCCGTTTGATTCAGAGTTGCCTTTTCAGTGTTTTGTTTCATCCAGATCTTTGTTTCTCCTTTCTTCTCCCTTTTTCTGTCCAAATTATGGCCGCTGCACTGTTGGCTGATAGCCTGTCAGGAAGGAGATGGGGGCTGAGATGGAGTATGAGACTATTTCTCTCCTGCTGAGCCCGTCCAGTTCTAGTTTGCTTGGGAATACATTTGAAACAGCTGTTAAATGCAGACTGGGGATCATTTGTAGATATCACTTAAGGCTGTTTCTGTTTTATCTTACAGCAGAGTACAAACTAGAATAATTTAGAAGGCTTTTAAAGATTCCTAATGTATTTTTGTTCCCTTTGCTACCTAGTTGTCAAGCTTTATTCTTTCTTCTTTCAGATTTAGTCCAATAGGATCTAAAAGAAAGCAATTTCTGGTGAGAATTTACTTGGGCTCATGTAACATATCCTTACTGAAACCGTCACTCAATTACTCGTGATCTCCTTTTGTGTAATTTAACACTTGTATTATGTATGCACTGTTACATTTGTTGGTGAACTGTTGGATATACTTAATCCCCATCCTCTCCAGAACTGCTCAAAAGCAGAGATTATGGCATCAGTGTTCCTCTGACTTCATCTTCCTGTGCATATTTCCAAATGTTCTCATTCAAACCCCTGTGTGTTCAGCAGTATATCCAGGATTCAAACCGTTTTTCACCACCCCCTCTGCTCCCAGGCTCCAAACATCTGTCATCTGTAGTTTTGCACTACTGTAGTTGCTTCCTCACTCTCAACTTTTTTCCCTTTTCCTTTTCTTCCCTTCGTTCTGCCCTAGTAGAGCAGCTAGAAGAAGCCTATTAAAATGTAAAACATGTCTCTCTCACCTAAAGCCAGTGGCTCCCCGTTTCTTACAGAGCAAGAGCCAGATCTTTACTGCTGTAGAAAAATGGATGAAAGCAGGAGTATGATCGGGGAAGGACTTAACTGCATAAGAAGTGTCCAACCAATCAAACATAGGCTAACAGAAAACCCTGCGATCAGCATCTAACTCAGTCTTGTATTTGTTGAGACACCTTTAGTCAGAATGTCTTGTGAGACTCAGTCGTCCTCAGAACTCTATCTGGGCCTGTTTCAATCAGTATTGTGTGAGTGTGGGTTTAAGGAGAAATGTGTCTTATTTAATCAGAGTTTTTCTGTTAAGATATATGCTGACAATATTTACTTGTAATTAAAATAATTTCTTCTGATTGTCAAATAAGTGCCTTGTACTGGGTTTAATTGACTTCTGGCCTAAGATAAACTTAAGTTTGCGTCTTGTCTCAACCACTTTCTTGTGTGACCTTGGGCAAATTTCTTAATCCTTCTCGACATCCTTGTCTGTACAAAGGGTATAGTACCCACATCTTAGAATTATTGTAAGACTTACATGAGAATGGGGGTTTTCCAGGTGGCTCAGTGGTAAAAATCTGCCTGCCAATGCAGGAGATGGAGGAGACATGGGTTTAATCACTGGGTGGGGAAGATCTCCTGGAGGAGGAAATAGCAGCCCACTCCAGTACTCTTGCTGGGGGAAATCCTGTGGACAGAGGAGCCTGGCAGGCTGCAGTCCATGGGGTCACAAAAGAGTCAGACACGACTGACTGAGTGTGCACACATGCCAGATGCTTAATGAGCTACAGACCTTTTTCTTAAGCTTTGAAGAACTGGAATACGTTTACGTCCCCACCTCCCCTTGAGTGATACCATTAAAAGCAAACAACTGAAAAGACCTATTGAACTCGCTGCCAACAGTATGAGAATCATATGTGGTGTGTCTGGTTTCTGAGCAAACACTAAACACATCCAGTCTTGCTATTAATCAATGTTTTGTTACCTAAGGGACTGAATCATTCTTGGCTTTCTTGTTAACATCAGGTGCTGTGGCATACAGGTTTGTTTATTGATTCACCAAATATTTATTGGCCTGTAGTGTGTTTTTCCTTCCTGAAAAGGATTCCACCATACTACCTACGGTATTTTATATGTTGTGTGAAAGGAGAGATTGTCCGGAGTCTGATGGGGCATAAAATTGCTGAGGACAAGAGTGTCGTGTAAATCATTGCTTGTCTTCCCTATTGGGCTGCCTTCATGAGGCCGTGGACCACATCCTCCCAACTCCCACCACCGCAGTGCTCACACCCCATGGTGTTCAGGAGACGCTCACTCACGTGTGGAATGTGTGAGAGAGTGAAGGACGGCAAGCAGAGACAGAAACACACATGTTCCCAGTTAGCTCCTGGGCTCGTCTTCTTACAGTGAGTTTATTTAGCACCAGGGCATCCGTTTGTAGGTGCTTTGAAAGTGAAAGTGTTAGTGACTCAGTCGTGTCTGACTCTTTTGCAACCCCATGGACTGTAGCCCACCAGGCTCCTCTGTCCATGGGACTCCCCAGGCAAGAATACTGGAGTGGGTAGCCATTCCCTTCTCCAGGGGATCTTCCCAACCCAGAGATGCAACCCGGGTCCCCTGCATTGGCAGGTGGATTCTTTACCATCTGAGCCACCAGGGAAGCCCCCCTGCTTTGGAAACAAACAAAAACCTAACTTATCAGAAGCATTCATAATTAGCAGCTTTGGATGAAGAACAAAATTGGGCATATCCAGTCTCTTCCATTTCATCCTTTCTTTTTCCTTTCCTTTCCTTTTCTTGTCCTGTTCCCTTTCCTTTCCAGCAAGGCTTGGAAATCAGCTAAACAGTGTAGGTAGTTACATTTCTCAATTGTCAACTATGTGAAGTATAGTAATCCCTTGGGTGTTGGCAGCACCAGAGTTCCTTTGGGCCAGCACATTTCTACCCTGAAGCTAAAGGAGAAACAAATGGTGCTGTAGGTAGTTGTTGATGGGACGGGGGGCAGGGCGGGGATAGGGGGGCAAACCTGAACCTGTGGTGGTTCCTGCTTAACAAACCTGAGTGTGTTTCAGGAGCACAAGTGCAGGAGCTCCAGTCAGGGACGGGGCAGGCGGCCGTGTCAGGGAGGCCTCAGGGACGAGTGTATTAGCGCCAATAGCTGCTGTAACAAATGACCACGGACTTAGTGGCTTAAAACAAAATCCACATTTATTTTCATGATTCTGGAGATCAGAAGTCCAAAATGGGTTTCACTGGGCCAAATTCAAGGTGCTGGCATGGCTGCATTTCTTCTGGAGGCTCCAGGGAGCATCAGTTTTCTTGCTTTTCCAGCATCTGTTGCTGCTGCTGCTGCTGCTAAGTCGCTTCAGTTGTGTCTGAGTCTGTGCGACCCCACAGACAGCACCCCACCAGGCTCCTCTGTCCCTGGGATTCTCTAGGCAAGAATACTGGAGTGGGTTGCCATTTCCTTCTCCTTTTCCAGCATCTAGAGGCCACGTACATTCCGTGGGGTTCTTCCACCTTCAGAGCCAGACGCACATGACTCCGACTTCTCCTTCTGTGGTCCCATCTCATTCTTTGACTTCGGCCTTCCTGCCTCCCCCTTAGAAAGACTTTTAAGACTAGTGACCCGACCCATCCAGACAATCGAGGATCGCCTCCACACCTCAGCATCCTTAACACCATTTTCGGAGTCCCTTTTGCCATAAAATAGGTTTCCAGGTTCTGAGGATTAGGAGATATTATTTGCTTATTACCACGAGGAGACTGGAGTTTAGAATACAGCTCTGTCACTTACTAGCTTTGGGCATTTAGCTGAGTCATGACTGTTTAGAATCTGTTTCCTCTTCTATGGGTAGAGCATTGAACCTTCTCCACCCACCCACCCCACCCCCTTCACACACACACACACACACACACACACATTCACACACGGAGTCATGTTTTTGAAGTCTGGATGAAATAATATATATGAAAAGACCTGACAGACTTTCTTTTAGTTGATTTTGATTGTGACTCAAAGCAAAAGGAAAGAAAGAGATTTATTTGCTCCCTTCCAAAGTTACCAGATCTTAGCCAAGTGTTTGGGACTAGGGTGAATTGAGTTATGTTGATCTGGATTTGTTCCCCCCTTTTTTTTTTTTCATGAATCTCTTCAACACATATTCTTGTTTATCTGGTTTTCCCTAGAGGCCCTGTTAGGAAGTTGTTAAACTTCATTAACAAATATTTGCCGAGTGGCCGTACTATGCCCTGCCCTTTGGTAGAAGGCCCAGAGGTGGGCACCAGAGGAGCAGAGGTGATTTCAGGGCGACTGGAGCTTAGAGCGTGAGGAGGGAGCACAAAGATGAGACGGACTGGGAAGCAGGGGGAGAATGAGCGCAGGACTGAGTCGGGGGCCCGAGGCCCTGACTCGGGTCAGCAGCATCCCACGTGTGCCTCTCGGTCCTCCAGAGACGAGAGGAAAAGAACATGAACCACTCAACCCAGGAGCCGAGAGGCCACATCTGAGGTTTCCCTCCCTGGAGGCCAAGGTCAAGTCAGACTAGAGATGCTGAGACTCCAGAGTGAGGGACAGCCCTGTCGCTTTTAATTAAGGGGTGTGTCCTCATCGTGGCCCTGAAGAATTTCTGTATGTCTGATGGGAAGTTTGGCTGAAATCGAACCTGTGGTCTTTGAAAGCGTTTTGTGCCCCGAGGCTTCCGTTCTGTTTGTGTGGTTCATCTCCTTGTTGATACAGATTTGCATCTGTAAGTGTCTCGGGTGATTAGACTGAAAGGTGGGGGAGGAGCTGGGCAAGCAAAGTAAACATTGATGCCCCCACCCGTCTACTCCCCCTCCCACCGAAACTGCTCCTACATATTAGGAGTGAAAAGGCATGTTGATATTGCCTGGAGATAAAGGGACACCCACAGAAGTTCATAGAATAATGTACCTTTTGACACTTATCAACTACAGAAGTTAAATAAGAAGAGTGCTCTTTTACTGACGATGGACACAGTAAACAGTGTTCTAACTTTCTTCCTTTAGGTAAAGCAGTATTTCCGCAACAGTTGGTGTATCCCTTTTCTCATAAGTTCCTTCCTTACCTTTGACTGGATCTTCTTTCTCTAAATTTTTCTAGGCTGTTCAGCTTGACCCTGAAGAAACTCATCATGCTAAAAGAAATGGACAAAGATCTTAACTCAGTGGTCATCGCTGTGAAGCTGCAGGTGAGTTGAGCCAGGATTGTTTGCTTAGGGCCCACAGAAGCTGGATAACCTTGTGCCCACTGTCAGGGCTTCAGAGATGCTGGTAGGAGACCGGCATCCTTTGCTGAGTCCTTCACTCAGCAAAGAAGATGCAGCTGTGGGAAGTCGGTCCAGTTCACATAATTCTGAATCCCAGTTCTGCCTCTTAGTTAAAGCACTCAGTCTCTTTAGGTCTCCGTTTCTTTGTCTGAAGGATAAAAGTGGCTCTTCCTGCCCTGCCTATTAACGGGATTAGCATGAAGATCAAGAAATTCATAAATTACTAGGATGGCAAGTGTAGGTTTCGGTCTTACTCCTGGGATTTCTGGCTATAAGCAGATATATGGGTTGGGGAGACAGCTTTGGCGGTTTTCCACAGGGTAAAAGAAATTTATAGGTTATCATTTCAGGCTTGACAGTTTAAAATTTACTGGGATATTTCATCTGCGTAATCCCCACATTTAATTCCTTGAACTCACTCAGTATCTCCAAGGGACCCAAAATATTTCACCAAGATTCATATTCTAAGCGTTCTGGAATTTCACTTTCAAGAGAAACCGACCTCCAGAAAGGTCAAGGGGTCCGTTTGTTGCCCGGTGATTTCCAAGTGGCAGAAGTAGAAAGCAGAGAGCCATCGCATGTATGGTTGTTAAACTGCAACACAGGACCTTCCTTAACCGATGCCTTTTTAATGATGGGTCCCTCTACCTTACTGGGAGTCTGAAGAGCCTCTGGATCCATGAAATGATGGATTTCTTCAGCTTAAGAACAGTGTATTTGTGATTCATGGAATTCTATTTCTTGGAGAAATAGTGAGCTGTATGGCCACTCCCTACTAACCAGGATATTTGGTTACTGGCTCAGCTGTTATGCAGCAGTTTTTTGGCTTCGTTAAAACCCACGTCTGCAGCATTTTCATAGTACATGAACCATACACTGAAGTCCTTTCTGGGATAAATACATTATATTAATTTAGTCCTCGAAACCTGAAACATTTTGGGACTTCCCTGGTGGTCCGGTGTAGCGCTAGCGCTAAGACTGCACTCCCAGTGCAGGAGGCCCAGGTCAGAGAACTAGATTCCCACTTGCCACAAGTAAACTTCACATGCCCCAACTGCAGATCCCCAGTGCAGCAACTAAGACCTGGTGTGGCTATGTGAATAAAGACACATTAAAAAAAAAAAAAAACTTGAAACATTTTAATTACTCCTTGTGATTTCTGTGTGTCGCTTACATTGAAACTCCCTGTTCATCTCGGTGCATAGTGATTTTAGTTGCTAGGTTGTGTCCCAACTCTTGCAACCCCATGAACTATAGCCCGCCGGGCTCCTCTGTCCATGGAATTCTCCAGGCAAGAATACTGGAGTGGGTTGCCATTTCCTTCTCCAGGTGATCTTCCCAGACCCAGGGATTTTTAACCCAGGTCTCCTGCATTGGCTGGCGGATTCTTTACCAACTAAGCCACCAGGGATAATTCCTCCCAATTCTGTGAGACGTTTCCAGACACCATGAGTTGAGAAAGCAAGCGAGGGGCCGTGATGGGCAAGTGGAGACTTGTGGTGTCTTTTCCTCCTTTCCCGATTTCGCACTCGTTTCTAGGTCACGGGCAGCGTTCCAGTTTTCAGGAATTATTCCCTTTGCTAAAAGCCAGTGCTTTCCAGTGCAAACACTGTTGGTGTGGTTTGGAAAGTTCCCTGCTGCTTTTGCCTTCCCCGCAGTTAAACGCCTTTGCCAAAAGAAATAATTTCTTTTCTTTCCTAATCAAATATTTAACATTCTGTAAAATTTTAAATTGTACCCAAAAACTACAAATATCCGAAACTTTTTGCTCGACTTCCAAGCAGCTGAAAGTGATCACCGACGTTAACGCATTGATTTATCCCGCCACTTATTTATTCATTTACACGTTCATCTAGTGAATGTTTATGGAGCACCTGTCACAGGCCAAGTGTTGTTCTAGGCACAGGGGATTCAGCAGTGAATGAAACAGACCCAAACTCCTGCCTTTAAGGACCTTTACCTGCTGATAGAGCAGCTGTCCTCAAAACAGGGTCTGCAGAGCTTGGGCTCCCCAAGACCCCCTCACAGGGTACATGAGGTCAAAACTGTTCTCATGGTAGTACTGTGACTTTACTTGGCCTTTCCACCTTGTTGAGATTTGCACTGAAGTTACAAGAGCAGTGGTTGATGAAACTGTTGCAGGAAGTGGGCCCTCCTCCAGGGACCCAGAGCAGGCTCTTGTCTAACACTCAGAAATGGATTGTCCGAGGAGATACACGTGCTGAAAAAGCAGGAGACTTTATTGGGAAGAGACGCCTGGGCAGAAAGCAACAGGGTGAGGGAACCCAGGAGGACCGCTCTGCCACGTAGGTCGCAGCCTCGGATTTTATGGTGATGGGATTAGTTTCCAGGTTGTCTCTGGCCAATCATTCTGATTCAGGGTGCTTCCTGGGGGCGCGTGCATCACTCAGCCAAGATGGATGCCAGCGAGGGGGACCCGGGGACGTTGGTAGGACATACGGTCTGGTGTCTCCTTTTGGCCTTTGGCAAACTCTTCCAGTGGGTGCTGGCTTGTTCGTTCCGTGTTCCTTACCAGGACCTCCTGTCATAAAATCACTCCTGTGAATGGCTGCTATGGTGCCATAGTGTCAGCGGGCAGTGTCAGTCAGTGTTTCCTCTGACAAAACAGCTGGCCCCTCCTTCACACCAGGGCGGCCTCCCCAGCGTGCCAGCCATCATCGTGTGTCCACCATCGCAGACTGCAAGGAAGAGGGGAAAGGCCAGGTTTCCTTACAAATGTCCTTGAAGGAGGACAGTAAGAACTGCCCATTTATTTTGTCTCAGCCCTGGAGCACATGCTTTTTGAATAGTCTGCGGGATGAAATGGAAACGTGCACACAGCACTCCCGCTTCACGGAGGAAGCTGCCTGACGACTGAGCTGTGACATGAAGTAGCTGCTTTTTCTTTTCTTTTTTTTTTTTTTTTTAAGTAGCTGCTTTTTCACAGAACACCGTTCGTATCGAAAGAAGGGCTTACAAACTGTTACTCAGACTCAGGAATTTGGAAGATAGTTTCTTGAAAATGAACTGTATGAGCCTGTCACTTCGAGGGGAGACAACTGAGAATATTTTTTGGCCAGTAAAATAAATGACATTTGAGTTTTCAAGTGAAGATTAGAATTATATATATGTGTGTATGTATATACATGTGTGTGTATATATATATATGTATGTATATACATGTGTACACACACACACACACACACATGGTCCTAACCATCAGACCACCAGGGAATGCCCAACAATCCACCAAGAACTCTCTATTTAAAAGAGAAGCATTTAAAACACTAATAACCTGATTTGTAATACATTAAGACTCATTAATGGATATTTTTCTGTGTCATAAGTAATGGTACTATGAAAGTAAAAGTTTTAGTTGCTCAGTTGTGTCTGACTCTTTGTGACCCCATGGACTATAGACCACCAGGCTCCTCTGTCCATGGAACTCTCCAGGAGTGGGTAGTCATTCCTTTCTCCAGGGGATCTTCCCAACCCAGGGATCAAACCTGGGTCTCCCGCATTGCAGGCGGATTCTTTACCATCTGAGCCACCAAGCCAATCCCAAATGTCGATGGTACTATAGTATCAGACACAAACTGTTTTGCTTCTATACTGCAAATGAAGATATACAGTTCTACAGATTGAAAAAGATACTGAAGATAATTTTGAATTTGGACCCAAGTTGGTAGTGCCTGGCACCTGGAAGAAGCAAATTCTGGGACCCACGAGGGGCCGAATCTCTGCTGAAGGGCAGTAAAGACGAGACTAGTACTGTGCTGGGCTCTGAAAGTGCCCAAGCTGGCTGTGACCTCAGAAGCTGCTCTGCATCTACGTCGTCCTGTTACCCTCACACACAGGTTCACGTTCACAAGTTTGCAGTTCAGATAATGCATTTGGGATGGAAATGTTTACGGGTATTTACAGCACATATTTAGATAGTGAGAGTTCAGATAATGAGGGCCGCTGCTGTTGGAAGGTGATGATATGTCCCAGTGGGGGGGGGGGGACAAATAAATAAAATGCAGTCAAGAGGATGGAGCATGCCCAGAGGTGGAGGAAGTTACCAGTCATACATGGTGGTCACAGGTGGCCTCACTGAGAAGATGGCTTTCATGCAGGAACTTTGAAGAAGGTGAGGGAGGAAGCGTGCAAATACCTAGAGGAAGACCACTGCAGGCGGAGGGAGAAGCCAGGGCAGGCCCTGAGCAGGGAGGTGCTGGCAGGGGTATGTCTGGCAGGATGGAGAGAAAGGAGGAGGGGCCGGTGAGGCTGGAGGGGAGTGAGAGGAAGAGGAGGGGAGGGGACAGAGGTCGGGGGATGGGGTGTACGCTGTGATGGGGAGGTCTCTGGCTTTTATTCAGTGTGAATTGGAGGGTTTGGTTTTTCTGTTTATTTTGTGGCTGCTCTGCAGCATTTGTTGTTCAGTCAGTCAGTCTTGTCTAACTCTTTGCAACCCCATGAACTTCAGCACGCCAGGCTTCCCTGTCCTTCACCATCTCCCAGCGCTTGCTGACACTCATGTCTGTTGAGTTGGTGATGCCATCCAACCATCTCATCCTCTGTCATCCTCTTCTCTTCCTGCCTTCAGTCTTTTTCTCAGCATCAGGGTCTTTTCTAGTGAGTCAGCACTTCACATCAGGTGGCCAGAGTATTAGAGCTTCAGCTTCAGCATCAGGCCCCTAAATGAATATTTAGGATTGATTTTCTTTAGGACTGACTGGTTTGATCTCCTTACAGTCCACAGGACTCTCAAGAGTCTTCTCCAGCACCACAGTTTGAAAGCATCAATTCTTCGATGCTCAGCCTTCTTTATGGTCCAACTCTCACACCCATACGTGACTACTGGAAAAACCATAGCTTTGGCTAGAAGGGCCTTTGTTGGCAAAGTAAGGTCTCTGCTTTTTAATATGCTATCTGGGTTTGTCATAGCTTTTCTTCCAAGGAGCAAGTGTCTTCTAATTTCAGGGCTGCAGTCACCATCTGCAGTGATTTTGGAGCCCAAGAAAATAAAGTCTGTCACTGTTTCCAGTGTTTCCCCATTCCCCAACCAAGGATCGAACCCGTACTCCCTGCACCCCTGCGTTGGAAGTGCGGAGTCTTAACCACTGGACCACCAGGGAGTCCCAACTTGGAGAGTTTTGAACAGGGAAGTGATAGGATCGTTCTGGCTGTTAGGAATCAAGAAGATCAGCTGATAGGCTCTGACAGCAATTCTGGCAGGAGATGAGGGCGGCACCCGAGCTTTGGCCTCAGCACCTGGAAGGGTGGAGATGCCTTTAAGTGAGATGGGGAAGCCTGTGGGTGAAGCTGGTTTAGGGGAAAAGATCCAGAATTCAGCCCATCACGTTGTGTCTGTGGTGGCTGTTAAACATCCTAGGAGAGATATTGAATAGACAGTTGACTGTGCAAGTTTAGAGTTCGGGAAGGAGCGGTCTGGGAGAGAGACAGTTTGGAGAGTCATCAGCTTATCTGAGATCAGAAGATGGATGAACTCCTCGGGACCGGAGGGAGTGGATATAGAGAAGAGAGCTTGTCTAGAGATCGAGGCCAAGGGACTCCATCACTGGGATGTCAGGAAGGAAAGGAAGGACCTGACCTGGGGACCAGGAAAGAGCAGCTGAGGGCGAGAGGAAATCCAGGAAAGTGCAGTATGCGGGAGGCCACAGGAAGGACGAGCGGCTGGAGGGGGAGTGACGGGCCCTGTCAGAACTCAGATCAGTGGAGGAAGAGGCGTCCTCCGTGGAGGTTCTCAGAGACCCTGAGGATGGCAGCCATGGTGGGAATGGCACAGCTAGGAGACAACGAGAGAAGTCTTCAAGAGCAAAAATAGACGGCTCTTGAGGAGTTTGCTGTAACGGGAAGGCGAGGTGTGGGGCGGTAGCCGGCAGGGCATGTGGGGACAGAGAGGATTTTTTTTAATGAGAGAAATATCAGTAGCCTGTTTGCTAATGGAAATGATCCAGAAGAGAGAGCAAAGTTGACTGTACGGGAGAGGAAAGAATGACTGGAAGTCGGTGAGCAGGAGGTAAGCAGAGGTGGGGTGGCTGGCGGTGGGTGGGGGCCGGGAGCCCCCCCTGTGTGACCGAGGGGAGGAAATGTGGCCGCACAGACGTGGCCAGGAGCTCGTGTGGTGGGGGCTCTTTTGCTGTCGCTTCAGTTTACTCAGCACAGTGGGAATCGAGGCTTGTAGCTCAGCATGAAGGCAGGGGTGGGGAGGTGTTTGGGGCGTGAGGATGTAGTGAAGGGGCGAGTGCCCAGACTGGGGAAAATGCAGTGTGATCACCGGGCAGCCCCGCAAGCCCACTTCACGTTTGGGATCATAAAGTCAAAGTCAGAACAGAAAGCAGATCATCTGATTCTCTCCAGGCGTATTCGGCTCATGTTGCTGGATTTACACAGCGTTGGAATCCGCCTGGTGAACGCGGAGAACAGCAGCGGGCAGAGGCCCTAGGGGGCAGGCAGGGACCGCTTGTCCAGACGGTGGCGTTTCAGCCGAGCAATGAGCAGAGGGGCAGTGGGCATGAGGAGGAGTGAAACACGGGAGGATCAGTAGGTCGTGGGCCTGGTGGGTTTGAAGGATTGTTGTTGTTGACACACCAGAGAGAATGAGCTCGAAAAAACGGGAAGTGGAGATCAGAGACTGGGCCGCGTGACACAGAAGATTCAGTTGTCAGTATCGGTAATGATAAGGTCCAGAGTGTCACCAAGTAGGTGCAGGACTCGGACAAGGATGAGGAGGAGACCCCAGGGAGAGGGAGCCACGGGGTTTAGAGGCTGGGTTGTCTGAAAGTGCACGTGTCAAAACCATGAACCGTTAAGGTGGGAGGAGTGCTGGGGAGAGGAGCAGTGCATAACAGACTGAAGTCAGGAAATGGGCAGGGGGCTTCCTTGGTGGTCCAGTGGTTACGAATCTGCCTTCCAGTACAGGGGGCATGGGTTTGATCTAGGAACATTCCACACGCTGGGGGGCAGCTAAGCCCATGTGCCACAACTCCCGAAGCCCGATGGCCTTGGAGCCTGTACTCTGCAACAGGAGAAGCCACTGCAAGAAGACCGCATCACAACGAGACAAAGCCCAAGCACAGAAATGAAGCCCAAGCACAGCCAAAATTTAATTAATTTTTTAAAAAAGACTCAATGTAGCCAAAAATAAATGCTCCTTGGAAGAAAAGCTATGACAAACCTAGACAGCATATTAAAAAGCAGAGACATTACCTTACCGACAAAGGTCTGTCTAGTCAAAGCTATGGTTTTTCCAGTAGTCATGTATGGTTGTGAGAGTTGGACCATAAAGAAGGCTGAGCACCAAAGAACTGACGCTTTTGAACTGTGATGTTGGAGGAGATTCTTGAGAGTCCCTTGGATCAAACCAGAGTCCACACAGATCAAACCAGTCAGTCTTAAAGGAAATCAGTCCTGAATATTCATTGGAAGGACTGATGCTGAAGCTGAAGCTCCAATACTTTGGCCACCTGATGTGAAGACCTGTCTCACTGGAAAAGACCCTCATGCTGGGAAAGGTTGAGGGCAGGAGGAGAAGGGGACGACAGAGGATGAGACAGTTGGATGGCATCACCGACTTGACGGATGAGTTTGAGCACTCCGGGAGATGGTGAAGAACAGGGAAGCCTGGCATGCTACAGTCCATGGGGTCGCAAAGAGTCGGACATGACTGAGTGACTGAACAACAGCAACAAAAATTTGAAAAAAGAAAGAAACACAACAGCCAAGAAGAGAGGCAGTGGCAGCGACTCAGAGAGGGACTGGGGGGAGGTGGAAGGGAGAGTGTTCTGGAGCTGCTGCTGAGGAGCTGGGAGGACCCCCCCCACCGCCAAGCCCCGCGGTCACACCTAGAAGCAGCAGAGGGGGCAGGGCTGTCCTGTGCCCTGGTAACAACCAGAAATATCAGTAAACATTGCCAAATGTCTCCTACCCCTGGTTGAAACCACGGCTATATATAAACCACATTTTGGATTCTTAGCATTTCTCGGATTCATTGTCCAGAGACTTCTTGAATCCTAAGAGCCGAAATAAATTCAGGTGAAAACTTTGTCAAGACTCTTGGTCATCATAGAGGTTACAAAAAGCGTTATCTAACACATGAAGCAGATTCCCTTTATTATTTCTTGTTGTTGTTGTTTAGTTGCTAAGTCGTGGATTGTAGCCCACCAGCCTACTCTGTCCATGGGATTTCCCAGGCAAGAATACCGGAGTGGTTTCCATTTCCTTCTCCAGGTTATTATTTTTAATTGGCATAATGTAATGGTATTCTAATTATAAAAGCATTGTGAAATATTACATTTAGGCAATTTTTCTTCCTGCATTATACAAAACCTGCATTTTATAAAAGCAAAAATTAGAGATATGTAAGAAACCTAAAAGTCAAAACTAAAATTTTTTCATTTCTAAAGTAAAACAGCAGAATACCTACTCCAGTATAGCAGAATAACTTCCCCACCTTGAATTAGAAAAAGATTTCTTAGCTAGGACCCAGAATGCACTAATCATAAAAGGGGAAAAAAAAGATCAAAATTACATACTTCATCAAAAGATACTATTAAGAAAATGAATAGGCAAGAAAATATTTGCAATTCATATATCTGGCAAATCCTTGTACAAATTAAAAAAACTTACAATCGAGTAACTCGATAAACAACATGGACAAAGAAGTTTGATCAGGCTCATCATAAATGGATATTTACAAATGACCAATAAATGGCTGGGAGGGCGCTATAGGGGATGAGTCACCAAGGAGACGCGAAGTGCCAAGCGGTGATGGTCCTCTGCACGTGCGCAGTAGAGTCCATGTGTCCTGGACAGACCATGCGTGTTGCCTGTGAGATGCGGACACTGCAGCCGCGTGTGGAAAATGGCACCAACGCTTTAGAAATTGGTCTAGTCATTTCTCATGAAGCTACAAGTACGTCTACCCTGAGGCCCAGCCATCCCTCTCCTAGGGGTCCAAGAAAAACAAAATACTTCCACACAGACTTGTACAGGAATGGTAGCTTTGAAACTTCCCTGCTAGTCCAGTGGTTGAGAATCCACCTCCCAATGCAACTGGATGCAGGTTCGAACCCCAGCAGGGGAACTAAGGTCCTGCATGTTGCAGGGCAGCTAAGCCCCATGCACTGCTTATTGGAGCCAGAACACTGCAACTGGAGAGCCTGTGCATCACAGCGAAAGAGCCCACACACAGCAACTAAGACCTGAGCAACCAGAAATAAAATAGAAATAAACAAACACATAAAGCTCAGAGTGGTAGCTTTAGCCATAGTGGCTGCTGACTAGAAACGCCCCACGTGTGAATGTTCAGCAACAGGACAGGGGGAGCCACGCATGGTACATTCGTGGGACAGAATTCTGCTCAGCAGTCCAAAGGAATGTGATACACGCAATAGCCTGTATGAACCTCAGACACATTATAAATGTGGGGCAGAAGAAGCCCAACCAGAATAGTACACACCTTGTGGTTCCATTTATGTGGAATTTCAGGGCAGGAAAGACGGCTCTCTGGTGAGAGGAGTCAGAGCAGCGGTCGCCTCTGAGAAGGGGTGCGGGATGGACTGGGGGGTGGGGTCCAGAGGATTTTCCCGGAGTGATAGAGATCTTGTACATCTTGATACAGAGGTGGGCTACATGGGTATAATGTTTACTGACTCGTCCATTGGTGTGCTGGAGATCTGGTCACTTTACCGTGTTAAACTTAATGTTTTTAAGTAATTTTTACAAATTTACTGTCATTCCTCAGACCCTCCAGCTGGTCTCTTTTTACTTTGAGGAACAGTTTAGCCCAACTTTATTTTTCTTGAAGAACAAAAAACACTAGGTTGTTTAACCCAGTGCGAGGTTTGGCAGGGGCAGTACTTAAAAGCAAGAGTTCCTGGGAAAAAATTGTATCAAAGCTGAGACTGGGAAGGTGAGTTGGCGAGCTGTGTGTGGAAGCATGAGAGAGGACCAGGAAGAGAAAGCGGCGTGCCGAAAGGCCCAGGGACAGGACAGCGTAGCCGGTCAGATGGGAGGGGGGCGGCCAAGGAGCCTCGGGGAGAACTGCCACGCCTCGGGGTGCCACCCTGCTGACTCTCCCTCAGGGGCAGTGGGAAAGAAGTCGGGTGCAGAAACAAGTCATTTTCATGTGAAAACCCTTTGTAAACAGCATAATACATGTAAAATCATGTCTATGATAGTGGCTTGATTTTAATCAAATACAGCAAAGACTGATGGAATATCTGAACTGGTAAGATTCTTCATAGAGTTTAGGTGTTTGCAAGCATAGTATTTCTTTTGGTCTGATTCTTGGTGATGCAGCTTTGACCTATTTTGTCTTGGTTTCAGGGTTCAAAAAGGATTCTTCGCTCCAACGAAATCATCCTTCCAGCTAGTGGACTGGTGGAGACAGAGCTCCAGTTAACCTTCTCCCTTCAGGTGAGAACCTGCTCAGTCTTAGGTCATTAATATGCCATGTCCCCCCTGGTCTTGAACGATGCTCTGATCTGGAGATCGTTTTATCCGAGAACAGCCCAATGGCTTAATGTCACCCAGAGCTTCTGTGGCCTGCCTGGATGGCCAGAGCCATCTCTGAGGCCGCTGCACCACGCATGCTGAGACCTGGATGGGCTGCTGCAAAGTACACCATGTCTCATTCTTCTTTTTTTTCTTAATTTAATTTTATTTTTTTATTTATTTTTTTTATTTTAGTTGGGGGCTAATTACTTTACAATATTGTAGTAGTTTTTGCCATACATTGACATGAATCAGCCATGGGTTCACATGTGCTCCCCCTCCCGAACCCTCCTCCCACCTCCCTCCCCATCCCATCCCTCTGGGTCATCCCAACGCTCCATCCCTGAGCATCCATCCCATGCATAGACCATGGAATGGTGTTCCGCTTCACATATGACAATATACATGTTTCAATGTTATTGTCCCAGAACGTCCCACCCTCACCTTCTCCCTCAGAGTCCACAGGATCATTCTTCTTTTTTTAATTGTAGTTGATTTAAAATGTGTTAATTTGTGCTGTGTAGCAAAGTGATTCCATTTTATACACACATACATATACTTTCTCCTTTTTCTTTTTTGTTTCCTATATTATATACACATTCTTTTTCATATTCTTTTCCATTATGGTTTGTCACAGGATAGTGAATATAGTTCCCTGTGCTATACAGTAGGGCCTTGTCATTTTTCCATCCTATGGACTAGTTTGCATCACATCCTCTTTCCTTGGACTGGGCTGTTGGCCCCACCATCCTACCGCTGTCCTCCCCATCTCCTCTCCTTAGTAACCTGTGCTCCAGCTCCCTGAAGAAGAGGGTGCTCCTTCAGTCTCATTTTGCCCCCATATTGCAACCTCCGTCCCATCCCTTCTCCTCCGTATCCATCCTAGCACGTCTGTCTCTCCTCATGACCCCAGTAGCCCAGGTCGAACACTCGATCACCTGGCAAGGAAAGAGGCCATGTTTCAGAACATGTGTGGGCCACCAGCTGCAGAGTGGAAGCCTGGTGCTGGGCGGAACCAGGTGCTCCCCTCATCCCCCGTCACTCCCTTGTACGGAGGGGAGCCAGTGATCCCCGTCACCCCCTCATACGGAGGGGAGCCAGGGAAGCAGAGGATGATGGTGCGTCCTCCAGCAGGACCAGACCCCACCGAGGACCTCCTCTCTGACTAACTGTGCCCGGCTCTGTTTTGTGCCCGGCAGTACCCTCATTTCCTGAAGCGAGATGCCAACAAGCTGCAGATCATGTTGCAGAGGAGAAAGCGTTACAAGAACCGGACCATCCTGGGCTATAAGACCCTGGCCGTGGGGCTCATCAACATGGCAGAGGTGAGAGAGCGTGGTCTTTCAGAGCCCGAGAGAGACCCCAGCCCAGCCAGGGCTCTTCCCAACCTGCCACCTGGCTGTTTTATTCCAGGTTACAAATTAATTCTTTTATTGGAAATTCAGGAGATGCCTCTTTTTATCCAATACTTCCTTGCTCACAAAAAGTTTTTTCTTTAGCTTTTTAAAAAATGTCAGAGAAAACTTATACTAATCTGAAAGATTCCTGTCCACCCTTCACCCAAACTCTTCAGTGTTAGGGTATCTGCCTTTAGTTCTTGCCTGTGTACACAGTGTGCATCTCGTTCGCTTCTCTGAACCACCAAGAGTGAGCTGCAGACATGATGCCCCATTACACGTTAATATGTTGTTGCTGTTCAGTCACTCAGCTGTGTCTGACTCTGCGACCCCACGGGCTGTAGCCTGCCAGGCTCCTCTTTCCATGGGATTCTTCCGACAAGAATACTGGAGTGGGTGGCCATGGCCTCCTCCGGAGGATCTTCCTGACCCCGGGATCGAACCCATGTCTCCTGCCTTGGCAGGCGGATTCTTTACCACTGAGCCACCTGAGAAGCCCATACGTTAGTGTGCTCTGGGTCAATTTCCTAGAAATAGGAATGTGCTCACATGTGTGCACTGCCCACCCAGAAGATCAGGACACTGACGTGGCTCAGGAACATCCTTCGTAGGTCCAGGGCTTCATCTGGGAGCGCAGGCTACATTTACTTGTCCCTTTGGTCTCCCTCGACCTGCAGTCCCTCAGATTTTTCCCATGTCTTTCATGCCCTTGACATTTTTTAAGAGGACAAGCTGGTTTCTTTATTGAATGTTCCTCCATTTGGGTTTGTCTGATATTTTCTGAAGATCACGTTCAGCTTCTGAGTCTTTGGCAGCGTTACCACAATAGTAATGCAGGCAGCACTCCAAGTCGACTTGTTCCGTTACTGGTGAGGCTGTCTTATCGCTCGGCTGATTGAAGATGATGTATGCCAGGATTTCCAATATAAAGTTAATTAATACGTATTTTGTTCTTAGCAATGAAAAAAAACATTTTATAGGCAGATGTGTGGGGACTCTGTAACAGTCTCTTTTTTGCTCATATCTTCACCTGGTAGTTTTAGCTTCTGTTAATGATTCTTGCCTGAATCAGTTAGTAATACTTCGATGTGAGCTCACATTCCAGTCAGTTCCAGCCAGCACCTCTGGGTTCCTCCAGCCTTTCTCCCCTCCATGTTGCTCAGTCTGTTTGCTTGTTTGTGAGGCTCTCCTGTATGTGCAGCAAATCTTCTCAGCCCGGATGAAGGGGAAGAAGAAAGGGACCACAAATCAATTTTAAAACTTATTTCTGTATTTTAATACTTAAAGTAGGAAAAAGTTTTGTGGCCACGACAAGAGGTGAGGTAGCCCCAGCGCATCTTTCTGTCATCCTCATGTCTTGTATCAGAACGAGGGCCTGGGGGAGCGAAGGCTGTGGACACCGTGTCTCGCCAGCCGTGTTGAGCCCTTAGGTCCTTTCCCTTATTGCCAGGCACGGGTGGCCACGGTCTGCAGGTGCCACCCCCACCCCTGAGCCTGGAGAGCTGGTTTCTCTGTGAAAGACTTAACTAAACTGCAGTCCTAGAGAGGAGCAATCATTTTCTATCTCAGGCCTTGACTTTTATCTCTGAGCACATGACCAGAACCGTGACTGGCACTGCTGGAGATAGTTTTAAAATGAGACTACAGAGACTTCCCTGGCCGTCCAGTGGTTAAGAATCTGCCTTTAAATGCAGGGGACACAGATTCAATCCCTGATCAGGGAACTAAGATCCCACATGCGACAGTTAAGCCCTCATACCACAACTCCTGAGCCCGGGCTCCCTGATGAAAGATCCGACGTGCTGCACCTAAGACCCAACACAGCCAAACAGATAAAGAAATATTTTAAAAATAAATAAAGTGAGATGAGGGAATTCCCTGGCAGTCCAGCGGTTAGGACTCTGAGCTTTCTCTGCTGAGGGCCAGTTCAGTTCCCAAGGGGTTCAATCCCTGGTCAGGGAACTAAGATCCCACAAGCTGAATTGCACAGCCAAAAAAAGGTAAACTGAGACTGAAGGCAATATAAGAAGAGTAGGCGGGGGAGAGTGAGAAAGAAAATGTGTTAGCAGAACGCCGTTCCTGGTGGCTCACATATCCGCTGGGATCTGTGAAAACGGGCCGCACTGCGGGGCTCTGTGTGAGGCACGTCTATGTCTGCCCATGCTCGTAGGTGATGCAACACCCGAACGAAGGCGCCCTGGTGCTTGGCCTGCACAGCAACGTGAAGGATGTCTCCGTGCCTGTGGCAGAAATAAAGATCTACTCCCTGTCCAGCCAGCCCATTGACCACGAGGGGATCAAATCCAAGCTGTCTGGTAAGATGAGTGGTGTCTGGAAGCCCTGCCCACCACCACCCCCACCCCCGTCTCCATCCTGGGAAAGCCTAAAGCGTTCCTGGGAAAGAGGAGCTTAGGGGTCCCTGAAAATAAAAGGGGGCCAGGGCCCTCTCCTCTACCCCAGCCTAATCTCCACCTGAGGATAGCGGGACTCCAGCCAGCCAGAGCTCCCCCTCCACTGGCCAGATCTCCCCCTTGCGAGGTTCTCTTACTAAGGTGTCTGTTTCCAGACCGTTCTCCTGATGTTGACAATTACTCTGAGGAAGAGGAGGAGAGTTTCTCATCGGAACAGGAGGGCAGTGATGACCCACTGCATGGCCAGGTAACTTCTCACAGCCCCTCACACACACCGGCCTGGAAGCCCCTCCAGACCCTCCAGAACCTCCTGGGCTTGGGGTTTCCCAACCTCATTCCATCCCCTGCCCACTTAGGACCTGTTCTATGAGGACGAGGATCTACGGAAAGTAAAGAAGACCCGGAGGAAACTCACCTCCACATCCGCCATCACAAGGGTGAGCCGCCAAGGTCCGGGGAATGTTTCCACCGGGGAAAATTTCCAGGCGGGGGTGGGTAGAATGGGAGTGGTGTTTTCAGACTTCATGGGAGCTTTTTTTTTTTTTATCAATGACATCCACGCAGGGCCATCCCCTCAAGGCTCTGATACACCCCTTGGTACCACATTAACCTCCACCAGCACCTCCACCTCCTCCACCACCAGCTTATTGAGAATCACTGTGGCAGAGAAGCAGCATTCCCGATGGCAGTGTGTCACTTTCTTCAGGCTCTCTTATTGTAGAAGAAGGGTTGAGAAACCTTATTGTAGGCTTGGGAACAGATACTTCCTCAGGGAGCAGAGCCCCTCAGACACCCTGCCTCCCCTTTCCAGGTGATTACTGTGGATTTCGTACTGTCCACTGCATAGAGAAGTCCAGTCCTCTCTAGGAGAATCTCCACTTCAAATCATTTGTTGAACTTACCCAGAAATAATAGGCTAGTGCCTGGAACTGTGGGCTTGATATAATGCCTGCCTTAATGGATCCATGACATTAGAGACCAAATGCCCATGGAATCTGTCTCCTGTATAAGATTTCCTAAGGAGCCACTGCTTTTGGTGAAATTAGAGTCCTGGACTGAGATGCTAGCATGCTCAATCACTCAGTCGTGTCCGACTCTTTGTGACCCCATGGACTGTATGTAGCCCACCAGGCTCCTCTGTCCGTGGGATTCTCCAGGCAGCAATACTGGAGTGGGTTGCCATGCCCTCCTCCAGGGGATCTTCCCGACCCAGGGTTCGAACCTGCATCTCTTGCACCTCCTGATGCTTAATACCTGAATTTCTAGGTTAACTCTGACCTATTCTGGGGTTCCAGTGCCAAAGTGTAGGCGAGTCACGAGTGTCAGGAGCTTTTTGGAAGAGAAATTCCCGGTTTCATCGGTCCCCAGAGGCATCTTGATCCTCTCTGGGCAGAGCCAGCCTGGGGACCCTGAGAGCAGAGATTCCCGTCACCTTCAGGAGTGAAATAAGCAGAGGCCAGACCTTCCCAGCATGTGTGTCTGAGCCTGGTTGAGCCTGGTCCACCGTGAAACATGCTGTCCTCTCTCCAGGCGTCCTGGGGTGTCCCTGGGCTCTAGCGATGTCTAGAGCGCGTTTGAAGCATTTCATTGTCCTCAGGCTTCCCACCCTTGCTTGGGCTCCTAGGCCAAGTGAGGCCTGTCCCAGCCTCCAGCCCCGCTCGTGCTCTGATGATGGATGGGTGAGGCAGGGTGGCTCTCTTTTGTGATTCCTGCTAAGTTTTCTTTTCCTGCAATATATCCACAGAGAGGTCCCATTTTCTTCCCTTGGTGCCCCCTGGGGCTTTATAAAGGCCTCTTCCTGTATATCCAGCCTCACTGGTTGCACCCCTTTGATATCCACCCCCGGAGGGTGTTTTTCTTGCTGTTGTTAACTGCAGGGCTTTCCAGTCAGAGTTTCAGAGTAACTGTTGTTTCATTCCTGTCTCCTGTACACCCTCGTCCTCTCTCCACCAAGAGCACTTGTTTTAGGCGCGCTGACTGAACGGTTCTCTGTGTCTCGGTCACTGTGGCTCCCAGTCTTCCTCTGCTTGGGGCACCCTGCCGCCGAGGGGAGCCCCGCCCTTTCCCGAAGGCCCAGCTCAGTCTCCCTCACAAGTTAGTCTCCTCCATCCCCAGGTGGTGAGTCTGTCGTCCAGTCAGGAGGTGCTGGTGGCCACAGACTAGTCACCGTAGCTGGGGTTGGACACAGAGACAAGGAACGCCTGGTCTGTGCCGTCAGGGAACTCAGTGTCCACTGACACAAACACATCTACATGAGTGACCGTGATGGTGTAGGGCAGGCACCAGACGAGTACCATGTCGGGGCCGCCACGGCAGTAGGGGGGAAGTGAACAACTCTGAGCCGGACAACTTCACGGGCGAGATGCCGAAAGATGCCAGGTTTTCTGAGAGTCAGCAGACCTTCACCACATGGATTGGGGCCAAGGTTTAGTCAAGGCAGAAGTTACCGTATAAAAGGCCCAGCAGGAGGGCACCACACACACAGCTTTGCAGAGTTGTAAGCAGTTAGTTCCCACCTAAGCGGAGTGTGAGGGGTTGAATGGTGGGTGAGGCTGGGGACAGGCAGCGCCAGCCCTCAGTGAACACAAAGTGATGCTAAGAGGCTCTGGGGCTCGAAGGCTGTCACCTGGGGAGTGACTGGTGGGATCTGCCTGTGGAGCAGTCACCGTGGACTCTGGAGGGAAGGAGACTGAAGGTGGGGTGGAGGGGGCTGGCTGAGGGCCGTCGGTGGCCCCAGGGAGGCTGGACGGAAGCAATATTGTTCCAGGTGGACAAGACAGTAGGAGTCAGCGGCCCTGGGCCGGGGGGTGAGGTGAGGGGAGAGACTCCAGGTTCAGACCTGGTGACGGGGGACCAAGAGAGGGGATGCACGGAAAAACATCAAGTTTGAGGAGCCTGAGTGTATACTGGTGGCGCTCACCCGTCAGCACCATGTTTCTGAAAGACTGGAGAAAGGGATGAGCAGGAGGTGACGGTGGGGAATTACTGGGGTGGGGGGTGGGGTCCCAGGGTAGAGACTGTCCCCACCACTGTCCTCCCCCAGCTCTTAACAAAAGCAGGCCCTCAGTCACCCTTCCGACAAGTGATCGCCTTCCACACGGGGCTGCTGGCTGAGAACCTCTGTGGCTTTGTCCCTACAGCAACCTAACATCAAGCAGAAGTTTGTGGCCCTCCTGAAGCGGTTTAAAGTTTCAGATGAGGTACGAGCCCTTACTCCCGAGCCGGACGGTGAGTGGAATTCTGGAGTGTCGCCCTGGTTCCCGGGGCACAGTCGGTGCTGCCGCTGGGAGTCGAGACTCCAGGTTCCCCATGTGAGGCGGTAGCTAGAGGAGAGCTACTTGGAAAGAGGAGAGATTGTCAGGCAGTGCCCGAGGTTTGGTGGTCTTGAGCTCAGGGGCGCCTGGTCCTCCCTGCCGTTGGTTAATTCCAGGCCTCTGGTGTGGGGTGTCTGGCAGAGTTGTTCAGTGTTCCTGCCCCAAGGGGAACATCGTGAGGAGCAACCTGAGGTGGGAGCCTCCTCCATGGCATCAGGAACTGGCCACTAGAGAAGCAGTATCCACCCCGCCCCGGGCTCTCACAGGCCGGAGCCGGTCCTCACGGGCTCTGTCCTTAGTGGACTGAGACTAGAGACTTGTCCCCTGTGGACCCGAGGGGAAGGCAGCATGAACCTGCCAGGGTCCCGGGCTTCTGAGTTTTCTCCAGCCTGTTCCTCAGGAGAAGTACAGTCTCGCTCCGGCTCCTCTTCCTGATGCTGGGCCCTGGTGGGGAGCGCCAGGGAGGCACTGAGGGGGTCGGTGGCCTCACCATCTCCTGCTCTCAGGATCAGATTACAGAAGGGCCACCAAGACCCCCCTGAGGAGTGTGAAGCTATGGCAAGTCCCCGGAGGGGACTGGGCAGGGTGGCCAGTGGGAAGAAGTTGCCCGTCTCCATGTTGTGAACAGGCGTAGCCCCAAATCAAAGGTTTTGTCTTCCCCCACAGGTTGGCTTTGGGCTGGAACATGTGTCCCGGGAGCAGATTCGAGAAGTGGAAGAAGACTTGGACGAGCTATACGACAGCCTGGAGATGTACAACCCCAGCGACAGTGGCCCCGAGATGGAGGAGACCGAGAGCATCCTCAGCACGCCAAAGCCCAAGCTCAAGTGAGGCCCACACCCCTCCGTCAGCCCGTCTCCTGAGGCCACGCTGTCTCCTAGACCCCCTCCCTCAACCCCCATTACCAGGGAATCTTGGCTCCTCACCCCTGATGAATCTCCAGCCCTCTGGATAAAGGTCGTTGTTTAACTGACAGAAGCCCCGATAGAACTCTCTCAAGTCCTTCAGTCCAGGCCCCCCCCTTGTCCAGCCTCTGCTGTGTCTTTCCTTCCGACATCCTTGAAGCCCAGGTTTTCAATCTTTCTAGCATACCAGCTTTCCCCGGCTGACCACAAGCTGCTGTTCTGGGACCTGGCTGCCCCTGACTGACCCTGGCTGTGCTTCTTTGCCGCCCACAGGCCCTTCTTTGAGGGGATGTCGCAGTCCAGCTCCCAGACGGAGATTGGCAGCCTCAACAGCAAGGGCAGCCTCGGCAAAGACACCACCAGCCCTGTGAGCACGGCCGAGGGCGGTGGGGGTGCGGGGCTGGGGAGTGGGCTTAACACGGGGTCTTCTGCACAACAAAGCGCAGGTGGGCGTGCAGAGTGGGTCTGGGGGAGTTGGGGTAACACTGGGTCCTCTGCACCCGGCTCACTGGGGACCGGTGAGTGGTCTCATCTTGTTTCAGCCTCGGTTGTCATCGCAGTCCTGCCCAGCGCTTAGTGCTCTGAGGGCACTGCTGTGGCCGGGCAGATGTCCTTTTTGGTCTCTTCCTGCCGTGACCTGGAGCCTTCCCTCCAGAGCACGCGGTGCCTCGACACCTCCCCTCAGCGCCCGTCACGCGGTAGCTGGGAGTGTGGCATCCGGCCAGGGGTAGCGACTCTGCTTCCAGGGGGGGAAGGGATGGGGCAGGAAGCCCCCAGGGTGTGTTCAGGAGAAATTACGTGGGCTTTGCTGAGGAAGCGGGCAGCGCCCTCACAGAATCGAGAATTCAGTGGGCAGGTTTCCATTTTGCCTGGTGAGCCAGAGGGAGCAGGAGCCCACCCCCCCCCAGCCAGCCTCACCCCGGACCACGCCCTGCGCCTCCCTGGGAAGGCCTCCCCAGCCGCGGAGCAGAGCAGGAGCCCGTCGTGATGCTGCACCCGCATCAGGCCCTTGGAAGCTCTCCTCGCCTTCCTTGACAGCTGACAGCGGGGAGACGGGCCGATTTCAGTGGGGTCTTTGGTTCGCAGCTGAAAGCCCAGTGTCGTCTCTGTAGATCAAAGAAACTGAATCCTTTAAGTCCTCCTGCTCTTGCTGCTTTCACAAAGAAAATACAAAACTCACCCTGCAAATAGGTGTGAGCCTGTGAGGAAACGTCCTGAAGCCAGTGAGGCCCTCCATTCGCCCCCGCCCCCGTCCATTCCCCGGCGTCTGCGAACCGTCGGCTCGGAGACGGCCTGACTGCCTGCTGCCACCAGGTGGCGCTGTCGTCCGCCTTATCCGTCCTCCCTCGGAAGGCGCAGCACCTGTGGTCGGGCCCTAGAACAGCGGCACCACGTGGCCTTAGCGAGCAAAGGTGGGATGGAACCTGGCAGGCCCCGCCGAGAATCCCTCCGCGGAGAAACCTCAGGCCTGACACTTGCAGACCCCGCGCTCTCAGCCTTTCCAGCCCAGATTCCTGTCATCTGGGGCGGAGGAGGCCTCACACAGCTGCTGCTTCTATTCAGGATGTCCTTGTAGCTGCTCTTTCTGGCGGGGCTGCTGAGTGGCCCTGCTGAGTCCTCACAGTCCACGTGGACAGATCACTGGCCGCGGGGGCCAGAGTCCACTGCAAGTGTAAACAAAAGGAGCAGACTTCCAGAGAGAAACCCTGGGCCTGGCCAGGGGAAGACTGACTCCAGGCATCCTAGGAGTGCAGAACAAGGGCCCTCCTGTGACACAATGCAAGGAAATGATGAACTGAGATAGCACCCCAGAGCGCTAAGCCTGATGCCTAACATGGCAAACACTCAAGAAATGTTAGGGATCATTGTCAGTCAACCAGTAAGAGAAACTATCTTAATGAAGCTGTCTCTGGGTTGATGCAATTTGTAGACTCTGCTTTTAGTCTCAGTTGTATGACTTACAAAATTTAAAGAGAAAAATCAATTGATGTTCTGGGAAAGACTGAAGGCAGGAAGAGAAGGGAACAACAGCATGAGATGGTTGGATGGCATCACCAACTCAATGGATGTGGGTTTGAGAAAACTCCAGGGAATGGTGAAGGACAGGGAGGTTTGGCGAGCTGCAGTCCATGGGGTCGCAAAGAGCCAGACATGACTGAGCGATTGAACAAAAGGTGTCAGCACAGGAGCCCAGTTAGCTCAGAAGTCAATGGAGTATCAGTCTTGACAGTGTGATGGCCTAAGGACCCCTCTTCAGGCAGAACATTGCTTTGGGGCAGAGTTGGGCTGAGAGCACAAACTCTGGAGTCAGTCTTCTGAGTCTGAATCTTGACTCTCATCACTCCACTGACTGTTCTGGACAGTTACCAAGGCTTCGTGTCCTCATCCATAAGTTGCATGTAAAAAGGACATGCTTTGCAAGGCAGAATGAAGATCCAGTGGGAGAAGGCAGCTAAAACCTCCAGGATGGTGCTTGATTGGTGGTTGGATTGGTTTACAGCAGGGGGAGCAGCAGTACTGTGAGCGGTTTTGCCATTGTCCCTCTGGGCCCTGAGAGCCATTCCAGTTCCGGACTCCTGAAATTGATAGACTCCAGTTGTCTTTTTAGTGAGTCCTTCAAATTCTGATTCTTTTGGCCAAATTTCAGACTTTGCTGGTTCTCTGTGATATTTCTATTTTGAAGAGCCCCATATGTCTTGATGTGGGTGTGGAACTTTGGAATCCTTTAGTATGAAAGGCACTTTGGGAGCTACAGAGCGAGGCTGTGCTCTTCACACAGCGAACTTCGAGATGTACGAGGGAAAACATACGGGGCTGGCGCACCGTAGGCAGGCGAGCACATGCCGCCCAGCTTTCATCCTCTCTCCCTGATTTCCTAGCCTTGTCATTTGTTTCTTTTTTCTTAACCTTCCCTTTTGTTCCCCAAATTTCAGAGAATTCAGTTGATCACTACAACCAGAAGGGATTTCTGCCAATACAAGTTATTACAGTTGTGAGTTTTCCTAAGACTTGAGCACATGATTTGGTTCATGAAGCTGATAACAATAGGCCCTGACAGCCCTTCAGCTGGGGCAGCCAAGAGATGGAGACGTTCTGCCAGGACCGCCTGCTGCTAAAAGTTGCAAATTCCATGGCACTGTAACGAATGGTGCTGGAGACCAGTAGTTGGTAAAAGTGAGAGCCTAAAGTACCACGCCACTCTGGCCCCACACACACACAGGAGTGCGGGCACCTGTGCTGCAGCCAGCGGGCACCGCGCCTCAGGCTGCCGCAACTGTCTCAGTGCCACACAGACAACACAGCGGTGCACTGCTGGGGCAAGAAAAGCCTAAAGTATTTATAGGAGCAGGAAGAGGAACTTGGAGAGTCAGGAGCTTACTCCTGGCAGGGTCGACCGGAACATCTGGAAGAATCAGTGCATAGGCGGCAGGTGCCCCCAACTCTAGCCTAGGTTAGAGTGCTCTGACACTGCTCTGGTGTCAGAGAGCTTGACCACAGGGCTGCTGCCCGAGAGCCTTCGAGCAGGGTGGTGTTATCGCCCTCATCCATCCTCTCTGAAACGTGTTTAAGTCACTCGTCATGCTGAGATCCAATACTGAGTGAAGTCATCTCCAGTCTCAAGTCCGACCGAGAGTTTTCTGTGACTGTAGACCGTTAACATCGGTTATCCCAACAGGCAATGTGTAAATGAACTAGCTGTGCAGACAGGAGGCAACCTACCGTGCGTGGCTCTGAACCAAACTGTCTCACACTCCGGGGCCACAGGGTCTGGTTAAAATGCCTTGGGTTAATTTTACAGATGGCTCAGAACAGTGGTCCTCAACCAAGGGTGGTTTTGCCTCCCAGGGAACACTGGGCAAGGACTGGAGACATTTTTTTTTTTTTTGGTTCTCACAGCAGGGGTGATTAGTGGGTGGAGGTGGGGCTGCAGCTCAGATCCTGCGCAGGATGCCCCAGACTAGAGAAGGGTGCTCCACAGATGCCAGCGGTCCCAGGTGGAGAAAGCCTGGCTTAGCGTGTGACATGGGCTGACTTGTGTGATCATTGTTCATTAGTTTGCCAAGTGACCCCCATGAGCTTTTTAGGCTTTCTCTCTGTACTCTGTCATTTACTCAGAGAAAGGACGGGTCATTGGGAGGAAGTGGGCTATCTTCGATCCTTTCTGATTCCCTGGTTCCCCAGAAGAACCAGAGACCCATTTTCATGTAGGATACACAATACATAGGGCTATTAACTCCTTGGAAAAATGTCCCCATTACTCAGAGAAAGGTCATTGGGAGGAAGTGTGGGACATCTTCGATCCTTTCTGATTCCCTGGTTCCCCAGAAGAACCAGAGACCCACCGAGGCCAGTGCCTTCCCCACAGCTGAGACTCACACCCCACAGCTGCTCGGGATTCCGACACCTGTGTCTGCACAGCCAGAGAAGCAGCATTCGCAACTGTGAAAAATCTGGTTCTTTATCTGTATTTACAAAGTACATTTTTAATATTTATGAGACCTGTTAATAAGAGTTGAGGACAAAGGGAGAATTATTTCACACCTAAATGGCTTAGAATATTCTGTTTGAGGGTTTTCTAGATGTTTCCACCAAGCCAAACGCATTTGGCCCCCAAGGATGTCTTTAGTCTCAAAATCAAAGACCTGAACGCTGAGAGTCCCCTTTCTTCTCAGCAATACTGACAGCAGAAGTGGCCCTGTGTGCCCCTCCTGGACAGGGGTGTTTAGCAAATCCCAGAGTCAAGATTGGCAGATCGCACAGCCAAGCCATCTGAAGGCTGAGCCTCTCTTCCCTGAGAGCATCTTTTGAGAATCAGAATGTCTGGGTTCAGCGTCTCACTGTGTTGTTGATTTAATGATCACAGAATAACTGACCTTCTGAAGCTTGGTTTTTCACAAAAAAATATGCTCCTTGTTAAGATCAAAGTCCCAGAGATGTTATGAAAGATGTCATGAGGTCTTCAGATTAAGTGAAAGTGTTTTAGGCTTCCAAGGGACTTAGGGAGTAAGTTAAAGTGGTGGTTATTTGGATTGGTGATGACTAATTATTGTAATTTTTGCAGATGGAATTGGCTGCTCTAGAAAAAGTCAAATCTGCTCGGATTAAAAATCAAGATGACAGCTTGACTGAAACAGACACTCTGGTATGTATGGTCCCATCTCCTGTTTTCAGCTGTCAAAAATAGTTTTGGGTACCTTTAGAAATAGAGGCAGAAAGACCCTCAGGACCATCCTGAAACTTTTGCCTAAATCTGGACTTACGAAGGTCCTGCCTTCTCTTCCTCCCGAAATCTTTACCTGTGGAGTATCAGGTTGGTGCCCAAAGTAGCAAACCAGAAATGTCCCCATTCCAGTCTTTCATTAGGTCTGAGCAAATGTTGACTTGGATACTTTCTCACTATCTGTCACTCTCATGTACCTTTTTTTTTTTTAATTTTTATATATTGATTTATTCACTTTTGGCTGTGCTGGGTCTTCATTGTTGCATGGACTTTTCTCTAGTTACAGCAAGCTGGGGCTACTCTAGTTATGGTGCACAGGCTTCTCCTTGCGGTGGCTTCTCTTGTCGGGGAGCATGGCTCTAGGGCTTCAGTAGTTGTGGCGCACAGGCTTAGTCACTCCTTGGCACATGCGACATTCTTGAACCCTGTGCCTACTGCATTGACAGGCGATTCTTTACCACTGAGCCACCAGGGAACCACCCCCCCGCCCCCTCATGTACTCCTGGGGGACGATGAGCAGTATCGTTCCCTGGAAAACCATCCCTTTCTCCAGTGTTGTTTTTGCAATGGCCAGACAGTCCACAGCATCAGCTCTCCAAGTGGTTACCTACTGGGCGTCTCCTCCCACTGAGAGATGTTGGGGCGGCTCAGGGGCGTGTGGGATGGATCGCCTGGGGCACCCAGTGTAGTTACACACAGATTGAAGTCTCACACAGACATGCACGCACACAGTCCTGAGCACTGACAGTGCCAAAACGAGAACACCGTGGCGCGCCGTCCAGGAGGAGAGCCCGCCGGAGCGCACGGCGCGGAGGCTGCAGGGGCCCAGGGATGAAGGGCGCAGCGGGTCACCCGGGGGAGGGAGTCTGGGGCTGGGCCCAGGTGGGACTGGAGGCCAGACCCAGCTGGGAGGAGGGAGCAGAGGACCTGACTGGAAACCCTCTGGGGCTGTGCTGTACGTCAGCCTCCCCGTGGGAGCGGCCAGCTGAAAGGAGGAATTCTTTCAGGCTCAAGTCTCCTATAGTAAAGAATACCGTGTTACAGATCTGTTGTCCAGCAGAGCCTTAGGCTGGGTTCAAGAGGACTGTGGTAAATCCGACACCCGAAATCCAAGCGGCCAAGCCTCCACTGTTTCCTTCTTTGGTCTGTAGTGCACAGCAGGCATTTCAAAAATGAAATTCCCATCATGTCACTTCCCAAGTAAAAGGCTTTCCTTCCTGCCTGGAGAAGCCAGATCATCAGCCCAGATTTGCCGGCTGATGGTTCCTAAATATAGAGGTCAGGTTGGATAGCAGGCGACAGTGCCCAGCAGGGTGGGCGCCCTCAGCTGAATTAAACGGTCATCAAGGGAGGGGGGTGGGAGTTTTAAGAACCACGTGTTTCCTGGAAAAGAGCACGGGGGGCTGATGGTCCCATGGTGCTGAAGGCCCAGACAGGAGCCACCAGGCTCTTGCGGTCACCGAGGGGGGTCACCCTTGCGGCTTCCTTTGCTCTGTGGCAGGAAATCACTGACCAGGACATGTTTGGAGACGTGAGCACGAGTCTGGTTGTGCCCGAGAAAGTCAAAACACCCATGAAGTCCAGCAAAACGGACCTGCAGGGCTCCGCCTCCCCCAGGTACTCAGGGTGGGAAGAAGCTCCTGAGGCATCGGGCGGAAGGAGGGGAGCACGGCGAGAGTGGCCTCGGAAAGGGGGGCCATTTAACCGCCTCCTTCCACGTCTGTGGCAGCAAAGTGGAAGGGGTGCACACCCCCCGGCAGAAGAGGAGCACCCCCCTGAAGGAGCGGCAGCTCTCCAAGCCGCTGAGCGAGAGGACCAACAGCTCCGACAGCGAGCGGTCCCCGGACCTGGGCCATAGCACACAGGTACTCGCCCGCCGGGTGCCCCAAATCCCCGGCTCTGTTCCGTCATCTCCTTGGGAGGTTGGGTGGAGAGGAAGGGGGTGTATTTGATTGTTCTGAGTAAAGAGAGGCCTAACGGGAGAAGTCCAGCATGTTTGTTATCTGCTCCTGCTGAGGAATTGCCGAGAGTGGGGGACAGAATGGGATGCTGGCGTGTTCTGCCCCCATCAGACCTTAGCGGGGACAGTGTTCAGGGGACAGCGGCCACCAGCTCTCCCTGGAGGTCTGCCCTGCACTCTGATGCCCTTAGTGTTGCTGTGGGCTAGTTACAATGATTTGAAGCCCACATGGCAACATTAAACTTTTGAGTGCCAGACCTCAGAGTGGCTGGAGTAGGCACACAGAAGGAACTGGCCCTTGGGGTCGTATGCTCTCTGACGGCCAGTCTCCTGGGGAAGGATTCTCCCTGACGGGCCTCGCCCAGCTCTTGCGCTCCTGGAGTTAGTGGTGGGCCCACTTGTTCTCCTGATAAATACCTTTGGGAAGGGGGTTTGTGTCCATGTGGCTTCCAGAGCTAACGCTCTCGCAGCTGAAAATGAGCCCAGGACTAGAATAGCCTGGTGCCTGGGGCGAGGTGTTATCCTTCTTGTTAATCACTGTTCCTGAAATACCTTTGTTCCCCGAGATGGAGGGCTCCCCACACGGCGCACTCTCATTAGCTCTCTCCCTGCTGCCCTCCTTTCCATCCTGTGAGCACCTGCTCTCCGCTCCTCCCTCCTCCCCTCCTGCTGCCCCTGCTTCATTCCCCTTCGGGGCCCTTCCTGCCTCGGCAGGACAGCTGCCATGTTCCTGGGGCACCAGCTTGGGCCCTGAGGCCTGGCTTCGCGTGTTCTCATCCCCCTCCTGCCTGCTGTGCTCTGGCCGGTGGGACACCGGGTCTCCTGCACAGGTTCCTGGTAGCTCTCCATACCCTGGACCACAAGTCCCCCCCAGCCACCCCCAACCAAGCTCCCTGGGGACCAACAGACATCTATCTGCATCTATCCCTGCAGATTCCCAGAAAGGTGGTCTATGACCAGCTGAACCAGATCCTGGTGTCGGACGCAGCCCTCCCGGAAAACGTCATCCTCGTCAACACCACTGACTGGCAGGGCCAGGTACAGCACCTAGGGTCATGGGGCCGGGAAGGAGGGATGCTGGGGAACAAGAGACTCCCCGGGTGTGGATCTGAGAGGCAGGGCGTAGGGAATTCCAAAATGACCTCCCTCTTTTCCGGCCCCTCCTACCCTGACCTAAGCCCACGGTTCTGGCTCTGGTCCCAGTCCCATCATTTTCCAGCCTGAGGGGCCTTAAGTCACCAGTTTTCGGTACCTCAATTTTCTTTCTCTAAAAAAGCATTAGAATGACCCCTCTCTCCTGCCTTCAGCCGCCAGTCGCCAGCGGTGCCCTGCTTTCCAGAAGGGGCAGAGCAACAGCAGCCTAGCCCCGCCCAGTCCCCGCTGTCCACCCGGCGTGTGGCCCGCAGAGACCGTGTAGAATCTAGCATGTCCTGGGCCTTCCCACATTTCCTCCTGATCCTGTCTCCCTGGGGTCTGGCCAAACCTTCTCCTGACTGGCAGTCAGAGCCTGACCTTGGCCGGCTGTGGTCTGAACAATGGAGGGTGGGGCCCTCCTGCCCGGCCTGGGCCTTGGTGCCCTCGTGGCCTGCGGGAGGCGGTGTCCCTGCTGCACGGCCTCACCTGTGTGGTTCCCCCCACTCCTGCCCCCCGCAGTATGTGGCGGAGCTGCTGCAGGACCAGCGGAAGCCCGTTGTGTGCACGTGCTCCACGGTGGAGGTCCAGGCCGTGCTGTCTGCCCTGCTCACCCGCATCCAGCGCTAGTAAGGCCCGGCTCCTCTCCTGCCCTTTGGGGTCCCCTCCCACCTCATCCTCCCACCCTCATCTCCAAGCTCTGAGAGGACCCCCTGGCCCATCAGACCCAGAGCTCACAGTTGGTACCTGGTCGGGCGGCGTCAGGGTTGGGGTGAAACTGTCACCTTCCTGCCCGCCGGCCTCCCACCTGGTCTCCTGCCACACGTTGACCTGCCTCATCCTCTTCCTAAACCCATGACGAAGAAGGCCGGGCAGAGAGAGCCTGGGGTTTTACAAGACTTTTTTCTCCTGCCCCCTGCCTACCCAGAGTCGGGGCCCTCCCTCTCAGGACCTGCCGTGGAAAGAGCCTCGGACGTCTTGGGCTCATGCCCGCCTCTGACCACAGGGCACTGCTGACTCGTCTTCTCATTAGCCTCAACCGGTTCTGCCTGCCTTCTAGACAGTCCCCTGTCCTCTCTGACCCTGAATTTCTCTCGTTTTGCAGAATCACTGTGGTGTGTTGTCTCTCTCTGTGTGATTTTGTTCACTGGTTTGTTTTTCCTCTGGGGGCTGTCGAGGTCGAGTGAAGTCAGAGCTGGTGGGGAGGCTTCCTCTGAGCAGGACGTGGCCCCCTGACGTGGCCCTGTCTGCCCGCCCTCGCTCCCAGCTGCAACTGTAACTCCTCCATGCCGAGGCCGGTGAAGGTGGCGGCGGTGGGCGGCCAGAGCTACCTGAGCTCCATCCTCCGCTTCTTTGTCAAGTCGCTGGCCAGCAAGACCTCCGACTGGCTGGGCTACATGCGCTTTCTCATCATTCCCCTCGGTGAGGACGTGGCAGAGCCCACCCCGGAAGCGGGGGGTGGCCTTGGGTCCTGGGAAGGGCCAGTCGGGGAGACCAAAGGCCGGGCTTCATCCACCCCCCTCACCAGCTCGCCTCTGTCTACCAGGTTCTCACCCAGTGGCCAAATACCTGGGCTCCGTCGACAGCAGGTATAGCAGCACCTTCCTAGATCCTGGCTGGAGAGATCTGTTCAGCCGCTCGGAGCCCCCGGTATCAGGTATTGGACTCGGCCGCGCGCAGGGCGGGGGGCGTGCTGTTGCTGCTCCTCCCCGTGGCCTGTTCATTTTTCCAGCATGTTATTAAAAGGAGGCCCCGTAAGCGCAGCCTTTCCACGCTGGATGTTTGGTCTCTGCATATTTAGAAATAAGGAGGCCGAGGGGGTGGTGTCAGGAAGTATCTGGTTGTGGAGCTCAAATGTGGAAGCGGAGAGCAGCTGCCAAGCATCTATTGATAAATGAATAACACGCCACCAACCATGTCTTTTCCTGAAATACAGAGCAGAGGCGGCAGGGACGGGAGCGAGCTTGGGCCCAGCGAGGCCGGGAGGTGGTCAGTGCTCCCACAGGCTGGGCAGGAAGTGACGGGGGCGGGGGCGGCAGGTGGTTCCAGGGCTGATCAGAGCAGAGATGGAAGCAGGAGCCAGCGGAGCCTGGGAAGGAGCAGGCTGAGGGGAAGGGCGCGTGGATCAGACGGGAGGACAGCTCTTGGCTGCACGATTCCTTAGATTCAGGGGACTTCCCTGGTGGTCCCGTGGTTAAGACTTCACCCTCCAGTGCAGGGGGTATGGGTTCAATCCCTGGTCGGGGAGCTAAGATTCCCCCATGCCTTGAGGCCAAGAAACTAAAACATGAACAGAAGCAATATGGTAACAAATTCGGTAAAGACTTTAAATAAATAGTTCACATCCAAAAAGATATCTTTTAAAGAAAATTCCTGGGATTTCCCTGATGGTCCAGAGGTTAAGAATCTGCCTTCCAATTCAGGGGACGTGGGTTCGATCCCTGGTCGGGGAACAGAGGTCCCCCGTGCCGCAGGTCAACTAAACCCGCACGCTGCATCTAAGCCCCAGCACACCCAGATAAATAAATGAATGTTGTTTAAAAAATTCCTTAGATTCAAACCAGCGGGTCTTTAGAGCCCTTTCTCTGCCTCAGCTCCTAGGGTCTTCTGGTGGGACTCAGCAAGGGGGCTCTCAAAGAGGGTTCTCGGGTTCGCCTGCTGAAGTAAGTCAGCCTGTGTCTCTCGGCTCCTCCGCAGAGCAACTGGACGTGGTGGGGCGGGTGATGCAGTACGTCAGCGGGGCGGCCGTGACGCACCAGCTGCCCGTGGCAGAGGCCATGCTCACCTGCAGGCACAAGTTGTGAGTGGACCCAGGGTGGACTCTTGAAAAGAGGTTGGGTGGGCTAGATAAATCTTGGGTTCTTTTGCTTTTTCACACTCTCCTCCCCACCGCATTTCCCTCGTGGGAACCTAAGGGAGTACTGCCTTCTCTTCCCCGCCCGGGCGTCCCCCCACCCGCTGTGGGTGCCCCCTCTATACAGACGTGGGGGCAGGGGGTAGAGCGTGCACGATCGGGGCTTCCGCCTCCTTTTCGAGGCTCCTTGTGCCATCCTGAGGGCAGAGGGAAGATGGCACGTGGTGTCTGGGCTCCCTTAAAGCCTCAGTAAAGCTTGGAAAGCTTCCATCCCCAGCTCTCCATGCAGTCTCTTCGACCAGCTGTAAAGCTCTCCTGTCTCTCCTCACAGCCCTGATGAAGACTCGTATCAGAAGTTCATCCCCTTCATTGGCGTGAGTACCAACCCCCCTCTCCTCTGTACCCCACCCACCCACCTGGCCTCCCTGGCCTCCATGTGCGCGTGCACGCACACACACACACACACACACACACACACACACAAGGGGCTTTCCTGATGGCTCAGACGATAAAGAATCTGCGTGCAATGCAGGAGACCCGAGCTCAATCCCTGGGTTGGGAAGATCCCCGAGAGAAGGGAATGGCAGCCCACTCCAGTATTCTTGCCTGGAGAATCCCATGGACAGAGGAGCTTGACCGGCTATAGTCCATAGGGTCGCACACAGTCCAACATGACTGACTTTCAGTTCATACACAAGAGACTCATCTAGACAGCAGGTTTTATCCAGGGGTAATTTTGTTCCCAGGGGACAGCTGGCAGTGTCTGATCTGGGGACACGTTTGGCTGTCAGAGCTGGGAGTGGGGGTGGGCACATCTGGGAGTGGAGGTGTCACCGGCCTCTGTGGGTGAGGCCAGGCACACGCTAACCACCCTGCAGGGCCCAGGACAGTTCCCCAACAGAGAGCCCCAAGGGTCAGCAATGCCGGGGAGAGGAAGCCATGGGCTGGGACAGGCCCCGAGCTGCTCCTTTCAGAGTCCTTTCCCCTTCAGGGGCTGGTCCCGCGTCACCACAGGTACCACGTGTTATTACCGTGGTTCTGGGGTCCCAGGGGGTGATATCCAGGGCACTGGTTCTCCGGCTCCAGGGAAAAGAAAGCAAAGCTGTTCCAAGGAGGGGGGTCCGAGACATGAGTAGCTCTGTCTTCAGAGTCAGGGACACAAGAGGGAGGGGCTCTTTCCCCTCCTGTTTGGTCAGGAAAGAATCTTTGCGCAAGTGGATTCTGAAGATAAAGGAAAGATCTCTTGGGTGTCCTTGGTGTCAGGTGGTCCCGGCCCAGGTTGCATTTGGCAGTTGCTGGGCCCCAAGGCTGAGACTGACCGAGAGAGGGAGCCTAGAGGGGACAGCTGACGCCCCTCCACCCCCGGGGCCAAAGCATGACACAGAAGCCTGGCAGAGAACTCAGATTTCCCTTTGTGAGACGGCGGAGTTTCTCTTCCCCATCAGCTGGTATCTTTTCCTGCAGCCTGGCTGAGGAGGTCCCTCCCAGCCTGTAGGGAGGACGAGGCACGTGCAGGTGAGGGGTCAGTGGCCCCCATCCCTGCTCTCCACTCATCCCAGATCCTGTGATCCTGGGTGATCCTGTGAGCCTCGAGCGATCCTGGGAAATGCCTGAGCCTGGGGTATCCTTGTCAAGGCTCCCATCTGCCGGGTCCAGTCAGTCCCCGTAGGCCACTGAGGCTGGTCCCACAGCCACATCAGAGGGCCCGGGCTGTGACGTGCAGCCTGGGCTGGCAGTCTGACCCACGTCTGTGTGGAGCAGTGGGGTCACTGCCACTCTGGCCTCGCAGCAAAACAGAGAGAAAAAATTAAAAATTGAAACAAGAGAACAAAGGAGCTGGTGGCCTCGTGCAGCAACCAGAGGAGCAAGGAGAGAGGACTCGTGTCCAGGAAGTTCGGAGTACCAGGGCACCACTTTCCAGGAATTAAAATCAGGATGTGTAGTTAGGAACAGATTCCACGGAGTGGCAGCACTGTGCTCTTGTCAGCTTCAAGGGAACCACCATGTGTGTGACCCCCGCTCCCTGCGGTCCCGGGGCCGGCTTCCGTGACCGCCCCAGCCCTGCGGACCTCAGGCCCCGCTCCCTGACATCCAGGTCTGTCTCTAGCTGTACCCTTTGCTGGCCACTGGAGGGCCCCCTCTGCCCTTCCCAGAATTTTCACTGGGGAACTGACATCAGTATCACTGCCTAGGGCTGGGCTTGGGGTCAGGGGTCCCTGGGATCCCCCTCTTCTCGTTGTATTCCTCCAGAGTCCTGTTCCAGCATGTTCCCCACCCCCACCCGTACCCCACTCCCATCTGCCAAGGTTTTCTCCCAGTGCTCCCTTCTCTCTGACCTGAGAAGACGGCCTCCTGCCCAAGTGACCTCAAAAGAAATGAGATCAGGATACAAAAGGGGTTCCTGCCAACATCCCCAGAGAAGAGCTGCGGGTCTCCCGCGCCGCCGAGTCACTGTTTGCAGCTGGGTTTGCTCACCTCTTCCTGCTCAGAATCGGCAGAGAGTTTCGAAGCCTGCGATCAAACAGCGTGCAGTTGTGGCCTCCGGGTCCAGCTGACCTGGTGTCCTGCTTGGGTGGGCGGACCTAACGCAGGGTCTCTTCCCCCTCGCAGGTGGTGAAGGTGGGTCTGGTCGAAGACTCTCCTTCCATGACAGGTGAGCCTGGGGCCCCTTGGCCTCTACCGGGTGAGGAAGGTGCATCCTGCCCGCCTGCTCCCTAGTCAGGAGGCCAAGGGTGAGGAAGAGGGAGTCCCAGACCAAGGCAGGGCTTGAGCCCCAGGGCGGTGGGGGAGCAGGCTGCAGTGCAGCCAAGACCCGTCAGGGCGGCTTCCTCTGGCCGACCGTGTGCCCCCCACCCCCTGCAGGCGATGGTGACGACACACCCGTGGTCAGCCTGACTGTGCCCTCCACGTCGCCGCCCTCCAGCTCGGGCCTGAGCCGAGACGCCACAGCCACCCCTCCTTCCTCCCCGTCCATGAGCAGCACCCTGGCCGTCGTGGGGTAAGGCTGTGGCCCATTCACATCTGTCCCCCCACACGCCTCCATTAGGACAGCGCCTGACCGATTCCCCAGCTGCCCCAGCATGTAGGATGGTGACGCTGGGCCCGGAAGGTCGGCGGGGGGGAGTCAGGTCACTGGCCAAGCCGGTCATCACACAGCTTGCTCCCATAAGCTCCCGTCTGTCCTGTCTGCCTCCCGGGTGTAAGGGCGAATGAGACCTGGGGCACCGAGGCCCTTCTCGCCTGTCAGGCGCTGCACGTACTGAGGGTAGGACTGTCCGGTCCGGGAGAGGGAGTGTGGGCCCGGGTGTCAGACACCTGGATTTGCGTCACGTCCATACAGTTATGTCCACCGTGTGTGTTTGTGTTAAAGAACAAACCACTCAGAGACACTTGTCAAAGCAACAGAGACTGTCTCGAAGATGGGAACAGCCGCTGTCGGTGTGGGCACCCCCCGCGGTGGGGCTCTGCAGCGGGAGCTGGGACTCTGGGTGGAGCGGGAGCGGGAGGGGGCAGAGGCGGTAAAAGTACTAAGAGGAACTTTGGGGGTCCGGGGGGTTCCAATTCCGGCTAAACTGCCCTGACAGAAGTCTCACGAAGACACTCCTGAGGGGGTGGAGGGTGAGGAGGCCCGATTAGAGACGCAGGGTGGTCAGAAATGCAGGGCGGGGGGTTCTTGTGAGGACTGGATTTTCCAAGGAAGTGCACGGGGGGCCCAGAAAGAGGTTCAGGAGCCTGACTAGTTTGAGCAAAGAATCGAGGTCACTTGGGCAAGCTACCCGGCTCCACTCACGCTCCATGAAAGTAAAGGTGAAGTAGCCACGGGGTTTTGCTGTGAGGTGGAAATAACAGCCTCACAGTCAGTGCCTGGCCCGAGGAGGCGCGGTCTCCTTCCGTCACCCAGGGGCCCCCGCGGCCAGTGACGCGGGCAGGTCAGACCCCGGGCTCCTGGGCCCCACCAGGGCCAAAGCCACAGAGAGAGTGCTGTGACCGAGTAGGGAGGGGTGGCAGGAAGTGGGGAGGAAAATCCTTTAGGATCTGAAATGTCCAAAGTTTAGATCGGGTGGTCAGGGAGGCCTCTGTGGAGCTGACGGGGGCGGGATGGGGGGGTCAGGGCAGCCCCAGGCGGGGGAGGGAGGAGCAGAGAAGAACCAGGGGTACTCCTGCCGCTTCCTCCCTACTCCCTTTCCTCTCCCCTCAACTCCTCCTGGTCTCCTGGTGATGCTCTGTGAGGAGCAGAGAGCGTAGGCACTGGCTATTGGCTTTTCCAGAACCCCCGACAACAGTGCTGTGGTCCTCAAAGAATCCTAAGTATCTTGGGGCGGAGCCCGGACCCCAGCCCTCACCCTCGCTGGCCCTGTCTCCCCTCTTTGCTCCCCGTCGGGGGTCTGCCATTGACTTGCCAAAGTGCAGGAAGAGAAGGGAACCCCACCAGCAGGTCACGCTGTGACCTCACGGTCCAGGCTCCCTGGGGCCTGGGGACCTGCCTTACCCTGACCTCCTTTCCCATCCGGTTTAAGCTTGTTTTTTAATGGAACCTCTGAATCCAGGCAGAAAGAAAACATCAGATGATTTGTGTAGCCTGTACCTATTGTGTCTGACGCCTGCTTTCAAGAAAACATCAGCTCTTTTTCCTCTTGGAGCTAAAATTATCCCTGAGCTAGAAGTGCCATAAACGAGAGAGAAAGCCACAGGTCGGCTGCTCCCCCAGCTCTGCAGCCGCCTGGTGCCCGCCTCTGCCCCACTTAGTCTCTCCCACCCTCGGCGGGGTGTTCTGCCTGCCGGGGGTCGTGTGTGCATGCATGTGTCCTGGTGTGGGTGTGCGTGCACACGTTTTCTTCCCTCACAGAGCTTCCTTCCTCTCTGCTTCCCTCCTCCTTGGGTGATTCTTCCTGGGCTCCCCTGCGGGTACTTGGGGCCTCGCCCTCTCAGGTCAGCCTGACTCCCCACTCCCACGCCAGCCCATTCTGCAAGGCTGCAGGGAACCCAGAGCCGCTTGGCCGGCGCCGCCTCCAGGCCCTCCCCGCCCTGTCTGCCCTTGGTGGGCACTGAGCCCCCTCCCCATTACCGCCCGCCTCCAGGAGCCCCAGCAGCCCATACGGGGACGTGATTGGCCTCCAGGTGGACTACTGGCTGGGCCACCCCGGGGAGCGGAGGAGGGAAGGCGACAAGAGGGACGCCAGCTCCAAGAACACCCTCAAGAGCGTCTTCCGCTCGGTGCAGGTCTCACGCCTGCCGCACGGCGGGGAGGCCCAGCTCTCCGGCACCATGGCCATGACCGTGGTCACCAAAGAGAAGAACAAGAAAGGTAAGGGACCTGTGAGGCCAGGGGCAGTCAGGGCCTGCAAGCCTCCCCGTCTCCCCGCTCAGGGTCGGGACAGGATCCGCCTCTGGGAGAGAGACCCCGGATGAGCATGGAGGCAGCAAGCACATGTATCGTGGGGTCCCGCCCCCCCCACGCGGGACAAAGCCATTCCTTCTGTCACAAAAGAAACCGATGTCCCCAGGGAGTCACTGGTCCCTGCCTGCTGAGCGTCGGCACCTTTGGAGTGAGGCAGTTTGCGCTGCCTTGAAGAGGGGAGGCTTTCTGGCCAGTGCCCTCAGGGATGGACGATGTGACCCGAGGTTGTCCCTGTGCCATGGCTCCCAACCCCCAACCCCAGAGGCCACCCAGGCCTTTATGAACAAAGGGTGCGGTTTTTAAGAATTAAGAGGATGAGAACCCGTCCTGGGGGAGAAGACGGCTTTAGCACCAGCGGGGGGAGGGGTCCTGCACTCTGAGGAGGTGAGGCGGGAGCCCCGACACCCAGGGGGGCAGTGCTTGCAAATGTCGGTTCCCGTGGTAAACCCCCACATCTGGCTCTGCACCCACTGGAGCAGGCGGGGTGACTCTGGGGTGCTCGCCACCTCCCAGCTGTCAGGAAGGGGCTTCCTTCTCTGCTGGGCCCCACCTTCCTCCTCTGGGTGCATCCAAAGCAGCTGGGCCTTTCGTTCATGCCTCTGCCCCCAAAGATGCCCTGGGAGGGCAGGCAGACCCTATGCCAGGCCCGCAGCCAGAACCCCCCGTGGCACCCGGAGATCTGCTGAGGGCGTCCCAGGGCTAAGCTTCTATGTAGCCTCCCTGCCAACCACACAGACACAGCCCCATGCAGGCACTTGAGTGGGTGGACAGAGGCGCCCGACAGGGCAGCTGACCCCCTACCCACAGGCTTTAAGAACGGAAAGGGACTCTGGAGCCCATCTGGCCCCAGGTCCTCGTTACTCAGTGAAGATACCGAGGCCCAGGGAAAAGGGCAGGAGCTTGGAGATCCTGAGACATAGCCCCGGAGACAGACAGGCGCGGGTGCAGGGAGTAGGGAGTCTGCTTTCTTTGAATCACTGCCCTTCCAGCCGGGAAAGGGGGCAGTGGGTGGGGGAGAGCGTGGCCGCCTTTCCAGGGGCAGTGACAAGGCAGTTCCCGCTTCTTTCCAGTTCCCACCATCTTCCTAAGCAAGAAGCCTCGAGAAAAGGAGGTGGATTCTAAGAGCCAGGTCATCGAGGGCATCAGCCGCCTCATCTGCTCTGCTAAGCAGCAGCAGACCATGCTGAGAGGTGCGGGCGTGGGGGATTGGGGGGGCAGGGAGTCCACAGCCCTCGCCGGCAGCCCTGGGAAGATGGCCTTCGCAGCCCTGGTCATCCCCATGCCTCCCCTGTCACCCCCAGTGTCCATCGACGGGGTCGAGTGGAGTGACATCAAGTTCTTCCAGCTGGCAGCCCAGTGGCCCACCCACGTCAAGCACTTTCCAGTGGGACTGTTCAGTGGCAGCAAGGCCACCTGAGGGCACCGTCTCCCAGCCACGCCCCCTCCTGGCACTGCCACCAGCCTCACCGCCTGCGGGCAGGGGGAGGCCAGCAGGCCCCAGGCCCAGTGTCCCCTTTCCTGGCCCCGGGGCCTGCATCTCCCTGGCCCAGTTTTGCAGGACACTGCCACCCACTGGGCCCGCCGTTCCCTGCCACTGCTGGGTCCCAGTCCTGGGCAGCCCCTCCTCCCTCCCTCCTTTTCCTCCGCCTCCGCTCCTGGCCCAAGGCATGTTGACTGTGCCTTTCGGTGCCCACCCCTGGTCCCTGGAATCGAGTCCTCCAGGCCTTCCCACACCTCACCTGACTTCCAGCCTCTTTTTCCACATGGCATCTGTTCTCTTCCTGGAAAAGGAAACCTGGGGTCCTGGCCCATGGCCGGCATTCCAGCCTCCCCCTGCCACCCCCAGGATCCCATCTTCTAAAGCTCAGCTGCCAGACACCACACAGCCGGCTTCCCTCTGGGGATGCCCAGCATCAAGGCCACTTCCCACGCTGTGGGGGTGACAAGGGCACAGACCCCCCACCCCAAGACAGAGTTGCTGCTGTGATGTGTGGGTTTCTGGGGTGCAGGAGCCTTCGTGGTCTCACCCATGCATGGTTCCCCCACGCCCAGGTCCCCTGGAGGTGTCACACGTGTCCCTGAGCAGTTCTTTGGTTCTCTGCACTGCCAGTCTCTCAGTGGTTTTGTGTGACTCACCTGGGAGCTGGTCCCTGTCCTTGGATCTCCCCCTGTTGAGGACTTTCCTCCCCAGCCCTGCCTCTGGACCCAGAGAGGTGGGAGGCAGACCCTGCCAACATGTCTGCAACCCAATCCCTTCCGCTCCCTGCACCCCGTGTCCACCCGTCTCCTTTCCCTGCTCTGTCCTCCCCTCCTCACCAGGGCCCCTGGCCTGGGCAGGCCCTGTCCTCCCAGCCAGGCCTCCCCCTCTGTGGCCTCGGGCACCTGAGCCTCTCCTCAGCCCCCACCATCGGCCTTGGCCTTCCTGGAGACCTGAGGCACGTGGGTCGGAGCTCCGGCCACAGCCCGCCAGCGGCTCCGCCTCCGGAGCTTCGGCTGTGGCCCTCTCACCCCTTCTAGAAGTTTTTGCACAGAACTTCATTTTGGAAAGTGTTTTTCTCATTCTCCATACCTCCCCCAAACTCCTCCAGCCCTTCCCCCGGCGCAGCCCTGCTGTCCAGAGCATCCCCAGGGCTGTGCTGCTCACTCGGCCGGAGAGAGGGGCAGGGTGGGAGGGACTGAGAGGATGTTGGGTTTTTCATTCAATAAACTGGTGATTTCTTACCAACGAGCTATCCTTGGGCCTCCGCGCCTCTCATTGTGATACAGGATCCCTCCAGCCTCGCTCGTCCCCGCCGCACAGTGTGGCCACTAACTACATTCACGATCAACTCGGAGGGGGACTTCCCTGGCGGTCCACTGGCTAAGACTCCGCACTCCCAATGCAGGGGGCCTGGGTTCAATCCTGACTAGGCTCCACAGGCCGCAACTAAGACCTGGTGCAGCCAAGTAAATATTAAAAATCAACTGGAGGGAATTATCTGACAGTCCAGTGGTTAAGAATTTGTGCTTCCAATCTAGGGAGCATGGGGTCCATCCCTGGTTGGGGAACTAAGATCCCACATGCCCCATAGTGTAGCCAAAAGAAAAAAAATCACCTGGGACCTGGCTGGGAAGAAGCCTACTCCCATTTACTTGATTATAGAAACAGAGGTGTGAAGGTGTGTTGCCCCACGAGGCAAACCGAGGTCAGGAATAGAGGTCACGCCATTCCCACGCCAAAACCCCATTTTTCTCGGGGACCCGCCATCCCCAAATCCCACCTCCCAAGTCAGTGACACATCGTCCACACTCTTCCAACTGGAGATGAGAACTCGGCTTCTGTCCCCCGCTGGGCCATATTTTTTGGAAGTTGGTGAAGCCTAAGGCCTGGGGGAAGTGGGTGAGCTCAGGTCCACCATCAGTTTGCTTTCTGACCTGCCCTTAACCCTGGAGGTGACAGATTCCTGTTCCTGGGACACCTGGCTCTTCACGCGCTCCAAGGACACAGGCCTGCACACCAAGCTTCCTTCAGCAAATAAGTGCCCAGTAATCGGGGCTTGTGTCCCCCACAACCCCAGCAGGACACAGCTCTGGAAGAGTGAATGGCCAGGTGCGGCAGGCTGTCCCCGGCTCCCCAAGCCCTGTGACCAGTCACCTAATGGAGGCTCTGGGACCCAGTGGTGTGGCCACCCAGGCTCTCTGGGCCTGGAAGATGGAATGAATGCCCACCTCCCAAGGGCCAGAGTCCAGTCGGGTACCAGAAGGTGTCCCAGAAACGCAGTCTGCACTGCAGTTCTCCGATGAAGGGTACAAGCCGGCCAGTGAGAGACACACCCGGAGAGGTGGAGGCTAAGGTGGGCTAGAGAGGCGGGCAGAGCCCCCAGAGGCTCCACAGGGCAGGGGCCTGGGGGCCTGGGGGCCTGGGGGCCTGGGAGCTGGTGGGAGGCCTGAGCGGGATGAGCATGGACAAATAGACTCAGGCCCTAGCTCAGAGCTGAGCCGGGGAAGCAGATGATGGAGACAGGAGTGTAAACTCCCTGCTGACTTGACTCCCAGCCTCTCTCCTGCCCGGGTGACCACTTGGTCCTGCCCCAGGTCCCTCCCACCTTCTCCAGGGCTTCCTCCCGCTGCTGCCCCTCTCCTGCATCATCGGTGCACCCCCACCCCAACACCAAATCTGTCATGTCCCGTGTACACAGGCAGTAATAGCTCCTTGGTTCTAAAACCTCTCCACTCTCGCAACAGCGAAAGCCTTCAAAAGAGGGGGAGCTTCTGGGCCTCCTCCTCACTACCTCATCAGGCGTTCCCTTGCCAAGGTCACTGATGTCCTTGGCTGCTTGGCCCTGGACGGCACTCAGCATTCTGCCCTCCCCACCCCACCCTACCCCATCCCACCACCCCCCTGCTTCTTTAACTCCTCGTTCTGGGCCTCCTTTGTTTCCTCCTCATCTTCCTGGCCTTGGGAAATTCTCCAGGTGTGCAGACATCCCCGACTCAGCAGTTGAGCATTCACGCGTGCTAAGTCACTTCCGTCGTGTCCAACTCTTTGCTACCCCATAAACTGTAGCTCACCAGGCTCCTCTGTCTAAGGAGAAAGTGAAAGTGTTAGTTGCTCAGTCATGTCCAACTCTTTGCGACCCCATGGACCATAGCCCACCAGACTCCTCTCTGTCCGTGGAATTCTCTAGGCAAGAATACTAGAGTGGGCTGCCATTTCCTCATCCAGGGGATCTTCCTGACCCAAGAGATCGAACCCGAGTCTCTTATGTCTCCTGCATTGGCAGGTGGGTTCTTTACCATTAGTGATACCTGGGAGGCCCTGACTCGGCAGTTGCAAAATCTTGGGAATCATCCCTGAGTCCCCCCCTCACACCCAGCACCCACTCCCACGGCAAATCCTATAGGCCTTCCCATCGGACCAGAACCCTGCAGCTCCTGCCGCTTTCACTGCTCTCTCTGGATATTGTAATAGCTTCCTAATTACCTCCGCTTCCACCCACTCTTCCTGTAGCCTATTCTCTACACAATAGCCGGAGGAAGTCTTTTAAAATGTTAATTAGAACGCATTAAATTACTTATCCAAACTGTCCAATGGCTTCCCATCTCACCCAGAATATAATCCAAACCCCTCCACGCAACTTCCAGGGCCCTGCGGTGCTGACCTCCGGGGGGGCTGCTCACCTCTGGCCACTCTCCCCCTCGCTCACGGCCTCCTCTATATTCCTCAGACACACGGGGCATACCCTGCCACAGGGCCTTTGCACAAGCCATTCCCCCTGCCCTTCCTGATCCTGCCCATGGTCATGTGACTTGCTCCATCTAGTCTTGGCTGCCTCTGAGGCCTAGAATAGCACCTCCCTGGACTTCTCTTGTGGCTCAGTTGGTAAAGAATCCACCTGCAATGCAGGAGACCTGGGTTCAATCCCTGAGTTGGGAAGATCCCCTGGAGAAGGGAAAGGCTACCCACTCCAGTATTCTGGCCTGGAGAATTCCATGGACTGTATAGTTCATGGGGTCGCAAAGAGTTGGACACAACTGAGTGACTTTCACTTTCACTTTCCTTTTTTCCAAGGAGGATGCCAAACGCCAGAGAGCCGCACCTCCCAGCATGCTTGACTCTCTTTCTTAATCATTTACTTGACTCGAATATGCCCAGACGTCTCAAACGTAATAGGGCCAAAATCAAGAACCTTGATTTCCCCGGCTCCTCCCTAGACCAAGTAAATGGCACTAGCATCCATCCTATTACTCAAGCCAGAAACCCACGCGTGCGTCATCCTGTGTCATCCCAGGGACTCAGGTCCATTCTGCCTCCCAGCTGCCCTGCTCCCCGGCTAGAGTCCTTCAGCAGCTTCCTAATAGCTTTGAATATAGTCACCTAACCCACAGCCCATCAGCCTGCACCGTCTCCCCACCCCTACTAACTTCACTTTCAGTTGCTTCACACCCCCCAGCTCCCACCCTAGAGCTCACCACACTCAGGCCACACCTGATCTTTCAGTGATCAGATCCCTCCTCCCTGCACAAGAGCCCAGACATGCCACTTTCTCCACCTTACAGGCTGTCCCTGCCCCACAGAGCATCCCCTTTTCCTTTATTTATTCATTGGTGCGTGCAAGCTCTTCTGAGTTGCGGCACGTGGGCTTCTCCTGCTGCAGCACACAGGTGCCCTAGTTCCAGCTTAGTTGCCCCACAGCATGTGGGATCTTAGTTCCCCAACTAGGGGTCGAACCCACATCCCCTGCATTGGAAGGCGGATTCTTAACCACTGGACCACCAGGAAATTCCCCCCTTTTCCCTTCGGTTGTGGCCTGCACACCACCTTCTCAGGGAAGTTTTCCAAACCACCCTACTCCAAACCCCACTTAGTCTCTCGCAAATACTCAAAGGCCAGATAAAGGAAAGCAGGGTGGATAAATCGCTTGTCCAACACACTCAGAGTGGCTGAGAAGGAACCGGATTTTTGACCCAGGTCAGGGGACTCCAGACCATCTCTCAAGGCCCTGCTCAGATCCCAACTTCCCAAGACTCCATCCATCCTACATGTATTAAATTCCTGCCATGGGCCAGTTCCTGTCCTAGGCATGATGACACATGGACGAATCTAGGGCTGGGTCTTTACCTACATGGAAACTCTGAGCCTCATAGAGGAGACAGACAAATAGACGACGTCCACACAGCATGAAGGATTGCCTGGGAGGACGAAGGAGGGGCAGCGGAGCCAGCCTGGGAAGGGGTGTCCAAGAAGATGTCTCAAAGGAACTGATGCCCAACCCGACGGATGTCCTGGGACAGGAAATAGCAAGACTAGAGATAAGACACAGTCCTGCCTATTCGAGATGCACACGTGGTTTAGTGGGGCTGAAAGCAGTGGGGAGCGATGGGGCGGAAGAGAAAGGAAGTGGCCAGAGCGCTGAGGAGCCTCCTAGCTGTGACTGTTACTACTCTGAGCCAGAGCGAGGACTATGCACTTCATCCTGAGGTCAGCGGCAGTCAACAAACAGTTTTAGGCAGAAAAGCAAGATGATCTAATTTAGGAAGATCACCTTGCTACGTGTTGGAGGAAAGAAGAATAAAGACCAGCGGAGTTCACAGGGGACAGCAGCAATTTAGAAAAGACGTGATGATGACATAGACCAAGGTCAGGAAGAAGAGGTGGCAGAGAAAGGAAACTTCGTCCTATATATTTAAGAGGCAGAATCAAGAAGTGTAGGTGGCTGGTTAGAAAACAGGGTTGAGGGACCTCCCTGGTAGTCCAGTGGCTAAGACTTCATGCTTCCAAGGCAGGGGGCCCAGGTTCCATCCCAAGATCTCACCTGCCCCAACTGAGACCCAGCACAGCCAAATACATATATATATTTTGTTGTTTTGATTTAAAAAAAAAGAAAAGGATACAGGGTCAAAGGAGACAGTTGAGGATGGGGACTGGCCATCTGCTGGGTGAACAGGTGGATGGTAAACCATCTCTGGAGGAGATTCGGGTGGGAGATGGTAGGGTCAGGTTAAGGTGGGCGTGTGCCATTCAGTGGTGGAATTGAGCACGTAGGTCTGTAGGGTGGTTCTTTGAGCTGGATGGAAATTTGAGCATCCTTGGCACGTGGAAGAGCTGACTTTAGGGAGAGGGGGAGATTGCTCCCAACCAGGCTGAGATCCCTCTGTCCTGACCATGCAGGGTACCCACTGCCAGCACCAAATATCTTAGTGCTTGCTATCTTCAGGCTCTCCTTTCTATTGCTGCCTCATTTGCTGCTTGCTTTCATCCTGAATGTGTCCCCTCCAGCAACACTATAAGCCAAGACTGCCCCATATTTCCTATTTTATTCTCCCCACTCTCCTCCATTCACTAGCACAGGACCTGTCCGATAGTAAGCTTGATGGCACTAATGATAATATTTAATAGTAATACCATCTATTGCGTGCGTGCTAAGTTGCTTCAGTCGTGTTCGACTCTTTGAGACCCTGTGGACTGTAGCGCACTAGGCTCCTCTGTCCACGGGGATTCTCCAGGCAAGAATACTGGAGTGGGTTGCCATGCCCTCCTCCAGGGGATCTTCCTGACCCAGGGATCGAACCCGCATCTCTTACGTCTCCTGCATTGGCAGGTGAGTTCTTTGCCATTAGTGCCACCTGTGAAGCCCCAATAGCATCTATTGTGTACCAGCATAATGTTACAATCTTAACTTTACTATCTTATTCCACTCTCTTGAGGACTCAGCAAGGTCGGTATCAGGAAACTCATTTTACAGACAAGGAACCAGATGAAATTGCAGTACATGCCTAGGGCTCCCCAGCCAGCAAATGGAGAATGGGGTTCTGAAAGCAGCTAAGTCTGCCCCGAAAGCCTGTGTGCCCTCCCACTGAGCAGGACTGGGACACTTCAGGTCTGTCTGGGAGGCCACAAGGAAGAGTGGGTGCTGACGTGCCCAGTGGCTGCCTGGACAGGAGCCAAGAGCCTCAAGGGGGATCTGAGCAGACCTGATTCACAGCTCAGTGCCAGAAAACCTGGCAATAAGAGGCGTCCAAGGTGAAACCAGCCGCTCAGAAAGTGGTGAGCTACCTGTCATGGAGTGGGGGGTGTGCGTGCGACACGGTCTTTAAGAAACCTCCAATCTTGAGCACTTATGATGTGAACCTGCGGCTGATTTTTTTTTTTTCCATTTAGTTTTGGCTGTATTGAGTCTTTGTTGCTGCTTGGGCTTTTCTCTAGTTGCTGTGAGTAGAGGCTACTCGTTGTGGTGGTGTGTGGGCTTCTCACTGCGGTCACTTCTGTTGTGGAGCACAGGCTCCAGAGCTCGGGCTCAGCAGTTGTGGTGCATGCGCTTAGCTGTTTGTGCTTGTTTGTGTCCTGATGCGAGGCTTGCAGGATCTAGTTCCCCCACCATGGATCGAACCCGTGCCCCCTACACTGGGGTTGTGGAGTCCTAACCACTGGACCATCTGGGAAGTCCCAATATATTGGTGTTCCAAGAGGGATGATATGCTTGGGAAAAATACCCCCCCACACCCTGACCACCACTTCAAAGAAAAGACATGAGGCTAGCCAAAGGAAGAAGATTAACTTAGGAAAGCAGATTTCAGTGGGATGAATGCCTCCAAGGATCCAAGGAGAAGGGGTGGGAGCAGTGGGAGTGATTTTCGGGGAGAAAACAATCTTAAAAGTAGCAAGAACAACTTCCCCAGACGAGCTCTGTGGAAATGGCATAAGGAGCTGAATCACCATCGGGCATGGACGCCTGCCTTTCTTCTCCATCAACAGAGCACCCATCAGCAGCCTGGCACCAGACCAGCAGCTGCAGGGGGAGTGGGGAAGTAACAGTCCCTTCCCTTGGGAGATGCACAGTATAATCCCCAGAGACCAGATCAAAAGCCGAGTGACTCAAGAGATTGAACACATGCAAGGTTACAACCAAAAGCAAGATAAGAGCCTGGGAACCCGTCGGGGAAGGCCCAGGCTTTCCTCTGTGGGGCGCACAGGGAGGAGCAGGGCCAGATGCCTGAAGAGAGCCTCAAAGAAACCACGGGAGCCTGCAGAGAGGTAGCAGAAAGGCTGGAGCAAGAACCCAGCACAAGCCATAACGGGGCACTGAAAAATGCTCTGTTTACCCGGGCAAAAGTGATAAAAGAAACGTGCTCTGTCAATAGACAGAGAGCAGGCACCAGGGAAGAAAGCCCAGTGTGTGTTTGCCCCTGGCTACACTTGGTATGCAGGCCCCTGGGCCTGTAAACCCACACAGGTGGAGGTGTGTGTGTGTCACACAGGCCTTCAGTGCCTCTGGGTGAACCTGCCTGAGGCTATATTTTTTTCCTAACATTTACTTATTTGGCAGCATGTGCTGTGCTGTGCCAAGTCGCTTCAGTCACATCTGACTCGTTGTGACCTCATGGACTGTAAGCCACTAGGCTCCTCTGTCCATGGGATTCTTCAGGCAAGACTACTGGAGCGGGCTGCCATGCCCTCTTCTAGGGGGTCTTCCCCACCCAGGGATCGAACCTGAGTCTCAGGTCTCCTGATTTAACAGGCCAGTTCTTTACCACTAGCGCCACCTGGGAAGCATTTGGCAGCATACTGGATCTTTAGTGGTGGCATGTGACCTCTTAGGGCTTCCCTGATAGCTCAGTTGGTAAAGAATCCGCCTGCAACGCAGGAGTCCCCAGTTCAATTCCTGGGTCAGGAAGATTCGCTGGAGAAGGGATAGGCTACCCACTCCAGTATTACTGGGCTTCCCTTGTGGCTCAGCTGGTAAAGAATCCGCCTGCAATGTGGGAAACCTGGATTTGATCCCTGGGTTGGGAAGATCCTCTGGAGAAGGGAACGGCTATCCACTCCAGTATTCTGGCCTGGAGAATTCCATGGACTATACAGTCCATGGGGTCGCAAAGAGTCTGACACAACTGAGCAACTTTCCCTTTCACTCGTGACCTCTTAGTCACTCCATGTGAGATCAAGTTCTCTGACCAGGGATCGAACCTGCACCCCTGCATTGGGAGGCCAGAGTCTTAGCCCATTGGACCACCAGGGAAGTCCTGAGGCTGTGAGTTGAAGGTGTGTGAGGCTGCACTTCATCTGTCTGTGGACAGGCAATGTGACCTTGGTTCTCTTGACCTCTACAGTGTGAGGTCAGTCTCCTTTACACACTGGGACAAAATGACCAGACTCTGGATTAGAAAAGGGCACAATGGTCAGCTGGTGCAGCTGCCGTCCCCTCTCTGGGCCTCGCTTCCCTTACCTGTAAAACAAAGATGTATAAGGAGTGACTTTCAGCCCAGGGTGCATGTCATGGGCACTGCTGAAGTTTCATAATAATAAGAGATATTCACAACCCGCCCTGGCACCACTGAATCTCAGTCTCTAGAAGAAACCCCTCGAACAAAGTTCCCTCCCAAGAGTTACTGAAACCCAGCCTTGTTAAGACTCCTGAGAGTCCCATGGACAGCAAGGAGATCAAACCAGTCAATCCTAAAGGAAATCAACCCTGAATATTCATTGGGAGGACTGATGCTGAAGCTGAAGTTCCAATACTTTGGCCACCCCATGTGAAAAGCTGACTCACTGGAAACGACGCTGATGCTGGGAAAGACTGAGGGCAGGAGGAGAAGGGGGCAACAGAGGATGAAATGGTTGGATGGCATCACTGACTCAATGGACATGAGTTTGAGCAAACTCCGGGAGATAGTGAAGGACAGGGAAGCCTGCTGTGCTGCAGTCCATGGGACTGTAAAGAGTTGGACACAAATGAGCGACTGAACAACAACAAAGCCTTGATAAGAACAGCAAAGTTGCTCTGGGTTCCAGATCCCATTTCCTCCCCGTGAATGTGCCAGTCAGCTGGGAGTGCAGTCATGGTCTGATGGGAGTCTCTCTACAGAGAGGCAGGCTTGTCACACCACAGCCAGTGTGACTCTGGGAGGTAGGGCCGATGTGCCAGCTAAAGACCCTGAATGCAAAAGACGCCAACCTGCAGGGCCCTGGAGGAAAACTGACCCTGTGAAACTGATGAGGATAAACACAAGCTCTGCACTGAGGCAAACCACGTAATCAATGGACACAAGAAACTGGTAACAGCAGGTGCTCCTGGGGAGGGGACCTGCATGACTTGAGGGTGGTAGTCAGTGAGAGAGCGCCACATTTCACTGCATCTTGTACTGCCTTTTGAATGTTGCATCATCTGAATTTATCAATTCCCTTTAAAAATCACTGGGGAAAAAAAAAATCACTCACTGAAGTGCAGGATGGGAGAGAAGAACCTGACTGGCTAGAACCAGGATGCACGCAATCTAGGGTTTTAGTTGACAAGCTCACTCTGAGCAGGCACGGTCCAGTGGCTGTCGAAGTCAGGCTGACTTTCAGTTTCACGGTGGAGAGGTGGTGTGCTCCTTGGGAGTGGGCCGGCCCTCTGCTCTCTGCGCATCTCCCTCCCCGTCTGGATCCCCGCGCCCTGGACTGAGCCCCATATTCTGAGCGGGCGTCTGGATGGATATGCTAAGCCACACCCAGAAAAAGAGAAATCGGGAGGGGGAAGGGTGGAGGAGTGGGTGAAGGGTCCTGGATTGTCTGGCCAGGCACGGGAACACTGGGTGGGGCACCATCACTCTAACATCTTTTTGCCAAAGGGGAGCAGCCGTCCTTCCTTTGGACAGAGCTTCAGTTTGGTGTGGGCAGCACTGTTGGCAGGTACTTTAGGGGGCTGTCGAAGGAAAACCTTGCTGACCTTTAGAGCTCACCGAAGACTGTAATGAACTTCCTGCCACAGAACATACTTGAGCTGGGGGGCATCAGAACATCTCTGTCAGAGATGATGCTCACAGGGTTCATCCATCAGGACACTGAACCTGGTAGAGTCTGAGCACCCCCCACTCAAGAGGAACACCCCAGATCCCTGGGTACCAGTGCCAGGCCTTGCTGGGAAGGTACTGTCTCTCAGAGGGGTCTCTTCTAGGGATGTCGACCTAAAAGCAGTGGAGGTAAGGCCAGGGTGGCCAGCAACCCAGGGCTGCAGAGTGCCAGGCCTAAACCTGGGCCAAGAGGTGCACCCTTCTTAGAAAACCAACATTCACTGAGGGTTGCTATGTGGTGGCCAGGAGTTTCTCTGGGAATGAACAAGACATGCAGATCTTGGCCTGATGGGTGCATGAGATGTGCTGGAGAGCTGCTCTACATAAGGGTGCAGGGAATCAGGGGAGGGCTCTCTGAGATGACGTTTCACTTGAGCCCTGAATGACATCACCTTGTCCTGATCATCCAATCCACAGCATTCGTGGTGGTGCTCACCCACAGGGTCAAGAGTGTTTCCGCCATGCCCGGCTGCCCCTTGTCACCTTTTTCTCTTTCACGGCCAGAAGCCTCCGTTCCTTCCTCCCAAGAAGCGGCCCTAAGATACCAGAAATCACCTCATGGGACAAAGACAGCTCCAAAGGAATTGGGCGGGGCATAACCACTGATTAGAGACAAATGAGTCTAGGGTTATTATCTGTGACACTGGGTTAATAACAGTGCCCGATTTATTCGGTCTTTGTAAGCGTTAAATGCACTTAAGGCATCCAAGCGCATGGCACGCAATAAGCGCTCAGAAAGTGGCATTTCGCCTCACTCAATGCCAATAAATGTCAAATGTCCCCATCTGGACTCTGAGGAAGCCGGGCCTTCTCCCTGGGCCTCAGTTTCTCCCGCCGTCCTCTCTGGCCGCAGAATAAGGTAAGTTCAGGTACACATCCTCCCCAACCAGTCCACACCCGCACGGCCTCGGGGCGGGTTACCGCGGAGGAACCCGAGGCCGCAGGAGCGTGGGAGCAGGCGGCGGCGGCGGAGGCGGCGGGGAACCTACTCGCCTGGCTAGCCCACGCCCCACGCCTCGGTGACCACGCCCCGTCGCCGACGGCCACGCCCCCATGTCCCTCCCCCTGGCCTGGAGAGGGCCCCGCAGGCGTGCTCCTTTAAGGCAGCCTGCCGGCCGAAAGGAGAGTTTCGCCCCCTCCGACGCCGCCAAAGGTACCGGCTTCACCTTTAAGGCAGCGCAGGGACTGCTGGGAAGGCCGGCGGGATGGAGGCGGCGGGACCCGCTCACGGCTGCTGGTCTGGGTGAAGCGGGCACCGGAGCCGGAGCCGGAGCCGGAGCGGGAGGCGGGATCGAGCGGGAGACGGAGGTCCGCGCGAGCCGATCGGGCTGTGGGAAGGGAGCTCGGGGTCGGCCTTAGGGGAGGGGTCGTCTGGGGCGCGGCTCGAGAGAGGACCAGGCCGGCCCGTGGGGAGGGGGCGCGGTCCTGGATGACAGGGGTCGGGAGCTTTCGGGGGAGGGGTCCGCAGGATGTCATGCTGGCCTACGGGGAGGGGTCGTCGTGGGCGCGGCCTGGCGGGGAGGGGACGAGGAACCCCGCGATCTCAGCTCCTTAGCGGGAGCGTCTCCCCAGGGTCGGCCTGCCCAGGAGAACGGCTCTGTGGCTCGGCCTGCCTGTTAGGGAGGGGGCGCTGCCCGAGGGAGCTGGGACCGGATCTCTCAGAGGGGCTGGTGTCTCCGTACGGGAGTGAACCCCTCACGATCCCAGTAGGATCGTTCTCTGGCGCCTCCTGTTCTAAGGGAGCCTCCGGGGAAGACCCGAGACCGGGTTGCCTAAGCCGGCCTTGAGCCAGTGGTCTGGGCCGAATCCGGGTCCAGCCTCACGGATCGCACCGCATTGCGTCTCCCGGGCGAGACGAGCAGAGCGCGCCCCCTGTAGGCCGAGCGCGGGCACGGTGCGGGCTGCTTCCTGGGGGACCGGGCACCCAGGGGACCCAGGCATCCGGGGGGCCGTAGGTGTTTACCTAAGCCGGGGCGGACAGCAGCGTGGCCCCAGGCCCGGCACCCCCTGCCCGCCCTCTCACCTTCACAGGAGGCACGGCCATGGCCACGATGGTGCTTCCTCGGGAGGAGAAGCTGAGCCAGGATGAGATCGTGCTGGGCACCAAGGCCGTCATCCAAGGGCTAGAGACCCTGCGCGGGGAGCATCGTGCCCTTCTCGCTCCCCTGGTCGCTCATGAAGCTAGTGAGGCAGAGCCGGGGTCACAGGAGCGCTGTGTCGTCCTGCGCCGTTCCCTGGAGGCCATCGAGCTGGGGCTGGGGGAAGCCCAGGTAGGCTGGTCCGGGGTGCTGAGGAGGGAGGTCATGGGAGGGATGGAGCCTTCCAGAGGAATCCTGGCAGTGTAGTAACAAAATCAGCATGGAAGGAAGAATCTGTGCCTTGGAGCCTTAAGGTAGGATCCGGTAGATATCTGTTGAAGAAATGGATGGGTTTTGGAGACCCTAGCTGCACCTGGGCCCAGGAAGGCTGATCGTGACTTCTGTGCTACCTAGCAGAGACTTCATGGCCTAGGGAAACAAAAAGGAAATCCTTAAGGACCCCTCCCTTCATTTATTCTTTTATTCTTTTGTTAACAGGTAAGTTATTAAGTGCCTACTGTGTGCCAGGTAATGTGTTAGGTGCCAGGGATACAGGTCCAACAAGACACACAAGATCCCTGCCGAGTCCAGTAGAAGAGTCAGAAACACATATTTATTCAACGTTACAGTGAGTTCTCCAAAAAAAACATGGCAGGAGGTCTTATCTATTGGTCAAGCCACACTTATGAAGGAATGACATTTAAATCAAGACCTGAGTGACGGAACGAAAAAGGAGGAGAGTAAGAGGTTGTGTGTGCAAAGGTCCTGTGGTAGAAAAGATGTCGTTGTGGTGGGAGAACTGAGCGAAGACACGTCTGACTGGAGCTTCACGAGTAAAGAAAAAGGGGCAGAAGAGGTCTATGGAGAAGGAAGGGGCCTTATTAGTCTGGGTTTTATTCTCAGGAAGTCAGGAAGCCTTTGGAGGGTTTAAGCAGTCAAGAGACACAGTCTGGCTTAGGCTTTAAACTCTCTGGCTGAGGTGTGGAGAATGAACAAGGATGGGTCAGGGCAGAAGGAGGTAGCAGGCGTTAGGAAGCCACTACTGGAATTCAAATGAGAAACGGTGACTTGGAGTAAAGGGGTGGCCATGAAGGTAGTACGAAGGGGGTGAGTTCTAGACGTTCTAGAGGTAGGTCCAGCAGGGCCTGGGGATGGACTAAAGGAGAGCGAGAAGGGCAACTCCCAGGTTTGTGGTTTGAGCAAATTACAAGGAGGGGGACTTCCCTGGTGGTCCAGCGGTTAAGACTCTGCACTCCCAGTGCAGGGGGCGTGGGTTCAATCTCTGGTTGGGGAACTAAGATCCCAACTGTGTGCAGCAGCCAAGAGATAAAAAATACAAAAATAAATAAGTTTAAAAAAAAAAAGGAGAAGAGAGTGTGGATGGATCAGGAGTTTTGTTTGGGTCCTCTTAAGGAGCTGGGGCTGCCAGGATGACATGCAGATGGAGATATCCAGGAGGCACTGGGGTGCACAAGGAGTTAGACTCTCGGGAAAAGAGTCTGGGCCCTCTCAGATTTTGGCTGAGACACTGCCTGGCTCCGTGAGTCCTGGGTAGGTGGCATCATCTTGGTTTCCTTGTTTTTAAAAGAAGGATCACACCATCTGCTGTGTATACTTCCAGGCTGTTTAGGGAATTTTTTTAAACAGCTAGTGGTTGTGAAAACACCTGTCACTTGGGTGTTTGCTCGTCAACTAGAAAGCACATGGTCCTAAACTGCGCAGCCCTCTGGAAGGGCAATGTGTTGGTCATTCACTTCTTGGCCAGTTGACTGCCAGGTACAGAGATGAACATACCAGGACACCCTCCCAGGGCAGGTACAGGTGGACAACAGGATGGCGTGGGGGGTGGGTGAGGTACCCTGCTTTCCTGGGGCTGAGAGCATAAGAGGGAAGAGGCTTCACTGCAGAAATGACCCTGACCATGAAGGATGGAGAAAGGGTAGCGCCCAGCAAGGCCTCGAGGCAGGAAGAGCCTGGAGCTCAGGAAAGGAGTCAGGGAGTTGGGGGAGAGGGATGGGAGCTGAGGACCCTGGGTCCCCTTCCCCGCCCCTCTGGTTCCCCAGAAAACCAGAGGTTCAGGACACATACTCCTTCCCACCCTGGGAGCTGCAGGTGGCCCCTGGGCAGAAGTCCTTTCAGCCATCTCTCAGGAATCTTGGAAAAGTGCTAGCCCTGCACCAGGGGCAGTGGTTTAGTGGCTCTGGCTACAGGACTTGAGTACAACTCTTCAGAGAGACAGGAAGAGAGCGGCCAGCTTGGAGAATGGGCAGCACCCCAGTCAGTGCTCTTCACGCTCAGAATGACCCAGCAAGGAACTGGACATCGATGCGGAGGGCTAGCTGGAGTCCCCAGAAAAGGGGATGATGGGTTCTTTCAGAGTCTAGCAGAGCCAGCCTGAGAGCCCAGGGGTCCTGACTGCAAAAGGAAGGAGCTGGGGATCCCCAAGCCTTCTGGGTTCAGGTCTCAGGCTGTGTGTGGTCTGTTTGGGGCCCTGGGGCAAAACTCCCTCAATGAGAGAACTTGGGGCCTTCAGCCTGGCAGCTCCTCCAGGCCTGGCTCTTCTCTGGGCCCCAGGAGGCCCAGGCTGGGTGGTGTGTGGGGGCGGGTGGACAGAGCTCTGACCTCCATCCTGGCTGGCTGCCACAGGTGATCTTGGCGCTCTCAAGCCACCTGGGGGCTGTGGAGTCGGAGAAGCAGAAGCTGCGGGCCCAGGTGCGGCGCTTGGTGCAGGAGAACCAGTGGCTGCGTGAGGAGCTGGCGGGGACGCAGCAGAAGCTGCAGCGCAGCGAGCAGGCTGTGGCCCAGCTCGAGGAGGAGAAGCAGCACTTGCTGTTCATGAGCCAGATCCGCAAGTTGGATGAGGACACCTCCCCCCACGTGAGCCCTGGCGTGGCCACTGCAGGGCCACTGCGGGGGGCGGGGGGGGGGCGGTGAGGGGGGCCGGGAGCAGGGGAGGTGCCAGAGAGCAGACGCAGTTCCCACCCAGCCCGCTGACCCCGGGGCTGCCCGCCTTCCCTGACGCTCATCCTGTCTCCCTCCCCAGGAGGACAAGGGGGACGTCCCCAAAGACTCTCTGGATGACCTGTTCCCCAGTGAGGAGGAGCAGAACCCAGGTGCGGAGGGGCGGCTGGCTCTGGGGATGGGAAAGGAAGGCTGGGTGAACCAGTCTCTGGGACCCAGAGGTCACAGGAAACAAGGTCTGAGTGACTGCCAGGTTCTTCCCTGCCTCGTTTCTGATCATAACATCCCAGCATGAGCGCTTAAAGGGCCAGCTTTACCTGTTGCTTCTCTCATCCCCTCAAGTTCCGTGAGGAGCAGGCATTGCAATTCAGAGCCCTGGAGCCGCCCGGCCCGGGTGCGAGCCCTGACTTGCACTCTTTGCTCTGTGACCGCTGGTCGAGTTTCTTTTCTTCTCCGAGCCTCCCCCCGAGGGTTAAAGGAGGACGCATGGGCAGTGCTGAGCCCCAGGCCAGTGCTGGCCTTGTTCATCGTGTCATGTGCCGATTAGAGCCTCCCTTCTGCAGATGAGGAGGTGGACGCTCCACTTGGGGGTTAGGCGGCTTGGCCTGGGCCACATAGCTTGAAGTACTGGAGCTGGGACTCCACCCTCTCTTTCTTTGGAGTGACTAGACCCACGCTATAGATGGGGAAACTGAGAGAGGGTTACAGTTAGTGACTTGCCCAGGGCCATGTGTGAGATCAGTCAAAGCTACCCCCCAGCTCAGGGGGTAGCTGGTACATCTGACCTCCCTGCCTTGGCTTTGCAGCCCCCAACCCTGGAGGAGGTGATGTGGCCGCCCAGCACGGGGGCTATGAAATCCCGGCACGGCTGCGCACCCTGCACAACCTGGTGATCCAGTACGCCTCCCAGGGCCGCTACGAGGTGGCCGTGCCCCTCTGCAAGCAGGCCTTGGAGGACCTGGAGAAGACATCGGGCCACGACCACCCAGATGTGGCCACCATGCTAAACATCCTGGCTCTGGTCTACCGGTGAGGCCCCCCTGACCCCAGTCACCTGTGGGAGCACTCTTCCTGGGGATGACAAAGCCCCAGTGCCTGCAGTGGGCCAGGACTCAGGTTCCACCAGGCAGCTGGGTGACAGACGGAAGGATCTTGTCCCCAGAGAGGGCTGAGCCCACAGGGGGGCCTGAGCTACACACGTGAACATGCCTCAGTCTAGTGTGGGAAACAGGCTTGGACATAACTGGGGAGGGGGCAACACACACGCATGCCAGGGGTAGAGCTTCTCCAGCACCGGAGGCTTGAGGAGAGTCTCTGGTGAAAGCTGAGTTTGCCCAAAGTTGTAAGAGGGCTGGAGAAGGTTTTGTTGGCAGAAAGAGCAGCAGGAGCAGAGGCCCTGGGGAACAGACCACAAGGAACACTGGGCACGAGGCGGTGAGGGCAGGACATGAGGGAGTCTGGCTCACCCCAGCACCATGTGTGCTTCCTGCGCAGAGCCCCCCAAGCCGGAGGGCAGGGGCTGACCACGTTTCCCAACACCCTGGGTCATACCCCCATCGCGGTCACTGCGGTCACTTATCAGAACAGATGGCAGGAGTGACCCCAGGGATCTGGAGCCACTAGGAGGAGGGCCCTGGGCTGAAGGATAACATTCATCAGCTCCCACCTGCCCCTAGGGACCAGAACAAGTACAAGGAGGCTGCCCACCTGCTCAATGATGCCCTGGCCATCCGCGAAAAGACTCTGGGCAAGGACCACCCAGCTGTGAGTGAGGCTTCCCCTCCCCCCACAGCTTCCAGGTCCCAGAGACCTGGCCCAGCAAGGTCTAGGGTCATGGAGCCTCTGTTCTCCCCCACTCTAGGTGGCTGCGACCCTGAACAACCTGGCGGTCCTGTATGGCAAGCGGGGCAAGTACAAGGAGGCTGAGCCTCTGTGCAAGCGCGCGCTGGAGATCCGGGAGAAGGTGGGAGCCGGCAGGGCAGAGCTGGCCAGGTGGGCTGGGGGGGGTAGGGGGGTTCCCTAGGTCAGCCCCGAGCCCAGCCCCTGGCTCCTGCTCTGGTCCTAGGTCCTGGGCAAGTTTCATCCAGATGTGGCCAAGCAGCTGAGCAACCTGGCCCTGCTGTGCCAGAACCAGGGCAAAGCCGAGGAGGTGGAATACTACTACCGGCGGGCGCTGGAGATCTATGCCACACGCCTTGGGCCTGACGACCCTAACGTGGCCAAGACCAAGAACAATCTGGTGTCCTGGGCCGGAGGGGGACTGGAGGAGGGGGGCGGAGGGGAGGGAGGAGGGGAAAAGACTCAATTCCTTCCATCCTGCTCACCTCTGGGCCCTGCCCCTCCAGGCCTCCTGCTACCTGAAGCAGGGCAAGTACCAGGATGCGGAGGCCCTATACAAGGAGATCCTCACCCGTGCTCACGAGAAGGAGTTCGGCTCTGTCAGTGGTGAGCAGGGCTGCCAGGGGGCTCACCCGGTGCAGGCTGGCTCAGCCACCAGCATCCACAACAAACACCTTGGCAGGACAGGCCTCGCGCTGGGGGTCTGGCTGGTCCATAGCCACATGTGTGCACACGTGAGCACACACACCCAACTTGCACAGCCTCCAGGGGGGCTGGATCCGCGCAGTGCCCTCCCTGCGCACACCTGTGCCTCAGCTTTGAGCCTCTTCCCCTTGCTGTACTGGGCAACACATGCTTATTGGGAGGGCCCGGCCCCAATGTCTCCCCCTCTGGGAAGCCACCTTCCTGGCCCCTGATGGTCAGTCACTTCCTGCTCTCGGACCCCTCAGCCTGGCCCATTGCTCGGGCCTAGCACCGTCTCCGGCCAGGGTCCTGAGGTCTGCAAGGGTCTGCCCAAGACCCCCAAGCATAAGCTCCTCAAGCACAGGCCTGGCCCAGACTCCTCTACTCCAGAAGAGAGTCAGTCATGTTTTGGGTCCGTTTCGTATCCGTTCGTTCATCCCACAAAGCCCAACCCTGGTCCTTCTCAAGTGCCCCGATCCCCCAACCCAAAACCCCAGTCCTGTGTCCAGCCCACCCAGGAGAGGCCTACATGAGAGGCTGTGACAGCCCCCTCTCCCCTCGCAGGGGACAACAAGCCCATCTGGATGCACGCAGAGGAGCGGGAGGAAAGCAAGGTAGCCCCGTGGGGCAGGGCCGGGGTGGGTTTCCGTGGAGGGAGGGCGAGGCGGGCGGTGTGCCGGGGGGCCTTCTCCCACCTCCCGCGTATCTCCCCCAGGATAAGCGCCGGGACAGCACCCCCTACGGGGAATATGGCAGCTGGTACAAGGCCTGTAAAGTAGACAGGTGAGGAGTGTGGAGAGGCGGGAGGGGAGCGGCATCGTGGGTGGGCGCTGAGGCCAGGCTCCATACACCATACTGCTCAGCCTCGGAACACATGCTTCCTCTCTGTCAGCTCATCTTTCGAGGCCCAGGTCACAGGCCACCTGTCCTAGAAAGGCTCTGTCCTCCCGGGAAAACCTGATGATCTCGCTCCCGGGGTTCCCAGCTTTCAGTCCTGGGGGGGTGACATCCCACTTAGGGCCCTGAGGTGATCCCCCAAGACAGAGGTGAACCCAGGTGGACCTCGACCAGGGCCCGCATGCCAGAGGGGCTCCATTTTGGTTGGCCAGAGGCTCCTCAGGGCCAGCGGGGGCTGGGTGTCAGGGTGGGCCCTGATTCCTGGGTGCACGGAGTTAAGAGACCGTCCTGCTCCCTGTCCACAGCCCCACGGTCAACACCACCCTGCGCAGCTTGGGGGCCCTGTACCGGCGCCAGGGCAAGCTGGAAGCCGCGCACACGCTGGAGGACTGCGCCAGCCGCAGCCGCAAGCAGGTAGGGCGACAGGCACGAGGGGTGTGGGCAGGGGCCCACGTGGCCCGATGTGTGATCCCATCGGGGCCCCTTGCTCGCCTGATATGCCCTGCCCCGCCTCAGGGCCTGGACCCCGCAAGCCAGACCAAGGTGGTGGAGCTCCTGAAGGATGGCGGCAGTGGGCGCGGAGACCGCCGCAGCAGCCGAGACGTGCCCGGGGGTGCGGGGGCTCGGTCTGAGGCTGACCTCGAGGAGGCGGGGCCTGCAGCCGAGTGGAGCGGGGTGAGTCCAGGGGCAGGCTGGGCCAGAGGGCTGTGTAGCCGGTGAGGAAGAGACGAACCCATCAGCTTCCCTGCAGGACGGCAGCGGCTCCTTGCGGCGCAGCGGCTCCTTCGGGAAGCTCCGGGATGCCCTGAGGCGCAGCAGTGAGATGCTGGTGAAGAAGCTGCAGGGGGGTGGCCCCCAGGAGCCCCCCAACCCCAGGTGAGCCCCCTACCCCGGTGAGCCTCTCAAGGACCCACCCAACAACCTACCAACCCCAGCTGAACTCCGGACCCAGGGTGAACTCTGTCTCGCTCAAGCCCCATTCCCCCCACCATCAGCCTCCCTTCCACAAGCCTACCTCCCCAGCCCCAACCTGACCGTTCCCCGTCCTCCCTGAGTTCCATCGTGGGCACATCCTGACCGTCCTTTCCCCTCAGGATGAAGCGGGCCAGTTCCCTCAACTTCCTCAACAAGAGTGTGGAAGAGCCAGTCCAGGTACGGGTAGGTAGTGGTCAGCACCCGGCAGCTGAGGCCCCAGCCTCGGGCCTGCATGAGTACCTGCCAAGCTGCTCAAGCCTGTCTGTTCATCCGGCAACACTTCCGGTCCTGTCTTCATCCCAGGCCTGGCTGGACCCTGGGGAAACATGAGGGAAAGCTGGGTGCTGCCTATGAGCGGCCAGTGGCAAACACAGTGACTGTGGAGGTGGGTGGGAGTGTCAGGGCACCAGGAGCTCTGGCTGTCAGGCCCCTTCCGGCCAGGGAAGCACAGGCTGGCAGCAGCACAAGGCTGAGCCACCTGCCCCTGTGCCCACAGCCTGGAGGCACAGGCCTCTCTGACAGCCGCACCCTCAGCTCCAGCTCCATGGACCTCTCCCGACGAAACTCCCTCGTGGGCTAATCCTGAAGGGGCAGCCGTTCGCCAGAGCCTCCACCGGCACTGTCCCCACCCCAGCCCTGCGCATGGGCCTGCTGCTTGCCCTCCTGTCTCTTCCAAGGACCCCTATCTTTTCTGTTCAATCTCAGGGTAACCTTCTCCCTTTATCATCTTAGCCTGAGCCCTGGAGGCTGGGCCCGCCCGCTCCAGCTCTCCCCCTTATTTATTCCTTCCAGCAGGGCCCCTCTTCCCTAGGTTCAGGGCCAGCAGAGGGGTTGGGCAGGGTCTCCAAGGTAGAGAGACTCAGTGGCCCGCTCTCCGCAGACCCAGGATCCAAGAACACTAAGCACCTGCGGTCCCTTCAGCACCCCCCCGGCCGTTGCTTCTGTATATAGAGAAATAAGTTATTGGCCGCACCCCTCCCCTCTGTCCTTGGTACTATCTAGCCTCCCCTCACCCCACCCTTCTCTAGTGGTACCGCCCAGGCCTTAATCACCCCCATTCCGCGCGGTGGTATCTCCCTGGCTCTACATCTCAGGGGCGGCGCCTCCCCAAGGGTTCCCTGGGCCTTCTCGCGTTCCTCCCGGCCTCCTAGGGGTGCGCCCGGACCCGCCATCGCCCCGTGTCCCAGGATGAAAAGCCCGCCCTGTACCCGTCCTCTCCCCGCCGGGCCCTGCCCTGCAGCCGGGTCTTATGCACTGCCCCGCCCACCCCGCCCAGGCTCGGCCTGACCCCGCCCCGGGCACCGCCCATAGAGCCATCCTGCCACGCCTCCTCCCGCGTCTGCAGCTTCTTGCGAGGGGCCTTGATGACCCCCAGCGGCAGGAGGGGCTGCCCCAGTTGGGAAGTGAGGCGGTCGCTCTCTATTTTCAAATGTTGCTGTAGAAATAAAGACGGTTTGACTCTGAGCCGGGCTTGTTTTGAGGCGGAGGCCGAGAGCTCCTAGTGTTTCTGCGTCTCTAGGTTGGGAGTGGGGTCGGGAGAGGCTGCGAGTATGAGAGAGTGTGTGTGGTTCACATCTTGTTCCGCGCAGCTGGAGCCCAGTAGGCTTCTCCTATCCCGGAATTGTTTGGGGGCCCCACAGATTCAGGAGTTTTTCTAACAACCTTCATCTCTGAGATTCTAGAGATCATGGATTTTGATTGAGCTTTATCCCTGACCAAGCTATTTGACCTTGGGCGAGTTGCTGAGACTCGACTTTTTTCACCTATAAAATGTGGGTGATACCTTCTTCCTGGGGTTTTGGCTGGGAGTTAGGAGCGCCAGCACACGAAAAGCCCTTGATAAATGAACTTTTACTAATATTCCTGGGAGCGGGGAGTGTAAGGATGAATGCCTCTGTCAGGCGTGCAACGCCAATCCCAGCACTAAGTTGAGTATCCCAACGTCGGGACGCGGTGAGGCTGCCGAGCGCGATCCTTAAGCCCAGGTGCGCTATGGAGCGAACTACAAGTTCCAGAAGGCAACGCGCGGCGATGGTGGGGCATGGGCTAGGAGATTCGGGCTCTCCGGTCTACGCCTGCGCGGCGGGAGTGAGTTGAACAACGTACGGGGACTACAAGTTCCGAGAAGCAATGCGGCGAGGCCCTAGTCGGGAACGTTTGCGCCTGCGCCTCGCGGGCGGGGCCTCTGGGCGGAGCGGCCACCATCTTGGAGCGGGAGGCGGAGCAGAGCCGACTGGGAGCGACCGAGCGGGCCGCCGCCGCCGCCATGAACCCTGAATAGTGAGTGCGCCCCGCCCGCGCCGTGCGGCGCAGCCTCGATCCCGAGTACGGGACTGTAACGCTTACCGGGGGTGTCCGGCCCGGGTCAGGGCTGCGCGGCGCCCCCACATCCGGGTCCCCTCTTCCGCTGACCTCCCCCCCTCACATCCGGGTCCTGCCCCTTCCCCGGGGGCTCCAGGACCCTGACTCGACACCCCAAGTTCTCACACACGGGCGTGGAGACTGCGACCCCGAGGGGCACCACTTGGAGCCCGGCACCACCAGGCCTTGTCGGTCAGGTGACCCTGCAGCCCAGCTCTTTCCAGGCCTCAGTTTCCCCACCTGCTGCCTTAGAGTGGCGATCGGGGAGCTGACGACAGTCCTGAGAGCGCAGCCCGTCATCAGCGTTTCTGGCCTCGGTCCAGACTCGGGCCGTTTAGGTCGGGCGGTACTTTCTGCTCGCCCGTCCTCCCGGAATCTGGTTCCTGGAGGCTGGCTCTCTGGGTAACTCGCACTTAGGCTCTCCCATCCGGGCTGCTGGATCAAAGTGCCGGGTCGCCCCCGGCGGCCGGTCCCCTCCCGCCCTGCCCTCACCTTTGCGCAAGTCCCGGCGACACTGCCACACCCCTTCCCTTCGCCGTCGCCCTGCGGATGAAGTTCACACGAATGTGGCATTTGCTTCCACCCTTCCAGTGGGATTCTTTTTGTTCCTCAAACTCTCCTCACTTCTTGGTCACTCCCCCTACGGGTAGGTGGCCCGTGTTTCTGCGCGGGCTTCTCACTGACAGCTTTCCCCAAGTGTTGGCTATCTTCTTCCTCTTCTGCTACTTCCTTTTTGTTCTCCAGATCCAGACTTCACATTTCCTTGGGGAGGGGTGAAGCTCTGAGCTGGATTATAAGGGGAAAAGAGAAGGGTACCAACAGGCTTTCACCAAGACTTTGGAGTCTGAACCTGGTTTCCAGTATTAAAGTTAACAGCTGTGTGAGTTAGGGCAAGTTGCTTCCGTTCTCTGGCGTGTGGTTTCCTTATTAGTTGGTAATAAAAGCACTCACTTCAGTGGACTGTTGTAAGGTGTAAATGAGATGATGAATTGGAAGTCCTTAGCACAGGGCCAGGCACCAGTGTAAACTTGATACATTTTGGTGGTGTTCAGTCACCGAGTCGTGTCCAATTCTTTGTGACCCCATGGACTGCAGCACGCCAGGCTTCCTTGTCCTTAACAGTCTCCAGGAGTTTGCTCAGATTCATGTCCATTGAGTCAGTAATGCTGTCTAACCATCATTGCCACTTGTTGACCCTCTCTTCTTAGAGGCTTCATACCAGGCTCTTTACTTAGAAATTCAGTTCGTAAGTTCTAGGCTGGGCCCTGGCTTCCATTTCTGGGGCCTCTCCAGCCCAGTCAGTTACAGGCACAGGGCAGTGCAGTAGGGTTTCCCTACTGGACTGGAAACCATGGAGTCTATCAGGAACCAGGCTGGGATACCCAACTCTGTCACCTGACTGATTGTGATCCTTGGCAAGTCACCTTCCTTTCTGTGCCTCTGTTTTCTTCTCTGTCAAGTGGAAATTCAGATGCTTCCCTTTGGGCCAGCTGTGTTATGGGGTGTGGTCAGCCCTCCCCAGCCCGGGAGTTGCAGGAGGGTCTTGTGAGTGCTTCATTACCCTAATCCGAGGCACGCCTTGTTGTGTGCTGTAGTTGTGACTTCAGGGTGATGGCAGGCGGGCTCCCTGCCTTCCCTCACATCTTCCCATCCTTTCTCTCCAGTGACTACCTGTTTAAGCTGCTTTTGATTGGTGACTCGGGCGTGGGCAAGTCATGCCTGCTCCTACGGTTTGCTGTGAGTAAGAAGCTTCCCATACCATCCATCTAGGGTCCTGGCTTGTGGCCTGAGGGAGGTGGGGCAACACAGAGAACAGTGGTTGCAAGACCCAGGAGACCAGGGATGAAGTGGCAGGACCTGCCTGCAACATATCTGACTGAGCAAGGGCATGGGGCTGGCAAGTTGGGGTGTGAGAACTGGGGCTCAGCAGTGAGGCAGTCAGGTAGGGCAGGGAACCAGAGGGAGGTTTTGCAGATGGGCCTGAGACCTGTCTGCTCAGGCCATCTCCCTGGCCCCCGCTCTTCCAGGATGACACATACACAGAGAGCTACATCAGCACCATCGGGGTGGACTTCAAGATCCGAACCATTGAGCTGGACGGCAAAACCATCAAGCTTCAGATCGTGAGTGTGGCTGCTCCCAGAGCCCTGGTGCAGAAGCATCTGCCTTCAGAGGGGAGGGTCTCTGGGCATGGAGCCCAGGGCTGACCTGCCCCCTCTCCGACTGCCTTATAGTGGGACACAGCTGGTCAGGAACGGTTCCGGACCATCACTTCCAGCTACTACCGGGGGGCTCACGGCATCATCGTCGTATACGACGTCACAGACCAGGTAGTCCTGGGCTCACCATCCCCTCTTTGCCTCCTCAACCTCGGGTCTTTGGTGTTTGCTTCTTTTTACTGTTCCCGTCCTCTCTTCCTCATGCTGCCTGGAAAGGAGACTGTTCCCGGACTTATTTCACAAGGAGGCAAATAGCTGCAGAAATGGATCCTCCCCAGTCAGGCCCTGCTGCAGGGCCTTGGCAGAACCAAGCCTCACCTCCCTGTCCAACCTTATTCTAGACCTTCCAGGCATCTGTTTGGTGGGTTAGTCAACTGATTGGTTGCTGTGCTGAGCTCATGGCCTCCTGGGCAAAGACCCTGTGGCGAAGCAGTGGGAGGGGCTTACACAAGGAAGTGAAGGAGCTGCGCACTCGGGGCCCTGTGTGAGCAGAGTTCTGGGAGGCCTGAGTCTGCTGTGGCAACTCTAGTCACATGTCATTGGCAGCAGTGGTGATGTTAACAGTGAGAAACAGCCCTGCCACAGCTTACAGTTCACGGGTTCTGTCACAGCCCTTTGATGCTCATATCATTCCAGAGAGGTCTGTATTATATTCCCATTTCATAGATGAAGAAATGGGTCAGGGTGGTAAGACTTTCTTAGGCCCTGCAGCTGCTCAAGTGGCAGAGCCTGAAAGCCTGGGCCTACTGATTCTACCAGCTTTGTTGTTTTTAAACTTTGTTACTTAACGGGGGTCAGGCCCGGGGGACATGGAGACGCTTACTTCAACCACAGGCCAGGAGGAGTCCTTGCTGCAAGGGGCAGCTGGACTCCGGCTCGCCAGGGACTCGTGCTGCCTCCTGGACAAGCTGTGGGTGAACTGTGCTCCGCTCAGGCGGAGGTCACGATGGACCTCTGACTGCCAAATTCTGTGACCTCATTTCAGTTTTTGCCATGATTGACCTCTCGCGGCTTTTAACTGTGTTCTCTTCCCTCTCCTTGAAAAAATGACTGTCTCCAGCTCTGCCACCTCTTGCCGCCCTAGATTCTCTTTTCAGTGATTTTACTGATCCACCCGGTACTGCCTCCCCACACCCTAGGTTTTGTGCTTCCTGACGGCCCCCAGCCTCCTGACTCCCCCTGCACAAGGCTGACCACCTTGTGGTTTGGCTTTTGTTTTGTGTTTTGTATAACTAAGCAGCCATCACTGTGGACTCCTTCTCTGTGTCCTGCATTGTGCTGGCACTATGTCTGTGTTCATTCTCACCTTCACAGTTTTGCCCAGTGCACTAAATGGTGGGGTCCCTGTTTTCCAGATGAGGAAACAGTTACTTGCCCGTGGTTTCACAGCCAGGAAAGGCAAAGCCAGTGTTTGTGAACCCAGGGTTCTTTGCTTACCAGCACATCCTTTTCTGCCCCTAGACTGCCTCTAGGCCACCCACAGAGCTCTAGACGGTTTGCAAAACCTAGCATGTCCTGTGCTGGTCTCACTCTTTTCCTGAACTGGCTCCTGCGTCTTCATCTTTATAACAGTGTCCCTGTTGGTCTGACCAGAAAACTCTCCCCTCCCCCATCCCAGCAGTCGCTGGGCCCCTCTGTTCTCCCCCATCGTCTCTCTCAAATCTGTCCCCTCATAATAATAGCAGTGATGAGGATAATAGCAGCTCTTGCTAATTAAGCACTTGTTATGAGACAGGCCTGCATTCATTATCTCATGCTCACAACAGCCCCACCGGGAGCTACTGTTTTATTGACGTGAGGAAACTGAGGTTCAGAGAGGTCAGGTGACATATCTCGGATCATACAGTAAATGGCAGAGGTGGGGCTAAGCCCACGATCGTCTGACTAAATCCTGTGCTGTCGCCTGCCTCATTCTCTGGCTCAGAGCACATCTTCTCTTCCCTGGATCATTCCAGCCATCTCCCAGTTGGTCTCCATCTTCTTGCTGGTCTGATCTGGCCTCTGCACTCATTCCAGGACTGTCTTCCTAGAACAAAGGTGTGCTCTGGCTGCTCCCTTCCTAAGAAAACCTCCACTGGATCCTGGTTGTCCAAGATTTAGCCAGGCTAAGACCCTCCCTGTTCGGGCCTGCCTCTTCTTCCTCTGCTTCCCTGCCCAGGGCCTGAGTCCCAGCAACTTGCAGCTTTCTCCTCCTGCCAAAAACGCCACACGCTTCCCACCCCATCCTGCCCTGTGACCCTGTGTGTGGTCTCCTCCCCCCGCACCTTCCCCCATCCCCCCACCAGCACCCAGATAGGGGTAGTTCATCCCTGCAGGCGCAGGTCAGCTGTAACCTCCCTGAGCTGAGATGGTCCTGGAGTTCCAGCAGCTCCTGCCTTTCTCCCTACAGCGCTGGTCACCCTGTCTTGCCCTTGCGTGTGTCCTGGTCTGGCCCCCCACTGTCCCCTGAGTGCTTTAGGGCTGGGCCCAGGCATGGTTCCATTATTTGAACCCAGTGCCCAGCCCAGGGCCCAGCATGGGACGTGGCAGGAGGTGTACGTCTGAACCCAGTGTGGTATCATCAGACCTCTGGCTCCTAAGAAGGGAAAGCGGCTCTAGCTCAAGCCTGTTCCTAAAAGTTGTGTCCTTTGTCGGCGTGCCAGGAGTGGGGGGTGGGGCATGGCAGGCTGCCGGGAGAACCCGACTGAGTGAGGAGGCTGTTGGTGCCAGAACTAGGACGCATGTTAGGCCCCGCTCCCAGGATCCCTGTCTCCCTGTTAGGCCAGGGCCTCCTCTGGGAGGGTCCTCCACCTGCCGCTGGGCTCCCAGGTTTCCAACCTTAATGGGATTTTAAGGCCACTGTGTGATTCTTGCTAACCTGTTACCCTTTGCTTCTGTCTTCCCTCTGGACTGTCTGTCTTCCGATGCCATGTTCTCCCTACGTGTGGTTAGGCCTTTTCTGTGTCTCAGGGAGACACGAGCAGCTGCAGGAGGAGCTGGCTGGCCCTGGGCCTAAGCCATTTACGTGTTGGGGCTGTTGGGAGAAGCTGGGCCACCCTGGCCCTGGCTTTTGGGGTCTCAGAGTTGGGCAGGACTAAGCCCGGTGGGGCCTCCTCTGGCTTCCTGAGCCCAGCACGCCTGCCTCTCAGGAACCTAGGACACCGACCTTTCCCTCAAGGCCCCTGTTCTCCAGGCCTGGGGTAGGGGTAGCAGTTGGGAGCAAAATACTTCTTGATCTGGTCTCTCTAGGAATCCTACGCCAACGTGAAGCAGTGGCTCCAGGAGATCGACCGCTATGCCAGCGAGAATGTCAATAAGCTTCTGGTGGGCAACAAGAGCGACCTCACCACCAAGAAGGTGGTGGATAACACCACCGCCAAGGTGAGGGGGCCGGGCCTGCCGCCGGGCACACCAAGGTGAGCGGGCCAGGGCCTGCCGCCGCTCACCTCCTCTCCCCTCCTCTCCTCTTCTCTCCCCACGTCAGGAGTTTGCAGACTCTCTGGGCATCCCCTTCCTGGAGACGAGTGCCAAGAACGCAACCAACGTCGAACAGGCATTCATGACCATGGCTGCTGAGATCAAAAAGCGGATGGGGCCTGGGGCAGCCTCGGGGGGTGAGCGGCCCAACCTCAAGATCGACAGCACCCCCGTGAAGCAGGCTGGTGGTGGCTGTTGCTAGGAGGGGCTCATGGGGTGGGCCAGGAGGGGGCACCTTCTCCAGATGATGCCCCTGGAGGGGGTAGGAGGGGCCTCCCTCTCCGGGGCATTTGAATCTGTGGCTTTGGGGGTGTCCTGGGCTCTTCATCTCCCTCTGGCCCATCTGCCTGCCGCCCTGAGCCCCGGGCCCCCAAGGGAGGACACCCAGGACCCGTGGCTGGGGTGGGGGTGCAAGACTGCTCTGCTGCTGCCTCGAGGGGACTTTAAAAGATACCCCACCACACACCTTTGGAATGAGGGCTCCTCTGTCTGTCTGTCTCCCCGCCCCCCACGTATGCTGCAGTGGGTTTCTCTGCTGATTCTTCTTCCTTCTCCCCCTGTACCCGCCCCACTTCCCCAAGAGCTGAGGGCCTCCCTGGCCTCTACTGCCCCTGGCTGCAGTCAGCACTTGGGGCCAGGAATGGGCCCAGGGGATCCAAGGCCCTGGGATCCAGGGCCCTGGGCTGGACCTCAGGATGGGCGTGGGGCCACCGGGGCCCAGCAGCCTACTCTCCCCAGCCCCCTACTCTCCCCAGTCCCCCGCCCCTCCCATACTCAGAGCTCCAGCCGTCCAGCTGTGGTAGGGTGTGAGCACATCTAGGGCAGGTGGGCGGGCAGCTGCACTGGGCCTGTGTCTTGAGCCCAGAGGGAGCCTGCTCCTGCCGCCCCCTGCCCTGCCAGAGCCAGGTCCGTGTGCTGCCTGCCCACCATGCCCCTTTGTCCCCAAGGCAGGCGGAGGCGGAAGGCCCACCGTGCCAGAGGCTGGGCACCAGCCTTAACCCTCACTCTGCCAGCACCTCCTCCTCTCCCTGAGGCAGCACGTCTGGCTTATTCTCCCTCCATCCGTCCCTTGGAGCCCGTGAGGGCGGATCCTCACCCTCTGTCGCTACTTCTCTGGGATTGTGGGTGCCACCCAGGGTTGGGGGGCCTTTCCACTTCTTCCCTCTCACCCAGGATCCTAGCCCTCCGCCCTCTGACACAGCCGCTTCCTGCAGAAAGACAAACCTTCGGTCTCTACCTGAGAAGCCATGTCCCTTGTGCTGTCTCTTGCCTGTCCCACCTGTGCCCTGCCCTCCAGCTTGTATTTAAGTCCCTGGGCTGCCCCTTGGGGTGCCCCCCCTCCCAGGTTCCCCTCTGGTGTCATGTCAGGCATTTTGCAAGGAAAAGCCACATGGGGAAAGACGAAAAGGACAAAAAAAATAAATTTCCATTGGCCCTCGGGTGAGGGTTTTTGCAAGGAAGTTGTGGTCTGTGAGTGTGGTCTGTGGTGGGGGCCGCCCTGGGGTGGGGGGATGGAACTGGAGCCCTGGACTTGCTGGGCTTCACGGGGGGTCCTGGGTCTGGCTGTGTCCTAGGGTTGCTGTTGGAAGTCCTTGACCCAGTTCCTGGAGCTAGAAGAGCTGCCTGCTTGTGCTGCTGTGGTCTGTCCCCACGGGCCCAGCACGGTTCCGGCAGGGAGGCAGGCAGTGACCATCAGTGAGCACCTGGTGAGCCGCCGCTGACACCCACACAGGCGGCTCGGGATGGGGAGTTGGGCCGCAGCTGGAGCAGGCGGCGGGCCTGCGGGCTTGGCTCCGTTGTTCCCGGCCTGCGTCCCCTAAAGCCGCCGGGCTCAGACCCCCTCTCCTGGCTTGTTCTGGGTTCAAGCCAGGTGCGTCTGCCCCCTCGCACGGACGGTGGACGGACGGTGACAAGTGCTTTGCACTTCAGACCTCAGCCCAGCCTCCTGGCCGGCGTGTGAGAACAGTGTGTGTGCCCGTCTGAGTGGACCGAGTGTGGCTGCGGTGGGTTCGTTGTGTGGTTGGGGGAAGAGGTGGGTATGCTGGGCATGTGCGTCCATGCTTACGTCTCCTGAGGTTGGGGCGGGGGTGGCGCCCAGGCCGGGCTGGCGGAGGGGCGCACGGAGACCCGGCCCCGCCCCGCCCGAGGCTGCTCGCACGGCGGCCCCGCCCCCGGCTCCGCCCCGCCGGCTTCGCGGGCTGGCGAGCGAGGGAGCCGCGGGCGAGGGATCGCAGGATGAGCGATCGGGGCCCGGGCAGCCGGCAGCGGACGCGCCCCCCGAGCCCACCGGCCCGCGCCCCCGCGTGCCCCACGGCCCCGCGGCCCCAATCCCAGCCGCGCGCTGCCCGCGCCCCCCGAGCCCGCGCCCGAGCCCTGCGGGCCATGCCCGGCCGGCCCTAAGCGCGGGCCTGGGGGGCGTCCCCTTGCGCCCGGGCCCCGCGCTGGCGCCCCCCGGGCCGCCGCCCGGCGCGGGGGCCATGGCGTTCACCTTCGCCGCGTTCTGCTACATGCTCACCCTGGTGCTGTGCGCCTCCCTCATCTTCTTTGTCATCTGGCACGTAAGGCCGGGCTGGGGCTGGGGGCGGGGTGGGGGCAGGGGGCGCAGGGAACGGGAGGGGGTCGGATGGATGGTCTCAGGGCCCGGAGAAACTTGGAGCCTTCTCTCCGCTATCGCCTATCAGTCGGCTGCTGTTCGCCCCATGAACACCCCCCATCATCAGCTTCCTTTCCGGGGGGCCCCCCTTTCTCCACCGCCCCCGCCTGTCTGTGGGTATGTCAGTGGGTCCCTGACCCCCCTCCCCTGCCCCATGCAGCCTTGGGGTGTGGGGCGAAATTCTGGGATCCTTGCTACTTTGCCTCCTCCTGTTTCCCGCCCCCCTCTCAACCATTTAGTCGCCCCCGTTGTCCATCGGGCAGTTTGTCTGTCTGCTCTCCCCACCCCCTTTGTGGGTTTTTCCAGCCGGAGTGATGGAGCTGGTTGCTATGGCAACTGCATCTGTTTACAGGACCCACAGATCGCAGAGCCCATTAACCCTTTCCCGTCCCACCCCAAGCCCCCACCCCCACCCGGGACCCTGCATCGATTGGCTGTAAGCAGCCCCAGAGACCTAACCAGCTCACCTTGGGTTTCCCTGCCCCCTCCTGTCTGGGCTTCCCCCCACTGGGTTTTCTCCGCACTTCCAGCTTTCCTCCTCTTCCTGCCCCCACTTTCCCCTTTGTCTCCTGTCTCCCTGGGTCTGTCTCTCGCTCCGGCCTTGCCTCACACCTGGTTCTTTGAAATGTCCGTTGCTCATCCCTTATGCTGATTGCCTTCCCTGAGAGAGGGTCCCTCTCCCCGACTCTCTGGGGCCTTCTCCTCCCCTGCCTGTCTCCCTTCCATCACTGCAGAACTGTTAGTCAGCCTCCAGCTTCTTCTTTGGGACCCCTGCCCCGCTCTTTACTGCCCTTCCTTGTCCTCTGTCCCCTGAGGTTTCGGCCACCACCCCATCCCCTCTGCACGGCCTGTGCATCTTGGCCCTGGCCCGCTCCGCTCTGCATCCTCTGCCTGTACGTCCAGCGCACACCTCCCTGGTCATCGCACTGTCCCCTGCCAGTCCCCCTCTCTCTAGTCCCCCTTCCGTCCTCTTCCTTCCCATTGCCTTACCAGCTTCTCTCTGTGTCTCCCCACTTCATCACTCCCTTCTTTTCCTGGGACCTGCTGCCTGCCTGCTCCATGGTCCTCCCTGGCTCTTGACCCGTCTCTCCCTCGTCATCCCCTGCTGTCCTCCTGCTGCCTGTCTCTTTTATACCAGGATTCCATGGACTCTGACTGTGCTCCTCTTGTGTGAGGAGTGAGCCCCCATAGGCACCTTCAGACATACACCCCATCTGCAACCCTCTCTCCCCCTGACTTTGCCTCTTTCTGTGGGCCTCTCAGTTGCTTTTTCTTTCCTCTGCCTGCTTCTCTGTTTGTCTTTCTCTTCCTGCATCTCCCCTGGGTCCTTCTTGATCTCCCTGAGCCTTCTGTCTCATGCCAGGGCCTTGGACTATCCTGCGGGGTGGTGGCTGGAGTCCTGAGGACTGGAATGAATTGAGAGTCACAGGCTGGGCACACAGAGCTAACCAGCTCCTGGAAGAAAGGCTCCTGGAATTCAAGAAGCCCCTTTCTGGGCCTTTCCCCACCCAGAGGCCTCCCACAGCCTCTGTGGGGGTCCCTGTCCTCCGGGGGTCCTCAGAGCAGTCCTCCATTCAGCACACCTATGTCCACGCTCCTGAGAACCAGGCTCTGGGTGGCTCTGGGGAAGACTCAGGCTTTGCCCCTGTGGGGCTCCCAGGCTGGAAAAAAGGGCCCAGGCATTCTCAAAAAATATTTATTGAGTACGTACTACATGTCAGGCACTGTGTTCGCTCATCTGTTTAGCTGGGCAATCATAGCAAGTCTCTTGTCCTGGGTCCATTTCCTCATTGGTAAAGTGGGCTTGTTGTACATGAGGTAGAGTGTATGTAAGTCCAGAGCAAGGCTTGCCAAGGGGTGTGCGGGTGGGAAGAAGAGGTGTGGTCCTCAATCCAAATTGGTAAGAACTAGAACCTTCCAGAGCAGGACCCCAGATCCCACCACAGACCCTGAGCCCAGGCCCCACTGGTCGCTAGGCAACCTTGGTGGTGAGTGACGCGTGTCTGCTGTCACCATGGGGGTTGTTTGTTCCAGGGGGCTGAGTCAGCGCCAGGCAGCCTGGGGGGTGGGAGGCGCGACACCCGCCGCCTGCTGGTGGTGCCAGCTCTGGGGCAGACAGACGGCACCCTTCTGCTCCCTGCTGGACCCCGTTGCTGTGCCTAACATGCAGGCAGCTGCCCAGAGTTGGGGGGGAATTGGGGGAGCTGCTCCAGATGGCCCCAGCTCCCTCCAGGAAGCCCATGTTCTCTCGCTTCGAGCCTTATGGGGTCTGGGATGCTTGGGGGTGGTGGGCCCGCTGCCTCATCCTGGGGCTGGTGCTGAGGGGAGGGGACCCCAGAAGGCTCCTCTGCCAGCCTTCCTCCCAGGCTAGCTCCCCTCAGGTCCATCTCGTCATTCTCTGAAACACCTGCTCCCTAAGAATTCCCATCCCAATGAAGACAGTGCCCACCACCAGATGCCCCAACACCCAAAGTCGCCTTGGGCCCCTCTGCCTCTACTTCACTGCCGTTCAAGCCCTCTGGAGTCTGGCTTCTAAATAGCTCTGGAGCCCATCCACACTTCTGCATCCCCACTGCCCTCTCTTCACTCATCGCCGTGCCTTGCCTACCAGCCCCCAGCACCTAGCCTGCACCCCCAACATCCAAAAGTCCCCTGACTGGTCTGGCTTGAGTGTAGTAAAATGTTTAAAATTTTAACTCTGGAACCTAAGTGGTTTAGAATCCTGGCTTGCCACTAACTAGCTACGTGGCCTTGGACAAGTCATGTAATCTGTCTCAGTTTCCTCATCTGCAAAACGAAAGTGATAATACAGCTCCTACATCATCAGGCTATTGCAAGCGTTAAATGAGTTATTAAACATAAAGCCTGTTGGCATAAAGGAAGCATCGTGTATGTCTTGGCTGGGACTGTTAGCCAGTATGTACTTCCTGCTCGATCAACCCTAGAACATCAACCTGACAGCCCCCGCTCAATGGCTCCCTTGTACGTTTGTGTTCAAGTCCAAAGATCTGGCTCTGCTTTACAAGGCACCCACGTCTGGCGCTGCTGACCCCTCCAGCCCATCGTTCACCATTCCTACTTAGCTTACACTTTCACTCTAGCCCCATAAAACCTACAGCTTCCTGAATGTTCCTTGTTCTTCCAACCCTCTGCCACTGTACCTGCTGGTCCCACTGCCCTTCCCCCCATTTGTTCACCAGACAAACACCTGCTCCGTGTCCAGCATGAACTCCCCATCCCCACCCTATGCTGGATCAGGCACCCACCCCAGGTTCTGTACTCCGCAGCCCTGATCACCCTGGAATGCAGTTCACAGTTGTCTTTCTAAGCCTGGGGTTCCTCCCAGACAGGGACTGTGTCCCAGGCTTCTGGGGCCCAGTGTTCAGCACAGGGCCTGCAGACAAGACACTACCTCTTGGGATGTTCTGGATGGAGGTGTAGTAGACATGTTCTGAAGTGGGCATCAGCACACTAGAATTCCATCCCAAACTGTTGTGTGACCTTGGGCCAGGCCCCACTCCTCTCTGGGCCTCAGTTTCTCTACCTTTGCAGCAAGCTTCATCTGGGTCGATCCCCATGTGTGAAGCACACACCAGAGAAGAATGGGTGGGAGGGCCATAAGCTGCTGCCCCAACCCTGACGGGCACATGCCCCTCCCCCAGATCATAGCCTTTGACGAGCTGCGGACTGACTTCAAGAACCCCATTGACCAGGGCAATCCAGCGCGGGCAGTAAGTGATACATGTGCTGTGCCGAGGTGTGTCCGTCCGTCTGTCTTTCCATATGTCGCGGGTGGAGGGCGGCGAGGAGACGGGAAGACTGGGGTGTGTGGGTGGGGGGGCGGTGGCCGTGCCCCTTCCTCTTGTCTGTCCCCGCCCCCAGCAAACACCTGGCGCGGGCTCAGGGCTCGGGTTCCTCCTGGCGGGGCAGCCGTTGCCGGGCTCTGGGCCGTTGCCGTGGAGACGCGGGTGAAGATCCCTCCATGGTGACGGTCGCTATGGGGACCGCGCGGCTGCTTCCCTGCCGCGTCGAAAACGCCGCAGAGCCTGCTCTGGCGCCCCCTGGTGGCCACGTGCAGGGAGTTGGGGGGGGGGCGTGGGAGTGCGGCGGGGCGCATCCAGCGGCCGCTCCTTCACGTTCACCATTGCCGTCTTTTCCTCCCCTACAGCGCGAGCGTTTAAAAAATATCGAACGCATTTGCTGCCTCCTGAGGAAGGTCAGTGTCAGGGCTAGGGGCGGGAGGCTCCTAGCCCAGTGCAGCCCCACTGTGACCCAGAGCCGGGCCTTCCTCCTCTGCGGCCTGTTTGGTCCGCTCTACCACGTGGGAGGGAGTGGGAGGCTAGAAGCCCTTTTAATCCCCAGAGGTCATGGTGGGTGTGCACCTCCCAAGGGCCCTTGAAGCTCGGATCTGTCCTAGCACCTGGCCGCTGACCTCTCACCCTCACTCCCCAGCTGGTGGTCCCAGAATACTCCATCCACGGCCTCTTCTGTCTGATGTTTCTGTGTGCAGCTGAGTGGGTGACCCTGGGCCTCAACATCCCCCTCCTCTTCTACCACCTCTGGAGGTGAGGGCAGCCGCTGCCTTTGGGAGGGTGAGATGGGGGAGCCGGCAGGATGTGGGTGGGAGCCTTGAGGGTGGGCACTCAGACCCCTCCCTCCCCCCAGGTACTTCCACCGCCCTGCAGATGGCTCTGAGGTCATGTATGACGCCGTCTCCATCATGAATGCTGACATCCTCAACTACTGCCAGAAGGAGTCCTGGTGCAAACTCGCCTTCTACCTGCTCTCCTTCTTCTATTACCTGTACAGGTGAGGCCCTGCCCGCTGCAGTCAGAAGTCAGGGAAGGGATGTGCAATCCCAGGGATGGTTGGGCCCCAAGTTCCTGCCCTTTGACCTTGATAACTGGGGTGCAACAGGGTGGGTGGCAGGTAGCCGGGTGTGCTCGTGACTTGGCTCACTGCCGTGTCTTCCCACAGTATGGTTTATACGTTGGTGAGTTTCTAAGGGGGAAGCCGGCCAGGGAGCGAGCCCAGAACGGACCGGACGCCTGTGCACCCCCAGCCCTGCCCCTGGGCCACAGAGGCCTCAGCCCTGGGGAGGGAGGGGGCACTGGTGCCCCCAGCCTCCTCTCCACCCCCCAAACTGCTGCTGCGGGGACTTCCCGCCTTCAGAGCCCCCTCCCCTTGGACTAGGGCTGGGCAGAGCTCTCAACAGGGGCAGGAGCTCCTCTGCCAGCCTGCGGGCATGGCAGTCAGTCCTGGAAGGGGTGGGACCTCCGGCCTTGTCCGCTTCACGGGGAATTTAGGCCCTGCCAAGGGGCAGGGCTTGACCCTGAAAGTTCTGGGCCGCCCCCTCCACCCCCCACCTTGAGGCTCCCCCTGCAGGTGGGGGGGTACCCACACCGGGAATGAGCAGGCTCAGCACGGGGGCAGCCCCACCCCTAGTCTGCCCTCTCCCCTCCCCCAGGCTCTCTCTCCAGACCCCTTCCTGTCCCCACTTGCCCTAACCCCAACCTACCCAGTCTCTTGGACCTATTTTCTATGTTGCCTGGAGGAGTACGGCACCCCCTCCCCGGCCATTTGTGACAAAATATGAATAAACTACTGCAAACACATGGGCCCCAGTTCTGCTCCTAAAAGGCTTAAAGAGGAGATGGGAGGAAAGAGGGGGAAGCACCCCACTAGCATACAGACCCCTCTAGGACCTCCTCAGACGGATCAGAGGCCTTTGAGGTCTCCTTAGCAGCTGCCTGCTTCCACCTCACTTTCCTAGCCACATATAAACAACTATTTCTGTTGAAACACTTCTATCTGCCTTCCAAGGCAGTATCAAGGCCACCAACTCCAGGAAGACCTCCCTGGATCCCCCTCCTTCGAAAAAAGTGGAGGTCCCTGTCCCCTGGCCAATGCAAAGACCGAGAAGTGTTAGCAAATTGCTCCCACAATCCCCAGAAACAAGGGTCAAACAGAATCAAGGAAACTGAATCTTCAATGTATGGAAAAATCAGTGCCAGCAGGGATGGGGGTCACCGGACCAGGTGGAAGGTCAGCCAGTATATGATAAGGGGCTGAAAGGCTGCAGCTCCCAGCGTCAGGTAGAGCTGGAGACGTTGTCGGGGGGCTGGGCCCCCCATGCTGTCGGGTCCCAGGGCTGCTGTTCGCAAAGAGCGCACCTGGAAGAAAGGAGAGGGCTGGAGCTGGGCCAGGAGGAGGAGGCCTGTCCGCAGCTCCAACCCCAGGCAAAGAGGGGCCAGCCCTGGACTCACGATGAAGTACATGAGCGCGGACGAAGTCCAGGCAAGCGCCACGTAGTAGCCATCGCTGCCGAAGAGCAGGCCCGTGAGGACACTGAGGATCATCCTACAGGGGAGGGGGGAAGAAAAGACTGGAGACCCCCGAGGGTCCAGGCCTGAGACTGCCCCAGAGCCCAGCCTAGACCCCAGCTACCATCACTGGGGCCCCTTTACTCCCAATCTGCACCAACCCCCCCAAGCAGGGACCTAGACTCAGAATGAATTGGGAAGGCTAGGACTCAGTCCTCGGACCTGGATCCAAGACCCCCTTCACCAACCCAGCTCACCCTTCTCCCCTGAGCTCCTGGGTGACTCTAGCACATTCTTGACCTCCTGAGCAACACTACTGGGGTCCTGAGGAGGCTGCTGAAAACAGGCAGTCCCTCTAATAGAGAAGAGCTGGGTGGGCAGAGGGGGCCCAGAGTCACAATTTGAGGCTACCACTGGGCAGGCCAGGAACCCCGGCCTCCCGCTTGGCCCACAGGTGCTCACCCCACATATTTGTAGCCACTGTAGGCCAGCAGGTGGAAGGTACTCAGGTCGCTGCGCACGGTGGCCAGGTAGACGCCCAGGAGCAGGGCCAGCACTTCCATCACAACCCACACCAGCGCTGTGCTTGCACACAGGCCCAGCACCTCTGGGGAGAACCTGTGGCCATGTAGGGGTGGAGTGAAGGCAGTCCTGAACCAGCCGTCCTGAGGCAGGGGTAAGACTAGGGCACGGACGGACTTGGGAAATGGCACAGATCTACCAGGGAGGTGAGGAGAGGAGTCAGGAGTGGGGAAGTGGGAATCGGGACAGGGTTGGCACTGACCTCTTCTGAATGCCCAGTGCCATCCCAGCCAGCAGCACGTAGGTGATGAAGGCCATTGCTGCCAAAGGCCAGAGAGATGCCATCAGCCTGGTTTCCTCAACCAGAGCCCCCACACCCCATCCCTAGGTATTCAGAGCCACTGACACCCCCATACTTCCTTCCCTGAATATCCCCACATGCTTCACCTCTACCCTCAGACCCCCAGTGCCCTGCTTGGGATGCCTTTTCCTGCTCAGCCCTCCTGTTGTGTAAATGCTACCTGACCCTTCTCTCAGGACCACCAAGCCCTCTCCTATACTAGGAAACTCACCAAAGCTTCCTGCTGTGTCTCAGAAACTACCTCGCATGCCAAAGTCACCTCTGCTATTTTCACAAAAGCTCAGATGGCAGCTGCCTTTTCACAGCAATTTCAACTCATCAGTCCTGTCCTCTGCCCCCTGATAGCCCTAGAACTGATGTACCTACAAGAAGGCATAGTATCTGGAGTCAGGAAACCAGCTCTATCACCTGTAAGCTGTGTGTCCTCAAAGACGCTCAAACCTCTCTGAGCCTTGGCTTCAGTGTGTAAAACAGGGATGACAGTTCCTGCCTTACACGATGACTCTGAGAGGGAAATGGAATGAAGGAGGGAAGAGGAACTGTGGCTCCCCCAGGGCACCTGGGCTGTCTGGCTACCCTTCTGAGCGCTGGCCCGGGCATACTCCCCTCCTCCAGCATGTCCACCAGGGGCCATGCCTTGTGCAGGGCCCAGGACAGAGAGGAGTCAGACGTGGAGTCTGCCAGTCACAGCGCACTGAGGGCGGCCTGACCCCTGCCATGTGGACAGGTGGTTGTGGGAACCCAGAGGGAGTTCCCATGTCCTCAGAGGAGGGGATGCTGGAGCAGGCCTTGGAGGACAAGTAGTACAGTGATAACAGCTTATATTTACTGCATGCTTCCTGTGTGCCCAGTGCTGGCTGAGCACACACATCCCCTCACTGAACGTCTACCACACTTCTCTATGGTAGGAACTGTTGTTATTCCAGCTTTTCCAGAAGCATGAAAGGAGCCTCCTGAGGTCCCATAGCTGGAAGTTGCAGGGCCAGGTCTAAACCTCGGGCTCCAGGCTGGGGAGGGACATGGTCCAGGTCAGGTGGCAGGGAGGTCTCAAAGGGGAGTATCCTGGGAGCACACCCAGGAAGCGGTTGGTCACCCCACTCTGTCTACCTGGCATTTAGGGACACCACAAAGCCACACACAAGATCACCGAGAGCAGATGCTGAACCAACACATAAGCCTGTCACTTCTTGTTGGTTCCTCAAGGCACAAGCCCCCCCCCCCCACCATCCCCCAGCCCAGGTCAAAGACTCACTGGGGATATAGAGATCGGGGGCGTTGAGGTCTTGCCGTGGGGGCAGAGGCACATCACGACTGTACTGCACTTCCCAGTTCTGGAGGTGGCAGCAGCGGCCAAGTGAGGAGGAGCAGACAAGAGAGCAAAGGAGGGGGCTGAGATCTGGGGGCCAGGTTCTGGGGCAAGAGGAGGGAGACAAGGGGGCCCACCAGCTCCTCTGGTAGGCAGCTCACCTGGTGTGTGTAGGGGAAGACCAGCAGCCCTAGCTTCTTGGCCACATAGGCTGTGTCCACAGCAAAAAAATACTTGAGTTTGTTCACAGACACAAAACGGTGCAGCTAGGAGGGGAGAGAGGAGGCTGTGGACGAGCTGCACCCAGAACCTCAGGATGCTCCTCTGTCTGGACCAACACATAAGCCTGTCTCTTCTTGTTGGTTCCTCAAGGCACAAGTCCCCCCTACACCCCCCAGCCCAGGTCAAAGACTCACTGGGGATATAGAGATCGGGGGCGTTGAGGTCTTGCCGTGGGGGCAAGACCTCCGTCTGCTCCTTCAATGAGGGCCGCTGTGCGGATTAGGTGGGATCCTGTGATGCCCCAGCCCTGGCCAAAAATCCTGCCACCCTTGCCCTGGGGGTGGGCCACACCTCCTTGTTCATCATGTCCTTCCCATGGGATGCGATGGAGCTGCCATAGGCCATAGCCATGTTGGCCATTGGGTCCCCAAGCAAGTGGTTGACATTGAAGGCCACGTCGGCTCCCGGGGCTGGGTAGCCCCCCGGCTGGCTGGAGTAACCACCGCTTGTGTCATCGAAGAGGGGAGGGGGATCCGGAGCTGCCCGGGCCCTGTGCTTGGAGCCTGTGGGTTTGCAGGTGACAGGAATACCAAGCATAAGCCCAAACCACCGCCCCTTCCCCAGGCTGAGCAACCCTGTATGGGTCGTGGGAGCACCAAGCAATCAGTGAGGGACACTAGCTGGACGAGGAGTTAACTAATCCAGAAAGAACTGTGAGGAGGGATTCTTTTCCGGAGGTGCTAAATGTGGGTAAAGAAAGAACTGAGGCAGCCCCTGGAAGTGGTGGCCCGCCTGAAGGTTCCTGGGGGCCTCGTCAAGAGAACTGATCTCTGAACTGAATCTTGGCGACTGAATTTGCTAGGTGAAGACAACTGGGAGGACCTCCCCGCATTGAACAAGGGTGGGAAAGGCGACGGCTGGGTAACGCGGAGGCCCTAGGCAGTGGTGAGGAACCCTACCAGGGTCATGGCCAGGAAGGGAAGTTTGGGAGGCAGACCCCATTCATGCCCGAATCGGGCACGGGAGATCCCAGCAGTGCTATCACCGCCCGATCTGATCTCGGGTTTGGGCCGACAGGGCCAAGTCCGGGACGCGTGGCCGAGCCTCACGGGGCAGGAATCCGAACGACATCCGCCGCCCTGGGCAGCAGTCACGGCCGCCCCTCTCCCTCAGGGTGAGCGGGCCGCGCCGCCGACCGTCCTCTGGCGGGTCGGCCCGCGCCCCGCCCGCCCCGCGCCCCACGCACCGTGGGCTCCGTAGCCCGAGTGATAAGCCATGGCCCCGATGCTCGCTCTCTCCGAGGGCCCTCTGAGTCGCCTCGTGGTACGAATACTAGCGAGGCAGCTGCTCCGTTCCCTGGGCACGGATCGAGGTTACCGAGAAGCCCGACACGTCCCCGAACAGTCCGACGACAGCAGCCATGTCGACGGCGTCATCCTCTGTAGCCTGCCATTGGCTCCTCCGCAACGCTGGCTCGCCCCTCCCCTCTCCCAATTGGCTGCTGGCGCGCCCTCGCCGAAGCGGATTCGGCAGTAATCAACTTCCGGGAGGAGGGATAGGCGGAGCTATTGGAGCCTCTCTCGGATTGGATAATGGGTTTGTTAGTTCGCGGCGGAGCAGCCAATAGATGGGGTAAAGTTAGAATTATTTCCGCGCCTGCTCAGTGGGGCAGTTGACGCTCGGCCTGCCACGACTACAACAGGAGGAGGCTGGAGTCCGGAAAGGAAGTTTCACTCGCGAGACGTACTCCAGGAGGGACTGGAACGGTGGAACTGGGATCAAGCCCTGTCTCTCCGACTTTTGCTTCTCCTTCTCAGTGTTAGCTTTCCTTCCACGTCCTCCATTCTTCTCCCAGTCCTGACGCCGAGTCCGGGAGAGGTGGCAGTGAGGGGTGCACAGGAAGGCGCTGTTGGTAGGAACTTGGGCTGAGCAGTGACCGCAGGGCCTAGCGAGCTCCGGGATTCTGACTCCTCCTCCTGCCTCCCACCCGTCCTTTCCGCGCGGGTGCTGTCCGTCGTCTGGTGCTGAAATTCCCTACCGCCACTGCTGCCATCCTGCAGACCCTAAGGACCTGGCGCTGGGAGGGCCCGGGTTCTACACACACACAGGCACGCACGCACGCACACACACACACACACACACCCATTGCACCCGGGTTCTACACACACACAGGCACGCACGCACGCGCGCACACACACACACACACACACACACACACACACCCATTGCACCTATTGAAAACCGAGGTCCGGGTCTGAAGTCCCAGAAATTGGGTGGTAATAGTTGGAATAGGATCCTACACTAGGCTCATCCCATCGACTCTCCGGTGGTCCAGAAGATGTCAGTGGAGGTGTGCTGGTTCGTCTCCAGAAGCTGCAGTTGAAACTCCTGAGTCATTCTCGCCCCTGCAGTCATCTCAAAGTGAGACCCCCAAGCTTCACTCCTGACCTCAGGGACTCCTTTCTCTCATTCCCACCTTTCCTGAAGACACTCTTCAGGGGTCTCCCTTCTCACAGACTTCCAGCCACCACTTCTCCAAAGCAAGATCAGATCCTCTTTTACCTGCTTCTAGTTAGCTACCCAGTGTCCAGTTACACCAGGTGACCTTCCTGCTCTCCAAACTCAGTCCACGTGGTCCAATCACAGTGCCTTTGCCCAGAAGTCCCCTCCACCTGGGATGTCCTTACCCTTCACATCCACCTGTCCCAAACCTGATTATCCTTTAAGAGTCAGTTCAACTTGTTCCTCTCAGAGAGACAAAGTGAAGAGTCCTGACCTGGCTTGGAATGGAGGCTGGAGGCCAGGCTCCAGACTCCCTCTGGCTGCAGTAGTTTGCCCTGGATGTAACTTCCATGAGAATAGGACTTGTGTCATTCTCCACTTCTACACTTGTCTTCACAATGCTTATGAAGACACCAATAAACATCTGCACCCAATAAATAAAAAAATAAATGGATGAAATTCTGATTCAGTCCTTTCCTCTCTACTACTTCAGTTACTTCATCTTTAAATGCTTAGGGGTGTTGAACGGAATGATCTTTGAGTTGCTGTTTGGGAAAAAAAAATCACAAAACAAAATCCACCCAGCATTGCAGCTTCCTATGTCCTACCCACTGACTGTCTACCTTGGGGCCTAGGCTCTGACTCAGGGTCAGATGTGAAGGTCTGAGGCCCCTGAGGGTCAGGAAGTGGCACTGGGGCCACCAGTACCTGGGAGGGGGGTGTCCTCTCATGCAGGACAAATCCCACGCCCCTGTTACACATGATGAATGTGCCTTGAATCCGACACCTTCCTGGGCCCATTTCACAGGTGGGAAAACTGAGGTTGGGGTGGAGGGTGCCAACTCAAGGTCTCAAAGCCTAGGGCCCAGGTGTCTGGCCTCCTGCTTGCCTACTCTAAGTAGAGCACAGAGCCTCTGTCCAGCTAATGAGGCTCACCACAGCATTCAGGTCTGTAACTGCCCCTTGTACCACCGCTACAAGCGAGGCTTCAGAGATGGGGTCTGGGTAGGCTTAGACCTGGGCCTACTCCTCGGAGATAGGACCCCGTGGGCACCCACCCACTCACCCTCGAGATTCAATTTACAGCAGGGGTAACTCAGGCCCCAGAAAGCAAGGACTCGTCCAAGGTCGCAAGCGCGAGAGCGGCAGGAGGGGAACCCAGGCGTCCGTCTGCCCAGCCTGGGCTCCTCGGGGGCGGGGGCAGTGCCCGCGGTGCCAGGCGCTACCGGCGGCGCCGCGGGTGCCGTGGGGGCGGGGTCAGCGGAGGGCGGGGCGCCGGGCACCGCTGCCGCCAACGCCGCCGCCACTGCCGCCGCCACTGCCGCCGCCGCCGCCGCGCTCGAGCTCCGCGCACTCCCTCCGCGGCCGCTGAGCCGAGCGGACGCCCTCCGGGGCCACGCCGCAGCCCTCCGCGCTCCCACTTATCATGCCCCGGGCCCGGGCGGGGGCCGCCCAAGCAGCCAGGACACCATGCCCGAGGACGGCGGTGGCGACAGCGGGGACGTGCCCGAGCTCATCCCTGACGGCGAGCCGCTGCGGGAGGAGGTACCGGCGCCGGGTGATGGGGGGGGGCCGGAGCTCGGGTTGCAGAGGGGAGAGAGCGACAAGAGCCGGGGCGACCCCCAAAGCGGGGGCTGCGGAGGGAAGTCCGGAGCCCCTATGGTCAATGACGTCATTGGAGTAACCTGTATCCTGCGAGGGGTCTCGGGGCCTAGGGGCCCGCGTGGGGGTCGGGGTGGGGCGGCTGGGAAGGGATATGGGGAACAGCTCCCGCCCCCGACACCCCCTCATCCAGCCTCGCCCTCCTGTGACGTCAGCACCGGGCCCCTGCGCGTCCCCATTCTGCAGCGCTGCCCCTCTTCCCCAGAGTCCCCGGGTCAGGCCCCCCGGCCCGGCCCCGCCGTTCATGAGGTGCCCGGGCGGAGCCTGCAATGCAGCAGCAGCAGCAGGGACTTGGGGGGGCGGGGAGCAGAGGGAGGAGGGGAGAGGAAGGGAGGTGGCCTCCGGGTACCCTTTCTCCCTCTCCCAGAGGTGAGGACCCAGGGCCCATCCTGCTGGTTGGGACCCTCAGAATGGCCCCCCTCAGTCCTGGGGAGGAAGGGGATCTGCAGGGGTATGGGGCCCAGTGTGCAGTGTCAGGGTGATAGGCGGTGAGTGGATCTATGTGTGTGTTTGGGTGAATGTAGCATGCTTGTGGGTGTGTGGATGTCAATGGGTGCTCCCCACACCTTGAGTGGGATATATGTGCCCTATAGTCAGGTGAGGACTGGTGGGCCCCCGTGGCTTGGGTGAAGTGCTAATGAGTGAGTGCGTGTGAGTGCAGCCCTGTTGTGGGTGGGTCTCTCTGAGTAGAGTCTGTAGGGTGTGGGTGTCAGGTTGCAGTAGGGGTAGGGATGGGGGATGTGCACTGTGATAGGTAAGGTGTGTCCCTGGGTTTCAGTGAGTGTGTAACATGTATGTGCCTCTGTGTGTCCTGTGGTGGGTGGGCCCGGGGGAGGGGGGAGGCGCAAGTGCACACGCATCTTGGCACCATGTCACCATGGGGAAGGGGGCTGTACTCTGGGCACTGGTGAGGGGCTGATGTGTGTCTGAAAAACAGGCAGCATTCACATCCCTGGTGGGTGGATTCTTCGATGAACTTGGGGTGGGGTGCGGTGGATCCTGGGGGTGGATGAGGGCATGGGCACCTGACTGCCCCTGCGGGTCGGGGGGAGTGGTATCACACCTGTGGTGGGCTGGGGACGGTTCCTCTCCTCTTGGGTCTCTCGGCGCCTGGTGGGACTGTGGCGGACCCGGTGGCCCCTTAACCTCCCCTATGCTGTTTCCTCCAGATCATCTCTTCCTTCTTCCCCTTCTCACCCCTTCTCTCCTCCCTCTTTTCTCTCCTTGGGCATCTGGGGATGAAGTGGGGGCCAGGCTGGAAGCTCTGCCAGGGAGGGTGTGCCCCAGTCCCTGGGCCAGGGAGTGGTCCCTGGTGCCCAGCAGCTGTGTCCCGCCCCCTCCCTCAGTGCAGATGGGGAGTGGAGGACGGTGCTCCATCTGCTCCCCTCCCTCCAGACTCACACCTCTTTCTCTTCCTCTTTCTCATTTCACTTAAAAGCCTCTCCCAAGTCTCCTGCCATCCCTAGTTAGACCAATGGACCAGAGGGATTGCAGGGCAATGGTAATATTTACTCCCATGGCCAAACCCTATGCTAAGATGTTCACACATAGGATCTCCTTGACTGGTCACAACAACCCCAGTTTACAGATGAAGACACTGAGGTCCCAAGAAGATGAGGGAACTGGCCAAGTCATACAGTCAGTGGTGTAGCCAGCACCCAATCCCGGGCTCCTAAGTCCACCCCTAGGCTCTTCACTCCTAGGGCCCCCTGCCACCCTGGCTTCCCACACCACCAGGTCCAGGAATCAGTGCTCAGAGAGGGCAGGGATATGGCCGCAATCACACAGCAAATCGGGAGCAAAGTCAGGACCTTCAGAAGGCAGTTTTCTCAACAGCCAGTCTTTGGGGGACTGGGGTATCCTTCCCTCTTGTGGCAGAGATGAATCTGTTTTCTCCTACATGCGCCCGACTGAGAGGTGAGAAGGCACAGTGGAGGCCAGGCTCAGGGCACACAGCTGGAGTCCTGCGGCTCTACTGTGAGTTGGCTAGAGGGGTGAGACCAGGAGCGAGTGCCTCCATCCCTCAGAGCCTCAGTTTCCTCCTCTGAAAAGTGGGGAGTGAAGCCCCACCCCTTTCACGGGGCTGACCCGGGCCTCCCCTCTCTCTGCCCCTTCTGCAGCAGCGGCCCCTGAAGCAGTCCCTGGGAAGCTCCCTGTGCCGCGAGTCGCACTGGAAGTGTCTGCTTCTCACCCTGCTCATCCACGCCTGCGGCGCCGTGGTGGCCTGGTGTCGCTTGGCCACGGTGCCCCGGCTGGTCCTGGGGCCAGAGGCCGCCCTGGCCCGCGGAGGCGGGGGGCCGCCGCCCACCTACCCGGCCAGCCCCTGCTCCGACGGCTACCTGTACATCCCCCTGGCCTTCGTCTCCCTCCTCTACCTCCTCTACCTGGCCGAGTGCTGGCACTGTCACGTGCGGTCCTGCCAGGCGCCGCGCACCGACGCCAACACCGTGCTCGCCCTGATCCGCCGGCTGCAGCAGGCGCCACCCTGCGTCTGGTGGAAGGCCACCAGCTACCACTACGTGCGGCGCACCCGCCAGATCACCCGCTACCGCAACGGCGACGCCTACACCACCACGCAGGTCTACCACGAGAGGGCCGACAGCCACACGGCGCGGGGCGAGTTCGACTACTCGGCGCACGGCGTCCGCGACGTCTCCAAGGAGCTCGTGGGCCTGACCGACCACGCGGCCACGCGGCTGCGCTTCACCAAGTGCTTCAGCTTCGGCAGCGCCGAGGCCGAGGCCTCGTACCTCACCCAGCGGGCCCGCTTCTTCAGCGCCAACGAGGGCCTGGACGACTACCTGGAGGCCCGCGAGGGCATGCACCTGAAGGACGTGGACTTTCGCGAGTCCCTCATGGTGTTCGCCGACCCGCGCAGCCCGCCCTGGTACGCGCGCGCCTGGGTCTTCTGGCTGGTGTCGGCGGCCACGCTGTCCTGGCCGCTGCGCGTGGTGGCGGCCTACGGCACGGCCCACGTCCATTACCAGGTGGAGAAGCTCTTCGGCGCCAGCTCTCCCCCGCCAGGCGCCGCACCCAGTGGGCCCCCCCTCTCCCGAGTGGCCACGGTGGACTTCACCGAGCTCGAGTGGCACATCTGCTCCAACCGGCAGCTGGTGCCCAGCTACTCAGAGGCCGTGGTCATGGGTGCCGGCTCGGGCGCCTACCTCCGGGGCTGCCAGCGCTGCCGCCGCTCCGTCAGCAGCAACTCGCTGCCCCCCGCCCGGCCCAGCGGGCCCCGCCTGCCTTTCAGCCGCAGCCGCCTATCTCTGGGAGCTGGGGGTCGGATCACCCCGGGGGTCTTCCGAAGCCTGAGCGGGGGGCCGCTGGGGCGCCGCGGAGAGGACACGGAGCCCCTGGAGAGCCCACCGTGCTACGAGGACGCCCTTTACTTCCCGGTGCTCATCGTCCACGGTGACAGCGGCTGCCAGGGGGAAGGGCAGGGTGCTCCCTGAGACCCACGTGGCCCCCAGACTGGCCCTCTCCCCACCATCCCACCCCGGGGGCTTCCATGCCTGAGTGACTGCTGTCCAAAACAGGAGGGAAAACAGACCAGCACACGAGGGGTGGGGGTGGGGTGGAGCCCTTAGACAAACCCTGCAGTGACCCCTGGTCATCTGGGGGGTAAAGGGATACCCCCGCAGTTGAGTCTCGGAACTGTCCCAGCATGGCTCCCCTCCACCGCCACCACCACCACGCTGTCCCACACCCTGTGATGGCAGGTGATCTAGCTCGGGGGGCCTCCCAGTCTGGGCAGGAAAGGAAGTTTCCAGAAAAGTTGGGTTGGGGAGGAGTCCCGGGGAGAGCAGTTGCCCGCCACAGAGGGCTGGCTGCCTGTGGACCCTTCCCGGCACGGTGGAGGCCACGTTGGGGGCCCTCAAGCAACCCAGAAGCACAAATTGGTGGTTTGGGGCCTCGCCCAGCTGGGCTGGCATCCACGAACCTGGAGAGTTGGCTATGGCAGCACCACGGCCTCGGCCCCGCTACCCTCCCAGGGTCCCCGTCCTCCTTCCCTGACAGGCCTCTGCTCAGGGCCAGCCCCTGATCAGACCCTGCAGCGCGGCCCCTCTACCGGGAGCCTGGTTCTTGGAGCACAACCCTGTCCCACTCACCCCACCCCCCTGTTTTCCCTGGTGCACCCTTCCCCCGAACCCAGTCACCCCTTGTAACCCGGGGTTCCTCCTCAGGGCCCCACCTCGAGTCCACATTCCCTCGTCTCTGCTCCTGGCCCCTGACGTCCGTGTCCACCTCTGTCAGCCACGCACACACCTCTCATCACCTCCTGACTTCTCTGCTCTTTGCCTTCCCGATGACCCACGGGGCTCAGGCCGCAGGGCATCCGAGGGGCCTCAGCCCCGGCCACAGCCTCTTGGACGATGCCCTTGCTCTGCCAGGGAGGCCCCTGCTTCCTCCATCACTGGGGCCTGGCCCAGGGGACACCGTTCCTCCTCCAGGGAGGCAAGAGTAGTCCCTTCCCTTCCAACTGGGGCTTCCACCCCCTCTCAGGAGCCGGTGGGGGAGGGAGAAGGCAGAGAAGATGCAGATAAAATAAAAGGTATGAAATGGAAGGTCTCACGTGCATTTCTGGGTGGTGGGTTCGAGGCCACCACAACAAACACAGTGGGCCAGGCAGGGTCTTGGAGGGGGGAGGTGGTGTGCCAGGGGTGGTGGCGGCTGCAGCACCCCCCAGGAGAGGGTGAGCTCCCCGCCTGGGCTGGGGCCTCTGAGATTTGGGTTTGAGTTGCTCTGAGTAGCTGACTCCAATCTGCTGGAATCTGGGTCATTTCCAAGGGACTATCCAAGTGGCCCCTCTTCCAGCCCATCAGGGGTTTCCATTCTGCTGCTGGGTGTGCTGAAGACTAAGGGAGGGGTGCCGTGCTTAGTCGCTCAGTCGCGTCCAACTCTTTGTGACCCCATGGACTGTAGCCCACCAGGCTCCTCTGTCCATGGGATTCTCCAGGCAAGAATACTGGAGTGAGTTGCCATACCCTCCTCCAGGAGATCTTCCTGACCCAAGGATTGAACCGGCATCTCTTACGTCTCCTGCATTGGCAGGCAGCTTCTTTACCACTAGCGCCACCTGGGAAGCCCAAGGGAGGGGTGACTGGTCCTCAAAGTGGGAAGAGAGAGGTATGGCCTGTGGCACAAACTCGGTTCCCCTGATGGCTCTTGGTGTCATGGATCTGGGGGAATGGGCACTGACCAGGTCAGAGGACACAAAGCTGGGAACAGCCAGCCCCAGATCAGGGTGTGGGGTCTGAGGACAGAGCGGGCAAAGGAAGGACCTCCCTCCCTCCCTCCCTAGGGAAGTCCTTAAAGTGACATCTCCCTGTAGAGCTATGCAGGATGTTTGCTGGGCAAGGGGCACGTGTGCGTGGAATCCCACCTCTGCGCCACTCCTCAAGCCGTGGGAGCTGCATCCACCTGGATAAAGGGTGTGCATGAACCCTCAGTCAGTCACGTCTGACTCTTTTGCAACCCCTTGGACTGTAGCCCACCAGGCTCCTCTGTCCACAGAATATCCCAGGCAAGAATAATGGAGTGGGTTGCCATTTCCTCCTCCAGAGGATCTTCCCCACCCAGGGATCAAACCCACATCTCCTGCATCTCCTGGATTGGCAGGTGGATTCTTTATCACTGAGCCACCTGGGAAGCCCGGATAAAAGACAGCATTTTCTAGTCCATGCAAAGGCACCATGAGAGTGCTAAGGGTGGGTGGGATTCTCCCAGGCAGAGACAGGGTGGAGGGTGTTCTGGACAGTGGGAGCTACCCACACAAAGGCTTGGGTGCCAGGCATGAAGTAGGGGTTGAAGCAGAGCTGTGGAAGAGATGGCTGAGGCCTTCAACATCAATGCCAAGAATTTGCTGGTAAACTGGGCAACCATGGAAGGTGGTCGAGCAGGAAGTGATAAGCTCAGTGCTGCACGTTAGATTTTTAGCAAAAGTCCAGCTGCCTGCTGTTCACCTGGGGAGGGTGAAGTTAGAAATCAGAGCTTTCCTTGTACATCAGCCCACTGCCTCGCAGGGAGTGAAGTCCATCCTTTGTTCAGAAGCAACTTAGATGGAAAATTCCGCTGTTCCCAAACATTCAAGGAGGCTGCAGCTGGTTGGGGGCCAATGTGTAGCTCCAGCCCCCCACATGGGAAGACCTCTCTTCCATTGTCCTGCTCTAACACATCAGCCACCAACAGCCCACCAGTCACTATCTATTCTCCCCTCCTCAACACCAGAACCCCAGTTTTACTTTAGATGGCAATGAGCTCAGCTAAAAGGCAAAATTTCCAGCCTCCCTGGCACATATGGTATGGCCGTGTGACTTAATTTTAGGGTATGAGATATAAGGAGAAGGCCTTGGAAGGAATTTCTAAAAATGTTCCTCGAAATGGAAACAATATTGGTGAAGGCTAGTTCTGTCCTCTCTGCTTCATCCTGCCTTCTGCCTGGAAGGCAGACGTGATCGTTGGAATGCCAGTAGCTACTTTGGATCAAGCAGTGAACTTGAGAATTGTAGCCATGTGCTGAGGATAATACAACAGCAAGATAAAAGACCCTGGGAAGACAATTCCCTGGTTGTCCAGTGGTTAGGATTCCAAGCTTCCCTGGCTGGGGAACTAGGATCCTGCATGCTGCATGGTGTGGCCAAGAAAAACCAACCAAACAAAAAAAGACTCTGGGCTTCTGATGACATCATAGGTATGTCCATATCATCCCTGGGTTGCCTACTTCCAGACCCTCTCAGTGAAAAAGAGAAGTAAACTGTTAAGTTTGTTTAAGCCACTGTTTTTTCTTGTCTCTATTACCAGCAGCTTACATTATTGTCTATCTACTGCTGCAACACAGATTACACTAAAACTTAGTGGCTTAAAACATCAATAATCAGTCTTCCCTTGTGGCTCAGTGGTAAAGAATCCATCTGCCAATGCAGGAGACATGGGTTTGATCCCTGGTCTGGGAAGATCCCACATGCTATAGAGCAACCAAGCCCACGTGCCACAACTATTGAGCCTGTGCTCTAGAGCCCAGGAGCTGCAACTACTGAGCCCATGTCCCACAGCTGCTGAAGCCCGCCCGCCCTAAAGTCTGCACTGTGCAACAAGAGAAGCCACCACAATGAGAAGCCTGCACATCGAAAAAGGAGAGTAACCCCCGCTCACCGCAGCTAGAGAAAAGCCAGCGCAGCAAGGAAGACCCAGCGCAGCCAAAAATGAATAAATAAATAAATAAATTTATTAAAAAAAATCAATAATCATTATTATCTCTCCTGGTTTCTGTGGGTCAAACATTCAGACATGGCACAATGAGGATAGCTTATCTTTATTCCATGACATCTGGGGCCTCTGCTGAAAGAATCAAAAGCCAGGAGTGGAGTCATCCGAAAGCACGCTCACTCATGTGTCTGGCAGTTGATGCTGGCTGATGGCTGAGGGCCTACCTAGGGCTATTGGCTGGAACACCCAAAGAGGGCATCTCCAAACTTGGGCTTCCTTATAGCTTGGCAGCTAGGGTCCAAGGACAAATTCACCAAGAGAGTGGGGGCTGTATTGTTCTTTGCCATCTCACCTCCGAAGTCAAATGCATCACTTCTGCCCCTTTCTATTGGTTAAACCTATTTCAAAGGTCCATCCAGTTCCGAGGGGAGGGAACGTAAGACCCTCACCTCTCCATGGAGGCTTCCCACCATCACATTGTAAGATTAGCACATGAGGTGGGAGACATATTAGCGGCCGTCTTCAAAAATGCATTTTGGGACTTTCCTGGTGCCTTTCCTGGTGCTCAAGTTGCTAAGACGCTGTGCTTCCAACGCAGGGGGCAGATTCAGTCCCTGGTTGGGGAGCTAGATGCCACATGCCGCGATGAAGACTGAAGATCCCATGTGCTGCTGCTGCTGCTGCTGCTGCTGCTGCTAAGTCGCTTCAGTCATGTCCGACTCTGTGCGACCCCATAGACAGCAGCCCACCAGGCTCCCCTGTCCCTGGGATTCTCCAGGCAAGAACACTGGAGTGGGTTGCCATTTCCTTCTCCATGTGCTGCAACTAAGACCAAACAAATAAATTTTTTTAAAAAAGCAATCAGCCAATGAGCCAAACGCCATTCCTAACCAATCAATGTCTATAGACTGGTCTGCAAAATGAGCACCAACAGATATTTTTTTTTGGCCACACCTCGAAGCTTGCGGGGTTGACCAGGGATTGAACCCAGGCCCCCCAGCAGTGAAAGCGCCGAGTCCTAACCCCTGGACTGCCAGGGAATTCCTGAACACCCACCGTTTTATAATGCTTGTTTCAGGGAGAAGGTGGTGGTATATGAGATGTGGGCCTACTGGGGGCAGAATACATGCTTCAGTCATTTATTGGGACCCTTTGGCCTACAGTAGATTAAATACGGACGCAAACTCTGCAGTGCCTCCCAGCGAGAGGAGGAATCTATTTCCTTGCTCTTTGGATCTGGGCTGGCCTATGACTTGCCTTGACCAATAGATTGTGGCAGAAGTCAGGCTGCACCACTTTGGAGGCCGGGCTGCTAGAGGGCTTGCAGCTCCCACCTACACTCTCCTGGAGCCCAGAGACCACCATGCAGTGAAGATGCCCAGCCTGACCTGACCTCCTGACATGTGAGCGGTCACACGCCCCGGCCAAGGGCCAGCATCAGCTTCCAGATACAGGAGTGAGGCCATTTCAGACAGGTCAGCCCCAGTGGAGCTGCAGAGGACTGTAGCCCCAAGAATGCCCCCCAGGTAAGACTAGCAGAAGAACCAATGAGCTGATCCCAGCCCACACTGTTGACCTACAGACTGGTGAGAAATAAAGGAATCCTTGTTTCAAGCCACTACATTCTGGAGTGGTTTGTTGCATGCAGTGGATAACTGATACAGGCTCTGAACCCAGTTCAATCTCTTTCTTTCTTTCTAGTTTTTGGTCACACCATGCGAGATCTTAATTCTCCCACCAGGGATTGAACCTGTGCCCGCCCTGCAGTGTAAGTTCGGAGTCTTAACCACTAGACCACCATGTCCACCTCTTAATGGAGAGTCACTGGACAGCTCCCCTCTACTGGTCTGATGTGTTTTGTTCGTGTGTTTGGACTTTATGAGAGCCAACAGTGAACCAGGATGCTCTGTTCTAAACCATTCTCAAAAGGAGAATAATGGCTGAGGAAGGGGACCAGAGCTTTGTCCCTAAATCCCAGAAGCCTCTGTCTCTGCTCTATGATGGAGAGAGAGAGAGTGGTGCCACATGCCGTGGCAGAAAGAGGGTGCCTGAGGGAATTCCCTGGTGGTCTAGTGGCTAAGACTCTGCGCTCCCAATACAGGGAGCTTAGGTTTGATCCTTGGTTGGGTAACTAATTGCAACAAAGATCAAAGATCCTGTGTGCCACGACTAAGACCCAGCACAGCCAAATAAACTTTTAAAAAAAATAAATATTAAAAAAAAGAAAGAGGATGTCTGATTGTCACCCCCTCTAGTCCTGCTTCTCTCTATCTTTTCCATCTCAGGAAATAGAGTCAGCACTGTTGCTTAAACTTGACACTTGTATAGCAATCTTTTTCTTGTTTTTCCTTTTTAACTTTGCATTAATTATGTAAAATTTCAAGCACCGCAAAAGTAGAGAGATTGGTGCAAGAGCCCGTTGTCTCCAGTGCCCAGCGTCACAGCCATCACTCTTATTTCACCCCCACACACCTCCACTTCTCCCCCCTCCAGCTGGAGTATTTTGAAGATCCGGAAGTTGTATTAATAGCATTTGATCCATGAACACCTCCCTCACCCCTGACATGAAATTTACATCCAGGATCCTGCCTACAACACATCTCTCTAAACAGCCCCCAGGCCTTTCCCAGCCACCACCCTGCTCCAGGTCCCCCCAGGTCATCCTCCTCCAGTGTCAGCCTTTGACTCCAACAGGCCTCCCCTTCCTCTCATGTCCTCCAGCCCACGCAGAATCACCTTAAGATGTAAACCCAATCACATCTCCACCATACTCAAAATATACCAGGGCTAGGACTTCCCTGGCGGTCCTGGTAGTGAAGACTCTGCATTTCCAATGCAAGGGGCACGGTTCAATCCTTGGATAGGGAACTAAGATCCCATGTGTCATGCAAAAAAAATAAATGAATAAAATTTATTTATTTAAATGAAAAATAAATTTTAAATAAATAAAAGATAACTTATGTATATAGTATACCAGTGCCTCAAGGAAAACCCAGACTCCTGCCGTGGCCCTCAGAGCCCTATTCCCCCAGCCATCGAAGCCTCGCGCCTGACCCTACAACAAGCCAGGCTCCCTCCCACCTCCAGGTCTCTGCTCCGGCTGTTCGAGCTCCTGGAGTCCTCCTCCTCCCATTTTCCCCCTGACCCCCAATCGCTCTTCTGAAGACATCCACTCTCCTACCTCAGCTCCCTCTGCATTTCCTTTCTGCTGCTCAGCAGAGGTGGCAATTATTTTTATTTATGTATGCATGAGGTTATAATTTGTTTCTTCTATTAGAACTAAAGTTATGGACGGCAAATGGTCACAGGTACAGACCTTTCAGTCCGACGGAGCTCTAAGTTCGCCACTACGACCCCAGTGGCCCTCGGCAAGCTACTTATCCTCTCTCAGCTGCAGAAGATAATAATAGAATCTGCTGACTTCCAAGTCTTATCATGAGAATTAAATAAGATAATACGCCACCAACATTGGCTTCCCTGGTGGTTCAGCGGTAAAGAATCCGCCTTCCAGTGCAGGTGATATGGTTGGATCCCTGGGTAGGGAAGAGCCCCTGGAGGAAGAAATGATAACCCACTGTTGCCTGGGAAATCCCACGGACAGGGGAGCCTGTCAGGCTACAGTCCATGGGGTCGCAAAAGAGTTGGACAAGACTTAGTGACTAAAACGGCAACAACAAAACCACCAATACAACATTGTCAATCAACTGCACTTCAATAAATAGGTGAATAACACCAGCGCAATACTAGAAAAAAGGAAGAAAAACACAATACGCCACCATGCTTAGAAAAGGGTTTGCAACATAATAAATGCTCAGCAAATTTAGCTGTCATCATCATTTGCACTGTTGTTATTCATTATAAATAGGCACTCCATATTACACACACACACACACAATCACACACACCAGCAGCCAGCACAGCGCCTAGCACATAATTGATGTCCAGTGAATATGTGTGATGTGAATGATCCTTCAGCTTCTACCAACACTTCCAGGGTGACTGAGGTCACAAGGTCCTGAGGATGGGCTGGTGGCCCATTTCATGTCATCCTGTGGCCCAGAGCTGCCAAAGGAGCTTTGCGTCACCCAGCCTCCCCCAACGTGGAGCTTTATCTTCCTTAGCTAACAGCCCTGAGAAGGGCACCCAGGGAAGTGTAGGCTGCCTCCCTGATCCAGAGCAACCCATGAGGCTTTGTGCCTCCTCTGTGGGTCCAGACTCAAGAAGACTGGACCCCCAGGACCTCCCCCAGGTAGCAGGCTGCTGGAGTTTCTGTGACTGTCGTCTTCCCTCTTAGATCACACCTGCTGCGCTCTGGTCCTCCAGAGCTCCTAAGTATGAAGTCGTAGCTGAGATGGCTGGAAAGGGCAAGGTGCCGACCCTGAGTCAGGGCGGGGAAGGCAAGTTGGTGCCTTGCTGGGTGAAGGTATAAAGCTCCTGGGAGTCAGACCTGACAGGAACAAAGGAAAGCAGAGTGGCCAGATTGATAAGCATGCACCAAATATCTGAGGATGCAAGCCTCTGCTCCAAGGGGGAGCTTCTGTCCAGAATGTCTGCTGAGACCCAAACCGGCTAGTTTTCTGTAACTCGTGGTTGCCGGGAAAAGACAGTTATATTTTTCTTCTTTTTGGCTGCTCCTTCTAAAACTTATTAAGTAAAACTGACTAAAATACTGACTTTTTTTTTCAGCAAACGAGTTTCAATTTATGTGTTATAAAACACATGTTATAACAAATATTTTAATATTAGGCTAATATTTTAACAAAGATCAAGCTCACAACTCTAAAAAACACTTATAAAACAAACATAGTATCATTGAAAAATTCAGATCCTGGATATTTAGGAAGTTAGGAGTTGGAGTGTTACTGAATCCAGGTCTGGTGGCTCCACCGCTTGAAAACTAATTCTCAAAAGAGTTGATAGGAAAGGTTGCTTTATTTTGGAAGAAGGTAACAAGGGGTGAAGGTCAACTCCTGTCCGAGAACCAGTTCTCCTCCACTGACAATCAGTGGCAAGATCTTGTTTAGGCTGAGGGATGGGGCTACATGTAAAAACAGTACAGTCAGCTCTGACTGTCATCTTGAAATTGGTCATCAGTGGTCTGACCAGCATCACCTTGATTAACCACAGTTAATTTCACATGCTAGCAAGATTATGCTCAAAATCCTTGAAGCTAGGCGTCAGCAGTACATGAACTGAGAACTTCCAGATGTACAAGCTGGATTTAGAAAAGACAGAGGAACCAGAGTTCAAATTGCCAACATCCGTCAGATCATAGGATAAGCAGGGGAATTCCAAAAAAACATCTGCTGCTTCTTCATTGACTATGCTAAAGTCTTTGCCTGTGTGGATCACAGCAAACTGTGGAAAATGCGTAAGGAGATGGGAATACCAGACCACCTTACTTGTCTCCTGAGAAGCTTGTATACAGGACAAGAAGCAACAGTTAGAATTAGACATGGAACGAACGACAGGTTCAAAATTGGGAAAGGAGTATAGCAAGGCTGTATGTTGTCACCCTGCTTATTTAACCTCTATGTAGAGTACATTATGTGAAATGCCAGACTGGATGACTCACAAACTAGACTCAAGATTGCCAGGAGAAATATCAACAACTTCAGATATGCAGATACCATTTTAATGGCAGAAAGCGAAGAGGAACTAAAGAACTTCTTGATGAGGGTGAAAGAGGAGAGTGAAAAACCTGGCTTGAAATTCAGCATTCAAAAAACTAACAGCATGGCATCTGGTCCCATCACTTCATGGCAAATAGTTGGAGAAAAAGTAGAAACAGTGACAGATTTTATTTTCTTGGGCTCCAAAATCACTGTGGACACTGACTGCAACCACAAAATTAAAAGACGCTTGCTTCTTGGAAGAAAAGCTATGACAAACCTAGACAGCATATTAAAAAGCAGAGACACTGCTTTGCTGACAAAGGTCTATATAATCAAAGCTATGGTTTTTCTGGTAGTTGTGTATGGATGTGAGAGTTGGACCATAAGGAAGGCTGAGCACTGAAGAACTGATGCTTTCGAAATGTGGTGCTGGAGAAGACTCTTGAGAGTTCACTGGACAGCAAGGAGATTAAACCAGTCCATCCTAAAGGAAATCAGTCCTGAATATCATTGGAAGGACTGATTCTGAAGCTGAAACTCCAATACTTTGGCCACCTGATGCGAAGAACCGACTCATTGGAAAAGACCCTGATGCTGGAAAAGATTGAAGGCAGGAGGAAAATGGGGTGACAGAGGATGAGACGGTTTGATGGCATCACTGACTTAATGGACATGAGTTTGAGCAAATTCTGGGAGACAGAGAAGGACAGGGAAGCCTAGAGTGCTGTAGGATGCATGGGGTCGCAAAGAGTCAGACACGACTTCGCGACTGAACAACAACAAATCTTCAGTTCCAGGGTCAGTTTGTTTTCATTTCTTGAGGGCAGCTCTCTGTGGCAGCTTATGTTATGGCTACAGTCTGGTGTTCATGTAGTTAACTTATCCACTGGGGGTTTCAGGAGCTACAAGACAGCTCACAGGATATGGCTCAGAATATTATCTATAGCCCTTGAGAAGGAACTAAAGGTCCTTGTCTGTGCTTAATGACTCAACTGTTGTGATTTGATCTCCTCTGACTGTTTTCCTTTGTTTCTGCATGTTCTCACTTCTCTCATTAAACTTAACCTTTGGCTAAAAATTTTCCACAGACCAATTCAGGCAGAGGAAATGGGGGACAAGGACCATAGGATCCTTGGTCCTGTTTCAGGAGGGGCAAGTGATCCAGTGGTTGGGACTAGGTACCCTCACTGCCAGGGGCCCAGGTTTGATCTCTGGTCGAGGAACTAAGATCCCACAAACTGAGTGATGCGGCCAAAAAGACAAGAAGAGAATGAGAGTTCCCTTTGTGCAAGAAGGTGGGTGGCAGGTTTGGTCATTTCAGGGATCCCAACGGTGGGGTAAAATGGAAACTCCAGTCTCCATTTTCAACCTGACCCTCGGCCTTGAGCTCTGATTCAGGCATCCAGGTGTCTTCCCGTCTGATTCAGACTCACTTTGGTGACCTCCAAACACTGCAAAAGCAACAGAGCCCACATTGAATATCACCCGTCTTTCCCAAGGGGCTGCTTCTCCCGGGTCTCCTCCTCGATGAAAGGCACCACCAGGGGGAGCCAAAACTTGGCGGCCACAGTCCTCCTGGCTTCATCTTCAGCCCGTCACTGGGTCCGATCCAAATCCACTCTCCAGCCACCTCTCAACTTTACCGTCTCCTCCCATCCGAATTCTGCTTCTGCCTTGGTTCAGATCACCACCGTCTCCTGCCTGGGCAGGGCCTTGAGCGGTGTCACCTTTTCTATTTCTTTTTTCCCCAGTTTTGTTGAGATATGGTTGGCATACAGGTCTTACCAGGAGTCATATATAGATGTGAGAGCTGGACAGAAAGGAAAGCAGAGCATCGAAGAATTGATGCTTTCGAACTGTGGTGTTGGAGTTGACTCTTGAGGGTCCCTTGGACTGCAAGGAGACCAAACCAGTCAATCCTAGAGAAAATCAACCCTGAATACTCTTTAGAAGAACTGGCCCTGAAGCTGAAACTCCAACATTTTGGCCACCTGATGCAAAGAGCTGACTCCTTGGAAAAGACCCTGATGCTGGGAAAGATTGAAGGCAGAAGGAGAAGAGGCCAACAGAGGATGAGATGGTTGAATGGCATCACCAACTCGATGGACATGAACTTGGGAAAACTCTGGGAGATGGTGAGGCACAGGGAAGCCTAGTGTGCTGTAGTCCATGGGGTCGTGAAGAGTCGGACATGACTGGGCGACTGAACAACAACAACTGTATTCGTTTAAGGTGTATAGGATAGCAAGTTGACTTACAACATTAAAAAAGTGGAAAATTATTTCCCTTGTGATAATATTCTAAGAACTCTTAGAATTTATTCCCTTAACAACTTTCCTGTATAGCGTACAGTAGTGTTAATTATCTTGTCGTGCTGTACATCACATCCCTAGTACTTATTAACCTTATAACTGGAACATTGTACCTTTTGACTATATTCATCCAATTCATTTTCCTCCCACCCCCAACTTCTGGTAAGCACAAATCTGACCTCTTCTTTTATGAGTTTGTTTGGTTTTGAAGTATGATTGATCTACAGTACTCTGTTAATTCATGGCATACAACATAGTGATTCGATATTTGTATATATTTCAAAATAATCACCATGATAAGTCTAGCTGTCACCCGTCAATCCAAAGCTATTACATAATTATTCACTGTATTCCTCACACTTTATATATCAGCCCTATGACTCATTTATGTTGTAACTGAAGGTCTGGACCTCTTCATCCCCCTCACCTATTTCTCTCCCTGCCCCCACCCCCCTCCTTATCTTACATATTCTTACTTCTCTCCTTCTGGTTACTTTGGTGGGCCTGAGCCCTTGTGGAGCGTCTGATGCATAGTAGCATCTTGATAAATACTGGACAAATGAGTTTGTTTTTTAGTGGCCAGCGGGTTCTCTGGCCTCCATTTGAACCCTACCCCCTGTAATAACCCTTGTTCACATGGGGATACATGGCTCGGCATGTGTCTAAATGTCCTAAGTTACGCACTCAGGAACCAGGAAAATAACCCAAGATGGGTCCTTTGTGAGCAAGTTCTGTGGTACAGCATCCACTAGGAAGAAAATAAAAATCTACTCTTTTATTATTTCCTTATTAGTGAGAGAAACTGCCACTTAGCAGTTGCCTGCTGCTTTCAACCAAGATGCTGGGTCTGTAATCTGGAGCCTTCCCCTGCTCTTCAACCAACAAAATTGCAGGCAAGCGGTGCAACAAAGGGCAAATGGATGCTTGGAATGTAAATTCTAGGCAAAGTCTCAAAGACTCTGAGACTGGCTGGAGACAAGCGTCCAGCAGTGGCCTGATCACACTGCTCCCGAATCCCTGCTCCGTCCTCCAAGCTACCCGAGCTTCTGCTTGTTTCCAGGCCTGAATTTCATCCCACATTAACCCCACAGTTTCCAGTGTCTTAACAAAGATTCCTTTCTGTTTTGCTTGCCATCAAAGGATGCTGACTTACTGGGGGCCAAGGTACCCCTGGAAGGTAAGCATTTGAGACTTCCTCTCCTTTGGGGATTCAAAGTGATTAAATAGCCCCAGATTGCTGGAAATGGACTTGAATTATGATCAGATGGCAGGAAAGAACCTCAAGGGACCCCAAGAGGGAGGAGTTAGCTAGACACAAATTCATACAGGGTCTGATGCTTCCTAGATGAAAAGGTCAGCATCGTCTCATGAAATACAGAAACATCTCCTGACCCAGGCCTTCACTCCCGAGGCTGTGACACCTTGTATCGACACACTGTCCCCTCCGGACCCATAGCCATGTGACCAGGAATGACTGCTTCGTGTACATCGGGAGCAACAGCACCTCTCCCCACTGTTTGGACTGCAGCAGGAGGTGATGGCAAGTTCTCACTAACAAAACAAACTGACAATAAAAAGCAGACTTTATCATCTCTCCTACCGGGTGCTCCACCACAGGACCAGCTTACTGTGGCTAGAGGGATCTCACACCAACCCGGAACCCTTTTTCTGGTCCCCAGGTATGGTCAGCAGAATCATGGCCCCAAATATGCCCACGTTCTAATCCCTGGAACCTGTGTGTGTGTTATTTTACACAGAAAAGGGGACTCTACAGATGTGATTAAGGTTAGAACCTTGAAAGGGGAGATAATTATCTTGAAATATACAGGTGGAGCACCCATTTTAATCAGTCCTTTGAAGTTTTTTTTTTTTTTTTAATTTTTGATTGCTTGGAGTGGCACCCAGGATCTTAGTTCTCTGGCCAGGGATCAAACCCATGCCCCTGCATTGTGAGTGCAGAGTATTAACCAGTGTACCACTTTTTTTTTGTAAGCATGCGCGCTTCAGTTCAGTTCAGTCACTCAGTCGTGTCCGACTCTTTGTGACCCCATGAATTGCAGCACGCCAGGCCTCCCTGTCCATCACCAACTCCTGGAGTTTACCCAAACCCATGTCCATCGAGTCAGTGATGACATCCAACCATCTCATCCTCTGTCGTCCCCTTCTCATGAGGTGGCCAAAGTATTGGAGTTTCAGCTTCAACATCAGTCCTTCCCATGAACACCCAGGACTGATCTCCTTTAGGATGGACTGGCTGCATCTCCTTGCAGTCCAAGGGACTCCCAAGATTAGTTGCTCTGTTGTGTCCGACTCTTTGCGACCCCTTGGACTGCAGCCCACCAGGCTCTTCTGTCCATGGGAATTCTCCAGGTAAGAATACTGGAGTGGGTTGCCAAGCCCTCCTTTAGGGAATCTTCCCAACCCAAGGATCGAACCCAGGTCTCCCGCATTGCAGGTGGATTCTTTACCGTCTAAACTGCCAGGGAAGCCCTCTTTTTTTCTGGGGGCTTTTTTAATCAGCCTATTTTCAGTGGCCACTGAGAGTGGAGAATCTCTGGGACCTGGTGACACAACAGTCAGTGGGTTGGGCCGCTCATAAGTGGGATAGACCGATATTACCATTCTGTTCTCCGAAGCCTTGGAATTTTTTCCTCTGTATTGTCCCAAAGAAGCCTGACTCTTTCCAATATGGGGCCAGTGCTCAGTCGGGGCTGCAGTGAGTCTTCTGACAAAGCTTCTGCCGGATGCCTGCATTAGAGCAAGAAACCCAGCTTCCCATAAGGCCCTCCGAGACCATCCATGAGTTAGGACCTAAATCTTTACTTTTTGGCTGCCTGGTTTGAAGAGTTCATCCCCAAAGCCAGGTCTGCCTCTTCTCCACAGGCTTCTGTCATTCCTCTTGGGTATGATATATCTTCCTAGTTTGATTCTGCCCACCACCCACGCCCATTTTGTTTTCATTTTCCATCTTCTCCTTAGCTACCATGGGACCAACTTGGCAATGGAGTAGAGTGAGGGGGAGGGGGAGGGTTACAGGCACTCCCAACCTCACACACCTTCTTTCCCGTCCTTGTACGCATCCTCTGTCAGAATCCTGGCATCTAACAAGATCCTTTCTTTGATGTAGGGCCCATGCACTGCAGCAAACTCATGGGGTGCCATGAAATATTATAGAACTTTGAGGGAAAGACAGAGACACTGGACATCTGTCAGACAACTGGCAAGCTGCTAGCTTGAGGCCGTTCACTGTTTCAACATCGGATTGCATTACATTCCTTTCCATGACATAATCTCTTTGCACAGCTGGATTTTTGGCAGTTGCCATGATAAAAAGCAAGTACCACAGCGAAAGTCGATGCCGAACAGGAAATGAAGGTGATGATGTTCAGTCGGATTCCAAGTTTTGGGAAGTGGTGCACACACCCCACCAGCAAGCGACTGTGGTCATTTAAGAATAAAATATTTTTGCATCTTCCAAGATCTCTATATTATTTTCTCAAATGACTACTGAAGTATTAAAACACAAGCATTTCTTACATTGTTTATATCTAACTATTTACTAAATGGAACTGTTGGGTGACCGAGGGACTCCAAGAAAAAATCAAGTGAGACACTCAGGACATGGTAAACTGACAATGTTTGGGAACCTTTACTGTAGGGACTTGGTAGGCGTGGGATGTCAGTTTCTGCTCTGGATTCAGCTCTCCCACAGTTTCTGGACTCTGCCAGCTAAAACAGATAGCACTTCCTGTAGGAGGTTCATGCAGCCACCTTGAAGGTCCTCACCAGCTTCCAGAAAGAGACCTGTCTCTCCTCGCAGAGTTCTGTCTTTTCTCCAGCAGATTATTGTGGCTACCATGGGTATTATAGTATGCTCATTTTTCAAATGAGGAACGGTTAGGGAATCTGCCTAAAGTCTGCAACCCTCAAGCTGTAGAGCTGGAATGGAAGCAAGCCTGTCTGGTGCAGGGTGCCTGGTCTTAACCACTGCTAATTTGTCTCCTGAAGAGAAATTCCCAAACTCAACCAAAACCACGCCAAAATCATGGCCAATCTCAGAGACCCTAAAGCTGCACCTGTTCTGGGCCCCTTGTCTGGATCCTACCAGGTCACAGGCAATACCTCAGTTAGCATTATCATTCATCAAAACCACAACTGACTGTGAGGAAGGCTTCACCTGCCCCCAACACCCAATCACAGCATGATCAGCCTGGGAGCCCACATCTTGCAGCCTTACCCCCAAAAGCAAGCTCCTTGGGAGGCAGGCATTTCCGGACCAGAGACATGGCTGTCACTATTCACTGGCTCTGCTCTAGGGGTGAAATCACAGAATCGGATTCAAACCTCCACTTACTAACTCGGTCAAATTGGGCAGGGCTTAACACAGGTATGCAGGCAAGTGCGTTCAGCTTCTTCATCCATAAACTGTGGTAAAAATAGCACCTCTTTGGGATTATTACGGTTCTTAAATATTTTTTAACTTTATGGTCCTTAAACGATTCTTAAATGCAAAGCCCTTAGAATTAGGCTAGGCATAAAATAAGTGCTGCAGGCATCTACTATTGTTTTCCTTATTATTTGGCACCAGGCCCCACGTGCATTGGTAGAGCCCAGGACACCAGGACTGGAACCTCCCCTGGAAGCCATCCCACGCCTGACCACCGAGTTTGTCCAGGGTGGCTCTGAAGCAGGGGGTGCTGACACCTAGTTGTTGTCAGTAGGTGTTACTTCCATTCCCAACTCTAGCTCCCTGGTCTGTCCCAATATTGTTTGAATAATATTTTATTGAGTTCCTAGCACTGAACTCGAATCTCTTGGCTTCCTGGAGTCCCCAACTAGTGTGGGAGTCAGCAGACTAATATTTTCAGATGTAGAGATGAGCACTTATAAAGAGGACGGCCTTGAGCTCAACCCTACTCCAAAACCTGTGACTCTCAGATCCCAACTGAGGACCCCACTCCCTCCCGCCATACACACCTCCCCCCAAGAAAGGTGTGGACACTTTCAAGCTAGTGAGGAGAAGGGATCTAGCCCTAACAATTCTTGGCCCCCAGGTGACAGGTTGTGCTTTCGTCCCTGGGAAACAGAATTCAAGAGGAAGGACAGCAAGTTGCTGTAAAGACACAGAGACCACTCAGCTTGAGGGCCATGGTGAAGCCCTCTCGGTGTCTTCCAAATACGATGCGAGCAGATCTGCTGTTCTGCGGGGTGGGGAATCCGCAGATATTAGAGTTACACAAATATTTAGCCAGTGAAGCAACTGTTCATTGAGCAGCGCTGTGCTTTCCTGGTGGCTGCAAGCGCCGAAGACAGGTGGCGCCAAAGGCCCACTTCTGGACGCCGGCCGCCGGAGTCCTGACAACTGACTCCGAGAGCACTCCAGAGAACACGCGATCTTGAAGACTGGAAACCGGGGGCAGGGAAGGAGAGAGCGCCAGGGACAGCTAGCTCCACGGCATGCTGGCCTTGATCACACCCAGAGGCAGTGAGCGACCTCGGAGAGTCCGGGATCCGGAGCGGCCGCGACTTCGGTCTCGAGAAGGCGGGGCTTGACGGTGGGCGGGGTTATAATTAACGAGAGGCGGAACCCGAGCGGAGAGGTTGGGTTCGGTTCTCTGCGTGGTTGATGCTCGTGTTCAAAGCCCGAGAGAGGAGCGCTCTGGGTGGGCGGGACTCCTGGGCATTTTTAGTGGGAGGGACCTGGGGCTCTTTATAGGTGGGCTATTATCTCAGTGTGAAGGGAAGGTGTGTTAGCCAGATGTGAGGGGAGCTCTTCCCTGGGGAGGCCGGCTTGGGACCCCTCCTCTGCGATTGGGGGGGGGGGTACTCGGGGAGGGGGCGTGGCTTGTAAATGGTGGGGGCGTGGCCTGAAGAGGAAAGGAACTAGTAAACTCGTAGAGGGCGGAGTTTGCATCTCTCTCCCGTACAGAGTTAGTGTCTCTGCTGGACTCCCTGCACTCGTGGACCTAGTCCCCAGCTCAGCAAAGGGCGGAGCTGCGTGAAGAAAATGTGTTAACCCTGGACGGAGTTCAGAGCACCTTGAAGCAAGAACTAATAATTGCTAGTCTCAAAAATTTAAAAAAAAAAATAATAATTGCCAGTCTCCCAGCACAAGCCGCACTTAGGAGGCGGGGCTTACGGCCCAGGTGGGCGGGACCTAGGTACCGCCTCGGTCTGGGCGGAGCTGAAGAGCGGAGGGGCGGGGCAACCGTTCGGAAGACTCTCTGAGCTGGCAGGGGGCGAGGCTTGCGGCTTTGGTGGGCGTGACCTCCGGAGAGTTCCCGAGGGGACGCTAGCCGGCCGTGGGTGGGCGTGGCTGGAAGCTCCAAGAGACCGGGCTGATAGCGCAGCCCCGGGGCGCGCATGGAGGAGGCGGGGCCGGGGCCAGTGGGCGGAGCCTGAGCGCAGCTCCGGGTCTAGGCGGAGCCCGGATTCAGCGCTAGTGGGGGCTCTGCCCTGGGAGGCCGTCTGTTTAGGCCCGCACGCAGCTCCGCATCTGGTGCTCATTACAGGATGACAAAGAGCCGGCTCTGGGCCCCCTGCCCCACTCCCATCCCCGCCCTCTGACAGCAGTGCTTTTAACTCCTTCCTGCCCTCGAGGCGCTCTGGATCGCCTGCCCAGGGTCACAGGAGGGAATTCCAGTCCTTCCCGTCCTGGGGGGTTTTGCCACCCCCACAGGCCGTGCCCCCTACCTTCTCCTCCGATCTAACTCTTTGGAACACCCCTCGACCCCCCACTCCCATCCAGTGAACCTCTCTGGCTGCACCTCCGACGTTAAAAGCTTGGGCGGGATCTGGTGGGGGCGTCTGGTTTGAGTTAAGAGGAACGTGAGAGCCCGGGGCGGGGGGGGGCGGGGCGGGGCGCAGCGTCCCTCCGCCCCCTCCGCGCCGCCCCCCACCCCGCGCCCCCATTCGTCCCAACTCCCATCCCTCCTCTCCTGGTACTGTGGGGCCCAGCTGAACCTTCTAGCCCAGGCCCAGCCCCTGGGGGTCAGAGGGTAGCAAAGGGCATTGCGTAGGGAAGGGAGCTCTGGACCACCCCTCCTCGCCTGTCCGGGTGGTCGCGGTGGTTCTCTTCCGTCCTAATTAGAGGTCCGTTAGAAGCTGCAACTGAAAAATTACAGAGGTGGTGGGAACCGGCGCCTCCCCCTCCCAGGGCCCGCCTCTCGCAGTCCCCAAGGCAATGAGCCCAGAGAAAGGTTGCTGGATCCCCACAGGCTGTGATGATTTTTTTTTTTTTTTTTTTTTTACCATCCCCTCCTCCCGTTCACGGGACAGCTCAGCTTGGAGCAGCCCAAACCTTTCTCAGCCTGGGGTTTCCCTGACCCAGCACCATGCACACAGAAGTGCTCTGTGCGGCTCAAGCGACAGAGTCCTTGCTCAGGAGGCTGCCCAGGGAGCTGGGTATGGGATCTCTCTCCCGGGTTCCTTTCTCTCTTCAGCCTGCTAGGCTCTCCCCAAGCAGAGAGGAGCACCTCCTGAGCACCTATGACCCCGAGGGGTGACAACACCCTTGACTCAAGCCATCTGAGCTCCAGCCACCAACTTCTGTAGCCTTCAGGGAGAGGAAGAGAAGTATCAGCAGAAAGTCAGGAGAAGCTCACCCTCTGGGCCCCCTTCACTCCCCAGAATCACCAGGCCTAGAGCTTACCTTTGACCCCTAAGCCCCAGTTTGGCTCCAGGTCAGCAGAAGCCCTCATTTCAGACTCAGTCCCACCTTCTAAGAGTTTTGGTTAAAAGAGAAACAAACATGAAATTCTCTTCATGCCAAACTTCCCACTCCTAGGCTCGCTGTGTGACCTTGGGCAAGGTTCTGCCCTCTCTGGGTTCCCGTTTCCCTGAGAATCTCTAAAACATACCCTCCCTTAAGGAGTCTTACCTTATTTCCTTGGGGGCCCAGACAAGCTGAAGGAAGATCCCTTCCTTTTTTTCTGAGTCCTCCCAGACCCTCCCCTCAGGCACCAATGGGGATCAGAAGCTTTGGGTGAGGTTGGCACCCCGTTTATTGGAGAAGTCCCCAGCACCCAACCCCTGAGGTCCTGGGGGCCTTGGCGTCTCCTCCACCATGAGTGCTGGGCCAAGAAAACAGAGTGTCCAAGAGTCAAGTCTAGTGGCTGACTGAGAGAGGGGCCTGGCTGGGCCCGGGGGAGCAGGAAGCCTTCTGTCCAGCTGGGCAGCCCCCATGGGTCCCTGGTGCAGCCTGGGCCATGAGTCCAATGCATGCCCCTTCCCCTTCACCCCACGGGGGGGGGCTGCACCCCATCACACGCTGGTTCTGCAGGTCTGCACCCCTGTGAGGCTGCCCCGGTGGGGCGCAGGTTCCGTTGGGCCCTTGCTCCCGGCATGGGTGACCCAGCGATAGCAGTCGGTCACACGCTTGTTGGGCGCGTGGGGGCCACAGCGGGTGCAGTACACAATGCCCAGTGCAAGTAGGACCACCAAGAAGACGCATGTTGGCACTAGGAGTGCCACCAGGAGCCACCGGTCATCCCTCCGGCTTCGGCCAGCTGGACTGGCCTCCCCCAGGGCTGGAGGAGCTGATGTGGGGGCCGCCGAGGGAAGCCACGGAGCCAGACTGGGGTCAGGAGTACCTTCCCTTGGGACTTGTGGGGCTTTGGAGTCGGGGTGTGGAGCACTGATGAGTGAGGTCTGGCTAGTGGAGCTCCGAGGGGGCAGAGGAGTGTGGAGAGCTGGGGGTTGGGAGGCAGCAGGCCCAGGGACTTGATGGGCAGAGGGCCCAGGGGACCTGAAGGCAGTGGTCCGAGAAGGCTGGACGGTAGAAGTAACGGGATGGTGGCCGGCCTGGGCTTTGAGGATCGGGACATCTGGGGTCACAGGGGGTTGAGGGGGACTGGAGGTGGTGACCAGAGGGGTGTGATTAGCTGGGATTCGAGGCAAACGCGTGGTGTTCTGGGTATCAACGACCTGGGTATCTGGGAACATGGGGGACTGGTGAGCGGGGAAGAGCTTGGGATATTTGGCTGAGGCCACTGGGGGCTGGTGGGCAGGGGTTGGTCCTGGCTGTGCGGCAGAGATAACGAGGGGTCGGTGGGCAGAAGGCAGGTCTGGATAGTTGGCCGAGATCATGGGGAACTGGTGGTCAGAGGGCAAAGCTGGGTGTATGGCAGGGATCACGGGGGGTTGGGGGGCTGGGGCCAGGGGTGGGCGTGTGGCAGAGATAATAGCAGGTTGGTGGGCAGAAGGCAGTGGGGGGTGCGTGGCCGAGACCACCACAGGCCGGGTGACAGAGAGCACTGAGGAGTGGTGGGGGACCCCGGGGGCACTAAGTGGGGGTGGCCAGGTGGGGTACAGGTAGGGCACCCCTGGCTCCCCGTCCTCTGGAAAGCTAGGTCTATACACCAGGTCAAAGTCGGATGACTGCGTGGCCTCCATCCACGGGATCCCAGGCATCTCTGTCCAGCCACCATTGAAGGCCTCCCAGGCTTCCTCTTCGTCCTCTTCCTCCTCCTCTTCATCCAGCAACCCGTCCTCAAGGTCCTGGGACGCCCGGGTGCCCATGGCCCCAGCAGGGCTGCAGCTGATCCCATCAGCCTCCAGCTCGTGGCCCTCGCTGCAGTAGCACTCGAAGCCACCGACGTAGTTGACACACATCTGCTGGCACACGCCGGCAATCTGGCACTCGTCCGTGTCCACGCAGCGGTGCGGCTCATCCTCAGCAGGCCGGAAACCCAGGCGACAGTGGCAGCTGTAGCCCTGCGGCCCTCCAGGCTCACATTGCTGCTCGCACGGGGCATGGGCACACGGGTCCTCGCAGCTGCGCCCATCCGCTGCCAGCCGGAAGCCCTCGCTGCAGCGACAGGACACCCGACCGTCCGCCGCCTCGACGCACTCGTGTTCACAGCCCCCGTTGTCGGGGCCGCAGCCAGTACCGGGGCACAAGGGCCCCGTCCGCGACCAGCCCACGCCACCCTCAGGCTGCTTCACGCAGAGCAGAGAGGCTTTTCTGCCAGCCTGGCACAGCACGGCAGCCACAGAGCCAAAGGGCAGCCACTCAAACTCCGCAGAGACCAGGTGGAAGGGCGTGGTGTAGTAGACGGCTGGGCCGGCCTGGCCCACCTCCTCGGGCAGCGCGGGGCAGGAGCCCTCGAAGCCGAACTGGCACAGGTAACCATCGACGGCCAGTGTGCAAGAGCCCTCAAGCCAGCGATGCTCACCGCTTGCCTCCAGGGCGGCGCAGCGCTGGGCCGGGCAGGGCCCGCCCGTGGCAGGCTGGGCCCAGTTGGTGAAGGCGGTGTCCTGGTCCCCCGTGGTCCACGTGAAGCCGCGCAGCGGGCGCTGGGGCTGGCATTGCCGGGCCTGCCGCTGCAGCCCGATCCACAGCAGCCGGTTGGCCGGCCCGGAGCCCACCAGGCTGTCCACACGCCGGGCCTCCTCGAGGGTCCGCGGGGTGGCCAGGTCGCCCCCCAGCTCGCGGCAAGCCCGCCAGGCCTCCAGGAAGGTGCGGCGCCGCGGGAAAAGCGCGTAACAGCTGCCCGGGGCGCAGGCAGCGCGGGGCTCGGTGGCCCAGGGGGCCTGGCCCAGTGTGGGCACCGCGGCCGCCCCCAGGCCAGCAGCAGGCGCAGCAGCATCGCGACGCCCCCCGACTGGCCCGGGCCGGGCCGGCAGCGGCTCTTGACAAGGGGAGGGACTGGGGCCTCTGGTGGGCGGGCCGGGGGCGGGCCCGGGCCGGGCTCAGGCCTTGTAAGGAGTGGGGCTGGGGCCGCTGCCAGCTCCCTGCTCCCGCTCCCCCGGGGCCGCCAGAGCAGGAAGCCGTCGGGCGGGGGGCAGGGGTAGGGTGGGGTGCTGGGGTGGGGGCGGGGGAGGGGAGAAGGCTCAGCTAACGGGCTGGGGAGCCCGGGTAGGAGGCAGGAGGACCCCCAGAAACGTCCAGCGCCGTCTGGGGCTCTTGGCGGTGGGGTGAGGTCGTTCCCAGAGACTCCCGGAGACACGAATGGGGACACACCGCCCTCATCACACCCGTGAACAGCCGCCCGTCCTGTGGGTGGAAACGCGCTCTGACTCAGGCCCTCACATCACACACGTGTGTGCGCTCCCTCCGTCCCAGATCGGCCTACGCTCCGACACGCTGACCGCTCTAGGTGTCCCTGCGAAAGGGAGGTGGCATCTACGGGCCCTAAGACGGGAAGTCCCTCAGGGTCGCATGCAGCCCCGGGGTGTGGGAACCACCTGGATCACACAGGCGCCGGCATCCTCCGGCCTCATTTCTCTACAGGGCTCCTGCCGCTACCTCTGCCCTCGAGCCTCCCGGCTCCAGCTGGACGGGGTTGGGGGCTGGGGGGAAGGAGGAGGGGCAGAGGGCTGCCCTCCCTTCACCTCTGCTCAGCTTGGGGCCCTGGGAACCTGGACTTAGAGGGGGCGGAGGCGGCCCCTAAACAGGAAATGCTTCGCTTGGGCTCCTGCTGCAGGAGGGCTGGGTGCGTGGGGGAGGGGGCCGGGCAGGGTGAGCAGGGCTGGCTGGGGCCGACTGGGAGAGGCCATGTTTGGGCACGGGGCACACAATGATGCACACATGTGTGTGACACAGGCATCACATGTGTGCCGCCCTCCCTGCCCCCAGGGCCTACTCTGCAGGCCTGGCCGGGGTCCTCTTCCCGCCCCTCCTGGAAGCCTCTAGAGGCATGTGTGCTGAGCCCCATCATTCAGGATGGTCCCCCGGGAGCTGTTTGCCAGATTAACCCCTGCACACCCACTGCGCTCCTAGCAGGAATTTGAGCCAGGGCTGGAGACACGGAGAAGAAGTTCTGCCCTTCCGTGTGCTGCCCCTGGGCCCGTTCGGCTTCCCACTCTGCCCCCGACCTGCTGTGTGACGGCAGGAAGTGGCTGACCTTCTCTGGGTCTCCATTTTCACTACCTACAAATTGAGGGGACCGTGCCAGGGCCCTTCAGCTCAGCAGGGCTGTTGTATCACTGCACTCAGTGTGCGCAAATGTGCTTTGTCAGCTGTTCCTTAGTCTTCTGAGCAAATCTGGGTGGCGGGGGAGGTGGAACCAGGGCAGCCTTGCTAACCTTCTTACAGTGGCAGGGCTGGCCCTGAAGACGTGGCCAGTCGCCTGGAGAGCCAAGGCTTTGGAAGGGCTTGCCTGATGCCAGGAAGGTGATTCTTTCAAGGTTTCCATCTGTGAAGTATAGAGATTTATCCCCTTTCTCAGGGGAGGAAAGTCAATATGGGGCCGTTCATCCTTCCATTGGCTCAGGCCCAAAGCCTTGAGATCATCCTTGACTCCTCTTTCTCCCACACCCCAAGTCCAATCTCTCAGCAATCCTGTTGGCTTCACCTTCAAAATAGATCCAGAATCTGATTGCTTCTCACCACTTTCTCTGCCACCCACGTCTGGCCCAAGCCATTACACTTGTCCATCTACGTTCTTGCAACAGCCTCTCCTCTGGTCCCTCTCTTGCCTTCTCCATCCTGTCAGGGAGATCTTTTTAAAACCCAAGTCAGATCCAATCACTCTCCTGCTCAGAACTGTCACGGCCCCCATCTCACTCAGAAGGAAGGCCAAAGTCTTCACCAAATACGGCCCCCAGGCCCTTGTGATCTCCCTGCAAACTCCCTCTCTCATCCGTCTCTTCCCCTCACTCCTGCTGCTCCAGCCACTCTGGCCTGTGGCTGTTCCTTAAGCTCACCAGGCCACGTGTCTACCTCAGGGCCTTTGCACTGGCTGTTCCTCTGCCTAGAACACTCTTCCTGCAAGAGACGAAGTCTCTGATTCTTTACTTTCTTCAGGTCTCAGCTCAAGCATCAGCATCCCACATTCCCCTGGCCCCACCATACCTTGGTCTTGTTCCATTTTTCTCCTTTGCACTTACCACTATTTGACACGGTATAGGTTTGCTTTTTGGCCTGGTGGCTCAGATGGTAAAGAATCTGCCTGCAATGCAGGCAACCTGGCTTCGATCCCTGGGTCAGGAAGATCCCCTGGAGAAGGGAATGGTTACCCACTCCAATATTCTTGCCTGGGAAATCCCACAGAGAGAGGAATCTGGCAGGCTACAGTCCATAAGGTCACAAAGAGTTGGACACAACTAAGAGACTAATACTTTCACTTTTTTCACTTTCTGAATTCCCCAGTAGCCGGGGTTTTTTGGCCTCTGCATGACTGAGACTCGGGGCTGGGTAATGATACCTTGTGGACACTGTTCTGTGCATTGTAAGGTGTTTAGCAGCATCCTTGGCTTCTCTCTAGATGCCAGTAGCATTCCTCCAGGTGGAACAATCAAAAAGAACTCCAGTCATCACCAAACGTCATATTCCCTGGGGGCAGCATTGCCCAGAGTGGAGAACCTCTGCCCAGGAGACCAGAAGCTCCATTCCTGTAGGGTCATTGTCTTGTTTCTTACTGTATTCCCCAAGCCGGGAAAGCTCCTGGCCCGCAGATGCCGCTTAGTGGGGATTGCTGAATGAAAGAATGAATGAAGGGGGAAATTCCCTGGTAGTCCAGTGGTTAGGACTCCATGCTTTCACTGTTGTGGGCCTGGGTTTGATCCCTGGTCAGGAACTAAGGTCCCAGATGCTACTTGCAGCCAAATAAACCAAAGACGTTTAAAAAAAATATGGAAGGAAGGAAATGTGGGAATGAGACTCAGCTAAGTGAAGAACCTGGCTCAGGGCAACGCGGTAGGGATGGTGGAATTCTATCTGTGGCCAAAGCCCACTTGCTTCCCACATCCACCAGCCTCCCCCAGAAGTCATCCATCCTAGACCTGGGAGATTCCAGGAAATCAACAAGATTTTCTTTCTGGCAGAGGAGGCCCAGGGAGTCTCAGAGCGAGTCGTGGCAGGGTTGGGACTAGAAACAAGGCATTAGACCCTTCTTCCAGTTCCCTTTTTGCTGCAGCACCCGAAAGAGTCACTGGTGTGGTCTGAGAGATGGGTGTGACGTCAAGAAGTGAGGATGGAAGGAAGGCATGATGGGAAGAAGGCAGAGCCGAAACAAAGTTACTGAGTTGGGAGAGCTCCCGATGAGTTTGGAGAATAAGAAGGACACTGCTGAGTCTGGAGAGGGGTTAGGGTGAGAGGGACAATGGAGAGTGGAGAGAGAAAGGGAGTAGAGGCTTTGCCTGGGAGGTGGTGGAGCTGCGCCTGTAAGGCTGGCTTCCATCAAGGGGGCACAGGGCAGAGGCGGGATGATGAGAAATCCCTGTGGCTGGTGTGCGGTGGATAGAGGGGGGCTGGAGGCCAGGGACCAGTTAGGAGGTTGTTGCAATAGTCTGGGAGGGGGGAGGGAGCTGGCTGGAGAGCTGGGCAGCAGGCGGGGCAGGCTGGGGGAGTCAGCCTCTGGAGGCTCCTCAGGGGCGGGCCGGAGCCTGGTCCAAGGGTGTGGCGGTCCCAGTCATGATTCGGGTAATGGCCAGTGCTGGGGCGTCTGAGGGGAGGCTGCAGGCCGTCTGGCGAGTGGGTGGGTCAGATCCGGGGTCAAGACTACAGCCTCAGTGGGGGTGAGGCACTGGGGGGCAGGCAAGCGACCCAGGGGGAGGAGGGTCAAGGGCCAAATTCCAGACGGCCAGCTGGGCAAGTGGAGGGAAGCCTGAGCCAGGATGGCTGGCGGTGGTGGGGCAGACGGGGCCACCCCTGACTGCCGCCAGACTAAGGGTTTGATAGGTAGAGCATGAGACTTGGTGATGCACCAGGGCGCCCAGTTTGGGTGGGCATCTAGCACTCACCTGTGCCCCCGGCCAGGTTGGGAGAGGTAACGTGGAAGCTGCCCAGGAATTTCCCACTCTAATTGGGATGGAGATTGCAGTGGGCAAGCATCGTGGATCTGGGGGTAAGGGGTAGAGAGGGGCTTGTTGGGGTCTTCCAGCCAGTCCTATTCAGCCTGACTCATCTTGGTTCACCAAGAGCCCAGAGAAGATGCTGGTGCAATGAATGCTTCAGAGGATGGGTAGGTGGGGATATGGATGGATAGATGGAAGCATGACTTAGACAGGAGAACGGGTCGCTGGATGGATGGGCGGACAGATGGATAGACAGAAGGATTAAGGAATGAGCAAGTGGATGGATAGATAGATGGCTAAGAGGCGGGTGTGTGGATGAGAAAATGTTTAGATGCCTGGCTGGGTATAGGTAGTGTCAGAATTGCTCAGTTATGATTAGCTGCCACCATGATGGGCCGCACGGTCAGAATGTGACTCTGGGGGTTGCGAGGAGTGTAGCCCAGGAGGACGAGATGGCTTGGGCCACCCCCTGTAAGGGATCATGGCTGTTTTCTCCCTATTAGCACCCAGCCGGTTTTCTCTGTTGGGGCCTGAGGCCAGTGTGTCTCCCTGATGGCGTGGGGACAGCTCAGGACACCAGGCGTGGCTCAGGCTGGGAGTCAGGAGGCTGGGGCTGCCTGCTCGCACCGTGGCCTTTATGGGGAGAGCTCACCTCAGTAGGGACACGGGGACAGAAGCCCACTTCCCCAGGAGGAGCACTGGCTTCCAGCTCCTGGGACAAGCCAGTGGGTGGTTTTGGAGGCAGTGTGCGGGCCCGTGGGGGTGGGGGCAAAGGCAGCTTGCAGAGGGGGCTGGCCCAAAGAGGGCCCAGTGGAACAGCCAGGATGGGGGGGCTGAGTGTGATTGGGGGGCGCCCCCTGGGCAGGCGTCCTGGAGAGCCTTGGCACGACGGGCCGCTGAGCCAGCACATTGCTTTGTGCACGAATCACCTCCTTTCCTCCTTCTTCTTTTGTCCCCCTCCCCCACCCCCTCCATGTCTAAATTCTTCCCAAACCACCCCAGCCTTCAAGCTTTGGGAGAAAGGGCCAACGGGTGGGCGGGAGGCGCCTGGTCTTGGGTGGGAGAGGTCCCAGGGCAGGAGTGGGGAGGGAGGGGAGTTGACAGCGGGCCCCTCCCCTGCCCCACGTGCTGGGGCCGCACCCTGTGTGCTTCTGGATAGGAGAGCCCCACAGGAAGGGGGGTGTTGCTGGACGGGACAGGGTGGGAGAGAGAGGCTTGGAGAAGGTGGGGCCCAGGAAGAAGGGGTGTCTTCCAGGCCTGGCCCCTGAGGGTAAAGGATTCTGACAGCTGGAGGGGGCTGAGGCCGGGTGGAGGTGTCTTTGCCATAGAGACCGTGAGTGTGTTTGTGGGTGTCACCTTGGTGTTTATGCATGACTGTGTGCGTGCGTGTGCGTGTGTGTGTGCATACGTGCACTCTCATGAGCCTGGCACTGCTGTGGGTGTGCACAGCTGGATGATACATGTCCCCTAGGGCCTGCACCTGTGCCCACAGCTGTGAGGACAGAAGCATATGGCGGCCCTGGGATGGCCCAACCTGGGCCCAGCTGGAGCCCCATTCCTTCTCCTGGCCGAGGCCAGACCTGAATATCTGGCCACATCTGGCCACACCTGGCCAGGGGACCGCGAGTCCTGGAGCCCCCACGAGAGATAGAGGAGCCCAGTCGTGCTCCCCCGGCCCAGAGAGGGCAGGCTGGCAGCAGGTCACACGGGTGGAGGCGAGGCGGGGCCTGTACCCGAGGCAGGGTCCTGGGACCACCAGAGGACTGCTCTGTTCCTTGCTGGGGCCCTTTGGCTGGGGGGCTCCACCGAGAGGTCCTGCCGTGTGATTAAGGGACATCCCAGCTGGCCTTTCTCAGGCCACAGCTGCCTCATCTGCGGCGGGGTACCTGTGGCGGTGGACTCTCTGATCCCTGTGGTGTCTGGCAAAGGCCGGCCGCCAGGGTGACCCGTTGTGCCTGGTTTTGTGAGGACTTGCCTGGTCTCAGTGCTGCAAGTCCCCTGTCCCTGGAGCCTCCTCCTCGGCCCTGCAAACGAGGATGGTTGGTCCTCCCGTCTCCAGGGACGTTTCTCCATTCACCGTCTTCCTGCCCGATCAAGTCCCCAGGAACCTCCATGTCCCACTTCCCTCCCTCTGACCGCAGGGTGTCTTCCTCTTGTCTCCTCTCTCTCGCCTCTCTGTCGGGGTCTCTAGCTCCCCTGTCTGTCTCTGGGGTCCCTCTGTCTCCTCTCCTGTCCCCGGGATGGTCCCCTTGTTGGTCTCTGGGGTCTGTCTCTCTGTTCTCTGCCCTCTCCGGTGTCTCCCCTCTAGAGTCTCTCCCGCTCTGTCTCCCCCATCCTGTCCCAGGGTCTCTGGCTCACCGCCTTCCCTGGGTGGTCTAGGCCTTCCCCCTCTCCCCTGGCTCGAAGCCCCAGGACTGGCTGGGGTGGGAGCCAGGTCTGGGGGCTGTGACCAGGCCGGGAAGGGGAACCCAAGCAGACATGATATTTATGTTAGGACTTCAAAGTGGAGCAGAGCCCAAGGCGGGGGGTTGGTGAGGGCTGTCAAGGGGCGGGAGGGGTGGGAGGGAGGCAGGCAAGAGCCAGACTGAGGTCAGCTCAGGCCCCGCCCCGGTGAGGGTCTCCTTGGTGACACACACCTCCCCCGTGGGACACTGAGACCCAGAGTGGGCTATTTTGGTGCCGAGTTCCAAGAAAGGCACTTCCTGCACCCGTGGCCTGTCCCCAGCCCCATCCTCTCTTCCTGTCACCCTGCAAGGGGAGCTGGGTCCTCGCCTGGGAGGCAGGGGGCTTCGGGGGAGCGGGAGCCGAGGACTCCGGCAGGAAAACATCCCTGGCACTGGGACAGGCGCGTCCTCAGCTCTCTCTTACAGAGGCCTTGCCTGGCAGGGCAGCCCCGTGGGCCCCGACTGGGCCAGGCTGGTCCAGCCACTCAAGGCCTCCGGGGGCCATGGGGCTGCCTGCCTGAGGGCCCGAGGGGCCGAGAAGGCCGTGAAGGTCACCCCACCCTTGCCCCGCCACCCTTGGCCTAACCCCTGCTAAAGACACCCAGCTGTTGGGGCCGGGAAGGCATGGGGTCAGGGGCCCAGGCCCCGGGCGGGATGGGTGGGAGGGACTGTTTGTCTCATTCTGCGACTCAGTTCCTTGTCCCAAGCCCCGTCCAGGAGCCAGACCCAGAAGACACCCCTTCAGGCTGGGGCCACCTCCCCCCGCAGAAAGCCTTCCCCCGTCTCAGACTAGAGGCTTGCTCTGGACCCAAGACCCTCTGGTCCCAGGCCCACTTGGGCCTCCAAAGCCCCATGCCCCTGGACCGTTCCCCCCGGCCCCCCTTCCCCAGGCACTTCCCATGAATCACTCAGGCTGGAATCTGATGAGCTCAGGCCTCCCCGCCCAGTGCTGCTGGCCTCTGCCTCCTGCCTGGCCAGTGGGGTCACCACACCCCCCACGAGGGTCTTCTCAGCAACTCACAACCCCCACCGGGGCCCACCATGGGGTGGGGCGGCTGAGTGGCGGCTGGGACAGGCCCCGGCCGTGTGGGTCCGCGTCTGTGTCTGCACTTGTGTGTGTGAGCGTCTGCACTTCTCCGCCTGTGCAGCGTAGGAAGGAGGAAGCCTGTCCGAGGAGCCGGGGCCTTGGGTGTGTCTGTGGCAGTCCGGCAGGGGTGGGTGTGTGTCAAGGAGTCCTTGTGGAGCAGGTCACCGCATGTCTCCGTGTCTTTATGTGTGTCAGGGAGTCCCATTCTGAACCCGAAAGGGAGGGTGTTGAGGGAATAGCTCTGAGCTCACAGGCCCAGGGACTTCCCTGTCAGGGTGTGGCTCAGAGGAGGGGCCGTGCATGTCCCTGTCCCTTCCCGCAGGGCACGAATGGCTGGCAGTGTCAGGGTGTTCCTAACGCTCTGGGCGTTCCTCTTAAGGGTGGCGGCACTCAAGCATTCCGGTAAGTGACTGTGCCAGGTGAGGTGTGACACAGCCCGTGTACCAATGAGTCAGGGTGTTTCGTGTGTCCGGTTGTGCACATGAACGTGGTCCCCAGGCCATGCAGGGTGTTCATCACTTTGTCTTCAAGTTGAGTCAGGGCGTTGTGGATCTCAGGGACGACGCCTTCCTCCCCACCCCTGGCAGGGTCCTCTCTCAGGCCACCCCACGGGCCTGGCTCCCGGGCCTGCCTGGAAAGAGAGCCCTGGGGGGGGGGGGGAAGTGGCCGCTCCCGCATTCCCTTCCCAACCTCCGCTAGCAGGATCCTGTTCACAGGGCGGTCCTGGGGCCCCTCTACAGAGCTGCTTCCCTCTTGGGCACCAGGCCCTGAACCATCCTCGAAGGGAGTGCCCTGGGTCCCTGGGTGGCCTCGGAAGAGAAGGGACCTTGGCAATGACGGGGAACAGGGCACGCTCGCCTCCTAGTGGCAGCAATGGAGGCTGCACCGCCGCCCCAAGTCCCAAGAACTGGGATGAACCGTGTAGGCTGTCTTCCTGGATCAATTATTCCGCACACACTTACCAAGTGCCAGTTCCGGGCCAGGCATTGTTCGAGGCCCCCAAGATTCAGCAGGGAACAAGGCTGACTTGGCTCTGGCCTTCGGGTAAGGAAGACAGACGGTAAACAAACTCGGAGGACTACTGTGAGGTGGTAAGTGCAACAGTTCCAAGTGAGGAAATGGCGGCTGCTCCTCCAGAGATCCAAGGGTCAGGGTCAGCCCTGCCCTGCAGGAGTGGACGCTGGGATCAGCGTGGCCCCTCTCAGAGCCCTGACTTCCTCTTCCAGAGGGTGACAGGTGGGTGGCAGGGGTGGGAGAGGGGGCAGTACAGACCCGAGTGCACACTAGGCTGCCCACATCACACCTGACTCCCTCCAGCTGGGGCTGTGGGTGCTTAGCCGGTTCGGACACAATGGGTTACTGCTGAGTGGATGAGTACACAGTCCTTCTCTCTGGGAGGACTGTAGAATCTGAAGATCCACGGAACCTAGTGTCTGAGTCCTTTGCCCTGCAACGAGTCACTTTCCCTGAGCAAGCCTGTTTCCTCATCTGTAAAATGGGGATAGTGAGATCAATCCTAGACTGACTTATCGTTGCCTGCCCTGGAGCCCCAAGCCCTGTACGATGACCCTTGGTCATATGGATTTACCTGGTCGGGACCCCTGAACCATCAGAATCTCTTTAGAAGATAAACTGGGAGATTCAGGCGGCAGGCAGGGCCTGGCAATGCTCCAATGAGCCCTTCCTGGGGGCATGCTGGATTCCCAGAGCCAGGAATTAGGACTGAGCCCTGGAGGGGGGTGGGAGGGGCTTGCAGAGGCCCCCTCGCAGGGGCCCAGAAGCCTCTGCCAGTCCTAGTTCCCATGAGACCGCCTCTACATCTGGCCCTGGGGCTCTCTGAACACCTCCTACGACCAGGACCTTCCTCTGGGACTGAAGTTGAGATATCCTGTGTTTGGTTCCCAGAACCCAGCCCTCCCTTAGCCTCCCACCTCACCGCCTTTTGCTCTTAGTTATCAAACTCCAATCAGTGGATAACATTTATTGAGCGCCTGTGGAGCGCCCAGCACTGTACAAGGCACTGGGGTGGGTGCGGGACTGGTGGGGAATACATACGAAAGAGTGAAGGGAGACCCCTTGCCGGTGAGAAGCTTGTGTGTGTGCATGGGTGTGGGTGTGGGGGGAGGGGGTGGAAGTTGGCAGAGAGCTGCCCATGGCCTAGTGAGAAATGTGGGAGTCCTGCACCCGGGCTGTACCTGGAGGGTCTGAAATCCCAACGGCTGTGATTTCGGCCTCGCAGCCGTCATGTCTGATATGTGGGCCAGTGACCCTTTGTGCTCAGGGCCCGAGCGAGCCCCTCATAGACTGGCTAGGGTCCTCCTTCCACTGGGGCCTAGTTGCTTCCCAGGGAGTGGTCCCCAGAGGCCAGCCTCATCCAGACCTCAGACTCCCAAGAGAGCTGAGGGCCAGAAGTCTTGGCTCTTGCACTGCCCCCTTAGTTGCTTGGCGGCTGCAAGACCGCAAACCCCAGGACCACCTGCACCGCTGCGGCCCTGGAGCTGCAGTCGTCTATCAGGGCGTCCTCTCAGCCGCTTCCTGGCCATGTGTGCCCTCTTGTGGTGGTTCCCGGTATTTTCTTTGCTCATTTGCTGCCTCCCTGGACCTCCCGTTCAATCGCTCACATCTGTCTGACTCTTTGTGACCCCATGGAGTGTAGCCCACCAGGCCCCTCTGTCCATGGGATTTCCCAGGCAAAAATACTAGAGTGGGTTTCCTGCCATTTCCTCCTCCAGGGGATCATCCGGATCCAGGGATCGAACCCCCATCTCCTACACTTCAGGCAGATTCTTTACCACTGAGCCATTGGAGAAGCCCTAGACCTTGAGCATTAATTTATTGGTGGCTTAGAACATGAGGCATAGTTGGAACCTGACTCCTGGTCTGGCCTAATGGTCCGCTGTGTGGCGTCTTAGGAGTCACTTTCCCCACCTCGGCAGGTAATAAATCAGGCCCTGTCTCCTGAAAACCTCTTGTGAGGTCCAAGAGATTTCAGTGCGGAAGAGAGTTTCCGAGTCCTCATTCCATTTCAGAAGGCTGTCTCGCCTGTCCACTTTCCCTGGGACAGCAGCATGCCTGGGAGGACTTCTTATCTTGGGGAAAGACTAGAACAGGGGTGCTCCCTTGGCTGAGCCTGACCCCCTAGATGTCCCCTGGGGCCACCTGGAGAACCTCTCCCTTAGATGAGGGTAGAGAATGGACCCCTGGAGAGGTGTGCAAGCTGGGGGTTTTGCTGATATTCAACCTCTTTCTCTCCCCTTTCCCCTAGTTGTGCTCTGCTCTGCAACAAAACCATCTATTCTGACCTGTGGAAGGCTTCTGGGAGATGGCAGGATAGCAGTAGCACCCCCACTTTACCGGCGGGAACACTGAGGTTTGGAGGTGCTTGTTCTGCAAGTGGTGTGGGCAGGGCCGGGCCCCGAGGCCTTGCTGCCTCTCTGAATCCTCCTGACACCCGGGAATTGGTGGGGCCTTTCTGGGCCTTGAACCCCCCACCCCTCCCCACTGCCGCCAGAGGTGAGGCCCCTGCTGGATTTCTCCCCTGCTGGACACGCTCCTCACTGTGGGCTGCCTGGCCTCCAGATAGGGGAGCAGGAGGAGAGGCCAAGGGCCTTCATCTGGGGCCCCCCAGACCCCTCGAGCTTCACCCAAGTGCCCTGGATGTGGCCAGCAGGTGTGGTCGGCGTGCTGGAGGGTCAGAGGTGGCGGCAGACTGGGAGCAGAGTGGGGGAGGCTCTGGGGGCTGCGGCCTTGGCCGGTGAGGGTGACACTCTGCAAGACCTTCCCAGCAGGCTCCGAGCTTCCTGCCCCACGTGGCCCTTCTGTCCACTCCCAGCTACTCCTCTGCGCCCTGGCTCTCCTCAGTCTCTGGCCACCTTGGCTGAGCGGGGCCTCCCCTGGCCTGGCCCTCGGCCCCCTCGGCCACTGTCTCAGATTCTCCCCTGCCATCCCTGGGGCTGGTTTTGGCCTCAGTGTCCCCAGCTCCCCGGCCCCCTTTCTCCTCCTCCCTGTCCCCTGCCTCTGGCCCCCCACTGCCCTCCCCTGTGGCAGCCCCAGGTGAGGCCCCCGGGGTCTCGGGCTGCTCTGCCCGGCGGTAGACGAGGTAGCCGGCGGTGGGGAGCCCATGAGCCAGGGCTCCAGGGGGCAGGCACTGGTAGTCCTGCCCCTTGTACAGGAAGAGGCCAAAAGTATCAGGCTGGGTCACCCGGAACTTGGTGGCACAGAGCTTGTTCAGCGTGGCAATCGAGGCTCCTGGGGGCACGGCCAGCGTCTTGGAGGTGCAGCCACTGCTGGGGTCCTGATAGGCCACGCGGAGGAGGTGCTGTGCAGGGAGAAGCGAAAACAAGAACTCAGTCCTGCCTGCGGTGACAGGGGCGGATGGAACAGAGCCAGTGGTAGAACCAGCAGCCAAAGCTTTCTGAATAAGGTGAGCTCTGAGGGGGGCTCCTTGGATGAGAGGGCTGTCCCTAGGCTCGTGGGTCAGAGCTGTGGGCTGGAAGGACGGCCCAGCGGGCCTCTACAGCCTATCGATCCCACTCAGGTTGAGCTTACTCTGTGCTCTCAGCGCTTGTTCTGAGTTAACGCATTTCATACAATATCAACTCCAGGATGTAGGTACTATTACCCCATTTTACAGACAAGAAAACTGAGGCACAAAGAGGACACCTAACTGGCCCAAACTTCCATAGCCAGAAAGCAGAAGACCCAGCATTTGGAACCAAGATCTGGCTACAAAATCTGGACTCTTGGCCAAGGCCAAGGAAGGAAGGGTCCCTTGACTGGATGGAAGGAGGTGAATGGCAGAGATACTCTCTGGCTCTCAGGACACCTCACCTGAGCTGGGGGTGGGGTGAGGGCAGGGGCAGAGAGTGAGGGTGAGGGGGGCATAGGCTGGAAGCCCGAGTCCAGGTGGCAGCCAGAAGCCAGGAGCTGGGGTTTGAGCCTGCCTGTGTCCCTTTCCCTTCCCATGTCGTGTCTCAGTTTCCTCATCTGTAAAATGGGCATAATAATGATCCCACTTCAGTTTCTGTGAAGACTGTGGGCCACCAGAGCACCAGAGCACTGAGCCATGTCGGCTTGTGGGATGCACCATCCAGAAAGGCTGGCTCAGACACGTGTTCCGAATGGGGCACTGTCTGTCGTCCGGTGACGCAGGACTGCCCTTCCCCTTTCTCTGCCTTTCCTGAGTCTCACTGGGCGAAGGAGGGGACCGCGCCAGGTGACGCCGGGTGCCCCCCGGGGCTGGCCAGTCCCGTTACCTGGAAGCAGTGGGTGGCGGGCAGGCGGCGCTGCTCCCAGAGGCTGAGTGAGCGCTGCAGCTCCTGCGAGGGGCTCAGCGGGAGGGTGTGGGCCTCGGTCAGGCCACTCAGCAGGGCCAGGCTGGCCGAGAGGCTGGTCAGGTAGTAGCCACCTGGGACACGAGGGGAGGGCTGCAGCTCAGGCTCGGTGTGAGCCACTGTTCCTCCCTGTCTCCCCTGCTCAGTCAGGGCACCCCAGCCCCACCCAGACAGAAGCGGGGGCCAGTGGGGTCCCTCACCCTCTCCGGTGAGCAGGGCAGGCTCCAGGAGCTCTGACATGTACTCAGCTTCCAGCAGCAGCTCAGGAAGGTCACAGTGGGCCAGGACGAGGCTCAGCAACGGCAGGAACTCGTCGGCCCCCGCGCCTTCCCCTGTAGGTGGTGGATGAGGCCACAGGGTCAGGATCGTCCGCTACTTATCTTAGACAACGACCCTCCCTCTGCTTGCCAGGCAACGTGGTCTCTATGGCAACCAGGGGCACTGGATGGGGAGTGGATGCTCTGCTTCCTGGGCCAGTTTCACCATCTGTGAAATGGGATCCATATATATATATATATTTTTTTTTCTTTGTTTTCCCTGCTGTGCCATTCCTGAAGCCTCTGCCCAGTGGCCTGCCTCTGACTTCGCAGGGGCCGGTGGGAGGGGGCATACCTGCCTGGGTCCTCAGGGCCGTGTAGAGCAGCTTGCAGGCCTGCAGGAGCCGCTTGACCTGGGCTCTGGGTGAGTAGGCGCGAAGCAGCTGTAGCAGCTTCTGACGCACCTGCTCCATCTCTACCGGGGAGGGCAGGCTTAAGTGGGACCCGAAGGCACTGGCGCCCCGGGCCCGGGCCAGGCGGAGGCCTTCAGCCAGGCGGCCCAGGGAGCTATTGGCTGAAAGCCGGCGCCGCAGGCGGGCCACCAGGATGGGCCGCAGGGGCTTGAGCACTGAGCGGTGCAGTGACTTCTCCAGGACGCTTTCTGTAGGGGAGAGGCAGGCAGGGGTCAGAGGAACTGGGGTGGGGTGGGAGTCCTGGGGAGGAAGGGCATGATCAGGAGGGGAGAAGGATGAAAAAGAGGAGGAATCTTTGTGACTGGGAGAGAGGCGGTGGGCAGAAGATGCTTGAATGGTGCAGAGACAAGGTGGGTGTACATGAAGAACAGATGAGAGACAGGCCAGCCCTGGAGAGGCAAAGAGAGAGGAAGGTGGAAGAGCTGAATTCTGGAGACGGGGCTGCACTAGCGGACCCCGGGCTGGAGTCTCACCCAGCCTGTCTGGTGGCAGCAGCTTCTCCGGGCCCAGCTCTGCACTCAGCATGCCTCGGGCCCGGCTCAGGGCCTCGCGGATGGCCTGCAGCTCCTGGGGTTCGGGGCCGGCACGCACCTGGGTCAGCAGGTCCTGCACCAGCTGTCCCACGGCTGTGTGTCTGTCCTGCGTCAGCGCCGCAGCTGCCCGGCCCACCTGCCGCTCAGGCGCTAGCAGGGAGCAGAAAGCAGCACTCATGGACCGAAGCAGGGGCCGCCGCCGCCGCTGGTGGCCCAGGTGGGGTGAGGTCGCTGGGCTCCCCTGGGACCCTGGCACCCCCTCCTCCTCTGAGCTGCTGGGGGAGGCGCAGTCCACCTCCTGGAGGGAGGGCAGCGGCGGGAGGCTGGGGCCGGCGCCCCCTGGCACACGGTACCCCACTGAGCTCTCCCTCCGTAGCAGCTGGCGAGGGGGCAACCTTTCTGTCTGGTTGGGGGCTGCCCCTGGCAACACCGGGACTGGGGGAGGTGGCACAGCTGGGGGAGACAGGGGGCTGGAGGTCTCCGTGGACACACGCACTTTGAAGCTCCGCTTGAATTTCTCCCGCTTGGTGGGGCCCAGATCCCCTGGGAACAGGGGGTTGAAGAAACACAAGGCGGCTCCGGTGCCCTGGTCCAGCTCTTGTGGGGGCCGGGGCTTCAGCCGGGGCAGCGGGGGGCCTTCTGATGGGCCTGGCTGAGCCTTGGTGTTGAGGGAGGAGCTCCAGAACTCTAGGGAAGAGAAACAGGTTGGGCCTCGGGGTGGGGGTCGGGGGGCTCAGGGAGGGGACCCCACTGGCAGAAAGGCCCAGGCTTCAGGCTGTGTGCCTTCACCTTCCCTTTCCCTCTTGGCCTCAGCTTGTCCATCTGTGCAGTGGGTAGCCCAGGAGCCCTTACCCATGCCCAGATGGGAGATGGCTTCCAGCTCCTTGTGGGTGGCTGCCTGGCGGATGGCTCTGGGGAGCTGAAGCGGGAGGAGAAGAATGTCCCTGAGGCCAGAAGGGAGCAAAAAGTGGGCAGTGAGGAAAGCTCTGGGCAGCGGGCACCGGGAGTGCCCGTGGGCAAGGAGGACAAGGAGTCCCGGGAAGGGAAGCAGGTCCCTGTGGAGAGCAGGCGCCCTGCAGGCAGGCTCACCGGGTGTGGCAGTAGGCACAGATCAGCTGGACCAGGTCTAGGAACACGAGCTCTGAGCCCTCCAGGGAGACGCCTGAGGGATGGGAATTGAGATTGTTCTCTGGGGGCACCCCCCTGTGCCCCAACCTGATGCTTCCTGCCCCTCCCGCCAGGCTGGGCCAGTTCCTCTCACCCCCAGCGGTCTCCTGGATACAGTGGCTGGAGACGAAGGAGGGGCCACTGGCCTCGGGCAGCCGCACGCACAGGGCTTGGCACTGGCGACTGTTAGACTTCCGTACCAGGAATGTCTGCGAGTGGACAGGGATCGGAGGCTCAGGTCCTCTGTGTCCAGCCCCTCGCCCCCCCTACCCTCAGCCTCCAGCCCCAGGGGTGGGGAGAGACTCACCCCGGGGGGCTCGGTCCTCAGCACGTGCAGTGCGGCCGCCTCGTTGGCCCGCAGCTGCAGCCACACGGGCCGGGTGAGCAGCAGGCGCTCCCGCAGGCTCACGGTGCGCCCCGGCCGCTGCGATCCACCTGCCTGCGCCCTGCCGCCGGCACCAGGCACATCGTACCGCGGGTCCTGGGCTGGCCTGGCGGGGGCGGGGGCACCAGACCTGAGCAGGGTTTTGCCCAACCGTCTCCCCCTCCTTTGCCCTGGGACAGACCCAGCTCGGGTTCCCCACCTTCCACACCACCCCACCGGGGCTGCCCTTCCAACTTCACTAACTTTTCTCTCTCCAGGTGCCCAGAAGCGAAGCTGGCTGGCTGGGGGGCTCCGAGAGGGCCTGTTCCTGGCTCCCCGGGGGTTTCCATGGCTGGGAGCTCCTCTGGTCTCTCCCGGTACTCAAGAGAAGCCAGCCCCCAAGGCGCGAGCACTCACATTCCCAGTGGTGAGTAACACTTCCTGAGGGCGGTTCGCCCTGTCACACCCGCCAGTTAACTCTTGTGTGTCCACTCAGCCCTGGCAGTGCCTGCTTCCTCTGCTCTGGGCCCAGCCTCTGGGGGCAGGGATCCCCTCCATGCAGGTGGCCTGCCCAGGGTTCCAGCTGCGGGGCTGCCACCTCCACACGGCACGTCCTGCAGCCTTGCCAGACTCCTCGAACCACACAGATGGGCAGGAAGGGGTTAAGCAGGGCCCGCCAAGGTCTCCGCGGGCCTTGCCCTTGGGGCACCTTCAAGTCTGTGGTCAACTGCTCATCTGTCCCTGGCCCTGAGGTCAGCCTTTTGGGAGAGTGCCCCCTACTGGCCACAGATGACGCATGCCTGAGCTTAACTTGGTTTTGGGGATTTCAGGTTGCCATGGAGAAAGGATGCTGTGTCTCCATGGAAACTAACCCCTTTGCTTAGTGGAGGTTCTGGGGGTGGTTCTGACACTCAGCACTAAACAGGGGGGGAGTCTGGCTGTGAGGTCGTCAGCACATGGCGCTGCTGCTGGCTGCCTCCCACGCACACAGGCTCTGCCAGCCTGCCTTGCCAATCTGCCAAGAGACTGGGGCAGGTGCAGACATGATCCAGTCTCTAGGCACGGAGCACCCAAGCCATGTGCTCGGCCTGTGCCACAAGTTGCTTCAGACTTTGCTCACCAGCATCAGGCAGCCCAGGGCCCAGCCCCCGACACCTGGAGCAGATGTGTGGGGGAATGTCCCCTTCCCCAGCCTATACCCCAAGTCAGAGAGTAGGCTCCGCTCACTGCAGATACCAGGGCCCCCAGCAGAGGCTGCCTGTCTCAAGCACTCTCCGCGAGAGCCCTGATTCCCTTGCAAGGTAAATTAGACACATGTGGGTCACGCCAGAGTCCCAGGAAAGGTTTTAATGCCAGTCCCTGAAATGTGGGAGGCAGACACCAGGAACCTCTTCGAGAAGGAAGACCCGAGGAGCCTGCCTTGTCACCTCCAGCAACAGCCAGGACACACAGGCCCCCCACATATAATTTCTGGCTCAGAGTTCCTGCGAAGTGGGACCCAACTCAGTGACTGGGGTCCAAGGTCAGAAGATGTTGGTTTGGCTTAAGACAGGCACGTCTTCGTCAGGGAGGGCTCCGAGGAGGGCGACCTTTGGGAGGGGGTGGTGGTGGGCTGGCTGGGGAGGGAGGAGACAGTCCGGCCTGGCTTGGGCAGCTCCAGGCCTTCGCTGTTCAGGCCCCAGGGAGGGGCAGAGGAGGAGCCCAGACCAGTGATGGCTGAGTGGAGGACCCGGAGCAACACTGGAGAGCTGGCTGGGCAGACCCCGAGGGGCCTGCCGGTCTGCCTTTCTGCAGCAGGGAAGTTCAAGTCCTGGGTTTGGTGCCAGCTACTCCAATGGGCCCCCCTGGCTGTGAAGAACAGGGTCAAGGTCCTGGGGATACACAGGAAGGGAAAAATCATTGCAGGTGAGAGGAAGGCAACCAAGAGGAAGAGAGGCACTTCATAGGGGGACTGAGAGGAGTGGCCTCAGTCCAGCCCAGGGCAGGCAAGGGTGGGAGGACAGGGCAGCTCCACAACCCTTACTCATGGGCTCCCTGGTTCTCCAGGCCCTCAGGCCAGCTGCGGAGGCTCAGAATTCCATTCTCCCCAACCAGACCTGGCCGCAACCCCACCCCAATTCCCCCCGTGACCTCAAACCTAGAGCATCCTAACTGATCTGATATGCCCCTGCCTCCCTCCGGGCACCTTTCTGGGAGGCTGGCCTGGGGGAGGGGGTGGTGGAAGGCAGGACACCCTTGGTGGTTCTTACCATCTGATTTTCTCTTCTGAGGGGACACAGCTGCCCTCGCCTGGTGGTAAGAAGAAAAGCCCTGCTGAAAGGCTGCCTGCAGCTTAGCAAGTGCCCCCTCCACAGCAGCCTTTCTGGGATGGGGGCCTGCACAAAAGGGCCTGAAGGGAGCTTAAGGCCCCTTCTAGGCAAAGGATGGACGAGCTCTCTTGTCAGAGACCCAGGCAGCCTGGCTGCCTTCCTTCCTCACAGCCCATCAAAACCTGCCTGGGAACAAGAAAGGGGCTGACGTAAACGAGGTTTGGGAGGCCAAGCAAAGCCACGGTGCCTGGGCTGCAGACAGAGGGTGCCGGGGGCTGACAAGAGAGCTCCCCAGGGGAAGGGCCGCACAGAGACCAAAGCCGGTCTGGTTGGGGAGGGGGCGCCACATCGCCAGCCCCTACCCTGTGGCAGGCAGTGCTGCACCCACCTTTTTGATGGCCGTCCAGTCCTCCAGGATGTCGATCTCCTGCAGCATGTACACGATGTAGGGGCCTGCAATGGGGGTCAAGGAAGCAGGAAGCCTGGTGGAGGGGGCAGGGGATGGGCCTGGGCCCCTGGCCCAGCGGGTGGGGCAGCACCAGCATTCAGAAGAGGCAGTGTCGTGGACGGCGGGGTGGGGACCTGAGCACCTGGGGGAGCACCACCTCCTACCTTGTGGCTCCTGGGTTCTTAGCAGGGTGGAGTGCGTGGCTGCGCCCTATTTCAATCTCACCCAGTCCACAGAGGGCATCCAGCCCCAATCTTACCACCCATTGGCTCCCTCCTCACCTCCTCTCAGGCCTCAAGGTCAGAAGCCCAAGGCCCAGGCCACCCACTCAGGGATCTTGCCCCTCTGTTCCCTGTGCCCTTGTCTGGCCCCTTTCTCACCTACACAGGGACTCTCATCTCTGCTGTCCTGAAAACCACCCTCCATCGGTCTCACACGCCCATCTGGGGACCAGCCACTGTGTCCCCCTGACATCTCCACACCCTCACCTCCCACCCCTGCTCAAGTCTCTGCAATCCAGATTCTTCCCTCCCTGCTTGAACCTGATCCCCATCACCAGGAGGTCAATTTCCTGATAATCTGGCTGCGGCAGAAATATGGAGGGGTGTGTGCACTCGAGAATTCAATTCAACTCCGTGCTGGGCTATGCGAGGGGTAGGCCGGCACAGCAGGCCCTGAACAAGATGGGCTCACTCCTAGGGGGTGGCAGAGGTGACTATGTCCAGAAGGGAGGCAGGTGCCCCAGTTCAGGTACAGGGGTGCAGAGGAGAGGGAAGCCACAGCCACTGTTGGGGAAACCAGGAGAGGCTTCACGGAGGTGACAACTGATGGGCACCAAGCAGGCAGACAGGCAAAGGCATCCAAGAGGAAAGTGGAAAGCCAGCAAAGGCATGGGGGCGGGAGAGCTTGGGACATGCCTGGGACACTGTGAGAAAGCCAGCAGGGCCTCAGAGGCGACCTCACTCAGAAAACTATGGGGACATCTCTGGATGACTGTTTCTACTTTTCCATGGTCCATATAGCCCAGGAGGACCCTGCAGAAAACTCAACAGTTGGATCTGTCTGGACACGGCCACAGGAGGCCAGATGACCTTAAGTGAGTCTGGTCTGCCTCTGTCTCCCGTGTGCCTCCACCCTGACCTCCTGCCCAGTTCAGGCCACTGTGTGGGGAAGGATACCGGAAACGAGAGGCGCCTTCTTCCTCTTGCTGGGCGGCAGGGAGTCCCAGGTCTTCGAGCTGCCTCTGGCGTGTTTGTCATCCCACCACTCTGCGCCCCAGGCCAGAGTCAGCATCGGGGTGCCGTCCTCCCAGGACGCCCCACCCCTGTAGCCCGGGTCCCTCACGTGGGCCAGGCCAGCCTGTCCTCATCAACCTCCCCAGGGCAGTGCAGAGAAGCCTGGGCTTGGGAGCTGAGTTCAGTCCTGGGAAAGAGGTCACTGTGCATCTGTGGACCTAGTTTCTTCATCTGTGTCATGGATGGGAGTGTAAGATCATTAACCCCTCCCTCCCCAGTGCCCCGTATGAATGGACACGCTGTGGCCATGGCAGGCGCATGTGTGTCAGAATGATACCTCCATTGTAGAATCTGAGAACGGGGGACCCCTGAGCTGCCACTGTGCACCAGGCACTGGGCCAGGCCCTTCCCCATCTGCTTTCCGTCAGTCCCCACGGTGACCACGGAGCAGGTCCTCTAACAATCAGCCCCTTGCAGGCGCGGAAGCTGAGGCCCAGATGCGGGGCGGGCACTGAAAGCACCGGACCGGGCAGGGGCGCCGGCCGGCCGCTGGGCTCACCAGAGCTGATGTCCAGGCTCTGGCGGTCCTCCTCCAGCCTCTGGATCCTCTCCTGCAGCTCGCCCTGCAGCGTGTCGTACAGCAGCAGCTTCTCACTCTGCAAGAGGCGCAGCGGCTCAGGTGGGCGGGGCGGGGCGGGGCGGGGCGGAGCGGCCACCTCCTCCCCTCCCAGCACACCCACACTCACCTCCAGGTGCTGCTTGGCTCCCTGCAGTTCACACTCATACTTGTTCCTGATCACGTCCAGACAGAAGCCCTTGTAAATCCCTGCAGAGGGAGGGCAATGGGCGGCCCGGCTTGGCCAGGGCTCTGGCTGCCCACAAAGGCGGGCCAGGAGCATGGGCGAGGCAGGGCAGGGGTGAGAGGGGAAGGGGACAGACAGCCGTGGGTCCTCGTAAGGGGACAGGGCACAGGACGGGCCACTGACCTGCTACCTGAATGCGAATCTTGAGGCTCCGCTGCAGCCCCCCCAGGGGCTCCGTGTATTCAGGCGCCCTCTCAGCTCCCACTTCCTCCAGCCGCACCCGCAGCTGACTCAGTCGTTCCCTGAACAACCTGGGAGGCGAAAGGCAGCCATGCGCCCGTGTGCCCATCCGTCAAACACGTGCCCAGCTCCCCGGATCAGGCCCTCGCTCACGCCGGCCCCAGCCAGCCCTGGCCAGCGCCAGGCCCGCTGCTGCCTCCTGGAAGCCTGGCCTGGGCCCCTCGCTCACTTCTCCTTCAGCTCCGAGAACTGCTTCTCCAGGTCCATCATCTCACTGACGCACTCGCTGCGGCGCCGCTCGTAGTCCTCCTCGTCCAACTCTGGGGCAAGAGGCCAGTCAGGGCCAGCTGAGGAGGGGCGGGCGGGGCGCTCAAGGGCGTGTGGGGCTCACCTGAGCTCTCCTCCTCGGACTCGGTCTGGCTGCCGCTCCGTTCCTCCTCGCTCTCCTCCTCCTCCCCATTCATCTCGGCGGCTGAGTCGCCCTCTGCTTCCATCTCCTCTGTGTCCTTGCTTGGAGGCTGGACGGGCATCTGGGCGCTGGGAGTGGCAGTGGAGCTGTCACTTGCCCCTGCCCCCAGCTCCGAGTGGCAAAGTGGTCACTTGGGGAGTCAAACCAAGCCTCGCTGCAGACAGGGGCAATCAGGGGAGGGACTGGACTGAACTCACTGGGCTCTGGGGACACACGGGGTGGGACATGTACAAATGGAGCCGTCTACACATCTCCCGGAAATCTAGGAACCATGGAAATGCCCATCCCCTTGGACGTGGTTGGTAATCTCAATCCCTGTAATATTGGCCAAGGTGATGATCCGTAAGTCGGGAAAGGCCAAGATGGGCTCCCCACTGCCTAAGGGACTGGGCCCAAACTTCTGACCCAGGCTTTCAAGGCCCTGCACAGACTGGACTTGAACCACTGTCTAGCTCCTTCACCCCACATCTAATGGCCAGTTCTCAAATACACCACGCACTTCCTCCCCAGCCCCTGCTGCTCACCGTGCTGTCCCTTCTGCCTATAAAGCCCTCCACTTCTCTTCCCACTCTGCAATGTTCAGGTCCTCTCACTATGCTCAAATCCTATCTCCTTCTGCTTCCTCTAAGACCCCACGTCATCAGTACTCCACTCTCTTCTGCATCCTCAATACTTCTTCTTGGCAGCTCTTTCTTAGGAAACTTTAGACATGCTTAGGTATTTCCCAACATGCAGAAAATGCAGAAACACAAAACGTCATCCCACTCCACTCAATTACCCCATTTCCCATCTTTTCAAGGTCTTGGGAACACTTGCTCTTCCTACTCTTTCACCTTCCACTTGTTCTAATCTGTTTCTGTATCACCACTCTCAGCTGAAACTGATCCTATAGAGTTAACAGATGACCTCTTTGTACCTGATACCAATATTTTTCAGTGCCTATCTTGACTTCTCAGCAACAAAGAACACCGTTAAAGCATTCTTTTACTCACTGATTTAATCTTTATTGAAAACTCTAATATATGCTAGGTACCATCAGACACTATGGTAGGAGCTTGGTTCAAGTGTGACAGGCAGAAAGTCTATGATCTCAAGGAGTTTACAAGTTCCTGGGATAGAGAGGCCAGGAAACAGAAGAGTTAAGACCAACGGCATATGGCAGAGGCAGCTTAAGGAAACCTGGAGCTTGCTGCAGCAGTGAGAGCTTGTAAAAGAAGATGGGCCAGACACATGAGCTGAGCTGGTTGAGGAACAGAGCATTCTAAGGAGAGTGAGTGGCATGAGCAAAGACCCTGGAAGAAGAGGCAGGGTTGGGGGCACATGGGTCTAAGCCTCAGAGGGAAGTCTGGGCTGCAGAGATCTGGCCATCATATACAGTGAGTTCTTCAGACCTTGGGAGAGGGTGCAACCAGCAAGGCAGAATGTGTGGAGTGAGAAGGGGCTCATGATGGAACTCCAGGGTCACCGAAGGGGCAGATGATGAGACCCCTCCAAAAAAGAAGAAAATTAGCAAGAGACGGAGGAGGAAAAACTCAAAGCTGGGGAGAGAGAATTTCAGAATGAAGGGGAAGTGACAGTGCCAAGTGCAGCCAAAAGATACTCAAGAGGAAGAATAAACAGTCTTCTCAACAGATCATTTCTTTGCCAACTGGGGGCTTCTGTTTCACCATGATACCTTCTCTGGGCTTCTTTGTAGTCCTTTAGCTCTGTGCAGTCACCTTCCTGACTTATTTACATGTCTATTTGCCCATTCTCATGTCTGTCTCTCCAACCAGCCTGTAAGCCTGACCAGGGCAGGGCTGCACATGCGCTTTATTTACGCATTTATACCGACTCATTTGATGACTGGAGGATTTGCAAATACAAAGTTAAACAAAAACTTTTGCAGGGCAGAGATTGGCTTTTACTTCTCAGTAGCCCCTGGCTTCTGCAAAGGTAGCAAACATCAATTCAAATAAAGTAGTTGGCCTAAGTTTCAAAGTGGGCTTCCCTGGTGACTCAGATGGTAAAGAATGTGCCTGCAAGGCCGGAGACCTGCGTTTGATCCCTGGATGGGGAAGATCCCCTGGAGAAGGGAATGGCTACCCACTCCAGTATTCTTGCCTGGAGAATTCAATGGACAGAGAAGCCTGGCGGGCTACAGTCCATGGGGTCGCAAAGAGTAGGACACGACTGACTAACACTTTGAAAGTTTCAGTGTTTCAAATCATCCCTCAATGATTTCACAAATGATCTCAACCTGACCTGAAAGGCTCGGTTCACCAAACCAGCCTCTTTCCCAATCTCAAGCCTCAGTTCCTGCATTTTCCAAACTTTGCAATTCCTCTTCACTGGTAAGGCCTATCTTTCTGAACCAGAAAGGGTGAGGGGGTGGGGAAAAGTCTCTCCAGCAGCCTGAGTCTACTCCTTACTCTGGGTATAAAAAGAGAATAACCATTGCCACTTTCAGTGTTGTAAAGGCTGCAAACGGTAAGGAATGGCAAAGCAAATAGTAAGGCACTGTGCACATTGCAATTTATCTTTCAGAAAGTGAGCAAGTCGAGGGCAGGCCTCCTAGGAAGGAAGATTCTGCCCCCGTCTCGAAGAAGCCAACCCAGCCCCTCCACGGCCCACCGAGAGCTTCCCGCCCAGTTCCATCTCCGTACGTGCAGGCGCGGGCGGGAGAATCACTGGCTCTTCCGCTGCCAGCTCTGGTCCCGCGGTCCCCGCACGCGTCCGGCCGGTTAAGTCTCCGCTTCGGCCCTGGAGACTGGGCTGGCTCCGACCGACTGATCGGAGAGGGCAAACCAGGCGCCAGGGTTGGCGTTACGCACCCGCGGGGAGTGGGGCCTCTGGCCTCACGTCCAAAACTCCCTGCGAGGTGCCGGACGATGCGGACACTGGGCGCCGCCGCCGGGCTCCCGGAAGCGCTGGGCCGGTCTCTCTCCTCCTGGGGCGGGGCCCTGTCCGCGCTTCCGTATGCGTCATCAGGAGGCGCCTATCGGAGCTCTCACAATTGGGCAGCTGGGGGTGAGGCATGCTGGGATACCGCGGTCCGGTTTCCATAGCAACCATCGAACTTTACACAGGCTTTCAACAGGCAGGAAAGGCCCTTGTGCGTTCTTTGCCTTGAAGCCAGCGCGCCTCCGTCCGCAGCCACCTCCCCCAGCTTGAAAAGGGGAGAACCTGCGACCTGTTCTCCCATCCCCGCCCGGTTCAGGAGAGTAATGAAGCCAACTATAGGTGTCAACACTTATTTATTTACACATTGTAGTCGGTAGGCAAATTACCCAGCCCAGCCTATTCAAGGGTACAGATCTCAGATTATTAACACACACAACCTACCAGACCTTTCCTTTCTCCAGAGCCCCCAGGACGGAGGTCTAGACTATCAGGAAGCTGCCGAAAACCTAAGAACTAAATGCAACGCCTTCATCTAATTTCTTTCCAAAACGCCCCTTTTGTTAAGTACTGACTTCTCAGCTCTGCCCCATTCATACTTTTTTGCTCTCCTACTGCCCACCCACCCAAGATTGTTAATAATAATAACAATAATAACAATAATAATACTGTAATAATATTAATAATACTTCACATTTGTACGAAGCTTACAGAGTGTTTTCACATATAGCATCTCCTCTGAGCCTCCCAACAGTTCTGTGAGGTAGGTATTTCTCACCTCCCTTTTACAGACGGGGAAACTGAAGCTCAGGGAGAGAACGGGATTTGCTCAAGGCCACACAACTAGTTAGTGGTTAAGCTAGGACTTGACCCCAGCACCCCATATTCAAGTCCAGTGTTCAAACACCACAGCCACCACTGTAAAGTGGAGTGACATTTCTTACCCCAGTCAGGCCTGAGGGGCGGCCTAAGGAGGGAGGGGTCTGAGACTTCTCAGACTAGGTGGGGGAAGGGCTCAGCAGTGACGCGGGGAGTCAGGGTACTTGGCCTTCAACTCCTGTTTGAACTGGCGGTAAAGGATCTTATTATGCTGATTTTCAGCCTCCTTTTGGGGATGGAATTTCAAAACTTCTTTGAAGCCCTTATGAACCAGGAAACCTTCATTCAGCACCTCGAAATCGAATCCTGCCACGTGCAGCTCACAGGCCTGTGGAGCGAGAGACAGATCAGCAAATTGTGATGCCATTCCTAGAGCAGAGACTGACATCCCTGCTCACTCCAGCATTCCTAGTCCTCTGGAGGCACCCTGGATCTTCCAGCCATTCAACCAATTCCTGAACTATGATCCGCCCTGCCTCATTGCCTCTTTTCCATCCAGACCTCCCTGACTCCCCCATCCCTCCGGCCCCATTTCCCCTTCCCTCTCCCTTAAGAGCACCTGGCTGATACGATTGAAGCCATACTGCCGAAAGCGCTCATCGAAGGTGGGCACCTTGCCTCCAGCCACGTAGAATGGCTCCCAGGGGTCTTGCCAGGGCACCACGTAGGCAGGCCTCAGCAAGGTCTCTTCTGGCAGGTTGACCCAGCGGGAGTAGTTGGTGGGTGCCTGGCAGGGGGTGCAGAGCCCATAATAGAAGGGCCGCACCTCGCCCACCTGGTAGAGCTGCAGCAGCTCGTTTTTGTTCATGGGCATGCGGCGGGCTCGACGGATCTCAAAGGCAGGCACCACCAGCGCTGTGCCCGCCCACTGCTTGCTCTGATCCAGCATTTCCCGCAGGCTTCTCCAGAGCCCCTCGCTGGGGACCATGTCCACGTCGATTACCAGGGCATAGTTGGCCCCCTCACGAGCCAGATTCCTCAACAGGTTATTGGGGTAGGAGACGTTGGTGCCCAGTGCGTAATTGACTCCGGGCTGGGCCACCCTGGCCAGCTTGTCAAAGACTTCCTGGCAGGAACGCAACAGGGCAAACTCCCCTGGCTCCCGGGGGTCGGGAACGGCGGCCTCATAGCGTGAGGGGCACACAAGGTGCATGGCGACCCTGGCGCGCATATCGGGGCAGTGGCTGCTCAGCGCGTAGGTCAGCACCGTGGCCAGCTGCGCCTCCTCCTTGGTGGCGGCGAACACCGACACCGACAGCGGGCCCTCCCAGCGCTCCAACAGGCCCGACAGATGCAGCAGGTTGTCCACACTGGCGTGAGTGGCCAGGATCACATCGTTGGGGTCCATGGTGGTCTTCAGTAGGCCCCTGTAGACGCGGTAGTCGCCGCTGGCGTCCAGGACGCCTCCGGAGGCCAGCGCGGTGCGGAGCTGAGCCTTGACTTGGTCCACCGACCGCGGGGACGGGGGAAAGAACTCGAAATATTGGTCTTGCTCCTCTTGCCCATGCAGCCCGGACAGCAGCGACAGGTAGAGCAGCTGCAACATAGCCACCAGCATGAGCGCGGCCAGCAGCAGCTGGTAGAAGGCACATCGGATGGCGTAGGACATCTGCATGGCTCTCGGGGTTCAGGGCGCGCAGCAGGGACCACCGGGCCGCAGCCTCTGCCAGCCTCTGCAAGCCCGGATTTACCGCAGCCTGCCGAGCGGGGCCGAAGAGAGCCGAGGCGAGCCGAGCCCCGCGCGCGCAGCCCCGCCCACCCGGCCGCCCGCGCTGGCCTCCGGCGAGCCAACTCGCCTCCTGGTCCCCCGGAGGAGTTACTGCAGCCTCGGTTCGCGCCGCGCGCTTTGCAAACGCTGGAAACTGCCCGCCACCGCGCCTGCTGTGTTCTGGGGGACCTGCACCCCTTCCTCTGGGTCAGTGCGCGACCTCCTGGACTAAGTGCGTCCTGAAACCTCGGTTCTCTCGCCCCAGAATCAGGGAGCGGAAACTGTGACCGAACTTGACTGCAGAATGGTGAAGGATGGCGCGGGTTCCTGGCTGCGGCAGGCGGAAAGGAACAAAAAAGCCCCTTTCTGTCCGCCGCCTCTTCTTCTAAGTTTTACCAGGTCTGTATTGAGGAGCGGCTGCAGGGGTCCCGGAACACGCCGGGATGAGCGATAAGGGCATGTGGAAGAACATACCTTATGTGGGACGAGGTGGCCGAGTGGTTAAGGCGATGGACTGCTAATCCATTGTGCTTTGCACGCGTGGGTTCGAATCCCATCCTCGTCGTTTGCGTTTTAAGCTGAAGGTGGTTCTTAATTTTCACTTCCTGGTGTCTGGGGCAGTGGGTTGAAGAGAACTGAACTGGGGATGGGGCACGATTCAGTTCACGCTAGGTGCTTTCTGTGTTTGTTCAACGTGCAGCTCCGGCAGGTTCATACTCCAAGTATGTGGAGCTAGTGGGAGGAAGTCAGAGCTGTACTTTTCCTTCTCCATAGAAAGAGGGCCAAGGGTTTGGTGGTACCAAAAAACCAGAACCAGAATTCTGATTAATGCAATTGGGGTCCAAGAACTAGAGAAGACCCCCCTCCCCCCACCGAGGAGCTGCACTGTCTAAAGTAGTGGAACTGGTGGCAATGGAGGCGATGTTAGATCATTTAAAATATTAAATTATTCAGCGCACTGATTCCCCTTCCTCCAGCACGTCTCTCTGGGCAGAGACCTTGCATGTATCCACACACCTGCTGCCCTCCCTCACATACACAACCACACACACTTAACACCAGTCAGTGTACACAGAAGGCGTTTAATAAGTGTTTCTGGAATGATTGACCCATGGACTCTATAAGAGGAGGAGAGGCTGTGCAGAAGGCAATTACTTCCATAGGTAATGTGTTCCAGCGCTGTGAATCTTTGGAAGGAGCTTTCCGTCGGCCCAGGGAGGGCCTGGAATGTCGGTTTAAGGTGTTTGCCTGCTGCTCCACAGGCAGTAGGGAACCAAGGTTGTTGAGTTAGGAAGTGATCAGGAGCAGGAGACTTTTATTTTGCAGCCCCAGCTTGTGGAATCTGAAGCTGTCTGCTGGTAGGTAGTGTCGAATTGAGCTGCATTTGTAGGACACTTAGCTGGTGTCAGAGAATTGCTTGATGGGGGAGTGGGGGGCGGATAAAATAAAACCAAACAAACCTAGGCATCAAAATTTATGTCCAAATTGTATGTATACCCTGGAGAATGAAATGGAAACCACTCCAGTATTCTTGTCTGGAAAATCCCATGGCAGAGGAGCCTGGTGGGCTACAGTCCAAAGGGTCGAAAGAGTCAGACATGAGTAACTGACCACATACACACCCACAGTGAAGACCCAGACATAGAGAACAGACTTGATGCAGTGTGGGAAGGAAAGGGTGGGGCAAATTGAGAGAGTAGCATGGAAATATATAAATTACCATATGTAAAATAGATAGCTAGTAGAAATTTGCTGTATGGCGCAGGGAGCTCAAATCAAGTACTCTGACAACCTAGAGAGATGAGGTGGGGTGGGGTGGGAGGTGGAAGGGAAGCTCAGAGGGAGGGGACATATGGCTGATTCACGTTGATGTATGGCAGAAACCAACACAATATTGTAAATGAATTATCCAATTAAAATTTTTTTAAAGTAAGGAAAATAAAAAAATTGTATGTATAGAAATAAACTTGAATTTTGTGTATTGTCCTTGAGCCCTGCAACTTTGCTGAATTTGTTTATTGACTCTAATAGTGTGTGTGTGTGTGTGTGTGTGTGTGTGTATTCTTTAGGATTTTCTATTTGTGTGTATATCATTTGTGATTGCGGATAGTTTTATTTCTTCCGGCTCAATTTGGATGCCATTTATTTCTCTTTCTTGCTCAATTGCTCTGGCTAGAACTTCCAGTACAAAGTTGAATAGATGGAATAGTGAAAAGTAGGCATCCTTATCTTTTTCCTGATCTCAGGGAGACTTCAGTCTTTCACAGTCAAGCATGACATTAGTTGTGGATTTTTCATAAACACTTTTTCAGATTGAGGAAGTTCTTCTTAATATCTTCTACTTCTGTTAGATCCATGCTGTTTTCTGTCCTTTATGGTGCGCACCTTTGCATGAAAGTTTCCCTTGGTATCTCTAATTTTCTTGAGATCTCTAGTCTTTCCCATTCTATTGTTTTCCTGTTTCTTTGCATTGATCACTGAGGGAAGGCTTTCTTTTTTCTTTCTTAAAAAATTAATTAATTTATTTTAATTGGAGGCTAATTACTTTACAATATTGTGGTAGTTTTTGCCATACATCAACATGAATAAAAATATGAAACATTTCATGAATTTGCGTGTCATCCTTGCTCAGGGGTCATGCTGATCTTCTCTGTATCGTTCCAGTTTTAGTATACGTGTTGCCGAAGCAAGCACTGAGGAAGGCTTTCTTATCTCTCCTTGCTATTCTTTGGAACTCTGCATTCAGATGGGTGTATCTTTCCTTTTCTTATTTGCCTTTAGCTTCTCTTCTTTTCTCAGCTATTTGTAAGGCCTCCTCAGACAACCATTTTGCCTTTTTCCATTTCTTTTTCTTGGAGATGGTCTTGATCACTGCCTCCTGTACGATGTCACAAACCTCTGTCCATAGTGCTTCAGGCACTCTGTCTATCAGATCTAATCCCTTGAATCTATTTGTTACTTCCACTGTATAATCATAAGGGATTTGATTTAGGTCATGCCTGAATGGTCTAGTCGTTTTCCCTACTTTTTTCAATTTAAGTTTGAATTTTGCAATAAGGACTTCATGATCTGAGCCACAGTCAGCTCCCGATCTTGTTTTTGTTGACTGTATATAGAGCTTCTCCATCTTTGGCTGCAAAGAATACAATCAATCTGATTTTGGTATTAACCATCTGCTGATGTCCATGTGTAGAGTCTTCTCTTGTGTTGTTGGAAGAGGGTGTTTGCTATGACCAGTGTGTTCTCTTGGCAGAACTCCACTAGCCTTTGCCTTGCTTCATTTTGTACTCCAAGGCCAAACTTGGCTGTTACTCCAGGTATCTCTTGACTTCCTACTTTTGCATTCCAGTCCCCTATGATGAAAAGGACATCTTTTTTTGGTGTTAGTTCTAGAAGGTTTTGTAGGTCATCATAAAACCATCAACTTCAGCTTCTTCAGCATTACTGGTCGGGACATAGACTTGGATTACTATGCTATTGAATGATTTGCCTTGGAAACAAACAGAGATCATTCTGTCGTCTTTGAGATTGCACCCAAGAACTGTATTTTGGACTCTTATTGACTATGAGGGCTACTCCATTTCTTCTAAGAGATTCTTGCGCACAATAGTAGATATAATGGTCATCTGAATTAAATTCGCCCATTCCAGTCCATTTTAGTTCACTGATTCCTAAAATGTTGACGTTCACTCTTGCCATCTCCTGTTTGACCACTTCCAATTTACCTTGATTCATGGACCTAACATTCCAGGTCCAATATTAGGTTCATTCCAATGAACCACCTTCATTCTAGAATAAATCCCACTTGGTCATGGTGTATAATTCTTTTACTGTGTTGCTGGGTTCAGTCTACTAGTGTTTTGTGAGGAATTTTACTTCTATATCTATAAGGGATTTTGGTTTGTAGTTTTCTTTTCTTGTGATATCTTTATTTAGCTTTGGCATCAGGGTAATGCTGGTCACATACAAAGAATTAGGAAGTATTCTCCTCTTGTATTTTTTGGAAGAGTTTGAGGGTTGGTGTTAATTCTTTAAATGATTGGTAGAATTTGCCTGTGAAGTCAGCTGGTCCTGGAATTTCCTGGGAGGTTTTCGATTATTGATTCAGTCTCATTCCTTGATCGGAGAAGGCAATGGCACCCCACTCCAGTACTCTTGCCTGGAAGATCCCATGGACGGAGGAGCCAGGTAGGCTGCAGCCCATGGGGTCGTGAAGAGTCAGACACGGCTGAGCGATTTCACTTTCACTTTTCACTTTCATGCCCTGTAGGAGGAAGTGGCAACCCACTCCAGTATTCTTGCCTGGAGAATCCCAGGGACAGAGGAGCCTGGTGGGCTGCCGTCTATGAGGTCGCACAGAGTTGGACACGACTGACGCGATGCAGCAGCAACAGCAGCAGCAGCATTCCTTGATACAGATACATCCAAATTTTCTATTTCTTCTTGAGTTACTTTTGCTAGTTTGTATGTTTCTAGGAATTTGTCAATTTTATCCAGGTTTCTCATTTGTTGGCATAGAAGTGTTCATAGTTTATCTTATAATGCTTTTTATTTTTGTACAATCAATAGTAATGACCCCTTTCATTCCTGATTTTAGTAATTTTAAAATCTTCTCTTTTTTTCTTAAACAAGTCAAAATTGTGTCAGTTTTATTGATTGTTTTGAAGAACCAACACTTGGTTTCATTGATTTTTCTCTGTTGTTTTCCTGTCCTCCATTTTGTTCATCTCAACTTTAATCTTTGGCATCCCCTTCCTTCTGTTAATTCTGGGTTTAATTTGCCTGAGATCCTCCCTCCTTTTTAACGTAGGTGTTGACACCTATAAGTTTCCTCTCAGCATGGCTCTTGCTGTATCCCATAAAATTTAGTATCTTGTTTCCATTTCCACTTGTCTCAAAGCATTTTCTAACTTATCTTTTGATTTATTTTTTAACCGATTAGTTGTTTAGGGGAATGTTGTTTAATTTCCACATATTTGTGAAGTTTCCAGTTTTTCTATTATTGGTTTTTAGTTTCATTCCACTGTGAGTGGAAAAGATGCTTTGTGTGATTTTACTCTTTTAAAAATTATTGCAGCTTTGTTTTGTGGCCCAGTATATGATCTCTCCTGGGGAATGTTCCATGTGCACTTGGGAAGAAGGTATATTCTGCTGTGTTTAGGTAGAGTGTTGTGTGTATAGGTCTCTTTGGCCTGTTTGGTTCCTGTGTGTTCAAGTCCTTTGTTTCCTTGTTGATCTTCTCTCTAGTTGTTCTATACTTTACTGAAAGTGGAATCTTGAAGTCTCTATTATTGTATAAATGTCTATTTCTCCTTCAATTTTGTCTAGTTTTGCTCCATATTTTTTAGGATTTTGTTGTTAGGTATGTATATAATTATTATAACTTCTTGATGGACCTACTCTTTTATAAATGCATAACATCCTTCTTTGTCTCTTGATTTTTGAATTAGTCTTTTTGTTTTTCTCATATTAGTATATCCACCTCAACTGTCGTTTGCTTACCGTTTGCACACAATACCATTTTCCCATCCTTTCACTTTCAACCTATTTGTATTTTTGACTCTAAAGTGGTAGAGAGCATGTGGATGAATCATTGAAAACTCCATTCTGACAATCTCTGACTCCTTTTTAATAAAATTTATTTATTTTGGCTCTGCTGGGTCTTCATTGCCATGTGGGCTTTTCTCTAGTTGCGGTTCTCAGGCTTCTCATTGCAGTGGCTTCTCTTGTTGCAGAGTGCGGACTCTAGGTGCTCGGGCTTCAGTAGTTGTGGCCCGCGGGCTTAGTTCCCCCACAGCATGCGGAATCTTCCCAGGCCAGGGATCTAGCCTGTGTTGCGTGGCAGGCTAATTCTCAACCACCGGACCACCAGGAAAGGCCAATCTCTGACTTTTAATTGGAGAGCCAAATCCATTTACAAAACCAGGAAGTGTCCATCTGGTGAAAAGGCGAGCAGCTTGAGGTTAAGGACTGGCCTTCTGGTGTTTGCGTCCCTCCACGGGCCTTTCTCAGTGCCCTCCACTTAGAGCCCTCTCCAACTGTTTGCTCATGGACACTGGCTGCTTCTGAGGGAAACCGGGCCTGTTGGCAGAGCTGTGTCAGGCTGGGGAGGTGGTAGTGGCCGGGTAGGGGGGTGGTGCTGGGTGGGCATCAGCAGAGAGACCAGCAAGTGTAGCCCCTCAGCCCAAGTATTTGTTTCTTTTTTAAAAAGTAGGTTTTATTATTTATTTGACTGCCCTGGGTCTTAGTTGTGGCACACAGGATCTTTAGTTGCAGTATGTGGGATCTAGTTCCCTGATCAGGGATCAAACCCAGGTCCCTTGCATTGGGGGCGCAGAGTCTTAGGCACTGGCCAACAGAGAAGTCCCCTTTTATTTTATTTTTTAAAAAGTTTCAAGTATTTGTCTCTAACATCAAACACAGCTGCATCCTGATCTGATGAGAAAGTTGGGCTGAGTATACCGGGAAGGAGGACCGGAAGAAGGAATTCCAGGTTATGACATCATAAGGGCATCTGAGGGGTAGGTGTTCTCTTTCTGGACCGATCCTCCACTGCTCAGCTCCACCTGGGCTTGCACCAGATGGCCGTGGACCAGCACCACTGGGTTCCCCGGGTTGGCTGGGTCTGGCAGGTCTAGGGAGCTTTTGAGTACAACAGACAATAGTCTCTGAAGATGAAAAAGAGAAGGGGACCTAGGAAGTATTGGGGTCCTGCTCCCACCAGTCCCAGCCAAAGGGTACAGTTAGGCTTAGTGGTCTGTATAAAATATTCCCAGGACTATAACTACCATTTAGTAAATGTCAACCTATACTCCAGTACTTTCTCCAGGACTCCGGTCTTCAGGAATCCCTGTTCCCACTGCTGGGAAAGAGCCAGACTTCGAACCCAGGACTCTGGGTCAGGGCACATGCACTTAAACCACCAAGTTAAATGGCTTCTGTAGAGGGAGCTGTCTCTTCTCCTTTATGTCTCCTCCTCTCTCTAATTCCCTGGTTAAGCCTCACCCCTAAGGCCCTTCATCATTTGTCTGCAGCCCACTGCCCCAGCCTTATCCTCTCCCTTCCCCTCTCTCACACCCTAGGGACTCCCCACACCCCCTGTCCTACTGCCAGAAGTGCCCACTGTCCCCTGAATATTCCATATACATCCATGCCTTGCATTTTCTGGTACTTCTGCCTGGGATGCCCCTCCCCACCTTAGCCCAGCAAACTCATATTCATCCCTCAATGCCCAGCTCAGAGGACACCTCCTCAGGGATGCCTGCCCGAACTTCCCAGTGAGATCAATGGCCCCCTCCTCTAGCATCTCATATACATTCTGCAGTGTCCTCACAATCCCTATCACAAGTTACCTTCTACTTCCCATGGCCTTGGGAGCAGGGTCACAGCTCCTTTGTTTCAGGGTTGTCCGACCACCCAGAATCTGACACAGTGACTAACAGTCGAAGGAATGAATCCTTGGGGTTGGCCCTGTGTCTTTATTTCAGCTCCCCAGATCGTAGTCGTATCCTTTGTGTGTGTGTGTGTGTGTGTGTGTGTGTGTGTGTGTGTGGCTACACTGGATCTTCATTGTGGCATGCCGGATCTTTCACTGTGACGCTCAGGCTCTCTAGTTGTAGCATGAGCTTAGTTGTCTCTGGGCATGTGGGATCTTATCTCCCCAACCAGGATGCAAACCTGAGTCCCCTGTATTGCAAGGTGGATTCTTAACCACTGGACAACCGGGGAAGTCCCCAAGGTCATATCTTGCCTCACTTTCCTCTTTGGTAGCAAAGTAGCCTCTGGCTTCTGAGTAGGGCCTGGCGCTGACTCATCACCTGGTATGTAATAACTGCTCATTGAGTGGCCATGGGAGGCAGGAGGGCAGAAAGGTCTGTGCTGGTAATCTCAAACACCCTGCTCTTCCCTGCCCTGGGCAGGGTAGCACAGATGTGTGGCAAAGCAAGCCTTTCCTCCATCCCTCTGCAGAACTGGCTGACTGTATCTCTGAGGCTCCATTTCTGAGAAAGGGGGAGCCTGGGGAGGCAGAGGATGCTGGTGTGGGGAGAGAGTCATAGATATCCATGCAACCAGGCAGTCTGTCTGGGAGCACAGGGCTCCTTGCAGGCCAGTACCCTTTGGCCATCATGTGGCCAGGAAGGCCCAGCCCAGGGATGCCCACAAATCCCTTCCCCTCTCAGGGCCTCGGTCATCCCATCTGTCGAATGGGTACAGTCATCCCCATCTCACCCAGCTCATCAAAGCCAACAGAACTGAAAGCGCTTTGAAAATAAAGACTCAGTGAGATCATTGTACAAATGAATATGGTTGTTATTAGACCCAGGAGCAGGGTCAGAGGGAAAAACAAGGAAAAAAAGGTGGCATAAGTGTTCAGGGCTCTCGCCTTGAACCCCTTGAGGAAAAGGGAAGCAGGCAGAGGAGGAAGAACAGCACCTGCAGGGAGGTGGGGACTGGGTCCTGGCTCTGCCAAGAGCTGGTCATTCCCCCCAGGACTGGGTTTCCTCACCTGTACAGAGGGGGGCACAGTTCCTGCCAGCCTCCCTACAAGGGCCTCAACGTGGCTTCAGCGAAAGGGCAGGGTTGGAAGAGTTTTGCAAACTGTAAAATGCAGCTCATGCCTGCAGGCTAACTGCAGTTCCGGACCCAGGCCCAGCTGGGCTCCGGGGAGGGGCCACAGACAGCACTGCCGACATAGATGCTGTTTGAGGCCCGGAGTGTCCTTTGAGCTCCCTCAGATCCCTAACTCCTTCTCCCCCGTCCCCTCAACCTCCCTGGATTCCTCTGTTCTGAAGTCCGAGAGACCCGACCGAGGGGTCGTTGAGGCCTGGAGAGAAGAGGAGGTCCTGCCCTGGACTGGCCCCCACCCCCACATGGACTCTGAGGCAGCGTCCACAACAGCCACATGGTTGGCAAGACTCCACCTGTGGCCTCTGAGTCCCGGCAACTCGCCAGGGGGTTTGTCGTGATTAGCGAACGCAGTCCTGACAGTGAGGATGGGCCGTGGTCCTCAGCCCGCTTTTCCCTGATGATCACCATTTTAATGAGGTTTTATGTGCGTCCAGATAGTGCGTCAGCTCCACTCCTGGATGAGGGCTGGAATGGCAGGCGTTGAATTCTTCCTAGCAGCACTCCAGGTGGCCGCCAGCCCAGGAAGGAGAGCTGTGCCCGTCTCTTGCTGGAGCCCTCAGGCCACAGGGCCCCCACCCTGCCCGGTGGAGGCTTGAGCCTGGCCCGTCATTCCCCCAGCGCTGAGCCTCAGCTCTGAAGGGAGACGCTGGGAGAGCCCTCGACGGAGCGCTTCAGAGCAGCGCCTTGAAGAGGAAGGAGAGGGAGGCGCCACAGGAGAGCCCCAGCGCCAGGAAGAAGGTCATGAGGGTGCCGGTCACCTCCCTCTCCTGCGGCAGCACCTGCCTGGGACACACAGGAGAGGAGCTCTGATAAAATCTCGGGCCCACCCCGGACCCAACCCCCCTAAAAACGGGATGAGTGATTTCTAGTCTGGGCGGCCCCAACCTCCAGGCCACTGTAGTGAGGCCCTTCCCTCTGGACTCCAGTTTCCTGATCTGTAAAATGGGGCCACTGGACACGGACACCTCTCATGCCCCTGGGGTCCAGATGCCCCTGCCTTCCTTCTTGACAAAATGTCCCCTACCTGGTCCTCCTGTCCCCTCTATGCTCCCTTGTTCCCAGGGTGAGCAGCCCAGGAACTCTGCTTGTGACCTCAACCTTGGGTCCCCTGCAACTGAGAACGTGGGAGCGTACCTGGGCCCAAAGGAATGACAGTGCAACCTGTTTATTCACAGAGGGGGAAGCTGAGGACCAGAGAGGAGGCCCCAGAATCAGGGCTTGGGCTGCTTTACGGGGCAGGAACTTCCCAGCCAAGTCCCTTGCTCCTCAGCTCCTGCCCTGGGGCCAGTTCAGCAGTGAGGGCCTGACCTGACGGCGGGGCACCAGTGAGGCCTGGAGAAACAGCTTGGACCGGGCTGGCCGGAAGCCGAACCCTCAGCGGCTGTTGCTCTCCAAGAGTGAGCCCACCTCCCCGCTCCCAAGCCCTCCGCTCGCCTCCCCACCCCCCAGACCTGGGCGCCAGGCACATGGTGAGGGACACCAGGTAACCATTTGAGACAGCGAACAGCAGCATGAAAGTGATGAAGTAGGCGTCCTGGGGGAAGAGAATGGGCAGTCGGGACCTCTCGGGCACGTGGCACAGCATGAAGAGCGGCACGAACAGGACGCGCAGGCACACCAGCAGGGGCAGCAGCCGGCTGTCCTCGTCCGGCTGCGGCAGAAGGCGGGGGTGAGGGCGGTCCCCACGAGCAGGGCCTTTGCTCTGGGCCACCCCACCCCAAGAGATTCAACTATCACTTCCCCTGACCTACCCCCTGTGAGCCAGGGAGGACCCAGCACGGGGGGCCTCTGGAAAGCGACGGGCAGGGCCAAGGCCACCCAGCCCATAAGCGCCCAACCTCTGCCTCTCCTGAGGGCCAGTCTGTCCTCTTTCAGTGGCAGAACTAGAAGAACATCTCTGGTTTTCAAAGTTGGTTGCACTGAGCACCCCTGGGGGTTCCAAAGAACCCTCTGGGGCAGATGGGATTGGAAACTGGGGATCCAGATGCAATCAGAGCAGCTCCTCTTTGATCTACGATATTAGTTGTGCATCCTTGGAAGATTTCATTGAAAGAAGCGGCATCATGAAAAGCAATCCAAATACTAGGAATCCTGTCTGACCTCTTACATGGTGCAGGAACCTCCGCCTAACACTCTCCAAGCACCCGGGGCTGGGCCCTCAGGGCTGGACGATGGAGACACAGATCAACTGGACAAGGCTTCTGCTTTCAGAGAGTTCAAAGTCCAAGCCCTGGCTTACATGCCTCCAGGGGCCGGTGCCCTGTGCTAACTGGCTGTTCCATTACCAAACCCAGACCAGCAGTCAGTGTTGGGAAGTCACCCTTCTGCGCTCTTTCACACTCTGACCCCTGACTGCTTCTCCAAATGTCCGATCACCCCAATACATGTGCTCACCCACAGGAAGTAAGAGGTCAGGCTCCGTCCCAGACAGTCCATGACGTTGAAGAGGAGGAAGCAGCAGATGGGATTGAAGAACTGACCTGGGGAGGGACAGAGGGGGCTCATCCTGGTCCAGGCTGCCCACTCCCCTCTCTCCCCTCCACTTCCACTGTCCTGTCCTCTTCCGCTTCCCACCACTCACTCCACTTCCCAGGACTGGTGGAGCTGGTCACCATGGCTGTAATGGCCGGGAAGACAGACAGGGTGACTGTGAAGACCAACACCAGGCACAGCGCCGTCAGCCAGATCTGGGAGTCAGAGGAAGGGGTGTGAGTGGGCGGCCCGACTCAGAGCCCAACATGCAGCCCCAACCCCCTGCTCAGGCCCATCGTGTCCCTGACCCACCATGACCCTGTCACCTCGGGGTGGACAAGCTGAGTACTAAGGCCCCAGTCCACTCTGAGAGTCTCTGGGTAGGCTGGAGAGAGCAGCTCTCTCTTCCCCAGGGCTGAGGGTTGGGGGGTGTATCCAAGCCAAACCTTCCGGAGGACAAGGAAAACTGAAGGTTTTTCTGGCTTCTGGGGTTCCTCTGGTTCCACCTCTGTCTCCTTCTCAAGGTCAAGATCCAGAGTCAGGGCTGCCTTCTGGGGGCTGTTGGGAATCCCGTTCTTCTCATCTGGGACAAGAGGAGAGGGCAGGGTCATGCCTGTGACAACCAGGCCGGAGGAGGGGAGATTTCAAGCAGTTAAAACAAGTAACCCTCCACCAGCCCAGGTGCAGGCCACAAGAATTAACAGAAATATGCCAACCTACTATCTATTGGGCTTCCCTTGTGGCTCAGTTGGTAAAGAACTGCCTGCAGTGTAGGAGACTTGGGTTCGATCCCTGTGTCGGGAAGATCCCCTGGATCTTCCCTAATGGCCACCCACTCCAGTATTTTTGCCTGGAGAATCCATGGACAGAGGAGCCTGGTGGGCTACAGTCCACGGGGTTGCAAAGAGTCAGACACGACTGAGCAACTAACACTTTCACTTGCACTGTTCATTAAGTACATACATGTACCAGGCAGAGTTAAGCACCTTAGATGGATTATTCCACCACCATTGCTTTATAAATTTAAAAAAAAAACACCCTGAGGCTCAGAGGGGTTACGTGACTTGACTGAGGTCACACAGCTTGGATGTCATGAAGCTAGGATTCAAACTCAGACACCCTTGGATCTAGGACTTGCAGGCCTGCAGCTCTACTGCCTCCTCATTTTATGGTGGAGGAAACTGAGGCCCAAAGGGCAATTGAAGGGATGACTTCAATCCCACTGACTTCCCTTCAAGATGGTCTGCCTCTCCTCGAGGCTCCTAGAGATGAGGGCTCTAGATGGGGACAGAGGCGAAATGCTTCCCTGTGGGGATGGCTCCAGCCTCCCCTGGCTCTTCCACCTCCCCGACAGGGTCCCAGGCTCACCAGACTGTAGGAGCTCAGCTTTGGTCTCCAGCTCCTGACCTTGCGCCTTCGATGATTTCTTAGCCAGATAGTAGCGGGCAAACTTCTGCAGAAGGAAAGTGTTGTCCCTGCCTGGCTTGGGCTGAGGTGCCTGGATCCCTCCCCACCCTGCTGACTTAGAAGCTGGGGTCCCCCAGTGGCTGATTCCTTTGGGGATCAGGACTGGGCCCCTCTGCCTCCTTTGGCTTCTCTCAGGGCCTCAGACTCAGGGCAGTATCTGTGATGCTCCGAAGTGGGCCTCGAGCCCAATACCAGGCTCACCAGGTGGGGCAGGCTCAGGTAGCACATGATGGACATGATGGTGCCCACGCAGGGTGTGATGAAGTACCCCAGGGCGGACGTCTGAGCATCCACGCCACCTGTGCAGAGACTTCAGTTGCAGAAGGGAGGTGACTGTCCACCAGCTCCCGCAGGGAGCTTGTCCTACTTCGCAGTACACACGTCTCAGATTCACCTCCTGGCCTCTTCCATTCCTCCCACCGACACTCAGGACCCTTGTGCAGGGGGCCCTGGCCCAGCCCTTCGCGTCTCTCACTCTGTCCCACATGTTATTTTTGTTGAGCACTTACTATGTGCTCATTATAAATGCACGCTCCTTACAATCTGAGTATGGAGCTGTAAGAATCATTCAGGTTGGGAAGCGAACACAGGTAAGTGCCTTATCCAACGCCCCCAGCTAGGGAACAGTGGAACCGGAATTCAAACCCAAGTCTATCTGAATCCCAAACCTGTCCCCTCTTCCCTCAACCTCAACCTACAGCTACAGGCCAGTGATGGCCTCAGGAATCTTGCCCTGGGCCCCAAGTTAACCCAGTCCTCACCCATCATTCTCTCATGGTAGGACTCAAGAGCCCCACACCCAATCCCCAGCTTCCCCATCACCCCATCACCTCTGTCTCCACCACTACCCAAGGCATCTCACCCTTAGCACACGCGCTCTGCTCCCCAGAATCCCAGACTGCCACCCAAGTCTACTCACTGGCCATGGATATGAGCATGGCAAGGGCAGCGAAGATCCCAGCCAGGCCCTGGCCACTGAGGAAGAGGGTGCTGTACTTGGAAGGCATGGTGCCCAGTTGCCCAAAGAGGCTGCCTTGCAGAACTGCACCGAAGGCTGTGGAAGGACAGGAGGGGGCCCCTGCTCAACTAGGCAGGCCTCAAGGGCTCCCTGGAGGGGGTGTCGGCTGGGTGCACAGGGGACTCTGGACCAGGTTGGGCACTCTGGTGTAACACCCCACATCCATTCCTCTTCCGAGGTGCAGCCCTGGGTGTGAGGGGCTGGGGGCCAGAAGACCTGCTCTCAGGTCACTGCAGGGCCTGGGACGAGTGACTTTTCGTCTCCTCTGGGCCTCGGTTTCTCATCGGGGGGATATGGGTGATGTTTCTTCTGTCTTCCCTTCTTCGATACCTTGGGCCCTTTCAGTTACAAGAAGAGGCTCGGCTGAAGCCCTGGGGGGAGCGCAGGGTGGGGAGGTGGGCAGGGGCCGAGGTGCTCACAGTTGATGAACCAGACGGAGGCCATGGTGATGGAGAAGAAGAGCCCGGGGCTCATGTCCACCTTGACCAACGCTGCAGTCAGGGTAAAGAGGAGCAGGATGGCCAGCAGGCTGCCCAGAATCCGCACCGTCTCGGGGATGCTGTTCGGAAGGGGGAAGGGCAGAGTGGGCATCGCTGGGCCCAGGCCAGGCGAGGGGAGGAGGGCGAAGAGTTTCATCCCAGGACTGGACAGTAGGGGCTGGGGAGAGATGCAGAGGGAGCGGAGGGAGGATGGGAGGGCTTCCCCGGGGGCCGGATGGAGCTGCCTCAGCAAAGGGGGACGGGACCCAGGGGGCCGGCCTGGGACTGAGCCTGAGGCGGGCTTCTCACCACTGGTACAGGAAGGAGTTGAGGAGTGTGAAGAGCAGCAGGGGCAGCTGCGACAGCAGCGTCACCCAGTTGTTGAAGTTGAAGGTATCTGCGGGGCTCGTGTGGTTGGTGCCCAGGGTCTCGGTGGTGCTGTTGGCCCCTGCCAGCCGCCCCTGGAAGTACTGCCAGGAGGCCAGGGGGGTAGGGTACAGGGTCACCCCACAACCTATCTACCCTCAGGAACCCCCCAGCCTTCTTCCTCTGCCTCCTCCCATGCCCGGGATCGTTCCCTTAACTTCTGCGGGACTGTCTCTCTGTCCTTGCGCTGTCCCCAGCACCTGGCATGCAGTCAGAGCTTGATGAACGAATTGAACTGAAGTCTGGGACCGAGCCCAAGCCCTAAGAACCCCCAACTTGGGCCATGCTCCATCTCTGGATCACCCCTCCTCTCCTGTGCCTCGGTCGTGGCCCCCACCCCCACTCCTGCAGCAGTTTCTAGATTCCTGGGTATTTATGGAGCTCCAACTATAAGCCAGGCTCTGGATCAGATGCTGACCAATTGCTTTCTCTCTGGAACACACATCCTGCCACAACTCTGCTTAACTGCCCCCTCTTCCCACTCATGGCTCGCTGTGGCCTGCAGGGCAAAGCCCTAAGGTTATGGTGGGCCTATTTGGGGTCTTTCAGAACTAGTTTCTGTTTTGTGGCCCATTTCCTCTTCCATCCTGCTAAGCTCCAGGCACCCCAAGCTCTGGCCCTTTCTCTATAGGTTGGCACTCTCTGCCTCTCATTGCCTTTGCCAAGCTGCTGGCTTTGTTTGAAATGCCCTCCCCCTCTCTGACTACTCACCTTCCCAACACAAATGCTTTACCTACCTTTCTCCCAAGTTACAGATCATCTGATTATTAAGCAGAAGGAATTGCTCCCTCCCTGGGGACCCACTGGACTCTGCTCCAAGCCTGGGATGGCACATGTCATGTTACATTACCAATATTTCCTTGGCACCTATCTTGCTTTCAAGACCAGGGGCTGATTCATCTTTGGGTCTCCAGGGCCCAGCACAGAGCTAGGCACTGAAGAGGCATCTGGAAAATTGTTGCTTTTAATATACAAGAATAACCCCATACCGAACAGAACACAAGCCCCTTATTCCTGCCTTCCCTGGAAATAATGTAAGCTCGGTGAGGATGAACTCTTCCTCAGCTATGGTTCCTCCTGTAACCTCAGTGCCAGGAACTCTAGGTGTACATTGGATGAACGAATGTAATTTATGCTATTTCAAAGAAAATCAAAGGTTTGGATAACCACTTTTGGAGTGGCCAGCCCAGGAATAATGACAAAGAGGAGGTGGGTGGGTAGCTCCTTGCTGGCTCCACAGGATCTCCTGACCTGGTGGCCTTGTGCTAGGATCTGGGCATTCCTGAAAGCTTGTGGATCCTAGCCATGAGAGAGGGACCTCTCCTCTCTGCGGCCCTCTGTTTCAGCCGACAAAGGGGACACAATGAGGATTCCCTAGGAAATCCCATGGACAGAGGGGCCCGGCGGGGCTCCAGTCCATTGCGGTCGCAAAGAGTCGGACCGACTGAAAGACTGACACTCTCACAGGCAGCGTGGTGGAGGAAGGCAGCTGGGGGCACGGCTGGCGGTTGTGGCCTTGGATCTATCACTCCAGCCCCGAGTCTCACCGGGATGGCTGTGATGAAGAAGTTCCAGGGGAGGAGGGTGCCCAGCCCGAGGATAAAGAAACTGATCCCGACCAGGTGGTAGCTGTGAGGATCAGACAGAAGGTCACCCGGAGGACTTCCCGCTCCGGCGGCCCCCCCGCCTCCCAGTCCAGCACCCTCCCCCCACCCCGCTCGGAGAGCGGACTACAACCCCCATCACCCAGGCTCAGACACCCGAGGCAGGGGGCTGACGGGAAGTGTAGTTCCAACTGGTCTTCTGTGCCCTTTGGAGAGCCCAAAGGGAGGGGCTCTGCGCTACCCACGGCCACTGGATCCCCATACGCCGCACCCCACATGGTCCCCAACTTGCCTGTCCCGCGGGGCGTCTCCTCGCGCCATGGCCGCCAGGCGGGATGAGCCCTGGTGGGAGAAAGATGCAGGCGCCCCACCTGTACCTGCCCCGGGGCCCGTGGGCCGAGCCGGGGACCCGGGAGGCTGGGTCTGGCCGGTGGTGGACACGGGAAGCGGGGTCGGGTCTTCCAAGGCCCGAGGCTGGGCAGTGGAAGGCGGAAGCTGGGCAGGGAGCCCCACGCGCGTTTCGCCCGGTCTCAAGTACCGCAGGCTCGGACCTCGGCTCCGCCCCCGGGGCGGGGACAGCGGGGAGCCCCACCCCTCCCGGCCCCCCTTGTCTGGAGGACAAGGGACTCCAGACTCCAGCCCACCCCCGGCCTGACCTCCTGGTCCCCGGACTCCGCCGCTCCCCGTGCCGCCCGAGAGGCTGTGATCCGGGAAGATTTCCCCGGATCTGCGGGGGCCGGACCCCGACCCGTGCGGGCAGGTGGGGGGAGGTAGTAGGGATGTCCGCCCCGCCCCGGCCCCCTGCCCAACAGAGTGCCGTGGAGCTGACCTGGCGCGGAGTTCTCCAGGCTCCGCCAAGTCGGAGGTGGTGCCGAGGCGGTGCTAGCACCCGCTAATGTGCAAGACCACTGGGTGGTAACCCGAGCGCGGCCAGCCCCGGGAGAATCCGGAGAGACCGTCTGTCGCCGGCGGTCCTGGCGGGCTGCACCGAGCTGGGACCCCCCGGGAGGCAGAGGGGAGGGCCAGATGTCGGAGCTGGCAGAGCCCGCGGGCAGATCTGGAAGACAGACAGATGAACCTTTCTCCTCCAGCGGGTGCCTGGGGAATCGCCGGGACTTTGGGGCGCACAGAGGAGGGTCGAGTCCCTCGGGGGCGTCCAGGCGGGCCTCCTGGTGGCGGTGTGGCAAAGCTTCGGAGCAGTGGCTCCACAGGAAAGGGAGACTCAGAGGAGAGTCCAGGCCCGCTCCCTAGTCTTACCTGGTGCTCCCCCATCACCGCCACTTAAAAAAAAAAAAAATTACTTTTAGAGACTTTCCTGGTGGTCCAGTGGTTAAGACTCCGCGGCCTCTGCAGGGGAAGAGAGTTTGATCGCTGGTCGGGGAACTAAGATCCCGTGTGCCGGCTTCCCAGGTGGCGCTAATGGTAAAAGATCTGCCCGTCAATGCAGGAGACATAAGCGACACAGGTTCGATCCCTGGGTCAAGAAGATCCCTTGGAGAAGGAAATGCCAACCCACTGCAGTATTCTTGCCTGGAGAATCCCCATGGACAGAGGAGCCTGGTGGGCTACAGTCCATGGGGTCGCAAAGAGTTGTACAGGACTGAGCGACTAACACACAGGCAGCCGGGTGCAGCTAATAAATAAATATGACTTTCAACGATCCCACGTCACATCGTATCAAATACTAAGATGCATTCAGCTCCCAGTCTTTTTCCGTGAAAAACTTTGAAAAGATGATAAACCACTGCACTTTTGAAATTAATTTTCTCCAACTCATATAATTTACAAGAGGGTTTGTTTTCTCTGCAGTTGTCGTGCATAATGGAGATGCTGGAGAAATTTTGTCACAAATTATTTTAATAAGTAATGACATTTTATGGCCATTTCCTGGTTACGTGTGTGTGTGTTTTCTCCAGTCTGTGAGGCAAAGACTGTGCTTAGTTGGTTTGGCATTTGTTGCAAACGTCTAGAGCAGCTGCCTGGTACGTAGCACATGCTTGAAAAATGTTTGGTTAATAAATCGATTGCAGTGATATGCAAGTGATTTTAGAGAGAACAGAGTCAGCTTTAAATTACAGTGAATGAGAAAGTTACTGTGTCTTCAATTTGCTTTCAACCTTTTAGAATATGACAAAGAGGAAATTCTCAACTGTGGTGCTAATGTTTTAACACTTGTTAATCTCTATTTAGGTAATCTCTCTCTCTCTCACACACACACCCACACAGAACTAACCTCAGAACTTTTGCTGACAATTTCACCTAAATAGAGAGTAACAATTGTTATTAAAACTTTCGTTCTATGTTTTTATAGTTACTTTCTTCTTAGGGCTACTTATGCTGGTTTCCTATTTATTATAATAGATACTTTTCCTTGAAGATGAATTTATTTATACACTTAATATAAATTAAAATAAATTTACTTATGAAAAATGAATCACTTATAGAAAATTTATAGAAAATGAAGCCTCATTTGGGGCTGCAGGTGGGGGCACAGCTGTGACACAGGTTTCCATGGAAAGACATGAGGAACTGAGGTTGAGGAACACTGCGTTTGTGAGGCAGTGAGCTAAGCCGATGGAGAAGGAAATGGCAACCCACTCCAGTGTTCTTGCCTGGAGAATCCCAGGGACGGGGGATCCTGGTGGGCTGCCGTCTATGGGGTCGCACAGAGTCGGACACGACTGAAGCGACTTAGCAGCAGCAGCAGCAGCAGAGCTAAGCCGGTGAGGGCATTTCTCCAAGAGAACAGCCCGTACCAAGGTCAGGGACATGAGAATGCCAACACATTCTGGGACATAAAAATAGACCCCTTTGGCAGGCAGGGCAAGAGAAGGGGACATAGCCTCTGCAACAGCCGGTCTAGTTATGACCGAATGCTGAGTAAGGAGTGTGGATTTCATTTTAAAGGAGGAGTTCTCTGCTCAGCCAGACTCAGTCACTCTTTTTTTTTTTTAATATTATTTGCATATTTATTTTTGGCTATGCTGGGTCTTTGTTGCTATGCATGAGTTTTCTCCAGTTGTGGTGCTTGGGCTTCTCATTATGGTGGCTTCTCTTATTGTGGAGCTTTGGTAGTTGTGGCTCGAGAACATAGACTCAGTAGTTGTGGCCCATGGGCTTAGTTGCCCAGAGGCATGTGGGATCTTCCTGGACCAGGGATCAAACCCATGTCCTCTGCATGGGCAGGCAGATTCTTATCCACTGTACCACCAGGAAAGTCCAATCATCCTCCTAATATGCATTCTGTTACTACCCTGCAATGAAATTCACCTATCATAAAACCTATCTATACATACAAAAATTAATGTCAAAAAAATATCTGATTGTAATACCCAGGATAAAAATAATGCATGTTTGAATATGTTAATGCTCAAGCACAGTGAAGCAATCTGATGCTGGCCCCTCTTTACACACCACTGTTTTTATAATGCACATACAGTGTAGGCAAAGCAGCCACTGCGAGACTGCTAGTTTGCTATTGGTGATGTGATTTTCTGAAATGGTGATCAAGTCTCGGCAAAGTTCCAAACAAAGCCATGTGCAGCTGTTCCTCTAGTTGAGAGTAGTTGTGTTACCAAAAAGTGCTGTGTATATTTGAACCTTACCAATAATACATTGCATCCATATGTGAAATGTGGTTAGTCTAGGCAGAGAAAGTGCAGCTGTTCCTCTAGTTGAGAGTAGTTGTGTTACCAAAAAGTGCTGTGTATATTTGAACCTTACCAATAATACATTGCATCCATATGTGAAATGTGGTTAGTCTAGGCAGAGAAAATTATAAACATGATTTTTAAAACTAAGTAATAGGTTTTATTTTTAGCACACTTTTAGATTTACAGAAGAGTTGAGCAACAGGACATAGAGTTCCACATACTCACCTTCGCATTTCATTCCCCAGTTTCTGCTGTTACTGACATCTTGTATTAGTGTGGTACCTTTGTTACAATGGATGAACTAATATCCATATAGCTAGTCTGTAGTTTACATTAAGATTCACTCTGTATTGTACAGTCCATGGGTTTTGGCAAGTGCATAGTGTCATGTTACAATTTCATGTAGAATAGTTTCACTGACCTAAAAGGCCCCTGTGCTTTATATTTATCCCTCCCGTCCATCCCCCAAACCCCTGGCAACCACTGATCTCTTTACTGTGAGTATAGTTGTGCCTTTTCTGAAACGCTATAAGTTAAAATCACATAGTATACAGTCTTTGCAGACTATCTTCTTCCATATAGCAATATGCATTTGAGATTTCTCGTGTCTTTTTGTGCCTTAATAGCTCATTTCTTTTTGTCATTGAATACTATTCCATCTTCTGGATTTTCACAATTTGTCCATTCACCTATTGGTTCCTTCCAGTGTTTGGTGATCACATATAAAGCTTCTGAAAAACTTTCACGTTCAGGTTCTGTGTGGCCATAAGTTTTCAGTTCAGTTGGGTAAATACTCAGGAGCACAATTGTTGGGTCATGTGGTATAGGTAAACATACCTATATTAGGTATGTTATATATTAGGTATATATTAGTATTGTAAGAAACTGCCAGACTGTCTTTCAAGTGCCTGTACTATTTTGTATTCCTGTCAGCAATGAATGAGCATTCCTGTTGCTCCACAGCCTTGCCAGCAATTTAATATTGTCTTTAAGTTGTAGCCATTCCAGTAGGTAGGTAGCAGTTTCTCATTGTTTTAACTTGCACTTCCTTAATGATGTGTTATGATGACCATCTTTTCATATGCTTGGTGTTCAGTCACCCAGTCATGTCCGACTCTTTGTGACCCCATGGACTGTAGCTCACCAGGCTCCTCTGTCCTTCCCAGAGTTTGCTCAGACTCATGTCCATTGAGTCAGCGATACCATCCAACCATCTCATCCTCTTGCTCCCTTCTCCTCCTGCCCTCAATCTTCCCCAGCAATAGGGTCTTTTCCGAGGAGTTGGCTCTTCGCATCAGATGGCCAAAGTATTGGAGCTTCAGCTTCGGCATCAGTCCTTCCAAAGAGCATTGAGGGCTGATTTCCTTTAACATTGACTGGTCTGATCCAGAGTCTTTCCGAGGGACTCTCAAGAATCTTCTCCACCACAGCAGTTCAAAAGCATCAATTCTTTAACGCTCTGCCTTCTTTATTGTCCAGCTCTCACATTCTTACATGACTATTGGAAAGACCATAGCCTTGACTATATAGACCTTTGTCAGCAAGTGACATCTTTGCTTTTTAGCACACTGTCTAGGTTAGTCATAGCTTTCCTGTCAAGAAGCAATCGTTTTCTAATTTCATGACTGCAGTCACCATCCGCAGTGATTTTAGAGCCTAAGAAGAGGAAATCTGGCATTGCTTCCGCCTTTTCCTCTTCTATTTGTCATGAAGTGATGCGACCAGATGCCATGGTCTTAGTTTTTTAATATTGAATTTTGAGCTGGTTTTTCCACTGTCCTCCTTTACCCTCACCAAGAGGCTCTTTAGTTCCTCTTCGCTTTCTGCCATTAGCGTGGTATCATCCACACGTCTGAGGTTGTTGATATTTCTCCCGACAATCTTGATTCCAACTTATAACTCATCCAACCTGGCTTTTTGCATGATGTGCTTGGCATATAAGTTAAATAAACAGGGTGACAATAAACAGCCTTGTCATACTTCTGATGGTTCAGGATTGAGAGAAGAGTATGACAAGGCTGTTTATTGTCACCCTGTTTATTTAACTTATAGTTGGAGTACTCACGCGAAAAGCCGGGCTGGATGAGTTACAAGCTGGAATCAAGATTGCCAGGAGAAATATCAACAAACCTCAGATGCGTGGATGATACCACTCTAATTGCAGAACTCAAAGAGGAACTAAAGAGCCTCCTGATGAAGGTGAAGGAGGAGAGTGAAAAAGCCAGCTTAAAATTCAATATTAAAAAAACTAAGGTCATGGCATCCGGTCCTATCAGGTGGCTCAGACAGTAAAGAATCTGCCTGCAATGTTAGAGACCTGGATTTGATCCCTGGGTCGGGCAGATCCCTTGGAGAAGGGAATGGCAACCCACTCCAGTATTCTTGAAAATCCCACGGACAGAGACGTCTGGTGGGCCACAGTCCGTGGGGTCACAAAGAGTCGGACATGACTTTATTACACTTTATTTTTTTATTACACCTTATTACATATTTATACTACTTTACTGCATAAGTGTGTTAGTGTGGCAAAGTATCAACAACTGTTGTACCTAGACTGTGGGTATCTGGATATTCTTTGTGCTATCCTGTCTATCTTTCTGTAGGTTTGAAACTTTCTATAAACAAAAAGTTTAAAAATAAGGTTTTTTTTCTTACTTTTCCTATTGCTTAGCCATTCATCAAAAAGATGTTTTTAGGGCTTTCCTGGTGGCTCAGTGGTAAAGAATCCTCCTGTGAATGCAGGAGATTCAGGTTCCATCTCTGATCCAGGGAGATCCCAAGTGCTACAGAGCAACTAAGCCCATGAGCCACAACTATTGAGCCTGTGCTCTAGAGCCTGGGAGCAGCAACTACAGAGCCTAGGTGCCATAATTACTGAAGCCCGGGTGCCCTGGAGCCTATACAAGAGAAGCTACTGCAATGAGAAGCCTGAAACCCGCAGCTTAAATAGTCCCCACTCAACTAGAGAAAAGCCCACTCAGAAACAAAGACCCAGCATGGACAAAAGTAAACACATTTTAAAAAGATGTTTTTATATTTCCCCCAGAATTTTATTTGTGCAATGTCAGGAGCAGTTTTCTTGGAATCGTATCGCCAGACTCCTTAACCTTGAAAAAAACCAAAACACAAAAACTGCAGAGTTGTTCACTGTACAGCAAAATACACGATTTTAAGTAGTCTTCTACTGTGTACATTCAGATATGATTGTTTCCAACCTTCTGCTGTTTAAATAATGTGTCACTGAACAACCTTTGGAAGCACAGTTGTAGACTGAATTCCTGGAAGTAGAATTACTGTTGAGAATACATACACTTTTAATTTTAATAGATGCTGCAAAATTACCCTTCAGGGCAATCTTTCCAGTTTACACTTTTCTGCCAACTGTGTATGTTGGCGCCTGTTACATCCACTCTGGTCAGCAGGATGTTATCAGTTTTAATGAAACTGTAGGTGAAAAATGTATCTTAATGTGATTTTAATTGGCATTGATCTTCTTCTTGTGGTTTAGTATTTTTAATGGATTTGATCACATAAACTTGCCATTTTTATAGCTCAAAAGCAGGCAGGATTGTCAGTTTCCCGTGCTGTGAGCTAATGTATTTAAAGGTCCTTTTTTTCCCCTGAGAGCTCTTTCTTTATGTTCTTTGCCCATTTGCCTATTGGGTTGTTGTTGTTGTTAATGATGACGAGCAGGAAATTAACCTGTTGTCTGTCACAAGGTTGTGAATGTTGTCCCAGTTTGTCATTTGTCATTTGATTGATGGTAGTGGTTTGTTTTTGTTTGGTTTTGCCCCCTGGAGCAGCTTGTGAGATCTTAGTTCCCTGACCAGGGATTGAACCTGTGTCCTTAGCAGTTGCAGCTCAGAGTCTTAACTGCTGGACTGCCAGGAAATTCCCAAGATGATGGGTTTTCCAAATAGATATTTTTGCTTGTTATGTAGTTGAATTTATCAATCTTTTCTTTTATTCCTTCTAAGTTTTGTAACATACTTAGAAAAACTGTCCCCACTCTAAGAATGAAGATGGACAGGGAAGCCTGGCGTGCTGTGGTCCATGGGGTCACAAAGAGTCGGACACAACGGAGCGACTGAACTGAACTGAACTTTAAGAATAGTTTTCAATATTCTCTCGTATTTTTCTCATTACATTTACAGTTTGATGTTTTAGATGGATATTTTTGATCATCCAGAACTCATCCTGGTATAAAGCATAAAGTATGGCTGTGTATGAGTCAAGGGTCCGTTAGAGAAACAGAACCGATTAATAAATTGATTGATTGATTGCAAAGAATTGGCTTATGCAATTATGGGGCCTGGCTAGATAAATAATAAGTCCGTTAGAGCAGGCCATCAGGGAGGGCAGGGTGGAAGCCTCCAGCAGGAGCTAACGCTGCAGTCCATAGCAGGAACTTCTTCTTCCTCAGGGAAACTTCAGTCCTGTTTGTTTTTTTTTTAATATTTATTTATTTATTTTGCTGTGCCGGGTCTTAGTACTGGCATGTGGACTTTTAGTTATGGCAGGTGGAATCTAGTTCCCTGACAAGGGATCAAACCTGGGCCCCCTGCGTTGGGGTTGCAGAGTCTTAGCAACCACAACTTTTCTGGACCACCAGAAAAGTCCTTCAGTTCTGTTCTTAAAGACTTTCCACTAACTGGATCAGACTACCAGCTTATCAAGAATAATCTTTTACATTTCATGCTTAGTTGCTCAGTCGTGTCCAACTCTCTGCAACCCCCTGGACTGTAGCCCACCAGGGTCCTTTGTCCATGGGATTTTTTTCCACTACTGGAGTGGGTTGCCATTTCCTCCTCCAGGGGATCTTCCCGACCCAGGGATGGAACCAGCATCTCCTGTTTCTCCTGCATTGCAGGCAGATTCTTTACCGCTGAGCCCTAATCTCCTTTACGTGAAGTCAATTCGTTGTGGATGCTGATCACATCTACAAAATATCTTCCCAGCCAACACCTAGGTTAGTGTTTGCTTGAATAACAGGAATATAGCCGAGCCAAGTTGACTCATGAAACTGACCATCACAGGATCCAACCTAAATGCTTTTCCAGTTAGTTTCAAGTGTACAACATAGTGATCCAAAATGTCTATAGGTTATATTCCGTTTATCGATCATTGGCAGGAACACTACCTCCTGACTGCTCTTCTTAAGCAGAAATATTCTTGGGACTTCCTGGTGGTCCAGCGGTTAAGAATCTGCCTTGTCAACGCAGGGGACGTGGCTTTGATCCTTGGCTGAGGAACTAAGATCCTTCATGCTACAAGGCACCTTGCCAAAACTAGACAAAGCCTGAGCACCACAATGAGGACCCAGCGCAGCCAAAAAAAAATAAGAAGAAAGAAAAAGAAATATTCTTGATATTTCTGTTTATTTATTTTTCCAGCTGAATTCCAGAATTAGCTTGCTTAGTTTTTTTTTTTTAAATCCTGTTTGTATTTTTACTGGAATTACGTTCAAAGTATAGAGTATTTTTGGAGAATTGACATTTTTATGATGTTGTCTCTTCCTAGCCAAGAAGGATAGGCCTCTTTTATTTGCTCAAGTCTGTTTTTAATGTCTTTTAGTAGAGTTTTCACATCTTCTTTCATGCACACATCTTGTTAATTTTATGCTCAGGTGTTTTATATTTTGTTGCCAAGGTGACTTTAAAAACTACACAAAATTTTTTATTGAAGTATAGCTGAATTACAATATCGCTTCACTGCTGTAAAGCCAAGTGATTGCTATACATATATATAGATTCTTTTTCATATTCTTTTCTGCTATGCTTTATCACAGGATAGTGAATATAGTTCCCTGTGCTGTACAGTAAGACTTTGTTGTTTATCAAAACTTTAATAAAAATTATTTATTTATTTATTTATTTGGCTGAGCTGGGTCTTTGTTACTGCACTCAGATTTCCTCTAGTTGAGGCGAGCAGGGGCTATTCTTTGTTGTGGTGCACGGGCTTCTCATTGTGGTGGCTTCTTCTGTATCAGAGCATGGGTTCTAGGTACCCAGGCTCGGTAGTTGTGGCACACGGGCTTAGTTGCACCGAGGCATATGGAATCTTCCCAGACCAGGGATCGAACCCTTGTCCCCTGGATTGGCAGGTGGATTCTTATTCACTGTACCACCAGGGAAGTCCTAGCAAAACTTTTATTTTAAGACGGTGCAGAATCCTATATACCCTCAACCTAAAATATTACCTTACACCACCACAGTGCATTTGTCAAAACTAAGAACGGACATTGGTACAGTGCTATAAACTAAACTCCCCGGCCTCTGCTGGCCTGTGACCTTTCCTCAGTTTTTGCTTATTTTTCATGACCTTGACACTTCTGAGGAGTACTGTCAGAAGGTTTGTAGAATGTCCCCCAAATTGGGTTTTTCTGTTTGAGTGCTATCTCGCCACATATCAGGGAGTACCAGAAAGCAACATGACATCACTGGCGATGTTAACTTGGATTACTTGGTTGAGGTCACATTGTCAGGTTTATTCTCTGTAAAGCTACTATTTCCACAATGCATGCATACTCTATTCTTTGGAAGCTAGTCACCAAGCTCAGCTCACAGATGGGTGGGGATATGCGCTACCTTTTGGAAGGGGGAGGAGCCATATATGTTATTTGGAATTCTTCTGTAAGGTAGATTTGTCTCTTGTCCCACGATTTATTTATATCACTATGGACTCATGCATAGATATGAGTCAATATCTTTGTATTCTGATTTATAATCCAGTACGGTGTTATTTACTTTGTTGCTCAGCTACTGGGATTTCTTTCCAGTTGGTTCCTGTGTCCCTTTGGGGGTTTTGTTTTTCTGTGTTTTTTATACTTTTTTGGCTACACCACGTGGCATGTGGGCTCTTCGTTCCCTGACCAGGGAGCAAACCCACACCCCTAGCATTGGAAGCTCAGAGTTTTAGCCACTGGGCCACCAGGGAAGTCCCCTCCTGTGTCCCCTTGAGATGTCCCCATTCTTTTGTTGTTCTGAGCACTGCCCTACTTCTGATACTAGACGATACTCCAGATTTAGCTTGTGTTTTCCCTGCCCTATCCCTGAATCAGGGCTTCCCTGGTGGCTCAGTGGTAAAGAATCCTCCTCCAATGTGGGAGATGTGGGAGATGCAGGTTCAATCCCTGGGTCAGGAAGATCCCCTGGAGGAGGAAATAGCAACCCGCTCCAGGAGTCTTGCCTGGGAAATCCCATGGACAGAGGAGCCTGGAGAGCTACAATTTATAGGGTTGCTAAGAGTCAAACACAACTGAGCATGCTTATGTTTGTATTCCTGAATTAGTCATTCCCCCAAGGAGCCCTGTTGCTTTTACTGGAGAATGGTATTTGGAAACCAAGATCTAGGCACTGAGAGTTAACGAGACCTTTTCAAAATGAAAATTGAATTATGTCAATTTCCGGCTTCTGCTTCTGGATGGCTTCCTGCTGTGCTCAGAGACAGAGCTGAATCTGTGCCCAGTCCAAGAGATCCTGCCTGAGTGGGCTCCTGACGACTTAAAAATAACATTCATTGAGCATTTACTATGTGCCAGTCACTACTCTAAGCTCTTTGTATGTTTCTATTCTACTCAGTTAATCAGCACAACCTTATGAGGGAAAGAAATGCTGTCAAGGTCCCCACTTTGCTAATGAGGAAAATGAAGCATAGAGAGATTAGGTCACTTGTCTGTGATCTCACAGGTGGAAAGCGACAGAGCCAGGACTTTCACTCAGGTTGTCTTGGTTCTGAGACTGTGCTTGCATTACTACAATTTTCCAGTGTGATAAGGAGAAAGATGAGTAAAAATTTAGCTTAGGACCCAGTTTTACCTGGGGAAGGATGGTCCTGCCACGGTATCCATCAGTGCCCATGCATCCATGGCGCACAGAATCTAAGAAGGCTACAGTTCCTGCTGTTTTCCAAGCTGTCCACAGCCCTGCTAGACAAGCATCTTTAAGGTCTTGGAGGGCTGGGTTGTCAAGTTCTTTTTTTCTCTATGCTCTTTCTTTCTGAAGAACCAGGCACCATGATATCAACTAACATAAGGTTCTGCCTAAGGAGACAGCGCTGTAGTCCCCTGTAGTTCCATGGGCCCTGACAAGCCCTTCTGTTAACCAGCCAGGTGGCATTTGGCATTTGGGGAGTGGCTGTCTGAGCAGCTGTAAGGAATCTGGTCAGGTCTTAGTTGTGACATAAGCAGGAAGGGAGAGGGGCCAGGAATGCTGTATGCTTTCACACCCTAGGGGGTCCTCCAGGGCTGAGTCACTCAGCACAGCAAGTAGTTTCCCTTAAACACAGGAAGAAACTCTTTCAGGTAATTACATGGACATCAACATCAAGCATTCTGACTTGTTGCATTGGCAGGCTACCTAAAAAGGCCACCTCCACCTCGCCTAAGGTTTCCACAGGGTGCACTTGCTTGCAGGTTCCCCAAGGGAGAAGACTCGGTTTTTCATGCACACTCTGGAAAAATGAAGTAAAAGTGAAAGTGTTAGTCGCTCATTCGTGCCTTGACTCTTTCAAGACCCCATGGACTATAGCCCACCAGTCTTCTCTGTCTATGGAAGTCTCCAGGCAAGGATACTGGAGTAGGTTGCCATTCCCTTCTCCAAGGGATCTTCCCAACCCAGGGATCAAACCCGGGTCTCTTGCATTGCTGGCAGATGCTTTACACCTGCACCATCTGGGAAATTGTAATGAAACCTCAGGTTTTGAGAGGGGATGCATTGGAAATGGGACCCCTGCACAAAGCTAGGACACTTGAAGACTGCAGCTGCTTTGTAAAGAGAGAAAACAAATTTCCCCCTGGCCCAGGGAGGCAGCCAGGAAGCTTGTCTCAGCTGTGACTCTGCCTGGGAAAACATGCTCTTTCCTCCAGAAAGCCACAGGGCCCGAATCAGCCCATCGGGTGGGACACTCAAATTACCATAAAAGTTAATCCCAGGCTGTTCCTATATCTTGGATGCCCAGCAGAAGTAGCTGTGAGAATTCAGTAGAACACAGCTCTTCTTAGCGTGCTCACAGCCAAAGGAAGACAAATTTCCCGTGAGCAGAAATAAGAAGACACAACAATTAAGAGCATTTCATAACCTCTTGAGCTAATTCATGTTTCCAGACAGGAAGACTCATTATCATAAAGATGCCCACTGTCAACAACTTAACATGCTATTTCAAGATTGTCCTAACCAAAATCTTAAGGGTTGTTTCATAGCTTTTGAAAACTGATTTTGAAATTCATCCAGGAAAAAAAATATGAAGGAGAATAACTAAGGACAGTTTTGTTACTGACCAGGGTTCTCTGCCTTCCCCAATCAATAGAAATTGATAAAAGAGTCCAGAAAAAAAATTCAAGCAAGACTTTATTGGGGTCCCTGCTGCAGCAAGAGGGAACAAAAAGAAGTAACAATTTCCCCTGCTTGTTTCCCCGGGGCAGGGGGTGAGCTGGTTCCTTGTATAGAGTGAGGGTAAAGGCATGCCCAGGGGTCAGGTCAGAGGGATGGCTTAAGTAGTCTACCCATCCCTTTGATGGTGTTGTGTGCAAGGGGCATGTGCAATATCTTGCTTTTGCTCCTAGCCTTTCAGAAGTGACAGTTGAGTTTTTTTGGTCTTTTTGTATCTGATTGTCCATAATTTGTCCCAACCACACATTCATGCAGTTATTTTTAGTCCCCTAGTTTCTTTGTATTTTTGTTGCTTGAAGAGACATTTGTCCAGGTGCAAGCACTGCAGCAAAGAGTCTGAGGTCCCAGGTCCCAGCCTGTCTCAGTTTGAAAAAGAAACACACCTTACAAAATATCAGAGGTTACTGTGAAATTGTTTTATCAGCCAGGGTCCAATCAGAAGGCAGGGTCCACACAGTGATTTGAACAGGGAAAGTTTATTATAAACAATTATTTCTAGGGGTTGGAATAATAGAGGACTTACTATATTGTTGCTGTTTAGTGGCCAAGTCGTGTCTGACTCTTTGCAACCCCATGGACTGCAGCCTGCCAGGCTCCTCTGTCCATGGGATTCTCCAGGCAAGAATACCAGAGTGGGTTGCTGTGCCCTCCTCCAGGGGATCTTCCCGACCCGGGGATTGAACCCATATCTCCTGCAGTGGAAGGTGGATTCTCTACCGCAGAGCCACCTGGGAAGCCCAGAGTACTTACTAGTAAGAGTTAAAGAAAACTCTAAAGAACAAAGAGTCAGCAGGGATAGGGAGCAGCTTCCACCCCAGTGCTAAGATAGAGTGTCCAAGGAAGCATGGCTTCTGCCCCCTGGCTTTCAGATGGGGGCCAGATTTCAACGGAGAGGGAGGTGAGAAGTTGTTAGAGTGCTTTTCTGGCAACACTGCAAAGTTGCCAGAGGATATGCCAGGGGCAGCTGCTAGGTGCTGGGCACTGCTGGCCACCACCTGCTCAGAAACTGGGATCTGGGGAAGTTGCCTTCAGCAGGAGCTGGTCACGGGAAAAACCATTCTGCATGAGCCAGATGCCAGAGAAAGCTGTACCCCAGAGGAGCTTCTTGTGGGAAAACAGCCTGCAAGAGCGGACCACTCGCTCTTCAGCGCCCTCTGTGGATAAGGACAGGATTAGTAGCAAGATGGCATCTGGTCCCATCACTTCATGGCAAATAGATGGGGAAACAATGGAAAACAGTGGCAGACTATTTTTCTGGGCTCCAAAATCACTGCAGATGGTGATTGCAGACGTGAAATTAAAAGACACTTACTCCTTGGAAGGAAAGTTATGACCAACCTAGACAACATATTAAAAAGCAGAGACATTACTTTGTCAACAAAGGTCCGTCTAGTCAAGGCTATGGTTTTTCCAGTGGTCGTGTATGTATGTGAGCGTTGGACCGTAAAGAAAGCTGAGCGCTGAAGAATTGATGCTTTTGAACTGTGGTGTTGGAGAAGGCTCTTGAGAGTCCCTTGGACTGCAAGGAGATCCAACCAGTCCATCCTGAAGGAAATCAGTCCTGGGTGTTCATTGGAAGGACTGATGTTGAAGCTGAAACTCCAATACTTTGCCCACCTGATGCGAAGAGCTGACTCATTTGAAAAGACCCTGATGCTGGGAAAGATTGAGGGTGGGAGGAGAAGGGGACGACAGAGGATGAAATGATTGGATAGCATCACCAACTCAATGGACATGAGTTTGAGTAAGCTCTGGGAGTTGGTGATGGACAGGGAGGCCTGGCGTGCTGCAGTGCTTGGGGTCGCAAAGAGTCAGACACGACTGAGCGACTGAACTGAACTGAATAAGTCCACTGACTGTCCAATTCCCAAGTCAAGTTCTGAAGCCAAGAGAGAAAACCCACTCCAGGGACTTGAGCCCCCTTTCAAATAAACTATTCCTTGATTTTACGACTTCAGAGATGGTGGAAGAAATAATCTTACATTTTTAAGTGTAAGCACTGCTCTTTCAGTGCAAAAATGGTTCAGTATTTGATGATTTAAAATCTGTTGAAGTGACACTGATCTATTTTGCCTATGGAGATAAAAAGTACAGGAATCTATGAAGGACACTAGAGTTACAAAAAGAAAATAGTGGATGATTGGCTGGACCTGCTTATAGGTGGAGGTCACGCCAAGGTAGTTTTCCGGCTGAAGTAAATGAAAAGTATCCCAAATGTCCTCTTGATGAAGTCAAGGTTGGTGATTCACTGGGAGGTGTTATTCACTGGGAGCTCTTTTCTGGATTTTATGTCAAAGATATTATATGTGCCTTTCTTGCCATCTCCATGTTTAGTTAGCTGGGGGAAGTGATGAAGAAGCTGGACTATGAAAATTGCCATTTGAAGTTAGATTAAAAAAAAAAAGCACAACTAAACTGACAACAACTTAGGAAGTGCAGACACAACGAGGAGACCCCTGGTTTGTCTTGCAACCTGATTTGTCTTTCTAACCCATCTGAACAAGATTACTACCACCTGAGAAGCCTTCCCATCTAAGTCTTGGGGAACAAGACATGGTTCACAACTCAGAGGAATTTCTCTTGTGTCCAGCGTCTGAACATTCTGAGTTATTTTTTAAACTTAAATTTGCATGTGCCAAATCTTTGTCATGAAACAAAGATTTTCATTTATTATTTACTGTCTTTGGAATAAGGGAACACAGGTATGGGAAGATGGTCAAATTATTGTTCTGCTATCACAACAGCATACCGTATACAACATTTTTGTACATAGACTAATGAATCTTGAATTGCAAAAATAGTATGTGAACGGTGAGCTAACCCAGACTTCTTGAATGAATGAACAACATTGTTTGCCAGAGTGACTTTCCACTCGATTGCTCTTTTGTACTTTTGCTCTTTTTGTACAGTTTATTCTCTTGTGTCATCTGTGTAACCAGAAATAAATAAATAGGAATTTCCTGGTGGTCCAGTGGTTGAGAACCCAGCTTCTGATGCAGGGGATGTGAGTCTGATCCCTGGATGGGAAATTAGGATCTCACTCGCCTCAGGGCAACTGTGCCTGCGCATGGCAGCTACTGAGCCCGAGGGCTCTAGAGTCTATGTGCCTGCCATAGAGAAGCCTGCCAGTCACGGCTAGAGGAAGGCCCTGTGCTGCAACAAAGACCCAGTGCAGCAAAAAACAGAAAAAAAATCCATAAATAAATAAAAATCAAATCAAGAACATTTTCTACTTGGTACATGGGTTTGGAGGTACAATTGGAAAATAACCAGTACCAGAGATTTCTGGGGAAAGTTCCCTCTCCTCTGAGAAAGAGATCCAGGAATAGAAAGACCTGCTCTCTTTCTCCTCTGAATATTGTGACACGTACATGCATGCTTAGTCTCTTCAGTCGTGTCCAACTCTTCGCAACCTAATGGACTATAGCCTGCTAGGCTCCTCTGTCCATGAAATTTTCCAGGCAAAAATACTGGAGTGGGTTGCCGTGCCCTCCTCCAGGGGATCTTCCCGACCCAGGGATTGAACCCACCTCTCTTGTGTCTCCTGTGTTGGCAGGTGGGTTCTTTACCACTAGGGCCACCTGGGAAGCCTTGAATATTGTTAACCTGGGTGCAATGTTTGGAACCACTGAAGTCAGCTTCTCCCATTCAAATAATGAACCTCACGCTAAGCCTGGCAGAACAGAGAGATGGGGCGATTCTGAGTCCTTGATGATATCCTCAGAAGTCTCAATCAATCACCCTTCCTCTGGATCTCCCTGTCTGTGAAATATTCATTTCAGTTCAGTTGCTCAGTCGTGTCTGACTCTTTGCAACCCCCGGACTGCCACACGCCAGGCTTCCCTGTCCATCACCAACTCCCGGAGCTTGCTCAAACTCATGTTCATCGAGTCGGTGATGCCATCCAACCCTCTCATTCTCTGTCATCCCCTTCTCCTCCTGCCTTCAATCTTGCCCAGCATACGTGAACCCTGACCTTCCAGATGTTCAAACTGGATTTACAAAAGGCAGAGGGTGTGAAATATTATATTTGATCATTTTTAAGTCACTTTGAGCTGATTTTCTTTTACTTACAGATGAACACATAGTACATGGAAAATAGTGAGCTGCCTGGAGTGGTTTCTAGATACTAATAAATAAAATTCTATGGATTCAAAGATTTCTGTGTAAGAGTGGTACCTGTGAAAACTAATAATACAAAAAAAATTTTTTTTTGGCTTCACTGTGTGGCTTGCAGGATCTTAGCTCCCTGACCAGGGCCCTAACCTGGGCCCTAGCAGTGAAAGGGCAGAGTCCTCACAGCTATACCATCAGGGAATTCCCCTAATAATACACATTCAGAACCTGGTAAATATTAATTCTGAGAATGCAGTATATAATAGTGAACTATTATAAGTCAAGTTCTGAGCAGGCCATGATTTATTGTCACCATAGTTGACTGTCGTAGGGAAAATCATGGGGCCTGTGGTGAGTTAACTGCATTTGTGGTCCCAATTTTTGGCCTCTCTGTATTCACACTATTTGCCCTGAAACTCTGTAGTCTCCTCTCACCCTGATGCTGGGTTGAAACTTGTGACTGGCTTAACTACCATTGCCACCAAATCTCCCACAACAACAACAACATGTATGTGCTCAGTCGTGTCCGACTCTTTGTGGTCCTATGGGCTGCAGCCCGCCAGGCTCCTCTGTCCATGGAATTTCCCAGGCAAGCATACTGGAGTGGGTTGCCATTTCCTTCTCCAGGAGATCTTCCCAATCCAAGGATTGAACCCGCATCTCTTGCATCTCCTGCCTCGGCAGGTGGATTCTTTACCACTAAGTGCTACCTGGGAAGCCCGTAACTGGCTTGGCCATACAAAATGCGGACAAGGTAGCACAATGCCATGCCTTGGCCTCAAAAGGCTAGTGTGCCATTTCTCTCTAGTAACCCTGCCATCAGTCCGTGGGGTCGCAAAGAGTCGGGCACAATTGAGTGACCAAACTGAACTGAACTGGACCCTGCCATCTAAATGTGGACAAGCCCAGTTCAGGTGCTGGAGGATGAGAAATCACGTGGAGGAGAATCCATCCCTTTCAAGACTATACTGGACCAGCCTACAGTTAGCTTATCCCCAGACACGTGGGAGATTCAAGCCAACATCAGCAGAGTTGCCTTCCCAAACCACCGCTGACCACTGAATACATGCCAGGCCAGAAGAACTGCCCAGCTAATCCAGAGACTTGTGTGCAATAATAAATGTGTAATGTTTTAAGCTACCACTTTTCGGGGTTGTTTGCTATAAAGCAATAACTAACTGATACAGAACCTTAAGGATTAACAAATCTCAGCTGATACAAAGGTTGGCCCCACCGACTGTAGGAATAATGTGGAAATTTTTATCTTCAACCAGTGGCCTCCCTGCACCGCTTGGAAATGGTTGGCTTATGAGAATTTACTGATACGGCTCCAGTTGAAAATGCTCATGAAATTCCTTGGTGGTACCATGGATAGGAATCCACCTGCCAATGCCGGGGACAGGGGTTCGATCCCTGATCTGGGGAGATTTCACATGCCTTGGAGCAACTTAGCCCAGGCACCACATCTGCTGAAATCTGTGTACCTAAAGCCTGTGCTCTCCAACAAGAGAGGCCACCACAATGAGAAGCCCATGCACTGCAATTAGAGGGCAGCTCTCACTCACCACAACTAGAGAAAGCCCGTGTACAGCAATGAAGACCCAGTGCAGCCAAAAATAAAAAAGAAATAAAGTTTTAAAAAATTAAAAGAGATAATGCTCATGAGACAGTTCTCACCTCCTCCTGGCGGAAATCAGAACCAAACAGCCATGGAAAACCACAGCTAAGAGGTGCACCCTTGTGGCTGTCCCTGAGAGCCACTCAGGGACAGGCATGGAACTGGTGGGAACTTGCATATGGATGACTATGACCCCATGGTGCAATGGTGAGTGGATAAGGAACTTACCAATTAGTCCTCCACTGTAGACTTTCTGGGGCAAAGCTCTGTTCCAGAGGCCGTTCATGTCAAGAGGCAGAAAGGGTCTATATGGGCAACTGTAAACATACTTTGCAAGAGAAAATTTGGGGTCAGAAAGAGAGGACACCCTAATATCAGTCAGCAGTTGGAGGAAACAGTAGGAAAGCATTTAGAAGAGGCTCCTTAGTGACACATCAGGGAAAGTCTGGGTCTTTTGTCACTTCCGGATGGACTTCTCTAGCCCTTTCACAACTGCCACCAGGGCAGCCAATCCTGTGAACAAGCTCGCGGGAAAACAGCAGCGCCATCCATGATGGAAGCAAGGGGCTGACTGAGTCGGCGTCCCTTGAATGTGACAAGACGGCCATCGACAGGCCTTGGAAGGCCAGGATCTGGTAAGTGGAGTTACTGTCACCCTCATGGGGAAAACGTGCCTTGTAGCCTATGGTTCAGTGTAAATCCTGAAACACCTAAACCACGCTGGTAGCAGCACCTTTACCTTCACACATTGTGACCACCAGCCCCTTGGAGTCCCTTAACAGTTAGCATTCCAACTTCCGGCATCCTCGGAGGATAACAGGGAAGACAGGAGCTGTGGCTGCAGTACCAGGTTCGAATCTCTATGAAATTTCCCCTTGAAAACAGAGCAACTAGTTAATAAAACCCAATCATGTGGGAAATTTTTACAACAAAACTAGATAATGCAATGATCCCTTCACTCCGAAATACATGTCCGTGGGAACGAACTACCAGCAGCTCCCAGGGATTTTCACGGACACAGCATCTCTGCAGATAAAATAAGAAAGCATAGACCTGAGAGCAGTTACTCTCTGGAAAGTTCGCAGGTCAATTTTAAAGCAGCAAGCTGACGTTAGAGTTTTTTTTCCAATAGTGGATAATAGCAAGGGACCCAGAATAAGCAAGAAGACTACATTATAAGATAATGATACAGGACTTCCCTGGTGGTCCAGTGGTTAAGACTCCTCAGTTCCACTGCAAGGGGTGTGGGTTCAATCCTGGGTCGGGAGCTAAGATCCCACATGCCCTGTGGTATGTCAAAAATAGAAAGAAAGAAAAGAAGAAAATTATACAGTTTGAATATACCCATGAGAAAAACTGGAACATCTAGGTCCTATGTACTCTCAGAACCTCGGGAGGTAGGGGAGGGTCCCTGACCCTCTCCCGACCTCCAGCTGCTCCACTGTCCATGGAGGACAAGGCCTGGATGAGCTGGTTCCTCAGTCTCTCTTGCAAAGGGATAAAGTCTCAGAGGGATGTGCTGGACTCCCTGTGATCCAGCCACCTCATCCTAAAATGCCTGAAACAGGGACGTAGAGGCCTGGGGTCCCTCCATGGCTGCTCAAAGTTTGGGCAAAACATTCCACTTCTCTGGGTCTCAGTTTCACTATCTGTAAAATGGGAATAATTTTAATGAGTGCTGCTCTGCTTATGTCAAGAGGCTATGAGCTGAAGACATCCCTGGTGGTCTCATGGCTAAGACTCCACACTCCGAACACAGTGGGGCCTGGGTTCCATCCCTCGTCAGGGAACTAGATCCTGCATGCTTCAACTAGATGACTCAGGATGCTGCAACTTTTAAAAAAACGGGGGAGAGTCCCATACGTGAAAGATGAAACATCCCGCAAACTAAGAGTTCGCATGCCACAACTGAAGATTGAAGACACACGTGCCGCAACTAACATCCAGCACAGCCAAATAAATAAAGATAATTTTAATAAGAGGCTAAAAAATAAATAAGTAAAAGGAGGCTATGAGCTGGATCAAAAGAGACCACAAGTTTGTAAGTGAATGGGTCAGCAGCGCTTTTCACATAGTCATGAGTTTAGGCGGTGGTTCTGCCCCTTACAGCTGTGGGATCTTAGGTAAGCCCAACTTCTCTCAGCCTGTTTTCCTCACCTGGAAGATGTTGTATCCTTCGTCATCATCAGCATCAACTTCACCAACTGCATTGCAAGGTTGCTTGAGAATGAAACAAAGTGTTATGTGGAAAGCCCTTAGCAGCAATCCACACACTGAGGGCATTCACTAACTGTTAACTACTGATATTATGAAGCTTTTGTTCAGCTCACTTCAGTTCAGTCGCTCAGTCGTGTCTGACTCTTTGCGACTCCATGCACTGCAGCACGCCAGGCTTCCCTGTCCATCACCAGCTCCCAGAGTTTCTCAAATTCATGTCCATCAAGTTGGTGATGCCATCCAACCATCTCATCCTCTGCCATCCCCTTCTCTTCCTACCTTCAATCTTTCCCAGCATCAGGGTCTTTTCCAATGAGTCAGTTCTTTGCATCAAGTGACCAAAGTATTGGAGTTTCAGCTTCAGCATCAGTCCTTCCAATGAATATTCAGGACTGATTTCCTTCAGGATGGACTGGTTGGATCTCCTTGCAGTCCAAGGGACTCTCAAGAGTCTTCTCCAACACCACAGTTCAAAAGCACCAATTCTTCAGCGCTCAGTTTTCTTTATACTCCAACTCTCACATCCAAACATGACTACTGGAAAAACCATAGCTTTGACTAGATGGACATTTGTCAGCAAAGTAATGTCTCTGCTTTTTCATATGCTGTCTAGGTTGGTCATAGCTTTTCTTCCAAGGAGCAAGCCTCTTTTAATTTCATGGCTGCAGTCACCATTTGCAATGAGCCTCCCAAAATAAAGTTTCTCACTGTTTCCATTGTTTCCCCATCTATTTGCCATGAAGTGATGGGACAGGATGCATGGTCTTAGTTTTCTGAATTTTGAGTTTTAAGCTAGCTTTTTCACTTTCATCAAGAGGCTCTTTAGTTCTTCTTCATTTTCTCCCATAAGGGTGGTGTCATCTGCGTATCTGAGGTTATTGATATTTCTCCTGGCAATCTTGATTCTAGCTTGTGTTTCATTCAGCCCGGCATTTCTCATGATGTACTCTGCATATAAGTTAAATAAGCAGGGTGACAGTATACAGCCTTGGCATACTCCTTTCCTGATTTGGAACCAGTCTGCTGTTCCATGTCCGGTACTAACTGTTGCTTCTTGACCTGCATACAGATTTCTCAGGAGGCAGGTAAGGTGGTCTGGTATTCCCATCTCTTTAAGAGTTTTCCATTTTGTTGTGATCCACACAGTCAAAGGCTTTGGCATAGTCAATAAAGCAGTAGATGTTTTTCTGGAACTCTCTTGCTTTTTCAATGATCCGACGGATGTTGGCAATTTGATCTCTGGTTCCTTGCCTTTTCTAAAACCAGCTTGAACATCTGGAAGTTCATGGTTCATGTACTGTTGAAACCTGGCTTGGAGAATTTTGAGCATTACTTTGGTAGTGTGTGAGATGAGTGCAATTGTGCAATAGTTTAAACATTCTTTGGCATTGTCTTTCTTTGGGATTGGAATGAAAACTGACCTTTTCCAGTCCTGTGGACACTGCTGAGTTTTCCAAATTTGCTGGCATATCGAGTGCAGCACTTTCACAGCATCATCTTTTAGGATTTGAAAGAGCTCAAGTGGAATTCCATCACCTCCACTAGCTTTGTTCGTAGTGATGCTTCCTAAAGTCCACTTGACTTCACATTCCAGAATGTCTGGCTCTAGGTGGGTGATCACACCATCATGGTTATCTGGGTCATGAAGATCTTTTTTGTGTAGTTCTTCTGTGTATTCTTGCCACCTCTTCTTACTATCTTCTGCTTCTGTCCTTTATTGTGCCCATCTTTGCATGAAATGTTTCCTTGGTATCTCTAATTTTCTTAAAGAGATCTCTCGTCTTTCTCATTCTATTGCTTTCCTCTATTTCTTTGCATTGGAGAAGGAAATGGCAGCCCACTCCAGTATTCTTGCCTGGAGAATCCCGTTGACAGAGGAGCCTGGTGGGCTGCTGTCCGTGGGGTTGCACAGAGTAGGACACAACTGAAGCGACTTAGCAGCAGCAGCAGCAGCAGCAGCAGTAGCATTTCTTTGCACTGATCACTGAGGAAGGGTTTCTTATCTCTCCTTGCTATTCTTTGGAACTCTGCATTCAAATGGGTAGATCTTTTCTTTTCTCCTTTACCTTTTGCTTCTCTTCTTTTCTCAGCTATTTGTAAGGCCTCCTCAGACAACCATTTTGCTTTTTTGCATTTCTTTTTCTTGGGGATGGTCTTGATCCCTGCTTCCTGTACAATGTCATGAACCTCTGTCCCTAGTTCTTCAGGCACTCTGTCTATCAGATCTAATCACTTGAATCTATTTGTCACTTCCGCTGTATAATCATAAGGGATTTGATTTAGGTCATGCCTGAATGGTCTAGTCGTTTTCCCTACTTTCTTCAAGTTTGAATTTTGCAGTAAGGAGTTCATGATCTGAGTCACAGTCAGCTCCTGGTCTTGTTTTTGCTGACTGTATAGAGCTTCTCCATCTTTGGCTGCAAAGAATATAATCAATCTGTTTTGGTGTTGACCATATGGTGATGTCCATGTGTAGAGTCTTCTCTTGTGTTGTTAGAAGAGGGTGTTTGCTATGACCAGTGCGTTCTTTTGGCAAAACTGTTAGCTTTTGCCCTGCTTCATTCTGTACTCCAAGGCCAAATTTGTCTGTTTCTCCATATCTCTTGACTTCCTACTTTTGCATTCCAGTCCCCTACAATGAAAAAGACATCTTTTTTGAGTGTTAGTTCTAGAAGGTCTTGTAGGTCTTCATAGAACAATTCAACTTCAGCTTCTTCAGAATTAGTGGTTGGGGGATAGACTTGGATTACTGTGATATTGAATGGTTTGCCTTGGAAATAAACAGAGATCATTCTGTCATTTTTGAGAATGCACACAAGAACTGCATTTTGGACTCTTTTGTTGACTATTGGGGCTACTCTATTTCCTCTAAGGGACTCTTGCCCATGGTTGTAGATATAATGGTCATCTGAGTTAAATTCACCCATTCCAGTCCATTTTAGTTCACTGATTCCTAAAATGTCGATGTTCACTCTTGCCATCTGTTTGACCACTTCCAATTTGCCTTGATTCATGGACCTAACATTCCAGGTTCCTATGCAATATTGTTCTTTATAACATCGGACTTTACTTCCATCACCAGTCACATTCACAGCTGGGCATTGTTTTTGCTTTGGCTCTGTCTCTTCATTTTTTCGGGGTTATTTCTCCACTGATCTCCAGTAGCCCATTGGGCACCTACCAACCTGGGGAATTCATCATTCAGTGTCCTATCTTTTTGCCGTTTCATACTGTTCATGGGGTTCTCAAGGCAAGAATACTGAAGTGGTTTGCCATTCCCTTCTCCAGTGGACCACGTTTTGTCAGAACTCTCCACCATGACCCGTCCATCTTGGGTGGTCCTACATGGCATGGCTCATAGTTTCATTGAGTTAGACAAGGCTGTGGTCCATGTGATCAGTCTGATCAGTTCTCTGTGATTGTGGTTTTCATTCTGTCTGCCCTCTGATGGATAAGGATAAGAAGCTTATAGAAGCTTCCTGATGGGAGAGATTGACTGTGGGGGAAACTGGGTCTTGTTCTGATGGGCAAGCCATGCTCAGTAACTCTTTAATCCAATTTTCTGTTGATGGGCAGAGCTGTGTTCCCTCCCTGTTGTTTGATGTGAGACCAAACTATGGTGGAGGTAATGAATAATGGTGACCTCCATTGTTCATTGGGGTCTTATTTTGAGGGTGTTGAATTTGAGCTTTTGTTTCCTTCTGGCGCATAACTCTACCATGCTTTCTTCCATGGTTAATTATTTTTTTATTTATTTTTAACTGGAGGATAATTGCTTTACAATGTCGTGTTGGTTTCTGCCATGAACATGAATCAGCCATAGGTATACATATATCCCCTCCCTCTTGAACCTCCCTCTCACCTCCCACTGCATCCCACCTCTCCAGGTTGTCACAAAGCACCCGAATGAGCTCCCTGTGTCATACAGCAAATTCCCACTGGGTATCTGTTTTCAGGCTTCCCCTTGTGGCTCAGCTGGTAAAGAATCCAGCTGCAATGTGGGAGACCTGGGTTCAGTTCCTGAGTTGGGAAGATCCCCTGGAGAAGGGAAAGGCTACCCACTCCAGTACTCTGGCCTGGAGAATTCCATGGGCTATATAGTCCATGGGGTCACAAAGCATTGGACATGACTGAGTGACTTTCACTTCACTTCCTCTGTTTTACATATAGTAATGTATGTTTCAATATTATTCTCTCAATTTGTCCCACTCTCTCCCTCCCCCGCTGTGTCCATAAGTCTATTCTCTATGTCTTAGTCTCTATCCATGCCCTCCAAATAGGTTCATCAGTACCATTTTTCTAGATTTCATGTATATGTGTTAATATCTGACATTTGTTTTTCTCTTCTGATCTGCTTCACTCTGTATAACAGGCTCTAGGTTCATCCACCTCGTTAGAACCGACTCGAATTCACTGCTTTTATGACTGAGCAATATTCCCTCGCATTTATGTACTACAACTTCTTTATCCACTTATCTGTTGATGGACATCTAGGTTGCTTCCGTGTCCTGGTGATTGTAAATGCTACTGCAATGAACATTGGGGTACATACGTCTTTTAGAATTGTGGTTCTCAGGGTATAGCCCAGTAGTGAGATTTCTGGGTCGTATGGTAATTTTATTCCTAGTTTTCAATGACGTCTCCATACTATTCTTCATAGTGACTCCGGACTGTTCTCTGTAGTGGCTTCGCTGGGGTCTTGAAGACTGAGATCTTTTATGCTCTTCCCTCTCACAAACGGCAGAGGGCGACATAGACGGCGAGACCCCAGTCACAGGACGCCAGACGCAGCGACATTACCCGCCACGCGGTGGCGCTAAGCCACACGATGTCCGATTTTCCGCAGAGTTTGGGGCGCAGGAGAGGTGACGGAGTGAGAGGGTAGATGAGGGCAAAGGGGAACCCTGGGAGCCTAGGACGTCTGAACCAAAGGATCACGGGTCCCTGAATGGACTGAGTAGCCCCCGCGTTCCCAAGACATAGTATAATCAGTAGGGAGTGAATGAATCTTGGAGTCCTTTTGAGTACGAGGGCGCCCCCTTCCTCCCCGCGCCAGGTCTGCAACCCCTTTCCCGGCGCAGTTTCTCCCCCTGGACGCCTGAGAGAGCGCGCGCTCGCTCCTCCCTCCTTCGCTGTAGCTCATTCATCTGCGGCCGCGGCACGCCGTTGCCATGGAGACCTGATGCAGGCAGTGGGGAGGGAGGCCCCGGGTGACGTCTGCGATGCTCGCAGCTCATCTCTCGCGGCCTCCCAGTTCTTGCCTATTTTGGAAGAGAGCCGCAGCCCTTCTGCTGATGCGCGCGCGCTGGCGCCTTTTAAAGGCAACCGGCGGAGTGGCGGCTCAGCCAGAGCCCGAGAGTTGCCCCCGCCCCCGAGCCGCGAGCCCCGGGGCCTGGGCCCGGGAAGCCTCCGGGGCCGTGCCCCACTCCCTCCCCAATCTTAGCGCCCTCCACTCACTTTGGGAACATTCCAGCCTTGGAGAAAGGAGGGCCTGCCCTTGCCTCCTCCCCTCCCGCCCCCCACCCCCCCATCTCCCTCCAACAGGCAGACTCTCTCTCCATAGGAGCCTTGGAAGGAAACAAAACGTCAGGCCTAGAGCGTTTGGGGATCATCTCTGGACAAGGCCACTGAGTGAAAATGCCAGGTGAGGACTTCGCTGCTGGCTGGGCCGCCCTGGGTCTCTGAAGACCCACGCTCCCTCCAGCTGCCTGCCTTAGTCTTTTTCTCCTTGGGGACAGCCTGAAGTCCGGTTAGGATCCTAGCTGGAAGGACCTTCAGCATTTTCTCCAACCCTCTCAATAAACTGAAAGAGAAATAAGCCCAGAGAAGCGTAGGGACTTGCCCAAGGTCACATGGCATGTTCCTGGATGACATGGGCCAGAGCCCAGGGATGCTGACTTCCTAGCCAAAGTCGTTCCCCCCGGGGCTTAACGTTGAAAACAGCTGGCACGGCGTGCCAGTCTCCAGTTCCTGCCCTGTACCCAACCGAGGGGACAGACAACTCTCACGGCAGTAGCACCAGCTGCTTCATTTTCCCAGCAGAGTCCAGACCTAGGTAGGCTTTCTGGATCGATGATTACTTTGGACAGGCTTCTGGAGCCCATGCACTCCATGACCAAACAACCAGGTGGCTGCTTACAAACATCTGCTGCCATCAGAAGCTTCTGGCAACCCACCACATCTCTGGAACTTTCTGGAACCAGACCTTCTCCATACTGCTTACAGCTGGCTTCTGGATGGAGGTGAGGCCTGCAGGCTCCGGCTGGGATCACCAGGGCCCTGTGCACCCAGCTATTTGATCTCCTCCCACTCAATCCTGATGATGCCTGCATTCTCTCTGCAACACCTGCAGGGGTGTTTGACCAGGACTCACTGAAGACAGCTGTGAAGTACTTGACCGTGCCCAAGGAACTGCATAGGTTCCAGACATCTCTGGGCCCCTACTCTGGACCAGGGCTGGGGACCCAAAAGTGGGTATGATCCAGCCCAACGGTGGGCACCAAGTCTGGCAGAGGAGAGAGGTTCATGTTCTGGAGAAGTTAGCCCTGGACTTGAATGGTTCTTCCAAGGGGCATCTATTGTCAGGGCCACATCTTTAATGCACAGAAGGGGAAACTGAGGCAGCCCTCCAAGAGATGTTATTTACCAAGGTCACACAGCAAGTCAGTGCGCTGTTGAGACTAAGACCCAGAACCCTGCGTCCTGGCCCAGGCTTTCTCTCTACACCTTGTTCTCAGAGACCAGACTTTGAGAGGTGCTCGGGAGGTCACTGTGCTGTGACTCAGGTCCCTGGTTCAGGCTTCCCCTCTCCTAAGGATTGGCTGTGTCACTTGGGCTACTCCGTTCTCTGCATGAGGCCTGAGTCACTCCAGGTGGATGATCTCTGAGGGGCCCCCACTTCAATTGTGAGTCTGGGATCCTCTGAGCAGGGTCCCTTGCCAGGCTGTGGACGCTCTCTGTGATGGTCTGCGGGACACTTCTAGCGGGGCTTTCTTCCCCCCACCAGACTGAAGCTAAACAATACTGGAAGTAGTAGTTGCTTCAACCACAGGCTGTGCTGATCACCCGAGGATGACCTGGGGTCTGTTTTATACCCCTCGGAACCTATTGGATCCCCCAACGGTGAGTCCTCTGGTGCTCTTAGCACAGACCTGTGAGAATGGCCCCTGGTGGATTGGGTTTGAAGAAGGAAAACCATACCAGTACTTGGCTCCACCTCCCTTGCCCCCCTATATCCACAGGGGCCAGATCTGCAGGGCCCAGCATGGCCCTGATCATCCAGGACCGAGGACTCGGTCCTCTGGGAGACATCAGGTCCACTCAGGCCTTGGCATTGGGCACATGGGCTCATCCCCACCTGAAGCTGGGTCTCAGGGCAGCAGCATTGGACTTGTAAAGCCGGAGAGGCACTGGCAAGCTGGGCCCTGGGCCCAGAGATGTTCAGAGTGCCAGAAATGGGAAGGCCTTTGCAAGCCAAGGGGTCCAACCCACTCACCTGTCATTTTGCAAATAGGGGAACTGATGGGGCTTACATAACACCCCAGTAGCCTGGTGGCGGAGCTAGGACCAGAACCCATGTCTCTAGACCCTGCTGTCCAGGACTCTTTCCCCTGCATCAAACATGATCCATGGACATCTACACTGAGCCCACCTCCAAGTCGTCCCAGACCTTCGAATCCTTGGAGAAGGCTCCTCCAGCCCACCCTTGTCTGCACTGGGTGAGTCAGGAGCCTTCCCCTCAACCAGGTGGTCCTTTCTCCTAAGGCTTCCTGGTGTCCTCTCCCCATTCATCTAGGGCTCATCTCTTCCTGGTTCCAGAAGCTTCTCTGTCAATAGACCATAACTTCTGCTACCCCCTTCTTGCCGTGGTTTGACCACCTCCTTGCAGTTCCAGGTTCCCAGGGGTGGGGTTCATCATTCTTTCTGCTTTTTGGTGGTCTCTTGGTTGCTCCTAGGGCTTCTTTTCTGTCGCTGCCCCAGGTCCAGGCCTGCTGCTCTTCCGTGGTCACCCCAGCCTTGAATTCCGTCAGTCTCTCCTGAGACTTCATGGGACACTCCCTGCAGACTTCCTCTGTGCTGGGCCCAGGTTCCAGTGGAAATAACAATAGCCCGGGTGTCACTAGGCCCCTGGGAGGTGTGTGTGAATGAGCTAACGCATGTTTAGGTATATAAGGCATAGGTAAGTGTCGCATCCATAAACTCTCATGTTACAAGATACATGAGACGATAACAAGGAAACCCTTGAACCTGGAGCCTACAGTGGTCGAGGCATCTGTGGGGAGAAGAGGTGAGAGGCCCAGGAGGACCTTTAGTAACAGGGAGAGATGCGAGCCGTGAGGACCTTAAGCTGGGGAAGAACACGGCCAGGTTGACTTCCAGGAAAGTGGCAGGGAGAGCTTGCTCACTGAGCACAGCCAGGGCCTCTGCCCTTGAACTGTGCAGGGGCCAGCCCAGGGAGGGAGTGCCCTGGGACAGCCGGAGCCCCGGGAGGACTTCGTGTGCCTCCCTAGACCTCTCCAGGTCTCTAGCTGTCAGCTCCTCTCCTTCTCTTTGAAACTGTTGCAGTCCCCAGCCTGCCCCACCCCAGCTGGTGCTCCCAGGCCTAGCTGAGCCAAGGCTGTGAAAATCCAGTGGGTGTCCTGGCCCTGTCCCCACACTTGCAGTGACAGGGCATGTGCTACCTCCAGAACCAGCCATGCTGTCTCTCCAGAACCTTGTTCAAAATCTTATTTTCGTGAAGCTAACAGTGACTGAGATTCCATCCTTCAACACTGATTGTGCCCCTTTTGTATGCCAGGCATGATTCCAAGTGCTTTAATGATTTAACTTATTTAATTTTCTCATCATCCGTTGAGGTAGATGCTACTGTTCTCCTCACATCCCTATTTGACAGATAGGTAAACTGAGGGACAAGAGGTTGATTCACTTGCCCAATGGGAAGGAGCCAGGACTCCGAGTGGGTGTCTCACCCCAGGGCCTGCCTCCTGGCCTTCACCCTCTCCTGCCTCTCTGAGCCTCAGGCTCCCTCCCACTCACCTGCGTTTCCACAGAGAATTTATTGGCCTTTTGCCCACAGACCTCTCTGCTCAAGACTGAGCCATTTCATCTCAGTCCTGCCCCGGGAGTCAAACTTCCTGGTCAAAGTGGGGATCAGCTGCCCTTAACAGCTGCCCCCTGGCACCTTCATGCTGTGCATACATACACATGGCCCCAGGCTTGAGTGGCTTCTTTTTTGGCTTCCTTTGTGGCTCTGGTGGCTGAACGCCACTTGTCCCTTTAAGCATCCTGTGGTGCTGCAGTCTGCCCACCCCACCCCTCCCACTCAGCACAGGGGAACCTGGTCAGCCAGTCACTTGACACCTTGTAACTCAGCCCAATCACACCTCCTCCGGGAAGCCACCCCAGACTCCCAGGCTCAGTCATCCCTCATTTTGCTCTTCCCAAACACCCTGCATGCCTCCTTCACAGCAGTCTTTCCACCTAAATGGCTTGATCGAGTTCTCACTTTCTCACCAGCCTGGACGCTCCACGAGTGAAGACCAAGACTGTGTTTCTAAACCATTGCATTGCCAGTGCCTAGAACAGAGCTTGAGCACAAACTCACCCCTCAGATGTGTGTGCATGAATGGATGACATACCTGAGGCACTGCTGTGGGCTGGACCCTATGCTGGATGCTGAGAATACGGAGACCAGGCACAGATCTGGTGGGGGAGAGGGTCATGAGGGACATTGAGGAGGGGTCCTGGGCCCAATCAAAGGACAAGAGGACAAGGAGGAGTTTGCCAGCTGGAGAGCAGTAATGGAGAGGGTCTTGAAACTGGGCTGAACTAATGCATGAATGTGCGGAGCGCCTGTCTCCTCCCCCACAGCTCCAGCTCCATGAGGGCAAGGCAGACGTCCTGCACTCCTCTCTCCCCCTTGGTGCTTGGGGGAGTGTTGGGTCCCTTCTCTGCAACCAAAGAGTAGTTTTAGTTGATGGATCTTCCTTCTCAACGTGGAACATGGCTGGTCTGACATGCTCCTCACTGCATTACTTGTGCCCTCTTTCCTCGGCTCTGCTTTCAGGCCTTTGCCTGGAAAAGCTGCATCCTTTCCCACCTGAGGTACACCCTCTGCCTCCCACCACTCCATGGTTCCCTGCCCCTCACCTTCTCTGCTCAGCCCACTCATCTGGCTCTGACCATCTCAGTGGGTGGGTGCCAGCGTGTACCCTCTTCCCATGAGATTTGTTGATTTCATAACCATAAATAGATGAAATGTTCTGAATGCTTCCCTAGGCAAGTAGAATTGGGGGAGTGATAACATAATGAAAGGGCCTTAAGAGAAAGAAAACAGCCTGCTAAGAGGCAGCCTTTGCACAAACCAGCTCTACACAAAAATTATGTTTTCACTGCAGACGTGTGGACTGAGACCCAGGATGGGGGAGGTACTTGGGAAGCTGTTCGTCTTCACATGGTTTCAAACTCATGGATTCAAAAGAACAACCTAGTTGAAAGTGGAAAGAAGTAGAAATCAGGAAATTTGGGTTCAAATTCTAGATTTATCTCATTCTATTTCATACCTGTCTGACCCTGCACAAGTTACTAAATCTCTCTGAGAAAGTATAAAGATTCTTCCCCTGGGTTAGACTGGAGGCTCTAGGAGGCCTGAGACTCCACAGGGCTGTCATTTTCCTCCCACCAGCACATTCTGTCTTCCCGTTAATACCTTAATTACCACCCAAAATACAGTCCTGAGGCTGTGGTTGGGGTAGGATGGAATAGAGTGTCCTGACTCTTCAATGCTAACTCCAACTCATGTTGTCGTGGGAATAGGATGTGGAACATCACTCCTGCATAGGGAGACTACATCTACACAGCTACAGAGGGACAAGAAGCTAGTAAGGACCTAGCCCATAGGGCTTCCCAGTCTCTTCACTCTTACGGAGTACAGGGACACTACTGACCATAGCATTTAGAAGAGTAAAAGGAGATGAAATGGCATTATAGTATGCCCTGGGCCCAGAGAGCTTCTAGGTGAGAGAGAGAGAAGCAAGCAAAGATATTCCTAGTGTGAATTCATCCTCTACTGGAAAAGAAAGTATTTTTTCTGTTAAGGGTCAGTTAGTAAATATTTTAGGTTTTCAGGCCATATGGTCTCTGTTGCAACTGTTCAACTCTGCCATTGTAGGGTGAAAACAGCCAAAGACAATATGTAAACAAGTGATTGTGTGTTAATAAAACTTTATTTGCAAAAGCACTCAGTGAGTTAGATTTGGCATGCAGGTCAGATAGACCTCAACTCTACCCCAAGGCATGAGAGAAAGAGCCTGGACTTGGGGGACAAGAGCTGGGCTTAAGACCCAGCTTCTCCAATAACTTGCTGTGTGACTTGAGTAAATCATTGTCTCTTGAGGCTCAGTTTCATGAGGAGCATGTCTCAGGACAACTGGATTTGTCCTGAGAACAGGTATAACAGGTCAGAGCAAGTCTGAAGTCTTTCCATGCCTTTGTTCCACCACATCAGGTAGAGCTAACCTCCTCCTCAGGCCACGCCCTTGCCTGCTGAGGCTGGCGGCAGCTGGCTGGAAGGGAGGAGGTGTTTCTCTCTAGAATCAGATTCTTGGTCTGGCTTTCTAGCCTCCGGCCCCAAGTGACCCCATTTATGCAGCAAGCCAAGCACAGGAGGAAATGAGGAATCCCTTCTTTCTACCATCCAGTCATTTGGCAGGAGGCTACAGTTCACTCAAGAAAGTGATGTGGCTGCAGTAGCTGGTGGCCAGGCTTTAGAGGAGGCATTTGAGACTCAGGCTGGGACTAGAGTTTGAGAAGGTGAGCTTCAGTTCTCCCCTATGCTGTTCAGCTATGCCCCAAATTTCCCTGGGGTCCAAGTCAAGTAGGCACATCTGTGGTCTGGTGGTGAGTCATGGTACCACCATTTGCCTTAATGGATCCCTCTTGAGCCATCTTGTCTACCTGTCTGTCCTGACCACCATTGATAGCTCACATCCTTTGGCATTTTGTCATCTGTTCTGAAGACCCATCAAGTGACTCATTCATTCACTCATTCATGCATTCATATATTCTTTCTCTCCACCCATCTCTCTTTATCCTTCTGTTAGACACATTTGTCCACAGCCAGATAGGATACATTTTGACAGTCCTCTGTCAAGATCCTTGCCCTGAGTCTCCAGAAGAGCAGATTTGACCGGGAGCCTCCATGCTGTTTTAAAGAAACAGACTCCTCACTCACCCTCCAACTCCCTCCCAGGAGGTCATCCTCCTTGGTATCTCTGGAAAAGCTATACCTGCTCCTCTCTGATAGAAGCTGAGGAGTGATGTCCCCCCCAGGTCCCCAGTAAAGCCATATAAGACATGGGCAAGGGATCTCACGGCCTGTTCTTGCTATAAAAAGCCCTTTTTCGGAAAAAATAATAAAGAAAAAAATCAACCAATCGCTCCTCGATGCCATCACCTCTTCTTGGTGATTTTTCGGGGAAGGAGTGGGCGGGGTTGCCATGGCAACAGATGCGAGCTTGTCTCAGTAAAGAAGGGACCTTGATATTTTTTTTCTCTCTCTCATTCTCTCTTTCAGTTGTGTATGTGTGTGCATGCTGCGCATGCCTGTGCCCACACCAGAAATTTTTTTTTTAGAACTAAAGAAAGCCCTTCTCTTCCCTCAGTTCCCCAAATATGGAGTGATGGAAAACCACTTACTCCTGCAGGCCAGGGACGATTCAGGATGGTTCAAGAGAAAAGGGAGAGGTCATATGGGGCTCCTTTCCTCCACCTTTTAGCTAGAGATGACATGCAACAGAGACCTTCACAAATGGTTGGGGTCCCAAGGGCTGGAAAGAAGGGAAGGTGCTAGGTGGAGAGAGGTCATTAAGGTATAAATGGTTCAAGAGCCCGACAAGTGACATCTGAGCAACAGAAAGTGCACTGAGGCTAGGGATGCATGTAAATCCACACACATCATCAGATGCGGAGAGAGAAAGGCATAGAGCCAACTCAGAGGTGGACACAAACATGGACAAGGAGGCACACAGAAAGCTGCAAACATATAAATACATATAGGCACAAACGTAGAACTGCATAGAACCCAGGAAGTCATAGACATTTTTAATAAAGACAGACATAGATGCAGGCATAAGCAAATGTACAGATTAAAAGGTCTACAGAAACACAGCTACAAAGACACATGCAAACAGGCATACAGAAACCTACAAATACAGCCACAATCAAAAGGACAGACGACACACATGCACATTCTCACAACCTGACTCCCTCCCTTCAATTGCCCAAGCATCGCTAAGCAGCAGTGCATAGCTGGAAATGCTGCAGGCTCACACAGAGGGTTCAGGTGGGTGGCTCCTGCTCCTTTTATTTCTTCTACAAACTCACCCCAAAGCCCCTCTCTCAGTTCACTCCATTGCCTACTTTCCTATAGTCAATGGGCTCTGATACCTCCCCCATCTTAGACTTCCAATTCTTCGCGTTCTGTTGCTGCTGCCTGCTGCTTGGGGAGGGAGTGGGGTGACTCAGCCAGGCCAGGATGACTCACACTGCCAGTATTTTTAGCAGGAGCCAGGAGCTCTCTAGCGTGCCAGCCGCCCCCCTCCTCCTGCTTGCTATTTTGGAACCATCACTGGTGATATAAATAGCTCCTCTCCCACGGCCTGAAGCTGCTGCCAGGCTATTTTTGGTTCTTCACAGTTAAAAATAGTTTTACGGAGGTGGGAAGCAAAGGGAGTGGGAGTTGGCCTGGGGAGAGAAGACATTGGGGCATACAGAGCTTCTCAACTTGACTCAGAGTGGGCGAACTAGGATGAGCCCTTCTATGCCCCCTCCCTTGTCCCTTTCTAGGCCCTTCTTCTCTTTCAGAGTTCCTCCCCTGACCCCACCTCCAGTCCATTCTGGAAAAATCCAAGAGCTCTTCTCGAGTTCAGTTCCCTCTCCATTTACTTCATTCCTACATTTCAGAAATCTCCCCCTCCCCGTCCCCAATCCACTCCCTTATTCATTCTTAGAGGAGACAGGGACAGCCAGCTGGGGCCTCACTGTGAAATGTGTATAGACTCAAGCTCTAACGTCCCAGGCAGATCCATGGTCCACACGACAAAGCTGGTGATGATTCAGAACCATGGACAGCGGTGAGAGCGCCATTCTTTCATCGCCGGTCTGCTCTGCTTGTGGAGACCAGCAGGACCCAACCAATAGATACCTCTCGGCATGGAGAGGAACAATAAGAATGTCTCTTAGTCAGGGATAGAGGACCAGTGAGTGGAGGAAACAGGAACCCTGCCCGGGATTCTCATACAAGTACGGGGTCCAAAGATAAATGGTGGTGTGGTACTCAGTTGGGTCCCACTCTTTGTGACCCCATGGACTGTAGCCCATCAGGCTCCTCTGTCCATGGGATTTTCCAGGCAAAAATACTGAGTGGGTTGCCATTTCCTACTTCAGGAGATCTTTAAGGGCTTGTCCAAATAGAAGCTTGATCGAGGGGTGCGTGGGTACATCAGGGATCAGACAGAGATGAACGTGGAAGAGACATACTTTCTGAAGGAACCTTTTTTCCGTCACCCAGATAAATAGGGCTAGCGATAGTAGCATGCAGACAGACAGTCATGCCCCTACCCTCCCTCTCATTTGTGCCACTGAATACAGGATAGTTGATGCGGATAGCCCCCACCTCTGCCAAAATGCACAAGAGGTCAGAATGGGGGCCCCAGAGACCTGCTTCTATGACAGCCTTTTCCTCACTTGGGTCTCCTCCTTCCACTCTACCTCTCTTGCTACCACCCTTTTCCATGAAGAATGAAGACCCCTTGGTGTCAAATTTTATCTCCATGCTTCCTCTGGGACTTTCTACAAGCAGGCCAATCCCTTCCCCCCAAATTTTAAGTGGCCTCATCCCCAGCCCCCCAAGTGATTTCACATACACTCCTATACCACAGAATTCAATTTCAGATAAAACGTAACCTAGCTCATTTCCTTCTCCTTTGGGGGAAACAAAGGCACCCTACAAACCCCATGCGTGCTGAAAAGAGGGAGATAGGGCAAAAGCAACATGATGCAGGAGACAAAGCTGACAAAGAAGAGAGACTGGAGAGAGCAGAAGGGGAACGTTTGAGGAGTAGAGGGCACACAAAGCTAAGATAGCCCACCAAGCAGGCAATGAGATAAAGAAACTATCTGGAACGGAGGGAGAGGGTGGGATATGGAGAGCTGAAGAAGGAGAGACAGCGAGGCATCCTACCGCCGATGACTGAGCAGGGGTTGGAGGGGAACGTGGACAGCCTGCCCAAGTTAAGGGGTCTCTGGTGTGTGCATGGATCGTGCAGAGGGTCTGGCACGGTCCCCTCGCGTCTCTGCTGCTTCCCCATCCTCCCCGCTGAAGGCAGAGGGGAGCCCTCGGGAGCCGTGCGGAGGCAGTCAGGCCCCGCCCGCCGCCGCCGCCGCGGGCTGCCGCCGGAGGATTCCTGTCCTAATATGGAGCTGGGATTCCCCCGGTCCCGCCCCCGCCCCCGGCCCGCGGGAAGACTGAGGATTGCAGTCGGGGAGGGGAGAGGGGAGCCGCTGGCTCTGGGGGCTGGCAATGGGGGAAGGGATAAACCCAGATCCTCACCTGGCCCTGAGACCCTGCCTCAGTTTCTCCCCTCAGTGGCTGAGGTTAATTAGTTGACAGAGAAACGGAGAGTCACTGCAGACTACTGCGTTGGTGTAGGTGTTCCTATTCTTGACTGTGGGAAAATAGAACCAAGGCCAAATTCAGCTGGTTCCTACCTCTCAGGACCTCAGGACCCTTTCCCCATCCATCCTAGAGACTTAGACCCCCATGAGACCCCTCCCCCACCCCCCGTGCGAAATCACCAAGCCTCGGGTTCGGAAAGCAGGGGGAGGAGATTTGCTCTTTGAAAGTGACTAAGGGAATCCCAGACTGAGTCATCCCTAGAGAGAAACCCTGGCTGTGGCCTATCCTACAGAGGCCAAGAAAGATCCTTCCCCGCCCCCAGCCCTGGCCCAGACGAACTCGACCTTTGGCAAATAGGAGGGGGAATTTGCGTACCGCTCAGCTCTTCTCCATTCCCTTACCTCCTTAGAAAAATCGTTGTCAGACCAGCACACTCCCTCCCCGCCCCACCCCCCGCCCTCTTCAGACTCTCCTGCCAGGAGCTTCAGACAGCCTCAACCCTGGCCCTGGCCCTTCAGCAGAATACACTCGGACACCTGAGTCCCTGCACCCCCTTTCAGGCCTTCCTAAAGCAGCGCCTGCCTCTGGGCTGAACTGCTGCCAGCCGTGCCCCCCCCTCCGCAGGCTCCGTTTCCCCCCTCCCCCCCCAGCACCCCTCCCGCTCTTGCTCTACGTCACGGGATGACGTCGGAAGCCTGGGAGGGAGGAGGAGCGCGCTCCCCCCTACCTCAGCCAGCCTCTCCCGCTGCAGCTTGCTTAGCCCAGCCTCCCGCCCCCCCCCTTTCTCTAGAGCGAGCCCCCCACGCCTGACGGGAGCTATATAAGGCGGAACCAGGCAGGCGAAAGGGGCAGCGCAACCGAGCGGAGCCCAGGAGAGGAGAGAGAGAGAGAGAAAGAGCCTGAGCGAGAGACGGGAAAGCAAGGAGGAGGAAGCCACCGGTGCGTCGGGACAGAAACGCAGGTGTTCGGAGCGCCCGAGCTGGAGCTCCGCAGCCGCTAGTCATGTACCGCTCCACCAAGGGCGCCTCCAAGGCGCGCCGCGACCAGATCAACGCTGAGATCCGGAACCTCAAGGAGCTGCTGCCGCTGGCCGAAGCGGACAAGGTCCGGCTGTCCTACCTGCACATCATGAGTCTAGCCTGCATCTACACTCGCAAGGGTGTCTTCTTCGCTGGAGGTGAGCAACCGGGGCTGAGACTCGAGCTGGGAAGCCTCAGGGAGAGGGAAGCTGAGGGAACCCGCTGGGACTGCCGCGGGTCTAGGGAAGCGTGTCTGCGAGCTGAGGGTGAGAAGGAACTTGGAGAATTCAGGACTTCCTACTTTGCCTCCTGAGTTGTGTCCAAACCCCACCTTAGTACTGAATAAATGTTAGAGAGCCTGGATAGTGTCCCTGGAGCCAGACTTACGGGAGCAGGAGAGCCAGGACAGAATGGTCCCAGTCCTCACCGGCACGGAATTGCTCCGGGAGCCAGGGGAGGGGAGCTTGGGAAGTTGCAGGGACGGAGCAGCCAAAGCCGCGGGAAGCACAGCCGCTGTTCGCATCGTGGAAGGGCTCATCTGCAGCCGGTGGAGCGCTGTCCACGGTGCTGACAGCATCACCGGATTGCAAGGCGCTGCCCGCGGTGCTGAACCGTCGCTCGGCATTGGAGCGCTGTCCGTGGTCCTGAAACACAGACCCGCCAAACCCTCAGTCCCGACTTAGAAGTCAAGGGCTCACTAGTTGGAGAGATCCAGCAACAGGGTCCCTGGGCAAGAGCTGTGGGCAGTAGGTCAACAGGTGTGTGCAAAAGCAGGTCCACGAGAAACTCGATCCAAAAGTCTCTCACTTCTGTGTTGCTTCCCAGTCTTACTCCTGATTCACTCTATCTTCTCACTCTGCAGGCACTCCTCTGGCGGGCTCCACAGGGCGTCTCTCAGCTCAAGAGCTTGAAGACATAGTGGCAGCACTACCTGGTTTTCTGCTTGTGTTCACAGCAGAGGGGAAGCTGCTATATCTGTCTGAGAGTGTGAGCGAGCATCTGGGCCACTCCATGGTGAGTGCTGAGGATCCTTTCAGCTTGGACTGCAGTGCAGATGGGGACATGATGAGTTTTCCACTTCTGAGAATCTTAGAATTACTGGGGAGGGGGAATTGTACCCTACAAGATGCTCTATGCCAAAGATTGGCTTTTGTTGCCTTCACTAATGGTCATCTCTTCTTTACCTTTCTCCAGGTGGACCTGGTTGCCCAGGGTGACAGTATCTATGACATCATTGATCCAGCTGACCACCTAACTGTGCGCCAGCAACTCGCCCTGCCCTCTGCCCTGGATACTGGTGAGAACACCCTTCTTTCTCAATTCAACATCCGTCCTGCTGCCCTGCTCCTTCCCATTTTTGTCTCTCAGCCATTCACCCTCTCATCAGTTTTTCTTTTCACTCACCCAGATCGCCTCTTCCGCTGTCGCTTCAACACCTCCAAGTCCCTAAGGCGCCAGAGTGCAGGCAACAAACTGGTGCTTATTCGAGGTCGATTCCATGCTCACCCACCTGGGGCCTACTGGGCAGGAAATCCTGTGTTCACAGCTTTCTGTGCTCCACTGGAGACAAGACCCCGCCCCGGCCCTGGCCCTGGCCCTGGCCCTGGCCCAGCCTCACTCTTCCTGGCCATGTTCCAGAGTCGTCATGCTAAGGACCTGGCCCTTCTGGATATCTCAGAGAGGTAAGCTCAGAGTATTCAGACCCCAGAAGAAAAGCAGGTCAGAATGAGGGGACCCTAGCTTCTGGAGTCAGGGGCAGGGAGAATGAAATCTAAGGGTGCAGAAGACCTGGGGATGGGGGAGGGAGATGCCTGGGTATCAAGCAGGGAAAACAGAAAGCTGATCTCATCCTTTTCACCTTCCCAGTGTCCTAATCTACCTGGGCTTTGAGCGCAGTGAGCTGCTCTGTAAATCATGGTATGGACTGCTACACCCTGAGGACCTGGGCCACGCTTCTGCTCAACACTACCGCTTGTGTGAGTGTCCAGAGAGGCTGAGAGAAAGACAGGGAGTGGGGAAGAGTGTGGGAAACCTGACCAAGAAGGGCTGTGACCAAGACCGAAGTTGGGGAGATATAAGAGGCTCACAGTTTTGAATGCCATAGGGTGAACACTAGGATAAAGAGTCAAGGTGAGAATAGAATGAGAACTAGGGGACTCTGAGTGGTGAGGTCAAAATGGGGAGTTGAATAGTTCAGGTGAGGGTAGTCAGAAAATAGGATGTCATGGATACTCCAATTCAGTGGGAAGGTCAGTCAGCATGTGGGGAGTTTAGGTGGTGCTGTCTGATGGTTGTTCTAACTCTGCATCTCTTCTTTCCCCTCAGTGGCTGAGAGTGGAGATATTCAGGCAGAGATGGTGGTGAGACTGCTGGCTAAGCCTGGAGGCTGGGCATGGATTTACTGCCTTTTATATTCAGAAGGTCCAGAGGGCCCCATTACCGCCAATAACTACCCAATCAGGTGAGCTGCAAGGCAGGGACCTGGGAGGCAGCCGAGTTGGAGGAAGAGATACAAATCAGAGAACTCTGGGAATGGACACCAAACCCTTACCAGCTGCCTCTTCTTTCCTCTCCAGTGACATGGAAGCCTGGAGCCTCCGCCAGCAGTTGAACTCTGAAGAAACCCAGGCAGCCTATGTCCTGGGCACCCCTACCATGTTGCCCTCATTTCCGGAGAACATCGTCTCCCAGGAGCAGTGCTCCAGCCCTAATCCACTCTTCACCATGGGGCCTCCCAGAAGCACCAGTTTCCCCAGTGCTCCTGAGCTAGGTGCTGTCTCAACATCAGAAGAGCTTCCCCGACCGCCCAAAGACCTTGGCTTCAGTTACCTGACATTCCCATCAGGCCCTCAGCCTTCTCTTCAAGCAGACCTGAGCAAGGACCTTGTGTGCACTCCACCCTATACGCCCCACCAGCCAGGAGGCTGTGCCTTTCTCTTCAGCCTCCATGAGCCCTTCCAGACCCACATGCCCGCTCCATCCAGCTCTCTACAAGAACAGCTGACTCCAAGCACCATGACCTTCTCTGATCAACTGACGCCCAACAGTGCAACTTTCCCAGATCCACTGACTAGCCCACTACAAGGACAACTGACTGAAACCTCAGCCAGAAGCTATGAAGATCCTTGCACCTCGACCTTCCCAGACCAGCTGCTTCCCAGCACTGCCACCTTCCCAGAGCCTCTGAGCAGCCCTACCCAGGAGCAGCTAACTTCTCCCAGCACATCATTCCAAGCACACCTGAACAGCCCCAGGCAAACTTTCCCAGAACAACTGAGCCCCAATTCCAGCAAGACTTACTTCGCCCAGGAGGGATGCAGTTTTCTCTATGAGAAGTTGCCCCCAAGTCCTAGCAGCCCTGGTAATGGGGACTGCACACTCTTGGCCCTAGCCCAGCTCCGGGGTCCTCTCTCTGTGGATGTCCCCCTGGTGCCTGAAGGCCTGCTTACACCTGAGGCCTCACCAGTCAAGCAGAGTTTTTTCCACTATTCCGAGAAGGAGCAGAGCGAGATAGACCGTCTCATTCAGCAGATCAGCCAGTTGGCTCAGGGCATGGACCGACCCTTCTCGGCTGAGGCTGGCACGGGTGGGCTGGAACCACTCGGGGGGCTGGAGCCCCTGGACTCTAACCTTTCCCTGTCGGGGGCTGGTCCCCCTGTACTCAGCCTGGAACTGAAACCCTGGAAATGCCAGGATCTGGATTTCCTGACTGACCCTGATCTTTTCCTGGAAGAGACGCCCGTGGAAGACATCTTCATGGATCTCTCTACCCCAGACCCCAATGGGGAATGGGATTCAGAGGATCCCGAGGCAGCGGTCCCAGGAGGGGCCCCATCGCCTTGCAACAACCTGTCCCCAGAAGACCGCAGCTTCCTGGAGGACCTGGCCACATATGAAACCGCCTTTGAGACAGGTGTCTCAGCATTCCCCTACGATGGGTTTACTGATGAGTTGCATCAACTCCAGAGCCAAGTTCAAGACAGCTTCCACAAAGGTGAGTCCAGCCAGAATGTAAAGAACTCAAGTTCCTGTCTTGCCAACAAGGTGCTGGGTGGGACTAGGCAAGTAAATTCCCCTCTCTGTACCTCAGTTTTATTAGTGAGATATTTATTTTTCTTGTTAAGATAACTTCACTTGCTGTGTAGAGCAAGAACTAGTGGAAAATAATATGGAAGTTCTGGATGAGTAGGCCTTGAGGGCAGAGGTTAGGGTGTGGGATAAAACACAAAAGAATCTTGAATAATAGTTTGTGCTTCCTAACTCTATGAGGGACCAGGTTTGCTATCTCAACCCATTTTACAAATGAAGATAATCAAGGTCCCAGAGTTAAAGAAATTTGCTTAGGGTTACACAACAAATTGATGGAAGAAGGATTAGAGCTCTATGCCAGTATTCTTTGTCCCCTAAAGGGAATACAGAGTGAGGCTTGACAGGAGTTTGAGAAAGACAATGGGACTCAGCCCTTGGCCCCAAGAGAGAGTCCTTGCTATGGCTCCATCCTTTCTAAAACCACAGCCATAGTTTCACTCCATTCATCCAAACTGCTCCTCTATCTGCTGAGCCTCTCGTGATCAGTCATGAGACCAACATATTTGAAGCCCATCCCATGTGCCAACGGTACATCACACCCTCAGCCTCTCTCTCCTAAAGCCTAACTGACTATACGTCTCTCTCTCTCTGTCTCCGCAGATGGAAGTGGAGGGGAACCAACGTTTTGAATAAGTCTGTGACTTAACGTCGTCAAGTATGGCATATTGTCATCAAGACGTGGAGCCGTTCTCCACCCCCCCGGGATTGTTGGGGGGATTCTGGGGGCCAGAGGGGGATAGATCTGATTCCCCAGGCCCTGCAGGATTTTTTTGAGGGGGGGGGAGGTGGGAGGACAAGGGAGGGGAGCTTCTTTTTAAAATTTAGAGACATCAAACGATCCAGTTTCCATTTCAATCTGTATTCACTCGTAGTGAGTTTCTTGAATGGGATTTCAAGCGGAGAATGGGGGAGTCTCACTTCCCTCGCCCCGCGCTGCCCCATGGGCCTGGGCCAGTTCTCCACTCCTGGGGGTCAAGTCACCCCTGGGTCTTGGTGGGGGAAAGGCAGTGCCCACCCGGGCCAGCCTGTGCCCTGAGGGGCTCTTGACACCCACGTAGAATTCTCTACACACCAGTAACGGGATTTCAATTCCGATGGACTCTGCCGCCCTGGCGGCCCTTCTTGTGACTTTTGCGCCCCGCGCCTGGGGTGGGGGGCGCGAAGAGACGCTACGTTCCTTTCCGATGGAGGAAGGCAGACCTGCCGCCGTCACACGTGTGCTTGCACGAGTGCGTGTACCTGGTGCGGGACTCACCCGGCTGCCCGACTGCCTGGGCCTGCCCAGGTGGCCACTTCGTGGTGCTGCGGTGACTTTGTAGCCAACTTTATAATAAAGTCCAGTTTGCCTTTTTGGTACCCCTGGTGTTGTGTTCTTCTGTGAAAAGGGTAGAGTGGGGATTCAAGAAGGTTGAGAGGCCCTGACAGGAGCCTGGGGGTCAGGAGGGAAACTTCAGATGCACTGACAGCCCTGGCATTTCTTTGTTCACTCATGTACTCATTCATTCATGCAACACCTAAGCGTTCTATGTGTGGTCCACCCTGTGCTAAGAGCTGGGAGCTGAAACAGATGCTATGTCTTAGCTTCAAGATGCTTTGGCGTCCAGTGCTAGAGGGTACTGGAATCTTGTCTCTGGTCCAGACTTCCAGTCCTCCCAGTGTGGGAGGGGGCAGAAAGGTCTGGGGGTGGTTAGGGGATTCAGTTTGGCATTTTCCTGGACATGGGTGTCAAGTTTCAGGACATGAGTTTCTTTCTTCAGCCTGGCCCTACAGGCAAGCAAGTTTCCTGGATTTAAGGCCCCAGATCTTCTCATTGGAGATGATAATCACTTCTGTTATCCCTGCATGCGGCTTTCAGCTGACACTTTTATATTACTTATTCACTAAACAAAGCCTCTGGACAGGCGTATAAGCACCATTTCATTGATGGAGAAATTGAGGATCAGAGGTAAAAGGGGATTTGCCCCCACAGGTAGTGAGAGGCACAGGTGAGAGACATCCCCACGTCATCTGTGTCCAAGCCCTGGCCTGTCCCCTCTGCCCCCAGAGCCCATGAATCATCATCTCAAGTCATCCATCCAATATTCTCTGAGAAGGGCAGGCTTAGGCAGGAGCATGGGCCTCTTCCCCTCCAGGTCTGGGAGCTAGAGCAGACCTCGAACTCCTGAGCAGAATATAACTTAGTCAAGAGAAAATGTTTCCAAAAACACTGTCTTCATCCAAGCTTGAGGGCCAACAACCACAGAGTATGGTGGGGGCAGGAATGAAAATTAGGAGACAGAAAGACCTGGATTCAAATCCCACCTCCACCAACTATTCACTGAGTGTGACCTGAGCCTCAGCTTCTTTGCAGGTGAAATGGAGTTGAAGGAACCACCCCTGACCTCCCAAAGATGCTCCCAAAGATGGGGCCTCCTATATGGTGAGGAGCACAGAAAGGACTAAGTTATTAAAGTGAATTAGAAGTCAGCGGTGACTGAAAAGGCTCGCAAGTTACTTTCTCAAGGTGGGGAAGGCCTCCCCCCCAATCCAGTGAAACACAGGCTGGATTCCAGGAGCTGAGAGTTCAACATTGAGAATTCTGCCAACCTCCTCTTATTCCAAACCCTCCAGCTCTGAGGCCATACGCTTTAGAGGTCCTATGGGAAGGAGGACATTCCAAGGATGGTTTTTTCAGTAGTCGTGTATGGATGTGAGAGTTGGACTATAAAGAAAGCTGAGAGCCAAAGAATTGATGCTTTTGAACTGTGGTGTTGGAGAAGACTCTTGAGAATTCCTTGGACTGCAAGGAGATCCAACCAGTCAATCCTAAAGGAAATCAGTCCTGAATATTCATTGGAAGGACTGATGCTGAAGCTGAAACTCCAATACTTTGACCACCTGATGCGAAGAAGTGACTCATTTGAAAAGACCCTGATGCTGGGAAAGACTGAAGGAAGGAGGAGAAGGGAATGACAGAGGATGAGATGGCTAGATGGCATCACCAACTCGATGGACATGAGTTTGAGTAAACTCCGGGAGTTGTCGATGGACAGGGAGGCCTGGCGTGCTGCAGTCCATGGGGTCACAAAGAGTCTGACACAACTGAGCGACCGAGCTGAACTGACTGATGACTTTTTTTCCACCTTGAACACAACCTTGGGTGAAAAAGGAAGGTGCAGTCTTGCCCTTAACTTTCCTGTGCATCTGTTCTCCAACTTAAAAGAACTGGCCCTGGTGGTCCAGTGGTTAAGACTCTGCTTCCACTGCAAGGGGCACAGGTTCAATCTCTGGTTGGGGAACTAAGACCCCACATGTCGGGCAGCACAGCCCCAAAGGGAAAAAGCTCATTCCTGTGAGCCTCAGGAGGACTCTGTGCCTGCTCTGCCCCCAACCAAGTACAGGATCAGACACATGGCAGACACACTAGTAATATTTTATTGAGAGGATCCCTTCTGAAGATCAGCCCAAGGATTTGGGTAGAAAGTCAGCAATTTCTACCACAAACTTTTGTTTCTAAGTTCTGCAGAGGCCTGAGGGTTGTATCTTTCACTTTGGAACCTTAAGTGATCATAAACTCAAGACATATACTGGAGTTCCATCTAAAAACCTCTCTGGTATGTTAGCCAAACTTATTGTGGCAATCATTTTGCAATCAGTTTAGCTCAGTTCAGTCACTCAGTCGTGTCCAACTTTTTGAGACCCCATGGACTGCAGCATGCCAGGCTTCCCTGTCCATTACCAACTTCCAGAGCTTGCTCAAACTCACGTCCATCGAGTTGGTGATGCCATCCAACCACATCATCCTTTGTCGTCCCCTTCTCCTCCTTCCTTCAGTCTTTCCCAGCATCAGGGTCTTTTCAAATGAGTCACTTCTTCGCATCAGGTGGTCAAAGTATTGGAGTTTCAGCTTCAGCATCAGTCCTTCCAATGAATATTCAGGACTGATTTCCTTTAGGATTGACTGGTTGGATCTCCTTGCAGTCCAAGGGACTCTCAAGAGTCTTCTCCAACACCACAGTTCAAAAGCACCAATTCTTTGGCTCTCAGCTTTCTTTATAGTCCAACTGTCACATCCATACATGACTACTGGAAAAACCATAGCCTTGACTAGATGGACCTTTGTTGGCAAAGTAATGTCTCTGCTTTTTAATATGCAGTCTAGGTTGGTCATAGCTTTTCTTCCAAGGAGCCTCTTTTAATTTCATGGCTGCAGTCACCATCTGCAGTGATTTTGGAGCCCCCCAAAATAGTTTCTCATTGTTTCCATTGTTTCCCCATCTATTTGCCATGAAGTGATGGGACTAGATGCCACGATCTTAGTTTTCTGAGTGTTGAGTTTTAAGCCAACTTTTCGTTTTGCAATATATACATAATCAAATCATTATGTTGTATAACTTAAACTTATACACTGTTACATGTCTATTATACCTCAAAAGATTGGAAAAATTTGTTCATTTTCTAATAAAACTGTTCATCAACTGAAAAAACACTACAAACCTCCCAGGTGGTCATCAAAAACAAGGCATGTTTGAGAAGTTGCAACAGTCAACAGGAGCCTAAGGAAACATGATGACAAAATACAATGTATTCTAGAAAGGATCTTGGAACAGCAAAAAGGACATAGTTTAAAAACTAAGAGAATTCCCTGGCAATCTAGTGGTTAAGACCCCTTGTTACCCATGCAGGGGACATGGGTTCAATCCCTGATCAGGAAACCAAGTTCTCATACACCGCATGGCATGGCCAAAAAAAACCCCACAAAAACTAAGGAAATCTGAGTAAAGTGTGGACTTTAATTGATAATAATGTATTGATGTTTGATCACTAATTGTGACAACTGTACCACATAAGTGTACAATGTTAATAATACAGGAAGTAATAGGTATGGAGTATACGGAAACTACTATTTTCACATATCTGTACCTATGAATCTATTCTGAAATTTAAAGTTTCTTTAAAAGGCAAAACTAAATAAAGGAACATTATAAAAATTAAAAATATGTGAGAATAGAGAAACACCTCTCTGGCGTTTGGTGGTGGCGGCAGTAGGTGATAGTAGAGGGTGTGTTTTGATCTGAAGGCGTCTCAGCGTTCGGAATACGAGAGCCCGGCCGCCAAGTCCAGAAGAGCCAATGGCCCCACCTGCTGGACAGAGAAGGATCTGCTTCTGTTTCTCTCAACTGGCAAGGTCCCCGTGACTCAGACCATCAGACCTTCCAACAGAAGGATAAACTGAGGCTGGAGAGAGGAAAGAACTTGCCAGATGGCACTCCCAGAATTGCTGCAGAAGCCAGATCAAACCCTCAGCCAGTTTCTTTCCCATCAATACCAAACTTGGTCCTGGGAGTAGAATGTAAGAGAAAGGGTTCAAGTTTGGGGGCATAGAGACTGACCTCAAGGGCTGGCTCCGCATCCTTATTTTTTAATGTGGTAAATATTTACAAAATCTACATGTGCCAGGGACTGTTCTGGGTGCTTAGGGATACAACAGTGAACAGACAAAGTGGGGCTTCTCTGATGGTCCAGTGGTTAAGACTCTGCCTTGCAATGCAGGGGACATGGGTTCCATCCCTGGTCTGGGAACTAAGATCCCACACACCATGGAGCAAGTGAGCCCACACACCACAACAAGAGAGTCTGTGAGCCGCAACAAAAGATCCCACACGAAGCAATGAAGATCCTGCATGCTGCAAATGACCCAAGGCAGCCAAATAAAACATTGAAAAAAAAAGATAAAAAAGATCCCTGGGTCCACAGAGCTTACATTCTAGTTGTGGGTTGTTATTGTGGTTCAGTAGCTAAGTTGGGTCTTACTCTTTGCAACCCCATAGACTGCAGCACACCAGACTTCCCTGTCCTTCACTGTCTCCTGGAGTTTGCTCAAACTCATGTCCATTGTGCCAAAGATGCCATCCAACCATCTCATTCTCTGTTGTTCCCTTCTCCTCCTGCCCTCAATATTTCCCAGCATTAGGGTCTTTTCCAATAACTTGGCTCTTCACATCAGGTGGCCAAAGTAGTGGTGCTTCAGTTTCAGCACCAGGCCTTCTAGTGAATATTCAGGGTTGATCTCATTTAGGATTGACTGGTTTGATCTCCTTGCAGTCCAAGGGGGTCTCAAGAGTCTTCTCCAACACCACAGTTCAAAAGCATCAATTCTTCAGCCGTGTCTTGTTTATGGTCCAACTCTCACATCTGTGCATGACTACTGGAAAAACCATAGCTTTGACTATACAGACTTTTGTCAGCAAAGTGATGTCTCTGCTTTTTAATATTCTGTCTAGGTTGGTCATAGCTTTCCTTCCAAAGAGCAAGTGTCTTTTAATTTCATGGCTGCAGTCACCATCCACTTTATTTTGGAGCCCCCCAAAATAAAATCTGTCACTGCTTTCACTTTCCCCCCATCTATTTGCCATGAGTGATTGTAATGGGAATTCTTAATAATGTATTTTGACAACCTTGAGAAATTTCACAGAAATAGCACCTGAAAAAACAGCATATATTAAGAAATTATGTTAATGATTACCTTTCACATTCTCTTTAAGAATAATCTCCTTGTTACAAACCCCAAGGCCAGACCCAGAAGGGGGTATGACTGGGATCATGAAAATATGGACCTTGGAACACGGGGTCGGCACCTGGCACGAATGCTGCCTACATACTTGCTAACTGTTCCCAAGACTAGCCCAGAAGGGAATGGCCTGGGGTAAACACAAGGCGACCTGGACTATGTCGGGGTAGTCCACGACACTTAGGAGTAGGTGATTAATACAGCATGTGTCTTGAGAAAGATAAGATCTGAGAAAGTCTTGTAGTCTGCAATTAGGAATAAAAGCTGGACTCAGAGTGGACTCTGTACCTCAGTCTAATAGAAGCTTCAGGTCCCCTGATCCATTGCACCAGATTTCGTGTTCTGTCTTCATTCTCATCACTCGCTCCCAGACTATTAAGGCAACAAGTGATGGGACCGGATGCCATGATCTTAGTTTTCTGAAGGTTGAGTTTTAAGCCAGCTTTTCACTCTCCTCTTTCACATTCATCAAGAAGCTCTTTAAATTCTCTTCTCTTTCTGCCATAAGGGTGGTGTCATCTGTGTATCTGAGACTGTTGATATTTCTCCCAGCAACCCTGATTCTAGCTTGTGCTTCATGGGGCCTGGCATTTCATGTGATGTACTCTCCATATAAATTAAATAAGCAGGGTGACAGTACACAGCCTTGAAGTACTCCTTTCCTGATTTTGAACCAGTCCTTTTGTTCCATGTCCAGTTCTAACTGTTGCTTCTTAGCCTGCATACAGGTTTCTCAGGAAGCAGGTAAGGTGGAATGGTATTCCCATCTCTTGAAGAATTTTCCACAGTTTGTAGTGATCCACACAGTCAAAGGATTTAGTGGTCAATGAGGCAGAAATAGATGTTTTTCTGGAATTCCCTTGCTTTTTCTATGATCTAGTGGATGTTGGCAATTTGATCTCTGGTTCCTCTGCCTTTTCTAAATTCAGCTTGTACACCTGGAAGTTCTTGGTTCATGTACTGTTGAAGCCTGGCTTGAAGAATTTTGAGCATTACTTTGCTAGCATGTGAAATGAGCACAATTGTATGGTAGTTTGAACATTGTTTGGCATTGCCATTCTTTGGAATTGGGATGAAAACTGACCTTTTCCAGTCCTGCGGCCACTCCTGAGTTTTCAACATTTGCTGACATATTGAGTGCAGCACTTTAGCAGCAGCATCTTTTAGGATTTTAAATAGCTCAGCTGGAATTCCATCACCTCCACTAACTTTGCTTGAATTAATGCTTCCTAAGGCCCACTTGGCTTCATACATCAAGATGTCTGGCTCTAGGTGAGTGACCACACCATCGTGATTATCCAGGTCATTAAGACCTTTTTTGTGTAGTTCTTCTGTGTATCCTTGCCACCTCTTCTTAATCTCTTCTGCTTCTGTTAGGTCCTTGCTGTTTCTGTCCTTTATTGTGCCCATCTTTGCATGAAATGTTCCCTTGGTATCTTCAGTTTTCTTGAAGAGATCCTTTGTCTTTCTATTCTTTTGAGAATAGAAAAGAGATCTTTTGTCTGTCTGTTCTATTGTTTTCCTCTATTTCTTTGCGTTGTTTAGTTAAGAAGGCTTTCTTATCTCTCCTTGCTATTCTTTGGAACTCTGCATTCAGATGCGTATATCTTTCCCTTTCTCCTTTGCCTTTCATTTCTCTTCTTCTCTCAGCTATTTGTAAGGCCTCCTCAGACAACCATTCTGCATTTCTTTTTTGGGGATGGGTTTGGTCACCACCTCCTGTACAATGTTACAAACCTCCAGCCATAGTTCTTCAGACACTCTATCAGGTCTAATCCCTTGAATCTATTTCTCACCTCCACTGTATAATCATAAGGGATTTGACTTAGGTCATACCTGAATGGTCCAGTGGTTTTCCCTACTTTCTTCAATTTAAGCCTGAGTTTTGCAATAAGGAGCTCATGATCTGAGCCACAGTCAGCTCCTGGTCTTGTTTTTGCTGACTGTATAGAGTGTCTCCATCTTCAGGTGCAAAGAATATAATCAATCTGATTTTGGTACTGACCATCAGGTGATGTCCATATGCAGAGTCACCTCTTGACAGTCTTCGCTATGACCAGTGTGTTCTCTTGACAACTCTTAGCCTTTGCCCTGCTTCATTTTGTACTCCAAGGCCAAACTTGCCTGTTACTCCAAGTGCCTCTTGACTTCCTACTTTTTCATTCCTGTCTCCTATGATGAAAAGGACATCTTTTTTGATGTTAGTTTAGAAGGTCTTGTAGGTCTTCAGAGAACCATTCAACTTTAGCTGAAGAGGCTGAAGCAGCCGTGATGCAGCAAAAAGTGAATAAAATCTAAAAGGCGCATACAGTCCGTGCAGTCAAGGACAGAGCCACGCTGCTTTGGTAGAGAACCACAGCTGCGGTTTAGAGAGTCCTGACTTAGAGTTTGGTGATAGGAAACCTTTTCCTAGGAGGTAACATTGAGCTAAGACCTCAAAGGTGGGAAACAGGAGTAAGAATGTTCCAGGCCAAAGGAAAGCAAGAGGAGACGGGAAAGGCTTTGACCTGCTTAAGGACTAGTGAGGAAATTGGTGTGGCTGGATCCAGGCCAGCCAGAGGAAGAGAGATTGGAGAGGAGGGGAAAGATTACTCAGGGCCTAAAACCATGACAGGGAAGCTTAGATTTTATCTCCACATGCAGTAGGAATCCATTGAGGAGATTTAAGCAGGAGAATGACATGATTTGATTCACATATTAAAGCCAACCCTCTGACAATGTGTGGAGAAAGGATTGGAGGAGGCAAGAGTGGAAGCTGAGAGACCAGGTAGGCTCCTGCAGTGGTGCAGGCAGGAGGAAATGAGAGTTTTCACCAGGTATGAATGGACGTAAAGGACTGGATTTGGGATACTTCGGAGACATGTGTGTGTATGTGTGTGTTAGTCATTCAGTCATATCTGACTCTTTGCAACCCCATGGACTGCAGCCCGCTCCTCTGTCCATGGAATTCTCCAGGCAAGAATACTGGAGTGGGTTGCCATTCCCTTCTCCAGGGGACCTTCCTGACCCAGGGGTTGAACCTGGTCCTCCTGCATTACAGGCAGATTCTTTGCCACCTGAACCACCAGGGAAGCCCACTTTGGAGACAGAACTAACATGATTTGCTAAGGCATTTAAAGTGGGGATAAGGAAACGAGAGGCGCCTTGTATCTCTCACTTTAGCAACTGGATGAAGAGTTGATGTTTATTTAGACTGGGATGAGATGAGTATCAGGACTTTTGTAGTATTGTCTGGTGCTGACAGGACTAATTCACAGCCTCTCTGGATGAGGGCATATCCATCTTAAGCCTCAACGAGCTCCCAAAAATAATGTGTCACAGACACTGAGCGGGACACACTCAAAGATAACCAGACACACAAGGAAGACAATATGAACAAGAATTTGCAGAGCAAACATACACAGTAACATATATTGGAGTAGTCAGTCACTAATTTAAAACAACTGTATTTTTTCATGTTTAAAGAAGTAAATTACAAAGTCAAGAACGTCTATAGGGAACGTGAAATGGTAACAGTGATAAAGCAGACTTGAAAAAGAGCCAATAGACACTCTAACAATAAAATAGATGAAAACTAAAACTAAAAAAAAACCTTGGTGACTCAATGGTAAAGAATCCACCCACCAATGCAGGAGACATGGGTTCAATCCCTGATCCAGAAAGGTCCCACAGGCCTTGGAGCAACTAAACCCGAGCGCCACAGCTTCTGAGTGTGTGCTTTAGAGCCTGGGAGCTGCAACTGCTGAGCCCGTGTGCCATATCTACTGAAGCCTGCCCAGCCTAAAGCCTGTGCTCCACAATGAGAGCAACCACTGCAATGAGAAGCCCAAGCACCACAAACGGAGGGGAGCCCCTGTTCACCGAAACTACAGAAAAGCCAACACAGCAACAAAGACCCAGCACAGCCACAAAAAAAGAGAAATAATGGAAAACCGGAAGAGCCAGAAAGCCATAGTGCCCTATGAAGATGTTTTTTTCTTTGTTTGTTTTGGCAAAAAATTATAAAACAATGTGCTGAGTGGCCCATTTGTACCTTTTCTGAAAGTGAATTGCCTATGATCTGGGCCTCAGGCTACTATAGTTCAGGGCAAGTTTTGGTGATAGTACACAATCCAAAATACTATTTTCTATTTCAGTTATTTGAACTAAAGGAAATAAAAGGACACTATTTATATAATGAACACATGTAATTAAAAATCATTATTTTAAGAAAAATTAGTGGCATATACTGGGGTTCCCAGGTGGCACTGGTGGTAAAGAAACCATCTGCCAAGGTGGGAGATGCAGGTTCGGTCCCTGGGTTGGGAAGATGCCCTGGAGAAGGAAATGGCAATCCGCTTTAGTATTCTTAACTGGAAAATCCCATGGACAGAGAAGCCTGAGAGGCTGCAGTCCTTGGGGCCACAAAGAGTTGAACACAACTCAGCACACACACACACACGCATTGCCATATACTGCATATGGAGTATAATTATGTCATATACAGTGCCAGTTACTAAGGTGTGATAATTTATTACCCAATGTTCCATTCTGATAACTAGAAAAGCATTTCAGTTCAGTTCAGTTCAGTTGCTCAGTCGTGTCCGACTCTTTGCGACCCCATGAACCGCAGCACACCAGGCCTCTCTGTCCATCACCAACTCCCGGAGTTTACCCAAACCCATGTCCATTGAGTTGGTGATGCCATCCAGCCTTCTCATCCTCTGTCGTCCCCTTGTAAAACTCATATTTTACTAGACTGAGGGCCTCCGTTTCTTCCTGGTTCTCGGTCAGAGGCCACCCTCAGTTCCATTCTCCCTCATAAAACTCATGTTGCCAAAGACATCAGAGACCCACAGAAAAAACAAGAAAGGAGAACTAAAATTCCAGGGAGGAAAGAGCCCTTCATGTGAGAGCTGATGCTCACCAGATGTCTTTCTCCCTGGAGATACCTTCCCATTTTAGGTGCAGGCTGACTGGATTTAGTTCAGGCAGAGGGAACGCATTGGGAGTGAGCTTTGAGTGGTCTCTCATAAAGATAGAAAAAGGTGGAGAGAATGTAAAAAAAAAAAAAAAAGATCAGGCTGACTCTAAGCCAAAGAGAGATTGTTGTAGGTGTATTTAATAATAGACACAAGACTAAGACAAAGAACATTTTAAGCAAAGAGTGAATGGGAGATGAAAAGTATAGACAGTCTGTTTAGACAATTCCCTTAAATGTTACGGTGAAAAAAACCAGAAATGCAGAAGTGGCTAAAGGAGATGTGCAGGGAGAGAATTGCTCGTTCTTGAATGATACTAGAGTTTATGTGTATGCTCAATGGTTGTTTTGGTGGGGTTTTTTTTGATATTGAGTCATATGAGTTCTTTATATACTTTGGATATTATCTCCTTATCAGATATACGATTTAAACATTTTTTCCTCTTCTGTGGGTTGCATTGTCGCTTTGTCGGTGACTTCCTTTGCTGTCCAGAAGCTTTTTAGTTTGATGTGCCATTTGTTCATTTTTGCTTTTGTTGTCTTTGCTTTTGAGATCAAATCAAAAAGCTCATTGCGAAAACCAATGTTTTCTTCTAGATTTATGGCTTCAGATCTTATGCTCAAGTCTTTGGTCTATTTTGAATTTTTACTTTTTAAAATATTTATTTGACTGTACCAGGTCTTAGTTGCAGCACATGAGATCTTTGGTGCAGCCTGCAGGTTCTTAGTTGCAGCATGTGGGATCTTGCTCCCTGAACAGGAATCGAACCTCCGCTCCCTACATTGGAAGTGCAGTCTTAATCACTGGACCACCAGGGAAGTTCCTGAATTAATTTCTAAAGCTTCATTCTTTTGCATGTGGTTGTGTATATAGAGTACGACCCAGATTTGTTTTTCTTAAAGCATTACATATAAAGGAAAAACAAAGTAGAAAAGATAAATGGCAAAATATTGGCAGGGTGGGGGGGATTACTTGAGGCTTTTCTTTTCCTGTAGGGTTTTTTCGAAGCTTTCCAAATCTTCTTGGTGTAAAACCACATGCCTGGCACATAACAGGTGCTTGATAAATGTGAATCTCATTTCTCCCCAGACTCCTCCTCTCTTTTCTGTGAGGACAAGAGTCCACTGTATTATGACTAATAGGAAAACAAAAGGCCAGGTTCCAAGAATTTCTCCCACTGTGGGCAGGAACCTACTGATGCTTTGCTTCTTCTGCAGGTCTGTAGCCATAAACCCCACAATATTCACATTTTGGTATCACCTGACTCTGAGTCAGGGTCAGTTTAACTGACAGGTCTGAGGCAGCCCTTGGGATCCAGGGCACTCTGTGTAGCAACCCTGCTTGGGGCTGTGATCTGAAGTTTTCAAAAGGGCCTCTTTCTGTTGAGGCTGCGAGTCCGCCAGAGACAGGAGGCCTTTCTGATGGAAGCAAGCCCAACATCCACAGCCCCTGCCCACCCTGTCCATTCTCTCACCCCTAGGAAGGCGGAAAACACAAGATTTTCTCCTTCCTCTGTCAGGTCAGACCTTGGGCAAGTTGTTCTACCTGGCTGGACCGCAGACTACACATCTGAGAAACTCCTGTTTCTCAGGGCAGCCAACGTCTGTCCGTGGTGGCTACTGTTAGTACCTGTCCCAGGGGTCACAAAGCAGGAACTGAAAGTGGCTGACAAAACGTTTACTCAGGCTTGATCCTCTGATATAACCATACATAATTTAAAGTCAGAAAAATATAATCAGGTTGGTGTGACCTCCCCTCCTCCCCTTGGGCACAGCCTTCTCAACTGGCCCCCTTCAAAATCCTAGAGGCTGGGGGACAGGAGTCACTTCTTGGCAGCTTCTGCCTGGGCTGCCAAATCTGCCTCTTTCTGAGCAGCCAGGAACAGGGCTCGCTCCTTCTGGAAAGCTGCCAGCTCTTCTGAACTGAGGCTGCAAGTACAGAGAAACAAACAGTGAGTGAGGGGCTGGTCACGGCTGGGAGCTCACAGCACCCACGTCACTGTCTCAGAGCCCCTCCCCCCTTCTGGATGCCCCAGCCCCCATACGTGTGTGTGTGTTAGTCACTTAGTCACGTCTGACTCTCTGTGAACCCGTGGACTGTAGCCCACCAGGCTTCTCTGTCCATAGGATTCTCCAGGCAAGAACACTGGAGTGGGTTGCCACTGCCTTCTCCAGGGGATCTCCCAGACCCAAGGATCGAACCCAGGTCTCCTGCATTACAGGCAGATTCTTTACCATCTGAGCTATAGGGAAGACTCTTCCAGACCCCACACCTTTGCTCATCTCTGCCAGGAGTGCCACTCCACCATCACCTCTGCCTTTTACTATTTTCTTAAATCCCTCCTTATCCTTGGAGGATTAGAACAGCTAAATCCCAAACCAGATTAACCTGCCCTTCTCTGAGCCCAAAAACATTTTGCACAAAGAAATCATCAGGCAGTACATGTACGTCTCTCAGAGCAGGGATCAGATTCGCTCACTGCTGTATTCCCAGAACAAGTAAAGATCTGAGCAAAGTAAATTCCACCCCTGCTCCATGCTTACCCCCGCTTCTCTTGGGAAATAACCAACCATCAGCCTTTGCATGGGGTGTGACACCAGTAGCAAGAGTCCAGGGAAGGGCTGAGTGCTACCCCTCCTGTCGTCTGGGTCACACGCTCTCCCACCCAACATCTCACCTTCCTGAGGTCTCCGATGCCCCATGAGGAGCCCTCTGTCGGCCTCAGGATCAGGTCTGGATTTGAGGATCAACTAGACCCTGTTTGCCTCACCTCCTACTATGTCCCCCTCTGTCTCCAGTATGATGCACCCAGATCACACTGAACTTCTCTGCTTCACGCTTTCACCTTACATTCTTCACAGGGATTTTTCCACTTCTTGGAATGTTTGTCCCTAATCCCTGACGTCCTTTCCTAGGGCTCTGCTTGGATGTCAACTGCTCTGCAAAGCCTTCACTGACACACAGGCAAAATTAGGAACCCTACTCCTTGTTCTCAAGACACTTGTGGTTTCTTTTATCAGGGCTGACCATCCAGCAGTATAATGCTCCATTTATGGGCCTGCCTCCATCTCTGGACTGGGAGCTCCTTAGAAGTAAGGCCAAGCATGGCTACCTCCTTCCTGACTGTATCCAGTGTCCAGAACAGTCTAATACACATGGGTGCATAACAATTATATTCCAAATGAATGAATGAGAATCTAAGACCCTTTAATGCAGACACTGACTCTCCCACTTAGTGGGACCTCAGCCTTGTCCCAGACAAGAACTTTCCAGGACCTTCTCTCACACTGAGCTTCCCCCAGATACTCACTCCTTCACCACACGAATGCCCAGGGAACGGGCAGAGCCAATGATGGAGCGGACAACAGAGGACAAGGGCGCATCTTGGAGGGCAAAGGCGTCATCCTGAGCTTTGACGCAGGCAATCTCATACACGTGCTTCAATGTCACCAGGCCTGCCACCTCTTTCCCTGGGAGCAAAGCACAAACAGCCCTTCAGGAGTCACTGCTTCCTTCCAGAGCCCCCAGGAGCCCAGATGCCCACCCTGCCCCTTACCTGTGTTCCGGGCCCCCTTCTCAATCCCAGCAGCGGCCTTCAGGAAGTAGGAAACAGTGGGTTGGCCAATTTTTATTTCAAATGTTCTATCAGGCTTAAGGGAAAAAAAGAGATATGAGAATTTTCCTGCCCTGCTGCCCCAGCCCAAGGAACTACTAACTTCCTGCCCATCCCACCTCACCTCACCTTCCTATGGTGCCCCTTTAACTGACCATAAAACCACAGGAAAAATAAACTTCTAACAAATGTCCCTGTCACCTCTATTCCAGGTCCAACTCTGCTCTGGAAGCCCTGGCAAGTTGGAGGGACAAAAAAAAAGATCTGCAACACGGCAGGGCGCACTCAGGAAAGATATGGTCTAGTCTCCACACTGTAAAAGGGGAAAGGGGGGCCGGGCATCAAGAAGAGATTCGGAACTTCCCTGGTGGTGTTCAGTGCTTAAGAATCTGCTTGTGAATGCAGGGGACACGGGTTCGATCCCTGGTCAGGGAAAATTCTACATGCCAACCTAAGCTTGTGCACCACAACGACCGAGCCTGTGCTCCACAACAGGAGAAGCCCGAGCACCCCAACTGGAGACAGACTGCAGGCGGCAACCAAGACCCAGCGCAGCCAAAAATGGCCTCAACTAAGACCCGGTGCAGCCAAATAAATATTTTTTTAAAAAAAAAGAGATTTGCCCCAAGCAGGGAGCCGAGTAGCAACCCCAGGTGACCAGCTCCAGGCCTTGGGGAGAATAAGGAAATTGGGGATCAGAGTCCCGACTCCTCACCTTCACGAAAATCTTGGTAGGCAGAGGAATGCCTTCTTTGATGTCCTTGGTCTTCTCGTTGAACTCCTTACAGAACTGGTTGATGGAGACGCCTCGCTGTGAGGGAGGCATAGAGGTAAGCGTGGGAAGGAAGGGCCGGGTTCCTACCACCCAGGAGGCGCCATCCCTTTTCTCTTCCGTCTTCACGTCTCTAAGGATACCCATCCTCCTCTCTCTACCCACGTTCAACTACCGTTTTATGTGCCAGATGATTCGTATGCTCCATACCTCCCTGTCCGTACAACAGCCCGCTAACGAAGGACGGAGGAAGCTGAGCCTCGAAGGGGCTGTATAACTAACCCAAGGACATAAAGTGTGTGGGCAGCAGAGCCGGGGTTTGAAACGAGGCTGCCCTGGCCCATCCCGCACCCCCCACCCGCGTACTAGATCCAATCCTCCGGCGCCTCCCACGCCTGGTTTCTGCCGCGGCTGCACCTGACCCAGGATGGGGCCTAGCGGGGGGCCGGGCATGGCCTGGCCTGCCCGCACGATGGCCCGGATCACTCCTTCGGCCTCGGGCTTCCTGAGAGCCCGAGTGGCCCGGCTTAGCTTCGACATGAGGCGGAGTTCCTAGGCTTGGTTCACCTCAGATCTACACCAACAGCGGGGCTCTGGGCGCCGCCATCTTGGGTTAAAGGTCAAGGGTCCTCACGTTAGGTTAAGACAAATAAAGCCGACAAATAGCAGAGTTGATTCAATCTGTCCACCCTCCAACTGGTAAGACAAGGATGAGATGAAGCAGAAAAAAACTTTTAACGTGCTATCTTAAGATTGGGGAAGGACTCGAATGGCTCAGATACACATATTCCTCCTGGGGAGCACACAGGCAAGACCTCAGACGGCCAAGCTGGGAAGGGGACCTTAATGCCCGCACTGCATTGTGGGTATGGTAGTTTTGACCTAGTATGCCAATCCCACAGATTGCTATATTTGGGGGCGCCCCCTGCTGGACTTGGTGATAATCCCTGGGTTTTAAAATAGCCTAGCCTGGAGTCCACCTTAGGAAATCTCTTCACTTTCTGAGCCTGTTTTCCTCACTTGTTGCTGAAAGGGAATATGGTTAAGACCATGGACCTCGGAAGCAAATTGCCTGCTTGCTTCTCTTGCTGGATGTGAGCTTGATCAAGTTATTTAGCGTATGCTCAGTATCCTCCTCTGTACGATGGGGAATATAATATGTAGCACCTACACCTGGGATTGTTGTGAGGATTGAATGAGCAAAGTGCTTTAAGTACAACACCTAGTCAGCACGTGCACTTCACTGTACAATAAGGACAAAACCTTCACAGAGCTGTTGTGAGGCTTAAGAGGCCCAGAACATATTTGATAACATCACCTGGGTCCAGTAAAATAAGCCATCACTTCATCTTTTTTTTTCTTTTTTCTTTTTTTTAGCATTTGCTATGTGCCAGGAAAAGGAGTATGTCAAGGTTGTATATTGCCACCCTGCTTATTTAACTTATATGCAGAGTACATCATGAGAAACGCTGGGGTGGAAGAAGCACAAGCTGGAATCAGGATTGCTGGGAGAAATATCAATAACCTCAGATATGCAGATGACACCACCCTTATGGCAGAAAGTGAGGAAGAACTAAAGAGCCTCTTGATGAAAGTGAAAGAGGAGAGTGAAAAAGTTGGCTTAAAGCTCAACGTTCAGAAAACTAAGATCATGGCATCTGGTCCCATCACTTCATGGGAAATAGATGGGGAAACAGTGGAAACAATGTCAGACTTTATTTTGGGGGGGCTCCAAAATCACTGCAGATGGTGATTTCAGCCATGAAATTAAAAGATACTTACTCCTTGGAAGGAAGGTTATGGCCAACCTAGATAGCATATTAAAAAGCAGAGACATTACTTTGCCAACAAAGGTCCGTCTAGTCAAGGCTATGGTTTTTCCAGTAGTCATGTATGGATGTGAGCACTGGACCATAAAGAAAGCTGAGCGCCGAAGAATTGATGCTTTTGAACTGTGGTGTTGGAGAAGACCCTTGAGAGTCCCTTGGACTACAAGGAGATCCAACCAGTCCATCCTAAAGGAGATCAGTCCTGAGTGTTCATTGGAAGGACTGATGTTGAAGCTGAAACTCCAATACTTTGGCCACCTCATGCGAAGAGTTGACTCATTAGAAAAGACCCTGATGCTGGGAAGGATTGGGGGCAGGAGGAGAAGGGGACGACAGAGGATGAGATGGCTGGATGGCATCACCGACTCGATGGACATGAGTTTGGGTAGACTCCGGGAGTTGGTGATGGACAGGGAGCCTGGTGTGCTGCAGTCCACGGGGTCGCAAAGAGTCGGACACGACTGAGCAACTGAACTGACTGAACTGACTGACGTGCCAGGCACGTTGTTAATTGCTTTAGGTCACTACTTACTACGTCCTCAGTCGTGTCTGACTCTTTGCAACCTCATGGACTATAGCCCATGGGGCTCCTCTGTCCAGGGGATTTTCCAGGCAAGAATACTGGAGTGGGTTGCCATTTCCTCCTCCAGGGGATCTTCCCGGCCCAGGGCTCGAACCTGTGTCTTCTGCAGCTCCTACATTGGCAGGCAGATTCTTTACCACTGAGCTACCTGGAAAGCCTGTTAACTGCTTTAAGGGCATTATTATCTTATTTAATCCTCACAATGGCATGAGACATACTGTTTTATTATACTTGTTTACAAATGGGGGCTTCCCTGGTGGCTCAGACAATAAAATTTTTACAAATGAGAAATTCAGGCACTAAAAGAGGCCCGAAAACATCTAACCGGTATGTGACAAGGCTGGGAAACAAGTATCAGGATTATCTGATTCTAGACCTTGTGCTGTTTACTACAGCTCTGTACTGCCTCCTCCACTGAAATGAGATAATCCATGTAAAACCACATGGTAAACTGTGAGACACATCCATTTTTAATTCTGAATTCATGTTAGACTCCCTCTAATTAAGTGTGATTGGTCCTGCCTCTGAGGTCTGTCAAGTTCTTTATAACACTCAGCCTCATTAGCCGTATCAAGACTCTGGACCCAAGAAGGCTCTTTGATTTACTTGCCATAAACCCTGGAGCACAGTAATTAACTTCCCTGTACTTCCTGTCCTTAGAAGTAACACGGGGCTAAATATAGTACCTACCTCACAGGAAATTAGTTAATTCAGGTAAAGCACATGGAAGAGGGCCTGGCCCACATGTCATGCCCTGGGCCTAGAATACCCTGATGAGAAAAGAGAAGAGGAAATCAGGCCTTATCCACAAAACAGCCTCTCATCTCTGCTGCTCCTTAATTTCACTTGTCTCACATTGGCTTGTATTTATCACAGTTTCTGTTGAATAGCTTTCTAAGTATTTGGGGAGTTTATCTTGCCATCCTCTCCCTCCTGGCTTTCTGCACCCACTTATTCCACTGCAGTTCCTTCTGTGTTCTGTGACTTTAAGAGAAGTGGGGGATGGGCCTGGGATTTTGTTTTCTTGTTTGTTATTTTCTTCTTAGCAGTCATTGTTGTTTAGTCCCTCAGTGGTGTCCGACTATTTGTGATCCCATGGACTGTAGCCTCCAGGCTCTTCTGTCCGAGAGATGCTCCAGACCAGAATACTAGAGTGGGTTGCCATTTCCTTCTCCAGGGGATTATCCCTACCCAGGGATCAAACCCGCATCTCCTGCTGAGTGAGTCAATTCCTAGGCAGGTTGATAAAAGTCCGGAGGTCCTCCAGGAGGAGAAAGGGATCTGGGGCTCTCAAGGAGGAGATAGGGGTCTGGAATTCTCAAGGAGGAGGAAAGGACGAACATTTTTTTTCTACATTAGTTAGTAAGGATTACATAACAATAATGTATCCTGCTTGAGGACATGTTTCTCCTTCCTGAAAACCTTCTGACTAATTCTGTTATCTTAAAATGTATATTATGGGAGTGGGTCTAGTAAGATTGTTACAACCTTGAGACATTCTTTTGATTTATTGTAATAACCAATTAAAAAGTATATAATTCCCCCGCTAAGACTAGGGATGGGGGCACTCTCTCCGTTCCCCTTCTGATGTCTGTGTCAGAAGCTTTCTCTGTTCCTTTTCATACTTTAATAAAACTCTGCTGCACAAAAGCTCTTGAGTGATCAAGCCTGGTCCCTGGTCCCGAAGTTAAATCTTCTTCAGAGATCACGAATCCAACACTGTTCACCGTAAGCTATCACTGCATTGCAGGTGGATTCTTTACCACTGAGCCACCAGGGAAACCCATAGGAATTGATATATTCAATTTTGGAAGAACTAAAAGGTAAATAAACTGCGGTGGGGGGGGAGACAGCTTGTCCCAGAGCAAGCCAAGCTAGGTAGCATTTATCTCTGGATACTTCACATCAGCCATCTGATATTCACAAATTCAATTACACATAAAGAAGTAAACCTTTCTGAATGAAGGAATCAGGAGCAAATGGGAATGGCAGGCGCTCAGGAAGCCAAGAACGTGGTCTGGCACAAACTGAGTACCAGTGGGTGAAATTTCCACTTCTTGTCAATGAAAACGCAATTTTGATCATTCCACCTTTTACAGGTTATAAGGAAACAACTTCTTAGTCTACCTTTGGATATGTGGTTGCCCAGGGTGTTCAGTGGCAAAAGTGAGCCTGAACAGGTGAGTGGGGACCAGATCTCCTGGACCTCATCAGCTTGCTAAGGAGGGCAGCTGTGCAGTAGGAAGCCACTGAAGCTGCTGCTGCTGTTGTGTAGTCGCTAAGTTGTGTCCAACCCTTTGTGACCCACGGACTGTAGCCTGCCAAGCTCCTCAGTCCGTGGGATGTCCCAGGCAAGAATACTGGATTGGGTTGCCATTTCCTTCTCTAGGGGATCTTCCTGACCCAGGAATTGAACTCATGTCTCCTGCTTGGCAGGCGATTCTTTACCACTGAGCCACCAGGGAAGCCCTAGGAAGCCACTAAAGTGGTGAGTATTGGGTTGGCCAAAAATTTCATTCAGATTTTCCATACAATCTTATGGGGGAACCCGAACGAACTTTTTGGCCAACCCAACATTTGCCTCATATTCACATTTTGAAAAGGTGGCCCTGATTTGGGTGTGCAGATGGATTGGAAGATGGCAGGGACTGGATCCAGCGAGACCCAGTAGGTCAGGACAGTGATGTGGAGAGATAACGGTAGCGTGGGACCAATTTAAGAGCTATATAGAAGATAGAGCTTATCTTAGTCAACAAATGCTTGTGTAGTATGAACTTTGACCGTCTTTATAAAAGAGCATCTCATTTAAATCTCATTGCAGGCCTATGAGGTATGCGTGCATGTGTGTGCTGAGTTGCTTCAGTCATGTCCTACTCTTTACGACCCCAGGGACTGTAGCCCATCAGGCTCCTCTGCCCATGGGATTCTCCAGGCAAGGCTACTGGAGTGGGTTGCTATGCCCTCCTCCAGGGAATCTTCCCAACACAGGGATCGAACCCATGCCACTCTGTCTGCTGCATTGGCAGGCAGTTTCTTTACCACTAGCGCCACCTGGGTAGCCCCCTAAGAGGTATAGGTGCTGTTTTTATGCCCACTTCATACGTGAGGAAACAAATACGAAGAGGTTGAGTCACTAGGCTAGAAAGTGGCAGCGTCACTAGGCTGAGCCATTGGCATGCAGGATGTTAGTTCCCTGACCAGGGATTGAACACGTGCCCTCTGCATTGGGAGCATGTAGTCTTAACCACGACTACCAGGGGAGTCCCCAAACTTTCTGGAATTAAAAAAATAATTAATTAATTCATGGTTGTGCTGGGTCTTCATTGCTGTGTGGACTTTTCTCTAGTTCCAGCAAGTGGGGGCTACCTCTAGTTTCGGTGTAGACTTCCCATGGCAGTGGCTTCTCTCATTTCAGAGTATGGGCTCTAGGACATGCGGGCTTTAGTACTTGCGGTGCTTGGGCTCAGTAACTGCGGCTCACGGGGCTCTAGAGCACAGGCTCAATAGCTGTGGAGCATGGACTTAGCTGCTCCGTGGCAACTACAGGGATCTTAGTTGTGGGATCTTCCCAGATCAGCGATTGAATCTGTGTCTCCCACATTGGCAGGCAGATTCTTTACAACTGAGCCAACAGGGAAGCTTCTGGAATTAAAAAAAATACATATTTTCAACTCCAGATTGGTTGAATCTGTGGATATGGAATCTAGGTTTGTCTTTTGTCCCAGTCTCTGGCACAGAGCTCCTAAAACCCTTGGAATTTCCTAAGTGACAAGAGCCAAAAAAGTGAAAGGAGAGTCTTCTGTTATTCATAACAAGCCCCTTTCAACAACTGGAGGCTTTATGTTAAAGAAGCGATGTTCCTAAAAGCCCCCGGGTTCTGGTTGCCAAGGAAATCAACCACATAACTAGAGGATTGGAACTTTCGGACCCATCCCCCTGACCTCTGGCCTCTGGGGAGGAGAAACGGGATAAAGTGTTGACTGAGTCACTAATGTCAATGATTTCATCAATTATGCCTACTTCTTGCTCATTTTCGGGCTCATTTTCTCAGTCGTGTCCAACTCCTTGCTCTGCCATGAACTGTAGCCCACCAGGCTCTTCTGCTCTTGGGATTTTTCAGGCAAGAATACTGGAATGGATTGCCATTTCCGCCTCCAGGGGATCTTCGTTCTAACCTGTGTCTCCTGCGTTTCCTGCATTGGCAGGAGGATTGGATTCTTTACTATTGAGCCACCTGGGAAGCCCCACCTATTTCATGAGGCCTCCATAAAACCCCAAAAGGCCAGGGTTCTGAGAATTTCCTGGTTGGTGAACATGAGAAGCTGCCGGGAGGGTCTCATGCCTGGAAACTCCTTGCCGCAATCCCATGCCTAGCCCTGTATAACCTCTCTTTGTAATAAACTGGCAATCGCATAAGTAAACTGTTTTCCTAAGTTCTGTGGGCCATTTTCGCAAATGATGAAACCCAAGGAGTGATTCATGGGAACTTCCAACTTATCACTGGTTGCTTGGTTGGTCAGAAGGACAGGTGACAACCTGGACTTGCAGTTGGCATCTAAACTGGGGACAGGGACTTCCTTTGTGGTTCAGTGGGAAAGAATTCATCTGCCAATGCAGGAGGCACGAGTTTGATCCCTGATCCAGGAAGATCACACATGACTTGGAGCAACTAAGCCTGTGTGCCGCAACTACTAAGCTTGTGCTCTGGAGCCTGGAAGCCACAACTACTGAGTCCTACTGAAGCCCGTGGGCCCTAGAGTCTGTGCTCCGCAACAAGAGAATCCTACTCCACAACTAGAGAGTAGTCCCCGCCTGCTGCAACTGGAGAAAAGCTCTCACAGCAACGAAGACCCAGCACAATCAAAAATAAATAAACAAAATTATTTTTTAAAATAAATAAGTAAAATTATTTTTTAAAATAAATAAATAAAGTGGGGGCAATCTTGCGACTTCCCTGGTGGTCCGGTGGTTAAAGACCCGCCTTCCAATGTAGGGGACAACCCTTGGTCTGGGAACTAAGATTCCCATGTGCCACACAGCAACTAAGCCCAAATGCTGCACCTAGAGAGCCTGCGCGCCACAACAAAGACCCAGTCCTGTGGGAACCTTAACTTGTGGGGTCTCACTATCTTAAGGTAGATAGAATGCAGTTAAATTGTAGGATACCCAATTTAACTAAATTTAACTTCCCTGATAGCTTAGTTGGTAAAGAATCTGTCTGCAATGCAGGAGACCCCGGTTCAATTCCTGGGTCAGGAAGATCCCCTGGAGAAGGGAAAGGCTACCCACTCCAGTATTCTTGCCTGGAGAATTCCATGGACTGTATAGCTCACGGGGTTGCAAAGAGTCAGACATGAATAAGCAAATTTCACTTTCACAACACCCAAATGAATTAAATTAAAGTTTCTGCCAGGAGGTTAGAATGGACGGAATGTGAATAAAGAAGAAACGCCCTTTCATAGATAGATCACAGCCTTGTCATGTTGAAGGGGCTTATGTAACTCAGTGAAGCTATGAGCCATACCATGCATGGCCACCCGTGATGGATGCATTACAGTGGAGAGTTCCGACAAGACGTGGTTCACTGGGGGAAGGAATGGCAAACCACTCCATTATTCTTGCCATGAGAACCCCATCAACAGTATGAAAGGACAAAAAGATATGACATCGGAAGATGAGCTTCCCAGGTCGGAAGGTGTCCAGTATGCTACTGGGAAAGAGCAGAAAAACTGCTCCAGAAAGAATAAAATGGATGGACCAAAGAGGGAACAATGCTCAGTTGTGGATGTCTGGCGGTGAAAGAAAAGTCTGATGCTGTAAAGAACAATATTGCACAGGAACCTAGAATGTTAGGTCCATGAATCAAGGCAGATTGGAAGTAGTCAAACAGGAGATGGTAAGAATGAACATCGACATTTTAGGAATCAGTGAACTAAAATGGACAGGCATGGGCGAATTTAATTCAGATGACCATTATATCTGCTACCGTGAGCAAGAATCCCTTAGAAGAAATGGAGTAGTCCTCATAATCAACAAAAGAGTCCAAAATGCAGTACTTGGGTACAATCTCAAATACAACAGAATGATCTTGGTTCATTTCCAAAGCAAACCATTCAACATCACAATAATCCAAATCTTTGCCCAAATCACTGATGTTGAAGAAGCTGAAGCTGACCAGTTCTGTGAAGACCTACAAGACCTTCTAGAGCTAACACCAAAAACAAGATGGTTAAAAAAAAGAAAGAAAGGAAATCCTTTTCCTCATAGGGGATTGGAATGCAAAAGTAGGAAGTCAAAGGATACCTGGAGTAACTGGAAAATTTGGCCTTGGAGTACAAAACAAAACAGAACAAAGGCTAAGAGTTTTGTCAGGAGAACACACTAGTCAGAGCAAACACCCTCTTCCAACAACACAAGGGACGATCTGTATGTGGACATCACAACATGGTCAATACTGAAATCAGATTGATTATATTCTTTGCAGCTGAAGATAGAGACAGTTTATATCGTCAGCAAAAACAAGACCTGGAGCAGACTGTGGCTCAGATCATGAACTCCTTATTGAAAAATTCAGGCTTAAATTGAAGTAGGGAAAACCACTAGGCCATTCAGGTATGACCTAAATCAAATCCCTTATGATTATACAGTGGAGGTGATGAATAGATTCAAGGGATTAGATCTGGTAGACAGAGTGCCTATAGAACTGTGGACAGAGGTTCATAGCATTGTACAGGATTCAGTGACCAAACCCATCCCAAAGAAAAGGAAGTGCAAGAAGTCCAAGTGGTTGTCTGAGGAGTCTTTACAGTTAGCTGAGAAGAGAAGAGAAGTAAAAAGCAAGGGAAAAAGGGAAAGATACACCCAACCAAATGCAGAGTTCCAAAGAATAGCAAGGAGAGATAAGAAAGCATTCTTTTGGGAACAATGCAAAGAAATAGAGAAAAGCAATAGAATGGAAAAGACTGGCGATCACTTCAACAAAATTGGAGATATCAAAGGAATATTTTATTCAAAGTGAAACGTGAAAGTGAAAGTCGCTCATTGTGTCCTACTCTTTGTGACTCCATGGACAGTCCATGGAATTCTCCAGGCCAGAACACTGGAGTGGATAGCCTTTCCCTTCTCCAGGGTATCTTCCCAACCCAGGGATCGAACCCAGGTCTCCCGCATTGCAGGCAGACTCTTTATCGGCTGAGCCATAAGGGAAAGGGCAGAAATGGTAAGGACTTAACAGAAGCAGAAGAGATTAAGAAGAATCTGCAAGAGTACACAGAAGAACTATACAAAAAAAGTCCTAATGACCTGGATAACCATGATGGTGTGGTCACTCACCTAGAGCCAGACATGCTAGAGTGTGAAGTCAAGTAAGGCTTAGGAAGCATTACTGAAAACAAAGCTACTGGAGGTAATGGAATTCCAGCTGAGCTATTTGAAATGCTAATAGATGATGCTGTTAAGGTGCACTCAATATGTCTGCAAAATTTGAAAACTCAGCATTGGCCACAGGACTGGAAAAGTTCAGTTTTCATTTCAATCCTAAAGAAGGACAGTGGCAAAGAATGTTCAAACTACTGAACAACTGCATTCATTTAGCTAGTAAGGTTATGCTCAAATCCTCCAAGCTAGACTTCAGCAGTACATGAACCAAGAACTTCCAGGTGTAGAAGCTGGGTTTAGTAAAGGCAGAGGAACCAGAGATCAAATAGCCAACATCCATTGGATCATAGAAAAAGCAAGAGAATTTCAGAGAAACATCCACTTCTGCTTCACTGACTACGCTAAAGACTTTGACTGTATGGATCGCAACAAACTGTGGAAAACTCTTAAAGAGAAAGGAATACCAGGCTACTTCACCCGCCTCCTGAGAAACTTGTATGCAGGTCAAGAAGCAACTGTTAGAACCTGACATGGAACAACAGATTGGTTCAAAAATGAGAAAGGAGTATGTCAAGGCTGCATACTGTCGCCCCGGTTATTTAATTTCTGTGCAGAGTGTGTGTGCTAAGTCACTTCAGTTGTGTCCGACTCTTTCTGACCCCATGGACTGAAGCCCACCAGCCTCCTTTGCCCACAGGGATTCTCCAGGCCAGAATACTGGAGTGGGCTGCCATGCCCTCCTCCAGAGGATCTTCCCAACCTATAGATCAAACCCAGATCTCCTGCATTGCAGGTGGATTCTTTACCATCTAAACCACCAGGGAAGCCCAAAGAAGGCTGAGCACTGAAGAACTGATGCTTTCAAATTGTGGTGCTAGAGAAGACTTCTGAGAGTCCCTGGGACAGCAAGGAGATCAAACCAGTCAATCCTAAAGGAAATCAGTCCTGAATATTCACTGGAAGGGCTGATGCTAAAGCTGAAGCTCCAATACTTTGGCCACCTGTATGCAAGGAGCCAACTCACTGGAAAAGACTTTGATGATGGGAAAGATTGAGGGCATGAGGAGAAGAGGATGACAGAGGATGAGATGGATAGGTAGTGTCATTGACTCAATGGACATGAAAACTCCGGGAGACAGCAAAGGACAGGGAAGCCTGGCGTGCTGCATTCCATGGAGTCGCAAAGAGTCAGACACCCACTGTCTCACAGTCAGTCAGACTGACTGTTTAGTCAGTCGACTAAACAACAATGGCAAAGAAGAAACACAGGAAGAAATTTTCTTCATACTCATCCTCAAACTCACCAAACCTACTCCTGTCTCAGGGCTTCACACACACGATTACATCTCCTTGGAAGGCTTTTCCCCAGACTGGCTTTTTTATCCTTCTGACCTCAAGTCCAATGCTACCTCCTCAAAGAGGCCATCCCTAACTCTCCTAGCCATTAAAATACTATTGAGGAGGAATATTTAATTACATAGAAATACACATGATATAATGTTAATTACTCAAAGCAAATGCCATATTGTGTATATAGAGTGTAATTACAATTGTGCTTATGTGTTTACGCATGTGGGTGTACAGTTAGAAGAAAGAGTGGAAGGGAAATACACTCAAACAGAAACAGTGGTTGTGGGTAGTACATTTGAGGATGATTTTTTTTTTAATTAGTTTATTCTCTGAGGATAATTTTTTAATTTCAATTTTTCTGTACATAAAGATGTCCTGCCTCACATGTGTAACACTTCCATCATCAGAAGCCTCTCAGGAGCTCCCCATCACCCAGAAGGTGAAATTCTAATTTTTTTGTTTTGCTTCCTAAGGGTTGATAGACCTTAGTTTGAAACCACCCTCTTGGCCATTTGCCCCTCCCCTCCCCACTTCACCACACCTAACTGCTGTTTGCAGTGCACATATTTAGGTCCAATCCATGACCTAGATGTTTCCCATTCTCTGAAAATGCACCCCACTCCCCAATGCATGTGAAACCATTCACCTCTGACTGGGACTTGAATGCACATGCTGAGACTCAAACCCAGCCAAAACCCAGTTTGGAACTCTAACACACGTGGCCAGGACTTGAACCCAGATAAAACCCACTGTCTTCCAACTAAGGTCACACATCTGGTTTCAGAACCTACTGAAAGTCGGATTCTTCTTGTCTCATCTCAGAAAGAACTCAGTGAGAGACAAAGTGATAGGAGGTAAGAAGTAGATTTATTTAGAGAGAAACACACTCCACAGATAGAGTGTGGGCCATCGCAGAGGCTGAGTGCAGTCTCGAAATGTAGCTTTTATGGGCTGGGGACAGGGAAGCCAGGTGTGCTGCAGTCCATGGGGTCACAAAGGGTTGGACACGATTTAGTGACTGAACAGCAACAATTTCATAGGCTAATGAGTGGGAGGATTATTCCAACTATTTTGGGGAAGGGGCAGAGGTTTCAAGGAATTGGGCCACCGCCCACTTTTTGGTCTTTGATGGTCAGCCTTGAGACTGTCACGGCACCTGTGGGTGTCTTATCTAGCTTGCTGGTGTGCTGTTGTTACTGCTGATGTGTTAAATGAGCACGTTCTGAGGATCAAGGTCTAGTCAGAGTTGACTTGTCTGCCATCTTGGACCCGTTTGATTCTGATCAGTTCATGTTATGTCCTCGGGCTATGTCATTCTTTCAAATGTTGTGCCCTGCCCCTTCCACTTCCATTTCACATGGGGCAGGAAAAAGGTAGGGTATGGAAGGATGGTCACATCCCAGGTCTCAGGCAAGTCCCTGGGATGGGCCACCAAATGTGGGCCCTTAGCTTTGCATGGGAAAGAACTTAAGAACGAGTCATAGCAAAGTGATAGCAGGTTTATTTAGAGACATATATATTCCATACACAGAATATAGCCCATCTCAGAAAGTGAGAACAGTCCTGGGGGAAACATAGAGTGTGGGGCCATCTCAGAAGGCCAGAGACCCTGAAATATGGGAGTGGTTAGACCTTGGTTCGATCCCTGGGTCAGGGAGTTCCCTTGGAGAAGGGTATGGCATCCCACTCCAGTATTCTTGCCTAGAGAATTCCATGGACAGACCATGGGGTCACAAAGAGTGGGACACAACTGAGCGACTAACACACTTTAGATTTTATGGGCTGGGTAATTTCATAGGCTAATGAGGGGGAGGATTAGTACAACTTTTCTGGAGAAGGGGCAGAGAGTTCTAGGAATTGGGTCACCCCCCACTTTTTGCTCTTTTATGGTCAACCTTGGGACTGTCATGGCACCTGTGGGTGTGCTATTTAGTGTTCTGATGTGTTACAATGAAACTATACTGATGCTCAAGGTCTGGTGGAAGTCAACTCATCTGCCATCTTGGACCTAGTTGGTTCTAACCAGTGTATCTTGTGTCCTCAGTGGCTGTCATTCTTTTAAATGTTGTGCTCTGCCCCCTTCCTGTCTCAGAGCAACCATTTTTGTATGACATGATCCTGCCTATTTGTAGTTGACTGGCTAGGAGCAAGCATCTCCCCCAAGCTGGGTCAAAGTTTCTCCCACTGTAATCTTTTATTAAAAGTTAGAAATTCTGGGGAATTCCATGGCAGTCCAGTGGTTAGAACTCCATGCTTTTACTGCCGGGGACAGGGGTTCAATCCCTGGTCAGGGAACTAAGATCCCGCATGTTGTAGCAAAAAAAAAAAAAAATTAGAAATTCTATTCTCAGTCTGGACTGGCTTCTTGAAAGGAGAGGATATCAAAACTTGGGAGATGCAGGGTAGGCACTTCCTACCTCAGGCCATGTATGTTGGTCTGTGGGGAGGGAAGAGTGATGTCAACATACAGAGAGGTAAAGAGACAAGAAATGGGGAGAGACAATTCCTTCTGGGCTACCGATGTCTGTTCCCACTCTTCAGGAAGGACTGCATTCAGGTTTCTAGAGGTATAGGTCAGAGTTCTTCTTTTTTTCTTATTTATATATTTTTTAAATTTTTATTTACTTTTTAAAATTAGAGGATAATTGCATACAATATTGTGTTGGTTTCTGCAGTACAACAATGTGAATCAGCTATAAACATACATATATCCCCTCCCTCTTGAGCCTCTCTCCCACACACCCCACCCCCACCACACACACACCCAGGGTTCTTAATTTCAAGCAGAAGCCAATTCTGGACAATCTAAGCAGAAAGAAAATTTATGAAGGATACTGAGTAACTCACAGAGTCTCCAGGCTGTGCAGGGAACTAGGCACTATAGCCAGGCAAGTGGGAACACACCCAAAATCATGCAACAGAACTGTTCTGAGAAGACAGAACTGCCCGCATTGTGTACAGCATCTTCACCACTGGCACCATAGATAGAGGGCTGCAGACTCTGCAGCTGGAACGACTTCCACTACTACTTCTGAAATCGGACCTAGCCACTGTCTCCACCACATCCACTTCTTTAGGAAATAGCATCTGATTCAGTCGGAAGCAGGTGCTTCTGACCAGAAGAATCTAAAATATGTGTCTGCACCCATGGGGTCGCAGAGTTGGACATGACTGAGTGACTGAGAGCACACACACGTGTAAGTAAAATTTTCACAACCTAGGATGGAAGAGGCAGTTCTTATATCCAGTGGCAAAGCAGTTACCAATTATCCTGCAGTGTCTCTTGAGACTTGGGTAACTGCCCACTGCGGGTGAAGCTTTGTCATAGCAAAACCAATTTTCCATGATTCTCCAACTCTACAGCAGAGAAAGGCTGTCTCTGAATCTCCATTCCAAATTCCCAACAGACAGGATGTGACTGGCCCAGCCTGGGTCAGGTTGGCATCCTTACTCCCTTTAGCTGTGGCCAGGGAATGATGTCACAGAGACAAAAATGATTGCTGGCGATGCACCATTGGGGATTAGGGAGAAGTAGGTTCATTGGTGTGACCAAAAGCAAGTACTTAATAACACTGTTGATCAGTGGGTAAATGAATGAATAAATCAAGCTATCAAGACTTGAAGTTCTAGGGGCCCTTCTTAACCCCTCTCCTGGTTTTTGCTTCTCTCTGTGCACTCACTCTTACTGGCTTTCTCAGCTCCCTGGGTTCCTCTTCACTGATTCTGGCCTTGGCTACCACAGTCTCACCAGTCTTCTCCACATCCTGACGTTTCAGCTAGAACTACTCCTTACCCATTCACATTGCAGAATGTGGAGGTTTGATCGAACCAACTCATCTTATTTTAAACACTTTATTGTAAAATATGATAAACACACCAAAAGTTCATACAATATAAACGTACAGCTTAATAAGCATTATAAAGCAAGCACTTGGGTGAGTGCTACTCAGTCAAGAAACCAAACAGCACCCTGGACAGCAGCCCAGAGCACCAGCTATGCTCCTTCCAGGTTAAAACCTCTCCGCCTCATTTTTATGCCCTTAACTTCCTCACCTTTCTTTAGTTTTGTCACCAAAATAGGCATCCTGAATTGATACGGCCTGGTTTGGACAACTTTTAAGATTTACATCAATACAATTATAGAGCATGAATTCTGATACTTAGTTTCTTTTGCTCAGTGTCATATTTGTTTTGTTCTAGCTGGTTCTTTTTTAGGAAAAGCTGTATTGAGATATGGGGCATCCCCGGTGGCTCAGTGGTTAAGAATCTGCCTGCCAATATCTGAGATGCAGGAGATGCAGTTTCAGTTCCTGGGTCAGGAAGATCCCCTGGAGGAGGAAATGGCAACCCGCTCCAGTATTCTTGCCTGAAAAATCCCATGGATGGAGGAGGCTGGAGGGCTAGAGTCCAGGGGTCACAAAAAGTCAGACATGACTGAGCATAAAGCGTATATTGAGATATAATTCACATATCATAAATTCACCCATTAAAATGTGCAGTTAGTAGTTTCGGTATGTTCACAGATACATGTAACCATCACCACAGCAATTTTGAAGCATTTTCATTACCTCAAAGAGAAACTCATGCACTTTAGCTATCATTCCACCATCCCTCCTTAGCTAAGGAACCACAAATCCATTTTCTGCCTCTATATATTCTTCTATTCTGACATTTCTTATAAATGAAATCATATAAGATGTGGTCTTTTGTGACTGACTTCTTTCACTTAGCATATTATTTTCAAGGTTGTAGCATATATCTGTACTTTGTTCCTTTTATGACTGAATAATATTCCACTGTGTAGATATACATTTTGTTTATCCATTCAACAATTGAACATTTGAGTTGTCCACAGTTTGGCTATTATAAATAATGCTGCCATTGACATTTGTGTACCAGTTTTTGTGTAGACATATGTTTTCATTTCTCTTGGGTCTTTCCCTAGGAGTGGAATTGCAGGGCCATGTGGCAACAATGTTTAATTGTTGGAAGCAGCTCTGGACTGTTCTCCGAAGTGGCTACTCCATTTACAGTCCTACTGTCAGTGTGGGAGGGTGTCAATTTCCCCACATCCTGACAATATCTGCCTGGTTTGTTTTTTCCTTGTCTACGTGTCATCCATTCCTGTTTCTTTGCATGATTTACAATTTCTTGATGGATATTGAAGATTTTAGATACTACATTGTGGCGACTTGGCACTTGCCCCACCCCAAGGGCTTGCTATTGTTATTTGCTTGTTTGGTGACTGAGTGGATTATTTTTTTTAAATACTTATTTATTTGGCTGCACTGGGTCTTAGTTGTGGCTTAGATGTGGGATCTAGTTCCCTGACCAGGAATCAGACCTGGCCCCTTGCATTAGGAGTGTGGAGTCTTAGCTACTGGACTACCAGGGAAGTCAGTGTGTGGATTATTTTAGTGAATCCATCCCTCCTTCCCTCTGCCCGAGTTTAAAGCCTCTGTCCTTGGTCCTCAGGGAGGGCAGCTTTGTGCACCTCCTCCCACAGTCACCTGGAAAGACAGTGATTTGGGTTGGGCTTTCCTGGACTGACTCTTTCCCTGACCACAGCCAGCTATTAAACTCCACTAATTGACAGCTAGTTCCCTACTGTTTCCAACAATGTCCTAGAACATAAATTGTTCCGCAAACTGATCCAATCAAATTTGGACAGTGAAGGAATAGGGTTTGGATGCCTAAATCTATCTGAGGGGTCTATCTTTTTCTAGCACCATCCTGCTATCTACAATGAGACCTCAGAGTCAGAGCCCAGCATCTTAGCTCTTCCTTATCCTCTCCTTTCCAAATCTTTCAGGCCAGAAAGAGTTTGTTGTTGGTTGACTTGTTTATTTGTTTTCAACATGCTTTCTTCACTAGATGCACAAATATTCTTCAAAACTGTTTATGCCTGTGTCTGGGCACTTGAACCCAAGAGTTGAAGAAATAGAGAGGACTTCTCTGATGGTTTGGTGGCTAAGACTCTGTGCTCTAAATGCAGGGGTCCTAGGTTCAATCCCTGGTAAGGGATCCCTTATGCCATTTTAGTTGCCTGCTAAAACTAGGACCTGGCACGGCCAAACAAAACTTTTTTTTTTTTCAAGAAAAAATACAGTCTGTATTTTTCTCTTTTCTTTGTCCACTTTTAAAAAAGCAGTAGGGTCAAGATCTAGATTGAAAAGAGAAGGGAGGGGCTGAAAAGATTTTCAAAACAATACGGTCAATTTTTATCCCACTTCAGGTAGGTACTCTTTTTATTTCCATTCTATAAATACAGGAAGTGAAGCATAGAGAGATTAAGAAGTTGAAGTTCTTAGGACAGAGCCTGGAACTTAGAGCCAGAAGCCAAGGCTGGGACTTGAAAATCTATGTATGTTGGTGGTGTTCCAACTACCCTTCCTCTCCCTATTCTGGAAAATGCAATGCTACAATCAGGCCCATTCCATGATTCCAGAAGTCCCTCCTGGTCTAGCTGTACCCACCAGCCAGACTCCCAGCCCAGTGCTTGACCACAGGAGAAATCTCTGCCTCTTGGGACAAAGCCTTTGAACCTCTCTTAGCCCTTCCTGCTATCTGGTGTCAGGTGGTAGCACTGGACCTCTGGTCAAACCTCAGTTCCACACCCGTCTGGCTCTGTGACGTGGCTGTATCGTAATTCACTATATGTTCACAGAGGGTCTGCTTTGGCAGACAATGTTCTGGAAGCTGGGAGTGCAAAGGGGTGTAAGACTGTCCCAGTGTCCCCCTGTCCTATTGCAGATATGTGTACCTGGTATGCAGGTAGGGAATCAGGGATGGGAGCAGTCCTGTGGAGCAGGGTTTGTATGACCTGCTGCCAGGAGCCCAGCAGTCCAGCCTGCTCAGGAACTGGTGGCCTCTCAGGGAGTTGCTCTTTGATTAGTGGGTGCTTTTGTCCTCAAAGGGTGTGCTGTCGGCTGCTTTCTCGTTTCATCTGGCTGCTGGAGCCCGAGAACAGTTGGCAAAGCAGTTGGTATCTTGGACTATTTTTAGATGGAGGAGTTAGTGGGGTGTGTGGATGTGGTAAGACCCAGGAGGAGTCTTGAAGATTGGCAGCTTCATAAACAACAAGTTGCGGGGAGGGAGAGGAGGTGTGCTCCTCCACAGTGTGTGGGCCAACTTTCACCTGTTTTTCTTGATGTGGGGGTCAAAGAATGCCTCCTCTGTGTAGCATTCCTTGATTTCTTCAGTAAAACATGCACTCTAAAGATGCAAATTAAAGGTCTACCCTCTGGGCTTCCCCCAACTCTTGGTTATTGTTTCGCCCAAAGTGTTACTTTTGTTTTAGGTTTGAAGGATTTTTTAACAAAAGAAACCACTTACTACACACTCATAAACAATTTCAATATTTAATAGAGGATTATTTTACTTAATTTCAATATACAGTCATTAAAAGAAAAAAAATAGAAACAATGGAGAGAAGTAATTGTGTCTACATTACCAAATTGGGCCAACAACCTACATTAAGACTTCAACAGCACTGGGAAGTTCCTTGTTAACAGTAATCTGGGGGGACTTCCCTGGTTCAGTGGTTAAGATGCCACCCTCCCAATGCAGGGGCTGCCAGTTCAATCCCTGGTCAGGGAACGAAGATCCCACATCCCACATGGCCAAAAAAAAAAAAAAAAAAATACTGATAGAACTGTGCTTTGCATGTAGCAAAATAAAATAAATATTAAAAAACAAACAAACAGTAATTTGGAGTCCCAGATGGGAAAGGGTCCAGGGTGGTGTGTCCACTCCAAAGGTGAGACTTCAAATTGCAGTTTGGGGGCTCCTGCTTATAATCCCAGGCCACAAACTAATATCATCATCAGTTTGCGCACAAAAATGCAGGTCTGGTTTAACTTTAACAATGCTGTTTGTTTCACCGATCAAAGGATTTCATTAGACCCTGGGGGGTTGGCCAGAACTCCAGGGACTTAAGAATTTCCAAGACCCACTCCCTTTCTTATCTAAAGTCCACCTGACTTCCTGTGTTTGCAGGCAGGCACAGAATCTAGGCAGTGTCTAAGCAGGTAAGAAGCAGGTCATGATGCTGAAAACTCAGCTTCTGTGAACACCAGTGCAGAATCAAATCTCAGAAACAGAGTTTTGGGTAAACTAGAAAAGGATAGCTTTGTTGCTTTGCCAGGCAAAGGGGGACAGAGCAGGCTACTGCCCTCCAAACCAAGTGACAAGTTTTACAGTAAAAGAGGGTGTGATCAGCTCATGGACATTCTTCTGATGGGTTGGTGGTGAGGTAAGTAGGTGTCAACATTATCAACCTTCAGGTTTAACTGGTCTATGGTCTACACGTTTGTAGAGAGCATAGTATAACTTCTCCCACCTGGAGGGGGTTTCAGTTTCTGCAAAATAGCTCAAAGATATTGTTGTGCATATCCTTTGATGGGGAAACCTGCCCCAAGGCTGCTGTTGAATGCTTATTTCTCCTTGGTCTCACATCCCCTCCCTTCCCTAACCAACAATTGCTCGAATCTGTCATTGGAACTCAGGGAAGGTAATGGAGGCTGAATAAATGCTGTTCCCCATAATCAAAGGGAGAAGGTAATGGCACCCCACTCCAGTACTCTTGCCTGGAAAATCCCATGGACAGAGGAGCCTGGTAGGCTGCAGTCCATGGGGTCGCTAAGAGTCAGACACGACTGAGCAACTTCGCTTTCAGTTTTCACTTTCATGCATTGGAGAAGGAAATGGCAACCCACTCCAGTGTTCTTGCCTGGAGAATCCCAGGGATGGAGGAGCCTGGTGGGCTGCCGTCTATGGGGTCACACAGAGTTGGACACGACTGGAGCGACTTAGCAGCAGCAGCAGCAGCATAATCAAAGAAATGGGGGGCACAAAAGGCCTTGTGCCCAGGAGCCCCACAGGCCCTGCGCGGTATCAGTCAGAGGCCTGTTCTCCTGCTTCTGAAGCCTGAGCAAGACTTCTTCCATTTAAATTTCCCTAACAGTTACAGTTCCAAACAGGCCAAGAGATAATGAGCTGTAGGGCTCTTACCTGATGCATCTCTGAGTCTCTCCTGCTCTGCACCTCTGAGTGCCCTCTTGCCATCCTGTGTTCCTGAGTCATAGCAACAAGGTATATAGAAGCTATGAGTCCAGACTGGAGTCACACAGGTGAGATCCACTCTTGGTCCCTTTCTAGGAAGATAACCACGACCAGACTAGATTCCTAAATCAGATTAGATTCCTAGGTCAGATTCCTAAATCTCTGTTTTCTCATCTGCAAAATGGGTGGTTATAGTGTCTGTCTCTCAAGAATCAAAGGGCTTATTTTGTTCAAAGCACAGCCCATAGCACCTGCCGCAGACTAACAGATGAGATCTCTTGCAAGCCCAGGCCCTGAGTGGTCTCCATCCTCTCTGTGGCACCTCCGGTGGTGTGCGCAAGCTGGCGGGCGGGAGGGAGGCATTCCTGGACACCGGGGGGAGCCCAAAGCCAGCCGGCGGTAGCCCAGAAAGTAGTCCAGCTGGGCTGGAAGACAGGTCAGACGCAGCGGCTTTCCCCTGCCTCCCCGCTGATGTACACCCTTCCCTCCGTCTCCTCTAGTATTTCCATTCTCTCTCTTTCCCGCCCCTGCCTCTCTCCTCTAGTTCCACAGTTTCCCCATCTGGAAGGCGGGGTCTCAGGCAAGAGGTGCAGAGTCCCTGGCCTAAGGGGCCTCCAGCCCAGGGAGGGGAAGGTGCTAGACTGAGATGAGGGACAAGGCTCCAGGGTCTCAAGGAGAACCCGGGAGGCTCCAGAAACCAGGGCGGGGTCTGGGGAACCCGAACTGGAGAAGAGGGTCTCAAAGACTTACCTGGGAGTCCCAGATCATGCGAAGTTGGGAGAGAGCGTTCTTAAAGCAGAGTGGTGGGCGTGGCTTCCAGGGGCCCAGGCGGCGGGGCTCGATAAGGGGCGTAGTCTCCTGAGGAAGGGCGGGGCTCCGCCGACTGGGGCAGAGCTTCGCCGCAAGAGGCGGAGTCTCGACGGGCGGGGCTTCCATGGGGCGGGGCATAGGGACAGGGGGCGGAGCGTGACTGTTTGCGCTCGTACCCCTCCCCCGGCCCCGGGTGTCCCCGTGACAAGGCAGCGCGGAGCCGCCGCCGGCCGGGCCCATCCCGCCGCAGCGGCCCCTGGGCCGAACAGGGACGAGGCGCAGAGGGAGCAGCGCCAAGCGGGGACCAGAGCGCGGCCAGGTGAGCCCGCCGAGGCGGAGGGGGCGGGGGCTTCTCCGGGCGGCCCCAACAGACGCTGGGGGCGTGTTTGAGTGTCAGGGTGGCGGGGGGTACTCGGTCCTAGGGCGGGCGCCTGTGGCTGTTTGCGCGATCGCGCCTGCTATCGTGGGTGTAGGGTGGGCTCTGCGCCCGTCCGGGCACCGCTCGCGGGGCTCCGGTTGTGCGGAACTGTGTGCGTGCGCGCGCGTGTTTGTATGGAGGGGCCGCTAGCTGTGTCTGCGTGTGTCGCTGGGCTGTCATTGTGCCCGCCCCGGGCGCGGGGCTCCGGCCTGCCCCGGTGCAGTCCCTCCTGCGCGGGGATGTTTTCCAAACAGGCTTCCTGCGGAGACGGGCTCTGCTGCAGCCCAAGCAGGAGGGGGGAGCGCCGCCCCCACAGGCCTCCAGAGACCTGAGCGGCCCAGGGACTGCAGCCTGACACCTGAGGGAGGCAGAGGGGCGCACCCGGGAGGGGTCCAGAGCCCTGTCCGCAGGGTGAGGACAAGATGGGGAGACTGAGGCAGGTGAATGGAGAGGTAGAGGTGTCCAGACAGGCGGAGGTGGGGAGGAGGGTGGGTAGAGAGGTGGCGAAAAGGACAGTGGCGCGGACAGAGAGTCATTGAGAAAACAGACAGACAGATAGAGGCCTAAACCAGCAAAGGGGCAGCAAGATTAAGATGGATAGGAAGATTCCAAAAACCTGACAGAAGGGTTCCTCAGAGGTCCTGGGGCTGAGAGCCAAACCCAGGAACTGAATGTAAGATGAGCAGTAGGGGCCCCCAACTCCTGGGGTGCTTTTCTTCCAAGCACATCCCAGACAGAGGTCCTGCCAAAAAGAAGCTTCTGGCCACCCCAAGTTGAGCCATCCCTCTGGCGCTGCCAAATATTCTGACCCTCTGATTGGGCAGCTCCTCCCTCTTGGTTCCACCCCATCCATCTCCCTTCCCTGGTATCCCAGCAACGCTGACAGTTTAGGGGAGGCAGAGGTGAAGTGGTTGCCATAGCAACAGAGTGGGTGAAAGGTCACTCTGGTCTTAGCCTAGGTGGCCTGCAGCAGGCTGGAGCTGGCATTGAGGGGGGTTGGGGTGGGAGGCTGCAAAGCTCTTTTTCTCTTCTCCCACTCTGCCCAGAATGGTGCTGGAAGGAAACCCTGAAGTGGGGTCTCCCCGAACCTCAGACCTCCAGCACCCGGGGAACCAGGGCTCTTGCGTGCTCTCTTCTCCCGGTGAAGATGCACAGCCAGGGGAGGAGCCCATCAAGTATGGCGAACTCATCGTTCTGGGGTGAGCCTCCCTCGTCCGAGGGGGCGGGGCACCAGGCATCCCACAGGACAGCCAAGCCAAGGGTCCCAGCTCTCCCCATTTACAGCCTTCTGCCGTTTGTCCTTCCTCACCTTCCCGGCTGAGAGACCAAGTTGAACAAGCCCACTTCAATTCACGATTGTTATTGTATCTTCCCATTTTTCATAAATTGCTGAGACAACTCTGCCCACCCAAGTTTCTGAACGGAAGAAAGTAGCACCAGCTGCCTTTTATAAAACACCTCCTGTGAGTAGTCTGGGATGAACTCTGGTTCTCCAGCAAAACTGCTTGGTTCAAATCCTGCCTCTGTAAGTTGCATAACTTCCCTGTGCCTCCGTTTTCCCACTTACCAGTAGGGATGTTGATAATGATAATACCTCAGAGGGTTTTTGGAAGGAACGAATGAGGTGACTTCTGTAAAGCATGTAGCACAGTGCCTGGCCTGCATCAAGTGTTCTGGGAGACAGGCCTGTGCCAAGCCCTTTCATGGACATTATTTCATTTCAATCTTCACAAAGATGCTGTGAGGAAGGAGGTGAGGAAACCGAGGCTCAGAGAGGGGAAGTGGCTGGCCCAAGGGCACACAGCTGGTAAGTGGCATGGCTGAGATTTGGACCCAGGTCTTTCTTACTCTAGGTCTAGTGCACTTTTACTAAGCAACAGCTGACCCTCGTGCTACAGATGAGGAAACGGAGGCCAGGAGACAGGAAGCAATGTGAGCTGGTGGCTGAGTAGACCTCATCCGTTCCTGGTCTTCGCCTGACCAGAATGCTTGCCCCGTGCACAGATCCCTCTCATTCCTCCCTTCTGTGCCTCCTTTTGGCCTCTCTCTCTGCCCTGAAGAGAGTATCTGATAAACTATATCACTGTGATGACTATTTAGAAATAATAATGGCTATGTTTATTGACATTTACATGCCATGTGCTTTTATTTCTATTTTTTAGTAATAATAATCATAGATAACATTTATCAAGGGCTTGTTAAATATATGCCAAACTCTGTGCCAAGCATCTTAAAATGCTTTATCCATTTAGCTCTCATAATGAACCTGTGAAGTAGATCCCCCCAAAATTAGCCCCATTTTATAGAGGTTATAGGGCTTCCCAGGTGGCACTAGTGGTAAAGAACCCGCCTGCCAATGCAGGAGACATAAGAGACACAGGTTCGATCCCTGGGTCGGGAAGATCCCCTGGAGGAGGGCATGGCAACCCACTCTAGTTATTCTTGCCTGGAGAATCACAGGGACAGAGGCGCCTGGCAAGCTGGAGTCCACAGGGTCACGCAGAGTCGAACACTACTGAAGTGACTTAGCAGGCACAGAGGTTGTACGATAAGCAGAAGAGCCAGGATTTAAGTCAGGTCCGTCTGAGCCCTCAGCTTGTGTCCTGAACTGCCTTACAAGGGCAAAAGTGATGCCCCTCTCAGGGGTGCTTGCATCAGAAAAGCAACCACTTGGGGATTCCCTGGCAGTCCAGTGGTTAGGACTCCACGATTTCACTGCCGAGGGCCCAGGGTTTGATCCCTGGTTGGAGAACTAAGATTGTACAAGTCACGTGGCACTGCCCGCTTCCCCCCTCCCCCCCCAAAAAAAAGAAAGCAACTGCTTCATGTCCCAAAGGAAGAGCTGGAATCACAGCTGGGAATGAGGCCACTGATGAGGGAGAGCTCAGACCTAAGGCGACAGGCCCTCTTGAGTGCCATCTGTTCTCCACGGAGCAGTGAAGCCACACACAGGCTGGACATCAGAGCCACCTGGAGAGCACATTGAAAAATACCCACTGACAAGCTCATCCCAAACCTACAGGATCAGAATCTCCCCTTGTGGGTCCAGAGAAGATTCTGATTCAAGGGGTCCTTGGCTGTGTTTGGCAGCTGTTCATCCTTTTCACTTCCTGCTGCCAAACCTGCCGTGGCTCCCCAGTGCTTATGGAATAAAGTTCAGAATGCTCTTCCTGGTGTTCAGCGCCCTCCCTGAACAGTCATTTTCCCCGACTGCACTCTCCCACCCAAGTCATCACTCTTATCTCACCAAACCCTGCTTGCCACAGAGCCTTTCCTCAGGGTAAGCCCTCCTTACCGAGAATCTTCTGCAAAAGAGCCTGGAGTCAGACAGATGTGAGGTCAAATCTAGACTTTTCCCACTTCCTAGCCTGGGACCTCAGGCAAGTCATTTTACCTCCCTGAGCCTCAGTTGGCCTCATTTGTAAAATGAGAAGAAAGATAGAAAGATACTTGCCTGGCAGGACATTACACAGATTCCATTAGGTAATTAATAATGTGAAGCACCAGGACCACAGGAGGCTCCGGTTCATGGCAGCGATCAAGGTTATGAGTCACTCCATCTTTGCCTTCTACAATCTGGACAAGGCTGGAAAGAAGAAATTTGATATGTATGGATATGTAGAGGTAGTCGCTTTGTGGGTCTGTGTTTTTTTCCTCCTTTCTGGTTTCCAGTAGTACTTGTGATATAATAAATGACAGTTTGCTAAAGGTTACTCCTTTCTAGTTCTTCAAGGCCCGGTATAGGTGTCCCCTCGCTTAGAAATCTGCTCCTGGGGTCAGAATCCTTTTCTCCTGTCTCTAAGCCTGGGACACACTTGGCTTGTGCCTGGGTCAGGGCAGGTGGCATCCAGGTTCCTCAAAAAACTTAGGGCACAGAACTGATCTGTGGTATGTCACCTGTACCACCCAAGCACCTAGTGCCTGACCAGGCATGGTTCAGGAGTCCAGAAAACACTGGTTAATTGAATGAAAACCCTTTTGAAGATCTTCTGACCACCCCGCCCCACCCCCCACCTCACTCCTCCAAGGCACCAATTTGATAGAGTAGGGTCTTCTAGCTGGTGGTTCTAGGGCTTGTTTATTAAGGCAGGATCTGCCCAGAAGTTGGTGGTTCCTCCTAGTCTCTCGGGGGCTCACCTTCTGTCACTCTCTCCCTGCAACTTTTTCTTCTTAACGCCCTCATCCACAGCTACAATGGGTGTCTGGCAAGTGGGGACAAGGGCCGCCGCCGAAGCCGCCTGGCGCTGAGTCGCCGGCCACATGCCAACGGAGTGAAGCCAGATGTCATTCACCACATCTCAACGCCGCTCGTCTCCAAGGCAAGCAGCTTGTCCTAGCAGACCTGGGTGCCAGTCTTCCCAGTCCTACCTGCCCACAGCCCCGCCAGAGTAGGGGAACCCACGTGTCTTCACTCACGACCCTGGGAAACCAGAGGATGGGGCTGGTGGGAGACTCCTCGCAGTGTGTCGAAGCTTGCAAATATTTCATGGACCACTAGATCCCATCTCTTGCGGGGAAGTGGTCAACATCATTTTAGAGGCAGCCAAGGCTCCAGGATGGGATGTGACAATCACACAGTAATGGCAAAGGCAAAGCCTTTGGCTTCGGAGGGTTAGGGTTGTAGTTCAGGCTCTGCTGTTTCCAATCATTTGACATCTGACCAGTTTCTTCTCCTCTCTGAGCTGCGGTTCCCTCAACAGTAAAATGGGAATGGTAACCACGCCTCCTTTGGGAAGCTGTAAGGATCAAATAAGGGCTTCTCCAATGGCTCAGTGGTAAAGAACCCGCCAGCAATGCAGGAGACACAGAAGAGGCGGGTTCGAAGAGGCGGGTTCAATCCCTGGGTTGGGAAGTTCCCCTGAAGAAGGAAATGGCAACCTACTCCAGTATTCTTGCCTGGGAAATCCCATGGACAGAGGAGCCTGGCAGGCTACGGTTCATGGGGTTCCGAAGAGTCTGACACGACCCAGCGATGACCATGCACACGGGGATCAAATAAGATAACCTGTGTAAAGGGCTGGCGGCAGAGTTCGCCCTCTGTAAGCGGTGGAACCGCCCCTTCCCTGGGAGTGGCTGCTGGATGTCGGGCTCCAGCTTCTGTCTCAGAAGATCACGCTTCTCCTGGCTATGTCCCCAGAGACATGACTTCTCCTTTCTGTCCCCAGGCACTAAGCAACCGTGGCCAGCACAGCATCTCGTACACACTGTCCCGGAGCCACTCGGTCATCGTCGAGTACACGCATGACAGCGACACAGACATGTTCCAGGTACGTTTAGGCGCCTCCACAAGCCTCCTGGCCACTGGGCCACCAGACCTAGATGCTCAGCTCTGCAGGTGTCCTGGGGGAGGCTGGTGGGCCAAAGGCCAGGGGGGCGGGTGCTTTGGGGTCCTCAGTGCAGCAGACCACTCTTCAGACGAGGAAGCAGGATGCCCGAGGGAGGGCTTTGACTTCCCAGTTACACAGCAAGTCAGTGGCTGGATCAAGATTCACACCCAAGCCTGGACTCCCGGGCTGTGGGAGACGTACAGGTTAGGGGTTCAGAGTGTGGTGTGAGAGTCCTGCTGCTTGGCCTCTGCTCCCAGCTCTGTCAGTTAGTAGCTGGCCGACTTTGGGCAAGAGTCCCTTAAACTCTCTGGGCCTTGGTTTCCTCATCTGTAAAGTGGGGCTCGTTACAGTCCCACCACATGGCATCATTGGGAAGGTTAACTGAGATCTGCACACGAAATGCTTAACATGGTATATAGTAAATATTTACTCCAAATTCACTATTTTCTACTATTTGAGTCTTCCCAGACTATGGATGTCAGTTACTCTTTCACTCTTCTATCTGCAAATCAATTAGTTTTTTTTAAATTATTTATTTGGATGTGCCAGGTCTTAGTTGCAGCATGAGGGATCAAATTCCCTGACCAGGGATCAGACTCAGGCCTCCTGCACTGGGGAGCATGGAGGACTGGACCACTTAGCCACTGGACCACCAGGGAAGTCCTGCAGATCAGCTAGTTTTTAATTGAGTGGGGTGCTTCCCAGAACTGTGGCGGAGACAGAGAAAGAGAAACACGAACACCAGTGATTGGATGTGGACCTCTGGGGAACTGGGATGGCATTATCTCCCTGGGGTGGAAAGCCCTTAGCACTGACCTTCGCACACAGCATTCCTGTGCTTGCCCTCCCCTCCCTCACAGATTGGCCGCTCCACGGAGAACATGATTGACTTCGTGGTGACAGACACGTCCCCTGGGGGAGGGGCTGCTGAGGGCCCCTCTGCCCAGAGCACCATCTCCCGCTACGCCTGCCGCATCCTCTGTGACCGCCGGCCACCCTATACTGCCCGCATCTATGCCGCTGGCTTTGATGCCTCCAGCAACATCTTCCTTGGAGTGAGTGAGCCCCCCAGGCAGGGACCAGTGCTGTATCTGAGAGTGAGCCGAGGGGTAGGCTGGGGAGGGGCAGCCTCCAGGGGTGATGGACCAGCCTGCAGTAATCATAACTACAACCTATGTGGGGATTAGCACCCCCACTTAACAGATGAGCAAAGTGAGGCTCAGAGAGGTCAGGTGATACCCAAGGTCATACAATGCCAATTCCAGTCCTCTCCGGGCCACCTCTGGGCTCCAGGGTAGAGGGGCAGCACTCCCGGCTCGAGGCCTGCTGGGGGCCACTCAGGGATGTGATCTGATCCCACGTGTGGTCCCAGGAGCGGGCAGCCAAATGGCGGACCCCCGACGGGCTGATGGACGGCTTAACCACCAACGGGGTCCTGGTGATGCACCCAGCAGGCGGCTTCTCTGAGGACTCGGCCCCGGGTGTCTGGCGGGAGATCTCGGTCTGTGGGAATGTGTATACTCTGAGGGACAGCCGCTCGGCACAGCAGCGGGGGAAGCTGGTAGGTGGCCTGTCCACCCTCCTCCCCACTCCCTCGTCCTTCCCGGGGCCCTCCCAATCTGCCCTGCCCCCTGCCCAAGCCAGGAGGTGATCTCCAGTCCTGCCGCACAGGGCAGCCCTGACAGGCTCCATGTGGGGGCACGTGCCATTTGCCCCACTGAGGGGACCAGACCAGCATCTCCAGGTGTAGCCCATATACTGCCAGAGGCCCACGGGGTGATGTGAAGCAGTACGCACAAGCAACTGGTACAGCCCCACGCGCTTCTGAGGATGTCAGCTGCTGAAAAACTCACACGCTCTTATGAGGGTGACACTTGGCCCGTGTGTGAACAGTTTATAGCCTGAAGTGCTGGTGGTTTTTAACGTGTCTGTCACGTTCAGGCAAGCTTAGCTTTATTCTTTCCCAGCAAGAAAGGGCCTTGGAGTAGTGCTAACACAGGTGATGGGTAACCTAATGTTGGGAGCTGGGAGAATCCTAGAGAGAGATGGGGCTTGCCCAATGTCCTATGGCCAAGATCCTCAAAGGGGCCATGCAGAGGTTTTCCTAGGTGTGAGCACATGGGACAAGGAGATACCGAGCCTCAAGGAAAAGCATGGCTTATCTTCCCAGGGCCTCAGTTCCACTGGGAGATCTGGGGAAATGTTATTTTGTAAAACTAGGCTTGTGACCCTCTCACTGGGACCCGCTACTGAGCACCTACTATGTCCCAGGCACTGTTCCAAGTTTTCGCACTGATTCATGAGAACCACTTGCTACACAGGGAAGTAAAACCCATCTTGAGGATAAGGAAGTTAAGACACGGAGAGGATAAGTTACTTGACCAGCGACACAGAGTTAGTAAACGCTAAGGCCAGAATTCACACCCAGACTATCTAGCGCTAGAGTCCTCGCTTTTAACCTCAGCCTTTAGGCTTTGGGCTAAGACCCTGGTGTTTTGGACACAGGAGATTCTGGCCTCTGCCATCAGCGAAGAGCTTGGGAAGATATTTTAGAAAACTTCCATTTTGGTCCTGGCCTTGTTTTTGGCCAGTATGTGGTATGCAGCATGTGGGATCTTAGTTCCCCGATCAGGGCTCGAACACCCTGCAGGGGAAGCACAGAGTCTTAACCACTGGAACCCCAGGGAAGCCCCAGTCCAGAGTCCAGGCTTTCTGATTTGACAGATGAAGTGACCAAGGGGCAGGTTCCACTGAGAGTAAGGCACGGTGCCTGCCTGGGATTTTTTTTGGCTGGCGGGGGGTGGGGGGTGGGGGGGTGGGGGCTTGCTGCCTGGCTTGCAAGATAAGATTGAATCTTAGAAGACTTACAAGAATCAGAGATCGAACCTAGGCCCACAGCAATGGAAGCGCAGAGCCCTAACCACTGAAAGTCCCTGCTAGTTTTTTGGGTTTTGGTTTTTGGGGATGTTGCTTACCTGGGACCATTTTCCTGCTGGCCCAAGGGGCTTCTCAGTCTTCTCTGCTCCTCTGCCCCAGCCCTCCCCCTCCTCTGCCCCAGCCCACCTCCTCCTCTGCCTCAGCCAGCTCCGCGGGCATCCAGGGTGCTCCCTCCAGGGGGGTTCAGGGGGCTGGACGGGTGGCTTGACAGGGGTGATGGCGGCCGGATGGCTGGGGGTTCAGGAGCCCCTTGGGCACGAAGGCTCCTCTGCTGCCCCTGCAGGTGGAAAACGAGTCCAACGTGTTGCAGGACGGCTCCCTCATCGACCTGTGCGGGGCCACGCTGCTGTGGCGCACGCCGGCGGGGCTGCTCCGGGCGCCCACGCTGAAGCAGCTGGAGGCCCAGCGGCAAGAGGCGAACGCAGCGCGGCCCCAGTGTCCCGTGGGCCTCAGCACCCTGGCCTTCCCCAGCCCGGCGCGTGGCCGCACGGCACCCGACAAGCAGCAGCCCTGGGTGTACGTCCGCTGCGGCCACGTCCACGGCTACCACGGCTGGGGCTGCCGACGAGAGCGGGGCCCCCAGGAGCGCGAATGTCCCCTCTGCCGCCTCGTGGGGCCCTACGTGCCCCTGTGGCTCGGCCAGGAGGCCGGCCTCTGCCTGGACCCCGGGCCACCCAGCCACGCCTTTGCACCCTGCGGCCACGTCTGTTCTGAGAAGACTGCCCGCTACTGGGCTCAGACGCCACTGCCCCATGGAACCCACGCATTCCACGCCGCCTGCCCCTTTTGTGGGGCCTGGCTCACCGGGGAGCATGGCTGCGTCCGCCTCATTTTCCAGGGGCCTCTGGACTAGGCTCCCCGGGGCCCCTTGCTGCCGCGCCTGCCTGCCCGCCTGGGTCCCCCACCTCCAGGGAGCTCTGCATGTGAGACTCTACCTGCTGGCTCATCGCCATGCCAGATGGACGCGTTGGGTGGGCGGTGCCCTTCCCCTCCTAACTTGGGCTCCAGAGGGGGTCCCTGGACCCCCACCCTGGACAGAATGATAGGGCTCTCAGCACCAGCTCTGTCCTGGGCTGATGGAGGGAGGCCCAGCCCTATTGCCCCGGCCCTTCTAGGGGCATCCCACATCATGCCGCCTACACTGTGCCCCTGGGGGAATGAAGGGGCCATGGGTCCCTGACCCCCAGCTTAGGCTGGCTGTGCCCTGAGCCTGCCAACCCAGTTCCAGATAATCACCCCGCCGCTGCTGCCCTGGGTTCCTCTATAAACCTGCTGCTCAGCTGCCCTCACGAATCCGCGTGTCCCGCATGCGTGCAGTGCCTCCAGCCCCCGAGTGAGTGCCGGGTGGGCGGCAGGCTGGGACCGACATCTGCGGATACCCACTGGGGGCTGGACTCCTTGCCAAGTGTTATCTGGGGACACAGAGCTGGTTCCCTGCCTGGTAGAGTTCCCAGTAACTGAACGACAGACCAATTACTGAATGACAGCATGGCTTCCTGTGTGCTAGGATGAGAGAGTCATCAGGAGTTGTGAACCTGGTCTCACGGGTGGCTAGAAAAGTGAGAAGTAAGAGAGGCTTCACTGGAGGGGCTTAAAGGCTCTGTCTCGGTGGCCTGCTGGGAATCCCTCCAGGAAAGGGGGTGGTCTAGGCAGAAAGGGGGCTGAGGACAGGCTCAGGTGTAAGTATGCAGGGAACTGGGTGAGGGGGTCAGAGTGGCTGCAGCATGGGCTGCAGGGGGCAGAAAGGAGGCTGGAACAAGAGGCTGGGGCCGTGCTGACAGGGAAGATGCTGGGTGGAGTTTTGGGTACTCATTTCTGGACAGTCAGGGGTTGAGGAGAGGGAGAGGACTTGCGGTCCAGAGCATTGGCTGTGACACAAGGGTTACTATCAACCGAATGCCCACCGCGTGCCCCGCACTGTGCTAATGGTAATAATAACGACATTCCTTGAGCACTCCCCAGCCACCAGGCTCTGCTTCTCAGAGGTTTTATTTAATCCTCACAGTAACTTAGGGAAGGAGGTGTTACCATTTCTGTTTACAGGGAGATTAAAGAACATGGTCCAAGTCACACAGTTTAGGAAGTGGTCAAGTCAGATTCTAATCAACAGCTGCCTGCCTGGCCTCAGAGCCTGCCCTCAGAGCCTGCCCTCTCCTCCGTGCCACTGGGCAGCTCTCCTTGGATTGGGTGGGAGGAGTTGGGAGGGCAGCCCAGGTAAGGGGAACAGTGTGGGCCAAGGTGTGGCAGGGAAAACACTTGATGACCAATGAGCTGGGTATGGAGGGAGCAGAAACGAATGAGGGGTGGGAAGGTTGGGCTGGTGTCTGGTGGGCCTTTGTTGCCATGGAGACCAAATCTGAACTGGATCCCTATTCATCCTGGCTAAGTGTCACCTCCTCCTGAGAGCCCAGGCAAGCTCTGGGTGCTACTGGGGTTGCCCCAGACCTTTCCTGGGACAAGCAAGCTGGAAAGATTAGGTAGATGGAGGTTCTGGAAATATAAAATTCTGAAAAAGAGGCTCTGACTACCAACTCGACCTGGACATCATCCCTAATAGAAGGGAGAGCCTTAGGGATTCCAAGGGGAGGGAACTGCCCCCTTCCACACAGCTGGTTGGAGCCACAGATACCAGACCTGGGGCTGAGAGGACAGAGGGCACTTGCTGATGGTGAGAGGAGGATGTGATCATATTCTTGCTTCACACCGCCACAGCGGGGGAGCCCCAGTAAGGATGCTGAGGTGGGCATGGGAGCATTGCAACTCCTACACACACACATACACAGCAGTAGGAATCCAGCTCTTCCCAGCTCTCTGTTCTCACTCTGTTGGGAACCAGACAGGGGAACACTTGCATGCCATTTCTATCAGGGAATCTCAGACTCTAGAAAGAGAGACAAGCCAAAGGCACAGGTGCCATAAGAGGGAGAACTCAGAGTGTTGGTGGAGGGGGTCAGACAGCTCTGCCCCTTTCCAACTCTTGGAGCCTCAGTTTCTTTAATTGTTAAATGGAATAACTGTGCCTCCATTGCCAGGTGGTTGTGAATGTATGAAGGGCACCTGTAACATAGGATGTACTTAATACTACTTCCTCACTTACCCGTTCTTTATTCCCATGGGAAAGAGCCAAGGCTAGGGGTGGCTCTGACTTCAGTGAGTGGACTGTTGCATGTAATTCGGTGAGTGTGTGTGTGCATGTGTGCACACCCATGTGTTGGAGCAGTTGGAGGGGACAATGTGGTGGAAGGCTAGACCCCGGTTCAGAGACACCTCTTCCTGGGTGGCCTTAGGGAAGTCAGTGAATCCATCAGCCTCTGTTTCCCCATATGTACCCTAGATAAAATTATATCCTCTCTCAGGTTTTTTGCAGGAATTAAATGAGATCCTCCATGTCAAGATGCTAGCATAGAACTTCAGGAAGTGCTCTTATTAGCTGTCTTGATGAAAATGCAGCTTGGCTGGGGGCTTCCCAGGAGTACTGGGATCTTTCCTTGGCCTGAGCTGCCCACTGGTGGTGATGGACGGCACTTCCTCCTTTATCCGTGTGCATGTCAGCCTCTCCCGAGTCAGGGAGGACTTTACACCCGTTTTAAAGACAATAAATATTGAGGCACAGGGAAGAAGAGGGGCGATTTTCTAGGAATATAGACCAATTTATTGAGTTCCTCCCTGTCATGATAATCATCATTAGTGCCAACAGTTAGCACTGTTGTGCCAAACAGGGCCTTGGGCACCTTTTGTGAATGAGAAACTGGTGCGGGTGGTGGACAGCAGCTGCTCTGGGACTAGACACAGGTGTGGCAAAAACTGGCAAGGAGGGTGTGTGGATTTCAGGGTAGACCCTCTCCTCCACACTTCTCTGCACAGCACTAGGGGGCGTCAACACTGTCAGCACTTCCCTCAAGCTTACAACATCCCTACAGTAAAGACCGGGATTTTTAGCCCGGCTTTCTGACTGAGGAAGTCCAGACTCAGAGAAGTAAACAGACTCATCTAAGGACACACAGCTACCAGGCAGTGGAGGCCCGCCTCAACGTTAGATGGCCTGGCTTTGCTCCATTTCTGATTTGGGACCCTCAAAATGTTCCCCACTTGGCCCAGGCCGGGCACTAGGCACTTCCACATGCCATTCCCCGACCCAGCCGATCCTCTTGTGAGTTTCAACAGACATGCAGGTTCGGCTCTGCCGTGGGCAGCCTTTTGAGGTCGCGGCCGGCTTTCTCATCCATCCGGTACCTGGCAAGCATCCTGAAACTACCAGGCCCCTCCCGCCTTGTTCAGAAGAAACTGAGATGTGAAGATATTTAACTGCTGCCCCAGCCAGGCCCATGGCGAATCGGAGAGGGTACAGGGCAACACTTGGGGGCGTTTCTCCACGCCTCCCCCTCCCCACCCCGACCCGCACGGTGGGACCATCTCAGCCCCGGCTGGAGCCCGCTGGACTGCAGCCTCGACTTCCTAAACGGAGGGCTTTGCAGTCTCATCACTACCCGTGGTCCTAGAGACCACGGAGGAACGATGCGGGCTCCTATACCCAAACTGAAGTCGGGGGACTCAGAAAAATTCCAAAGGAGAGCGGGGGTCAGGACTGTGCGGGGGTTATCCCCGGTGCTCCGTCCTAACAGCCACGCTGCCCCGCCTAGATTTGGGGTACCTTGTCTGCGCCGTCTGTTCGGACTAGGCCAGGGCCAGGCTGAACACGGAGGTTTCTGACCCCTCGCGCGTGTACTGCCTGCGGACAAAAGGCCAAGGCCGCAGGGGCCATTCCGCTCACCACCCCCGTAGCGCCTGGGGGCGGGGAGCCGGCGTGCCGGCGGAGCCCGGCTCAGAGCCCCTATTGGCTGGAGACGATGCCCGTCCGGGACCCGAGGCTCAGCAATTGGCTGATGGAGGCGGAGTTGGCGGAGCCCCAATGAATGGGGGAGCCGGAAGCAGGAAGTGAGTGTGCGATCGGAACAGCTGCTGCAGGTGAGGCGCGGCGACCGGGTTTTGGGGTCACCATGTGTCATCCTCGGGGGACAGGGCACGTCTGGGCCGAGCTCAAGATCATTCCCTTTCTGCCCCCCCTTCATCGCGGCCCCGAAGCCAAGGATCGCTCCGGACAGCAAAGGGTTAACCTCCCTTTCGGAACCCAGGGGCTTGTGCCATTTGGGAGCAGCTTCGGGAGTGGCGGGGGAGGTTGGAAACTCTTTCAGAGTAAGAGAGGGCGTTGTGAATACTCTGGGTTGGGAGACACCCAGGTACTAACCAGGCAGCAAGACTTTCGATAAGCTGCTTGGCGTCTCTAAGCCTCAGTCTCCCTATCTGTAAAATGAGTTTTCTCTCCGCTCTGAGCTTCTGCAGCTAGGGAGGGTCCCCTGGCTGAGCACAGGGAGAGGGCAGGGGGATGAAAGTGGGACAGATCCTGCCAGCAGTGAGAACTCAAGAGTACAGGGAAAATCTTGTACTGCGGTAGGTACCTTCTGTCTATCAGGGTGACCTTGTGACCTCATCTAATTTGCATAGCCACTCAGTGAGGTTGGGGTTATTATCAGAGGCTGTCTTCTAGAGGTAGAAAAGTAAAACTGACTTGACATTTGGAGTCTGGGGCTGAGCCAGTCTTGGAACCTGGGTCTTCTAGCTGGGACTCTGTCCTTGTGAACACAGTGGTGGGCAGAATCGAAGAACATGCAGGATAATTCTGAAGGGGAGGCTAGGAGATCAGAGAGGGAAGAGGGGTGACCACGGAGAGGGGCCTGGGAGCCCAGAGATGCAGAATCTCGCTTCTGACCCCTCTCTTGTGTTATTAGGCAAAGCACCGCGCCTCCCTGGCCCTGGTTTCCCCATCTGTACTACTAGGTAGTTGGATCAGTCTTTAAATTTGGGAGGCTACAGGCCAAATATTGCCTGCCAGAATATTGTGTAATCTTCTGGGATGAGTCACCTAACCATCTCTGAGTCTCACTTGGCATATCTGGTACATGGGTGCAGTGGTATTCCCTTCCTCATTCAGACCGTGAGCGTGCAGACTCAGATGTACATGCAGTTGGTGTGGGGTAAATGATGCCTGTGATCACGGTGATGGTTCTCAGCAGGGCCCATGGCGGACACCCAGTACATTCTCCCCAATGACATCGGCGTGTCAAGCCTGGACTGCCGCGAGGCCTTCCGCCTGCTGTCGTCCACAGAGCGTCTCTATGCCCACTACCTGTCACGGGCTGCCTGGTACGGAGGCCTGGCAGTGCTGCTGCAGACCTCCCCTGAGGCCCCCTACATCTATGCCCTGCTCAGCCGCCTCTTCCGTGCCCAGGATCCCGACCAGCTGTGCCAGCATGCCCTGGCCGAGGGCCTTACTGAGGAGGAATATCAGGTTAGTTCTCTCAGGCCAACCTGCATTCTGGGTGTGAGGGGCCAGGAAGCAGGGGTCCAGCGGACTCTCTGTCTCTCTCTGGATTAGATCAAAGGTTTTAAATACAGGGACATCCCCTCCTGGAGTCTCAGTCTTCTCATCTACAAAATATGCGTGAGGTTTGTCTGTACCTCTTAGGGTTGTGGCCCCCTGATGAGATAAATGGTGGCTGTTGTGATGATCACGAGAGCTGTGGAGTAGAGGAAACAGCTGTGGAGCTTCCAAGATGGTAGAGGACTGAATCCAGTGTAGGAATCAGGAGGTCTGAGTTCTGGACCAGATATTCCTCTACCATGTTGGGTGTCCCTGGGCAGAATGTTCTGCCTGACATCTTGTTTTTATCTGGTCTGTGGGTCTGTTGGCCAAGGAATACATCAATGCATTCTTAATGCCTTCATTGCAGAAAGGCACAAAATAAAACACGAAGATCATTTTTTCTCAATGCCTAGCCGAGAGGTAACCACTGAAGATGGTGGGGTGTATAGCCTTTTCGGTCCTCTGTCTATACTGCATACCTGTACAAGTAGAGATGCACATGTGTTAGTTGCTTATTTTCTTTTTCATGTATGAGATCACATTCTATAGATTCTTATGAGTTCTGCTTTTTTTCACTGAACACTATGTCTTGGAGAACTTCCATGGGGTACATAGAAATCCACCTCGTTTTCTTTTATTGACTGTGAAGCATTCCACAACTTTGTACGCTGTATTGTGATTCTTACAAACAAGACAATAAGCATCCTTAAGCATGTGTGTGACTAGGATCTATTTTTAGAAGCAGAATTGCTGGGTCAAAGGCTCTGTACATTGACAGTTGTCAGTTGTCTAGTGTTGTTAAATCATTTTCTGAAAAAGCTTCTCCAAGAATGTATGAGGATACAGTTTTTCTATATGAAAAATAAAGGGGTTAGATTGCTTATCTCTGTGCTGAGGCCCAGGCTGTTTCTTCTACTGTTTTTTTCAACTTGGAGTAATCACATCCCATCTCTAGGCCTTGATTTTCTCATTGAAAGAGAAAATAGCTGGGAAAGTTAATGGAAAAGTGCTACCCAAGTATTCACTATTTGCAATGGGATTGTTTTGTTTGGAAGTAGTAGAAACCCACCTCAAATTGGCTTAAATGAGAAAAAAAAATCATAACTCCCAGTTTTCTGGTCTGGCATGTTGGGAGCTTAGATGTTGCCTATCTCTTCTAACAAGTAAAAAGCTAAAGAAATTGAAAAATCAATATCTCTTCTTAGATCCTTAAGAGAAGTGAGGTTCTAGAGCAAACTGCAGCCCCCAAAATTGGAGAAACAGACAGTCAGGTACAGAGAGTCACAACTTACCAGAGCAAAAACTCATGAACAGAAACCTCCATGGAACCAGTGCTGGGGTAGGAAAATCTGAACAGTAATTGATGAATTGCTAAAGGCTCAGTGTGGACAATTCTGAGAGTTAAAAACTCCAGGGGGAACTAGACATAAGGGGGCCCCCACACTTTGGGGGGTTTTACCTTCAGGAGCTTCACCTGGTTCTCACGGTGAATTTCAGAGAAAAAGTCCCTCTTGCTTCTGGCAGAGGGAGGTGAGAAGGAGCCATTTTGAAAATATGCTAGAGCATTCTGTTCTTCTTAACATGATCTGCCTTCAGGAGAAACTATTTAACCAGAACCAAACCTGTTAGAGTTTTATTGGAGCCTAACTGATCTGGAAGAAGGGAAATACACAGCTCCAGGCAGCTCTGACCATCTGGTCCCATCTAAAAGGAGTGGTGGGAATATGGGGCTGAGAACAACATGTCAAGTTCAAAGTCCAGCAGCAAAGGCTCACTAAAATCATGGGACTCTAGAACACTTCCCCTGCCACCATTCCTTACCATACCACTACTAAGGGCCTATTTATGACAGTTCCTTTTACCCAGCACATCATGTCTGACTATCAAGAAAAAAATTACAAGACATTCTTAAAGGCAGAAAACACAGCTTGAAGAGACAGAGCAAGTATCAGAACCAGACTCAGATACGGCAGGGATGTTGGACTCATCAAACCAGAAGTTAAAACAACTATGACTAATATTCTAAGGGCTCTAATGGATAAAGTAGACAGCATGTAAGAACAGATGGGCAGTTTGGGATTAACGTATATACAGTACTATATATAAAATAGGTAAATAACAAAGACATACTATATAGCACAGGAAACTATACTCTGTATCTTATAATAACCTATAATGGAAAAGAGTCTAAAAAAATACTAGAGGTCAAAAAATATTACCAAAAAGGAAGGGCACTTTTGATGGGCTTATTAGTAGACTTGACGCAGCAGAAGAAAGAATCTCTGAGCTTGAGGATATCTCAATAGAAACCTCCAAAATTGAAAAGCAAAGTGAAAAAAGACTGAAGAAAACAGAATAGGATATCCAAGAACCATGGGGCAACTATAAGGAATGTAACATGGATATAGTGGTAAAACCAGAAGAAAGAAAAAAACAGAAGAAATATCTGAAATAGTAATGACTGAGAATTTCCCCAAAGTAATGTCAGATACCAAACCACAGAACCAGGAAGTTCAGAGAACACTGAATAAGATACTAAACGCAAAACAAAAAAGAAGCAAACGAAACCTCCATATAGGCATATCATGTTTAAACTACAGAAAATCAAAGAAAAAGAAAAAAAATCAAAGAGAAAGAAAGAACCCAGATGAGGAAAAAAAAAAAATCTACAGAGGAACAAAGATAAGAATTACATCTAATCTTTCAGAAATCTTGCAAGCAAGAAGAGTAGACTGAAATATTTATAGTGTTGAGATAAAAAGCCACCAATCTAGGATTGTATGCCCTGTGAAATTACCCTTTAAAGTGTAGTGGAAATAAAGACTTTCTCAGACAAACAAAAGTTGAGGGACTGTGTTGCCAATAGACCTGCTTTGCAGGAAATGTTAAAAGAAGTTCTCTAGAGAGAAGGGAAATGATATAGGTCAGAAACTCAGATGTACATTAAAAAAGAAAGGAAAAGCCGTGGTGAAGGAATAAGTGAAGGTGAGATAAAAACTTTTATTTTTCTTATTCTTAACTGATCTAAGAGATACGTTTGTCCAAAATAATAATAGCAGCAATAAATCCAACCATGTGTGCTTTTGTACAAGTGAGATGGATGACAGCAGTGATATGAGGGAGGGAAGGCAAGAATTAGGATTATTTTATTATTATAAAGTACTCAAACTCCCCATGAAATGGATTAGTTGTAAATATATGCTGCAGACTCAACCACTAAAATGTCTATTGCAAAGTCAACCACTAAAAAAAGTAAAATAAGAAGTACAATTGATATGCTAAGAAAGGAGAGAAAATGAAATTGTATACAAGGCTAAGTTACAACCACTGAGGTAGAAAAAGAATGGAAAACAGGTGCCAGCACGGTTGGCTTCTGGTGACACTCCTCTTTTGGACTGCAGATTGCTGCCTTCTCACTGTGTTTTCACATGGTGGATCATATGAACTAGCTCCCTGGGGTCTAATGAGGAGGGCTATGCCCTCATTCATGATCTAATCTCCTCCCAAAGGCTCCCTCTCTTAATAGCCATCACCTTGGAGGCTAGGTTTCAGCATACTGATTTCGGAAGGACACAAACATTCAGATCATAGCAATCAATAAACCTCTAGCTAGACTAAGAAAAATGGTGACAGGTCACAAACTACTAATATCGGGAATGAAAGAAGGAAAAAATAAAAAGAAATTAAAGAAGGGCTATCACTATAAATTCATGGGCAGTGAATATTCATGGGCAGTATCCTTCAAATGATAATCAAAGAATACCCTAGAAAAGTTCGTATGCACAAATTTGATAACCTGTATGAAATGGACCAATTCCTTGAAAGACAGTCTGCTAAAACTCACACAAGAAGAAATAAATAATCTGCAAAGCCTATATTAAAGAAATAGAATCAATAATTAATAAACACCCTTCCAAAACAGAAAACATCAAGCCAAGATAAGTTCACTACTAAACATTTAAGGGTGACATTATACCAATTCTCTACAATCTTTCAGGAGAGAAAAGCAAAGGGAATACTTTCTAACTCATCTGTGAGGCCAGTGTTACCCTAACACCAAAATCAGACAAAGATTACAATGAAAGAAAAGAAAACTACAGACCAATATGTCTCAAGACCATAGATGCAAAAGTCCTCAACAAAATAGTAAATTGAATCCAACAATGTATAAGAAGAATTATGCACCATGACCAAGTGGGATTTATCCCAGGTATGCTAATCTGGTTCAACATTCAAAAATCAGTAAGTGTAAATCATCACGTCAATAGACTAAAGAAGAAAAATCACACAATCATATCAATAGATGCAGAAGAAGAAGCATTTGGCATTTGGCAAATTCTAACACCCATTCATGATTTAAAAAAAAAAAAACTGTTACTAGAAATCTTAGAGTTAATATCATATTTAATGGTGAAAAACTTGCCCACTAACATCAGGAATAAAGCAAGGATCTCCCCTCTCACCACTACTTTTCAATGTTGTACTAGAAATTCTAACTAATGCAATAAGACGAGAAAAAGAAATTACAGGTATACATATTGTAAAGGAAGACATAATACTGTCTTTGTTCACAGATGACGTGATTGTTTAAGTGGAAAATCTGAAAGAATCAACAAAAACTCCTAGAACACATAAGTGATTATAGCAAGGTTGCAGGATGCAAAGTTAATACATGAAAGTCAATTGCTTTCCTGTATTCCAGCAATGAAAAAGTAGAATTTGAAATTAAGACACAATTCCATTTACAATAGCACCCAAAAAATTTGAAATAGTCATAAATCTATCAATATGTAGAAGACTTATATGCAGAAAACTATAAAACTCTGATGAAAAATATCAAAGAAGAACTAAATAAATGGAGAGATACTCCATGTTCATGGATAGAAAGATTCAATATTGTCAAGATATCACTTCTTCCCAACTTTATCTATAAATTCAATGCAATCCCAGTCAAAATCCCAGTGAGTTGTTTTGTGGATACCAACAAACTGATTCGAAAGTTAATTCGGAGAGGCATAAGACTCAGAATAGTCAATACAATAATGAAGGAGAAGAACAAAGTTGAAGGACTGATGCTACTCTAGTTCAAGACTTACTATTAAGCTACAGTAATCAGGACAGTCTTCTGTTGGCAAAATAATAGACACTAGATCAGTGCAATAGAATAGAGAGTCTAGAAACAGACCCCCACAAATATAGTGAACAAATCTTTGACAAAAAGCAAAGGTAATATAATGAAACAAATATAGTCTTTCCAATAGATGGTAAAAAAAAAAAAATCTAGACACAGATCTTACATCCTTCACAAAAATTAACTCAAAATGAATCACGTCTTAAATACAAAACTAAAACTCCCAGAAAATAACATAAAATTTAGATGACCTTGGGTATGCAGTTGACTTTTTAGTTATAACACCAAGCATGATCCATGATAGAAATAATTGATAAGCTGAACTTATTAAAATTAAAGTTTTCTTGGCCATGTTATGTGGCATGTGGGATCTTAGTTCCTTGACCAGGGATTGAACTCATGCCCCCTGCAATGGAAACACAGAGTTTTAACCACTGGACCTCCAAAGAAGTCCCTAAAATTAAAGTTTTCTGCTCTGTGTAAGACACTGTCAAGAGAATGAAAAGATAAGTCATGAAAGGGAGAAAATGTTTGCAAAAGATATATCTGATAAAGATGTCCTTTGGTAGCTGAATCAATAAACAAACTGTGGTATATCAGACAATGGAACATTAGTGCTAAAAAGGAGTGAGCAATTAAGCCATGAAAAGACACAGAGAAAGTTAAATGGATATTACTGGGTGAAAGAAACCATCACAAAAAGGGTACATACTATATGATTCCAGCTATGTGTAAAAGGCAAAACTGTGCAGCTAGTAAGAAGATGGGTAGTTGCCAGGCGCTGGAAGAGAGGATAGAGCACAGAGGGTTTTTCAGACACCAAAACTGCCCTGTATACTACAGAGTAGTGTATCATGTATAATGGCAGATATATGTCTTTATACATCTATCCAAACCCATAGAATATACAATGCCAAGAGTGGTCCCTAATGTAAACTATGATCTTTGGGTGATGAGGTGCCAAGGTACATTCCTCAATTGTAAGAAATGTACAGACTAGTGAAGAATATTAACCAGGTGGAGGCTGTGCCTGGTGGTGGGGTGGCGTGGTAGGGGGGAGCACTTTGGAGTAATCTCTACTTTCCACTCAGTTTTGCTGTGAACCTAAAACTATTCTATAGAATAAAGTTTATTTTTAAAAGAGAATTATGGGCTCACATAATTGAAAAGTCCAGGGCTAGGGAGGCTTCAGTCATGGCTGGATTCAAAGACTCGGGGATACCACTGCAATGCAGTCTTCATCGATCAGCTTTGCTTTCTTTTGTCACCTTAGTAGGGGAGCTCTAGGGGCTTCGGACTTGATGATTCCTGGGATGAAACAGTAGCTCTTCGCCGCTGGGAAAGTTTCCTGGTCAGGCTCTGGCTGGCCAGCTTGGGCCTGTGCCTACCCCTGGAGTTGGGGAAGGGAGATTTCGCCCCATCCCGAAAGGAAGCTGTGAAGCCATATTGCCAGAGGAAGGGAGAGTAGATTTGGAGCCTGCAAAAGCCATAGAGTCGTCGACCAAGGCCCCTCCATCCCTAACATTTTGATGCCTCCAGCGCCGGCTGCCTATCAGATGGGGGCTAAGGACAGGCTTCCTACAGGAGGTGGTGTCTGTGCTGGGTCTTCAAAGTCAGATGAGATGCAGGTGGCTGAGAGGGTGCTGATATGAAGGGAACAAGGTGAATGAGGGCTTGGATGTATCAATATTTGGAAGCTGTTGAGAAGACCTGTTTGGCTGGACCATGGGTGTGTGAAGATTGGGCCGTGAAAGCAGCCCAGACTGGCGCCTCCTGGGATGTGGGTCCTGCCCCCTAGATTTCCCCACCTCACCCATACAGCTTCCTCTGGGGTGTTAACATCCCAAGAGGGAACCTCCGTGGGGTACACAGGGAACCTCCGTGGGTTACGCAGGCTGCATTTCCTCTGATGCTCCCTTCCCCCAGGCGTTCCTGGTCTACGCCGCAGGCGTCTACTCCAACATGGGCAACTACAAGTCCTTTGGCGACACCAAGTTTGTTCCCAACCTGCCCAAGGTGAGCTGAGGAGGGCTGGGGAAGGTGGGCAGTTTGGGGCTGGTGGGGTGGAGTGGGGAATGCAGCAGATGGAGCTGCCGCGGGAGGCAGGCTTCAACCTTGTCACCACCATGCTGCACATCCTTGGGTCAGCCACCCTCCCGGGTGCTGCAGCAACCTCTCGACCATGCCGACCCAAGGGACAAATGAAGGGAGGCTGTAGAAGGGTTCTGAGCACCGTTCGGTGCTGCAGAGATGGAGCCTGTTGGTCACCCCTGGAGACAGCAGAGGGGAGTGGCTACAGGGAGTCCTTCTCTGGACTGCAGGGCTCGGGCCCTTCTGGGGCAGACCCAGCTCTTACACCCGGGCTCTCAGTCCCTACTCTGCACATGACTGGCCTGATGATCTTGTTGAAATACAGCCTCTGACCCAGCCGGCTTGAGCAGGCAGGTATGAGGTTCTGCTTTTCTCCGGCGAGGTCGATGCTGCCAGTCTGTTGACCACCGTCTGAGCCAGAAGGTCTTAGACTATGGGAGAAGAGCTTGGAGGTGGCTGGGGGGCTCCGGGAGGCAGGTTGGGTGGTGCAGCCAGGCCAAGGACCTCCCTTCCCCTGCAGGAGAAGCTGGAACGTGTGATCCTGGGGAGTGAGGCTGCGCAGCAGCACCCGGAAGAAGTCAGGGACCTCTGGCAGACCTGCGGGGAGCTCATGTTCTCACTGGAATCGAGGCTTCGACACCTCGGGCTGGGGAAGGAGGTGAGGCCCCAGCGGTGCTGGGGGGTGGAGGGCATCGCTGAGGGCCGCCTGGCCTGGAGGGAGGGGCACCCGACGGGGAAACAGCAGGCTGTCCGTCATCCCTGAGGCCAAGCTGCTGTCCACGGTGGGTCTCAGCGTCGTCCTCAGTAAGCGGGTTGGATGGAATGCTTTCTGAATGCCCTCCCAGTTCTGACATCCCGGGATGCTGTGTGCCAGGAGGAGGGAAGGAGAGATGAGCTGAGAGCTGGAGGGAGCTGGGGGCGGGAGGGATAGAAAGGAGGGGGTCCAAGCTTCCCACATCTGGAGGCTGCTTAGGAGTCACTTGGGGTGAGGGTCGCAGCGAACCTTAGGGGGGGATCTGTGAGAGGCTGGCGCAGAGCTGTAGGAGGGCTGAGGATGGCCCTGTGAGCTGCTTGTGTTCCAATTTTCTTCCCCTGGAAAGAGATGGAGAAGGACCTCAGAGGCTGCCGAGAGGAGGTGCAGGAAGTCTGAGGCTGGAGAGGGTGGCCAGAAAGGAATTTACCAGTTGCCCCTGCAGCTCCAACCTCAGCAACTCATATTTCCCCTCTGCCCCTTCCCCGACAGGGCATCACCACCTATTTCTCTGGGAACTGTACCATGGAAGATGCCAAACTAGCCCAAGACTTTCTGGACTCACAGGTTTGGGGGATGGGCCACTCGGGGTAGTGGTTTGTTGGGGTCCCCTTGGCACTGGTGCCCACTCCCGGGTCTCAGCCTGAGCCCAGACGCACAGGCATCGTGGGTCCTTGAGGTGGAGAAGACGAGGGAATCCTTGTCTAAGGGTGAGCATGAGTGCCCTGATGGAGCCGCCCCCACTGCACCCCAGGCTGAAGGGCCTTGTGACAGCCTCAGGGAAGGAGGACACAGAATATCAGAGCTGCTTCAACTGGGCTCTGGTGGCCGTGTGTCAGTTTCACCTCCCAGCTCAGCCACTCGGTGACATCCCTTATCTGTGGCTTGAGGTCTGCCTCCTATAGGCCAGGTTGGCTGAGGTCATGAAGTGTCTGGCAGGTGTGATTGTGCGTGCGTATGTGTGTGCTCCGTCAGGTCCAACTCTTTGTGAGCCCGTGGACTGTAGCCTGCCAGGCTCCTCTGTCTGTGGAATTATCCAGGCAAGAATACTGGAGTGGGTTGCCATTTCCTACTCCAGGGGATCTTCCCAACCTAGAGGTCGAACCTGCATCTCCTGTGTCTCCTGCATTGGCAGGTAGATTCTTTACCATCGAGCCACCTGGGAAGCCCACTGTCTGGCACAGCACTTAGTAAAAGTGCTGTGTACTGAGTACTCAGTGTACTGAACCGAGCAGGAGTCTGCCCTGGCCCGCCCGCCCTGCTCCCTTCCCTCCCAGAAGACTCTGGCTGGTCCCCCAGAGGCCCGGCCCACTTTGCCTCTGTATCTTCTCTCCCGGGTGTGCCCACTTTCCCTCCCTCCCACCCCACCGCCCACTCTGGATTTACTCTCCCCAAACCCTGCCCTGTCTTTTCCAGAACCTCAGTGCCTACAACACACGGCTCTTCAAGGAGGTTGGCCAGGACGGGAAGCCGAGCTACGAGGTGCGGTTGGCTTCTGTGCTGGGCACAGGTGAGCTCACGCCCCCCACTTCTCCCTCTTCAGTGTTCCTGGACCAGTGTGGACGGGGCAGGAACCCAGGACAGGGGTTAGCTGCCTGCAGTAGCCACAGGGAGTAACAACAGTCGTACTAGCTATGGTGGATGTCGATGGAGGCTTACTGGGTGCCGAGCCCTGTGCCATGCTCAGCATATGGTGTTTCTAGGAGGTGAGCACCCCTAGCCCTGGTGCTGGTGGTGATGTAAAGCTAGGGGAGGCCCGAGGGCAGAGGAAGGGCCTTGTTCCACTGGTGAATGTCACTGTGGCAAGCCTCTGATAGGAGCCACATGTTGGCCGTGGTCCCCATCCTCCAGGCAGTGGTGCAGAAGATAACAGTTCATGTAAACAATGGAAATAGAGGCTGGACCACATATCTCATGATGGCCTAGAGGAGAAATCCAAACTGCACATCAATGAAGGCTTAATGGAAAAGGTGTCCTGGAGGTTGGGGAGAATATAGAAAGGTGGAGGTGGTGAACTTGCTGAAAGGTTGTTGCTGAGCTGTGAAAGACACCGGGATTCTTGGCCTCTGGAGAGGAATTCAATCTGGGGCCAGAGACGAGGCTCAATCACTCAGAGCTTCTGTGTAATCAAGTTTTATTAAAGTATAAGAGAGATAGAGAAAGCTTCTACATAGACATCAGAAGCGGGCAGAAAGAGTGCCCCCCTGCTAATCTTTAGCTGGATGTTATAAAGCTAATAGCAGTCTGCTAATTAGAGAAAGGAAATGTCTCAAAACTCAGAGACTGGCACCAGGCCCCTCACCCACAACATGCATTTTGAGATAACATTGGCACAGAGTGAGTTGTCCCGGGCCATAAAATGATTGACATGAATCTTGAAGAAAGGCACATTTCCAAGCAAATACATAGATTCGTTAACATAGATTAGGAGAACAATGTATGAGTATAACATACTGGTTTGTCAAGTCAGTTCTGAGCCTTTAGGTGAAACCAACTTGAAGACAGAGTCTAGGGTAAATACTTAGTACATTAACATAGCTTAAGACAAACATTTCCATAAGAAAAGTGCATTGGTTAGCTCAGGGTTTGAGAACAGTTGAGTTCAGGTGGAACCAGGTGTTATTATGCAACACAGAATTTTAGAAGAAACCTCTTTTTAAATTTGTATAGAGAAGGGGAAAAAATATAACACTAGTTTGTTTCCTCCTGCAGCTTGAGAGAGATAGAAAATGTGACACTTGCAGCCTCGGTCCTCCACTTGGAGACCCCCAGCCTTCCTGCTTGTTACCCTCTCATTGCTAAACCCTGCCTCCTAAATCTCTCTCAAAGTACCTTCTGGGTAAAGCTCAGATTCACTTCTAAGGGCTCCATCATTCGGAATTTCTTGGTTGTAAGTGAAAAAACCTATTTGCCTAAAGCAAAAGGGGAGTTTATAGGCTTGAATAATTAAGAAGCCCAGAATAGAAGGGCTTCAGGCACAGCTGGATCCAGTTGCTCAGATAGCGTTCTCAGAAATTTTTCTCTCTGTCTCTTGGCTCAACTTTCTTTGACTTCATCCATAGCAGGCTGCTCCCACAGAGCCTGATAACCACTAGCCTGGCCATTCCAGCAAAAGAGGGCCTTTTTCTCCAAGAAGTAGTGTCTGAAGGTCTGGAAGTGGCTCAAGTTTCTCTGTTTTGGGTCTCCCATTTATATGAACCAGTCCTTGTGGTTAAGGGACCAGTCTCTGATTGTCTAGACCTGGTTCCAAGCCTACTTCACAGTCAGGTGATAAGGTAAGTTCCTCCCACTGCCTGGACTCAGGGTGGTTGAGAGGGGTAGGTCCCAAAGGATAACTGGAGTCTGTTACCAGGTGAGGGGGATATAGATGCAGTGTTGAGACAAGCATCCAGGCCTCTATGAGGACCTATGTAATCTGGCCCTCTCTTCCCCAACTACCTCCCACCTCCTAGCCCCCACCCTCCCACTTAGACTCTGGGCCACAGCCATGCTCAGCAGCTTCCAATTTCCTGAAAACCCCATGTTCTCACCTACCCACTCCAGGCCTCTGCACAGTCTGTTCCCTGTTCACCCCCAGAATGTCTCCTCCACCTCCAGATGTTCACCTAATGAGCACCCACTCGTCCTGGAGGCCAGGCTTGGACCTCACCTCCCCAGGACCTTTCCCTGTCTTCTCATAGCCTCTTTGCCCATCAGCACACCCAGTAATTTCCCTGTTATTTTTCTGTTGACTGCAAGCTCCTTGAGAGGAGGACCTTTGTATTTCATTCACTGGTATCTCCCCAGCAGCCAGGCCCTGGTAGATCCTCAGATGCCAGGCAAATGAGGCCGAGTCGGGGACTGCACCACTGGTGGAAGGAACAACATGAGCCAAAGTGAAGTGGTAGGAAAGTTGAGGGTTCAGCATGTATGTAGATCGACTTGACCAGGGCTGTCAAGTGAAATGCCTCACGCGGCATCTTCATACTGTTCATGGCAGCCGCACTCCAGAGTGAACATCCCAAGAGAGCCAGGCAGAAGCTGTGTTGCCTTCTACGACCTGGCCCTTGGCAGCCACACAGTGCCACTTCTGCTGAAGTCACAAGCCTGCCTGCCCGCCTTCAAGAGGAGGAAATAAAGCCCCCACCTTATGATGAGAGCAGTCACATCAGGAGATAGGAAATATTGTGGCCATATATGGCCATATATATATAATTTGTATTTAAAAATACAATCTAGAAGCATATCTCACATTGGAAGATAGGAATATATCTCACATCAGGAGACAGGAAATACTGTGGCCGTATATATATAAATATATATTTTAAAATATAATCTAGAAGCATGTTATATGGATCAGAGATAACAGGCAAGATACAACAGTATTAATATCCCATTGCTTCTCTAACAAATAGCCACAAATGTAGCTGCATGAAAAACTCAAATTTAGGGACTTCCTTGGTGGTCCAGTCATTAAGAATCTGCCTTCCAATGCAGGGGACATGGGTTTAATTCCTGTTTGGAGAACTAAGATCCCACATGCTGCAGGGCAACTAAGACTGCGTTCTACAATGAAGACTGACTGCAGCCAAAATAAAAATAAAGTAAAAAATTAAAAAACCCCGCAAATTTATTCTCTTATAGTTCTGGAGGTCCAAACTGGAGTCTCTTCTGGGGAAATCTGCTTCCCTGCCTCTTTCAGCTTCTAGAAGCTGCCTGCATCCCTCGGCCCACGGCCCCTTCCTCACGTCTCTCCCCCTCATCCTTTCTTCTCATCACATCTCCTAGTTTCCGTCACCCTCTTGTCTCCTTCTTATAAGGACCCTTGTGATTATATCTAGGGTAGGGCTAGCTTTTTAAATACAATCTGCCACACTGGGTTTGAATCCGACTCTGCTACTTGCTTCTGTGTGACCTTCAAAAACTGACTTAACCTCTCGGGGCCTTAGTTGCCCCATCTGTAGGAAAGAGATGATAATTTCCCTTTCCCCACAGAGTTGATGTGAGGCTTCATTGAGTTAACACATAGAAATCACTTAAAACATTTCATGTTACAGAATATATATATATTTAAAATATTTATTTATTTGATCTTGTGAGGTCTTATTTGCAGCACTCGGGACCTTTCACCTTCGTTGAGCATGCAAGATCTTTAGTTGTAGCACGTGAACCCTTAGTTGCGGCACATGGGGTCTAGTTCCCTGATCAGGAATCAAACCCGGGCCCCCTGCATTGGGAGTGCAGAGTGTCAGCCACCGGATCACCAGGGATGTCCCCCATCTATATTTTTGAAGATGAAACTTTATAATTTCTGTGAGCAGTGGGGAGCCATCAAGGATGTTAGAGTAAACGAATGTCACAGTGAGAAGCCTGCTGGGATGTCTCACACTCGCCTTTCCCCTGAGCAATGATCCTTCTTCCCTCAGAGCCTAACCTGGACTCCGAAATGACTTCCAAGCTGAAGAGCTACGAATTCCAGGGAAGCCATTTTCGGGTGACCCGCGGGGACTATGCCCCCATCCTCCAGAAGGTGGTGGAGCACCTGGAGAAAGCCAAGGTATGGGGGGGCTCGGGCTGAGGTGTGCCGCTCCCGGACCCTCTGGGCAGCAAAGGGGGGTACCAGGGTTGGGGGGGCGGCCTGAGGCTGACCAGCCCCTGCTCACCACCAGGCGTATGCAGCCAACAGCCACCAGGAACAGATGCTGGCCCAGTACATAGAAAGCTTCACCCAGGGCTCCATCGAGGCCCACAAGAAGGGCTCTCGCTTCTGGATCCAGGACAAAGGCCCCATCGTGGAGAGGTGAGGCGCCAGCCTCCGTTCCGCCCCGCCCTGCCCCCTCCTGCCCGCCCCTCCTCCATCTCAGCCCTTCTCTCCCCCAGTTACATCGGGTTCATCGAGAGCTACCGAGACCCCTTTGGTTCCCGTGGAGAGTTTGAAGGTAACTTCTGGGAGGTGGGAGGTCAAAGTGAAACCCTTACCCCTTTCCCCTGATGACTCTCCCGTAGTAGAGAGTCATAGCAGCAGCCATCGATGATTCGCCATGGACTGGACACCTAACTACCTTCGCTCATTTTGATAACCATTGTCCTATGAAAATTTCCCTCCTCACTTCACAGATATGGGAACTGAGGCAGAGTTGGGGGGTGACCCACCCCAGGCACCTCGGCTCTGAGTCAGTTTGCCCGCTGCCCCCTGTGTCTGGTCCAGGCCCAGGCTCCAGATTTGTCACTTAACCCCACCTCTTGAGCCTCCATCGCTCCTTTTCGGGTGTCATGGAAAGCGAGGTATTACATGCAGACAGCTCAGCACAGTGCCAGGCACGTCAAGTGGTGCTGGGTCGATGGGAGCAGAATTAACGCTGTGACTGTGAACTTGGCTGCTGTTATCCCAGGGCAGGTGGCAGGCTGCCTCAGCCCTTGTGCCCAAGCCCAAGTCGCAGCAGCCTCAGTCTTGGAGGTCCCCCTTTGTACATATGATTGTTAGAAAAGTAATCCATGTTCACAGTCAAAAATTATGAAAACACACACCAAAAATAATCAACTGTGACTGTACCCATCCCAAGATTAAAGTTTGGAATGTACTTTTTGTCTTTTGTTTTTATATAGAGCAATGCTTAGAAATGTATGTGTGTAATTTAAAAATCCATACTTGTAAGTAATTGGAAAAGTACAGTCGTGTGTAGGCTAAAATGTGAAATCCTTCTTTCACTACCTCTCCTATATCGCTCCCCTCCAAAGGTCACCAGAGTTCACAGTTGAGTACAGGTCCTTCTAGACCTTTATCTAAGCATTTACACACACACACATGTTCCTTTTAACTCATCTGGTAAATGAGATTATATTCTGTATATTGTTCTGTCACTTGCTTCTTTCACTTAGTCATGTATCTTGGATATCTTTTCCCATCAGTATATATAGACCTGCCACATTCTTTTAAATAGATATACCGTATTCATAATATATCATAAATAATTTCCCATAACATTTGATATTGTACTCCATGTCCACCAGCTGCATGGTGTGCCATCACATAGTAGCTGTCACCTGATTTTTTTAATAATCCCCAGTTGTTGGGCATTTAGGTTGCTTTTCATTCTTTGCTATTTCAATCATCCTTTCTTCCTGCCCTGGTGTGGTGGTTTTATCAGACAAAGTGAATCCAGATAGGGAGCCTTTGCCAAGCCTATCCCTTGGCCAGGCACCGGTTGTCCCCTTCCTTAGTCTAGGTCAGGCTTTTCCAGGGTGTAGTCTATGCAGAGTTAGCAGGAATTATTCAGGGACTCCCCTGGTGGTCCAGTAGTTCAGACTCCATGCCTCTACTGCAGGGGACATGGGTTTGATCCCTGGCCAGGGAACTAAGATCCTGCATGCTACAGCCAAAAAAAAGACGAAAGATTCAGTGTGGAGCAGCAAAGAGTCTCTGCTTGCAGGACTCTTCAGTACGTTTAATATGTGAATGTGCATTGAGAGCCTTTAAGAAGTTGGAGACAGAGTATATAATGTTGCCCAAGCTTCTTTGACTGAGGAGCTCTTTCTTTTTGAAGGCTCTCATAGAAAATGTGCTCTGCAGAGTGCAATTTTGAAAATCCTGCTTTGAGCCAGGAACTCTTAACTGTATTAAATCTGAAAGGATCAGTCCCAGCCCTCCAGTGTAGCAGCCTCACTCACCACCACGTAAGCCAGGTGCTCAAGCCATGCAGGACAGCTCACAGTCTCCCCCAAAAGAAGAACATCTTTTTTTGTTCACATAGTCCTTTCCACTGGGCATCTGATCCTTGATCCTTTCCCCATCACCTACTAGGAACTCCCCACATACTCCTTTAAGATCCATCTCAGGGCACTCCCTGGCAGTCCAGTGGGTTAGGACTCCACGCTTGCACTGCTGTGGCCCCTGATCAGGGAACTAAGATCCCACAAGCCACCTGGCGTTGCCAAAAAATTTTTTAAGAATTTTAAAAAGATCCATCTCAGGTGTTACTCAGCGAAGCCTTTTCTCTGTACCCTACTCTCTCCAAATCAGGGACCTCCATGAAGGCCAAGCGCAGGCCCAGGTTCTCCCGAGTGGCCAGCACAGGGTCAGTGCACAAAGCAGGCAGTCAATGCCTGCATCATGGCTGGAGGGCTAGAGGAGTGGAGGAGGGTGTGGGATCCCCCAAACCCTGCCCGCTCACAGCCCACGCTCTCCCCTACAGGCTTCGTGGCCATGGTGAACAAGGCCATGAGTGCCAAGTTTGAGTGGCTGGTGGCAAGTGCGGAGCAGCTGCTGAAGGAGCTGCCGTGGCCCCCAGCCTTCGAGAAGGACAAGTTCCTCACCCCTGACTTCACCTCCCTGGATGTTCTCACCTTCGCTGGCTCCGGCATTCCTGCCGGCATCAACATCCCCAACTGTGAGCTTCCCCGGGGGGTCCTGCCCGCCCCCCCATCCCCACCACCTGAACATGACAGGGGCTCCCCAAACCCCCTAGAAGATGCCACTGAGAGTCGCCCCCTCCGCCTCCACACACTCGCCTTGGCCACACATCACCCTGCTCCTCGCCTGTGACCCTTGACCTTTGCCCTTGCCCTTTTCTCCCTGGTCCCCTTCCCACCTTCTCCAGATGACGACCTGAGGCAGACGGAAGGCTTTAAGAACGTATCCCTGGGGAACGTGCTGGCCGTGGCCTACGCCACGCAGCGGGAGAAACTCACCTTCCTGGAGGAGGAGGACAAGGTGGGCACTGGCGTGGGGTCTGGCCTGACCTCGCCTGACGCAGGAGGGCAGAACAGGCCAGAGCAGGGAAAAGGACAGGGCTTCAGGCCCGGCTCTGCAGCTTCCCCGCCATGTGACCTTGGGTCTTTAGAGCCTGTTTCCCCAGCTGGCAAACAGTGGAGATAGCCCCTGCCTCATGGGTTGTTGCCAGGATGAGATGGGCTCTGCAGTGCCCAGTGTGAGGCTGGCAGGTGGTAGACAGATGTGTGCCTCACGATGGGCCCTCAGGCTGGCATGGGGGCTGTGGGCAGGCTGTGTGGCCGTGGTGGGGCAGTGGGCAGCGTGGGTCTCTGCTTGTCTTGGCAGGACCTGTACATCCGCTGGAAGGGACCCTCCTTTGACGTGCAGGTGGGGCTTCACGAGCTGCTGGGCCACGGCAGCGGCAAGCTCTTCGTGCAGGTAAGAACTTGAGACCAGGGGCTTCCCTAGCAGTCCAGTGGCTAAGACTCTGCGCTCCCATTGCAGGGGCCCGGGTTCAATCCCTGGTCAGGGAACTAGGTCCACGTGCCAAAACCGAGTTCACATGCCACAACTAAAGATCCTTCTTACTGCTAAGGATCCCACAACTAAAAGATCCTGCATGCCAAAACTAAGACCCAGCACAGCCAAATAAATAAATTAAAAAAAAAGAAAGAATGAGGGGCTAGTGCTGGTACCAGCGGGACCCTCCGCAGTTCTAGGCCTATGGCTCCCCTTCCTCATAATCAGTCTCCAAGTATGGAAGCTGCTCCAGTCTTGGCCTCTCAGTGTCTCACCCTCCCCCAAGATGTCCCAGGGTTCAGTGAGATCTGTAGGACAGACCAGCTGAGGCCCCCCACCCAGAGTTGCCCACACAGAAGGACTTGCTTGGCTCAGGCCCAGGAAGCCTGCCTTGAGGGAATGACCCAGGCAACCCCAGGGGCAGAAAGGCCAGGTAGGGGCGGTGTCTGGACGCCTTCAGTCTTGAGGCTGCAGCACTGTCTTTGCACTGCTGTTCCCTGGAGCCTGTACTTTTCCAGGTATTGTAGGGAGCTGCCCCTTCCTGTGGGCTAGCCAGAGTGGCTGGAGCCCCCTCAACACCTACTCAGGGAATATGAGAAACAGCCTTGCTGGCAGGCCAGGCGGAGCCCACTGTGGACTGCACAGATGAGAGGACTGGAGGCAGGTGGGGTGGGGTCTGCTCCTCTTGGGGGCGCGGCTGCTTCCCTCAATGGGGATAAGCTGGGCCTGGAAGTCAGAAGGATCCAGAGGGCAGCTGATGGGGGAGAAGCTTGGCATTGGGCTTTGTCTTGGCTTCAAAGTTGCAGGGAAGCAGCGACAAACATAGCCCCTCTGTGGTCTTCTTAAGTCAGTTCCCCACACTTAGCCTCAGTTGGCCCATCTGTAAAATGGGCTTCCTGTCTCCTATCGTATGGCTCTTGTGAGGAATAAAGGTGAAGCCCTGGGATTTGCCTGGCACCCAGTAGGCCCTCTGGAAATGGGTGTTGTTGTTAAGAGACTTTGTGCACAGATATTATGTGCTCTGATCCTGCTCTGGGGTTCTTAGTCTCTGAGCCTTAGTTTCCTCCTCTGTGAAGCAGGATAATAATAGAACCTTCCTAGAAGGATGACTTAAAGGGTTAACAGGCTGGTGCACGAATGACACTTGGCACAGGGAGAGGATGGTGAAGGTGCTGCTTTCAAGGCAGAGAATCATGTGCTGTGGCTTCTCTGCAGCAGAGGGACCATGAAGCTGAGGGGCCTCCAGGTCTCGTGGCCCACCCACTGGGATATCTCCAGCTGAGGTCTGGAGATACTGGGTCTGGGTCTTCACATGACTTACTGCATGTCCCTTCCCCTGCATCCCCGGCCCATAGAGTCGCTTTCTGTGCAGCTGGGTAGGTGTCTCAGGTTCTTCTACCTCTAGGGGCTCTAAGAGGTGTCACCAAGCAGGTGTGGAGGCCACCATGTGTCATGGACCTGCTGCTCCTGCCATCCGCTCGCTGCTCCCTGGCTGCCTTTCTGAGCCCCTCGGATCCCGGGCTGAAGGCCTAGCCTGGGCCCCGGGGTACCCCTCCCTCACCTGCCCCACATTTGTGACACTTCTCCTGCAGGATGAGAAAGGAGCATTCAACTTTGACCAGGAGACGGTGATCAACCCAGAGACAGGGGAGCAGGTGAGGGTGGCCTGGGTGGAGTGCCAGGGCATGGGGAGGGGGGCCCGGGTGGGGTGGCAGCCACCCCTAAAGCCTGCTTCCTGGGCCCCCTCTCCCAGATCCAGAGCTGGTACCGGAGCGGGGAGACCTGGGACAGCAAGTTCAGCACCATTGCCTCCAGCTACGAAGAATGCCGAGCGGAGAGTGTGGGCCTCTATCTCTGCCTCCACCCCCGAGTGCTGGAGTACGAGCCGCAGACCCGGGGCGGGGGGTGGGGGGTACTCCTCTGTGGATGGGGGTGGTGCTGACAGGGAGGGCAGGGCCCGGGCAGCTTCTGACCCCACTCCTCCACCACTTCCCTCCCTCCCCCAGGATCTTTGGCTTTGAGGGGGCTGATGCGGAAGATGTGGTCTATGTGAACTGGCTCAACATGGTTCGGGCCGGGCTGCTTGCTCTGGAGTTCTATACCCCTGAGGCCTCCAGCTGGAGACAGGTAAGGGCTGGGGGACCCCTCAGGAGGGAAGGGTCTGTGCTGGGGACCAAGACCAGGATTCTGGGTGTAGGGATGGGACAACTGTACCCACGAGGTACGTGAACTAGGTTGATCCCAGACTCTACCGCATGTGAGAGCAAGTCATGTCACTGTTGTGAGCCTCAGTAAAATGGGAGTAATCATCTTCTTGCCCACCTTTAAGGGAGAATCATGAGATGATGAGATGATGTTGCTATGGCCACTAACAGATGATGCATAGGACTCACTCTGTGCCACTTAGTTCTAAGCAGTTTATATGAACTGACCCCAGTGTCAACCTAGGTGGTACTGTTACTACCTTCATTTTAGAGATGAGGAAATGGAGGCACAAAGAGATTAAGTAATTTGCTGGCAAGTAACAGACTCAGAATTTTAATCCAAGCAAACTGCCTCCAGAGCCATTAGGCTACGTGCTGTTTGGCTATGAGATGTACTTTGGAAACAGGGTAGGCAGGGACTTCCCTGGTGTTCCAATGGCTAAGACTCTGCACTTCCACTGCAGAGGGCCTGGGTTCGATACCTGGTTGGGGAACTAGATCCCACATGCCATGGCTAAAGATTCTGCATGCCACAATGAAGACCTGGTGCAGCCAAATTAATTCATTCATTCAGTTTAAAAAAAAGAAATTCAAAGCAAAAATTAAAAAAACAAAAAGAAACAGGGTAAGCAATAGAAATCTTTTAAAAAGTTGCCTAAGTCTGTTTTGAGGAGGCAATACTGTGTCGTCAAAAGAACACACATTTTAGAGTCAGGAAACTTGGGTTAGTCTTTGTTCTCTCTTACCAGCTATGTGACCCTGAGCAAGTCACTTCACCTCTCTGGGCCTCTGTTTTGTCATACGTAAACTATGGATTACGATGCCCTCTTGATCCCACAGAACTGACTGCAAACAGGATTGTGGAGGAGAAAGTGCTTGGGGTGGCAAGGGACCCTCTGGAGTAACTGCTGTCATCAGGGCGGGGTGTGGAGCAGAAGAGGGCAGCGTGGGTGACAAGTGGGCACAAGACTCTGGGTCCTGCCTGGAAATGGCCTCCCCATGCCCCAGGGCAGCCTGCCCTTCCTTGTGAGAGGAGAAGGGAAGCATTTGAGGGGAGAGGAATTAAACACCAAAGGACCCACAGGGTGGGGGAGAATAAAACGACAATAATAATTCACAATTAACAAGCACATTTGATACATCAGGCCTTGGAACGAACTCTTGATCCTGGGTTGGCCAAAAAGATCATTCCCGTAACATCTTAAGGAAAAACCTCAACAAGCTTTTTGGCCAACTCGATACTTCTTACTTTGGGCCTACAAATGATTCCTTTCTCTTTGGCCCTGGAAGGCTCACATGCAGGCCCGGTTTGTGATCCTGAGGGTCTTGCTGGAGGCTGGCGAGGGATTGGTTACCGTCACTCCCACCACAGGCTCTGATGGGCGCCCTGACGCCCGGGTCCGCCTTGACCGCAACAAGATCCGGACGGTGGGCAAACCCGCCCTGGAGAGGTTCCTGCGGAGACTCCAGGTAAGCAGAGGCCTCTTGCCTTGGAGGCCCCCTCCAACTCAGCCTATCTGCGCACTCTGTAACAGGGAAGGCTTCTTGGAGTAGGTTGTATTTAAGCCGGAAATGGGAGTGCCAAGGAGGAAGCAGCTGTGAAAAGATCTGAGTGCAGAAAAAACAGAGCATAAAGGCTGGTCTTGGGACTAGAAGGAGCTTGGTTGGTTGAGGGACAAGGAAGAGGAAGCCTGGAGCTTGGTGAGTGAAGGAGGGAAGGACAGTGCTCACTGCAGTCCTGGTTTCTCTCCCATGTTGGGATGTTTAGAGTCAGGAGACCTTTTGGGGTTCTGGTGCCAGGACTAACCAGCTGTGTAATTGCCTTGCTGGCCTCCACTTTTCTCATCTGTTAAATACATCACCTGCCTCACCTGGCAGGAATTCAATGAAACAACATATATATGGAACTGAGCAATAAAAAGTCATGTTGTCCAAGCCGTGTGACACAAAGTGTGGTCCAGGGACCAGCAGCAGCAGCAGCAGCACCCAGAACATGCAGATTCTCAGGCCCCACCCCAGACCTCCTGATTCAGAAACTCTGAGCACGAGGCCCAAAAACCTGCATGTTCACTAGCCTGCCAGGTGATCCTGACACTCAGCAAGGCTGGAGCACCTCTGATGGTGACCCACTCCTTACTGGGCAGTGCCTTCCATCAGAACAGGGTCCTGCTGGCTTTGCCAACCTGAAGAAGGCCCAGCCTTCAATTCAGCAAATATCTCTCTATGATTATACTCCCACCTATTTCCAGAAGGGATTTAAGGCATTTTTCCTTAAAAGATATGTGTTTGGCCATTAAAGTAAAATTAGAAATGAAAAAATATTAGATGCTCAAGGCAGTGCCATGTCCCAGATTAGATTCTGGAATAGAAAAAAGACATTCGTGGGAAAATGAGTGAACTCTTAATAAAGTCTGGAGTTTAGTGCAGAGTAACGTACACATTTTGCTCAATGTTGACAACAGGTGAAACTGGGCCAGGAGCCTGTGGGAACTCTCTGGGCTATCTTTGTGGCTTTTCTGTAAGTCTAAAATTATTCCAAAACAGTTTATTAGTAATAATAATAACAAGTCACTAGATAAAGGAATCAAATCCGCCAAACCCTAGGCCAGTACTGAACTGTAACTTAGTCGTGACTGAGCACAGAGCATTCCGTCTTAGAGACTGAAGCAGGTGGGTCTTTGTCCAGGATCAGTCATTCAGCAGAACGGACAGTGTCCACAGCGGTGGCTTTACAGAAGATACAGAACAGGGAACAGGAGATACAGAACGTGGAAGCATTTTCTGGTGCAGCTGTTTCTTTTAGTAGCCTCCTAGGAAAACCCAAGAGCACAGCAAAGAGCCAGGCAGCAGGGAAGATGAGGCTTTTTCACAGAGAAAGGCTTCAGCCACGGGGGTCACAAATAGTCATAGCTTGCTCACCCAAATTGTAAAAACTGGTGAGGTGAGACATAAATCTGTATTTCTGGCTTCTTGGAGGGCCTGCCATCAATAGACTTAATTCCCTGGAACTGAGCAGGGGCCACTGCGTTTGGCTATCTACACGTGCTCCACTCTCCAGTCTGCCAGGTCCACTTCCTGTTTCCTGTACCTGCCTTAGTCACTCACTCATGCTACCACCTGGCTCCCAGGGACACCCCTGTCGCCAGCTCTCTGGTTGAAGCTCCTTGTGGCTAACATGTCCACTTCATGAATCTGTGTTCACATGCTGGGTGTTAAGTATTATGCAAAAGAGAGAAAGGTGAGACAGTCTCTCTAACCTTCTCCCAGGAGTTCCCAGTCAGTTTTAATTCCCGCAGAGCTAGGGAGAATCATTCTACCCCTGGGCCTAAGAGAAGGCGGCTTACCCAGAAGATGCCCTAGTAGGAGTCCTACTTTGCCAGCGGCAAATTGGCAGAATAAGTAAGGATCAGAGCCACACATGTCAGATATTTGGAAGAGAGCCAACTAGATCTCTTAGTCCTAATCTTTATAATCACTGAAACTAAAAATAGGCAGCTTAAACAGATTTTAGATCCAGCTGAAGATAAAAGAAGTTACAGAGCATGTATCATGTGTGCTGAGTCACTTCAGTCATGTCCAACTGTGCGACCCCATGGACTGGAGTCTGCCAGGCTCCTCTGTCCATGGGATTCTCCAGGCAAGAATACTGGAGTGGGTAGCCATGCCCTTCTCCAGGGGATCTTCCCAACCCAGGAATTGAACCTAGGTCTCCTACATTGCAGGTGGATTCTTTACCGTCTGAGCCACCAGGGATGCCCAGAGCATGTAGCACAGAGACACAAAGATAGAAAATTTGGAAGAGATTAAGAGACATGGAGGAGGGAGACTTCCCTGGTGTCCAGTGGCTAAGACTCTGCACTCCCAATACTGGGGGCCTGGGTTTAATCCCTGGTTGGGGAACTAGATCCCACATGCTGCAAATAAAGATCCCAAATGCCACAAGAAAGTAAAAGATCACAACTAAGACCCAGTGCATGAAATAAATAAACATTAAAAAAAAAAAAAAAGACATGGAGGATAGTGTGAAAAGATCTAATGTACATGAACTGAAGTTCCAAGAGGAAAGGAGAGAGAAAAGGTAAGAAGGAATATCAGAAGAGACAATGACTGGGCATTTTATAGAACTGATTGAAGACCCAACTCAGAAATCCAAAGAAGCTCAAGAAATTCCAAGAACGGCAAGCAAAACCTGTGTCTAGAAATATCATAGGATAGAAATTCCCTGGTTGCCCAGTGGTTAGGGCTCTGCACTCTCACCTCAGGAGCATGGTTTCAATCCCTGGTCAGGGAACTAAGATTTCACAAGCTGCACCGTGTAAACAAATAATACTGATAATAATAACTTTTATTCATCAAAACTTACCATAAAGAAGGTGAGAAGATGCATCTTAAACTAGGATAGGGTATTTATCACATATGAGTTAACAAAAGGTTAGCAGCTAAATATGTAAAGGACTTTCCCAAAAAAGTGAAGGAAAAACAGCCTAACAGAAAAATAGGCAAAACCCATGAGCCGAAGAGGCAAATAAATAGCCCACTAACTTGTGGGGTGTTGTTCCATCTCGTTAGTCATCAGGAAAACACAACTTAAACCACATGAGATTTCCACCCACCAGCTCGGCAACATGAAAAACTGTCAACATCACCCTGGTGAGCTGAGCTGGACGGACTGCCACCCCCTTGCCTCTGGGAGTGAAAACAGGTGCAATAAGTCTGGAAAACAATGAGGGCATCATCCAGACCGTGATTCTCCTGGGAAAACCTGCCTCTGATCACCAAGAGACATTCAATATATCCAGAGCAGCCTCGGAGGGCAAAAATTACAGGCTACACAACAACAGTGGAAGATACAGAACTGTGGCGTGTTTGCAAATGGCACATGTACAGCTATGGGACTATATACTGCACTCACAAACACAGGTGGCTCTCAGACATAATTCGAGCAGAAAAAGCAAAATCACAGGATGTGGGCAAAAATGTAACATGAATTGAGAGTAAAACTCAGGGAAAACAAGAGGCTAATAAGCACAAAGTCAAGCTCTGATTCCTCAGGCGGGGGAGGCCGCGGGGTGCAGTCAGAGAGGGATGATGTGAATAACTCTTAAGCTGCGTGGTGGTGGTGTGGGTGTCATTCTTTATAAGGTAGGTACTGTATATTTTTATTTGAAATGAAATGTTATTTATATGAAATGTTTTATTTAAAAAAGAAGGTGGGGACTTCCGTGGTTAAGACTCTAAGCTCCTACTGCAGGGAGTGTGAGTTCAATATCTGGTCGGGGAAATAAAATTCCACATACCATGCAACCAAGAAAAAGTATTTGTTGAACACTAAGAATATATTGGGCTTCCCTGGTGACTCAGATGGTAAAGAATTGACCTGCAGTGCAGGAGACCTGGGTTCGCTCCCTGGGTATGGAAGATCCCCTGGAGAAAGGAATGGCTACCCACTCCAATAGTCTTACCTGGAGAATTCCATGGACTAAGGAGTCTGGTGGGCCATAGTCCACAGAGTTGCAGAGTTGGACACAATTGAGCGAATCTCACTCAAGAATATATTGTCTGAACATTTGTCACGGTAAAAATTAAAAAAAAAAATTTTGAAAAGAAGATGATGTTACTACCCTCCTTGTGTACAGTTCAAGTAAGACAATCAAAGGGAACCTTAATATGGACCCCTGCTCAGTGCTAACATGTAATCTGCATTCCTTCGAGACAGCAGATGCGGTCCGGGTCTGGGCGCCACTGCCCATGGCTCTTGGCAAAGCCCTGTGAGTGCGCGGAGGGCGTCCATCCGAAGGCACTAACTCCTGCCTTCCCACAGGTGCTGAAGTCCACAGGGGACGTGGCTGGAGGCCGGGCCCTGTATGAGGGGTATGCGGCGGTCACCGATGCGCCCCCCGAGTGCTTCCTCTCCCTCAGGGACACGGTGCTGCTCCGCAAGGAAGCCCGGAAGCTCATCGTTCAGCCCAACACTCGCCTCGAAGGTAATGGACTCCTGGGCCCCGTGATAGAGGGCCCTTCAGGAGCACAAAGGAGGCCTGGAACTGACCCCGGAGCTCGAGAAAGGCTGCCCGAGGTGGCTCCTGTCTCCCCCTCTCCCTCCCGGCCCAGTCCTCCCCATGCCAAACCTCAGGCCCACACCTTTGCATCCACCACCACCACAGGCCCCCACACACACACACAGGGTCAGGCTGCTTGGAGATGGCAACAGCAGAGCAGGGAGTAGTGAAACAGACACACCCCAGGCCTCGGAGGAGGCCAGGCATCGTGCCGCAGAGTCAGGCCTGGTGGGGCCCAGGAGCGCGGTCAGGTGAGGCAGAGAGGAGGCACCCAGCGGGCTGAGAGCAGTCAAGTCAGAGCGGAGGTCAGCAGCCCCATGGTGCCTCTCCCCTCCTCAAGTGATGCTGCCATTTCCAAAAGCCCTGACCCTGTTAGACACACACTTGTACCTTTAGTATTTAGAGTTTGCGCCTCCGTAGTCATGGGTAAATGTGAGGGTTAAATGAAATAATTGCCTCCTCCTGGTGAGGAGAGAGCATTTCAGAGGTGTAGCCTAAACTCTACTCCGGGGAATTCCCTGGAAGCCCAGTGGTTAAGACTCAGCGCTTTCATTCCTGGGGCCTGTGTTCAATCCTTGGGGTGCCAGCACCCTGCTGCATTCACTCTCCTCTCATCCTTTGACTCACCTTTCCTGACATTGGCACATGAGGCACTTGAGATGAGGTGGTGCCATGCTGTGGTTAAAACATGAGCTTCAGAATTGCGCTGCAGCCTCTGCCTAGTCACTTAACCTTTCTGAGCTTGGGTGTCTTCATGCATAAAGCCCGTGTGGATTGTGCACTGACACTAGTGAACCTGAGTACTTCCTTCAAGTTCTAAGTGTATTCCAGGGATTAACCCTTTAAATACTCACAATACCCAGCAAGGTATAGGTATTATTACCCCCATTTTACAGGTAAGGAAACTGAGGCACAGAGAGTCAATTACTCAAGGCTTACAGCTTTTTACTGGAGGAACCAAGAGTCAGATTAAGAGCATTTGCTCCTCACTATGATAGTCATGGGAAGCTGTGAGGGTTAAATGAAATAATTACCTCTTCCTGGTGAGGAAAAAGCATATAAAAGGTTTATTCCAAATTCTAGGGAATTCCCTGGTGGCCCAGTGGTTGGGACTTAGCGCTTTCACTGCCGGAGCTTGGTTTCAATCCCCCATGTAAGCCGCATGGTACAGCCAAAAAAAATAGGAATAATTAAAATAAAAAACACTTTAAAATAGTTAAAAAGCAATACAAACTCCAGTCTGTGCTCCAGAGGCGTCATGGGGTTTGCCAGCCCTCTCCCCTGGCTCACCACCCTCCAGGCACACCCTCTGAGCTACCACCCACTTTCCTCTTCTTCATGCGGCTGTCACTGCCATTTTTCCATCTGCTCCTCTCCATGGCAGCAGGAACAGCACATACCCGGCACCTAGCACAGGGCCTGGCCCACGGGAGCTGCTCAGTGCCTGTCAATGAGTGAGTGAGTGGATTATGCCAGGCTCCCAGCAAGTGCTCACTGCATGGACAAGTTCATCATTGCTTTGACTGTCCAGCCCTGGGCAGGCGCTGGGGATGGACTCACCTCAAGTCGTTCTCAGCCCATTAGGAATAAGACAGAGAGAGAAATGGTCTTACAAGGGAAGTGTTCATGGGTGCCCAAGAGACACAGTGGTCTGAACACTTAGAGAAGGGAAGATCACATCTACCTTTGAGAGAATCATGGAAAGGTAGGTCTGGGGAGGAAGTAGGGGTTAAACTTTGAGGCCCAAAGAACAGATTGAATTTTCAAAGGTGGTGGTGATGGTGGTGGTGATTGTATTAGTAGCCCACTTTTGAGGACTTCCATGTGCCAGAGTCTGGGTAAACGGATCAACTCCCAACAACTTAAGTGAGGAAGTTTCCCCTTTTTCAGCTGGAAACTGAGATACAAAGGGGCTATGTAATTGTCTGAGGTCACACAGTGAGTGGCTGGCAGGACCAGGATTTGAACTCGGGTCATCCAAGCTCAGAGCCTGTGCTCTTAGCTGCATACATCCCATAAGGCCACAGAGTACAACGAGACACTGCGAGCAGGTAGAGAAGTGGAGGGATGTTCGAAGGAAGTGCTTCCCACGAGTATTCAGGAACACCCCATAGGTTAGATGGGTGCCCTTAAAACAGCCCCAGTTGACAGATGAGGAAGTAGGTTCAGAGATTGTAATGCTTATGACAGCTAGCACTTGGTGTGTTCCCTCCACCCATTATATTATATTTAATCACCGCAGCTCCTTGAGAGATGTACTGTGCTTGCCCCCACTTTACAGGTGAGAAAACTGAGGCTTAGGTTAAGAAACTTGCCCAGGGCCCCACAGTAGATGGAGATGAAGCAGTTCCTGTACTATAAGCTCCTGGAGGCCAAGGACTGTGTCTGTTTCACCTAACATGGCACTGTTGTAAATCTTTATTAAGTGAATGAATGTAGCAATTCATTGACTACTCCCCCTTTAATGTTTCCTATCTCATAGGATTATGGAGTCAGTTAGATAATGAAATATTGAGCACAGTTTTTGGCACATGGTAAAAACTCAGGAAGAGAACTAGCTGCTTCTATGATTACGATTATGATTCTGTTTCCCTATTGAAACCTTTTCCTGCTGTTGTTTTTTCTCCATCTCCTCTCCAGGCTCAGAAGTACAACTTCTTGAGTACGAGGCCTCGGCTGCAGGCCTCATCCGATCCTTCTCTGAGCGCTTCCTAGAGGATGGGCCCGAGCTGGAGAAAATCCTTACCCAGCTGGCCACAGCTGATGCCCAGTTCTGGAAGGGCCCCAGTGAAGCCCCATCTGGCCAGGCTTAAGGCACCTGTGAGGCCCCTCCCCGACTTGATCAAACCAAGGCTGCAAGTGGCCCCCTTTCTGTGGGCCCAGGGGAGGGGCAGGAGCCTGGACCTTGGTGCTACCTCAGCCAAGGGTGGTGACACTAAGCCCTTCCATTTGTCAGCACTTTCCAGCTTACCAGTGCTTCCCTTGTGTTATCTCATTTGATCTACACTGCCTTCGGTGGGGTGGGCAAGGCTCCTTATCTGGCTTCCCAGATGAGGAAATACAAGTTCTGAGAAAGTGACCTGTCTAAATCCTGCAGGATTTAAAACCTCTCCCAATCCAGTGCTCTTCATGTATTACTTTTATAACCAGAAAAATAAATATTAGAAACCATCACCACCATCTTCGCAATTTGTGTGGTTCTTCCTGGCCTTGGTCTCACATCTCCTTTGCTCCCAGCAGGGTGGTGGGATCAAGTCCTAGGGAGGGGGAAGGAGGGTCATTTTTAGGCTCCCATCCGCAACAGGATTTTGACATCACCTCTAAATATGGATATGCAGAGAATCATGAACATAACACAACTTTTGCCGTCCTCCCTCATGGCCTTTCTTCTATTCTAAAGAAGAACCTAAAAACTGAAAATAAGATCATGGCTGTAGCCATGAAATTAAAAGACACTTGCTCCTTGAAAGAAAAGATGACAAACTTAGATAGCGTATTAAAAAGCAGAGACATCACTTTGCTGACAAAGGTCTGTATAGTCAAAGCTGTGGTTTTTCCAGTGGTCATATACGGATGTGAGAGTTGGAGCATAAAGAAGGCTAAGAGCTGAAGAACCGATGCTTTTGAATAGTGGTGTTGGAGAAGACTCTTGAGAATTCCTTGGACAGCAAGGAGATCAAACCAGTCATTCCTTAAGGAAATCAACCCCGAATATTCATTGGAAGGACTGGTGCTGAAGCCCAAGCTCCATTACTTTGGCCACCTGATGTGAAATGCTGACTCATTAGAAAAGACATTGATGCTGGGCAAGATTGAAAGCAGGAGGAGAAGGGGGCAACAGGATGAGATGGTTGGATGGCATCACCGATTCAATGGACATGAGTTTGAGCAAACTCAGGGAAATAGTGAAGGACAGGGAAGCCTGGCTTACTGTAGTCTGTGGGGTCGCAGAGTTGGGACAGGACTGAGTGACTGAACAGCAACAACAAGAAAAATTGGAACACCTCAATCCTAGAATTTAATCTCTCCCTCTCTCTTTTTTTCTTTTAATCTATTTTTGGCTGCTGGATTACAGGCTCTAGGACTGGGGCTTCAATACTTGCCACAGAGGGGCAGAGTCAGGAGTTGTGGCCGACAGGCTTAGTTGCTCTGTAGCACGTTGGATCTTCCCAGACCAGATCTTCTAACCGGAACGGGTGTTTCCTTCATTGGCAGACAGATGGCAGGGAAGCCCAGGAGTTAATCCCTTAACCTTTGTGTTTTGTTTCTCTCTCCTGAACCTCGAGAGTAAGGAGGGAAGAAAAGACGTGGCCCCCTTTCCATCCAGTTACCCGTGAGGATGAGCGTTCGAGTTAGTTTTGCTGTTGATAAACTGGAGAAGGGCACCTCTCCAGGCCTCAAAGCTCGAGGGCCCCGTGGCTGAGCCAGAGATGCAGGGCCTAGAAGCTCCTGATGGGAAGAATCAGAGGTAAATTATTTAAGTCGGAACGAGGGATTGCATCTCAGCAGGTAGAAACCCGGGCAAAGACCAGCGCAACTTGCTCAGCAGCCTCTCTGTCCCGGGCCGGAAAGTTGAGCGCCCGGAACCTTGACACGCTAGCTTCCCCTCAACCCGGGCGCTTTTGGGCGCCGCGCGGCGGCTGACCAGAGCCGGTTGCCAAGGTGACGCCTAGGAAGATGGCTGCTACGTCTTTGTCGGATGCGGACGGCGGCAAAGGCGAGAGGTGAAGGCTGGGATGCTTGAGACCCCTTTTCCTACATACGTAAAGAGGGTGCCCCGGTCCCTGGGATCTGGGATCCTGCGATTCTCAGCAGCGCTGGCAGTCCTTAAAGGGCTCTTAAAGATCACAGAGGGAAACTGAGACCCAGGGAGTGAATGGGTGTGTGGGGGTGACTCGAATGCTGCGGTGGGGGAGCCGGAACTTGGACTCGGACTCTATCCCCCTAGTTCAGAGCTCCCTACACACTTCATTCCCAGAAACCAGTTCCAGCAAAAAGTTCTTCCTTCCCCTGGGATTCAGCTTCTGCGTGCGCCCCACCCCCACCCCTCCCCCAACTCTGTCCCTCTTCTCGCAGCAATGAGGCCAGTTCGAAATGGCTGGACGCACTCATCGATCCCATGGCGAACATCCACACCTTTTCCGCCTGCCTGGGTGAGTCCCTGGGACCAGGAACCCCGGTGCTGGGGAGACCGGGGAGTCAGATGGTCCTATAGTTAAGCTTCTAGGATGCTGAGACCCTGGTTTATGGCCCTTTTTATGTTTTCCAGCGCTGGCCGATTTGCACGGGGACGGGGAGTACAAGGTAAGCCTGTAACCCCAGAAGTGAGGTTTCCTGATAGTTCCAAAGAAGCTCAACGTAGTCTGGAATTCATGTGCACTTTGAAAAACACGTTTAGCTTACACTTTATTTTTAACGTGGAAGTGGAGAGAACCTGTTGATTTCATATGACAGACTGCAGAAAGTACAGCTAAACAAAATGCTGCTGGAGATTATACTAAGATAAAGCCTCTTCATTTTGTTGACGTCAATTCTTCGCTGGAAGGGTACATCCCATGTTTGGGCGTGGGGCGGCAGAATCTGGAGGGAATTTAGAAGGGAGGAGACTGAGAGTTTTATGTTTATCAAAAGCGTATAAATTTTAAGGTTAGCCGTGAGCTGATCATCTTGAAGCTGCATGATGGCTATTTGGATGACGGCTATTTGGGGGTTCTTTATATGACTCTATACTTTTATATATGACTGAAATTTTTCCATAATAAAAAGATTAAATTTAAATTTAAGATAAAAATATAAAGATAAGCAAAGAAATAAAAAATCTCAAAGGCACAGATTTTTTTTAAAGGTTGAGAAATTATTGAGCTAAAGAAAGGGAGTTAACATATACTGAGTACTCATTTCTGGACTAGACCCTCTTTGAGGCATTTTCACATACACAGATATTGGTTATCTCCATTTTGTTAGTGGGAAAATAGATTCTGAAAGTTTGAGTTTACCGAGTTTGTACAAGGTGGCAGACCTGGGTCTGTCGAATTCCCTGTCACGTGTTCCGTTACAGCTCAGCCCTCACCAAGGGCAGTAAACCTACAATTGATATGTTATGATGACTCCTAGAAAGGAGTCATATCCTGCTTGGACTGTACAGTAAGCTTCATGGCTTTGGCCCCCAAATCCCTGTCCATAGAGCATTCAACAATTTAGCAAGCATACGGTGAAACCCTTGGAGAAGGGAACGGCAGTCCACTCCAGTATTCTTGCCTGGAGAATCCCATGGGCAGAGAAGCCTGGCGGAGTACAGTCCATGGGGTTGCAAAGAGTCAGACACAACTGAGTGACTAACACACACACACACACACTGAACCCCAACTGCGTATAAGGTGTTGTGCAGACACTAAACTGAGAAATGAATCAGTCCATAGTCAGAAGGAAATATGGATACTCAGCTTGATTCATCCACAATGTTGACTGAACACCTGGTGTATCCTTGGTGCTGGGTCAACAGCAGTGAAGGGTAGAGAAATCACAGACCCCATGTGCTTAGTTGCTCAGTTGTGTCTGACTCTTTGCAGCCCCGTGGACTGTAGCCTGACAGGCTCCTCTGTCCTAAACTGGAGGCACGAGGAGGCGATACTGTGTGAACTGTGTTAAAGGATGAATGAAGTGTATCAAGAAGGCACAAGAGGGGGGGGCATTCCAGGCAGAGGCAACTACACAGACAAAGGCAAAGAGGCTTGGAAGCTCACGGTGTGTCTGCAAAGAGAAGTTGAGGCCAGCAAAAAGTTCCAGCAACTTTTTGGAAAAAGTTCCAAACATTAGAAGTTGAGGCCAGCATAAAGTAGCAGTTAAAACCACCGGCTTTGATTTTTTAATCCTTGGCTGTACCCTGTGGCATGTGGGACCCTAGTTCCCCAAACAGGGATCAAACCTGTGCCCCCCACATTGGAAGGCAGACTCTTAGCCACTGGACTGCCAGGGAAGGCCCGAGACCACTGGCTTTGGATTCAGACAGACCTAGATTCAAGGTCTGTCACCTACTAGCTGTTTGACTGTTACCTAACATCTCTCAACTTTATAGTTTCCTCATTTGTGAAATGGGGCTAACAATTGTATCTACCTCACAGGTTGTTGCTTGGATTAAATAAAAGGGTACATGAAGTTACTGCTGTGGCTCCTGGCACACTGAGCATGCTCGGAATCCAGGCATTCTGTGGCAGCCTGCATTCTGGTTGGAGCATAGCATGGATGGGGAAGTGATAGAAAACATGGTGGGATCCAGATCAGAGGGGCCTTGCAGGCTTCACTCAGAAGAATGGGCTTCCATGGCAGCTGCAGTGGCTTGTGGGTGGAAATACAAGAGCTGGGTTCTCCTCTGTGGGTTGCTAGAGGCATCCCACTCTGCGCACTTGGTTCTGCATCTTTAGTTCCTTTCCCATTTGGAAGCCAGGCATCAGAGCCCAGATATGAGTTTCAGGCCCCCTCAGTGACCTGAGTCACTGTCCCAGTGTGTAGAACAGTGTCTGGCATGGAGCAGGCCCTGGAGAAAGATTTACTGAACAAATACTGAAAGTATCAGCTGCCCCCTGTTCCTCTCTAGGTTTTGTAGTTCCTTGTCTCATTTGACTTTCACTGCAAGTGTCCTGCAGTGTGCATGGGTACGTGCTAAGTTGCTTCAGTTGTGTCCAACTCTGTGCGACCCCACGGACTAGCCTGTCAGGCTCCTCTGTCCACGGAATTCTCCAGGCATGAATACTGGAGTGGGTTGCCATGCCCTCCTCCAGGGGATCTTCCTGACCCAGGAGGGATTGAGCCTGTGTCTCTCAGGTCTTCTGCATTGGCAGGCAGGTTGTTTTTTCTTTTTAACCACTAGCACCACTTGGGAAGCCCCTGTCATGTGGTAGGTATTCCCATTTTGCAGGTGGGAAAACTGGCTCAGGAGATCATTTTTCCCAAGGTCACACAGCTTGCAAAGCCTTTGCCCTCCTCCCACCCACCTGTGGTGCACTCTGAGTGTGTATGGATGTGCACCAGCAAAAAGCTAAGCCCCAGAAGAGGGGCAGTAGGGGGGTCTTTAGACCCTAAGCCTGGAATCAGCCAGCCTCTCTCTGCAGCTGGTCGTGGGAGACCTTGGCCCAAATGGGCGGCAGCCCCGCCTGAAGGTGCTTAAAGGACCCACAGTGCTGAGCCAAAACCTGCTACCTGCCCTGCCAGCCGCTGTTGTCACCTTCCTCATGGAGCAACCTGAGCCCCGAACACCAGCAATGGCAGTCGCATCAGGCCCTTGTGTATATGTGTATAAGAATCTCAGGCCCTACTTCAAGTTCAGCCTGCCGCAGTTGCCTACAAACCCCCTGGAACAAGACCTTTGGAATCAGGCCAAAGAGGTAAGTGACGTGAGGGATGAGAGCAAGGAGGCAGAGGTGGCCACTGCAGGTGGGGCTCATTCCCTGCCTGGCTCTGGAGCTCATAGGGTCTGCCTTCTTCCCGTGGTGGCATAGGACCGGATTGACCCACTGACCCTGAAGGAGATGCTGGAAGGCATCAGGTGAGAGCCCATTTTCCCCTTCTTGTGCCTCCCTCACCCCTCAGTTCCTACTCCTTCACCCCAGAGCCCACCGTCTGACACCCCCCGCCCCCCGCACTGGCCCTGTTTCTCAACTAAACCTGCTGGGATGGTCCCTCTCCTTACAGGGAGAAGGCAGAGGTGCCTTTTTCTGTACAGTCACTCAGGTAAGGGCCCTCTGGACGGCCAGGGCTCCAGAAGCTCGCTGGGAGGGTAGGGGGAGAGGCTGTGGTGTGGCCTGTGGGGGGCAGGCAGGCCCCGGGGACACAGATGTCCCCACTCTGCGTCCAGGTTTCTGCAGCTGGAGCTGAGTGAAATGGAGGCGTTTGTGAACCAGCACAAGTCCAAGTCCATCAGACGACAGGTACTGCCCCTTCTCATCTCCCTGTAAAAAATACAGTTTTTTTTTAAACAGACCACATAAAGCCAAACCCGCCTAGTTTTACTTTGCAGTTTCCCTTCCAGCCTGTGCCACCTGTGTAGTCTGCAGGGCTTCTCCATTTCGGTTAGCAGTGACAGCTTTGAGTTGATAGATACAGTTATATAACTTTACATAACTCTTTATCATCTTGGGGGTAAAGGTAGAATATTTTCATTAGGGAAAATTTTGAAAATAGAAATACAAAGGAGAAATACAAGTGACAACACTCTTACTACTCAGAGTACTCTTACCATTTTGATACATTTCATTAATAAATACGCTTTTGTATCCTGCTTCCCTTGAGCACGTAACATCGTATCTTGAGCATTAGTCTTGAAGAACTCCATTTTTAGTGGCCCCTTGATTATTTCATTAATGATTCATTATTCATTCATAATTTAACTATTTGGTGCAGATCATTGGTCAACAAGTGTCTTCTTTTTATTCACTTCATATTTTTCTTAGTTAGGATTTTAATGGCCTTACTGATAGACCTACTTATTGATGAGCTCCGGTGGTTCCTGACCTTGGGGGCTGAGCCTCGTCCAGGGATAGGCTTTCAGAGCTGTCCCTGCATTTCAGAAAGCCACATAGGAACCGCCCACTTGCTGTAGAGCACACTTGAGCTGAACGTGTTGACCAACACATGCCTCCATGTTTGGCCAGCCATAGATAATTCCGAGAAACATCGTTCTCTCCTACTGATCCGCAGCTCAGATCCACAATCGTCACTATCTCTGAGTACTTTTAAAATCAGGTAGTGAGTTAAGTATTGCTTAACAGACACACTGTGGGGGAGGCCATCTTTCCAGGTTTGCCTCGTGGCTACATGGTTGGGAGCCCCGAGCATCCACATTTCTGTAACTTTTCTCCTTCCACTAAGCATTGAGGATTCCACTTTTTTTTATCTTAAAGATAGTCACTCCGTGAACAGCTTTATCCAAAGAAACATTTTAGTCCTGCTGAATTATTTCCATAGGAGAAATTCCTAAAAAGGGGATCGTCTCCTTCTCTTGTTTTCTCTCCAATCACAATTAGAAGAAGACCATATGCCCACTGTAGAAACTGCAGAAAAGCACAATGAAGAAATTAAACCTGCCTGTGACGTCATTGTCCAGAGATAACCAGTGTTTGTATTTAAAGGCTTAGCTTTCCAAGGTTTTTTTTATTCATATATATATTTTTAAAACTGGGATAATACTAATGTAACTTTTAACCTGTATTTTCTCTCAATACATTAGAAACATTCTCCCTGTCATTGAATCTTCTTTTAAAATCTGATTTTGGTAAATGACCACGTGGCTTTTGATCATACAGACAGTTTATAATTGACTTAGAGAATCCTCTTTTCTTAGGAAATTAGGTTTGCTGCAGTCAACACTTTTGTAGATAAATCTTCTGTCACGACTCTAATACTCTTCTTCCTCCTTTGCCCTCTTTCTTTCTGGGATGTCCTGGGTGTAGCTGGGGTGGGAGATGGTGTGGGGGGATCTCCTGGGTGACCCTGGAGTCCTTCTGCAGACAGTCATCACCACCATGACCACCTTAAAGAAGAACCTGGCTGACGAGGACGCTGTGTCCTGCCTGGTGCTGGGCACTGAGAACAAGGAGCTCCTGGTGCTAGACCCGGGGGCCTTCACCATTCTGGCTAAGGTCAGTGTGGGGGCCTGGCCCTGGGCACACCCAAGGCACAGGCTCCATTCCCTCCCCCTCTTCCCCCAAATCTCCTGCCCCAGTTAGTTAGTTCTTGGTGACACCTGTTCACTGTAGAAAGTTATAGAATGTAGATAGGCAGAGAGAAGACAGGTATCCCTAAATCCTACCACTCATGCATATTTTCTGTTAAAGTTTTGGCACAGTCTTTGTAGACATTTTCATATTTAGACATGGGTATATAGCTTTCAATGTTTTTTTCTTTTTTTTTACAAAACAGCCCCATGCTGTAGGATCCTGTAACCTGTTGTTTTCAAGCAGCAATTGCTCATCAGTATCTTCCCATGTCCATCCATATAAAACCACGTCAGCCTTTTCAGAGGCCACATAACGTCGATTATATAAATGTTCCATAATTTCTTTACCCTGTCGCCAATTGTATGTTTAAGTTCTTTTCAGTTTCTCGCTGTTATTCACCACCACCACAGTAGGCTTCCTCGCCAAACACCTTTGTGTGCTTATCTAAATACCTCCTTACACACATTCCTAGAAATGGCATAGTTTAATCAAAGGGAGTAGACTTAAAGGCTTTCGCTACCCGTTCCCCTCCAGAGAAACTGTTTAAGTTTTAAACTGTGCCCAGGAGGGTGTGAGTGAGGAGATAGGGACTTGGAGGAGTGATGTCAGGTTAGGGAGGGGCTGGGGCTCCTGAGAAACCATGGTGTTTGAGTCTCTCTGCAGATGAGCCTCCCCAGCGTCCCCGTCTTCCTGGAGGTTTCTGGCCAGTTTGATGTGGAGTTCCGTCTTGCTGCTGCCTGCCGCAACGGGAGCATCTATATGCTGAGAAGGTAGCCACATCCGAGCTCTCTAGGGTCAGAAGGAACATCTCAGAAACCTAGTGGTTTCGAGGGCTGGCAAGATGAACAGGGCTTTGGAGCGAGAACATGGGACTGGAAAGAGCCCAGAACTTATAGGAGGCAGAGCCCTTGCGTGTAAGGCATGTCTGGAGGCTTGTCCAGTGGGGTCTGGCAAAGTGAGAGACTAGGCTGCGTGGCTGTGACACTAGCAGTGCAATCAGATATTAGATAAAAAGTGTCTCTCCTAGTTGTTCCATTGCTTTTATAGGTACGGGAAGTTTCCTTATGCATTAGTTTGATATTTCTTAATAGTCACTCTTTTACTCCAAGAAATCTTTTTGAGTAGTTGCTATGAATTAAGCATTGCATGAGGTATTGGGGATATATTGATAAAATACGTAGTCCCTACCCCTGTAGGAAGACAGATATTAAAACCAGAATAATATTACAAATTGGATACATGTTATGGAGGAAAAGTACAGGTTCAGTGGGGAAAAAAAAGGGGTCAGGGTGATTTTTTGGATTTTATCTGAAAACCATTATGGGGTTTGACTCAGAAGATATGATGAATGACCTGATCCATGTTCATTTTGGAGGGTGGATTGGGATTGGGCCCAGAGACCAGTGGGAACCTCTTCAAATGAGTCATCAGATGGGAGATGTCTCTGGCTTAGAGTTAAGAAAGGTGGGCCAGAGTCTTTCTGGATAAGAGGAATTAAGATTCAGATGCCAGGAAACTGAAAACACTGCATTCACACAGAGTAAACTCCTCCTGCTTTTCTGATAAATTACTAAACTATTATACTAAATGGAGTCTCAGTCCATTACTTCGTCTCACCTGAGGTACACTCACTGTAAACTACTAAACGCCAAATTATCACACAGATCACTGTAGTGAAGTTGGAAGGAAGACCAGGAGAAAAGCACACTTAGTGTTATCCAAGGTCACGTAGCTACTAAGTCCTAGAGGTGGAACTAGTTCCCGGGTCCTCTGCTTGTGGGCCAAGGCTGCTCCCAGGATCATCTGTGGGGCCTGGAAAGAGGAGGGTCAGCCAGGGAAGGAGAGAAGGTTTCTGGGCTGGGAGTGTGTGAGTGAGTGTTAGTAGCCCAGTAATGTCCGACTCTGTGATCCCATGGACTGTAGTCCTCCAGGCTCCTCTGTCCATGGGGATTCTCCAGGCAAGAATACTGGAGTGGGTTGCCATGCCCTCCTCCTGGGGATCTTCCCAACCCAGGGATCGAACCTGGGTCTCCTGCATTGCAGGCAAATTGTTTACCATCTGAGCCCCCAGGGAAGCCCTGGGGCTGGGAGTGTGTGTCTTCACTCCACAGAGACTCCAAGCGCCCCAAGTACTGCATCGCACTGAGCGCCCAGCCTGTGGGGCTTGTCTGTGTACACAAGGTCCTGGTGGTGGGCAGCAGCCAAGACAGCCTGCACGGCTTCACCCACAAGGTGTGATCTCATGGCAAGCACCCCCAAACCCCTCCCCCTGTGTCTCCTCAGTCCCCTTCAGCAGGCGAGCCCCTCTGGCATTCCCTTTCCAGCAGCTCCAGCCACCCCTTATTTCCACTCCTCAACACTGAGCCCCCTGCAGACACTTAGCTGTTCCCTCCCAGGGTAAAAGGCTGTGGACAGTGCAGATGCCTGCAGCCATCCTGGCCATGAACCTCCTGGAGCAGCGCTCCCGGGGCCTGCAGGCCGTCATGGCCGGGCTGGCCAATGGAGAGGTCCGCATTTACCACGACAAAGCCCTGCTCAACATCATCCGCATGCCGGTGAGCTGCTGACTCCTCCCTGCCCCGCTCCCACCTTTGGGGCTCACTTGCTGCCTCTCCTGATCCCACTGCACCTGCCACCCTTAACTTTTGATACATTTTGAAAACATTCATTGAGTATCTCATATGCACAACTCACTGTATTGGAAGGATAAAACAATGATCGAATCCTTATTGTCGAGGGACTTGCAGTCTAAGGCGCCAGCCAGAAACACAGCTGATTCAAATACAAGACAGACTAAAGCAGAGCAAAGCCCAGAAAAAGCGCAGAGCAAAGCCCAGAAAAAGCGCAGAGCAGACTATAGTGACTGGGGGTAGTGGTGAGAGATACATAGGGATGGAACTCAGGAGCCATTTCACAGAGCAAATGACAATTCAGCTGGTCCTCGAAGCAGTTTGCTTTGAGAAATGGAGTGGATAAATGAAGGTGCAATATTCCAGACTGGAGATAACATGAACAACGGCTAAGAGGCATGAGTGTTCTTGACAAAGGAATCCAGGTAGTTTGATGAATTTGGACCAGGGTTTTTCAAACAAAGTTTTGAGTCATCAAATCAATTTAATGAGCCAGTACCAGAACCAGAAAAATATCACACGTGAAACTTTGTGTGTACGTATGTGTAAAGTATCATATGTCACAATATGATATTTGAAAAGCAGCTGGTTTGGTCCACAGGCTCTCGGGAGGGCAGGCGGTGTGGCGTGCAGGTTGGGGAAAGGACAAAGAGAAAAGGCAGGTTGGCATCAGATATGGAAGGCCTTGAATGTGTAACCAAGGAGAGCAAAAACCACTGGAGGTTTTTCAGCCAAGACTAGACATGGTCATATTTGTATTTTGAAAGGCAACAGAAGCAGCTATTTGCAGGACAAACTGGGGAGAAAGACGGCTGGGAGACCTGTTAGAAAGCTGAACCCAAAGGCCGGTTATGTTCAGTCTGGAACTATGGCCATGACAGTGAACAGGGTGGGGGGGTGGGGATTAGAAATACAGGAAATATTTCAGAGGCAGCAGAGCCCCCGGCCTCACCTCACATCTCACCTCTTACATCATATGTGGGGTCTCCCAGCCTTATCCCCCTCCTCCCGGTCCTGTTCTCTTCACTGAGATCTTTTCCCAACTAAACTCTGGTGTCTCTACCATAGGAGGCAGTGACCAGCCTTTGCTTTGGCCGCTATGGACGGGAAGATAACACCCTCGTCATGACAACACGAAGTAAGGAGGGTCAGGCCTGGTGAGGGTTTTAGAGTTGGGGGTCCGGGGGACAGCCCAGACCCTGCAAAAGGAGAGGAGGGGCACGTGGAATGGGGGTGGGCCTGGGTTTGGGAAGCAAGGCCTGCAGACACCGTCCTGTCTGGGGCTAGGCCTTCACTGGGGACAGCTCAGCAGTAGTTTGATGTCACTACCTGGGGCCAGGCCTGGCTGTGTCTCCAATTCACCCCAGGATCTGCCACAATGCCAGGAACATCAGAATAGTCAGTAAATAACTGCTAGGAATTCTCCTGGCGACCCAGTGGTTAGAACTCCATGCTTCCACTGCAGGTGACCCAGGTTTGATCCCCGGTCAGGGAACTAAGATCCCACAAGCCAAGGGGTTTGCCCAAGCGAATAAATAACTGCTAAATGAATGAATGCATTACTGGTAGGACTTGTTTCCTCTCAGAGACCCACAGTCTCAGCAAGAAGACAGAAGAGGGTCAACATGAGGCAGACTGGGGAGAAAGAATGGGACTGTCGAGTGGGCCTGGGGAGGACACATCTGCCGTCTGTCCTCTTCCCTAGGTGGTGGCCTGATCGTCAAGATCCTGAAGCGCACAGCGGTGTTTGCCGAGGGGGGAGGTGAGGCGGGCCCCCCACCAAGTCAGGCCATGAAACTCAGCGTGCCCCGGAAGACCCGGCTCTACGTGGACCAGACACTGCGAGAGCGGGAAGCCGGCACCGGTGAGGCTCAGGCCGAGTCCCTCCTCCTCCTCCATTGCTCCAAAGTGGCAGCAACTGGGTGAACGCCACCTGGGTGCCCTGAGCAGCAGGGGGAGGCCTGGGCGAACCGGGCGGGTCTCCCGCCTCTAGAGGCCCAGAGACAGCCTAGGAGGTGCACCCCGCCAACAAAGAACCTGGAACTCATGGTAGAAGGTGCTGCGGCTGCCCTTCGAGTTCAGAGGAGGGAGCAGCCACTCCTAGGTGCAGGAATTCTCATAAGAGAAGTAGAATTTGATCAAGGTTCTTCCTTTTCCTTTTTAATTTTTCATGCTCTTTTGTTCATTCAGTACTTACGATTATGCCAGGCCTTGTGCCAAGTGCCTTGGATTAGGCCAGTCCCTACCTAAAGAGCTCAGTAGACCTTGCTAACTTCATGTTGCATGACAGGTGTGGAAGTCTCTGCGGAGGGCTTTTGACGCGCACAAGAGAGTGTGTTTGCCTGGGAGCCTGGCAAAGGCTTTAGAGAGAGATGACATTGGATTTGACTCTAAAAGATGATTACAAGTCCACCAGCCAGACAGGGACAGGGAAGGGCGATTTCAGCAGAGGCCTAGGTAAAGGCAGAAGGCCCTGCCTGGGTTCAACCAGGAGCCAACAAAGGAGGCCGAGACTGCGCGGGCAGCCAGGTGGTGAGAGAAGCCGTGCAGAGGGGCAGGGAGCGGTCCACAGCGTCCAGAGGCTGGCTGTGGGATCTCGGCCTCCTGTTGCACGCTCCCAGCCTCTGCCCACCGTGCCTTCCTCTCACCGTCTCCCCACGGCAGCCTGGGCGGGCACCTCCTCCCTGCCCTGCCCCCCTCCCACCTCACCATCAGTTCCTTGTGTCCCTCCCCTCAGCCATGCACAGGACCTTCCAGGCAGATCTCTACCTGCTGCGCCTCCGGGCGGCCCGTGCCTACGTGCAGGCCCTTGAGTCCAGCCTGAGCCCTGTGTCTGTGACGGCCCGGGAGCCGCTCAAGCTGCACGCCGTGGTGAGCTCTCAGGGTAGGGGGGTGGTCAGGCCACCTCGGGGCCAGAGGGGCAGAGGTCAGGGGTGGGCAGGAACCCCTCAGGCCAGAGCAGGGCAGGCCTGGTTCTAACTAACCCCGCAGGCCTAGTTCCAAGGCAGCTGGGCCCCATGCCCCTTGTCACCTGCCCACAGGCCCAGGGACCAAGTCTCGCATCCTCCTCCGTGGGCACTCTAACCTTCTCTCTCCTGTGCCGCCTCTTCCCCTCAGCTGGCTGCAGAGAGGGCACACTCTTCAGCCCCCTCGTTCCATGTGGGGCCTCAGACGGGCCGGGCCCCACGGGCCCCACGGGCCCCACGTCATCACCTTGGGACATTTCTTCCCAGGAGCCTGGAGGGACTCTTCAGGAGTCTGTTCACTTCAGTAACTGCCGGCAGGCCGAGGAGGTCGGACTGCCTGGTGCAGGAGTAGGGCCGTCCCGGGACTTACACAGGCACAGGGAGGATGGGGAGCCCTTATACACTCCTGACCTCAAGGTCCTCAGGCCTCCAACCCACTCTCAGTGGCTCCCTGAGGGTGCGGTCTGATACAGTTGGGGTTCTAGTCTCTCTTTCCCTGAAGACAGTGGAGAGATCCAGAGAGGAAGAGGCTACAGAGCACAGGGAGTGAGAGGAAGAAAGTGAAATCACCGCAGCCCCCAGAGGAGGAGCGGTGGAGGCAGGCCGGGCCCTGAGGAGAGGGGCAGGGCCATGGTGCGGTGCAGGCAGAGCTGGGCCTACTCGCCCAGGCCAGCTCTGCCTCCCACCCACCTTCTCCTCCCGGGGCCACCGCTCAACTCTATACCCACGGAGCCAAGCTTCTGAACTCTGGGCCTGCTGATGGACAATGCATTAGAGCAGTTGGAGGAGGGTGACTTGAGGACGCTGATGAGGAAGCAGGTGGGCAGGGCCGGGGTCGACCAGTCTCAGCACCCAAGCCCACTAGGTCCTAAGGGCTCTCTCCCCTCCCCACCCTCTCCACAGGTTCAGGGCCTGGGCCCCACCTTCAAGCTCACCCTTCACCTGCAGAACACGTCAACAGCCCGCCCCATCCTGGGGCTGGTGGTCTGCTTCCTATACAACGAGGTGCTCTATGCTCTGCCCCGGGCCTTCTTCAAGGTACTGGCGTGACCAAGGGTGGGGTGAGGCCTGATCAGATGCCCACAGGTCAGAGGTGAGGAGGCTCGCAAGTGGCTGCAGCTACAGGGCAGACTAGGGCGCAGCAGGGGCCCTGAGGAGAGCGCCCAAGATTGCCTGCCCCAGATGCTTTTCTCCTTACCTGCGCGAGGTCTGCAGGCGGCACACAGAAGGTGCTGGGAAACAGTAAGAGTCTGGGTCCCACCTGTGCCTCTCTCAGAAGCCTGTTGGTGCTGGGTGGTCCCAGAGCCCTCCCTGCTGTCCAGCCCCTCCTGCAGCAGGAATGGGAACCCCAAGGAGAACTTTCCAGAGTGAAGGGCCTGGTGTTCCCCAGGTCCACATTTGAGCCTTAGTTGGAAGGACCAGAAACTGAGAAGGACTTGGGTATGTGGAAGAAATAGCCCTGGACTTGGTTGGAGGTCAGGAGGTTTAGGGACTTGCCTAGCAGTCCAGTGATTAAGACTCCACACTTCCCCTGCAGGGTTTGATCCCTGGCCAGGGAACTAAAATCCAGCGTGCCGTGCAGCACAGCTAAAAAAAAAAAAGCTTACCTTTAAATATGGACACGCATGCAGCCCTGGGGCATTCACTCCCCCACTGAGCCACGTGCCCCTCGAACAAACCTGTCACCCCTGCCCGCCCTGCCAGGCTATGACGTTCACCTGGGACAGCAGGTGTGACAGCGCTTTGAAATCTACCAAATACTGGCTGGGCATGAGGGCTGACTTCCTGACCTCTTTGTCCCCAAACTTAGGTCCCATTGCTGGTACCAGGGCTCATCTACCCCCTGGAGACCTTTGTGAAGAGTCTTAGTGACAAGGGCATCTCAGACATTATCAAGGTAGGTCACCAGTTGGTACTAGTGCAGGGGAGAGTACGAGTGAGTGTGGACAAGGCCCTGGGTGGCTGCCAAGAAGGGCTGGGTATCTGCACAGCAGAGGCTCCCCCTCCCCTTGGACCAAGCCCTGTGCTAGGGCTGGTACAGACCAGGCCGTGCTGGCCTTCTCGGGGAGCAGGGGGGAAAGCCAGAATGCCCCCTACTACCACGGTCACCTTCTCTGTAGGTGCTGGTGCTTCAGGAAGGCCAGAGCACACCCCTGCTGAGTGCCCACATCAACATGCCCATGAGTGAGGGGATGGCAGCTGCCTGACCCCGTGTGGAACCCCCAGTGGAAGCCCCAGTGGAACCAGAACCAGGAGGATCCAGCCCCCTCCACTGCGCTGGGCAGAGTCCATAGTCCCAGGTTCGCTCCTGGGCGGCACCACGCCAGGCCGCCGGCTCCCTCTCCTCTCCTCTCCTTGCACCTCTCCCTCACTACCCCGACCACTGGTGACCTGCAGCACAGGTCAATGAGCCCCGGGAAGTTCAGCTCCTTCCTCCTCAGAAAAACCCAGGCGCTGACCCTGTGGGCTCCTGCCACTCTGCTCTTGTCCCCACTTTCCCCCAGAAAGCACCCCCAGGTCCAAAGGAAGAGTTCTGCAACATTTACGCTGAGATGAGGGCATAGGCCCCGACTTCTCCTCTGCCACTCTCTTTGGGTACATCTTTTTGCTGCTGCTGCAGAGTTGGCAGGGGCCTGGCCTCAGACAGTCAGAGGCTTTTTTGGGTGAGACTGAGCCCCCTGCCACTCCCTGGGGTGCCAGAGGCTTGGCTGTTGCCAGCTCAGCTTGCAGGCAAAGCACATGCTCTGATCTCCCCCTCTTTCTATTCAGGGGCTCTGGGAATAGCTGCCTTCCCACAGGGGGCCTTTCTGAAGTCTTGGGCTCAGCCCAGGTTTCAGGCCTGTGATGCTCCATAAAGATCGCCAAGGAAGAGGCTGGCGCAAGAGGGCAGAGAATGCCTGAGCAGGGGGCTAGTGGCCTGAGGAGAGGAAGGCTCAGCTAGACAGAGCAGAGGTTGGGTCAGGGTACACAGGAGGGGTGTGTCTAGGGTCCGGGGGGGTGCGGGCTTGGGAGGCAGAAGCCTAGAACTGCCAAACAAAATGCTCTTCTATGCCCTGGAGCCCAGATCAGTCAGTTGAGCGGCAAGTTCACTGGGCAGTGGCCATTATGTGTGAGATTTGCTGGAAAAGCATAGGCCTTAGGTGTTGAATCAGGGACTGAATGAAGGTGCATGTTAAGATCATAGGGGTCAGAGAGGCACAGTCTGGGCCCTTGGTGCCTCCTGGAGTCCCCCAGATAGTCTAACCTGCCAGCTGTCTTTTGGGTTAGTGCTACCACGGCCGCCCTGAGCCATTTGTAAGCCAGGAATCCTGTTCACTGAGGAAGGACCTATGTCTTCTTCTGACCAGATACAGCCTAGCATGTGGCAGACAGCTCAGGCTTGTGGGAAGTAACCAAGTTTCTGTGTGTTTCCATTTCCCCAAGTGTAAAAGGAGGCGGTTTGACTAGATTCTGCTCTAACATCCTAGAGTTTGGCAGCCCCTGTAAAGAAACCAGGAGTCAACTCCAGAAAGTGGGTACTTGGCAGGAGGAAGCACAGAACTTTTGCTCTTGCGACCAAGGGCCCCACATTGATTGATTCTGCTGGACAACAGCCTCTGTGCTGGAGACGGTGAGGGACACCCCACAGCCACACTCTCTGCACGGAATGCATTTGGGGCGAGGTTAAGAGAATTAAGGGGTCTGGAACAAAGAGCCCATCCCCCTCCTGTATGCACGGTCCAGCCACTCGCAAACACAGACCAGTTAGGTCGGGGTGGCCTGGTGTTCCTCGATTAAGTTGAATGAGGCTCAGGGGGAATGAGGAGGAAGTTCAGTATGGAAATGGGAAGACGGGTAGAGGGAGCGTCACTGTCAGTCAGATTTCAACCAAACCTGAAGCGTTTTCTGAGAGAGCTCATCAGAGATGGAAGGCCCTGCCCCAGAAGGTATCAAGCCCCTTGTCACTGGAGCTGTGTCACTGTGGCAAGGCCAGATGACCTTACAGTCCCTTTCACCCCCATGAAGTGATGAACTGTGTGAACTCAGAACGAAGAAGTCTCATCTGGGTTCTCCTCATAGTTATCCATGATGATGAAAGCAGAGAAACGATCCTGAGGCCCAATCCCTAATATGAATTTACATGATGTGATACTGTGTTGTTGTTCAGTCACTCAGTCGTGTCCAACTCTGCAACACCATAGACTGCAACACGTCAGGCTTCCCTGTCCTTCACCATCTCCCAGAGCTTGCTCAAACTGAGGTCCATTGAGTCGGTGATGCCATCCAACCATCTTGTCCTCTGTCATCCCCTTCTCCTCCTGCCTTCAATCTTTCTCAGCATCAGGGTCTTTTCCAATGAGTCAGTTCTTCACATCAAGTGGCCAAAGTATTGGAGCCTCAGCTTCAGCATCAATCCTTCCAGTGAATATTCAGGATTGATTTCCTTTAGGATTGACTAGTTTGATCTCCTTGCTGTCCAAGGGACTCTCAAGAGTCTTCTCCAACACCATGGTTCAAAAGTATCAATTCTTCACCGCTTAGCCTCCTTTATGGTCCAACTCTCACATCCATACATGACTACTGGAAAAACGATAGCTTTGACTAGACAGACCTATTACTTATAAACACATGAACCGCATGATGTGGACAGTGTAAATAAAGCAGTATGAAGTAGGAAGCAGTGCATGATGCCCAGTGCCCTCACTAGCTAGAGCTCTAAGAAACTACATTAAGGATGAGGAGAGTGGTGCCTTTTTTTAATGTCGAAAAACATATACCTACTTAGTACTCTATTTGTATTAGTTGCTCAGTCATGTCTGACTCTTTGCAACCCCATGGACTATAGTCTGCCAGGTTCCTCTGTCCATGGAATTCTCCAGGCAAGAATACTGGAGTGGGTTGCCATTTCCTCCTCCAGGGAACCTTCCTGATGCAGGGATCAAACCTGGGTCTCACGTACTGCGGGCAGATTCTTTACTGTCTGAGCCACCAGAGAAGCCCCACTTAGTACTATGGAATCAGGCAGTTTATAACAAGGAAACAGCCTCTCCCCATTCCTCAGTACTGCGCCCCTGCTACAATCATTTCCAGCTTTGTTAGCTGTTCTGTAAAGATGCTTATACACTATTTGTTGGCTCCCAGTCATAATAGATGAGGCTTTAGCTCTCGTGACAGCACCCTGCCCTCTCCTTTTCTCCCCAGTTTTTAGGTAAATCCATATTTACTATTCAGATTACTACGTGACTCTCCACTGCACAGCCAAGAATAGGGCTATAATTAAATTACCTTTTTGTGTATTTCTTTTTCATGGAGTTAATAGTTACCCAGTTTTTTTCTCCTTTGCTTACTTTTCTATGTATACCAACTGCTGGCTCTTCCCCGACCCAGTCTGACAGGTCCTCTGGGTGCATCCCTTCATCCCCTGCTTAAGGGAGTGCTGTTTGTTCGCTAGAACTGCAGTGAGCACTTCTCCTGGGAACTCTGTTTGCCATATTCTGGCCCAGATTCCTTGATGCCTGGACCCTGTGTCCTTTTTCATAGTTCTTTTACTCCTCACCTGGTAAAGCACATCCACAGGTACCTTCTCTGAAAAGTCACTAGAGTTGGGCTTTCCTGGTGGCTCAGTGGTAAAGAATCAGCCTGCAAATGCAGGAGACCTGGGTTTGACCGCTAATCCGGGAGAATGCCACATGCCACGGAGCAACTAAGCCCATGCACCACAACTACTGAGCCTGTGCTCTAGAGCCCGAACCTCAACTGTTGAATCCCGCACGCCCTGGAGCCTGTGTTCCACAACAAGAGAAGCCACCGCAATGAGAAGCCTGCGCACTGCAACTCGCGAGTAGCCCCTGCTCGCTCTAACTAGGGAAACGCCATGCAGCAATAAAGACCCAGCACAGCCAAAAAATAAAATTGTTTTTTATGTTTTTAAAAAAAACTCACTAGAGTTAAAAATTTCAAGACACCATTTGTCTGAAGATTTTTTTTAATTCAGTTCATACATGGATGTGATAGTTTGGGTCAAAAATTTGAAGGTGAAAGTCATTTTTATGTAAGGAAATCATTTTTAAGGTAGTGCTCCCTCGTACTCTGATTTTTGGTAATGCTGTTGAGAAGTTCCATGCCATTTTTGCTTCTGACTTTTCTCTGTGGACCATAAAAAACACTTTAACAGATTTAATAGAAATTATGAAGTGTCTGCTCTCACACCAAAATGCAAATCAGTAACAGAAAAATAATTGGAAAATTTCAAAATACTTGGAGATTAAACAGTAGTCTTCTAAATAATACATGGGTCAAAGAAGAAATCTCAAATTTTAAAATATTTGGAACTAAATTAAAATGAAAACAACATCAAAATTTGTGGGCGCAGTGGAAGCGTTGCTCGAGGGAAGTTTATAGCACTAAATGGATATATTAGAAAAGAAGAAAGACCTAAAATCAATAATCTACATTTCCACCATGGGAAACCAGAAAAAGAGCAAAAGTAAATCCAAAATAAAAAGAGCAGAAATCAATGAGATCGCAAATAGGAAATCAACAGAAAAATCAATGAAAACCAAAAGCTGGTTCTTTGAAATCTTAATAGAATCAACAAGAGAAACTGCCTATTTCCAAGTCTAGTACTGGGTAGAAGAGGGGTAAAAAATCTCTCCTGAGAATTTTTGACCATATGCCTGCCTAAATAAGTCTGCACCCTGAACTGACAATACCTGGGTGATCCAAAACACCCCTAGCTGAGAATTTAAAGTGCCGGGTCGGTTTGTCATCAGGCAACTGATAAACGTATTTCCTCTGGGGAGGAATTTACTTTTAACTCAATCTCAAAAAATCCCCATTGATAAAATTCCAAAAAGTATGAATTCACAGTCAAAACTCATAAATTGCAAGAAAATATGGCAATGTGAGCAAGAGCAAACAATAAACCTGCATAATCAGGCCTCAAAAACTTGAGGTACTGGAATTACCAAACAATATAAAATATGTGTTTTCAATACATTTAAAGAAAAAGGAAACTTAAAATGTAAGACAGCAAGAGTGTATAAAATAAGCAAATCTGAAAAGGAACCAAACAATTGCTAGAAATGATAAAACATTTGACATGTAAAATTCAACAGATAAGTGGGTACAGCCACTAAAAACAGAAACCGAAAAGCTTCAATATGTTGGTTTAGCAGCTGAAGAAAGACTTAACTGGGAGATGGATTTGTAGAAATTATCCAGAATGCCAGAAACAGAGAAAATATGAGCTATCTGAGACACAAGGAGGATGGAGCAGGAAGGTCTAATCAGAGTCCAGTGGGGACAGAGAAAGATACGACTGAAAATTGAAGATAAGACAATTTTCTAGAACAGATGAAAGACATCAATTCATAGAATCAGGAAACCTAAGGAATCCCATTAAGATAAGTACAAAGAAAACCACACTGGGACACATCACAGTAAAGCTGCAGAATACCAGAGATAAAAAACCCTTTAAAACAGTGGGAGACAAAAAGTATCTTCAAAGGAACAGTAAGGACAACAACAATAAAATGGAGACCATAAAGACAGAACGAAGTTTTCAATATATTGACAGGAAATCACTGTTAGCCTGGAATTCTACATCCAGCAAAACATAACTTTAAATTAAAAAGTAAAAAACTAGAAAAGACAGCCGATGGCACAAAATATAGGGGTAGAAATTTATCCAATAATTTAATTAAAATAGATTAAAGTGACTAAATACTGCAAATAGAAAACATTTAAAAATCCATCTTCAGGCCATTCTTAGGAGGCAGAGAATGAAAGTAAAAGGATAAAAACATATTTGGAATAGAAGGGAAATTTCTCAGCCTAATAAAAGGCATTTTTTTTTTTTTTTTTTACAAAACCCAGCAAATATATTTTATGGTGAAATATTGAAATTATTCCCTCTAATGTCAGAAACAAGTCAAGGGTACCCACACTCCTCCACCCAGAGAGGCAAGAAAAATAAGAGATATAAAAAGTAAGAAGGAAGGACAAAACACCTTTTCATAGAGATGATTATACATAGAGAAAACTCAGAATTTTCAAGTAAATCATAAATTTTAGGTTTCTTGGACATAAAAAATTATTTTATAAGCCATGAATAACAGCTGTACAATATCAAGTACTTAGGTTTAACCAATTTATGAGAAAAAAGTAACTTTATTGAAAACATTAAATGGAGAGATACACCATGTTCATGACTGGAAACTTCAATCTCATGTTGATGTTGATTTTCCCCAAACTGATACATAGATTCAGTTGGGTTCCATCACAATTTCAAAGGGGTTTTTATTGATAGAAATGTAACAAGCTGATTCTAAAATTTATATGGAAGAGCAAGGGCCAAGTACAGATCTTAGGGGAACACACACAGGTAAATAAAGTGATCAGTGGGACAAAAGAGAAAAATAAAGTGTATGTTTGATGGATCACTATACAGCAAGGAAAAGGAACGCCTTACAGCTACACACATTAATTTGGATAAATCTCAGAAACATGGTATTAAAGGAAAAAGCAAATTGCAGTAAAATAAACATGGTATAGCTTCATGTATATAAAAGTCAGAAACATGCAAAACAAAACATCTATAATAAAATCATGAAGCAAGCAAGGGAATGATTCAGACAGCACAGTGTTTCCTCTGCCAGGGAGAGGCACAGCAGGGACTGGAAAGGAAAGGGTATCCACCTGCATTGGGAGCGCGGAGTCTTAACCACTGGCCTGCCAGCGAAGTCTAGGTATCCATTTCTGAAATGGCGGTGGGGAGGGTGTTCTTTGTCTTTAAATATTTCCTTGTATCTCTTCACTATTTAATTCAAAACCAAACAAAACAAGAAAAGATTCTAGAGGATGGGGGTAAAGCAGAGAAGGAAACGGGAAGTCTGCCAGGGCTTATGTACAAAGAGACAGCTACAGCGACTTCCTAACAGTTAGATAGTGCATGCTGTTTAGGAAAGCAAAGAAGTCCTAGCAGCTCAAACCTTTGGGGGTGTGGGCAGAGCCTTGGGCTTCTCTGAGGGTTCTTGGAAGGCAACCTGCCATGTCAGTGGAGGGCCACCCCCTGCCCCAGCAGCATCTGTAGATTTTCACTTAACCCCACTTTTGGTCCAGCCCCTCACCCCCACCCTCTCCAGTTCCCCCAAGACACAAAGCTTCTTCAGAAGCCCACACCTCCACCCCAGTGGGGTAGCTGCTTGGCTGCAAGGGGTCAGGCGGGTCCTGGGGGGAGGGACAGTCTAGCTGCTCCTCACAGAGACCTTAAATCAGTCCCTCTTGTCAGCCCCAAACCTCGCCTTCCATGGTGCTGGTGGAACTCCAGAGCATCTCCAGGGCTGGGGGTCGGGGGTGGGGGATTTGGTGGCCTCTTGGCTCCTCCCGCGGGGAACACGTAAGTGCAGCGTCTGGCTCTCTAGGAGACTAAATGAGCCTCTACCCACTTTTTCTCTCTCAAAATGTTGTCAGGTTCTGTGGTCTACTGCTGTCTCCCTATTTTCTCTTTGTAAATTTACATCATTTTTCATTTCTTTACTATCATTTTAGATTTTAAGAGGAAACAAGTAGACTCACATGGCTAAACCTGCCACATGTAACTGCAAGTGTCTACTTACTATATTTAAATAAGTGTTTAACAAAGAGCTCCTGAAGAGACCAGAGAGGAGGAGCTCAGCCATCTCAGCACCATCCTGCACAGATGCTTGAACACCCGTCCCCCCATACTCCAATTTCTCTGCCTTGATTTTTTGGGGCAGGCAAAAAAGGGTGAAGTACAAAGTGCAAAGATCTGGGTTCATATCCAGACTCCTCCATTTACTACCCCGTGAAATCTTATCACATCAACTCTCAGAGCGTTACGTTCTTCACTGCCATAATTGCTGCCCGGAGTACCAGGTTAGCTGGAGACAAGTTTAGTGAGGTTGTGGCTGCTGAAAAGCTCCTCACTATAAAGCACTCCACCTGGGGAAGAATTGTGGGTTCTCGTACCCTGGATCACTGCGTTCTGCCTTAGCCTGCTGCACCCCGATTCCCCAGCCCCCCTGCCCCAAGGCCACAGGAGGCAGAGCTCTGGATACTCACACCCTCAGGCATTCTGTGGTTCCCAGGCCTGACAGTCAGAGGAAACAAAAACAGCAGCCCGGGCCACGGAGGAGGACCAAAAACCCACATAGCTGGAGGGAGTCCCAGAACCAAGTGGGCACTTTATTAACCTGGCAATGGGGCAGCCAGGCAGGCCGAGCAGCTCCTTGCCAGAGCTCTCACGGTCCTCAGGGGCCACTGACAGAGGCTGAATCACAGGGCCCAAGCCCTGGACCCTAGGAGTCCAAGCTGGGCAAAGACAAGCCCAAGGGTGGCGATGGGAGTTGCTGAAAGCAGGCATCAAGTACCCCTGCCTCCCTCTGAGGCTGGGGGCGGGGGTGGGCCTGAAATGAGTTACAAGGCCCCTCTCCAGCTCGCCTTGTGCAGCTTGTACAAGCTCAGGTGCTTCCTGGAGTCAGGAAGCCCTGAGTCCCACATCAGCTGCAGTCTGGAAGGTGATCCCATCCCCTGGCAATGGGGAGGCCAGGAAGGGCCAGAGCCAGACGAGGACCCAGCGAGGCCCCAGGGCCGCCTGCAGGTTGTGGCAGGGGCCCAGGTCGTACATGTGCTGGCCTCGAGCCCACTCCCATGTGGTCTGGCCCCTGAGCAGCAGCATCCCGTGGAAGAGCAGTCCAGCCCCGCACAACAGCGCGCCCGCCACGCACGTGTCGGTCACAAAGGCCAGGGCGAACTGCGCCAGAGACACTCTGCCTGCAGGGAGAGAGCAGAGAGGGTAAGGGAGCAGCAGCAGGCCCAGCCCTCCCAGAGCCCGGCCCTACCCTCCTCCCGTCCCCTCCTCCGCCATGAAGCAGGGCACATTCCTCTGCTCCTCAACTTGCGGAGTCGCTGCTCACTGGCCAGCCCGTGCTGGCTAACAGGAACACACTGGTGAACTGGGCACACACAGCCCCCTGCCCTAGACACAACCTTCACTCCTGCACCACACCCTTGTGAGCACCCCCACGAATGCCAGGCTCGCATATCCAATCTCAGGGAACTCACAGGAGATTCAAGAGATCATGTCTCAGTTACTTAATGACAGCTGTGATGGGTGTGATGACAGAAAAAGCATCTTGGGCCATCTTCATCTATAACAGGTAATAAGTATCAGCTGAACCAATGAACTGCAAGATGCCATGAAATGTTTTGGCCAAGCGAGAGAAGCCCGACACAAAAGGTCATGTATTACATGGTGCCATTTATGTAAAATGTCCCAAACGGGCAAATCCATGGAGACAGAAGATTAGTGGTTGCCAGGGGCTGGGGGCACTCGAGGGTGGGGGATGGGGAGTGACTGCTTAAGGGGTAGAGGCTTTCTTCTGGGGCAATGAAAATGGTCTGGAATTAGTGGTGTTGACTGGACTACACTGTAAGTATACTAGAGACAACTGAATTGTGCACTTGAAAATGGTTACAGTTACAAGTTTCATGCTATGTGAATTTTTCCTTCAGTTAAAAAAAAGCTGGCTTCACTGTTCACCTGAAACTATCACAACATTGATAATTGGCTATATCTCAATACAAAATAAAAAGTTCAAAAAAAAGAGCTGGGCTTCTCTGGTGGCTCAGTGGTAAAGAATCCACCTGCCAATGCAGGGTTCGATCTCTGGTCCGGGAAGATCCCACATGTCGCGGAGCAACTAAGCCCGTGTGCCATGACTATTGAGCCTGTGTCCTAGAACCTGGGCGCTGCAACGACTGAAGTTCGTCCTCTCTAGAGCCCTTGCTCTGCAACAAGAGAAGCTACTGCAGTGAGAAGCCCACACTGCAAGTAGAGAGTAGCCCCTGCTCCCCACAACTAGAGGAAGCCTGCTGAGGAAAGGAAGACCCAGTGCAGCCAAAACCACGAATGAAAGAATGAACGGAAATGCAAAAATTAGCTTACAAAAAAGAGCCTATGGTGCGGTGGGGAGACGACATGCGAGCCTATTAAGAGGCTCAGGGAAATAAACTTCATCTATTTGGAGAAAGTTGTCTACTTCGGGTGGTGTCTGAAGTTTGCCTTTTCATACTGTTCTGGGGCTCTCAAGGCAAGCATGCTGAAGTGGTTCGCCATTCCCTTCTGCAGTGGACCACATTTTGTCAAACCAGTCAATCCTAAAGGAAATCAACCCTGAATATTCATTAAAAGGACTGATGCTGAAGCTGAAGCTCCAATACTTTGGCCACTTGATGCGAAGATCTGACTCACTGGAAAAGACCTGATACTGGGAGAGACTGAAGGCAGGAGGAGAAGGGGACGACAGAGGACAAGATGGTTGGATGGCATCACCAACTCAATGGATATGAGTTTGAGCAAACTCCAGAAGACAGTGAAGGACAGGGAAGCCTAGCATGCTGCAGTCTATGGGCTTGCAAAGAGTTGGGACACAACTGAGTGACTGAACAACAACTGAAAGTTGAGGAGGTATTTGCTAGATGAAGAGGGGAGCAAATATGCTGTTTGAAGGTCCTGAGGCAGAATGGAGAGCTGTCTGCAAAACAAGTGAGTGGGTGGTTTTGGAAGTTCAGGAGAGAAGCCCAGCTTGGATGTGCAGATTTGTGAGTGGTTGGTACCAAAGCGGTTCTGAGACCTGGCAGAGTGTGTAGAGAGATGAGAACAGTACCTCAGCCAGGAAACCAGGTCCTTGGCGACCAGAAAGAGGGAAACCAGAAAGGAAGGAGGAAACTCAAAGTACAAGCTGTCGGTGACGTCCCGGTAGAGCCCTTTCAGGAAGTATGGAAAGCCATCATTGCTATGAGGCTGAAAGGTCTCATGAAGCAAGAAGAGAACTCACAAGCCTCCTCTGGGTTTCGTGGAGACAGAGGCCGGGGGACTGTGGCAATCTTGGAGAATGGGCGGGGGCAGGAGCCAGTTTGGAACAGGGGTGGGGAGAGGCGGGGAAAAGTAGCCTCTGAGCCCAGGTAAGTTCTTTGACTTGGCAGCTAAAGGAAGAGCCAGAAAGCGTGAGCTGGAGGAGGAGGACATGGGATGAGAGAGGGCTGGTACCAGGTGGAAAACCCAAAGGAAGCCCGGGGAGGGAGCCTGGAGTGGCCGGAGGAGAGGCAACCCACAGTGTGAGGCCTCCGAGCAGGGAGAAGGGGCCGGGCACCTGGGGAAGCTGGGGCAGTCAGCTTCTGCCCCAGGACAGGACAGCCAATTCTGGACTACTTTTCTCTGTGATGGATTTTTAAGAGAGATGGGAGTTTGGAGGACAGGAAAGTGGGAACGTTTGAGCTGCAGTGAAGGACAACCAGGAACTACTGAGGGCCTGCTGAGGTCAGCAGCCATGAACATGACATGGTATCAGCTGTCACGAAGGACCAGGCATGTCTGGCAGCTCTCAGCAGACACAAGGGCGGACACAGAGAAGCCAGGAAGGCACAGCAGAAGGAAGATGGAGCGGAGAGGCTGGAGATGCTGCAGGAGGTTGGTGGAAATGAGGGCGCTATGTGGGACCTGGGGCGGTGAAGTGGAAGGTGCTGATGGACAGAAAGGTGAGGCCCAGGAGTTCCGGAGCAGATGTCATGGAGTAAAGAGTGAGAGCTGGGTCGGAGAGGAGGTGGGAGCAGAGAGGGGGTGAAAGATGGGGTGATTTGGGAGGTGACACATTTTGGATTCTAACGGACTGGGGTGGGATGTGGGAGGAGAAGATAAGAAATTGGGCCATCGAGGCCATTCACCCAGACTTTCGGATGCCGATGCACTCAACAAGGCCCAGGACTGAGAGAGACTTGGTGCTGGAGCCCAGGTCTTCAGTGACTGTGGGGAGCAAGTGGGCGACCACGGATGACCAAGAGGGGTCGTGTGTTCAGAGAGCAGTGGCTGAGGGTTTGAGTGTCTCTGGAGGCCGGGAGGTCACTGAGGAGGGCAGTGCAGGAAGCCAGGGTCGGCAGAGGAAGGCCCTGACAACCCCACTGGGGCTTCTCCCAAGGTCTCCCCTGGGCCGCAGGGGGGGGGGCGGTCCTAGGGACAGAGCTGGGCCTGGAGAGGATAAGGAGACATACTCGCTGTTCGGAGTGGTCCACAACTTTAGTAACTCCAGGTTACAGAGAGGACTGTGGACAGCTCAGGAGGAAGGAGTCGGGGAGAGGAAGCCCAAAGCATTGCAGGGGGCGGAGGACAAAGTATGAAAAAGCAGTGGGGTTTCTTTTTTTGGTGGTGTTGGAGGAGAGTGTGTTTATCCAGAACACAGCCTCTCAAGCAGCCTCCTGATCCAAGATGTCCCCTCCCAACTTCCAAACACTGGACCTCCTCCTGCCTGTAACCTTCACTGGCTCCCCACTGCCCAGCCAAGTAAGGGCCATCTCCTTAAGCCACATTCAAGGCCCTCCACCACCCAGTCCTCATCTACCATCCTAGCCTGAATCTTCACGTTTCCCACCAAATGTCTTCCCTGCTCCCAACCTCCAAGCCTGTGTTCACGCTGCTTCTCTAAGTCTGAATGCCACCTCCCTACTGAGAATACTCCCTCACCATCCCATCTGCCCCACCCAGTGAAATCCCACCAGTCTTTCTTCCCCTGATTCTCTCAGCCAGAACTCTGTACCTGTGTCCAGACCCTGTGTTTTACCAAACTGCACACTCACGTGAATACCCGGCTGCCCCTGCCTCCTGAAAGTGACCTTTGGACTGGGTCCCTAGGGCACTAGAGAACCCACCAGGAATCCCATGGCCCACCAGGATGGGCCTCGGCCTCTCTGGGGAGGCTCCCTGCAACACCTCCCCCACACTCCCCCGCATCCGGGGCTCCCCACCTGTGAGCAGCATGAGCCAGGGCAGCAGGAGCAGGGCAGCGGTATGGAGGGGTGTGTGGGCTCGCAGCAGGGCCGATAGGGCCGGGCCCAGCAGCACAGAGGCATGCAGCAGGACGCCCGCGCCGTGGAGCAGGAGACACAGGAAGGGCCGGTAGTTGCGGAAGCCCACGCAGCGGCCCAGCAGGCGGCAGTGGTGGTCCCGGCGGAGGATGCAGATGCGGCACGCAGAGCAGTGCCCACTGCGCGGCGGCACCTGGCTTTGGCACTGGTAGCAGTAACTGCAGGGAAGGAACCACAAGGTCAGTCCCTCCAGCAGCTCAGAGAGCCCCTCATGGTGCCTGGATCAGCCAGGCACAGGCACAGCCCCTGCCCTCGCTAAGCATCAGGTTCTTCACAGGGGAGTAAATAAAGGCTGAACACCATTTCCCAAGCCTTTCCACTTCCAGCACAGCAGGTCTGACAACCCCAGTCCTGAGATCTTTGGCTGGTTTCTAACATCCAGGAGCAAACTTTTGTCCTCCACTGTTACCAGCTTGGTCCAAGTCACCATGAACTCTGCCCTGAATTATTGCAACAGCCTCTTGACTGGTCTCCCTGATTACACCTTTATCCCCTCTACTGTAGTCTTGCCCCAGCAGCCAGGCTGATCCTTTAAAAATCTAAGTCAGGGGAATTCCCTGGCAATCCAGTGGTTAGGACTCCTCACTTTCATTGGTGAGGTCCTGGGTTCGATCCCTGGTCCAGGAAGTAAAATTTCACAGGCCTGGCAGCGAGACCAAGAAAAAGAAATAATAAAATCTAAATCATATGCCTCCTCTGCTCAAAACCCTGAGATGGCTCTCCATTTCACTTCTGGTAAAAAGCAAAGTCTTCAAAGTCTGTTTACAAAGTCTTGGTATCTCTAACCTCTCTTCTCCCCCCGCACACCACCTCAACCACACTGGCTGTCTTGCTGTTCCCGGAACATGCTGGGCACACAACTGCCTCAGAGCCTTTGCATTGTCTGTCCCTTCCCTCGGGCACATTCTTCCCCCAGATGAATGTAGCTAACTCTCCGCTCTCCTTCAAGTCTTTGCTCAAACGCCACCTTCTCTGTGAAGCCTACCTTGACCACCCTATTTGAGACTGCACTCTTTCTGTTTCCTGACCACCAACATCTTCTAACATTCTACATTATTTACTTACGAGCCTAAAGTTTATCATCTGCCCCCTCCCCCAGTGAAATCAGGAATACGTTTTATTGTACCTCCAGTGCTTGGAATAGTACCCTATACATAATATGTACTCAGTAATATTCGTAAGTGAATGAATGAAACTCGTTCTGTCTTCTGGTTCTAAAAGAGTTCCCTGGCTCTAATAAGCGGATCTTACTGTAAACTGGCTCAAACATCTTCAGGTCGTAGGGCCCTCCCCCTGCGCCAAGCTCCCGCTTCTCCCCCGCGCCAGAACCCGAGCCCTACTCACGCCCAGCCCTGGCCCAGACCACGGCCGGCCAGCATCACACCCCGGATGCTGGGGTCCGAGCGCAGGAAGAGCCCCACGTTGCCCAGTAGGTTGAGCAGCTGGAAGGCTGCCAACGCAACCTGCAGGGTCCGGGCCAAGGGTCCCAGCGGAGGTGGCCCGGGGCCCAGCACTAACACGTAAGCCAGCTCCAGGCCCACCGCCGCGGCCCAAAGCGCGGTGAGCACGAGGGGCAGCCGCGCGGGAGCCGCCTCCGCGGTCCCCACCGCCCAGGGCTGCCCCATGGCCTGCACCCACTAGCGGTAGGACCCCCTAGTACCCCGCCGCTTCCGTATTGAGGCAGGGATAGTGGCAAACGGACGTCTGCTACAACCAATAGAAGCTCCGAAGGGGCGCGTGAGCTTTCCGGTTCACTGGGCAGGCCCACAGGTACGGGAATGTGATTGGGCGGCCGAACGGGCCAAAGAGATGCTTGGAATCTCGTTGGCCCTGGAGCCGAATAGGGCGGTGCTGTTATAGCCCCGCCCCTCCGCAGACGCCCCGCCCCTCCCGCGGCCACCGGGCACGCTGGCTGAGCTGGCCAGCAAGTCAGGATTGAGTTGCAGCCTTGGTGGCGTCGGAGATTCCCGGCTCAGCACATTCCCCCTCTTCTCCCAGTAGCCCCGATATTAATAGCCGTGCCTCGGCCCATCCAGCTGGCTTGGAGTCCCTCCCCATGCTCGAGTGGCTTCCTTCATAACCCCAGAAAACATTCAAAACAGCTTGGCGCCTCGGTGTTTCTGACTGTGAAATGGGACTAGTGGTCCCTGTTTCCCACCAGCGTGGCTCAGGAAAAGGGTCAGAAGGAGATCCAAATGGCAGCTTCTAAAGTGGTCTGCAGCCACTATTATTCTCGTCATTTTCGTTGTACACAGGGGAAGGAGACTCAGAGAGGGCCCATGGGTTTCTCAAAGTCACACAGCGCCCAAGCGGCGGAGCCAGAACGCGAACCCCGGATCTCTGCCACGGTATCCATCCCAGGGCCTCAAAATTCGGCAGTCTCTTAGCCTCAGGACAATCTCCTGCCTGGTCTCGACCCGAGCGCCCTCGCCCCCATCCGGCCCCACCCTCCTCCCCCATATTTAGCGCGAATCCGATCCGGGGCTGGGCCGGGCGCTACTTAACGCGGCCCCCATGTTCTGGAGCGCACCGAGCAGAGCAAAGCCAGGAGCCCGAACAAGATGATGATGGTTCTGCAGCCCGAGGGCCTGGGGACCGGGGAGGGGCCCTTCGCGGGCGGCGGCCGCGGGGGCGGCGAGTACATGGAACAGGAGGAGGACTGGGACCGCGACCTGCTGTTGGACCCGGCCTGGGAGAAGCAGCAGCGGAAAGTGAGTGCTAGCCCATTTCCTGATAGCAAAACTGAGGCCTGAGAAGCCAGGCGGTTCTTGGCATCTCAGTAGGTCAGGGGCAAGAGCCTCCCTTAACCCTCAGTGCCACTTCCTAGCCCGGGCTCAGGCCATCAATCCTCTGCTGTCCACCAGAGCGGGGCGAGAGGGCTGGGGACCCTCATGAGGGGTTTAGGATGACAAGAAGGGTTTCTGGGATCCCCACCCCCTAAGGGCTCATTCACCTGGGCCCACTTTTCTAAAGAATATGGTTTGGGCAAAGCCCCGGAGATCCAAGTTTGGGTGGGGTGGGGTCGGGAAAAATCAGTCTTTCTCTACACAGCCCCCCCCCCCCCCTTTTCTTAAATATTCCCAGACCCCACCTGAGGACTTGCAGCTAGGCAACTAGTGGACTTAAGAGTACGGGGGAAGTGGTAACCATCCCAGATCTCCCACCCACCCTCGCTATATTCTGTCCAGCGTGATGTCCATGGCCACTCTGTCCCAATTGTCAAGTGAGGAAACTGAGGCTGAGGTGGGACCCACATCATATACTGTCAGAAAACAGTCCCCCTCCCCAGGCAACCTGAGGGTCTTTGCCCATTGTTTGTCCCTCCCCCATTCTTTCCCAAGATACCCCTTCCCACCCCAGCGGCCCTGAATCTGCTGAAAAGGCCACAGGGTCGGGGAGGAGGGGAGCCCTGGGTTCCCTTTCGCGGTAGGTAACCTGACTCTCAGGCCAGATGGACACTTTGTGCTGAGGCAGCGCCTTGGAGGAGCTGAGAGGGCAGCTGCTGCCCAGGTCCAGCCTTGTAGGGCACTCAGGCCTCCCCTCCCTGATCTATTTTCACTCCTAGACTTTCCCAGATGGAGGGGGCAGGACACCTGGAGACCCAGAAGAGAAAGTGATCTGGGCCTGGAGTGAGGAAACGCTGGGGAGTGGCAGGCTGGGGATAGGGGGGCACTGTGAGGTCATTAGACTCATTACTTGCCAACGGTGTGTGACCCCAGGAAAGGGCGGGGAACAGGGGTGCTCGGTGGAATTTGCAGGATTTAGAGAATCCCGGATTTAGAATCAGAGCACTTCCGCTGAGTTAGATGACAGGAGGTGACCCCAGGGGCTGGGAGGCTCGGCTGACTCTGCTAGGGTGCGCCGGGTGATCCGCCTCCCCCCAGGCTCCTTCTGCACCTGTCTCCAAGCAGGGCTGTGGTCCTTGGGTCCAGCAGTCTCCCGGTGATATCATCCCTGCCCTTGGCTCCAGCTGCCACCTGCTCTGCAACTCCTCTCCCCACCCCACCCCCACCCTCCCAGGCCTCTCCCGGATCCAGGTTCACAGGCCCCTCATAAGACACAGGCTAGTCTGTACCTCACTTTCATCAAAGTATCAGAAACATCCTTCCAACCCAATTTACAGCTACCCACTTCATCCACTTACTCAGTGATAGCACCCCTGTAGACGCTCTGTAAATTCATTAGTGTTCCCTGAAGTTGGATAATCCAGTTGTTTCTCATCTGGCAGTGTTTATTACAATGTAAGGAGCATCTCTGTGCTCAACTTTAGCCCCGCCCCATCCCTGCTTCTCCTCCTATCTTAGAGCACTCCTGCCTCCTCCCGTCTGACACCAGAGTCCTCTTTATTCAACCTCATTTGAAAACAATCGTTTAATATTTCTTAGGGAGGTCCCAGTATGTGCCAGGCACTGTGTCAGGTGTCAGAAATTCAGCAGGGGATGAAATAAAGCCCCTGCTGCAGAGAGCTTAGAGTCTAGCAAGGACAAATGTTTCCATCTCATCCCCTTGCTCCTGACCCGTCCCACTCACTGACACCCTCCCTCACCCTGGTCTCAGTTGCCACCTCCTCACTTCTCCCTTCTGCTCTGCCAAGCCATGTGTCTCCTCTCTGCATCCAGAATGAACTTTCTAAAACACAGTTCTGCCCCTCTCCCTCCCTGTTGCCCTCAGGATCAAGTTCACACTCCCTGGCTTAACACTCAAGATCGTGCATGACCTGGCCTCTGCCACCCCTCCGGCCCGCCTCTCACCACTTATACCCCAACATCCCCAGAGCGGTGCCCAGATAGCTGTAGCCCCACAATCCTAGCAACTGTTTCTCATCACCAAGCTCTTGTGGCTGTCCCTGCCTGGAATGCCCTTGCCCGTCTTTCCCTGCCTGAGTAACTCCTGCTCTTCCATCACAGTTATGATCAATAACTCACTTTCCCCAAGAGGTTTGAAGAACACCTGATTTGAAGAACCCCTCCGCTAAGCTCCTCAATGCTAGTCTCTCTCAGGCCCACAGGACTCTGTGATTGACTGTGAGTTCCTTTAGGGCAGGAACCAAATCTCATTAAAAGTCATGTTTGTCCTATGAGGGAATCTGCCTCCTCCACCATGGAGGCCTCGCCCAGACCTGCCTATCCCCCTGCCCTGTCTGGACTCAGAGCATCTGAGACTCCGGGTCAGGAAGGAAATACAGAGAATCCAACAGCGCTCTCCTGTGCTCTGGGCCGCATCAGTCAGTGCTCAGCACCCACTTATACACCTGAGGGAAAGAATTCCAAATAACTTCTTTGGGGTGTCTGCTTGGGGGTGGGGGATGGAGGGGAAATGCTTTGAATTCCAGGATCCTGCAAGATCAGGGGAGGAAGAACCTGAGACATCATTGACTCTGAACCATAATTGTACAAACGGAGAGACTGAGCCCAGGAGAGGGCGAGGGGCACATCCCAGGTCACAGTAGCTCAGCTGGGGTGGGACTCCGAGTATGGATTCTACTAAGGACTGCCAACTGATGGCGGAATCCGGGGCCTGAGGCCTTGGGAGGTTGTAGAAAGTTATACACCAGGCTCTAGGTCACTGCCATCCCCCAAAGGCACACAGCATATATCACCCCTCCCATCTCAGACAGAGGCTGAGGCTGAAGCACGCCCTGGCCGGAGAGGGCGGGCAGTCTCCTCCAGAAACTAGGTCAGGCTGCACCTCAGTGTCCTGCTCTTCCTCGAGGGCCTGCAGAGCTCCGGCAGCCTCACAGTCCGCTTGGGGGCCAATTCACAACAGCCTTAGGAGGTTGGTGGGGCTGAGACGATAATAACACAGCTGCACAGTCCCTCGGACAAAACCCTCCAAGCCATCTGTGCTGTGACCCGGAATGTTCCAGATTTCAGTAAGGCAGTGTCACCCTACCATTGACCCTGGTGTCTCAGGGGGCCCCACACTGGCTGGAGACTGGCCAAAGCTGTTGTTGTGCTGGCAGCATCCACCCTGGGATCTGAATGGGCTCCAGACCCCATTTCTCCCTATTTCCAGGAGAATTAAAGCTCAGGGAAGGAAAGGGGTTGGTCCCAGATGCATAGCAAGTGAATGGCTGAGCTGGAACTTGCATCCAGGGCCTCGGGCTCTGAGATCTACCCTGACCGAGGAGCCAGAGCCCTGTCCTCAGCACTAGGGTCTGAGCACTGTCCTCTGCCTCCAGACCTTCACTGCCTGGTGCAACTCGCACTTGCGCAAGGCTGGCACCCAGATCGAGAACATCGAGGAGGATTTCCGCAATGGCCTCAAACTCATGTTGCTCCTGGAGGTCATTTCAGGTGAGTGGTGCAAATCAGTGCACAGGGACCCCAGGACCTAGGGGAACCCAGAGAGCTGGGGGAGCAGTGCCAACCGAGTGCTGGAGGGGACGTGCCGAGGGAGGGGGAAGTTTGAGGACTGTGTCTTCAGCTTCCGCTTGTGACCTTTGACCCTTGACCTCTCCTCTCACACCCAGGAGAGAGGCTGCCCAGGCCAGACAAAGGCAAGATGCGCTTCCACAAGATCGCCAATGTCAACAAGGCCCTGGATTTCATTGCCAGCAAGGGGGTGAAGCTAGTATCCATCGGTGCTGAAGGTGAGGAGGTGGCAGGAGGCAGCCGGGGTGGCTGGGGGCGCGGTTCCTCATCTCAACCATGGGGACAACCATCCGCGCCTCACAGGAGCGACTGTTAGGAACAAAGGTACCCACAGTGCTGGCACAGGCGCTGGCACCCAGGAGGTGTTCCGTGAATCCTTTTGAAGTAAAATAATTGAGCATCTACCTAGTCTGTGCCAGTCTTGGAATGCAGACAAGGGCCAGAGGGTGGGGCGGGGGGAGGGGGGCTTAGGCCTAGTGGCCAGGTGGAGCGTGTCCCTACCCCCCCACCCCGCAGAGATTGTCGATGGGAACGTGAAGATGACCCTGGGCATGATCTGGACCATCATCCTTCGCTTCGCCATCCAGGACATTTCCGTGGAAGGTGAGTGGCGGGGAGGCGGGGAGGATGAGGGGGCCCGACCCCTCCCCAACCAACACTCACCCCCATCCCTGCCCAGAAACCTCGGCCAAGGAAGGCTTGCTCCTGTGGTGTCAGCGGAAGACGGCGCCGTACCGCAACGTCAACGTGCAGAACTTCCACACCAGGTCCGTCCGCCGGTCAGCGTGCAGGGCCTCTGCTAGGGTCTGGGCCAGAGAGCTGGAGTCTGGCCCGGGAGAGCCAGGGAGGAGAGAGGTCACAGCCAAGTTCCTGCAACAGGGTCTGAAAATGGCAGGACTCAGTCAGTGTTGAACTGAATCTAGGAGGGTGAGGGAGGATTCCTGGAGGAGGGAGCACCGGAGACATCCCAGGAAGGGTGTTCCAGCCAGAGGGAACCTTGTGAGCAAAGACCTGGAGGCCAAAAAATCCTAGAAAGTGGTGTAGCGTAAGCCCAGGGTGAGGGAATCATGATGAGCTTGGAGGAAATGGTCCATGGCTGGTAATCAGGGCCTTAAATGCCAAGCAAGGAATTAGAACCTGACTCCATTTCACAGATGAGGCCATCCAGATAGGAGGGCTCCTGGGACCAGGGTAGGGCAGGGCCCCAGCCTGAACCCAGGCCTGACCCCCACCTCTTTCTGTCCAGCTGGAAGGATGGGCTGGCCCTCTGCGCTCTCATCCACCGACATCGCCCCGACCTCATTGACTACTCCAAACTGCGCAAGGTAGGCACCCCCAGTCCCAGCCCCGACTCCCCAGTCTCTCTGTCCTAGATGATCTTTCACCTCTCTCCCCTCACACCACCTAGGATGACCCCATCGGCAACCTGAACACCGCCTTCGAGGTGGCCGAGAAGTACCTGGACATCCCTAAGATGCTGGATGCAGAAGGTGAGAGTAAGCCTCACCCGGGCGAGGACCCCACTTCCACCCCAGGCAGCTCCGTCCCACCTCCCCACCTTTGTTCCCGCTCCTCCCTCCTCCCGGGATGCTCCGCCCCCTACCCTGCGCCCTGGGCAGAACCCTTCCTGCCAACAGGCCCCCTTCTTCAGGAGCCCTTATCTGGTCCCCTGTCCCTCTCATCTAGTGGAACCAGCCCCTCCCGCCTTGGCCCTTATGTAATGGCCCTACCTTCACATCCCAGCTACCTGGGTCACTTGGCGGCATGATGGTCACTCATCCTGGGAGCTCCTCTGGGGCAAGTCCTGCCTCCTGTCCCTGTGCCTATAAAGGCTTTAGTAGTTGAAGCAGCAAACATTTTCTGGGTACTTACTGTGCCTGGTACCCTGGATGTGAACTTGGAGGAAAGCCAGCCAGCCAGCCAGTCAGAGGCATGCCCTGTTTAGAGACAGCAGGCAATGGACCCTGGTGGTTCATGAAGCTCTGCTCACTCAGCCACACCTTGATACTGTCCTCACCCCACAGAGGGGGAGGTCGCTGGGCCCTGGGGTGATCCGAGAAGGCTCCAGGGAAGAGCTGGATTTGGCGCAGCTGGTGGCCATGACTAGATGTCTCTGCCCCTTCCCATCCCAAGAGAGCTCTGTGCCTGGATGGGGACATGAGCCCACACCCCACCCCTGGCTTTGCCCAACTGACCCCTGGCTGCCACTCCCCAGACATTGTGAACACCCCAAAGCCCGATGAGAAAGCCATCATGACCTACGTCTCCTGCTTCTACCATGCCTTCGCGGGGGCGGAGCAGGTAAGGGGCTCAGTGGTTGCCACCTGGGCTGGGCGTGTGGCCCAGGGGCCCACCCTTGGCAGCCCCTCAACATTTGGAGGTGCCAGGCCCCACGGGGGTACCACTGTCCCAGCTGCACATACTCGATCCCTGGGGTACTCAGGCGCAGAGGCCTCTGGCCTGGAAGCTCTCTCCTCACCCTACAAGGCATGCGGCCCTCATCTTCTCAGTTTGCATAGACACAGGGTTTAGGGATTGCAGAGGGAATCTAGGTCGGGGGTGTCCTGTTCTAATGCCAGCCTTTCTGCCCACTCCCACCAAAGGCAGAGACAGCCGCCAACAGGATCTGCAAGGTGCTGGCCGTGAACCAGGAGAACGAGAAGCTGATGGAGGAATACGAGAAGCTGGCCAGTGAGGTAAGACTGGGACCATAGAGGGCCTCCCCCTGCCTCCCTTGCTCCCCTATCCCGGCCCTGCTGCTCCTCCCAACCCAGCTGACCCCTGGCCCGGACTGCAGAGCCTCCCTCTCCTCAGAGTAGCCTTGGCCTCCTCCAGCCTCCTCCTGCCATCTTTACCCACCTCCTGCCCCCTTCTGCCCATCCAGGCTCCTGCCATCCACTCATTTATCCATTCAGTCACTCATCTCTAGACAGTCTCACAGCCCTTGCTCTGGGCCAGCTACCCTGGCCCCTGGACTCAGAATGTAACCATCCTGCTCCTTCTCTGACTAGTGGGGACCCCCACCCTCTCAGCCTAGGTGTGGCTGGAGACAGGTAGGCAAGGTGAGCAGGCCCTCTCAGCCCTCTGTGCTCTGCCCCTGCCTGGACCCCGCAGCTGCTGGAATGGATCCGCCGGACCGTGCCGTGGCTGGAGAACCGCGTGGGCGAGCCCAGCATGAGCGCCATGCAGCGCAAGCTGGAGGACTTCCGGGACTACCGGCGCCTGCACAAGCCACCCCGTGTGCAGGAGAAGTGCCAGCTGGAGATTAACTTCAACACGCTGCAGACCAAGCTGCGGCTGAGCCACCGGCCGGCCTTCATGCCTTCTGAGGGCAAGCTGGTCTCGGTGAGCCAGGCAGCGGGGAGAGGGGGAGCCCTGGCCCTGCCCACATCCCCGTGGACTCTCTGTTCCCATCTGTATAATGGGTGAACCATGATGGAGGGTGCCTCTCTCTGCTTGGCCTGCAGGACATCGCCAACGCATGGCGGGGCCTGGAGCAAGTAGAGAAGGGCTATGAGGACTGGCTGCTCTCCGAGATCCGGCGCCTACAGCGGCTGCAGCACCTGGCGGAGAAGTTCCAGCAGAAGGCCTCCCTGCATGAAGCCTGGACCCGGGGTAAGTGGCTCTGGGGCCTGAATGTGTCCTGTGCAGATTGGGGGGAGCCTGGTGGGAGGGGGACGGGGTCCTGGTAGAAGGCACAGGTCAGGGTAGCGGTTCTGCAAGGAAGCTGGAGACCTGTTTTCTAGTCCCTTCTGGTATTTGGAATCAAATAATACAGGAGGGGAACCAAGGGCCACTCCAGATCATGTAAGCTCGGGGACCCTGACATCACTCAAGAACCATGCCCTGGAACAGGAGCTTCCCTTCACTTTATCGCACTGGCGATAAAGAGCAGACCCCTAGGTGTAGGCTGGGCAGGAGTGATCACCTACGTTCGTGGATGAGGAATCTCCAGTGTCACACACCGGGCTCGGACCCCCTGCTCCGGTGTAGCCGCACCTGGGTGACGTGAGCCGGGCTTCTTTCCACGCAGGAAAGGAGGAGATGCTGAGCCAGAGGGACTACGAGACGGCTTCGCTGCAGGAGGTGCGGGCCTTGCTGCGGCGCCACGAGGCCTTCGAGAGCGACCTGGCGGCACACCAGGACCGCGTGGAGCACATCGCTGCGCTGGCCCAGGAGCTCAAGTAGGCGCGGAAGCTGCTGGACCCCGCCCCCCATCGTGGGCGGGGGGCGCGGGAGGGACGTGTAACACCCTCCACCTGGCCCCGCCCCTCGGCCTCGAGCCCCGCCCCTTCTCCCAAAGCCCTCCAGACCTTTCACTCTTTAATAACCCCACCTTAGTACCCCTGTCCTTCCCAGCACCACTTGCTCTGCCTTCCTCCTGTAACCCTGTCCCCACCTCCAGACCCCACTCTGTTACCCACGCTTTTCCCACAGTGGCACTCGACCTTCCCCTAAGCTGGCGTCTCCTTGCAGCTTTGGGCTGGCCAGGCCCTCACCACAGCCTTGGCCTTTGGCCACCTCCTGTAAACCTGTCCCGGAAACTGCAGGCCCCGTCCCTCCTCCCAAACTCTTCCAGGGACTGGAGCTGAGGACCCCCTTTTCCTAGGCATGCACTGGGAAGTCCCTGCTCTAGGAAAGCCCTGTTTCACCTCCATCCACCCTGGCTCCTTTATGCCTTCACCACCCCTGGGCCCAGTGTCCAGCCCCCTGAGGGATAGTCAGGCAGAAATCTGGGCTGGAATCTGGCTCCACGGAAACCCCCCTTCCCTCCCCCAGTGAACTGGACTACCACGAGGCAGCCTCGGTGAACAGCCGCTGCCAGGCCATCTGCGACCAGTGGGACAACCTGGGCACGCTGACCCAGAAGAGGCGGGATGCACTAGAGGTGAAGCTGGGGACCCAGGGGTGAAGGCTGGACGCTGGAGGAGGGTGAGGGGCCTGCTGGGCAGGCTGCTGACTGGCCATCCCTGTGGCCCCCAGCGGATGGAGAAGCTCCTGGAGACCATTGATCAGCTACAGCTGGAGTTTGCCCGGCGGGCAGCGCCCTTCAACAACTGGCTGGATGGTGCCGTGGAGGACCTGCAGGACGTGTGGCTGGTGCACTCGGTGGAGGAGACCCAGGTGGGTGCGGGGGCTCCAGGTGTGCCAGGGTTGGATGGAATGACAAGGAAGTGGCCCGTCTTCTGTCAGCCACCCCTTTGGGCTCCTGGGGAGTGGGGGGCAGGAGGAGAAGCCAAGTTCTAGAGTGCCGGGAGTCAGGAGGCCTGGGTTCTCTGGCCAGTGCTGCCCTGGCCCCCGGTGAATGGCCCAGAGCACCTGGCTGTCCCTCGTTGCCTGCGGGAGGTAGGGGCGCTGGTTGATGCCTCCTGCCTGTCGTCCCCAGAGCCTGGTGACAGCACACGACCAGTTCAAGGCAACACTGCCCGAAGCCGACCGAGAGAGGGGTGCCATCCTGGGTATCCAGGGTGAGATTCAGAAGATCTGCCAAACGTATGGACTGCGGCCCAGCTCCACCAACCCGTACATCACCCTCACCCCACAGGACATCAACACCAAGTGGGACACGGTCAGTGCCACCGGCCTTTCCCCACCTCCCTCCTGCGCAGACATGTTCTAAACCACCCTGAGAATCTCAGGTGTCCCGAGACACAGAGAATCGAGTCCACCTCTGGATCTGTGGTCTGCCACAGACTCTATGTGGTGTTGGACAGGTCCCCTTGCCTGACTTGACCCTCTCTGTAAAATGGCCGTAACAGCATTTTCCTGTCGGGTCTGATTGAAGCAGAATTAGGTCTGGTGTGGGGGCCAGGTTGTCGTACAGAACAATCTAAGTTCGTTAAGAATGTCAGCAGGGGCCCTCATTTACAGCCAGGAGATGAGCAGAGAGAGGCTGGGTGACCTGCTCAGAGCTTGCCCCCTCCCCAGAGCCCTTGGCTCAGAGCAAGGAGCCCTGTGAGGGGATGGAGCCCTCCCCTCACTCCCGAGCTGCCCCTGACACCACCACCCTCCCTCCAGGTCCGAAAGCTGGTACCCAGCCGTGACCAGATGCTGCAGGAGGAGCTGTCGCGGCAGCAGGTGAATGAGAGGCTCCGGCGGCAGTTTGCAGCCCAGGCCAACGCCATCGGGCCCTGGATCCAGGGGAAGGTGGAGGTAAGGCTTGGATCAGGGAGCCAACCTGGGAGGGGGGGCCGGGAGCTGGGACACTGGGGGCTGGAAGCCCTCATCTTGCCCGATCCCCCTGCAGGAAGTGGGGCGTCTGGCCGCAGGGATGGCCGGCTCTCTGGAGGAGCAGATGGCAGGCCTGCGGCAGCAGGAGCAGAATATCATCAACTACAAGAGCAACATTGACCGGCTGGAGGGAGACCACCAGCTGCTGCAGGAGAGTCTGGTGTTCGACAACAAGCATACCGTCTACAGCATGGAGGTGGGACCACACTGCTTAGGACCAAGCGGAAGGCGGTGCTGTGTGGAAGCCTGGGGCGGCCATGGCTGGTTGATCAATATGTAATAAATCATCAAACTTTATGGCAGGAAGGGCCACTGGATATCACTCAGTGGAACCTCCCAATGGGGCCCAGCAAGGGGGAGGACTTGCCCAGGGTCAGAAGGTGAATTGGGGGTGGAGCCAGAGCTAATGGCCAGGCACTGGCCGCCCACTGACCCGGCCTGTCTCCTGCTTTCACAGCACATCCGCGTGGGCTGGGAGCAGCTGCTCACCTCCATTGCCCGCACCATCAATGAGGTGGAGAACCAGGTACTGACCCGAGATGCCAAGGGCCTGAGTCAGGAGCAGCTCAACGAGTTCCGGGCATCCTTCAACCACTTTGACCGGGTCAGCAGGGGCCTTGCCCTATGGGGTGGTGGACCTGGGGGCTGGCCGGGGGCTGGGGATCAGGGACGGAGCCTGACATCCGCTCCCCAACTACAGAAGCGGAATGGCATGATGGAGCCCGACGACTTCCGGGCCTGCCTCATCTCCATGGGCTACGACCTGGTGAGTGTCCTCCAGCCCTGTCCCGGGGTCCCCTCCGTGGCCCCTCCTACATACTGATCACCCACTGTGTCCCTCCCACCTTCACACCTTCATTTCCTCCTCATCCACCTCCTGGGGCTGGGGAGAATTACCCCATTTCCTAGGGGAGAATTACCCCATTTCCTAGGGGAGAATTACCCCATTTCCTAGGGGCGCTACCGAAACTTCTGAGAGGTAAATTAATTTGGACCTAGTTCTGTATGACTCCAGAGCCTGAGCTTGCAACATGTCCACCTCAGAGAGAGAGCACTATAGGGGCGTGGGGAAAAGGTCAGGACCAGCAGGAGCAGGGCATCGCTACGGGCAGGAAGCAGAGCTCAGCCCAGTGAAAAGGATTTCCCAGAGCCAGAGCTAAGGCTGCAGTGGACTGTCTATGGAGTTGTCAAGCCAGGGGGACACCAGGAGCCCTCCTGGCTTAAGCACCCCCCGGGCACGGTGCCCGGCCTCTAACCCTGCAGGGGGAAGTGGAGTTCGCTCGCATCATGACCATGGTGGACCCCAACGCAGCTGGGGTCGTGACCTTCCAGGCCTTCATCGACTTTATGACCCGAGAGACAGCCGAGACCGACACGGCTGAGCAGGTCGTGGCCTCGTTCAAGATCCTGGCGGGAGACAAGGTGAGTCCCTGGCCGGGGTAGAGGGAGCTGGTGGATGGGGGGTGGGGGGTGGGGACCGGGACCTGGGGGCCCTCAAACACTCTTCTCCCCCAGAACTACATCACCGCTGAGGAGCTGCGGCGGGAACTCCCGGCGGAGCAGGCCGAGTACTGCATCCGCCGCATGGGGCCCTACAAGGGGGTCGGGGCTCCAGCTGGAGCCCTGGACTACGTGGCCTTCTCCAGTGCCCTCTACGGGGAGAGTGACCTCTGACCTTGACCCCCAAGCTTCTCTACTCAAGTCCGGAGAGAGGGTGCTCCCTCCAGCTGATCCCACCCATCCCTTGGAGCCAGGGCCACAGAGCCGAGTATTTCTCAATAAAGATCCATCGTGGGCCCCTCTCCATCTCCGATTGATTCCTAAGGCAGGAGCTTGGGCCCTCAGGTTTCTGGGCAGGATCAGCTGCCCCACGTTGACCCTCCAGGGGTCCCCAGCACCCCTCTTTGCCCTCAGGGTCTGAGCATTCACACCACACTGGGATCCAGGACACCTCTTTATTGTGTTAGAAAAGGTTGGTGACAATAGTTTCTCTAGATGTGGAAGGCAACATGGTCCCCCAATCTAGGGGAAACAGAAAATTTACAGCTTCAGAGGAAAACTGGGGTGGGAAGACAGAGCCTGCTGAGGACAGAGCTGGCTTTAAGACCAGAGTGTTTCCTTCCCACCTGCTCCTTACCCGAGCCCAGGGTTCCTGCCCCAGCTTTGGCTGCCAAGACATCGTCCTTTACCCCAGTCCTCCTAGCTACCACCATTCAACAAAGGTGCTGCTGGGGAACTTCAGGGTGGGAGTCGGGGGAGGGCCTGTGTCCCTGTGGCCTTTGTTCACCCTGGGGTCCCTGGTGCCCGTCCCTCAGCCAGCTATGCCTCCTGGGGAGGGGCCGTTCTGGTCTGCACCAGGTCCTGCGCTGGTGTGCCTCAGTCTATCACTGCTGAGCTGGCCATGACGTTCACGCCACAGGCCCCGGAGCCACGGTACAAGTAGTAGTAACCCTGGGGGGAGAGGGGTGTCGGTGAGGGCGCCAGGGCAGGACGGGGGCTGGGGGGCTGGGGGTCAAGCAGGCAAGACTCACCTCCTCACCCCAGTCAGTGCCCCAGCTGTTCTTGATGGCCCAGAAGGGAGTGGCAGAGCCTGGGGGGGGGGGGGGCAGTGCGGAGCGCAGGGAGAGTCAGGGACCCCTGATTCTCCAGCCAGGGCCCCAGGCCACAGTGTCTGCTGTGGGCCTACTGGGCGACAGGTACTAGGGAAAGAGCAGAAAGCAAGACAGGCCCACCTACCACGCTCCCAGAAGCCGGGAGCGGCTCTGGGGCTTGGGGAAGACGCCCACCCATCCACAACTGCTCACACCTCCCACCCCCTTGGCTCTCCCATTCACAGAGGATAGATGATCCTGCCTGGCCCACTGCCCAAGGCAGGGGGTAGGACAACGTTCCTGAGATGCTGTGACCCGGGCTGGATGGGCAGAGGGGCAAGCGGAACTCACGGTTGCCATAGCCCACGAGCAGCACGGCGTGGTCGATGAGCCAAGGGCTGCAGAGGGGGCGCAGGGGGTGGGAGATCCCGTGGCGGTAAAACTGAGGGGGGAGAGTAAGAGCAGGGGGGGCCAACGTGCTGCAACTGCTGCAGCCTGAGCGCCCAGAGCCCGTGCTCCGCAACAAGAGAAGCCACCGCAACGGGAAGTCTGCGTGCTGCAACTAGAGGAAAGCCTACACAGCGACGAAGACCCAGCACAGCCAAAAATAGATAAAATTATTAAAAAAAAAAAGTAGGGGCCAGCTCCGAGAAGTGGAGGAGTCGGTGAGAACCAGAGCCAGAGCAACGAGGCTGGAGCCCTACCTGCATGCCAAAGGCGTTGATGGCAACAGAGATGGGGCCGTTCTTGGCCAGCCAGGCCGCCAGCTCTGAGACGGGAGGGCCAGCGTCAGGGGGCACTCGGGCCCCAGTCCCCCACCCCAGGCCTCTCCTCACCCCCCGCCCTTCCTTACTTTGCTCATTCTTGCTCAGCTCCACTGAGTCGTTGATGTAGACCTTGGCCTTCTCTGCAGAGAAGCTGCAGGTCTGCAAGTGGCCTCGGTAGCTGTAGTCGTCCTCTGTCTCCAGCCCTCCTGGGAATGGGGCGGGGGGCGGCAGCAGATCAGAAGTTAGAGGAAAGGTGGGCCCTCCTCACCGGACTCGTCTGCTCCCGGCCAGGGGCTGTGCTGAGCCCCTCGTACACAAGGCCTCATGTTCTCCATTTACCCCAGGCCAAAGGCCAGCCTCTCTGAAGGGGGCCTCTTTTTTGAGATGACTCAGCTGAGGCCTACAGGTGTGGGGCGGCCTCCAGTGAGACATGTGGCAGAGAGGGAACCCAGCTCCCAACTTCTGAGTCCTGACTCCCCCCAGCGTTCCTAGGACTCCTGATTTTGGCTTTCTTGTCCTGCCCTGACTGTCTGCTCCCAACCTGGCCCAGACCCCTGCCAGGCTCCTTCCCCAGTCTTTGTACGGCCACCTCAATCCCTCAGCCCCCCTCTTCCCACCACTGCGGCCCACTGCTCAACCGAACTGCCAGGTGAGGTCAATACCTCCCCTCAAAGGGGAGGTGTGCTGCTCTTCAGTTTAGCAGCACTGCAGCGCTACAGAAATACAGGCCTCCAAGCGCTGAAAATATCAAGACCCCTGCTATGCACCAGGAACTTGACACACCTTCCGCTCACTTGACCCTCAAGGCAATCCTACCAAGTAGGTACAAGGAAGCCCATTTCACAGGTGAGATAAGTGAGGCTCTGAAAGAGCTGACATGCCCAAGGTCTTCAGCCAGTTAAGCGTCAGCATTAAGACCTGAACCCAGTTCACAGGACTGCCATGGCTCTGTCTCCCTCCCTCACAAAGTGACTTCCGGGGGAGGGAGCTGTGCTCCTGCCGCCCCTCCCGAAGCCCGGTGAATGCGTACCCAGACTCCTTATGGCCGAGTAGGCATTGGAGGGCAAGCCACCCAGGCAGGCCTTGTCAGTCTTGTCACAGTCCAAGAGCTCTAGGAGACAGAAGGCTGGTCCCGCAGAGCCCTCCGGAGGGGCTGGGCTGGGGACAGGTGGGCACAGCGGGATGCTCACCCTGCTCAGAGAGGGAAAGCAGGGTCCCCTGTTTGAGGAACCACTGGCCCTCCACGTTGCCTGTGACTGAGAAGGCCCAGCAGGAGCCGCACATGCCCTGCAAGAGATGGGCAGAGTCAGGGCTGGGTCCCTTCCAAAGGCCAGTGCAGCCCGCACATCCCACCCTCGCTTCTCCGGGGTCCGACCTGGTCCTTGACATCGGTGACAGCCCCCTTATTCCTCCAGTCCCACTGAGGCGGAGGAACGTCAGTGACGAGCTGGGCCAGGCGCATGTTCGTGCCAGACGCATCTTTCAGGAGGGGATTCAGGTAGATGGTGCGGAACTCCTCCTCTGTAAACAAAGGTGAGCAGGGGATGGGAAGAGTATTTGAAGCCAGTCCTACCCAGGGGCCTTGGGAGCAGGCCCTGTCTCTTCCAGGTACCGTGAGGGCTCTGGCCGCCACCCCTACCTGTCAGGTCACTGAACTTGGTGACCCCATACCGAGCTGTGCCACGGTCCAGGGCCTGGATCTTCTGCGCTCGCACCATGTTATTGGCAAAGATGGACATGCGCCAACTGGCTTCTGAGGACCAACGAGCAGAAGTGAGGCTTGGGCCCCAGGCAGATCATAAAGGAGAGGTGCTTGGGGATAAGAGGCAGTGCTTTCCATGGGGAACAGTGGACTCTGGATCAGATCTGAAGCTTATTTCAAGAAGGGCAGGGGATGTCCCTGTGGTCCAATGGCTAAGACTCCACACTCCCAAGAAGGAGGCCTGAATTTAAGCCCTGGTCAGGGAACTAAATCCCATATTCCACACCTGAAAGATCCTGCATGCTGCAACTAAGACCTGGTGCAGCCAGGTCTTTATTATTTATAATATTTAAATTATTATAATTTAATATTTAATTATTCTTATAAATTTTTATTTATAAATTTTATTGTTATATATTTATAATATTTAATATTATGTTTGTTATATTTATTATCAATATATTATGTGTTAATAACATATTACTTATATTATTATTTACCTAAAATTTATTTATTATTAAATAAATAAAAATAAATATTTTTTTAAAAGGGAGAAGAGCAGAACCCTGGAGTGGGTGTCAGGACCAGATCTGCAAGTGATAAGAGTGAGGCCAAAATGGGGCGATGACTCCCCAGGTATGAAAGGAGAACCAAAATGGGCTCCAAAGACAGAAGGTCATGGGAAAAGGCCACCAAGCCAGGGGTCCTCCAGCAGAGGAAACCTGGCCTTTGCCCCATCCTACTCTACCCAGAATGATGGAGATCTACGGTTTCTGACCAGGAAAATCAGATGGGAGAAGTGCCAGCTACCCGAGGTGACTGCCAAGTCCTGGGAGGCTAAACAAGAACATGGGGATTTAGGGGTCTCTCTGCCCTTCCCCTTCTCCAACACTAAGGTGCCAAGTTGGGTGAGAGGTCCTGATCTGATCAGGGCGCGTCCAGCCAAGGCTAGGTCCTCACCTTCCTCCGAATCATATGTCCGGTTATAGGTGGTGACAAAGTCCTTGAAGATCGAAGTCATCTTCACAGAAAAGTCCTGGAAAGGCAGAGAGAGGGAGACTTTACAAGAAGTCCTTCTCAGATGGACATGGGAGCCCCAGGCCAGGGTGGAAGGAAGAGAGTGGACACAAGCCAGTTCCCCAGAGAGACAGGCTCCTCACCTGGGGGAGGGGATCCTTGTTCAGCAGTGGAAGGAATGAACTGAAAGTCTCATTTGTGTCATCTGGAGAGAGTTGGAAGAGAGGAGAAGCAGGACTGAACCCTGAGTAAAATCTGATCTGAACCATCCCAGCATCCCTGGGCCCTCCCGGCACCTGTAATCTTGGTATTCACTGGGCCACAGTCCCGCCTCAGCAGCATGTGTTTCCCTAGCTCGTCTAGGACTTCGAAGCTGCAGAGCTGCGGGAAGAGGAAGGACAAAGCCACGCAGGGGGCTAAGAGGAGAGCAAGGCCTTTGGCAAGATGGAGCTGGAGGGTCCTCAGATGAGGACAATCTTGAAGGCAATCTCGCCCACAGTGGAGAGCGAGGCACCGTCCAGGAGCGAGCATCCAGACCCCCTCCCTTTTACAGCATCTTGGTCTCTGACGTTCCAGGCCTGGGTAGTGACGGGTAGGGTAGATGCGGCCTCAGATCCCACCCTCGTGACCTGACAGATTGTCCTAACTACAGCCAGTGGCGCAAGGGAATCTGGGGGCAAGGGAATGGCAGGAACCCCATCACTCACCAAGGTCTTCTTGGACACCGGGAGCTGGCACACCGTGGGGTCGTTGCAGGGCGGCTCCACCAGGGTCGCCTTCAGCGAGTACAGGGACCCCCGGCCCGCCTGGACGGAAGGGCGGGTGAGTGGCGGCAAGGCCACCCCCTCCTCTGTCCAGCCTTCATCGGGCCCGCAGCCCCACCGTGCTCCCTTTCCCCTTCCCCATCACTAGAAGTCCAACGTCCCCGCCCCAAGTCAGGCCCCAAGTTCCCAACCCTCGGACTAGAGCCCGGCTCCCCGAGGACCCAGGAGCCCCGCCCCAAGCGCGTCCTCACCCGGCGGACGCGACCGCGCACGGCCCCCAGCGCGGCCCGCGTCCCGGCAGCCCGGCCGCGATTGTACATCTCCAGGGCGAAGCGGGCGGGCTCCCGCAGCTCCGGGGACGCCAGCTCCCAGGCCTGCGCACCGGCCGCCCGGGGCTTGCTGGAGGCCGGAGCGGCGGCCGGGAGCAGCCCCAGCAGCAACAGCAGCTGCAGCCAGGGTGCCATGGCGAGGGCGAAGCTGGCGGCCCGGACTCACGCAAGGACGGACGCGCGGACCAACCGACGGGGCCGAGCAGCCGGCGGCTGGAGGGGCCCTAGTCCTCCCCCAGCTCCGGGGCCGCCGGGCACCGGCCAATGGGCGCAGGCCGGGCGCGCCTGCGCGCTCGCTTATTTACGCGAGGCACGTGGGTGCGCTGGCTGTGCAAGACGGGCGGGACTCAGTTTCGACCGTAGGCAGTCTTGCAAAACCGGCGTGATCTGGGGAGATGTGGCCCGATCCCCGACCTTGAAGTGATCTTAGGTGGGGAGATGTGGCCCGATCCCCGACCTTGAAGTGATCTTAGGTCTGGGAACTGCTGTTTGAGGAGGGGAAACGATACTGGCCGGAGAATAAAAACAACTACCACTTATTGCATACTTATTATATGTTGCAGGTTATATGCTCTCTCCCTTTAATCTTTGTAGCAATCCTGTGAAGTAATAAATGTTATTATCCCCATCTAGTAATTGAGGAAATATAGGTTTAGAGAGACTAAGTGGCTTGCCAAACATCTGCTAAGTGAAAGGGCTGGACTTGAACTCAGGGAGTGGACTTGAGAGCTTGATATCACAGCTCCATCACCTCTTTGAGGCCCCTCTTCTCATCAGCAGAATGGCAGCTAATATTCCCTGGACTGGCAGTGTCACATGCTGTTGTGCGGATCAAACACAAATATGTAAACAGTGCACAGGGTTGGGACCGTTCTTTCGTTCCTTCAAGCATTCACCGCTGTCTTCCAGAGCATAGCAACAGGAAGCATAAGCAGATACGCTGGGCATAATGCTGCCTGCTAGCAGCTCACAGTCTAGCGGCGAGACAAATGAGAAAAAGGAATTTTCCTCCAAGATGTTACCAACTGTGGGAGAGGAAACAGAGAAGAGTGCTTTTGGCAACCCACTCCAATTTTCTTGTCTGGGAAATCTCATGGACAGAGGAGCCTGGAGGGCTACAGTACATTGGGTTGCAAAGAGTGGGACACGACTGAGCGACTTAACACTTTCACTTCCAAGGACCTTCAAGCTCCAATCAGGCCTTGGACCTTATCCTGTGCTGTGCACTTGACACTCCAGTGACACTCTATTTGCAGAAGAAATTCAAGTTCTTGCACACCCTGGAACCTTCACACTGCTCAAACTCCTAGACACCTTGCTGCTCTCAGTTTAGAGGACAACTTCTCAGGAAGGCTTTCCTGACCCACACACATTGCCCCTGACTAAGCTTAATGCCACTGTCTCTGTACTCCTAGACTCCTAGCCCCGTGAACTTCCTCCTTCTGAAAGATCTAAAGCTGAACAAATTAAAAACAGGAATTTCTTAGGCCCAGCAGAAGCAGTGAGACTTTTCTTAGATCTGAGTTTCCAGAGATTGGTGTCAGAGTTCACCCTCGTGGGAAACAGTCATTTTCCCCAAAGTCTGTTTCTTGGTCTCTGGAGACACCTGACAAGTGTCTAGGGGAAAGGGTGGCTCATCTCATCAGAGCAAGGGAAGACAGCATACTTGTAATTCATGGAGGGAAAGGAGGAATTTTTTTTAAGCCACACATACGGCATCTCAGGCAATTCTCACAACAACCTTCAAGAGAGAAACTGTATGATTATACATGAGGAAAGTGAAGCAGGGATGTGTCAACATTCAGAAAAAGGGAAAGTGTTAGTCACTCAGTCGTGTGATTCTTTGCAATCCCATGGACCATAGCCGGCCAGGCTCCGCTGTCCCTGGAATTTTCCAGGCAGGTTAACACTGGAGTGGGTTGCCATTTCCTTCTCCAGGGGATCTTCCTGACCCAGGGATCAAACCTGGGCCTCCTGAAGCTGAGCTGAAAAGAGGGAGACAGCAGAGGAGACTGGGAAGAAATGGACACTGAGTGAGGAGGAAGATGAAGAAAGAGTGAGGTCAAGAAAGTAGAGGAAGAGAGTGGATTTCAAGAAAGAGGAAGTGGCTGGTTGTGTCTAATGCCATGGAGAGGACAAGTAAGATGAGGGGATTGGGCAACATGTAGGGCACTGGGGACCTCATTAGAGTGCTTGACTGGGGACTTTCCTGATCGTCCAGTGGTTAAGAATCTGTGTGCCAATGCAGGAGACACAGGTTCGATCCCTGGTCCCGGAAGATTCCACATGCAAAGGAGCAACTAAGTCTGGTGCCACAACTACTGAAATCTGTGTGTCCTAGAGCCCATGCTCCACAACAAGAGAAGCCACTGCAATGAGAAGCCCAAGAACTGCAACTAGAGAGTAGCCTCTGCTCACTACAACTAGAGAAAGCCTATGCACAGCAACGAAGACCCAGCACAGCCAAAAATGAAATAGATAATTAAATTAAAAAAAATTTTTTTAAAGAGTGTCGGGTTGAGACTTCCCTGGTAGTCCAGTGGTTGGGACTCTGAGCTTCCACTCAGAGGCCCGGATTCAATCTCCGTTAGGGGTACTAGGATCCTATAAGCCATATTGTGCAGCAAAAAGAAAAAGAAGAAGAAGAAGAGGAGCTAATATGAAAATATGGGCGATGAATGGAGACAAAGATTTCAATAACTTTTGCCATGGAGGAGAGTAGAGAAATACAGTCCTGGGGCGGGGGGGCATGGGACATCTCTAGAGTATCTGGAGGACTTCCCTGGCTGTCCAGTGGTTAAGGCCCTGCACTTCCACGGCAGGCGACACAAGTTCTATCTGTGATCAGGGAACCAAGATCCTGCATGCCACAGGGCACAGTAAAAAAAAAAATGTGTTTTTAAGATGAGAGACCCGAGAGCATTCTTATGACTTGATGGAATAGAAAGGGAGATATTGATGATTCAGGAGAGAGAGGGGAGAATTATAGGAATGAAGAACTTGAAAGGAGAGGGGTGGTAGTTCTCTACTGCTGTGTGGAACATTGCTGCAAAATGAATGGTTAGGGCTGCAGTCTCATTGAAGGCTGGCCTGAGAAAGGATCTGCTTCCAAGCTCATGTTGATCCTGGGTGGCCTTGGCCTGCAGCGGTTTGAAGTAAGGCTTCAGTTCCTGGCCAGAGACTGAGGTTGGGTAGGGGTGATGAGAGCACTAAATCCCAGCCACCAGACCAGTGGTCAGTGACAAGGTCCTGGCCCTTCGGCTTTGCAGAAAAGAATTCCCGCAAAGACAGAAAGTAGTGAAACAAGTAAAGTGTTCACTAGGAGGAAAGAGAGTATAGTACATGTGGCTAGACACATGGGTGGACTCAAGAGAAAGACAGAGTCGTGCCCTCGTGGTAGCTTTATGGGGCATTTCCTCCACGTTTCCTTTGGCCAGTCATTTTGATTTACCTGGTTCAGAGTCCATATTTGGTATAACTCGATCCTCCCACGTGTGCATACACATCCCTTAGCCAAGATGGATTCTACCCAGGAGGCCTATGGGTAGTTAACATCACTTGGCATCACTCCCCTTTTGACCTCCAAAGAGTCTTTCTGCACATGTGTAGTCAGAGAGGTCTCCTGACTTCAAGGATGAGAAATACGGGGTCTCTTATCTTCTATCTGGGCAGAGCCCGACCTCCTCCCCCGACCATCCTGCTGTTTCCATCTTGGAATATTAGTCCACAGAGACTAAACTCCGACTGTTTGCCCCGGGACCCATCAGTCTCCTGCCCCAATGCGGCTGTTGGCAGCACTCAGCTCCTCATGGGACCTCAGTCTGGTGCCTCAGCTGTTTCCTGGCTGATGGCTGTCTGCCACCCTCAGCTCCTCACCGCGTGGATCTTCCCAGCATGGCTGCTTGCTTCCCCAAAGCAGTTGAGGGAAAGCGAGGCTATTAAAATCTTGTCTAATATAGTCACACATGTAATCACACGTACCCATCGCCTCTGCTGAATTCTGTTGGTTGGAAGCAAGTCATGGGTCTCTCCCATCCACAAGGGGTGTGAAGGGGAATACACAAAGATGTGAACCCCAGGAGGTGGGGGTCATGGGGGTCACCTTAGGAGTCTGTCGGCCACGAGTATTCCCCAGGTGTGCTCCCAGTACTTCAAAATATTAACAACAGTAAAAATAATACATGCTCGGGCTTCCCCGGTGGCTCAGTGGTAAAGAATCCACTTGCAATGCAGGAGACTTAAGAGATCCAGGTTCGATCCCTGGGTTGGGAAGATCTCCTGGAGGAGGGAGGGCATGGCAACCCACTCTAGTATTCTTGCCTGGAGAATCTTGTGGACAGAGGAGCCTTGTGGGCTACAGTCCATAGGGTCGCAAAGAGTCGGACACGACTAAAGTCACTGAGGTCAACACAGCATATCTACATGCTAGGCACTCAGCATTTGCAGCACATGTACATGTATTAGCCCATTGGACCCCATAACCACCCCACAAAACCACCCCACAGCTGTGATGCAGATAAGGAAACTAAGACAGCAAAAGACTCAAGGACTTCCCTGGTGGTCCAGTGGCTAAGACTGTGGGCTCTCAGTGCAGGGGTCATGGAGCCAAAAGTGAAAAATAACTGAATAAATAAATCTGAAACAAAACAAAGATACCGCATGCTGAGAGCCGGCACAGCCAAACTAATTTAAAACAAAACAAGAGATTCAATTACTTGCCCAAGTTGCAGAAAGGGTGAAGATGGAAACGGGGTTTGAATCCAGTTCTAACAGACACAGAGATTTTGCTTCTCCAACTGGCCTCTGCAGACCCTGGAGTACAAGAGGGGTGCCACTGAAAGTCAGGATACACAGAATGTTGTTCCTCCAGGCACACTCATGGACTAAAGCAATCGATCACCAGAGGCCCGGGGTCTAGAGAGAGAGGTGGGGGGTAGCTGACCATGCACGGTCCCGGCTTCTGCTTCAGTAGGTCTAGGTAAGGATCTTGGAATACGTGGGTGAATCTTTGGAACACTTTTGCTTGAAAAGTATGCCCTTTTATGTCAATGTCTACACTGAGATGAAGTTTATTCTATGTGTATTTTCTATTGGAACATCCCCCAGATATTAGGAATAGTGTGCAAAATTTGTAGCACTTTTTTTTTTTTTGGCCATGCTGTGTAGCTTGCAGGATCTTTGTTCCCCACCCAGGGATTGAACCATGGCAGTGAAAGCACTGAGTCCTAACACTGGACTGCCAGAACATTCCCGCAGCATGTCTTTAAAGACCTGAATTTTTAGTGAATAGGCCGCTCATCCCTAAGTCCCAGGATAAGGGGGTTGATGTTACCTTCTTCTGCCACTAGGGTTTGAGAAAGTCTGCGTTTACACTGAAGCCAATGCTGCCCAGAAATTAACGTGTCCAGGGGATGCCCCAACAGCCAGGACATGGTGGGATGAAACTGGACTTTCTAGGACAAGGCAAGGCGAACAGCAGGGTTTCCTTCTGGAAATTTCACCTGATTTATGAAAACGATCGTTAACAACTATATGATCTGAATCATTTCCAGACATCACCAACTCACCTCCTGACCTTTAGGAATGGTGGGCAACTTATCAACATTTTACCCAGTAAGTGAAATACTTCAGTGTCATAAGACTTGCTTCCCCAAGGCTGAGAGGTAGGAGACAGTGAGGAGAAAAGAGGGCAAAATCAAAGATTTTTGATTCAGACTGACTGACCAGCTTTTAATTCTGGCTTGGCCACTTCAAATTGGCTATGTGACTATGAGAAAATTACCTCTCTGAGCCTTTTTGAGAAAGTTTTATTTATTTTTTTTGACCGCGCTGGGTCTTCATTGCTTGTGGGCTTTCATCTAGTTGCAGCAAGTGGGGGCTCCTCTGGTTGCCGTGCGAGGTCTTCTTATTTCAGTGGCTTCTCTTACTGTGGAGCACTAACTTTAGGGTGAGTGGGCTCAGTAGTTGCCGCACGTGGGCTCGGTAGTTGTGGCCCACAGGCTTAATTGCTCCAAGGCGTGTGGGATCTTCCTGGATCAGGGATCGAACCCTAGTCTCCTGCACTGGCAGGCAGATTCTTTACCACTGAGCCACCAGTGAAGCCCCTGTGAGTCTTTTTTTTTTTTTTAATTTATTAAATTATTTATTTTTAAATGATGCAAAGATGAATATTTTTAATGATAAAAGGTACAATTCACAAAGATAGACATCCTAAACCATCAAAATCAGGGCTTCCCTGGTAGCTCAGCTGGTAAAGAATCCGCCTGCAATGCGGGAGACCTGGGTTTGATTCCTGGGTTGGGAAGATCCCCTGGAGAAGGGAACAGCTACCCACTCCAATATTCTAGCCTGGAAAATACCATGGACTAGTCCATGGGGTCACAGAGAGTCGGACATGACTGAGCAACTTTCACTTAGACATTTAACAACAATGAAACAAAGATACATAAGGCAAAAATCAGAAGAAATGTAAGGGAAAAGAAAAAATATATATAATCATAGACATATTAACATTTCTCTGAGAATATTTTATCAGGTGCAGAAAAATAAAAATAGGAGCATCTTGAATGATGTCATTAACAATTTAAATATAATAGATTTCTATTTATATTAATTTATATTAAGCTTATATCCTACACAAGTATATTTAGAAATATATATCTCATGCGTTGTTATTAGATATCCATAGGACGTTTAGAAAAACTGGCAAAAGACATTACCAAATTTCAAAAAGTAGAATTCTTTTCTTGTGTGATTGAGTTATACATCTACAATATATTATTTTTCCAATTATTTTTCATTATAGGTTATTACAAGAGATTGACTATAGTTCCCTATGTTATACAGTAAATCTCTGTGGCCTGTTGCGTATCTTTTTTTAATTAGAAATCTAACATTCTATTCATACTAAGTCAAACAAGTGGAATAAAAATGTCATAAATTTTTTAGTTTGGCAAAAATTCATGTTTTCTAAAATATATATATTATACATATTATATTTGTATATATGTATACAAGTTTTTCTACTATGCTTGATAAAGGCTTGAGAAAATATATAAAAAAAAGAAGAGATGGAGAAATTGGAAAACATGAACTAAATGAAGTGGGACGACTGAATATAAAATAGGAAAAGTGAAACAAACTAGAGAAAAGTAAAAGATCTTCACAAAATCCAGTTGTTTTTAAACAGGGCTGCTCATTAGAAACATATCTGGAGCTTTGGAGAAAAAAAAGCAATACCTGGGCATTTGTATTTTTCAAAACATTCCAAGAAAATTCTGATATGCATCTAGATTTTAAAAAGTGATTACAGGTTTTTCTATTAAATGGTAGTTTTGGTGATATAGAATTCTGTTATTTTTCTGTTGACTAATCATGATGCCAATTAAGTGAGTAATAGTTACATAATCATAACAGTGACAAATGTTCATCAGTTTTCACAATCAACAGCCAAAAAATAAAAGATAATTACAATTGCAAGCCATAATGGGAACATGATTAACCTAACAATATAAAATAATTACATATACTCTGAGGGGTCAGGCAGAGTGATGCGGTAAGTGGACGTGCCTACATGCACATGTTTTCATCTGCTTAGTCAGTCTGTGTCTCTTGGTTGGTGCATTTAATCCATTTACATTTAAGAGAGTTATCAATATGTATGATCCTATTACCAGTTTCTTAATTGCTTTGGGTTTATTTTCTGTAGGTAGGTCTTTTCCTTCTCTTGTTTTCTGCCTAGAAAAGTTCCTTTAGCATTTGGTGTAAAGCTGATTTGGTGGTACTGAATTCTCTTAACTTTTGTTTGCCTGGAAACGTTTGATTTCTCCATCAAATCTGAAGGAGAGGCTTGCTGGGTAGGGTATTCTCAGTTGAAGTTTCTTCCCTTTCATCACTTTAAATATATCATGCCATTCCCTTCTGGCTTGTAGAGTTTCTTTTGAGAAATCAGCAGATAACCTGATGGTAGTTACCTTGTATGTTATTTGTTGTTTTCCCTTTGTTGCTTTTAATATTTTACCTCTGTCTAGCTTTCATAGATGACCTTTGTTGGCAAAGTAATGGGGGCTCAGAACCTTCACAACAGTGCGAGGACTTCTTGGTATGACCATTCTCCAGTTTGTGGGTCACCCGCCCGGCAGGAATGGGATTTGATTTTGTTGTGATTGTGCCCCTCCTACCGTCTCGCTGTGGCTTCTTCTTTCTCTTTGGATGTGGAGTATCTTTTATGGTGGGTTCCAGCGTCCTTCTGTCAATGCTTGTTCAACAGCTAGTTGTGATTTTGGTGCCCTTGCAGGAAGAGATGAGCACACGTCCTTCTACTCTGCCATCTTTTACCAGAATCCCCCCTGAGCCTTTTGGTAGACATAGGAAGAGGCTAGGAATGCACCTCACTTATCACATCAGTTCTAACCTTCTAGCAACAAACAAACATTTGCAGAGAGAGTCCTAAAGGGTGATATGAGAAATGAGACCTTTGGTGTATGTGAAAGCCCAGGTCTTTGGTGGAGAAAGGGAGCTCGGAAAGAGAAGGCCAAAAAAGCAGGGCTTAGGTAGCTAGGCTTTCACATACACCAAAGGTCTCAAAGGGAGATCTACTGTCCCTGGAAACTTGAATTTGGACATGTGTAGGGGCATTTTTGTTTATCGCATTGATAGGAGCTCTTCTGGTCCTTAGTAGACAGGGGCCAGCAGTGCTAGACATTGTTCAGTGTTCAAGACAGTCCCACATTACTGAGAGCAGTTCCGTGTCCTGCACAGCTTTCTAACATGCCACTGATCATTTCTGTTAGGGTTCACAAGGGGCTCATACCACGTAGTCAAAAATGGCCCATTGTGGTGACCTGACAAACAAGGGATGAAGTCACAGTGGCCACATTGCTCTGGTGGGCATCCTGTTTTTTCCTTAAGGCGATATCCTGTTTTTCCCTGCTGGTGCCAGTTTCTCAAGACTAAGTGACCACCCAACCGTGAGACCCCTTCGACTACGTGACCACAAGACCCCAGTTGTGGGCTAAAGATAAACTGAGGCCCCCTCCCTCCGGGGCACAATTTCCCATCGATAGGATATGAGAAGGGTTGGCTGTAAAAAGAGAGCCCTGATTTCTCTTTAAGGCCAGTCACTTTCTTTCTTCCTGTAATAAATCTTTCTCTGCCTGAATGCCTGGCTCGCTCTCTTTCTTCGCGCTCGCCTTACAATTTCTGAAAGAGGAAAAATCTGTTTATAGTTATCTGCACCAAGAACCCTTAACTGTGTTGTATATGTAAACATGTAATACCATATGCACAGTTTTCCAGGAAGGCTACTAAAATGAAAATCCAGGGAAGAATTTTCTTTGTATGAGTTTAGATCTTTACAAAGTGTATTTACCATTTCAGAAGACCATGTCTCTGAAGATCAGTATTTGGGGTGATCTCTGTTCACAGTGGGCTTCCCAGGTGGCACTAGTGGTAAAGAACCCACCTGCCAATGCATGAGACATAAGAGATGCAGGTTCGATCCCTGGGTTGGGAGGATCGCTTGGAGGAGGAAATGGCAACCCACTCCAGTATTCTTACCTGGAAAATCCCATGGACAGGGGAGCCTGGTGGGCTCCAGTCCGTGGGGTTACAAAAGAGTCAGACATGACCTAGCCTGGTGGGCTCCAGTCCGTGGGGTTACAAAAGAGTCAGACATGACCTAGCGATTAAACCACCACAGTTCATAATAATCACTTTGTTACAGCTTTCAGTGTGATCCTGACTGAGCATGTCCATGTGAAACTGTGGATTTATTTAGCATAAACTGCTTTCATTTTCTTTTTCCTTGATTTTAAAAATTATGTTGATAGGTAGGATATTATCCACGAACTTCATCTCATTCATTTAACAACTATTGATGAGGTGCACAACTATTGATCAGGCACAATCCAGATGCTGGGGATGTAAAGAGGGCATTGTAAAATATTTACTGTTAAAACGGCATGTTGGATCTGACAGAGGTGAGATCCACTGATAGGCCCATCTGGGTTTTAATCCCAATTCCACCACAGTCTACTATTATGTAATCTGGTATCATGTCAGCCTGAGCGTGAGTTGGAAAAGAATTTCCAGACACAGAGTATTTCAGAAAGGAGTGAGTTTATTAAGAACAAAGACCAGAGATAATGTGGGCGCTGCAGGCACAGCAGGCTGACCTCCTGCCTGGCCAGGGAGAGCCGGCCAGATGCTGTAGAACAATGGGCTGGCTCAAGGGGGATCCTGTGCTTTTCTTGGGCTAGTAGCCAATTTTTATAGCCTCAAGACAAAGGAAATTCCTGCTGGGAGGGTGGCATTAGGTGCTTGGTTAGGGTGCTCTAGGGTGATTACTAGGGTGGGCATTTTTGCCTAATTTAGGGTCATGAACCTGGCTGGTAAGGCTCAGGGGACTTTTGATAATGCTTACAGTGGGGCTCAGTCAGTTCTGGAGGTGACTGGTTTGGGGCTCTGCGTCTGTGGCCTTGGTACAGGCCTTGCACCTGTGACCTTGGTATGGGACTCCATACCTGGGACACATCTTTTCCCCGCTCTGAGCCTCCTTGTATTGATGCGTTTAGATTACCTAAGATCATGCAGTTCCTCCTATCTGCTCACTGAATGGCAGCTGTAGTGGACATTATTACGTTGACCGATTCCTTGATGACACAAGACGCAGTAACACTGTTCTATCTTTCTCAAATAAGTCTTCAAACTCCGATGCCTAGCTGGCTCTTTCTTTTGAGGCTCCCCATGTCCCTCCCATTCTGAGTCGTCCAAAATCCGCAGGGATTTACTCAGTCCCAAAGAGGTGCGGTGAGGCTAGTTTCTGAGGCTCCTGCCTGTGGGCTTATCTCTTTCTCCACCGAGCAGGGTAACCGGAAGTCCTGAGTTCACTGCTGTTGTGACTGATTATTGCCACACGATGGTGCTGTTGAAGCTCGGTCCTGACCACTCCCAGGGCGTCCACAGAGCAGAGCCCCCTTCAGGGTCCGGGATGGACTCGGTGTTCTGCTGCTGGGAATGCCGCCCTCGGCTGGGCATCACCTGGTCCCTGTCCCCCTATCTGAACGCACCGCATGCTCTCTCACTGCCCCTCACTAAGCCCCCACCACAATGATCCTCTTCCTGCCCACAAGTCAAGTGATTTTCAGGTTTAGGGCTTGTGCACTGGCTGTTCCTTCTGCCTGGACATACTCTGCCTGCTCTTTAGGGGGGACAGGTTCCTACACAGGGGTGCAGTCAGCCTAAATACTGTTTATTCAGAGTAAGGACCCTCCTGCTCCCTCAGAACACGATATCCGTCAACACGCATCACACCCTGTCCCTACTCTGCTTATTCCCACGGGGCTATGTAAACTTCTGAGAGCAGGGACCTTGACTGTCTTGTTCTGCTGTTTCTCACCCGGACATGCCTGACCCTCAGGGCCATTTCCTTCCCCTAGACGCCAGAGAACTCTGAGCTCTTCAGAGGCTGTGAAAATGTTAGAGTCTGGAAAAAAAACTTTTATTGAGTCCGAAATTTTTTAAAAATGGAATTTGCTACATATTTAATTAAATACCTGAACTCATCTCATTGACTTCATTGTTAAATTCAATATTCACAAAAAGTTTGGTACAACTGAGAAGATTTATGAGTTAGAATTTCTCCACCCAAGCCCGTCTGGTGTATACAGGATGATTGCTTAAAAAAATCACAGTATATCATAATTTTGTTTGTTTGTTTGTGCTTTTCTTTCTTTTTGTAAGACCTTTGGGGTTCTTTTGAGTATTTTTGTTTTTTAAAAAATTTTTCTGTATGTGTGTTTGTCGCTCAGTTGTGTCCGACTCTTTGTAACCCTGTGGACTATAGCTCGCCAGGCTCCTCTGTCCATGGGATCCTCCAGGCAAAAATACTGGAGTGGGTTGCCATTTCCTTCTCCAGGGGATCTTCCCGACCCAGGGATCAAACCCCAGTGTCCCTCACTTCAGGCAGGTTCTTTACTGTCCGTGCCACCAGGGAAGCCCCTCAAATCATAATTTAAACAAGTTACATGAAGTAACCTGTGGGATGTCTTCCACTTTCTTGATGGAGTCCGTGGATGCACAAGTTCTAAATTTTCATCTATCACTTACTAACTATACTACTCAGCAGGACTCCACTGATGAATACTACAGAATAAAGTCCACAATGGGCCTGGCCCTCCCTCCCCCTCCAACCTCACTCCCTTCCAGGCCTTTTTAAAGGTTGGTTAATGCCAGTGTGCTTGTAGTTCTCCCACATACACTATGCTCCTCTCCCGTACTTCTCCTCATGCTGGGCTTAGAAAGTTCTCCACTGTTCCTCTGCCACCACGTGCCTGATGACTCCCACTCAACCTTCTAGAATTTAGACTGTTGAGTGTGGCCTCCTCCAGGAAGCTCTCCCTGATCACCCTTCCCCTACCTTCTCCTCTCCCAGATTCTGTTGAATATTCCCTTTGTGGGCTCCCTCTGTACCTGTCACATGCCATAATGATGGAAATTATCTTCCCTAGTAAACCTTAAATTCCTCAGCAACAGGGACTGGTTCTCTTTGGTTTCCTCTGGCTCTGCCCTCCCCACTCCACCCCCCACTCCCCACCCCCCAAAGAGTGTCTGGCACTTGGGAGGAGTTCAGTGAAAGTGCTCTGGGCCTGGGAGAAGAATAATGTGGCCTCAGAGTCACTGCTGGGAATCAAGTGGGTTGTGCCCAAGGCCTGATTTCCCCCAGGTATAAGTGATGATGAAAGCCAAGAATGTGATCATATTCAGCTTCTTCCCAAGGGCCTCAACTGGGCAGACTTGTTTTTGGTATTTTGTGATAAGAAACAGTAAAACGCTTAAGAGCATGTACTTGGAGTCAGACATCTGGGTCAGAATCAAGACTCTGAAATGTTCCTAAGTGGTGTGACTTGGGCAGGTTACATAAACACTTGCGCCTCTGTTTCCTCATCTGGATCGTGAAATGTTGATAGTACCTACCTCACTACATTCTATGAAGACTAAATGAATTACTGTGTGAAAAGTGTTTAGAATGGAGCCTGGCACTTAATAATTACTATATAGTATTAGCTGGTATGATTAAAATAGCCTTTGAAAATAAGTTTTTAAAAGTGAGTCAATATCAGGACTTCCCTGGCAGTCCGGTGGTTAAGACTCCACATTTCTACTGCAGGGGGCGCAGGTTCAATCCCTGATTGGGAACTAAGCCATCTACCAATTGGCTCAGCCAGAAGAAAAGCGAGTCAATATACTCACATAGAGACATAGACAACAGACTTGTGGTTGTCAAGGGTGAAGGAGGGTAGGGGAGGGAAGGATTGGGAGTTTAGGATTAGCAGATGCAAGCTAGTATATATAGGATGGATAAACAACAAGGTACTCGTAGCACACGGAACTATATTCAATATCGTGATAAACTATAACAGGAAAGTATGAATATATATGTATAACTGAGTCACTTTGCTGTACAGCAGAAATTAACATAACATTGTATAGCAAATATACGTCAATAAAAATTTTTTTACTGTGAGTCAATATACATAAAATTGTTTGGGGCCTTCCCTGACAGTCCAATGGTTAAGACTCTGAGCTCCAAATGCAGGGAGAACAGGTTTGATCCCTTGTCAGAGAACTGAGATCCTGCATACCCACAGTGAGGCAAAAAAAAAAAAAATCCTTTGGCAAACAACAGTACAAGGAAGAGGTGGACCAAACAGAAACCCCAAGACCAGGAGGGGTGGGACTGTAGGCTTAGTGGAATCAGAAGCCCCTGGGCCCAAATCCAGCTTCCACCAGCACCTGTGAACCATCGGAACTTGGCTCCGGCCTGTGGGGCTCAGCTTCCCAGAATGACTGGATCACCCCAAGCCAGTCAGCTTGTCCAGCAGCTGGATGACCAATGTGCAGAGCTGCCGACTCTTTTTTAAGTTGCAATTTTACCTCTGGCTTTGCCCTTGACATTTTATAAGCAAACAAGCTGGTCAACAAACCCTTCCCCCACGTTTACTGCCGCTGCCCCAGCCACTGCCCTCTCCCTGGACTCAAGTCTCACTGTCTCTGCCCCCACCTCTTCCCCTTCTTAAAAAAATACAAACAGGGCCCCCCAGACCCTTTCTGGGGTTTCATGATGTCCAAACCATTTTTGGTAATACTGCCGACATGTTATCTGCCTTTTCTCCCCTCACTGTCTCCTGAGTGGTGTGTTTTCCACAGGCTGCGTGAAGTCTGACATTGCAACAGATGCAGCAGAGACATAAATGAAAATCTGGCTGAATCTTATCAAGCCAGACACTCAGATTTGCGAGACGGCAAAATAGCCACTCTTCACTACTTAAAGTCGTTTTTCATAAAATACATCATCTCTGTAAACATATAACGGGATTCGTGTTTATTTATTTTTAAAAAATGTTTATTTATTTATTTGGCTCTGTCGGGTCTTAGCTGTGGCGCGCAGGCTTCTCTAGTTCCTTCGTTGCCCTGTGGCATGTGGGATCTTAGTTCCCCAAGCAGGGATCGAACCTGTGGCCCCTGCATTGGAAGGTGGATTCTTAATGAGTGGACCACCAGGGAAGTCCCAGTGTTAATTTAAATAACAAATATATATAATAAATATATTATAAAATATATTCTCTATATATATATTAAAATGTGCAAATGAATGATCCATCCCTTTAATGTAATAATGAATACAGAACATATTGGACTTTTATGGGTTCGGACCCTGGCCCTGCCTTGACAACGAAAGGGCTGCAGCAAATAATCACAGCCCAGATTTTAAAGTATTTTTCTGATGGCCTCTGGGTTTGGGGCAGGCCCAAAACTAAAATTTCCACAAAAATCCTCAGTAATTTAGAGAATTAACTTTGTCCAATTATCCTCGAGTCCAGTTTCCCCAGAGGGAGGTATCACTGCTCTCTCTTTCTTTGCAAGGTTGCCGTGAGGATTAAATGAAATAATATCCTTAAAGCACTTGAGCGTGATGCTTGGCAACCAACTGGTTCTCAACACAGTTGAGTTTGCTGGCGTGGGACCTGGAAACTCCAGCTGCATGGAGGCCTGGCACAGAGCAGGAGCCCCCACTGGCAACCAGACCCCCCAGGCAAAGGACTTATTCCAGATCTGGGTTTAAGTCACGATTCCATCAGTTCAGAGGCCAGTTACATTTGACTGATTCTTAGTATAAAGACCATAAACAGCACTTTGTAATCAGTAGAATGAGAATGAATATGAGTTCTCATCATTATTAGTTATCATTATTATTATTCCATATGTAATACTTACATATATGTAATAATGGTAATGATTTACCAAACCTATAAATACGATCAGCAGGGAGGGATCACTAAGCCATGGATTTAGGCCTGGAACTTTGGGAAAGTCAGTCCTAGGCCTTCAGATTCCCACATCCAGGGACTAGGATGAAAGGGCAGGATCCGAGAGGCAGTGTTTTGAGGCAGCTCCAAGAGTCTCCAGGTCTCCTGTGGCTCCTTCTTGAGCCTGTCCTGGGCTTGATGATGTCCTTTCACGTCCCCTGAGGCCCAGATATCCCAACTGTACCTGTGTGTCTAGGACTATACTCTCCCCGTCCTATCTCTGTACTATTCCCATCCAGACGATCAGTGGCGATTTCCAAGGACTAATTCATGTGAGCTAATGTTTCCCCAAATTAACTTCCCAATGACCATAATGGCCATGAAGGAATAAAAGCATTCTTTGCATTTTTTGTAAGACCTGTCCGAGCTCCCAATACGCTCCTATGTACTGTGAAACTCTGAGGGACTTCAAGAATGCAGTATGTAATGTTCCCCAAAGTTATCTGACCATGGAACCCTTTTCCCAGGACTATCACTCAGGACTAGTTTACTAGGCACACACTTTGGGAAATGCTGCACTAAGCCTTTTGGCTTCCTCCTCCTATGTGTTTGCTTCTTAAAGGGGCCGATGCTGTAGCGCTTCAGTTAGCAAACTACAGCCTGAGGCAGCTGCCTTTTATTTTTTAAATAAAGTTTTGATGGAACACAGCCTGCTCATTTATTTATATATTGTTATAATTGCTTTCATACAACAAAAGCAAAGTTGAGCCTTGGGACAGAAACCATATTGCTCACAAAGCCTTAAATAGTTGGTACTGTCTGGCCCTTTAAGAAGCTTGTGGACCCTTGCTTTAGTGTTGCTCACCTGGGTTCCATGTAACCTCTAGAGAACATGCCAGCAGACCAGGAGGGAAGCCATACTACAAAGGCTGACTGTAACGTATCTGCCTGGAGGGCCAGTTTCCTTCAAAGATAATGTTAAGCACTGACTTTATATTTAAATAAAAACATGGACAGGGAATTCCCTGGTGGTCCAGTGGTTAGGACTCAGTGCTTTCACTGCTGGGGCCAAGATTCCTGGGAGGGGAACTAAGGTCCTGCAAACCATAAGGTGTGGCCAAAAAAAAAAAAAAAAAAAAAACCAAACACACAAAGGTACATATTACACACTAGAATGCAAATTTTGCATAGATTTCAAAAATAAAAACTTTAAATTTCTCAGGCCTTTCAGGCTAGTGCTGCTTTACCGTCCCTGCTCTCGGCCTCCACCCCAATCCCTCATATCTGACCAAGATGCTTGCTTCTGTTCCTCAATTCTAAGGGGTACTTGGGTGGAAAAGTTTGAGAAGTGCTGCTTTGTTAGGAAAACAAAGTAGAAGTGCATGCATCCGGATCAGCAAAGAATGAATGGAGAACTTCTGGACCAGGGGCTTTTACCTTACTTGTGCAGGCAGGTAAGGCAGGCTGTGTGTAAAAGGTTTCTTACCATAACTCACAGAATCAGAGCACCAAGACAGACCTGGGTCAGATAAACCTGGGCTTGGAGCCTGGCTCTCCCATTAACTATCTTTATGACCTTAGTCACGTTATCTAACTGAGCCTACATTTTCTCAATGGTAAAATGGTGATTAAAATACATGCTTCACAAGAAGTCTAAGAGATTGTGCAGTGTTCTGCACAAGTTAAGAACTCAGTAAGTGCTAACTCACTACTAACAAGTCAGCTAAATTTCCTGAATATATAAAGAGCTCAGAAAAATCAAGAAAGCAAAACAGTCAAAAACAATAGAAAAGTAGGCAAAGGGCTTGAATATTTTACAGAAAAAACAAACAAACCAACCAGGTCTTTCCTGGTAGCTCAGTGGTAAAGAATCTGCCTGCCAATGCAGGAGACATGGATTCGATCCCTGGTGTAGGAAGATCCTACATGCAAGGAACAACGAAGCCCGTGTGCCACAACTATTGAGCTTGTGCTCCAGAGCCCAAGTGCCACAGCTGCTGAAGCCCGAGCACCCTAAAGCCTGCGCTCCACAGCAAGAGAAGCCACCACAATGAGAAGCCCGCACTCCACAATCAGATTAGCCCCCCACTTGCCGCAACTAGAGAAAGCCTGTGTGGCAACGAGGACCCAGCACAGCCAAAAACTAAGTAAATTATTTAAAAGAGAAAAAACACCTTGAAACTTAAAAAAAGATGCAATTTCACTCAGAGAGAAGTGAGAACACAACTCAAATGAGATACTACCTTTTCACTTATTAGATGATAAAGATGAAACTTTTTGATAACACTTTTAGTGAGAGTGGGGAAGTATTATTATTGTCATGCAGTGCGGCTGATAATGCAAATGCTTACAGCCTTTGTGTACAGCCTCAGTAATACCTATCAAAACTACAAATGCTGGGACTTTCCCGGCCAGTCCAGTGGTTAAGATGCTGCATTTCCAAAGCAGGGAGTGAGGTTGGATCCCTGGTGGGGGAACTAAGATCCCACATGCCGCATGGCATGGCCAAATAGAAAAAAAAAAATTATATATATATACTTATGCTTAGATATAATTCCACTTCCAGAAACTTTAAACCATAGAAACAGCTGCACATAGTAAATAAACGAACATGGATTTTTTTTTTAGAGCATTGTCTTTGTTGTGTGTGTGTGTTTAAGATCTTAGTTCTCTGATCAGGGATAGAACCTGTGCCCCTTGCATTGGAAGCTCAGGCTCAATCACTGGACCACCAAAGAAGTCCACGTCTTTGTAATAATAAGGGGCTGATTAAGCGAAATAAAAATACACACAGTAGGATACTATATAGCAACCAAAAAAAATAAGGCAGCTCTATGTGTATCGATGTGGAATGAGCTTGGGGCAAATTAGGAGAAAAAAAGAAAGGGGCCAAACAGGAGACAGAATGCTATTGCTGGTGGAGCTGTAGATGCAAGTATGGACAATATATTCATGCATGTTCATACACACATCAGCTATCTCTGAAATAATTTTCACATAATCCAACCTGCCCCCGTACCTTCTCATGACCCCTCTGACTCATGTCGCTCTCCTCCTCACTCTGCTCCACCCACATTGGCCATTTTGCCTTTCTGGAACACCCCAAGCATCCGCCTGCCTTAGCTGGCAGGACCGCTGTCGTCCCGGATGGCCATAGGGCTCACTTCTTCCCCACCTTCAAGCCTCTGCTCAAATCTCCCCTTCCCGGCGAGGCCTGCGTGGACCACCCCAGTAAAATCACATCCTTCACCCTTGTTCCCTTTTGCCCTCTCTACCTTTTCTTTTTTCCACAGTACACATCACCCCCCATTCTATTATTCAGTGTGCTTCTATGCTGCATTTATGGTCTATGGTCTGTTACCCCTCAGGAGAATGCAAACTTTACAAAGGGTAAGGGTCTTCTGTTCAGTGATAAAGACCCAGCATGAATACCTTAGCTGGTGCCCAATAAATATTTGCTTTTGACTAAGGAAATGGAAAGATACCTAAGCAACTGGCAACTGTTGTTATCACAGGGAGGACTGAGGTACTGATGGGAAGGAGCAGTACTTTTCAGTGCACACCCTTGTGTACTTTGTACCACGTGCTTGTATGGATCTGGGAAATAAATTCAATGGAAAACTTTAGCTCTGCCAACAGTGTGCTAGAACTGGAAGAAGTGACAGCCAACTCCTTTATCTGACATAGGAAGGTCCAGATGTACAGCAGTTAGGTACTTTGCCCAAGGTTACACAGGCAGGACTTAAACCCACATCTACTAACTCCAGAGCATTAGCTCTTAGTCATCATGACATTGAGCCTCGTGGCTTGGTGTTCTAATCAATCTAATGTCTCATGATAGAAACACTGAGCTGAGGTGTTCCACAGGGGATGGTTTCTATCTGTCTGTCTGACATTTCCCATTACAATGAACTCCAAGGGATGGTCTCAGTTCTTTTGATACATGAGACTTTGGCTGTAATGTGCATGGCTTGACAGAAATGGGACTAGTGGGCTTGGGGCTTTTTTTATGAGAACTTCGTGGTCAAAATACAGTGTTAATGTCAGTCCCTTGGTAGCTGGAATGCAGGTTTCCTGAACCCTGCCCTCCCAGATATTTCTTCTTTCAAAGCAGTCAGGAGGTCTGGATGAGCTGCTGTGTGTATGGGGGTGATGGAGAGATCCAAGGGTGCTTGGTCCAGTCAAAGAGTAATGGAAGTATTCCCTGGGGCTATTAAAGGCTGGCCGCTGAGCTTCTTGGATGGGACTGACTGATGGGAGGCCCTCTTGGCCTGGGTCAGGTGGTGGACCCGCCGCTGCTGCTGCAGCCAGTAAAGCATCTCCACTTTGTCGTGCTTCATCTTGTCCAGGTAGCGCCGCCCCTTGAAGGTCACAGGCTCACCAAAGACTAACTCGATCTCCTCCAGGAGGGGAACCAAAGGACCCTCCACCATACTGAGCTTCCTTTGGAGATGGCCGCGGATCTGATTCTCCTCCAGGAAGCGACTCAGGCCCATGTCAGTCTTTTGGAAGAAGCGGTTAGGGTTGGAGGCTTGTCGCTCAAACCACTCCAGTTTCCCCAGCAGTATCTCCCGCAGCTGAATGGGCTGCAAGGCCCGCTCCCAGGCACTCACCAGTGCCGGCAGCTGCCTCAGGCGGGTGTTGGAACTGTATTTGATGGCCATGTCCAGCCGGTCCTTGTCTGGAACGTCAAGCATGGACCAAACCTGCTCCAAACGCTTCTGCAGGCTCAGGATTTTGTGAGAATCTTCCAGGAGGCTGCTCTTAGTTCCTAGCCGGTGTTCCAGCACCGTGTCCCAATCCCATTCTCCTGGCACAAAATCTGGTTCGTCATCTTCTAGCAAGGGGGGTGGGTGTTGAATCTTTATGGACTCTTTGATATGGGCCACGGTCTCCGCAGGACCCTCCTCTTCATTCATTTGGAAGATGACATGGAGGAAATCTGTTTCCTGGGTGGTGAGGTACTTAAAGTAGTCACCCACAGACAAAGTGCTTTTCCACCAGTTCAGCCATCTGGCCTTGTTTGACCACTTCTCCCAGCTTTTACTTGCTTGGAGTGATGTGAAGGAGGACATCTTATCTGCATTGGACTGTAAAGTGCTTGCTTTCTGGGCATAAATTTCAGCCAGCTTGGTGTTAATGATACGATGATGTTTTTCTTGACGTAGGAAGGCTGAGGACAGGAAGGCTGACCAGTCTTTATTGGCTGCAGGCTCAACCAGGGGGCCCTGGTCAAAAGTGAAGTGGTTGTTAGAGACATGGCTTATCAGCTCCTTGTAGACTTCCCTGATGCTACTGCCAAAAGTACGATCCACATCCATTTGCTCCATAAGTTTGGATTCCAGTTCACCAGCCAGGTGGTTGTACAGCACTCCGGCCCCCTCAACGTGGAAGGAATCCAAAAAGTTTCTTCCTGAGACCTGTACAGCAGCTATCTGCACCACCTGATTTCTTAGCTTCAAAGTAACAGTCACTGGCTGTGGTGACTCAAGTAGAGCGGGTTTAGGGGATTGGAGGCCCCGATGTTCCGAGGCCTCTTGCTCCTCAAGGCTGTTCAACCTTCTCTGCAGCTCTTCTACGTGATGGGTAGCAGCTGGGCGGTAGGTCAGGGCCCCCAGGAGTGGGGGCAGCCCTGAGTCTAGTGGTGAGTAGTGAGACCACCCCAACTGCATGTTCTTCATCATCTGCTTCAGGTCCTCAGCCACCCTGTCCCCTGCCAGCTCTGGTTTGCTCTCTGCCACCAGGACCAGTGGGGTTAAGGGGCGAGGACTGAGTGGAGGAAGGCCCAGCTCATCTGCTAGCCTCCACCCCTCACGCAGAGAGGGCATGGACTGGCCCCTCTGGAGCTGGGAGTAGAGGGGCAAGTTCGAGGTGGGGGGAGCCAAGCTGGGGGGAGCCACAGAGGACCCAGGCAGCGATGCAATCTGTGAACTGAAGGTGCTTTCTCTCCTCTTTTGCATGGAGGACAGCCAGCGCAGAGGCTTCTTCTTCTTCAGCTGGGGAATGGACTTCAATTCCTTCATTGGATCCTTTTCAGGCTCACTGACAAGGTCTCGCGGGCGGCTGAGTTGGATGAGGTAGTTCAGGCTGAGGTTGAAATAAGGCACTTGGGCGAAGCCAGTGATGTGATGCCACGGGACAGAGAAGACCCTGAAAGCCCCATGGCCAACGGCGCGCGAACTGGGCGCGGAGACTTGGGCCTGCTCTTCTTTGAGCAGGGCAAGGAAGTCAGAGAGCAGGCTACGGTAGACGTCGGGGCCGGTGAGGAAAACTGTGCAGTCCCTGGCGAGGCTGGCGGCCAAGCGGGTGAGCGTGGCTGATTCAGTGAAGACGACTGCGGAGGTCGACATGAGCTTCTGGAGATGCAGGTAGCGTACGAAGAGCTGCTCGCAGCTGAGCAGCACGTAGATCAGGAGCCGTTTCCGTAGCCTCTGATTGTCCAGGTGACTCATGCCAAGTTCGGTGGGGGGCTCCTGCCAGCTGCACTTTAGCTCGTCCAGGATGACCTCGGTGAAACGGAGTCGTACCTTCTGAGGCGCCCGCGCCTCCAGCCCGCTTTTGGTCAGCCGCTCGGCTACCTGGCGGCAGATCAACTCCGCCGTCAGCCGTGGAACCGGTAAAGGCAGCAGCATCGGGACCTCCTGCGAGAGGTGCTCCTGAGACCCTGTGCGCGTCGTCCTGCGCGGGAAGAGCGACAACGGACGCAGCACCCGGTGGTAAATCCGCTGGAATTCGGGGTCCGGCTTATACGGCTCCATCTTCAGACGAGGCGGCGCCGACAGCGCCGGCGGCTCTAGCGGTTACTAAGGCAACGAGGGACGCGTGGCCCCAGTGCGCCTGCGCAATCCCAACCTACCGTCGTGTGGACGGCGGAAGGAACAGATCCTTGCGTGCGCGCTCACCGGAAGGCGGGGCCAAGAGTGGCTTCCGGGGCTCCGCCTCCCTCTCCCCGAGGCGCTGCTCTGGGCTGGCGCTTCAGTTCTGGCCCTCAGGCGATAGCTGGATCCAGGATGGCATCGGACTCGGAGGACAGCGGGACTGCCTGCACGGTGAGGGTCGAGGCCTCGTGTGGGAGCCTCGCAGGGCAGAGAACTTCGGCCCCTAGAGAGCGATCGTTAACTTGAGAATGAGGGAAGGAGCGGACACCTGGGTTGGGGCCTGGGGCCAGGGCTGGACTGTAAGAGTAGCAGGACGCTTGGCATTAATGTTATGGGATGTTGCTCCTGGAATGATCGTGAGCGACAGTGAAGAAGGCGCTTGAGGAGGGGGTCACATGGGGCGTTACTCTAGGCCTTTGGGGGTGGTCCTAGGGGAGGTAGTGAAACAGAGTCACGCAAGAAGTTTCCCCAGCTCCTATCAGCCCGTCCCTGCCACCTTTGCAGCTGGAGTTCGCGGTGCAGATGACCTGTCAGAGCTGCGTGGATGCGGTGCGCACGTCCCTGCAAGGGATCGCAGGTAAGAACCAGTTGAACTTTTGTGAGAGCAAACCGGAGACATCGGGGAGGGGCAGGCAAATCTCTTAGGCCTACCCCACTCCCATTGACAGAGACAGAAATTAAAACCTGGAGAGAAGAAAGCATGTTCTCAGAGTCACACTGAGACCAGAAATGGAGTCTAGTGTGCAGGTCTCAGGCCTGCTCTGCCAGATTTTTCTACTGGCCCTAACTGCCTGCCTTTCTGGTGTCTTAACCTCAGGTGCCTAGAAAGTAAGGAAGTAGGCAGAGAGTAGTCTCCCTACAGGATGTTCCCTGGAAAATAGACAGTCAGTTCTTGCTTGAGAAGCAGCATAATCTTGACAAAACAAACAGCAGCCCTGGCCATGTTCTATCCAGGTAGCCTTGGATTGTTTTTTTCCCCACACTGCCTGGTATGTGGAACTTCCCCAACCAGGGATCAAACCTGTGTCACTGGCAGTGGAAGTGCAGAGTCTCAACCATTGGACCACCAGGGAGGTCCTTGACTTGGCACGATTAGCAAGCTCTTAGAAGGCAAGGCCACCACCATGGCCTGGGGAACTGCCTGTCTTTGAGTCTGTTAAATGTTTATTCAATGACTCAGCAGGTGTAGACCAGACACTGGGGGCTTTTTAGGGAGAAGGGTTCACAAGAGTTTCAGGCACAGCCCCTGCCCTCAGGTAAATGAGCGCTTGAGCATTGTGCTCGGAGGAGCCGTTCTTGGAAGAACTTCGGCTTCTGAAGCTGAGAGACTGATGGCACTTGGCTCTGTAGCAGGCATTTGTGTGTCGTTGGCATTAGGGGTATGTGTTCTAGAGTCAGACTGTTCAGATTCAAATCCCCCCTTTGCCACTTAATGACACTAAGGCCTCATGCATGTTACTTTTTTTTCCTTCAAAATGGAAGTCTTAGAACTTTATCTCTCTTTTTTTTTTAATATTTATTTATCTGACTGCCTCAGGTCTTTGTTGCGGCATGCAGGATCTTTCGTTGCAGCTCATTGGCTTAGTTGCTTTATGGCATGGGGAATCTTAGTTCCCCGACCAGGGATTGAACCCACGTCCCCTGCACTGGAAGGGAGATTCTTAACCACTGGACCCCCAGGGAAGTCCCGCATGTAACTTTCCATGCCTGTTTCTTCAGCATTTAAATGTGCAAGATAATGAAGCTACCCCAGAAGATCATCAAGAAGAGTAAATTAGTTAACATGTGTAAAAGCACTTTAGAAAAGGACTTTGGCATGTAGTGAGAGCCTACTGAATCTTAGGACCTGTGAGAGGAAGGGCTTATAGGGGGTAAGCTGGTTGGGGAGAAGCATGAGGGGACATGTCATTTGTTTAAAGTTGTTCAGACTGGTTTACTTCAGGGTTCCGTTTTCACTCCTCAATACAGATTTTATGTATTTCTCATAGGCTTTGTCACTCATTAGTTCATCTAGTTCTGAAGGGTTACTGAATGTCATCTTGATCAGCCAACCATCTTCATAACAGCATCTGTTGACAAGTCCTGGATTTTCTGCAGGAGCTTCATTCATTTCAGTTGCCTCTCCTGATGGAGGAGAACTAGCAGCTCTCACACTTTCCACAGCACCAGACTCCTTGTTTGTTCAATGTTGTCCCCACTCCAGGCAGACTACAGGAAATGACGTCTCTCAGAGCTTCCTATGCAAATATGCTGATTCCCACTGTTCCAGCACCGTTTCCTGTTGTTATCCATTCGTGTTTACCTGTGAATTTTTGCATGGCGAACAGTGCCGAACAGTGCCGGGCTGGTGCACAGCGCATGGGCGCTGCCTGCCCTCAGCCCCCAGACTGCTCCATGGCGGCTCCCAGCGCCATGTTCACAGAGGGTAGAGACCCTAAAGCTGGGTTTCCTTAGACTGTGTGTTTGAGGGTGGTGGGTGAGGGTCTGAGAAAACTGAACTATTCCACTGTGAGTGGAGTGTTCTGACCACAGCTTTCCAAGGCTCTTAGGCTCTCTACGGGAGAAGGCAATGGCACCCCACTCCAGTACTCTTGCCTGGAAAATCCCATGGATGGAGGAGCCTGGTGGGCTGCAGTCCATGGGGTCGCTAAGAGTCGGATACGACTGAGCGACTTCACTTTCACTTTTCACTTTCATGCATTGGAGAAGGAAATGGCAACCCACTCCAGTGTTCTTGCCTGGAGAATCCCAGGGACGGTGGAGCCTGGTGGGTTGCCATCTATGGGGTCTCACAGAGTCGGACACGACTGAGGTGACTTAGCAGTAGCAGTAGGCTGTCTACGTCCTGTAAAACATTCTTGCTGGGAGAGCAGACAACTGGACTTCTGCTGAACATAGGGCAGTATCTAGCCCTTAGCAGGTTTCTTAGTGACCAGATAAAGACTTCTGGTGACTCTCTGTTTCCTAGCCTGGGTAATTGGAATAAGCTTGGCTTCTCATGGGCTGGCTTCCCAGAATGCAGAGAAGGAGAGAGAGAGATGGGTTGGTTGATTTGCTCTCTCCAGGAGTCCTGGGCTTTGGGGACGAGGGCTCTGCTTTCCTCCTAGGGGTAAGTGGGAGGCCCTTCCAGCCCAAGGCTCACTCCCTTGAAACCTTATCATCACTACCCTAGAGCTCCCTATGGCCTTGTTTTTTCTCCTTCTCTGAGCTAAACAGGTACAGGCCTGGCCACACTCCACACCAGCCAGACTGAACTGCTTCTCTGCTGGGGAGCCAGCCCTCCTGGTTCAGACCCACGTTAAGAGTTCAGGAAATGCATAGTCACAGGGAGCTTCTCACCGGGGCCCTTCCGCTTTCAGTGCAGAGAAGCAGCTCTTAGGAGATGTTGGTACTGCTCTGCTTAAACTCCTCTAACAGTAATAATATTAAGAGCTTCCCATAGGCCAGGCCCTGTTCTAAGTGCTCTATGTGAGATGACTCATTTAGGCCTTCAGTAGCCCTCTGAAGTAGGTAGTATTATCATCTCCATTTGCAGATACAGAAATGGAAAAGAAAACTCAAACAGAAAGTTTGAGTAAGTTGTCTAAGATCACACAGCTAGTACATGGCAGACTCAGGATTTCCACTCCAGAGCCCACACCCTCAACCACTATACTCCGTGGCCTCTCCCAGCAGCCTCCCCTGCATTAAAATTAAATCCAGATTCTTTCCTGTTGTCTGCAGGGCTCTGTTTGATTGGTCTCCACTTGTACCTTCACATCTTATTCTCTTTACTCCAGCTGCAGCTACTCTGGCCTTTCTCAGACACATAGATGTCGTTCCTGTCTCAGGGTCTTTGCCCAGACTGTGCCCTCTGCTGGAATGTTCTTCCCTGACTACATTCAGGCCTTTGCTTCAAGGCTCAGAGAGACCTTCTGTCTCACTGTATCTCACTGTGCGTGATGTTCGCTGAACCCCTGGTAGGCAAGGTGCACGTGGGGAAGCTGGAAGAAAACTCAACGAGCTGAAGGAACTGCAGACGCATTTATTCTTTCCTGGCTGGTGCAGCAACCGTAGCAGCAGACATAACATAACATAGCCTAACATAACATAACCTCCCCAACAAGGACTTTCCAGGTGGAGCTTATGTATGCTTACAGAACAAAAGTAGCCCGTGGCCAAGCGAGTACCTTGTGACACACATGCGCAGTGCTGTTAGTGATCTCAGCTGTTACATGATCATTCACAAAATGTGGGGTGAGAGCGAGAGGGTGTGGGGCAAGAGAGCCTGACCATGCCATTTTGGCTAATTTGCTTTTTCCCTACACCTTCCTTGACCAGCCTATCTAAGTGCTCATCCCTGAGATGTTCCCTAAAACTTGCTTCATTGATCACACATAGCACTACCTGGATCTCCCTGAGCGTGTGTTTGATATGCATGTTCCTGCCCTGGAATACATGCTGCTCTGTGGGGCAGAGACATCACCTGACTTGTTCCCTGCTGCATCCTTGCCGCCTGGAACGGGGCGCATGATAGGTGCTTAGTCTACATGTGTTAAATGAATGAATAGGTATGTGAATCCCTTGCACTTCATGCTTCTTTGAGCCCTGGAAGCCTCATACAATCCTTTGGGGCCCAGTCCTACTTCCTGTGGGACGAAGGGACCAAACATTCAGCTTTGGGGTTGGACAGGCTGCCTTCTGAGCTCTGTGATCTCGAGCCAGCTGCATAACCCCCTGCCTCATTTCCTCACTTGCCCGAGGAGGACACTATCACCGTCCTGATGTGTGCAAAGAGGAGCACACAACCCTCGGCATTCCCTGGAGGCTCAGGGCTCAGGGCTCAGGCCATTCTCCCTACAGCCCCTTGGCACCCAGAAGCACCTCTGAGTGGACCCAGAGCGCCAAGGCTTCACGCCAGGTGGCCCAGGGTGAGATGTTGTGTGAAGTGATGGCAGTTGGGTTCTGTGGAGAATTTTCTTCTGGCAGAATTGCCTGTACTTGCTGGAGAGGGTATGGGTGTGTCTGATCTCTGTTTACAAATTCGGTGCCGCTGGGATCTATGGAAGCAAGCCCATGGGACCTTTTGTAACACAGGCCAGATAGTCCTGCCTCTTGGATGCTGCCTCTTCCCAGTACCGTTTCCACGTTGCTTCGAGTTGGAAGGAATCTGAACAGCTGAGGTTCCTTGTCTGTGCCTCAGGGATGATTATACCCTCCCTGGTGCAGGGAGGGAGGAGGGAAACCAAGGATGGAGGGAACTTGGATGGTGTAGCCTTCAGTCCACGGAGTGCTGGCTCAGCAGAGGGAAATGCCTCGTTTAACCTGTGTTTCCTGGGCTGCCCAGGGCTCCTGGCTCCGGTGGGCTTTACCCTCACCCAGAACAACAAACACACTTACTAAGATCAGAGCAGAATGTTTGTAAGCTCCACGGGTGAGATCAGCGTTCAGAATTCCCAACCATCCCCTGTGCTCTGGCTCAGGATTCAAGTGTCCTCTTATAAGGTTTATGAACCTTGAAGATCTGAATGGAAGAGAAGCCTCTTCTTGTCCTTCTCTTGGCCCGACAGCCCTCAAAGCTGAGTGTGTGTCAGAATCACCTTGCAGGCTGTGTGCACAGCAGGGTGATTTGGAGGGCAGTTGAGAGCCACTGACTTTTGAACCTGACGCTTGTGGACCACACAGAGGATTGTAGTCCACACAGTTTGAGTTATGTGGGGGAAGTGGGAGCTGCCACAGGAGGAAGCTGGAGCTAGGCTGCCTGGGATGAGTTCGAGTTCCACCATTTACTACAGTGCAATGAGTCTGAGCAAGCTCTAGGAGTTGGTGATGGGCAGGGAAGCCTGGCGTACTGCAGTCCATGGGGTCTCAAAGAGTCGGACACGTCTGAGCAACTGAACTTGGAACAAGCTCTTAACTTCACTGTGGCTCAGTTTTCTCATCTGTAAAGTGGGGATAACAGTGTCCAGCTCATAAGGTCACTTGTGTTAATACAGGTGCAGTATGAGAAAGCCCACAGTGCGTGCTCAGTAAATGTTAGCTTTCATGATGATGGTGATAGCCCCGTCTTTTTTTAATGTGTGCCGGCTTTATTGGGATATAATTCATGTATTATAAAATTCATCCATTAAAGTATACAATTAAGTGGTTTTTAGTATATTCACAGAATTGTGCAACCATTACCACTATCAATTTTTGTATTTCATCACCTCATGAAGAAATTGTACCCTTCAGGGGCTTCCCTGGTGGTCCAGTAGTTAAGAATCTGCCTGACAATGCAGGGGACAGGGTTTAGTCCCTGTAGGAAGATCCCAGATGCCACGTAGCAACTAAGCCAGTGAGCCACAACTACTGAGACCACGTTCTACAGTTACTAAAGCCCGGGTGCCCACAGCTCACAATTACTGAAGCCCAGGAAGAGCCCGCGCTTCACAAGAGAAGCCACCACAATGAGAAGCCTGTGCACCATGACTATAGAGGAGCCCCACTCACTACAACCAGAGAAAGCCCGAGCGCAGCACTGAAGACCCAGTACAGCCAAAAATAAAAGTAAATAAATCTTTAAAAAAAAGGAATTATACCCTTCAGCTATCACCCTCCTGTTCTCCTGCGCCCTCATCTGCTTTGAGTCTCCATAGGTTTACCTATTCTGGATATTTCATCCACAATGACATCATCCAATATGTAGTCTGGGTAACTGGCTTTCACTTAATGTTTTTAAGGTCCATCCACATCACAGCATGTATCAGCGATTCATTCCTTTTTATGGCTGAATGTCTACCATCTTATGGCTGTATATTTTGCTTATTCATTCATCATCTGATGGGCTTTTGAGTTTTCACCTTTTGACTATCATGAATATTGTGACTATTGATAGCCCACTTTTTTTTTAAGATTTATTTTTTGGCTGTGGTGGGTCTTCGTTGCTGCCTGCGGGCTTTCTCTAGTTGCAATGAGTGCGGGCTACTCTTTCTTGTGGTGCTTGGGCTTCTTATTGCAGTGGCTTCTCTTGTTGCAGAGCATAGGCTCTAGGTGCTTGGGCTTCAGTAGTTGGAGCATGTGGGCTCAGTAGTCGTGGCACATAGGCTTAGTTGCTCCGCAGCTTATGGGATCTTCCCGGACCAGGGACCAAACCAGTGTACCTTGCACTGAAAAGCATATTCTTAACTGCTGGACCACCAGGGAAGCCTGATAGCTCACTTTTCTATAAACATTTTTTCATCATTTATTTTTTCAAAATTGAAGTACAGTTGATTTACAATATTGTGTTCAAATATTTTTAAAAGAACTATCTGTGTTTCAAGGGGCTACCCAGGTGGCTCAGTGGGTAAAGAATCCACCTGCAATGCAGAAGATAGAGGAGATGCCAGTTTGATCCCTTGGGTTGGGCAGATCTCCTGGAAGAGGGCATGGCAACCCACTCCAGTATTCTTGCCTGGTGAATCCCATGGACGGAGGAGCCTGATGGGCTACAGTCCATAGGGTTGCAAAGAGTCGGACACGAATGAAGTGACTGAGCATGCTCATAGGTATCTATGATTCAAACATAGATGAATAACTTTTGGCATGAGATAAGAACTCACAAGAATCCTGGGGGCAAGGTGACATTATCCTCACTTCATAAAGAAATAAGCTCAGAGAGGTTAAGGGCCTGGGCTTCCCTGGGGGTCCGGTGGCTAAGACTTGAATCTTCCACTACAGGGGCCGAGGGTTTGATCCCTGAATGGGGAGCTAAGATCCCTCATGCCGCTTGGCACAGCTGAAAAAAAGAGAGGTTAAGGGCCTTACAGCTATAAGGCGGCTTCAGAACTTGCCTCCGGCCACAGAAAGGTGATGAAGATAGGGATGGTGAATCACCGTCTGTTTCTTTCTTCCCTGTTCCCAGCACGGGGGTGCTAGCCCTCTGCTTCCCTCTGCCCCATGTCTTCTAGGTGTCCAAAGTGTGGAGGTGCAGTTGGAGAACCAGATGGTCCTGGTGCAGACCACCCTGCCCAGCCAGGAGGTGCAGGCCCTTCTAGAAGGCACTGGGAGGCAGGCGGTCCTCAAGGGCATGGGCAGTGACCTATTGCGTGAGTAACCACTATGGCCTTGGACTCTGTGGGAGGGAGGTGGCCTGGGTGTGGTACAGCTCTAACCAACCATAGGATTTGGGGGCTTTGGGTTGGAGAGGCTTCGGGGACCATGTGAAGGTTACGTGGGGCTCTCTCCCTGCCCTTTCCAAGCTGATGAACGGGTGGGGCTGGGTGAGGTGGCAAGCCAGCCCTGGTGTCTGATACCTTACAGAGAATTTAGGGGCAGCCGTGGCCATTCTCGGGGGGCCTGGCCCTGTTCAGGGAGTGGTCCGCTTCCTGCAGCTGACCCCTGAGCGCTGCCTAATCGAGGGAACCATTGATGGCCTGCAGCCTGGGCTGCATGGACTCCACATCCATCAGTTCGGGGACCTCACAAGGAACTGCAACAGGTGAGTCCTCTGGAACCTCCCTGGAGCATCCTCATTGCCCTGGTTGTGCACCCACTGTGCGCAGGGGGCTGTACTCAGCTTTTTACACATACATTCACATATGGTCCTCACAAGTACCCTGGGAGGTGTATACACACAAGCCCAGTCTACAGATGAGAAAACTGAGGCTCAGAAAGGTTACCTGACTTGTCAGAGGCCCTAAAGCACGTAAATGACAATGTCGGATTTGAACAAAAATCTGACCTTGACACTCCTGCTCCCAGCTCCCAGATGGAAGGTGACTCCTGGACATGGGAGGGTCAGGTCTCCATGCTGTATCATGGTATTTATCAAGCTGCCATGCAATTAGTGTTTACTCATCCATGTCTCCCCTGGAGGCCTGCTGAGGACAGGTCCCATAACTGCTTCTTCTTAGTGATCTCAACCCAGAGCCTGGTACAGAGTGGGTCCATTTGTTGAATGAGTGGATGAACAAATGAATGAGTGGATGAACGAATGAATGAGTGAATGAATGGAACAAATGTAGTTAAAGTAAGAGGATGTATCACCTGGTCCATGAGCTGTGGTTTCACTGCCTACCTGCTATCTTTTCTTCTTAGCTGTGGGGACCACTTTAACCCTGATGGAATGTCCCATGGGGGCCCCCAGGACTCTGAACGGGTAAGTGTTGGTCTTGGGCTGGCAGAGAACCCAAGATCTCAGAGGCAGGGCAGGCAGCTCTTGGAGCCTGAGAGTGTGATTCCATTTAAGGGGAGTCTTTCTCCCTCACTTTATTTTGTTCAGTTTAGAAACATTTATAGACACTTCCTGTGCTCAAGGCCTGACCCTGTCTCACAGCCTGGTGAGGGAGACACTCAGAACTCTGTGGTTGCGTCACAGCCAGAGCATCTTTGCAGGAGCCTCCGGGAGGCCCTGGGAACCCAGAGCAAGCTCCAGCCAGTGAGAAGGGCACAGGCAGTGGGAGAGAGCTTCCCAGAGAAGGTGATGGTGTGGAAGTTAAAGGTTTAACCTAAAGTAAAAAGGCTGTTCCCGGAAGTTCCCTGGATGTCCAAGGGCTAAGATTCCGAGCTCCCAATGCAGGGGGCTTGGGTTCAGTCCCGGTCAGGGAACCAGATCTCACATGCTGCAACTAAAGATCCCTCGTGCTGTAACTAAGACATGGCACAGCCAAATAATAATTTTTTATAAAGGCCATTCCTGACTCTGCACCTCCTGGCCCTGGACTTTCATTTTACACTAGAGGATTGGCCCCCCTTGGCTGTGAGTCATGTGCCACCTTAATGATTTTTGCCTTATCTGATTCCTACTTGTTCTGCTAGTTACTCAATGTTTTGATTTAAACTGACTGATTCTTTTTACCCCCTTAAGTAAATTTAATTTATTTTTAGTGTTTTAATCTATCACGGAACGTGATTTCAAACATGTTCTGAAGCGGACAGACTAGTGTCCCAAACCCCCGTGTCCTTGTCACCCAGCTTTAACAGTTGCCAGCTTGTGGCCAGTCCTGTTCCATCTACACCCCTGGCCCTTCTCCATTATTTTGACGAGAATCAAGACGTCATTCATGTAATCCGAGTAGATTTATTTTGAACAAGAAATGATATTGCCACAGAAAATGAGAAACCAGTACTTCTAGCCCCAAGAGGAGGATTCTTGTAAAAATAAATCCGTGCAGACCTTAAAAGTGTCATTAGGGGAATTCCCTGGCAGTCCAGTGGTTAGGACTCCACACTTCTGCTGCAAGGGGCGTGGGTTCGATCCCTGGTTGGGGAACTGAGATCCTGTAAACCATTCAGTGTGACCAAAGAAAGAAAACCAGTGTCATTAAACACCTACAAGGGACTTCGGCCTGCTTATCTTTGTTAGAGTGCTTAGTGAATGTTAGGAGAGGTCCTGGGTGTTGTCCAGGAGGACCGCCTTCTCTCTTGGGGATATTTCTTAGTGCCCCATCGACGCACACCTGATTCCATCTCCTCCACTGGTGGTGCCATGTGTTCCCCTCCTTGGAAATTCAGTACCAGGGCAAACAAATGAAAACATGGTGTGTGTTTCTTAATTCATGTAAGTGATTATTCTCTTTCTTTTTTTTTTTTTTTTGACTTCTGACAGCTCTGTCACATTTCTAACAGTCAAAAGTTTACGCTTCTCAGCCGCCGCTCCCTAGGGAACTGGGGAAGCCTTTCTGTCGGGTCCAGTGCGTACTGCCATGCTTGTGTTCTATACGTCAGTTATCCATTGCTGAGAATCAAATTGCTTTAAACTGGAGAGTTTTGTTTTTTTTGTTTTTGGCGTGAGGCTTGCAGGATCTTAATTCCCCAACCAAGGATTAAACTGGGGCCCTTGGCAGTGAAAGCACCAAGTCCTAACCACTGGACTGCCAGGGAATTCCCAAATTTAGGGGTTTAAAACAGCAAGCATTTGTCATCTCACAGTTTCTCTGGGGCAGGAATCTGGACACAGCTTAGTTGGGGCTTCTGGCCGAGTGTCTCTCAAACTATGATGTGAGGAAGACCCACTTCCATGCTTGTGCATATTGCCATTGGCAGGCCTCCCTGGGTTTTGGCTAGAGATCTCGGTCCTATGCCCCATGAGCCTTTCCCTAGGGCAGCACACAGCACTGCAGCTGCCTGTCCTCAGAGCCAGAGAGAGAAGGCGTCCAAGACCCAAGCCACACTCCTTTTGAAACCTAAGCTCAGAGGTGATGCCTGGTCCAGCCCACACTCAGCAGGTGTGAATCCAGGGGGTGTGTCCTCAAGGCCATCTTCCTCATTGAGCCTTGAAAGGTGCTGAGCAGGTGAAGCAGGGAGAGTGGGAACGGAGGCTCAGCACGGATGCCCAGCAGACAGAGCCCTGGAGGCAGGAACCCTCAAGACTGGGTTCTGGGAGGAAGTGGAGTTTTGACGGGCAAGAGACTACCTTGCCCTGCTGCCTTGGCCTGGGCCTGCTAGGGGTGGGGCATCTGAAGGGTCTGGTGCCAGCTGCTCCATTGTACCCAAGCCCTTGTACAGATGGAGGAAAACTTGAGCAAGGGCTCCATGACCAAGCCACTGTGATGACTGGCACGTTCCTTTGGGATTTCAGCATCTGCTTTTGCCCAAATGGAAGTGAATTCAGTGAGGGGATTTATATCCAAGCCTGGTTGTGCCTTTGCACGTCTCCTAGCTGGTTTCCTTGCTTCCTTCCACCCTCCCTGTGCCCCGCTCCAGTCCTTCCCCTTACCCCTCTATGCGCTGCATTTGAGAAATTGCTCCAAAGCATGGGTAACCATGTCACACCCCTCCTGAAACCCTTCTTGGCTTCCCAGTCCCTGAGGGTACAGATCCCATGTGGCTGCATGGTGTGACATTCGGTGCCACCCAGCCCAGTTCCACCCAGGGGAGGGACCTTCTGCGGCCTGATGATACCTCTGAGCCGCAGAGTGGGCGCTCGCTCCCTCCACCTGGTCCTAGAAACTCCTCCCCATCCCTTACTTTCCCACCACAAAAGGCCCCAACACCTGGTGCAACAAAAAGTGCCAGGTGTCGGCAACAGAGGTTCCCCCAGGAAAACAAGATAAAGCAGAGGTGGCTCTTCTCGCTGCTTGCTCATCAGCCCCATCACTGTTGCGCTAACCCTGTGTTTCGCAGCCACTAGTCTCTTCCATGTCTGGTTCCCCACAGTGTTCAAACCCCTTGAGGGCGGTTGACCACGTACGCATCCTCAACCCCCAAACCCCACCTGGCAGAGGGTGTCTGATGTAGGAGGTGCTCAGTAGCTGTGTTGTTATTTTAGTTGCTAATTCAAGTCTGACTCTTTGTGACTGTACAAACTGTAGCCCGCCAGGCTCCTCTGTCCATGGGATTTCCCAGGCAAGAATACTGGAACCAGTTGCCATTTCCTTCTCCAGGAGATCTTGCCAACCCAAGGATCGAACCCATTTCTCCTTCAGTGGCAGGTGGATTCTTCACCACTGAGCCACCAGGGAAGCCCCCAGTAGCTGTGTTATATATTTTTATACCTTCAAGAGGAAAGGGGGGCAGAAACAGTCTTGGGGGCAGGATATGCCCTCTGCTCCTGTGTTTCTTCTCTCTGTTCCTGGAGGCTGGATATCAGGGAAGGGATGCTGGCTGCCTCTGATGGTCAAGAAGCCAAGCTTGGCCAACTTAAGTGCAGGGGAACCATAGACTGCCAGGGGCTGAGAGAGTCATCAGGAGGCTGGAGAACTGGGCTTGCAGAGAAGCAGGAAGCAGGGTCAGTTCTGAGGCTAGGATGCAGACCGGGCAGATACCTCGTAGGGGAAGCAGTCTGAGGTAGTGGCGTGACTTCCTAGGGAGGGTCTCTGTTGCTGTGTCCAGTGTGGCGTCATTATACCCAGGATTTTAGTTCCGGGGAGAGAGAGTCCAGTTCCCTTCTGTGTGCCCTGGGCTGTCCCTTCATCCTACCAGACTGAGCCTGTAGGAGGACACTGGTACTCTGGGGAAGCGGAATCAGACACTGGGAAGCCAGAAGTCAGCCGCCACGTCCCATGTGCCCTCTTCCCCCGGCTCTCACTGCAGCACCGCGGAGACCTGGGGAATGTCCGTGCCAATGAGGATGGCCGAGCTGTCTTCAGGATTGAGGACGAGCAGCTGAAGGTGAGGTGGAGGAGAAGGCGGGGACCTTTCCTAACAGATGCAATGTCTGAGGCTGTTGTCTCTCCTCAAAGGTGTGGGATGTGATTGGCCGAAGCCTGGTCGTCGATGAGGGAGAAGATGACCTGGGCCGGGGCGGGCATCCCTTGTCCAAGATCACAGGGAACTCGGGAGAGAGGTGAGCGCTCTGCCCACGGTGCACGTGGAGACCTGAAGGGGCCCGGCGGGTGCTCACCTCGACCCCACGCTCTTCCGCAGGTTGGCCTGTGGCATCATCGCACGCTCTGCTGGCCTTTTCCAGAACCCCAAGCAGATCTGCTCCTGCGATGGCCTCACTATCTGGGAGGAGCGGGGCCGGCCCATCGCTGGGCCCGGACGGAAGGCGCCCGCCCAGCCCCCTGCCCACCTCTGAGCACGCCCTCTGCCTCGGGTCTGTCACCGTCCTCCCAGCTGAGCACCGTCCACTTCCAGAGGGAGGCCCTGCTCACCCAGTCATGGGAGAACCAGTGTGCAGGCTGTGTTTGATCTCAAAGGGTTGCTTGCTCTTCCCTTGGCAAATTAAAGTTTTATTTTCACATGGAACTTTGCGGTTTGTCTATGTCCCCTCCTCCCTTAATGGGCTTAGTAGACACAATCCCTCTGCCTCTGTCCTCCCTGTCAAGGGCCACCTCTTGGCTTTGGAGGCAAAGAAAACTGGATTCAAATCCACACAGTTCTGGGACTACCTGGTGGTCCAGTGATTAAGACTCCATGCTTCCACTGCAGGGGGGGTGGGCATGGGTTTGATTCCTGGTTGGGGAAGTTTGCGTGCCACATGGAACAGCCGAAAAGAAAAGAAGAGAAAATCCACACAGTTCCTGAGGGCCACTTCCTTATCCTCAGAGTAACAGCGAAAGACCATAGCAGACGTATTTCTATTTGTGGCCTGAACCCCTCCCTTCTCTATGGCCAGTTGGAACCAAGATGGACATCTGACCCATGCAGGGCCTTGCTTTCCTGAAGAAATCAAAGCAGATCCAGCATTAGTTTCTCCCTGGGCATATGGGAGCTGTGGATGGGCCTTTTCTCCCTGCCTTTTGTCGTTGTTCAGTTGCTAAGTCATGTCTGACTCTTTGCGAGCCCATGGACTGCAAGCATGCTAGGTCTCCCCTGTCCTTCACTATCTCCTGGAGTTTGCTCAGATTTATGTCCATTGAGTCAATGATGCTATCTAACCATCTCATCCTCTGCAACCCTGTTGTTCTTTTGCTGTCAATCTCTCAGCATCAAGGTCTTTTCCAATGAGTCGGCTCTTTGCATCAAGTGGCTAAAGTACTGGAGCTTAGTTCACTGATTTCCTAAGATGTTGATGTTCATGCTGGCCATCTGCTTGACCGCATCCAGTTTACCTGGATTCATGGACCTAACATTCCAGGTCCCTATGCAGTATTGTTCTTTACTGCATCAGACTTTACTGTCACCACCAGACACATTCACAATTGAGCGTTTCCGCTTTGGCCCAGCTGCTTCATTCTTTCTCCCTGCCTTAGGGACTGAATATCAGAAAAAGCTGATTGATCTGCTGTGGAGGAGGAATAAGGCATATTCACAGGAAGAACCTAAGAGTCGTAGGAGAATGCCAGATGCTCCAGGGTCCCCAGTCTGGGCCTTCCCTGAGGCCAGCTACCTCCTGACCTAGAAGTCAAGGGACAGTTCTGTATCCCTGCCAGTGCATCGCCACCCACTTTTTTTTTTTAATCTGGCTTGAGTTGATCTCTTTATTCACAAATAAAAGACTTAATTAATGGAATAAATAAAGTGCTTGGCACAGGGCCTAGTACACGGTAGGTTAAGGGAGCAGTGGTGGTGAATCTGAGGCTCCATGGGGCGCCTGGAGGCAGACCAAGCCAAGCCGCTGTCTCACACAGATGGCCACTATCCAAGGACCAGTGTGTGGGGCCGAGAACTCTCGGACTCCCCACTCATTTATTCTGCCCCCCTGCCCCCACCGGACTTGTGTCTCTCTTGCTCATCCATGACAAAGCTGCTTTCGTGCCCTGGTAGGTAGGCTGGCGGAGTGCAAACTTTGCCCCTTACACGGCCTGCTTGGAGCCGGGTGGGTGGTTTCAGTCTGTTGGCCTTGGCTTAGATATGCCTGGCTCTGCTCCCATTCCCCGGGCGCTGCCTGTTTCCCATCAAAGCTTCTGGCTCTGTCTCTAGCCCTGTTCTTTCTCACCAAATCTACACTGGTTGCTTTCCAGCTTTCCTTGGTTCCTGGGGAGCCAAGTCCTTTTAAGCCTGGAGCCCAGGCTGTGTTTCTTCACCTCAGAATCATTGCAGAAACTCCTCCTGGACTCTGCCCACAGCCAACCCCTGACCTCCTCTCACCTTCATCTGGAATTCTAGCTAGTTTTAACCCATTTATGGCTAAGCTGCTCACTATCCCCTGCCACTCTGTTTCTGCTCCTAAGGGATCAACATTCCCATTCGTTTTTCTCTCTTTGAAACTCTCAGCTGTGTGGTTTTCAAACTTTGAACTTGGTTTTTAAATCACAGAACACTGTTCAAATACCTTGAAACCCCATCTGTAAAGCATAAATGGAACTAAAACCAAAGATGCTTAGTTGTGACTAAGCTCCCCCAAAGCCCTGGAGCTCTAGGGAGCACAGTTGGAAAGTGAAAGTGTTAGTCCATCAGTCTTGTCTGACTCTTTGCAACCCCGTGGACTGGCCCTCCAGGCTCCTCTGTCCATGAGATTCTCTAGGCAAGAGTACTAGAGTGTGTTGCCATTTCCTTCTCCAGGGGATCTTCCCAACCCAGGGGTCGAACCCAAGTCTCTTGGATTGCAGGCAGGTTCTTTACTGTCTGAGCCACCAGGGAGGCTTCCAACTTCCTGGTCCAGATGGAAAATCTTTGCCAAATTCGGGCATTTTTGTGTTATCTCCCAGCTTCTGCTGTGTCCACAAACCATCTGTTCTATCATTAACCAAATGATAGTGAGTTCTTTAACTCACTTTTAAACTTACTTAAAAAGGACAATTTACACCAGGTGAGTGATTCTAATTTTAAAAAGACCATGGGGTTCAAGTCCAAAATAAAATTTGACCTCTTACCTTCTGAGATGCCCTATACTCTGTGTGGGAAGTGTGTTTCTCTCTAAGTAAATCCACTTCTTACCTAACAAAAAAGAAAACTTAGTCATGTTAGCTAATACCTATATAATGATGATTAAGTGCCAAGTTCTATTCTGAACACTTTACATGCAGTAATTCACTGAATCCTCATGACAAAACTACAAAGTAGGAAAAAAAAAAACTACAAGGTAGATTCTGTTATATATTTCTTTATTTTTCTTAGCCGCACCTTGTGGCTTATGGGATGTTAGCAATGAAAGGGTGGAGTCCTAACCAGTGGACCACCAGGGAATTCCCAGTATGTTCTGTTATTATCCCAAGTTACAGATGAGAAAAGAGAAACACAGTGATTATGTAACTTGCCCAAGATCACACTAGTAACACGGCCAAATCTAGATTCAGACCCAGGTACTCTGGCTCTAAGGCTATATTGGTTCTCATTATAAAGTATGAAAAGCAAGAGTCATTTGTTATGAATAGAAGTTTGCAGGTTCAAGTTCCTCCTCCAAGTTCCTTGGAGGTCCGGTGGTTAGGTCTGCCTGCCAGTGCAGGAGAAGCAGGTTCAATCCCTGGGTCAGGAAGATCCCCTAGAGAAGGGATTGGCAACCCACTCCAGTATTCTAGCCTGGAGAATCCCGTGAACAGAGGAGCCTGGAGGGCTACAGTCCATGGGGTCAAAAAGAGTCAAACAGGACTGAGCAATTGAGCATGTATGCATCTGTACGTATAACTGATTCACTTTGCTGCACAGTAGAAACTCTTAATAATACATTATAAATCAATTGAACTTCAATAAAAAGTTTAAAAAAATGCCTTGTATGTGATTTTGAAGCACACTAAAGTTTGAGAACTACTAGTTGCAAGTTATGAAAACTGGTTAGCTCAGGATATTCCCTGGTGGTGCAGTGGTTAGGACTTGGCACTTTCACTGTCATGGCCTAGGTTCAATCCCTGTACAGGAACTCGGATCTTGCATGCTGCATGGCACACCCACCCCCCGAAAAGAAGAAAAGAGAAAAAAACTGGGATGATGTGTTGTAGTAGAGGTCAGAACCATCCTCTAGCCCCCCAAATCTTCACCTCTAGCTCGTTATTTATTGTAAAGAATTTTTCTAGTTACCCGGAATTGCTACTGCTTTTATTCTTTTTATGTACTTATGTGGCTGCTGCAGTGGATCTTAGTTGTGGCACTTGGAACCTTTAGTTGTGACATGTGGGATCTAGTTCCCTGACCAGGGATTGAACCCCAGCTCCTTGAGCATGGCGTCTCAGCCACTGAACCATCAGGGAAGTCTCTTTCCCTCTAGTTTAAATACATGTATGTCACCTATTCCCAAAAAAGGACTTGAGGTGTCTTAGCCAGAGAGAAAGGGCAGATTATATCTAAAAATTCCGATGAGGAAAGCACCAGTACAGAGAGAGGGCTCAGCTTTAAGGCCAAGAGGAAAGTGCTCTGGGTTCCCTGGGTCTAATTGCTTAATAATACCACTAGCAATTTCAGCAGGATAGAATCCTGTCACTGTGTCTATTATGCATTTTAGTGGTTTTAGTGGACAAGAAGAGACTGTGATTATGCTTTTATTTTGTCGAGTTACTGTGATTGGCTGGTAATGGCCCTCCAGATTATCAGGTCTGGATTATCCAATTATCCAGATTATCCAATTATCCAGATTATCCAATCTCTGGATGCTATAAATATTACCTTATTGGAGAAAAGGATCTTGGCAGATATGATTGAATTACAGATTTTGAGATGAGGTTATCCTGGATGACCTGGATGGACCCTAAATGCAAGCACCTGTATTCTTACAAGAAGGCCTAGCAAGTTGGTTTTTTTTTGTTTTTGCCCCACTGCAGAGCATGTAGGATCTTAGTTCCCTGAGCAGAGATCCAACTCTCACCCCCTACATTAGAAGCACGAACTCTTAACTGTTAGACCACTAGGGAAGTCCTGAGAGAAATTTAATAATGTTGACCCTGGAGACTAGAGGGATTCCTAGGGATGCTAGCAGCCACCAGAAGCTACAACAGCTGGAAGAGGCAAGCAGTGGTTTCTCTCTTAGTCTTAAAGGAACAAGGCCCTGCTGACACGTTGACTTCAGCCCAGTGCTACTAATTTTGGACTTTTAGCCTGCAGAACTGTGAAAGAATAACTTTATTTATTTATTTTTTTTAAGAATAACTTTTTTTAACATAATTTATTTTTTGGCTGTACTGGGTCTTCGTTGCCGCATGGGCTTTTCTCTAGTTGCAGCAGGTGAGGGCTTCTCTTGCTTGTTGCTGAGCGCTCTAGGGTGCATGGGCTCAGTAGTTGCAGTCCCCAGCTTCTAGAGCACAGGCTCAGTAGTTGTGATTCATGGGCTTAGTCCCTCCTTGGTATGTAGGATCTTCCCAGACTAGGATCAAACCTGTGTCTCCCAATTGTCAGGCGGATTCTTTAGTGCTGAGCCACCAGGAAGCCCCTGCCAAGTCACATTCTGTTGTTTTAAGCAACTCAGGTTTTGGTGATTTGTTACAGCACCCACAGGAAATGAATACAGTTACTATTCAATTGCATTAAAGTAACACACTTAAAGCCTAGTTTCCTTAAGGCTTTAACTTTACAAAGTTTATTGATTTGTTTATAAATCTAGTAAAATAACAGTTATTATCTTCACTTTTTCTTTGATAAACCCTGGTAGGCTACATTGGACTCTAAATAATCATACCTGTTTGCAACTTAAATTCCCTCAAACTTTAAAAAAATTGCATTTGTATATTTGTTTAATTTTCTTAAATACCACAGACTCCTGACCTAAATGTAAACTTCACAACAAACTTCCTGATAAGTCTTATACATTGAAATTATTCTATAACTGTATACAGACTTAAAAAAAATTATACATTTTAGCTAAAAGTTGCAACCCTAATGTCAAGTTTCAAAAGTTTTTCTATGTTTAAAATTTCATTCATTTTAAAATTTTGGCTGCACTGGGTCTTTCTTGCCGAGCCATGTGAAGGCTTTCTTTAGTTATAGCCTTGGGGCTTAGTAGTTTCAGCTTGGGCCTTCCGATTCTTAGCTCCCTAACCAGGGATTGAACCTGTACTCTCTGCATCGGAAGGTGAAGTCTTAATCACTGGACCACCAGGGAAGTGCCACCATGATACCTTTTATTTATTTATTTTTAAAATTTATTTATTTTAATTGGAGGCTATTTACAATATTGTGGTGGTTTTTGCCATGCTGCTGCTGCTGCTAAGTTGCTTCAGTCGTGTCCAACTCTGTGCAACCCCATAGACGGCAGCCTACCAGGCTCCCCTGTCCCTGGGATTCTCTAAGCAAGAACACTGGAGTGGGTTGCCATTTCCTTCTCCAGTGCGTGAAAGTGAAAAGTGAAAGTGAAGTCGCTCAGTCATGTCTGACCCTTAGTGACCCCATGGACCGCAGCCTACCAGGCTCCTCTGTCCATGGGATTTTCCAGGCAAGAGTACTGGAGTGGGGTGCCATTGTCTTCTCCGGGTTTTTGCCATACATTCACATGAATCAGCCATGGGTGTACATGTGTTCCCCATCCTGAACCCCCCTCCCACCTCCTTCCCCATCCCATCCCTCTGGGTCATCCCAGTGCACCAACCCTGAGCACCCTGTCTCATGCACATGATACCTTTTAAATGGCTATGTGCCCTGGGTGTCTAGAGGCCTGCTGATACCCTGCTCTGAGAATACTGCCAGCAGTTTGGATTTGTGGAGATATCAGAGTGGTATCAAAGATTTGCCCCTCTTTTCCTCCTTATAATGCACTTTTTTAAATTATAAAAGAATTATATGCTCATTGCTGAAAGTCTAATGATACAGAAAAGTGAAAAAACATTAAGCCCCATCTCATTCCCTTGAGGTAATCCATGTATTTTTCTATGCTGAAAAACATGTGTATCATAGCAAGGTTTTTTTTTTTTTTTAACCTATATCTTAGATACAGGTAATGTTATGTAATCACATTTTTCCCTCTTGAATTATGGTCCTCCTTCCAAATCATCCTTCCTCATCCATAAATTCTGACCTATTTTTATTTTTCAGAGTCTTAACCACTGGACTGACAGGGAAGTCCCTTGACCTATTTATTTATTTAGATAATTTATTTGCTTGCATCAGGTCTTAGTTGTGGCATGCAAGATCTTTGCTGCATCATGTGGGATCTTTCATGCAACATATGGACTCTCTAATTGTGGTGAGCAGGTTCAGTAGTTGCAACTCACAGGGTTAGTTGCTCTGTGGTATGTGGATCTTAGTTCCCGCCAAAGGGTGCATGCAATCTCCTGCATTGTATGATGACTTCTTCACTACTGGACCAGCAGGGAAGTACCTCTGACATACTTTTAATAGCAACATGATATTCCATCCAATATTCCCTTATTTATGGACATTCAGGTTGCTTCCACTATTAGCTACTACAAACAATGCTACAATAAATAAATTTATATCAATATCCTTATTGATGAGTTTTCTGTAGGCTAGATTTCCAAAGCAGGATTACCATGTTAAAGGCTCACTACATTTAAAGTTTTGATATTGCCAGAATACTTACCAGGAAGGATATAGAGATCACACTATATATGTAACTCATACATACAATCTGTGAGTGTAATTTCCTCACACCCATAAGACCAACAGATATAATTTTTTTTTTTGCAAATATGAGGCATGAAAATGTTCTCATTTTCTCACAAAATTGCATTTCCCTGACTAGCAATGAGTTTTCTTGTTTATTATTTGTACTTTTTTTCCTATAAAATTACCAGTTATCATCCTTGGCCTATTTATCTCATCTTTTTCCCCTATCAATTTGTAGGAGTTCTTTGTACAGTACAGATATTCACTCAGTCATGTCCGACTCTTTGCGACCCCATGGACCATACAGTTCACGGAATTCTCCAGGCCAGAATACTGGAGTGGGTAGCCTTTCCCTTCTCCAGTGGATCTTCCCAACCGAGGGATTGAATCTAGGTCTCTCGCATGGCAGGCAGATTCTTTACCAACTGAGCTATCTGGGAAGCCCCACAGATATTAAGTCTTAGATTCACAAATTTGTATCAATATCTTCAGCCCAGACTTCTCCCTGAACTCCAGGCATATCTAATTGTCCATTGGTACCTCCATTTGATGACTTGCAAGCATCTCAAATTTATCATGTCCAGGGAACTCCTTGGCAGTCCAGTGGTTAGGACTCCGTGCTTTCACTGCTGTGGGCCTAGGTTCCATCTATCTCTGGTTGGGGAGCTAAGACCCTGCAAGTGGCAATGAACTGCCAAAAACAAACAAACAAGTAAACAAAACAAGCCCCCCAATTTTTATGTCCAAAAATAAATTTCTGGCCATCTGCAATGTTCCCCATATCAATAAATGGCAACCTTATGCTTCCCTTTTCCTGGTGTCATCTTTGACTTCTTTCTCTCACAATTCACATCCTATCACATATTGTGTTGGCTCTACAGTCAAAGTATATCCAAATCTAAGCACTTCTGCTGAATTTTACTACAGCCGCCCTAATCCACCTCTACTTCTCTCCTGGAATTTTTTGACAGCGCCCTGCAGCAGACCAAAGATCAAGGCCCTAACCTCTGCAGTGGAAGTGCAGAGTCCTAATCACTGGACTGCTAGCGAGGTCCCTTTCTCCTGGATTTTTGATGCAGTGAAAACTGTTCTGAGCAAATGACTATTTTCTGTTTTTGCCCGTTTCAATAGCTGCCAGAACGATACTTATAAAACTATGAAAGCTAAGTCCTATCAGGTGAACCCCTCTTCTCTCTATAGACTTTCAGCCTCACTAAGAGTGAAAGCCGAAATTATTTAAATGGCCTACCAGGTACTACACTTCCTCCCTATCCTGGTGTTCTATTATTCACTCTGTTCCACCCTCCTGCCATACTAGCTCTTGTGATTCTTTGGACAGACACACTCCTGCCCCAGGACTTTCTGACACGTTCTTACAGGCTGGAATGATTCCCCCATAGCATGGCTCCCTCAGTTACTTCAAATCTTTATCACTACCTAACAGGCTATTATGTTTTACTTATTATTTGTCTCTCTCCACGGTAATACAAGCTCCAAGGTGGGGATTTTTGTCACTTTTTGTTCACTGCTTTATTTTTGGTCTTGTCCCAACAGGGTGGGCGCTGAATAAAATGTGTAGAATGAACTTGCAAGCAAACCTTTTCCTGAACTTGTCACATGTTCTTATATTTTTGACATCTTCTGCCATGCAAAGCGGAGAAGGCAATGGCACCCCACTCCAGTACTCTTCCCTGGAAACTCCCATGGACAGAGGAGCCAGGTAGGCTGCGGTCCATGGGGTCGCTAAGAGTCGGACACGACTGAGCGACATCACTTTCCCTTTTCACTTTCATGCACTGGAGAAGGAAATGGCAACCCACTCGTGTTCTTGCCTGGAGAATCCCAGGGACGGTGGAGCCTGGTGGACTGCCGTCTGTGGGGTCGCACAGAGTCAGACATGACTGAAGCGACTTAGCAGCAGCAGCAGCAGCCATGCAAAATCTTTTTCTCTTTTTTTAAAGGCTCAACTTTCATCCCTTCAAGGACTGTTCTTTTGACTCAATTCCCGATTTTATTAAACTTTTTGTTGTGGAAAATTTCAAACATGTATCAAGATTGATATATCTTATTCCTTGTTTTTAAGGTCCATAAAGGCAGAGGTGGGGCCTGATTGGCTTTTCAGTGTCTCCAGCGTCTGCCTGGACCTCAGCAACCTCAAGGAATGTGTTTCCAAAGAAATTAATGGCACGAGGGTTTATACGGGGCAGATGCCGCTCAGGGGCCCCTCAGACTGCGCAACATAAGCGGCAGTCCTGGGAGCCAGTCCCGGGAGTCTGCTGCTGAAGGGAAGGCGTTTGTCCTGGTTTCTCCCGCCAGGCCAGGACTTCCCGTGGACACTCTCGCTGCTACCGCTAGCTAGGCGCGGGTTTGGCCTAGGCGGCCAGAATGGGAGAGGCTCTGACTTACAACTGAACAAAGTTTTTCCTTGGGGCCTGCCGATCCCGCCCCACCCAGGCCAGAGGCTGCCTCGCTCACTAGGCCTCTCAGTTGCCCGGGCGCTCCCTGAGCCCGTAACCCCTTCCCCAGCCCTTCTTCCCCTCCCCCCGGCAGCGGCGGTTGGTCGCGCGCCGTCGTCCCTCTCCCACCCACTCCGCTAACGAGCGGGCTCCAGGCCCTCTGGGATTGGCTGCGTCTGAGTGCATTTTCTCTCAGCCTCTCTGATTGGCTGCATGACGCGCGGGATCCAGGCTCCGATTGGCTAGGTCAGGGCGCCTGCGCGGCGGGGTTCTCGGTCGCCAGCCATTCCTAGGGAGGACTGCCGGCGGGTCGGACGTCTCGCCTGTCGCTGGAGGAGAAGTCCCGGCTCTCCGGGAAGGCGGCTGCGGCGGCAAAATGAAGATATTTGTGGGAAACGTCGATGGGGCGGATACGACGCCGGAGGAGCTGGCAGCTCTCTTCGCGCCCTACGGCACGGTCATGAGCTGCGCCGTCATGAAACAGTTCGCCTTCGTGCACATGCGCGAGAACGCGGGCGCGGTGCGCGCCATCGAGGCCCTGCATGGCCACGAGCTGCGGCCGGGGCGCGCGCTCGTGGTGGAGATGTCGCGCCCACGGCCTCTTAACACTTGGAAGATATTCGTGGGCAATGTATCGGCAGCGTGCACGAGCCAGGAATTGCGCAGCCTCTTCGAGCGCCGCGGACGCGTCATCGAGTGTGACGTGGTAAAAGGTAACGTGCAGACGGGGGCGCGCTCGGGGCACTCTGCTTGTTAGCCACGCCCCTTTCCCGGGGGCCGGTCACTGCGCGGTTGGTGGGGGCGGGGTGGGGGGAAGTCCGCGGGAGTGAGGCAGGAGGTGTTGGGGGCGCGTTGGGTAGAGCCAGCGTCCTCCCGTGCGGTCCAGGCACCATTAACCAAATGGGAGGAAGCGGCTCAGGGTGGGTGCGGCGGCCACTGTGAGCCGAGCTACGGGGCCGGGGACGCGCCTGAGAGACTTGGGAGTATACCGGGGACGCGCCTTCCACTGATCTCCTGGGCCTGGCACCGAGCGGAAATTGGGAAGTGACGGGCACAAGCCGGATCATGGAGCGGGGAAGATTTTGCCACTTTCCCACTTCCTCACCAGACGTCTGTCAGAGCAAGGGAAAAGGTGGGGGCTGACCCCCCCCCGCCCCCCCACCAAAAGCCACCCTCGTGTTCCCTCCCGGTGAATGCTCCCGAGCGGAAGGTAACGGGGCCCCTGGAAGTTTCTCGGGCTGGGATCTTTTAGTACTGTGTGGCGTGGGTCTACTCATGGGTATAGTTAACTCCTGGGTACGGGGCGGGAGGCGGGGGCTTCCGAACTACTTTGGCCTTTCAGTATTGTTAGGTGGGTTAGGCCTGGCAACTCTGCGTTTTCCAACTCCCTCAAACTTGTTCCCCCCTCCCCCCCCCGCCTTTGGGATCGGTTTTACATCTGTAAACTGGAAGCCCTGACCTTTCTCCTGTGGAAGAAGGCTTGTTTTATGAAAAGGCCTCTTCTGAGCAGCTAACTTGTCAAGCTGGTGCCCCAGAGCAATGTCCTTCTTTTCTAAACTTGGTGATTTTGCAAGGGTGCACACTCTGTGGCTGAGGGGAACATGGGGACTTAGTAGTCTTCTTTGCTTGAGTAGTCTTCATGATCAGGGTAGATCCTGAGAAGAATGTATCATCATAATTTAGGCCTGACTTCCTTTTTTGGACCCACGTGACTTCTTTTCATAGTCTGGGTTCTTACCCCTTAGGCTCTTTTTCTGTTTTGTTGGGAAGATCTGGAATACAGCCCTTGTGTGTGTCCAGTCTGTGTTCCACTTGGAAACAGATGAGATTTAACTTTGCCTTGCTGTATCTTCAAGGATGCAACCTGGGAGTAAGTATCTGGTTCCTGGCTGCTGGTTTTGGATTCATACCTGCTCATAGCCTGTGTGAGAAGTTGTGAGGATAGTAAATAAATTTGGGAGAAGGTGCTTATTCATTTCCTCCAAGATACATCATTTGCTGTCCTCGAAAGGTGCATCTTTTGGGTCATTCCTTATCCTTTTTCTAAGTGGGGGAAGTGTAAAGCCTGCTAGTCACCACTAGGCGTAACTCCTCCTGCATTAATACTGCATTTTATTTTCTCAACTCAGGCTGTGCAAGTTCATGTCTGTCCGAAATCAGGCTTTCCTACTGGGTGCTCTGATGAGGCAGGCTGTATGGTGCATGGATTTTTGCTTTTATTTAGAGTGAAAGAAGGGGAAGGGCCTCAGATTGGGCTCCTGGCCAGGAAATGGATAGGGGTATATGAGAGGTCTGTGTTTGACCTACTACATTTTTGTGTGTAGTTCTTTAAGCAGGCTGTCTACTAGATTGAGAGTCTTGAAGCTTGCATCTGAGGAGACTGTCTGTGGAACTCATTGGTCAGGGAGCCCCTTTGGGGTGGTAGAGAAAGCAGAAAATTCGCTTGAATTGCTGGGGACTGACACCAGGAGACAGTGGATGTGGGGGTGGAGTGGGGTGAACTGTGTAACTGGGTCCGGTTTTTAGAAATTAGGTTTCCTTGTGAAAGTTTTGTGCATTTTGTCCCTTTGTGAACATTTGATTTGCCGAAGTGCTTTGGCTTCCTCAGGGAGTGGTGGTTAGCTGTTATTTGTAGTTATGCTGATATGTAAGCTCCTGATAATACTTTGATACAAAGGACTCTGGGAAAGGTTTGAGGATCGTATGCCCCCCTGATGCCTTTCTATTTGGAGTGAAGGAAAATGAGGTTTTTAAGTTAGGAATGTAGTAGAGGAGACTGGCTCTGGCTGTATAAGTAGCTTACTTATTTCTTGGTCTGGGAAAGGACATTTGATTGAGGTGTCTTATGTTAATTGTCAGGTCTTTGAAAAGCACAGAAGCTTGGCATTGCACAGAAGAGCCAGTTCTGTTTTATTTCACAGGGGGAAAACTTAGTTGCTTGGTTCCAGGAGCTTAGATATGATTTGATTTGGAGAGTAAAAATCTCCATAGCAACAGCAGATAGTAACCACTCTCCACAGTTAAATTCTATTGGGTGTTAAAGGATGAAGTCTCAAGAGTTGCTGACAGCTTTAGGAACCAGTCAGATTTCAGAAGTCTGAAAGGCAGAAGAGGAAACTGTTTCCTATGTTGTAGGTGGCCATTCTTACCTTCTTTGTATAGCTCTGTAGTTTCACATTAGAAGTTTTTACTCTTCTGCAAATAGGAACACTCATGTTTCCAGATTCTCTCAAGTTGGGTACTGGAGGAATTGTGATGCCAGATCATTAGGAGATCTCTGTAAATCATTGCCTGGTAGCCCCTTTAAATGAGATGAATTACCTTCAGAGGTCAGTTTCCTTGAACTAATTCAGGCCGGTGAGTCCCTGGAGTTTGCTAGTTCTTTGTTGTTGTTTTTTTTTTTTTTTTTAATCATCCTGACAGTAGTTGGGTTCCTGGGTGTCTTTGATAGGGCTAGGCCTGGGTTTAGCTGCTCAGGGTTGGCTAGCCCTCATGTGTTTGAGTCAGCTGGACAACTTGTTCACACTTCTCTCCAGTATCAGGCTTAGAAACTTGCTGATATAAATTGGTTATAATTGTGTCTCATGGCTTTCTTTTTGTCTGTTACATAGTTCATCTGTGTGGTCAATTGTACCTATGAAATTTCTGTTTTCAAGTTTCACAAGTTGGTTTCTAAATAAAACCTAGCTAAGTAGGGAATAGATAATGTGATGTCCTATTGCTCTTGTAAACCCACTGAAACATTTTTGTTGGTTGTTCTCTTCCCTAGCTTAATATTGTCCTAGGAATTTGTGGATAGGTTAACCAGGAGTATAGTATGATTCCCTTGTAGTGTCTGGAGGCGTTTTTTTTGTTTGTTTGTTTTGTTTGGTTTGGTAATTCCCTTTAATCTGCCTACAAACTTGCTTTCTCCTGGTGATAGGCTCAACTCAGTCTTTCCTTTTGAAGAGATCTGGGACCACCAGCATTGATTTTTAGCTCACTCCACCCAGAGTGGAGGTGAGAGATCAGAGGACAGTTTTAGTGCCCTGTGGCTAGGTCTAAAGGAACACTTTTGCTTTTCACAATTGGTAGATGAAGAATCAGGTTCGGGCCATAAGAGAGTGAAGACAGTTGTGATAGTTCATTTTGTTTCTTTATCATCTCTGGCAGGTTCCAAATTTGCGCTTACAGATGGCATTGTGTCTCTTGTGTTTTATTAGAAATGAAGGTTCATATCCTGTAAGGAAATAAGCCTATGGTTATTCCTAGGCTTGAATAATTATCATGATTTTTATCATAGAGTTATTTATACTTTTAGCTCTTGTTGTTCAGTCACTAAGTTGTGTCTGACTCTTTGCAACCCCGGTGGGTTGTGCCCCCAGGCTCTTCTGTACATGGCATTTCCCAGGCAATACTGGAGTGGGTTGCCATTTCCTTCTCCATATTTATACTTCATAAGGCATTTTTATCATCTCATTTGACTCATTTGGGCTTGCCTGGTGGCTCAGATGGTATAGAATCCACCTGTAATGCAAGAGACCTGGGTTCAATCCCTGGGTCAGGAAGATTCCCTGGAGAAGGAAATGGCAACCCACTCCAGTATTCTTGCCTGGAGAATTCCATGAACAGAGAGGATCCTGGCAGGCTACAGTCCATGGGGTCGTAAAGAGTTGGATGTGACTGAGTGCCTAAGCACATACGTTGAATCTTGTAAATCTCAGGTGGGTAGGACAGATGGTCAGGGGGAGAAATAAATTTTAAGTTCTGTAAGAACTTAATAGCAAGTCAGTGATCTGAATCTTCAACTGAGGCTAAATTGTAGCAGCTAGTTCCAAAAATCCTTTTGCTATACCACACTGCTGACTTCTACCTGTTGATTATATCTTTATTCTCATTTGTCTAAGAGTCACTTCGGTTGCATTGCATTACATTCAGAAAAATGACTTGCTCTATAGGAGTAGCTAGAGAAGCCAGTCCCAGTGTGAAAGTTTCTGAAACTTAGGACACTTGTTTAGAGGACATTTTAAAGGATTTTTTTTAATCAAGAGTGGAACCTTAGTAATTTCATGTGGGTAATTTTTCATTTCCTAAAGTGATGTGAGAAAGATGGGGTTCTGATACTTGAACTTTAAAAGTAGCCTCAGGTCCAGGTGGTGGTAAGTACATGACCCGAGTTACCACAGGCATGATCTCATTGTTCTTCAGATTCTGCTTGCACTGTTGTGATTTGTGAGATTGGATTTGGACAAGAATTTCTTCCTATTCCTTTCTTGAAGGTTTCCTGTTCTGTATAGATGAGTTTTGTTGATGAGTAAGACTTTGAGATCAACATCCTGTATTAGAGCCTGTCCTCCCACAGCTCATTTAGATCCCGATTGAGGGCCTGAGGGGTAACCTTTTAGCAGAGCCTGCTAGCTGCAGGAATTGCAGCTTCTTGCTATGAAGCTGAGAAACTAAATCTTTTCTCTAAATAGAAACCTGAGGAGTAAGGGATGTTTCTTGATGAGTATGAGTGGAGAAGGTAATGTTAGGAGTCGGGGGTGGCTTGGGCCTGAACTGAGTAGGGTCTGGCTTGGGCTAGGCGGCTCAGTTTCCATTCCCACATTTCATTGGCTTACATGGGGTCCAGCGTCTCCCCTTCTCAGCTTGAGTGTCTAGTCTTAATACACAATCCTGCCTTATACGTTGACTTCTTAGGGGTAGCCTGGTGTCGTGAAGAGGCATGGAGAGCTGGGATTCTGTTTCTGGCTCTCACAGGTGGATTTGGGGCAAGCCATACAAATTCGCTTGAGTGTGTTTGCCCACCTGTAAAATGGGGATAATGATCCTTTGCTCTGCCTGCCTCCTGGGATTGTTGTGAGGCCCAGATGAGATCTTGTGCATGGATATGCTTTGAAAATTGGGAAGTACTGAGGGAAAGGGGGAGATCATATTGGAGGAATGTCATAGATTGTGTATTGCTATGTAGCTGTTCTGCCTTAATGGGACCCTGGGCTGAGACATGGGTCATGTCCAGACATAAGTGGTCATTTCCAGTGTTTGAGAGTTAAGCCTCAAAGGTGAATAGTAGTGTTCGGTGGTCCTGGGTTAGAAAATACTGAATAATTGAGTGATCCAGGAATGCTTTCTGCATTTTTGTCTGCGGATTTGTACTTAATAGGAGATGTGAAGCTTTTTATCCTCTGTTGCAGTTCATCTTTGCTCTTTCTTCTCTGAGCAGGCAACTGGGTGAGGTGGCAGGGGGAATGGGGAGAATAGGAAGAAAACCATAGGCAAAGCTGACTATTTGGGACAGTCAGAAGCTTTGTTATATGGGAGTCACATTTTATGACCTACTCCTGGAGAGGAGGGTATGGAGGCCTGGAGGTAGCTGGCAACAGCTGGGTGCTGTTGGTGTGTCCAGTTTGGGACCCATCAGGTAGCTTGCCCTGCCCCCCTAATTGCTAACCCTCTGTCTGCTGCTTTATCAGACTACGCGTTTGTTCACATGGAGAAGGAAGCAGATGCCAAAGCCGCCATCGCGCAGCTCAACGGCAAAGAAGTGAAGGGCAAGCGCATCAACGTGGAACTCTCAACCAAGGGTCAGAAGAAGGGGCCTGGCCTGGCTATCCAGTCTGGGGACAAGACCAAGAAACCAGGGGCTGGGGATACGGCATTCCCTGGAACTGGTGGCTTCTCTGCCACCTTCGACTACCAGCAGGCTTTTGGCAACAGCACTGGTGGCTTTGATGGGCAAGCCCGTCAGCCCACACCACCCTTCTTTGGTCGCGACCGCAGCCCCCTGCGCCGTTCACCTCCCCGAGCCTCGTATGTGGCTCCTCTGACGGCCCAGCCAGCCACCTACCGGGCCCAGCCCTCAGTGTCACTGGGTGCTGCCTACAGGGCCCAGCCTTCTGCCTCTTTGGGTGTCGGCTATCGGACTCAGCCCATGACAGCCCAGGCAGCCTCTTACCGCGCTCAGCCCTCTGTTTCCCTTGGGGCCCCCTACAGGGGCCAGCTGGCTAGCCCTAGCTCCCAGTCGGCCGCAGCTTCCTCGCTTGGCCCATACGGTGGAGCCCAGCCCTCGGCCTCGGCCCTCTCCTCTTATGGGGGTCAGCCAGCTGCGGCTTCTTCGCTCAACTCCTATGGGGCTCAGGGCTCCTCCCTTGCCTCCTATGGTAACCAGCCATCCTCTTACGGGGCGCAGGCTGCTTCTTCCTATGGGGTTCGTGCAGCTGCCTCCTCCTACAACACCCAGGGAGCAGCTAACTCCCTAGGCTCCTATGGGGCCCAGGCAGCCTCTTATGGGGCCCAGTCTGCAGCCTCATCACTAGCTTATGGGGCCCAGGCAGCTTCTTACAATGCCCAGCCTTCAGCCTCTTATAATGCCCAGTCTGCCCCATATGCTGCACAGCAGGCTGCTTCCTATTCTTCCCAACCTGCTGCCTATGTGGCACAACCAGCTACAGCTGCTGCTTACGCAAGCCAGCCAGCTGCCTATGCCGCACAAGCCACCACCCCAATGGCTGGCTCCTATGGGGCCCAGCCAGTTGTTCAGACCCAGCTGAATAGTTATGGGGCCCAAGCATCGATGGGCCTGTCAGGCTCCTATGGGGCTCAGTCAGCTGCTGCGGCCACCGGCTCCTATGGCGCTGCAGCTGCCTATGGGGCCCAACCTTCTGCCACCCTGGCAGCTCCTTACCGCACTCAGTCATCAGCCTCATTGGCTGCTTCCTATGCTGCACAGCAGCATCCCCAGGCTGCTGCCTCCTACCGTGGCCAGCCGGGCAATGCCTACGACGGGACAGGTCAGCCGTCTGCAGCCTACCTGTCTATGTCCCAGGGGGCCGTTGCCAACGCCAACAGCACCCCGCCGCCCTATGAGCGTACCCGCCTCTCCCCACCCCGGGCCAGCTACGACGATCCGTACAAAAAGGCTGTCGCCATGTCGAAAAGGTACTGTATGCCCCCTCGCCTCTGCCCCCAGCTGGGGCTCAGGGCAAGGGGCTGAGGTTGGCATGGGAGGGAAACTGGAGCCATCGGCCCCTCCTTTGGCCTTCTCTACTCCTGTGGGATGTCCAGAGGCCGAAGGGGATGATGTCTGTGAACTTTCCTGGTCACCAGGGTTCAGGTGGAGCTTCGTGCTCAGCCTGGGGTGGTACCAGCTAGTCAGGCTGGGAGAAGTGTCACCTGTCTAGGCTAGCCCAAGTGCTATTGGAGCTAATGCCTGCAAGATTGTGGCCCATAGCCTCTCCCATTGTCTCAAGGATCCTTAAGCCTGTTACGTGGTTGTCCTGGCCTTTGGTGGGGGTGGGTTTGAAAGAGTAGTCCCTTTGGCACTCACTGGCTGAAGGCAGGGTGTATGTGGTGCGTCCACTCTTTGGGAAATTGGGGACCTTGCTTTCATCCGCCGTTCTGTTGATAAACCACCAAGGTCTTTTCTCTGCAGGGCCCAGGGGTGGGGATAATTTGTGGTTTGGGAATGTAGGCCAGCATCCACCTTGGCCAGTTCAGAAGGGAGGGCTTCAGTGGTGGGCTTGGTTTCCCACAGTTGGACCAGGCTTGATTTCTTGCCCTGGATAAGGTGATGAGCCTTCTGAAAAATCTTGTTTGTTGGAGACCAGTCTGATTACGCCCTCCCTGCCCCCATTGGCATTTCCCCAGTGCCCACCTGGAGCCCTCCCCTCGATTGTCTCATTCACCAACTGTCTTCTTCTCTCGACTAGGTATGGTTCCGACCGGCGTTTAGCCGAGCTCTCTGATTACCGCCGTTTATCAGAGTCGCAGCTTTCGTTCCGCCGCTCGCCGACAAAGTCCTCGCTGGATTACCGTCGCCTGCCCGATGCCCATTCCGATTACGCACGCTATTCGGGCTCCTATAATGATTACCTGCGGGCAGCTCAGATGCACTCTGGCTACCAGCGCCGCATGTAGGGCCGTCCTGGGATGGGGCACCACAGGGAGGGAAGGAGAGGAGAGATGGGGTAGGGTGCAGACCCAGGTTATAACCGCTGGCCCATACCTCTCCTGTTGGCGGTTTTTCATCCCCTCTACCATGTGGGCCTTCCCCAGGAGACGATCCTTTTGAGTGTTCGGCAGTAACCTACTTTATTCCTTCGCCTCAGCAGCAAATCTTGCTACTGGCTCTAGATCTGCGGTTCCCCTCTCCCCTGCCCCATCTCCCTAGGATGGGAATCTCTTTTATGTTTTGATTTTTTTTCCTGGCTCCCTTTTATTTTTGTGCGCGATATTTAAGGTCGTCTGGATGGGGAAGCAACCTGCAGCTGAGGTCGGCGGCGCCTTTTTCTTTTTAGATGTGAGGGAGGCCAGGAAAGGGTTAGCTTAACCATTTCCTATGCGCCAAGCTGTGCCAGGTGTCCAGGGGGCCCTGTGTCCCTCTATAGACTGTGTTGAGACTGAGTTCCTGTTGGGACAGTCAGTTGGTACATGTCCAGTCCCTACTGACCCCTGACGTTCTAGCTGATGCTGTGCGGCACAGTGCACTTCCCCATCTCCCCAAGTAGGTGGTGTTAGAAAACCTTAATTTTTTTTCCCTTTTGTATGGACTACAAATAAAACTTGGGGCGATTTGCAGTTTGGAAACCTGGTTGTCATTGTCTTGATTGCACTCAGTTTCAGAGAAGCCAGTTTGACATCCAGGAATACATGACAGCTAAAGGGAAGGTGGCCAGAGGACGCAGGGCAGATGAGGAAAGGGGTCTGAATGTGGGAATTAGAATGATTTCCCTGCTACCAGAGGGATTTAACTCCTCCTCTCTCTGCTAGTCCGCCATTTTAAGGACTGGAGAATGTGGACAAAGTTGCTTGGGCTTGGGTTAATCACACCAAAATGCAGTCAATTTATTGCCCATTTTCCTCGCCCACGCTTGGCTATTTTCCTTGACTTGTCTCCAGTTCAGAAACAACCTGGACTCCAGCAGGGTGGTTCTGGGGTTTGACTTCTCAAGTGAGAAGTGGGGAATGGGCTGCTTTGGTGCTTAGAAGACTAGTAGGGCCTTCAGGCAGTGGGCTCCACTGAGTACTAGGGCCGGGACCTGGAAATGGGTCAGTTGGAGTCGGGGGGTCATGTTAACTGTGTGGCAGTGTCTCTGTGGTTGGGACATTTGGAAGCCAGTATGGGGGGATTCTGGCCATAGACCTGGTATTTTGCCTGTTGAACATCATCCTGGAGCATCCTGCCTGCGTCCTGCCAACCCCTGCCATCATAGTCACCGGCGACTGCAAATTCCTTCTCTCCATCTGTTAGGGTTTCCAGATGTTTTCTGGCTGGGTTTATATTTGAAGGTGTTATGGTAGACCATGGGAAGGGGGCAAGGTGTAAGCATAACTAAGTAGGGTGTTGGGATAGGGTAAGGAATTGATTCTTTTTATACTTTTATTCTGGGACTAGGTTCAGAGGACCTGGGCACAAAATAAGATGATTCTAAGCCATGACAAGATGGAAGCTTGGGCTTTCTGATGGGTGAGTGGAGACTGGTTGGGTAGGCTGCTAACAGGAAACCTACTAACATTCCTTTGGGAAGAGGGCTTCAGAGATTTGATTTGGGAGTCTTTTTGGGCAAGGTGGTTTTGGGGAGGTGTGTGTCGAGTGGAGTTCAGGTTGGTTCTCTTCTGCCTCCACTGGTTTCTTGTGAACTTGCTTGTGACACAATAGTTTGCCCCAAGTGTTCTCTTCCCTCTGCCCAGTGGGCAAAAAGCACATGCTCTGTATTAATTGTGAACTACTTGTGGACACAAACTGGAGTGATCTCAGGGGAGCTGAGGCCATGGCTCTCTTCCTTTTCTTTCTGCTCACTGCTTTGCTGGCCCTTTCCATTTCTTTTAAGGACTGGGAGGAGGGGGAAATCGAATAGGTTTCTTGTCACTTTTCTGCAGTGAGAGTGGGGTTATCACAGGGCCAGCCTAACAGATTTAGCTCTGGTTATTTCCCTGGAAAATGAAGGGTTGTTTAATTGTGGTGCTGTGATTGTGGCCTGTGTATTACTTGTCAGTGTGATTTTCTGTCATCTTTCTCTCCAGTGAGGGTTCAGCCACTGTCCCAGTCCCACAGTTCGTGTGAAAAAGAGCCTAATGTGCTCTGGGGGCCAGTGTTGATATTTCTTTATTACAGCTTAAGTTCTTCAGAGTGACCTGGCTGAGATGATCCCTCAACTTGTCATCTCTAGGTACTGATGCCCTTGCTGCCTCTGCTGCCAGGCTTCTGGTTTAAGCTCTGAGGAGCTCTAAAGCCAAATCACTTGTCATTTTCCTCTTCCTTGCAGATTGTTTTAAAATTCTTTTCCCCTTTTTTATTTAAATTATGCTACCTGTGTTAATCCTATAGCCCGCTTCTCCTACTTTGCTTTTTGTAGATTTCTGATTTCCAGGGTCCTATAACTTGAAGACGGTTGGGTTGAGTGAATGGGAGGATAGACGTTTAATGTGTTTTGGGAAAAGGGAGTGGGAGTATGGGCTTACAATATCCTTTAGGTCTTTGCACTTCTGATCTATCAGCTCTAACTTGACCTTCATTGGAGAAGTTTTAGGTGATTTATTCCTGGAACAAGACTAAAGTTTTCTCACCTCATCAATCTGTTCTCTGAGGGTTGGACCTTGTTTCAGATTGTCTGGGGGTGGGCCTGGGGCTGCTACCCTTGTACTGGAGGTAATGGGACTGTCACTGAGTTGTCAGTCTCTAAACGTAGGCTGCCTTTCTAGTCATTGTCCATAAGTTAAGCTCTGCCAAAGTCTGTGCACAGACTGTTGGTTCCTGTTGGTTCAGTCATTTTGTCCTGTTAAGCCAAGTAAGTTGACTATAATGTCATAATTAAAATAAATTTCCTATATTTATGGACCAGTATGTAATGTATTTAATAGGAGGTTTGGGTAATAAAGATGGATAGGATAGGTGGAAAATTCTTAACCTTAGTTCTTTCTATAGGTGCCTTTAAAAGATCATAAAGGGTAGAATCTATAGTTTCCCGGGAAAAAAGTTCTTAAAATGATTTCAAGTCTGTAAATCATTAGAAATACGGTGTGTCTTTAGTGCTGGAAATAGTGTTCAGGCAGCTGAGGTGAAATACAGTGATCACCCTTGGGCTGATCTTGGGGAATGGGTAGCCCAGGGGAGGCAGGACCTACCTCGATGAACTAGTTACATACAGTTAATAAGCAGTGCCGGGGACTTCCCTGGCAGTCCAGTGGTTTATACTGTGCTTCTGCTGCAGAGGGGTGTGGGTTTGATCCCTAGTGGGGAGCCAAGATCCCTGTATGTCCTGTGAGGCAAAAAAACCCACTAATGCTAGGGAGGTCGTAGGTAGAGGAGGAGAGAGGATGGTGCTGTCCCACTAGAGAAAACTCGGGAGCTAGAATTTGTTTGCTTTGAAACTGACTTGGCACAGAGAATTACTGAGGGTGCTGATTCTAAAATCAGACTTCCTGGGACTTCACTGGTGGTCCAGTGGTTAAGAGTCTGTCTTGAAATGCAGGGGACAGGGGTTTGATTGATAGTTGGGAAAGTAAAATCCCACATGCTGTGGGACAGCTAAGCCCGCATGGCCCAACTGGAGAGCCCATGCAACTCAACACAGCCAAATAAATACTAAAAAAAAAAAAATCAGACTTCCTGAGTTTGGATCTTGGTTCTTCCATGATGTATCCATGTGGTCTTGGACATGTCAGGAGTTCTACCTCAGTATTTTCATCTATAAAAAGGGGATAGTAGCTCACATGTATTGAACATAACTTTATTGCAACTCAAATGTATTAGGTACTTTTAAAACTTTGATTAACTGGGAAATTGAGGGTATAGGTTAAGTAACCTCACAAGGCTGCAAAGTAGTGCATCAAGGAATTGAATCAGCCGTTTTGAGCCATCCAGGATTTTGCTTGTGATACTACTGTTGGAAGGAGCAAATAGCATGCATCAGGTGTAGGGCCTCATATATAGTCACTGGTAGCCATCTCAGAAATGAGTTAGAACATTTTGGGGAGATTGAGATGGCCTACTGGAAGCACACAGCTGAGGAAAGGACTTTGTATATGGGTGTGAGTGCAGCATGTATGAGGAACAGTGAAGGAAGGAAATTGCTGTAGTAAGTGGTACCTAAGTGTGATGTAGGCCACTGGACCGTACCAGTTTTGGTCACCTCTAGTTTCAGACAGGAGAAGGCAATGGCACCCCATTCCAGTACTCTTGCTTGGAAAATCCCATGGACGGAGGAGCCTGGTAGGCTGCAGCCCATGGGGTCGCTAAGAGTCGGACCCGACTGAGCAACTTCACTTTCACTTTTCCCTTTCATGCACTGGAGAGGGAGGTGGCAACCCACTCCAGTGTTCTTGCCTGGAGAATCCCAGGGACGGCGGAGCCTGTGGGCTGCCGTCTATGGGGTCGCACGGAGTCAGGCACGACTGAAGCGACTTAGCAGCAGCAGCAGCAGCAGCAGCTTCAGACAACTGTTGTATCCTGGGGATCAGATTCTTCTGGGTATGGAGAAGAAAGTTATGGGGTAGGACAGAGGTTCCCAACCTCCAAGATCTAATGTCTGATGATCTGAAGTGGAGCTGATGTAATAATGATAGAAAAAAAGTGCACAATGAGTGTACCGCACTTGAATCATCCTGAATCCCAATCCACCTCCAAGCTGTGGTCTGTAGAAAAACTGTCTTCCATGAAACTGGTCCCTGGTGCCAAAAAGGTTGGGAACCGTGAAGACAGAGGACCTCCCCAGATTAATGGGAGACTTAGAGGGCATCACCAACTGAATGGATATGAGTTTGAGTAAACTCCGGGAGTTGGTGCTGAACGGGGAAGCCTGGTGTGCTGCAGTTCATGGGGTCGCAAAGAGTCAGACAGGACTGAGCGACTGAACTGAAACCAGAGGGTGTAGCTGGCAGTGGTGTTGGAGGCCTGGTGGCTCCCTCTGAACACTCCCAGAGAATAAGTTTCCCCTGGCTTTTGGGCATCTGCTTGTTTTTAGTACTAGGTGTCCATGTTTTCAAGCTGATCTTGACTGAAAATCCAAAGTTATTTCTTTCCTCTTGGTTATCAAGAATTTAACTCATGCGTTCATTTATCCATTTGTTAACAAATACTTGAGTGCTTGCCATGTACCAGGTGCAGTTTTAACACAGGATAAATATATTACGAAGGAGAAATAATCTGCATACCCATTCTCTTAAAATGCCTAGTGCAGAAGGGCACACATTGTTTCTAAAATTCATTTTCCTTTGATGAGATTTAGGCTCAGATGGTCAAGAATCTGCCCGCAAAGCAGGAGACCTGGGTTCGATCCCTGGGTCAGGAAGATCCCCTGGAGAAGGGAATGACAGCCTTCTTCAGTAATTTTGCCTGGAAAATTCCATGGATAGAGGAGCCTAGCGGGCTACCATAGGGTTGCAAAAGAGTCGGACATGGCTTAGCAACTAAACAATAGTAGGCAATAAGAAAAGGTCCTTGCCCTTGTAGAACAAGTGTTTGCTGGGGGCAGGGGGTAGGAGGAAGTGAGAAAAGGAATGAACAAATAGGATTTCCAGTGGTGGTAAGTATTTGGTAAAATACCGTGGAGTTCATGGGGTAGAATTCCAAGGTATAGGGTTGGAATGGGGAGATGTCTAGATGGGGTGACCAGCTTAGGACCTGAAGAAAAAGAACAAGAACATTTCATTCAGCCTGAATGAGCTTGGGACAAAGGCTAGTGTGCAGGAGCCTAGTTGGGGTGGGGTGTGGGGTATGTGTGGGGGTGGTAGGAGAAGGGTTAAAGAGATTGGGAGATTTTGGCAACAACCAGATTGGGTAGTGTGAATTGAAGCTTTTCCAGTTGTCATGGGTCTTAAACCCATGATTTAATGCATTTGATTAAATGATTTAATGTGGTTTGCTCAGTTGGAGCAAAACCAAATACAACTCAATCTAGAGGGCTTTCAGAAGGTAAATCAAATTAGATTAGGGAGTGGGTAGATTAGGGAGTGGGTGTGGTTGGTGGTCTGCAAACTGGCCTGAACTGTGATCCTGAGAAGATTTATATTCCTGGCTTTTCACCTTTGGACTTGGAGAGATTCCTAGTAGAGTAAGCTGACCTCATATGCTTTGGTATTTTGGAAGAAGGTTTATCTCCAAGGCCTCTCAGGACAAAAATTTTGGAAGATCAAACAAAGGAGCTTAAAGGATTTCTATACCAGATGTGTTTCCCTGCCCAAATGGAGTTGTGACTGCCTCCAACTTGCAGCAGACTAACATGCAGTTGGTTTTTTTCATCATTGATCCTTTGCCCTTTACTCACAGCTGGAGTGTCAGCATCAGGATGCACAATGAAAATGGACCAAGATTAATGATCACATTTGTAAATACATCATTATCACATTTTTAGATTATCTTTTACCACCCTTGAATAAACCTGGTGTGCTGCAGTCCATGGGGTCGCAGAGTCGGACGTGACCGAACTGAACCCTAGAATAAATTCTTGACCACCATTTGATTTCTGAATCGTCAGGTTTTAAAAATGTTTCTACTTTGACTTCATTTTTCTGGCTATGATCCCCACCCCTTTTGCGGGGGGGAGTGGGGCAGGGGTGGCTGGTGGTGCGCTGCTTTGAACCGGTGCTGTGTTCTATTTGTATCATCTCCACTCCTGAGGATCCCTTTCCTCAAACCACTGCTTTTATCATGTTTTAAGTTCTCCCATTCTCCCCTTTAAACTCCCTCTTAAAGAACTGCCTTGCAAAAGGGTCATATTCATAATGGGATTAATGTGAAGAAACCAAAGGATGATTTTTTAAAAAGCCGAATGGACCCCCTGGAGGATGCTGTTTTGGATTGTATTTTGCTTATTTAGCTGGTTGTGGTTTATTAGGTTCGTTCTTCCCTGTAAGGTCGGTTCTATTTTAAACCTAACATCTCTGACTGATGGCGCCCAATAAAATAAAACAAAAAACTTCGCTGCTCTAGTTTTTTTCTCAGGGCAGGGTGGGGGTGTTTTCTCAACCTCCGTAGAGAAACCTTTTCCTCATCTTGAATCCCAGGAGGCTGGTTTCTTGAGGGAACTTGTAATGCACCCCTCAACCGAGTCGACTTCGGGGACCTTTATAGCCTAATTGAAGCTGAGCCCATTAACCGTTTTGAGAGTCCTTTCACCACCTATGAAAGCAGTTTCAATTGGAGGGTAGCTCTGGGACTCCCAGGGCGCCACTGTGGACTCGGCCGAAGGAGGAGGTTGGTTTCTTCAGATGGGACGCTTCGATGTTTTTCTTACCTGGCTTCTGGGTCTGCGTAAGCTTTCGTCCGCAGCATCCGAGCTGCGAAGGGGGGGGGGTTGGGAATTTAGAGGGAGAAATTCGGAGTAGAAAGCAAAGTGGAACGCACGTGGATTGGCGAGAAGTGGAAACTTAACAAAAGTTGGCGCCATGATGCTAAACACCGACCGCTACACCGGAGTCCTAACTCGCTCCGCCTAATGGCGGGCGGAACCCCGCCTGCGAAGCTTACGTTGGTAGGTCCGCCCCCATGCCGACCACCTACCCAATCAGTGACCTCGGTTTCTCGAGGTTGTTGCTCATTGGCTTTCGCATAAACGCTCCGAGGTTACTGACGTTTCCACCTCTTCCTGGCCTCAGGTAATTGGCGTTCGTGGTAACCAATCAGGAAGAGCATCTACAGGAACGCTTGCCTTTTATTTTGTTGAACGGCCAATCCGGTGGTAGGTTCACCTCCCCCTCTCTACCCAGAGTCACTACTGCGGCCGTCGCCATTTTAGCGTTTTGTCAGAAGCGTCCGCGCCGCGAGGAAGAGCATCTGCTGCTTTTCGTCCGGGTGAGAGACTCCGAGCCCTTTCACTGTTTCTTTTGCCCTGTTAAATCTCATTTCTTGAGCTTCAAGGGTATCTTTGTTGGGTCGTGGCCTCCACACCCGTCACTGAGAGCCGACCTCTGTGCTCGGCGTTGCGCGGTAAGCCTGAAGCAGCCCTTCCCCCACAACCTCCCCTGAGAATATCATACTTTCTCCCCACCCTGCCCTCTGCCCGAGTAGGCTCGGCCTACTGCCTCGAGGTTTCCACCGAGTAACCGCGCTTCCGTTAGATTTAGGAATTAATCGCGTTTTAAGGGTTTCTCAGGCCCTGAGACTTGGTTGTCAGGCCGGTGAGGTTTAAGCCCCCTTTTCCAACCATGCATTGCTCCAATTCTCCAGGAATTCGTAGGACGGCACCCCAAGAGAGGCGTTCCCAGCTCTAGCACTTGATGTACTCTTGGAACGCCTGGCCCTCCGGCCTAAGTCAGCGATTCACTGCTGCTAAAGGAAACCCTAAAACGTGGTTTTAAGGTCCACTTTTCCGGAAATGGTGGCTGATTCTTCGGTTACGAGAGGAAGAGAGAGTGCATAGTTTCAGACAGTCAATCCAGTTAGACCTTTGCTTTCTTTTAAAAAAATTTTTTTGGCGGCTCTACCGCACATCTTGCGGATCTTAGTTCCCGACCAGGGATTGAACCCGAGCTCTCTGCAGTGCAAGCGTGGAGTTCTAACCACTGGACCGCCAAGGAAGTCCCCCTGACCGTCTTTATAGTAGTTAGAAAGTCCACTCTCCTCAGGGCTACGTTTATGCCCTCACTTTCATTTCCATTACCGTTTAAAACTACTCAAGTCTTACCAAACCGTTTGTGTCTACAAAGCATTTTTATTACAGATGCTTGCTTGTATCTTGTTGCTGTAGCGGGCCTTATTCCCTGTTCCCTTTCATTATTGTGTGGAAGTGTGCGTGTGAGACGTGAGAGAAAACGAGAAATATTTGCCAGACAGAAAGGAGATGGCGGTATTGGGTGTGTTTTTTTTTTTTTTTTTTTGAGCTGATGGTGGGCCTGAGATCTTTTGTTAGAAATTTTGTTTCTTTTCGCCCAGGCTGTGTCCGAGATGGTGAAGCTGTTCATCGGAAATCTGCCCCGGGAGGCCACAGAGCAGGAGATTCGCTCACTCTTCGAGCAGTATGGGAAGGTGCTGGAATGTGACATCATTAAGAACTACGGTTTTGTGCACATAGAGGACAAGACGGCGGCCGAGGATGCCATCCGCAACCTGCACCACTACAAGCTGCACGGGGTGAACATCAACGTGGAAGCCAGCAAGAATAAGAGCAAAACCTCTACAAAGTTACATGTAGGCAATATCAGCCCAACTTGTACCAACAAAGAGCTCCGAGCCAAGTTTGAGGAGTACGGTCCAGTTATCGAATGTGACATCGTGAAAGATTATGCGTTTGTACACATGGAGCGGGCTGAGGATGCAGTGGAGGCCATCAGGGGCCTTGACAACACAGAGTTTCAAGGTGAACCATCCTCTTTGGGAAAGAGGGCTGAACACAAGGCTTTGTGTAGAGAATAGATTGGATAAGTAGAGGGGAGGGATCATGGGTAGAGACAGCTGTTGGTTGGCTAATGGATGGTGAGGATTAAGAGTGGATGATGAACTTAAATGGAGAATGCATGGGATTTATAGAGGCTTTACCTCAGGCAAATCAAGTCTGGGAGAAAAATCACTTGGCTTTAGATTGGAACCCCGAGGCATTTTTGTCTGTTAGTGCAGAAATCTTTCCGCTTAAGATTTCTTTGTTTATTTCGTCTTTTTTTTTTTTGCAGTAGTAGTAAGGGTAGTAGTAAAGCGCAGAACGGTATTTCACGCTGAAATTTATTGCCTCAGCACACCATGTTGCACACCATTTTGCATATGAAGGACCTGGCAAAAGCTGGCTTAAGCCATCAGTTCAGGAGCAAAATACCAGTTAAGCTTCCCAACCTCATCCCAACTCTTAGCTTCTTAGTAAATATAATTCATTGTTAAACAGCTCTTTAGAGAGCTAGTGTGTTTAAAGGGCTTTAGCTCTTACTGCTTTTTTATTATGCATGCACCAGAGGTTCTGTTCGGAGGATGAGGGCACTCTAGGATTAAAGGATAGTTTCAGGAGTGTCTGAGGAGAAGGTATGGGGATTTGTGGGGGAGGGGGAGATGGTCAGGGAGGGGGCTCTAACATCTCTGGTGAAAAGACCAGTTAGATGGGTGTTATCTTGGAACCTTGACTAGAGTAATAGTGTGCCTGGAAGGCAGCATGCTATGGTATGGATGACAATTTATTTGGAATATATTTTGTTGGATTATGATCTGAGCTGTGGCAAGAGTGGCAGTCATGAAGGGGATGGTAACCATGGTGAGTTGCTTAACCTTAGTCTTCTCCCATCTGCTTTGGGTTCCTAGTAATAAAGTCAGTAGTAATAAGCCTTTCCCCTTTGGTGTAGCTACTTCTAAATTATAGGTTATTCCCATAACTCCCTGCTACATTTTTAACCTATATTCCAACTTTTTCCGCCAAACAAGGTAGTGGCTGCTGCTTCTCCTGAGCACTCCTCTTAAAAATCATTTTATCTATCTTTGATGTTCACATAAATTGAACTTTCTTAGACCTGGAAGTCTGATCATCATTCCCCTAAGTTAGTGGGTGCCTTGTGTGGTGGGTATTGCTGTGCATTATTAAAGACAAATGTCACAGGTCTCTCAGGTCTCATTTTCCTTTTTTAATTGGTAAGTTGAGAATTACCTTGTGTCAACAGTGTAATTGGGTGCAAAGGCTGGTCTTGTGGAGGGTTTATGGTTTCTAATTTTTTAATACTCTTCTACACTCTAACCAAGTCATAGAAGAGGTGGTGGTGTCTCTTTGGTGTCTTCCTACCACATGTAAGGGAAGGACAGTGTGAGCTAATACAGGACAAATCCTTGGACTGTGACTCTTGGTTTCTGAACTGTAGGCTCTTTGACGCTTAGTTACCTTTGCTGAGTTGTTTTTTTTTTTTTTTCCCCTGGCAAATGTTTAGATCAGGACATTTATTAATGACCTTCATGCCTTGAAGGTACATGATTGGCTCCTTAGTTGCCCTTGTTTTCTCTGGTTTTGTTAGGTGCCAAAGTGGCCACTTGGGCAAATGCAAGGAACATGGGTTAGCACTTAAAAGTACTTAATTGCATATCCTATCTCTTAACTGGCAACCTGCACCTACCAGAAATTGTTTAAACCAGGACTTTTTTTGATAGTTTGATCCTTCCATCCCCTATCCCTTTTCTAGTCTTCTAGAATCTAGTCTTCTTGAATTTTGTAGGTGAAATTGTGTATGTACCACTTTCTGTAATGTTAGGTGCACAGATGACCCGACCTCTCTCTTTACCCCTCTGATTAAGCATTTTTAAGCATGGGGCCACTGTTCTTTGCCATCTGCATGCTTGGGTGCATGATAGCCAATTGTACTGGAAAGGTTTTGCTGGAATTTTGCTTACTGTTAAAATGGTAGATCATGTAGGTGGAAACTGCTTTTGTGAGAAGGTTTAAAACTTAAACTTTTTAAGAAATGTTTGTTTTGTTAGTTTTTCAGAAGTAATATTTTTCCATTTCTAGAATACAAGTTCTAATTTTCAGCAAAAAAATAGTGTTAAGTACATGTTGTTAGGATCTTGGGTTTCTCAAGGATAAGTACTTTAATCTTGCTGAAATGAACAGTTTGATCCACTGACTAACATAAGTAGTCATTCCCCACTTTTCTTATCCTTCCCCCTTTCTTCTACATTTTTCATAATACCCTTTTTGAAAATTCAGCCATCTTGTGAACTGCCTGCCCTGTTTTCTTTGACCCCCTACTTTAAGAGGTCACTGAAGATTTTAAAGAATCCTTGTTAGAATGAATATCAGAACTAGCAATTTAAAGGACCCAGTTAAGGATAAGGCAGCCCTTCAACTTGTATTTTGCCCATTTTCATGCATTCATGAGTTTTTTATTTTCCCCCCAAAAATCTTGAAACTTCCCTACAGCACTCAGCCATGGATCAAGTCTGGATCACTGTCAGTGGTAATGTCAGTGTCTTGCTCTACTCTCTTTGATTTTGGGGTGATGTGGAGGACTGACCTTTGCATTTTCCTGCTTAATGAATTCAGGAGTCTTAATAGTGAAGATTGGAGGTGTCAGAATGTTGTAGAGCACTCTTAATTGTGGTGTCTTCTGACATTGGGCCACTGTTCAGAGCAGTTTGTGTCCACAGTTACTTGGCAAAGAATGAAATGCCTATTTTTGAACGAGAGTAGTTTTTCTTAAGCATTAGACTGATGTTTGAGCGGAAAAATTTTTTCATTTATCTTTGCCTGAAGTCAGGTCATCGTACTGAATTTATACTGGACCTTTAAAAAAACATTTTAAAATGGCAGTGAGTCCTGCATTAGAGTTGTCTAGGTAAACCAAGCTATGACCAGTGTCTGGGGTAGGGGCTGGGGCTATGACTAAGAGTGATAGCAACCCTTCTTGCGTCTGTTTCTTCAAGGCAAAAGAATGCACGTGCAGTTGTCCACCAGCCGGCTTAGGACTGCGCCCGGGATGGGAGACCAGAGCGGCTGCTATCGGTGCGGGAAAGAGGGGCACTGGTCCAAAGAGTGTCCAGTAGATCGTTCAGGCCGCGTGGCAGACTTTACCGAGCAATATAATGAGCAATACGGAGCAGTGCGTACACCTTACACCATGGGCTACGGGGATTCATTGTATTACAACAACGCGTACGGAGCGCTCGATGCCTACTACAAGCGCTGCCGTGCTGCCCGGTCCTATGAGGCGGTGGCTGCTGCAGCTGCCTCTGCGTATAATTACGCAGAGCAGACCTTGTCCCAGCTGCCACAAGTCCAGAACACAGCCATGGCCAGTCACCTCACCTCCACCTCTCTCGATCCCTACGATAGACACCTGTTGCCGACCTCGGGAGCTGCTGCTGCTGCTGCTGCAGCTGCTGCTGCTGTTACTGCAGCTTCCTCTTCATATTACGGGCGGGATCGGAGCCCCCTGCGTCGCGCTACAGGCCCAGTCCCTACTGTTGGAGAGGGCTACGGTTACGGGCATGAGAGTGAGTTGTCCCAAGGTTCGTCGGCTGCGCGGAATTCCCTGTACGACATGGCCCGGTATGAGCGGGAGCAGTATGCGGATCGGGCGCGGTATTCAGCCTTTTAAAGCTTGAGGTGAGAGCGGTGGGGTGTCCCTGGTTCTGGTTTTGCCATCCCTCCTGCAGCCTAAAGCCTCCAGTTAGGCTGCCCTGCTTGCTTGCTTTTGCAGGGTTAGGGTAAGGTTGCTAATGGTTCAGGGGATAGGGCGAAGTCCTAATTATTTAATTTTTCTGAAATAGACAAACATCTTTAGCCGTCATGGCTGTTTTTCCAGGACTCCTAGTCCCAGGAGTCAACCTGATTCCATTTGTGTCTGGAAAAGCAAACAGTGTGACGTGATGAATCTCGGGTCACACCTGTGTGCTGTAATTGAACTGAACCTGGAACCCGGACATCAGACCCAGGTGTGTCGTTTCTCAGAGCCTTTGTTGGAATTCCTAGGTGTGTGACATTATTAATGTTTGCAGGGTTCCTCTTCTGCTTCATGCTATGTGAAAGGTCTGCTAGGACCTGCACAATTAAAATCTGTAATTGTAGTTAATTGGTCATCACTGCTCAAGTTCCAGTTACTATGAAGACTACCCCAGTGGTATCATCTTAATCTTGAAGCAGTGTGTTTCTGACATTCCTGAAGTTATCCCCTGTGAGCTTTAGAGAAAAAACTTACTTGATGGTAAGTTTGGGTAGAGAGGAGTGGAAAAAGATCTTTCAATTTATGAAGTTAATTTCAACACAGAGTTTGGGGCATAGACTCAAATTCAACTTCTGTGCTCAGTTCACATTCATTCTCTGAGCTGAATAGGATGCCCACTCCATTGCTCTATCTTTGAATCTGTTCTGTGAGAGCCTGTTTACTTTGTGCCCACAGTGTTAGATTTGACATCCTCTCCACCTCTTTAAGGTACATAATGTAAATAATGGATGCTCCCCTGCCAGTTCTACTCTTAAGTGATGTTGAAATCCAAGGTTGGGAGCTTTGCCTTAAGCAGATCACTCCCTTCATCTTCCCACCAGGTTTGGGCAATTAATACTCTTGAACCACCCACCAGCTGTACCTTGAGTCCTCTGGCTTTTTCCTATACAGTTTGAGCCTCATGATCCATTTGGCTCTACTTGACTCGATTCTCTTCTGACACTTGCCAGCTTTGGGCTCTAGGTGTATGAGATTGCTGTTGTATTTAGGGGTGTTTCACAACACCCTTTGTCTTGAGTAGCTCTCATTGTGTCCCAGACATTCCCATTGATCCATGATCCTGAGGTAACAGGATGGGTGGTACTGCCACCTTTTTCCACTAGGGCAGAAGGTACGTGACTTGCCCAGGGTTTTGGAATAGGAAATAACTAGTGGAGAAGAAACTTGAGAGACTTGATGTTTAGCTTACACGTGCTCTCCAGTACATTCCAGTACATTCCCTAGGCAGAGTTGGATGCCCTCAGGTCTTACAACTTCCTCAAATTTGTGTTACTTTTTCCTAGACTTTAAATGGTTTTTAACTTGCAGCCCCAAGATTCAAACATATTTTTTTTCCAGAGAGCTAATTGGAACCTTTTCCTTTTTCCTGCCCTCCAATGACAGTTTGTAAATGTGGAAATTACCTTCTTTGAGGAATGCTGATATATTAACATCAAGAGAAATGCAATGTCTTATCTACTGTCATGAAAGAAAATTTGCCATTTAATTTAGAGAAAAGAGCCCAATCTGGGGTTACTTGACCTCCCCAGTTATTCTGGCCTTCAGGCTCTTTTTCACTTTGAGAGATTATTGTGATACTGTGGATGGATACAAGTAAAATTTAAAAAGAGTGTCAAGTTACCGTACTTTATAGATGTTCTTTGAAGGGTTAAGTGGAAAAGCCCTTGTGAGCTTTGCTGTAAAGCCCCTGTATTTTGCTCTCTTTCAGGTGGGATGTGTGTGGGCTGAAATTCCAAGCTGCGGTTGTGCATGAGAATACACCCTCGTGGTACCCCATCTCCGGGACGGCTCTGTGCGTTCAGTCCCTCAGGAAACGTGGACCTTAAAATTTATCTTGTAAAGTTCAGACCACCTCTTCCTTTCCTCTCTCCTGCCCATTTTTTTCTGTCCTTCAATACTTCTGTAGCTTCCCATTATGTTCTTTTCTCCCAGCAGGCCTCATTGTGTGCAGAAATGGGTGGGGGTTGTGCTGTCGCCCCACCTCCTGCTTCCAGTGGGTGTTGTGAGAGTGTCACCGCTCCTGAGTCTTTTTGACCCAAAGGCTTGTGGCGGGTAGACACACAGAGTTGAATCACTTTTTTCTTTCCAGTGAAATAAATGGTTTTTCAACTTAGGAAATGTGTGCTTTGAGAGAATTCTTACTTGGACTTGTGTCTGGGTTCTTTATTAGTCCCTAGAACAGAAGGGGAGTGGGTAGAGTCTGACATTCCGTTCTGGGTGAACATCGCTGCCATTACTTGATTATAGAAAGAATTTATAGGTGCCAAAGGAAAGAGGGGTTATGTAGAAGAACCTAGGCAGGCCGCCTTAGTCCATTCAAGACTTCCTTCACTTAATCTCACCTTTGTTATAAAACCAAGTACCTACTGGCAGTTTTGAAATGTGGGACTTTCCCATGCTTGAGAAACAATCCTCATCCACCCCTTAGTACTACCATTCAAACCTCCCAGTTACTACATCTAGCTTGACTTATTTTCCAAGGGATAGGTCTAGGACAGGAAGGGTTTGAGGGATCGGGAGGTCAGCTTTCACTTTATAACGTGGAAAATTAAGTTGTGGCTCCAAAAGCATTCTGCTTTTTTTGTAGGTCAGCAAGTAAAGCTTTTTGATGCCTTTCACCATCTGTATGTGTGTGCTTAGTCACTCAGTCATGTCTGACTCTGTGACCCCATGGGCTGTTGCCCACCAGGCTTCCCTGTCCATGGAATTCTGCAGGCAAGAATACCTGAGTGGGTAGCCATTCCCTTCTTCAGGGGATCTTCCCAATCCAGTAATTGAACCCAGATCTTCCTGCCTTGTGGGCGGATTTTTTACCATTTGAGCTACCAGAGAAACCCCAAAATATATTTGTATAGTTCTGCTGGAATCCAAAGAATACCTCAGTGGTCCCACTAGTACCTCATTGTCTTGAGAAGGATGGGCACAGAAGGACCCAGAAGTGAGCTTTAGATTATTTAACAAGGATGGCTAGAGGGGCCAGGGTACAAGGAAGAGCCACTGCCTCTTAGTTCCGTGCTTCTATCAAAATACACTTGTCTTGATATTTTTTTGTCTATACCTTCTTGCTCCAGTTTTAGCATAAATACAGTGGGGCTGTGTCTGGTTAGGGCATTCCCTAGCATCATTCGAAGAATCATGAGCACATAACTGTGCCAAGCATTATGGGCTTCCCTGGTGGCTTAGTTGGTAAAGAATCTGCCTGCAATGCTGGAGACCCCAGTTCAGTCCCTAGGTGGGGAAGATTCCCTGGAGAAGGGAATGGCTACCCACTCCAGTATAATTGCCCAGATCATTTCATGGACAAAGAAGCCTGGCAGGCTACAGTCCATGGGGGTCTCAGAGCTGGGCATGACTGAGTGGCTAATATTTCACTCTATGCCAATTATGATTTTCGGAAAGGTGAATTGTACTGGGAGGTAAGAGAAATGAGCTAATTTTTAGTAATCTCAGATTTTCCTACTAATTGAAGGCTGAGACGGGAATAGCTATCAGTGCAACTTGTAATTTATTGGATATTTGCTCACTGAAACCCTGTGAGAGGTGTTCTATGCGTTTATCTCCCAGCCACCATTTTATTGAATATGGAAGTTGTCTGGTGAGAAAAGACAGCAGTTCCAGGAAAACTTGATGGAGCTGGGATTAAAGCTATTAGCTCCTACAGAGAAGTGTTCAACAAAGAGGATGATTATATCTAGGCTAGGTCCTTTCCTTGCATTTGTCTTTATCTTCCCTGGCTGGGTTGGATTTCTGCCACTAAAGGGTTTCAGGCAAACAGTCTGCTGTTTTTATCAAACATACCCCTTGGTCTGATGGGTGGGGTTGGCAAACTTCAAAAGATGGAAGCTAACTGTTGATTCAACAAATAAAACATTTTGAGTGATACTTGGAAAGGTACTGTTGTAGTTCTGGAGCTTGTGTTCTAATAGTGTTAAGTAGAGAATTTTATTTATGTGGGAATGGTCAGTGAAGATGGTGATGTCACTGTGGAGTATGGGGGGTAATATAGTTTTGCATTATAAAGCATGCTGTCTGGTTAAACTTGAAAAGGGAGTCTTTCTCCATTGGAGAGCACGATCTCCGTATAACAAAAGTAGTTTTTCATGACTGGATCTGGACTGGTTTACTGCTGTATTCCTACTATTGGTTTTTTTTCAACCACTGTTGAAGGAAAAAACAGTGGGAAAAGACCCAAGTTCTGAAACCTAAGTATTTTGAAATGATTGAGTTTAACTTGCTGATACTTCAGCATTACATTGTTTAAAATTATTTTGGGTAAACTTCCAATCAAGTGTATCTGAGTTGAGGCCACATAGTCTGCTCTGTGTAATTAACAAAATTACACTGTCATCACTTAGCCTCAGTAGTTGTACAATAGCTTTTTTTGAAGGCAAGTTTTAATACACTGGTTCAGTTCAGTTCAGTTCAGTCTCTCAGTCGTGTCCGACTCTTTGTGACCCCATGAATTGCAGCACGCCAGGCCTCTCTGTCCATCACCAACTCCCGGAGTCTACCCAAACCCATGTCCATCGAGTCGGTGATGCCATCCAACCATCTCATCCTCTGTCGTCCCCTTCTCTTCCCGCCCCCAATCCTACCCAGCATTAGGGTCTTTTCCAATGAGTCAACCCTTTGCATGAGGTGGCCAAAGTATTGGAGTTTCAACTTCAACATCAGACCTTCCAATGAACACCCAGGATTGATCTCTTTTAGGATGGATTGATTGGATCTCCTTGCAGTCCAAGGGACTCTCAAGAGTCTTCTCCAACACCACAGTTCAAAAGCATCAATTCTTTGGCGCTCAGCCGTCTTCACCGTCCAACTCTCACATCCATACATGACCACTGGAAAAACCATAGCCTTGACTAGACGGACTTTTGTTGGCAAAGTAATGTCTCTGCTTTTAAATATGCTATCTAGGTTGGCCATAACCTTCCTTCCAAGGAGTAAGCGTCTTTTAATTACACTGGTAGCCTTTCGCTTTTTTTTTTTTTTTTGGCTGTGCCTTGTATCTTGTGGGATTTTTATTTCCTGCCCAGGGATTGAACCTGGTCCCTCAGGAGTGAAAGCACCAAGTCCTAACCACTGGACCACTGGGGAACTCCCATGTAGCCTTCTACTTTGTATCCCGTTCAGTAAACTGGTTAGCGTTCACCTGAGAGCTTGCTTTGCACTTCATGATGTACTCACTGTTGCCTACTATGTGTAAGTACCATGTGGCGAATACAAAGATGAATGGGTGCCTTTCTCAACTTCACCTCCACAGTCAGCTTTCTGCCTAGGCAATTCGGGTGTGCAAATAACTGGTACATCATTGTGAGTTAGGTGGAGGTGGGAGTGGCTACACTTCTGTTGTGATGGCATCTGACCCAGCCTGATTCTGGAGATCAGAGGACTTGGGAATGCAGTTTTCAGGATGTTGATTTGGTGTCAGACTTATTAACTTTGACTTAAAATTCTTCCAGACACCCTCAAAATTGGGTTTGAATTGGGTGAATGCTTATTCTTTATTCCAGAGTGATGTCAGCAATAAATTCGACTCTAGGGGGATGGAATCATGAGAGGTAGACCATTTGCATGGTGGTATTACATTCTGGTGCACATTACTAAAGGTTACTTAGTACTAGAGTTCTCCATGTGGTGGTGTGCTAGGACAAACGGACTTCCCGGAAACAATGGCAATGGGAAGTCCCAGCACTGCTTTTCTACTTGGGTTTGGAGAACAGTACTCTATGTTGAAGCAGGAGAAGGATGAGTTTAGAATGGAATGACATACTGGGTTTAAAGCTTATATATGAGGGACTCACTGGTGGTCCAGTGGCCGAGAATATGCAAGTTCTCTGGCTGCAGGACATACCTTAGACTTTCCAAGTTATGGGGCGACTGTGTTGGCCTCAGCAGAGATCTTCCCATGTTTCTTACTGGGTGGAAGACTTGCTGAACCTTACCCAACTGGTTTTCTGTGATGGTTGTGTAGGTCAAGCTATAGGTTTTTTTTAAAACCCCTAATTTCAGTATTTGACTTGGTGTATGTAGACAGGCATTTCTACTGTTTGGTCCAGTTTTTCACCAGAGATTAACTTAGGTAATTACTATAACTTTGGATTTTGAGTCTTGTTTAGAATCATACTGATTTGCTTTACCAAAGTAAAGAATGAAATATAAATAGTACCTGGACATCCTCAAAAGCCAGTCACAGATTAGTCCTAAAACAATTTCTGTAAGCAAATTTCTTTAGGTTTTAGTGTTGAATGTCTCAAGATAACATGGATAAGAAATCTGACTGGTATTGTTTTCACCAAGGGGGAGTGGGTAAAGCACCTCCGTGGTGTACTAAAACACCAGTTGAAGTGTGTGGTGGGGGGGTTTGTTTTGGTTTGGAGACAGCCCTTCAAAAATGCCATCCTTTTAGTCTTTTGTAATTTATTTATTTCTTATCGTCAACTCAGTCATCTTCTGTCTTTGCAGATTGCTTTCTTTACTATGCCAACCCTTTTGACTCATTGGAACTTAACAGTCTGTTGATTTTCCTTTCCAGTGTCCTTCACCCACTACTGTTTGACCTCCTTATCCAACTTGAAAACCGTGCCAGTCACTCTCACTTCTTGGCTGCACTATTTTTCTTGCAAGCCCCAAGGCTTTATTATGCTTGGCAAAACTTCCCAGATTAAATACAATTCATCTATTCATTTGTCTGACTGATGAGGCTGAAGGTTAGTGGAGAAAAACAATCTCAGTGACTATTCTCATTTTAAATAAATGATTACAAACCTTATATCTTGTGTAGACCCATAATTGCAATTCTGCCAGGCAGAATTGGAGAATAGGTCCTCGGTCCGTTTGCCTTCCCATCCAGTTCCTCTCCTCTCTTCCTTATTCATCTAATGAATGACCTGCTTCTTACCTCGCAGAAGAAACTGAAGCAGTTCGAAGAGAATTAGCACACCTACCCACCTTCCAGCATCCCAGTTAACTGCATTTATCTAAGGTTGGTTGCTCTACATATGCATTAGGGCCCATCCTCTTGCTCTTGTAGTTCTTTTCCTCTTAGGTCATCCATTTTTCCTTATTAAGTCGGTCCTATTTGCGTTACAAACATTCTGTTATTCCCATTTTTAACACATCTTCAATCCTCAGCTCCTCTACAAAAAAAATAATAATAATTAAAAATATCCTGGCTTTTTTTCCCTGCTGGTTATCACCACTTTATTTCTTCACTTCCTTTTGTACAAAACTCAAAAATGTTTTATATGGTTTCTGCCCCTACCTAATGATTGCTTTTCATTTCCTCTTAAACTTTTAATCAGGCTTTCACCCCTACCCTTCCATAGGAATGTTGCTAGTGATTTCATGCTAAATCACGAAAGGATCTTTTTTTTATTTGACTGAAGAAATTTATTTTTTTCCAAAATGATTTTTTTTTTTAAACTTAAAAGGTCAAGGTTCTGCTACTTGTTCATTTTGGTTGTGTGCTTGTTTCTCCTCTTTGTTAGTCTCATCTCATCACCCAAGCTGATGGAGGATCCACATTCTGGAACTTCCACTCCAGCCCGAGACAGTAAACATGGTAAATAAGCAAATAGTACGTTAGGAAATAAGAGCTTTGTATTAAAAAGGGTGGGGTTGAGTAAGGAGGATTGGGAGAGCTAGAGCAATGTATATGTGTGCAGAACACTGACAGATTGAGATTTAAGCAGTCTTGAATGAGGCGGAAGTTGGCCAGACAGTCCTCTAGTATTCCAAGTAAAGAGAACAGCTTGAGCAAGGGCCTCAAGGTTGGATTGTAACAGTAAGGAGGCCAGAGGCAAGAGTCGGGGAGGATGGGGTAGATAGAAGAGGTGAGACAGTTAAATGATCATCTGAGAGGTCCTTTTGGCCTTTACTCTGAATGAAGTAGTCTTGCATTGTTCTTAAGCAGAGGATTATCATGATGTGATGCACCCGGCTGAAAATGGTGGTTGTAATGATGGTTCTACCGGCATTCAGTCTTGGGTCTACTTAGAATTCCCAGTAGTACTCTCGAGTCAGAGCCAGCATCAATCATCTCTCACCTGGATTTCCTAAGTTCTTTACTAATGAATGTACCTGCTTCTACCATCTAGTTAATAAAACAGCCAGATTGAGTCTTTTAAAATAGAAATCAGACACCTTCACAACCCAGCTCAACAAGCTCCCCATCTCAAGCCCTTTGCCCTCATCCACATTTTTCTAACCACACGGGTCCTTCTTTCAGATCCTGTTCACCAAAGACTTTCCTGCCTCTCGGCCTTCTTTCTACCTGGAAGGACCTTCCCCTTGACCACTTTAGGGCTAATTTCTTACCTGAAATTCAGGTCTTAGGTTCAGGATCAAGCATTAGAGGGCCCTCCCTGACAGCCTCTAAGAACTGCCCCCCGACCCCGTTCTTCCCTAACATTGTGCCCAGTTTGTATATTTTGTGGTATTTATCTCAGTTTCTTTGCTTACTCATTTATCGAATATTTGCCTCGCAGAATGGTAAGTTAGGGGGATAGGAAACTGCCCCAGTGCCTGGCAACAGCGCCTGACATGTAAACAGGCATTTAATAATAAATGTGTATATGTGTGGGCTTCCCAGGTGGCTCAGTGATAAAGAATCTGCCTGCCAGTAGAAGACACAGGAGATGCAGGTTTGATTCCTGGGTTGAACGATCCCCTGGAGGAGGAAATGGCAACCCACTCCAGTATTCTTACCTGGAAAATTCTATGAACAGAGGAGCCTGGTGGGCTGCAGTCTATGGGGTCACAGAGTTGGATGTGACTGAGCACACCCTCATAGACCTGTAGATGTGTAAGCTTGCATTTGAATGATCTGCTCCTCTTGGGAACATATTACCCTCTGCCCTTGTCCTCATTCATTCATTGCCTTAGCAGTCACCAGTCATTCAAGAAACTGAGTGCCAGCATAGGACCAGACTCGGGCAGGACCAGAGGGTTCCTGGATGGCCCTTGAGCAAAGGCAGAAATGGTGAAACTGATAGCTTAAGAAAGCCCTTTAGATTTGAGAGCTGATGAACCCTCAGGGCAGAGCTTGAGTGGGTTTATGTCTGGGTTCCACGTCTGGGTCCCACAGCTGGGCAAGAAAGAGGGAGCTGGAATCCCTAAAGACTGAAGAGGAAGTGATGACTGCTCTCCCTCTAGCTCCCTTCATGGATAGGGTGGAACGTCTCTTTTGCTTGCACACATCACAGTTCTCTGTGATAATAACCAATTGAGTGCTTTGCATTTACTCCAAACAACTCTTTTAAGAGGAAGTTTATTATGAGGCAGCAGTCTCAGAGAGATTAAGTAGCAAGTCTAGGACTATGGAAAGAGCTTGGATTTAAGTTCTGGCAATGTTCAGCTCTGGAGCCTGAATTTCAACCATTAGTCTGGTCAGAGTGGCCTGAGACCTGTGGCAGTGTGAGCTCCTTTCTCAGTTGCACTCAAGGTTCTGTCTTCTCTGCAGTGTCGAGACCTTTGAGCCTCTTCCAGCCAGCCCTGCACCTGCCCATCTTGAACTTGGTTCACCTTGTCCTGTTCAGTACAGTGTGGTTCCAGGTGAGGGGTGGGAGGGGTCATATGGCAGCGGTGGCCTGGTCTCTGGATTGTTGGCCAGTTGCTCTGCTTAAGGATGTTGGTGCAAATGCCTCATTGTGTCCCAGTGGAGAGGCACAAACGTGGACACGTGATTCACAAACACAGCCACTGAAGCGTACTGGCTGTGCCCCAACTTGGAGGAAATATAATGGTACTTATTAGGGTGGGGAGGGTCTTTTCCCCTAACCACTCATTTTCCTAATTCTCATAGCCACTGTCCTTCCTCTAGGATATCAGAGCCAAGGGTGGGCAGGGCCACAGTCAATGGAAGTCTAGTTCACCTTGCCCAGTGCAGAGGGAACTTACCCCCTCACCCCACCCCCTCCATGCAGGGTAGATCTCGAGTCGAGCCTTAGGGCTGCTGGTGCCTTTGCCAGCTGTTCCTCCTCATTTCAGTAGCTTCTCCCTTTGGCTTTCTGCTGTGGTGAACAAGCAGTAGGAATTGGGGGTCTTTTTTCCTCACTGTGTGTGTCTGTGGGGAGGGTGTTTTTACTTTATTGATTTTTGGTCGCACTAGGTCTTTGCTGCTGTGTGAGGGCTTTCTCTAGTTGCAGCAAGTAGGGGCTGCTGTCTTGTCGTGGTGCTCAGGCTTCCTCACTGTGGTGGCTTCTCATGTTGGGAACACAGGCTCTGGGGCACCTGGGCTTTGGTAGTTGTGGTGCACAGGTTGGTTGCCCCTCAGCATGTGGGTTCTTCCCCAACCAGGGATCAAATCCGTCTCTTACATTGGGAGATGGACTGTTATCCACTGGACAACCAGGTAAGTCCTATTTAACCTTTTTAAACAGTGCATACATGGTGTGTGTGCTAAGTCGCTTCAGTCGTGTCCGACTCTTTGCAACATTATGGGCCGTGACCTGCCAATCTCCGCTGTCCATAGGATTCTCCAGGCAGGAATACTGGAGTGGGTTGCCATGCCCTCCTCCGGGGGATCTTTCTGACCCAGGGATTGAAGCCAAGTCTCCTGTGGCTCTTGCCTTACAGGCAGATTCTTTACCACTGAGCCACCGAAGAAGCCCCTTTTTAAATCATACTTGCTTTAATTACTACCTCATTGGGTTCTTGTGGATTTGCAGAGATGATGGATGAGTCATTAAACCTGGGCCACTGTGCAGTTTAAATTTGGCCTGGATCCTCGAAGGACCTGCAAATCTAAGATACTGCTATTTGAAATCATGCTGCCAGACCTTTCCCTCTTCCTTTGTGGGTTCCTGGGACTGAACTGTAATTTCTTGCTCTTCAGTTCTCTTGGCAATAGAAATAGCCCTGATCTTAAGAAAGCCTTGAGATGGATTCTTCTGACAAAACTGACAACTCTTCCTAGGAATGTATTTTTATCTTCTTCTTCCTCCCAAATGTCCCAGAGACACTTCATCTCTGAGGCCCAGATTTGTGAGCTAAAGGCCATGAGGCCAATCTTAGGCTAGTTGCTTCCCTTTTCTGGGCTACTTTGCAGCCAGGAAACCTTTTCCTGCCCTTGGACAATCTCTGAGCAGTGCATTGAGTGCCCAGAGGGCCTTATATCTTTTATGCCACACTGTCTTAACTTCATTGTGTGGCCGGAAATTAGAGGAAAGGGTACATCTGAGTCTGCCCCAGGCCTGAAAGGCGGGGCTTGGGCTGCAGTAGTCTAAGCTTTTGCCAGGTTGGAGCTGTGGCTCAATAGGAGTTTATCTCCCCTACCACCATAGGAATAAAATCCAGGGGATTCCGAGACACCATCTAAGGGGAATCTGCTTCCTTTTCTCCGGCTGTAGTGTTTCAGTTAGGCTGGGGTTTCTTTTGCCTTGTACTTGAAGTACCTTAAGGTGCTGGTGTTATGGCTGGGCCTTGCTTGAGTGGTGCCCAGAACCTCTGCCTCAGATAGCTGACTGCTCAGGAAGAAATTTATGGAAACGGAAGGCCTTGGGTATTATCCTTCCTTTTTCTTTTCTCCGAACTGGGCTAGGGACGTGTTCTTGGCCTTCATCCCTCACAAACATTTCACTCGCTTTGTGGGCTCCTGATGAGTATATTTTCATTTCAAAGGAAAGAAATATTCTTAAAGTCTTAACCTTAAAGCACAAAGAATAAGCTATAGAGTTTTGGTCAGTCAGTTCAGTCGCTCAGTCTTGTCCAACTCTTTGCAACCCCATGGACTGCAGCACGCCAGGCTTCCCTGTCCATCACCAACTCCTGGAGCTTGCTTAAACTCATGTCCATTGAGTCGGTGATGCCATCCAGCTGTCTCATCCTCTGTCGTCCCCTTCTCCTCCTGCCTTCAATCTTTCTCAGCATCAGGGTCTTTTCCCATGAGTCAGTTCTTCACATCAGGTGACCAAAGTATTGGAGCTTCAGCTTCAGCCTCAGTCCTTCCAATGAATATTCAGAACTGATTTCCTTTAGGAGTGACTGGTTTGATCTCCTTGCTGTCCAAGGGACTCTCAAGAGTCTTCTCCAACACCATGGTTCAAAAGCATCAATTCTTCAGTGCTCACCTTTCTTTATGGTCCAACTCTCACATACATATGTGACCACTGGAAAAACCATAGCTTTGACTAGATGGCATTTGTCAGCAAAGTAATGTCTCTGCTTTTGAATATGCTGTCTAGGTTGGTCATAGCTTTTCTTCCAAGGAGCAAGCATCTTTTAATTTCATGGCTGCAGTTACCATCTGCAGTGATTTTGGAACCCAAGAAAATAGTCTGTCACTGTTTCCATTATTTCCCCATCTATTTGCCATGAAGTGATGGGACCAGATGCCATGATCTTTGCTTTATGAATGTTGAGTTTTAAGCCAGCTTTTTCACTCTCCTCTTTCACTTTCATCAAGACACTCTTTAGTTCCTCTTCGCTTTCTGCCATAAGGTGGTGTCATCTGCGTATCTGAAGTAATTGATATTTCTCCTGGCAATCTTGATTCCAGCTTGTGCTTCATCCAGCCCAGCATTTCGCATGATGTACTCTGCATATAAGTTAAATAAGCAGGGTGACAGTATACAACCTTGACGTATTCCTTTCCCAATTTGGAACCAGTCTGTTGTTTCATGTCTGGTTTGTTTGCTTGACCTGCATACAAATTTCTCAGTAGGCAGGTAAGGTAGTCTGGTACTCCCATCTCTTGAAGAATTTTCCACAGTTTGCTGTGATCCACACAGTCAAAGGCTTTGGCATAGTCAATAAAGCAGAAGTAGATGTTTTTCTGGAACTCTCTTGCTTTTTCAATGATCCAATGGATGCTGGCAATTTGATCTCTGGTTCCTCTGCCTTTTCTAAACCCAGCTTGAACATCCGGAAGTTCTCGGTTCACATTCTGTTGAAGTCTCACTTGGAGAATTTTGAGCATTACTTTGCTAGCGTGTGAGGTGAGTCAGAATTTTGTTGGTAGAATTGCACAAATAATTCTTCTCTGAACTCTTACAATGCTGTTACATTTCTTATAGCAATTACCATTGTAGTCATCCTTTCTTCTCTCTCAAGATCTCCGAGACTGACCTCATCTCCCTTGCCCCTCAGCACTCAGTGGTGCCTGGTGTAAAACCTTTAGGTAGGGCCTGGCCTGCAGCAGGTGCTCAGTGGCGGTTGAGTGGGAGAGGCACAGCCCATCCATGGTAAAGGCTTGATCAGTCATACTCAGGGATTTACACCCTGTGCCCTGGAATTGTGTATGCGTGGTTATTTTTCTGTGAGGTATTTTTTCTTCCTTTAAAACAAAACATGAACTCTGTTGGCTTCATGATTAGGTGAGAGACCTCTATCATGTATCAGGCAAATCTCGCTATTCTCTTCTTTTAAACTTTTAAAAATATTTAAAAATTGGGATGATTCTTTAAATTCCATAGTGCTTTAGTTTTCCAAAGATTCACAGTTTCGTATAATCCTGTAACTTTTTTCCCCCTACCCCTATGCTGCCCCTCCCGCTTCTGTCTCCCCACTGGTAACCACCAGTTGGCTTCTCTCTAAGTCTTCTTTTTTTTAGTCATTAGTTGTATTTTTAGATTCAACATGTAAGTGATATCATACAGTATTTGTTTTCTGACTTATTTCACTTAGCATGACAGTGAAGTGAAGTGTTAGTGTTAGTCACTGTTGTGTCTGACTCTGCAACCCCACGGACTATAGCCCAACAGGCTCCTCTGTCCATGGAATTCTCCAGGCAAGAATACTGGAGTGGGTAGCCATTCCTTTCTCCAGGGGATCTTCCTCCTGATCCAGGGATCAAATCCGGGTTCCCTGCATGGCAGGCAGATTCATTTTCTGAGCCACTAGGGAAGGCCTCACTTAGTACAAAGCCCTTCATCTATGTTGCTGCAAATGGCAAAATCCATTCTTTTTTATGGCTGAGTAGTGTTATAGGAACACCACCATCTACACACACACACTCCACACATTATCTTTGTCCATCATTCATCTGTTGATGGACACAGGTTGCTTCCATACCTTGGTATAATAACTGTAGATAATGCTGGTGTGAACATTTAAGTATAATGCTATTCCCTTTTATTCCTGTCCAATCATAGTGATCTTTGATGAAAAATGAATCTGATCCTGTCATCCCCAAACTTAAAGCCCTTTTATAGCTTCCAGTTATTTTTCTTTCCTTAGCCACAGACTTTATTATTTGAATGTTTGCAACTATGACTATACACAATTTTTTTCACATGTCTAACAGCTTTATTGAGATGTAATTCACATGCCGTACAATTGACCCATTTAAAAAATATTTGGCTTCGTCAGGTCTTAGTTGCATCATGCAGGGCCTTTCATTGCAGTGCGTACACTTTCTAGTAGTGGTGAGTGGGCTCAGGAGTTGCAGCACCACGGGCTTAGTTGCTCCAGGACTTGAGGGAATCTTAGTTCCAGTTTCCAGTTAAAGATGAAATTCCTTAACATAGCCCACAAGGCTCTCGTAACTGTGCTGGAACTTACCTCTTCAGATTTCTGTTATACAGACTTTGCTTCCTAATGGTCACCACGCTTTTCCTGATCAGGGGCCTTTACATATGCAGTTTCCTCAACTTGGAGTAGCTATTGCCCCCCTCCACCCAGCCCCTAAAGTCAGCCACTATTTACATGTTTTCAAAGCACCCTGTACTCATCCCGCCACAGTGCTTACAGCAAGCATACATAGCGAGTTTGCTTCTCAACTAGGAATCACATATCTCATTCATCATCAAAATCCTGGTTTGCAGTTCAAATCACTGATGAATCAATTCAGGGACTTTTAGTGTGAGAGGCCTTGTGGCACTTTAGAATGGTCTAATGAGAATTTGGTCTTGGTGGATAAAAGGAATTATGTACCCCCACATGGAGTTTCTAAACTGAGGTTTAGAAATAAACCTGTTTAACAGTCCTCTTATGTTGTCTGTAAACTAACCCCTTTCCAGTGTCATCTGTTTTGGGGAGAGTGGAGGATTTTCTAAGGGAAAAGTATTTGGATTCTTCAAGGCTTTTTCTCCTCTTAAGAAACTACTTTACATTTTTAATTTTTTTGGCCACAACATGCAGCATGCAGGATCTTAGTTCCTCAACCAGGGATCAAACCTGAGTCCCCTGCAGTAGAGGCATGGTGGCTTAACCACCGGACCACCAGGGAGGCCTGTCCTTCACTGTTTAAACTGTGCTGTCCAATACAGTAACCACTAGCCACATGACGCTAATTAAAAACTTCAGTTTCTCAGCTTCACTGGGCACATTTCAAGTACTTTTAATAGCCACATGTATCTAGTAGCTGTAAACTGGACCTCAGATATAGAACATTTTCAACAATGCCGAAAGTTTTACTGGACAGTGCTGATGTAGAACTGTAACTGAATCCAATTTTTTTTCTAGCTTTTTCTGCCAGTGATACGGAAATCAAGATATGTTAAATTGTTATGTTGGGACTTCCCACTGGCTAAGACACCACGCTCTCTCAACACAGGGGGCCCGGGTTCAGTCCCTGGTCAGGGAACTAGATTTCACATGCCACAACTAAGACCCAACACAGCCAAATAAATATTTTTTTTTAAATGCAACATTAACGTAGCACAGAGCAGGACCAGAGATTTTAGTGAGGCTAACAAAATCTGTACAGATTTATTTGCTCTGCATGATGCCTTGCAGGTCAATCACAATGAAATCTGTGTCTCTGCCCTAAAACAACAAAACCAGCCAGGACAGCCCTGCCTCCCTGGGGAGTGCTGGGGCTGCTGCGGGCTCTGCGCGTCAGCTCTAGTTGGAGTGCGCGCGGGAAGCAGGGGACCTCTCCGGATTGCTGAATACTGCCCCCGAAACTCAGGGAGAGACTTTGCTTCCCTTATGTCAGGCAGATATATTTTAAGTACAAAATACGTGGGGAAAATGTGATTTTTAAAGGTTCACAGAATTTACATCACGATGTAACACAGGATACAATAAAGTTTAAGTAGAGTCCATCATTAAATTTGTTTTATGAGGACCTAAGCGATGATTAAAAAATATCATGTCCATAAATCTTTTAAGAGAGGATGCATTTTATTGCACAAGACTATCACTGCCACTTATGAATACCCTAGTTGCTTTTCTGCTCAAAATACTGACATATCCCCACATCATCATAGCTATTTTATTCATTTTTGCCCAAGTCTAATCCTAGTTTAAATTGTGAATTTAAATGAACATATACTTGAAGTCAAATTGAGTCAGTATGACAGGTCCTTGTTCTGATTCAACCTTTTCCCGACACAGGGTTCTCTCCAGGGTGCTGCCTTCTGTCACTACTAACCTGGTTTGCTGGCACATAAATGGGCAAAAGCAGCTCTGGTCGTTTACAGAGAAGGAGCCTGACCACTAGCTGTGGCATACTTAATCAGTGTCTCAAGATGCTGGCTAACTCATCTCCACTCAGCGCTGAGGCCACAGTACTTATCTCAATAAATCCTTTACATGTAGATTTCAAGTATCTGTTCTTCACTGAAGTTTGTAGTTTGAGCACAACTGAGAAAGAACCAGAAGATGTTTGTGGTAAATTAAGTCATACAAATACAAAAGGTACTTAAGTGTTAGAAATGTTTATTTGTCAAAATATATATAAAAAAAAAAGTGGGAGAAGTGGAGTAAAACAAGGCTAAATTTCAGCTACTGCTGTACCACGATCACAGGTCAGACACAAAACGAAACAAAACAAACAAAACAACCAGAACCCCGATGGTCTTAGCAATTTCAGAAGATGAGCTTCAGTGTTGCGAGTCCAGAGCTAACAGAGAAGAGTAGAGGCTGCTTGCCTCTACGTGGTCATTTTAAAGGGAAAGGAGATGTTGCAGGTAGACAGGGAGAAGGACTCAACTCCTAAGGAAAGCAAGGTAAGAGGGATTCCACTGTACAGGAGAAAGGGGATGCCAGCATAATCCTTACCTAGGGCTGCTCAGAGGCTGAGAACATAAGGAACAGAAAGGCTACAGAGACTAATATCAGGAGGAAAGAAAAGTCAACTTAGAAGAATTAAATTAAGAAAGAAAACATAGTTGGTCACAAACTCCTTTGTTTACTGAAACATGAAGCAATGGAAACATCCCGGCAAAGGGGACCGCGCGGAGCAAGTTCTCATATATGACCGCAGCCCGAGGGTTCAGTCCGCAATTATCCTACCTGAAAGAGAGCACAACACAAGAGGCTTACACAATGCCTGGAGAGCAGCTTGGCTCCGAGTACAAGGGCCCTGGTCCCGTCCTGTATTCCAGGGGGAAAAAGAACAGAACAAAACAAAACCAAGTCAGATTGGATCAGAGTTACATCTCATGTAATTACCTTTCTACTATGGCTATATATAGGCATCTATTTATATATAGAACAAGAAGCAATCTGTCTGGAAGACTGCTGTATTGGTGATAAATACATCTTTCTCATTTTCTTACCCATCTTTTAGGTAAGACTACTTCTATGATACAAGGCTACTGTCACTGAAACAGAGGGCATACAGATATCAAGAACCATAATTTAGTTTTTGGTTTCAAAAAAAAATCAGAAGATGCCTAGGTCTCAAATATGGCCAATTACACTATTCTAAATATGTCTCATTTTAGTCTTTCATATAAACACATTTTTAGAAATGACAAATCATAAAAGGTATCAAGGGGTGGTTCATTCATCCTTCAAAATACCCACATTATCATTCTGTCACAGATTTAGAGTCACAATTACAGTAGTTCCTTTAATTGACCAAATCTCCCTTACCAAAACAAGAGAAGAAATCCTAAATTCTCTAATTCTTCCATTGGTGATGGGAACTCCAGACACCAATGGCTGGGGGAAAAAGAAAGTTAACTCACACCAAGTTCCTCTACTTATTACAGACAAAGGGCCAAATCTTGGTCTTGATCTGTGCCAATCGACTTCAAAAGTTGTGACGTTCTTGAATCAGTTCTGCTAGGGTGAGACCCGAATTTGGATCCCCAACAGTTCTGGAGTATTTCATCCTGGCAGCCTCATTAACATCAGGCTCCTGGGACTGCAACCAACTCAGGGTTATTCAGTCCATATGAGGTTCATACCTGGAAGGTAAGTTTCTTTAACAGTCATCACTAAAAAGAGGTTAGTTGAACAACCACTGCTAGCAGTCAAAAATCACGTAAGCATACCTTAGTAATACCCTTTAAAGACCACAATATATACTATTTAATGTTTAACTTTGGAACATAGTTGAGAGAAATGTACAGTTATCTAGAAAACACCACATTACTTTAGAGGCATATCCTAACTTCATGGCAGATCCAGCAGCATTAAGTAAAAGATTAATGGCAGACTACACTAGTTGTTAAGACAATCTACTTCGTGCACATGAACACTCACTGCTACACAGTAGTTCACAGCAGATCCCTGTCTTGTCATAGTCACACAGGATGTAACATCACAGGTTCATATATTTGCTTCTCACTACGTAAAAGGGAAAATACCTGTCACTTGGTTTTCTTCTACTCATACATCAAAGAGGTATGTTAAGAACCCTGAAAACTCGGTGGTAACTCAGTTTAACTTTCCTACTAGGCCTCCAGTTCTGCTGATGCTCAATTTCAAGGTACAAGGTATCAATCTCTAGATACTCTTAATTATTCTTGACATTCCAATATCTTTGCTTACATTACCTGAAAGAAGAAAAATTAAACTGCCAGGGTTACCATCAATGGGATTTCATACACTTCAGAAAATTACCTGCTTAATCTAGCTCTTTAAAGGTTCTCAAACAAAAAACCCCAAAAATTTGCTGGAAGCAATGGGAAGTGTCAGGCTCTAGACAGTAACATCATAAGCCATGCAGAAATACAGCTAAATGCCCAAGGAGAACAAGATGCTCTGGATCACTAATGAGGAAGGGACTCCATGGAATCAAGAGCAGACAGTGGCATCAAAACGTTGCTTTCCAGCAAGTGTCTTGGAACTAACTGCCTAAAATTCAGAGGATTTTATTTGGCTTATATATCAGATGAGTTTTCTCTGATATAGGCTCATGAGCTAAGTAGTAGTTTTATTAGCAAATTGGAAATCTGAAGTTAGTTTAAATCCTCACTGGTGGCATTATTAACTTCTGAACTTGTACTCTTCAATGTACATCACAGTGACTTTTGTGGTTCAAAGAAAAAGTGGTTTTGGACCCAGGTAGGCCTGAGTATGAATGACTTTACCTCTCAATCACCAGATGACATTAGACAAAGTACTTAACCTCTCTGAGCCTTAGGTTCCTTTTTCCGTAAAAGAGAAAATATCTTAAAACCTCGCTGTACCATTAAATGATGTATGTACAAAGAGAGTACTCAGCAAGTGTTAGTTCTCTTCATCTATGTCTCTTGTAACCCGGATCTGCTTACACTTGATTAAAGAAAAATATCCTGACTAATAAACTGAGTTGTTGTTTTCCCAGGATGGACAAGTTGGTTGGAGTTGTAAACGAAGACCTCGACAGGCCAAATGAACCTCTGGCCTAGAGAAATATTTGAGACTAAAATGCAGTGACTACCTTTTGGATACTGTCCTGACAGCAAACAGGTGGCTTTAGCCTCCTCTATGTGGCAAGGTCTCCTTTCTGGGGAACTAAATGGAATCTCTTAACCAAACCCACCCAACTCTCACCTCCAGTTTTTAAAAGGCTGAGTACCGTGTTCGGTCCACATACTGCTCCCGCTCATACCGGGCCATGTCATACAGAGAATTCCGTGCAGCTGCTGAAGCCTGAGACAGCTCACTCTCTGGCCCATAACCGTAGCCCTCTCCAACTGTGGGGAGTACAGCTGCACCACGACGCAGGGGGCTCCTGTCTCTTCCGTAATAGGAGGAAGTGGTGGCAGCGGCAGCAGCCATAGCAGCTGAGGTGGCAGCAGCGCCTGAGTTTGGCAACAGGTGTCTGTCGTAGGGATCAACGGAAGTGGAGTTGAGGTGACTGGTCACAGCTGTGTTCTGGACTTGAGGCAGATGAGACATGGTCTGCTCTGCGTAGTTGTACGCAGAAGCTGCTGCTGCTGCTGCCACTGCCTCGTAAGAGCGGACTCGGTAACGCTTATAGTAGTCAAGTGCTCCATATGCGTCGTTGTAATACATGGATTCCCCGTAGCCCATGGTATAAGGTGTGCGCACCGCTCCATACTGTTCATTATACTGCTCGGTAAAGTCCGCCACGCGGCCCGAACGATCTACTGGACACTCTTTGGACCAGTGCCCCTCTTTCCCACACCGATAGCAGCCGCTCTGGTCTCCCATCCCAGGGGCAGTCCGAAGCCGGCTGGTGGACAACTGCACGTGCATTCGTTTGCCTTTAGGAAATAGATGTAAGAAGATTTATTATAACTCATTAACCTTCTATGTCTTCCCCAAAATCAACTAGTTGGCAAAAGACACACAAACAAACAAACAAACACACACTCCTACAATCCTATTTCAAGAATCCCCTCCAAAAAAGAAACTGAAGTTTTAACAGATGAGACTTAGAAAATCTGAGTCCTCAGAAACCAGTCAATACTTTCTACTTACACCAGCAGACCGGGATTCCCTCCTACTTCCGTCTCCATGACTTTCTTCGCCCCAACACAGAAATTGAGAGTTTCCACTTTTCAATACTATTATCAAAACCTGACAATTTTTCCAAAGTAAATATCCAACAACACCTCAGTTATGCTCTGCATAGGAAAGCATCTTACCAACCTCTCACTGATTTACTCAGGGCCACATAAGGCCTAAGCATGTACTGTAGCTCAAAAAACCACAGCATATGCTGTCCATCTTGTTTCTTCCAGCCGTTTTTGCAAGTGTCACCAGAAGGCTGTGTTGGGTACACAAATCATACCTGGCACATCATGTGCTTCAACTCCAGGACCTCTTAAGAGTTAGTTATATAAGACCTTCCAGACTTCAACCCCACCCCCACATTTTTTTAAGCAAAGGTGAATCCATGCCTGCTGTGGAAAAGAAAACTACCTGACCTAGGTCTCTCAACAGCAAGAAATGGTTCTTGAGGCAGTACTGGTTTCTTAGGGACAGTGTTTTCATATAATGGAATGATTGGCATTTCATCCTGCTATCTAGTAAACTACATAAACCTGTAAACAATTCTTTATAGGGAACTGTCTACTTGTCAGAAAAATGCAGCATTGGCCTAAAGGCTTCAGGGCACCCGTTCAAACAAGCCACATCCATACTTGCAGCAAATGACCAGCAAGAGGAACAGCTAAGAGAAGAAACAATTTTTGCCCCGGGCTTGTGTACAACCAAGCCCAGGGACCCTTGCTAATGAAAGCATCCAAGGTCTTTAAAAGCAGTTTGAGAAAAGGCATATTCTTGGCAGCATTTGGTGCCAAACTGCCTAAGACTTTGGAGATCAAGTCAATGCTTTACAGATCGTAGCCAAAAGCAGCCAGTACAGATGTAGAGAACTAGGGCTTCGCATCACTCTAAAGGGCTGCTCAGGACAAATCCCCCCTCCGCGATCAGCAAGTTGCTCTCTCCGTAACAGACCTTGTTCTGGATGCAGCTATGCGGTAGGAGGCCTCGTGCTCCACCATCCTGTTGGAAACAGCCCGATTCAGGACGGCAGCCAGAACAGCGCCATGCACTGACCCTGAGAGGGGAGCGGGTTAGTGCAGTAATATCACTTTAGTCAAACTCAGTTCTGCCCAACGTCCAACATTCCTACCACCCCCGTTTCTAGTAGCTGCTGCCTCAAACTTAAAACCCTTTCTTTAGCAGAAACAAAGGTGCTCAGGTTTTTACTTCTAGCTGCTAGTGGAGAGGCAGCACCCACCATAAACACCGATACAGTCAACAAGATACCGAACAGAAATTTAGGATGAAAGCAGCATTTAGCCATCCCATTATTTTCAGAGATATAGATACTCCCATTCTTAGAAGTTATTACAGGTCAAATGCTAACCGTGCTTAGAACAGAAACACATGGATTTTTGCCCCAATTTATATACCAAATGTAGAATTCCCTATAATTTGGACTGGAGGGATTACAAGCTACTTGGCTTTCAAACATACATGGTGACATTAAATGTGTGTGATAGACACAAACTGTGTTTCAATTCTGAAGTCAGTGTAACCATGCCAATCTAAAAAGCAGCCAATCTGGAGACCTAGAAGTACATTTTCAAGGAAAATATGTAACTTAATCCTTTACAGATTATGGGTCCATTTTTTTTAGAAACAACACCCAGTGATTTTTTTTCCTCTTGATGTTTCTATTACTACAATCTCCACCACTGCTTTTAGAGTGGAACTCAGAAGTTTATAAACATCTGTAGTAGCTGTAAAAAGGATTCATAAACAACTTTTTAAATCCAGAACTAAAAGATCTACAACAGAAGTGATAGGTTTTCTTTTTTTCACATAATCTTTCCAAAAGTTGTAACCAGGTGTTTAATTTAAATCTCCTAAAATTCTTATCATAACTGAAATACACTGTGCTTCTCTATTACCTTAAGGAACCAATGCAAAGAAAACTGATAGAAGATTAAATTCTACTACTCTACTATACTTGGAGAGGCCAAAGCTTAAAAATTTTCTGAAATCTCCAAAAAATTACTGAGGTATGTTGCCAACATTTCCCAGAAAACCAGCCTCCACCTCCCACAAGTGTTTTCTTTTGAAAGAAAGAGGTGGGCAACCTGAGGGCCTCACTGCTGAGCTCCTACCAAGTACCAGGACCCAGAGATTAGGGATACAGCTTGATATACAACTGTACTCCAATTTAATGTCTGTTTACATATTGGTGAAAAACAAAACACATAAACTCATATAACATTCCCAGTTCAGCTGCCTGAGTTATTACTTGGGAATAGCTTCTTCAGGGTCTTTCAATGCAAACTGCTTGCTAAGTCAGTAGTGGTTCAGTTCACTGCTGTTTATGGGGAGGAAACAGATCCTCAAAGACTCAGGTAAACTCATATTCTGCTGCTTTCTTTTAGTCAGGAAGCCTCAGTAGCAGCCATTAACATATAAAGGTTCAAAAGATGACCAAAGTGGCACTCTTAAAGAGGTCCCTTTTATTAGGAGATGAATAGAAAGGCTTTACGAAAAAAAATGTGACAAATTGGTATCTAGATTGTATTTTCTGTAAGACTGCAACTTATTATCCAATGCTAAACTTTCTCTTGTCATCTGGAAAAAAACAGAGCTGGTTATAAAAATGTCTGTAAGTAAAACGTAACGAAAAGTTGAGTGCTTTCTCCAGAGGGCCCAGGCTAAGAACATGAAAACCAAATAAAGGATCCTTTTTCCCCCCAATAATGATGTTTAAAAAAATTCTCATGGATCATTGTGTTATTACATCCTGAATTAATGCAACCCACTGTATTAAAACACATTTCTTTCAAGCCAACCCCCCTCTCAATTAACTGACGTCCATCCACCTGTTTCTGATCCTGTCCTTTCACTCAACTGCATATTAAAAAGGTAAGAACAAGCACTGTTACACGAGAACACTGCTGCAGTCTGTACCGGACTTGAACTGCATTCTTTCACATTTTGCTTGTTACCTATCAAGAGAGAGCTCCCATTTCCTCCAACACTGTCCATGCATGATGCCCTCCTTCATCCAATGCAAATAATTCAGGGTATTTTTAAAGGTATCTGAAGCGCAACAGCTTTCCAAAATAATAAAAGAAAACCAAATATAAATGAGGAAAGGTATTACATTTTAAAGAAGTTTCTAACCATCATAGAAACATTTGTTGTTGCAAACACCACTCACCTTTTATCATACAGTGCTTTTACTGTCAAAGCACTTTCACATCTATTACCTCATTCTAGCCTCACTACCATCCTGTGAGGGAGGTACAGCAGGGATCATTATAACTCTATTTTATAGGTGGGGAAAATGAAGCACAAAAAGGTTAAAACACTTGTCCAAGATCATACGACAAGTAAATGGTAGCAAGTACCTACAATTTTTGCCCTGTGCTTTAAAGAGCAGCTAAAAGCCAGGACACCACTGGCTGAAGCCAGGAATATCTGACGCATCATTTGCAATCTCTACTATCTGCAAACTTTCTTACCCTTTTCTGGTCAACTTTTCCTCTTCTCCATTTCTTTTCTGTTTTCTAGGTTTAGTAGAGGACCCTTAAGCACGTCTTTACAACCCTTTTAATAGTACTCAGAGAAAAAAATGATCTTAATTTATAAACCTGAAAAGTGGATGTAAACATGTGGTCTAAGATGATACTATCAACAAAAAGCTTGTAGAACAGTGCTGTACAACAGAACTTCCTGTGATGATGTAAATGTTCTGTATCTGCACTGATACAGTCACGACTAGCCTGTATGACTTCTGAGTGCTTGAAATGTGTGCAGCACAACTGAGAAACTGAACTTTAAAATTTATTTAATTTCAATTTAATAGCCACATAGGGCTAGTGGCTACCGTATCAGCACAGTTCCAGAGTCTTCAACCTCTTGTAGTACTAATGACAACGTATATACCTTTATTAATGATATAAATAATTCGATATGACACCCTAAGCGGAATCTCCTCAGAAGCAGAATCATAATTCCCATTCAACCTAACATTTTTAGAAATGTCCTTTTCCCCCTTTAGAATTAAATAATAGTATGTGGAGCAGAATACACAGCAGTTTTTGGCTCTGCTTATAGAGTTCATCACATATTGAACAAATCTGAGTACTCAAAAGCTCCCCCCGAAAATCAGATTCACCACCCAGATTTATAATACAGAGATTCTTAAAGATGTCTTTGTTCTTTCCCACCACGGCCCATTACCCAGGGCAGTAAGGAGTATAAGCCCTACGCATTTAAACTCAAATATATAAGGCTTCCTCATCGTAACAAAAGAAGCAAGTAAGCCACAGACCTTTATCCTCTTCTCCCATTTGCAGATTAAACTTCCAACAGCACCCAAATGAATGACGCTTGCAGGAAAAAGTGACCTACCGTTTGTGATTCTACAAAGTTGTTGAGAAACATCTTGGCAAATCTGAAAAGGAGAAGTGTTTGCTTCTCCAAGAGTTAAGTTGTGTTTAAGCATGATAAACATACAATCGTTCTATTATTTCCAGCTAAAGTAGAATGGAAGACACCATCCTGCCAGCCCCAAGGTCCTGTGTTCTTGCCTCTCTCTAGACCTAGACCCCACTCGGTTTTGCCACCCAGGCCCCAGAGCAGTTCACCTTGAAACTCTGTGTTGTCAAGGCCCCTGATGGCCTCCACTGCATCCTCAGCCCGCTCCATGTGTACAAAGGCATAATCTTTCACGATGTCACATTCGATGACTGGACCGTACTCCTCAAACTTGGCTCGGAGCTCTTGGTTGGTACAAGTAGGACTGATGTTGCCTACATGCAACTTGGTTGAAGCTTTGCTCTTATTCTTGCTGGCTTCCACGTTGATGTTCACCCCGTGCAGCTTGTAGTGGTGCAGGTTGCGGATGGCATCCTCGGCCGCCGTCTTGTCCTCTATGTGCACAAAGCCGTAGTTCTTAATGATGTCACATTCCAGCACCTTCCCATACTGCTCGAAGAGCGAGCGGATCTCCTGCTCTGTGGCCTCCCGGGGCAGGTTTCCGATGAACAGCTTCACCATCCTGACAAGAGCCTGAAAGAGAAGAAAGGAGATTTTCAGAAGTTAGAGGCGAAAGTTACAACGCACTGCATTTTGGATTAATCCTCCCAAGTTCTTGGCACCTTCAAGATGCTCACATAGACGTTCCTTCTTTTTTCAGTAGCGGGAGAAAGGTTAGCTCTTAAGGAGTAGTGTGAGCTGTGTGTAACACGCGAACGGGTCGGTTGTCAGCATGCATTGCATAGTCCCTCGTGAAATAAGGCGCATTTTAAGTAACAGGGTTAGCTTGAAATACTCCCGTTTGGGGGCAGGTAAGAGAAGAATCCAAATTGGGGGGGTGGAGAGGCATATATCTAACTGTCCCTGGTAACAAGGTTTTGGAGGGAAATCTGTGTACCTCTCTTCCGTGAGGCATCACCGTTCAAAATACTTTTAGGAATAAAAAGGCCCCCTTTGCCCCAACTGGGAACCCCCACCCCCGCCCTGACGACCCAACTCCAGTGCCTTCTCCCCAACAAAGACTCGACTCGACCCCTGCCCCGCCCCCTCCGGGGACCCGGCCCCGCCTCCTCCCGTTGTCTTCCCCGGACCTCCCGCACCAAGAGAAGAAACCCAAACCCTGGGCCCTCCCCGCCCGCCAGAGGCCCGGCCGGCCCCGCTCTCAGGCTCCCCACACACCCCCAAGAACCTCGCGCACCTCCGGGTGGCAGCAGCGCTGGCGGCGGCTCCCGCGTCAGAGACAACCCTACAAAATGGCGGCGGCCGCTCAAACCTCGGCGCGACCGGGCCTTTCTCGTGCGCCACCTGACGCACGCGAGAGCGCGCGCCCGCCCACCCCCTCCTCACCCTCGCGGGAGCCAGGCTACCAATCCCGCGGCCGCGCACAAATGGCTGCCCCGGGCTCGGCTCCCAGGCGCCCCGAGAGGGGGCGGGGCCCGCTGCTGTCGGCGCGGCGGGGCGGAGGTCAGCCCGCCCCCTGGCCCGGCTAGCCAATCAACACCTTGGACGGTGGCGGGGGTGGGGGTCGGCGCTCACGCGTCAGAGGGCTCTGGGCGCAACCACTACCTCGGTGAAACCAGAAGCCCGGGAGTCACAGTGGATCACAATGGATCCATTCATAATGGATCGCGCTATTGGACCGTGTCGGGGGGCGGAGGTGGGGGAGGACGGCCGCTGCTGATGACAAAGGGTTATCTCTCTCAGTCCCCTAAAAGCGGGTTTTCTTAGCGATCGGCCAGCCTCTATGGTAGCTTGGGACAACATTTTAGGAATACAGGCGCGCCACATTTCAAGCATACCTGGCCTTTTTTTTTTTTTTTTGTAGATCTTTAAAACATAATTCAAAAATTTTTCATTGCAAACATGTACTTAATTGGTGAGGAAACAGAATCAAAAATGGCAGAGATGAGATAGCTCGTAGAGGCATTCTATCCAAGCTACACTCAAACCAGTCGGGTTTTGTTTGTCACACATACACGAAGGCTGGTATTCTCTTCCTAGCTAGAGAGTTAAGCTCTAATTATGTGTCCTTAACAGTTCCTGATTCGTGGTGAGCACACCAACGAATGCTTGGTATAGAGGACCAGAGAGGTTTCTTGTTTTGGGGACAGGCCGGGGTCTCCACGTCCAGACCAAGCTGCTGGAGGACAGGGCAACTGACCGGGGCATTTTCCAGCTTTCAGAATTCAACTGTGGTCCAAGGGCACCTCCTGCTGGCAAAAAGGAAGTTACTAAGGGGGATTACTCACTGTCACCTTTGGACAAAGAATAGACATTTATGGAGATTGATGGACTTAGCTTATCTCCAAGTAGAGCATGCCAGGGTGTTTGTCCGTCACCATTCCTCCTTGGTATTTTTTCTGATGCTATCAGGCACTAACTCTGTATGCGGTCCTCTCCCTCTCCAGCTACTCGGTTACATTTCTTTTACTGAATTCTTTGTTTTCCACCAATTTCAGAAGAGGCACTGTCCTTCCAATTCTGATAACACTCATGCTTATCTCCCACCCATTTCTATTTAACCCTCTCCTTCCTTTCTTCTCTCGGTCATTTCCAGTTTCTCTCTGTAGTCAGACTTTTAAAACTCCAGCGAGGGACCCCTTTGCCCATTTCTGAAATAGTTTTTACTCCTCTTTGCTATTAATGTTTTCTAACTTGGGTTTCTGTCTAGTGTTTCAGGATGGATTTTCGCAAACAGTCTGAACCTGCTGTTGCCCACCTTCATGCCAGTGTTTTGGGTTCTGTCTTCCTCTCCAATTCCCCAAGTTTTCTGAGGTTACCAAAACTAATATCCTTTCCACAGTTTGCACCCTTCTAAAATTTTTCGTTCGTTCACCATCCTTTTCTCCTGTGTTTTTATACTGTTTCTCCTCATAGCTCTGACCGTACCATTACATCTTCTCCCCATCTATTTCCCTACTCTTATCTATTCCCTTTTACCTCCCCTTCCCTTGCCCTCATTTTTTGAGAGTGAAATTCACTCAGTTGTGTCTGACTCTTTGCAACCCCATGGACTATACAGTCCATGGAATTCTCCAGGCCAGAATACTGGAGTGGGTAGCCTTTACCTTCTCCAGGGGATCTTCCCAACCCGGGGATCGAACCCAGGTCTCCCGCTTTGCGGGCAGATTCTTTACAGCTGAGCCACAAGGGAAGCCCTCACAGGCAACCATTAAATGAGTTTAGAATGTATTATTTTGTGTTCTTGCAAGATATATATATTTTTAAATTGAAGTATATTTACCATGTCATATTAGTTTCTAATGTACAGTAAAGTGATTTATTTGTACATATATATATATATTCATTTTCATATTCTTTTCCATCATGGGTTATTACAAGCTATTTATTTATTTGTCTTAGTTGTGGAATGAAGGATCTTTTTAGTTGGGGCATGGAAACGTTTAGTTGCAGCATGTAGGATCTAGTTCCCTGACCAGGAATGGAACCTAGGCCCCCTCACTGGAAGCTCAGAGTCTTAATCACTGGACCATCTGGAAAGTCCCTACAAGACACTGAATATAGTCACCTGTGCTATACCTTAGAACCTTGTTTGTCTATTTTATATATAGTAGTTTGCATTTGCTATTCCCAATTTTCCCTCCCCTACCTTCCTCTTTGGTAACCATAAGTTTGTTTTCTGTAAGATATGTCTTTTTAATGCACATTTGCTTTTCCCATTACAAAAAATGTTTCATTGTGGACATTTTCAAAAAGGCACAAATAGAGAATATTATGAAATCTGGGCCCCTTATTCAGCTTTGACAATTATCAGCATTTGCTCATTTCATGTAGCCCCTTTGCTTTTGTGTGTGCGTTGGGGGCAGGTGGGCTAGAGTTTTTTTAAGGCAAATTCCAGTCATAATGTCGTTTCATCTATAAGGTTTTCACTAACTGCCTCTAAAAAATCAGCTCTATGCTATGCTAATATCATCTGATATTTATATTTAAATTTCCACTGGATTGTCCCAACTATCTGTTTTTACATCTGGTTTCTCCTAATATGGATCTAAACAAAGTCCACCCATTGTTCATTTGGGTAAGTTTTATTTGGGTAAGTTAATTTATGCAAATGTTTATGTAAATTGTGTTGTATAGCTCATTTTCTTACTTTTTTCATTAAGCACTATGTTGTTCTTGCTGTTTAGTCAGTACGTTATGTGTCTGACCCTTGCAACCCCATGGACTGTAGCCCGCCGAGCTCCTCTGTACATGGGATTTTCCAGGCAAGAATACTGGAGCAGGTTACCACTTCCTTCTCCAAGGGGATCTTCCCAACCGAGGGATCAAACCTATGTCTCCTTCATTGACAGGCAGATTCTTTACCACTGAGCCACCAGGGAAGCCCTGTGTTATTGTGTGGTATCTAATAACTGAGTAATACTCCACAGTGTGCGGCCACCATATTTTATCTGTCTCCCAGCATAGGACACTCAGGTTGCCTCTAACTCCTTATTCTTGTTATAAATAAGCTTGCAGTTGACATCCTTATGTTAATTACGTGTGCCCTAATAGATTGGTGTGAAAATTTGAGGGGAGTTAGGACTGGAATGGAATTTCTGGGTTGCTGAGTCATAGGGTATACATTAAACTGTTACCAACCAGGGTTCTTGGCTTTCTCCAGTCAATAGAAATTGATCAGAGGCCAGACAAGAAATTCAGGCAAGACTTTACTGGGGCCCCTGCTGCAGCAGGGGGGAAGTGAGAACAAACAGTTCCCCTTGCTGGCTTGCTCCCCAAGGGGGCGCAAGCTTGTTCTTTATATGGGGTGAGGGTAGGGGTGTGTCCAGGGGTTGGGTTGGAGGGGTGGCTTAGGTGTTTTGCCCCCTCCTTAGGTGGTGTTGAGTGCAGGGAGCATACGCAGCATCCTGCTTTTGCTTTTTGCTTCAGACATCTCAAAAGTGGCAGTTGGGTTTTTTGGTCTCTTTGAATCTTTTCAGTCCAGAATTTGCCCAAATTGCGCATGCACGCAGTTATTTTTAGTACAGTCTGAGGAGAGTTGTGTCCAGGTACAAGCATTGTAGCACTGCAGCAAAAGGTCCCAGATCCCAGGGCTGTCTCAGAACTAACTTGACCAAGTAGTGTCAGGTTGTCCTCTGGAAACCAGTCTACTTCCTACTCGAGGGATCCTGCGTCTCAGTGTCTCTGCTAATGTTTGACATTATCCAGTTTTCCAGTTTTTGCCAGGTATAAAATGGTATATATCATTGTTGCTTTAATCTGCATTTCTCATCACTAATTCTAAGCATCTCTTGTTTCTCTTAAGTTTGGGAGGTTTACTCTACTGTAACTTTCCTATTTATATCTTTTCCCCATGTTTCTTTTCAGGTTACAGTCTCTTTTCTGTTGCTGATTTGCAGGATTTTCTTGTCTATTCTAGATATTAATCTCTTATTGGTTTTGAGGCAGGAGCTAGATAGATCTCTCTATAGTAAAGTGACAGGGGATTCATTCCGTGTGGACTGAAACTCCAAGACAAGGATAGCAGGACAACTAAGGGAGAAGGCTGGGCTCTGCCCAGACCGCATGTTTCTCATTCTCTAAGTCAGGAGACCTCTAAGACCGCACACGTGCAGGAAGGCTCCTTGGAGGTCAAAGGCGAGTGATGTCAAGGGATGCCCTACACACAGGCCTTTGCGGTAGAATCCATCTTGGCTAAGAGATGCATTCGCACATCTATTATGGGAGGATCCTGAGATGTACAAAATATGGACTGTGAACCAGGCAAATCAGAATGATTGGCTAAAGGAAACCTGAAAGAAATGCCCCATAAAAGTAATTCAAACTGCCACCAGGATGCAACTCAGCAATATGCTCTCTGAGTCCACTTGTGTGTCCACATGTCAGTCAGTTCAGTTTCTCAGTCGTGTCCGATTGTTTGCAACTCCATGGACTGCAGCACACCAGGCTTCCCTGTCCATCACCAACTTACTCAAGTTAGGATTACTTGAGTTACGGAGCTTACTCAAACTCATGTCCATCGAGTCGGTGATGCCATCCAACCATCTTACCCTCTGTCGTCCTCTTCTCCTCCTGTCTTCAATCTTTCCCAGCATCAGGGTCTTTTCCAGGGAGTCAGTTCTTAGCATCAGATGGCCCAAGTATTGGAGTTTCAGCTTCAACAGCAGTCCTTCCAATGAATATTCAGGACTGATTTCCTTTAGGATGGACTGGTTGGATCTCCTTGCAGTCCAAGGGACTCTCAAGAGTCTTCTCCAACACCACAGTTCAAAAGCACCAATTATTTGGCACTCGCTTTCTTTATAGTCCAACTCTCACATCCATACATGACTACTGGAAAAAACCATAGCTTTGACTGGACAGACCTTTATCGGCAAAGTAATGTCTCTGCTTTTCATATGCTGTCTAAGTTGGTCATAGCTTATCTTCCAAGGAGCCAGCAACTTTTAATTTTATGGCTGCAGTCATCATCTGCAGTGATTTTGGAGCCCAAGAAAATAAAGTCTATCACTGTTTCCATTGTTTCCCCATCTATTTGCCATAAAGTGATGGGGCTGGATGCCATGATCTTCGTTTTTTGAATGTTGAGTTTTAAGCCAACTTTTTCACTCTCCTCTTTCACCTTCATCAAGAGGCTCTTTAGTTCTTCCTCGCTTTCTGCCATGTATTGTACTACCTTTCCCCCTAATAGAAACACTTTACCTTTTTCATTACTTTCCGTCTTTGCGGGAATTCTTTTCTGCAAAGCTGAAGGGCCAGGGCCCTTGTCACTGACAGCTGGTCTAATGGCTAGGATTTGGTGCTCTCACCACTGCGACCTGGCCTCAATCTCTGGCTGGGAACCCAAGCTCCACTCCAAGCTGCTACAGGCTGAGGTCACCAGAGGTCAGTTTCAAGTATCTTCTCTCATTCCACCAAATTATTAATTTTGTCCATGGAGTCCTTCACTGAACAGAAATCTTTAATTTGTTTATGTGATTGACAATCAATTTTTGCCTGAAAGTGTGTGCTTTTGAAGTTTTGTACAGAATGGCCTTTTCTGTCCTCTTGAGTCACAAGTATATTCTCCTACATTTTCTTCTATTAACATTAATGTTTTTACCTTTCACATTCAGGTCTGTAGTCCATTTACCGCAGTGCTATCCAAATAGAAATATAATGTGAGAAACATATACAAAATTTTCTAGTAAACATTTAAGAAATAAAAAGAAACAGTTGAAATTGACTTTAATATTTTTGAGATTCAATATAGCTAAAATATTGCAATGTATCATCAAATACAAATTATTGAGATGTTTTAAATTCTTTTTTTCCTTTTCAGTCTTCAAAATCCAGAAAGCATTTTACACCTACAGCACACCTCAGTAGGACTAGCCAGATTTCACATGCTCAGTGGCTGCACGTGATTCATGCCTGCCACACTGGTCAGCACAGACCTCGAGTTCGCCCTTGGAAGTGGGGTTAGGTAAGAATGCAATCATTTTCCTCTAAATAATTAATCCATTTTTGTCTGTCCCTATTTCCCCATTGATTCGTGGAGCCTGCATTATTGTATTTTTTGCTCTAATCTGCCTCATATCCATCACTGCTCCATCCCATTCTCTCATCCTTCCTGGAACTTTTGTCCACTCATTTCCGAAGGCGTCTCCCTTATAAGACTTAACTTCCTGACTTTACGTTTATCCTCTTCTACGTTCTGTCCTTAAGGATTCGTGGACTCAGGTAGCTTCAGCTACCATGTGTATGTAAATGCTTAAACCATATTTTTATTACATCTCCATTCACCATGTCTGACTGCATTCTGCAGGACTGCTTCACTTGGCTGCCCTGTGTACAAGTTAAAACGCTAATTTCTCCAGTTTTCTCACCCTAATATACATTTTTTTTCCTTCTAAAATCTCCAATTATTGCTTTCTCTCTTTTTCCAGTGCCTAGGCTTGCCCACCAAGGAGTGCATTCGCCCAGACTCCCTGAGCACCCCACAATGTGTGACTTTCTCCTTCTCCTGCGGAGATCTCACAGTTATACCTGGAGAAAAGGTGTCTGAGTAGTGCTGATGTCTCACGACAGATTGTTCCAGTTATGTTATCACATGTCTGCTCTGAAGTACTGAGTCTGCTCTTCTTGAGAGAAAGTGGTGATTATTCTGTGAGCTGTCTGATCTACCACAGCTCATGTTTGGTAACTTTCTGGGCCTGCACACACCTGACCCTGTCTTTATCATGGCTGATGGGAGGGTCTGCTCAGCTAGGGCCCTTGGCCTACTAGTTAATGATGGGGCTGCTTTCCTGGAAAGATCTCTGAGCCCCAAAAATGGTTGCTTGTGTATGGATGGGAAATAATGAAAGAGCAAAGCTTTTCCTATAGGAGGCCACCCAGGCAAATACTATTGCCCTGAAACCTTCAGTGGCCAAGCCAGAGACAAGGGGGAAAGTCACCTGCTTTAATACCTCACTGGATCTAGAATACATTCTCCTGTGTGTTTGCTTATGCACTTAGGATGTGCCTCATGGCTTCCCAGGGTGATACCGTTCTACTGGTCAGTGGATTGAGAACCTGAACTCCCTTGATCCCTTATCGGGGTCCTCTCCATTGAGACAGAAAGTGGGGTCAGTAATCCCTGCCTCTATGCTCCACTTTTCACTGACAGGCTGAGCCGTGGCTGATACTAGGTTGTAGCAGGGCTCTACTGCCTTCCTTTTTGTTTTTTTAAATATTTACTTATTTGGCTGTGTTAGGTCTTAGTTGTGACACGTGGGATATTCAATCTTTGTTGCAGCATATGGGATCTAGTTCCCTGACCAGGGATCGAACCCAGGCCCCATGCATGGGGAGTGTGGCATCTTCCCCACTGAACCACTAGGGAAGTCCCCTGCCTTCCATTTTTGAAAACAGCTGGGAGAATCATGAGTGAGGAAGTTGTGCACCACGACAGCAGTCCTTCACTGCCTTCTAACATGAATACTGCTTGTTAACGTCATGGGGAACTTCTCTGGTCTAAAAAGAGGCTTGACATAGGTCAACCCAGCAAAGTGGAGGTCATTATCATGGGGAAATGAGACCATGGTACGGAGGCTCACAGAATAATGTGGTTCTTGGTGGGTTTGGATGCTGGTGGACATCTGACACACAGGAGATCAGGGCCAGAGGGAAGAACTTGGGCACAGCTAGAGAGGTTTGTGGTCAGGAAATCAAAGACACCCAGAGGCGGTAAGAGAAGCTGAGCTGTTTAATCACCTCCTTGGCCACTCAAGGCTGTGGTTGGCCCCAAACAACTCACACTTGGAAGCTGTTGAGAGTTGCCGGAGATGGAGGGGCGGCTTGAGTCAGAGGACGAGGGAGGATGGGAAGGGGCAGCTTCGGTGTTTCTGACCCGTCATCTAGCAATCTAGCCCCCAGGTCCTGCTTCCGCTCTGAGAGGTTCCTGGCTGGTCCCCAGGGGCGAGGACTGGCTGGCGTGCCCTAGCTGTGGTGGGAGAAGGACCCCGGGCAGGGGAGCCATTCCCCACATAGCCTCGTAGAGGGTGTGGCGCTGCCTGCGCCCGTGGTGGGGACAGAGGCATAAGGCTGGGGAAAGAGGGGAGAAGGGAGGAGTGGAATTGGGGGTTGCCTGGGCCCTACCACCAGTCTCGAATTAAATAGCAGAAGAGAAGGGTTGCCTTTGGGAACACTGACTTGTCCCCAGAGACAGTTCCTGGTGATGGGTTGACCTTGGCAACAGACCCTAGCAGCAGGCAGTTGTCCTGACAAGAGGGTGATCCCTGTCAACGGTCCCTGGCAGTTTCCTGGACAGAGGGAGGGAGCTGGCCTGGGAGTCTCGCCCCCAACTATTTGTTCTTCTTGAAGAAGCTGAAGCGCTTTTCTCGCTCTCGTTCTCTGCCATCCTTGCTGCGAAGCACGACAGGTCCCTCAGCCCCAGCCGGTGACACCGGGGGCATGGTCATGGCCCGGGTCATGCCCCGCGTGGCACTGGGCACCGCTGGCTCTTCAGGCTCTCCGGAGGCGGAGGAAGCCGTGGCAATGGCTGCATTCACCACCCTCAGCCACGAGCTCATCTCTGCCTGCAAGGGGTGCAGAAAGACACCTGGTCAGCTTGGAGGCTGCGCTACTGGGGGCTGTGGCTCGCGCTCAGCGGGGAAGGTTAAGAGAGGAGGCAGAGATGCCTGCCCCATCTCTCTGGAGAAAAAGACCCTCTTAAGGGAGGGAACATGTTTTGGTGCGGCCTTCACAAACATCCAGTTGGCAGAACGTGGGCTGTCCGATATCAAAGAAGGAGACACTTCAGACAAGCAAAACGAGAGAGGTGAGGAAATAAAGATTACATCTGGAGGGCTCTAAGGCAGCACGGAGGGAAGGGGACACGGTGGGGGAAGGGGACAGCTTACCTCATCCTTGGCCTGGAACAGATATTCCTTCCCATCTTGTAAGCTGTTGGGAAAGCGAAAATTCAGGGCAGAGCTGAGACTCTGAGCGGCCAGCTCAGGGCCTATCGCCTTAGCGCCCAGAGACCAGACTGGAGAACGGGCCCCGGATCCTCAGAGAGACCCGTTCTGCACCTTCTTCCGATTCTCAGGACCGTGGGGGTGGAGAGGGTGGGGCCAAAGCAGCTCCTTCCTGATTGGCTGCCGAGGACGAGGGCGCGCTCACTTCCGCCCCAGGCCCCGCCTCCTGCTCCGGCGGCCGGCTGGCAGGCAGGGGCAGGCCTGCGGAGGGCCCTGGAGACAGGGCAGCGCCCGCATCCCGCGGACAACTCTCCCCTGCAGGATAACTGCTCAGCTTGACAGGGCTGCGCCGTGGTGCTCCCGCTTCCCTGAATGTGAGCGCAACCAGAGCCCCCGCCTCTGCCCCGTCGATGTTTCTGTCCCCAAATGCCTGGCTCAGTGCCCTCGCGTCTGTATCGCTGTGAGCCTCCCTCCCGTCCATTCCTACCCCAGCTTGAAGACATGCTTGCGCTTTCGATAATCAAAGGCCACGCTGCCCTGGGCCCTGGCCAGGCTGACAGGCACTTCTCCGTGGTACGGCACTCCTGCGCTGGCTGCCTTCGCATCCTTGTAAAAGCCAAGGCTCCCGCGTCGCAGGACACAGTACACGTTCTGCCACGACCTGGGGGCGGGGAGCATGGTGCGGGTGAGGAGGAGACGCAGGTGCCTGACCAGCCTTTGAGGGGTCAACCACCCTGGGAACAGCCTGGTGGTCCCAGGACTCCCAGGGCCACTCCTGTCATTGCTAAGTCGCTTCAGTCGTGTCCAGCTCTTTGCGACCCCATGGACTGTATAGCACACCAGGCTCCTCTGTCCAAGGGGATTCTCCAGGCAAGGATACTGGAATGGGTTGCCATGTCCTCCTTTAGGGGATCTTCCTGACCCAGGGATTGAACTGGCATCTCTTATGTCTCCTGCATTGGTAGGTGGATTCTTTAACCTTAGGCCCATCTTGTTTATAGTCTTCGGGCCCCCTCCACCCCCACCGAGGCCCCACCCTGCTCCTGAGTCCTACCCCTTCCCCCAATCTAGGAAGAGGTTCTGGGCAAGCCTGTCCAGAACCAGGAGCTGGAGGGTCCTCCACTCCATGTGGCCAGACCCAGTACCTGTTGGCGGCCTTCTTGCCAAAGGCCTCCATCTCCTGTTTGCGGCACAGTAGCCCCTCCATCTGTTCCTGGGCGGAGAGCTCCGGGCCTCGAGTGGGCAAGGTGGCGACCCGGGCGGACTCAGATGACCTGCTCTGGGGCATTATCGGAGGGGTTGGGCCCTGTGTCCGGGCCTGCTTCTCTCCCCGAGGCCCGTTGGCCTCGTCCCCAGCACCGGACCCCTGTGAAGACAGTGGTGCCTGTGTCACAAAAGGTGGAACAGGAGACATCTGGCTCGAAGGGTGTGAAGCTTGAAGTTCAGGAGCGGGTCTTCCCACCCCCATGTTTCCTCGGAGTCTCTGCCCTCTCCTGACCCCAGTGTCCCCACCGCCCGGCTCACACCCCTTTGCGTCCCTTATCTCCTAATTATCAACATCCACATGCCCAGGAGTAACTCACAGGCCGTTCTGGGAGGCCACCCTGCTCAAGTCTCTGCTGTTCCATCAGGGGCTGCAAGGACAAGACTCTGTTAAGCAGATGTGAGAGGGGGAGGGGCTACGATTCGGACAGGGTGCTCGGGCGGGAGGACTCACCTGGGGGCCCTCTGCATCTGTGCAGACGCCGTTCACACTGGCCAGCTGCGAGGATGCTGGCAGGCGGGGGTGCGCTCTGGAACGGCAGGGGCGACAGAGAACGCTAAGTGGTGGGGTTGCTCTGGCTCAGCCTCCTTTTCCTCCCCAAGGTGTCCCAGCTCTCACCCGTCCCGGGCAATGGCAGGGGCCGTGTGGCTGTCCACCAGGAGCCCTTCGGGCAGACTGGCCGGGGGTTCTGGAGGAGGGGGAAGCTTCCTCCTTTCCTCTTCCTCCCTCTTTCTTTTCCGCTCCTTCTCCTGTTCCTCCAGCTGCCAAGAAATTCTGAGGTTAGAGCATAGAAGGTCCCGGGTGTTGGGGAAAGCTGAAGCGTCTCAGCTCTGGTCTGATAAAACAGGAAGGATGGAGAAGAGAATTCCAGAAAAAGGTGGGGATGAGGAGCCATGGGGGAGATGCTGTCTCTTAGCGCCACTCAGGGAAAACGATGGCTCCCAGAGGTGAGGTGACCATGGGGTACCTTTGGCTCACATCTGGGAGAGCCTGGGGCAATGGGAAGAGAAGAAATGTCCTCTTCCAGCAGGAGAGTGTGCAGGGCCTGGGGCAGAGGGAGGGGGCCGGTGTTCCTGGGGTCCGATTGCCCTCACCGCTGTGAGCTTCTCCAGTGCACTGAACCGCTCCTCCCAGGCCACCGCGGACTTCTGGAAGGCCTCGTGCCGCTTGATGAGGCTCTCAACTTCATCGACCGTGCAGCCCAGCTCAGCACTTCGCACCAGCGGTTCCTGGCTGCACAGCCAGGCCTCTGCCATACCTGCGTCTCTCCCGAATACCAGCACCTCCAAAACTGCAGGGAGGGCGGGTTGCAGAGAGGTGGCAAGTCAGTGGGCAATGGCAGGGCACTACGGCCACAGCAGCTTTGGGAACAGGGACGCCGAGAAGGACACTGCCCCAGAGCAGGAGCTCAGGGCAGAGCCAGGCAGTGCCTGGGCGGGGGCCTTGGATTCCACACCCAGGATTCCTGGTCTCACCCACTCTGGAAACTACAGGGTACAAGACCCCCAGGCGCACCCCCCCACCCCCCCGCCAGGGCCTGGAGCCCTCGGTTGGTTTTCTGCAGTGGCTCACCAAGCTGCAGCCAGTCCATCTTCTCTTGCCACTTGTCAGCTGTCTCTTGGCGCCGTGCCTGAAGCTGAGACAGCTTCTCTGAGATCTGGGGAGGCAGAGATGCGAATTAGCACTCAGAGGGGCCTTTCCAGGGCCCCTGGGGGTCTTACTAATATCTTTTTTTTTTTTAACTGTTTATTTTGTATTGGGGTATAGCTGATGAACAGTGTTGTGACAGTTTCAGGTGAACAGTGAAGGAACTCAGCCATACATACACGTGTATCCATTCTCCCCCCAACCCCCCTCACATCTAGGCCACCACACAACATTGACCTTCCATGTGCTATATAGTAAGTCCTCACTAGTGGTTTTCTATTTCAAGAGGCAGACAGAAAAATAAAATGGGGAAATCCCTGAACAACCCTGAAGGGATGGTGAAAGGTTTCAGCACAGAAAGAATGAGAAGAAACAGGAAGACTCCGAGGAGAATCCAGCATTCAGGCCTCCCCGGTGAGGCTGACCGGCTCTGCCCAGGCCTCACCCACCTCCTCTGCCGCGTAGTGGCTCCTGGCCAGCAGCCCCTGCCCCATGTCGACACAGGAGGAGAAGCGGTCAGCCCTGGCCTCAATCTCGGCCTTGATGCCTTGGTGGTTCTTGATGACCAGGTCTGCAGAAGACACGTCCCTGGGGGCACAGAGACCGCATCACCCGCTGCCCACCACCCTCTCCCAGTCACGAACCCGTAGCCCTTGGAGGCCACCAGGCACTGTGTGTCTCACCGGGGCCGCTCCTGGGCGTCCATCTGCAGGTTCACCCCGTCCATCCACAGCATCAGCTCCCGGACAGCCTTGAAGAAGCGGAACTTGTCCGTGGTGTCCAGCAGCAGCTGGCGGCGGGCAGCAGAGCTCCCCTGAAGCTGCGCCCAGGCCTCGGCCACGGCCTGCATGTGGCGGCCGATCTCCTCGGCCTTGTCACCGGCGTAGGCCTTCTGGAGCCGGTGGCCGTCGTCCTGCACCTGCTGGACCTGCAGGGACCCAGGTCAAAGTTAGGGCAAGCCAGGAGACTCTGAGGGGCTGCAGCCTCCCCTGGTCCTGGCCCGTGTTCTCCACGTACTCCCCAGTTCACCAGCTGGGGAAGCAAGGGGAGGAGTGCGGTGGGGGTGAGGGGGCCCCTGGGAAAAGTGAGGGCTGGTACTCAGAGTCAGCCCTGTCACACGCTGCCCTGTGGAGTTCTACTGGGGGGCCCGGGCTTAGCCTGGGGGTCAATGCTTTAAAAGGGCCGCTAGCTGGTTGAGCTTTCAGAAGCCTGTCCAGCACGTGGAGAACCTCAGATTGCTAAAAGGAGATTTTCAGCCTGAAGAAGGGACTTGGGTGGGAGGGGCCCCCTGGGTTTAAGTGGCTGGAGGAAGGATCTATGCTTATTTTTTGTAGGGCTAATGCCTGAGTGGGAGCAACAGATGGATTTTAGTACAAAGAATCTTCTAGCTCCTGGAACCATTTGGAAATGTCATGGGGCTGGACTTCGCTGGTGGTTAAAGAATCTACCTGCCAATGCAGGGGACCTGGGTTCCACCCCTGGTCCGGGAAGATCCCACATGCCGTGTGCTGCAACGAAGAGCAGCCCCCATTTGCCACAACTAGAGAAAGCCCGCACACAGCAACAAAGACCCAGTGCAGCCAAAAATAAAAAGAAATTAAAAAACAAGAAAATGTCACAGGCCCTCAAAGAGCCTTGTCATTCCGGATGTGGACACCGTGGCCAGAGATGGTTCCCTGGAAGCAGTCTAAGCGCATTCCCTACGTGGCCCTGCAGGGCAAGCCCACTCTCCAGTCCCTCCCCCCACATCCCCCACCAAGTGGCCTCTAAGACATCGTCCCCCGCACCCACACTTGGGTCAGACCTGGGCGCTGAGGGCCTGGATGTCGTGCTCGAAGGCACAGTGTCGGCGCTGCAGGGCCTCAGCGGCGTTGAGGTCCCGGCCAGTCCCGTCGGGAAGCTGCTGCTGCTTGTGCTGTACGCGCGCCAGGGCTTGGCGCGCCCCGTGCAGGAAGCGCTGCAGCTCGTGTGCGGCCGCCAGCACCTGGCCCCGCGTGTCCAGAAGCTCCAGCAGGTCAGCCCAGGCCTCGTTGAGGCTGTCCTTCCACTCGGCCACCGTGGCCCGGGCGGCGTGGCCCCCGGCGATGAGCCCGTTGGCCAGCACGTTGGCGCCATCCACGCGCTCCTGGCCGATGGTGCTCGTGTCCCGCGAAAACTCGCGGAATTTGTCCCGGAGCATCTGGTGGAGAAAGCCATTGCCCGGACAATGCTGTGAGGCTGGAGAGTGTGGTACCTACCTCTGGGGCAGCGGGGGGGCAAGTCCTTTCACACTGAAAACCCACTTCTCTCCCTGGGCCACTTCAGCAGAGCCAAGTTGGTGAGCAAAAGCAACTGGTACCCATTGACCCTACATTTGACAGACGCTCCCAGCCTCCAGCTCCCAGTAAAGGGGTGCCTGGAACCTTTAGTCTTCTGACAAGGATACCCTAAGTACGGTCTATGTTTCTGCACCAGTGAGGGTCCAAACCACCACCACCCCGCCCAAACCACAGAGAGGAACCTCACGCCCCCTGTACTGCTGAGTTCTGTAGGAAAAGAGTGAATGGTCACTCGCCTTTTGCCCACGTCTATGCACAGTCCTGCCTCCTCCATCTGCACAATTCTTTCAATAAAATACCTTGAAACTCAATGAGAGCGTCTGCACCCCCTGGTCTTGTGCCCCTGCCCCTTGGGGCTCCACCCAGGATGAAGTGCTAGTCCTCCCCCCGGAAGCCCATGTGTGGCTGCTGTCCTCCCCGCACTCACGGTCACATGCTCGTAGTCCTGGCCCAGCTCATGCGAGGCGGCCACCACCTCGCGCTCCTGGATCCACTGCTCCAGGTCATCTAGCTCCCGGCGCAGCTGGCACAGCCGGAGGTGCTCCTGCAGACGCTCCCGCCGCTCGCCCGCCAGCTCCTTCAGGCCAGCATATAGCTTGTCCACCTGGGCTTGGCGGATCGACAGTCGGGTGCTGTAGGGCGTGGAGAGGACGCACCGCTCTGACACCCAGCCTAACCCATGGAGTCCCGGCCCTCTTGGCCCCCCAGCAACTTGCCACGTCCCCAACTCCCCAGCTTTCTAGATGGTTCTGTACACACACAGGTCAGAAGGCTCTGGAGTCTCCAGGCCTTCCTGGACCTGGCTGCCCCCTCCCTCTCTCCCCACTCCCCACCCCTCCGCCCCCAGTCCCCGGGACTGGCCCCCTTGCTGCCTGCTGTACTCGCCTCTCTGGATGCTCGTGGTCAATCATGTCTTGGCTGCTGGCTGCCAGCTGGTGGATGGTCTGGGCATAGTCGGCCAGGGCTTGTTCCAATACCTGATGCTTCTTCACCTCCGCCTGGGCACTCAGCTCGTCCTGGGGAAGGGGACAGGGGCAGCAGAGGGTAAGGGTCGGGAGAGGAAAGACGCAGCCTGAGCTCCGCCCCAGCTCTCACCTTGGCCTTCTCCTGGCCCATCATGTGTAACTCCTGCTCGCCCATCCAGGCCTCAGCCTCCGCGGCATCTCGGTAGAACTGCTGGGCCCGCAGGGCCTCCTCCAGTCGCTTCCCTCGCAGCTCCAGCTCATGGCCCAGGCGCTTCCACATTTCCTGGAGCTCTGCTAGCTGGGGGCCTGCTGCTGCGGCGCCCAGGGCACGCTGCCGCTCCGTCAGGTCCGCAATCCGGGGCTCGTGGCCCTGGATCTCCTTCTGCAGCGTCTGTCCGCAGCAACAGAGGAGACGCTGAAAGGCTTGCTGAGGGAACCCCTTCACCCTACACTTACTCCACACGAGCCCCCCTTTCACACTTCTGCTTCTCGTCCTTCCTGAGTCCTCTTCACGTCCCCTCTTTTCTGGCCCCAGGATGTGACAAAGGTGCCCCTTCAATCCACAGGATCTACTACTAGGGGAACCCACCCTCCTGAGGCAAGGAAAGGGGACCCACTGAAGTCTCGGATTATGCCCAGCATCAGGGGCAGCCAGGGAAATCCCAGATCTCAAGAAAACAAACTTTTGGGACTTCCCTGGTGGTCCAGTGGCTAAGTCTCAGTGCTCCTAATGCAGGGCGCCTGGGTTCAATCCCTGGTCAGGGAACTAGATCCCACATACTGCAACTAAGAGTTAAAAGATCCCTCGTGCTGCAACTAAGACCCCAGGGCAGCCAAAAAAAAAAAAAAACCAACTTTCAAGTCTGGGGAGGCTCTTGGAACCCCTTCTTTTGCCTTTAGGCTCTGCCTCACCTGGTTCTTCTTCATGAAGAGCTGGACACTGGGCAGGTCCTTGCCATGTTCCATGGAGCTAGCCATGGGTAGCCGCTCCGTCACCCACAACTGGATGAGAAAGAGGAGGGGTCCGTGGAGGTCCAGAGGGCAAAGGAAGAGCCAGGGGTTGACTGGGAAGGGGTTTCCAGTGGAAGGTTTTCCAGGGCTCTGGTTCTGGGGGCAAGGGGCCTAGAGGGTTTCCCTGGGTGTCGTTAGAGGGTTGACTTTCAAAGCCCAAGGGAAGAGACAAGAGACCCCTGCTGGCATCCACCCCCAGCACCCAGGAAGGAGACAGAGAGCCAAAGGCAGGGGGCAGTTTACCCCGATGGAGACTCTAACCCTGTACCAGGTCCCGGAGACTCACGATCTCATCCTCCACGTCCCGGTGGAACTGGTGCCGCTCGCGGGAGGCCTGCAGGCGCCGGCAGCGCTCCTCCATGGGCTGGCACAGGGCCCTGAACTTCTCCTCCACTGCCCTCGAGGTCCTCTCCACCTCCCCCGCACCCTGGTCTTCCTGGGCCAGCGCTTTTGCCTGAGCCTGGATTGCCTCCACCTCCTTCTCTCGCACAGCCATCTCCCTTTCCAGCATCTGCCGACCGGAAGAGGAAGCAGATGTCAGCACCGTGCTTCCACCTTCAAAGTCAGTGGAGACACTAGTCTATATCGAGCTGATCATAAATTCTTATCCATACAGCTCAACCTAGGGAGAGTATCTCTTCCTGGCCTACATCAATGGATCTCAAACTTTAATATATCTAAGAATCCAGGGGGTGTGATATCTCTGCCAGTAATCAATTTATGGTCTCTCGGTCTTCTCCAATCCATCTCAGTTTCAAGTACACCTTTGCCCATTTTGAGTCCTGGAACCTGATCCTGTAAAGATTTTTCCTTGGTCAGCTGATGCAATACTAGGACTTGTCCATAGAGGACGCTGGAGGGACACCACTATGCAAAGGCGACGCACAGGCTTCTATTTATGGTTCCAGCCTGTTTCTCTTCTAGCTCCTACAGCATGAAGTATAGGACACCTGGTGGCTCTCGCCCTACAGCAAGTTTTGCTGGCATCCCAGTGGCATGCTGTCCAGCCTTGGCCTGCCAGCTTCAGACCTCTCTGGTTTGTGATACCCCAGCAAATTTCTACGGTATCCAGCAGCCCTCTGCCTTCTCCAACAAGGTCTGAAACTCAGCCTTGGGGTAGGGGGAGGGCATCTCAGTCCTTCCTGGGGATCCCTTCCCCAGTCCTAGGGACATAGCTCTCCCCTACATTTGCTATTCCTGTATTCATTAGGTCAGCAAACCCTGTCCCCTGCCTGTTTTTGTAAATAAAGTTTTATTGGCACACACCACACTGTTCTTTTACACATTATCTGTGGCTGCTTTTACCCTACAAGGACAGAGTTTAACAGTTATGACAGAGACTGTTGTTGCTGTTGTTCAATCACTAAGTTGTGTCTGACTCTTTGTGACCCCATGGACTGCAGCACGCCAGGCTTCCCTGTCCTTTAACCATCTCCAGGGTTTGCTCAAGTTCATGTCCATTGAGTCGGTGATGCTATCTAACCATTTTATCTGACAGAGACTGTATGACCCTCAAAACTCAAAATACTGGATTTGTTTGGATTTCTCCACAACATTTTAGAGAAAGCGGGACGAACTTTTTGGCCAACCCAATATCATTTGGCTATTTACAAAAAGTTTTTTCTGACACTTGCTTTGGAGTTCTCTTTACCCCATTGGGAGGTAACCACATTTTATTAATTAAGAGTTCTTTCCCTTAAAGTTTCCTTGTTCAAGTTCGAGTGTGCTGTCTCCCAACTTGACTCTGACTGACACACATTCCTAGAGATTCCAACACTGGTGACCCATGGAAATCGCTTTGAGAAATGCCAGTAAAGATGTTGTCTGTGAGGCCCGGGAATGGCCTCATGGATCTCAAGAGCTACTGACTCCCATCTCCTCTTTTGCCGTTCACCAGCCCCACCAAAGGCCTGTGGCGTACCTGCTGCTTCTTGAGCAGGATGTTGACGCTGGTGAGGTCCTTGCCGTAGTCGTCCGAGTGCAGCTGGGCCTGCAGGCTCTCCAGCCAGCTCTCCAGGGCGGAGCAGCTCTGGGCAAACAGCTCAGCTCGGTTGGCATCAAAGAGGCTGCGGGCTTTGGCCTGGGTGGTGGTCTCCAGCTCGTCCCAGCGCCGGTGCAGGTCCTCCAGCTTCTCCCACACCAGAGCTTTCAGCTCTGGCTTTTCCAGAGTCAGCTCTCGCCCTTCCTGGGTGTGCAACAAGGAAGGGGTCAGTGTCAGAATTAGATGCCACTGAACTTCACAGGCCAATAGCAGAACGAGATCCAAAGGACAGCAGAGACCTGAAGTGAGGGCAACCACACCAAGTTCTCGGGTGTTCTCTAAGCTTCCTAAACTTCCCTACTCTCACTGCTGAGTAACCCCCCCTGCCCTCTTCAAGGTCAGACCTTGTCTTGGTTCAGAGGCCACTGGACTCTCTCCTTATTGTGAGTTCAGTGTCTCGTGGCGCTTGTGGTTCCCAGCGGCATACTGCACGTGGTCATGTGTCATTGGCCATCATTTCATGTTTCTCAGCTCATCACCCGTCACCAAGCGAGTCTTGCCTGGTTTCCCCACTCCCAGCCTTTCTGCTTGAGGACTTTGGTTTCTGGGAAGGTGAGGGCAGCATGGCGTGATCTGAATGCCAGGCAGCCTGGATGTGCCAGGGAGTTACTGCCTCCCAAAGCGGCCCTCAACCAGTGACAGAAAATTTGCGCATGAACACCGGGCGTGCTTGCTTTGGCTGGGATAACTGATGTCTGTTCCACATGGTCTCCCAGGTGTCCCATGAGGACTGAGCACCAGGTACCCCCTGGGGTCACCGGCGTGGTAGTGGACCCTTCGCTGACCACTTTCCCTTCTCCACCTTGTCTCCCCACCCCCTACTGGCTTTCCTGGGAGCACCTCCCACAGAAGTGGCTTGGGCTGGAAGCCTTGCTACTAGGTAAACAGAACCAAGACACTGCCTTCAGGCCGTTTTCCATATGCTGCCAGGATGAAGAGTGCCAGAGCCAAGCTCAGCTGGGTAACTTCACAAACCTTCAGCACAACACTCTTGTGCCCAGTCCTTACGTGGTGATAGGGGTTTTCATGTCCTAGCCCACTTTTACCTCCATAGCCCCTTCACACATCCTGTGCTTCTGCCAGAAGGACTTGCACCCTTGCCCCCATACACACGCCCCATGTCCACACCCCTGATTTCTGGTTTCTCTACCAAGAAACATCTTTCCCCCAACATCTCTGCCTGTACAAATTCTACCCATCCTTCATGAACTTCCCTGTAGGCTCCTGCTTCTAGGATTCCCACATCTCCTCTCTCCGTAGCTTATTGGGCTCTCTCTGATTACATTTGTTACATTCTGCTTTGGGTTGAATTTAGCAGTTTATGTACACGTCTCAGATCCTGGCTGCAGTGTCATTCCTTGAGGGTGGAGCATGCTGTAGAATCACCTTTGTTCCCCATTTAGTGGCTAACAACAGGCCTTGCACAGAGGAGCACCAAGTAAATATTTGCTAAACAAATGAAGAAACTAGATCCACACTGGTCTCTTCCTCTTCCCAACCGTCACGCCCTTGAGGGAAGGAAAGCGTCTTTTTATGTACCTTGCAGTACCTAAGAGAGCGCTGAGCACACAGGATGTTGTCCAGGAATACTCGCTGAGTAGAAATTAAGTTTTACCTGTGCTCAGCTCTTGAGGAAGAGCTGGGTGTGGAGACCAAGTGCCAGGAAAGCAAGACTCTGAAGCACAGTTGACAAACTGTGGCCTAAGGGCCAAATCTGGCCCACCACCTGTTTTTATAAATAAAGTTTTATTGGAACTCAGCTGCACTCATTCATCTGGTGTATTCTCTTTGGCTGCTTTGTGACACTGGCAGAGTCGAGTAGTTGCAGCAGAAACTGTGTGGCCCACACAACCTAAAATATTTACCACCTGCCCCTTTTACAGAAGTTTGCTGACCCTGCTGAAGAGTACCATCCTGTTCTAGACCAAGAAGAGATATCATGCTGACCCAAAGCTGTAGACGGCATGTGTGCTAAATTGCTTAGTAGTGTCTGACTCTTTGTGATCCTATGGACCACAGGCCACCAGGCTCCACTGTCCATGGGATTCTCTAGGCAAGACTACTGGAGTGGGTTGCTGTGCCCTCCTCCAGGGGATCTTCCTGACCCAGGGATAGAACCTGTGTCTCTTACGTCTCTTGCATTGGCAGGCGGATTCTTTACTACTAGTGCCACCTGGGAAGCCCAAGCTGCAGGCTGGCTCCCTGCTGATTTGTCCTTTTTCAACGTTTTGGAGTCACTGGCCCATAGGCTAAGACATTTGTCCTCCAGACCTTGGAGGTTTGGCTCCTAGGGCTCCATGATCTCTAAACCCGATCCTGAAGCCAGGACCCTTCCCTGCACAGAGGCTGGGATGCTGCCCCGGACGCTCCCTTCTTGCTGCTGCTGTCCCCTGGCTCACCTTGTCCACCTTGTCCAGCCAGTCTTTGTTGGCAGCCAGCTCGGCCATGAACGCCTGGTGCTTCTGCCATTTGGTGTGCAGGTTGCGGGCCTCGTCATAGGACACGTCCTGGGCCGTCAGCATCTTCTCGTCAATCCAGAGCTTCAGCTGGACCGGGCGGCGAACAGGGATGGAGGAGGGTGGAGAGCATTTCAGAGGGAGGGAAGCGTGAGACCCGAAGAGGCGAGGGTGCGTCGCGGGAGCTGGGGGACGCAGGGAGAAGCCGGGCAGGGGTTCCCTTGCTCAGCTGACACTGCAGGGGCCTGATTCTAGGCTCAGAGAGCGAGAGTGCGGTGGGAAAGGGGTGGCTAGGGAGTGTCAGAGGTGACGCGGGAGGCTGGGAGCCTCACCTCGCGACAGTCTTGTAAGAAGTGATGCTGCTCTCGGTTGTCCCGAAGACGGCCCAAAAGCTGCTGCACTGCTTCTTGGTTCTTCCTGTGTCTGTAATGACAGGCCTTTGTGGAGCCCTTGAGCTTGCTCTGAAAGGGTTATGACCCTCTAATTCAGCAGTCCCCAACCTTTTTTGGCACCATGGATTGGTTTTGTGAAAGACAATTGTTTTCCATGGACCAGGGTGGGGGTGGGGGATGGTTTGGGGATGATTTAAACACGTTACATTTACTTTGCACTTTATTTCTATTATTATTACATTGCTGCACCTCAGATCATCAGGCATTAGATCCTGGAGGTTGGGGATCCCTGCTCTATCTAACCTATATGCTCTTGGTCCTCCTCCTGGAGGGACAATACCTTCCAGGAGAACCACGTGACAACCCAGGAATCCTGAGGTCCAGTGTCTAGCTATCCTAGGGGGCTTCATTTCACCCCAGCGTCGGGGAGGCAGAACTTCTCCACCCAGGCTCTCCAACCACTTGGTTCTTCCTTCTCCAGGTTTGGTCAGCTTCTGACCCCCATCTGTGGATCTGAGCGCCGTGTTCATCCCGTTTTCACTTGGCTCCCTTTAGGGCCCCCCACCTGCCCACTGTCCTCACCGTACCTCCTCTCCACCGAGTCTGCCTTCTCCTGGATCTTCTCAGCATGGATATTGCCTTCCGACACCAGCTGGCGTCCAGCTTCCAGAAGACCACGGATCCGCTCACCATTGGCATCCATGGTGCTCATGAAGTCTTCCAGTTTTTTAATGGTGGCATCGGCAGCCTGGAGGGTCCCTGGCATCTCCGTGTGAGACAAGACATATTCCTGTGGGAAGGGAGACACCGAGCTCACTGCCCAGCTTCTCAGAAGGAACCTCCAAAGGGCGACCGTCTGAGACAAGGACGCTGCCCAGGGAGGGGCGGGAGACTCTGGCTCAGAGACAGAGGGATGGTGCTGATTATGTGGAAGTCTCAGAAGGTTCAACGGGAGCTGGACTGGAGTGCCTTTAATGCTCCAAATCCTGCCCCATCTTCTTTATAGCTGCTCTTTACGTTTCCTTAATAGTTATGACAAGCTAAGTTTTCTATTTCTTCTTATGTCAGTTTGGTTAAGTGACATTTACATCTCTCTCTTTTCTCATTCCCTTTTTTTTTGGGGGGGGGCCACACCTCATGGCATGTGGAACTTTCCCGACCAAAGATCAAACCTGTGCCCATTGCAGCAAAAGTACAGAGTCTTAACCACTGAACTGCCAGGGAAGTCCCTCACCCTTTTTGGCCATGTTCCCTCTGCCCATCCTGTTTGCTCAACAATTCCACCTGCTGCCATTTCTCTCCCCATCCATCACTCCTTCACATTCCCCTGACCCCTATTTCCCACTTCTTCCTGGTTGGGACTTTGCTCCCCAGACTCTTACCTGGCTGCTGAGCACGCCTTCGGCCTGGCGAGCATCCCGCAGGAAGCCCTGGAAGCCGTGAGCCTGGGCCAGGCGGCCTTGCCGGCTCTCCCACATGCGGCCCAGCTCCTCCCAGCCGGTTCCCAGCGCTTCCAGTCGCTGCCGTAAGAAGAGGCACTGGGGATCGGCCTGGTCCCGGGTCACCTCCTCACCCACAGCCCGCAGCCGGCTGTACTCGCTCTGGGCCCGTTCCACCTCTCCCCGCAGGGCCGCGTGTTGGGCCAAGAGGGCCTCGGCTTCAGGCAGGGTGGCCGGCCCTTCTTCAGAGGCCACAGAGGTCTGCGTGCGGCCGAGCCAGGCCTGGAAGTCATCCAAGCTGCGCAGGAAGTCCTGCAGCCGCCGCGCCTCGCCCAGCGACTCCTCTCGCCGCCGCATGGTGGCCCTGAGGTCCTCCCAGCCGGCCTGCACCTCTCCAAGTCGGGCGTTGATGGCAGGGGCTTGCGCGGGGTGGCCAGCAGCCAGGGCATTTGCCTCTTGGGTCAGTTCGCCCACCCGGGCGGCGATGGCCTCCAGGTCCCTCTCGGTGCCAGCCAGCTTACGCTGCAGTGCCAGCACGCCAGCCAGGTCGTTGCCCAGGCCCTGGGTGGACTCTATGACCTTGGTCTTTTCTCTCATCCAAGCTTGTGTCTCCGTGCACTCTAAGTGGTAGTTCTGGATGCTCAGGGCTGACGTCAGGGCTGCCTTCTTGCCATCCGCCAGGGACCGAAACTGCTGCCACCTGAGGGTTGAGGGGGTGTCTGGGGTTGCTCGGCTTCCCTGCCCTGTCCAGGTATATTCTGAAGCCTCTTCCTGCTTCTCTCTCCCTTGATTTATGCTACCACCTGCTGTTTGCAGAAGCTGCTCCCCACTCATCTGCCCTCAACTCCTTGTCTGCCCCCTGTTCAGGCCCCAGCCCCTTCAGACAACCTTTTTTTTTTTGTTCCTGTTTAATCACTAAGTCACGTCCAGCTCTTTGCAACCCCATGGACTGTAGCCTGCCAGGCTCCCCCAGCCCTTGGGACTTCCCAGGCAAGAATACCAGAGTGGGTTGCCATTTCCTTCTCCAGGGGATCTTCCTGACCCAGGGATCAAACTCACATCTCCTGTGTTGGCAGGTGGATTCTTTACCACTGAGCCACCAGGGAAGCCCCAGGCAACTTTTAACCCATTTCCATCTCTTTCATCACCAGCCCCCTTCCCCTGGACATATTCCAGATGGCCTTCTCTCCTTATCTTTACCCTTCATCTCATCCCTACGGAACTCCTTTCCGGCTGCCATCCTGTCTGTCGCATCCTTTCTCACCCCACCTGTGGTTGAGCTGCTTCTGGGTGTTGACAATGCTGTCCTTCCCTGGCGGGTTGGCCTTCAGCAACTGTTCTGCGATGTCATTCACGGCAGTAATTCGCGCAGCAAGTGCGTTCATTTCAGGCTCCAAGGTCTCAAACCTGATGGGTGGAAGAGCTGGAGGTGAGCGGCGGGAGGCAGCAGTGCACTGGGCCACCTCCCTTAGGTGCCCAAGAGAATGCCTCTCTGTCAACATGAGGCTTACTTATAGGAGCGTCTGCATCTCCTCCCTACATGGTTCACAGCATCTGTGGATCAAGGGGGAGCCCCTTACTCCTGCTAAACAAGTAGAAAAACTCACCTCCAGAGTTGCTCAAAAATGTGGTGAAAATTAAAGGTCAGGGACAGCTGGACAAGTCAAATGAATCCCTAGCAGTGGACCTCACCCTTCAGCACAAGTTCCCTTATCCCTCCTGGGACTTACCCCTTAGCTGCCTACCTGGGTCCCACCTTACTAATATGTGTTAAAAGATGAACTGACGGCCAAAAAAAAAATTAAGTGATAAAGATGCAAAGCGTATCTTGCCCCAGAAACATTTTATATTTTCCTAGAGCAGATTCTGCAAATGGGCCAGACAGTAAATATTTTGGGGCTTTCCTGGTGGCTCAGATGGTAAAGACTCTGCCTGCAACGCGGGAGACCCGGCTTTGATCCCTGGGTCAGGAAGTAAATATTTTAGGTTTGGTGAACCATTTGGTCTTTCTCACATGTATTCAGCTAGGCTGTTTTAATGCTAAGGCAGACACAGGGATGATATCTAAATGAATGGGTATGGCTATGTTCCGATAAAGCTTTATTTACAAAAACAGGCAGAGGCTTGATTTGACACAGGGCTGGTACTTTCCTGACTCCTGTCATAGGATATCTTGAAAACAAGAAAAAAATCTTTTGTTATATTTTAAAAACCACCAGGAAATTTGACTGTAGCTTGAATAGTAGTAGGTGATATCAAGGAATTCCTAATTTTGTTTTATTTGATAATGGTATTGTGGGTGGTTCCATGAGAAAAACATCCTTTCTAAGTTTTAAGATTTCTTATTCTGTAAATAAAGCTACTTTATGAGAGATTAATCCATGTCTCTGTCTAAAAGGCTTATAACTTCAAAGCCTTAGCTATTTTAAGTCTGCACATACAGTGATAAAACAACTTACTCATATCGCAAACTTCTACGTTCCTGAAAACTACAGAGGTGAAACGTTCACACTGGGGATTTGCTTTTGAAAAGGAAAATCAATCTAACAGAGCATGATGCTGATGGTTATTGAATCTGGCTGAGTCTGTTGAATAAGGTTTCTATTTCTGAGTATGTTTAACATTTTTCATTAAAACCAAAACCAGACTCCTGCTAAGACTCTAAGGGGGGTAGCAGGAGCTGGCAGGTTATGGCGGGACGTCACCCCACACGCTGGTCCCCAACTCACAAGGCCACTCTGGAGGCAGGGGTGGAGGGGTGGGCAGGGGGTAGGGGACCTACCTCTGCTGCACGACCTCCAGGTCCTCCAGGCGCTCGGGCAGGGTGAGTCCGTTGAGCCACTGCTCCTTCTCCTCCACCCAGAGCCCGCAGGCCCCAGCCTCGCTGAGCATGGTGTAGAGCGCCAGGGCCGCCTCCAGGGCGCGTGCACGCTCCCCTGCCCGGGCCCGCAGCTCCTCATAGTGCCGCTGCAGGGTGGGCACGCGGCCCTGCACCTCGGGCGCGCGGCTCAGCGCGGGAGGCAGGGCTGCCGCCTGCTCCCTCAGTGCGTCCAGCGTGGGCCGGTGGCCTCGGATCTCTTCCTCCAGGGCCCGGTGCTGCCGGGCCAGGGCCTGCGTGGAGAACTCATCGTGCCCCAGCTCGGGGCTGGACACCAGGCGCAGTGCGTCCACCAGCCAGGCCTCCATGTCGTTGGCGTCCGCCTGGAACTGGTAGAGGCTGGCGGCCTGGGCGAGCCGCTGGGCGCGCTCTTCCGCCAGGGCTTCCAGCCGCTCCCACTGGGCTTGGAGCTCGGCGGCGCGGGCGGGCCGCCTGGCTGGCCCCAGGGTGGCCCTCGGCCACTAACTGCTGGCCCTGCTCCAGGGTGAGCTTCAGGGGCCCCAGACGGCCGCTCATCTCGCCCCGCAGGGCAGTGTGCTTGTTGAGCAGGCGGAGGACGCCAGTCAGGTCCCGGCCAGTTTCTGCCGAGGCCAGGAGGTGCTGCTGTTCCCGCACCCAGGCCTCGGCCTCGCCCACCTCCCAGAGGAAGCGCCAGAGTCGCCGGGACTCCTCCAGCCGGGCCCTGCGAGCCGCTGCCAGTTCACACAGCGACTCATAGCTCTTCTCCAGGGCGGCCACCCGCTCCGACACCAGCTGGGGGTCGCAGGGTTTGTACTCTGCAAAGGTCACACCAGAGGGCCAAGAGCTGTGGCCCAGCTGTCTGCCTCCCTGTGTGTACCCCCAGTTCCAAACCCCCCTGCCCCACACTTGTCACTCTGTCACCCACCAACCACCCATCACTTTTCCTTCCCCAGGTTTTTCCCGTCTTGCTGCTTCTGCTCTTCGTGTCCTCCTTCCCAGCCCCTCCCTTTTCCAGTCCCTTCCCCTGTTGTCACCTTTCCCGGGGTCGCAGAAGCGCAGCGCGGAGGCGCTGACCGCCCGCACCCTCTCAGCCTGCACGGCGATGTCAGCTTCCACCAGCTCGTGCAGCTGCAGCAGATCCTCCACTCCAGTCAGGTGTTTGCCCAGGTCCTGGGACTGCAGCCGGCCCTGCGGGGCATGCCGGGCATGTTGATGCCCGTCTGAGAACTGCCTGGTTCCCTCCTAGCTGAGGCTCTTGCCCCGCCACATGCTCGTGCGCATGCGCGTAAACACACACACACACACACACACACACACACACACACACACACTCACCTTGCCCTGTCTTCCAAGGATCAACCGCACAACCTGACTCTTTGGGTGGCTCCACTTGATCGCACCCACGTGAGCATGCCTGCTTCCGTCTGCCAGCCCTCACTCACACACATAGTGACCCCTGAGCTCTGTCCTGGCACCCTGGCCTCTGCACTCAACTCCCCTCCTGTGGAACGACTTTCTTACTAAATCCTGCTCCAGGAATCTCTGCCTTGACTCATCTTCTCAGCCCCAGACTTATCCCCGCCCTCCTACGGTCGTGGCTCCATCCCCAGCACCCCAGAGATCGTCAGCGTCCCCATCTCTCGCCTGGATCACCACAGCAGCCTCGGACTGGTCTCTCAGCTCCCACTCTGGCTGCCCACAGCCTTTCTTCAAATAGCAGTCAAAGTGACATTTTAAAAAATGTGAAAATGCAGAAGCACGTCTCTCCCCCTTTTCAAAACCTTCTAAGCACCTTCAGTGTTCCATGTTACTCTGAGTAACATCCAAACTCCTTGACCAGGCCTGTGCGCCCTAAGTGAGCTGACTACTTCCTCTCTGACCTCATCCCCTGTCTCCCCCGCCCCCGTTCTTACAGTCCCCGCAGGCCTTCCTTCTCATTGGAACATGCCACGCATGAGCAGGCCCAGGGCTGTTCTGTTCCTTCGGCCTGGAACATTCTTTCCTCAGAGCTCCCTGAGCTGGCTCTTTGGCACACTCTGCTCTCAGTTTAAATGGCATTTTTCAGGGAGGCCTTCCTGGACCACCCCATCACATGGCCTGTTGCCGTTTCCTCCTAGGTTTCACGCCCAGCTGCTATGTTGTTTATGGACGGGCCAGGGGTTTTATCATCAGTCTCCTCTCCCTGGAAGGTAAGCCCCATGAGGACAGGGAGCTGTCCGCTCTGTCCTTCGGAAATGAGGACAGGGTCCCAAACCGGTGCCCACTCTGCAAAGACCTGGCTGAGCAGCTGAGGGAACCTGCTCATTGCCACCCTCCCCGAGCACAGCCCCGACCATCTCGGCCTGACCGCAGCATCCGCGGGTACCTTCATCTCTTCCATCCAGTCCATGAGGTAGAGCAGGTCCTGGAACACCTTCTGCAGCTCCAGGTTGAGTAGGAGCCGCTCCCGCCGGGCGGCCACCATCTGCCGCAGGAAGTCCCAGAGCCGTGCGACGTTGTGCTGCCGTGCGGCAATGCGCTTGATGTCGTGGTAGCGCTCGGCGGCCAGCTCTGCGGCCACGGCGTCCACCGCCTGCACCCGGCCGCTGTAGGCCACGATGTCCGTCTCGATGGCTTCGTGCTTCCGCACCGCCGCCTCCACGGCGGCCAGCTCCAGGCCGAAGTTGTCCTGGGGCGGGGGTGGGGAGGGAAGTCTGGGGGCTGGGGGCCACCACTCTGCTCACCCCCTGCATCCCACCCCTGCCCAGAGCACTTCTGCTGCAAGATGCCAACTCCAGTGGGTGGTTCTAAGCATCCTGCCTGTCCCACCCCATCCTGGCTCATCAGCTCTTCTCCCCTTCAAGCCTCCAGTCCGCGGGTTCTTGGTCTGCTTGTCTGAGCTGTGGAGTTCTTGTTTCATTAGCTCTCCCCGCTGCAGGGCTCCTTATCCACCTCTGTCTCTCTCACTCCCCGTGTCTCCAGACCTGCCTGGGCGGGCCAGGAGCCCCCTGCATCCTACCTGGGACACCAGGCGCTGGTTCTCGCTGAGCCAGGTCTCCCGCATGGCGGCCTTGCGGTCGAAGCGGGCGGCCAGCTGCTCCAGCTTCTCCTGGCGGATGAGCTCTGTGCGCAGGGCCAGCTCGCGCTCGTGCTCAGCTTTCTCGAGCCGCTCCCAGGCCTGCGCGAGGTGGAGACCAGATTAGCGCCAGGGGCCAGGGCTCGGCAAGTGAGGGTGGGGAGGGCTCACGGGCTGGGGGGGGGGGCGGGGGTGCAGGGTGGGTCCCGGGGCAGCTCGGTCTAGTGGGTCTGTGGAACGCGATCAGATGCCTGTGCAGGGAAGTGTGAGGAGCCGGCGGGCAGCGGCAGTGCCATGGAGCCATGTGAGAACCACGTCTGCTGTGGACAAACACGGGAGGGGGGTGGGGACGAGTGGAAATCGCTGGACTTGTCTGCGGTGGTGGGTCTAGGGGGTGAACACTGTTACTTCTGTTAATCTTATGTTGTTTGTGAAAAAAAAAAAAAAACAATGAAATAAAAGTAGAGCCAGAGAGCTGGGGACGTGCTGAGCAAGATAAGGGACTGGGATATAATTTGCATGGAGAGACAGTCGGAGGTGGAGGGGAGGATGTGCGGGACCCGGGAGAGGTCTTGGGAGTTACTCCTGCCTTGGGATGGGCAGGGGGCAGGGGTGCAGCCAGGCTGAGGGGTTCAGGCAGGGACAGGAGGGGCTGGGGCTGAGGGTGGGTTGCCCGGGACACAGAAGGGAGGCTGTGGACCTTGTTGATGTCGGAGATGAGCCGGCCCTCGCGGGGCGTGTAGACCTTCTGGTTGTTGGCCCGCAGCTTGCTCTGGATGGTGAAGAGCAGCACTTCCAAGTTCCCTTTCTCGGTGAACCTGAGCCAGGAGGCCGCGGCAGGTCAGAGGCAAAGCCCTTGAGGGGCCCGGGGTCTCTATGTTTCAAACTGAAGTATCTCGTGTTGCTTTTCTTCTCGTAAAAGCTTTGCGGGAAAGCCAGAAAATCCTGGCAAAATCCTCGTTTAAAAAGAACCTAATTTTATTTATTATTTTTTAAGAATTTATTTTAATTAGTTAAAATTAACCGGACTCCAGTTCTTTAGCTGCAGTATTCGAACCCTTAGTTGTGCCTTGTGGGATCCAGTTCCCCGACCCAGGATAGAACCAGGCCCCCAGCATTGGGAGTGCGAAGTCCTAGGACCACCAGGGAAATCCCAAGCACCTAATTTTAAAACAACTGAAAACTACACAGACACGACCATCGTCACCCTTGGGCATGCAAGTCTGCAGATGGGATCATATTAGAACCATGACTGAACTGAACGTTTGCTGGGGACTTATTCACTGACCGCCAGGCCCTGCTTTCAGGGCTTTGCACACATTAACTCGTTTAGTTCTCACTACATGCTCTCATAACCCTCATCTTCCCGATGAGAAAACCGAGGCACAGATGGGCTAAATAAGATGCCCAATGCTCACCAGGGCTAGATGGCAGAGCTAAGATTTGAACTCAGGTACTGTGAACCTTGGACGCTTAACCCTTTGCTCTCTGCTGTCCCCAAATAACTGTCTTCTAACACTTATGTTTCATGAACGTCTTTTCAGGTCAATAAACACATTTCTTCAATATTGTTTTCAGTGGCTGTCCCATGACCTAATTTTCTTTTGCAAAGGTCACTTTTGTGAACATCCTTGAAGCTACATCTTTGTTTAATGCCCAAAAGAGGACTTTCTGGGTCAAAGGGCACACCTCAAATCATTCTCCGGAAAGCACAGAAAACGGGTGTTTCTGGAATAATAGTAGTTTTGGAGTCGAAACACATTAACTCCGAAAGAGGTCACAGATAAAAAATAGAAGTTTTAGCATGTTCTGTGTAGAATCGCCCAACAGCCAAGCCACACTTCAACAGTCAACTGCTAAAATACATATATGGTAAGAACCAGTGCAACGTGCAAGTGACAAGCCACACACCTGTGTTGCCAGCAGTGACCTCCTGTCAGTCCAATGCCCCGTCCTTAAGCTAGGACTGGGTTGCTGCAACACCCAGACCAATCTTATCTGCAATCTTATCTGAGCGGACTGCACCAGCTCTATGTACTACAGCAATCATTTCCACAGCGTGATTTCTTGTAATCGATAATTTTTTTTTTTTAATTGCTTTGGCGCTGCTGCTGGCACTCTGAGCTGGGGGAATGAGCATCCACTGAATTTCTGTGCTGCCAAATTTCCCTCCCCAAAGGCCTCCCTAATGCAGGTTTCTTGTGTGTGAGCACAGCTCAGGGTAGGCCAGCCAAGGCTGGGTGAGGCCCAGGGACACCTACTTGGGTGGCTTCTCCACGGTGCGGTAGGAATTGAAGGACTGGAGCTGGTTCTGGACTCCGCTCAGGGAGTTGGCCAGCTGCCGGTCATTGAGGGTCACGATGGTCTGCTCGATCCACTGGAGCAGCTCAGAGGCCAGGGATTCATACTTCTCCACCAGGCGCTCTGCCTCCATGGCGTGGTCCAGCACCTGCGAGACCGTGATGTGGGGTCATTGGCCCAGTCCTCCCTTGCTCCTGCTTCAGGGGTGCAGGACCCCAGGCCAGGCCTCTTCTGGCCTGTATGCCCACCAACCCTGTGCTGGAGTGTACCTTGCCAATTCTTTTGCCTTCCACGGCCAGGGCTTTCATCTTGGAGAAGTAGTGGTAGTAAGTAGCCACATAGGTAATAATTGATTTCTCATCTGGTTGGTCCACATTCACATCTGAGAAAAATGACCACTCAGGTCAGGCAGAGATTAGAATCCTGCCTCCCAGAAGTAGGCCCACAATCTGAATCACTTACTCCAGTCCCAATCCCAATCACTTAATCCCCTCATGGCCCCACGAGGTTATCTCTCCAGCTCCCTTCAGAGGAAAAATAACAGATTAACCATTTGGACTAAAAGGGCATGAAAAGCTAACTTTTTTTTTTTTTCTCCAAGAAATAAGCAGAGAATAAAACCCAGACGCCCAAAAAGGCTTTTAGCCAGGTTTCCCAATGGAGACCAAAAGGAGTTGCTTGGAGGAAGAGAGACAAGAAACAAGAAAAAAAACAGCATTCCCATTTGGGGATGGATCATGGGCTGGAAAAATGTCCAAGAAGTCATCCAGTTTAGGGGCACCAAGACAGAAGGTATGAATGAAGCCTCGTAAACTGGGATGTCCAGAGGGATGGACCCAGGGAGCCCTTGGAACAGGGACAGAGGCCAGTTCTCAGGGCCATCTCAGGACACAGGCATGGCTATTTCTTCTTCTTTTTTAATTAAAAAAATTTTTTTTTTGGCTGTACCTCACAGCATGTGGAGCTTCCCTGATCAGGGATTGATCCCTCACCCCTTGCAGTGGAAGAAGAGAACCTTAACCACCGAACCGCCAGGGAAGCTCCCAGGCATGGCTATTTCTGACCCCAATCTCAAAGTTCAGTTGTGGGCCCAGGAGGTGAGTGTCCTTCAAGCCACACTAACTTCTACCTCGAGGACACCAAGGCTGACTATGACTTGAAATCCCCAGGTTCTCTTAATTAGGCCGGATTGTATCCTACCTCCAGGGAAGACTATGAGACCAGAAGCCCTCCTGACTACCTTGGCCAACCCACAGGCAGGCGGGAGCTGGGGAAATCATCTCAGAAAGTCGCGGGACACGAGGCTTTACTTACACATGCTTTATCACTGCTATGCTTCTCAAATGCTCTCCAAGGAACCTTGGGTTTGGCCTGCTTCGATCATCGTTAAGCTGATATTTGTCATTTTGGACTAAGAGGGCATGGTAAAAGGGGCTACTGGTGGGATGGAAAACAGGGAGAAAACAACCAAGCCCCAAATCTGCCCAGGGAACTTCAGAAGGAGCATTTCCAGCAAGGAAGTCACTTGGCCCTTCTGTCCTGCTCTTTTCTGTACTAAGACTGCTCTCTGGTCTCCCAGGGAGGCAGCTGAGGAAACAGGCTCTAGAGCCAGGCTGCCTGAATTCAAATCTCAGCTCCTCCAGCAGTGTGACCTTGGGGGAGTCACATAACTTTTACAGAACCCTGTCTTTTCTTCCATAAATGGAGCGTAATGATGAAACTGATTTCAAAGGGGAGGTGTTGTGAGAATTAAGTTAGTTAGAGCATGTCAAGTAGGTGGCGCTAGTGGTAAAGAACATGCCTGCAGATGTAGGAGATGTAAGAGACGTGGGTTCGATCCCTGGGTCAGGAAGATCCCCTGGAGGAGGAAATGGCAACCCAGTCCAGTATTCTTGCCCGGAGAATCCCATGGACAGAAGAGCCTGGTGGGCTACAGTCCATAGTATCGCAAAGAGTCGGACACAACTGAAGTGGCTTAGCACGCAAGCACAATGCCAGTCTCATGGGCATTAGATCAGAACCATAGGGACCAACCAGCAGGGTCAGCTGACCATAAGGCCAGTGCTTGGTGAGATCTCACAGTCACAGAGCTTAATTTAGAACCCTAGAATTTTGGGGCCCTCAGAGACCTTGTAGACTAAGATTAATGTTTTGGCCACCTCATGCGGCATTGCAGGATCTTAGTTCTTCATGCCCCTTGCATTGGGAGTATGGAGTCTTAACTGCTGGACTGCCAGGGAAGTCCTTTTATTTTTTTTTAAAATCTTCTCATTTTAGAGGTGAGGAAACTGAGCCACAGAGAGGCCAAGCGACCAGCTCTGTGTCACAGAGCTGCTTCGTGGAGGGCTGGGATAGAACCATACCCCACACGGGGCTGCCTTTCTTCCTACACTGAAATAGAATTTTCATGCCATAAAATTCACCCTTTTAAAGTATACTGTTCTGTGGATTTTTGTATATTCACAGGGTTGTGCAACCATCACCGTGATCTAATTCCAGAACATTTCCATCACCCCCCAAAGAAACCAGGTAAACCACTGCCAGTGACTTCTGTTCTCCCCGCCCTCAGCTCCTGGCATCCGTCATCCACCTTCTGTCTCTAGCCCACAGCTGCTCTTTCACATAGCTCTGCCCCACCTTCAGGATCCAGCAGCTTTGTAAGTCCCAACTCCTTCTCAGCCAGATTGAAAGCATTCTGCAGATTGTAGTGTGCATTACACTTCTTCAGGGACTCAAAATCCAGCAGGTCTGGCCTGGGTGGGGAGGAAATAGAGAAGGAATCAAGGACACGTGAGAGCCTAAAGAGAAAAAGGAAAGCCACCCCATCTTGATCCCTAAGTTCCCAAGCCCCCCAACCCCCACTGCACCTCCCCACCTCGACTTCCCATTGCAAGCCCTCTGTGCAGGAAGTGCCCCCACATTCTGGGCTCTTCTCTAAACATTCACGCCTCCTGACTGCCATGGAGCTCAGCTTGTCTCACTGCTTTGTCTACGTGTGTGTACGGGCCCCTGGGTCATCAACCCATCCAGCAGCTCAGACAGGCTGGCCAACCCCCGTCTTCTCACCGGTGTTTATGCACGATGGCATTGAAGGCCAGCCCATCTCTCCAGCTGGTGGTGAAGTTGTGCACGTTGACATTGGGGTACCTATAAACAGAGGCCAGGATACATAGTGAGTAGGCCTCAAGGAGGGATCTGCAGCTCATGGTTCCTGGGCCCTCATCCTTCCTTCCTACTGCACAGTCTTGGTGCATCCAGCCCTCCAAGGCCATGCTCTTTGGCAGCCTCACCCAGCGGTCTTCATCTGGCACCAGAGCAGCAAGGCATCTTTGGCTGACTTCTTCTCCTTGTTGTCCTCTGTCTCCACACTTATGTCTTGGATCTAAGAGGGGAGGAAGGAAAGAACGCCCTCACTTCCTGAACAGGGGCTCCTGGAGTTATCAGAGATGCTCAGAGTTATCAGAGATGTCCTGGAGTTATCAGAGATGCTCTTAAGCTGCTCCTTAGACTCCTCAATTAGGGGCCTTGAGATAGAGCCTGGGGCCTTTCTTCTTGGACTAATGACCACAGAACTCCAGGTTAAAAGGATTTGAGGCAGAAGAAAGGGGTGGGAATTCAGAAGAGGAAGTGCCTTGAAGGCAAGGAAGCTGGTCCCTATTGCCAGGGAAATGGCAGGTGGAGAAGTGAACATTTCCTGAGAGCTGGGCTTCAAAGGTGAAGCTGATGGAGCTCTGCTTAGGGCTGGAATGAGCAGGGGAGCTACACCCGGGGTGTAAGCAGGGCAATCAGGAAAGCTGTAATGGCACTGGACCCTGGACTGGATAAGAAGGAGCAGGGTGGCTGTTGTTTTGAGGGAGGCGAGCAGAGTTTGAGGTAGAGGAGTGGACCGGTGACCAGACCCCAGATGCAGTTCTAAGACCCTCTGTGGTGAAGTATCTATCTGTAAAATTTCCAGTCCTTTGTGCCCCCAAATGTGGTCCTCTAGCAGACCAGGCCACAGGGAGTTTGCCATAGCAGTTTGACAACACCCACACTGGCCTCTGTCCTATTTAATGATGAGGGTCCCCTGCCCCAGTGTGTGAGGCTTTGGGCCCTCCGTGTGTGCAGTGACCATGGGGACTGCTGCACCGGTGTGCAGGGCACACGCCGGGTGACACCGTGCGGGTACCTGGAATCGGAGGATGATAGTCCACACCAGCCCGAGGGTCAGGCGGTGGTTCCCGTCCACGATGTCATGCGAGCCCATGTTTTCCAAGTGCACTTTTTGCTCCTTCAGGAACTGCAGCGCCTTGTCCACGTTCTCCAGGCAGTGGATCCGCATGCGGCCCTTCGTGGGCTTTGGCTGTGGAGGGAGGGGACACAAAGCCATGCGCCTGTGGGCCTCCTTCTCCTCCTCCTTCCGTCCTAGCTTTCCCGGGGCCCTGCTTCCTACGGCTTCCCCATGACCTCCCTCAGGAACACAGGCACCACCCGGGTAAGCTAAAGCTGAGTTGCAGATGAGGCTTGGGGCAGATTAAGATTCCCAAGGGAATTAATTGCACCCAGAGTGAGTGGCGGAAAAAAAATGTTTTCAATGGGGCCACTGTTCCTGTCTCCATGAAGCAATGTTCCTGGTTTAATCCACGCAGCAAAGCCTCTCAAACTGAAACCATCCTCTGAACAGAGGGCGGCCACTGCTTTCTGCTCCGTGCTGTCACTCCTCCCGCTCAGGGCCACCCCCAGGGCCTGTCCTCCTGGCCACTGTCTCTCAGGCCGCCTCCTCCCTGGTGACCCCAGCTCACCAGTGTCTCCCCTGAGAGCACCTCGAGGAGCCTCAGGAGGTTCCGTCCATCCCGGAGGTCGCTGTACAGGTCTCCCACCCGGCACGTCACCCGGGCCAGGTGTGAGTTGACCCACTTGGTGAAGGTTTTCTTCTGCACGGCTTCTCGCTCATCTACGGCGGCAACATGGAGTCATTTCTGCCCTTCAAGAACCGCGCCTGCTTCTAAACACCAGTTGGTGGGGTTGGGGAAGTGAGGTCTGGGGAGGAGGAAGGGAAGGAAGATGGCCGAGGGGAAAACCCACAACTTGAAAAGTCGGGAAATAAATTGGAATGAGTTCATGAGCAGGGTCAAGAACAAAAATGAGAGACAGAGAGACAGAAAACAGGCTTTGAGAAGGAAGGATGAAAGAAATTACAGCAGGGGACATGCAGGGAAGGCCTAGGATCAGCGCTCTGCTGTGTAACAGTGGTGAAACGCTGTTGTTTCATCCATCAAGGCCTCACTTTCCTCATCTGTAAAATGGGCACATTACTTTCTCTTTCAACAAGTCACAGTGCTGACTGAGACACCATGTGTAAGATGCTGCACAAAATGGCTCCTGGATGAGTTACTGTTATTCAGACATGATCTAACCTGAAGGAAAGAGTAAGAGTTGCTCAGGTCAGTCCAGCAGGAGCTATGGCTGTTGCCCTTTGGTAGTGGGCAAAGGAGAGGGTATGGACTTAAATTACAGCAGCAGCTCTTCCAAGTGGTCATTAGAAGGATGTGACATTATAGAGCCTGCAGGCCTCCTGAGTCAGCTTGCCCTCCTGGGATAATTTAAACAAAAGACAGGCTCCTCTATTTCCGGGCTGGTTCATTCAACTGGTTGCAAGGGGATCGTGTCCCAGGACACCAACATTCCAAAGTCAAGAGGGAATACATCATTGTGGAAGTTGGAAACAGGTAAAAAGTGAACCCGGGAAAGACAGGGTGGGGCAGAGGAAAGCCAGGCAGAGTTCAGTGCCAATCTCACAAAAAGTGTCGAGATGCCCACCACCTGTCCATAGGGGGAGCTGCTGCTGAGAGACGGGATGCTGTTACATTTCCCAGAAAAATAAAAATTGAAATTATTATAAATGACATAGAGAAAGCCACTGACCCTGACACACTGGAGACGTTTACAAAGGCATGTTGAACTGGACAAGAGCATTAAGCCTTGGGCCTGACATTTTTATAGCCTGGGTTTCAGTATATGAGGACATTCTACTCTTGCCTTGCCTCATTATTTATGGTAATATTGACTATAAATTAATCTATAAATTAATTTCTTCCAGTAAAAAAAAAGAAAAAAATACAGATGACAAAGTGAGGGAAGAGGCTCAGCCCATTGGAAGTTGCTCTGGCCACTGGGATTTCCTCGTGTTCCTCCCAGAGAAGCCCAGTGCAAGGACCCAACCCAAGTGGCCAGGGCTGAAGAGTCACTTGTCTTTCCTTAGCACCAGCATCTCAGAAACCAAAAAGACTCACCCCTTAATCTCACATTCCTATGCACCTCACCCATAAAACACAGCGACACACCCATGTGTGCTCCTGTCTTTCTAACCTCCGACCCGGACCTGGGACAACCTCAGGGTCCTAACAAGTGCTCAGATGGCCTGACGCTCTGTGGGCCTCCTCTCAGGATCCACAGGCCCTGCGGGAGCCGGGGACCGCCTGGATCACCAGCCATGACTGGAGCCAGGGAGTCTGCCCTCATGCCAGACACACGAGGGTGAGGCCATTTTGGCTCATAGGTAGCATAAAAGGGGGAAGATGTGAAAACGGGGCAGCTAGGAAAAAAACCACGTGCAAAGCCGACCACCAGAGTGTTAACTTTACCAGGTGTCCACAACATCCACAGGTACACAGAACACTGTGTCCCCCAGAAGAAACACTCGGGCCTATGTGTGCCAGAGTTAACACAGCCGCCTCAGACCCATACCTGAGCCCGTCTGCACCAGATCCCTTTGACACACTCCCGGGTTTCCACACGCTTAGACACCCATTCAGAAATCCAGGGCAGCACAAACACCCTCGTCCGCTGGTTCAGTCCCCTGCCTCCTTCCCCTACCACCCCGGCAGGCACGTCCTCCCCAACCCCCCGAGAGTCTCAGGGAGACCGGGCCGCTTCTCCGGGTTCCTCGCCCCCCGGGACACACGCCCAGCGGGGCCCCGCCGCCCCTCCAGCGGGTCCAAGCCTCTCCTGGCTCTGTCAGCATCCTCGGATTTCCCGGCCACTTGTAATTATTCCCCGGCACTTTGTCTCCCAACACAAACCGTCTGAGTCACAGAGGATGCTTCCCCCACCGCGGGGGCCTGGCTCCGGCTCCTCTCCCACGCCCCCAGCCGCTCTCTCTGCCGGGGCCCCCTCTCCGCGCGGCTCCGGCCCCCCACCCCCGCCCCGAGCTCTCCCCTCGGAGCCCACCACCCCCACCACCACCACCCTCGGAGCCCACCTTGAAGCTGCTTGAAGCGTCCCTCCAGCACGCTGGCGTACTGAGCCGGGTTGATGAAGGCAGCGGGCGAGAGCAGGAGCCCCCCGGGGTTCTGAGCCCCCTCCGCCGCCTCACAGTAAAACTCGCCGGCTCCGTTCAGGCCGTACCCGGGCGCCCTGCCCACCCCGTGCCCATTCATGGTGCCGCTGCCTCTCGATCGTCCGCGGCCCAGAGTCCATGCTCTGCCCGCGCCGGGGCGGGGCGCCGAGGGTCCGCTCCCCTCGCGAGCCGGGGGTCCCGGTTGGCAGGCGGTGTGGCCCGAGGGCGGTGGAAGTTTCGAGGAGTTGGGGGGAAAAGGAGCGGCGGGAGGTCTGAGCCCCCGAGCGCTCCGGCACCCGTCGGCAGGGCACACCTGGTGTGGCGAGAGGAGACGGAGGCAGCTCCAGACAAACAGGTCGGACAGTGACGGGGGAGGGGCGGGGCGGAGCCGGCCGGCTGGGGCAGGGCCGGGCCCCCGGGCCGGAGGAGGGAACCGCCAGCGCCCTCGAGACCTGCGGCTCTGGCCCGGAGTTGCCTCGGAGTACAACAGACCCGAGAGGGCCGTTCCCCCCCGCCCCAGATCAAGTCCTGCTTCCGAAGGTTTGCAGGTGTGTTAAGGATGCCCCCTGTCTGTGACTCTGGGAGGTCCCGGTCAGGACATGGGCGTTGATCCCCAGCTCAGGAGAGCCCTGAGAAACAGAAATCCTGGAAGGGGTCAAGCAGCTCAGTTCTAGCCAGGCACGGGGCTATTACCGTTTGCTTACATTCCTTCATTTGTGAAACAGATGGTGTTATCTTCCTCCCTGGTTTGTCATTCTCACCTCCAGTTCCAGATCCTTCCCTGCCCTGGGGCCCACCAGGCCATCCCCGGCCAGGCCATCCCAGTTCCCTGGTACACCCACAGCCGGGCACGTCTATCTGACTACCTTCCCACTTACATGTATATATATATTTGGCTGCACCGGGTCCTAGTTACTGCAGTGGGATCTTGAGTTGCGGCATGGGGATCTTGTTCCCTGATGAGGAATCAAACCCAGGCCCTCTGACTCTCCCTTGGGAGAGCCAGGTTCTCCCCCTTGGGAGGGCAGAGTCTTAGCCACTGGACCACCAGGGAAGCCTTCCCGACCCACCTTTCTATGGGCTTCAGCCCTTGTCACTTACAGCCCACTCCTGTCCCCTCCCATCCCCCTTCATTCAGTATTTTCTGGCACCTGCTGGTGCAAGGCGCAGGGCTGGGTAAAGCCCATACAGCGAGGCCTCCTCAGACGAGGCCAGTTTAGTGGTGCAGATAAACACCTACTGACAGCCTGGGTTGGCATGTGTTGAGCACACATCGAAATAGTCCTGGGTATCATATGTCATGTGCACACAGCTGTCATGACATTCTGGAGGCTACTCTTACCCAAAATCAGGGTACCAGAGAAACTTTTCCCCAAAGACATAGCATTCTCTATAACCCACATCTTCTGCCTTCACTCAGAGATAGAAACAGTGATATGAGTGTTTCACAAGCCTGCGTGTTAGACCTAACCAGAAGGACAGGGGAGCACAGGAGAAAATGATGAAGGATTCCCAGAAGTAATGGCCACCACGCAGGGGGGTCCTCAGACTGATGTTGGGCTGGCTGAAAAGAATTACCTGAAGAGCTTAACACCCCGATTTCTGGACCATAGGTCCAAAGACTCTAACTCATTGTGTCCAGAAAGGGGTTTGAGAACCTGTATTTGTGAAAATATCCCGGAGTGATCCTGTCAAAAGTGCAGCCGAGGTTGGGAACCACCCCCTCTCAGTGTCTCCCTTCGTCCAGGAGGCCACCCCACCCTTGCTGGGAGCACTGCCTCTCAGGGAGGAGTAGCTATGACCTCTTCCACTGCACTGGGCTGGGATGCCAGCAGGTCAGTGGAAAAGATGAGGGTGGCGTGGAGGAGGGAAACCAAACAGGGTGGGTGGCCTTGGGGTGTGTGGGTGACTCAGCCCCACACCAGCCGCCGTGGTGTCAGGTGGCAGCTGCACTCTTGTTGCCATGGCAACTCCTCCCCAGAACGCAGGGAGGCCCGACGAACGGGTTTGCTGGTGCTCAGAGAAGCTTGAAGGGGAGAACCCAGGCCATAGGGGAAGGCAGGGGCTGACGTGGGAGGAGAGCAACCCGGGAGGATGGACGGTGGAAACCAGTGGTGGGTGGAGGGAACCTGCTTCAGGGAACAGGTAGATGAACTAATGGGAGGAACAGGCAGCAGGCAGGGGGAAGGAACAGGTGGGGAGGGAGAGGAGCGGCTCCTGAACTGGGAGGGAGAATAGGTGTGAGAGATGACAGTGAGAACCAAGGAAGACAGGAGAGGATGAAAGGAAGGGAGAGGTGGGTGGAAATAGAAGAGCAAGACTAAGAGCGGAAAAGAATCAAGGAACATGACTCAGGGACAGAGGCCAGGCCGTCAGCTGAGCGCAGAGTGGAGCATGGTTGAGTCTCAGCGTCAGCACGGCTTCTCTCTGCTTGGGGGGAAGGAAGCTGGGGCACTTTGTAGATTGCACGTGGTTTGTTCTTGAGGCTGGCATTGCGGACTAGGGCTTGGTAGGGTGATCTGGATTTCCCACTCTAGTGCGGCAGCTTAGAAAGAGCGTCGGTCTTCCCATGAAGTTGAAGGACTCTTCAAGACAAGCTTCCCACCCCAGCATCCTCAACATCTTCCCCGGCCCTCCCCTGACCTCACCTGCCAGGGCCTTAATTCGGGACCTCTCAAAGAGGCGGGCCGAGCTGCTGTCATTGTCCCAGTCCGAGTCGGGCAGGTCCCAGCGGTTGTTGATGTCACTGTACTGGCCCTGGATCTCCAAGCTGTCAAAGTCTGTGGGTGACAGGGTGCTGCTCATGGTGGTGGGTGGCCTCCTGCTCCTGCAAGGGGAAATGGGGCTGGTGAGGGGCATCTCGAAGCCACTGAGCCCACCACTCACCATGTCTTCCTCTCCTCCTGCCCTAGATCTGCTCTGCTCTACTGATGACCAAAGACTGTGGTTGCTTTCTTTGCCAGTAGACATCATCCCCCGGTGGGAGAGGAGAAGCCGTGGTGCAGAAGCTAAGAGACCGGAACACAACAGACACACATGGAGTGAGGTCGGAAGGCGGCCGGTAGTGTCTCAGAGCGACAGTGGAGACAAAGGGCTCCAGAGCCTCAGGCCAGAGAGGGGTGGGAGGCAGGGAGCTGAAGGTGGCGATGGCCACTGGAGTCGCTCTGGACAGCAGTGTGTAAACGCCAGGGCAATGCGAGAAGCAGGCCTGGGACCCCATGGGCACTAGCGAGTACAAACCAGAGTTCTTTCATTCCTGGTTCCACAAACCGTTCAGAGCCCCGCACCTCCCCTACTGCCTCCCACAAGGTGGCTTCCTGTACCCTGGAACGGATTTAAGATGGAAAGACCCAGATCCTGCTCTCAGGCCGAGATGCGTCTATGACACACCAGGAAGCCTGATGCACTGCTAGCAAGTATGGATACAGAGCCCAGGAGTTTGACGGAGGACACTGTATGGTTCTCTCCCCCCGTTTCTTTCTTTTGTTTGGGGCAGAGAATACTTAATAGGTGCTCGATGGATATCAGTTGTGATATGTGTCCTCGCCACTTACATGCATCACCTCACTGCAACCCTCTGTGGGGTGAGGGACCACTATCATCCCTATTTCATAGATGAGGAGGTTGCTCCATAAAAGTTAAACCAGGGTTCAAGGTCACAGGAAGGAGTAGAGCTAGGTTTTGAAGCAAGATTCTTTCTGACTCTGGAGGACAAGCTTTTTTTTTTTTTTGCCTCCCTGGGCAGCACGTGGGATCCTAGTTCCCCAACCAGGGATCGAACCTGTGCAACCCTGCATCGGAAGTGCGGAGTCTTAACCGCTGGACCACCAAGGAGGTCCCTGGAGGACAAGCTGTTAATCACAATATTTACATGTTCCTCGAACTTCCTGGAGCCCCTGAGAGAGATCAACAGCCATTGGTCCCTTCCAGGGCTCAGGCTGGGGAAACTGGGGCCATGGATGCTCGCCAGCACAACTCACGGCTCTGTGTTACAAAAACAACCCTGTCCTTCTCAAAACTAACAAATGAGCTTCAGATTAGTTTCTAGGGATTTTTTTAAAAAACAAAACTCTACTGTTCAAAGTTCTCGAGTAATTCGGCGCTCATTCAAGAGCATGGAGGGGGCTGGCTCTGTAACTGAACCCCAAATTCTGCATTTCTCACTTTCCTAGTGCCTCTCAAATACAAAGATATTTTAATCCTTAGCGCCACTTCCTAGGGTTGAGGCTATGACCTTGGGAGCCTCTGGTTCTGGAAAGGAAGTACCGTACCTCTTGTGTGGTTTGGGGTGACGAAAGAAAGAATGGGTGGTGAGATGTGGGTGGTGAGTGAGATGTGTTCCCAGGGGTGCACAGGGCAGAACTTGGCTTCTGTCATTAAGTGCTCCCACGAAGCGGAACCTGAGGCCGTGAAGGCCCAGACTGCCGACCCGTCCCCTGCTTCCTCCCAAAGAGAGAACATGCAAGGATTTCCCTGGGAGCTCAGGTCTCAGGTTCCTAGGTTTGGGCTTTCCAGTCCGTGTAATAGGAAAGAGGGGCTTCCCTCACAGCTCAGTCAGTAAAGAATCCACCTGCAATGCAGGAGACTCCGATTCGATTCCTGTGTTGGGAAGCTCCCCTGGAGAAGGAACTAGCAACCCACTCCAGTCTTCTTGCCTGGAGAATCCCATGGACAGAGGAGCCTGGCGGGCTACAGTCCACGGGGTCACAAGAGTGGGACATGACTTAGTGACTAAACCACCACCAATAGGAAAGAGAGCTTCATTTCCACTAGGCTTAGGACTCCTTTCTCATTTAAAATCCATCGTTTCCCCTAATCCCCAGCAGAGTCTTTCAATTTGCTCTGTAAATATTTACATAAAAATAAATTCTAGGGCAGAGTCAGGGCATCCTGAGAAGAGAATGCTGTAGGCAAGGTGCGACCTGAGCTGGAGTCCCCTAACATTCTCAACCACCGGGCAGGGAAGCAGCCCAAGCCCTGGGACCAATTCGAACTCCATTTCTCTGGGACCCTCAGATTAGGGCTTCCCCCCAGCAGTCATGCACACTCTTAGCTCCAGGATGGACATTCCCAGCACTCCCACTCTCTCTGCATAGTACGTGTGGCCATGTTAAGTCGCTTCAGTCGTGTCCAACTCTTTGCGACCCACTGGACTGCAGCCCACCAGGCTTCTCTGTCCATGGGATTCTCCAGGCAAGAATACTGGAGTGGGTTGTCATGCCCTCCTCTAGGGGATCTTCCCGGCCCAGGGATCGAACCAGAGTCTCTAATGGCTCCTGCATTGGCAGGCAGGTTCTTTACCACCAGCGCCTCCTGGGAAGCCCCTCCCTGCATAGACCTGCCCGCAAAAATCCCTATATACCAGAAGTCCCCAACCTTTTGGGCACCAGGGACCAATTTCATGGAAGACAATTGTTCCATGGACTGGGGGTGGAGGGGATGGTTTGGGGATGATTCAAGCTTTTATTGTACACTTTATTTCTATTATTTTTACATCAGTTCCACCTCAGATCATCAGGCATTAGATCCTGAAAGTTGGGGACCCCTGCAATATATAACGCCCCCCCATTCTATTCTGTGACCCCTTTTTCTTTTATCAGAAATCACAAATTTCCTAAAACCAGTCTCCAAGGGTATGGCCAATGAGCTGTTGTAAAAGAACTAATTTGGGGGAGCTCCCTGGTGGCCTAGTGGTTAGGATTCTGGGCTTTTGCTGCCATGACCCAGGTTCAATCCCTGGTGGGGTAAGTTCATGAAAGCCGTGTGGTGCGACCAAAAAAAAAAAAAAAAACCCACTAATTTGGGATTCTTCAGGTGGGCCTATGCTTGCCATTTCTCTTCAGACCCCACCACTCCTTGTTGGCTCCTTCCCAGCCTTGTCCTACATTTTTATTACCTACTTGGTCCCTGAAGGCCTCTGAGGTTTTCAAACCATGCCTTATGTCTTTGTACTCCAGAGTGCAGAAACTTAAAGAAGCAGACTGACCCCATTTCCAAACTGGGTGTCCCCAGGACCCCTAGAAGCTGCACAAAACCTAAACATATATTGTTTTGGCTTCTTTTTGGTAATCCAACTTGGTCCCCCTGACGGGACTGAGGCATGGGATCCAGACGTCTCAGTGAGGTTGTGTTGTTAGAGCCGATCCTATAACTTGGGGGAGAAAATATGAAGCTGGAGCCTCCCCTTCTCCCAGATAAAATGGCCCTCTGGCCAAATCCAATTTGAGACATACATGCTTTTCATCCTGAGTGTCCAGGGATGCCTGCCATTGTATAGATAAGGAACCAAGATGGCACTGGTGTCCTTAGATCACAGGTCCCCAGAGGGCCACCATGTTGGGACTCCAAGGAGTTTATTCCCATAGTGAGTCATGCTTTCTGGTGTCTTTAAGCACAGCGGTTCTGAGGGCCTCTGAGTTTTGGTTTCCAAGCATTGGGGCTCTGGAGCCCCCTGGCCTTTTGGATAATATGCTGTGTTCCCTGCTACCATCTTCAGAGTCCTATAGTTTTCTGTTTGAGTTTCTTTAGATAGATCCCACCCTGGTTCCTTTTCTCTGATTTATCATTCCTTGCTTGTGATCTGGGTCTCCATACTTATTTCCTTAGTCAGCCTGTACTCCTAGCCTCATGCTCACCTATGTCTCTCTCTTTGCTGGAGAATCATCTACCTGATTGTTCTCCATGGATTCCTGGACTCTGGCAAGAGGACAGTACAGCAGCTAATCCAGATTACAGTTTCATCAACGCCTTATTCTTAGCCGCTGACCTGGAGGCCAGACCTGAGTAGCTTACATTGTTCGTGCTGTGAGAAAGCCAACTCCCGCCGGCTGCAAGCTTGGCATCCTGCTAGGTTCTATGCCCAAGACCTGCTGGATGTGGACTCTGCTCAGCCTAGTGCCGATCCTCCAGGGCAGCTGCCCCCCTTTCCCTTTCCTCAGTTTTGCTGGCATGTAAAGCTAGAAATCCAATCCCTCTGGCTAGAGTCTATCTTGCACCCTAATTCCTTCTCTCACCACATCCTCCTCCTGATTAATTCTCTACCTCCCTCAGAGACAGTTGATCATTCCCTCCTCTGTGCTCCCACAGCACTTCAGGATGCTGCTATTATTACGCTTATCACATTGTATTACAGTTAGTTGTTTATGTGTCTCTCTGCCTGCTCCCCTTTTAACCCATTGAAGACAAGGGTTGGGTCTTACTCATGTATGTATTTTGCTAGTACGATAGCTATTCAATAAAGAGATATTGAATGAATGGGCTAGCATTCCTCCCCACTCTCATCAAATGCATATCTTTTTTTTTTAGGTCTAGAGAAAAAACACAAGGAAAGAATGGAAATGGCATCTGAGACGAGCCTCTGCTCCTCATCTCTAAAGTTCAGGATTATTCTCAAACTTGCATGAATAACAATTACTTGGAGGGCTGTTAAAACCCAGACCAGTGGGCCCTGTTCCCCAGAGCTTCCGATTCAAGAGATCCGGGGGTGGGGCCTGGTAATTTGCATTTCTAAACTGTTCCCAGGTGACACTAAATTACTGGTCTGGAGACCACATTTTGAGGGCCACTGCTGTCCAAAGATGAGGAGCAGTTAGAACTAGAAAAGCTACGAGAGCAGAGAAGACACAAAGTTTCAGGGGTGAGTGTGACCTAAGGTTAGCTTCTGGGTCTGTTTAGGCTCTATCCCATGCTAAACTCAAATACAATTTCCCCCAAGAAACCCCAGACCCACAAAGAGCCGGAAGCCTCAGGCAAGGGAGAGGAAAATGAAGATGGAGTGGGTTTGAAATCTAATGAGACAAATAGAGCTGATGGCTGGACACAGGCGAATCAGACATCCGGAAGGAGGGCGAAATGGCTGGAGATGTGGCTGGGAGGCGGACTTGAACCAATGACAGCAGGATGGATAACAGATGAGAAGGAGTGGGGACTTTGGCAAAGTAAAAATCTTTTTGGACTTAAAGCATGAATGGAGCAAAGAGATAACAGGAGAAAGAAATCACAAACTCAGGGCTGCTAGGATAGCAAAAGGAAGATGCACGCAGGGAGACGAGAGAAACAAGAGACAAAACCCCAGCCTATTTCCTCAAGGCTGTGTTCTTGATAAAGCACAGGGAACTCTCCTCCAAGGAACTTAGGAACTCCGCTGGAGTGGGACTGGATTTTTGCTTCATCTTGTCCTTTAGAATCCTCCACTCAGGGCAGAATTATTCAGACTACTTTTTACTCCCTTGCTACGCCCCTCCCTCAAGCCTGTAACCCATGGGTTACATCAGTTTCTCTAAGGAACAAATCTAAGATCCCTATTAGCTTTTTCCTCCTTACTCCTTTGCTCTTTTGAATATGCCAAGAGGTTGCCCCGCACCTCAAGCTGAGACACAGATTTGGGACTCACTCTGCCCCCTTCACCCTCAAGGAAAACTGGTTTGTAGATACCCTGCCGGTGCCTGAACCGACCGGCGCTGGAATTGTAGCTGCCTTCGGAGGGGAGGAGGGCCGCTGAGAAACAACCCACGGAGACAGCATGTAGCAGGTTAGGACCGGGGCAAGCCTGCAGCTCAGACAAGCATGCAATGCCACGGGGTTAATGGGCTGAAGTCGTTCCAAGCCAGAGGGGATGGCAAAGGCCCGATCGTGGCAATGGCGTTGGAACACCCCAGAAGGAGGCCTTGCCCGCTAGCTCTGCGCCCGCGGACTCCAAGCCGGCCGCACACATCTCGGCCACAGGGACACCTTTCGCCTCCTCTTCCCCGCCACCCGCAGGGGTTTCATTCTCCCGTCTTCCTCTGCCAGCGTTCCGCTCACCAAGGCCAACCGTGTCCCCTTCTCTCACACACTGTGGGGGAGCATAAAGGAGAGCGTGGAGCTAGCTACCAAAGAAGCGAGGAGAAGCCCACCCGGCTCCAGAGGGAGCGGCCGGCAGGCTCGCGAGAGGGAGTCGGGTGCTCGCAGCTTCGGGGCAGGGACCGTCGAGCGCTCCCGCAGCGCCTGGACCGGCGCCGGCCGGCCCGCCTCCGCCACGCGAACAGCTGGCGCTGTCACACACGCGCAGAGCCCGGCGACCCGCTCCCCTAAAGCGTTTGTCAGCCCCAACTCTTCCAGACTCTTCTCCGGGCTTCGGAAAGGCCCGCGTCCCGTACGCCTCGATCCCCACCGGCCGCACACAGGTACCTGGTGGCTGGCGCTTGACTCTCCATCCTGTCCCCGGGACCCAGAGGCAGCGAGCACCCGGGGCCGCATCCTCCCGCCCCTGCTCCTCCGACCCTTCCCGACCCCGACCCCGACCCCCGCCGCCCGCGCGCGGCTGCACAAAGCGCACCGCCCAGCCGGTCCGGACAAAGCGCGCCCGGGCGCCGGCACCTACCTCGGTGCGGAGCGGTGGCCGGACAGGCGGGAGCGCGGCGGGCGGGGGGCGCACCCGGAGTCGCCGCGCCCGCAGCCCGGCCGCGTGGGGCGGTTGCGGGCGGCGGCCGGGCGCACGGCAGGCGGCGGGCGGGCGCTGTCACGGGGCGCGAGCCGCGCGGGGGGCGCGCGGGGGCCGGCGGTGGCGGGGCGCGTGGAGGTGCGCGGGCGCGAGCGGCGGGACTGCGGCGCCGCGGAAGGAGGACAATAGCCTCCCCCTGCCGCAGGCCGCCGGCTCCCGCGGGAGGCCGGGGACCATCTGGAGCCCGCGGCCCCCGCGGGGCTCGGGGCGGGGCCCGAGTCACCCCCCCTCCCCGCCCGGCGCCATGGCAACCACGGCCCCTCTCTGGTCTCTGCTCTGCTCCCCGGCTCGGGGTCGCTGACCTTCCCCGGGGCGAACGCGGCGTCGGCTCCTCTGCCGGCTTCCGACCCCCCACCGCCTACCCCGTGAGTGCCCCCAGAGCCCCGCCTTCCGTTCATCGCCGGCCCTGGTCACCCTCGGGCCGTCTGGGTACCCCCCACCGCTTGCGGGGCTGTCTCCGCAGTTTGAGTACCCCACCTTTGTCCCTGCTCCGTTTTTCGCACAAAATCTACATCCCCGGAACATGCGATCTTTCCTTTAATGACACTCACCGCCCAGAAGGTTTCCCAGTATTCAGCCTCTTTTCCGTCCCGTTTTTTCCTCTTTGGGCACCTCCGGTCAGTCCATCTCCCTTTAAGCATTTCTTTCATCCACCCCTTCCCTCTCTGGTCCTCCTTCGGTCAGGGAGGCCGGCTTTCTTTCCCAAAGCATCTCCATGGTACCATGTGGTGGAGATTCGTCTCCTCGCAGATCAGATTCTCAGAACAGTCATCACTGCAGCTCCTCTCAGCTCCTCTCAGCCCCTCTCATTTATCAACCAGAATTCCGGCCTACTCACTGTCTTAAAAGGGAATGGGGGTGGGGACGGACATTTCTAGGCCTGGCACAGCTGGGTTTCTCCTTGGTTTAGCAGCATCGGAGTGGTCTAACGGTCTGAGGTCATTAACCAAGGTGAACTGCTATCACCTTAAGAGAGAAAAGAATTATACCTAAATAGTAAAGTTAAAGAGTGCCAGGTAGGTGCTAAAAGTGGCATTTTCTCAGGTGATTTCCGCCCCAACCGCCACCCCCTCCCCAGCTCTAAGAGGTAGGTACAGTTCTTTCTGACTTGAAATCTAAGCTCAGAGATAAACTAGTAACAGTCAGTCGAACTTTGCATGGAGCAGTCTGGATGTAACCATTCAGTTTTATTGCCCCTGAACATGTGGGCCTGTCTCTACCTGGGATATGCCTGAAATGGCCAAATAAGGGCAATGTGAAGAATGGGCTTTGCCTGAATTATTGGGTTAAGGCTTTGTTTATTTATGGGTAATGGCATTTTAGGATTTTGCTCCTTTAGGTAGAGGTATACATAATGAAACAAATGTGTAAGTAATTGAAGTACTTTCTAGACAAGATTTTGGTAAAGTGAAATCGTTTGTGTTAAACCAGCTTGAAAACAATTTCAAGGTTTAAAAAAAAAAAAAAAGCCCTCCTACTAGTCCAAACTAGTTGTGTCATCTCACCTACTTGGCCTCAGTCTTCCTAGTCTGTCAAATGGGTTGGGAGAGGGCTTGGTGTGTGAGCTGCACTAAAAGAAGACCTTGAAGTTCTCTGCCAGCTCTGATAGATTCCATCAGTAAACTGGAATCATTATTCTACCACCAAACTGTAACTTGGCCTTCTGGGGTATACTTCACCATTAGCTATAATTTCAGGCTTTTTTTTTTTTTTAAATTTGATTGTGTAGGTCTTAGCTGTGGCTAAGTTGTGTTCAACTCTTTGTGACCCCATGGACTGTACAGTCCATGGCATTCTCCAGGCCAGAAGACTGGAGTGGGTAGCCTTTCCCCTCTCCAGGGGATCTTCTCAACCCAGGGATTGAACCCAGGTCTCCCTCATTGCAGGCGGATTCTTTACCAGCTGAGCCATAAGGGGAAGCCCAAGAATACTGGAGTGGGTAGCCTATCCCTTCTCCAGCGGATCTCCCCCACCCAGGAATCGAACTAATAAGCAAGACAAGAATAGCTTGTATATAGTGATTTGGGTTTCCCAGGTGGTGCTAGTGGTAAAGAACTTGCCTGCTAATGTAGGTGACAGAATGAGATGCAGGCTTGATCCCTGGGTTGGGAAGATCTTCTGGAGAAGGAAATGGCAACCCACTCCAGTATTCTTGCTTGGAGAATTCCATGGACAGAGAAGCCTGGAGGGTTACAGACCATACGGTTGCAGAGTCAGAGATGAGTGAAGCGACTTAGCACACACATGTATAGTGATTTCCCCTTTTCAACATTTCATCATTCTTTTAAAAGCCTCATAAGTAAACATTCTCATTCTCATTTATTGATGAGCAAATTGATGTTTAGACACCTAAGTGAATGCCAAGCACACAGAGTCAGTTCATGATAGAGACATCAAGTCTTCTGATTCCGTGTATGTTCTTTCCCCTCTGCTAGAGCAGGAGTATAGAAGATTGGTTTAAAAGCATCAGTTTGAGGGGACTTCCTTGGTGGTCCAGTGGTTAAGATTTCACTTTCCAATCCAGAGGGTACAGGTTTGATACCTGGTTGGGCAGCTAAGATCTCACAGGCTTGGGCCAAAAAACCAAACCAAAACATGAAATAGAAGCAGTGCTGTAACAAGTTCAATAAAGACTTTTTTTTTTAAGTTTGGGATTAACAGATACAAAATATTATATGTAGAATGGATAAACAACAAGGTCCTACTGTATAACACAGAGAACTATATTTAATATCCTGTAATAAACCATAATGGAAAGGAAAATGAGAAAGAATATATATGTATAACTGAATCACTTTCCTGTACAGCAGAATATAACACAACATTGAAAATCAACTATACATCAATCAATTATATATATATATATATATATATATATATATTTTTTTTTTAAAAAGCATCAGCTTTGGAGTCAGACTTCTGGGTTTAAAATCTACTTCGGCCACCTCTACCTTGGGCAAACTACTTAACCTCCCTGGAATTCAGCTTCCTATCTTAAAATATAATGTGGGGATCAAATGAGTTATTGCAGATGAAGAGATGAAGTACTAGAACAGTGCACCGTGCATAGTAAGCACTCAACCACTGCCAGCTATTATTTTACTGTTTTGTCATTTTTGCCACACTGTTTCCCAATTTGGGGAGGAAGCATGTTCAATAAAGAGAACACTGAGATCGCTGGTCTCAGCTCTGTTACTGAGTTGCTTTGGAAACTTGCTATTTTGCTCTGCAGTGCGTCAGTACAGTCAATGATGAAGAAAATGCCTGCTTCCTTTTTACATGAGTGGTGAAAGTGAAAGGAATGATGTCACCATATATGCTGAGCTTCTTGGAGAACCCAGATTTGTGACTTAATGTTACCAAGATTCCTGAAAGGTCTTGGTATGACTTCCTGCCACCAAACCTACAGACATGACTGAAGTCTCAGTTTTCGTTCCTGTGCCATCGAAAATGTCCCCTCTCTGTCTGAGACTGATTCTTCTGGAACCTGCCCTAAGTCCCATCCCCTCCTGCACGCAACCCCATGACTCTCATCCCTTCTGGTGAGTTCCCTCTCTTCTGGCTCCTTCCCATCAACATTTAAACATGCTTAAGTATCTGCCAGCTTAAAAAAACAAGTGAGAAATCTGGATCCTCCTCCATGTCTTGCCCCTAATCTTTACTATGACAGTCTTCTTGAGTCATCCGAACTCATTAGCTCCACTTCTTTGCCTCCTTTTCAATCAAACATTCATTCAAAACCAACCTGGTTTATGTGCCAGGCACCATGCTGGGATCTGGGGATCTAATAACGAGTAGAATGAACACTATCTCTGTCCTCTTGGAGCTTACAGGCTGGCGGGGTTGACAGACATTAATAAAATAACTCTCAGATATATAATCACAAAGAACTGTAGAATGAATGAAAAGTTCAGGATGCTCTGTGAGAATTTAAGAGTCATAGCCTGATCAGGGAGTTGGGTGGGTGGGGGTTCAAGATGTCCCTCAAATAATCTGAAATATGAGAAATGTTAACCAGGCAGAGAATGGGGAATAATATTAGCAGTTACCAATGTTAATTGGGGACTACATTTCTACATTCATTTATTTGGCCATGCCAAAGTGGTTTGCTTGTGGGATCTTAGTTCCCTGACCAGGTATCAAACCTGGGGCTCCGTCAGTGAAAGGGTAGAGTCCTAACCACGGGACTGCCAGGTTTGTGGTTTGTGTTTTTATGTGTTCCCTGTTTGTGTCCTTTATGCATAACATTTCATTTAATTCTATAACAAATCTGGAGGTCCGTATTAACCCCAGTTTACGGAAGTGGAAATGGAAGCATTGAGAGATGAAGTGCCTTGCCCAAGGTCTTGGCTACAGTGACAGAGAGTGTGTGGACAGCTGGCCTGATGCTGCAGGCTGCGTGGTGCGTGTGAGAAACAGAGAGAAGTCCAATGGAGGGAAAACAGAGAAAACGTGTGGTGAATTGTGACTGGGAGGAGAGGCAATGGTTAGATCATACAGGGCTTACAAGGTCGTTGAAAGAATTTTGGTTTCTACCTTTAGAATCCTGGCCGCTATTGAAGGATTTGAAACAAGGAAGTGAAGTGATCAACTTTGTATTTTTAAACGATTACTCCAGGGGACATTCCTGGTGATCCAGTGGCTAAGATTCTGCACTCCCAATGCGGGGGGCCCAGGTTCAATCCCTGGTCAGGGAATTAGATCCCACGTGCCCCATCAAAGATCAAAGATCCCCGTTGCTCCAACTAAGACACGGCAGCTTTAAATTATTTTTCAAAAAGATTATTCCAGCTGCTGGGTGGGGAACAAGTTGGAGGGGGTATTCAATTTGATGTGAGAACCAGTTAGAAGCCTACCACCATGGTTCAGTTGAGAAAGAAGATGGTAGCCTGAACTTGGCAGTGGATATAGAGGAACACATAGGTATAAAGGATTGACAAGATGTGGTGATGGGTTAGATATAGAGGCGGTGGCGAGGAAAAAGGGTTTGCTATGGATGGACCCTGCAACTGGAGGAAGGGAGGGAGGTACCATTTGCTGAGATGAGGTTTGGGTGAAGAGAGTGCTGGTCTTGGAGATATTGAGTCATCAACTGTATCTGGGTGTGGAGCTCAAAAAGGAGGTCTAGACTGAAGACGTGCGTTTGGAAGAAATTAGTGTAGGGACAGATAATAAGTGCAGGGGACTGATAAGCATTGGTGCCACTGATTTAATCTAATATAAACATAACTTCTGCTCCTCTAAAACTGCTTTCAACCGGGTTGTCAATAATCCTACTGTTAAATACAGTGTCAACTTCCAATTGCTATCTTACTATTTCTCTTGGCAGCAAGGGACTCTAATTGTACCTGCTTCTTGAAGTGTTCTTCCTTTGGTTTAGGGTGGCCACCCTTTCCTGCTTTTCCTTCAACCCTTGTGGTCCCTCCTTTGTTTCTTTTGTGAGTTCCTTTCTGTTTGTCAGGTAATTTTGTTGCTATTGTTGGTGATGGCGTTTTGTTCTGGGCCCTTCCCTCATTCTTCTGGGCCATTTGATCTGCCACGCTGCAGCTAGCATTGTCTTTTTATTTTTCCCCCTTATTTATTTATTTTTAGCTCTGCTGGGTCTTCTTGGCTGCCCGCGTGCTTTTCTCTAGTTGTAGAGAACAGGGGCTACTCTCTAGTTGTGATGTGCAAGCTTCTCATTGCAGTGGCTTCTCTTGCTGCTGAGCATGGGCTCTGGGGCCTGAGGGCTTCAGTAGTTGCAGCTCCTGGGCTCTAGGGTACAGGCTTCATAGTTATGGTGCAGTGGTTTAGTTGCTCTGTGGCACGTGGGATCTTCCTAGACCAGGGATAGAACTCATGTCTCCTGCATTGGCAGGCAGATTCTTCACCACTGAGCCACCAGGGAAATCCCTAGAGTGTTTTGTTTTTTTTTACAGAACAATCTGACAGATCACTTTGCTGAAATCCTTCAATGGCTCCCCAACATCTTTGGGATAAAGCCTAAAGTTCCTGCTGTTCTTCCTACACAAAGCCTTCCCCAGGTTCCAAATCCGGGGCAAGGACCTTCTGGCATCACTGGACTGTCACTGATATACTGGACTGTCACTGACCATTGCTTGTGGTGGCATGCGGGATCTTAGTTCCCTGACCAGGGATCGAATCTACACCTTCCTTAGTGGAAGCATGGAGTCTTAACCACTGGAAGTCCAGTTCATAGTTGTATCCCCAGCAGAGCAGACATGTAGATATCTGTGCAATAAATTAGTGAATAACAGAAAAGACCTTGAGGGAGAAGGTGATTCCTTGTTGTAAACAGAAGCAACTAAGATGTTTTCATACCAAACAATGTGTTTTTAATTTCTTTTACCCCTGATCTATCTCCCATCACTTAAGCAACAGCAAGTGCTTTCTGGATACTGTCCTCTGCAGAAGAGTGATACAGAAGATGAAAGTCTTGGTTTTTGACTCCTAATTAGATCTTTTCAAATCTGTTGCAGAGATGACGTTTTTGAAAGCTGCAGTCTTTTAAAAACATTGTGAGAGCCAGATTCTTGACAGGGATTTCTTTTTTCTTTTTTGTTTTTTTTTTTTTCCTTCCTCTTAAATCTCAAGAGACAGAACCCAGTGAACCTAAAGTTTGGAGTTTATGCCATCAACTGTCTAATTGGAAAGCACATGTGAATTTTCCTTCCACACAGAAGATATAATCCTTTTTGAGCTTGGAGCAAAACTGAAACAGATTGAGAAAGGAGAGCAAGAGAATTCAGATGCAACTGTGGGACTTGGTTTTCTGTTCCCACCACCAAACAATAGGGGATGGAAGAGGCTCATAATCCACTTCATTACTGGAACTCTGAGAAGACACAGCCTTTCAAAGCACCCTGTGCTGTGTCTTTCCTGGTGGTTCAGTGGTCAAGAATCTGCCTGCCAATGCAAGAGACACGGGCTTGATCCCTGACTGGGGAAGATCCCACATACCTTGGGGCAACTAAGCCCAATTGCCGCAACTATTGAATCTGTGCTCTAGAGCCTGGGAGCTGCAATTCATTAAGCCCACATGCTGCAACTACTGAAGCCCTTGCACCCTACAGCCCGTGCTCCACAACCAGAGAAGCCGCTGCAATGAGAAGCCCAAGCATTGCAACTAGAGAGTGGCCTCCACTCGGTGCAACTAGAGAAAAGCCCTGCACAGCAAACAAGACCTAGCACGGCCAAAACCAAATAAAATCAAAGTCCCCTGTGTTAATAAGAGCAATTGCCACAGAGCAGAAGTGGCACCGTCACGTAGGCAAAGTAGGCCTGACATAAACTTCCTCTCCTCACCAGCCCCAGCCTTCTCATCCCATAGGCCCAAGTCTTCTTGGCTCCTTGACCTTTGGAGGGACTCGGGAAAGTCCCTTGGTGCCCAGCCCCTGAGAGGAGTGTGGGAGCGAGCTGAGAACTGGGTGCCTTTGGGGACTGCTGTGGGGTGGGAGGTGGCGAGAACCCCACGGTGGAGGCTGAGGAGTATGTGACCCAAGTCAGGGACCCACTGTGGGCTCAGATGTACCAGGAAGAGCTGAAGTGGGAGCCACTGAGCTTCCTATGAAGCAATCACTGCTGTCTGTTTACACCAAGACCACAGCTTCCACCCGCCAGAGAACAGCAACTCTGCAGTAGCTGCAGTGCCCAATGGCTAAAACCAAGTTGGCAGTTAGGCAAGAGAGACAGAAGATGACACTTGACCTTGAAGCCCCTTCCCTGGTATCAGAATAATACATAAACCTCAACACAGAACACCGTGAGAAGAGGACTGGGAGGAGAATCCTAAGAGACTGAGTTTAAAACTTGAAATGATTGAGTTGTCTTGAATTGGCACGGTTTATTGGAGGAGGGGTGTGGAGGAGGGAGGAGCCCAACCTGGAGCTCCCTCCTACAGTGTGGAAAAGGCTGGGGTTCTGGGAGCCTCTCGGGATGTGCTCTGAGCTGAGCAATGCCCTAAGTGCACGCTGTTGCTGTCTAAACTGGAGAAACTGGAACTGATTTGAGGACATAGAAGTATTACATCCATTTATCTTTGTCCAGTTTGGATTCAAAACAGTCCTTATTTATGGACCATCCGTCCCAAACTATTTTTAACTTGCAAACCTAAGCACCATTAAAAGCTGGGCCTAAAAACACATTTGAATGATTCCAGCTCACCTAGGAACAGGCTGGGATCAACCATGATTCTCAGTATTTTTGAACTTACCTGTCAATATGTATGGTGCGTGTGTGCCCAATCATGTCTGACTCTTTGCAACCCCACGAACTGCAGCCTGCCAGGCTCCTCTGTCCATTGGATCTTCCAAGGCAAGAATACTGGAGCAGGGATTTCTTCCAGGGAATCTTCCTCCTCCAGGGAATCTTCCCGACCCAGGGATCGGACTCGAGTCTCCTGTGTTTCCTGCATTGCCAGGCAGATCCTTTATTACTGAGCAACCTGGGAAATACTTACTTGTCAATAATGAACTATGTTTTTCTTCTAAGAAGCTTATGCCACAAACCCCTGGGAATACACTGTGAAAAAATGTCTGACGATACCTGTATACCTGGAATAAAATTTGCAGCATCTGCTTAGTGCTAATAACTGAAGGACATCTTTGGGGTTCCTTGATCAAATTGCACGGGAAAATGTGAGTTGTGCGGGGAAACTGACAGTGCCAGAACTCAAAAAGGGAAGATTCTGCATCCATCTTTAAAGTTGTAGCTCTCAGGTCAGTTTTCTATATTGTAGCCTGATTTACCTGTGCTGTGACACATAGCTAGGAGCTAGTCATTTCAACTGTTATTGGCATCTGAGACTTTTTGGTGATTAGGACACAAGGTCCTGGAGTCTTGTGACCTTGTTGAAATTCTAGGCCATCACTTTCTAACTGTGTGACCTTGGACAAGTTATTTAATTTTTCTAAGCCTAGATTTCCCTGAAAATAGGGGATACCTTTAAATGAAGTTGTGGTGAGAAATCAAACAATGCATGTCAGGTTCGTGACAGCTGGTGCCGGATAAGGGCTTAGTGAATGTTAACTATTGCTGTGATCATGATTTTACTTGTTTTGTATGTAGGCAAATCTTGCCTTAAGTAAAACATAATGTATGAAAATCTAGATTTGCAAAAAAGGTTAAATGAGGGTTGTTTGCATTACAAAAGGATTCTTCAGTTAATGAAAGCACTGATAACAGGATTTCTTTTAGGCAGTCCATTTCCCCGTATGCTTATCTTTTTAACTTTTCAAAATTATTTTCATTTATTTTTTATTGGAGTATAATTGCTTTACAATGTTGTGTTAGTTTCTGTTGTACAACAAAGCGAATCAGCTATACGTACACATATATCCTTTTCCTCTTGAGCCTCCCTCCCACCACCCCCATCCCATTCACTAGGTCATCACAGAGCACTGAGCTGAGTCCCCTGTGCTGTACAGCAGGTACCCACTAACGATCCATCTTACACATGGTAGTGTATATCTGTCAGTGCCACTCTCTCAGTTCCTTCTCCCCTCCCCTCCCCCGCCACCCCATCCCAGTATGTTTAAAATGATTTGATTCACACAAAACAGGGTCTATACATTTGAGGAACATAGTGTATAAGGCAAAGGACATCTGTAACATACAATCACTCAGGACAGGTCTGAACCACTGTGACAAGTTAACAATAACAGTCGTGGGTATTTCCCCCTACCTTTTATAAAAGGAATAGATGAATTCTCAGTGATTTCAAAGGGCAAAGCTGGGACCAATGGGTGGAAGACACAGCAGCGCAGATTTCGGTTCAATATATAGGAAAACTCTACCAAACCACTGCTGTCCAAAACCCGAATGGATTGTCTCTGAGGTGGCATATTTCCAACAATTCATGTAAATTCATCTGTTCAAGTAAATTCAACAATTCAAGTAAAAACTAGATATTAACTTGTCAGGACAGTTGGAAGGACTATTGCATGATATTAGGGAGGTGTTTCCTAATCCTAAACACTCAAAATGTGCAACTATTAATAGATCGACTCTCTGCCTTGAATACCAGGAATAGGTTGAGGAAGGAGGTAGAGAGAGGCTGTTTGGGAGGAGGGGTGGAGATAAAGGAAATGAGCTGGAAAAAATACTGCTCCTCTGGTTTGGAAGTACTAGATTAAATGACTTCTAAGATTTCTTCTAATTTAAAGATTTTGAAACTCTCAAATTGTTTTACTGCTGCTTACTGTTCAGTCACTCAGTCATGTCTGATTCTCTGTGGCCCTAAGGACTTTAGCCTGCCAGGCTTCTCTGTCCATGGAATTTTCCAGTCAAGAATACTGGAGTAGGTTGCCATTTCCTACTCTAGGGGATCTTCCTGACCCAGGGATCGAATGCGAGTCTTGTGTTTCCTGCAATGGCAGGTGGATTCTTTACCACTGGTGCCACCTGGGAAGCCCCCAGATTGTTTCACAGATGCTATTTTAACCACATTCCTGGGAGAATTTTCCTATTTTAGTTGTGGAAAACTAGAACATAACACCTAAAGTAAGTGGTGAGATGGGAAAAGAATGAAGACATCCTGATCTTTTTGATTTTTGATCCCACAGCCTCTTCTCAGCTGTGAGAATGAGAGGTGGAGAAACAGGAGATAGAAGTGGTCTTAAAGCTCGAAAGGGTGAAAATCAAGTCAACTTTGGAGCTCAGTGAAAACTAAGCTCAATCAAGTTTCCATATTACTAGCTTTAAAGACTTTGTATAGCACCATTCCTGGAAAAATACTTCAGAGTACTGTAATCAACCTTCTTACGTGAACAATGCAAAGAAATAGAGGAAAACAATAGAATGGTAAAGACTAGAGATTTCCTCAAGAAAACTGGAGATACCAAGAGAACATTTCATGCAAAAATATGCACAACAAAGGACAGAAATGGCAAGCACCTAACAGAAGCAGAGGAGATTAACAAGAGGTGGCAAGAATACACACTGTACAAAAAAGTCTTAATGACTTGGATAAACATGTTGGTGTAGTCACTCACCTAGAGCCAGACATCCTGGAGTGTGAAGTCAAGAGGGCCTTAAGCATTGTTGTTGTTCAGTCGCTAAGTCGTGTCCGACTCTTTGTGATCCCCATAGGACTGTAGCCCGCCAGGCTCCTCCATCCACAGGATTTCCCAGGCAAGAATACCAGAGTAGGTTGCCATTTCCTTCTTCAGGGGATCTTCCTGACTCAGGGATTGAACCCGTGTCTCTTGCATTGGCAGGCGAATGCTTTACCAACTGAGCCACCTGGGAACCAAACTAGTAGAGGTGATGTAATTCCAGCTGAGCTATTTCAAATCCTAAAAGATTATGATGTTAAAGGGCGGCATTCAATAGGTCATTAAATTTGCAAAACTCAGCAGTGGTCACAGGACTGGAAAAGGTCAGTTTTCATTCCAATACCAAAGAAAGGCAATGCCAAAAAAATGTTCAAACTACTGGATAATTGCATTCATTTCACATGCTAGCAAGGTAATGCTCAGAATCCTTCAAGCTAGGCTTCAGCAGTATGTGAACTGAGTGTGTCTAGATGTACAAGCTGAGTTTGGAAAAGGCAGAGGAGCCAGAGATGAAATTGCCAACATCTGTTGGATCATAGAAAAAGCAAGAGAATTCCAGAAAAGCATCTACTTCTGTTTCATTTACTACTCTAAAGCCTTTGACTGTGTGGATCACAACAAATAGTGAAAAATTCTTAAAGAGATGGGAATACCAGACCATCTTACCTGCCTCTTGAGAAATCTGCAGGTCAAGAAACAACAGGTAGAACCAGACATGAAACAATGGACTGGTTCAAAATCAGGAAAGGAGTATATCAAGCCTGTATATTGTCACCCTGTTTATTTGACTTATATACAGAGAACATCATGTGACATGCTGGGCTGGATGAAGCACAAGCTGGAACCAAGATTGCCAGGAGAAAGAGCAATAACCTGGGGTATACAGATGATACCACCCTTATGGCAGAAAGTGAAGAGGAGCCAAAGAGCCTCTTGATGAAGGTGAATCAGGAGAGTGAAAAAGCTGGCTGAAAACTCAACATTCAAAAAACTAAGATCATGGCATCTGGTCCCATCACTTCATGGCAACATATGGGGAAAAAATGGAAAAAGCGACAGACTTTATTTTCTTGGGCTCCAAACTCACTGCGGATGGGGACTGCAGCCATGAAATTAAAAGACGCTTGCTTCTTGGAAGAAAAGCCAAGACTAACCTAGACAGCATATTAAAAAGCAGAGACGTCACTTTGCTGACAAAGGGCCATATAGTTAAAGCCGTGGTTTTTGCAGTAGTCATGTACAGATGTGCAGTCCACGGGGTTGCAGAGAGTCAAACATGACTGAGCGACTGAACAACAACTGTAATCATACAACTAAACCAAGACTGAACATGTGGAATCAGTGTCGTCTTTTAAGGAAGCACCTAGAAGAAGAATCTTTGACCAAGTCAACCTACATGTCTTTCAAATAAAGCTGATCATCTGGCCTTTGAACCAATAATTTACTTTGGCCATACGTGACCAGATCACACGGCTGTTTCCATTCCCAAGTCTTCTGTTATACAAAGACTACTTCCCTTGCAGTGGATACCATCTGGCAGGACAAAGGCAGCCCTGCCTAGAGAGAAAGTAAAAAGCCAGTTACGAGAGGAGAACTACTTTGTGACATAGATTTCATTGGTTACCTAGGAAGTGGAGAAACTGGACACTAACAGGAAAGGAATGCTACCTCCTGGGCTGGCCACAGAACCTGCTACTAGTAAATGAGAAATCAGTGCAAAGGGTAATTGCCAGCTAGGAAAAGCAGGAAGCTACCTAGTATCACAGTTAGTCATTCTAAGAAGGAGAGAAAGAAAACATAGGGGGTGGGGGTGAAGAAATACACTAGTTATACAAACACTAATACCATCTTGGGGGGAGAATCTTTCCTTTGCTGTAGTCCAAGAATTGGTACAAAAGTCAGCAGGCCTATGGCCTCTAGTGCCCTCCATAACCTAACCTGCCTCTGCAAGAACATCCCCGTGTGACCCCTGAGAGGGAAGCAGAGGGAGGTGAGTCGTGAAGCTGCCCCAGATTCTGTGCTCCGGGTGGAGAAGGCCTCAAGAAGGTGAAGGGATGAGCTAATCTGAGCTTCCTGGCCCCATTTCCAAGGAAGTGATTAGTGGAGAGGCACCTGGGACCTGCTCCATTTCAGGAAACCCGGTTATGGGAACTGGTGGGGCACAGACTTGACTCAGGACCCGAGAGAAGCAGTTAACCCTTCTCTATTGCCTGCATGAGAAACAGGCTCTCTTAACCATTTCCCTGGGGGAAAGAAACTGCTCAAGGGGGTTTAGTTTTGCAACAGCCTAAGAAGGAGGACCTCAGGGATATTTTGCACTTAAGCGCCCAGGGTCATTTCTTCAGGGCTTTTGAATGCTCTAGGGGAGCCTAGGAACAAGGTGGCTGCTGTTCAGTCCATAAGTCACGTCCGATTCTTTGCGACCCCATGGACTTCAATATGCGAGCCTTCCCTGTCCTTTGCTATCTTCTGGAATTTGCTCAGACTCATGTCCATTGAGTTGGTGATGCTATCCAAGAGGGTGGGAACAAGTTAGTTCCTGAGTATCCAGGAATGATATACCCAGAGAAGGCACACTCAAAAGGGAAAGGCAGCTCCACAGTTCCTGAAATATCACTCTTCACCTGATAGCATTTCCTTGGATGTTCTGGTTCTACTCAAACCCTTGGGTCAGAATCAATCTGGGGCTCTTCATATGGGGTCTCTTTGGCCAGACTGGGGATTTCTTCTCAGAATAAACAGCATGTGTACAGTGGGCATGCAACAGTGATCCAAATCCTGAGGTAAGTAGATGAATGCAAGCAGGCAATGTGCCACTAAGTCTAAGGACGGGTTGTTGTTGGACCATAAAGAAGGCTGAGTGCTGAAGAATCGATGCTTTCAAATTGTGGTGCTGACAAAGACTCTTGAGAGTCCCTTGAACTGCAAGGAGATCAAATCAGTCAATCCTAAAAGAAATCAATCCTGAATATTCATTAAAAGGACTGATGCTGAAGCTGAAGCTCCAATACTTTGGTCATCTGATGCAAAGAGCTCACTCATTGGAAAAGACCCTGATGCTGGGAAAGATTGAAGGCAAAAGGAGAAGAGGGGTGGGCAAAAGATGACATGGTTGCTTGGCATCATCTACTCAGCGGACATGAATCTGAGCAAACCCCAGGAGACAGTGAAGGACAGAGGAGCCTGGTGTGCTGCAGGCCATGGGGCTGCAAAGAGTTGGACACGACTTAGCCACTTAAAGACAACAACAACTAAGGACTGGGGAGAACTGGCCCCCTGAAGACACTGCTCGTAAGACTGAACATGTTCAGAGCAGCATCCAAAAGCTCCTTCGTTGACCTGGTTGACTAAAATGGACTTTACCTCACATAGATCATTTCATTTCTTTGGGCCTCAATTTTTTCATCTATTGGGTATTATTGATAACCTCTACAATCCTTTCTGGCTCTAATACTCCACTACTTTGAGGATGGACTCTGAGTAAATAGAGTTTTAATAATGCGGAGTCTCTCCAATAGTATGTAAGGTTCTAGACCCCAAACAGAATGGGGGCACACACCGACAGGTGAAAGAAGGGTGGGAGCTGTGGCTTATTCAAGCCTTAGTTTGTAGGGAGCTGAATGTATCTGAGGTCACTGTCTTAGCTTTTGCACAGAGGGGTTGGCTTCTCCTGGTCATGTTGAAGTCCCTATACTGCAGAACCCTGAGACAAGCAGTTAGGCAGGTCACACCCATGTGGGAGATGCACTGAATAGCTGTAGGGAAGTGGAAGGAGTGGCTAGGAGATTATTTCAGGGGCTTCCACATGCCGTGGGTGATGCAACTAAGACCCAATGCAGCAAATAAAGAGGTTATTATCTCAGATTGTGGCTCTGCCATTTACAAACTCAGTGTTATACAACCTCCTCTTGGAACCTTAGTTTCATCATTTGTAAAACAACAATACCGATACCTCCCTTACAAGGTTGGGAGGACTATTTAAGATAAACGAAAGGTGAAGGCCACTTAGCACAGCAAGTCCCCATCAAACTTTGCTGACTACAATGGTTTATATGGCAGCAATCCTGATGGCAGGCCCTCAGATCACAGGCTCCCTTTCTCACTTCTGCCTATGTCTGGTCCCTGGCTACCTCTGTGAGGCATTCGTTAACTCTAGGGTGATGTTGGATGTTCCAGTTCCTGTTCATCCCTGAAGTTCACTCCCAGGACAAGGGCTTGAAGACCAACTCATCTGAAGTACTTCTACACTGGCACTGTTTCTCCACCCTCCCTGGGAATCCCAGTGTCATTCTCAAGGTGGGGCATTTTCTGCTGAGCCAACACTTGCCACAGGAAATATTTTTTTTTTTTTTTTTTTTTTTTTTTTTTTTATTTTAGTTGGGGGCTAATTACTTTACAATATTGTAGTAGTTTTTGCCATACATCGACATGAATCAGCCATGGATTCACATGTGCTCCCCCTCCCAAACCCTCCTCCCACCTCCCTCCCCCTCCCATCCCTCAGTGTCATCCCAACGCTCCATCCCTGAGCATCCGTCCCATGCATAGAACATGGAATGGTGTTCTGCTTCACATATGACAATATACATGTTTCAATGTTATTGTCCCAGAACGTCCCAACCCTCACCTTCTCCCTCAGAGTCCACAGGACTGTTCTATGCATCTGTGTCTCTTATTCTGTCTCACATATAGGGTTACCATTACCATCTTTCAAATTCCATATACATGCATTAGTATACTGTATTGGTGCTTTTCTTTCTGGCTCACTTCACTCTGTATAATGGGCTCCAGTTTCATCCATCTCAATAGAACGGATTCAAATGTATTCTTTTTAATGGCTGAGTAATATTCCATTGTGTATATGTACCACAGCTTCCTTATCCATTCGTCTGCCGATGGACATCTAGGTTGCTTCCATGTCCTGGCTATTGTAAACAGTGCTGCGATGAACATTGGGGTACACGCATCTCTTTCAATTCTGGTTTTCCTCGGTGTATATGCCTAGCAGTGGGATTGCTGGGTCATATGGCAGTTCTATTCCCAGTTTTTTAAGGAATCTCCACACTGTTCTCCATAGTGGCTGTACTAGTTTGCATTCCCACCAACAGTGTAAGAGGGTTCCCTTTTCTCCACACCCTCTCCAGCATTTATTGCTTGTAGACTTTTGGATAGCGGCCATTCTGACTGGTGTGTAATGGTACCTCATTGTGGTTTTGATTTGCATTTCTCTAATAATGAGTGATGTTGAGCATCTTTTCATGTGTTTGTTAGCCATCTGTATGTCTTCTTTGGAGAAATGTCTGTTTAGTTCTTTGGCCCCATTTTTTGATTGGGTCGTTTATTTTTCTGGAATTCAGCTGCAGGAGTTGCTTGTATATTTTTGAGATTAATTGTTTGTCTGTTGCTTCGTTTGCTATTATTTTCTCCCATTCTGAAGGCTGTCTTTTCACCTTGCTTATAGTTTCCTTTGTTGTGCAAAAGCTTTTAATTTTGATTAGGTCCCATTTGTTTATTTTTGCTTTTATTTCCAATATTCTGGGGGGTGGGTCATAGAGGATCCTGCTGTGATTTATGTCGGAGAGTGTTTTGCCTATGTTTTCCTCTAGGAGTTTTATAGTTTCTGGTCTTACATTTAGATCTTTAATCCATTTTGAGTTTCACAGGAAATATTTTAAATAGCCATCTTCAGCATCTTGGTTTCTCACCCATCAAGTAGTGAAGATAAGAACGATCTCACAAGATACTTGTGAGAGTAAAAAGTATGTAAAGAGCCAGTGGTATCTGACAACAGGCTGTCAGTCATTCAATCTTAGCTCCCTTCCCCTTGCAATCACCTTCCTAAAGGGGACACCTGAGGGAGAAGAGAGTGAGGGAGAGGAAGACGCCAATGATTTCCCAGATGTCAGCTCTCTTAGCAAGTCCCAGATGGTATTATGATGAACTTTCCATAAATAGAATAAAAGCCATTTTTCTCCAGTAGGTCTACCTGTGAGCAACAGAGGTGGGGAGGGTGGTCCACAGCACTGAACAAAGATGGAGAAGGCTATGATCTAGGTCTCAGTAGACATATACTCTGGAGCAGCACCAAAGCTGTGTATGGAACAGGCACTCTGCCAGCTCCCCTGCCTGTTTTGCCCATTCCTGGCTTCTTGGAGCTGGGGTGGAAGAATTTTCCCTGAAGGAAAGCAGCCAACACCCTGCCCCACCCTCCTCCTTGGGCAACTCTGCCAGGCAGGACTCTCTCTCACTAGTTTTCTTTTGGATGCCTGAGGAACCAGCTGCCAAATTATCAGTTTGAGTTCAAGCCCCTCTTACCTGCCCCAGCCCTGAGCTCACCAGCCCAGAGTCTGGAGGACTACCTTCTTTCCCATCAGCTGGGAATGCTCTCCCAGAGCTTCTCCTGTGAGCCCGAGACTAAGAAACCGTGGTCCTGTCATTGGTATATTTAATGCACAAAAGTGGGGGGCTTGTTCCTTTCCAGATCCTGACTATCGCTGGCTGGGCAACCAGGGATTAAGCTGGGGACCTGCTCGGGACAGGTTGCCAGATAAAATACAAGTCTTGAATTTCAAAAGTCCATTTTTGAATCTCAGATGAACCGTTTTTTTTTTTTTAGTACATATAGGTCCCAAATGTTGCACAGGATACAGGTATGATTAAAATATTTTTAAAATCTGAAATTAACATGTAACTTTTTTATTTGCTAAAGTTTGGGAACCAGAGGCTGGCTTGGGGCACCTGGAGCAGCCCTTCCAGGAGGTGAGACTGTTCGGAAGTCAGGCACCGGCTTAGGAATCCCGCATCCGGCACTTCAGCCCCTCTCAGGCGGAGGCAAAGGGCTGGAGGGCTGCACCTCGCGGCGGGACCGTGGGAAAGTTCTTTTGGGAGGAAGGAGGAGTCGCGGCCTGGCCTCATTCCTGCTCGCCCACAGCCTCGGCTGCCACCCGCGGGCTCTCCCCATCGCCGCCGCGCGCCCAGCCATCCGCCCACGGGCCGCCGCCGCCACTGCGAGGCCCTCCCGGCCACGCCAGGCAGGTCCCGGCGGCGCTCCGCGTCTGGGGGGAGGGGCGCCGAGTGCGCAGGCGCGGCGGGCCGGTGGGCGGGGCGCGCGCGCGCGCGGGGGGGCGGGGGGAAGGGGAAGGGACGGCGTTGGGCGGCCAGACGAGGGCGTGGGCGTGGGCGCGGGCGGCGGTCGTAGCCCCCGCGGGCGCCCCGCCACTGGGCGTGGTTGCTGCTCCCGGTGCGGAATGGAGGGGCCGGCCTTGGCAGTTTGCGAGGTGATGCCGGGAAGGGAGAGAAAGCAAAGGAGGACACTCTAAGGAGACGGGTCTTGTGAGGAGGCCGAGAAGTTTGGGCAGAGGGGTCTGGCGTTGCCTGAGGGAGAAGGAAGGTTCGGGAATGGTAGGATTCGGTTCAAGTCAGCCTGTCCCTCGCGGGGTTGTGAGGAGCAGACGAGACGCGAGGCGTGGGAGCGCCTGGGCAGTCAAACCTGGGGGACGCTCGGAAGTATTTAGTCAGTGCGTGTGTGGGGAGGGGCATGGGCGTCCTCTGAGCGCGGGTGTCGCCCCCACCTGACGCCTAAGAAAGCTGCTCAGGAAGCTCAAGGGTTTGCCACACCTCAGCGGGCGCTGGGGTTCGAGCTCGGATGGCAGCCGGTGCCGGGGGAGCGCGGACAGCAGGGATGGGCGCGCTGGTGGCGGGGGGTGGGGGGGTGGGTCGCGTTGGGGGGGAGTCGAGGCCAACTTATGCTAAAGTGGGGGCTAGGGAAAGTCGGGTCAGGCCCGCGGATCACCGGAGGTGTGGGGGGATTCCTGGGTCAGGGCCTGGAGCAGCGGGGTGATGAGAACCTGAGGTTCGGACGCCTCAGTCACCCAGTTCAGACCACCATGGACCCGAGATGCTCTGGAGGGTGGGACTGAACACCTAGCACAGACTGGCCGCTTTTGTTCATTCGTGACAGAGTTTTCACAGCCTTACCTGATTGAATTCTGAACTACTGACCTTGTAGTTAACGTAAGCCGTAGACGGATTAATTACTAGTCATTCAGTTCAGTCGCTCGGTCTTGTCCGACTCTGCGACCCATGGACTGCAGCACGCCAGGCCTCCCTGTCCATCACCGACTCCCGAGCTTGCTGAAACTCCTGTTCATCGAGTCGGTGATGTCATCCAACCATCTCATCCTCTGCCGTCCCCTTCTCCTCCTGCCTTGGCTCTTTCCCAGGATCAGGGTCTTTTCCAATGAGTCAGTTCTTCATAGAAGAAGAACCCATAAGCTCTGGGTTCTATCCTAGGTTCTGTCGTCTGTAAAATCTAAACCTCCAACTTTCTTTGACAACAAAGAAGGCAAGAAGATTGGGAAAACCTCTAGTACTAGCTAGTACTTAATTGTTTGTTGTTGTTTAATCGCTGAGTCTTATCGGACTCTCGTGCGACCCTATGGACTGTGGCCGGCCAGGCTCCTCTGTCCATGGAATTTCCCAGGCAAGAATACTGAAGTGGGTTGCCATGTCTTCCTTCAAGGGATCTTCCTGACCCAGGGGTGGGACCCAGGTCTCCTGCATTGGCAGGTGGATTCTTTACCACTGAGACAGATCCAATAGAACCATAGGCTACAAGAGGTTGACCTGAAGGCACCTCGAGTTTTCCCAATCTTCCTGCCTTCTTTGTTGTCAAAGAAAGTTGGAGGTTTAGATTTTACAGATGACAGAACCTAGGATAGAACCCAGAGCTTCTGACTCACAGGCTAGTGTTCTTTTCCCAACGGCTCTCTCATTATGGATAAAGAAACTGCGGGAAAATCTGAACAGAGGGAGCACAGTAAGTCAGAGGATGCATGAGGGAAAGTGTTAGACTGTAGAAAAGCCTGAAAACCATCCTTACAAACTGGTACAAATTAGGATCTTAGTTCCCATGTTCTCATGCTGAGATCTTTCTGCCTTTAAAAAAAGTGGGGGGGGGTAATAATTTTTGCTACAGGTACCTCAGTGTGGAAGTGAGAGTCTACTTTCATAAATAGTCATGGAAATGAAATACAATATATTTTATTTTAAAATTATCAAGATTGGATGTTTTAACAAGATACCTTGGAGACCTGTTCAACTTAGAATATTGTGTGCAGATGACTTGATTAGAAATAATAGCTAATATTTATTAAGCATTTACTCTCTGCCAGGCACTGTGTTAAACATTTTGAACGTACTGTTTTGCTTATGTTCAGCAGCCACCATACGTGGTAGATTTGCCCTCATTTTTGTAAGTGAGGAAGCAGTGCCACAGAGAAGTTAAGTAACTTGCACAAGGCCACATGCTAGTATTTGACTCATCAGGGTTTCAAACCCAGGTATCTGCTTCCAAAGTCAGTCCTCTTAACTAGTATTCTGACCCTGGGAAATGTTGGTATAACGAAAAGTAAAGATTCACAAGCAGATGCCATTATTATTCATAATCTTCATGTTGACTTTTGTTTGGGGAGAAAAAAAGAAACAGGAAAAACAAACTCCCACTTAATTTTTCCAAATTATTATTTCCAGATGAATTTATCCTTTGAATAAAGCAATTTGTTGTCTTCATTTCCTGTTTTGGACATTGTATTGAATTTCACTGTCTCCTTTTTATGTCACTCACCTAGCTATTTCTTCTGTTTAGACACAATGCTTTGTTCTTAACAAATGTAAGTCTGACATTTTGCAAGCAAGAATATTATTTTTTGGAAATGAGAATTATTAACTGTATCATACAAGTTTATTATTACCAGGATTTTTAAAGAAGATTGTGGTTTCTTTGAATTGTGCCCTTTCCAGATTTTGAAATATTTAATAATTTACCAGAGGTGTGAAACAGCAGGAGTATCAAAGGGAGCATTGCTAGAAGGACAGCTAGTGGTTTCCATAGAAGCATTAAATTCTAAGCACCAAGCAAATACTCTTCACTGTGTAACAACTAGTAAGTGGAGAAAGAAAAAAATATTTCAATCTGTTTTGTCATGTTTTATGTTATATTTTATTTAAAATTTTCAATTAGTATTTTATCTTTTATCAGCTCCAGAATTGTCCCATAATTAAACTTAAATTGTTCCATAATTAAACTTAAATGATTATGAAATAAGTATCTGGTGATAGATTTACAAACTGTCATACAGGAAAGGTGAGTAGAATGACTTATCAGAAGACTATTTATTTTACTGGTTTAAGTTCAGGTTACTCAGAAACCATTTAACTCTTGCTCTTGGTTTTAACTTCCTTTTTCACAGCTAAATTACATTGCATTGAATTTTATCTCTTTCATACCCAGCCTTTGGTAGTTGGAAAAGAGCCAAAAAATGAAAAGAAATGATGAATGGTGCATACTTTGATAATCCTAACTTGCAGTTAATTTGAAAATATATGTTTCTTCCATTTGGCTCTTACTATTTCATCGTTTTTTGCCTGTATTCTTGGAAAGCTGATGTTTTGAGTGGCCCTGATAACTAATTTTCTTGAATTTGTGAAGTGAAAACTTTTTTGTCTTGCTTTTTTGGTGTGTGTGTGTATAGGTTTATTGAAGGATATTTTGGAATGAAGTTGTCCTGTCAGCCTTAGAGAAGTCACCCTGAGTCCCAGTTGAGACTGGATAGTAGGTTAGGTGCTACAAGACATTTCACTCTTGAACTGAATGACCTGTTTTCTCTTTGTGTACCTAGCAGTAAACATGTTCAAGAGGGGTGTGATAGTTTGGTTTGCTGTTAACTCTGCGTGAACTGCATTCTGACTGGACAGAGTTCCCATCATTCCTGAGAGAGGTAGTTAGCTACGTGGCGAGGGTGATGTTTTTCTGCATATGGTTGTTATTAACTTGTGCATTGATCATGATCCAATAAACTGTGGTCAAGGTGGCAGGGTGATTTCACTCCAGGCAAAGGACTTGAGCCACAACAGCTTTTGGCAAGAAACTGAATTACATAGACATTTTGAGCCTAATGGACCGCTTCAGTCTATCTAGTATAAGGAGCATTTCTCTTCTGTTTATTGTCTCTGATCTTTATATTTTTATTCTTTTTGGCAGGAGGAAAGGTGATATGTGCTTGTCATGAAACATTATAACATTATAGAAACACATACTATGGATGGGGGCTTCCCTCATAGCTCAGTTGGTAAAGAATCCACCTGCAATGCAGGAGACTCCAGTTCGATTCCTGGGTTGGGAAGATCCACTGGAGAAAGGATAGGCTACCCACTCCAGTATTCTTGGGCTCCCCTTGTGGCTCAGCTGGTGAAGAATCCGCCCACAGTATGGGAGACCTGGGTTTGATCCCTGGGTTGGGAAGATCTGGAGAAGGGAAAGGCTACCCACTCCAGTATTCTGGCCTGGAGAATTCCATGTACTGTATAGTCCATGGGGTCGCAAAGAGTCGGACATGACTGAATGACTTTCACTTCACTTCACTTCATATTATGGAAAGTGAGACTCTTCAGTAATCTCACCCCATGAGATAATGATTAACATGCAATATATATTCTTCTAGATTGTTCTATGCATATGTTCAGAGTCTCTCACCAAGTGGATAAAAAGCCAGATTGCCAGCATTCTGGAATTTGAGAGATCAGGGGTGGGAGGTTGTATCTTAGCATTCAGTGTTTATGTTCACTCAGTCTATTTGTTTTTAATAGTACAACTTAAGTTCCCAGCCCAGAGACCCATGCTTCTATCTTTTCACAGAATAACCTCTTCCCAATCCCTTACCAAATTTAGGAGGGACCAGTCCTTAGAAGGCTGAATGGAGAAGGGAATTTAAAGATTTGCCTACTTCTTAAATTCATTTTTTCACCCGACTCCTTATTTTGGATCCTACCTCTACTTCCAGAGGTTCCTGATACTGCCAGTTTTGAGTTTTGGGGGATTTTGTTGTATACCTGGTATTGTTTCTCTACCTTCCCCTTTTTTGGCTTATAATTCAGTTTTTCAGTTCTTGAGACCTAAATCCTTTCCCACTAGTTCTCTGGCTTTTCTCTTAGGTTGGTGCAAATGTAATCGCAGTTTTGGACCATGAATTTTAAATCCTTACCACTAGGCTCAAGCACATCTTTATTAATCGAAATTGGAACCATTACAATCAACAGATTTTTGCCAAATGAGAAGTAAGTTTGTTTATTCCTATAGTGTAAAAATCTGTGCTTTGGGATTCGATGAACTCTTGGAAAGCATTTTCTTCTGCTGGTTTTGGAAGCGTTTTCCCTGCAAAAAGTTGTCATGATGCTTGAAGAAGTGGTAGTTAATTGGCAAGAGATCAGGTGAATATGGCGGTTGAGGCAAAATGTGGTGGTCCAGTTCATTCACCTTTTGAAGCATTTGTTGTGCGATGTGCAGTTGGGCATTGTCATGGAGAAGAATTGGGCCCTTTCTGTTGACCAATGCGGGCTGCAGGTGTTGCAGTTTTCAGTTCATCTCATCAATTTGCTGAGCATACTTCTTAGATGTAATGGTTTTGCTGGGGTTCAGAAGGGATTGTCCCAACCCGGGGATCAAACCAACGTCTCTTACGTCTCCTGCATTGGCAGGTGGATTCTTTACCGCTAGCACCACCTGGGAAACCCCAAGAAAGCTGTAGTGGATCAGACCGGCAGCAGACCACCAAACAGTGACCGCGACCATTTTTTTGTTGCAAGTTTAGCTTTGGGAAGTGCTTTGGAGCTTCTCAGTCCAGACACTGAGCTGATCGTCATATAAAATCCAGTTTTCATTGCACATCACAATCTGATCGAGAAAGGGTTCATTGTTGCGTAGAATAAGAGAAGACGACACTTCAAAATGACAATTTTTTTGATTTTTGGTCAGCTCATGAAGCACCCGCTTATCAAGCTTTTTCATTTTTCCAATTTGCTTCAAATGCCAAGCAATCATAGAATGGATGACATTGAGTTCTTTGGCAACTTCTGTAGTTGTAAAAGGATCAGCTTCGATGATGACTCTCAGTTGGTTGTTGTCAACTTCTGATGGCTGGCCACTGTACTCCTCTTCTTCAAGGCTGTTGTCTCCTTTGCAAAACTTCTTGAACCACCACTGCACTGTCCATTCATTTGCAGTTCCTGGGCCACATGCATTGTTGATGTCGTGAGTTGTCTTCATTGGTTTACGATCCATTTTGAACTCAAGAAAATTGAATTTGCTTTTTGTCTAATATCATTTCCATAGTCTCAAATAAATATAAAATAAACAGCAAATAATATCATTAGGAAAAAACCAAACCAAGAAATAAGCATTAAAACGATGTATAACATAACCTCATTTATTTAAAAATGTATCCCAGTATCAAACGGTAAAGAATCTGCCTGCAATGCAGAAGACTCAGGTTTGATTCCTGGGTCCAGAAGATTTCCTGGAGAAGAGAATGGCTACCAATCCAGTCTTCTTGCCTGGAAAATTCCATGGACAGAGGGGCCTGGTGGGCTACGTCTGTGGGGCCTCAAAGAGTTGTTGTACATGACTGAGCGACTAACATTTTCACTTTTTTTTCCTTTCCAATATCAAATGACAAATGGGAACAATGCAAACCTGAAATTGCTTTTGCACCAACCTAATACAATTTTATTAAAGTCATCTCTCTTATTCTGTATCTTTGTGGGTTTATTCTAAAAATATTCCTTTTCTGTTGTTTTATTGAGATTTCAGGAGGGAGTGAAAGTAGATATGTATGTTCAATCTGCCATCTTTATCTGAAAGTGTGGAGTGATGTCATTGGCCTGAAATCTCTGATGATGAGGAATGACGTATTCATTACCCTTATGGCAGAAAGTGAGGAAGAACTAAAGAGACTTTTGATGAAAATGAAAGAGGAGAGTGAAAAAGTTGGCTTAAAGCTCAACATTCAGAAAACTAAGATCATGGCATCCGGTCCCATCACTTCATGGCAAAATAGATGGGGAAACAGTGGAAACAGTGGCAGACTTTATTCTTCTGGGCTCCAAAATCACTACAGATAGTGATTGCAGCCATGAAATTAAAAGACACTTACTCCTTGGAAGGAGAGTTATGACCAACCTAGACAACATATTGAAAAGCAGAGACGTTACTTTGTCAACAAAGGTCCGTTTAGTCAAGGCTATGGTTTTTCCAGTAGTTGTGTATGGATGTGAGAGTTGGACTATAAAGAAAGCTGAGCGCAGAAGAATTGATGCTTTTGAACTGTGGTGTTGGAGAAGACTCTTGAGAGTCCTATGGACTGCAAGGAGATCCAACCAGTCCATCCTAAAGGAAATCAGTCCTGAATATTCATTGGAAGGACTGAGGTTGAAGCTGAAACTCCAGTACTTTGGCCACCTGATGTGAAGAGCTGACTTATTTGAAAAGACCCTGATGCTGGGAAAGATTGAGGGCAGGAGGAGAAGGGGACGACAGAGAATGAGATAGTTGGATGGCATCACCGACTCAATGGACATGGGTTTGGGTGGACTCCGGGAGTTGGTGATGGACAGGGAGGCCTGGCGTGCTGTGGTTCATGGGGTCGCAAAGAGTCGGACACGACTGAGCGACTGAACTGAACTGAACTAAAGTGATGCTGTAACAAAGTACCACAAACTGGGTGGCTTAAAACAAAGTAAATTTATTCTCTTACAGTTATGAAGGCCAGAAGTCCACAATCAAGATGTCAGTAGGGTTGGTTCCTTCTGGAGGCTCTGAGGGAGAAATCAATTCCTTAGCTGTCTCCTACCTTCTGGTAGTTGCCAGCAAGCCCTTGGTGTTCCTTGACTTGCAGACATATTGCTCCAGTCTCCATCTCTGTCTTCGTGTAATGTTCTCCCTTGTGTATATCTGTGTCTTCACATGGCCCTCTTGTTAGGCGACCAGTTGGATTTAGAGCCACCCTAATCCAGTATGACTTCATCTTAACTTGATAACATTTATGAAGACTCTATTTCCAAATAAGGTCATATTCACAAGCGTTGGGCCTTACATCTTCAAAATCTTTCAGAGGCACATAATGCAACTCGCAACAAACCAGAATTATTGCTGGAATGATCCATCTGTGAGAAGCTGAGAAATGACTATATATAGTTTTTCCTATCATTGTTGAAGGCTTTAACAAATACTGTTATTCCAGTGTTTCCCAAAATGTGTGTTACAGGATGTTTATATGAATTTTGAGAAAGGAGTTATGCAGTCATCTAAACTTGGGGAGTGCTGGTTAAAATCAAATGAATTTTGTTATTTTAGATCTCAGAACCTTTAATATGCCAGCATGGACTGTGAATCTTTAAAAATGGGCTCTAGTATATAGCATTTCCCAAACATATGTAACCTTGTAGTTTTTTTTTTATCCTCTTTTTGTTTTTATAAACTGACTTTAAAAAAAAGTTTTCTTTAATTTTTAGATGTTCTGGGTCTTCATTGCTGTGTGGGCTTTTCTCTAGTTGCAGAAAGTGGAGGCTACTCTCCAGCTGCAGTACACGGGCTTCTCATTGCAGTGGCTTCTTTTGTTGTGGAGCATGGGCTCTAGAGTGTGCAGGCTTCAGCAGTGAGCTCAGTAGTTGCAGCTCCCGGGCTCTAGAGCACAGGCTCAATAGATGGGTGCATAGGCTTAGTTGCTCCGAGCCAGGTGGGATCTTCCCAGATCAGGGATTGAACCTGTGTTTTCTGCATTGGCAGGTGGATTCTTTACCACTGAACCACCAGGGAAGCCCTTAAGTCATCTTCTGTAAAGAGAATTTGGGGCAATATTGTTTCTTAAAAATACCTGTTATGTCATCTTTGCATTTGAAGGATAGCACTTTATTACTTTAGTACAGAAAGATTGGAAGCATAGCTGAAAATCTGTGGAGCAGGCAGGATGATTGTTCTCCCTGCACGTGTTCACCCCAGGTGATCTATTTCCAACAGTTTGTTGATAGGATACTTGTTAAAACTAAGAAAGGATGTTAGAGGAAACAGTGTGAGATATGCAGTTGGGAAGCATCATGGACACACTGTGAGACATACAGGTTGTGGTTTGTTTCTTGCCAACATTATAGCTCCTCACTGATCACTAGTGTCAGCCTGCCAGCAGCTTCCCAATCCCTGTCCCAGTGGCAAGTCACCCACTCCTTTAGGTCAGAACTAGCGTATGCCTGTGAAGAACACTAAATTTAAAAGTGCTTTTTGTTAAATTAAAACATTGTTAAATTTTTGTTAAAGGAATTTTTCATTTAATTTAGCTAAATTGAAATAGCCTCATGTGTTAATAGCTAGTAGCTACTGTATTGGGCTTCCCAGGTGGCGCTAGTGGTAAAAAACGAGCAGGAGACAAGCTTCCGGGTTTGATCCCTGGGTTGAGAAGATCCTTTGGAAGAGGGCACGGAAACCCACTCCAGTATTCTTGCCTGGAGAATCCCATGGACAGAGGAGCCTGGCGGCCTGCAGTCCATAGGGTTGCAAAGAGTTGGACATGACTGAGTGACTTAGCATGCCCGCACGCACAGCTACCGTATTGGACAGCACACATTTGGAGAATGATATTGCCTGTTACTCTAGATCAGTGATTCTCAACCTTTTTTCCCTGGAAGAAGAATACATATTTCTTGAGGCATAAACACATTTCCATTGGTTCTTATGGCAGTGATTCTTAAATTCTTAACTATGGGGTCACATCTCTCTGGGGGAAGGCATGTTCTATGTGGGGAAAAAAGCCTCCAGGTGGTTCTGATCTCCACCCCCGCCCCCCCACCTTAGGTGCCTGCTTCCTTACCCTCTTTCCCTGAAGAATTATTGTTCTAGGTGTCCTAATGTTCTGATTTAGAACTCTAGGTATAGAAAATTCTTACCTGATAGTCTGGTAAAGAGTAAATTTATTAAAGACTGAATTGGTTAAAAGACCAAAAATGTTAATTGAATCTTACTACTGGAATATGACTTATTGGCATGATATACTCTGGTTATTAGCCACAGTTTGCAGTCTTCCTGTGATTCTTTTCTATCAGGAATAGTAATATCCAAGAGGCAGCCCTGGTATTAAATATGGGTAAAGGAGTTGCTCTTGGGTTCTCATCTCTAAGAAGTTATTCTGCCCCTGAACAGTTGTAGCCTCCAATACTTCTTTGGTGCTTTTTGTTAGTTGTTGTTCAGTCACTAAGTCATGTCCAACTCTTTGTGACCCCATAGACTGCAGCATGCAAGGCTTCCCTGTCCTTTACCATCTCCCAGAGTTTGCTCAGATTCATGTCTGTTGAGTCGGTGATGCCATCTAACCATCTTATCCTCTGCTGCCCTCTTCTCCTTTTGCCTTCAATCTTTCCCAGTATCAGGGTCTTTTCCAGTGAGTCAGCTCTTCACTTCGGGTGACCAGAGTATTGGAAGTTCAGCTTCAGCCCTTCCAGTGAATATTCAGGATTGATTTCCTTTTGGATTGACTGGTTCGATTTCCTTGCAATCCTAGGGACCCTCAAGAGTCTTCTCCAGTACCACAATTCGAAAGCATCAGTTCTTCGGCATTCAGTCGTCTTTTGGCCCAACTCTCACATCCATACTTGACTACTGGAAAAACTGTAGCTTTGACTATATGGACCTTTGTTGATGAAGTGATATCTTTGCTTTTTAATACACTGTCTAGGTTTGTTACAGCTTTTCTTGCAAGGAGCAAGAGTCTTTTAATTTCACGGCTGCAGTCATCGTCTGCAATGACTTTGGAGCCCAAGAAAATAAAATCTGTCATGGTTTCCACTTTCCCCCTTCTATTTGCCATGAAGTGGTGGAACCTGTAAGGAAAAAGGAAATTAGCCAAGGTAGCGGTGGTCAAGCTCTCTCGCCCCCTGGCCTCTCGTGCTCTCGCCCCTTGTTCTGTGAATACACGGTTATGTAACAGCTGAGATCACTTGTAAGAGCTCTGCGCATGCACATCATAATGTACCGGCTTGGCCACAGGCCAGTTTTGTTCTGTAAACATATATAAGCTCCACCTGAAATGCCATTGTGTCTGCATTGTGGCTGTGTTGTGGCCGTGTTATGGTGTGTCCACTGGGTCAACCATGAGAGACTACAGCGTGTCTGCTGCTGCTGTGGCTGCCGTGCCAGTCAGGAGAGAATAAACATGTCTGCAGTTCCTATGGCTCCTTGAGTTTTCTTGCAGCTTCCCCGCTCATGCCTCAGGGAACAGTGAGATACAGAAAGACAGGACCTGATGCTGGGATCTTAGTTTTTTGAATATTCAGTTTTAACCAGCCTTTTCACTCCCCTTTCACCCTCATCAAGAGGCTCTTTAGTTTCTCTTTACTTCCTGCCATTAGAGTGGTATCATCTTCATATCTGAGGTTGTGGATATTTCTCCCGGCAATCTTGATTCTAGCTGGTGAGTCATCCAGCCCAGCATTTTGCATGATGTACTCTGCAAAGAAGTTAAATAAGCATGGTGACAATATACATCCTTGCTGCTGCTGCTGCTGCTGCTGCTAAGTCGCTGTAGTCATGTCCGACTCTGTGCGACCCCATAGACGGCAGCCCACCAGGCTCCACCGTCCCTGGGATTTTCTAGGCAAGAATACTGGAGTGGGTTGCCATTGCCTTCTCCAGTGCATGAAAGGGAAAAGTGAAAGTGAAGTCGCTCAGTCGTGTCCGACTCTTAGCGACCCCATGGACTGTAGCCTACCAGGCTCCTCCATCCATGGGATTTTCCAGGCAAGGATACTGGAGTGGGGTGCCATTGCCTTCTCTGATACAGCCTTGACGTACTCCTTTCTCAGTTTTGAACCAGACAGTTATTCCATGTCCTGTTCTAACTGTTGCTTCTTGGCCCAAATATCAGTTTCTCAGGAGACAGATAAGGTGGTCTGATAGTCCCATGTCTTTTAAGAATTTTCCACAGTTAGTTGTGATCCACACAGTCAAAGGCTTTAGTGTAGTCAGTGAAGCAGAAGTAGATGTTTTTCGGGAATTCCCTTGCTTTCTCTCTGACCCATGAAATTCCCTTGCTTTCTCTATGATCTCTATGATGGTCATTATTAGTGACCATCTTTTTAATATTCTATATCTGTCAACAGTGATTTCAGGCTCCCATATGATTCTTTAGATAAAATCCATTTAATTGCTTTATTTGTGATACTTCTTTGTGTTCTGTTTCTTACAGTTGCTGCTGCAGGAAGCATTTATGGTGGTTTGGTCCTCAAGACGTTCCTTAAAGGTAAAGAATTATACCCAGCTTCCACAAGATTAAGTCTCTCCCAGTCAATAAATTTGGTATTTTCTGAAACAAACAATATATACTGAAAGACAGGTTTGTCAGATACAGCAAATAAAAATATGACTCTCTCTTAAATTGGAATTTCAGATAAAAAATGAATACCTTTTTAGTATACATATGTTTTATGCAATAGTTTATCCTGTAGTTTATCTAGAATCCTACTGAAAAATGATCTATAAAATTGTATAGATACAGGAAAAAAATTGTCTAGGCCTAAGGCAAGATATCTAGGTCACTGTTCTTCTCTGAATACTTTCTATACAACCTCAAGCAAAGTTTTCCCAGATGTGAAATCCATTCTTTAGTAAAGTATTTGTTCCCATCTATCTCAGAGAAATAGTATATGGAAAATGCTTTTACTATAAATAACTTTGGCCAGTTTTAACACTGTTTTATACATGTCAAAGTTGGTATGGTTTAGGCGTTTTCAGTGACCTTGGTTTTAGAAGTTTATTTTTCCTTTGACTTGAGAATAATCTACAACCAAAGGACGTACATTATTTTAAGGAGACATTGTGCTTTCCTTTTTATCTTTTATGGTTGTGTGGTTTGTAACTATTATCCAATGGGCCTGTCTTTTCCTAATGAGTGCTAAATTTACAACTTTTACAAAATAATTTTTTAAAAGAAACTTTTCCTAACTAAATCTGAAATATAAGTAGATTGTAGTGTTTTTTTAAACTTATGTTGTCATTCTTGAAGAAAATATGCCATGTATTAAATATAGAAACAACCAAAAAGCTACATTAGAAGAGTATAATGTTATAAAATGAATGTTTGTGAAATGTATCACCATTGGACTTTTTAAAATGGCATGGTTTCTTAATGCTTTTTAAAATACAATCAATTTAAAATTTTAATTTATACCTAGATTTCCAGCAATTCAATTGCCTAAAACCAAAGTACCTGCCTTTATCTTGGTCATATCAAAGGAAAAAAAAATACCATATGTTATTTTTTGCAACTCACAATATGAAAGACTAAAGACATAAACATGTAGGAAACAGTTCTGCCTTCTGAAACTTCTTTTTTGAAGTAGTTTTTAGTTTAACCATGGGGATTTAAAAGTGCTTACTTGTTAATTTAAGGGTCATCAGGTGTATTCCCATTTGCCTTTGAAATTTTCTTGGCCCTCTGAATCTATTGATACCTTCCAGCTGTCTGTACCCTGGATCCCTAATAGACTTCAGCTTTTTGCTCTGTGGTTTTAATTTGTTTAAATTCTGCTTGGTGTGCACACATTTAAAAGCAGTAATTATTAAGGAAATGTAATAAAACAAAAAATATATTGAGAGTTTTGTTCTTAGCTCTGTAGGAGATATTCTGTGGGAGCTTGGGTAGAATTTTCTCCCTGTGGTGACAATCAAAATGATGATTTATTGAATATTTACTGTTTACTTAGCTTTGTGCTTGACACAGAAGGGTTACACTGGTAAACATGATATATTTGGTTTCTCCCCTTAATCCCACATTTAAGATATCTTAATTATTTAATTATACTGCCTCCCAAAGCCAATGCCTGGAAGAAAGAGAGAATCAGCTTACTGTCCTGGAGAGTTTGATGCAATTCTAAGACTTTTAGGAAATCTGAATTCAACTTTAAGAATCATGAGTTGACTGCCTCAAAATCATCCAGTCCATTTATCAATCTTTCAGTTCTCTGCTTTTTTGGATTATACCATTGAGATGATGCAAAGAGTGGAAAGATCATTCTTGATGCCGCTGCTCCATTTAAGTGTGTGAAAGTGATTTGAAAGAAATGAAAATTCATAAAAATAAAAGAGAATATGTCATTAACACCAGGGAGGAGATAGACTGTTTCCTGCAAAATAAACCTGTATGGCACAATGAGTGGTTAGATCATACATAATGTTACTTCTTTGACTAATATTTGTGAAAGTGCTTTGAAAAAAGGGAAAAGCCATCTAAGTACAAAGAAATGGTTTTATGGTAATTGTTAACACTAGGGAGAAGGTGTTGAGTATAGTTTATGGAGTTATGGAATAACCTTCTATTTATTATGCTAATACAAACTTGAGACAATTTGTGTCTTTTTGATTTAACTTGTCATTTTAACAAATTTTGTGCATATTTATTTAAGCTATTTTCATATCCTTGTGATAAAGTTGAGGTGGCTAACATTTTGTATAAAGAGGAAGTACTGCACATCAAGTACACAATAAAAGTTGAGTCATTTGCTCACCTTCAATCGCATTTAGTGGCCAACTTTAGCCTGTCTTCTCTCCAGCTCTTCAGTTCAGTTCAGTCGCTCAGTCATGTCCGACTCTTTGCGACACCGTGAATCGCAGCACGCCAGGCCTCCCTGTCCATCTCTTAGGGCTCATAATATTAGCTTCCACTCGATAATGCTATTTATACTTACTAATTAGTAACAAAAATAACTCACTGAAGCTCACAAAGGAAACTGTCCAAGATTAAGATTTGAATGCCTTAGCTCCCTGGTTTATGTACCGTTAATTATGCCTTTATTACTATTGTTGTTTAGCATTCCTATAACATTAGAAAACTGCTTTAAATTGGTCCTTTCGAAAATCTTTTCACTATTAATTAACTTCATCGTATGTCTCTGGTGGCTGATGCATTAACCATCAAATTTCCTGGTGATAAAGAATCACATACCTGTAAAAATTAATAGTATGCCTCTGAATTCAATTTGTTAGCTATTAAATCCTTTTCATTGCTCAGTTGATTTCTCTCAGTGTCCAAAATAAAGTCTCCCCTTTCTCTAGGGGAACTTTTTCTCTGGCTCTTGAATACTTCGGATCAATTCCTATACAAACAGGCTCATAATTTCTCTTTATGCTGGATTAATAAACAACAAATGAGATGATTAGATATCATCACTGACTCAATGGACATGAATCTGGGCAAGCTCCAGGAGACAGTGGAAGACAGAGGAGCCTGATGTGCTGCAGTCCATGGGGTTGCAAAGAATCGGACACAACTTAGTGACTGAACAACAGCAATAACAATAAACAGTGACCAAGATAATTTCCCTGGTTTCCTACCTCTCTAATGGTTTATGTTCTTTTAAAATTTTCTTTCTTCTCTGTCCCTAATGATTTGTACTTTTGTCCAGTAGACCTTTATTGAACCTCTGCCTTGCCACAAGGGCATTATAATAAAATACAGTGTGAAAATAAAACATTGTGTGATAAGTACTATGTAGTGCTTCTTTAGTAACACAGGATATTCCCTAAAGTTCAGTCACCATTATGCCTTTCTTCCCTTTATTATTCTTCATCATTATTCTATGTTTACTTCAGCTATCTTCTACTTTTAAGGCTTTAACTGTCATTTCTGTGTTGATGAAACTTATTTTTTCTCTGTCTCTAATGTGTTTCCAGCTTTGATTTTCAATTAAATCATTCTCTTTGAGGGTTCCTCTGACATATCATGTGCAGCGTATCTAAAACAGGGTTCATTTTCTTCCTGTGTAATCTCCATTGATGTTAGTATCTCCAGTGATACTAACATTTTTATGATTCTCCAGGCTTAAAATTTTCAGCTTTTTGTTTTTGAGGGGAGAGGGAGGCTTCTCCTTTTCTTTTGTCCATTATCTAACATAATTGAATTTTTGGTTAATTCTGCTTTATTTATTAAATTATATATTAATTTAAACATAGCTTTATGTCCCTCCCTTGTGCTGTTCTGTGCCCAGTTGCTCAGTCATGTCTGACTCTTTGCGATCCTTTGGACTGTAGCTTGCCAGGCTCCTCTGTCCATGGGATTTTTCAGGAAAGAATACTGGAGTGGGTGGCCATTTCCTTTTCCAGGGGATCTTCCTGACCTAGGGATCTAACCCACATCTCTTGTGTCCTCTGCATTGTAGGCAGATTCTTTACTGCTGAGCCATCAGGGAAGCCCTATGTTCCTCTCTTAATGACTTCCAATTGCTTATTAAAATGAAACACCTCAGACTCTATTTGAGGTTCTCTGTCAATTAGAATAATCTTCTGTACTTTGAAGGATGGTGCTCATTAAGATAAATTCTTATGTGTTTAAAAATTCATATCCTTTCATATCAATATATGTACTACTATTCTTCATAGTTATCCATTTATATAGAAATCATTTACATATTCATTTATGAATATACTAATCCATGTATGTAGAACTAATTCTATCATAAATATCTATTTTGTGAAACATGGTAGTTTTAACTCATTCTTGCCCAGATCTAGAAGCTAACATATCCTTAGTGAAGAAAAGAAGGAAAAGAAAGGTAGAAGAAAGTGATGAGATGGAGGAATATGAAAAAAGCCATATTAAAAGGCCTTTATTTCACTCTTTGTCTCTTCTAAGCATATTATTTTTACTTGTTTTTTAATCTTATTTTAAATATTTCATCACTCATGTTTATTGACATAATTTAACTCTTTGCTAAAATATAGTTTGGCCAGTTATTTTTAAAAATGTTCATGTATTTTCCCAAATAAGAAAATTTACAGCTTTTTTTTTTTTTTCCCTTCAAAAGACTAGATAGGAATACCAGCCCTTGAAAGCAGGGAAGATGACTTTGCTGTTGATGTATGCTTATATGGTTATGATAGTTCAGCTTTTGCCTCTTTCCTGTGTTCCACCATTTGGGCATCAGGGAGAAGACTTCAGTTTTGTCTCTTTTGTTAATTTGTTGGGAATGGAGGTGAGGAGTTGTGCTTTTCATACATTAGAGAGACTGATGTGTCCAGGCTTGCTCAATGTTGAGTGAGAAACTCACAGTGGTGAACTCTTGAATGTCTGGCTCAATATATATTTTTAAAATCCAAGATTCTCAAATTCAAAAATTTAAAGTCTATTATAATTTTGTATCTTCCAAGGTCAACAGCTCTAAATCTCACTACTTACCTAACACTTTTTCTCCCACATATGTGTTCTGTAGACATGACCTCATTCTCGAGAGACAGGTCAGACATAAGTTGTCACCATTTCTATTTTAGAGATGAGGAAACTGCGACTTACCTCAGTCTCTGATAGTAAGTTTAGAAGTCAGGGAAGGGTTTGTGGCCTTAGGTCATTGTTTATCCTATGAGTCCACACTTAATCTGCAAGTTTTTGATACATTCTAAGTAGTCTCTTGATGCTAAATTTGCATAACACATGGCAAGATTTTATAAAGAGAAGATTGATTGAAGATCAAAAGAAGTTAGAATAAATGAATTTATCTTGTTTCTTTAATATTTAAATATGCCCTTTTTTGGCTTGAGGAAGTTCTCTTTTAGTCCTAGCTTGTTGATTTTTTATTAGGAATGGATGTGGGCCTTTATCAAATACTTTTATGCATTTATTGAGAAGATCATATGATTTTTCTTCTAGAGTGTTAATATGGTGAATTACGTTGATTTTCAAATGTTAAACCAACTTTGTGTTTCTGGGATACATCCCAGTTGGCCATGATGCATTATGTATCCTTTTTATGTACTGTTGGATTTGATTTGCTGACATTTTTAAAATAATATTTTCCATCTGTGTTCATAAGAGATACTTGTAATCTTCTTGTAATGACTTTGTCTTATTTTGGTATCAGAGTAATACTGACTTCATGGAGTCAGTTGAGATTTTTTCTCTGGTCTTCAATTGTCTAGAAGAATTTGTGTGGAAGGTATTATTTCTTCCTTAAATATTTGGTGCAGTTCATCAGATGAAGCTATCTGAGCTTGGTTTTTCCTTTGTGGGAAATATTTTAACTACAAATTCAATTTCTTAGATAATTCCAGGTCTGTGGAGGTTATTTATTTATTCATTTTGAGTCAGTGTGGGTAGTGTGTACCTTTCAAGGAGTTTGTTCATGTCATCTTAAGTTGTTATATTTGTTGGCATAAAATTGTTCATGATATACCCTTATTATCCTTCTATCCTTCTAACGCTTGTAGAATATCACTTCTCTTATTCCTGGTGTTCGTATTTTATGTTTGTTCTCTCTCTTCCTCACTTTCTCTTTCCTTAGCCAGTCTGGCTAGAACCATATTCTTTCTGTTGTGCTCTACTTCACTGATTTTCGCTCTGATCTTTTATTCTTTCCTTTCTTCTGCTTGTTTTGGATTTCTTTTGCTTTTCTGCTGCTAGTTTTTTAAAGTGGAAGCTGTAATCATTGATTTGAGACTATTGTTTTTTACACTGAAGTCATGAACTATTTAAAACTATTCTTTTAAATAGTTCCAAAGTTTAAAAATTGTAGTTTATTATTATTATGATGATTAATCTGGAGTTTATTTATGATGCAAGTTAGGAATCTAATTTAAATCTTTTCCTTTCCCCAGCAGTTTGTGTTATTTCTCTGTCATAAACCACGGCTCTGTATATGCTTGGATTTGTTTCTGGGTGCTCTAGTGTTTATGTCTGTCCCTAAGCCAGTATCATAGAATCCTTATTTCCTAAAGCTTTAGAATTAGTCTTGTTCTATGGTAGAGCAAATGCCCCCTCCTTGTTCTTTTTTTACTAATATTCTTTTTTAAAATTTTTAATTGGAGGATAATTGCTTTACAGTGTTGAGTTGGTTTCTGCTATACACTATGTGAATCAGCATGAGTATACATGTCTCCTCTGTCTTGAACCTCCCTCCCACGCCCTCCCCATCTTGTCCCTCTAGGTTGTCACAGAGCACTGTTCTTGTTCTTTTCCAGAATTGTTTTTGTTTTTTAAAACCATTATCTTGCCTGTGAACTTAAAAATTAATTAAGTTTTATGAAAAATCTTTTTGTGATCTTGATTGTTATTATTCTGAATTTCAGGGCTTCCCAGGTGGTGCTAGTGGTAAAGAACCCCCTGCCAGTGCAGGAGAATAAGAGATGCGGGTTCAAGGACTGGATCGGGAAGATCCCATGGAGGAGGGCATGGCAGCCCATTCCAGTTTTCTTTCCTGGAGAATCCCATGGACAGGCCTGGTGGGCTACAGTCCATGGGGTCGCAGAGTCAGACATGACTGAAGTGACTTAGCACACACACACATACTCTGAATTTTTAGGTTAATTTGGTAGCAGTTAGCATTTTTGTAATACTAAGTGTTTCTGAGTTGGTATACCTTATCACTTATTTAGATCTTCTTTTTTAAAAAATATGTTATTTGACTTTGTCACAATTGGGAGGTAGGCGCTATCATCTCCAGTATATAGGTTCGAAAGGAGAATAAGGGACTTTCCCAAGAGCACCTAGCTAGTAAAGCCAAAGCCTACCTGATTCCAGAGGCCATTTTGCTAGATGTTATTATTTGCTTAAAATATTTTTCTGCTCTCCCTATGAGAGAATTATACTTCTTGCCCCATTGATATAAAGCTGGGCTGTGTAACTTGCTTGGGCCAGTGAAATGTGAGTGGCAGTAATGTGTACCACCTCCTGGGAGGAGCTTTAAGAGCCAGTGTCATAGCTCCTTTTCTTCCGCTGTGAGGTTAGGATGTCTACAATAGAAGGTGCTTCTTTAGCCTGGATCCTGCTGTAGGGTGGCTCCTTTCTGTTTTGCCTGGTGTGCTGCAACCTCTTAATTGGTTTCTAGAGTTCTCAAAAAGGCAATTTGATACTATTGTTAAGTTTGGTATCTCCAGGCAGGAGTGAGAGCCATACTCTTCTGCCATCTTGCGGACGTCACTCCTATTTAGTATGTTAACTTCCCTGGTGGCTCAGACAGTAAAGAATTTGCTTGCAGTTCAGGAGACATGGGTTTGATCCCTGGGTGGGGAAGATCCCCTAGAGAAGGTAATGGCTACCCACTTCAGTATTCTTGCCTGGAGAATTCCACGGACAGAGGAGCCTGGCGGGCTACAGTCCATGGGGTCACAGAGAGTGGGACATGACTGAGCGACTAACACTTTCACTTTTATGTTAATGCTTTGTAATTCTTTTCATAAGTCCTAGACATCTTTTGTTGTATTTATTGCTAATGTCTCATAGTTTTTGTTGCTATTGTGAGTGGTATTCAGTTTTTCAGTATTTCTGACTTCAGTTGTTACAAATCTTGATAATTTATCTGTAGGTTCTCTTGGATCTTCTATAAGGACAATCAATGCGTCTCTAAATTCTTATCGTTTTTTCTTTTTCATTTTAACTTCTTGTATGACATTTCTTTTCCTTGTCTTATTGCATTAGATAGAACAATGTTAGTACTGAGTAGAAGAGCACAGGTGATATTAGGCATCTGTGTCTTGCCTTTCTTTAATGACATTACTTAAAATTCTATTATTAAGTATGATTTTATATAGTTTCTTGGTATTTGCTCCTTGTCAGGTTAAGGAATTTGTGTTCTATTCTTAATTTGTCAATAGTGTTTGTTAGAAATGAGCATTGTATTTTTAAAGTGCTTTTTCTACATCTTTTGGGATTATGATATGGTATTTTAAATCTTTAATCTACCAATTATGATGAATTATGATGATAGACTTTCTGATAAAAAAGTCTTGTGGGTTGTATAACAATTTTGTCATATAATTATTACATGTCCTGGATTTAGCTTTTGTATTTGTATTCCTGGTGAGATTGGTTTATACTGTCCTTGTCCTGTTTTGGCATCAAGATTATACTAGCTTTGTAAAATGAGTTGGATAGGTTTATCCATTTCTGTTCTCAAGCCTTTTGTATCTGTTTTCTGAAAATTTGGTAAAACTACCCTGTAAAAAAAAATTTGAACCTGGTATTTTGGGGGTGGGGAGAGGTGAAGAATGAATTCTTTTTGATAACCAACTTGTTTTCATGTTAAGTTTTCTATTTTCTCCCAGAGTCAGTTTTGGAGGTATAGTTGATCCTTGAACAACGTGGAGTTTGGGGTGCCAACCCCCAACACAGTTGAAAATCTCCATACTATTATCTCTGCTTCAAAAACAGATGAATTGATAAATGACTCATCCAAGGACAGGAAGCTGAAACAGTTTAGATAGAATTAGGACTCAAACCCTAGTTCTTTTGATTCCACGTATTGCAGTCACTAATCAGATGCAGACTTTTCCCCACACTTAAGTAAAGACCTGTAAAATGAAAATGCAGGTACTATAGTTATTGAAAAAAATATTAGCGTATAAGTGGGCCCACACAGTTCAAATGCATGTTGTTCAAGGATCAACTGTATATATATTTCTTTTAAAAAATGCCTGCTTGCACACATATATTTTATTCTTTTCATTCATTATTCATTCATTCATCCAGTACATATTTATTGAGCACCTGCTATGTATTAGGTATTTCATCTTAATTTTCAAATTAATTGATATTAAGTTATTTATAGTATTCCTTTATGTTTTAAAAATATTTGTACTCATCTCTTTGGGGTTCTTATCTTGGCTTTTTTTTTTGCCTTCTCTTTTTCTTGATAGTGGTAATATAACACTGATAGCAAAAATTTCAAGACCTGTTCAAAGTCACACATCTAGTAAGTGATTGAGTGGGATATATGAGCCTGGACAGACTGGGTCCAGAGGCTTTGTCTTAGGCACTGTTCCATAGTATTTTGGTCTACTCTACAGTATACTGTTTTGCTAGAAGTTTGACTACTATATTAGCTTGTCAGATAATCAACTCTTTATTTACGCTCAACAAATGAGTAGATATTAATCTCTCTTTTCCTTTGACAACTTCTCACTTCATTCTCATACACTTGAAGAAGTCTATAGCTTGGGTTGTATTTGGTGGTTGAGCTGTCGAGGTTATGTAGAGAGGCACATGTACCTTGGAAGAATGATCGTGTTTTCCTCCTGCCTTTTTCAGTCTTCATCTTTTTGTTTGGAGTAGTGTGAGGCTCAGGTGCATATTCCTTTGTTAGGGACTTGAGTGACCACATCCTTGTTGACTGGTTTGCTTGCTGGTGAGCCAACTGGATATGCAGTGACAGCGCCTCATCTCTGCTTTTGGAGGGAGTTAATGAAGATTTGACACTATTTCTGAAAGTTTGCTGATTCTCCGTTAAAATGTCCTACTTTCTATTTCCTTCTCTAAAGCATGTCTGGAATGGTTTCCCAATGTGGAAATAATTAGCCAATTTAACTAATGACAACAAGCCACAGAGCCAACCAAAGAACTTTTCATCTTTTGGCTTAATTCACCTCATTTCTTTAAAAGGTTTGGTATTACTTCTTTGTTCCCTGGTTAAAGGCAAGAAAACCAAATAGTTACTGGTTTGCTGAATCTCTTGGGAAATAACAATGATAAACAACCAAATCTTAACTTTTGCCATCATCAGAAAAATTATTTTTAAATGGAACTTTTTGTTACAGAGCAATGTAGCCCATTTTAGAAAATTAGGGGAAAATAGGGAGAAGGTAAAAACTTCTCATAAACTTCTACTGCATGAATTTTTAATATAGCTGTCATCACAGTACATACACAATTGTGTCTACTGCTTTTTTCCACTTAACATGTAAGCATTTTTCATGTTATGACAGTCTTCTAGTAATTATTTTTAATAGATAAGTTGTCCATAAGAAGATAAATCATAAATTAATTAACCATTTTATACTTTTAAGCTTTTAGACTTGTTCTTTCTTTTTTTACCATTACTATGAATATCTGTATATTGTAGTGATTAAGAACTGATACTGTATGTCCTTGAACAAATTATTTGATCTTTGAAAGTACCTACCTCATAAAGCTGTTTTGAGGATTACATGAGATAATACATATAATGCATGTAGCATAGTGATTATTCTGAGTACATAGTTTTCAATAAGTGATAATTAATTTTAATGTCTCTTGGATATGTATTTTAATGCATACAGCTTTTTGCTTAATTGAAAAATTTAGGATTAATTTCCCAAAGTAGATTTAACTTGATCAAAGTCTATATTTTTATGGCTCTTGAAATGGCTTTTAAAAGGGTTGCATCATGTAACAGCATATGTAAATGAGATAGTTATCTCAGTAGTAAAGAATCTGCCTGTAATGCAGGAGACGTGGATTTGATCCTGGGGTTGGGAAGATTTCCTAGAGAGGGAATTGGCAACCCACTCCAGTATTCTTGCCTGTGAAATACCATGGACGGAGGAGCTTGGTGGGCTACAGTTCATAGGGTCACAAAAGAGTCTGACATGACTTAGCAACTAAACAACAGCAATATGAGATGTTAACTTCCTGTACTTTGCTAGCATTAGGAATTTCAATGACTTAAAACTATTTTAGCCAGTTTACTAGTTAATGAACAAGTATAGTTTTTGTAAGATATTTATTTGGCTGTGCCACATCTTAGTTGAGGCATGTAGGATCTTTTAGTTGGGGCATGTGGGATGTAGTTCCCTGACCAGGGATCGAACACAGGCCCCCTGCGTTGGAAGCGCAGGGTCTTAGCTACTGGACCATCAGAGAAATCCCTATAGTTTTAATTTATATATTTTTTGAAACTTTTTATGTGTTTACTATCCATTCTTTCTTTTTTTCTGAACTTTTCCCATATTTTTAGGGAAAAACTTCTAGTTTAAAATAAATTCAGTCATTATGTGTGTGCTATGGTTTGAATGTTTGTGTCCCCCTTAAGTTCATTTGTTGAAATCTTAATGGCCAATGTGATGGTATTAGGAGATGGGACCTACGGGAGTAGCTTAAGTCATGAGAGGGGAGCCCTCAGGAATGGGATTAGTGCACTTAGAAAAAAGACTTGATAGATTTGCCAAGGTTCTTCTGCCATATAAGAATACAATGAGAAGTCTGCAATCCAAAAAAGAGAGCCCAGAACCTGGCCATTCTGGCACTGTGATCTTGGACTTCCAGACTCCAGAACTGTGAGAAATAAATTTCTGTTGTTTATAAGCCATTCAGTCTGTGGTATTTTGTTATAGTAGCCCAAATGGAATAAGATACTGTGTAAGTTGTATTTTTAGGCTTGACACCATACTGTACAAATCATTCAGATTCACTATTATAATGCCATTTTGCACAGTTGGCTATGGAATGATAGAACTAATGTAATGATTTCCTAAATCTCATTTTCTTCTAATACTCTACTGATACATGAATATCACTGTGGATATTCCTGAAGAATTGGAATATTATCTAAAAATGTCCTTTAAATCAGTGGTCCCCAACCTTTTTGGCACCAGGGACTGGTTTCATGAAAGACAGTTTTTCCATGGACCAGGGGTAAGGAGATGGTTTCAGGATGATTCAAGTGCATTACATTTATTATGTACTTTATTTCTCTTATTGTTGTATCAGCACCATCTCAGATCATCAGACATTAGATCCTTGAGGTTGGGGACTCCTGCTTTAAACAGCAGCTATTTGTTTGATGGTGTTCTTTTCCAAATGAAAACTGTCTATACCTATATACTGAATGTCTTTCTACATATAATATTCATAGAATTTCGTTCACTCTAAATAGGCATATATATAGTGATTAAAAACAAAAGCTTTAGAGTCAGCCAGCCCTGTTCTTAAATCTCAGCTTTTACACACTATTTAAAATAGTTCTGTTTGTAATAGCATCAAAAAACATGAAACACATAGGGATAGATTTAACATAAAAAATAAAAGATCTTTGCTGAGAACTAAAACATTACCAAGAGAAATTAAACAGTATTTGGAGAGATGTATCATGTTTATAGATTGGAAAGTTCAATATTGCTAAGATGTCAGGCAAAGGAGAAAGGGAAAGATATACCCAGTTGAATGCAGAGTTCTAAAGAATAGCAAGGTGAGATGCCTTCTGCCTTAAGTGAACAATGCAAAGAAATAGAGGAAAACAATAGAATGGGAAAAACTAGAGCTCTCTTCATGAAAATTAAAGATACCAGGAGAACATTTCATGCAAAGATATGCACAATAAAGGACAGAAGCATTAAGGACCTAACAGAAGCAGAAGAGATTAAGAAGAGGTGGCAAGAATACACAGAAGAACTGTACAAAAAAGGTCTTAATGACTTGGTTAACCACGATGGTGTGGTCACTTACCTAGAGCCAGACATCCTGGAGTGTGAAGTCAAGTGGGCCTTACTATGAACAAAGCTAATGAAGGTGGTGGAATTCCAGCTGAGCTATTTCAGATCCAAAAAGATGATGCCCTTAAAACTGCTCTCAATATGCTAGTGAATTTGGAAAACTCAGCAGTGGCCACAGGACTGGAAAAGGTCAGTTTTCATTTCAGACCCAAAGAAGAGCAGTGCCAAAGAATGTTCAAACTACCATACTGTTGTGCTCATTTCACATGCTAGCAAGATAATGCTCAAAATCCTTCAAGCTAGGCTTCAACAGTACATAAACTGAGAACTTCCAGATGTACAAACTGAATTTAGAAAAGGCAGAGGAACCAGAAATTAAATTGTCAACATCCGTTGGATCATAGAAAAAGCAAGAGAATTCCAGAAAAACATTTGCTTCATTGACTGTGCTAAAGCCTTTGACTGTGTGGACCACAACAAACTGGAAAATTCTTAAAGAGATGGGAGTACCAGATCACCTTACCTGCCTCCTGAGAAACCTGTATGCAGGTCAAGAAGCAACAGTTAGAACCAGATGTGAAACGCTGGACTGGTTCAACTGGAAAGAGTATGTCAAGGCTGTATGCTGTCACTCTGCTTATTTAACTTATATGCAGAGTACATCATGCAAAATGCAAGTCTGGATGAATCACAAGTGGGAATCAAGATTGCCAAGGGAACTATCAATGACCTCAAATACGCAGATGACACCACTCTTATGGCAAAGCAAAGAGAAATTAAAGAGCTTCTTGATAAAGGTGAAACAGGAGAATGAAAAAACTGGCTTAAAACTCAACATTCAAAAAATGAAAATCATGGCATCTGGTCCCATCACTTCATGGAAAATGGAAAAAATGGAAACAGTGACTTGGGGGAAAAACGGAAACAGTGACAGATTTTATTTTCTTGGGCTCCAAAATCAGTGCAGACGGTGACTGCAACCATGAAATTAAAAGATGCTTGCTCCTTGAAAGGCAAATTATGACAAACCTAGGGTATTAAAAAGCAGAGACATCACTTTGCTGACAAATGTCTGTTCAAAGCTATGGTTTTTCCAGTAGTCATGCACAGATGTAAGAGTTGGACCATAAAGAAGGCTGAGTACTGAAGAATTGATGCTTTTGAACTGTGGTGCTGGAGAAGACTGTTGAGAGTCCCTTGCACAGCAAGGAGATCAAACCAGTCACTCCTAAAGGAAATCAACCTTGAATGTGCATTGGAAGGACTGATGTTGAAGCTGAAGCTCCAGTACTTTGGCCACCTGATGTGAAGAGCCAACTCATTGGAAAAGACCCTCATGCAGGGCTTCCCAGGTGGCTCAGTGGGTAAAGAATCTGCCTGCCAATGCAGGACACAGACACGGATTGAATCCCTGGGTCCCAAAGATCCCCTGGAGGAGGAAATGGCAACCTCCAGTATTCTTGCCTGGAGAATTCCATGGACAGAGGAGCCTATTGGTCTGCAGTCCACGGGGTCACAAAGAGTCAGACACAGCTGAGTGACCAAACAGCAACTGATGCTGGAAAAGACTGAGGGCAGGAGGAGAAGGGGGTGACAGAGTATGAGATGGCTGGCTGGCATCATCGACTCAATGGAAATGAGTTTGAGCAAACTCCAGGAGATCGTGAAGGGCAGGGAAGCCTGGTGTGCTGCAGTCCATGGGGTCACAAAGAATCGGACACAACTGAGCGACTGAACAACAATAACAACTGGTGGCTCAGATAGTAAAGAATCCACCTGCAGCGTGGAAGACCCAGGTTCGATCCCTGGATCAGGAAGATCCCCTGGCTAAGGGAATGGCTACCTACTCCAGTATTCTTGCCTGGAGAATTCCATGGACACAGGAGCCTCGCAGGCTATATAGTCCATGGGGTCGTGAAGAGTCAGATGTGACTGAGTGACTAACACTTAATGTAAATACAATTTTTATATGTCCTGGGAAGGCAACAAATTTGTGTGACTTACTTATTGAGATTTTTTTTTTTTGGTGTTTTCTGAAATCAAACTTGCAACATATCCAAGATATGCCTGTAATTCATTTCTTTTTATATCTGACTAGCATTCCATTATATGTATACACTCAACTTATCCATTCTCTTGTTGGACATTTGGATTTTTCCAGTTTTTGTCAATTTTTAATAAAGCTGCTATGCATAGCTGTTGTAAATCTTGTTTTGGACACATACTTTCATTTCTCTTGGGTAATTACCTAGAAATGAAATTGATGGGCCCTGGCATAGGTATGACCTATGTCATAGGTTTCTCATGACAGTTTCATAAGAAACTCAGTTTTCCAAAGTGGTTGTACCATTTTACACTCCCACCAGCATTATATCGGAGTTCTGATTGTTCTGTATCTTTGCTAACTAACATCTGGTGTTTTTAATTTTAGCTATTCTGGTGGCTCGTGAATTTAGTTTATGTTCTCTGGTGACTGATGATGTTAAACACTTCTTCATGTGCTTAATGACCACTCAGATACCTACTTTTGTGAAGTATCTATTCAAGTCTTTGGCCCACTAAGAAAAAAATAGCTTTATTGAAATCCAATTCACACATCATACAATTTGTTCATTTAAAATACACAATTCAGTAGTTTGGGGGTATATTATTAGTTTTTAAGTTGTGGTAAAATACACATCTGACATAAAACTTGCCACTTTAACTATCTTAAAGTATACAATTCAGTGTCACTAATTATACTCACAAGGTTGTACAACCAACACCATTATTTCTAAAACTCTCCATCATTCCAAACAGAAACTCTGTAACCATTCTCTGGTAACCTCTAATCCACTTCCTGTTGCTATGAACTTGCCTAGTCTAGATAGTTCGTATTTGTAGAATCATATAATATTTGTCCTTTATATGGCATATTTCACTTAGCATAATGTTTTCAAGGTAGATCCACGTTATAACACATATCAGAACTTCATTCCTTTCATAGCTGAATAATATTTACATATATATTACGGGCTTCCTTGGTGGCTCAATAAAGAGTCCACCTGCAATGCAGGAGATGCAAGTTTGATTCCTGGGTCAGAACTATCCCTTGGAGGAGGACACGGCATCTCACTCTAGTATTCTTGCTGGGCAAACCCCATGAACAGGAGCCTGGTGGGCTACAGTCAGTCCATGGGGTCGCAAAGAGTCAGACATGACTGAAGCAGCTGAACAGGCATATCACAGTTTGCTTATTTATTCATAAGTTGATGGACACTGGGTTGCTTCCACTGTTGGATTATTGTGAATAATGCTGCAGTGAAAATCGGTGTACAAGTATCTATTTTAAATCTCTGCTTTCAACTCCTTTAGGCGTATCCATAGAAGTGAAATTGTTGTATGACAATTCTATGTTTAGCTTTTTGAGGAACTCTCAAACTTTTTTCCATTATTTTACATTCCCATCAACAATGTTCAAAGGTTCCAGTTTCACCACATACTTGTCAACCTTTGCTATTTTCATTATTATTTCATTGAAGGATAATTGACATACAGTTATTAGTTTCAGGCATACAACATAGTGATTTGAATTTATATACATTACAAATTGATCACAATAAGTCTACTAACATTCTGTTACCATACAAAGTTATTACAATATTATTAACTATATTTCTTATGCTATGCATTACATTCCTGTGACTTAACTTATAAGTAAGGCTTGTATTTCTTAATCCCCTTCACTTTTGCACCTACTTCCCATCCTCCTCCCATCATCATCATCATCATCATCACCATCCTAATAGGTGTGTAGTGTTTGGTCCTCCTTGTCTTTTTTCTAAATCAGGGTGTTTTTTATTATTAAGCTTAGAAGCTGTTTTTATGTTAAGGATGAAATCCGGTTGCCTGACATGCTTTGCAAGTATTTTCTTACAACTATGGCTAAGTTACTCATTTCTTAACAGTCTTTTGATGAGCAAAAGTTTGTTTTTTTTAATTTTGATGAAGTTTATAAAATTTTTTCTTTTATAGTTACTTATTTCTATGCCCTAAGATCTTTGCCTGCTCTTAGGTTAAAGGATACTCTCCTTTGGTTTCTTCAAGAATCTTCCCAGCTTTTATTTTTAGGTCTATCTTCCATCTCTAATTTTTGTGTGGGATCCATAGGAGATATCAAGGTTCATTTTCTTCCTTTATAGACATCTGGTCATTCTAGGAACATTTTTTGCAGATTTTCTTTTCCTCATTGGATTGTTTTCTTGCTTTTATTTTTAAAAAACAAATAACCATATAAATGTGAACCTATTTCTGACTCCTCCTCATTTCCATATATTTTCCTATTTTTAAGAAAATAACCATTATTTTCTAAAGTGGTTTGAGGGGAAAATTGAGAGGAAATACAAAGAATTCTTATAAGCCCATATTCCCAATTTTGGACTTAAGTTTTTAATTCATTTGGGTAAGTACCAAGAAGCGTGATTATTGGATCATATGGTAAGAATATGTTTATTACCATATAAAAATGAAAAATTGTCTTCCATAGTGGTTGCAGCAATGAATGAGAGTTCCTATTGCTCCACATCTTTGTCAGCATTTGTTGTCAATGTCATCAGTGGGTTTTGGTCATTCTGATAGATGTGCAGTGGTACTTGTTTTAACTTGCGTGTCTCTAACGACATAATAATGTGAAGCATTTTTTCATATGCTTACTTGCCCTCTGTATGTCTTCTTTGGTGAGGTGCCTGTTCAAGTCTTCTATTCATTTTTTAAAAACTGGGGTGTTTTCTTATTGTTGAATTTTAAGAGCTCTTTGAATATTTTAGATAAGTCCTTTATCAGATACGTCTTTTGCAAATATTTGCACTCTGATTAGCCTTGAGATTGTCTTCCACAGAGCAGAACTTTTTAATTTTAATGAGGCCCAGTTTATCAATTATTTCTTTGATGTTGTAGCTAGCATGTTATTCTGTTCCATTGATCTGTTTCTCTGTTTTTTCACCAACAGCACACTGTCCTGATTCCTGTAGATTTATAAGTCTTGACGTCAAGTAGTGTCAGTCTTCTGACTTTGCTCTTCTCCTTTAATATGGAATTGGCTGCTCTGGTTCTTCTGCTTCTCCACATAAACTTCACAGTCAGCTTGTTGATATTCACAAAATAACTTGCTGGAATTTTTATTTGGATTGTATTGGATCTAAAGATCAAGTTGGGAAGGACTGACATCTTGACAACACTTATTTAATCTTCCTATCCATGACATGGAACATCTCTCCATTCAGTTCTGCTCTCTTTCATCAGAGCTTTATAGTTTTCCTCATATAGCTTTTACACATAGGTTTTGGGTTGTTGGGGTTTTTTTTGCCTTATATCTAAGTGTTAATATTGTGGTTTTTACAGTGCTAATGTAAATGGTAATGTTTCTCATTTAAAGTTCCACTTGTTCATTGCTTGCATACAGGAAACCAGTTGACTTCTGTGTATTAACCTTGTACCCTTCAAGCTTGCTATAACTTCTTATTAGTTCATGTAAATTTTTTTAACCAATTTGCTAATATCTACAAAAAATCTCTGGATATTATGATTGTGTTGACTCCATAGGTCAATTTAGGGAGAATGGTTTTGTTGTTGTTCAGTTGCTCAGTCTTGTCTGATTCTTTGTGACCCCATGGACTGCAGCACACCAGGCTTCCCTGTCCTTCACTGTCTCCTGGAAGTTACTCAAACTGATGTCCATTGATTTGGTGATGCATCCAACCATCTCATACTCTGTTGCCCGCTTCTGCTCCTGCCCTTAATCTTTCCCAACTTTTCCACTCTGTTGGTGGCCGCAGCTTCTGCTCCTGCCTCTTGAATATTCTGATTTCCTTTAGGATGGACTGGTTGGATCTCAGTCCACTTCAGTGATATTGGAGCCCAGGAAAATAAAATCTGTCACTGTTTCCATCGTTTCCCCGTCTATTTGCCGTGAAGTGATGGGACCAGATGCCATGATCTTAGTTTTTTGAGTGTTGAGTTTTAAGTCACCTTTTTCACTCTCCTCTTTCACTTTCATCAAGAGGCTCTTTAGTTCCTCTTCACTTTCTGCCATTAGGGTGGTGTCATATGCATATTGATATTGTTGATATTTCTCCTGGCAGTCTTGATTTCAGCTTGTGATTCATCCAGCCTGGCATTTCACATGATGTACTCTGCATACAAGTTAAATAAGCAGGGTGACAGTATACAGCCTTGACATACTCTTTTCCCAATTTGAACCAGCCCGTTGTTCCGTGTCTGCTTCTAACTGTTGCTTCTTGACTCAAATACAGGTTTCTCAGGAGACAGGTAATGTGGTCTGATATTCTCATCTCTTTAAGAATTTTCCACAGTTTGTTGTGGTCCACACAGTCAAAGGAGTAATGCTTCCTAAGGCCCACTTCACACTCCAGGATGTCTGGCTGAAGGGAACTGAACACCCCATTGTGGTCATCTGTGCATGCATAGCCCAGCCTTTGGTCAAGGGCTCATGGAGAACACGGGGAGCTTTCCCCCAATTTTCTTCCTCAAGGCCTTGTTTGACAGTCCTGTGCTATTTATTGTCCAGTGCCTAGTATATTTCCTCCAGTTTTATAGTAGTTTTTGGTGGGAGGACTTATTTGATACTGTTATTTCATCATTGGAAGAAGAAGTCCCAATATATGATTTTGATGTATGTTCACAGTGTCACAAGATTGAAATTTTTTTATCTACTTTTTCTTTAATAATTGAACAGCTGTATCAAGAGGTAGTTTGATGTTAATGATTATGTCATTCTTTCCCCCCTATGTCCACCCTATCTTAGCAAAGTGGTGCAAATGTAAACTCATTTTTTCAAAGGGCATGCTGGTTTATTTAGTAGTTCTTTCAGCAAAGCTTATGGAATAGAAACATTTTAAGTTTCTCATTCTTTAATGATAGTTTGGCTCTCTAAAAGTCCAGATTGAAAGTTAATTTTCTTCAGATGTTTGAAAATAGTACTCAGTTATCCTCTGGCATCTGGCATTGTTGATGAGAAGTCTAACTCGTGTTTCTTTTGGCTAATATGATTCTCTTTTGTAGCTTTTAGGGTTTCCTCTTTATCCTTGTTATTCTGGGTTTCATTGTGATATGTTTAGCTGTGTGGTTCAGTCATTATTTATTCTGAAATTTTTTTAATTTAATTTTTTTAGTGTTTTTGTCTTTTAAAAATCTATTCTTAATGTCTTCTATCTTTTCCTTCTTTTAATTGATATATAATTCACATGTCATAAAATATACCATTTAAAATGAACAATTCAGAGGTTTTAAGTATATTCACAAAGTTGTGCAACTATCATTGCTATTCATAACATTATATTTTCATCATCCCCAAAAGAAATCCTGTACCCATTAGCAGTCATTCCTCTTACCCCTACCCCCTGTCCTTTGGCAAATACTAATCTACTTTCTGTCTTTATGGATTTGCCTATTCTAGATATTTCACATAAATAAAATAATATGATATGCGGCCTTTTGTGTCTGGCTTAACAAAGCATAATGTTTTCAGGATTCATTCATGTCAGTATGTAGCATGTAACAGTACTTCATTTCTTCCTATGGCTGAATAATCCATGTTTTGTTAATCTGGTCATCATTTGTTGGACATTTGGGTTGTTTCCACTTTTTCCTATTATGAGTCATGTGTCTATGAACTTTCAACTACTACCTTTTAAATATGCTCTTTTAGAGTATCTGCCATCCATAGGGCTTTCATTTCAAACACTATCTTTAATTTTCAAGATTTCTAATAGAGTTTTTTGCCATTGCTTTCTGTTTAATCAATGGCAGTGTATTCTTATTTCATGACTTCTTTTTATATTTGAGGATATAAAATATAGAGCAGCTATTTAAAAAAAATTGTTTAATTGTTTATTTGTTTTTGGCACGCTGGGTCTTTGTTGCTGCACATGGACTTTCTCTAATTGTGGGGAGCAAGGGCTACTTTTTTTAAAAATTTTAATTGGAGGCTAATTACTTTACAATATTGTGATTTTTTTTGCCAAACATTCACATGAATCAGCCATGGGTGTACATGTGTTCCCCACCCTGAACCCCCCTCCCACCTCCCTCCCCATCCCATCCCTCTGGGTCATCCCAGTGCACCAACCCTGAGCACCCTGTCTCATGCATCGAACCTGGACTGGTGATTTATTTCACATATGATAATATACATGTTTCAGTACTATTCTCTCAAATCATCCCATTCGAGGGCTACTTTTAACAAAAAATCATGGACTCTAGGGCATGAGGACTCAGTTGTTGTGGCTCATGGGCTTACTTGCTCTGCGGCAAGTGGAATCTTCTTGGACAAGGAATCAAACCTATGTCCCCCGAAATGGTATACGAACTCCTATCCACTATACAACCAGGCAAGTCCTAGAGCACTTATTTTAAAGTTCCTTTCAGGTTGTTTTATTAATTCTCTTTCTTCTGGTATTCACTCTGTTGGTTGATATGTGTCATATTTTTCATGTTACTGGTCTTTGTTGGTTGGTAATTTTTAGTTAAGAGCTGATTGTCCGTGATCTCTTTGTCCTGAACACATCCTATATTGCAGCCTTCCAGTAGGAGGTTCTCTGGATTGCTGAGCCCTTACCGGCAGGGCATATATCTTGGACTAAAACTTTTCTTAAGTGGCAAGATAAAAAAGCTCTTGGGAATGCAAACTAGTACAGCCACTATGGAGAACAGTGTGGAGATTCCTGAAAAAACTGGGAATAGAACTGCCATATGACCCAGCAATCCCACTGCTGGACATACACACCGAGGAAACCAGAATTGAAAGAGAAGTGTGTACCCCAATGTTCATCGCAGCACTGTTTACAATAGCCAGGACATGGAAGCAACCTAGATGTCCATCGGCAGACGAATGGATAAGGAAGCTGTGGTACATAAACACAATAGAATATTACTCAGCCATTAAAAAAAATACATTTGAATCGGTTCTATTGAGATGGATGAAACTGGAGCCCATTATACAGAGTGAAGTAAGCCAGAAAGAAAAACACCAATACAGTATACTAATGCATATATATGGAATTTGAAAGATGGTAACAATAACCCTATATGTGAGACAGGATAAGAGACACAGATGCATAAAACAGTCTTATGGACTCTGAGGGAGAAGGTGAGGGTGGGACGTTCTGGGACAATAGCATTGAAACATGTATATTATCATATGTGAAACAGAACACCATTCCAGGTTCGATGCATGAGACAAATGCTCAGGGCTGGGGCAATGGGATGACCCAGAGGGATGGGATGGGGGGGGAGGGTTCAGGATGGGGAACACATGTAAACCCATGGCTGATTCATGTCAATGTATGGCAAAAACCACTACAATATTGTAAAGTAATTAGCCCCCAACTAAAATAAATAAATTTATTAAAAACTTAAAAAAAAAAAAAGGGAGGGGATGTATGTACACCTATGGCTGATTCATGTTGAGGTTTGACAGAAAACAACAAAATTCTGTAAAGCAATTATCCTTTAATTAAAAATAATAAATTAAAAAAATAAAAATAAAATAAAATATTAGGCAAACTAAAAAAAAAAAAAAAAAAGCTCTTGTATCTTAATAGAATATACTGTTCTGAGTCTCATCTGCACTTACATTCCATGGCTCTAAGTCCCTTATCTTGCATCACTGATGCTACTGCTAGCATCACTTGACTTGTAACCAACCCTCAGGTAGACAGGTACCAAATCTTTGGCTTTTGTTCATGTTTTGTTTTATCTGTGGCCTCTGTGGCTCTTGCTTTTAAACCTGTTGGTGTTGCAATATTGGCCCCATGTTTTTTATCCAGTCCATGCCCCCCAAACATGGGACATCTCTTGTCCTAATTTTCCACTGTGGACTCTCTCTCTTTTTCATTTCTGAAGGTCAGGAGAATACAAAATAGAGTACAAAATGAAGTACAGATGTATACCTTGGAATACAAAATGAAGCAGGGCAAAGGCTAACAGAGTTTTGCAAAGAGAATACACTGGTCATAGCAAACACCCTCTTCCAACAACACAAGAGACGACTCTACACATGGACATCACCAGATGGTCAGTACCAAAACCAGATTGATTCTATTCTTTGTAGCCAACGATGGAGAGGCTCTATATGGTCAGCAAAAACAAGACCGGGAGCTGACTGTGGCTCAGATCATGAAGTCTTTATTGCAAAATTCAGACATAAATTGAAAAAAGTAGGGAAAACCACTAGGCCATTCATGTATGACCTAAATCAAATCCCTTATGATTATATAGTGGAAGTGACAAAGATTCAACGGATTAGATCTGATAGAGTTCCTGAAGAACTATGTATGGAGGTTTGTAACATTACACAGGAGGCAATGATGCAAAACCATCCCCAAGAAAAAGAAATACAATAAGGCAAAATGGTTGTCTCAGGAGGCCTTACAAATAGCTGAGAAAAGAAGAGAAACTAAAGGCAAAGGAGAAAAGGAAAGATATACCCATCTAAATGCAGCATTCCAAACAATAGCAAGGAGAGATAAGAAAGCTTTCCTAAGTGAACAATGCAGAGAAATAGAGGAAAGACTAGAGATCTCTTCAAGAAAATTAGAGATACCAAGGGAACATTTCATGCAAAGATGGGCACAATTAAGGACAGAAACGGTATGGACCTAATAGAAACAGAAGAGATCAAGAAGAGGTGGCAAGGATACAAAGAAGAACTATAGAAAAAAAATGTTAATGACCCAGATAACCACAATGATGTGATCACTCACCTAGAGCCAGACATCTTGGAGCATGAAGTCAAATAGGCCTTAAGGAAGCATTACTACAAACAAAGTTAGTGGAGGTGATGGAATTCCAGCTGAGCTATTTCACATCCTAAAAGGTGATGCTCTTAAAGTGCTGCACTCAATATACCAGCGAGTTTGGAAAACTCAGCAGTGGCCACGGGACTGGAAAAGGTCAGTTTTCATTTCACTTCCAAAGAAGGACAACGCCAAAGAATGTTCAAACTACCATACTATTGTGCTCATTTCACATGCTGACAAAGTAATGCTCAAAATTCTCCAAACCAGGCTTTAGGTAGTATGTGAACTGAGAACTTCCAGATGTTCAAGCTGGATTTAGAAAAGGCAGAGAAATCAGAGATCAAATTGCCAACATCCGTTGGATCATGGAGAAAGCAAGAGAATTCCAGAAAAACATCTGCTCCATTGACTATGCTAAAGCCTTTGACTGTGTGGACCACAACAAACTGAAAATTCTTAAAGAGATGAGAATACCAGACCACCTTACTTGTCTCCTGAGAAACCTGTATTTGGGTCAAGAAGCAACAGTTAGAAGCCGACATGGAACAACGGGCTGGTTCAAATTGGGAAAAGAGTATGTCAAGGCTGTATACTGTCACCCTGCTTATTTAACTTATATGCAGAGTACATCATGTGAAATGCCAGGCTGGATGAATCACAAGCTGGAGTCAAGATTGCCAGGAGAAATACCAACAACCTCAGATATGCAGAGGACACCTCCCTAATGGCAGAAAGTGAAGAGGAACTAAAGAGCCTCTTGATGAAGATGAAAGAGGAGAGTGAAAGTCTGGCTTAAAACTCGGCATTCAAAAAACTAAGATCATGGCTTCCAGTCCCATCACTTCATGGCAAGTAGATGGGGAAACAATGGAAACAGTGACAGATTTTATTTTCTTGGGCTCCAAAATCACTGCAGATGGTGACTGCAGCCATGAAAATTCAGGACTGATTTCCTCGAGGATTGACTGGTTTGATTAATTAAAACTGATTCCCCCCAAAATAACTACTCATTCTTTAAGGAAATTGTTAAGATTTCTAGAGAATTCCAATTTATTGACAAAACTTTTTCTCATGTATCTACATTTTCCCATTCTGCATTGTATTACTACTTTATAGGATTCAGGAACAATTTTTTCTTATTTCGCAGAAAGGTAATTGAATCACAGAAAAAAAAGGGCATTGCCCTAGGTCAGAAAGTTAATCAGTGGTAAAACCAAGGACTGATGCAACTCATCCTGGTTTAGTGCCAACTTCATTAAACTTCAGTGCAGCGTAACCTTGCTGCCGTATTATCTTGGGCTTTGTGACTGAATTGTGCTTGAGAAACAAACTAATGGCAAGAAAAATAGTACCCATTAAGATTGGTAGCTAGAACTTGATCTTGGTAAAGTTCATCCTTTCTGAGATGGTTAAAGCTTTATTAGATACATAGTCTGAATGCTTTAGGAAAAAGTTGTGCTATTATTATAGGATATATTTTATTATTAAAATTTAAAAGTTGAATTCTTGTGTAGTGTCAACATTGTCAGCCTCGTTTATAAGGTAGAACTTGTAGAGACTGATATATCTTTATTCATATTTAGTTTTCCATTTAACACTATTGTAGAGGGGAACTAAGGGATGGTATTTTATAAAGTGAGAAATTTGGGTTTTTTCCCTTTATAATATTACTGCCAGAGTACAAAAAGTAGGAAAGATGGTGCATACTTTGAGGTTCTGTTTGTTGATGATGATCCAGGACACACTGATGCTTTGTGTAAAAAGTTCTAAATTGATGTATATAAATATACCAAGTAGTTAACTGACAATTAAATTAGCAAGAGTTTGCTTTTCTTTATTAAAGACTACCTCTTAAAGGACAGACCAAACAGTATTAGGTGAATGCCTGAGAAGGTCATTCTTGAATTTTTCTGCTGTAAATTCAAAGTTAGCTCACTTATTGGATTTGTATTATTAAACAATGAATTGATTTATTAAAAAGTATAAGAATATCAGTTAGAACTAGCAGCTCAGAAGATTTCTGGCATTGGATATGACCTAGTGAAAATGAACTGAAAATACAAATTGATTTAGTGAATTTTCAATTTGTGTAAAATTGAAAACGTGAGATTAAATGTCTTAACCCCATAAAGTAATTCTAAATGTTCAATCAGTTTGCTGATTCATAGCCATTTCCAGTTGTATTTAAAATTCTGCAGATAATCTTTTCATCAGGGAAAAGCCTTCTTGGCTCATCAGTTTAATGGACAACTCCAGAAACTGGTGCTTATCCAAACTGCTTGTTCTCTGTTGTTGCCATTTCTTCTCACACAGATATGCAATCTGTACTGCCTGGATTCTTTGCAAACCTGAATTGGACTTCAGAGGAGGCCAGCCATTCTCAAGACACTTCAGGGCTAAGACCCTTCCAGATGATTTTTGAGGCAAGTTTTGCTTTGGTTCTATAAATTAATGGTGTTTTGATTCTTATTTTTCTACAGATGTAATAAGAGGAAAGAAAAGCTTAGGTCTTTTATAGAACAAAGTTGAAATAAGGCATTGGTTCCCAGACTTCCTTGAAGAGATTTTTAAATCACTTGGAAGCTTTGAAAATAGTGATGTTTGTGTCCTACTCTAAGAGGTTGTGATTTAATTGGTCTTGGGTATTGAATTAGTCTGCTTGGGCTGCCATAAAAAAAAAAATACCATGTGTTGGGTGGCTTAAACAACAGGAACTTATTTTCTCATGCTTCTTCATGAAGTTAAAAGTCCAAGTTCAAGGTATCTTGTCACCATTTGCTCATATGATCTTTCCTCTGTACATATGTGTAGAGAGAGCTTTCTGATGTCTCTTCCTCTTCTTACAAGGACAGCCCTATCAGATTAGAGGCCCACATTTATGACCTCATTTAACCTTATGACATCCCTAAGGCCCTGTCTGCAAATAAGTCAAAACGGTGGCTAAGCTGCAACAGATGAATTTTGGGGAACACAATCCAGTCCATAAGAGGTGTGGCCTGGGCTTTGGAATATTTTTAGAATCCCAGATAATTCCTAATGTGCAGGTAAATTTGAGAACCAGTGAAATAAACCATTATTTGATTTTGGATCTCCTGAAGAAGAAAGCAAGAATGGATGCCCAGTGCAGATCCTATTTAAATACATTTTTATTAGGTTGGTTTAAAGATTTTTCTTGATTTATTTGTAGCCCAGATTTGTGAGAGTGACAATTGAGTCCTCCATTCCCATTATCAATTCTCTGATCTTTCCTTTCTTTGAACTGGTGGAGACAAAGAATATGTTAAACATTCTCCCCCAAAACACTTGGGAGGCCGTTCTCCATGTTGGAACAATTATATCCTTCTTCTAAAAGGAAATGAACATGGTATCAGGACAATAGATATCCCTGGCTATGCCATATCTTGTTTAGGGGAATGAAGGGTAAACAATTTGGAGCAGTTAATGGTTAGTCAAACAGAGGCAAAAGGAGAAGGGGGCAGCAGAGGATGAGATGATTGACTGACTCAGTCAATCACTGAGTCAGTGGACATGTTGTTGTCCAGTTCCTTAGTCATGTCCAACTCTTTGAAACCCCATGAACTGCAGCATTCCAGCCTTCTTTTTCCTTCACTACCTCCTGGAGTTTGCTCAGACTCATGTCCATTGAGTCAGTGATGCCAACCAACCATCTCATCCTCTGTCGCCCCCTTCTTCTCCTGCTGTCAGTCTTTCCCAGCATCAGGGTCTTTTTCAGTGAGTCATTTCTTCCCATCAGGTGGCCAAAGTATTGGAGCTTCAGCATCAGTCCTTCCAATGCATATTCAGCCTTGATTTCCTTTAGGATTGACTGGCTTGATCTCCGTGCTGTCCAAGGGACTCTCAAGAGTCTTCTCCAGCACTACAGTTCAAAAGCATCAGCTCAGCCTTTTTAATGGTCCAACTCTCACATCCGTACATGACTATTGGAAAAACCATTGCTTTGCCTATATGGACCTTTGTTGGCAAAGTGATGTCTCTGCTTTTTAGTACACTGTCTAGATTTGTCATAGCTCTTCTTCCAAGGAGCTTTTAATTTCTTTTAATTTCAGGGCTGCAGTCACCATCTGCAGTGATTTTGGAGCCCAAGAAAATAAAGTCTATCACTGTTTCCATTGTTTCCCCATCTATTTGCCATGAAGTGATGGGACCAGACGCCGTGATCTTAGTTTTCTGAATGTTGAGTTTTAAACCACCTTTCTCACTCTACTCTTTCACTTTCATCAAGAGGCTCTTTAGTTCCTCTTCACTTTCTGCCATTAGGGTGGTGTCCTCTGCATATCTGAGGTTGTTAGTATTTCTCCTGGCAATCTTGATTCCAGCTTGTAATTCATCCAGCCCCGCATTTCACGTGATGTACTCTGCATGTAAGTTAAATAAGCAAGGTGACAATATACAGTCTTGATGTACTCCATTCCCCATTGTTCCATGTCTGGTTTAAACTGTTGCTTCTTGACCCAAATACAGGTTTCTCAGGAGACAAGTAAGGTGGTCTGGTATTCCCATCTCTTTAAGAATTTTCCACAGTTTGTTGTGATTTAGCATAGTCTTTAGCATAGTCAATGGAGCAGAAGTAGATGTTTTTCTGGAATTCCCTTGCTTTCTCCATGATCCAATGGATGTTAGTAATTTGATCTCTGATTTCTCTGCCTTTTCTAAATCCAGCTTGTACATCTAGAAGTTCTCAGTTCATGTACTGTTGAAGCCTAGCTTGAAGGATTTTGAGCATTACCTTGCTAGCATGTGAAATGAGCACAATTGTACAGTAGTTCAAACATTCTTGGGTTTCCCTTGTGACTCAGCTGGTGAAGAATCCACCTGCAATGTGGGAGACCTGGGTTTGATCCCTGGGTTGGGACGATCCCCTGGAGAAGGTAAAGGCTACCACTCCAGTATTCTGGCCTGGAGAATTCCATGGACTGTATAGTCCATGGGGTCACAAAGAGTCAGGGACTTTCACTTTCACTTGAACATTCTTTGGCATTGTCCTTTGGGAGTGGAATGAAAGCTGACGTTTCAGTCCAGTGGCCATTGCTTAGTTTTCCAAACTTGCATATTGAGTGCAGCACTTTAACAGTGTTATCTTTTAGGATTTGAAATAGCTCAGCTGGAATTCCATCACCTCCACTAGCTTTGTTTGTAGTAATGCTTCCTAAGGCCTGCTTGACCTCACACTGCAGGTAAATGACCACACCATCGTAGTCATCCAGGTCATTAAGACCTTTTTTGTACCGTTCTTCTGTGTTTTCTTGCCACCTCTTCTTAATATCTTCTGCTTCTGTTAGGGCCTTAATGTTACTATCCTTTTTTGTGTCCACATTTGCATGAAGTGTTCCCTTGGTATCTCTAATTTTCATGAACAGATCTCTGGTCTTTCCCATTCTATTGTTTTCCTCTATTTCTTTGCGTTGTTCACTTAAGAAAGTTTTTTATCTCTCCTTGCTATTCTTTGGAACTCTGCATTCAGATGAGTATATCTTTCCCTTTCTCCTTTGCATTTCAATTCTCTTCTTTTCTCAGCTGTTTGTAAGGCCGCCTCGGAAAACCACTTTGCCTTATTGCATTTCTTGAATCTGACCAAATTCTGGGAGATAGTGGAGGACAGAGGAGCGAGCCTGGCATGATGCAGTCCATGGGGTTGCAAAGAGTCGGAGAGGACTTAGCGACTGAAGAAGAACAACAACAGTTATAAAACTATTGTTGTCAGGTAGCAAAAACAAAAGCAAGCCACGTGATTCCAGTGAACCAAGGAAAACAATGCTAGAAAAGGAAATCATGTGTTTTACTCAGTCTGAACAAAGTGATAATTCTTATACCTAACGTGTATCATTTAAGCCTCCTGACAACTCTATGAAGTGAATAGGACAAGAATTTCAGAGAATTTGACTGACTTTCCCAAGGTCATTCCATAGTTAGGTGACAGAATCTGAATCAAAGTCTTACTCATGTTGATCAGTGCTCTTTCAATATTTATTCATTCTGTCAGAAACCTGTGTTTGCTCACGATAGCTTCACTGTCCTAGAAAGAGTCCCAAGATGTTACTTGATCCCAAGGAACTTGCAATCTATGAATATAAAGGAAATGATAGAGAAGTAAACAAATAATTACAACACAGTGTAGTAGAGATTTTTCTCGGTATAAGGAGTTCATAGATGAAAGAATAAAAAATTATCATCAGAATGATAAAATTTCTTTCTTTTTTCCCTATTGCAAAAGCAGTGTTTCTCTCAAGAAAGTCAAAGTGTACATTGAGAGCACAGATAATTTGACTTAATCAAGGTGCATGTCTGGGTTCATATCTTTTCACATAGGAGTGGGAAATTTCAGTTTAAGGTTTCCAGAATGGTATACCTCCAGTCTGTGGCTGTGGAAATTGGTGATTGGAAATGAGTAGAGGTCAAGGTCATTGGAGTTGAGGAGGTCAGAGAATTTTGGGTCTAAGTTCTCACTTAGACTGGTCATCTGCTTGGATGTGGAAGTCAACCAAGATGATGACAGGACTTGGAATACAGAGGACAATTGAGCTTACTGCCAGTTAATCAGTTGGTGATAGGTGGGGAGAGGTACGAGTAGTATAACCTGAGAGGAACAAGGATTTTTTGAAAGCATTTGTTCTGTTATATCTCATTGTCTTTGATACTGTAAAACTTTTAAACAGATGCTTGAATGAAGAGAATGAGAAGAGGAAAAGGGGAGGTTGTGAAAAGATTTCATCATACATGTATACTTCAAGTGGGGAGAAGGGTCAGGTAGCAAGGTTTATAGCAAAGGCTGGTGAATGCTGGTGGGATTTCCCTGGTGGTCCAGTGGTTAAAACTCTGCACTTCCAGTGCTCCCACTGCAGGGGGCATGCATTGAATCCCTGGTCTGGAAACTGAGATCCTGCATGCGGTGCCAGGTTGCCAAAAATAAAAAAATAAGGTTGCTAGGTTTTGTGTTTATGCTCAGTCTTGCACCTTGGAGTCCATTAAGCTGGGTAATATGTCCTTCCAAAAACAATTTGATTTTGCAAGGTCTTGACATATTTATCCATTTTTGTATTCATTTTTGTTATAATAGTAAATGATACAATGACTAGAGATATACATGTAGACATAAAAACATATCTATCTCTGTGTTTCTCTTATTATCAATTATCTGGGTACTTACCTATTTAAGCAAGGAAAGAGACACTGACATTCTCTTGCAAAGTCATATAGAGGCCATAACTGCATCAGTTCAGTTCAGACGCTCAGTCGGCGACCCCATGAATCGCAGCACGCCAGGCCTCCCTGTCCATCACCAACTCCCGGAGTTTACCCAAACTCATGTCCATTGAGTCAGTGATGCCATCCAGCCATCTCATCCTCTGTCGTCCCCTTCTCCTCCTGCTCCCAATCCTTCCCAGCATCAGGGTCTTTTCCAGTGAGTCAACTCTTCGCATGAGGTGGCCAAAGTATTGGAGTTTCAGCTTCAACATCAGTCCTTCCAATGAACACCCAGGACTGATTTCCTTTAGGATGGACTGGTTGGATCTCTTTGCAGTCCAAGGGACTCTCAAGAGTCTTCTCCAACACCACAGTTCAAAAGCATCAATTCTTCAGCGCTCAGATTTCTTCACAGTCCGATTCTCACATCCATACCTGACTACTGGGAAAACCATAGCCTTGACTAGATGGACCTTTGTTGGCAAAGTAATGTCTCTGCTTTTTAATATGCTGTCTAGGTTGGTCATAACTTTCCTTCCAAGTAGTAAGCGTCTTTTAATTTCATGGCTGCATTCACCATCTGCAGTGATTTTGGAGCCCCCCAAAATAAAGTCTCTCACTATTTCCACTGTTTCCCCGTCTATTTGTCATGAAGTGATGGGACCAGATGCCATGATCTTAGTTTTCTGAACGTTGAGCTTTAAGCCAGCTTTTTCACTCTCCTCTTTCACTTTCATCAAGAGGCTTTTTAGTTCCTCTTCACTTTCTGCCATAAGGGTGGTGTCATCTGCATATCTGAGGTTATTGATATTTCTCCCGGCAATCTTGATTCCAGCTTGTGTTTCTTCCAGCCCAGCGTTTCTCATGATGTACTCTGCATATAAGTTAAATAAGCAGGGTGACAATATACAGCCTTGATGTACTCCTTTTCCTATTTGGAACCAGTCTGTTGTTCCATGTGTAGTTCTAACTGTTGCTTCCTGACCTGCATACAGGTTTCTCAAGAGACAGGTCAGATGGTCTGGTATTCCCATCTCTTTCAGAATTTTCCACAGCTTATTGTGATCCACATAGTCAAAGGCTTTGGCATAGTCAATAAAGCAGAAATAGGTGTTTTTCTGGAACTCTCTTGCTTTTTCGATGATCCAGTGGATGTTGGCAATTTGATCTCTGGTTCCTCTGCCTTTTCTAAAACCAGCTTGAACATCTGGAAGTTCATGGTTCATGTATTGCTGAAGCATAACTGCATAAGTTTATATTTAAAAATATAAAATACCTCCTATAATCTATCATATGATTAGACTTGTATTTAAAGGTAAAGACTGAAACATATGATTCAGTGGTAATTTCTGCTGCCCAGGACTGGCAGCATATTTTTTTCCTGACAACATACAAGTTCACCGTTTCTGAAGGTACATTAGGCCTGGGGTACTGGCTGTAAAAGACTGTGTAGTGTCTCTTCCTCCCTCCCCCCCATCTCTCTCTTTCTCTCAATATATTTATGAGTAGGTCTTAAAAGGAGCCATTTGCTTTGTGTTAACTATCCTCTGCTGACCTGACATTATTTCACTTTATGTTTTCAGTCTGGATTAGGTGCCAATCATTCCTGTGTATTTCTTTAGCTTCTGTTATATGTTTAAATCATAAAGCTTCTTCACATAATCATATAAATTATTTCATCTTTCTTTTCTTCTTAAGTGTAACCTCTTCAAATTTAGAGATTGTTTTACTTATCTCTGTAAGCCTCAGTTCAGTTCAGTTCAGTCGCTCAGTCGTGTCCGACTCTTTGCGACCTCATGAATTGCAGCACGCCAGGCCTCTCTGTCCATCACCAACTCCCAGAGTCTACCCAAACGCATGTCCATCGATTTGGTGATGCCATCCAACCATCTCACCCTCTGTCATCCCCTTCTCCTCCTGCCCCCAATCCTACCCAGCATTAGGGTCTTTTCCAATGAGTCAACTCTTCGCATGAGGTGGCCAAAGTATTGGAGTTTCAGCTTCAACATCAGTCCTTCCAATGAACACCCAGGATTGATCTCCTTTAGGATGGATTGATTGGATCTCCTTGCAGTCCAAGGGACTCTCAAGAGTCTTCTCCAACACCACAGTTCAAAAGCATCAATTCTTCGGCCGGCACTCAGCTTTCTTCACCATCCAACTCTCACATCCATACATGACCACTGGAAAAACCACAGCCTTGACTAGACGGACTTTTGTTGGCAAGGTAATGTCTCTGCTTTTAAATATGCTATCTAGGTTGGCCATAACCTTCCTTCCAAGGAGTAAGCGTCTTTTAATTTCATGGCTGCAGTCACCATCAGCAGTGATCTTGGAGCCCAAAAAAATAAAGTCTCTCACTATTTCCACTGTTTCCCCATCTATTTGTCATGAAGTGATGGGACCAGATGCCATGATCTTAGTTTTCTGAACGTTGAGCTTTAAGCCAACTTTTTCACTCTCTTCTTTCACTTTCATCAAGAGGCTCTTTAGTTCTTCTTCACTTTCTGCCATAAGGGTGGTGTCATCTACATATCTGAGGTTATTCATATTTCTCCCAGCAATCTTGATTCCAGCTTGTGTTTCTTCCAGCCCAGCGTTTCTCATGATGTACTCTGCATATAAGTTAAATAAGCAGGGTGACAATATACAGCCTTGATGTACTCCTTTTCCTATTTGGAACCTGTCTGTTGTTCCATGTGTAATTCTAACTGTTGCTTCCTGACCTGCATACAGGTTTCTCAAGAGACAGGTCAGATGGTCTGGTATTCCCATCTCTTTCAGAATTTTCCACAGTTTATTGTGATCCACACAGTCAAAGGCTTTGGCATAGTCAATAAAGCAGAAATAGATGTTTTTCTGGAACTCTCTTGCTTTTTCGATGATCCAGAGGATGTTGGCAATTTGATTTCTGGTTCCTCTGCCTTTTCTAAAACCAGCTTGAACATCTGGAAGTTCACGGTTCATGTATTGCTGAAGCCTGGCTTGGAGAATTTTGAGCATTACTTTACTAGCATGTGAGATGAGTGCAATTGTGTGGTAGTTTGAGCATTCTTTGGCATTGCCTTTCTTTGGGATTGGAATGAAAACTGACCTTTTCCAGTCCTGTGGCCACTGCAACCTAGGCACATAATAAACAACATTAAGTGTTTTATCAATGAATAAATACATATACATATTGAGTAATCATATGTAAGCATTGCCCATAAGGTTCCATAAGAGATAATGATAGATTACATAATCTGATTCACATAGCTATATGTACAAAAAATGAGCTTTCTTGGAGAGGTAGCATTGTATAGTGAAAGGTGGGCTTTGGAGTTACTCAGATCTAGGTTTGAATCCCAATTCTGCCAGTTAATTAGTTATGTGTTACCTTGGACAAATTAATTAGCTTATTTTAGTCTCATTATCCTCACCCATAAAATGGGAATATCTTCTACTTGTATGTAAACGGCTTGGCATGTAGCAGGTGTTCAGTAAATGATAGCTCCCATCATTATTAATTGTAGACCCTCCTTGGTAGCTTTTCAAGGAACTTTCACTTGTTTGGTTGCCTTACTGCTAGATATAATTAAGCCCTTTATATGATACACCCTATAATCACTAAGGTTACAGAAGTTGAAACTGTTCCAAGAAGTTGTTTTTGAAGTGTTAAGTATGGAAAATGCTTTAAAGAGACCATTGCTTTTCTGCATTTGAACATTTTATAATAAACATTTTAAAAATAAGGATATGACTGTGGTATGTATGCTACAATTAGTGTTTAATTACTGCCACTTACACATGTTAATAATCCTAGATTTGTTTCCAGATTTTCTAATAATCCCCATCCATTTTTCTAATATTTTCAAATATTTTTATGATAGTTATTCTAATCATCCCCACTCATTGTACAGTTATTGATCTTTTTTCAGTGAACTTATAAAAAAGTATTATAATAGTTTATTCTTCTTTATTAGATATTTACATGTTTTTTCTTTATTGTGTTGAGATTTTGAAATCTGAGATCTTTTTTCTCCTTTAGTATGTACCTAGGACATGACTGTGTATTCTCTGAGCCACTAATAAAAACTTACTGATTTCTGACTCTATGTCCTCTTCATTAACTTCTCTAGTTTTTAGGAGACACCTTCTAACTATGGTTTTAGGGACATTATATTAAATGTAAAGGGCTTCCCTGATAGCTCAGTTGGTAAAGAACCCGCCTGCAATGCAGGAGACCCCAGTTCAATTCCTGGGTCAGGAAGATCTTCTGGAGAAGGGACAGGCTACCCTCTCCAGTATTCTTGGGCTTCCCTTGTGGCTCAGCTGGTAAAGAATTTACCTGCAATATGGGAGACCTGAATTTGATCGCTGGGGTGTAGTATAGGAAAGTGGTTAAAGCTATAGCTTTGGAGCCAGATCAGCAAGACCTTAGCAAGGTTGTTTAACCTCTTTGAACCTTTTTTTTTTTTTATTATGGAGGGCTTCCCTTGTGGCTGAGCTGGTAAAGAACCCATCTTCTATGTGCAGGAGACCTGGGTTCAATCCCACTTTCATTCACTTTCACAGAACACAGACCGTTTGACTTTTGAGCTTCTGCTTTACAGCTTTTCCTTAAAAATAAATGTTTGGATGAACAGATTAAGGTTTAAAAATAGGTTCCTTTTAATGTCTGCCCCTTTAACTCCATTGAGATTCTTTGGTTTTTTAAATTTTATTTATTTTTGGCTGTGCTGAGTCTTCATTGCTGACATGGGCTTTTCTCTAGTAGTGGCAGGCAGGGGCTACTCTTTAGTTGCGGTGCGTGGGTTTGTTGCGGTGACTTCTGTTGGTGCGGAGCACAGGCTCTAAAGTACATGAGCTTCAGTAGTGGTGGTGCCTGGGCTCTAGAGCACAGGCTCAGTAGTTATGGTGCACGGGCTTATTTGCTCCATGGCATGTGGGATGTTCCTGGATCAGGGATTGAACCCATGTCTTCTGCATTGGCAGGCGGATTCTTTACCACTGAGCCTCCAGGAAAGCCCCACTGAAATTCTTCATACAGATTGACCCTCATTAGGATAGTAGAGTTAAGCTAGGGTTACTCTTCTCAGCTCCAATCTAAATTACTTTTTTCCCCCTGGATGTCTGAAAAGCTTTCTGAGGTATAGTTATTTTTATAAGAAGAAATACCATAATTTAATTCATTTGTGCTCTTGAGTTTGTGCTTATGTGGTGGATGTTTTTGTTATAGGCTGATGTAAAGCCCAGGACTTTGATGACAGATAGTCTGGTTATAAAGAATTTTTTACGCAAAATCATCACTGTGCTCCCCAAGGTAAGCTGTTCTTTTTGCACAATAATGATTCTCTTGTTAATTTAAGTCATGTGTTTTTAAAAGACCTCTACTCTGTAGGGCATGAGAGCATCTGATTGGTTCTCTTTCTTTTTATGACAGTGATTAAAAGTTTTAATATTGAATTGGTTTGGTTCCTGTATCTCTAAGGCAGGCTTGGTATTGGCCATGTGATATCTTTGAGAGCCTGTGGATATAGAGAGAACTTTGTTTTAGATTCATGTTTTCACTACCTTACTGTTTTATTGTATCACTTTGAATACCTCATTTCCCTCCTCTGTGCTTCTTTCTTCTTTTAAACCTGGATAATAAACTGCTGATTATCTCCTTCTTTTCTAAAGTGACTATAAGAGTAAATAAGGAAATTCTGACTTTAAACTCGGGAGAGCTAAAATTTTTATTATTACCTGTAGTTAGAAATGTTCATAAAGTCACAGCAATTAAGTATGCTGTATAACTTGCCGTTTTTCTTGCAGGTTTCCTACTTTTTCTGTCTTAAGCAAGGTTCAGTATTTATTGTTAGCCAATCTCTATTCCAAGTGTTCACCACATATTCACTCATTCAGCTCTCCCAGTACCCCTTGTGAAGTAGGTTTTATCATCATCATCCCCGTTTTACAGCCAAGGAAACTGATGCGGAAGTTAAAAAACTTGCAGAGCCACGATTTGAAAGGAGACAGTCTGGCTCTAGAGTCCCTTATTACCCATGATATTATGTAGAAAGAAAAAATATAGGTTGAAAGTAGAAAATAATTAACAACAGTGAAGTAAACTGGAGGGAGAACATAAGAGTCCGATGGGGATAGGAGAAGAAAAAACAAAGAAAAAAGCTTGGAATTTCCATATATGAAAACAATGGAAGCAATAGAGAGAGACAGATAGTTCTTTAAGAAGGGGAGAAGAGATACATTAGGATAACAGCAGAGGACAAAGGGTAATATTTCCTTATCAGTTGAGTTCAGTTCAGTAGTGTTCGACTCTTTGCGACCCCATGGACTGCAGCACGCCAGGCCTCCCTGTCCATCACCAACTCCTGGAGCTTACTCAAACTCATGTCCATCGAGTCGGTGATGCCATCCAACCATCTCATCCTCTATTGTCCCCTTCTCCTCCCGCCTTCAGTCTTTCCCAGCATCAGGGTCTTTTCAAATGAGTCAGCTCTTTGCATCAGGTGGCCAAAGTTTGGAGTTTCAGCTTCGGCATCAGTTCCTCCAGTGAATATTCAGGACTGATTTCCTTTAGGATGGACTGGTTGGATCTCGTTGCAGTCCAAGGGACTCTCAAGAGTCTTCTCCAACACCACAGTTCAAAAGCATCAATTCTTTGGTGCTCAGCTTTCTTTATAGTCCAGTTCTCACATCCATACATGACTACTGGAAAAACCATAGCTTTGACTAGATGGACCTTTGTTGGCAAAGTATTGTCTCTGCTTTTTAATATGCTGTCTAGGTTGGTCATAGCTTTTCTTCCAAGGAGCAAGCGTCTTTTAATTTCATGGCTGCAGTTACCATCTGCAGTGATTTTGGAGCCCCCAAAAATAAAGTTTCTCACTGTTTCCATTGTTTCCCCATCTCTTTGCCATAAAGTGATGGGGCCGGATGCCATGATCTTAGTTTTCTGAATGTTGAGTTTTAAGCCAACTTTTTCACTCTCCTCTTTCACTTTCATCAAGAGGCTCTTTAGTTCTTCCTCACTTTCTCCCATAAGGGTGGTATCATCTGCATATCTGAGGTTATTGATATTTCTCCCAGCAATCTTGATTCCATCTTGTGCTTCATCCAGCCCAGCATTTTGCATGATGTACATAATCTGTGACTAATTAGAATTCTAAGGTAGAACTCAGTGTATTTAAGATTCAGAATTTGAACACAGACAGGTGTTAATTATGGTTAGGGAAATTGCAGTGGGGGAAAAAAAGGTAATATAAAGAGTAATATTTTCTTTAGGAATTGAGTATGGAAGCTTTTAATCCTTGTTCTGGTTCATGTTAAATATCACACCCCATTTATTTTGCAGATTAGATTTAATTTCAGTGTAAATGTGAATGGAATCCTTTCCATGGAGATCTTCGGGTAAGTCCTTAATCCCTGACTTAAGTTTATGCAATGGTTCTACAATTTTTCTGTCATTATTGTCCTGTTTCCAGTGGGTTTGCAGTTTGATTTCTTAACTCAAAGTCACTTTGAAACTTGTTTTCCAAGACCCCCACATTTTCGTATTCTAGATTAGTTTTTAATGAGTAAGTAGATTAAACCTTTCATGACTTTCCCTTTCACTGGATGCTGCTGCTGCTGCTGCTGCTGCTGCTGCTAAGTCGCTTCAGTCGTGTCCAACTCTCTGTGACCCCATAGACGGCAGCTCATCAGGCTCCGCCGTCCCTAGGATTCTCCAGGCAAGAATACTGGAGTGGGTTGCCATTTCCTTCTCCAGTGCATGAAAGGGAAAAGTTAAAGTGAAGTCGCTCAGTCGTGTCCAACTGTTAGCGACCCCATGGACTGTAGCCTACCAGGCTCCTCCATCCATGGGATTTTCCAGGCAAGAGTACTGGAGTGGGGTGCCATTGCCTTCTCCGTTTCACTGGATGTGTAAGCTTAAAAATAACCATTTTCCTCTTGGTTGTGTGTGCTCAGTCACTCAGTTGTGTCCAACTCTTTGTGACCTCATGGACTGTAGCCAGCCAGACTTCTTTGTACATGGAATTTCCCAGACAATACTGGAGTGGGTTGCCATTTCCTATTCCAGGGGATCTTCCTGACCCAGGGATCGAACCTGTATCTCTTGAGTCTCCTGCATTGGCAGGCAGATTCTTTACCACTGCTCCATTCCCCTTGGTTGGTCAAGTGAAAGTCGCTCAGTTGTGTCCAGCTCTTTGCAACCCTATGGTCTATGCAGTCCGTGGAATTCTCTAGGCTAAAATACTGGAATGGGCAGCTTTTCCTTTCTCCAGGGGATCTTCCCAACCCAGGGATTGAACCCAGGTCTCTCACATTGCAGGTTGATTCTTTACCAGTTGAACCATAAGGGAAGCCCAGGAATACTGGAGTGGGTAGCCTATCCCTTCTGCAGGGGATCTCCCTGACCCAGGAATCGAACCGGGGTCTCCTGCATTGCAGGCAGATTCTTTACCAACTGAGCTATCAGGGAAGTCCCTTCCCCTTGGTTAATTGGTTACCAAATTTCAGTCATCTCTGGAGTTAGTACTAATGGGCCAAAATTTGTATCAGGCAGAAATTGGTCTTAGAGTCTTTAAGATATGGCTTAGCTTTTCTTTACTTTGCAGGGCAGAGAATGAACCTACTTTGAACCTGTCGAATGGAATTGCTCTTGTCGTAAACTGTCAGCATTACCTGAGGTGAAGGGGAAAGCCTTGTTGTTCCGCTCCATGTTTTACTCTTATTATGAGTATGAATTTGGGCAGAAATTGAAAATGGTCTCAGTTGTCAATTCTTAGTGCCAAGTGTCAGAGTCTCTCTAAGAAAAGTGAAAGTAAAAAAATTTAAGGGATCTGTGTTGAAAACTATTCCTGGCTCCTTGAATGTATTCTTATTTACCTGAGGGCATGCATGTTCCTTCTTCTCTCCATGCCTTAGTTTCTTCTGTGAGTGAATCAAAACAAACTCTGCTAATTCCAGTTCCATTTAGACATGAGAAGAGAGAAATGACTTTAAAAGGTTACTTGCACTCTTGGGTAGAGAGATACTATGAATACAAAGGAATTCTTTGTATATTGTTGTTTGTATATTAGCATTTTACATAGGCTTAGAAATCATCTTTCTTCCCACCGCCACCTTTTTCAGACTACAAAAAAAAAAATCCATGGAGGAGGTGGAAAATAAATGGAATAGAACCCTGTGCTTTGCTTTCCTGTGCTATCCAATTACTGCAGAATCCAAAGTGAACATGAATTATAGCAAGACAAAGCCTAACTTATGTTTAAGTCCAACTAATTTATTCTTTCTTCAATAGTTTCTGCCTCTACTTATATGCCCTGAATCAGTACTGGTAGCCATAGGATCTTAAGGCTTGAAGAGGCTGCCTGTGGTTTCTCAATCTGTTTTCTTACTCTTGCTCAAAATTACCTCTCCAATTAGAATATGTTTATTCTTTAATATTTGCAAGAAATAAAACGCTCATCCCATATCTTTCTTTAGTAATCTTCTAGCATCATACAATCCCTGCAGGTAGACAGCTTGCTAACATAGATTTACTGAAAGAGTTTAAGCCTCTAAGCCAGTGTTTGTGGACATATTTCCCCGGGTGACCTGATTAGTTTAGAGAAGCGGGGGAGGTTTATTAATATTTCTTTTCTGTTTAAAAAAGAGCTCTCAGAAAGTAAGCAAATACCAGATTCTTTCTAGGAGTGGAAGATGTTCCAATTTTTTCTCATCACTCCTACCAAATAGTAACCTCAGACTTCCTCAGAGGAAAGTGCGACATATGTAAAAGCAGACATCTAAGAATCACGAGGCCAGTTTTAGGCCATTTGTGATTCAGGGATCGCTGACCCCTACCCCACCTCCACCATGCTGATCTTTGAATGATCTTGGAAACTTCTGCTCAGAACTACAGAGTAGTTTTAGTAGAGGAAATAGACTTTTGAGAATATAAAACTGCCATTAGTGGCAGCAAAAGCAGGAGCCATGCTACAATTCCTGAAATGCCAATTTGTCTACTTTTTCCATTGCCTGTGATTCACTGAGTGGGACACAAGTTACTTATTCCAGCAAAATTTATGTGGTGGATTATATGGTTATGCATATGCTAGAGGTTATAAAAAGAATCTTGAATTCCCTTTAAAATAATTTAAGAGGGAAAAAGGCTAAATTTGTCTTACCTGCTTTGTTTTTTTGACAGTACACCAAAATTTGACACAACTGAATTACCCTGCAGCAGAATCCATCCTGTGCTTGGACATCCAGTAATGCTCTTCATCCCTGATGATGTGGTGGGAATGGGCTTATTGGGAGAGCTGACATTGACTCCAGCCGTGGCTCTGTGTCCTTGCCCGAAGGTCTTTTCCAACCAGCTGAACAGGATCTCTTCTGTTTCCATATCCTTTAATGACAGAGTCCATCAAAAGTTTCAAATTCCTTGTCTTTGAAAATGAATTTTTATATTTCAATCCTAGGAAGGCCGCTAGCATATAAACGCTGTTTGTAGAAACTGGTATGATTTGTATGAAAACAAAAATCCAATATGAAAGCTAAGCTTGCAAATTTTTTCAAGAAACTGAAAACTATAAAATATGACCCATGTGCCACCCGGTTTTCATATGGTCCAGTGTGACCAGAGCAGGAGTGAATGATGCAAGTAGGAGCAGTGAGGCTGGAAAAGTAGTTTGGAGTTGAGTATTTTGGATCTTGAGTGCCACACTAAGGAGTGTGAATTTTATTGTGTGTGTAATGGGAAACCATTATAGGTTTTAGGGATTGCCAGCAGCCTTGTACAGGGTGGGTGAGAGAGAAAAGTCAGTAATCACTAAGTACATAAATAAGTGAACTGGGTGAGAGATATTAAGTGCATGAATTAAAAGTGTGATGAGCATGGAAGGGAGACATATCACTGGAAGGAATCAACAAAACGAGGTAACCAGTTCACTGTTTGGCGAGGGAGAGATTAGGGGCAAAAAGTAGCTAAAGTTGCTGTCAACAGCCCTATATGCAGAAGATACAGGGTTGGTATAGATATATGGAGATATAGATATATGGAGACAAAATAGATGGGGAATGATTCTTTTGGGGGTGATAAAAAAAATATCCTAAGACTGATGGTGGTGATGGTTGCACAACTTTTTGAATATACTGAAACCAATTTAATTGTACACTTTAAATGGGTGATTTGTATGATATGTAGATTAAATCTCAGTAAAGCTGTTGGAAAAGATTTCCATGGATGGCTGACAGAATAATGATACTGGCAACAAGACGAAAATTATAAATAGCAGATCTGAGGAGTAAAGAAGATTAGTTTAGCTTTACATATGTTGCATTTATGTTGCCCGCAGAACATGTTTTAAAAATATCCATATAGAAATTTTGGTCTGGAATTTGGAAGTGGTCACATTTTTAGAGATACAGGTTTTAAAGCTTCAGTGTTTTTTCCATAGGTGAGTGAGTATGGTATAGTATATGCTATGGCTAGAATATGACACAGGAGTAAACAAGTATATTGTTTGAGGGATTCTCACACTATATGTGTGTGAACTTTAAGTGATATTTACATTTACTATGAATACTCTTATGGTTGAGTTTAAATCTATCTCCTTCTTACCCATTTTCTGTTTGTTCCTTGTATTTTATTTCCTTTTCCTCGAAGGCAGACTGGATAAGGTATAGTTGTATACTATAAAACCTAAATCAATCCCTAAGTTAATATCACAAAGAGTTATAACTAGTAAGTCAAAAATGGGGATAAAATGGAATTATTAAAAATACCCAATCCAAAATAGAATCCAAAAATAGAAAAGAAGAAAAAGGAAATAAAATACAAGGAACAAGCAGAAAATACATAACAAGATGATAGATTTAAATGCAACCATAACAGAATTCATATTAAATGTAAATGTTTTAAATAACCCAATTAATTAAAAGACATTTATACGTCCTGACTCTTCAGATATGCCACTCTTATTCTGAGTTTGCAGCACTTCAGAGCTCCCTGGCTCTAAACAGCGAATGTGTTGGCCTCAGCTTGTGCGTTAACACCTACTTGGGTTTGTGATGGAGACTTCACTTACAGACACTGCCTCCCTTTGCTCTGTTGTGACTTTGAGTAATGTCCCAGTGCCCACTGGATTTTAATCTTCACACTTCCTGCCTCCTGTTTACCTTATTAAAAAGAGGATGAAAACAGAAAGGTGAAGGAAAATATATATTCTGGGCTTATTAGTTTTGGTTCAGGGGGACAAGAAAAGCTTACGCAGTGGTTCTTAACTGGGTACTTTTGCCCTCAGAGGACATCTGGCAATGTCTGGAGACATTTTGATCCTTATGACTGGAGGCAGAGGTGATACTGGCATCTAGTGGGAGTGGGTAGAAGCCAGGGATGCTGCTTTAGCACCCTATAGTGCACAGGACAGCCCCACAGTAAAGAAGGATCTGGCCCAGAGTGTCAGTGTGCCAAGGTCGAGAAACACTGGGTTATAGGGAGGGTGTGGGTGGGAATGGAAAGTCAAGGGGAGGAAACCATTTTAGGGGCCTATCTTTCTTAGTTCTGGTTAGAGAGTAGGTTGGAGAAGGTGAAGCATTTCCTTCTCAATCTGAACATACTCATACTCACTGGAAAATATTCTTTGGTATATGTTTTTAATCTAGCATGCATCTTATAGTTTATTGGTTTTTATATCTATCTCCCATACTGTAAATCTAACTTGAAGGTAGGTATTAAATCTGTATATTCATGTTTGTATCCCCAGAATTTTATACAGTATAGTGTTTAGCCTGTGTTATTAATACCATTCAAACCTATGATTTAATGAGTAGCATCAATAAATAAACAAATTGTCCCAATACTATACTTGTAGCTCACACTCATTAAACGTGGAATAGATTTCTTAAGATTCTAGTGGTTCAGTCTCTGGTGACTCACACTTATCCTTAATGTGGAAAGGGCTTAATATGTAATTGCCTCGCATGCTAGTTTATTTCTGAGAGTGTGAACCAGGTCAGTGTTGCATTTGTTTTATGAAAATGAATATATAATCACAAAAAACTAACATTTTGGAGTTTTCTTTAGCCACTATACATATTTCTGTATGGACCTTCAGGTCTGCCTCTGATATTTCCAAATTCAGAGCAGCCAACTACTACTGTCTTCAAAGATACCTCTTATTTCATTGACTGGAAGAAATACCACTTGTGTATGGTGCCCAATTTGAATCTTAGTTTAGATAGAGGTAAATCTCTCTCTCTCTCTCTCTGTTTGCATAGGAATAAAGAACTCTGTAAAATATTAGAGAAATGCAAGGAAATATAAATAGTAAATATATATAAGAATAGGACCTAGTGATCTGATGGCTTAGGTTGAGGGTACAGGTAGGAGTCTGGCTAAGTCTGAGAGTCACGTGAAGTGAGTCGTACAGGTGTCAACAGGCAAAGCCCCACCAGAGCCTAACTGTTTTGGTATTATGTGTTAATGCTGGTTCCCCTCTCATTTCTATTTCCTCCTCTATTCCTGGTCTCCTTGAAGTAATCAATGGACCTTTACTTTCTAGGGATTTTTTCAGAAGGTTTCTGTTGTACCTTAATCTATCAACTCTGGAGTTTTAAGGTTATTAAAGTTGCAGTCACATCTTTGACCTATTGTGGAAGAGAAACATTTCCCAATGAAATGAGAAAATCCATATAAAATTACTTAGAAAAAATATAATACTACATAAAAGCAAGGCAGAAGTATCAGCCATATAGTAATAAACCTGGGAAACTGACTGTGCTATTCATATTGAGCCTAACCACACTGACTTTGAGTGAATCATGCTGAAAATTGGATGCTTAATAGTTGGACCAACAAATGAAACTGAGAAATAGGAATATGAAACCATAAGCTGATGTTTAGGAGCTTTATAGTCTTGAACTTGACTGTTGTTAGCCAGAATCCTTTAAAAGGTAGTCTTTCAATTTCAATTTAAAAGGTAGTCTGTTCAACTGGATCCTGAGGAAGTTCACCAGTAGGGAGGAGGTATTCAGGGAGGAGGTATTCTAGAGTTGTAACTGGAATGAAAAGATTGATGCCTCCTGGTATAGGGATGTATCTCTGAGAGAAAGAATCTTCATCTAGGAAGAAGGCCACATGGTGAGGCTCTTTTTTCTTGAGTAGGTAGTTTTTCCAGAGGGTGGAATGAAAGGAGGTATCCTTGGACTCCTGTAGGTAAGTGGTTTCGTGAGGAAAGAATGTTTGGTCTTAATAAGGCTGTGGCCACAGCTGTGGGCTGGCTCTTGTTTTTTATATTAAGAAAGGCCACAGACACTGAGCTAACAGTGGAGGTGAAGGTTAGGTGCCCAAGGCATTGAGGAAGACATTATGTTTAATTGGCCAAGAAATGTCAACGATGGCCTCTGTGACTAGCCACTCAGACCTCTGGCAGCACTTACATAAGGCCATCAGTGGGGGAAAAGTGTTTTCCCTGCTGTCGTGGTACCTGAGTCCAAATTCCATATTCTCTTCCTGGCTTTGACCCTTGTTAAGGGGGTCTTAGGAACTTGAATGGTGATTCATGTTCCTCTGAAAGTGAGGCAAGTGAATGAATGACATGTATTACTGTCTATTAATGTTCTTGTTTAAACTGAATTGGACTACATGGATTGTACTTGAAAAGATGAAGGTGCTAGAAAGTGACTGTAGGGATCAGATTACATGGGAATACAAATATCAGATAGCATTGTAGTTAAGAGCACAGATTTTGGGGTTAGTCTAAAACAGTTCCATCACTTACTGTCTCATGTTGGGCAATGTATTTAACCTATCTGTGCCTCTTTTCTTGCCTGTAAAAGAGTCTAAGACTAGGTCCCATACCAGAGTGTGGTGAAATCTTAATGTTAAGATAGTCCATGCCAAGAATTTTATATGGTACATGGCATGTAGTCAGCATTCAATACAAGTTAGCTCTTATGATCATTACTCTTCTACTACTGATACCCATGTCTTACTAGCCTCTTACTGCTGATACCTACCTTAGAAAGTAACTTGAGGAATGAATGGATTCATTGTATAATGCTTCTCAGTAAATTCTAAGGAATGCTGTTTGGTTTGCATTTTACACACCCAGTTGTTATTTTGATGTTCTTCCTGTGAGTCACTATTATTTGCTTCCATCATGTGGGTAGAGAAACAGATTCAGGAGGAGAAGGGAGTGTTCAAATTTAGATCTATCTCAGGTCCCTCTTTGTTTGAAGCATAGGTTGTTTATTCACTTAGCTTTTTGAGGGCTTTACTTATCTTAGGATATTCTGTAATATCTCATCCTCTAGGCTCAGTGCTTCCAGATGTGAGTTATCAGGTGGAATCCAGTGAGGGAGAAGATCAGTCTCAGAATATGGACCCCCAGGGACAAACTCTGCTGCTTTTTCTCTTTGTGGATTTCCACAGAGGATTTCCAGTCCAGAAAATGGAACTCTGGGGTAGGTATAGAAGAATGGGGCTGCCAGCTTGGATGCGCTTAAATGTTAAGAGAAAAAAGAGACTTGGGGACTTCCCTGGTGGTCCAGTGGCTAAGACTCCAATGCTCCTAAACTCTCCAGTGAAATCACCAAGTTTCAATTCCTGGTTGGGGAACTAGATCCCACACGTGGTAATTAAGTGTTCACATGCTATGACTAAAGATCCCACAACAAAGATCAAAGATCCCATGTGTTGCAACTAAGACCTGGTACAGCCAAATAAATAAAATATTTTTAAAAGAAAGACTTTACATGATACATAAATCTGAATAGATGTGCTTCTGTAGAATAACACATTTCAGTGAAAAACCTTGCTTAAATAAGTTAAATTATATGCTCTGTGAGAAAGATCTATATCTTGAAGCATCACTTAGATGATGACAGTCCCAGATTTGGTTGACCAGAAATCAGCAGACACTTCCTGTTGGTCCCTACAGAGTATATTACCTTAGATGGGTAGTTCTCAACCTCAGTTGCACAATATATTACCCGAGGAGCTTCTAAAAAATGCCCACACCTCATCCCTAGAGATTTGGATTTCCTTGGACTGAAGTGGGCCTCAGGTATCAGTATGTTTTTAAAGCTTCTCAGGTTGGAGTACTATTCACCATCCTCCTGCTTTTCCAAGTGCAATCAAGAAAAGCTATCAGTCTTACTTGGCGTTAATGCAACATCTCAAATTCAACACAAGGAGTTGTGGAAGTGCATTGGTATGAATGGCTTTGTGGGATTGCCACATCAACTTCTGGAATAGGACAAAGAGTCCTTGTTCAGGCATACAGATGCCTTTGGCATTTATCTAACAGATAGGTAATAACCTGCTATCAGAAGGTTCTCTCTGTTAAAGCTGTGATTTACAACCTGTTTTGTGCTCCATGAAACATGTGCATCAGAATCACCTGGAGTATTTGAAAGTGTGCAGCTTCCTGGGCAAAGATTTACTCAGTTTTGCTAATGAAAATATCTGTATGGCTCAGGAATATGCCTTTTTAACAGAATTCTCAGGTGATTCCTAAACATGGTACAATTTGAAAACCACTGAATATAAGAGTTGATGCTTTTGAATTGTGGTGCTGGAGAAGACTCTTGAGAGTCCCTTGGGCTGCAAGGAGATCAAACCAGTCCATCCTAAAGGAAATCAACCCTGAATACTCATTGGAAGGACTGATGCTGAAGCTGAAGCTCCAATACTTTGGCCACCTGATGCGAAGAGCCAGTTCATTGGAAAAGACCCTGATGCTGGGAAAGATTGAGGGCAGGAGGCGAAGGGGATGACAGAGGGTGAGATGATTGGATGGCATCACTAATTCAGTGGACATGAGTTTGAGCAAACTCTGGGAGATAGTGAAGGACAGAGAAACCTGGCGTGCTGTAGTCCATGGGGTTGCAAAGAGTCGGACATAACTTAGTGACTAAACAAATAAGAGTGGCTTATGCATTTTAACCCAATGAAGTCTGAGACATAAATGTAAGTGTTTCTCAGTGCGCTCTGAAACTTTGAAGGAAGTAGCAACAAGTAGAGCTTCTGAATGTCTGGGGAAATGTTCACAAGCCTCCCTTTTGGGGCTCCTGACGTGTTTCTGTGTTATTCTTCCTTTGTGGGCCAATGTTTTTTCTTGAGACTTTACTCTGTAGGCATTCCAGTGCTGTTTGGTGTGGCCCTGTTCCCACTGAGTCATAAGAGAAATGATACAGCTTACAACCCCAGATCAAAAGAGCTGACATTGACTGGTGCCAGTTATTTGTTGAACCTGTGGGATTCTTCCTGCTGCCAACCTCCATGCTTCTACTTTTCCCCACCATGTATATATTCTTTAGGTGAGAAGCACTGCTTTCCTGGGCTCTGGCTTGCAGCTCTTTGAAGAGCTGGTATTCCCTGGTGCCCCACTGTTCCATTCATTAAGATGCTGGAATGGGAACATAGAAGAGAGACAATCTATGAGGTTTCCAACTAGGAGGTCAAAGGTGAAAATGCCTAGGGCTATTTGTTACCTGCCTCTGCTTGCCTGGACAGAGGCTCTTGAAAGAAGCAGCTTAGTATGGTGGAAAGGACTTGAGGATACAATCAGGAGACCTGGGGTTAATTTTTAGTTCTGCTATCAAATTCCTTAATGACTTTTGGGAAGCAAGTCACATGAATTATGTGATCCTTCCTTTTCACATATTTAACATGAGATTGTTGGGTGAGATGCTATCAAAGCCCTTCCATGTCTAAAGACCTTCTTAGGATGTAAGACCTACTATTTTTAGGCATTTCTTTTAGGTCTGCTCTGTTCAGTCTTCCCTAGGAGGCATAAAGTCTGGCAGCCCATTCTGAACCCCATTAAACACATTTCCTCAGAAACCGGGTTACCTGCCATTCTTCTAGAGCTGTACTAGTTCGCACTCCTCTGTTTAGCTTGACTCTGAAGGCCTGCAGCATCTCAGGTAGTTGTCCTAGTATTAGATTAAACTGAAATTCATCACTGCATCAGTAAACAGAGCAGTTTTTATCTTAAAATTTCTGGGGCTTCCCTGGTGGTCCAGTGGTTCAGATTCTGTGCTTACACTGCAGCGGGTTGGGGTTCAATCCCTGGTCAGGGAAGTTCTGCATGCCATGAGGTGCATCAAAAAATAAATTTCAAAAAATAAATAAAATTTCCTTAGACATCTGAGAGTTTAGGACTAGCTTTTGGAGAAGATGCACCGTAAGGGTAGGTAGATATAGACACATGTAGTAATTTTATAGATTATGTAGTGATTTTATTTTCTTTTCCCCCTCTTCTTTCTCATATCCTTGAAAGCTTTCTTCAGAGCTCCTTTTAGGAAACAGATTGTGCAGAACTACAGTCTGTTTCCATGTGTCTTAAAAAAATCACTGAATTGGCCTTCTGCCTACCTTGTCATGGTAACTTTTCTATGATTAACTCATTATTTTGCCACAGTGTTAAAGGCATCTGGTGGTATAAGCAGTTTTAGAAATGAAACTATAGCTTTTCAATTAAATGACTGCTTTCAAAGGAGGTCAAACTGATGTCTTAAGGCTATTCTTAGGACCAAACTATAGAAAATAGTAATCCAAATGATATCGTCATAGCAATAGTGATATTTTCTGAGTATTGCAATGTACCTTCCTTTATCCCAGTTTATCTGCACAAAATACCCATGATAGCAAGTGGTAAAAGCCACTTTCTACAATAAAACGAGAAACGTTTGAAGTGATGTGGTCACTATTAGTTGGTAGTAGAATCGACCCTGGAATCTATGTTCTCTTGACTCCAGTTCCAGACCTCTTTTGAGCAGAGCACGTATTACCTTCCCCTCCAGGAAAGCATCGTGGTGCCTTGTGGTAGAAAATGTTCCTTCTGACTTCCATTTTAAATACAGCCCTGAGAAAAGCATGCCAGCCTTACCTTTGAACAGACCATCCAGAGAGTAGAAAAGCACCGAAAAAGAAAGATTAAGAAGCATTTTCTCCAGGTACCCTGAGAAGTAAATTTGTCTTCCTCTATTGGTTGTATCAGGATCATCAGTGCTAACATATTGTTTAATGACATATTTTGCCCATCAGTCTCACGTGTTAGCTTTTTTGAAGGATGCTGAGCAGTGGTGCCTGTGGTTACTTTATCAGAGATAATCCCCCATTTAGAAAAACTATATCAGAACTTCCTTGGTGGTCCAGTGGTTAAAAATCTGCCTGCCAATGCAGGGGACACAGGTTTGATCCCTGGTTGGGGAATATCCCACTTACTGTGGAGCAGCTAAGCCCGTGCACCATGACTGCTGAGCCTGTGCCCTAGAGCCTGGGAGCCACAACTGCTGAGCCCAAGTGCTGCAACTGCTGAAGCCTGTGCCTAGAACTCGGGCACCGCCACGAAGAGGAGCCCCCACTCACCACGACTAGAGAAAAGCCAGTGCATCAGTGATGACCCAGTGCAGCTCAAAACAAATAAATAAAAAGAAATAAGTAAAAAAACTATCCCGGCAGTTCTCAGCATCATCTGTGAGTTTTAACTTTTTCTATACCACAGTGCATCTAAAAGGATCGATCTCTGATAGTAACAGTGGCGCTCACCAAACAGTGACACTCTAAATAGAGTTAGACATACTCTCCAGGAGGCTTTTCCTTTATTTTCAGAGTCACTGGTATCACTGTTTAGAGTATGTGGTGTATATTTCTGTTTCTGATGTGAATTAAACAGGATCCTTCATTTGAGTCTTCAAAAATAATATTCTGTACTTTTAGTGAACTTTCTGTTCTTTGTAAGTGGAAATTGGGTAGGTTTGTAAGTTGTGGGTTTTTTGGGTTTTTTTTGTCTAAAAAAGCAATTATTTGTGGATGGCTGGAAGTGGCCTTTTCTCTCAAGAGGCCTCTTCCCATCCTCAGCCCTGACTCAGAGCACATGAACAGCAGTCTTGAAGTGGTCATTCTCACTCAAGGTTACCAACATTCTCCCTCTCCTTAGGAGTCCACACTTTGCTCTCAACTCATCTCAGTGCCATCCTCAGGGAGAGCCACAATGTGGTGCAAGGTTGCATCCAGGCCACTGTGGACCGGGCCTTGGAGCAGCATCACCGGGCTGTCAAGGTAATAAGAAATTCACAGCTCCCTTTCTCCTTCTCTCTCTCAGAGAAGGATAGAGTATCTGGCAGATGGGAGCTGAGAGCCCTTCCTCCCTTAATGCTGTTTTCTTCCTCTTCTCTTTCATCACCTGGGCTGATCTTATAAACTGCTTCTAGCCTCGGAACTCAGGCTTTAGCCTAGATGGGTCACTGTAACCACTTGCTTAGTCTTACCTCCTTGTAGGGGAGTTTGAGTAAAGAGGGGAAAAATAATAGTTGGGGAGAATGACTGATAATAAACCTTTTTTTTTTTTTTTGAGAGCAAATTATGTTTTCTTTTTGGAACATGTGAGTGTCATTGTGTTTTTTCACAAGCAGAATGGGCTTGGTTCTGCCTGCCTGTCCATTGGTTTTCACCACTTGCATATACCAGGGGACAGGAAAACATTTATAAAAGAGGAACAGTACACACTGAACCCAGGACTCTATATTCATTCTAGGTAGTTTTACACATTGAACTATCTTTGTATATTAACTTACAGTGCCATTAATGTCTTCTGTCTTTCACACACTGAAGTGCTTTATTATTCTAACCATAGTGAAATGAAAGTCACTCAGTCAAGTCCAACTCTTTGTGACCCCAAGGACTGTAGCCTGCCAGGCTCCTCTGTCCATGGAATTCTCCAGGCAAGAATACTGGAGTGGGTTGCCGTTTCCTTGTCCAGGGGATCTTCCCAACCCAGGGACTGAACCCAAGTCTCCTGCATTGCAGGCAGATTCTTTACTGTCTGAACCACCAGGGAAGGCCTAGAATATTTATTCTAGATAGTTCTACACATTGAACTATCATTGTATATTAATTTACAGTGCCATTAATGTCTTCTCTCTTTCATACACCAGAGTGCCTTATTATTCTAACGTAAGTTCCAGACAAATTGATAGCACGTGCCTGAAATGTTTTAATTGAAGTATAGTTGATTTATAAGGTACTAATTACTGCTGTACAGCAGAATGATTCAGTTATACATACATATACGTGCTTTTTTAAAGAAAAATTTATTCCATTATGGTTTATCACAGGATATTGAATATAGTTCTCTGGGTTATATAGTAGGACCTCGTTATTTATCTAGTCTATTCATAAAGGCTTACATCAATGCATCTCTCTCTTATCTATATATTTCTCCTTCTCACACATGCTTCTAGAGCTACTGTTTCAGTAAATCTTAAATTCTCTCTCCGTTTGCTAATCCTTTATAGCATCACTTTGTCTTCATACCTGGCTTTCTGAATTCCTCCATCTTGTATAGTTTTGGTAACACATTTATTACTTAATATGGCCTCCTTTTCAAGCAAAAAACAACCACACTAAAAGAATAAAGCTTGAAGCTTTTTGTTTTTTAATGGTAAGTATACCTGCTTTATTGCCCAGTGTCTTACTGCTTGTCTTTTCTGAATGTATCTGTGTCAATAAGTCACCTCTGTGAAAGGAGATAACATTTTTAATGTATTTAAATTCCTTAAGTGTCCTTTACATGTCACTGTCTCAGTAAGTATTGTTGGTGGAAGGGGAAGTATTGTTGAAATCCTGCTCTGACTTAAATATTTGGTCCCTTTCGGTTCACTTCAGTCGCTCAGTCGTGTCCAACTCTTTGTGACCCCATGAGCTGCAGCACGCCAGGCCTCCCTGTCCATCACCAGGCCTCCCTGTCCATCACCAGCTCCCTGAGTCCACCCAAACCCATGTCCATCGAGTCGGTGATGCCATCCAGCCATCTCATCCTCTGTCATCCCCTTCTCCTCCTGCCCTCAATCTTTCCCAGTACCAGGGTCTTTTCCAATGAGTCAGCTCTTCGCATCAGGTGGCCAAAGTATTGAAGTTTCAGCTTCAGCATCAGTCCTTCCAATGAATATTCAGGGCTGATTTCCTTTAGGATTGACTGGTTGGATCTCCTTGCAGTCCAAGGGACTCTCAAGAGTGTTCTCTAACACCACAGTTCAAAGCATCAATTCTTCGGCACTCAGCTTTCTTTATAGTCCAACTCTCACATCCATACATGACAACTGGAAAAACCATAGCCTTGACTAGATGGACCTTTGTTGGCAAAGTAATGTCTCTGCTTTTTAATATGCTATCTAGGTTGGTCATAACTTTCCTTCCAAGGAGCAAGCATCTTTAATTTCATGGCTGCAATCACCATCTGCAGTGATTTTGGAGCCCCCCAAAATAAAGTCTGACACTGTTTCCCCATCTATCTGCCATGAAGTGATGGGACCGGATGCCATGATCTTAGTTTTCTGAATGTTGAGCTTTAAGCCAACTTTTTCATTCTCCTCTTTCACTTTCATCAAGAGGCTTTTTAGTTCCTCTTCACTTTCTGCCATAAGGGTGGTGTCATCTGCATATCTAAGGTTATTGATAATTCTCCCGGCAATCTTGATTCCAGCTTGTGTTTCTTCCAGCCCAGTGTTTCTCATGATGTACTCTGTATATAAGTTAAATAAGCAGGGTGACAATATACAGCCTTGACGTACTCCTTTTCCTATCTGGAACCAGTCTGTTGCTCCATGTCCAGTTCTAACTGTTGCTTCCTGACCTGCATACAGGTTTCTCAAGAGGCAGGTCAGGTGGTCTGGTATTCCCATCTCTTTCAGAATTTTCCACAGTTTATTGTGATCCACACAGTCAAAGTCTTTGGCATAGTCAATAAAGCAGAAATAGATGGTTTTCTGGTACTCTCTTGCTTTTTTGATGATCCATTGGATGTTGGCAATTTGATCTCTGGTTCCTCTGCCTTTTCTAAAACCAGCTTGATCATCTGGAAGTTCACAGTTCACGTATTGCTGAAGCCTGGCTTGGAGAATTTTAAGCGTTGCTTTACTAGCGTGTGAGATGAGTGCAATTGTGTGGTAGTTTGAGCATTCTTTGGCATTGCCTTTCTTTGGGATTGGAATGAAAACTGACCTTTTCCAGTCCTGTGGCCACTGCTGAGTGTTCCATATTTGCTGGCATATTGAGTGCAGCACTTTCACAGCATCATCTTTCAGGATTTAAAATAGCTCAACTGGAATTCCATCACCTCCACTAGCTTTGTTCGCAGTGATGCTTTCTAAGGCCCACTTGACTTCACATTCCAGGATGTCTGGCTCTAGGTGAGTGATCACACCATCGTGATTGTCTGTGTTGCGAAGACCTTTTTTGTACAATTCTTCTGTGTATTCTTGCCACTTCTTCTTAATCTCTTCTGCTTTTGTTAGGTCCCTACCATTTCTGTCCTTTATTGAGCCTATCTTTGCATGAAATGTTCCCTTGGTATCTCTAATTTTCTTGAAGAGATCTCCAGTCTTTCCCATTCTGTTGTTTTCCTCTATTTCTTTGCACTGATCGCTGAGGAAGGCTTTCTTATCTCTCCTTGGGATTCTCTGAACCAGCAGTTTAGTATTATTATAAACTATGGTCTCCCCCTTCCTTGTTTTGTTCCCTAGGCTCATCAGAAACTACAGGCCTCACTGTCAGTGGCTGTGAATTCCATCATGAGTATTATGACTGGAAGCACAAACAGCAGCTTCCGGAAGACCTGCCTCCAAACACTTCAGGTTGGTAAGGATTGGAGATGTTTAAAGGTGTGGGGTTTTAATGACATTCTGCTGCCTCTCTCAGTAATACGTGCAGTGCTCTTAGAAACATTATTTAATTTGATCCTACTATGATTCTGCCTAAGTGTTTTATGATGTGTTAGTTGAAAAGAGAGTGATGTATATACTATTTTATAAATGAGAAAACAAGTTATTTAGGATTTCTGTTTGCTTTAGGTCATACGGATAGTTACAAACAGAGCTAGGATTAGGTCATGAGTCCCAATTTCTTACTGAAGAGTGTTCTATTACATCATGGTGACAGAATACATTGGAAGTAACTGAGCAACCATGAGCTTTACATATGTTTGGCAGTTTGGAATAGTGTAACAAGGTTTGAAATCAGAGGCCTGAGTTCAAATCTTGACTCATTTACTTATTAGCTATGTGGACTTAGGCCTGTACTGAACTTTTCTGTGGTTCATCTACAAATTATAAAAAATAGTAGTATCTCACAGGGTTATTATGAAGTTGAGGGCTAAATGTGAATGTGTGTAACACTTTGTAGATTCTTTAATAAACGTTGGTTTCTTTCCTTTCTTCCTCCCTTCCAATGTGTGTTGACCAACTGGTATTATCAGTGGGGTAACACATTCATTCCATGTCAGTTGCTTCATTTTGTGTACTCTTTTTCTTGAGAAAATAGTGTAATATACACAAAATTTTAAATAATAAACGTTATCACTTAATTTTTGCATATTTATCTCATATATATTATATAATTATAGCCAAAGTATTCTATATTAATATATAATTTGACCTTTTCCCTTGTTTAAAGAGTCTTAAAATACTGGTTAACCAATATTCCACAGTGTTCAGTCAGTTCAGTCACTCAGTCGTGTCTGACTTTTTGCGACCCCATGAGCTGCAGCACGCCAGGCCTCCCTGTCCAACACTAACTCCCGGAGCCCGCCCAAACTCACGTCCATTGAGTCGGTGATGCCATCCAACCATCTCATCCTCTGTCGTCCCCTTCTCTTCCTGCCCTCAATATTTCCCAGCATCAGGGTCTTTCCAAATGAGTCAGCTCTTTGCATCAGGTGGCCAAAGTTTGGAGTTTCAGCTTCAACATCAGTCCTTCCAATGAACACCCAGGACTGATCTTTAGGATGGACTGGTTGGATCTCCTTGCAGTCCAAGGGACTCTCAAGAGTCCTCTCCAACACCACAGTTCAAAAGCATCAATTCTTTGGCACTCAGCTTTCTTTATAGTCCAACTCTCACATCCATACAGTTCAGTTCAGTCTCTCAGTCATGTCTGACTCTTTGCAACCCCATGAACCACAGCATGCCAGGCCTCCCTGTCCATCACCAACTCCTGGAGTCCACCCAAACCCATGTCCCATCTAGTCAGTAATGCCATCCAGCCAGCTCATCCTTTACATGACTACTGGAAAAACCATAGCCTTGACTAGACTGACCTTTGTAAGCAAAGTATTGTCTCTGCTTTTTAATATGCTGTCTAGGTTAGTCATAACCTTCCTTTCAAGGAATAAGCATCTTTTAATTTCATGGCTGAAGTCACCATCTGCAGTGACTTTGGAGCCCAGAAAAATAAAGTCTCACTGTTTCCACTGTTTCCCCATCTATTTGCCATGAAGTGATGGGACCAGATGCCATGATCTTAGTTTTCTGAATGTTGAGCTTTAAGCCAACTTTTTCATTCTCCTCTTTCACTTTCATCAAAAGGCTTTTTAGTTCCTCTTCACTTTCTGCCATAAGGGTGGTGTCATCTGCATATCTGAGGTTATTGATATTTCTCCTGGCAATCTTGATTCCAGCTTGTGCTTCCTCCAGCCCAGCGTTTCTCATGATGTACTCTGCATATAAGTTAAATAAGCAGGGCACTAATATACAGTCTTGACGTACTCCTTTTCCTATCTGGAACCAGTCTGTTGCTCCATGTCCAGTTCTAACTGTTGCTTCCTGACCTGCATACAGGTTTCTCAAGAGACAGGTGAGGTGGTCTGGTATTCCCATCTCTTTCAGAATTTTCCACAGTTTATTGTGATCCACACAGTTAAAGGCTTTGCCATAGTCAGTAAAGCAGAAATAGATGTTTTTCTGGAACTCTCTTGCTTTTTTGATGATCCATTGGATGTTGGCAATTTGATCTCTGGTTCCTCTGCCTTTTCTAATACCAGCTTGAACATCTGGAAGCTCATGGTTCACATATTTCTGAAGCCTGGCTTGGAGAATTTTGAGCATTACTTTACTAGCGTGTGAGATGAGTGCAATTGTGTGGTAGTTTGAGCATTATTTGGCATTGCCTTTCTTTGGGATTGGAATGAAAATTGACCTTTTCCAGTCCTGAATTTTCCAAATTTGCTGACATATAGAGTGCAGCACTTTCACAGCATTATCTTTTAGGATTTGAAATAGTTCAACTAGAATTCCATCACCTCCACTAGCGTTGTTTGTAGTGATGCTTCCTGAGGCCCACTTGACTTCATATTCCAGAATGTCTGGCTCTAGGTGAGTGATCACACCATCGTGATTAACTGCGTCGTGAAGATCTTTTTTTGTACAGTTCTTCTGTGTATTCTTGCCACCTCTTCTTAGTATCTTCTGCTTCTGTTAGGTTCCTACCATTTCTGTCCTTTATTGAGCCCATCTTTGCATGAAATGTTCCCTTGGTATCTCTAATTTTCTTGAAGAAATCTCTAGTCTTTCCCATTCTATTGTTTTCCTCTATTTCTTTGCATTGATCGCTGAGAAAGGTTTTCTTATCTCTCCTTGCTATTCTTTGGAACTCTGCATTCAAATGCATTTCGTTTTCTCCTTTGCTTTTCACTTCTCTTCTAGTCACAGCTATTTGTAAGGCCTCTTCAGACAGCCATTTTGCTCTTTTGCCTTTCTTTTTCCTGGGGATGGTCTTGATCCCTGTCTCCTGTACAATGTCACAAACCTCTGTCCATAGTTCATCAGGCACTCTGTCTATCAGATCTAGTCCATTAAATCTATTTGTCACTTCCACTGTATAATCATAAGGGATTTGATTTAGGTCATACCTGAATGGTTTAGTGGTTTTCCCCACTTTCTTCAATTTCAGTCTGAATTTGGCAATAAGGAGTTCATGATCTGAGCCACAGTCAGCTCCCAGTCTTGTTTTTGCTGACTGTATAGAGCTTCTCCATCTTTGGCTACAAAGAATATAATCAGTCTGATTTGGGTGTTGGCCATCTGGTGATGTCCATGTGTGAAGTCTTCTCTTGTGTTGTTGGAAGAGGGTGTTTGCTATGACCAGTGCGTTCTCTTGGCAAAATTCTATTAACCTTTGCCCTGCTTCATTCTGTACTCCAAGGCCAAATTTGCCTGTTACTCCAGGTGTTTCCTGACTTCCTACTTTTGCATTCCAGTCCCCTATAATGAAAAGGACATCTTTTTTGTGTGTTATTTCCAAAAGGTCTTGTAGGTCTTCAAGAACCGTTCAACTTCAGCTTCTTCAGCGTTACTGGTTGGGGCATAGACTTGGATTACTGTGATGTTGAATGGTTTGCCTTCGAAACGAACAGAGATCATTCTGTCGTTTTTGAGATTGCATCCAAGTACTGCATTTCGGACTCGTTTGTTGACTGTGATGGCTACTCCATTTCTTCTAAGGGATTCCTGCCCACAGTAGTAGATAAAATGGTCATCTGAGTTAAATTCACCCATTCCAGTCCATTTTAGTTTGCTGATTCCTAGAATGTCGATGTTCACTCTTGCCATCTCCTGTTTGACCAGTTGCACTGTGTTGGTTTAATATAATTTAATAAACCATTTCCCTACTGACAGACATTTAAGTTGTTTACATCCTTTCTTCCAATAAATAGTTCAGTTAATACCTGTATGTGATATCTTGCTTCTTTTGACTCATTTCCTAGAAGAAATTTCTATAAATGGAGTTAATGGGTCAAAGTGTATAACACCTTTATAATCTAGTGCATCTTCTCACAGCTTCAACTTTCTGGGTCATGTGAGTAGCACAAGGTATTGAGAAGGACACTATACTGGCAATCCTAAAGTTAGCCCAACTTTCATACTAACTTGCTGTGAGATCTTAGGTAGGTCACCTCTCCTGTTTGAATTTCAGTTTTCTCATCTATAACAGTGTGTTGTATTAAGTGACTACTCAGGTCCCCTTTAACTATAATATCCTACAGTTCTGTACTAAAGTTGAGGCTGTTACCCATTCCTTCTAAACGCAAACTATATTACTGTTCCTTTCCTCCCTGAAAGATTTATCTGGGGAAAAATTTCCTGTATCAGCCTTAGTTGTTCAGTAGATACCTTTGCTCTCTTGGAACTTGTTTTAGAGGAAAGCAGTTTATATAACCTCTTCACAAACAGATGGCTCTCTGGGATATATAATCTCCTATAGAGATAGGAGAACAAAGACCTTGTGTGATCGATCTCACTTAGGTAACAGAATTTGGAAGATATATAGGAGCTGCAACTGCCTATCTCATGTCAAGTATCCCAGACCTTCCTTCTGCTTACCCTGTGTCCACAGGAACTAAGGAAGCTTCTAACACAACATGAAGGATGTCACTGGTTTGCCTTTCTAACTGTCTCACCCTCTCCCCATATAAACTTCCTGTGGGTACTCACCCTTTGGTTGCCAGTACTAGAACTCAACATGTTCTATCTCTGGCCCTTTTTAGGCAGCTGACACACAGGAATTTGGGACCAAGCTGCATAAATCATTTCATGAGGTCACCCAGCACCGATTTCTTGACCACTGCTCACATGAGGTGAAGCAGGTAAGTGTAAAGTAATAATCAGTACTTTGGTTAAAATCTCCCATATTGATATATGAGAAACCTGAATACACAGGGGTTGGGTATACTGCTTTAGACTGCACAATCCGAGGGTAGCCTTTGAGCAAGGAAGCCTGTGGTTTATAAAAACTTCATAGAACATAGTGTTACATAGAGGTTAAGAGTGTGATTAGCATTGTCACTTGAATTCCATTTCTGCCACTACCTAGTTGCATGGTATTATTATAGAAGCTATTTATTCCAACTCTCAGTTTCTGTAGCAGTAAAATAAAAATGATGCATACCTAAAATGATTGTTGTAAGGTCTGAATAAGAGAATTATGTGAACTACTAGCACATAGTTACTTTTATGATGATGATGATAGGATGGAATTCTTATGTTTAGTTTTGCCAAATAAAAAACATACTTTTATGTGTTCACCTTTTTGGATACCAGAGATATAGAATTATATTAGTTGACATCTCTGCCCTCATGGGGGTCAAATAGTTACTGGCTCCTCTAATGAGTGAAGAGAAATCATATTTGGGATATTTTATATGTTTCCTTATTCTAGGTGTAGGTAGTAATAGTGTTCAAGCTGAAGCCCACCTTTCTGACTTTCTTGGCAACAATCAGCAGTATTGACTTTTTTGGAATTGAAGTATAAGATGAGTAAATAAAAGAGATTAAGGGGGAAATTATTATGCTGTGGCGTTTGGCCAAGATAGAGTAACAGGGACCAGATTTACCCTCTTGCCTGAAACAACCAAAAATCTGGACAGTAACAAAAAAATACAACATATGAAACAATGGTTCTGAAGACACTGGACCTCAGAAAATGGATGGGATAGTCATTCTTGAGAGACAGAAAGCAAATGAATTGAGCTTTATGATTGCCCTCACACACCACCTAGACAAAGTACAGAGGCCATGGAACAGGGAGAGGGAATCCAGGCAGAGCCCAGTCATCTCCCTGTGTTGAGTAGATGAAGCTGGGAATCCAGGGATGCCAAGGCAGCTCAAGTTTTCAGGGTAGAGTAGCAGAGAAGAGAGAGCTCACTGAGGTTCCTCTCTTTAATATTCAGTTGACTACTGATCAGTTCATTCATGTGAAAAAACTGTCCAGGTAAAGAACCACTCAGAAGGATTCAGTTCAGTTCAGTCGCTCAGTCGTGTCCGACTCTTTGCGACCCCATGAATTGCAGCACGCCAGGCTTCCCTGTCCATCACCAACTCCCGGAGTTTACCCAGACTCTTGTCCATCTAGTCGGTGATGCCATCCAGCCATCTCATCCTCTGTCATCCCCTTCTCATCCTGCCTCCAATCTTTCCCAGCATCATGGTCTTTTCCAATGAGTCAACTCTTCGCATGAGGTGGCCAAAGTATTGGAGTTTCAGCTTCAACATCAGTCCTTCCAATGAACATCTAGGACTGATCTGCTTTAGGATGGACTGGTTGGATCTCCTTGCAGTCCAAGGGACTCTCAAGAGTCTTCTCCAACACCACAGTTCAAAAGCAGAAGGATTAGAAGGAACAATAAGCAAAGCTTACACAGGGCTAGGAATAGTGCCTATTCCCATCAACCAGAGAGGAAAGTCTTATAATTTATGGAGCACCAGGTAAGATACTGGGCTTCCCTGGTGGCTCAGTGGTAAAGAAACTGCCTGCAATGCAGGAGACACAGAAGATGTGGGTTCTTTCACAGGAGATTGCTGGGTTGGGAAAGTCCCCTGGAGAAGGGGGTGGCAACCCACTCCAGTATTCTTGCCTGAGAAATCCCATGGACAGAGGAGCCTGGCAGGCTACATGGGGTCACAAAGAGTCTGACACAACTGAAGCAACTTAGCACACAGGTAAAATGCCAAGAATAGTCTTGCCTCAGAAATGGAGAAAAATTACATCTTCAATAAACACTCCTTGGTTCTGCCTAACAAAGCTCAAAAACCAGAAGCAAGACCTAAAAGGATCAAGTGATTTCCAACTAATTCAGTGGCATTTCAGAGAAAAGTTCAAAAATATTTATAAGGGTGACATCCCTGATGGTCCAGTGGTTAGGAATCTGCCTTGCAATGCAGGGGAATCGGGTTCAATCCCTGGTCAGGGAACTCAGAACCCTCATGCCACAGAGCAAATAAACCCCCCTGCTGCAGCTACTAAGCCCATTTGTGCTCCAGAGCCTGTGCCACAACTAGAGAGCCAAAGTGCCACAACTGCTGAGGCCCATGTGCTCTGGAGCCCATGCGCCACAAGTACTGAGAAAGTCCATGTACCACAGGAAGATCCCACATGCTGCAACTAAGACCCCACACAGCTAAATAAATATATTTTTAAAGAAAGAATATAAGAATACAAAAATGTCCAGCACCTACCAAGATAATATTCATACCGCCTTGAATCTAATAAAAAAATTAACAAGTATGCCATGAAGCTGCAAAATACAGCCCACAATGAAGAGAAAACTCAGTTGATTGATCAGTCAGTCAAAACTGATCCAGAACTGACATGCAAGATAAAATTAGTAAAAAACCAGTTATTCTTATAATTGTATTCCATATGTTCAGGAAACTAGAGAAAAGGTTGAACATATTAGTTAGAGATATGAATGGTGTAAAAAAGGCCCCAAACAAATTCTAAGGTGAAAGCTAATGTCGCCAAGGTGAAAATTATACTGACTACACCACTAGCATCAATGGCACGTTCCTTAAGGAAAAACAGCAGCAGAAACTGAACCTGAACACAGAGGGTAAAATAATGATACTAGAGCGTTAAATGTCTGTGAGTTACAGGGTGACCCTATACAGCCTAACCTGTGTGTGATTAGAGAATCTGAAGAAGCAGCAGAGGCAGAAAATATGTTTGAAGAAATAGTGACAGAAATGTTTCCAAATTCGATGAAATGTATCAGTTATACAGATCCAAGAATCTTAAACCAAGCCCAAGAAACAAGGAAAACTACACCAAGGTACATCATAATCAAATTAGTTGAAACCAGTGGTAAAAAGAAAATCTTAAAAACAGAGACCAGAAAAACCCCAACAAGAACAAAACACCAAAACCCTTCTTTTGTTACAAAGATAAGGGTTACAGCAAGTTTCTCATCATAAACTGTATAAGCCAGAAGAAAATGGAGCTATAATACTGAAAAAAATAACCTGTCAACCTAGGATTCTTTACCCAACAAAAGTGTCGTTAAAAACAAATATGAAATAAGGACACAATGACATACAGCTAAGCTTCCAACTTCAACTAGAATAAGAAGAGCAAATTAAACATAAAGAAAAGTATGAAATAATAAAGATTAGAGTGGAAGTCAGTAAACCAGAAAAACAATAGAGAAAAAAATCAATGAAACATAAAGGTGATTCATTGAGAAAGATGATTAATAAGAGAGAAGACACAAATTGCCACTAATACCAGAAATTAGAGAGGTGGCGTCAAATATTAAAAGAATTATCAGGGAATATTATGAATACTGAACTAAATTTGACAATTTAGATTAAATGGAAATTTCCTTGAAAGACATAAATTACCAAAGTTCACTCAAGAAATAGCTTCTATACCTGGTAGCTTTATACTATTAAAGAAGTTGAATTTTTAATTAAAAATCTTACCATCACATTCAGATTATTTTAAAACTCTCAAAGCTCAATAGTAAGAAAATAAGCAACCCAATTTGTTTAATTGGCAAAATATTTGAACACACATTTTACAAAAGAAGATATACAATAGCAAATAAACATACAAAAATATGCTCAACATTATTAGTCGTTCAGTTCAGTTGCTCAGTCATGTCCGACTCTTTGCGACCCCATGAACCGCAGCACGCCAGGCCTCTCTGTCCACCACCAACTCCCGGAGTCTACCCAAACCCATGTCCATCGAGTCAGTGATGCCATCCAACCATCTCATCCTCTGTCGTCCCCTTCTCCTCCTGCCCCGAATCCCACCCAGCATCAGGGTCTTTTCCAATGAGTCAACTCTTCACATGAGGTGGCCAAAATATTGGAGTTTCAGCTTCAACATCAGTCCTTCCAATGTACACCCAGGACTGATCTCCTTTAGGATGGATTGATTGGATCTCCTTGCAGTCCAAGGGACTCTCAAGAGTCTTCTCCAACACCACAGTTCAAAAGCATCAATTCTGCGGTGCTCAGGTTTCTTCACCGTCCAACTCTCACATCCATACATGACCACTGGAAAAACCATAGCCTTGACTAGACGAACTTTTGTTGGCAAGGTAATGTCTCTGCTTTTAAATATGCTATCTAGGTTGGCCATAACCTTCCTTCCAAAAAGTAAGCGTCTTTTAATTTCATGGCTGCAATCACCATCAGCAGTGATCTTGGAGCCCCCCAAAATAAAGTCTGACACTGTTTCCACTGTTTCCCCATCTATTTCCCATGAAGTGATGGGACCAGATGCCATGATCTTAGTTTTCTGAACATTGAGCTTTAAGCCAACGTTTTCACTCTCCTCTTTCATTTTCATCAAGAGGCTCTTTAGTTCTTCTTCACTTTCTGCCATAAGGGTGGTGTCATCTGCATATCTGAGGTTATTGATATTTCTCCCGGCAATCTTGATTCCAGCTTGTGTTTCTTCCAGCCCAGCGTTTCTCATGATGTACTCTGCATATAAGTTAAATAAGCAGGGTGACAATATACAGCCTTGATGTACTCCTTTTCCTATTTGGAACCAGTCTGTTGTTCCATGTCCAGTTCTAACTGTTGCTTCCTGACCTGCATACAGGTTTCTCAAGAGACAGGTCAGATGGTCTGGTATTCCCATCTGTTTCAGAATTTTCCACAGTTTATTGTGATCCACACAGTCAAAGGCTTTGGCATAGTCAATAAAGCAGAAATAGATGTTTTTCTGGAACTCTCTTGCTTTTTTGATGATCCAGCGGATGTTGGCAATTTGATCTCTGGTTCCTCTGCCTTAGGGAAGTGCAAATCAAATCCACAAATCAGTAACATTTCACATCTACTTAGAATAAGAAGACTGACCATCCCAGGTGCTGGCAAGGATGTACAGGAACTGGAACTGTTACACCCTAATTGTAGGAATGAAAAATGAAACTGCCACTTTGAAGAACAGTTTGGCACTTTCTTTAAAAGGTATATATACACTTACCACACAACCTAGCCATTCTACTTCTAGATGTTTACCCAAGAGAAATGAAAGCATATGTCCACACAGAAATGTCTGCACCAGTGTTGATGGCACATCTACCATATCTGTAATAGCCCCAAACTGGGAACGACCCAGTGTCAACGGTAAAGGAATAAACAAACGGTGGCACATCCATTCAATGGAATACTACTCAACAATAAAAGGCGGGATGAATCTCTAAACAGCCATGCTGAATGAAAAAACCTGAAAATACAAGAGTACATAGTGCTTGACTGAATTTATATACAATTCTATAAAATGCCAATTACTGTATAGTTACAGACCAGTGGTTGTTTACAGATGGGAGGTATAGGAGTTGGAGGGAGTGAGGAGTTATGAAGGGCAGAAGAAACTTTTCAGGGTGATGGATATGCTCATTATCTTGATATAGTGATGTTTCACATGTATTAATACATATGCCAGAACTTATCAAATTGTATTTTATAAAGATGCAATTTATTATTTGTATGCAAGTTATATCTCAGTAAAGTTGCTGTAAAAAAATTACAGACACTGTTTCTGAGAGAGTAAACACCTCTTCTGCTTGTCTCCCTCTCCTACTTCTGTTTGCCTGGTCGGATGGGGAGGTTTAGACACCTAGGCACCCAGAGACCACAGCATCTCATGGATTTGCCTGTCCTCCTCTGCTTTGTAACAGGGAAGCCCCTATAAGTGCTGCCTTCACCATACTGTGTTTTCTTGGCTGTACATCCCGGCTAGGAAGCACCTTCCTAAAAATGCACCAGCTGGCTCACTGCAAATACTCTTTCTGGTTTCCCTACACCTTGGGAAACTGCTGCCCACAACTTGAGCAAATAAAGGCTATTACCCATTGTATCAGTTTCCCATGGATGTTGTAACAAATTACCATAAATTTGCTAACTTAAAAACAAGAGCAATTTATTATCTCTCAGTTCTGGAGTCCAGAAGTCTGAAACAAGGTGTTGGCAGGACCATGCTCCCTCCACTGGCTCTAGGGGAGAATCCTTCCTTACCCCTTCCAGCTCTGGTGGCCCCAGATGTTCCTTGACTTGTGGGCACGTAACTCCACATGGCTGTTCCTCTTTGTCTCTCAAATATCCCTCTGCCTTTCTCTGATATCCTATTATTGGACTTGGGGCACTCTGTAAATCCACAATGATCTTATCATGAGATCCTTAATTACACTGTCAAAGACTCTTTTTCCAAACAAGGTCACATTCACAAGTACTGGTGGTCAAGACTTGAACATATCTTTGGCGGAGCCACTACTCAATTTACTACAGCCATCCACAGCTTCAGGTTTCTAGGCATAGGTCAAGGGTAAGGTGTGTGGCATTATCATGGGACCTGGGAAATGGGCAGGATCTAAAAGTGTTCCAGCCTGGGAAGTCCTTTTGCTCGGGCCTCCCTGATAACCCAGTGAGATCTGAAAAGGAGATGATCTGACCTCCTTTGTCCCTTTATGTTGCTATAGTGATGGCTTATAGTCTCAAGGCCACTCATAACCCAGTAAACTTGGCAGATGGCTAGTCTTACACAGTAGTCATAGGTCTTGGAAGGAGGGAATATTTATTGAATCCCTAACCTGTGCCAAGATTTCCACTTTAGTCTCCACAAAAATCCTGTGAGGTAGGTTGTAGTTTTCCCATTTTATAGATGAAGAAACTGGTTAGACAACTTTTCTAATTTGCCCAGAATCACAGTCAGTAAATGGCACGGGGATCAAACCCAGGTCTCCGGCATTGCAGGTAGACACTTTATCCTCTGAGCCACCAGGGAGTCCCTAAATGGCAAATCTAGGATTTATAATGAGGGCTCCTAGATCTGAAGCCTAGTAACATTTTTATCATATAGGACTGGATCACAAGCCCTGGGAAGATAACAGTGACCAAAGGCATCAAGTAGAATCCATACTTCTTTACTCAAGATCATTACCAGCTCCCTCTGATGGCCATTTAGTGATAGCTTGTTACTGGCACACGAGTGGCACCTAGTGGCTGTAGCTAAAAACTACAAGAACAATGATGCTGGGTCCAATTCTTTTACCTCTGGACCAGTCCCTCAGTTTCCACTTCTAAGCAGGTGAAGTAGAATAACTGACCTCTTGAGTAATATAGAATAAAACCATCTATGGCTATTGTATAGTTTATGGAGAAATGGAAGAAATGAAAGAATATTTCGAGTTTTATAGAAGATATTTGTGGAAAGGTCACTCCAGGAGTGGAGATTTTAAGCCTCGGTGTTGAAACAGAGGACAGTGGGCCATGAGACAAAACAGTAATCTTGGGCTAACTGTCACATTTGAGTGTGGGGACTAAAAACTTAAACCCAGAATAAGTAGGAGCAGTAGCAGGAAGAACTTTCTAAGGAAAGGTATCATTTCCTGGTGGTAGATCAGAATAATGTCTGATAGAGTGTTAAATTCAAGGAGGTCTCTCCTGTGGAGAGGGCTGTCCCACCTGGGGAACTGATGATGAATGGGGGGTGTGAAAGGTTCCCCTGGAACTCTGAGATTTAAATCTGAATTTAGGTATTTCTTTGGTGTGACCAGTTTCAAGATAAGATAAAAGTTTGTCTATTACATGAGATTTTCTAGACTGGAGTGAAGTAGAAGAATAAGCTTTCTTTCAAAGGAAAAAAATGTTTGGAAATTTCCCTAATACTATTTCTTTTTTCACATCTTTAAAGTCATCTTTAACTCTTCTATGTTCCTTAGAGTATAATGACTTAAAAATTAAAACTTGCTTTAGTAAACAATATATGATGGAATGCATTTTTATTGAGTTATAATTCACATACTGTAAAATTTACCATTTATACAAATTCATTGGTTCGGTGGTTTTAAGTATATTCACTGTGTTTTCCAACCATCACCACTAAATTCCAGAACATCTTCATCATACCAAAAAAAAAAATGATAAACTGTATCTACTTTGTAGTCAGTCTCAATTCTCCTATCTCCTGTCCCCTGGCAACCACTAACTTATTTTCCTCTCAATGGATTTACCTATACTGGGTATTTCATATAAATGGCATTGTACAATGAGTGGATTTTTGTGTCTGGCTTTTTTCACTTAGTGTAATGTTTTCAAGGCTCATCATCCACATTGTAATAGGTAACAAAACTTCATTCCTTTTTATGGTTGAGTAATAGTCCATTGTATGGATATACCACATTTTAAAATCCATTCATCAGCTGATGGACATGTTATTTCCACTTTTTGGCTATTATGAATAATGCTGCTGTAAACATTTTTTGTGTGTAGACATATGTTTATAATTGTTTAGTGGATAGCCAGGAGGAGAATTACTAGGTCATATGATAACCTGGTGGCTCAGACAATAAAGAATCTGCCTGTAGTGCAGGAGACGTGGGTTTGATACCTGGATCAGGAAGATCCCCTGGACAAGGAAATGGCTACCTACTCCAGTATCCCTGCCTGGAGAATTCCATGGACCAAGGAGCCTGGCGGGCTACAGTTCATGCAGTTGCAGAGTCAAGACACAACTGAGCGACTAACACTTTTTTCACTTTTTCATGACAACTCAAAACTGTTTTCCCATCTGGCTGCATTATTTTACTTTCCCACCAGCATTGTATAATGGTTCCAGTTTTTCCACATCCTTATCAATAGTTATTATCTATTATTACTATTACTACTACCGTCACACTGGGCATGAAGTGGTGGCTTGATCTGCATATCCCTAAAGAACAGTAATGTTGAGCATCTTTTCATGTGCTTATTGGCCACTTACCCCTCTTTGGAGAAATGTCTATTCGTATTTTGTCAAACCCATTTTTTAATTAGGTTGTTATTTTACAGTTGAACTAGGAGTTCTTTATTCTGGATACAAGTCCCTTATCAGATATGATCTTCAAATATTTTCTCCCATTCTTGTGCATTGACTTTTCACTTCCCTTTAAGTGTCCCTTGAAGCACAAAAGTTTTTAATTTTGATGCAGAGGATACCTGTTTTTATATACTTGTATTGAAAAACAGGTAGCTCAGAGGATTGGGTTCTGACCTTTGTTTCTCAGTCCAAATTGAACCAAATAGCAGGGCTCTGAAAGGCTATACAAGACGATAAAATGTGCCCTGTGGCTTCCCATGTTTGACCTCAGTCAGTCATTCGTTTAGCACTTACCCTGTGCAAGGCACTATGCTAGCTTTAAAAGAGATACAGACATGATGAAAGTGAAGTCGCTCAGTCGTGTCCGACTCTTTGAGACCCCTTGGACTGTAGCCTACCAGGCTCCTCTGTCCATGGGATTTTCCAGGCAAGAATACTGGAGTGGATTGCCATTTCCTTACTTTTCAAGGAATTTAAGATGTAGAAAATGGACAAACACATAAAATGATGAAAAGGGGCATGCAGTGCCTATTAGAGAGCCCAAGGAGTAGAGCAGATAGCAGATGAGTGACTGGACCTCAGAGAGTGCCTGGAGTCAGCTGCCAAGGCTCCGAAGGAAGAAGGAAGCCTTGATGGTGGGAGCTGGGGAGGGGGTTCACATGAGCCAGGAGGAAGAGAGGGTTCCAGGTGAGGGAGGAAAGCCCTGTGGGGTCCACAAAGCCACCAGGCACATGATCTCACTGGGGCTTGTTTATGCTTCTGCAGAACTCACTTAGGATTTCTAATTTTTTAAGCAGCTGCTGCCAGAGAAAAATGAGGCTGAGTGGAACACAGAGGAAGCACATGAGAACAGCAGCCTGGAGCTCCTTGCAGGTAGGATTTCAGCTTTTCAGGTGAGCCCTGGATCAAAGCTGGGAAGTAAAAAACGTGACTTCAGAATTTCAGACTGCGCCTTACACCACAGCAGTGTCCTTCCAGGATCTGGCTGGCTCCCACAAGTAGGGTATTCTGGGGCAGTGGCAGTTGTACCGAAAGCTGGTACAATGGGTCTAGAAATTTCTGTGTGTATAGTTACAGATAGCTGCACGCGATGGGGTGAGGCCCTCAGTTCAGTCAGTTCTTGTGTCTTTTTTCAGTCATTGGTGTTGATACTGTGGCTCTCCCTGGTTTGCGTTACTACTCTCTTTGGGGCTATGGAATCTGCTCCTGGGTGCAGACACCCCCTCAACCTCCATGAATGTTATGAGGGGAGGTGAGAGTGTGTGTGATGTAGCAGTGATTGTAGTGTCTTTACTCCCTCCCTCCAACACTTATACCGCCTTCAGGGCCTGCAGCAGCAGGTGTGTGTGTGAAAAGAATCATAGCCACTGGTGCCTGAATCTGTATGGTGCAGGAGCCAGGCACTACTCTGAATTCCAAACGTATTATATATAGTAATGCTCTTAATTCTCAAAACGATACTATGGTACTATTATTATCCTCGTTTTACAGATGAGGTACTGAGGCCCAGAGATGTCAGTAAACCTACCTGAGTTCGCACAGCTCATAAATGACAGAGCCAGAACTCGAACCCAAGCAGCCTGGTCTGGCTAACAGAGCCAGACCAGTGGGGATGTACTGTCAGACAAAACAGTGCCTAGGCTCATGGGAACTGGGGGACTGACTTCAGCATCATGCTTTGTTGGTGAGACTCTTTCCGGACTAACAGCTACGTGCTGCGTGGTGTCTATGCTAAGGCCTAAGATGTGTTTCTGAATCATTCTATTGAATTATATTTTAAATGTTGTGGGGGCTCTTCCTCCTGAAAAGAACCCTGCAGTGAAAGCTTGTATAAATTTAGATTTGGAGATTAAAAAGAATGGAAGTGTATCACCAAACACAATTCAGTATTCACCATACACAATTCAGTATTTGTGCAGTGAAAAGACAAAAGAGTAAGTACTTTCCTTAGAAGAAAGAGGGCTTCCCTGGTGGCTCAGATGGTAAAGAATCTGCCTGCAATTCAGGAGACCCGGGTTCAATCCCTAGGTCAGGAAGATCCCCTGGAGGAGAAACGGCAGCTCACTCCAATGTTCTTGCCTGGAGAATCCCATGGACAGAGGAGCCTGGCAGGGTACAGTCCATGGGGTTGCAGAGTGGCTCACGACTGAGCGACTTTCACTTTCTTTAGAAGGAAGAAATTAAGCACCTTCTGTGGACCCAGGGAGATGCTAAGCTTTTAGTGACCAGTCTTTCAGTGACGCTTTGGGGTGGGGAACACTGGTGTACTTAGCAGGAGGAAGATCTGAATTTCAGCCTGCTGCCCTTAAAGCCCATGCATTCTCTACTGAGTGTTTATGATCTGGTGGACCCCCCAGAAGTGTTTGAGCTACTCTGCCTTACAAAGCTGCAGCTCTAGTTGCCATCAGTCCTGTGTCCCATGTTGGAAGCTATACTGAAGAAAATCAAGTGTGTGATGCCTCAGGTCCATTCCCTGAAGAGCCTTCAGTCTGTCAGTTCTTCCCAGTCTTCCTGGCTTTCTCCTCAGTGGCTACTCCATTCTTTTAAAAATCTACTCAACCTCTACCCAACCTCCTGATTTAGCCTCCTACTTCACTTACTAATCTCTTTTTTTCCCATAAACTCACCCAACTTGTACTCCATCCACTGCCAGACCCTTATCAGCACAGGACCCACCCCTCCAGGAGGCATTACTCCTTCTATTTTCTTGGTGCCATCAGTTATTCCTTCTGTACCTTCAACTTCTTTTCTGAGTTCTTTCCGTCAGGAGGTCCATCTTCAGAAGGACATCTCCCATGATCTTGAACTTCTTCCACTTATCTCCATCACAACTCAATCAGGATTCTCAAAGAAGCAAGCTGCACTGTTTCCATCTCTTTCTTTCATTCCCTCTCTAATCTAGGGCACTGCTTTTCCCGTGCCTCTGACCTGCACGTCTCTTGTTTGGGAAGGCCTCTTAATTACCAAATCGATTGTGCATTTATCTTTATCATACCTGGACTATTTGCAGCACTTGGCACTGTGAGACTGTGATGCACCAGATTCTCATCTCTTACCTTCTCTCTTCGACTAGCTTCCTCTGGCCACCCCCAAACAGAGCTCACACCGCACCCCCTCCCTAGCTGCTCTCTTCCATCCCAGGCACTGACCTCTGGGAACCTCTGGGAACGAGACTCCTCAGTTGGTATGACCAGTCCAGGTCTCTCCTGAGCCTTAGATGGAGACCTGTGTCACTACACTGCTCCATATGGTGGGCCCATATGGTCAACTTCTTCTCTCCTGGTATCTTGCCTTCTGCACACACACCCAAGATCAGCTCTTCTTTCTTTAGTCTGTGTCAGGATTAATAGCACCACAGTCGACATATCCAGTTTTTCACATCAGAATCCCGAGATTCATGTGAGATGTCCCTCATTCTAATGTTTCACATCCAGTCTACCACCAAGGCCTGTCGATTCGGCCTTATGAATACTTCTGACTCCTCCATCCTCACTGCCTTCACTTCTGGGCTCTTGAGGTCTTCCCTCCTCTAACTTGACTCTAAGCCACGTTTGACGAATGATCATTCTTAAATACAAAATTAACAATCTATCTCATGTTTAAAAGTCTTCACTGCCTTCTGGTTTCCTATAAATAAAAATCCATTTCTTAGCCTGCCCTGATTCCCACTAACCCATTCAGATTCATCACCTTGAATCCCCATCTTGCATTTTATGTAGGATACTGCTTAATGCCTTTGCGTGTTTGCCTCTTTCAGCCTGGAATTCCCTTCCTCTACCTTGTCAGTTCAGCGTTATTTCTCTTCATCCTTCAAAACCGAGCTCAGACATCTCCTCAAGGAAACCATTCTTCACTTACAGAGATGGTTAACAGCTTCTTTCTGTTTTACCCCCTGGACTTTGTACACACTACTGCACCCTTCCTAGTACCTGTGAGCTGCACCTAGGGAACAGCTTGTTGATCTACGTTCCCAGGACCTGCTCAGGAAGAAGCTATAGATCCAAACGCTATAGATGCAAACTTAAAGTTTGCACTGCGTACTGAAGCCTGAGCAACAAAGGGGGAGAGAGGTGAGGCCAGGCTTTCGGGCAGGTAGGGAGGAGCTGGATGGTGCAGACTCCACGAGGAACGTGTCAAGTGACCGACTTGGCGGGAGCCCCAAGTAAGGGCTTGGTTCAATCCCAGATGTCTTCCCGGGCCCGGCTCTGGGGGGGACAGGGAGACCCCGAAGCCAATGTGCAGCCTCAGCCGGATCCTGTACACGCGGTGCTGCCGGGTTTTAATGCAGACAGGACCAGCTCAAAGGGTTCTGAGGTGGGAGGGCTAAGAGTCTGACTCTAACTCCTTCCTTTCTCCCAGGTTTTCCCCAAAGGTCTTTCCAGCACAGGACAGGGGTGTGAGATGAGCAGGCTTGTTTTCTCCTAGGGACCGGCGAGCAGACAGAAAACAAGAGGCTCAAGAGAGGCAGTCAAGGCATGGAAGAGACGCGGGCCTCCCTCTCTGCTGGGGCCCTGAGCCCGTCAGAGGCCGCCTCGTGCAGCGCGGAGCCCACCGCGGGCCCCACCGCGGCCCCGCTGACCTCTAGCAGAAGCAGGACGGGCCCCGGGAGCGGCCTGGAGGTAACCGAGGTAAGGTCGCGTCGGGAGGGCGGGGACCCCTCGGCCACGGCCGAGGGGTCCTCACCCCGGGTCCCCTTTCCTCCCGCAGGACGCGCTATGGCTGCAGGAAATCTCCAATCTGTCCGAGTGGCTGAGTTCTGGGCCTGGGCCCTGAACCTGGCCCCCTTCCCCGCGCTTCCACGCCCACCCAGCCGCCACCGGCATCGCCTGTTCTCTGTTTTTCAATAAACCTGCTCCGCGCGCGCAGCTTCTGCTTCAGTGTGGGGGCGGGGCCGGGGACCGCGCCGCCGGATGACGTCACCCACGCTTCCGGCAGGCGCGGGCCGGGCGGCAGCGGGATCGCGTCACTGGGGCGCGCCGCGGGTCCGGGCGCGATGGCGGCGCTGGGCGGGGACGGGCTTCGCCTGCTGTCGGTGTCGCGGCCGGAGCGGCAGCCCGAGTCGGCAGCTCTGGGCGGTCCAGGCCCAGGGCTGTGCTGCTGGGTGTCTGTGTTCTCTTGTCTCAGCCTCGCCTGCTCCTACGTGGGCAGCCTCTACGTCTGGAAGAGCGAGCTACCCAGGTGCGGGGGCTGCGCGCGCGGCCAGAACCCGCGCCTCCGCGAAGCGGGGCTGTGGGCGGGACTTGGCGAACAGAGGGCGGGGCCGCGCCCTCAAAGGTGGCCGTGGGCCCCCTGAACTTACTGCCTCCTCCTTAGGGACCATCCTGCAGTCATAAAGCGGCGCTTCACCAGTGTCCTGGTGGTGTCGAGTCTCTCGCCCCTCTGCGTGCTACTCTGGAGGGAACTTACAGGCATCCAGGTGCGAAGGAGGCGGGGCAGAGGGCGGCGGGCGAGCGATCTCGGGACTCTGTAGGGGAGAGAGCGAGACTGATGCCCCCTTTCCTGTGGCTCAGCCAGGCACATCCCTGCTCACCCTGATGGGATTCAGACTGGAGGGCATTTTTCCAGCAGCGCTGCTGCCCCTGCTGCTGACCATGGTGAGTACTCCTGCTGTATCTTTCCTTCTCTGCTCTTCGTTGTTAGTGAGACGCTCCTTTTTTTCGTAATCCTGATTCTGCCCAGCTGTTGACTGATGAGAGACAAGAATTGTGAGATGGCCCAGGGCCCTCGGGTATGCATATGTGGGAAATCCTGGCAGAAAACAGGAAGCTTGAAATCTCCCGAGGCCGTGTCTGGGCAAGGGCAGTGGATTGTGAACCTTCCCTTTGATCGCTCCTGTTTTTCTGCCCTCAGATCCTTTTCTTGGGCCCACTGATGCAGCTTTCAATGGATTGCCCCTGTGACCTGGCAGATGGTCTGAAGGTTGTCCTAGGTGAGTCCTCAGGGCCAAGGGAAAAAGTAGGCAGTCCAGGATAATGAGGAGAAGGGATCAGTGTGCTATGGTGGGACCTGAGATGTTCTGTGTCTCAGCAGTAAAATGGGAACACATACCGGGTGGTCTCTAGTAGGAGTTAGTTCCTAATGTCCAGTGAAGCCTGTAGGAACCCCTAGCAGTACTTAGGGTGGAAAAGAAAGCTTGTCCGTTGCTTCCCTTGACCTTGGTTTCCTAAGAGAGCTGGTCCTGGGCAAATTTTGATGTTTCCAGAATTTACTGTCAGGATACTTTGCCTCAGCTACTATTGCTTTTCCCTTTTAGTCCCCTTGAGATACTCTTTTGTACTGGTCTGATAAAGTTTGACTCTTAACCTGTTCTAAGTATTTATGGCCAGGGGAGGTTGTGGGAGAGGGGCCCTTAAGGCCTCTGGGTCACTTTGTTCAACAGCTAGTCTCTCATGGCTTGTCTTGAATCCCCTCCCTAGCCCCTCGCTCCTGGGCCCGCTGCCTCACAGACATGCGTTGGCTGCGAAACCAAGTGATCGCCCCCCTGACAGAGGAGCTGGTGTTCCGGGCCTGCATGCTGCCCATGTTAGCGCCGTGCACAGGCCTGGGCCCTGCTGTGTTCACCTGCCCACTCTTCTTTGGAGTTGGTGAGTTTGTCATGCGCGGTCCTGTTGAGATGTTCCTAGCAGGGAACCAAGAATGGGAAATGGGGGCCAGGGGAGGGCCTATCCAGCAGGCTGGGGGGAGTGTGACCTGGTTCTCATCTTCCTCTCAGCCCATTTTCACCACATTTTTGAGCAGCTTCGTTTCCGCCAGAGCAGTGTGGGGAGCATCTTTCTGTCTGCAGGTGAGTCCTAGAGAGCTGGCCTGGGGCAGTCCTGGGTTGGGTGCGTGAGGGTGTCCCTGATAGTCACTCTGGAGGAAGAATTGGGAACTGAGGGCTCTAGTATCGGAGGGGCTGCTGACTATGGGATTGGGGTGTAGAGAATAGCCTAGGTGTTGGGGCAGGCAGCCAGGGGAAGGGGGTGTCTCTGGCTGATGGGTGTGCAGTGCTGGGGCAGGAAAGGCATGCAGGTGTGGTCACTCGAGGCCTCCCCGTCTCCAGCGTTCCAGTTCTCCTACACAGCTGTCTTCGGTGCCTACACTGCTTTCCTCTTCATCCGCACAGGTTGGTCCTCAGTCTCTCACGGGTCCTCTGGGGCTCAAGGGCCCACAGGAGTGGGTGGGAAAATGGGAATCTGTGTTTGTTCTAGGAGCAACAAGTTTCTTCTCCCACAGTCCTTGAGACAGGCTGAGCCAGGGTCCTCTGCCTGGTGCGGTTTGAGAGGTGGAAGGAAGCAGAGGCCGTGTGTGAGGGTGGATGGGTGGGCATTGATCTCCTGTTTTGGGGGATGAGGGTTTTAGCCCTGGAAGGGCCTGGGGAGGTAGTGGGGCTACTGCATGAGCTTCTCTGTCTCCCCTCCCCAGGACACCTGATTGGGCCAGTTCTCTGCCACTCCTTCTGCAATTACATGGGCTTTCCTGCCGTGTGTGCAGCCCTGGAGCATCCGCAGAGGCGGCCCCTGCTGGCAGGCTATGCCCTGGGTGTGGGACTCTTCCTGCTTCTGCTCCAGCCCCTCACGGACCCTAAGCTCTACGGCAGCCTTCCCCTCTGTGTGCTTTTGGAGCGGGCCGGGGACTCAGAGGCTCCCCTGTGCTCCTGACCCACGCTCCGTACACACTCCTATGAACTCTCATGGGCGTCCCAGCCCCTCCCCGTCAAGGGGTACTTCAGGGGAGGAGCTGGCGGGAGGCCCCGAGAACTCAGGAATTTTTGTAGGGGATTGAAGCCAGAGCTAGTTGAATCCCAGGGACCAAAAGAAAGGAGCAGACATCCCAGGATGTGGCCCCTCCTACAAGGGTCGAGAAGCAGCCGGGAGGGGACGCGGGGCCGGGCCCCGGAGCCGAGCACTCCTGCCTCACCTGGGACTGCTGCCTCCCTGAGCTGCTCTGTCCCCCCTGCCTCTGAAAAGCTGCTCGGGGGTGGAATTTACAGAAACCCCCCCAACTTCCCAGGGTTTTCTCATTGTCTTTTTGCATCAGGACTTTGTATTGGGATATTAAAGAGATTTAACTTGGGTAACATGGCCTTGGACCTTTGGGGATTAGTCTGTTTGGGGTCTTGGGACTATGTCCCCCACCCCCAACCTGTCCTGGCTGCCTTGAACACTAACCTCTAGGCAGGTCTGCGTGTGCCCAGGTCCCTGGAGCACTGGACAGGATGGGGGCCTCTGGCTGCCCTGAATCTGCAGTGTCCTTCCTGAGCTGGGCCCCAAGTCCTCACCCAAGTGGGACTAGGTGGCAGGTGCAGGCTGAGCTCATCTGGGCCTCTGCCATCTATGCGGGTCGGAGTAGGGCCCGTGCCCTGCCCCCAGCGATGGAGCCTCCAGCTTCTGAGAGGGTGGAGCGTCCACTGTGGGCCTTCCACCAGGACCTCCTGGCGCCTGCCAGCCTCACGCCACACAGAGGAAGCAAGTCTAACCTGAAGAGGAGTCAGCCCAGGCACCGGAGAGGGGCGCGCTCCACCTCACTGCCGCCGGACCGTGCTCCTTGTTTGGCCCCTGGAGGAACCCAGAACAAAGGCCCAGGGAGCATGCGCAGCCCTGCCAAGCAACACTGTAACTCAGGGTTCTCTCTAGAACCTGGTAGTATTTTATTTGCTCTTCCTCTTGTTTTCGGAATGATCCTTTTCTCATTCCCCTGCCCCTAGGACACCTCTCCCTACCACAGACACTTTCTAAAAACGTGCGTCAGAGTATTATCCCTTTAGGTCCCATTCTAGACTTGAGGTGGTCGTGAGTCCCCTTCCCTGAGGCTGCTGGTTGAAGAAAAGGATTCGGACGTGCGTCACTCTCCAGGTTGGCTGTGACTAAACTATCCTGGCTATGAACGGGCCTTGTGACAGGCATGTACTGACCTCGCTGGTGAATTTTTCTCTCCCCAAGCATGTGTAACCACTGTCGAGGAAGCCAAGGAGTTGCACACAGGAGGGTTTCAGAGGACATATTTGGGATCTGAGAGTCCAGAAGAGGCAGTCCAGGCCCACCCCAGAGCCTTGGTGTGGCCCTGAGCACTAGGCCAGCAGGTGCTGACAGGTGCCTGGCCCTGAGGTCGGGCTGGGGCTGTCTCTCCGCGTCCTTACCCACCTGCTCAGGAACCGCCCGGTGCCCACCCACACCCCCCCTTCCCCGCCACCCTGACCTCCCTGCAGGGGGCACATCACAGTGACACAGGCAGGGCTGCTGTCCCCACAGGTGAGGGCACTGCAGGATGGGCTTGGGTTCTGAGGCCCGGTTGTGGGGGGTGGGGACAGGGTTAGACCCTGGGGTTCAATCCAGTGCTCCTGACCTCCCACCTGATCTTCCCACACCTGAGGGTTTTGTCTATCTCTAGAAGGTGGTATCTGTTTGCATCTAATTCTGAATCGGGTGGGAGGTTAGTCCCTGCCTAGAAAATAAAGCAGTGTGTAGTTGAGAAGCAAGTCTACCAACAGCCTGGGCTTGAACTCTGCCTTTTACCAACTGTGGGGTCCTAGACAAGTTATTTAACCTGCCTGTGATTCCATTTCTGCGTCTATAAAATGGGCAAAGTTTGATTCCTTGAGTGAATAGGTGTTAAGTACGTAAAACAACCCCTTCCCCAGCCCAGGCTCTTAGTAACTAGCTAACCCAATTTGGGGTGTGTATACAACAGACACAAGGATCTGCCTGCAATACAGGAGACCTGGGTTTGCTCCCTGGGTGGGGAAGATCCCCTGGAGAAGGGAATGGCAGCCCACTCCAGTATTCTTGCCTTGGAGAATCCCATGGACAGAGGAGCCTGGTGGGCTATGGTCTGCGGGGTCTGAGAGTCAGATACGACTAAGCAACTGACACAGTCGCCACTGTCGTCCTCACTGCCTTCCTAGGAGGAGGATACAGCCCCCCTCCCCCGACTCCTGCCCACGTGGTGTCCAGGGGCAGCCCTGCCACCTGTGCTGAGTGGCACTAGGACCCAGAGTGGAGGGCAGGGGAAAGCCAATTTTATTGAGCAAAGTTCTGAGACCTGAGCCTCAGGTCTCCCCTGCAGGAGGTAGCACCCCTAAGTCTGCTCCCACGGGCCCTAGGCCCACCTGCACGCCCACCTGCAGTCTCCGGCAAGGAGAGGACCCTTATTTGGCAAGAGATGAATATGTGAGCGACTGTCCACCGCAGGGAAAGGACAGATGGTGGAAGAAGGGAATGGACCACCACAAGCAGTCTCTCCTGCCATGAAGAGCCACGGACAGGAGCTCCAGGGCCAGGCCTTCCTGGCCTCGGGCACTGGCCGGCCTGGGCCTGCCCTGGCAGCGCAGTGTCTTGAAGGCAGGGGCGGGGATGGTCAGGCTGCCAGTCTCGGGTGAGGTCACTCGATCTCCAGGATGAGGTCGTCACCCTCCAGCGTCATGTCCGCAGTCACGTGGACCTTGCGGACAGTGCCTTCCACGGGCGAGGTCACTACAGTCTCCATCTTCATGGCGCTGAGCACACACAGGGGTTGGCCCTTGGTCACCTTGGCCCCTGCCGCCACCTTGATGTCGATCACCTTCCCGGGCATGGGTGCCCCAATCTGGCCCTTGACGTCCTTCAGGGCCTTGGGGTGGAAGTGCATCTCCTGCGGGCAGGGCGGGCAGCACAGCACGTGAGGCCCCAGGCCCTGCCCGTCCCCGCCGCCCGGCTGGCCCTGGGGCAGCTGTACCTTCATGGCCTGGGTGTCCTTGACCAGGATGGACCGCAGCTGTCCGTTGAGCTCGAAGAAGACCTGCCTCTGGCCCGCCCGGTTGAGGTCACTTACGGCCAAGGCTTTGATGTGCAGCGTCTTGCCTCGCTCCAGCTCCACCTGCAGAGGCCGGGAGGCTCAGAGCCAGGCGGGGGTAGGGGGCAGGCGGGGAGAGCAGCCCCTGGCCAGTCCCGGGCAGGTCGCCTCCCCCCGCCCCCGGGGGTCTCAGCTCCGCACTTGTGAAGGCCTAGCTCCCGGGTCCTTAAGGGTACTGTGTGAACCCCCAGGTCATGAGGCCAGGGGACAGGCACACCAGAGCCCTGGCACCCTGGAAGTGCTGGGGTCCCTAGGGGTGGCTGCTGTGCAGCGCAGGTGGGTGCCGGAGCCACTGACCTCAAACTCCTCTGCAATCTTGGGTCCCTGCAGGAAGAGGCGGGTATTGAGGCTGTCCAGGGGGCCAAAGGTGGCAGTGAAGTCCTTGAAGTGTGCAAAGACGTCGGGGTACATGGCCGCTGAGAGCACGTCCTCTGGGGTCACCTCCTCCCCGTGCCGTTCCGTCAGCTCCTTCTCCAGCGCCTGCAGGTCCAGGGGTGGGAGGGAGGCACCCGGCCGGCCCTCCACCCTCGGCAGGTCTTTCAGCACCTGGGATGCAGAGCAGAGGGTCAGGCCTGGTTCCTAAATGCCCTTGTGCCTCCCCTCCCCATGGCACCGGGCCTTCCTGACCTTGGAGCGAAGGGGCTCCGGGAAGCCCCCGTGGGGGATGCCGATGTAGCCCTGCAGGAACTCCACCACCGAGCGGGGGAAGGACAGCTCCTCTGCCTGTGCTTCAGCCTCGGCTCGGGTCAGCCCGTTCTGCACCATGAACTGGGCCAGGTCCCCCACGATCTTGGAGGAGGGTGTCACCTGAGGAGAGGGGGACCCCTGGGTTTAGGGTGCCAGGCACCTTACGGAGGCCCAGAGGCAAGGGTGGGTGCGCCTGGTTCACCTTGATGAGGTCGCCCAGCATCTGGTTGGCCTCCACGTAGGCCTTCTTGACCTCCTTGAACTTGGAGCCGAGCCCCATGCTGTGTGCCTGGAAGTGCAGGTTGGTGTACTGGCCCCCTGGGATCTCGTTCTCGTACACGTCGGAGTTGCCAGACTTCATGGTGGCCGTGCAGTCAAAGGCCGCGTACAGTCCCCGGGCCCCCTCCCAGTACTCACTGTAGTCGAACACCCGCTCCAGGGGCACGCCTGCAGGGAGGCCAGAGGCGGGAGGCTTGGAAATGTGCTGAGTCCCAGAGGCCCCTCCTGGGACCCCAGGCCGGGTCAGGTCCCATCGCAGACGTGGGTGATGGAAGGCCCGGCCCGGAAAGGCCACCCTGACCACCGGGACGGGCAGGGCTGCGGCTGTGCCTACCTGTGTCCAGGGGCGTCCCTCGGGTACAGGCCACCAAGGCCCCCATGCTGGGCTGTGACGTCATTCCAGACATGGAGTCAGCGGCCACGTCCACCACGTCAGCCCCTGCGTGGGCACAGGCCAGCATAGCTGCCACGCCCGCCCCTGATGTGTCGTGGGTGTGGATGTGCAGTGGGAGGTCAGGGAAGCGGTCCCGGAGGGAGCTGACCAGCATGGTGCAGGCCATGGGCTTCAGCAGCCCGGCCATGTCCTGAGGGAAGCGGGGAGGAGAGATGGTGAGGGGTGGGCACGCGGTGTGCCCAGTGGGCGTGAGGAGTGTCATGGCGGGGAGGCGGAGCAGGGGGCAGTCTCCCAGGGGTGGGCTAAGCGGGCACCTTGATGCACAGGATGTGGGTGCCGGCTCGCACCAGCTCCTCAGCCAAGCCCATGTAGTACTGCAGCGAGTACTTGGTGCGGCTAGGGTCGGACACATCACCCGTGTAGGAGATAGCAGCCTCTACCACACCACCGGCACTACCTGCCGCCTCCATGCCCAGCAGCAGGTTGGGAAGGTAGTTAAGGGAGTCAAAGACCCGGAAGATGTCCATGCCATTCTCCTTGGCGACCTCGCAGAACCTGAGTGGTAGGAGCGCTCAGGGTTAGCTCCAGCCCACCCCCTCAGCACATCCTTTGCTGGCTCCTGGCCCTCTTGCAGCCCCTGGGGAGTGAGATCTGAGGGCCGGGTCTGGCGGGGGCACCATGGTGCATCCATGGCGTGGATAAGGCCTCTCTGGGGCAGCCTGGACCTGGCGGGGTTGCCCCAGCAGCATCCAGCAAGGAGCAGAGCCGCTGCGTGCCAGTCACGTGCAGTGCGGCTCCGTCTGCCCAAGTCCGAAGGACTGCTGGGGACCGTTTGCTTTGCCAAGGCATGGCAGGCTGAGGAGATGGAGGCCTGGGTTCCAGCTGCAGCTCTGCACACGTGGGCTAGGGCTCATCTGCCCTCCCGGGGCCTCCCATGGAAGCCCTCCCAGTTCTCCCATTTGCCGCCCTGGCTGGGTGCAGCTACTGAGAGGCTTGGTTTCCAGCCCGCTGTGGGGAGCGCAGGCCTTGCCCTGGGGCCCGGCACCGCGCACCCCACCCAGGCTCACTTGAAGACCACATTGTCAGGGTAGTTGGTATAGCCCACGGCGTTGGCCCCCCGCAGCAGCATCTGGAACGGGATATTGGGGACAAGCTCCCGGAGCTCCTGCAGCCGCCGCCAGGGGCACTCGTACAGGAAGCGCATGGCGACATCAAAGGTGGCTCCTGCACGGGGACCAAGAGGCCCAGGTCAGCCCCTCGCCTCCTGGGGACCCCGCCGTGCCCCGCAGCCTGCGCCTCCGGTCCTAACAGCAGGCCCTGCTCATCAGGGTCCCTCGCATCCCGGCCCCGACCCCTGCAGACTATTTCCTTTGCTGGCCTCTCAGGACCGCTCGGGCTCACGGTGTCCTCTCTGCGCCCCCCTCACAGCCCTCACCCCCTTCTCGGTGCCACAGCGCACTAACAGGCTGGCATCTCCTCTTTCACCCTGAGCTGCCAGGGTCTCAGCTCTGCGACCTCAGGTCCGGCAAGAATGGACACTGGTCACTATTTGCTAAACCAGCGAATGCCGTGCCTTGTTCAGTCCTCACTGGTTCCCTCAGGGCTCCCATCTCCAGCTTGTCCCAGAGAGTGACCCGCCTGCCCTGTGGGGCCCACACCCCCTCCCTCTTCCAGCCTACCTCCCCAGTTCTCTATGCTGAAGAGTTTGTTGAAGCTGTGGGCAACGTAGGGGGAGATCTTTTTGAGATCGTGGGTCCGCACGCGCGTGGCCAGCAGTGACTGGTGGGCGTCCCTGAAGGTCGTGTCCATCAGCAGCAGCCCCTCATGGTTCCGCACCGCTCGAGCAAAGCCCTCAGGCCCCTCCCGCAGCAGGATGTCTCTGAAACCCGTGGGGGGTGGGCCTAGGGCAGAGCGGGGCATTAGCACCCACCCTGCAGGTGGCAGCCTCCGTGTCACTGCTGTGAGGTAGCAGAAGGAATCTCACCTACCTATGGGCACCACGGGGACGATGGGGTCCGTGGAGCTGGGGCTGGCCTTGATGGGGATCGGGGTGGTTGGGCCATTCACCATGACGTGTCCTGGGGAGAGAGTGGGCAAGGGTCAGGGCAGGCTGGGCCAAGCCTGAGTCGAGGGCAGAAGTGAGAGTAGCTGGGCCTAGGGGTGGGGGCGCTCCTCCAGGAGCCCTGCTCTTCCAGCTGGCCCCTGTCCTCTCCAGAGCCAGGGCCTCCTGGGTCCAGGAGTGGGGACCTCGTGACGGCCACACGGATGGAGAAGCAGCCTGAGATCAAGAGCAGGGTGGGGCGGCTGGGGGCGGGGGGTGAAGCAAGGGAGGAGGTGCGTGGCCAGGCTGAGGACGGGGCAGGGCGGCCAGGCGGCTCTCTGGGTAGGGGCAGAAGCAAGGCATCTGGGGGGGAGAGAAGGGAGACTCGGGCCGGACCGAGGTAGTGCAGCAGCTTCTGGGCCCGGTTCTGTGCGGGCCGCAGCTGGAACAGCTCCGGGTTCTCGTCGATGAACTGTGTGTCCACGGTGCCTGCCAGGAACTGCTGGTTGTTGAGCACGTTCTGCAGGAAGGGGATGTTGGTCTGCAGGACAGAGGCGGGTGGGAGGGTGTCACCATGCAGCACGGCCGGGGGCAGGAGGGGCTGGACGTGCCACCCTGGGGAGCAGGGCTCCCCAGGCTGAGGCGCAAGCCTCCCCAGGAAGTGGCGCTCCTGCACCGCCTCACCACCCCCAACCCCGTCCTGGCAGAGCCCCCGAGGCCGGCAGGGGCCTGAGCCCACCCCCCCTACCTTGCTCGCCCTGGAGCCTGTGTCCTGAGTCCCACCTCCCCACTCCTCAGGGATCTGTGCCTCCCACAGGCTGGAAGACGGATTCGGCCTTTCCTGTGGCGCTGGCCCTCCCAGCCACACTTCTTCAAAGGGGTCCCCAGCTCCAGGGACCCTACCACCGCACGCAGCACACAGCCGCACTCAATAGTCTGAGGTCCCTCCTCCCAGTTAAATGCACCCTCCTCCTGCCAACAACTCCCACCTGGATGTCCTCTCCCTGGGCTTCCAAGACCTCTCTCTCCCCTCCGTCTCCTCCCTGTTCTCCCCAGGGCTCCTCCCACCCCTGTAGGAAGGGGGCTGTCACCTGGCCCCTCCTCACCCGGCACTCTCCCGGGGTGGCCCGTCCTGGCCGCCAGCTCCAGACCCCACGTGGAAGTGCCTCCTGAGCACCTCTTCCCATGGGCTCCTCACACAAGCTCATCGAGTCCCAAGTTGGCCTCTCTCCCCCAGGCCTCCCCTACCTCTGCTGCATGCCTCACCACCCACTCCTGTGCCACTGGGCACACCAGACGACTCTACCACAGCCATCTCTGGACTCCGTGTCCCCTTGTCCTCAGGCCATGCCTTCTGCTGGGCTTCCCCGCCACGGCCACCTCCACCTCCAGTCACTCCAGACTTGCCCTGCGCACTCACACCGCCACACCTGCTGGCTGAGCTCTTCCTGGAGCCTGAACTCAAACACCTTCCCGGTCCTCATCTCCCGTCCTCAGGGTGGAGCCGGACGCTCCCTTTCCAGGACTCCATGGGACCCGCTGTGGGAAAGCCTTCCTCAGCCTCGTCATCTGGTCTGCAATCCTCTCAGGCCCAGCAGCGCTTTAGAGGCGGGGTGCCGTCTGATGGACCGGTGCCCATGTGCTCTGTGCGCAAGGGCCCCCGTTCTGCTCATTAAACAGCTGGATGACACCATGAAGCCGGGGCAGGGCTGAGTCCAACCTAGAGGCCAAGTGGCGGGGCGGGGGTGTGGGGTGTGCCTGGGAGCCCGCGCTGCGGGAGCTGCTCCAGGACGCGACTGCAAGGTCTAGTGGATGCGATTCCAGGGTGCATGTGCCTGTGGCTGTGTGGCTACGGCCTGGCTGTCACTTCAGAGAAGGCAGCTTTGTGGGTCGCCCATGTGGGATCCTTTGGCACCTTTGATAGAACGCTCAGGCCCGGCAGGCCCCTGGGCCCTGAGGCTGCTCTGAGAGATTCCAGAGAGTCCCCCAGGGCTCCTGTCACTCCCCTACCGGCACCCACGGTGGCCTCTGCAGAGTGGGGCCCTCAACACTGCCTCATGCCTGCCTGGCGTGACCAGCCTGCCTGTCTGTCCTTGAGACTAGCCCATGCTCCTCCTAAAATGGGGACATGTCAGCTGGGCCAAAGCAGAGAAAAGCCTTTGACTGTGTGGATCACAATAAACTGTGGAAAATTCTGAAAGAGATGGGAATATCAGACCATCTGACCTGCCTCTTGAGAAACCTGTATGCAGGTCAAGAAGCAATAGGTGGAACTGGACATGGAGCAACAGACTGGATCCAAATAGGAAAAGGAGTACATCAAGGCTGTATATTGTCACCCTGCTTATTTAACTTATACGCAGAGTACATCATGAGAAATGCTGGGCTGGAAGAAACACAAGCTGGAATCAAGATTGCCGGGAGAAATATCAATAACCTCAGATATGCAGATGACACCACCCTTATGGCAGAAAGTGAAGAGGAACTAAACAGCCTCTTGATGAAAGTGAAAGAGGAGAATGAAGAAGTTGGCTTAAAGCTCAACATTCAGAAAACTAAGATCATGGCATCTGGTCCCATCACTTCATGGCAAATAGATGGGGAAACAGTGGAAACAGTGAGAGACTTTATTTTTCTGGGCTCCAAAGTCACTGCAGATGGTGATTGCAGCCATGAAATTAAAAGACGCTTACTCCTTGGAAGGAAAGTTATGACCACCCTAGACAGCATATTAAAAAGCAGAGACATTATTTTGTCAACAAAGGTCCGTCTAGTCAAGGCTATGGTTTTTCCAGTGGTCATGTATGGATGTAAGAGTTGGACTATAAAGAAAGCTGAGCGCCGAACAATTGATGCTTTTGAACTATGGTGTTGGAGAAGACTCTTGAGAGTCCCTTGGACTGCAAGAAGATCCAACCAGTCCATCCTAAAGGAGATCAGTCCTGATGTTCATTGGAAGGACTGATGTTGAAGCTAAAACTCCAATACTTTGGCCACCTCATGTGAAGAGTTGACTCATTGGAAAAGACCCTGATGCTGGGAAAGATTGAGGGCAGGAGGAGAAGGGGATGACAGAGGATGAGATGGTTGGATGGCATCACCGAATCAATGGACATGGGTTTGAATAAACTCTGGGAGTTGGTGATGGACAGGGAGGCCTGGTGTGCTGTGGTTCACGGGGTTGCAAAGAGTCGGACACGACTGAGCAACTGAACTGGAACTGGAAAGCATGGAATCTGAGACAAGAAAACCACTTCAACCAGCCAGAGAACCTAGCACATCCTAAGGGTGGCAAGAATGCTAAGAGGCCTCCACGTCCCACCCTGCATTTCCCTTGGGTAGACCCCTCCTCCTCTGTAATTTCTGGAGAATGTCAGTAACGCGTACGTTGAGAGTGAATGAAAACATTCTTGGTGGGGAGAAGAACAAGGGAGTATCTGATGCCACTGAGCAAGAGGTGACCTGGGCAAGGATCCAGTGCCTTCATTTTACAAATTCAACAGCCACAGAGGCCTGAGGAGTGGCAACAAAAAGAATGGCTTCCAACTGTAGGTGGCTGAGCCCCTCACAAGTTACCTCCTTTCTCCTCCTCTCACCCCTATGAAGCACGAACAGTCAACACTCCTTAGCCTGAATAAGAAAACTGTCTCAGTGGTTAAAGAACTTGCCCAAGGTTACCGGGTGTAGCAGGCAGAATTAGAAATCCAAGGAAATGGCAACCCAATCCAGTATTCTTGCCCGGGGAAGTCCATGGGGTCCCAAGAGCTGCACACGACTTAGCGGCTAAACCATCACCACAGTTTCCCTCAGTAGCCTGAGGGCTAGGAAATACTTGGGGGAGGTAGTAACTTCCCTTGTTTCCCTGCTGGGCCCAGACGAAAAAACAGGGTGCGCGATCAGGTTCAGAGCGCTCAGCGCTCCCATCTGAGCCCGGACCTCGGAGGCAAAAAAGCCGGGAACTCGACCCCGCCCCGACACACCGCGGGAGCCCCGTCTCAGCCAGGCCGACTCGTCCCGGGCCATTCTTCCAGGGAAATGGCCTGGTAGGAACAGAAGGGGAAAGAGGGGCTGCCGGCCAGGCCAGGACCCCTGACGCACAGCTTCAAACGCTGTGCCACCGCCGGCCTGCCGGGAAAGCGCGCCGCGCAGACCAATCAGGCCGCAGGCGGAGACCGGTTGGTTCCCGAGCGCGCCCAGCGGGGCGGGGAGCCTGGGACGAGGAGGGAGGGGCCGGCAGCGGGGGGCGGGGCGCGGCGCCAGCCCGAGGCCGAGCCCTCTCCGCCCCACCCCGAGGGAGCCCGGCCGGGGGGCATCACCCCAGCTCTCCCCTCCCCCCGCAGGGCCCGTGCCTGTTGGGGACCCTCCACGTGACTTGGCGATGCAGAACGGTTATGACCTTCACCGTGTGTCTGGGAACGCGAGGGTCCCAGCAACAGTGCGCGGTTTGCACCCGGCCCTGCCGGTGGGTGCGGGGACGTGTGGGAGTGTGGGCATGTGTGGGTGTGTTGGGGGAGGGTGCCCAGCGACATGTGACAAAGACTCTCGTCTCTGGGAGATGGTGAAGGGGTCCGCGAGCTGGCGCTTTGTCTGCCTGTCTGCAGAGTGACGGTTCGCGCAGCGGCAGCAGGCGCCCGTGCGGTGCAGGATGCCGGGGCGCCAGGGTGGCCGGGGGCGCGCGCGCCTGTGCCCGGGTGAGTGCGCTGCGGCAGCGCCGGGGGGCTGCGCGGCGGGTCCGCACCGGCCCGGGCCTCGGGCGTGACCAGGAGCCACCCGTGGGCGCTGCAGTGGCCGCGTGTCCGGGTGACCTCGGGAGCCAGCCTGGGCCCGGGTGGATCCCCGCGCGCCCCCCTCCCCGTCCGCTCTCCACGTGCGTGTCCGCGGTGCGCGTGCTCGTTGGCGCGCACCCGCCTGCCTGTCGCTGCTACTGCCGCCGCCGCCGCCGCCGCCGCCGCCGCCGCCGCGAATCGCTCCGGGAAAAGGTGCCGGGAACCGAGTGAGCCGGGGCTGTGGGCCCGAGCGCCATGGGCCGGAAGGCGCGCGCAGCGCGGCTGGTCAGCCCCGGGCCTCACCCCCGCGGGAGAGCCGCCTGGAGTCGGCAGGGGCCGGCCGGGCCCACGGGGAGGCTGGCCCGCGCCCCCTGAGCTACGGACACCAGGTGAGGGGGCCGTGGGGGGCACTGTGGGGAGCGGCCAGGGAGGGGCGGGGGGCGCCGGGAGGGCTTGGGGAGGCCCCTTAGCCGGCGGGGGAGGGGATGGCGCCGAAGGGATGCTGGCCAGTCCAGGGGACGCCAGGGGAAGGAAGTTCCGGGACCCTCCCTGCGCTCCCGGCCACCTCCGCTTCCTGCTCACGCCTCACCTTGTCCCCAGAGCCTGGGCTCCCCCTCACTGCTTGGGAAATGTGACCTTTATTCGGAGGGGGGGGGGGGGCCCTGGCTCTGCAGGCCCCAGCCTGCTCTCAGTTTGGGGGGGACCCCTTGGGCCTTTGACCCTGACCCCACCCCCAGGCCAGGCTCTGGAAGCTGGCCCCCCTGAGATTGGGCCCGGGGGCACGTGGGCAGCGGTGCCAGCCCCACCTGTGCCTGGGCTGTGGCCCTTCCTACAGGGCGCTCGCCATGGCCCCGCCACTCCTGCTGCTGCTGCTGGCCAGTGGAGCGGCCGCCTGCCCACTGCCCTGCATCTGCCAGAACCTGTCCGAGTCGCTCAGCACCCTCTGTGCCCACCGAGGCCTGCTGTTCGTGCCGCCCAACGTGGACCGGCGTACGGTGGAGCTGAGGCTGGCTGACAACTTCATCCAGGCCCTGGGGCCGCCGGACTTCCGCAACATGACCGGGCTGGTGGACCTGACGCTGTCCCGCAACGCCATCACCCGCATCGGGGCCCGCGCCTTCGGGGACCTGGAGAGCCTGCGCTCCTTGCACCTGGACGGCAACAGGCTGGCAGAGCTGGGCACGGGCAGCCTGCGGGGCCCCGCCAACCTGCAGCACCTCATTCTCAGCGGCAACCAGCTGGGCCGCATCGCGCCCGGCGCCTTCGACGATTTCCTGGGCAGCTTGGAGGACCTGGACCTGTCCTACAACAACCTGCGGCAGGTACCCTGGGCCGGCATCGGCGCCATGCCCGCCCTGCACACCCTCAACCTGGACCACAACCTCATCGACGCGCTGCCCCCGGGTGCCTTTGCCCAGCTCAGCCAGCTCTCTCGCCTCGACCTCACCTCCAACCGCCTGGCCACACTGGCACCCGACCCGCTCTTCTCCCCCGGGGCCGCCACGCCGAGGCCTCACCCGCACCCCTGGTGCTGAGCTTCAGCGGGAACCCCCTGCACTGCAACTGCGAGCTGCTCTGGCTGCGGCGGCTGGCCCGGCCCGACGACCTGGAGACCTGCGCCTCTCCGCCCGGCCTGGCAGGCCGCTACTTCTGGACGGTGCCCGAGGGCGAGTTCTCCTGTGAGCCGCCCCTCATCGCCCGCCACACGCAGCGCCTCTGGGTGCTGGAAGGCCAGCGGGCCACACTGCGGTGCCGGGCCCTCGGCGACCCCGCGCCCCCCACCATGCATTGGGTCGGCCCCGATGACCGGCTAGTGGGCAACTCCTCCCGGGCCCGGGCTTTTCCCAACGGGACCCTGGAGATCGGGGTGACGGGCTCCGGGGACGCGGGGGCCTACACCTGCATTGCTACCAACCCGGCCGGCGAGGCCACGGCCCGCGTGGAGCTGCGGGTGCTGGCTCTGCCCCACGGGGGGAACGGCAGCACCGAGGGGGGCCGCCCGGGGCCCTCGGACATCGCGGCCTCAGCCCGCACGGCCGCGGAGGGCGAGGGGACGCCCGAGTCGGAGCCGGCTGTGCAGGTGACGGAGGTGACCGCCACCTCAGGGCTGGTGAGCTGGGGGCCGGGGCGGCCAGTGGACCCCGTGTGGATGTTCCAGCTCCAGTACAACAGCAGCGAGGACGAGACCCTCATCTACCGGTGAGGGGGCGCTCTGCAGTCCGGGGCCCCCAGCTCGGGAGCCGCCCTCCTCTGAGCCGGCTCCGCCCCTCGGGTGAGGGCTGGCCACCTCTCCCGCCCCTTCTCTCTCCTCAGGGCTTCCACGCACCCCTGCTCAGCTTCCGAGCTACCTGGGGGTAGTGGAGGCTGCGGGGGGAGGGGACAGACTGCCCCGCGAGGTCTCAGGTGAGGCCAGGTGGGTGGGGCCTGGGGTGCTGGCATCTGGGTTTCAGCTCGTGGGCTTAGCCACACGGGCACGTTGGTGTGTGATTCTCCGCAGCCTCTGTGGCCGGCCCTGGGCGGGCCTGGGTGTCGACCTGCACATCTGTCTGCTCCGCACCACCTCCAGGGCCACACGTGCCTGCCTGTTTCCTCTGCCTTCTGAAGTGAACGCTCAGGCTCCTGTGGGCCTGGGGAAGGGGCTCTTCAGAGCTGGGATCTGGGGGGACGTGCTGAGGGGGGCAGGGGGCGGGCTGTGAAGGCAGCTTCAAGGCCTTGTGGCCCTGGGCAGGGGGAGGGGGTGGCGGGGACAGGGGTAGGACCCCGGGCCTGCGCTCTGATCCCCTGCCCTTGCCTGCAGGATCGTCCCGGCCTCCAGCCATCACTTCCTGCTGAAGCACCTGGTCCCAGGTGCCGACTACGACCTCTGCCTGCTGGCGCTGTCACCCGCCGCTGGGCCCTCCGACCTCACTGCCACCCGGCTGCTGGGCTGTGCCCACTTTTCCACGCTGCCAGCCACGCCCCTGTGCCACGCCCTGCAGGCCCACGTGCTGGGCGGGACGCTGACTGTGGCCGTGGGGGGGGTGCTGGTGGCTGCCTTACTGGTCTTCACTGTGGCCTTGCTGGTTCGGGGCCGGGGGGCCGGGAATGGCCGTCTCCCCCTCAAACTCAGCCACGTGCAGTCGCAGACCAACGGAGGCCCCAGCCCCACACCCAAGACGCACCCCCCACGGAGCCCCCCGCCTCGCCCCCAGCGCAGCTGCTCCCTGGACCTGGGGGACACCGGCGGGTGCTACGGTTACGCCAGGCGCCTCGGAGGAGCCTGGGCCCGACGGAGCCACTCTGTGCATGGGGGGCTGCTCGGGGCCGGGTGCCGGGGGGCGGGGGGCAGCGCCGAGCGGCTGGAGGAGAGCGTGGTCTGAAGGCCGGGAGCCAGCCCCGGGAGTGGAGGGTGCAGGTGGGCGGCCTCCTGGCCTGGTGGGTCAGCGCGGCCAGAGAGCCCCTCCTGGTCCTCCCCTCGGTGCCTCAGGCAGGACAGGGGGCCCTTGCCCTGGTTCTGGCCTCCAGTCGGGCAAAATGGGACAGGTCCCTGTAACAGGTGCTCACGGCCTCCGAGTGGGGGCTGCAGCCACCAAGTGGAAGTCTTGTTTTTCTTTATAATAAAATTATTGGGGTCACCTCAGTGCTAGTCTCCGGTCTTATCCTGCCAGGCTCCCTGAGGAGCCAGTAGAAGCACAAACAAGCGGGGTCAGGTGGAGCTCCCAGCCCCGTGGAGGCGGCCCCAGCACCCTGGCTGCCCGCGGGCCCTAGGGTGCCCTGGAGAGCAGGCGCTTCTGTGCTCTGTGCCCGTGTCTATATGCAGAGGACGCCCCACGCTCACCTGGCGCAGGCATCAGAGTGTGCAGGGCAGCAGGGGAGCCAGTGGGGGACAGCACAGGTCTTCCGGGCAAAGGGACCTGGGCTGGTAACTCAGAAGGTCCCTGCTGGCTCCTACTGGTGACAGCCTCTTTCACCATTGGCCAGGGTGCCTTCTGGATTTGTAAAACGTCAAACCAAAGGGACTGGAATCACACCACCCTGCTCTCAGTCTGGGACCCCGGGAGGGTTCCTGTCGGAGGTGCAGGCCCCGAGTGGGGTCTTGACTCTCAGCTGCTCCTGACACCCCTCAAGGCTTTGCTCTTGCTGGACACCCCGGGGGCAAACACCAGGGGGCACCACGCCCCCCTGGCCATGGCTCTGGTCCCCACCTCGAGGAGCCAGGCTCGGGGCCACGTGCCCTGCCCTGTCCCACCCGCTCCGGGTCCACGTCCCCGCCAGCCCGTGGCCCAGACAGCCTTCTGCAGCCTTCAAACAACCACTGCTCCCCAGCGTCGGCTGGGAGGAAGCTGCACACACACCCCAGGCATGCGTGGTTCTCTGCTGGTGCCAGGTGCACCCAGGCGCTTTGAGAACATGCACGTGCCCAGGCCCTGCTTTGGAGGGGGGCATGGCACCCCCGGCCCACGGGGCTGTACCTGTGCTGAGGGGTGGTGCACCTTTCTGCCTAAGGCCTGCTGTGCCACTGATGGCAGCCTGGTGAGAGCTGGTGCAGTAAGGTACGCGTGTACATGTGTGCAGGCTGAGCTCACACGTGTGTGCATGGCGTTGACACACACGTGTACCTGCCCAGCCCCGGAACACATACCTGGATGTGGCCCAAGAGAGATCCTGGTTTAAATAAAGTGAAACAAGGGCTTCAGCCGAGAGGAGCAGGAGAGTGTGAGCCGTGGCAGGGCGGTGCGGGGCTGGTGCCCGGTCTGGGCGCGCACTGGGGGAGACTGAGGCCCCAGCTTGCTGCCGGCCTCCCACCTTCCTCAGCCCCTGTGGCCCTGGCTCCCTCCTCCACCTTCTGGCATGAAGGCAGTGGGGAGACTGGGAGCCCCCCAGCCTGTTGGACAGGGGGAGAGTCCTATGGCCCAGGGTCACCAGCAGGACAAGAGCAACGGGTGGGCAGGCGAGGGGTGGGGTGGCCGGGCCCCCTGCACACCAGTCACCCGGCCCGGAGCAGTCCCGGACATGGCCTGCCACCATAGGAGCAAGGCCACCATGCCACGTCCCTGCCATATGTGCAGGAAACGGCCCCTAACCAGAAGCCCCGAGGCTCTCCATGGAAGCACAGATGCCCCCAGCACTGGGGGACAGCCCTGCCCTCTGAGGTGGGCTGAGAGTGGCCACTGGCCCGCAGGCTCCTCCCTCCCACCTGCTTTTTGAAAAGGTGATGGGGATGAAGCAGGGCTGAGCGAGGATAGCGCTACCCACGTGGCCCCAGACCAGCACCCAGCCGGGACCCAGCAGGGCAGGAGCTGCTGAGGATGCGGGGGCTGCAGGGTGCCGTGCGCGGTGTGGGGACTCGCGGGGCAGCCCCCCACCATGGGCTGGGCTGTGTGGCCCCCTGCCCCCGGCGCTGCAGCAGGTCTAAAGTGGCATCTGCCAGGGCAAGCCCGTGGCTACGCAGTGGCACTGGCCTCGGACACAAGACAGCCTGTGGCAGTGACTCCAGCTATGGATGCAGGTGACAGGGATGACCCAGAGGCCAGGGGCATCTCAGGCCTGCAGCCTCTCACCTTCACACCTCGGACTCGGAACTCGGCCAGGGCTCTGCTCATCTTGGTGGCGGCCGTGGGGTGGTCCTTTCCGTGGGCGATGACCTTGACCAGCAGGGAGTCGTAGTGGGGGGAGATGACGGCGCCTTGGAAAGCAGAGGCGTTGTCCAGGCGGATGCCCATGCCCTCCCCGCTCCGGAACACCTGCGGGCAGAGGCGGCCCAGTCAGGCCTAGGTCTGAAGCTAGAGTCGAGACGCAGCACCCCCATGGCCCTGGGCTGGACCAGCATGGGCCGGCAGGGTGCCAAGTCACGCACAGATGAACCCCAACTCTGGCTTGAGAAGTTCTGCTTCATTTCTGCCAGCAAACCGAGAGGCACCCCACCGGCTCTAAGGGCCACAGTCAAGGGTTCCTCCTCCCTGAGAGGGGCTGGCAGGAGAAGGGGGCAGGACGAGGGGTGGGGAGGATGGGCCCCGCCAGCCCCAGGCTCGGGGCCCCGCTCTCAGGGCTGACGCGGAGCCGGTGGGGCATGGAGGGGCCAGCCCTCTTGCCTTTCAGACTCATTTGCTCGCTCACTCAGTCCACGGCACGTGTGCCCACCTCACGCCAGGCACTGGGGTCAGAGCAGCTAAAACACAGGCCCTGCTCAAGCGGGGCTCCCAGCCTGCGGGGCGAGGGGACAGAGGAACGAGGAAATTCAGAGTGGCAGGGCGCTGCAGGACGGGGCCAGGCGGGGGCGCAGGCCGAGGGGTCTGTAACATCCACAGTGACGGGCAAGGCCTCGGCGTCCCCACCTTCCCTCCCTGCTGAGTGGGAGAGCAGTGAGCCGATGAGAAACAGTGGGACCAGACGCAAGGAGACACGTTGTGAGCCCACAGCCCGGAAAGGGAAGCAGGGGGTGAGGGTCAGAGAGGCGGCTCAGGGGGACAGTCGGGGGCACCCGGCGGCAGAGGCTCGGGGCAGGGGAAGGGGCTTTGGGCATAAATGTCCGGGGGTGCCTTGTGAGCAGCACCGGCCAGGGAGACGGGGAGCGGGAGGGACCAGCCGGGGGCCTGGGGACCCACTGCACCACGTTTCTGCGTCTGAGGGACACAGCCTGTGTTCGATAAAAAGGAACTTAATAAAATATTTAAGCGTGAACACTCAGCTGTGAGCAGGAACCATCAGCTAAAAATATTCTGTGGTAAACCAGGCTCGGAGGAGCCAGGCCTCGGAGGTGGAGCTGGAGCAGGGCTGCCCCTGCCCGCTGAGGGCAGACTTGATGGGGGCGCCCGCTGGACAGCGCTCCGGCCTGGGAGCTGGCCCCCACCTGTGGACCTGGATCCTTCCAGAAACAGTCCTGGCGGCAGCTCTGCCTCAAGCCGAGCAGCTGATGCAACTCTCAGAATCCAGATTGCTCCCCGCCCCGCCCGGCCACCCAGTCTCTCCTCTCGGGCTTAGTAACTGAGAATCACCCTCCCGTCCTCCCGCGGGTCCGCTTCCCCAGAGGCCTGGGCCAGAGGGGGTGGCGGGAGAGCCGCAGAGCACTGACTTGGGACGGGAGATATTCTTAGCTGGGGCCTGAGGGCTCCTGCCTGCAGCCGGCCCAGAGGCTTGGGGGGAAGGGGTAAGAGGGTAGGGGAGCCCGCCCAGGCCCCCTCTCAGCCCCTGCCCCCCTGCCCCCCACCATCTCCGGGTCCCTTGGCCCAGCCCCTCCCCTCCACTGAGACCTCTGGGCCCTCATCCTTTGCTGTGCCTGGCTCCTCCCTCAGACTAAAGGCAGGACCGAAGCCAGGGGAACCGCTCAGTGGGCAGTGAAGCTTTGGGTCCTTGTGAGATGAGTCAAGGACCTGGGCTCTGTTCCCGGGGATCCCGCACTTGGCTCCACCCAGCTGACCACCCTGTTCCCCCCCGTGGCCTTTCTGGCCTTCACGGCAGTCTCTCCCAGGAATGCTCTCCTCTTTAGTCCTGGAGAGTGCCTGGCTCCCGCGTACTCTAAGCCGGCTTCCGGTCAGCTCCAGTGAGGCGCCCCCTTCACTGCTGGCCCCACAGGCTCCCTCGTGCCCCCTGGAGAAGCGTCTTCACGCAGACCAAGATGGGCAGTGGGGTCCGGCGGAGGCGGCCTACCTCGATGCGGCCTGTGTCGGGCTGGAAGCTGCGCGCGGGGTCCTCGGTGGTGACTCGGCACTGGATGGCACAGCCGTTGATGCGGATGTTCTCCTGCCGGAGGCCCAGGTCAGGCAGGCTCCGGCCCTCGGCCACGTGGATCTGGGCATGGACCAGGTCCACACTGCAGGTCGGGGGAGGGACGGGGACGGGGGGGACAGTGAGGCAGGGGATGGCCACGGCCAACCCTGGCCCCCAGCCCTGCCTGCTGACCCTCACCAGCCTCCGCCTGACCATGCCCAGGCTGGGAGCTCTGCAGGGTCCGCGTGAGGAGGACACAGCGGCTGGAGGAACAACTGAGATGTTAGCACCACCCTGGTATTGCCCCCCCAGCTCCTCCCCCAGCTCTGCCCTGTGCCCTCCTTGTCCCCCTGCCTCCCCCATCCCTCCCGGGGTCAGACCCTCACTCTCAGAGCGGTACATGGTGCTCAGTGTGTGGTGGGTGGGGTGGGGGTCAGTTTGCCAGAGAACAGGGCTGTAGTGAATGGGGCCACAGCTATCGGAGGGTCTACACTGGTGGGCGCTGTTGTGGTCAGGTGCCACCCTCCTAGGACCTGCGTTGCAGCTAGGCTTGTCCCCAAGACCCCCCACCCTGCCCCAGGGAAGATCTTAGAGTACAATCTCCACACGTGCCTGGTTTTCTAAGCACACCCTCCCTGACTGCCATGCTCCTAAGGACAGCAACAAATTCAAGTGGAACAGCTGTTAAAAAACTCCAGGTTTTAAATTTGTTGTCACTGAGGCTTGTGGTAAGGACAGCCTGGAAACGACGTTGGCAGACCTTCCTCAGTGTTATGTATTTCAGTAGCGATGATGAGCACCGTGCATTGCCACACATCCACGCCATGGACTGTGGCTGTGCCCTTCCCAAGCTTTACCTCCACAGTAATGCTCTGAGAGCCGCCACCATTCCCATCAGAGGATGAGCCTGAGGGTCAGAGAGGCTGCAGCCCAACCAAGCTCTATGCGGCTCGTGACCTGGGAGGAACCTGCGCCCGTCTGACACATAAGAACCTCTGCTTGGGAGCAAGCAAAGAGCTCCACCCTTAGCAGAACCGGCTCAGGGCAGGCTCAAGATTGACGACAATTTTCCAGCATCATGAAGGGGAAAGTCTCACCGGGCCAGAGGGTAAGGCTGGAGCACATGGTCAACTGAGCCTTTACCTGGAGATAGGGAGGACTCTGGGGGCTCTCACACCTGCCAGGTGAAGGCAGGTGCCCCAGCAGTTTCCTCAGTCTCAGGTGGGGTCAGAGGTTGAAGAAGGAACTGTCAGGAAAGTTCCATAGTGAGAAGGATTGGCCCAAGGGCCGGGCATAACACTTTGGTGGCTCAACGTATGCATTTTGAAATGAAGAGAGGCCATATTAATTGTTTATAAAATGGGCAGGTTTTTTGGGAAATGTCTATACACAATGCTTGTGGGAGAACCAATCGGTACAGGTGATCTAGACAGCTCTTTAGGTGGTGGTGGTGTTCAGTTGCTAAGTAGTGTCCACTAGCTGGTCCCTCTCTGTGACCCCATGAACTGCAGCGTGCCAGGCTTCCCTATCCTTCAGTCGCTCTTTAGGTGAGATGTTGCTTATTCATTGCTCAGGTAATCCTACACAAGATGTGTGTCCTTGGAAGTCTTCAGAGAAGTGGGCAAAGATTTAGGCCCAAAGATGCTAAGTGACACACCCTTAATAGCCACAAAAGTAAAAAACAAGCTAATTATTTAAAAATAGAGGACTATGGAGATACGTTATAAACCACCCAGAAGATGAATGGTGTGCAGCCACTTCAAGTATTTAGAAAGAATAATGGGAATGCCTTAGACAAATACGACATTTGAAAAGGAGAATAAAAGTCGGATACAAAACATCTCAATTGTGTCAAACTACTTATACAGTTAAGTAAATAAAGATGAAAAGAAAACAAAAGATTTAGCGTGGGCTTAGGAGATACAGCACAGGGCTTGAGAGGACCAGCTGTGCGGTCTCGGGCAACTCTCTTAACCTCTCTGAGCCCTGGTTTTGTCATTTGAAAAATGGGATTGGTTGATGCCTTTGGGATGTGCAGCAGACAGAGCGGTCCGTGGGGAACCTCCCAGCATCCTGGTTCTGAGGGGCGGGGCCTGAGGCATGTTTATTTGCTCCTTTATACAAACTCTTAAACAGCATGCAACGCTTTTATAATAATACTTTTCATAAAAAACTGAGTACACGGACCCCTAACTGTTCTCTATCAGTGGACAGTGAGCTCCCTAGGAACCCCCCAACGTGGGTTTTACACAAGATGTGGAAGATGCCCTTCCCGTCACCATTCCCCGCCGTCTGCTGTGGCCCCGCACTGCTGGGCCGACCCCGACCCCGCGCTTACTCGGTGATCTCTTCGGTGACCGTGTGCTCCACCTGCAGGCGCGAGTTGACCTCGATGAAGTAGTGCTTGCCGTGCTTGTCCACCAGGAACTCCACGGTGCCCGCGTTCTCGTAGCCCACCTATGGGGCGGCCTCGTTAAGCAGGCATCTGCGGTGAGCGCCCGGCTCCCGCAGCTGGGCCCCGACCTGCACGTCTCCCCAGGCCTCCCAGGAGCCTCTGAAGGCCGCGCCCAGCTTGTCCAGGTGAGACCTGAGCAGCGCGCCCATCCGCCCACACGCCGCCCTTGCCCCCAGCGCCTCCTCAGCTTTGGGACATGGGCCCCACACGTGTGTACCCTGGCCTCTCCCGGATCCTCCTGACGCTTAGAGGGTCTTCAGAAAGCTCCCCTCTGCTTTACTCCGCCATCGCCTCTGGTTACTATCCAAAGAGACGCCATCTGAGAGGGACCTCATCGACAGATGAGGCTGTAACTCAAAATGCACGCCTCACTCTAGCTTCACTTCCGGTCCCAGCAAAACCACACCCTAGACTTCACTCCTCAAATCTGTTCTGGAACGAGACACTTCATAAGCCAGTAAATAAGACCAAACTCAAGGCAAGAAAACTCCTACGAAGGAAGCAAAACCTCAACTATAATCAGACCCTAATCAACACCTCACGGTAGCCATGGCTGGAGCCTCACTGGCTTTCTGTTTGGGGAAGGTCACGGCAGTATCTGTGGTCTGTGGCCTGGGCTGCCTCGGAGCCTGAGGGGGCTCAGCCCTGGAGGAGAGAGGCCCAGGGGCCCGCCGGGTGGAGGGGGACTGCAGACCCAAAAATACGCCCCCTCGGGGCTCTGGGAGGGCGAGGCAGAGGCCGGGGCAGGGTGACTGGCCTCTGAGTGGGGCTGGGGCCAGGGGCACCAGAAGAAGAGAGAGCGGAGCCCCTGCTCCAGCCGGGCTGGCCCGCGGGCGCTCACTCCGCACCCCCCAGAGTGCAGACAGGAGGTGGCGGCCCTAGGCCGTGAACGGGGTGCAGGAGAAGGGATGCCGGGGACGGTTAGGCACGAGTGAGGAAGAAACCCCTGAACCCTGTTCCTTAATCCTGACGGAAGCCGCTGGTCTGATTTCCTTTGTTCCCAGGGCTCGCTGGTGCCCCCGGAAGCTTGGTCTCGTCACGGCACTTCTGGTCTCCAGGCCTGGCCTCTGGGCCCAGCGCCTCCGTGACTGCACAGCGTGGATCCCAAGGGCTCAGCATCGGCCCTAGGCCACCTCCTGCCCTCCCGGAGTCGGTCACCCTGGGCCTCCCTGCCTGGCAGCAGCTGGCCACCCTGGGCCCCCCGTGACCGCTGGGTGTGAGGCTATGTCTGCAGGATCTCAAAGCGAGCCTGCGGGAGTGGGCTCCTTGTCTCCACGTGGGGAGGAGGCAGCCATGCCCATGGCTCTCAGCTCTGTCCCCGGGAGCCCGTGCCCCTCACCTGCTTTGCAAGCTTGACGGAGTCGCTGGTGAGCCGGGTCCGCAGCTGGGGGTCCAAGTGGGCAGCCGGGGCGATCTCGACGACTTTCTGGTGCCGCCGCTGGATGGAGCAGTCCCGCTCGTACAGGTGAAGGATGTTCCCGTACTGGTCCCCTGGGATGTGGGTAAGCCGGGCTCAGCCCCTGGGGGATCCAGACACCCCCAAATCCCCGGACGACCGTGGCTGCTCAGCGCTGCTCCCAGGGCTGGCTCAGCAGTGGCTCAAAACAGCACAGCCGAGGCCTCAGGTCTGAGCAGCCTGGCACCCGCAGCCCACCTTCCTGGGGAGGGTCCCGCAGAGGGAGAGCCCCGGCAGCTTTCCCAAAGCCCAGGAAGACCAGGGGCCCCCACTGCCTCGTGCTGCCGCCCCCGGAACGCCCCACTCACCCAGGATCTGCACCTCGATGTGGCGCGGCTTCTCGATGAACTTCTCCACAAACAGCGCTCCATTCCCGAAGGCAGCCAGAGCCTCCGAGTAGGCCCGGGTGTAGTTCTCCTCTAGCTCCTGGGAGGGCAGGCGGGGTCCCAGGAGATGGTGGGCCCTGAGCTCTGCCTTCCCCCCAGCACCCCTCTCCCTGGTTTCTCTGCGGGCAGCCTCCCAGCCTCAGCTTCTGCTCACCTCGTAGCTGTGCACGACCCTCATGCCGCGCCCCCCGCCCCCGTAGGCAGCCTTGAAGATAATGGGGAAGCCGTAGGTGTTGGAGAACTCGTGGGCCTCGTGCAGGGAAGTGATGGGGGCATCCGTGCCGGGCACCACGGGGACTCCTGTTGGCAGACAGGCAGGTCAGGCCACACCCACCAGCCCCACCCAGGTGGCCCCTCTCAGGAGCTAGGTGGCCCCCACCCTCACCTGCGGCGATGGCGATGGCCCGGGCCTCCACCTTGTCTCCCATCTTACGGACCACCTCGGGGCTCGGCCCAATGAACCGGACCCCAGCATCCTGGCAGGCTTGGGCAAAGTCTGCTCGCTCCGACAGGAACCCATAGCCTGGGTGGACAGCGTCCACATTGTTTTCCTGGTGGGCGGGTGGAGGTGGTCAGAGGGACGAGCACCCCTCAAAGCCCTTCACACAGCCCGCCCAACCCTGTGGCCCTCCCACCTGCCTCACCTCACTTGCTCCATTCAATCACTCATGTACTCATTCACTTATTCATTCCTCAGTCACTCGTTGATTCACTCACTCATTCATTCTCTCACTCACTCATTTGCTCATTCATTTGCTTAGTCACACATGCATTCAGTCACTCATTCATTCACTCAGTCACTCATTCAGTCATTCTGTCACTCATTCATTCAGCCACTCATTCACTCACTCACGCATTCATTCACCTTTTCACAGGGACTTTTGGCCAGTGAGCCGTTGGAGATGGGAGGGAAAGGGGGGCAGGCACAGGACCCAGTCTCAGCTCTCAAGAGGCCCCCATCCCCACCTGGGCCCCTCACCTTGGCGACCTTAATGATGTCTGGAATGTGCAGATAGGCCTGCACCGGGGCGAGACCCCGGCCGATGAGGTAGGCTTCGTCAGCTTTCTGTCGGTGCATCTGGCCCGTGTCCTGCTCCGAGTAGACAGCCACGGTGCGGATGCCCAGCTCCGTGCAGGCCCGGAACACGCGGATGGCGATCTCACCTGGGGGGTGGGGGCAGGGTAACAGGACAAGAAGTTAGACCCTGGGGTCCCAAGAGACGCAGAAACAGGGGCAGGGGGCTAGGGCAGGCTCCCACCGTGCTCACCTCTGTTGGCCACCATGACCTTCTTGATGGGCTTGTACTCCAGGCGCCGGACATTGGGAGAGGCAGCGGCGGCGGTGGAGGTCCGGCGGATAGCCAGGAGCCCCAGGCCCCCCCGGACAGTCTGAAACTTCAGCATCTAGGGAGGGAGGTCAGAGCCCACTTAGAGCAGTCCCACAGCGGCCAGCACCACCGCTGCCTCAGCTCCTGGCCAGGCCCAGCATTCCCAGCAGGCTGACCAGCTGTAGCAAAGGGAGGAAGGTCACCCCCCACTGGCATCCCAAGATTACCCTAATACTCTCATACTCTGAACTCTAAAGCACCATTCTTCAAGCTTTTACAACAATTTCAGAGGCCAGCGAGCGGCCCTGCGTGACCACGGTGTGTAAGGTCAGTGTCAGCCCAGGCTGCCCCAGGCTTTAGAAACTTCCGGCCCCACACTGACCCCTGCGGCCCTCCCTCAGGGTTCTGTCTGGCTGGGCAGGGAGGGTGGCAGTGTAGCTCCCCAGGAGTGGACCTGCAACAATGTGCCCTCCGGAAGCGCAGCCTCTGCTCAGATAAAATGCAGATTTCTTCAAACTGCAGGGCTACTCAGTAAATTAGTCATGAAAGCCAGCTGAGGGCCAGTGAAACCGGCCAGTCACAACAAGACAAATACTGAGTGATTCCACTTAGATGAGGTTCCCAGAGTCACCACACTCACAGAGACAGACAGCGGGAGGGTGGGGGCCAGGGGCGGGCAGTGGGGGAGTTACTGTTTAAAGGGGACAGAGTCTCAGTGCCGCAGGACAGCTAAGCCCCTGTGCCACACCCGCTGAGCCCGCGCTCTGGAGCCCGTGAGCTGCGGCTCCTGAAGTCCACCCACGCCAGAGCCCGTGCTCAGCAACAGGAGAGCCACCACAATAAGAAGCCCACGCTCCGCAACGCAGAGCCCCCCGCTCACCTCAACTGGAGAAGGCCCACGCGCAGCGAAGACCTAGCGCAGCCATAAATTAATTAATTCATTAATTAAAAAAAATAAAGGGGACAGAGTTTCCATTTTGTGAGATTTAGAAGTTCTGGAAATGGCCAGAGGTGACGGTTGTACAACGATGTGAGTGGATGTAATGCCACTGACCTAACTATACACTTAAATACAGTTATGAGAGCAAATTATGTCACATGCATTTTTTCAGAACGAAAAGAATTTTTAAAAAGCCAACAGAGGGCAATTTCCCTACCAGAATGCAGAACATCAGAGATCAACCATCCCCCTCATCTCACAAATGAAGAAAACCAAGGCCCAGAAAAGCTTTAAAAGATGTGGGCAGAGTCACACAGCTGTTATAGCAGAGCCCAAACTGGCATTTGGTCCTTCACCCCTGCTCCAGTGCCTCTACGCAGCTATTTCTTCACCAAGTTTAAACACCTGACTCATCCATTTTAAGTAAGGAACGTTATGGGCAATGCTGGTAGCTCAGGTGGTAAAGAACCCACCTGTAATGCAACGCAGGAGACATAAGAGACCCGGGTTCGATCCCCGGGGTTGGGAAGACCCCTGGAGAAGGAAATGGCAACCCACTCCAGGATTCTTGCCTGGAGAACTCCATGGACAGAGGAGCCTGGCGGGCTACAGCCCATGAGGTCGCAAAAGAGTCGGACACAACCGAGCGACTAAATCACCACCAAGGAACATAAAATATATATTCAATAAATAAGATACTGCTAAAACCTCAAGTGTCATATTGTGGCCAACAAGATGGAGAAGGGGAAATAAAGACCAAGGAGAAAGAAAAGAGGAGAAGAGAAATAAGGAGATAAATAGAAGAAAAAGAAGAGGCAAGCCCGTCGACCAGAGGGAGAGGAGGCAGCCCTTTAAGCGTCAGCCACACCAGGCACAGCGCCAGGCCAGGGCAGGACCGTCTCAGCTCTCATAGGAGGCCAACCCAGGGAAGGAGGAAAGAAAAGGGGAAAAACAGAAATAAGGTCCTTTCAGATCACGATCAGTGCTTCACAGGCAAGAAAACAGGTAATTTTTTGTGTGAATTACTGGGCAGGACCCGAACAGGGGAAGCAGCAGCCACGTCCAGATCTGAGCTGCAGGGCACGCACCCCAGGAGAGTAACAGCCACGGCCAAGGACTCAAGGGCTGCTTCTGCAACCTGTCTGTGGGTCCAAGGGAAATAAGCCATGGTCCAGCTGACACCGGTGGAGGAGATCACGGCAGGAGCCCCAGGACCTGCTCACAGTCAGTGCCAAGGCACCAGCTGGGCCTCGGACATGTGACTTCCACACCTTCCTGAAAACCACTGAGTTTCTGACACTCTCCTGTCACCTCCCCCTCACAGGTCTACCAGCAGCACCCGCTGCACCGGCTTCCGGCTTCAGCCGCCCACCCAGCTGGAGGGAAGCGCTTTCCCAGCAGAGCAGCATGGAGCAGGCAGGCCCTGGCGGTCGATGGCACACATCCCGGGGAGCAAGTGTGGGGAGGGATCTGGGCCCCATCCTGGGCACCAGATGCCTGCTCTGCTCAGGGCTGCAGGCAGGATCTGTGGGACGAGGCAGAGTAGAAAGAGCCCAGATGACCATGAGGGTCAAGCGAAGAAAGGCAAAGCGTTTTCCAGGACAAGCGTGGTGTAGAACAGTAGATACAAGTGGCTAACGAACTGTTAACAGTCCCACCTCACCAGAAATCACTACGTTCAAAGGAGAACAGGGTGGGGTCTTCCTTGTGCCTATGAAATTAGCAACAGAGGTGTGAACAATCACATTTAGTGCTGCTAAGGCCTCTGGACCTTATTTTCTTGGGCTTCAAGAAATCACTGTGGACGGTGACTGCAGCCATGAAATTAATAGATGCCTGCTTCTTGGAAGGAAAGCTATGACAAACCTAGATAGTGTATTAAAAACAGAGACATTACTTTCCCAACAAAGGTCAGTATAGTCAAAGCTATAGTTTTTCCAGTAGTCATGTACGGATGTGAGAGCTGAACCATAAAGAAGGCTGAGCACCGAAGAATCAATGCTTTCAAATTATGGTGCTGGAGAAGACTCTCGAGAGTCCCTTGGACTGCAAGGAGATCAAACTAGTCAACCCTAAAGGAAATCAACCCTGAATATTCATTGGAAGGACTGATGCTGAAGTTGAAGCTCCAGTACTTTGGTCACCTGATTGAAAGAGCTGACTCAATGGAAAAGATTCTGATGCTGGGAAAGATTGAAGGCAGGAGGAGGAGACGACAGGGGATGAGATGGTTAGATAGCATCACTGACTCAATGGACAAGAATCTGAGCAAACTCTGGGAGATAGTGGAGGACAGAGGAGTCTGGTGTGCTGCCGATCATAGGGTAGCAAAGAGGCGGACACAACTTAGTAGCTGAAAAACAACAACAACAAGCCCTCTGGGAAGCAGGCCCACAGGCGAGGTCTAGAGATCAGGGCAGCTCTCTGAAAGCAGTTCACAAAACCTATCAAGAGCCTTTAAAATATTTATGCCCTTTGATCAGGCCATCACCAATCTAGGAATCGAACCCCAAAATATTCTAAAATGAGAACCAAGATGGATGCAGAAAGATGTTCAGATCAGCATTATTTATAATTGCAAATGACTAGAAGCCACTTAAAGAGCCAACATTAGGGCATCAATACAAACAGACATTATATAACCATGAAAAATGGTGGCAGAGTTTTGATGACATGGGAAATGCTTATGATATAATATGATGCTTTTAAAAACAGACACATAATATGATCTCATGGAGTTTTATTTAGAGCAAGAAAAATAACTAGCAGGAACTCAGCATTCACTTACTCCTATGTTCTAGAATTGGCAAGGTTTTGCTTTTTTTCCTTATTCCTTCTGTTTCTCTACATGTTCCATGCTACAGTTTTTCCAGTAGTCATGTACGGATGCGAGAGTTGGATCATAAAGAAGGCTGACTGCTAAAGAATCAATGCTTTCAAACTGTGGTGTTGGCGAAGACTCTTGAGAGTCCTGTGGACTGTAAGGAGATCAAACCAATCAATCCTAAAGGAAATCAATCCTGAACATTCATTGAAATGTTGAAAGGACTGATGTTGAAGCTGAAGCTCAAATACTTTGGCTACCTGATGCGAACAGCCAACTCACTGGAAAAGACCCTGATGCTGGGAAAGACTGAAAGCAGGAGGAGGAGGGGACGACAGAGGGTGAGATGGTTGGAAGGCATCACTGATTCCATGGACATGAGTTTGAGCAAACTCCAGGAGACAGTGAAGGACAGGGAAGCCTGGCGTGCTTAGTCCATGGGGTCGCAAAGATTTGACATGACTTAATAACTGAACCGCACTGATACGTTCTGTATTTTCTCCAGTGGGGATTATTATTTATAACCAGAAAAGAAAAAGAAGAAATATACAGAGGGAACAGGAAGACCTTTGCAGAGAAAAGCCAAGAGGAGTTCCTGAAGGGTCCTTCTCAGTGAGGTGACTGGCCTTGGCTTCCACCCTGTGAAACAACCCCTTCTAGGGGGGCCGGCCTCCCAGAAGGCTCATCCCACTGCCCACTGCATCTTCCTCACCTGTTGGCCAGGGGAGCCTGCTACAGGTCTTCCTCACCGTCTGCAGGTGAGCAGCCTCACAGCTGGTTCCACTGGCACGGAGACTCTCCACCCCCCAGGGACATGTCATCCTGGGCAAGGAAGCCTGCCCTTTTATCCCACGTGGGTGGGTATACCCCTGCGGACCCTCAGGCACTTACACATGTCTTGTGGGTAAATAGGTCATATCTGTCCCCACCCCCACCACACACACTCCCAGATCCCTTTTCCAAGAGAGAGAGAGATCCCTGGAGGTTCTGCTCACAGGGTGGGGCTAGGGAGGGAGGACCAAGAGCCTCCCCAGCTCAGTCAGGAAACAAGGGAGTCTGAATTATCCAGCCCAGGGTTCTCATACTTTTTTGCATTTGACCTTCACACGTGCTCTAGACAGCAAGGACTTCCTTGGCATCCTGCTTTACAAATCAAGAACCCGGGTTCTGGGTACTGGAGGTGGGGGGCCTCTGAATGCCCTGGAGCCGCCCGCAGAGGGAAGCAAGCACAGGCCTGGACTTGAGACCTGGGGTGTGGGGGCAAGTAGGCAGATGTTTGCAGAAGGGGAAAGGTCACGATCGTTCGCTGAAGTCAGAGTGGTGGTTGAGAGTGGGCAGAGGGCAGCCACATCCACCAGCGGCTGCCCAGCATGAACCCAGGGTCAGTGGGCTGGGCCTGCCCCCGTGCCTGCCCCCGGGAGACCCGGGCACCTCACTGTGTCTGTGAAAGCGGGCAACACCACCCCCAACCTGGGCAGGTCGTCCTGGGGTCACTGAACAACGGCCTTGGGCTCCATGCCAGGCGACGGGGCTGCCATCACCATCTCCCCACTGGTCTTTCCTCCCAGACGAGCATGGGGTGCGTGAAGGAAGCCCTGCTCTGTTGCCCACCCCGCAGGGTGCTCATTGCCGTCCAGACCAGCAAGGCAGCGCCGGCCCAGGGGGTCTTGCTGGACAAGGGCAGGCACGAGCGCATGCGGACAGCAGATGGAAGACCACCAGCCGACAAGGGGGCCCAGGGGACTCACCCTTCACCAGCCAGGCACCCGGTGCTGCTTCTGCTCTGCCTGAGGAGGTCACTGGCCCAGGATACAAAGTTCTCCCCCCTCAGGCAGACAGAGGCTGGGGCGGCTGCCAAGGCTGAAACTGGGGGAAGGGGCGCCCGGAGCAGGGGCGTCAGACGCCTGGGAGAGCAGGGGAGGCAGGGAGGCTGGGTCATGCAGGCGGCAGGAGCTTCACAGCCCGGAGTCCAGCTCCTCTGTCCCCAGGGACTGGGACAGACCAAGGAGGAGGTGTCCCCAGACCAGCGGCGGGGGTCAGCCTGCAGGCGGAGTGGGTCTGGGAGGCTTGCCGGACGGGGCTCTCATGGACGACAGAGGGCATGGGTCACAGGCCCCTCGCAGCCTGGACGCAGCCCCGCAGCTCAGTTCCTGGCTCAGCCACACGCGACCCCACTCCCCATCAGCAAAGCCAGTCTTGGGTCTTGAGGACACAATGGTGACTAAAAGCACTGCTGCACTCCCAGGACATCTCAGAACTTGGTCAACCCAGCGCCCGGCCGTCTCCCGCATCAAATCCCCCTCCCCTCCCAGACCTGAGGCCCATGGGGTCCGGCTGCCCGGTGCCTCCGAAGGCCTTTCCTGAACCAGCTTCAGCTGGGAGAAAACCTCAGGATGGACTGGGTTGCCCCAGAGAGGCCTCCCTTCTGGGAAGCGGGGCCGTCGTGGGTCGAGCGTGTGATGGTTCACTCGGGGTGTGCTGAGTCTGGGGGTGTGGGCCAGGCTGACGGGAAGAGCCGGGTGAGCAGAGCTCAGGGTGGCGAGACCCGCGTAAAGCGGAGGGGAAGGCCTCAGGGCACCAGACTCCCTTCCCTCAGTTCTCCTAGAGGCGAGGGCTGTCTCTGGTGTTCAGAGGGGCCCCCAGCCGGATATCAGGCTCTGGCACCCTGGAGTGACCTGTACCAGCCTCTCCTCACAGCGCCACTTTCTCAGCACGCCGGCCTCCCCTTGAGCCCCGTTCCAAGCACACCCTCGTCCCCTCACCGCAGGGCAGGGACCCGGTGACGGCCCCCGTCACAGGACGGCGGTGTGGGCAGGGCCAGGCACCCACCACGGGGCCATGTGGCACCTTGCCTTGGGGTTTTGGTTGTGGGATGGGAACCCAGAAGTCCTCAAGTTCATTGACAGTTTAGTGGAGGATTGTCCTTAAAAACTCCAAGACTCCGGTTAACCAAACCTGAGGCCTCAGGAAGCCCTCGTGTTCCATCGCGTCGGCGGACCCTCCCCAGAGGAGACACAGGGTGGCTGCTGCAGACGGGACTCCCTCATGGGCTGGGTCTCCCGGGGGGAGAGGACCCTCGGGGGTGGCCAGGGGCCAGCCAGCCTCAGGGACACCATGTGGCCTTTCTCAGTGCTGGGGAGACATGTGAGTGAAAAATCTCCCTTTCTGATCTCAGATGGGAGAGTGACAAGCGAGAGAGGCCACGGCCCCAAGATCCCTTACCTGGCTGCCACTCCAGAGAGCCGACAGGCCCAGAGCGGCCCGTTTGCTATTTTTGCAAATGCCAGCTGACAGATCCCTTTTCCTGGCCCCGGGGTGTGTGTTAGAGACAGGGAGTGAGGCGGCTTTGACTCTCACTTGGGACGCGTAAACAACGCCTTGCCAGCGAGAGCGAGCGAGCGGGGAGCTGGGAACACCTGTCTCTCCCCTGCTGCCTCTCAGCGTGACTCTCCAGACAGTCTTGACTTCCCTTCCAGCTCAGTCCCTCCCTGGCACTGGATGGATCAGCTCAGTGTTGCCCTTCCAGAATGGAACAGCGACGATCCGTCCGACAGTCTGCTCAGGAGCGTGCTAACAACAACCTGCATGAGGCAGGGGAGGGCTCGACCTCATGGGCCGGCCCGCTGACCTGAACTGAGCTGACCTGCCCCTGCGGCTTCTACTGCCTCCAGCGCTGGCCAAGCTCCACCTCTGTGCTGGGCGGCACGGGGACCAGCATACCTGGAAGGGGCTCTCCTCTTTCCCAGGCCCCAGGATCTGCACATACTCACTCAGGTCACCCTCACAGCTTGAACAGAAGGAACCAGACATCGTGTGATCAAGTTATGCTCAAGGCCACCCAGCAAGGCCAGTTCTGACCCCGATCTGTACGCCTCCCTCCAGAGCAAGAGCGCTGACTCTCCAGGGCAGGGGTCCCCAACCTCCAGGATCTGATGCCTGATGATCTGAGGTAAAGCAGACTTAGTAATAATAGAAATAAGGTGCACAATAAATGTCATGCACTTAAATCATCCTGAAACCAGCCCCCAACACCCCCGTCCATGGAAAAACTATCTTCCGTGAAACCGGTCCCTGGTGCTGAAAATGTTGGGGACCGCTGCGTCAGGGCAGAGGGAGTCCTCACCTCACTAAGGGAGGAAGTCGTGGCTTTCATCAGAAGCACAGCCTGCAGGTGCTTGAAAGACCAAAAGCCAAAACCTCACTCCTGATGAAAACGTGTCACTGCCTCAACTTGGGCAGGAATCTCAGTGGTCTCAGCACTTCCTACCAGACAACAGGCTAACGGCACTGGCAACTGTGTGTCCCCAATGAGCTAGGGCAGTTTCAATTTGTCCAATAAATCATGAAGATGTCTCTAGAAGTCCCACTACGTCGTGACCTAAACTACATCTCCCAGGCTGCCTCTTGCAACCAGGAGCAGCACAAAATTCTGCTCTTGAGCCATCACCATCCAAATGGTGGTCCAGACAATACAGCTGCGGGGCCAGGGTGGACGTGCTCTTAGCCAGGGCAGCCGTGCTGGGGTCAGGGTCGACGGCCATCTGAATGACTGCTGCGGCTGGGCAGCAGGCCCGGGAATGTTCCTCGGAGGGGTTGTATTACTTCCGCCCTAAAAACCCCTGTTCTTCACACTGCATCTCCTGCAGATGCAGCAACTGTGAGTGGGAGACACAGAGGAAAGGAAAGCCACAGTCCTGCTTCGGGGGTGACCAGCTGGTGTGTCAGCTTTGGAAGCCCACAGCCTGCACTGCCTACCCTCAGGTCCCAAGTCCTTCAGCATATCCACCTCAGACGGGGGCTGGCACTGCCAGACGGAGGGTGGGGAGGGGGCAGAGGGGAGAGTGGGTCAGAAACAGACCCTGGAATCTCCAAATTAACTAAGGAGGTGCCTTCCCACACAGTGACTTCCTACCCCCTGCCCCCTACACCGGCACCCCCGCTGGGCTCTGTCCCCGGCCCCCAGAGGCCCCCAGAGGCTGGCTGCCAGCAAAAAAGCAGGTCAGAACCGGAAAGAGAGAGTTCTTGGCAGAGGGCTCCACGCTGTGGCAGAAGCAAGCCGCTGACGGATGGGGCCCGCTCTCGGGGAGCCTTCCTTCCAAGCAGCTCTGTGCTGCCCTAAACGTGTCCGATGGAGGCCCCAGGCTGGTGGCCAGTGGGACAGATGAAAGGAGAAGACCGCCTGAGCTGCAGGCTGCAGCAGCTGATATCAAAGCACCCGCGAGAGGACAGACCGAGGCTGAGATTTTGGAGCAGGGGCAAGAAACAGGGAAGGTGACAGGTGAAGAAGAAAGAGGAGTGGGGCTACCAAAGGTGGGAGGAGACGTGGAGCGGAAACTCTTAGGGCCTGGGGCAGCGCGGCCGGCGCCCACCCTGAGGGGCTGCCCCAGCCACTGTGTCTCTATACCGCCCCGGCCAATCTTAGAGTCAGGCGGCAGGCAGAGGGGAGAGGGCGGTACAGTGGCAACTGAACCAACGGGCCCTGTTTGGGCCGAGGGGACCCGTGGACAGGGAAGCGGGGGAGGTTCAGGGAAGGAGGCTGTGAGGGCTGATCCCGGCAGGCAGGCGAGGGTGAGGAGAGGGCTTGTGGGCACAGCTGTGGCTGCCCTGTCCCAGCCTCACTTGTGGGCAGGGAGACCAGGTGGTGCTAGTGGTAAAGAATCTGCCTGCCAATGCAGGAAACCTGAGACGTGGGTTCAATCCCTGGGTCAAGAAGATCCCTTAGAGGAGGGCATGGCAACCCGCTCCAGTATTCTTGCCTGGAGAATCCCATGGACAGAGAAGCCTGGTGGGCTACAGTCCATGGGGTCTCAAAGAGTTGGACACCACTGAAGAGACAGCATGCACACGTGCAGACTTGCAGGGAAAACACTGCCCCCTGGTGCAAAAGGAGCGCTACTGACGACCTGCACACGCTCCTGAACGCCGGCTGGTTCACAGAGGGACGGCAGTCGCCCGAATTTCTCCACATCCTTCAAGACCACACAGGAAGGCCTTCCTGGACACCCCCACCTCTCCAAACTGCTCAGATACCCTCCCTCAGGCGGCCATTCATCTTGAGCAAAGCTCTGTCACTGTCCCTGCCACAATCTACTGTCCTCTGACTTGCATGGGTTCTCGGCGAGGTTGTGTCTGCGAACTTGATGCTGTAACAATTCACTGACCGTCTCACCAGATGCTGTGAGGACTTCCAGGATGGGAGTCTCTGTCTATTTTGCTTCTTGCTGTCTCCTTAGCACCCTGCCCAGTGCCCGACACCAAAATGAGATGTCTGGGAAATGAATGAGTGAATGAATGAATGAGTACTCCAGGCCACACGAGCTTGCAGAGTAATGTGAGCGCCTAGACAAAGATAAATAAGGCATGGCCCCTCCTGGGAGCAGCACACGCAAGCCACTGGGACACACGACTGTCCCTGACACAGAGATAAGAGCCCAAAGTGTTGACAAGGAAGGTCAAAGGGACAAGGTTAGCAAAGTACCTCCCAGACTGACAGTGGGAACCAGGAGAGTGTTTCAGGGCCGAGTAGGGTGACAGGCACTAAAGCCTCGATTCTAAACATGGCTGGACAATGCTCTGCAGGGAGACAGACACCAAAACACAGCAGGCTTACGGGTGGTCCAGAAAGCTTCCTGACACCTTCATGGCACATTCACCCCAGCTGGAGAGTCACAGAGGACCTTGCTCACCCAGGTCACCCCAGTTTCAAGGTGGAGGAAAGTGGACACCAGCGTTTGGGCTGAATTTTTGTTCCCCCCAAAATATGTGAGTACCAACCCCAGGACTTCAGAATGTGACTGTTGTTGGAAATGTAATCAGTAACAATGAGGTCATTAGGGTAGGCCTCATCCAATCTGCTTGGTGTCCTTATAAAAAGAGGAAATGTGAACACAGAGAGACACAGGCAGAGGGGAGAGGATGTGGAGACACAGGCAGAAGACAGCCACATGCCTGGAGAGGACGCCAAGGGCTGCTGGAGACACCGGAAGCTGGAAGAGATAAGGAAAGATCCTCCTCTAGAACTGTCAGAGGGAGCGTGGCGCTGCGGACACCTTGACTTTGGACTTCTGGTCTCCAGACTGAGACCATACATCTCTGCTGGCGGAAGCCATCCTAGGTTTGGTACTTTGCTAAGGCAGCCCAGGGAAACAAACAGACCCATGTTGCCCACAAAAGACTGGAACCTACAGAGACCCTAAAGCCAGGGACTGGGGGGCACACTGTGTTGAAAATGCCCCCTTGGACTTGCCTGGAGGTCCAGCGGTGAGGACTCTGAGCTTCCATCGCAGGGGGCATGGGTTCTATCCCTGTCGGGGAATTAAAATCCTACAAGCTGAGAGGCACACAGCCAAAAAATAAAAGACAACCCTTCTCTCACCTGCTCAGCCTCAAGCAGGTCACAGCAGGGACCTTCAGAGCGTGGAGCTATTTAGGACCGTGATCAGCAGCCCCTCTGGGCCAGGGAAGGCCGAGTGGGTGGCAGCAAAAATGAGTCTGTGCTGAACAGTGGCGATGCCAACATACGGCTTCATGGAGAGTGGGCAGAGTCGGCAGGAAGACCTCCTGAAGAAACACACCAAAGGATAAGGAGGGAGGCAGGTCAGGCATGGGGACATCAGGAGCAAAGGCAAAGGAGCAAACAGCCTGGCAAACGTCCACTGAGGCCAGAGGCAGGGAGTGAGCTGCCCAGGAGATGAAGAGCAGACACTTGGACTCCAGGTCACCAGCCTGCATGTATAGCAAGGGGCGCAGACTCACCCTCAACGTCAGGGAATACAACCCAGGAAACCAGGCAGGGGAGGAGGGATTTGCAATTTAGAGGGACCACTCTGGCTGTTCTGAGGACTTGAATTTGAGGAGGAAAGACTAGAGGTGGAAGAGGAATAAGGAAGGTGTTCTAACATATGCGTTAGTTGCTAAGTCATGTCTGACTCTTTGCGACCCCATGGACTTGTAGCCCACCAGGCTCGTCTGTCCATGGAATTTTCCAGGGAAGAATACTGGAGTGGGTAGCCTTTCTCTTCTCCAGGGGATCCTCCCAACCCAGGGATCGAACCCAGGTCTCCTCATTGCGGGCAGATTCTTTACCGTCTGAGCCACCGGGGAAGCCCTTCTAACAACAGGCAAGAGAAAATGAGGACAAGAAGCACACGGGGGGTCTCCCCTCTAGGCCTGTTAGACAACAGTGAAGAGGCCACAGGTGAGGGTGCTCTCGGTTCCTGTTTGAGGGGAGGGGTGAACAGCGGCAACGCCAAGTTAAGGAACATAGAAGCAGATGTAGGCAGAGGCCAGCAAGTTCCATTTTGACCCTGATGAGCTGGAATTAACTGCGAGCTCTTTAGCTGGGGAAGCCAAACAGGCTGTTGGGTGTGAGTCTGCCATGTCCTGAGCAGGAGAAGGAGGTCTGGGGGCCCCGCCCTGCTGGGAAAGAAGAGCAGGATGGATGGATGGGGCAGCCAGAAACACCTGCTAACCAGGACCAGCCAAAGCCATGGGGGTGTCGTGAGAGCTGGGGTTCCGAGGAATGTTCAGTGTCTAAGGCAGCAGAGCTCTGATAAGGAGTAGGGAAAACAGACATGGGACTCTGCAGCAGTGAGCTCACTGGTGGCCTTCACGGTGGCTCAGAGTCAGTGGGAGGCGAGGCGGTGTCTACTGCAAACCCTCAATGTCTGGACTATGCTTTTGAACTGTGGTGTTGAAGAAGACTCTTGAGAGTTCCTTAGACTGCAAGGAGATCCAACCAGTCCACCCTAAAGGAAATCAGTCCTGAATACTCATTGGAAGGACTGATTCTTAAGCTGAAACTCCAATACTTTGGCCACCTGATTCAAAGAACTGACTCACTGGAAAAGTCCATGATGCTGGGAAAGATTGAAGGTGGGAGGAGAAGTGGACAACAGAGGATGAGATGGTTGGATGGCATCACTGACTCATTGGACATGAGTTTGAGTAAACTCTGGGAGTTGGTGATGGACAGGGAAGCCTGGCGTGCTGTAGTCCATGGGGTCACAAAGAGTGGGATATGACTGAGTGACTGGACTGAACTGAATGTCTGAAGAAAGATGTTAGGAAGGTGGAAATAAGAAGAGAAGTGCAGGATGAGCTAGAGGGCACTCGGATCACAGGACACTTTCTTTCCCTCTTTCTCTTTCTTTTATGAAACATTTGAAAAATACAGACAATACAGCCAGCAATATAAGACTGATGACCCCAGAATAAACTGTTCTCACTGCACTGACTTCATGTTTTATGGTAAGAATTAGGTCTGGTGAATGTATGAATCAAACACAGGGGTTCATTTCTACCCTTCTGCAATCCCACTAAAACATCAGTGAAAGTCGCTCAGTAGTGTCCGACTCTTTGCGACCACATGGACTATAGAATCCATGGAATTCTCCAGGCCAGAATACTGGAGTGGGTAGCCTTTCTCTTCTCCAGGGGATCCTCCCAACCCAGGGATCAAACCCAGGTCTCCTCATTGCGGGCGGATTCTTTACCAGCTGAGCTACCAGGGAAGCCCATCAGTGAAAGGATCTTTTTCGTTGTTGTTGGCTGCACTGCACGGCTTGTGGGAAATTAAGTTCCTCAACTAGGGATCAAACCTGGGCCCTCGGCAGTGAAAGCGTGGAGTCCTAACCATTGGACCGCCAGGGAAGTCCCAAAAGGGTCTTTCTTTAAACAGTACAAACCCTCAAGGATAAAGAATGGGAAAGCCCAGGGCAGCAGATAAGAGAGGCCGTGAAACTGGATGATGCACAGCACGTGGACAAGTGACAATGAGCGAGGGGGTGGGGAGCATGCAGAGGCAGTCACAGCACCAGCGAATCTGAGCTGCAGACTGACTCCTGGGAGACTCAGGGATTCACTGGGTCGAAGGGCTTCGTTGGTAGCTCAGTTGGTAAAGAATCCGCCTGCAATGTAGGAGACCCCGGTTAGATTCCTGGGTCGGGAAGATCCCATGGAGAAGGGATAGGCTACCCACTCCAGTATTCTTGGGCTTCCCTGGTGGCTCAGCTGGTAAAGAATACGCCTGCAATGTGGAAGACCTGGGTTCAATCCCAGGGTTGGGAAGATCCCCTGGAGAAAGGAAAGGCTACCCACTCCAGTATCCTGGCCTGGAGAATTCCGCGGACTGTACAGTCCATGGGGTCGCAAACAGTCGGACACGACTGAGTGACATTCACTTTCATGTGCAGTTACAGTCTAAGGGATCGAGGGGCCCAGGCCCCCTTCCCCACCACACGCCAGCAGAGCCACAGGAACGGCAGACGGCCTCAGCCCTGCTGAGTCTGGTACAGTCACTCCCTGAACCCTCGCAATGACCCCTGCTACTGTCCACCTGCGTTCCCTGGTCGAGAGTTGTGGACACTGGGACTCAGGGAGGACAGAAGGAGTCACGTGCTCAGGGCACGCTGCTAGGAAGTTCAGAGCTGGGTGGACCGGTCACGGGCATCCAGAGCCCCACTCCTGACCCACCAAGCACTGGCACCTTTCAGAAGAAGAGAGACTGGGTCCTTGGAAAGGCACCCCTGCAGCATGCGACCCAGAAGGGCACCCCATAGGGCCAAGGATAGCAGGGGAGACCACAGAGTCCTCACTCTACAAAGCAGTTCTCATGCGGATGGCCAGGGAGCACCCTGAGGGCTCCTCTCCAGGAACCTGCCAGCCCAGGATGGACGTCCCGTGGCTACTGACACGTACTGGGTGCCCGAAGAAAGGGTGGCTTTCAGCCTTCTCTCGGGGTCAGGACCACTGGTCCAAAAGCCCCACCATGTCCAAATTTTTCAATTGGCTTTAGCATGAAGGGACAGCCCAAGTCATCAGATGTCTGAGGACAGAGCTGAAAAATCCCCCCCAAAAAATTGGGAATAAAAACACAGAACTCTGAGGAGAAAGTAATAGAGACAGCAGATACTTAGAGGGAAAAAAAAAACAACTATAATTAATCTCAGAGAAGTAAGAGAAGCTATTGCATTAAGAGGCGGCAGCTATTTTAAAAAGGCAACGAGAAAGAGCTCTAGGGGATTAAAAATAGCATCACAGACATTTTTAAACATAATAAATAGAAGAATCAGGAGACAGTCGAGGACATCACCCAGAAAGCGTTACAAAAAGACTGACATATGACAAATAGGAGAAAAGGTGAGAAAATTAGAGACTGAGTCCAGGGAGCCCACTCTCAGGGAGCCCCTGGTGGGGGTGGTGCAGGGCAAAGTCACCCAGCAGCGCCTCCTGGAGCTGAGGGACGCACCCTTATGGTTGTGTGGACCCTCTGAGCCCCAGCCGATGGGGAAAGTCCTGCCTGGAAGTGAGATCAGGGCATCCTGTTAGCTCCCTGTATTCATTCTCGGTGGCTTAAAACAACCAAGATGTTCAGTTCTGGAGGCCGGAAATTCCACACCTGCTCCACTGGGCCCAAATCAAGGCACAGGCAGGGTTACACCCTCTCTGGAGGCTGCAGGGCAGTGTCTTTCCTCGCCTCCTCTAGCTTCCGGGCAACCTCTGCTTGTGGCCGAATCACTCCTGTCTCTGCCTCTGTCATCACTTCTAGAACCACAGTGTGTCTCTTAGAAACACACCTCTCTTCTGAGGACAACTGAGACGGCATTTAGGGTCCCTGGATAAGCTAGGGTCACCTCCCCATGTCAGGATCCTTCACTTCATCATTTCTGCAAAGACCCTTCTCCATGATAATGTGACACTTACTGGTGCCACGGATGAGGACCTGGACATCTCTAGGGGCCATCATTCAGCCCACTAGGCTCCCAAAGACAAGAAGGAGGTCACGGTGATGCTGAGCCACTTCTGAGGGAAACTCTTACCAACTACAAACTGGCACTTTCCATGGGCATTTATCATCTACCTCTACAGGGATTAAATCATGTGCTGCTGCAGCTGGTGACCTTCAACACGTCCTAAAAGGAAGGAATTCAGGGTAGAGAGCAGGAATTAGGCATTCTGTGCTCTGGGAAAAACTGGCAGGATGGGTCTTCAGATGGTTAGATATTTTCAGGAGCTGATTTTATAAGCCCAATTCTTGTATCTCCCCATATCTGGAAAAGGGCTAAAATCCTTCATGGTGACGACTGCTTCTCATGACTAGCAAAGCTTTATGAGACAGTAGAAACCTTCTGGAAAAGTATGTGCTTCATTGCATGTAATCCCCCTTCACCAAAATCCTACTTTCCCCCCAACTCTTCACGGCAGTCTCAGGGCTATCTGAGGTGCTGTCTCCAGGGCTGCAGTCCTCATTTTGCTCCAAAGAAAATTTAACTCACAATTCTCACATCATGCATCTTTTTGAAGTTGACACACTCTCCAACCTAGAATTCTCTACCCAGTTAGACTGTCAATCAAGTGTGGGGGCAAAATAAAGGAATGTTCAGACAGGACTTGGCCAAGGAAATTTTCCCATCCACATGTGCATCTGTCCAGGAAGCTCCTGGGGGACGCGTGCTGATGCAACAAGGGAGTAAACAAACCAAGACGAGAGGCTTGGGGGCTGGCACAGAAGAAGCTGGAGATTCTCAGGGGATGACAGAGGCCCTGGTGGCCGTGAGAACGGCTGCTCCAGACAACAGCACAGGCCAGGAAGCTTCGAGGCATGGGGCTCCGAGTGGGATGGGGGCTCTACACAAACAGACCAAAAGGCTGGATTACCTGATATCTCTGAAAGAACAGGGAGGAGGTGGCAAGTTACAGCTGGTCTGGGCACGAAGGAATGAGGTAAAAAGTAACTCAGGGAAACAGAAGTTGTACAGGGAAATGTTATCATGTATACACTCAGTGTTCTCAATGGTCAAAATTTACTTCATTTTAATTATGCAAAATCTGAAAGTGTTCTTTAAAATGGTTACATGACCATGCAGGGAGGCCAGGGAAAGTGCGCTGTGGGGGTGGAAGTAAAAGCGAGCTATTCCTTCCACAGGAGGAGCTCAGGAAATAGAGCCAATGCTGTATGGAGACAGGAGGGTGGGCTGCTAGGAGTTAAAGGACAGAGCACCCCCAGGAGTGTGGCTAAGGTGAAGGACCTTGGAAAGGCCTTGAACTGGATGAAGAGAGCCCCCTGCTCTGAGTCCCAGTGTAGGACAGCCCGGCACCGGCTGTGGGCAGCCAGGAGGGTGTGGCTGGTTGGGACCCAGGGGACCACCTGAGGCACTGACCCCAGAAAGGGCTGAAATGACCAGTGGCTTCTGTGTCCCGGCTCTCTAGGCTGAGAGGCTGAGACAGCACATTCTGAGAGGCACAGCCAGGGAAGGAGCAGCCCAGGGATGGTGGACCGGCAGTCCGACCTCAAGTGTGCTCCTTGTTCACACCCACACTCCTGGTCAGCCACGGCTGCTCCAAGAGGCGGAGTGAGACTAAGCTCTAAGAAAAACATCTGGCTGGGCAGGTCAGCAAAAGAGACTGATTAGAAAAAGCAATGACATTTCCCTCTGAGGAGGTTTAAAATTTTTTTCTGAATCAGTTGATTCAGGTCAAGGGAGTCTTCTGGAATAGCAAAACATTAGACTGATTTATGAGATTTCTTGGGCTTCCCAGGCAACACTAGTGGTAAAGAATCTGCCTGCTAATGCAGGAAGCTTAAGAGATGTCCACAGACCGAGCATCTGACACACACACTGTGAGATTTCTTAAGTTTCTCTTGTGATTAAGCTGTATCTTGGCACGTTCCTGTAACAGGTTGTGTTAATATTCTTTCTTTAAAGAAGAAAAGCAAAAGTTAGATACATTTGGAATTTAGATATTAAGTATATTTTACTTTGGGCTCCCCTGGTGGTGCAGTGGTAAAGAATCTGCCTGCCAATGCAGGAGACACAGGTTGCATCCCTGGGTAGGGAAGATCCCTCAGAAACCGAATGGCAACCCACTCCAGTATTCATGCCTGGGAAATCCTATGAACAGAGGAGCTTGGAGGGCTACGGTTCCTGGGGTCACACAGAGTTGGACACACCTGAAGCACGAATATATTTCAGTTTAAGATGTGCCATGACAGACTTCCCTCCATGCTTCCACTGCAGGGGGCATGGGTTTGATCCCTCGTTGGGTAACCAGGATCCTGTGTGTATCGCCAAAAAATTAAAAAATAATAATAATAATAATTTAAATAAAGTGTACATGAGTCAGAGACTGGTAGTCCTTAGCACAACCTGGGCAGAGAAATGTGACTGGCAAGACTGATTACTTCAATCTCCTCCCGGGCACCTGACTCTCTTCTCAACCAAGATAAAGCAGCTGAGCTAAGGGCCTCCAGATTCAGCCAATTAAAATGCAAACTGTTCAGTGAGAATTTGAATTTCAACTAAACTGCATTCTTAGAAAAATGTACAAGTATATCCCATGCAATATATGGAACACACTTACAGTACTAAGTTACTGGTTTATCTGAAATTTGAACTTAACTAGCTAGCCTGTATTTTATCTGACAACCCCAGTGCTGAGGCCCTGACTGGATCTGAGAAAAAAACAACACGTGAAGAGAATTCCCAGATGAGACCTAACAGGGCAGGGAGAACACAGTGGGAAGACCTCAGGGGCCCAACAGCCTGGGTTCCGATCGGGGCTCCACCAAGCCCACCTAGCTCTGGGCAGGCTGCATTTCTTCATCTGTAAAATCAGCATTAATGACAGTCATGTGCACAGGCTGCGTACAAAGATCAAACGAGTTAATGTGTGTGGCGTGCTCAGGAGAGTGTCTGGCACATAAATTGGCCTTCATTATAAATGTCAGTTTTCAGTATCAGCAGTACAGAGGCTGAAGTGGAGACCGGCCCTGCTTCTGATGGGCAGAGGTAGGCGGGGTCGGGGCCGTGAAGGGGAACCAGAGCCAGCCGGGTCGGGCGGGGCTGTGCAAGAAGCACCTTGTTTGTGAAGATGACGCTTTGAAGCACAACCGGACCCTTGTAGCCTCCTCAGTCAAAGCAAGCTGGACCACCTAAGACGTGGGGCCATCCCACTCAGGCGCATCCTCTGGGCGGGCACCTGTCGTGAGCTACCCACGCATGCCAGGTGCAGCTGGCCCCTACTAGCTCCCCGACGCTGCCCCTTTGCAACGCTGTGCTGTGACAGAGAGCTGGCAATGTGAAACTGACCCCAGTGGGCGTCTATACACGACAGAAAAAGGCAAAGGCTACAACTAGGGCCCTTTCCTCACCTCCCTGGGACCCACAGTTGAAAGAACACCCAGACGGGCTAAGCATCCCACAGTGACCTAAAGAAAGGCATTAAGCGTGGCCTGGGTGGGTGGTACCCTTCTTCACTTTCCCTTTTGGCTACAGAACCCAAATAAAGAGGCTTCTGTGGGAAGTTGATAGCAATACAGTCTTACTTCAGGAACAAGAAAAATCTCAGATAAACAGTCTAACTTACACCTAAAGCAATTAGAGAAAGAAGAACAAACAAAACTCAAAGTTAGTAGAAGGAAAGAAATTATAAAGAGCAGAGTAAAAATAAATGAAATAGAGACGAAAAAATAATAGAAAAGGTAACAATAGAAAAGGTTGATGAAACGAAAAGCTAGTTCTTTGAAAAGATAAGCAAAATTGATAAGCCTTTAGCCATAAAAAAGGGGGAGGGCTCAAATCAATAAAATTAGAAATGAAAAAGGAGAAGTTACAGGTGACACCACGGAATGCAGAGGATCAAAAGAGAACACTGCAAGCATCTGTATGCCAACAAAACGGACAACCTAGAAGAAATGGACAAATTCTTAGAAAAGTATAATCTTCCAAGTCTGAACCAAGAAGAAATATAAAATATGAACAGACCAGTACAAGTACTGTAACTGAAACTGTGATTTTTAAACTTCCAACAAACAGAAGTCCAGGACCAGATGGCTTCACAGGTGAATTCTATCAAATATTCAGAGAAGAGTTGAAATCAACTCTGAATATTCATTGGAAGGACCGATGTTGAAGCTGAGATTCCAGTACTTTGGCCACCTGATGCAAAGAGCCGACTCATTGGAAAAGACCCCGATGCTGGGAAAGATTGAAGGCAAAAGGAGAAGACGGCAGCAGAGGATGAGATGGTTGGACGGCATCACTGACTCACTGGGCACGAATCTGAGCAAACTCTGGGAGACAGTGGAGGACAGAGGAGCCCGGCGTGCTGCAGTCCACAGGGTCGCAAAGTGTCAGACATGACTTAGACTGAACAGCCACCACCACCTATGGTCAATTAATCTACAACAAAGGAGACAGAAGTATACGATGGAGAAAAGAGTGTCTCTTCAATAAGTGATGCTGGGAAAACTGGACAATTACCTGTAAAAGAATAAATGAGAACATTCTCCAGTACCGAACACACACAAGAAAACTCAGCATGTACTAAAGACTCAAATATAAGATCAGATACTGTAAACCTTGGAGGAAAACTTAGGCAGAACACTCTTTGACATAAATCACAGCAATATCTTTTCAGATCCACCTCCTAGAATAATGAAAATCACAAGAAACAAATGGGATCGAGTTAAACTTAAAAGCTTCTGCGCAGCAAAGGAAACCATAAACAAACTAAAAAGACAGCCCACAGAAGGGGAGAAAATATTTGCAAACGAAGCTGCCAATAAAGGATTAATCTCCAAAATACACAAACAGTTCGTGCAGCTCAACACAAAAAAAATCCAGTCATAAAATTGGCTGTGTGCTATGCTGTGCTTAGCTGCTCAGTCGTGTCTAACTCTGCAACCCCATGGACGGTAGCCCGCCACCCTCCTCTGTCCATGGGGATTCTCCAGGCAAGAATACTGGAGTGGGTCACCATGCCCTCCTCCAGGGGATCCCCCAACCCTGGGATTGAACCCTGGTCTCCCACACTGCAGGCAGATTCTTTACCATCTGAGCCACCAGGGAAGCCAGAAGATCTAAATATTGCTTCAAATAAGACATACAGGTGACCAAAAAGCACATGAAAAGATGCTCAACATCGCTAATTATCAGTTCAGGTCAGTTGCGTCCGACTCTGAGATCCCATGGGCTGCAGCAACACCAGGCTTCCCCGTCCATCATGCTAATTATCAGAAAAATGCAAATCAAAACTACAATGAGATACCACCTAAACTGGTCAAAATGGCCATCATCAGAAAGTCTATAAACAATAGCTAGAGAGGGTATGGGAGAAAAGGGAACCCTCCTACACTGTAGGTGGGAATATAAACTGGTAGAGCCACTATGGAAAACAGTATGGAGGTTCCTTAAAAAACTAAAAGTGGAGCTACCATATGATTCAGCAATCCCACTCCTGGGTATTCATCTGGAGAAAACCGTAATTCAAAAAGATCCATGCAGCCCAACGTTCACTACAGCACTATTTTCAAAAGCCAGGACATGGAAACAACCTAAATGTCCATCTCCCAAGGAATGGATGAAAGTGATGTGGCACATATATACAATGGAATATTACTCAGCCATAAAAAAGAATGAAACAATGCCATTTGCAGCAACATGGGTGGACCTAGAGACTGTCATACTGAATGAAGTAAGTCAGACAGAGAAAGACAAATATCATATGATATTGGTTATATGTAGAATCTGAAAAACTGGTACAAATGATCTATGTACAAAACAGAAACAGACTCCCAGACTTAGAAAACAAACTTACGGGTACCAAAGGGGAAAGGCCGCAGGGAAGGATAAATTAGGAATTTGGGATTAACACAGGACACACTATTATACATCAATTAGATAATCAACAAGGACCTACTGTATAATACAGGAAACTCTACTCAATATTCTGTAATAACCTATAAGGGAGAAGAATCTAAAACAGAATGATAACTTACATGTATAATTGAGTCACTTTCCTGTACACCTGAAACTAACACAATATTGTAAATGAACTATGCTGCTGTTTGGTAGCTAAGGTGTGTCCGACTCTTAGTGACCCCATGAGCTGAAGCCCCCAGGCTCCTCTGTCCGGGAGCCTGGACAAGATTTCCCAGGCAAGAATACTGGAGTGGGTTGCCGTTTCCTTCTCCAAGGGATCTTCCCACCCCAGGGACTGAACCTGCATCTCCTGCTTGGCAGGTTGATTCTTTACCACTGAGTCTCCTGGGAAGCCCAAATCAACTATACTCCAATATATATATATATACACATAAAAAGAGGCCTCTGTGTCTTTTGTAAAAGTCTCTTGTATAGAGTGCTTAATTTGGTCAAAACATGAGGATGAGCTATGGAAGAAATGAATCAGAAACTCTCCCTACACTCAAGGCAGTTCAGAAACCATTCTGCAACACTAATGAACCTGTGAGAACGTCACGATAAAGATTCCTTTGGTAATCTCATTTAACAATGTGAAAATTAGTCCTTGCTTTTTAGGGAACTGATTTCCTTGTTCATATAACCTTGATATCTTTTCTCTCCCCACCCCACCCCCCATTTCTCTCTTTCTTAAGCAACAGAGGCATTTGCAGTTTGAAATGCGAGGATTTAAAACAATAGCTGTTGGATATACATGTCACATGTCTATTCTGTAATAGAACTTACCCTGTCCCTTCCCCATCCCAGATGACACACACTCTCCAAAAGCCAGTACCTCTTGTCCCCCATCCCCAGAGAACGAGGGCTTCAGTTTGGGGGTCATTTTTGCCCTTCTCTTTCCCACATCTAGTCAAGAAGGCCCATCAGTTCTTCCTCTGAAATCACTCATATCCGCCTTCCTTTCATTTCTACTAACCCACCCCTGATGGCACCCTTCTTACGCTGTATACCAGGGAGAATACCCCAAATACAGGATTCCTTTCACTTTTTTAAAAAGCCTGCTATGACCTTTATTGCCCACAGGTAAGAATCTTGCCTCCCATCATTAGTCCCACTTGCCTGTCAAGCCTCATTTCCCATCATCCCTCAGCCTCCGGGGTCCTAACACCAGCCAAACTGCCTCCTCCTTGTTCCCAAGTGGTCCAGGCACGCTCCTGTCTCCCTCAGAGTATTCCCTCCACCGAGACACTCCCCACCTGGATGGCTTTTCCTCTGTGCAAAGCCTGCTCCTGTCTGGGTAAATTTTTTTTCACTCCCGCCCAAAATCCCACCAAAACTTTGTTGTTCAGTTGCTAAGTCGTTTCTGACTCTTTGTGACCCCACGGACTGTAGCCCACCAGGCTTCTCTGCTCTTCACTATCTCCCAGAGTGTGCTCACATTCATGTCCGTCTCATCCTCTGCTGCCCTCTTCTCCTTCTGCCCTCAATCTTTCCCAGCATCAGGGTCTTTTCCAGTGAGTCTGTTCTTCGCATCAGGTGGCTAAAGCATTGGAGCCTCAGCTTCAGCATCAGTCCTTCCAATGACTATTCAGGGTTGATTTCCTTTAGGACGGACTGAGTAAAAGATTTTTGTTTTTATGTATATATATATATATATATATATATATATTTTTGGACCATTTGTTTTTCCAAGTCTTTACTGAATTTGTTACAGATTGCTTCTGTTTTATGTTTTGGTTTATCGGCTGTGAGGTATGTTGGATCTTGGCTCCCAAACCAGGACTTGAACCCACACCCCCTGCATCAGAAGGCAAAGTCTTAACCAATGGCCAACCAGGGAAGGCCCAAGAGGTTTGTGTTTTTTAGCGGTCAATCCTCAAGGACAGAAAGACCGGGAGGGGAGACCACAGGAACATCATGGCCCTACCTGGCAGTGGGAAGGCTGATCATCTACCAGTGTCCACCACGGAATTCAAGACAGGGTAGGGAACTGTGAGCCAGGTCCTGGGATGAACGGGCTGATACGTACAATGGAAGCTGGTGAGAGCTTCTGAGAAGCAGTTAGTCCCTAGATCCTCGTGCTGCTGGAGACCACCCTCCCCTACCCTCTCCTGAAGAACTGAGGTCGGCTCTATGGAGAGGGCAAAGCTCGGGGTCTGCAGGGGGTGCGAGGCACAGCTGAGGGCTGGGGTACTCTGTCAGAAACAAGAGGGGAGGGTTAAGTGAGCCTCTTCATTCTGTCCCCTTGCCTACTCAGCCCCTAAAACGCAAGCAGCCAGTCCTTCCCCTCCTCTAATACCTGACCCAGCCCAAGAGGGAAGACCTTGGGATATTGAGATTGAGGTTCCCCAACAAACAGCATGCCTCGTCACCACTGTGCAAGTGAGAAGCTGGACTCCCAGGCAGTTTTTAGCCCCTACTACTAATTGTGAGCAGGCAACCAAAGATCCCTGGGCAGCTGAGAAGAGATTCCTTCAAAGACAGAGACCAAAGAAAAGCAGCAGAAAAAAAGCAATTTGGAGGAAACAATTAATGCAAGGAGGAAAAAACTTAAAATATGGCACTAATATCCTCAAAGAAGCAACAGATTACACAGGTGAGACAATAGGATGCTTGCACATATTTTTAAAGACCTATTCAGAGAGCAAGAAAAGCTCTTGGAAATTAAAAATATGATGGGAAAGACAAAAAAAAAAAACCAATAGAAGGGTTGGAAGATTAGGTTAAGGAAATCCCCTAGAAGCTGAAACAAAAAAGACAAAGAAATGGAAAGTTAGGCAAGAAAGGGAAATAATGTGAGGCCATTCAAGAGATCCAAAAATTAAACAACAGTCTCAGAAAGAGAGGACAGTGAAAACACAGGGGGAGAAACAATTCAAGACACCCCCAGGGCAGGAGGTCACGTTTCCGCAAGGAAGTATGCATTGAGCCAATAAGATGGACAAATGCAGACCCACACCATGCATGGCCTGACATTTCAGACGCTGTAAGCTTTCAGAAAGTGTGGGAAAGGGAGCACAAAGAACCCCAAATCAGCAAGGTTTTGGATTTCTCAACAGTAACTTGGGAAGCTAGAAAGGCACAAAGCATTCTTCCAAACTGCAAAGGGAAAATGGCTTCCAGCTTGAAACTCGCCATCCAGCTGAACCATCAATTATGTGTGAAGGTGAAATAAAAAGAAAGAACAGGGCTGCTACGACTGACCTCCAGGCGACGCTTCTCAAGGAGCTACTGTGGATGAGCCCCCACCCAAAACAAGGGGCAAACAGGCCAGAAAGGCAGCCGGAGCTGCCAGAAGAGGAAGGCAGAGGTGCCCGGAGCGCAGCACACAGCGGGGGCACCAAGTGAGGTGTAGGCTACTCAGAACCGCTTCTCGGGCCCCTTCACCCAGGGGCCCTGAAGGAGAATGGAGCCAGTATTCCTACTGATGGGACCCGGTCTCTGGTTGAACCTGTGATGAAGGCAGGCACCAGGAGTGACGCCTGAGGCCCGAGGCCTTGCCCCTAAGTGACACGGGAACACTAAATTATGTGCTCCTCTGTGACTGCGTCTTTCAAAATGTTCCCAAGGTTCACCCGTGTTGTTACAGGACTCCATTTAATTGCCAAAGAATATCCCACTGTACAGACACACCACATTTTGTCAACCCATTCAATAGCTATTTCGGTTGTTCCTGCGTTTTGCCTATTATGAATAACACTGTGGTGAACATTGGTGTAGAAGCTTCAGGCGCACACGTGTTTTCCTCTCTCTTGGGTATATACTGCTGGATGGTATGGTAACTCTATGATTAACCACTTGAGGAACAGGCAGACTGTTCTCCACAGCTGGGGCTCCATTTTATATTTCACCAGCAACATATAAGGGCTCCCATTCTTCTATATCCTTGCCAAAACTTGTTATCATCTGTCTTTGTGATTAGCCATTCTAGCGGGTATGAAGTGATATCTTATCGTGGTTTTGATTTACATTTCCCTAATGACCAATGATGTGGAGCATATTTTCATGCCATGTGGACATCTCCTTTGGCAAAATGTCTACTCTGAGTCTCTGCCTTTGGATTATTTATATCTCTATTGTTGAGCTGTAAGAGTTTAAAAATATATATATTCTAGACACTAGTGCCTATCAGATACATGGTTCGCAGAAACTTTCTCCCACTCTTTGAACTGCCTTTTCACTTTCTTGATACTGTCCTTTGCTGCACAAAGGTTTTTAATATTGATGAAGCCTCATGTATCTATTTTTAAAGTTTTATTGTGTGTGTTTGTGCTGTCGTATCTAAGAAACCACTGCCTAACCCAATATCGCAAAGATTTATGACTGTTTTCTTCTGAGAGTTTTATAGCTTTAGCTCTTACATTTATGTCTTTGATCCACTTTGAATTTCACGTGTGGTACGAGGCTGGGGTTCAACTTCATTCTTTTGCATCTGCATGTCCAGTTGTTTCAGCACCATTTGTTGAAAAGACTATTCTTCCCCTATTTTAAATTATCTTGGCACCCTGGTTAGAGCTCAGTTGACTATAAATGTCAGGGTTTGTTTCTGAGCTCTCCATTCTAGATCTGTATGTCAGTCCTTATGTTACTGCCACAGTGTCTTGATTACTGTAGCTTTGTGGTAAGCTTTGTGTGCGTTTTCTACGCTCTTTTTCAAGATTCTTTTGGCTGTCTGGTTCCCTTGCATTTCCATGGGAATTTTAAGCAGATTCTGTCATCTGCCAGTAAAGGCAGCTGGAACTGTGAAAGATATGACATTGAGCTTGTAGATCGATTTAAGTAATGTTGTCATCTTAACAATATTAAGCCTTCTCATCCATGAATATAGGGAGTCCATTTATTTATTTAGGTTTTCTTTCATTTTTCAACAATGTTTTATATGCTTAGAAGTTTTACACTTCTGTTAAATTTATTCCTGAATATTTTATTCTTTTTGATGATACTATAAATGGAATTTTCTTCCTTTCCCATTGACTGCCTCTGTATAGAAATACAATTGACTTGTGTGTATTGACCTTGTGTCCTGCAACCTCGCTGAACTCCTTTATTAGCTTTAAAAGATTTTAGTGACTTCCTTCGATTTTCCTACATAAGATCGTGTCAGCTGTAAAGATACTTTTACTCCTTCCTTTCCAATCTGTACGCCTTTCATTATCTTTCCTAATTGCCCTTAATGATCAAATCTGGACTGGTGACTAATTTTGATTTGGAGACAGCCTCTGCCCGAAGAGCAGCAGCTGCCACGACCCTTAGGAGGGTCACACTCTGCTTGTCACACCTGTTGATTTGTTTCCACCAGGAACTAGACTTTGGAAGGCTTCCTGGTTGGTTCCTCTCCTCTCACCTCCCTGCATCCCCCTTCTCTGCTCCAAGCCAGGAATGCTGAGGCCTGTGGATGGAGGCACCTGGGTCCCCCCACTGGCTGGTGTCCTGCAGGTTCAGCCACGGGAGGCCCAGGCAGGAGAGAGGAGGCTGGGAGGGGAGAAATGTGGGTTCTGATCTTCCCCAATCTTTACTGCACTTGATGCCACAGTCCTGACTTGGGATACATCCGGCTGCTCTGACAGTCCGGCTGTGCGCTCCTGCCTCCACACTGTCAACCTGCCCTGGAGTCTGGAGGAAACACTCACGATTTCCTCTGCGACCCCACCAAGCTGTGAGGTTGCAATAACTTTGCACTGTGGCTCGTCCCTGGGTGCCTCAACCTCCCTTGTTGGGTTCCTGATTGTCTTGGCTGATTAATTCAGTTTCTCAGAATCAATGCATGACCATCAACCATTCCCGGCAGCCTTTACTGCTATTCTGCTAAACACCCACACCCCAAACATCCCTACGGAGGAAGGCACAGAACCTCGCTCGGGGTGAAAACTTGGTTCCCTGGTAAACTGATCACCAACATGCAGGGTCCACGAGCTGAGGAGATGGTAAGGGAATTCAGTGGCAAAAAGCTTCCGTCCCTGGAAGGAAGAAAGTGAACAGCAACCCAGACAGGGCGTGACCTTGACTATGGCTGCTGCTGCTTTCTCTCCTTTTTCTTGATTCCCTAGAAAAGATATTCCTTTGCGGCCCCTTGGTCTGACCTCTCACCCTGCTTTGGAATTTAAGCACGAAAACTGGCCAGAGGCTTCCCAGAGACGGAGTCCTAGGCATCAGCTACTGCTGGTTTAATGCTAATGACCACAGTCACCTGGCAAAGCATCAGAAGCACGGATACCGTTTGTGTCGGCTTGCTGCCCAGTGCCGGCCATGGCATTGAGAGTTTCAGGTTACCTCATTTAACCACTGAGAACCTTGTAAGGTGAGTAGTACAGCCCCAGCTTTGTAAGTAAGGGAACAGAAACTCAAGATTAAGTAGGTTGGCCATGGTCTCCAAGCTCAAAGGCACTCACCTTTCATTCTGTCCATCATCCTAAGCTGTGTCCTAGTCGTGGCCCTGCTCCCCAGGAGTCTGCTGTGGACAGATTTAAGGTCTACCATCCTGGGATTTCCCCGGTGGTCCAGTGGCTAAGGCTCTGCACTCCCAGTGCAGGGGGCCAGGATTCGATCCCTGGTCAGGGAACCAGATCCCACACGCCGCAACTAAAGATCCTGTATGCCTCAGCTGAGACCCAGCACAGCCAAATAAAAAATAATGAAAATAAAATATTTTTTAAAAGATCTACCATCCTCCCTAGATTATCCGTCACCAGCCTCTTTCTCCCCTGCCTGCCACCCTCCAACTGCTCCTCCCTGACCATCACGCTTGCCTCACTGCGGGCAGGTAGGACTGCTTCCCCCACCAGCCAGGCCAGCGTCACACCCACGCCTCATCCCTCCAGCACAGCCTCTCCCACCCAGGCGAACTGTGCCCATTGGTCCTGTGCCCATCGGTGGTGAAAGCCCGACTGAGCACCCAGCCTGAGTGGAGCAGGAAACCTCCCCGGGGTTGTTTTGAAGTTTTGCAGCGATGGCCAGAGGTTCACAGCCACACACTGGCCTTTACCCCGCAAGGCACGCCCGGGGAGAGGAGAGGGACAGGGCAGCTGCCAGCTGCTCCAGCATCTGCGGCCGCAGGCCCTTTCACCTGCTGAGCAGGTTCTGAGAAACCAAGACTCCCTCTCTGCCCACCAACAGCAGCGGACGTGTTCCCTTGAAGATAACAGTGTCTCCTTCAACGTCGAGAAGTTAGATTGCTGAAAATCCTCCAGGGAGGAAGGAGCATTCCAGCTGAGGACTTTAGACTTTATGGAAAAACAGAGTTTGGGGACCTGAGGTAGTAAATGAATTACAAAAACCGGGGCGACAGACTGCCTTTCCCACCTTCTCAGTCCCAGCCTAAGGGTCCCTTCTCCTGGAGCCCTCTCAGCGTCCCCCACCCCTCTGCGAGAGAAGATGTCATGTCTTAGGATAATTACAAAAACAATAATAATAATAGCTACAAGTGTCTGTGGGGCTTCCCAGGTGGCAAACGGGTAAGGAATCCACCTGCCAATATCCATGCTGGAGACACATTTTGACCCCTGGGTCAGGAAGATCCCCTGGAGGAGGAAATGGCAACCCGCTCCAGTGTTCTTGCCTGAAAAATCCCATGGACAGAGCAGCCTGGCGAGCTACAGTCCATGGGGTTGCAAAGAGCTGGACACGACTGAGCACGCATAAGTGCCAGGTCTGGACGAGGCACCAGCCAGGTCATCCCGAACACTTAGGAGGCGGGTATTATCCCATTTGAAACTTTATTGAGTGGCAACTTTGTTGCTGTTGTTCAGCAACTTGCATACTATAATCATATTTAACAATATTCTTACAGCTCTCTGCAGTTTATAAAGTACTTTATGATTTTTAAGATTCTTTTTTTGATGTGGAGTAGTTTTTAGGTCTTTATTGAGTTTGTTATAATATTATTTGTTTTATGGTTTGGTTTTTTTGGCCATGAAGCACATGGGATCTAACCTGCACCCCTATGGGAAGGTGAACTCTTAACCACCGGGTCACCAGGTGAGTTCCTATAGTACTTTAACAGACACTCACATTGGGCTTCCCTGGTGGCTCAGGTGGTAAAGAATCCATCCGCCCTGGATTGGGAGGATCCCCTGGAGAAGGGAATGGCCACCCACTCCAGTATTCTGGCCTGAAGAATTCCATGGACTGTATTAGTCCATGGGATCGCAAAGAGTTGGCCATGACTAAGCAACTTTCACTTTCAGACATTCTCATTTGCTACTAACAGAAACCTTGACTAGCTGAACGGACAGCAGCATCTTTGCAGTTTCATTTTCGAGACAAGGAAAATGGACTTTCCAGCCCCATCTGCTGCCACCACACCCCAGCACCACCTCCTGAACTCCCTGCCGCCTCAGTGTTCTGTTCTGCAGCCCATTTTCCATTTCTACTCTCTGCACCGGCATCCTGGGAGCTGGAGCTTTGGCAGGATAAAGGGGAAAAACAGCCAGGGCCTGGGGGCGAGGGGGAGTGGGTGACAGTTGGGTGAAGTCAGGCAGAAGCCTCCCCGCATGGAGGGCAGAGCCCTGATGAAGTGAAGGTGGGGGCCACACACCCTCATACACCAGTGGTGGACCCTACACCACGTGATTCCACGGGAAGGGCAAGGTCTGACAGTCAGAAAACTCAGGTTCAGTTTCCAGCTTTGCCACCATATAATCTTGAGGATCAATCTATCTCTCAACACCTGTGTGATACTGTAATCTATAAGAATCATATAACCTTGTTTCTTTTTGTTTTTTCCAGGTTCCAGAGGGCAGAGCTCCTAAAGCCCTTGGAATTTCCTTGGAATTTCCTGAGTGGTAGGGGAGACAGGAGCAACTTTTCTCATTCATAATTAGCCCCTTTCAATCACACCTGGGATTATGCTAATGCAGTGACTCCTGGGGAGCCCCTAGACAGCATCAGGATGGGGGCTGGTTGCCAGAGGAATCAACCCTGTGATTAGAAGTTTGGAACTTTCAGCCCTACCCCCCTACATGGAGGGGAGGGACTGGCCTACCATACCTGTGTAAGGGAACCTCCATAAAAACTCCAAATGATGGAGTTCAGAGAACTTCCAGGTTGGTGAATCCACCCATGTGCCAAGACATGGTGCACCACCATCCGTGGGGACAGAAGCCCCTGCACCCCAGATCCTTTCAGATCTTGCCCTATGTATGTCCTATGCACCTCTTTATCTGACTGTTCACGGTATCCTTTATAATAAAACTGATAATAGCAAAGTACTTTTCTCAATTCTGTGAGCGGTTCTAGCAAATTATGGAACCTGAGGAGAAGTCAGGGGAATCTGATTCACAACTGGCTGGCTGAAGTCCAGGAGGCCAGGTCTTACAATTAGTGTCTGAAGCAGGGACTGTAATGTGGGACTGAGCCCTTCATCTGTGGCACCTGCGCTAACTCAGTGTCAGAACTTAACTGAATGGGAAGATACTTAGTTGATGTCTGCAGAGAAGTGGAGAATTGGTTAGTGCGGGGGGGAAACCCCACATATTCAATGTCAGAAGTGTTATGAGTGAAAAGCAGTTCACACCCGTCAGTCCACCTATAAAGCAGGCTTATCTGCCCAACAAAGAGCAAACTCACAGAAAAGACCCTGATGCCGGGAAAGATTGAAGTCAGGAGGAGAAGGGGATGACAGAGGATGAGATGGTTGGATGGCATCACTGACTCAATAGACATGAGTTTGAGCAAGCTCCGGGAGATGAAGGACAGGGAATCCTGGCATGCTGCAGTCCGTGGGGTCACAAAGAGTCGGTCACGACTGAGCGACTGAACAACAATCTGCCCAACACAGAGGGCTGATGAGTGAGTGACCTGTTGTATGTGAAACTGCAGACCGTCCCTTCGGTTTCATAAACTGTAAACTGCAAAACGTCCTCAATGATTAGATTTCATATAATCAGAGCCATTAAGTGTTTATCAAGCACCGATTGCCTGTAACACATATTTGATGGACAGAGGATAATATAGAACATGACCTGTGTCTTCAAGAAACTTTCTGTCTGGCGAGGAGACAAGACCAATACACTTGAAATATAAGAACTATCTAACACCTGGTGTACGCAAAGGAGGTGGCAGAAGGCAGCTGAGGAGAGCTGGGTACGGTGTCATGGGGGAGGGGATTTGACTTGTGCTCAGAGGAAGGATCCACTTGAGAGGTCCTGGCAGGTTGCAACACCTGGCACATGGGGTGTTGGCAGGCAGATGGGCAGTGAGAGGCAGAGGCCTCCTCTCCCTGCGAGCCTGACTAGTTTAGGGCCAGGGTCAGGCATCACCAAGTAAATGCTGATCAAGTGAAAAGTCTGGTATGGAATCAACAGAAAATGAAGTTGGAAAGGTTCAGTGAAATGAGAAGCAAAGAAAAGGCACTCATTCATTCATTCATTCACTATTGATTGAGCATTTGTAACATGCCAGGTATCATTAGGCACTTGGACAGAGAGAAGAGGTCCCTGCCCTCATGAAACTGATGCTTCATTCCAGTCAGAAGGAGACCAAATACACAAACAAGATTGTTCCAGATCCATCCAGACTAGTAAGTACTGATGGCCTCATCTCTGACTTCCTCCTCATAATGGGCGTCTCTTCAAGTTGCCTGACCGAGAATAACGTCAAAGGAACCATGTCCCTCCATCCCTGGTCCAGGACATGAGGTAGAAAAGGCACCTTCCTTATCAACTTCTGCTCCTGGAAAGTTTGGGACAAAACAAAGGGAACTGCATGTCCCTCCCCTTCATCTATTCCTTGAAACACAAACACACCACACACAGCCAGTCTCTCCCTTCTCCTTGAATCTTTATCCCATGACCTGGAGGAGAGTTTGGCCTGTTTGCAGTTGAAGATAAGAACCAGAAGCCATCTGGGGCCCGTATCTGTTTTTCCTCCCCATAAACTGAGGGAAAGGTTTTCTTCTAAGCAAATGGGAGAAGTCCTCCCTGCTTACACTGAGCTGTGAGCCTGCTCAAATGCTAGAAAGCTGGCCTCCCAGGAGGCGGTGCCTACCTGCTTTCCATTCACTGTTGTCTAGGATACAATCACAGACTTACATCTGGAGGAGAGGTGATCTTTCCCAGGTTCCTAAGGGCCTTCGGGCTCAGGGGCTCCAGCACCTTCATCCAGACCAGAGCGAGCCAAGGACGTGCATCTCAGCTCGTGTCCGCTTCAGGCCCCTGGCCTGGTGCTGTGCTCAGAGCAGACGCTTCCCCTGACTGCCGACAGCGGCACCATCTCCGCAGGGACCCCAGGCAAAGGGACCAGGTGGCCTTTCCCCTAATTGTTGCCACTGCACAAAGGCATTCTGGCCCAGAGCTCCAGGACCCACGGCCCATCTTCCTCTGTCCCCAGGTCTCGGGCAGAACCCCTTTTGACTGTCAGGTAGGGTTTGTCTTCCTCAGGCTCCTCGGTTTTGCCCACCCCTGACCAGTGTTCCCACCGGCCCATGAGCAATTGTCCAGCCCAGCCCTCCCGGGTTCCTGCCCCAGAATCCCCCTGCCGTTTCCTTTCCCAAGTATGAGAAGGCTGCCATCTTCCAGAGAGGAGGGAAACAGCGGCCACAGTGTGTGCACGCCACCCCCAGGAGAGCAACCTGGAGGCATTGAAGGTGGTCCCCTTACCCCGGCAGCTGGTCCGCAGGGCCCAGGGAGGCCACGCTGTCCGCGGTGCCGGAACACCCAAGTCTGGGCCCTCTGCCGGCTGCCTGTTTATAAGTGGCGTTCTGGGTTAAGCCTCTGTCAATGACTTTCCAGAATTGCCCCCTCCCTTATGGCTCAGGGGAGAGAGAGGCTGCTTGTGAGCCAATCTCCAACTCAGGGCTAGACCTTGAACAGACTGTTTGAGAAAAGGCAAAAAACACAAAATCAGGTCAGGGGTGAGCTGGGAGGAGGCGGTGAAAAGCCGCTGCCCGAGGGTTCTGGCGGAAGGATTAAAGGGCAGTGTGTTTGGGTTTTACAGGGAGCGGAGGAGCAGGCCAGGGATGGAGAGCCAGGCAGGAGAGGGACCTTCTGGCCTAAGAAAAGGAGCAGAGGACCACATGGGAGAAGAAAAAATGAAGCATTTAATGTCCTTCTCCTGCTGAGTCCTCGGGATGTCTCAAGCTATTCTCCTGGGAACAGGTGACATCATGGGGCCAGAAGACTGGAATTCCTCACAAGGGCATATGTCACCTAGTGGCTTTTGTGGGCTGTTGACCTGGTTTGACTTCATTAGCAAGGGTTTTATTTTGTTAATTTAATATTTGGCCACACTGTGCAGCTTGCCCCCGACCAGGGATTGAACCTGGGCAACAGCAGTGAAAGCGCCAAATCCTAACCACTAGACCACCAGGGAACTCCCTTAGCAAGGTTTTAAAATGCTTGCCCACACTACTGAGCCCATCCAGACCAGTTCACTTAACGTACTGTTCTCCCAAAGACTGGTCCAATCAAGAACAGGAACAGAGCGCCCACCCACCAAAACAAAAGACAAACCGGCCTCAGCCCTGACACGTTCTTGGAGGAAGCAGAGTCAATAACTCACTGTCCTAACACTTTGCTTAGTGTCCAGAACCCAAGGTTAATTAGTCAGAGAGGGCTTTCTCTGGCTCCACATGTCCACCTGACATGGCAAGTGGTGCCCAGTCAAGTTGGTGTGCTGAGCCTGCTAATGAAATGGGGGCACGCCTGGCCCCTAAGTCAGGCAGAGGTCCACATCACAGGAGCCTCCGGGAGCCCACAAATTAAGTGAAAGCACAGTGGGGCAGGGAGCTTGCTCACTCGTCTAGGATCCAGATCCTGACCCGCACAGGTATTTCTGTTTCCACCTCTTCTCCGTCTTTCCCCAGAGCTGACAACAAGTAGCCTCATGACTCCCCTCTGGCCCACCAAGGCAGGGTGAGAACCACTCCTAAACCCTGCAAATTATAGGCAGCTGGAGATCCTAGGAGATGAGGCCAGAATGACATTCCAGTGAAAGGCTCTGTCTGGGAACAGAAAAATGGTTCATCATCTGTAAAATGGGGATTAACAACACATACCTTGCACAGTTGTTTGTGGGGGCTCAAAGGATCTGGTTATTATGAATAGCCACGTTCTATTCAACAGCGGCAGGAAAGGGATCCAGAGATAACACTGGAGGACAAGGAAGAGGCTGACAGGTGGCCTGGCAGGGAAGGAGGAAGAAGTGTTCCAGGAAGAGGGAGTGCTGTGACGGGGAGGCCACCTGGCTTTACGAGTTCACAAGCCGTGTGTGGCTTGGTGTGGCTGGGACACCAGTTGCCACAATAAGGCCGGAGAGAAAGACAGGCTCCCCACCCCTCACCTGCATCACAGAGACACGAAATCACCCTTCCTGCTGTTTCAGTCTAAGCAGAACAGAACATCCAGAATTGGAAATTGCAGCAACCAACTTCCTGTGCAGTTGTGAAACACCACCAAGGCCACCAATTACTACTTCTCCATGGCTGGTTTCCTTATCTTGGGAAACAGAAGTGGAGGAGGGGAGGAAGGGTCTGCCTCAGGTAAACTGATGGCAAAATTACTCACTGCTGCTCTGGTTCATAAGGGTTGCTCGGATATGGAGACAACACTGTTGACCATGGGCATGACAGACAGACTTCCCACCAGGGACTCTACAGAGGAAAGACACTGCTCTGTGGATGCGGAAAGGTGGGCAACGAGAGGCAGATTCTGCTTCCGTCCCAAGCCTCTTGCCTCGTACCAGCAGAGCAGCTGGGCCCCTCTATGGCTAATGGCCTTGGTCCCCTGTTCTTCTCTACCAAATCCAGCCACAGAGGCATTGCAAGTCTATGACTTCTGCGGAGCAAAAGCAAGCAGACAGACTGTCTTCCATTTATTCAAAGAGGAAGGCCAGATCATGTACACACTGCTATATTCAAAATGGATAACCAGCAAGGACCTACTGGATAGCACAGGGACCTCTGCTCAATGTTATGTGGCAGCCTGGACGGGAGGGAAGTTTGGGGGAGAATGGATATGTGTGAGTCCCTTTGCTGTTCACCTGAAACTATCACACCATAGTTAACTGTCTATACCCCAACATAAAACAAAAAGTTTTTAAAGTTTGGGGGGAAAAAAAGAGAGCTTATAAGGAACGTCCACCAGGTAACAGAAACAGTGTTACGTGCTTTGGAGAAACCAAGATAGAAGGTGATGACCCCTGCACCTTAAGAATTCACCATGTGGAAGGTAGAGGCAAGACCTACATGTGGCAAACAAGCTTCCACCATCAGAGTTAATCACCACAGGATTACACCACAGGGCATAAGATCCCAGGGGCTGTTTTCAGGCCTCTGTGAGCTCTTCATCACCCTCGGAAGGCTTCGACAAGCCCACCACTTTGAGATGTCAATTCTAGGCCAATGAGCAAATGTTTCTGGATTGACCTAACCCAACACTAGTGTTAAAGAGCCTCACAACTTCCACGAAACCTGCATTCTCCTCCTCCTCCACAGCACACACCGTCCAGCCCCACACCTCCCCTCACCCAGCGCCGCACCCTGAGCTCTGGGAACTGTGCTGAGCTGCAGCTCCAGCACGTAATTCCCGCTTTGACTGAAAAGTTGACATGACCCTTCGAACCTTGGTTTCCTCATCTATAAAAGGCAGAATGTTCTGAGTCATCTAATAAAGCTGCTCTGAGAGCTTAATGAGGTCATGGGTTTTTGAAATACCTAGAGGGCCTGGCACATTAAAGATGCCCAGAAAAGTGATCCCAACGGTCAGTCCTTGTAATATCAGAGCTAATCCTTCTCTCTCCTCATCACGTCCTGAGGCTCAAGATAAAAGAGGCAGTGACATGGGAACAAGCCTGGGAGCCAAGAACAGAGCATCAATCTCACGAAGGATGGTGACTAGAAGGAGCTGTGAGTCAGAAAAACCCTGGTCCTCCCTCTGCTACCATTAATAGTGTTGGGCTGAGAGTCACTTTGCATACCAGGCTTCAGTTTCTTCAACCAATTAGGCCAGGGATAGTAATAACCATGCCTCTTTCACAAAGGGAGTGTAGATTTTAAAAAATAATGAACCATAAAACCTTTACTGCAGTGGACTGTGCTACCCAAGTGCCAGGTCCTATGGAGACTCAGCCTAGTTGAGAGGAGAGAGTGGGGATGAGGGGTAAGCAAGATAAAGGTACATCAATACACAGTAAGACAAGTATCAAAAAGAATAAAATTCAGAGGAGCAAATTTAATAACAGAAATGCAGGCTGGTTTGCTGGAAACTAAAAAAATATCATTGAAAGGCTGTAGAGACCTAATCAAAAGGACGGATTGTTCATGGATCAGAGACTTAAGTGTTAAAATGGCAACTGATCTACAGTTTCAACACATGCCATCTCTATCAAAAACCACTGCTGACTTTATTGGAAACTGACAAGATGATTCTAAAATCCACATGAGGGGACTTCCCTGGTGGTCCAGTGGTTAAGACTTCGCCTTCCAATACAGGGAGTGCGAGAGTTTGATCCCTGGTTGGGGAGCTAGGATCCCACATGCTGCTTGGCCAAAAAACCAAAACATAAAAAACAAAACCAACATTGTAACAAATTCAAATCAAGTCTTAAAACAAATTGTTGTTGTTCAGTTTCTAAGTCATGTCTGACTCTCTGTGACCCCATGGACTGCGGCACGCCAGGCTTCCCCATCCTTCACCATCTCCCTGAGTTTGCTCAAACTCATGTCCGTTGAGTCAGTGATGCCATCCAACCATTTCATCCTCTGTTGCCCCCTTCTCCCACCCTCAATTTTTCCCAACATTAGGGTCTTTTCCAATGAGTCAGCTCTTCAAATCAGGTGGCCAAAATACTAGAGCTTCAGCTTCAGCATTAGTCCTTCCGATGAATATTTAGGGTTGATTTCCTTTAGGATTGACTGGTTTGTTCTCCTTGCAGTCCAAGGAACTCTCAAGAGTCTTCTCCAACACCAAAGTTCAAAAGCATCAATTCTTTGATGCTCAGCCTTCTTTATTGTCCAACTCTCACATCCATACATGACTACTGGAAAAACCAAAGGACTATACATTACTTTGTCAGCAAAGTAATGTCTCTACTTTTTAATACATTGTCTGGGTTTGTCATAGCTTTTCTTCCAAGGAGCAAGTGTCTTTTAATTTCATGGCTGCAGTCACCACCTGCAGTGATTTTGGAGCCCAAGAAAATAAAATTTGCCACTGTTTCCACTTTTCCCCCATCTTTTTGCCATGAAGTGGTGGGGCTGGTTGCCATGATCTTAGTTTTATGAATGTTTAGTTTTAAGCCAGCTTTTTCACTCTTCTTTCACCCTCATCAAGAGTCTCTTTAGCTCCTCTTTGCTTGATGCCATTAGAGTGGTATCATCTGCATTTCTGAGGTTGTTGATATTTCTCCCAGCAATCTTGATTCCAGCTTGTGATTCATCCAGCCTGGCATTTTGCATGATGTATTCTGCATAGAAGTTAAATAAGCAGGGAGACAATATAGAGACTTGATGTACTCCTTTTCCAGTTTGGAACCAGTCCATTGTTCCATGTCTGGTTCTAACTGTTGCTTCTTGCCCTGCACACAGGTTTCTCAGGAGACAGATAAGGAGGTCTGGCATCCCCATCTCTTTAAGAATTTTCCATAGTTTGTTGTGATCCACACTGTTGAATGGTTTAGCATAGTCAATGAAATAGAAGTAGATGTTTTTCTGTGATTCCCTTGCTTTTTCTATGATCCAACAGATGTTGGCAATTTGATCTCTGGCTCCTCTGCCCTTTCTAAATTTGCTGGCATATTGAGTGCAGCACTTTCACAGCATCATATTTTAGGATTTTAAATAGCTCAAATGGTCCACATTAAAAAACTCTTAAAAAAAATAAAATCCACATTTAAATGCAAAGGAACTAGAACAGCCAAAATAAAAAAAATAATGAAAAAGCACACAATTGAAGGACTCACACTTACCAATTTCAAAACCTACTATAAGGTTACAGTAATCGAAAACGGTGTGGTACTGGGATATAGATAGACATAGATCAGTGGAACAGAAATGAGGATCCAGAAAACTCCCACATTTACAGTCAATTGATCTTCAACAGGGTATCAAGACAATTCAACAAATGGTGCTGGAGAACACCTAGATATATAGATGCAAAAGAATGAAATTGCACCCCTATCCCACATCATCTACAGAAACTCACACAAAATGAATCAAAGACTTAAATTTAAGGTCTAAAACTGTAAAAATCTTAGAATAAAATATAAATCCTTGTGGCTTTGGATTAGGCAATGTTTTCTTAGCTATGACAGAAAAAGCACAAGCAATCAAAAAAAAAAAAGATAAACTGGCTTTGTCAAAACGAAACTTTCATGCTTTCAAGGACCCTAGCAAGAAAGTGAAAAAGACAAACCACAGAATGGGAGAAGAGTTTTATAAATCATATAAACTGATAAGGGTCTAATATCCAGGATATATAAAGAACTCTCATAACTCAAAACAAAAACACAACTAAAAATGGGCAACAGATCTGAATATACATTTCTCCAAAGAAGACATGCAAATGGGCGGTAAGCATAAGAAAAGATGCTTAATATAATTAGTCTTAAGAAAATGCAAAGGGAGTAATTTCCTTTTTTAGGAAGTAATATTTTCATATTCTATAACTAACATCAAAAAAAGATGTCCTTTTCATAAAAGGGAACTGGAATGCAGAAGCAGGAAGTCAAGACATACCTGGAGTAACAGGCAAGTTTGGCCTTGGAGCACAAAATGAAGCAGGGCAAAGGTTAACAAGAGTTTTTGCCAAGAGAATGCACTAGTCGTAGCAAACACCCTCTTCCAACAACACAAGAGACGACTCTACACATGGACATCACCAGATGGTCAATACTGGTGAAATCAGACTGAAATCATACTGATTATATTCTTTGCAGCCGAAGATGGAGAAGCTCTATACAGTGTACAAGATTGGGAGCTGACTGTGGCTCAGATCATGAACTCGTTATTGCAAAATTCAGACTGAAATTGAAGAAAGTAGGGAAAACCACTAGCCCATTCAGGTACGACCTAAATTAAACCCCTTACGATTATACAGTGAAGTGACAAATAGATTCAAGGGATTAGATATGATAGAGTGCCTGAAGAACTATGGACAGAGGTTCATAACATTGTACAGGAGGTGGTGATCAAAACCATTCCCAAGAAAAAGAAATGCAAAAAGACAAAATGGCTGTCTGAGGAGGCCTTACAAATAGCTGAGAAAAGAAAAGAAGCGAAAGGCAAAGGAGAAAAGGGAAGACATACCCATCTTAACACAGCGTTCCAAAGAATAATAAGGATAGATAAGAAAGCCTTCCTAAGTGGACAATGCAAAGAAATAGAAGAAAACAATAGAATGGGAAAGACTAGACATCTCTTCAAGAAAATTAGAGATACCATGGAACATTTCATGCAAAGATGGGCACAATAAAGGACAGAAACGGTATGGACCTAACAGAAGCAGAAGAGATTAAGAAGAAGCGGCAAGAATACACAGAAGAGCTATACAAAAACGATCTTCATGACCCAGATAACCACGATGGTGTGATCACTCACCTAGAGCCAGACATCTTGGAGTACGAAGTCAAGTGGGCTTCAGGAAGCATCACTACAAACAAAGCTAGTGGAGGTGATGGAATTCCAGCTGAGTTATATCAAGTTGTAAAAGATGATGCTGTGAAGGTGCTGCACTCAACAAGCCAGCTATTTGGAAAACTCAGCAGTGGCCACGGGACTGGAAAAGGTCAGTTTTCATTTCAATCCCAAAGAAAAGCAATGCCAAAGAATATGCTCAAACTATGGTACAGTTGCACTCATCTCACATATTCGCAAGGTAACGCTCAAAATTCTCCAAGCTAGGCTTCAACAGAAAGTGAACTGAGAACTCCCAGGTGTTCAAGCTGGATTTAGAAAAGGCAGAGGAACGAGATCAAATTGCCAACATCCGTTGGATCACAGAAAAAGCAAGAGAATGCTAAAAAACATCTACTTCTGCTTCACTGACTATGCTAATGAGCCGACTCATTAGAAATGACCCTGATGCTGGGGACGATTGAAGTCAGGAGGACAAAGGGATGACAGAGGATGAGATGGTTGGATGGCATCACCGACTCAATGGACATGAGTTTGAGCAAGCCCCGGGAGACGATGAAGGACAGGGAAGCCTGGCGTGCTGCAGTCCATGGGGTCGCAGAGAGTCAGACACTGAGTGAGCGACTGAACAACAACAGCAATATTTTCATAGCTTTTTCAGACAATTGTGGATACCACTGTTTGGTACTATATCAAAACTTGACAAATACTAAATTATAGTGTGAAATATGAAACCCTATGAACTTTACTGTTACGTTAAAATCCATTGGCCTTTCTTAAATTCCAAGTGGGCCTCTTCCCAACATGATTTTGTAACTTCATATCCTGGTCATTTGGAAAATATCAGTTTACTGACTTATGCTGATCTTCAAGATGTTGACACACTTTACAATAAAATGCCAAGATGTCACAGGTGTCATATCACCAATCTCATCAGAAAACTTTTAAGTATTGAGAAGCTGTAAGCTCAAGATGATGGACATAAGCTTTCCAAAATTCTAAGTTTGGCTTGAAAGCTCTAATTTTACCACTGGCAACAAATACTGTTAGTTGTTTTCTTTGAAGCAACAAGCTCACTACATTCATTTTCAAGAGAAAGTCTGTCAGGTACCCAAGTCTGAATAACCATGGCTACTAGTTATTTTCAAGTAAAAACAGCATCTCCTGGAAAAAGGACTTTTTGAGTTCAGCTTGTAACTCAAAAACCCCAGAAGTGCTTTCCCTTGAGCCAACCAGTACAGTTCATTTACTTCCCATCTCAACACACAGAATGTCAAAGACCTGCACACAAGCATACGGAGTTAATAAAATGCGTTCATTTTACTGCTTCATCACGACCAGTCTTAACTGAAGCTGGCTCTTTTTTTTTTGGCCATGCCACATTGCATGTGGGAATCTTAGTTCTCTGACCAGCAATCTAACGCACACCCTCTGCATTGAAAATGCAAAGCCTTAACCACTGGATCACCAGGGAAGTCCCGTAAGCTGGCTCTTTTGAACTGCAAGTGTGTGGAGGTGAAGAGATCCACCCCAATTCCTCTGAAGCCGCCAGCGATTTTGCCCACCATTTCTTATGCACCACTGGGGCAAACATGAACAGTGAAAAAGTCAAGTAATTTCCTAGTATTATGTGAAAATCTGACTCAGGGGCCCCCTTGAGGGCCTGCAGGGACCCGGGGACCCCACTTGAGGAACTAGGTCTAGGAGACCACTCCCTGTGGACTGAGAGAAGGAAAAACAACTTTAAAATAAAGCAAACAGGATTCTTCACTTTGTGACATAGAGGAGGTAGTAGGGGTGAGCGCAGAACGGGCTGTGATTCCCACACTGGGTCAGGGCAGGTGGGCTGACCTCAGCACCCTATATTTGACAGGCTTAAAGGGCCAAAGAGTTTCAGCTGAGCAGATCGCTTCCTGTGGTTTCAAAGTCTTATAGACAAACTCTCTGCTTGTTTTCTCTCCGCCCCACGCCACTTTTCCATTCCTTTGCCCTCGACACAAAAGAGGCCCCTTCAGTCTCAGGATTGTTCTCCAGCTCAGCACTAGACTGGGTGAAGCAGGATGCGTGCAGCTGGGGAAGGATGGCAGGAGGCAAAGAAGAAAGACAAGAGGGCAGCAAATGCATCACCATGACTCTGCCCAGCTGCCTTCAGTCTCAGTTCACCTGGCAGGGGGGCCTTCCTATCAATTCTCTGCATTCCCACCACAGCCCCTTCCTGCCAGTCAGGGCTAGCCTAGATTCCTACCAACCAGCTCCTTAGGTCAATGTGGGTTTTCCCCCCTTTTCCTTTCTCCAAACTAAGGCCTCTTGGTAGGAAAGGCCCCCCCACCTCTCAGCACCTTAGCTATCAGCTTCCACCTGGCAGCGACCAACACAAGACTCCATGTTGGCTCAAAGCCTTATCCTCCCAGGATCCCAGTAAAACAATGTGAAGTCAGGGTGGGAACAGATTTCTCACTTGTGACTAGACTGTTACAACTGCAGCGGCAGAAAAGCCGCTGGCCTGGGAGCTGAAAGAAGAAAACAGTGCCATTCAGGCCCGAGGGACAAACAATAGGCCCTTATCCTATTTTCCAATCCAGGCCGAAAGCAGCTAAACAGAGCTGGGAGCCCTGAGGGGTAGCCCCTTAACAGGGCTGCCCTAGGATATGTGGAGTCCCAGGCAAATACGTGGAGGGGGGCAGGAGGAATCCCCACATCTATATAAAAAACTTGAGTCACTCAAAATGAGTGTGTCAACACCATTTTGGCCACACAACCTAACACAATCCTACATAAGAAATACTACGGCCACCAGTGGAAGCTGCCCTCCTGGAATGGAGACTGGCCTTTGGGCCCAGGGACAACCCCACAGGACACTTGGTTGTCTCTGCACAGGATAGAGGGTTGAGAGCACCCCAAAGGGACTGATATGGATCCGAGTCTGGGTTCAGAATGTTACCTCATGGAGAACAATTCCTCGAGAGGCACTGGGCCAAGTACTAAGGCTTCCAAGACAAATATCCCAAAGTCTCTGCTAAAGGAACAGAGAAGGCCGTCAGGTGGAATGGCCCCTTGCTCCTCGCTGGAATCACAGCAGGGAACCAGAAAGACACCCTGATCTCCTGGCCTCAGGGAGACAGACAGAAGGCCAGCTGCTGTGTAACTGCAACCTTGATGTAAGGAGAGTACTTTCACCCGATACCATGCCAATGATACTGGGGGCTGGTTAGGAGCAGTACCACCCGGGGTCCCAGGCTGCGCGGGACGTTAAGGGGCTCACCTGGAAGACAGATCCGTAATCACGCCAGACAGAGAGGGGGCGTGGCTCCAGCCAAGGAGGGCGTGGCTGCCATAGCTCCTCCCACCCCAACTCCGGTTCACTAAGAGAGTTTGGGCTGTGAAACCTGCCCACAGTTCCCTGTGTTCTGCCAAGATCCGCACCCAGCCGCTGCCTGCTGGGAAGCAGATAACAGCACAGTGGGGGAGGCTTCTCCTGGCCTTCTTGGGTGAAGGTACTCTCCTTACATCCAGGCTGCAGTTAACAGCAGCTGGTCTTCTGTCTGCCTCCCTGAGGACAGGAGATTAGGGTTGTCTTTCTGGTTCCCTGCTGTGACTCCTGCAAGCAGCAAGGGGCCAAGAAGAGGGTGAGCGCTCTGTGAATGGTTGGGTAGAAAGTGTCTCTCAGCTACACAGTGGCCCCTGCAGCTGGGGCTAGCTGCTGACCACTCAGGGCCGAGTGCAGGGGTCCTCCCCTCCGTGGGGGCTGGTGGGAAAGGGGCAGTAGGCCTCAGCTGGCCTCATGGGGAACAATTCTTTAAGAGGCACCCACCAGGTTCTGAGGCTTCCATGACAAATATGCTGACATCTCGTGCTAAAGCAGTACAATGAGTGATCAGGTGGGATTTCCTGACCTTGAGGCGTGAGCATGGGGGAGGGGGAGAGAGAGGGGGAAGGATGGTTGCGGTTCACCGAGACCCCAGATTCAGCGCTCTCTCCTTTCTCAGCCCTCACCTAGGCACCAGCTATTGCTTCATCTTTCAGCATTTCAAGCTAAGTGCTAACTACCCTTCCTCCCCATAGCAGCTCAGTTCTCTCCCTAAATGCTCATACCACCACCCATCCACCTCTGCTCCAGTCGCTCCTGCTCCTTATCCCCTAAACTAACATATCAACCAGCACTGCTTCTGGCCACCAACAGATTCTGCTAGAACTCCCTCTACTGCCGGTGGGACAGGCTAAAACCGATGAGCTTTCTGAGGGGCCCAGACCGCCTCCTTCGCTCTCCCGTCAGCCCCCAGGCTTTCTGTGCATGGGCCCCACTTTCCAGGGAAGGCACCCAGATCTCATTCACTGAATCCTTCCTGAGTGCCCCCACCATTCCACCCAGCACACTGTCTTTCCCTGGCGATGGGCAGGCCAGGTTCATGGCTACGGATGGAACACCTGTTCTGCTGGTTGCCAAGCACATTTATTCATGCAGTCTGTGCTCCGAAGACAGTTAAGTGGAGCCTGGCACCCCAACTGATGTGGCTGGTCAGGGGCAGCAAGTAGCTCCCTGCACAGCCAGGCCTGAGACCATGGCTTACTCATCTTGGCATTCCAAACCCAGCAGAGCAGGAACCCGGGCAGGCACTGGCTAAATGTTTAGAGAACAAGTAAACCCTAAAGGAAGAGAAACATGGCACCTCCGCGTGTACGGGAGACATGGTGGCAGAGCACCAGGATCCCAGGCCTGGTTCATGATCTCGGGCAAATCGTCTGCAAAATGAGCTCCCTGACCTCTTCAGGAATGTAATGGGTCCTCTGCTTACAGTAAAGGCCAACTCAAACCAGTGTAGATTTCCAGAGATGGCCCCTCCCCTTTTCCTACCTGGGATAAGGAGTTCCAGAATGTGGAAAGTTGATAAGCCAAGAGAAGAGGTCAGGTCTGAAATTCCAGAAGTAAGCTCCAAGGAAAACAGGAACCAGGCCTGTGAGGACTGATCACATTTTCTAGTGGTTGATGTGTTTGTTGCTTTGTACATTGTTCTCAGGCTTTGTCTGGTATGTCTGTGTTTTGCCTAAGCTAGACCTAAGCTTCAGAGTAATCTAACACCTACATAAATGCATGTCAACTGCTCTGAAATAGGGAAGTTGCTGACAAAGGGAAAGGATCTGGAAAGCTGTTGGCATTCTGTGTAACCAGGGAAAGATGATTTTGTGGCCTGAACTTGGGTGACCTGGGGCACCTCAACCCCCACTCTACCCCCACCACCGCCTCAGCCTTAGGAAACAGCAGTACTAACAGCCCAGGGCGGGCGGTGGGGAAGGTCAGTGGAAGGGCTGCCTAGAGCCTAGGATGGTCTGAGGACCTCCTGCTACAGGGAGGGGAGAAACTGGAATCCAGGCAGCTCTCCCCTAAGTTAGCACGTGTTCCTGTCCACCTTTGAGCTCTCAGCCTCCTCTGAAAAATCTTGAGTCAAAATGTCCCAGGGCCTAAAGTCTGTGAGCTCTCTAGGTGGTAAGGAAAACAGCAAGTAAAATCTTCTCTCCTCCTCCTGAGTACTTCTCCATTAAAGGAAAATTCATGTGAAGGCAATCAGAACTCCTGTCTCCACCTGCAGCTCCTGCAGAAGGGAGGTAAATAAACCACCAGGCCTGAGTCTACAAGAGTCTGCTCTCCTGCTAACACTTCTAGTCTCTTTCGGGGATGGAGAGATGTGATGGGTGAGAAGATGAGAGGCAAAAGAATAAATAAGAGTGTGAATAAAAGGCTTCCCCGCCCCCTAAGCCTCCACATGTTCTGCTCATCCTGGCCTCAGATCAGAGCCCCCTCCAAGTGGAGAGCGTCCAGGACAAGAGGAGAGCAACACTCGGGTCTTCTTCCTGAAGATCTCCGGTCCAGAAGCGCCTCTTACACAGCAGTTCAGAGAGGCGCGAGGCCGAGCCCCACAAGCCTCCAGCACCCACATGGGCCTCCAGCACCCACAGAAACCAGAGAGCTTCAGAAGAGTCCCTGTGAAAGACTCAGACAATCCTGGCATCATGGGCCCAAGTGGACTGTTTCAAGCCACCAGGTGAAATAAATGAATGGTGGGACTTCCTTGGTAGTCCAGTGGTTAAGACTCTGAGCTCCCAATGCAGGAGCCTGGGTTCTGTTCCTGGTTGGGACACTAGATCCTACATGCGCAATGAAGATCCTGTGTGCCCCAGCTAACACAGGGTGCAGCCAAAACAAAAACAAAACTGCTAACCCTTCAACAAATAAATAAATGGAGACCCTTTTCCTATTTTCAGATTCTCCCTTTCCTCACACCCTTCAAGAGCATCTTTGTAGAACCCTGGGTGAGTCTTCCTGCGTGCAGTCAGGGACTCTCCAGAGACCCCCAAGAGCTGGACAAGGCGGGAAGGGAGGAGGAGCCATTGCCTGGGGGGAGGAGTGTGAGGTGGGGGGACAGGGTAGGACAACAGCCCAATGGGCTCCTGGCCGGAGGCAGTGGACGGACCAATCCTGAGGATTAGCACTAGGAGCAGCACACAGGAGAAGGGGGAGGGAGGTCCTAACTCCCGTCCCTGACAGTGAGACCTGGCGGTGAGGAGCCTGGTCCCCGCTCCCCCTTGAGTTGAGGTCAAAACTGAAATCTAGGCCTCAGCCCTTTGGGGAAGAAGGACTGTGTCACTCATGAAGAAAATAGTTTATAAAACGAGCATTAGGTCAAAGGCAGATCAGTGACCCAAACTTCCGTATGTGATACTGGCTTGACCACATCAGATATAGCCATGAGGACGTAGGTTACCACAGTGCCTGGCACTAGGTGAATGAATACTATGTGGGGAATGAATTCGGATTGAGGCTGGTTCTGTCTGGAATAGTCAGAGTAGCAGAGGCAGAAAGAAGGTGTGTGTGGAAAATTATCAGGGACAACTAACCTTATTTTACCATGGAGCCAGGATCTTCCACGCCCCTAGGCCCCTAGCTGGGGCACAGAGAGAAGGGCAGGGAGGAGGGGGAAACGCAAGGGAGAGGTGTTCTCAGACTCTACCTGCCAACAAGAGGAACCTCAGCTGGCTCAGGAGACCCCTGAAGAGAGGCGCCCGGCTGCACACCAGCAGGGCCGTCAGCCCCAGCTCTCGGAATGTGGGGCTGGGACAAGTACAAGGGACTGGCAGAAATGGCAAGAACCTAAAACCGGGTGCATAAAGTTGCAGTCACCAGAGGCCTGTCTCCCAGGCACCTGTTCGCAGCTTCAGAAAAGGCCCAGGGCCGCTCTAAGCAACGGCTTCCTGTCAATCCCGGGACTCTCAGAGCCCCTCCTGTCTTCACCCCTCCCTCCTTAGGCAGCCTCGTCCAACTGGCTGTCTTCCTTCTACCTGGGTCAGAATTCCAACCTCCTCAGGGAATGGCCTTGGGCTCACATTTACTTTGCTCAGTGCGAAGAAATGAGATGGAGGAAATGTGGGCAGGATGCCTTACTGAGTCCTCGGCATGACTGCCCCCCACCTGCGTCCAATATACACCTGTCTCCTCTGCTTCTGAGGAAGACGACCCCGAGGGCATCGAGGAGTGTGGCGAGGAGCCTAGCTGGCAACCTCAGCTGCTGGCTAAGGAAATTTCTCCGCTCCATTTCTTCAAGCCCTTGGGCAGGATTATCTTTATCTTTGCTACCGCCTTAAAGAAGGATTCCAGAAAGGAAGCAAAAGCAAAAGAGAACAGAGGCCGAGGATGATCTGGTGAAAGAGATGAGAACCAAGATGTCTGAGCAGAGAACCCTGCTGCAGGACCCCTGGCATCACTCAGAGGCTGGGGCGTGGGGGGAAGGAGAATAAAAGGAAGCCACAGGCTTTGTGAAGGGCACAAAGCACAGCAATGGTCAAGGGAAACATGCCATGCACAGCACGCTGCAGCAGGGTGTGTTTGGTTCTGGCAGTGCCCAGCGCCAGGGCACGGCTTGGGTAACGGGCAGAGAGGCGAGTCTGAACCTGGGCTCTGCCGCTTCGTGGCTGGACAACTCTGGGCAAGTAGTCCACCCCCGGGAGCCCCAGTTTCCTGAAGGTAACCCCTTCTACCTCCAGAAGAGAGCAGAGCAGAGCGGAATGAATGGAGCTGCCATTACTATTTCACTGTTGCATTCTTTTATATAAATTCAGTTCCAAATGAGGAAGAAAAAAAACAATCAACCCGCAGATACAAATCTCCCGAGAATTCTGACCTCGTTTTGCCCACACTTTGGAACTTTTCCTGAGAGTTTTAGCCTGACAAGGCTCCACAAAGAGAACGTTACCTCCCCTGACATTATTCACAAAGGGGGTCGTTCCCTAACCCCCAGCTCAGTTTAATAGGAAAAAAAGAGACCCACCATCTCCTTAATTATAATTTCTCTGTGTTTGTGAATGAGATTGGGGGTCCTTTTGTCTGCATAAAGCCCACCCAGCATCTACAATTCCAGAACAGACTTTCTGAAGAAAAAAGGACCTCAGAAGGTATTAATTTAACTCAGAGGGGAGAGGACAGAAATAGGCTTTGGGGCTTGAAATCTAAATAAACAGAATAATGACAAGAAGGACAAAGAGGCGGCTATAGAGGGATGTGTTTTCATTCAAATAACAACTGCTTCATCCTAGGATTAAAACGTTCTCTTGGTCACCAGCTCATGTAGGAAGAGCAGTGGCCATCAGCTCTGCTGGCCTTGCATCTACACCTCCAGGGAGAAGCGCCTGGTCTTCTCTGCTCTACCCTTTCACCTCCTGTCTCTGGCCCACATTCCCACCTGGCTGCAGGTGACATGGGCATGAATCGTTTACTGTCCCCAGGAAGCCGAGAGCCACTGGCCTCTCCATCACTGAGACCTGTTAGTTTCACTCCAGGTCCTGGGCTCTGCCCTCACTCTGAGGAACTGTCCTGCCCAAGTTTGCTGTTATCTACAAAGGCATTTCAGACAAGGATGCAGAGTATGACAGCATCCTCACTCCTGGAAAATAACTCCCAAGAGAAAAGCAAGGCACAGGTCAATGGCATTAGCTTCACAGGCAGAATGGCCAGTCACTGCTACCAGGTCTCACCTCGAGGTTGCTAGGCTATGAGTGCAACAGGGCAAGGGGGCCAGATACCACTGAGCAACAAGAAGGCAGACCAGTGAGCGTCTCTGCTGTGCACAAAGGGAAAAGGAGACGTCTTAGAAGTCTACCGCTTCCTTTCCACAAGGGCTATGTCATAGATGAAGGTTTTAAACGGGTCACAGAAAAGCACATGGTTTTGGAATTCAGAAAATGACAAGGCCAAAAAATAAGTGAGAGAGAGACAGAAAGAAAAAAGGTAGGAATTAAAGGGGTGTTGACTTAGCAGAACAAATGGCTAACACTATTCTCCCTTCTTATTTGCAAACAAGATAAACGAGCTATTTGGACAAGAAGCACAATGCATCCTAGGCTCCTGACTTGGAGAAGGTGACTGAAAAGTTCTGGCAGGAAATGATAAAAGCCAAGAAAACTCCAGATGCAGGAAAGATGATGAAAACAATAGGGCAAAGAGATTTCAAAAATGAAGCTCGTAGGCTTCCCTGGTGGCTCAGTGGTAAAGAATCCTCCTGAAGATGCAGGAGACCCGGCTTTGATCTCTGGTCCAGGAAGATCCCACATGCTGCGGAGCAACTAAGCCCATGCGCTACAACTACCGAGTCCATGCTCTAGAGCACAGGAGCCGCAACTACTGAGCCCGGTGCTTCAACTACTGAAGCCAACGCACCTAGAGCCCGTGCTCCACAACAGGAGAAGCCACTGCAATGAGAAGCCCGTAGACCTCAGCTAGAGGCCTGGCTCACCGCAACTAGAGAAAAGCCCGCACAGCAATGAAGACCCAGCACAGCCATAAATAAATAAATAAAAACATTTTTTTAAAAAGCAGCAGCTCCTTTGCAGATATATGGGATTGTTTGGAGGCCTCTAAAAGCTAAAGGCCACAGTCCAGGGAAGACCATGATATGAATTTCTATCATTAGATACTACCTTTGTGATCAGAAAAGGCAAGCCAGGAAAAAAAATATACACAGCTTACAAATGTAACATGTAGAGCTCTTACTGAAAGGCGCATACTTTAGGGGATATTATATTTTGAAACAATCTGGAACAATAGGTAATTATAGCTAACCTACAACTGCCCACACTAATGAAATGGGAATAGCAAGCATAGGTAATTCAACAAATATTTATAGCATACTTCTTAAGTGCCTGGCAAGGTAGGAGAAGTAGAATTTTTTAAAAAAATTGTATTGAATCATGGTAAATTGATATGGTCAGAGACAGTACATGACCAAAGAGAACTGTTCAGCACATTGGCCTGAAAATGTACATAAAAAGTGAGTACAAGCATGTACAAAACGTACAGGTGCACTGAAAAACAGCAGAAATCAGTCTAATGTGATGGGAATAAACTTTCAGTTTGCTACTTCAGAACTGTTCCTTAGTTTTCTGTCACTATTTTAACCACTTTAAAGTATACACCTCAGTGGTTTTTAGTATACTCAAAAGGTTGTGCAACCATCAGCACTAATTCCAGAACATATCACCCACAAAGAAATCTGGTACCATTTACCCCATTCTCCTCACTTCCCCACCTCCTGGCAACCACCAATCTACTTGCTGTCTCTATAAATTTGCCCATTCTGGACATTTCATATAAATTTCATGCTGTATGTAGCCTTTTGTATGTAGCCTTTAATGTAGCATAATGTTTTCATGTTCATCCATGGTTGTAACATGTATCATTCCTTTTTCTGGCTGAATACCATTCCATCAGTTCTAGATAGACCACATTTGTTTATCCACTCATCAACTGATAAACATCCAGGTTGTTTCCACTTTGGGGCTATTATGAATAATGCTGCTATGAACCTTCATGCATATGTGACATTTTCAAATACATTTTAAAGACATTTTAACCATCCAGGCTGGCCTCCCTAGTTATGCTTAGCCAAGAACTTGAACCCAACAGTCTGACTCCAGAGCTTGGCTCCCAATCACACTGCTGTACTCCTTTATTTTCATTCTCTGATGTGGAAGGTAACAGCAAACCAGAAATGGGCTAGCTGGCAGAGGAAAGCCTCTGAAATTTAAAAGCCATTGTCAACAATCTACAAACATGAAGAACCACAGCATGGATAGAAAACCACTTGACTGTACTCCTTCCTGTTCCCATGACCCAATAGAAGGGAGTTTGCAGATAATCAATGGTAAACTCCACGGGCTGACCTTTTAGGTCCTCCGATAAAACAACGATCTGTTATGTGCATTCATGCTGCTGTGAGGCTAAATGAGACAAGGACTGACAGGTGGGCAAGTGCTTACTCAACCTCCAGCACACAACAGGCTTTCAGGAAAGGTTCATCTGTTCATATAATAAAGTATAGAATTTAGGGTGCTAACTTTGGGTTCTGCTCTGCCCACTAGAAACAGTTGGATGATGTCAAACCTACTTAAGATGAAAAGAGTGGTGAGGAAGGCAGGAAACCAGAGCATGAAAAAATAGAAATGTTTGTAGAATTAGGACTAAGAGAAAGAACAGAAGAAAGTTACATGAAGAAACAGGAAGGGAAAGCCTAAGAAAATGAAAACAAACATGAGGATATACGTCTAAAATGGCCCAACACAGACTGATGGCATGTGGTGAGCACAGCATGACAGGCAGATATCAAAGGGACCAAAGAGGACCACCTGGAGAAGGGACAGAACCACTGAAGAGGCAGGAAAGCTTCAGGGCGCAGAGATTCCAGGGCATCTCCCTGCCAAAGGATAGGGAGCTGTAGAGCTGAGACCTAATAGGGGAATGAGACCCTCTGCAGGTAGCAGAGGGAGAGGGCAACTGATGACACTGAAAAAGGCAACGCTCCACAGCACAGAACATGCCAGAAATGTGATGTCTACAACTGCTAAACTCAGAAGGCAATTTATAGAAGTGAGGCAACAAAAAATGCAAACTTCATGTGAAGACAGTGGGAGGCGGGTAAAGGAGCACGAGTAAAGGAGAATATGAAAAAGAGACAGGTATTTCGGAAGAAAGTTGCCTTTTAATTTTTTTATGTAATTATAAAACAGAGTTCTACAGAAAGTAATATAAACTGGGAAATAATACCTGTATACTTATGAACACACCAGTAAGAGATGGGAACCTTCCCAGGGTCCTCCTACCTATTTTATTTTGTACACACACAGGGTAAATTGCAGTTAGATTTGGTCAACTGTGGGTAGACTCTTGATCATACGCGTCCGGCATGCGTGCTTAGATGCTCAGTCATGTCTGACTCTTTGAGACTCCCATGGACTGTAGTCTACCAGGCTCCTCTGTCCATGGATTTTTTCCAGGCAAAAATACTGGAGTGGGTAGCCATTTCCTCCTCCAGGGGATCTTCCTGACCCAGTGGTCGAACTAAATCTCCTGTTGTTGTCTGGTTTCTCATCATGTCCAGCTTATTGTGACTCCATGGACTGAAGCATGCCAGGCTCCCCTGTCGTTCACTATCATGAGTTTTCTCAAACTCATATCCATTGAATTGGTGATAACATTCAACCATCTCATTCTCTGTTGCCCGCTTCTCCTGCCCTCAATTTTTCCCAGCATCAGGGTCTTTTCCAATGAGTCAGCTCTTTGCATCAGGTGGCCAAAGTACTGGAGCTTCAGCTTCAGTATCCAATGAATATTCCAATGAATATTCAACATTGATTTACTTTAGAATTGACTGGTTGGATCTCCTTGCAGTCCAAGGGACTCTCAAGAGTCTTCTCCAGCACCTGAAGGCATCAATTCTTCAGCACTCAGCCTTTTTTGTTGTCCAGCTCTGACATCTGTATTCAGTTCAGTTCAGTTCAGTCGCTCAGTCGTGTCCGACTCTTTGCGACCCCATGAACTGCAGCACGCCAGGCCTCCCTGTCCATCACCAACTCCCGGAGTCTACCCAAACCCATGTCCATCGAGTCGGCGATGCCATCCAACCATCTCATCCTCTGTCGTCCCCTTCTTCTCCCGCCCCCAATCCTACCCAACACTAGGGTCTTTTCCAATGAGTCAACTCTTCACATGAGGTGGCCAAAGTATTGGAGTTTCAGCTTCAACATCAGTCCTTCCAATGAACACCCAGGATTGATCTCTTTTAAGATGGATTGATTGGATCTCCTTGCAGTCCAAGGGACTCTCAAGAGTCTTCTCCAACACCACAGTTCAAAAGCATCAATTCTATGGCGCTCAGCTTTCTTCACCATCCAACTCTCACATCCATACATGACCATTGGAAAAACCATAGCCTTGACTAGACGGACCTTTGTTGGCAAAGTAATGTCTCTGCTTTTAAATATGCTATCTAGGTTGGCCATAAACTTCCTTCCAAGGAGTAAGCATCTTTTAATTTCATGTCTGCAATCACCATCTGCAGTGATTTTGGAGCCCAGAAAAATAAACTCTGACACTGTTTCCACTGTTTCCCCATCTATTTCCCATGAAGTGATGGGACCAGATGCCATGATCTTAGTTTTCCGAACGTTGAGCTTTAAGCCAACTTTTTCACTCTCCTCTTTCACTTTCATCAAGAGGCTCTTTAGTTCTTCTTCACTTTCTGCCATAAGGGTGGTGTCATCCGCTTATCTGAGGTTATTGATATTTCTCCCGGCAATTTTGATTCCAGCTTGCGTTTCTTCCAGCCCAGTGTTTCTCATGATGTACTCTGCATATAAGTTAAATAAGCAGGGTGACAATATACAGCCTTGATGTACTCCTTTTCCTATTTGGAACCAGTCTGTTGTTCCATGTCCAGTTCTAACTGTTGCTTCCTGACCTGCATATAGGTTTCTCAAGAGACAGGTCAGATGGTCTGGTATTCCCATCTCTTTCAGAATTTTCCATAGTTTATTGTGATCCACACAGTCAAAGGCTTGGCATAGTCAATAAAGCAGAAATAGATGTTCTTCTGGAACTCTCTTGCTTTTTTGATGATCCAGCGGATGTTGGTAATTTGATCTCTGGTTCCTCTGCCTTTTCTAAAACCAGCTTGAACATCTGGAAGTTCACAGTTCACATATTGCTGAAGCCTGGCTTGGAGAATTTTGAGCATTACTTTACTAGCATGTGAGATGAGTGCAACTGTGCGGTAGTTTGAGCATTCTTTGGCATTGCCTTTCTTTGGGATTGGAACGAAAACTGACCTTTTCCAGTCCTGTGGCCACTGCTGAGTTTTCCAAATTTGCTGGCATATCGAGTGCAGCACTTTCACAGCATCACCTTTGAGGATTTGCAATAGCTCAACTGGAATTCCATCACCTCCACTAGCTTTGTTCGTAGTGATGCTTTCTAAGGCCCACTTGACTTCACATTCCAGGATGTCTGGCTCTCAGTATCAAAGCGAGGCGGCTGTGACGGCTCCGCGCAGAAGCGAGGCTGAGAGGAGCTAGGCCGGGCCAGGGGCCAGGGGCGGCGGCCGACATCTGTATATGACTACTGAAAAAACCATAGCTTTGACTATACAGACCTTTGTCAGCAAAGTAATATCTCTGCTTTTTAATATGATTTCTATGTTTGTCATTGCTTTTCTTCTAAGGAACAAGCGTCCTTTAATTTCATGGCTGCAGTTACTGTCCACAGTGATTTTGAAGCCCAAGAAAATAAAAGTCTGTCACTGTTTCCATTTTTATCCCATCTATTTGCCATGAAGTGATGGGACTGCATGCCATGATCTTAAGTTTTTTGAACGTTGAGTTTTAAGCCAGCTTTTTCACTCTCCTCTTTCACCTACATCAAGAGGCTCTTTAGTCCTCTTCACTTTCTGCCATAATGGTGGTGTCATCTGCATATCTCAGGTTATTGATATTTCTCCCAGCAATCTTGATTTCAGCTTGTGCTTCATCCAGCCCAGCATTTCGCATGATGTACTCTGCATGTAAATTAAATAAGCAGGGTGACAACACAGAGCCTTGATGTACTCCTTTCCCAATTTGGAACCAGTCCGTGTTCCATGTCCAGCTCTAACTGTTGCTTCTTGACCTGCATAGAGGTTTCGCAAGAGGCAGGTAAGGTGGCCTGGTATTCCCAACTCTTTAAGAATTTGTCATCCACACAGTCAAAGGCTAAAGTGTAGTCAATGAAGCAGATGTTTTTCTGGAATTCTCTAGCTTTTCTATGATCCAATGGATGTTGGTCTTTGCTGAGCCATCGGGAAAGCCCAAGTGTGGTGAATTTCAGCTCCTAGCACAGTAGCATCTATCCACCCCAAAAAGCAAGCAACTGGGCCATTGTTCTTGCAGCACCTTGCACAGAGCTTATGGAGTCAGGGTGGGTAGAAAGCACTCTGTCCTCCAAATACTGAGGACAGGACAATTACTGGTTGCTGCTTCTTATCACAGAGGTGCAGGCTAAGAAGCAGACAGCCATTGCCATTGCATCCCACCCCCCACTCCCCCCAACCCTGCCCCACTGCTAAAGCCCCTCCTCCTCCAGCTGAAATGACTGCCAGGGAATTTTAAAGAGCCCGCACCATCTTGTCTCCTACTTCATGCTTGGTTCTTTCTTCTTTTGGGAGCCAGACATTCAAGACTAGAAAATTTTAAAAACTGCATATACAGAAAAAAATAGAAAGTGATTGTGCATGCCCAGAGAAAGGGCTTTTCCACGGAAAACATCTGGAAAGACCTTTGGTTTACACCTAAGGCTGATGCTTGGCACAGAGACAGCCCACAACGATCAAACAAGCAAAAACAGAAAACCCTGGAGAAAGGAGAGAATGATTTCCAGAGTTACTACATTATTAGAACCAACTGTCCAGCGTTCAACAAAAAAATCAAAAGGCATACAAAGAAACAAGAAAGTATGACCCAATCAAAGGGGAAAAAAACTAATAAAAACTGTCCCTGAAAAAGATGTACATATGTGCATACATATTAGACAAAGACTTTAAAACAAGTGTCTTAAAGATGCTCAAAGAACTAATAGAATATGTGAAGAAAGCCAAAAAAATAAATGAAAATACCGTATCAAGACAGACAGAAAACCTTAAAAGAAAGAAACAAAAAAAGTCTGGAGCTGAAAAGCACCATAACTGAAATGAAAAATTCACTAGAGGAATCCAAAGTAGATTTCAGCAGACAGAGGACAGAATCTGAAATTGAAGGTAAAACAAAGGAAATTATCAAGCCTGATGAACAGGAAAAATAAATAAAGACTGAATAAAGGTGAACAGAGGCTAAGGGACCTGTGGGACCCCATCAAGCATACCAATATACACACTGTAGACATCTCAGAAGGAAAAGAGAGAAAAGGACAGAGAGAATATCTGAAGAAATAGTATCTGTAAATGTCCTAAACTTGATGAAAAACATAAACTCCAAATAAGATGAAGAAGTCAAAGAGACCTATACCAAGACACATTATAATCAAACTTTCAAAAAGCAAAGAGAATTCTGAAAGCAGCAAGAGAGAAGCAAACTATCATAGACAAAGTATCATCAGTGACTTAGCAGCAGCAGCAGCAGATTTCTCATACAGAAACTCTAGACGCCAAAAGGCAGTGGTTCAATACATTCAAAGTGCTAAAAAAAAAAATAACAAACCTATCAACCATAAATTCTATATCCAGCAAAACTGTCCATAAAAAATGAGGGGGAAACTAAGATATTCCCAGATAAATGAAAGCTGAGGAAGTCTGTGACCACTGGAGCTTCCTTGCAAGAAATGCTCAAGGAAATCCTGCTGCTGCTGCTGCTAAGTCGCTTCAGTTGTGTCCAACTCTGTGTGACCCCATAGACGGCAGCCCCACCGGGCTCGCCTGTCCCTGGGATTCTCCAGGCAAGAACACCTGAGTGGGTTGCCAGTTCCTTCTCCAATGCATGAAAGTGAAAAGTGAAAGAGAAGTCGCTCAGTTGTGTCCGACTCTTAGCAACCCCATGGACTACAGCCTACCAGGCTCCTCCATCCATGGGATTTTCCAGGCAAGAGTACTGGAGTGGGTCGCTATTGCCTTCTCCACAAGGAAGTCCTACAAGATGAAATAAAAGTATACTAGACAGTAACTCAAAGTCATATGAAGAAATAAAGATCTGAATAAAGTTAAGAACACTGGCAATTATAAAATCTAGTACTATTGTAACAATGGCTTGTGACTATACTTTTCTTTTTCTACTTGATTTAAGAGACTACAATGGACCCTGAACAACATGGGTTTGAACTGCATGGGTCCAGTTATATAAAAACATTTTTCAATAGTAAAAACTACAAATTACACAGTCCATGGTTGGTTGAATCATGGATACAAAGGAACCAGAGATACAAAGGGCCAACTTTAAGGAACACGTGGATTAATCTTTGCACTGTTCAAGGGTCAACTGTAATACATTTTAAGAAAGAAAATTATTAGCGGAAAAAAACTAGTATTACTATAACTTTGTAACTTCATTTCTTGTTTTCTACATAATTTAGGAGACAAATTCAATTACAACATTATTAGTTTATGTTTTGGGGCACACAACATATAAAAATGTAATCTTATGACAAGCCAACTAAAAGTGGTAGGAAGGGAGCAATAAAGGAGCAGTTTTTGTATGGTGTTGAAGTTATACTGGTATATATTCAAATTAATGTTACAACTTCAGGATTTTAAATGTAATCTCCATGGAAACCATAAAGAAAATAGCTACAGAATATACACAAAAGCAAATGAGATAGGAATTTAAACATTTCACTACCAAAAAGCTACTAAATACTAAAGAAAACAGTAACACAGGAAATGAGGGGCAAAAAAGGTACCAGTCATATAGAGAACAGACAGCACAATGATAGAAATTTAAGTTCCTCCTTATCAGTAATTTCTTTAAATGTACATGGATTAAACTCTCCAATAAAAAGACTGAAATTGGCAGAATGGATAAAAACACATGCTCACTGTATGAGGCCTATAAGAGAGTCACTTGAGATCCAAAGACACAAACATGTTGAAAGTGACAGGATGGGAACAAGATATTTCACGCATAGTAACCAAAACAGAAGTAGCTAGTCTAATATCAGACAAAACAGACTCTAAATTTTTAAAAAGGTTAAAAGAGACAAAGAAGGACATTAAATGTTAATAAAAAGTTCAATATAGCAAGGAAATGTAACTGTAAACATTTACACAGCTAATAGTTCAGTTCAGTTCAGTTGCTCAGTCATGTCCAACTCTTTGCGACCCCATGGGCTGCAGCACGCCAGGCCTCCCTGTACATCACCAACTCCCGGAGTTTACCCAAACCCATGTCCATTGAGTCGGTGATGCCATCCAACCATCTCATCCTCTTGTCGTCCCCTTCTCCTCCTGCTCCCAATCCTTCCCAGCATTAGGGTCTTTCCCAATGAGTCAACTCTTCGCATGAGGTGGCCAAAGTATTGGAGTTTCAGCTTCAACATTAGACCTTCCAATGAACAACCAGGACTGATCTCCTTTAGGATGGACTGGTTGGGTCTCCTTGCAGTCCAAGGGACTCTCAAGAGTCTTCTCCAACACCACAGTTCAAAAGCATCAATTCTGCAGCACTCAGCTTTCTTCACTGTCCAACTCTCACATCCATACATGACCACTGGAAAAACCATAGCCTTGACTAGACAGACATTTGTTGGCAGAGTAATGTCTCTGCTTTTAAATATGCTATCTAGGTTGGTCATAACCATCCTTCCAAGGAGTTAGCGTCTTTTAATTTCATGGCTGCAATCACCATCTGCTGTGATTTTGGAGCCCCCAAAAATAAAGTCTGACACTGTTTCCACTGTTTCCCCATCTATTTCCCATGAAGTGATGGGACCAGATGCCATGATCTTAGTTTTCTGAACGTTGAGCGTTAAGTCAACTTTTTCACTCTCCTCTTTCACTTTCATCAAGAGGCTCTTTAATTCTTCTTCACTTTCTGCCATAAGGGTGGTGTCATCTGCATATCTGAGGTTATTGCTATTTCTCCCGGCAATCTTGATTCCAGCTTGTGTTTCTTCCAGCCCAGCGTTTCTCATGATGTACTCTGCATATAAGTTAAATAAGCAAGGTGACAATATACAGCCTTGACGTACTCCTTTTCCTATTTGGAACCAGTCTGTTGTTCCATGTCCAGTTCTAACTGTTGCTTCCTGACCTGCATACAGATTTCTCAAGAGACAGGTCAGATGGTCTGGTATTCCCACCTCTTTCAGCATTTTCCACAGTTTATTGTGATCCACACAGTCAAAGGCTTTGGCATAGTCAATAAAGCAGAAATAGATGTTTTTCTGGAATTCTCTTGCTTTTGCGATGATCCAGCGGACGTTGGCAATTTGATCTCTGGTTCCTCTGCCTTTTCTAAAATCAGCTTGAACATCTGGAAGTTCACGGTTCATGTATTGCTGAAGCCTGGCTTGGAGAATTTTGAGCATTACTTTACACAGCTAATAAGAGACCATCAAAATATGTGAAGCAAAAACTGACAAAACTGAAGGGGTACATAGACAGTTCTGTAATAATAGTTAGAGACTTCAGTACCAGCAATAGATAAAGCAACCAAACAGAGGAAACAGAGGACTTTACACAACACAATAAACCAGGCAGATCTAATAGACATAAAAAACATACTACCCAATAGCAACGTAATACACATTTCTCTCAAGTGTACATGCGACACCCTCCAGGACACACCATGTATTAGGACACTGATTAAGTCTCAACTGATTTAAAATATACATATCATACAAAGTTATTTTCTCCTACCATAACAAGATGAAGTTAAAAATAATAAAAGGGAAACTTGAAAACTCACAAATTTATGGAAATTAAACAACATATTTTTAAATAACCCATTATTCAAAGAAGAAATCACAAGGGAAACAAAATGTGTAGAAACAAATGAAACCAAAAACATGACATACCAAAACTTACATGATGCAGTGAAAGCAGTACTGGGGGCAAATGTACAGCTATAAATGCTTACATTAAAAAACAAGAAAGACCAGCTTCCCTGGTAGCTCAGTGGGAGCAAATCCAGCTGCCAATGAAAGAGACCTAAGTTCAATCCCTGATCCAGGAAGATCTCACATGCCAAAGAGCAACTAAGCCTGTGTACCATGACAGCTGAGCCTGGGCACCACAACTACCGAGACCACGTACTGAAACTAGTGAAGCCCAAGCCCCTAGAGCCCGTGCTCTACAATAAGAAAATACACCGCAAGGAGAAGTCCTGCACTGCAACCAAGAGTAGCTCCTGCTCACTCTGCAAAGAGAGAAAACCGAGCGCAGCAAGGAAGACCCAGCACAGCCAAAAATAAGTAAACAAAATTATTTAAAAAAAATAATAATAAAACAAGAAAGACGTAAATCAACAACCTAACTGTATAACTTATGGAACAAAAAAAAGAAGAACAGCTGAGGCCAAAGCCAGTAGAAGGAAGAAAATAATAACGATTAAGAGCAGAGATAAATGAAACTGATAACAGAAAAACAACAAAGAAAATCAATGAAACCAAAAGTTGCTTCCTAGAAAAAAATCAATGGAATTAACAAAACTCTAGCTAGATGAGCTGAGAAAAAGTAAGAAGACTCAGATTACTTGAAATCAGAAATGAAAAGGGGAACATTACTACCAATTCTACAGAAATAAAGAGGATTGTGAGAGACAACTATGAACAACAGTATACACCAACAAACTGAATCACCTAGATGACATGGACAAATTCCTAGAAACATAAAATCATCAAGATTAAATCACAAAGAAATAGAAAATCTACATTGACCTATAACTAGTAAGGAGATTGACTCAGTATTCAAAAATCTCCAACAAAAAAAAGCCTGGATCTGATGGCTACACTGGTGAATTCTATCAAACATTTAAAGAAGGAATATCAATCTTCCTAAAACTTTTCCAAAAAATTGAAGAGGAGGGGACACTACCTAACTCATTCTATGAGGCTAGCACAATCCTAAAAATAAAGTCAAAAAAGACCCTACAAGAAAAGAAAACTGTAAATCAATACCCCTTATGAACACTGATGTAAAAATCCTCAAAAAATATTAGCAAACAGAATTCAGAGACATATTAAAAGGATTATACATCAGAACACAGTAGGATTTACTCCTGGAATGTAAGGATGGTTCAACATATGTAAAGATACATCAGTGTAATATGCCACATTAACAAAAAGGAAGAAAAGCCACCTGATCATCTCAGTTGATGCAAAAAATCATTTAATAAAATTCAATACCCTTTCAGAGTAAAAAACACTCAACAAAATAGTAATAGAAGTAAAATACCACCACATAATAAAATCTATTCATGACAAAAACCACAGCAAATACAATCCATAATGGTGAAAGACTTAAAGCTTTTCCTAAAATCAGGAAGGATGGCACTTTTTCCACTCTATTCAACATAGTTACTAGAAGTTCTAGCCACTGCAATTAGGAAAGAAAGAAAAATTAAAGGCATCCAAATTGGAAAGGAAGAAGTATCTATCTGGAGATATGATCTTACATAAAAAAACTCAAAAGATTCTACCAAAAAACTGTTAGAGCTAATAAATGAATTCAGCAAAGTATCAGGTTATAAAGTCAGCACACAAAAGACAGTTGTATTTGTATACATGAATAATCTGAAAAGAAAATTACAAAAATAATTCCATTTACAATAGCATCCAGAAGAATAAAACACTTAGGAATTAACCAAGAAGGTGAAAGTGGTACATCAGAAACTATAAAACATTGCTGAAAGAAATTAAAGAAGACATAAATAAATGGAAACACATCCATGTTCATGGATTGAAAGACTTTTGTTGTTGTTTTCAGTCGCTCAGTTGTGTCCGACTCTTTGTGACTCCAAGGACAGCAACACACCAGGCTTCCCTGTCCTTCACCATCTCCCGGAGTTTGCTCAACTCATGTCCATTGAGTTGATGATGCCACCCAACCATCTCATCCTCAAGACTTAATATTGTTAAAATGTCAATACTACAAAGCAATCTACATATTCAAAGCAATCCCTATCAAAGTCCTAATGTCATTTTTTTTTGGGTATAAATAGAAAAACCCATCCTAATGGTATCTCAAGTGCCCACAAATACCAAAACAATCTTGAAAAAGAAGAATAAAACTGGCCTATCACAAAGCTATAGTAACCAATTACAGTGTGGTATTGCCATAAAGATAGACATATAGACCAATGGAATGGAACAGAGAGCCCAGAAATAAATTCTCACATGTATGGTCAAATGATTTTTGACAAGAATGTCCCAAGAGTGTTCATCAGGGAAAGGACAGTCTTTTCAACTAATAGTGTGAGGAAAACTGGATATCCACATCCCAAAGAATGAAGTTAGACCCTTACCTAATACCATATACAAAAATAAACTCAAAATGGATCAAGGACCTACATGTAAAACCCAAAACAACAAAACTCTTAGAAGAAAACAGGACAAAAGCTTCATGACTTTGGACATTGGATTCTCTGATATGACATCAAACTCACAAATAACAAAAGAAAAAACAAATTCAATTTCATGAAAATTTTAAAATTTTGTGTATAAGAAGACATTATTCACAGAATAAAAAGGCAACCCACAGAAAGGTAGACAATATTTGCAAATCATATATCTGATAAAGAGTTAAAAATCAGGTGGCTCGGTGGTATAGAATCCACCTGCCAATGCAGGAGACACAGAAGACGTGGGTTAGATCCCTGGGTCAGGAAGATCCCCTGGAGTAGGAAACGGCAACCCACTCCAGTATTTCTGCCAGGAAAATTCTGTGGACAGAGGAGCCTGCAGGCTGCAATCCATGGGGTCTCAAAGAGTCAGACACGACTGGGCAAGCATGCAATCAGAATACAGAGAGAAACTCCTAAAACTCAACGACAAAAAAAACAAACAAGTCAATTCAAAAACGGGTAAAGGACTTGGATAGACATTTATTCAAAGCAGATGCATAAATGGCCAATAAGCACATGAAAAGATGTAAAGTATAATGATAGTTGCCAGGGCCTGGCAGGGAGGGGAAAATGAAAGTTATTGTTTAATGGAGAGAGTTTCTGTTTTACAAGATGAAAAGAGTTAATGGAGAGAGATTGTGAGGTCGGTTACACAACAATGTGAAATGGACTTAATACCACTGAACTTTATACTTAAAAACGGGTGGGAGGGTCAAGTTTGTGTGTATTTTACCACAATTAAAAAAAAAAGGAAAAATAAATAAGTAGCCTTTTTGGTATCCAGACAACAGAGTGTGTGTTAGTCGTTCAGTCGTGTCTGACTTTACGACCCCATGGACTGTAGCCTGGCTGTTCATGGAATTCTCCAGGCAAGAATACTAGAGTGGGTTGCCATTTCCTTCTCCATGGGACCTTCCTGACCCAGGGGTCAAACCCAGGTATCCTGCACTGCAAGCAAATTCTTTACTGTCTGAGCCATCAGGGAAGCCACAGACAACAACTGGACAACATTAAAAGGTTTTTAAGGGATACAAAAACAAACAAGAATCAGGTCAGCCTGAAAGATCAATTTGGCAGTTGCAGAATGACAGCAGGATATTCAGTCTCCCCAGGAATGCAAAAAATGTGTGAACTATGGGGAATTTCAGAAATCGAAAGGCCAAAATATTTAGAAAAAGATCTATGTGAAAGTAGGAATCTGCAGCCAGAGTCAAAGGTGACCAGGGACTGAAATAGGATAATTTTCATTTTGAAAATCACTGGATACATTGTGCTATTAATAACTGTGCTATTCTGCTCTCAAAAGCAGCTCTATCTACATAGTGAATGCTAGAGTGGACCTAGCCCCTGGCAAGACCCATCTGGTACAGATGTTGCTGTTCAGTTGCTCAGTCGTATCCAACTCTTTGCAACCCCACGGACTGCAGCATGCCAGGATTCCCTGTCCTTCACCAACTCCTGGAGCTTGCTCAAACTCATGCCCATCGAGTCAGTGATGCCATCCAACCATCTCATGCTCTGTCATCCCATTCTCCTACTGCCTTCAATCTTTCGCAGCATCAGGGTCTTTTCCAACGAGTCAACTCTTGGCATCAGATGGCCAAAGTATTGGAGCTTTAGCTTCAGCATCAGTCCTTCCAGTGAATATTCAGGGTTGATTTCCTTTTCAGATTGACTGCTTTGATCTCCCTGCAGTCCAAGGGACTCTCAAGAGTCTTCAACATCACAGTTCAAAAGCATCAATTCTTTGGCGCTCAGCCTTCTTTATGGTCCAACTCTCACATCTGTACATGACTACTGGGAAAACCAAAGCTTTGACTAGACAGACCTTTGTCAGCAAAGCAATGTCTCTGCTTTGTAATATGCTGTCTAGGTTGGTCATAGCTTTTCTTCCAAGGAGCAAGCATCTTTTAATTTCATAGCTGCAGTCACCTTCTGCAGTGATTTTGCAGCCCAAGAAAATAGAGTCTGTTGCTGTTTCCAATGTTTCCCCATCTATTTGCCATGAAGTGATGGGACCAGAAGCCATGATCTTCGTTTTTTTAACGTTGAGTTTTAAGCCAGCTTTTTCACTCCTCTCTTTCACCTTCTTCAAGAGGCTCTTTAGTTCCTCTTCACTTTCTGCCATAAGGGTGGTGTCATCTGCATATCTGAGGTTATTGATATTTCTCCCGGCAATCTTGATTCTGACTTATGCTCCATACAGCCCAGCATTTCACATGATGTACTCTGCATAGAAGTTAAATAAGCAGGGTAACAATATACAGCCTTGATGTACTCCTTCCCAGTTTTGAACCAGTCTGTTGTTCCATGTCCGGTTCTAACTGTTGCATCTTGACCTGCATCCAGGTTTCTCGGCAGGCAGGTAAGGTGGTCTGGTATTCCCTTCTCTTTAAGAATTTTCCACAGATTGTTGTGATCCACCGTCAAAGGTTTTAGTGTAGTCAATGAAGCAGAAGTAGATGTTTTTCTGGAATTCTCTTGTTTTTCTATGATCCAACAGATGTTGACAATTTGATCTCTGGTTCAAATGTCTACACAACCAGGAGGGGCAGACCCCAGGGATTCCATCTTCCATTATAAACTCACAAAGTGGCCTCTTGGACAAATCAGTGTCACGTGAGTTTGAAATGAATGAGTCAGATTACCCGGCCGGACCCAAGCATCAGTGTACTGCAATTCTGATGAAACAGCCCAAGCCGCCTCCAAAACATCACTGTGATGTTGTTGGTCTTATTCTCAAATATGAAACACGAAGACCCACGAGAACAGAAGCCATATCCCTAGGGACTCCATCTCAGAAGCACTACTTTAAACAAGAGATTTTCTACCTGGGCTAGATAACCACTCATCTCTCCTGCTAAAAACAACTAAAAATGCTAGATAAAATACACGTGTACCTTCATGTATATACATTTAAGTTTTTTTCTTAAAAGCATAGACAAGTTAGCAAGAACACAAGGAACACCACTTGGACCAAAATCTGAACAGAGACAGAAACCTAGAGAGGCAAGTAAACATTGATATTTTGCCCTGAGGGCACTGGCAGAATCAAGGCAAACCTGTGATTCAGCTTTCAAAGTTTCAAAGAGCACATGGGCAGAGCCCAGAGTCCACCCAAGGTGGGAAGTCAAAGAAGACCTGACCTCCAGTGAAGTTGGGACTTCCAAGGATGCTCCCTCAGAAAATGAGTCAAGCAGAAATAAACCTCATCTACTTCTCCTCACCCCCAAACGCTACCTGCACGAAAAATCAAGTGTCTCTATCTCTGGCACTGAGCAGTTGGAGAAACAAAAAACTCACCCTAAGAAGTTGCAATCACAAGACAACCATCACAGATTTGTGGTTCAAATTCCCACCACGCGGGTGGTCAGAAAACAATGCTCTATACTGCTGGTGGGAAGAAGAATAAATTAGTACAACCACATTCGAACAGAGTTTTGCATGACCAGGAAGAGTTAGACATGGCAGAAATTCCACTTCTAGTTTACAACTTGGAAAAACCGCATAAGCATGTGCATAGCAGGGTTATTTCTAAGAGCCAACTCATGGGAGTGGCCTACAGGCTTCCCGGCAGCAGAAAGGACAGGCACACTGTACTGCATTCATTCAGTAGAAAGAGGCATAGTGGTGAAAACTGAAGGAGTCATACATGTGTTCCTGGATGTGAATCCAAATGTAACTGGAAGCGAGCCACAGAAAACTACAGTACAACTTCAGGTCTATGATGTTCAAAGCCAGGCACAACTAAATAATACATTATCTAAAAATTGTTCATGAGTGGTAGAACTATCGTGAAAATCAAAAGAATAATTACTACAAAAGTCAGAATAGTTGTGGGGGTAAGGGCACTTAGGGGACTTCTATGGTCATAACCTTTTATTCCTTAACTTGGCAGAAGGGAACATATATGTTCATTTTATTATTTTGTTGTGTGTGTGTGTACTTGTTTAACATAGGTCTTCTGGGGACTTCCCTGGTGGCCCTGTGCTTAAGACCCCGTGTATTTCCAATGCAGGGGACATGGGTTCCATCCCTGGTTGAGGAACCAAGATCCCAGATGCCCAGTGGTGTGGCCAAAAAAAGAAAATGTCTTCTCTGTGATTCATTTTGCAATAAACATATGGCAAAAAGACAAAAAACTATGGAATGCTGCACAGCTGTTAAAGAATGAGGCAGACATCTGTCCTGATATGGGAAGATCTCCAAGATACATTGATTAATGAAAAGCACACAGGCAAAGAGGATGTAGGAGGAAAAAAAGGACGGAAATATACTTCTCTTTTAAATGGCCACATCATCTCTGAAAGGATAGATGAGACACTTAAACCAGCTCCAAGGAGCTGCACCAGGTTACAAGGAGGAGAAAGCAAAAGGAGATTTTTAATCATTTAGACGTTTGTACCGGGTGCACCTAGTACTGAGCTAAATATAGAACTTTTTTAAGTCGAGCCCTAACCCTTTGGGTTACCACTTGGTGACCTGCTAAAAACGCTACCAGGTTCAAGTGTGGTGCCTCTAAGGCTGTGACCTGGGTCACACCTGGGCTTCCTCTGCCTTATCAGTAGCTGTTTCACCAAATCTCAGGTTTCAGAGTGGAAGGCCCTCTGTCATCTCATCAGATTTCATGGCAAGGGTACAACTCCAGCTCATCTGAGGCCAGAATCCCACAAAGACCCTGTGATGTTGTGATATAATAAGAAATACATATTTGGTCTTTGTCCTAGGTTCCTGGCACAAGAGTTTCTAAAACTCTTGGAATTTCCTGCGTGATGAGGTGAGAGGAGCATCTTTTGTTATTTGCAAAACCCCTTTCAACCACCTGCATTTATGCTAACCCACTGACTCTCCGTGAGCCCCTAGATACAGCTTCAGGACGGAGGCAGGTTGCCAGAGGAAGCAACCATGTGATTAGAGGGTTGGAATTGTCTGCCCTACCTCCAGACTTCTAGGAAAGGAAGACGAACTGGAGATTGAGTTAAGCACCAATGGCCAATGATGCCCACACAGTGGAATCTCCATAAATAACCTAAACAACAGGGTTCTGGGAACTTCCTGGTTGGCGACTGCCAGAAGGGTGAGGTACCCCAGCTCCATGGGGACAGAAAATCCTATGCCTGGATCCTTCCAGACCTCACCTAAAGTACCCCTTTATCTGGCAGTTTATTTGTAACCTTTAAATTAAATCAGTAAATATAAGTAAGGTGCTTTTCTGAGTTCTATGAGCCATTACAGAGGAGAAGGGGACGACAGAGGATGAGATGGTTGGATGGCATCACTGACTCGATGGACATGAGTCTGAGCAAGCTCGGGGAGTTGGTGACGGACAGGGAAGCCTGGCGTGCTGCAGTCCATGGGGCTGCAAAGAGTCGGACACAACTGAGTGACTGAACTGAACCGATGAGCCATTATAGCAAATTATCAAACCTAGGTGGGAATCCCCTATTTATAACCTGTTGGTCAGAAGTACAGGTAGTAGTATCTATACAGGTGACTGAAGTAGGGACAGTCTTGTGGGACTGAACCCTTAAACTGTGGTATCTGCACTAACTCCAGGTAGTTAGTATGAGAACCAAACTAAAGTTGGTTCAGAGATGTCAGTTGATGTCAGAGAATGTGTTGGCATTGGAAAAAATAGCACACATTTGGTGTCTGAAATGTTGTAGGTTAAAAATACCATCAAAGATCCCTGACTGGGATCCCATCAGCCACTTGGGTTTAGTCTGCTGGGCTGGCTGATCTGGGACAAAAATCTCAAAAAGGCAGTGACTGAATCGTGCCTCTGGGGCCATGGGGCTGCTAGGAATGGCTACATTCCAAATCCAAAACCCTATGCCCCAGAAATGTCCTTCATCTGCCCACTGGAGAGAAATCCTCTTTAAGCTGTGTGCGCTCTCCAGCTGGAGAAGTGAGCCATGAAGGGGAAGAAAACTGACTGGGGTTGTAAGAACTACAGAGACAGGCCAACCACAGGACTAGACTCAGACCTTTTCTACAAGGTGGAGCAGACCACCCCCTAACTTGTGACTTCAGTCTCCATGCACTTCCCTCTCCTCAGCAGGTATGCCACCCCCAACGCTGGTCTATTCTAGTGTTTTCTCCAGGTAAGTTTTCTCAAGATTAACTACTCTGGTCTCAAGAACACTCAGTTTGCTCAGGGAATTCTGAGTTGGGCTTAATAGCTCATCTCCAAAGATGGCACCCCATTCCAACTCCCTATTTCTACGCCTCTCCACTTCTCCTGCTGAGGACGAGGTGGTTGGAGGGCATCAGCATCTCAATGGACATGAGTTTGAGCAAACTCCGGGAGACAGTGAAGGAGACAGAAGCCTGGTGTGCTGCAGTCCATGGGGTCGAAAAGAATTGAACGTGACTGAGTGAGTGAACAACAGCAAAGACTACTTCCCCGACGTCAGTCCTTCGACTGTATGAATGGGTTGCTTTTCCTGCTCAGCATTTCAGGATGGAGGCAGAGCTGCAAATTAGAGCTCTCCAAGTCCTCTCTCCACTCTGCCCCATGAAAACCATTCTTTTGTGTTCACTTCCTCTTTCCCATCGCCATCCCTTCCCTGGTCCACGCACGCACGCAGCAACAGCAAGTCTGAAATGCAGCAATGGCCTCTCAGAGCTGGTCCCCCACTCTGACCTCTCGCCTCTCCCCATGCTGGGTCAACCGGACCCCTGCCACCAGCTTTCTCAAAATCCCATTCACCTTTGGAGGGGGGCATTTTCAAGGCTTCTCACCTAAAATGCCAACAGGCAGCTAGACACACACAGAAACCCCCAGCCCTGATGCTCGCTACTCCCCAACAGCATACATCTGTCAGCAGGGTTTCCTAAGTGCCAGGGTCCTGCGGGTTCAGCAGAAAACAAAGCAGACACAAATCTCCATCCTCATAGATCATCCATCGCCTGCCTCCTGCCAGTGAGGCTGGGGACATCACCCCTTCAAAGCCTGGCTTTTCTCAGCACATGTCTTTGTTCCACGTGCCACTGCCTGGGTGCCGTGTTCTCCTCTCCACCAACCCAGATGTGACTCTGGGCCAGTTCTCCCAAGATATCCTTCCTGACCAGTTCTCCTCCCACCCAGTTCCCCAGCCTGCAGGTCCCTCACACGGGCTGCTCTCCATAGTGAGTGCTCCCGGAACTGTCCTCCACGGGCCCCATCCACACAGCCGCCACCAGGACGTGTCCACTAAGTGTCGGTTCATGGTATTTCACAAAATCCCTCCAATAAACCCCCTGAGGAAGGTCTGTTTTTTTCCTCAAGTTTTAAACTTTTCATTTTGTATTGGGGCTGCTGCTGCTGCTGCTGCTAAGTCGCTTCAGTCGTGTCCAACTCTGTGCGACCCCATAGACGGCAGCCCGCCAGTCTCCCCCGTCCCTGGGATTCTCCAGGCAAGAACACTGGAGTGGGTTGCCATTTCCTTCTCCAGTGCATGAAAGTGAAAAGTCAAAGTGAAGTCGCTCAGCTGTGTCTGACTCTTAGCGACCCCATGGACTGCAGCCTACCAGGCTCCTCCATCCATGGGATTTGCCAGGCAAGAGTACTGGAGTGGGGTGCCATTGCCTTCTCCGTTGTATTGGGGAACAGCTGATTAACAATGCTATGGTAGTTTCAGGTGAACAGCGAAGGGACTCAGCCATACATATACATGTATCCATTCTCCTTGAAACCCCCCTCCCATTCAGGCTGGTACACAACATTGAGCAGAGTTCCCTGTGCTACACAGTAGGTCCTTGTTGGTTATCCATTTTGAATACAGCAGTGTGCACATGACCTTCCCAAACCTCCTAATTATCCCTTCTCTTGGCAACCATAAGTTCGTTTTCTAAGTCTGTGAGTTTCTTTCTATTTCATAAGTTTATTTGCATCATTTTTTTTAGATTCCACATATAAGGGATGTCATATATTTCTCCTTCTCTTTCTGACTTACTGGACTCAGTATAACACTCTCTAGGTCCATCCAAGTTGCTGCAAATGGCATTATTTCATTCTTTTTAATGGCTAATATTCTATTGTATATTTATGTGTCACATCGTCTTTATCCATTCCTCTGTTGATGACATTTTAGGTTGCTTCCATTTCTTGGCTATCGTAAAACAGTGCTGCAATGAACAGTGGGGTGCACGGATCCTTTCGGATCATGTTTTTCTCCGGATATATACGCCCAGGAGTGGGACTGCAGGGTCATATGGTAGCTCTATTTTTAGTTTTCTAAGGAGTCTCCATGCTGTTCTCCGCAGTGGTTGTACTAATTTACATTCCCACCAAAAGCCCATGAGGAAGGTCTTCTTGCCCCTATTTTACAGATGAGAAAACCAAGGCTCACAGAGCCTAAGGAGCCTGCCAGAAGCGACAGGCTAAGCGGTGAAAGCCTGAGCCCGAGCCCCCTGCCTCAGCCATGGCTGCAGCACTTCCCTGGTCATCTTCGACACTCACTTTTGCATTCAGCATCTCACTGGCCACAGAAACCACGTTCAGTAAACGGCAGCAGCTACTGTTCTCATCAACCAGTCACCACGAGAGAGAGCGTGAGTTCTGTTCCAGCACACACATCCTTGTCTCCTCAACCACAGGACAAGCCACCTCGGCTGGGGCTATGTCGCCAGATGCTCTGTGGCCTTACAGCATCCAGCAGCTGTGCCTGCCACAGACGCTCAGCAAAGGCTTGAGGAGGGAACAAACAGTTCCTTGGAATAAGGCACAGTAGCAACTTTCGCCTTTCTTAAACCATTCAGTCAGTTGCAAAAAGTCAGGATTAGATCACGGGAGATTTATTCTGCCAAATACTGAAATTGCCATTTAAGAATACCAGAAGTAAAAAGGGATGGAAAGATGGTTCGGATCAGCAAAAACAAAAACAGCTGTTTAGCAACTGACTAGAATAAAATAGTCAAAATCCAGAAAGGCTGAGGAAAGCTGTAAGGTCTTAGGCAACATGGCAGGGGGAGAGCCCTGCCCTGAGTGAAGACTCCCACAAGCCCAAGTGACAACAAATGGCTTTGGGCCAAAGCAGCCAACACCAATCAGGAGATTAAACAGGAAGTCGGAGAGTTTCAGGTTGGTCTTTTCAGACCTGTGCGAAGGGACACTGAGACATCACGCTCTGATATTCTGTTGGGACAGCAGGAAGAACTCAAGGCCAGGAATTGGAATTGCTGCTTCCCAAACATGGCTCTGCCTCTTACATAAGTCTCTGGACCTCCCCCCTCCAAACCTCTGATCCATCATCCATGACAATGAAACCATGACCTTAACCTGTCCCAAGGAGAAATGTCCAATAAAGAATAAAACTATAAGGAATATTATTAACAACAAAAGCAACAGAACATCAGCAGTTGGTTCCATAGCATCCTGGGGTACGCTAGTTGAGATTAGACCCCAGTATTTGTTGAAACTTGATGGCCGACGGGTAGGAGTGAGGCTGTCATTAGCAGATTATAGTTAGTTGTTCCATTTTTCTAGAGGTAAAGGTTGAATTCACCTTTACGGGGAAAAAAAAAAACAACTTTTTTTTTTTTTCCTGTGCTGTAATTCCATTCTGCTATTTCCAAGCATTCAGTAAAACTTTGTGAAATGTCTGATAGTATTTTCAAAAGATGTACTTTGAGAAGTTATGCGATAGATCTGTTTGCATAGATCTGAAAGCAAAATATCAACAGTATGAGGAAAGAGGCTACTGCTCTGCGACAGGTAGAACTAGGTTACATGAAGAGTAAATACAGCTGGCCAAGAAAATAAGTAATCCACGTAGATTTCATTCAACAAAGAGTTTCTGAGCCCCAACTATGTCCCAGGTTTGATGGAACACACAACAAGCATTCCTTAGGTATTTCTGAAAGTACTTGCAGAGGGAACTTGGTAAAAGAATTCCTACGGGTGAAGTGTGAGAGGAGTTTGAGTAACTGTCATTTGAGGACTATATTGACATGTTCCTTGGGCAGGGGACTGAGGTCTTACATGCTGTGGAATGAGGACAAAATGTTTTTTATTTAAAATGGTTGTATCATTAAAAAAAAGCCCTTTTGATGAATTGCTTATCTCTTTCTGCTTTCAAGATTCTCTGATCACGGCTTGTCTATGTGTGAATCTGTTTAATTTTATCCTACTTGGAGTTCACTGAACTTCTTGGGAACCTAAATTATTATTTTTCATCAAATTTGAGAAGTTTGGGGCTATTATTTCTTCAAACTTCGTTCTGCTCCTTTTTCTCTATCCTCTTTCTGGGACTCCCATCGTGTGTGTGTTGTAGATGTCTGAGGCTGTTTGTTTTCCTTCACTCTTTTTTCCTTTTGTTCCTCAGTGTTTAATCTCAATACACCTATCTTCAAGTTTGCTGATCCTGAGAATTCCCTGGCGGTCCAGTGGATAGGACTCCACGCTTTCACTGCTAAGGGTGTGGGTTCTGTCCCTGGTCAGGGAACCAAGATCCCACAAGCCGCATGGCAAAGTCTTAAAAAAAAAAAAGGCAAAACAAAGTTTGCCATTTCTTCCACTTGCCCAACTCTGCTGTTGAGCTTCTCAGTGATTTTTGTCACTTTAGTTATCATAATTTTCAACTCCAGAATTTTTTTTATAATTTCTATCACTTACTGATCATATCTGGTGAGGCACTGTTCTCATACTTCTTTTAGTTCTTTAAACATATTTTTCAGCAGATGATTTAAAATCTTCTGCTTAAAGTCCAAGGTCTAAGTTTCCTCAAGGGATGGCTTCTACCAATTGCATCTTTTCCTGTTGTACATGCCATTCTTTCTTGTTTTTACATGCCTCATAATTTTTTGTTGAAAATAAGATTCAGCCATCTTTCTTGAATAAATGTACCTTGGGTTGCTGCAAGCCTTTGGTTAATTTACAGAGTTCTGAACAAGTTGATTTTGCCAGTTTTTGCCAGTTTTCTTTTCTTATACAGAGGAGTATCTTTCAGAAGTCCTTATTACACCATTCCGCAGGAATCTATATCTCATACGGCACTTAAAAAGAGGTTTTCATCCCCCTAAAGAACTTTTTGAAGTATATATGGGTAAAAGAACTCTGATACTTAAATACTCTGTACTTGATCTTAAGCTCCAAATAGTGTTATAAACGTCACACTGCTCTAAATTTTTCAAAACTCTGATTTAAGAGACACAGCAAGTTTTTTCAAACACATAATTTTATAATTCCACCATCCAGAAAAACAACTGGAATAACATTTCCAAATAGCAAATGAGGCGTTCACATGTCCAGATAACCAACTAAAGTGCTGTGCACTTCGGTTTACCTTTCTCAAGTAACAGCATCATGGTGCTTGTTCTGTGGAAACAGATCAGAGCCACAGTTTGATAAGGGTGTGTGGGCTATTTTTAAAGCTGCACTGTTGATGCAATAACAGATTACATATGTTGCAATCCTTTTCTCATGTACATTTTGGTGGTCTCACTTTTTTTGAAAGAGTTACTTACTTATTTACTCTATTTATTGGCTGTGCTGGGTCTTCACTGCCGCACTTGGGCTTTCTCCAGTTGTGGGGGGCAAGGGCTACTCTCTAGCTGGAGTGGGTGGGCTTCTCATGGGGGTGGGCTCAGTAGTTGTGGCACACAGGCTTAATTGCTCCATAGCATGTGGAATCCTCCTGGACCAGGGATTGAACTGGTGTCCCTTGCCACTAGTAGGCAGATTCTTTACCACTGAGCCACCAGGGAAGCCCTTAAAGAGTCTTTTTTTTTTTGGTTGCATGGCATGTTGGATCTTCATTCCCCAACCAGGGTTTAAACCTGCAACCCCTGCATTGGAAGTGCAGAATCTTAACCACTGGACCACCAGGAAGTACCAGTTTCACGTTTCTTTTTGCCATAAAAATGCTGGTCTGAACAGCTGAGTATGTTTGTATGCTTGTCCCATTATACCTTCGGTGACATTTTTAGAGCTGAAATTGCCATGTCAAATGCTTTTTTTTTAACGCTTAGGTTTCACCTATCCTCTGCCACTTAATGCCCTGCCCTGTAGTGGAGCACATTTTCCTCTCTTAAGTTGGAATTTTACTGTTTAAAATCAGTATTAGCAGATGACAAGTAAGCATATGAAAAGATGCTCAACATCATTAGTCACCAGAGAAATTCAAATTGAAACCACCATGAGATACCGCTACATACCTTTTAAAAGGGCTAAAATGAAAAACACTGACCATCTCCAGAGTTGGTGAGGATGGAGGGACCTGCTCACTCGCTGCAGGTAGGAATGTAAAATGACACAAGCACTTTGGAAAACGGCTCGGCAGTTTAAGTTGAACATACACCTACCTTACCATCCAGCCACTCCACTCCTATGCCTCTGCCCGAGAGAAAAGGAAGTACATGACCATACAAAGACTGGCACACAGAGGGTCAGAGCAGCTTTATTTAAAATTGCCAAAAACCGGAAACAACTAAAATGACCAACAATAGGTGAATAGACAAATCGTGGAATATCCACCAACAGAATATCACTCAGCAATTGAAAGAACTGTTGATACATGCAACACGGACAAACCTCAAAATAATTATGCTGAGTGAATGAAGCCAGACAAAAAAGGGATACATACTATACGAGTTCACTTATATAATACTCCAGAAAGTGCCAACTAATTTAGAATAACAGAAAGCAGTTAGTGATTACTTGGAGATGGGGGAGGAGAGAGGAGAGAGTGGGAGGGGTAATCAAGGGACACTTTTGGACAATCACTATCTTAACTGTGCTCATGGTTTCACAAGAGTATGCATATGTTCAAAATATAAATCGTACACTTCAAATATGTGCAATTTTTATGTTAAAAATACCTCAGTCAAGCTGTGTAAAAAAAGTAAGATGAAACAGTATAGGAATGTATAAGAAAATTTAAGAGTTAGTTTATTAGATTTACAGGAATATTTATGCATGGAAGATTTTGTTAATCAGACAACTGCAAATATTAACTAAAGGAAGCTGAATATAATTCATAAACTCAACTTAAAATCCTCATATGAGTTAAGATTGCAAATGGATCAAGTGTTAAACCAAAGGCCCCTTAAATTGATTGTGAACACTTTCTAGAATCACAAATAGAACAGAAAGATTTGTAGGCTACGCTTAAAAATTAGATATAAAAGAATGGCCCTTAAAGGAAGAGTGAGATTTCTGAGTCTCTGACTTAAACAAACTGAAAATCAATTTTTCCAACCAAAGTTACTTCTGAAAAATCTTTGCATTACACAAAAATCCAGGGTAAGGGGATAAAAAATCTCACCCCAACGTGCCACTCACCCGTCACCCAAAACTCACCAAGTCACTTTGTCTCTCCAAACCTCAGTTTCCTCATTCATGAGAGGAATGTTTTCCAGGATAAAGAATCTACTTATTAGGAATGATTTAAGATTAATAAATTTTGTATTGATAAAACAGCCTGTTAGAAAAAGCACTCAGAGAAGCATACAGTGATGGGCAAATCACAAAGATTAGCAGCACGATCTCAGCCTGTAGTAACTGCAGCCAGACCCTGGGCTGACCAGTGACAGGCAATGGAGAGGTGACACATACATCCTCAGAGACAAAGCATGACTCAGCACAGCCAGACCATGGAATTTTCCCGAGGCGTCAGCCAGGATGTCAATAAGGAGAGGAGCTGCGGCATGTGGCATCTGGCCCCACCGCACACACAGTTGGTGGAAATGTACTTAGCGCAGCCCTGGACATCCCAGCCTGCCCCACCCTCCCCTGGCCTGCAGGCAAATCAGGATGAGTGGGTGAGGAATGGCAGCAATGAGGCAGGTTGAGATGACCAGGAGTTATGCCTTCTGGCATAAAAAAAAAAAAAGCCACATCCACCTCCCTCCAGGATCACCAAGGAGACGGAGAGGAGGACAGGGGAGGGCAGGAACCTTCAATGGCAGAGTCTTAGTTATGGTAACTAAGCAAAGCTCTGGGGACTCAGGAAGGATGCAGGGACTGAAAAGCCAAGCAAGCTTTAACAAATTAGATGACCTGGGAGAAGGAGGCCCTTCCTGGCGACTAACTTTCCTTTCCAATGGATGGATTTGGGGGAAGACACAATAAAAGATGACACTCTGGTGGGGGGTTGGGAGCAGGAGGAAAGGGGTCGGAATCTTGGATTTTGCTCATCAGCTTCCTCTGGGCCCCAGTTTCTCAGTTCCATAAGGGAGGTGGTTTGGGACCGTCACCCAGCTGCCCCTCTTCTCCTCACAGGGATGCCAGTAAGAGCGACAACATTCACCTCTGTCAGCCAAGACGGGAGGCCGAGAGCAGAGAGAACAGGGCAGTGGAGGGTGGAGTCTGTCAAAGGTCCAGGGGCATTTCCACTCATACCATCTGCCTTTACACTCGGCCCGCTTATTCAAGCAAATGCCATCTCAGGGTGGAAAACAGCCACTGCTGGCCCAAGACCTAGGATATGTGAGGACATGGAAAAATCTCAGGATGGAGAATAGCTCATGGGTCTTGAAGGGTCATCTGAGAAAAATCCGCGGGCAAAGGAATCCCCACGCTGAGCACTGGACTGAGCTCTGGGTAACGCGGTCCCTGAGCCACGAAGTTCCCAGGTCACCTGGCTGCGAAACGGGGGCAGCAGCTGGCCTGACTCTGGGTGGAGCGGGGAGGCATATCAGCATCTGAAATGCAGGCGGGCCGCTGCATGGAGCCAGGACCATGCCCAGCCAGAGTGCCCTCTCAGACCATCAGGGGCGCCCCTGGCCCGCCGGCCTCAGAATTCAGGCTGAGGAGAAGCACCAGGATCAGTGTAATCAGTGACGTTTCCTGCAGGAGGGGTAACCTTAAGAGCAGGAGGTTGTCCAGGGCCGTGCTGTCACACGAAGGGCCACTGGGGGAAGAAAGGGCAAGTCCACCACCCCCACCTCCATCGTTTTGGAGGCACACGTCAAGTGCTGTTTCAGCCAGCTGACAGAGCCACCCCCTGCGCTCCGTTGCAGCCTCCCCAGGTCCCTCCGCCCAGCTGCCTGCCCTCCACATGGACTCAAGCGGCCCTACAGGGGGGCTTCCTGAGGTCCTGAGGAGCCACACCCCTCTCCCCCTGACAGGCCTCCCAAGCCACACCCTTCCAGAAGCTGGGCCTCCTGCTGAGGCGGGCTAGCTGCCAACTGGGGCCAGCGGGGAGCCAGACACCACGGTCTTGTGAAAACCAAGAAAACCAAGAGCACTGGGAACAGACAAAGACTGCTTATATTTTCCAAAAATCAGACTGCGTGGCCTTTTTTATTGATTGAGCTGGATCACTGACGCGCCAGGGCTGCTAACATTTACAGCGGCTGCTCCTGGAGACGACCCACGCACATCCCACTGACCTGGATCCAGGCACAGGACTTACCTTCAGTGTTTTGTCGGCTCTCGGGAGGCAGGCACTATCTAAATAAAAGAAGAAGACAGTGTTACCCCGTTTCTCTCTAAGTGCTCCCCAGAGAACCCAGGCCAGACAGGAACACACACTTAGAACCCAGAGCAGAACTGCTGCTGTGCTTCCGCACCCCCACCCCCTGCCGCCCCCTGATCTCAGGGAGGGGTACCTGGGGGCGGAGGGGGGAGGGGGGAGAGGGGACGCCAGGCCACATAAGGCTGAGAGCACCCGTGCTCTGCCATCCAACTGCCTGGGCTCCACTGCTTTGCCACCCACTCCCAGGACCACTCAAGGCTTGTCTCCTCCTCCGTGAGACAGGAGTGACACCTCCACCCAGGTCGGAGGGTTGCTGAGGAGGTCACACAGGCTCAAAGCGCTGGCACCCCGCCTGGTACAGAGGACACCTCCGACCTTAGCCGATGGGCCCAGTAAGAAGCATTTAAGCTCTTTTCTGGCACCCACTACACAAGAACAAGAAGTTCTAGAAACTTCTTTGATCTGAAGTGCCTGGTCCTCCTGCCCACTCCATCTAGCCCCAGGCCTATTTTCTCTGCAGAGCCTTCTCCAGTCCTTAGGAGCTGCCTCCACTCCGGGTTCTCTGAGCCTGGTTCCTGTCTCTCTCTGCAACCTGACACACAAACCAAGAAGCCATAGCGTCTCCTATTTCACTGACTATGTCCTCAGATCCTTTCCTGCAAAGAGCAGCACCCCTCCCCCGCCCACTCCACACACACACACACACACACACACACACACACACACACACACACACACACACACACACACACACAGAGAGCATACCCTGTGTTTGGACCCGTGGGAGCCCAGATAGTGGCTCCTGACCACTTTCTGGAGTTTACAGACTGACCACTTGTTTTTGAATGACCACACCTGTCCGTCAGCTTTAACTACTGGTCAGTAAAGAGCAAAATGGAGACACAGGCCAACACACCATCAGATGAACTAAGTCCATATTCGAGAAAAGCAATTGCCTTGGTAGATTATGTCAAGACTGAAAATGAATGTTTGGGGCATTCAATTCATTAAAATATTTCTTGAGCACATACCCTGCATAGGGCACCATGCCAGAAGGCACAGGCTCTGCTCCCTAAGTGCCAAAAAGCAGGTTGTTGGGGGCGAGCTAAGAGAGGTTAACAACAGGATAACACAAGAGAGGGACCCACGCAGGTACCCTGAGCCTGACAGCATGGGGCGGACCCCGGCTGCGCCCTCTGCTAGCTGTGTGACTCTGGGGGAGTTATGCACCCACAGTTCCTCATCTGTAAACAAGGAGCTAACAGTACTTTAGTTGTAGGGTTGTTGTGATAAATAATACATAAAAGGGGCTTAGCAAGGTCCCTGCCACCTCATAGTAAGAGCTCAACAAAGGCTGGCTTTTATTATAACAAGAAATCATTATTTATCATCATTATTAAAAGAGAGAACCCATGTCCAACTCAACAGATTCACCAAAGCTTAATGCACAAAAGTCTGAAGAGTAATTTCGCCAGGACAAGATAAGAGGAAAAGGCCTGCAGAGAACAAGGTCACCAGGAATAAGAGCAGAGGAGGGGGCAACAGCAAGTCATCTTAGATGAGGCTGAGGCAGAAGAGGGTACCTGTGGGGCTAAGTGGAAGAAAAAGCCCAGGAGGTGGGGTCCCACCTTTTCTTTCAGTAAGAGGACATGGTTTCCTCTTTTCGTCATCTCCCCATCCTCCACTACCAGGCCCCACTTCTTTGACAGTTTGGCAAAGTTTCCACAGCTGAGACTAGAAGCAGTTAGGACAGAGGGGAAAACAGGGTCAAGCAGGCCCAGGTGAAGCTTCAAAGGGAGCAGGCAAAACACCCCACTCAGTGAAGGACGTCTCTGGGAGAAAAACTAGCCCCGCAACAGGCACACTTTCTGGATGTGGGGAGGAGGCCCCGTTCAGAACAGTAAGATGCTCCCGGGAGGCAGCCAGAGAAAAGGCCCATACTAGTCCTCAAGGGCAACGCCAAGGTGCGTGAGGTGTCCCGCTCACACAGAAGAGTGCTGGAAAGGGAGGTGGACGGTCCGGGGCTGCCCAGGCCCTCCGCCCAGATCCTCTGATTTGTGACAATCATCCTTGCAGCACCAGAACAGGCTGCAACTTGGAACGAGTCTGCAGTCCCACAGAGCCCCAGTCCCCACGCCCCCGGGAGCAGTGTCAGGACAGGCACCTAGCACAGCACCCAGGGCTCTGGAAGTGAGACAGAAGAAAACAAGGCAGAGGACCAGAAAGAAAGAAAAAGGCAAGCTGCCTGTACAGGTGCATCAAAGACAGGAGGGGTCCACCGGGCTTACAACACCACGGCAAACCCCTCTGAGGGGTGACGCTGGAGGTGAGAGTCGATCGAGCCGGAGCAGGCTTCAGTAGAGGAGAGAGAGATAAGGCACAGAGGGCACTTGGGGTAAACTGGGGAAAGTTTGAATGGCCGCCTAATTTAAACAACAGATATTGAGCAACTACAGCAAGCAAAGCCCTTTCCTTCAGGACAGGCACAGCAGCCACTAAGAAACTTCTCACAAGGACACCTGCTCACAGGTTGCTTATTAGAATATAAACAGAGCAAACTGTAGCTTAGGCCTGCTGCTTCTGGGCCCTCAGAGGCCAACCAAGCACCCTGGCGCCTTTGGACCCAACCTCACTTCTGACTTAGCGAGTGCCCTCGCCTTGTTACGTCTCCTGCAGAGGTCTCTGCTCGGGGACCAACCGAACGTCTCACTCTACTGGGAACCCCTACCTGTTTCCTCCACATTCTCCTTCCACCTTCCTCAGCCTTCCTCTGGCAGGCTCTAGTTACCTAAACTCACCTCTACTTCATCGTGAAACCCTGGCTGCTCGAATCCATCACTGCTTCTTCACTGCTGGCCCCAGAGAAATCAAAAGGCTCGCAATTCACCTCTTCCATGGAGCCTTCCCCAATCCATGCCTGTCCAGCCCCCAGCCAGTCCAGTTCTCCTCCCCCTGGCCTTGGTGTCTCTCACCCTGATGTACCAGCCTCTACAAAACCTCCTCCTCCACGTCCTCCTTGGGCCATAGCTCACCCACACCCACTCTCCACAAACATCTACGGCAGGCTGACTGGCTGCTTACAGTCTGTTTCTTTTTCTCTCCCCCAATCGGTTTGTTGGCAGTTCTGGGGCACCTCGTCTCCCAGGTCTTGGTTCATGCAGCACCCAGTCTAGGGCTCTGAACATGACAAGTGTGCAAAGAATGCAAGCAAGGGTTCAAGAGTTTAGATGAAGAGCGGGCAATTAGAAAAGCTGTAGCCGCGAGCAGATAGAAATGCTGAGCACATCCATCCCAGCACAAGTGTTTGCAACACAGGCAGGGGAAGAGTGAGGGGGAAGCCAAGACTGCGGGTGCAGGGGGTAAGGGAGCAAGGGGAAGGCTGACCTCTTGGTAAAGACTGGGGAGGCTCTGGTTATGATCTGGCAAATATTGGCACCTCTGTGAGCCTCGGTTTTCTCAGCTAAAGAATGGGGATCCCTGGACTGCTCTTTCTCTCTTAAAAATCAGATTTTTAAGAATTTCAAAGGTGCCAGGGGCTGAGGGACCTGACCTGGCCCCAGCACTTGTGAAATGAGGAAAGGAATCCCCAGAAGTGAAAGAACTCACTCAGAGTACACAATTCAAGACAAGCTGGGAGGAACCTGTATGACAGGTCCTCAGGGCCAGGGCTTCAGCCTGCATGCCCAGGAGGGCATTTCTCCGAGGCCCAGCTGCTACTCACTGCACTTCGTAAACTGCTAAAAGCTGTAGAAATAACGGACTGAGCCCAGCCCCACCTCCTCCTAATCACTGCTTCTGGGCGCCCCAGGCTTCCACCTCTGCAACTAAGTGGAATTATAAGAATGCCCCCCAGGGGTTACTAGGAGGATCCTACGGGAAGCAGAGTGCAGACACTCGGAACACGGAAAACCCTCTCCTTACACGCCACGGCTTTCTTCAGAGCTGAGCAACTTCCAGTATGATGGGGGACACTTGGGCTCCGGATTCTGAAAGACCTGGGTTCGAGCCCTCAGGGACCTCGCGCGAGGCATCTGAGGGCTCCGTGCCCTCAGCTTCTCCATCTGCAAAATGGGCCCAAGAGCAGGAATAAGGCCGCCAGCGGCCCCCCTGGCCGCGGGGCGGACGAGGCCGGGCGGTGCCCGCGCGGGGAGGATGCTCGCCGGCCGGCGGGCCGGGAGGACTGGGGCGAGGGATCCGCGAGGAGGGGTCCCGGGGGCTGGGCGGAGGGCTCGCGCAGGCAGTCCCCCGCGGGAGGGGGAGGGGAGGGGCGGCGCACGTCGCGCCGCGTCGCGCGCGCGCCGCGCCGCCGCCGTCTCCTCCAGCCGTCACTCGTGGAGCCCGCGCCGCCTTGGCGCGCGCGACCCTTACATAAGCGTCCCCCGCGGCAGCGCCGGCGCACGCCCACCCGCTCCGACCCGCTGCGGGAAGCGGGAGATGCACAGCGCCGCCGGCACTCACCTCCTCGCTGCCGCCGCAAGTCGTCGCCACAGCCTCTACGGCCGCTGCCTCCACTGACAGGGAACAGCTGCGGTCTCCGCGCAACCGAACTTGCTGCAGTCCCAGTCCCGCCCTACGGACTTCCTATTGGCTCAGGCAGCCCAACCCCTCCTGTTGTTGGACAGCGCCCTCCGTCACTCACCGCTCCCCTGCCCAGGACTCCTCCCTACGCCCTCCCGCCCGTCACGTTTAAGCCTTGGCGCCCCACGTTAGCCCCGCCCCTCGCATCCCCGGCGGGCCACCGGATTGGTGACGAGGCTGGGGGAGCCCGCCCCTGGTACACCACCGCCTACTCCCTTGTCTCCAGAGCCCCACGTGGGCCGCAAGGCCCCCGCCGCGTCCCTCAATAGGCGGAAGTGGCCGTGCTTTGACAGGCTGTGATTGGCTGTCGGCGGGGGTGGGGCCATGCGATTCATTCACCCGAGTAGCACGTGTCTCCCAAAGCCGCAAGCATAACAGATAGCATCCGGGCTCGGGTTCGGGTACTCTCAGATACGCGCTAGTGGGTGGAGAAGTCGGAGAAAAAGGGTTTGCGAAGGGCAGGAGGAAGGAAATGGCGCTTGTGCCACACGACTTGATGTGATTGTGTCTTTTAGCAGCTGTGGTTGGGGGGGTGATGGTGATGGGGAAGAGTCTCGGTGTGACCTTGGACAGGTGACTTCCCTTCTCTGAGCCTCAGTTTCCTAGTCTGTAAATCGAGGCCACTCAGGACCTAGAGAGGTTAGAAGGCTTGGTTGAACGGAAAGTTTCCAAAATGGGGCTCTGTGCCAGCCAGAGGATGCAGAAGTGACCAAAACAAACCAAAATTACTGCCTCCCAGTGAAAGAAGATAGATGATTAAAAAAAAAAAAAAAATGCGGCCCTGAACAGGTCTCAGCAATAACGCTCTTAAGGGCGCAAACCCTGTTATCAGTAAGAGAATTAACAACAGCAAAGATAATAAATCAGTTGTAAGCTTCCAGTTTTGTTTCAATGATAAAGATTGACCTAAAGCACTTTCCTGAGCTATTTTGCGGGATTTAACACCTCACCCCCCTACCCTAGGTGCTCAACCAATAGATCAACTGGAACCTAACTCTCTGACCCTTCGCCCCAATTCTATGCTGAATTCCCCTCCATTCAAGCCCCTTCATGAACATGCATATACGACCCAAACCAGTTCATGAATATGTAGGTACCCTTAGTTTAAAGCGTCCCCAATTTTGCTGTTCAGGGATACATCACTCTGAGAAAAATCCCCAGTGTTCTGGTTACTTGCTGCAAGTAATAAATTCTTCCTTCTCCTGATCTTTTGGCTGAACCAAGAGATGGACCCCGTCTTCAGGGAACATGGGCTCAGTGCTGGCTGGTCCCTGTGAAATTCTGAGTCTGGTGGCTTTACTCAGGTTCAGGTGAATCTCATGTCAATACCACCAGGTGGAGGTCTGAACAAAGCAACTAATTGAGAACTAGATATGGACTGCTGTGAACAAAGTGAAAGTGTTAGTTGCTCAGTCGTGTCCGACTCTTTGCGACCCCATGAGCTGCAGCACGCCAGGCCTCCCTGTCCATCACCAACTCCCGGAGTCCACCCAAACCCATGTCCATTGAGTCAGTGATGCCATGCAACCATCTCATCCTCTGTCGTCCCCTTCTCCCCCTGCCCTCAATCTTACCCAGAATCAGGGTCTTTTCAAATGAGTCAGCTCTTCGCATCAGGTGGCCAAAATATTGGAGTTTCAGCTTCAGCATCAGTCCTTCCAATGAATATTCAGGATTGATTTCCTTTAGGATGGACTGGTCGGATCTCCTTGCAGTCCAAGGGACTCTCAAGAGTCTTCTCCAACACCACAGTTCAAAAGCATTAATTCTTCTGTGCTCAGCTTTCTTTATAGTCCAACTCTCACATCCATACATGAACACTGGAAAAACCATAGCCTTGCCAGGCTCCTCTGGAATTCTCCAAGCAAGAATACTGGAGTGGGTTGCCATTCCCTTCTCCAGGGGGATCTTCCCGACCCAGGGATTGAACCTGGTTTCCTGCCTTGTAGGCTAGATTCTTTACCATCTGAGCCCCCAGGAAAGCACCATTTTCAGAAAATCGACTGCTGTGAACAAAAGTAGTATGGATTTTGGACAGTTGGCTCAGACACATAAATTAGTTGAAGTCTGATTAGGAAGCAAGACATTCCTCCATCCAGGCTCTCTCCTACCTCCAGGCTGAGTTCCCCTGGAGGTGGAAGTTGGAAGGGTATTCTACCCCAGATAGAGAAAACCGCCCAGGCAAAAGCCTGGATGAGGAGTCCAGTGTGGCTAGAAAATGCATTCCTCAGTGCAGGCATCTGTAATACTAGTGACAGAATCTAACTGGGATGAGGTGCTGGTGGGAAACAGATTCCTGAGACCCCACCTTCCCTCCCACCCCAAACTGTTCTTACGCATATTAACCACCAACTCAGAGGTCTTAGAATCACCAGCACGATATTACTGTCAACTGAGAAAAGATGCACAGAGTGAGAGGTGCGTGTTAAGTTTTATTTGGGGCAAAGTGAGGACTGCAGCCCAGGAGACAGCACCCCAGATAGCTCTGAGAAACTGCTCCAAAGAATTAGTGGGGGAAGGTCAATATATAAGTGTCAACTACAAATTGGCACTTACAAAGAACATTGCCAATGACTGAACAACAAAGGCATTTGCCGTCTGCCTCTACGGAGACTGAATCCCATGCTGCTATAGCTGTTGACCTTCAATAACCCCTGAGGGAGTTCAGGGTGGAGGGAGGCATTCTGTGCTCCAGGAGATCTGGTGGGACAGGTCTTTAGATAGCTGGATGCTTTTAGGAACAGATTTTATGACCTCAATCCTTGCATCTCCTCATATCTAGAGAAGCACTAAATCCCTTCATGGTGACATCAGATCCTCATGACTAACAAAAAACTGAGTTGCTTCATGATGTCCTTCACCAAAACCTTATATATTGACTTGCCCCCACTGCCGCTTTGGAGCAGTCTCTCAGAGCTATCTGAGATGCTGCCTCCTGAGCTCTAGTCCTCATTTTGCCCCAAATAAAACTTAACTCACAACTCTCAAGTTGTACATCTTTTTTTTTAGTCAACATACGATTTTGGTGAATGGGGAGTTCAGTGCAATCAAGCACTTATCTTACAAAAAGTTTTCTGCTTGTCATGAAGAGCTGATGTCATCATGAAGGGATTTAGTGCTTTTCTAGATATGATAAACTCCCCTGGTGGCTCAGACAGTAAAGAATTGGCCTGCAATGCAGGAGACACTGGTTCGATCCCGGGGTTGGGAAGATCCCCTGGAGGGGGGAATGACTGTCCATCCCGTATTCTTGCCTGGAGAATTCCATAGACAGAAGAACCTGGTGGGCGACAGTCCATGGGGTTGCAAAAAGCCAGACACAGCTGAGTGACTAACACACAGATATGAGGAGATGCAAGGATTGGGATCATGAAATCAGTTCCTGAAAATATCTATCTAAAGACCTGTTTATTAGATCTGATAGAGTGCCTGAAGAACTATGGACGGAGGGTTGTGACATCGTACAGGAGGCAGGGATCAAGACTATCCCCAAGAGAAAGAAATGCAAAAAGGCAAAATGGTTGTCTGAGGAGGCCTTACAAATAGCTGTGAAAAGAAGAGAAGTGAAAGGCAAAGGAGAAAAGGAAAGATATACCCATTTGAATGCAGAGTTCCAAAGAATAGCAAGGAGAGATAAGAAAGCCTTCATCCATGATCAGTGCAAAGAAATTGAGGAAAATAATAGAATGGGAAAGACTAGAGATCTCCTTAAGAAAATTAGAGATACCAAGGGAACATTTCATGCAAAGATGGGCTCAATACAGGACAGAAATGGCATGGACCTAACAGAAGAAGAAGATATTAAGAAAAGGTAGCAAGAATACACAGAAGAACTATACAAAAAAGATCTTCACTACCCAGATAATCATGATGGTGTGATCACTCACCTAGAGCCAGACATCCTGGAATGTGAAATCAAGTGGGCCTTAGGAAGCATCACTACAAGCAAAACTAGTGGAAGTGATGGAATTCCAGTTGAGCTATTTCAAATCCTAAAAGATGATGCTGTGAAAGTGCTGCACTCAATATGCAAGCAAATTTGAAAACCTCAGCAGTGGTTACAGGACTGGAAAAGGTCAGTTTTCATTCCAATCCTTAAGAAAGGCAATGCCAAAGAATGTTCAAACTACCACACAATTGCACTCATCTCACACGCTAGTAAAGTAATGTTCAACATTCTCCAAGCCAGGCTTCAACAGTACATGAACCGTGAACTTCCAGATGCTCAAGCTGGATTTAGAAAAGGCAGAGGAACCAGAGATCAAATTTCCAACATCCGTTGGATCATCAAAAAAGCAAGAGAATACCAGAAAAACATCTACTTCTGCTTTTTCGACTATGCCAAAGCCTTGGACTGTGTGGATCACAACAAATTGTGGAAAATTCTTAAAGAGATGGGAATACCAGACCACCTGACCTGCCTCCTGAGAAATCTGTATGGAGGTCAAGAAGCAACAGTTAGAACTGGACATGGAACAACAGACTGGTTCCAATTTTGTCACCCTGCTTATTTAACATATGCAGAGTACATTATGAGAAATGCTGGGCTAGATGAAGCACAAGCTGGAATGAAGATTGCCGGGAGAAATATCAATAGCCTCAGATATGCAGATGACACCACCCTTATGGCAGAAAGAGAAGAAGAACTAAAGAGTATCTTGATGAAAGTGAAAGAGGAGAGTGAAAAAGTTGGCGTAAAACTCAACATTCAGAAAACTAAGATCATGCATCTGGTTCCATCACTTCACGGCAAATAGATTGGGAAACAACGGAAACAGTGAGAGACTTTATTTTTTTGGGCTCCAAAATCACTGCAGATGGTGACTGCAGCCATGAAATTAAAAGATGCTTGCTCCTTGGAAGAAAAGTTATGACCAACCTAGACAGCATTTTAAAAAGCAGAGACATTACTTTGCTAACAAAGTCCGTCTAGTCAAAGCTATGATTTTTCCATTAGTCATGTATGGATGTGAGAGTTGGATTATGAAGAAAGTTGAGCACCGAAGAATTGATGCTTTTGAACTGTGGTGTTGGAGAAAACTCTTGAGAGTCCCTTGGACAGCAAGGAGATCAAACCAGTCCATCCTAAAGGAAATCAATCCTGAATATTCATTAGAAGGACTGATGCTGAAGCTGAAACTCCAATACTTTGGCCACCTGATGCAAAGAACTGACTCATTTGAAAAGACCTTGATGCTGGGAAAGATTGAAGGCAGGAGGAGAAGGGGCAGACAGAGGATGAGATGGTTGGGTGGCATCACCGACTCAATGGACATGAGTTTGAGTAGGCTCCAGGAGTTGGTGATGGACAGGGAAGCCTGGCAGGCTGCAGTCCATGGGGTGCAAATTGTCGGACACGACTGAGCAACTGAACTGAACTGAACTGAAAGACCTGTTCCACCAGTTTCCCTGAAGCACAAAGTGCCTCATTCTCCACACTGAACTCCTTTCAGGGCATGTCTATGCTCAACAGCTGCAGCCACACGGGATTCAGTCTCCTCCGAGGCAGATGGCAAATGCCCTTGGCAAGCACCAGTTTGTAGTTGACACCACTTAAGTCCCTCTCTAGGGAATAGAATCCTCTATATTGCATTGCTAGTTTTAAAAGCTCTCCAAATGGCTCTAATGTGGGTCAGTGTTGAGACTCGCAGAGAGACCTAGAGAAGTTATTACCCAGACTTCCCTGATGATAAGAATCCCCTGGGGCTCTTTAAGAATAAAAGGGATTCCTGGACCCCAGGCCTCTCTGGATTCTGAGTCACAGGGTGGGACACAAGAATCTATTTCATTTATTTTTTTAAACAAACCTCAACCTGTAAAACTGATTCTTGAGGCCCAGGAAGCTTGGGGAACTTGGCTGAGTTCCTGGGAGATGCAGGGGAAGATGATGTGGGAGAGACAGGCTGAGACCAGCCTGTGGAGGGCTGGTCGGGAGGCACACAGGCCTCTGGAGGGAGTGGTCCAGGGGCAACTGCAGAGCAGCTCAAGGCTTCTATTAGTCTGGGAGTATGTCTGCTTCGGTGTTTGTTTGTTTTTAATTTAAAAATTATTTTTTATTAATTTATGGCTGTGCTGGGTCTTCATTGCTGCGGGGGCTTTCTCTAGTTGCAGTGCATGGGTTTCTCTTTGCAGTGCTTTCTCTTGTTGCATGGACTCTAGGGGCACAGGCTTAGTTGCTCCATACATGCGGGATCTTCCTGGATCAAGGATTGAACCCGTGTCCCCTGCATTGGCAGGCGGATTCTTAACCGGCGAACCACCAGGAAATCACTTGCTTTAGTGTTCCTAAGTAACTGTTACTTTTGGGCAAGTTCTTGGTTTTTATCTTCTGTACTCCCATCCCCTCCTCACACTTGAACATCACTTCTGCAAAAGATGAGTTTGGCACACAGTAGATGCTTAATATATAGTTGGCAAATGAAGGAATGGAAGTCATCAGCCCACAGTTAGTGTTTGAAACTACAGACAGAGTGAATGGGACCACCTCCAGAGGCTGAGTAGAGTCTGGTAGAGAGGGGAGTCCAGAGGGCACTACAGTTAAGGGGAAGGGGAAAGTTAAAGAGAGGGAGGCACCGTCTGACAGGGAGTGGGGGGGTGCCAACAGGGCCAGGAAGGAAAATGAGGTGATGGGGACAGTGCGATTCCTTCACTCCACAGTCATTTTAGCTGCACCCAAGAGACATACAGTGAAAACAAGGTACTTTCCCGTCCCCTGGCTGCTCCCAGACCAGTAAAGGTAGACAAAACTCAAAGCACTCCATTTCAAAACAGTGTGGTGCTATGCTAGAGATAATGGTCAGCATGCTATGACAGTCCAAAGAACTCCTTACTCAATGAGAGGGGGCTTGGAGGACTTCCTGGGGGAGGCAAAGTTGATAGCTAGATAGATACCTACACACATAAACCAAGCATTTATCAGATGAAGATATTGATAAAAAAGGACCCCACACATGGCCTAAGCAAAGGTGAGCAGCAGATGATGGGGTCAAGGCATGGAGAGGGTCAATGAGGACAGCTCACCAGCAAGTGCAGCCTGAAAGGGACTGTGGGGTAGGCCAAGAGAAGGACTGAGAAGGTTTGGGTAAGCAGAAGCATCCAGGTCAGTGGGGGCTCCCAGAAAAAGCCATGAACCCCTCAAACTGTAGCAGTCACTATAAACCCAGAAAGAGCCCACCCCTCTGTGTTTACTATTCAGAAAGCCAGATTTGCCCTGAGATCTCACAAGGACAACCTAGCTGTCCCAGATCTCCTGTCCTGAAATGACACAAGAAAATCACTTTTTTTTTTTGATTAATCAAATTCTAGCAGTTCGAGCTGAGACCTAACCTCACTGCTGGTGAGACCTCAAGATAAACCCTTACTGATGGAAAGACAGGGTGGGGCGCTAGGCTGTGGTGAACGTGCCCCCTCACTGCCTGAAGAACAGCCCTTCTCTGCAGACTGGATCGTGTCTTCTTTCTAAGCAGCAGGGAACCCTCATGGTATGGGATGGGCTGGGGATGGTTCAGGAGTAGCTCTTCTGCTCTTCTTTGTAAGTTTCCCTCCCCTCCTCACCCCCACATCCTCGAGGGGTCCAGGCCACTCCACCCATGCTTTTATGAAGAATCCCCCAGACATAAGTGCATCCCATAATAGGGTCTCTTCGGTCAGACCTTCCACCTGCCAAGGTAGATCCAGGTCTAGCACCTCTCCAGGTCCATATCAAGGGCTCTGCCCATAGGTTGAGGCGGAGAAGGGTAAGGTCCTCCTCTCAGCTCTGAGCCATAGCTCCCCTGGACCTCCCAGCATCCCTGAACAGGTACGTTGTACCCATTTTTCAGGTGTGGACACTGAGGCTCAGAGAAAGGAACTGATGCCTCTCTGGATCACAGAGTTATTTAGGGGCAGAGCTGGGACTGAACCTCAAGTTCACTGACCCCCAGATTGTGCTCTTTCTGCTCCACTGGCCACCTCTGTATAAAAGAGAAGACAAGAATGTTTAAACTTCAGATTTCAGAGGAAGAACTTTGGTTTGAAATTTGACTCCTAAGATCACAGTCCTCAGAGGTGGGAGGGCCTTGAGCAATAATGTTTCCAAGACTTCCCGCGAGAACAGATCTCCTGGAATGGGATTGTACAGACAGCTTTTTAGACCACTGCCCAGACCTGTCTATGCCAGGGGTTTGTGATGGGGCTCAGCAACTGGTGTTTTTTTAACAAGGAAAGTTTGGTGTACCCTAGCTAGACCCGCCCAGCTCCATTTACAGACCAGGAGACAGACTCAGACAGGAGAAGGGACAGACTCACTACTGATAGTCATCAGGTCCTGCATATTGGAAAAAAAAACTGCAAGAGCACTTGTGTTACCAGCGCTGGGACCCTGCAATTACTGATACATGCTTTGTCTAAACTAAGACTAGGGGCTTCCCTGGTGGCTCAGTGGTGAAGAATCCACCTGCCAATGCAGGTTCCATCCCTGATTCGGGAAGATCCCACACTGCAGAGCAACTAAGGCTGTGCTCAGTGCCCGGCATCTGCAGCTACTGAGCCCACGTGTTCTAGAGCCCGTGCTCTGCCCCAAGAGAAGCCACCGCAGTGAGAAAATGCCCTGCAACTAGAGAGTAGCCCCCACTCACCGCAACTAGGGAAAAGCTTACACAGCGATGAAGACCCAGCACAGACAAAATAAATAAATAAAATTGTAAACTGAGATTAATCCCCCCCTGATTCCTCGGAGTGCTGCCAGGACCACATACACGAAGCCCTAAGGGCAATACCTGACTCAGAGCGTGGGAGCCTTTGTAAGCGTTTTTACTGTTGGGTAAGATGGTATGGAAAATCTCCAATGAACTGTTTGGCCAACCTAACATGTATCTTTCCCTTTCTGTGATTTCTCCCAGTGCTGAGTTGACCAAAGTCTCTTGAACCTGACACCCTGGCATTCTAGCTTCCTCTGGAGAAATGAAGACCAAAACAACTGACCACTGTTCTGAAGTAAAAGAACTAGTTCCCCTCAAATGTACTGTATTACAAGACCTGCTCAGGCAAAGAGATGAATGATCAGTTGAAACACACGCAAACATTTAAAATTAAATATGTATATCTGCGGGCTTCCCAGGTGGTTCAGTGGTAAAGAATTTGCCTGCCAGTGCAGGCGACACAGTTTGGTCCCTGGGTCGAGAAGAAGCCCTTGGAGAAGGAAATGTATTCCTTCTAATTCTTCTTGCATGGGAAATCCCAGGGACAGAGGAGCCTGGCAGGCTATAATCCATGGGGTTGCAAAAGAGTCGGACATGGCTTAGCGACTAAAACAACAAGCAAACAACAAATGTATATCTGCACAGCCCCCTGCCCTGTTTCTGGTAGGCATCATATTTTCCAAGAAAATTCTCGTGGCACTAACTATTAGGGCTCACGGTTCTGTCTGATCATCCTGAAGAGTGCATGAAGGCCGGGGTGAAAAATGGGGGCAGATGGAGGTGGAACGCACATTTGCTGAGGACTCTGCTGACCCGACTCTGCAGGACTGCATTCAAGGCCCACTACTGACTGTGTCTCATTGGGTAAGTTTCTTCACCTCTCCGAGCTTCTGTTATTTCATCTGAAAAAAGGGGGCTAAGCTCCAGAGGAGTGTGAGGGTGAAACGCGATCACAGAGGTAAGGCTTCTGGGGTGGAGGGCCCACTCCATCCCTGTTATCTTCAGGATCAGTTAGATTCTTCTTCCTGGCCCTGGAAGGAAGAGCAGCTGCCAGACTGCCTTTACAGTCTTCTCCCACCCAAAGGGCAACTCTTTCTTCTGTTCCCAGGCTTCGGTCACCCACAGGAGCCTGCCCCCATCGCTACCTCAATAGTCCTCCATGCCCTTGAGGTTGGGCTCCAACGCCACCTCCTCCAGGGAGCCTGCCAGGATTCTCCCCACCCCCATACCAGATAGGGTCTCCCATTCTCTTCTGTGCTCCCTCAGCACTGGGTGTCTGTTTTAAGGTACCTTCCTTGATGTACATGAGAATTCTTCCCTTCCTAGGGGTGGAGATTCTACCCTACTCCCCTTGGCCTCACTTCTAGCCTAGATATCATCAAAACAAGATCTTGTTCACAGCGTGTAGGTGTGGAGCAATTTCATTGGATCATTAATAAGAAAGAACATCTGGGCCGCCTGCCCCAGTTTGCAGCCTTCCGTGTATCTAAACCTCACAGCAACCTTAAATGACACCAGACATTTAGGTCTCGGACCACCTCAGGGAAGACTGTGTGTTTCATTCATGTTAAGGCATACATATTGCAACCCTCTCCCCGCCAATACACACACACTTCAACCTCTGAAACGGGGCTTTATCTTCAATGAATGGGTAGTAGATATCCTTTCTTACTGATGTATAAAATAATGCTACCTTTCCATTGATATTATCTTAGATTTGATGAGATAAAATAGCATCCCTTTTAATAGCTGAGTAATTGTAGATGCATGAGGTTAAGCTGCTCACTCAAAGCACCTATCAGGACTTCCCTGGTGGTCTAGTGGTTAAGAATCTGCCTTCCAATGCAAGGGATGCGAGTTTGACCCCTAGTCAGGGAACTAAGATCCAACATGCCGAGGGGCGACTAAGCCCCTGTGCCACAAGGAAGAGTTCATGTATTGCAACTAAGATGCAATGCAGCCAAATAAATAGTTTTTTAAAAAACCACGTAGCTGTCACAGCCACTGTGATGACTCCCAAAGATCCAGCTTCTTTGTGTTCAAGCCCTTGTGGATCCCCTCCCTTGGGTACCGACTGGACTTGGTGACTTGCCTTGGAGGAGCAGAATATGGCAAAAGTGATGGGAGATTATTTCCAAGACTTAAATTCCTCAAAGAATCTGACTTCTGTCCACCTGCCACCTCTAGCCCTCTCACTTGCTAGCTCCCACTGAAGCCAGCTGCCATGATATGAGCTGTCCTTGGTAACTGCCAACAATCAGCAAGAAACTAAGACCCTCAGTACAGCAACTCACAAAGAAGTAGATCCACCCTCAGTCAAACCTGGACGTGACTGTAGCCTCCTGACTGAAGCCTGCGAGGGACCCTGGGTCAGAGGCCCCCGCTAAACCATGCCTGGATCCCAGACCTACAGGAAGTGAGGTCATACCTGAGTGCTGCTTTAAGCCACCAAGTTTGGGGGTAAATAGTTACAGAGCAATAGACGCATAATAATCTCCAGTATTTAAGACCAAGCATTTACTCTATCATGTCTTGGGGACAGAAATAAAAGAGATGTTGTCCAAGCTGTCAAGGGATATCAAGTGTGCCGGGGTGTGACATCCTGGTGTGACTGCTGCTACTGTGCGTATTGGGAGGGCCAGCAAAGGGGCTGCCTCCCTAACCCAGCTGAAGGGTCAGGCCCGCTTCCAGGGAGCTGCCGCCCAGCAGGTTCTGGAAAGATGAGAGCTCGGCCACCCAGTGACGAAGGCAGGGAGGCAGTGGGGAGGGAAGGAAAATAACATATTTTCTCCTGGTCCTCCATGGATTTGTGGATTTGGGAAATTGTTGTAAGGTTACACACTTGGCAAGAAGGTATTTGGCAACTATAGGCATGACGCAAGAGTGAGTGATTCACCCTGACACGTCTCAGAAGCCTGTGAGTCATCAGCAAGCTCTTCCCAGCCCAGACTGGGATGAAGGGGAGGATCTGAGCTAACTGCACTGCAGGGAAGGCGTTGATGATTGTGTAATGGTGCTGTTGCTTTTTAACCAGGGTCAGGGTTGGTCCGTGACTCGGTTGCTAGAGGTGTGGTTAGAGTTGGAGTGATGGTCACAGTCCACCTCGAGACAGGCTGGGACAGAGGGTCAGGGTCCCTTTTATGAATTCCCCTCTTCACATTGGCCCTCCCTTGGCTCCTCTGGTGGGGAGTTGGGGGAAGAGGGGGAGTGAATCTGGCAGATAGCAGGAGATCCTGAACCAAAGGAAGGCCTAGAAATTCTGAGAGAGGAGACGGAGCAAGACCAGGGGTCTGGGATGAGCCAACAAGAGGTCTTGCAGCCAGCACTTCCCTCACCCCAGACAGGGCACCCCGTAAAGCACCCCAGACACAGAGGACCCAGGACATCTGCCTCTGCTACCAACACCAGGAGAGGAGAGCAGAGTGGTTGGAGCACAGGCTCTAAAGCCAGGCTGGCCAGGGCGGGAGTCCCAGCTCTGCCGCTTACTGGGTGTGCTTAACCTGAGCCTCAGTTCGCCAATCTACAAAATGGGGAGCTATCAAATGAAGATAATGATTCCCACTTTGTAGGACTATTATAAGGTTTAAAGGAAATATAGGGAGGAGTTAGCTCCAGAACCAGTAAAAATGCTCAAAAAATAGTGGTAAAAGCAAAAAGGAGCATGGACCAGATGTGTGAGGTCCCTCGTAACCCTGAAATTCTAGGATTCGAAGGATTGGCTGGCCCAGCCCAAGTACCTTTTCCCTCCCCCCTATCTTAGGATAAAGAGCTGCTCCTGGTAGTCTTGCCCTTGGAGGGACCTGCATTCATGATTTCATTTACTGTTCACAACAACCCACTTTACAGATGAGAATACTGACAAAGAGTGGAAAGGATTTGCCTCAAATACTTACTAAGACCGGCTCACTTTTACTGAGCACTTGCTGCAGGCCAAGCCCTGTGCTTGGCACAGCCTCATCACATTTAGTCCTCATGACAACATGTGAGTTATCCGTCCCTGTTACAGACAAGGAAACCAGGGAAAGAAGGTGCCCAGCGTCGCACAGCTGTGGGTGATGGAACCACAGTTTACCTAGGAGCAGCTGGTCCTCAGAGCCTGAGCTCTTAACCCTATTCTATAGTTTAAAATTATGGGCAGAGTTAGACCTGGAAAACACCTAACACTCCTAACTTTCAGCCCCAGAACTATCCTCTTTTTTTTTTTCTTTCTTTCTTTCTTTTTTTAAATTTCCGACTGTAGTAAAAATATACACAAACATGAAATGTACCATCTTAGCAATTTTTACATGTACAATTCGGTAGCTATATACATTCACATTGTTGTACAACCAAACTCCAGAAGTTTCTCACCTTGCAAAACTGAAGCCCCGTAGCCATTAAACAACTTACCACCGCCCGCTACTCCCCCAATCCTCCCACCTCCCCACCCCACCGGGCCCTGGCAACCACCATGCTACTTTCTGTCCCTGTGAATTTGACCATTCTAGGTTGGAGCTGTCCTGTTTCTTAAAAGTCTGTCTCTGTTTTGCTGTTGGGCCATCTGTTCTCACTGTCAACAAAATGTTTGGGCTGCCAGGGCTACAAGAGTTCAGGGGAGGACAAGATCTTTGGGACAGGGTAGTCAGGGAAGCCTGCCTGGAGGAGGAAGAGGGGGAGGAACAGAGGAAGCCTGTAGCCACTTCCCTGGGAGGTGGAGAGGCAGTGGTGTGCTGTGTGGGTGACTCAGGATGCTTGACCCTGGTGGCCTGCCCTTTGGTTTATGACAGCCACCTCAGCAGCACCAACCTTTGTCCCCAAGGGAGCTCCTGTCAGGTGGGTGGAGGCACCAGCCCATCTCAGAAGGCCAGTGGCTCGCCGAGGGGTGAAGCAGTCCTGCACCTGCAGCCTCCAGAACCATGGGGACAGGGCTACGCAGCCAGTCCTTGCGAGGACCACGGCCCTCCTACGGCAAGCTCCAGGAGCCCTGGGGGAGGCCTGTGGAAGGCCGACTGCGCCGGGCGCTGAGCCTCAGACAGGGCCGTGAGAAGTCCCGGTCCTCAGATGGAGGCCCAGAAAGGCTGGACAGCCCCGGTCAGGAGCGGCTTCCCGGGAGCCTGGGGGACACGGAGCAGCTGATCCAGGCTGAGCAAGAAGGCAACCAGAGGTGGCTGAGGCAGTATCAGCAGGTTTGGCTGAGGGCTGGTGGGTGGAGGGGTGCGACAGGAGAGGGGCGAGCCCCCAAGCAGAGGGACCCAGGAGAGCAAAGGCTCAGAGGCAGAAATGGATGGGGCTATAGACCAAGAAGACAGAGAGCTGTCAGGGCAGGGGCTGAAGAGAGAGGTATTCCAGAGGGGCCTGAAGGTATTTGGGATTTATCCCGCGGGAACGTTTTGGAGCTGATGGGTGATAGAGTCAAAGCTGCTCTGAGATGACCAGTCTCACAGTGTGTTGGACGGTGGATTTTGCTGGAGGCGAGATGCGTCAGTACAGCTTCCCCAGGGTTACATCCCATTGTCCCTTCTCCCCCCAGAAAAGAGAGGATCAGGACCCCCTGGGTGGGAGCTGCCCGCTGGGCTCCTGCCTTCCGGGAGAAAGGGTGCCTAGTGAAGGGGCTTCTGTCTTTGGGGTCTACCACCCCCTCCTGGCTGTAGGTGGAACAGCACCTGAAGTCCTCCCCTCAGCGGAGGGACCTGGGCTCTGATCTCCCCTCCCTCCTCTGTCTTCCAGAAGATCAGGAGAAGGTGGGAGAGCTTTGTCACCAGCTTCCCCAACGTGACCCTGAGCCGGTCAGCCTCCCCACAGCCCCCGCTGGGCACCATCAGCTAAGGAGGCTACGAGCAGGAGGCTCGCTGCACCCGGAAGAGACAGCACGCCAGTTGACCTACCTCTCCATAGCCCTCTGGACTGTGAATGGGGTGACCGCCTCTACACGGACTGTTCCCGCCTTCCCTAGTGGCGTGCCCAGGCCTCTGCCACCAGGACAGAGCTCAGTGAAGCCAGACCCACGGCTGAGCGGCTCTGGCACATCACCTGGTCACTGACCCTCCCTTCTCAACGGCTGCCAGCGTTGGGTGGGGCCTGGGCCTCCCTCCCCGACAGTGAGCCCATCCCCAGGGCAAGGACCACGTCTGGCCTTGTGTCTTGTCGCGCGTTGTTGCTGTCTCACGGTCTCCCAGTGAAGGAAGCAGAGGAGCCTTCCCTCCCTGCTAGACAGAGGGGAGAACTGAGAAGCCAGGAGCAGGGGAGGGATTGCTGTCATTGGCCTCTCCAGCCCCACCCGCACCCAAAGCCCAGCACTGCATTGAACACAGGAATAAAGATTGCCGAGCTGAAGTAAATGATTTTCCTGCTGACGAACTGGCCCCCAGTGCTCTCCCAACCCCCTGGGGGCAGGTGGTGTCCAGAGCTGCCCAGATGATGGAGCAGAAGCACTAGTGGTGGGGGTGGCGGGGGAGCGGTGGGTCTCCAGGAGGCTGGGCCTCACCTGCCACTTGTCTTAACCTGATTCTCCCTGCGCTGACCTCAAGCCAGCTTTGGAGGGCCTGGATCTCGCCAGCTCCCTGTCTTTGTGCTCACCCCCGAGGCAGGGCTCGCCTTGAGGATCAGAGAGGGCAAGGGGCCCACCCAGGCCACACCGAGGGGAGGGTCTGACCCCAAAGGGCCTGAGCTCCTTGAGAGGCTGGCACTTCCTGTGGGGTGTCTGGGGCTCTCCCAGGTCAAGCAGACCCAAGGTCCAAGGTGAGGGAACAGCTGTAAGCAGCCTGGGTCCGTTCTGGGGTGGTGGGGGGACCTGAGGGCCCAAGAGACAGTGGAGAGGCTTCCTTGTTCCCCAGAGCCCGGAACCCTGCAGGGCCATTCAAGAACAAGAACAGTCCTGGCAAAATTTTGTCCCAGAGAGTCTCCTTCTTCCCCCATCAGCCAGCCTGATGCAGAGGGTCCAGTGGGACCCCAGCCAAGGCTCGGGGATGGCAGTGGCACTGAAGTAGAGCCCCCCTTTACCACTCTGTGATATGAATGCAAAATAAACCTTCATTGGGATAAGCCACTGATTTGGAGGCCACTTGTTACAGTCACGCCTATTAGCATCTCCTGGAATCTTGGAGACGGCAGGACTATTCACTCACCGCCAACAGCTACACCTTATTGTAGGTCTCATGAAGCAGTTGTCGGATGATGAAATGGAGACCTGGAGGATGAGTAGGAGTTAGCCTGGCCAAGAGAGGGCATGTGTGTTTCCATGGAGGAAGGGGCTGGGCGAAGCCCTCACAGTCAGAGGGAATGCAGTGCATCTAGAGGTGCAGACCGTGTGAATGGGCCAGGACACAGCAGGTGCCCCTGGCTTCGGCTCTGCATGTATTTACAGCAAATGGTCCCCCTCCATGGCAACCCATTCCAATATTCTTGCCAGGATAATTGCATGGACAGAAGAGCCTGGAGGGCTGTGGTCCATGGGGTCGGACATGACTGAGCAACGAACACCCACCCCCACCTCCACATCTCCCTGCCTCCCCTGACGTACCAGGCCTTGCCCATCCTGGTTTCATCAGCACAGAAGGTTTCACTCTCATGGGCTGGGCAGGCCATTGGCAAGCAGACCCCAGAGGACGTTGCCCACATCATGGTTATTCATGGCGTGATGTGGTTCCCCACGGAGCCCTCCTGACACAGGCAGTCAATGTGACCCAAGCAGAGAGGGGACTCCGGAAGAGCAGAAGCCCGAGTCTATCCACCCTCAGGCCAGCATCTGCCCAAGGATCACAGAAAGACATCCTCACTGAGAGACTTCCCTGGTGGTCCAGTGCATTGCAAGGTGATGTGGGTTCAGTCCCTTGTCTGCGGACTAAGACCCGCAAGTCTTGGAGCAGCTAAGCCCGCATGCCACAACAAAAGATCTTGCACAATGCAACAAAGACTGGAGGCAGTCAAATAAATTTTAAAAAATAAAAATTAAAAAAAAATACAATATGGAAATTTTACATAGAAAAAAAAAAAGACATCCTTGCTGAGTCAGTTTCATGCTTCTTTGTTCTGTTCCCACTGCCCCCAAGGGCAGAGACTCCAGGGCTCTCCTGTGCTCACAGGGGTCTCAGAGCCCCAGCCCAGAACTGGAGGGGCCTGATTTCCTTCACCTCTACGCCCAGCTCCGTTCTCTTTCCTGTTCAACATCCCTGCCACACGCAGCCTCTCTGTGCCTGCTCTCAGAACTGGAAGGCTCACTGCTTGTCAAGCTCTGATCTCCCCACGTGACCTCTGCCCTTAAGGGGCTCACAGTCCTGCGGCAGAGGGCAACAGACAGATGAGCGGCTGCTCTGCTTTGAAGCAGAGAGGAGTAAGTGCTCCCTGGGCAGTGTGGTGAGGCAGATTGAGCAGGAGGCCCTGATTCCTGAACCAGTGTGAAGCGCTCTGGGCTTGGCCGGACGTCTCTCCCTCAGCTTCCTGAGGCCTGCAGCCACACCAGATGGGAGGAGGCTGCAAGCAGGCGGGGGAAATTACCCTGCAGCGAAACTGGGGCGGCAGCTGCACAAATGGGGAAAGCAGGGGACACTGTATCCCCAGGCACCTCTCAGAGGGAGGGCAGCGAATTCAGGCTGGAAAGGCCATTGGGGGCACAGAGATGCAGGCTGTTTACTTTACAGATGAGGAAACCGAGGCCCCCCCATAGCAAGCCGGAGGCAAGACTTAGGCTCCCCTCCAGAGCTCCCAGGCAGGAATTCTGCACCCACCTGCCCTATGTGCTCCAAACCCCCTTCCTCAGGGTCACCAAACTCAGTGTGTCCAGCCAGGCAGGAGGCCAGGGAGGGCCCAGGCCTTGGTGTCAGACCTGGGACCCAAGCCCCTATCCAGCAACTAACTTGCTCTGTGACCTTGCTCCAGTCCTCCTCTGGTCTTGATTTTCTCCTCTGCAAAATGGGGACGATGATCTCTGTGCCTTTCCTTGGGCTGAATGGCAGGTGAGGTGGCAACTGTGCAAAATCTTTGCAAACTGGAATGTGTCGTGTCCTGAGAGGGAACTCCAGAGTCACCCTCCTCCTCAGCACCCTCATTGTCAGGCTGAGAGCAAAGCGTGTAAACGCTCGCTCTGCGGCTAAATGCCTGAGTTCTGCCACTTGCTAGCTGTGTGACCTTGGGCGAGTGGCTTAACCTCTCTGTGCTTTGGTTTCCTCATCTGTTCAATAGAAGTAATAACGGTCCCTCCTCACCCGAATTGGTGGATGTAAAGCACTTCAGGCAGGTAGCCCTCGGTTCTTCATAGCCAGTTCTAGGACATTCTCCCAGTGTGACCCTTGGCAGGTCCCTTTTCTGAGCCTCAGCAGTCTCATCTGGGAAATGAGGATGCTAATAATAGCACATGGTTCGAGGTGTCTTGGGGACGAGATGGGTCAAAGCACACACACCCTGAGCCCAGGGCCGGGCCACGGAAGCACCCTCTCCATGAGAGTCTGCGGAGCCTGGAGTGTCCTCAGCTCACCTTGGCTGAGATGGACCTTGGCAGGCCTGCCGGCGTCAGGATCCAGGAAAGTGGGCCCGACCGCAGACCAGACGGCCGCCCTGGGGCGTCCCAGGAGGTGGGCTCTCCTTTAGCGCCAGGGCTGGGATGGGCGTGGGAGGAAGCCCTGTCTCCTCGCACACCGCACCCCACCCGCTACTGTGGTTATTGCTGAACCCTCCCTGCCCCCACCCGCCGCCAGGCCGTGGCTCCCAGCTCTGAGCACCAGGGACAAGCGATCCATTCAACCAACACTCAGCAAAGCTCACTCAGAGGCTTGCTCCTGCGAAGACTTCGGAGAGGATGACACGCATCGCCCTCCACGCCCCTCGGGATGACAGTCTGGCAGTGATCCAGCACGCCAGAGCCAGCTAGGGAGCAGAAGTGCTCAGAGAAGGGCAAGGTTAGCTGTCGGAAGGTGGGCGTCAGAGCTGGCTTCCTGAGTCGGGGACAGAAGAGCTGAGTGCGGTTCACCCCCGTGGAGGGTTGGAGAGGGCGTTCTAAGAAGAGGGAGCAGCACGCGTGAAGCATGGAGACCTGGACCAGATGGAGCGTTTGGAGATCAAGGCATGACTCAGTTTTGCTGGGGAGAAAAAGGGGAGTCGGGGAGGTGAGAACAGACAGACAAGGGAGAAGGCTCAAAGGACCTGGGATGGCGCTTCACCTGAGGAGCCCCAGGGAGCCGTGACAGGCTTCTCAGGAGAGGAGATAACGTAGAGACAGTCTCCGTGATCCCGGGAGGATGGGGAGGGGAGCAGACCAAATATTCCCACATCACAGCTTAGAATCTCAGGGGTCTTGGAGGGAGAGGTGGCTCAGCTGTGGACAGTATTGACACAGTCAACACAATGTAACCAGGACTTCCCTGGGAGTCCAGTGGCTACAGCTTGGCGCTCCCAACTCAGGGGGCCAGGGTTTTAGGGAATCAGATCCTACAAGCAGTAACTAAGAGTTCGCATGCTGCAACTAAAGATTCTGCAGGCTGCAATGAAGATCAAAGGTTCCACGTGCTGCAACCAAAGACCCCACAGCACAGCCAAATAAAGAAAGAAATGTTACAAAACAAAATGTAATCAATGCATGCGGAGTCCTGCCCCAGCAGGTCAGGGTTCCCTCAGGATGGACGGCGTCGGCGATACGAATGAGAAGACACAGCAAGTCGTGGTGTTTCCAAGTGTCTTCTGACTTGATTGTTTTTAAGACAGCTTTTATATTTTTAGTGGTACATAGAAACAAATGTAAAGTATAGAGTCATGCCAGATCAGCTCGATGGATCAGCAGTTTTTGATCCATATCGGAACCAGAACACTGTTTGTGTTTCTAAGTTATAAAAGGTTTAAAATTGTTTACATCATCTTCTGGCCCAGAGGCCTGCTAACATCCTGTGACTCTTTTATTGATAAGGGTTGATCAGCCAGGACACTTTTGTATCAGGCACAGAAGGAAAGAATTCATTAATAGAAAGTTTCAAGGTAAAACCTGTTTTCGGTAATTTACTCTATGCCTTGAGCTTAACAGAAAAGAATGTGGTTCCATAAAGTCATAGTACAGCAAGCTGAAACAATGTAGCACAAAGGTCAGTCCTTAGCAAAATCACCAGCTGAATTAACAATTGTCTTATTATTTGTATTAAAACTAAACTTTTATTTATACAAATCTCTAACTATTATGTTTTCATTATATAGGCTAAATACGTTAAGAGTAAAAAAGCATAATGAGTAAATATAGACTAAGTTACAGTTTTATAAAGCAATATTTCTTATATTTTCTAACAAGCCTTTCTTTCCTACAAAGGGCTCTGTGCCCATTGGGGCTTTCTGTGCGGAGGCTCTCAATGCTGTTCCATTACTAGGGAGAAGTTATGCACATTAGCTCCAAAGGCACAGGTACACTTATTAAACAAACCAATATGTTAGCAAAAGGAATTTAGATCAGCATACTTTATATCCCAGATAATTTTATTTAGGGTGCTATCGTTCAGGGGCCTTGTCGATTGAGATTTCAGAATAATCTATTTTAGAAGAGAATCAGGAAAAGCCTTTTTTCTAAGTTACAGAAAATAAGAAGAGGTTTATTGTAGCAAACATCAGAAAGACAGATCTCATCTTTAAGGTGAGCGCTGGGGCAGCCTCTCGAGAATCCCTGAGGTCTGAGTTGCTCTGCTCATCAGTCCTTCTCCTCATGACTCTGTCATGGGTGGGATCTCGTGAGCTGGCTCCCGGCAAATGCATATCTAACTACAGTTCATGGTCTAACTCTATTGGGACGGTGGTTGAGGGGTAATCAAGAAGGGCTCCTCTTCCATAGTAGAAAGCCCATGGATGATGTCTACACTTGAAAAACCAAGAAATTGCCATGAAAGCATATTATCTAGAAATCCAGAGGTCAATCCCGGAGGAAACACCTACCCGAGCTGAAGCTGTGTGTGTGTGTGTATGGGAGGGGTGGGGGGCGGGGATGGAATGGGAGAAAGCAAAATGAATGCTAGTGTCCTCACAAGTTTGTTGTTTTTCAGTCACTCAGTCGTGTCCAATTCTTTGTGACCCCAAGGACTGCGGCATGTAAGGCTTCCCTGTGCTTCACCATCTCCCAGAGTTTGCTCAAATTCATGTCCACTGAGTCAGTGATGCTATTTAACCATCACATCCTCTGCCGCCCTCTTCTCCTCCTGCCCTCAATCTTTCCCAGCATCAGGGTCTTTTCCAATGAGTTGACTCTTTGCATCAGATGGCCAAAGGATTGGAGCTTCAACGTCAGCATCAGTCCTTCCAATGAATATTCAGGGTTGATTTCCTTTAGGATTAAGTGGTTTGATCTCCTTGCTGTCCAAGGGACTCGCAAGAGTCTTCTCCAACACTGCAGTTCAAAAGCATCAATTCTCCAGCGCTCAGCCTTCTTTATGGTCCAACTCTCTTCATAAGTGTAGACTTCTATTTTTTTGAACTAAGTACATTTATTGCTTCAATAATTTAAAAAAATGAAATAAATGGAAAAATACATTTAATGTAGATTTCTTTTTTGACCACAGATTGAACCTGAGCCCTCAGCAGTGAAAGCTCAGAGTCCTAACCACTGGACTGCCAGGGAATTCCCTAAAGTCACTTTAAAAAGTAACACAGGGCAATAGGCAAATTTGGAGCATGGTCAAGATACTAGATAATAGAGTGCCATCTTTGTAACATTCCCTGAATTTGATGGTGTGGCATAAGAAATATATATTTGGTCTCCGTCCCTATTTCCTGGCACAGAGCTCCTAAAACTCAAGGAATTTCCTGAGTGATAGAGGTGTTAGGAGCATCTTTTGTTATTTGTAATAAGCCCTTTTCAACCAGATTCTTTACCACTGAGCCACTTGGGAAGTCCCATATTCACTTTATTTGGATACTAATTCAAACTATCCAAGAAGTAAAGATTTATGAAGTATCTGAAACTTTGAATATTAACCAAATTTTTAATGACATTAGAGAACAATTCCTTTTTTGGCAGTGAAAATGATACTATAGTTATATTGATAAAAGATTTTTCATCTTTAAGATTACTCTTACCTTTTGTGGATAAAATGATACATTACTTACTTTAAAGGTGAGGGAAGTGGACAGGAATGAAGTTGAAGCAAGATTAGCCCTGAGCTGATAATTGTGAATTGGGGTGATGAAGACTGGGTAAGGGTGGGCATTCTGCTTAATTTTGTATATTGCAAAAGTCTTCATAATCGAGTTTTTGAAAAGCAGTCCTCTCCATAAGTGGTGACTCCATGGAGATGGCTAACTCTGGACCCCCAATTCACCCTCCTGGATGTGAGGCTGGGGGCAGGGTGTTAGTGACAGCCCTGTTAGATGGCTCTCAAAAGGGCTATGTCTGGTGACAAAGACGCTGTTGTCCAAGATGTTTGGAGAGACTCTGTTCCCGTGTTTCGTAAAATGTGAACATTGGAAAATGTATCCAAAGCAGGATGTGACTGTTAGCTGCTCTGCTATTGTTGATGATGTTGGTGATGCCCACGGTACAGGCTTGGTACAGACTTCCCCTCCCCCTCACGGTGGAGGACACGTGCTTCTTTCCACTAGGACTGAGACCCTGAGCCCCACACCAGGAGGAACAGAAGAGAGGGCCGGATGTGTGGAGTTCCAGACCGTCCTGACCAAGGCAGGAGGGACCACTTATCTCTGTATATTTGGAAATCTGTGGGCAGTGTTTATTTGCTGGGAAGTCTGGGTCCCTTCCTCTGGGGGTGCTAGAAGCCACAGTAGCCAAAGAACACAAACTGGAGGTGGGTCTAGAGTTGGCAGCGTGGGGTGGGCTGAGGCCAGGGCAGGTCGTGGTGGGTGAGAAACAGTCGCGGACTCGGTGGGGTCAGAAGTGGCTTAGGCAGTGTGGGAGGGCCTGGGCAGCGCCACCAACTTGCTGGGTGGACTCAGATAAGCGTCCCCTCTTGGGACCTCAGCTTCAACATCTAAGCAGTTATGTGCAGGGTCAGACCGACCAGGTAGGAATCCTGGTTTTGCCACTTGCTTGTTCAGGTGTGGTCTTCCCAGGTGGCACTAATGGTAAAGAACCCAGCCACCAATGCAGGAGATTTCTGAGACAAGGGTTAGATCCCTGAGTTGGGAAGATCCCCTGGAGGAGGGCATGGCAATCCAGGAGGGCTCATTGCAGGGACAATTCTGCTTTCTCATCCATGAAATGGAGACAATAGGGGACCAGCATGACAAGCTGTCCTCAGAAATTGGGGAGGTGACCTGCAGAAGCTCTTAGGATGGGCTAAGTGCTCCAGGAATGCTTGCTACATAACTATAGGCACCATAAACACAGTTCATGAACAAGAGTGTGCTCAGTCTCGGTCATGTCCGGCTGTTTGTGACTTCATGGACTGTAACCCACCAGGATCCCCTGTCCATGGGATTCTCCAGGTGAGAATACTGGAGTGGGTTGCCATTTTCTACTCCAGGGGATCGTCCCAGCCCAGGGATCTTACATCTCCTACATTGGCAGGTGGGTGCTTTACATCTAGTGCTACAAGAGATGCCACAAGAGATGTGGGAATAAAAAGTAACTTGACAGTGGAGAAGCCTGCCCAATACCACGTCACCCTCTCACCTATCAAACGGACAGCGCCCGGTGTTGATGAGAGTGTAGGGAAACATGTGGTGCTGACAGGAGTATAAACTGGTACAACCTTTGGAGGAGGCAGTTGGGCTGTAACTCATTATTTCTTTATTTTGGCTGCACTGGATCTTCATTGCCACGTGAGGGCTCTTCTCTGCAGTATGCATTCCCTCTACTTGCAGCGCACACGTTTACTTGAGGCATGTGGGATCTTAGTTTCTGACCAGGGATCAAACCTGGGCCCCATTCACTGGAAGCACAGAGTCTTAACCACTGGACCACCAGGAAAGTCCTTGGTCTGTAACTTTTAAAATAAAAATGCCAGTACCCAGTGTGTTCACTGTAACATTATTCGTAATAACAAAACTTAAGCACAAACTTGACCCTTCAATAGGAAACTATGATGCACCCATACAATGAAATATTCTGCAATAAAGAAAAAGTGTGGGAATTTCCCTGGTGGTCCAGTGGTTAAGACTCTGTGTTTCCAGTGCAGGGGGCTTGGGTTGGATCCCTGGTCAGGGAACTAAGATCCCACGTACCGAAACTAAGAACCCAGCACAGCCAGACAAATAAATATATGTTTTGTTTTGTTTTTTTAAAGAAAAAGGATGAAGTAGACCAACTGCACATTGAGTGTAACAGTCACCGTACTAACACTATATAGTTCATCGCATACTTGCCTCTCTTAAATGTCATCTTCACAACTATGGGTTAATTATTACGTTATTCCCATTTTACAGATGAGAAAATTGAGTCACAGAGAGATTAAGTAACTTCCTCAAGGTAACACTTGAGGAAATAGCAGAGCGAGGGTTTGCATCCACGCAGGCTGGCTCTACATGACAAAAATAACAGCAAGATACCTATGTACAGTCACAAATCCGTGTGCATAAGTGCATGCGTGCGTGCTAAGTCATTTCAGTCATGTCTGACTCTTTGCAACCCCATGGACTGTAGCCCACCAGGCTCCTCTGTCTGTGGGATTCTCCAGGCAAGAATACTGGAGTGGCTTGCCACACCCACCTCCGGGGATGGAACCCGTGTTTCTTATGTCTTCTGCACTGGCAGGCAGGTTCTCTACCACTAGAGTCACCTGGGAAGCCTGTGCATATATGTATATGTAAACATACAGACAAACACTTGATACTTACCTTCAGACAGCAGCATGGAGAATGGGGGGGCCGGGGAGGGATTCACTCCGTCTGTGTAGTAGAGTGTATTTTGATCCTGCAGTTGTTTTTGTTTTCTGTTTCATTTAACTCTTCCCTCCCCCCTCCCCCACCACCTCCACACTGACCTCTGGAATTGGGCTCCTTGGCACTGATTCCTTGTGGGGGTGGGGGGGGGGGGAGGGAGGCGGGTGCAGAGGAACAAAGAAATCCTTGATCAGCTTTGGGTTTCAAATTACACGTTTCAAAATTCACAACAGAAATAATACAAGCATCTCTCCAAAGGGGCTTTCTGTGGGAGATGAAGTTTGTTGAGAAAGGAAGGGCTTCAGGCCTTGAAGGACTTGCAGTACAGTTTTCTGCAGTGGGAAAGAGGGGGATGAGGGTGTTCCATGTACCCAGCAGGTAGAAAGAGCAGATCTACGGGCCTGAGACAGGCCCCACCCCCCCCACACTTCCATCTCTGCCCACCTGCCCAGCACCTGCCCCCCATCCCCGCTCCCCAGGAGAGCTGTGAGGCCTCAGGTGAAACCAAGGGCTTCCCAGGTGGTGCGAGTGGTAAAGAACCCACCTGCCAATGCAGAAGACATAAGAGACTCAGGTTGGATTCTTGGGTCAGGAAGATCCACGGGGAAGGGCATGGCAACCAACTCCAGTATTCTTGCCTGGAGAATTCCATGGACAGAGGAGCCTGGAGGGGTACAGTCCATAGGGTCTCAAAGAATCAGACATGTCTGAAGCCATTTAGCATGCACACATGCACGAGACCGGCAAGGAGGTTGGCCTGAGCCCTTGCACCCCTTTACAGAGGCCTGGTCAGGCCCTGGTCGGTGATAGCTAACACTAGACAGAGGCCAATGTCCAGGAGCTGAGGGGCAAGCCTCCCTCAAATGGAGACAGAGAAGAGTGGCAAGTGGAGACCTGGCATACTTTTCCTGGCTCTGGAGCCATACCCAAACCCACAGAGCTTCTCTCTGCCCTGGTGTAAGCAGATAGGGTACAGGGTCCCCAGGGAAAGAGAACCAGTCATGGCTTTCTTGACATAAGAGAAGCCAATTTTGGCCTAAGCCATTTCGCAATCTAAGCCTGGCCACAGTGCTTGCTCTTGAACAGCTCTCAGTAATTACTGATCTTACGGGAACCAAGGACTGCAGAAACAGAGGAAAAGCAGTCAAAGCAGTCAAGAAACAACAGTTCAGTGATAAAAGGGTCCCAGTTCCTTCTTAAGGGATCCACAGAACAATCTGACACTGACCTCGGGTGACCTGGGCCTCCAGGGGCTTGGAGCGGGACTTGGGTTTCCAGCCAGAGATTGAGGCCGGGTGGTGGCAGTGAGAACACCAGATCCTAGCCACCAGACCAGTGGTCAGTGACAAAGATCCTGGCCCTTCGGCTTTGTAGAAAAGAATTCCCACCAAGATGGAAAGTAGTGAAACAAGTGAAGTATTTATTAAGAGGAAAAAAGTACAGTACATATGTATAGACACATGCAGACTCAGGGAGAGAGAGTTGCTGAGTCGCACCTTCATGGCAGTTTGAACTATTTTTATGAGATATTTCTTCCCGGTTTCCTTTGGCCGATAATTTTGATTTGCCTGGTTCACAGTCCATACTTGGTATAACTCAGGATCCTCCCATGGTTCACAGGCGTCTCTTAGCCAAGATGGATTCTACCGAGGAGGCCTGTGGGTAGCCTGGCATTAGTTAATATCACTCCCCTTGGACCCCCAAGGAGCCTTTCCGTGCATGTGTGGTCGGGGTGTGTTCTCCTGACTTCAGGAATGGAAATATGTGGTCTGGGTAGGGCCTAGCCTCCTCTCTTAATTGTTCTGCTATTCTCATCTTGGAGTTTCAATCCACAGGGAATGAACCTCCAAACCCTTTACCCTGGGGGATGGGGGGCATCTGTCTCCTTCCTCAATACATACGACTGTATAGCACAGAGAACTATATACAATATCTTGTGATAAACCGTACTGGAAAAGAATATATAAAAGATTATATGTTTATTTGTATAATTGAATCGCTTTGCTGTACAGCAGAAATTAACACAACATTGTAGATCAATTGTACTTTAATTAAAAAAAAAGGGAACACTCTGACACACATCTTTGAATTGTGAACTACATGCTAATACCCCAGACACCAGACTGGTGGGAACCTAAAGAAGGGTGACATTGACCTTCCAACAGTCAACTAAGGCTTGGACTTTGTCAACCTTTGCCTCAATTCTGTGTTGAATTCTCCTCTAGTCACACACTTTCATGAATATGCATATGTCATTCAAGCCCCCTTCATGAATATGCATATATGCTTAGCTTACAACTTCCCTAATTTTGCTGTTCAGGGAGATACTGCTTTGGTAAAGATCTCTTGTGTTCTCATTATTTGGTGCAAGGGATAAATCCTTCCTTCTCCTGATCTTTGGCTTGGTTGTGCCTTTTGACTTGACCCCCACCAGGAGGCAAACTTGGTTTTCAGGAAACACTAGGAGAGGAGGAAACTGGGGGAGGAAGCAGGGGGAGGAACTGGCTTATCACCCATCAGTGGTCTTAAAATTCAGTGAGTCACACAACAGACTGCAATCAAATAAAACAACACAGAATAGAATAGAAAATAGAATCACGATAGAAAATATCAAAGAGTATCAAATCAGGTTTTATCTTATGATAAAACCTTTTATCTTTGCTCCTGATTATTGATTCAATGTTGCACCGGGTTCCAAAGTGCAATGAGTTTCCTACTGTTGACCAAGGTCAAAGATAGTAGAAAAACTTTCTCAAAGATGACAAAATCTAAGTATACATGGAAAGGGCCCAGTGGTAAACTTGGCACTATTAGGAATTTTGTTGCTATTGATCAGAATTCTGGGCTAGGGAACTGAGTTCAGTTATTGAAGGGTTTTTTTGTACCCATTTTCAACTGGGACAAATTTTCCAAATTCCAATTTTCAAATCTTTTTTAAAATATATATTTATTTATGTAACTATACCAGGGGTCTTAGTTGAGACATGTGAGATCTTCAAGCTTCATTGCAGCACGTAGGATCTTTAGTTGCAGCTGGCAAACTCTTAGTTCCAGCATGCAGTATCTAATTCCCTAACCAAACCTGGGGCCCCTGCATTGTGAAGTCTTAGCCACTGGACCACCACAGAAGTCCCTTCAAATCTTAAACTACAGCCATTTGTTTGATTTTTGTACAGGAAGGATTTGATTGTATGGCTTCCTTAATTAAAAAAAAAACAAATTAACGCATGTATTTCTTAAAGGCTATCATGACTGCAAATAAAAAGAAAATAGGACCAAAGTCTGTAGATTATATGGGGTTTTGACTGATTTAGTGTTTTAAAGCCACATGATTGAGAATCCTAAAGATCAGTCTCTCATCTGACCTAGAAGTGGCCAATTCCCTCACCGTTTCAGCAGGTGATCCTTCCTGCTTACCTCCTGGGTACAGTCAGAAAGGATCTGGGGGAAAACCATCCAAGGTGACAAGCCTAAGCCTTGCGTTCAGTGGAGCTTATCATTTATTGTACCCACTCTGTGCCAACCTGTGCAAAGAACCAGGGTGAAGACGGTGACAGGAGTCCCTGTCATTGCAGATACCAGTGGGACTGATAGTATTGGCCACTGTGATGTGAGATGGTGGGAGCTCCAATGGGGTCTGAACTCCATCCAATCAGATCCCAGCCATGGGGACTGAAGGAGGTGGGCAGAAATAGCATGCAAGAAGAGGAGGGCTCTCGGCACATTCTGAAGGTTGAGCATGCATTAGGCAAGTAGGAAAGCACCATCCAGGCAGTTGACTAAGTCCCTGAAGGGTGTGTGTGCCCCCCACCTGGTGGAGGAGACTGTCTGACTCCACCTTCCTCCAGGCCTGGGGAGTCCCCTGGCCCTAAAGGGCAGTAACAGACAAGATCAGGAGTAGGCTGAAAATAAAGGGACTCTCCTGGAGATCCAGTGGGTAAGACTCCACACTTCCAATGCAGAGGGCATGGGTGCCATCCCTGGTTGGGGAACTAACAGCCCACTTGGTAGGGCCAAAAAAAGGAGTAGACTGGGTAGGGCACAGTGCTGTCCCAGGGTGAGGACTCCAAGAGAAGGTGGGCCATCACTAAACAGGAAAGCCAGAGCCAGCTCCAAGGGACAATGTCACCAAGCAGGTCCAAGGAACAGACATGAGGCTGTGCTCAGGCAAAGGGGCCAGGACGCAAGAAGCTCAGTGTTAGATGTGTCAGAAGGTTGTGTTAGAAAACTGTGTCTCCCAACAAGTCATATGTGGAAGCTCTAACCCCCCAGTGTGACTGTATTTGGAGGTAACTAAGGTTAAATGAGGTCACTAGGGTGGACCCTAATCCGAGAGGCTGGCAACTTTCAATATAGTAGCTAATATATGTTTTAAATATCTATTTATTTATTTGGCTGTGCTAGGTCTTATTTGCAGCATACAGGATCTTTTCCTGCCGCATGCGAACTCAGTTGCAGCTTGTGGAATCTAGTTCCTTGAAAGGGGGCCAACCATGGACCCCTGAATAAGGAGTGTGGAGTCTTAGCCACTTGACTGCCAGGAAAGTCTCTGGCACCCTTATAAGACACTAGCACGTACTTTCTCTCCATAGGCACAACGCCACTAAGGACATAGCAAGGAGGCAGCTCTAAGCATGCCAGAAAGAGGAGTTTCACCAGAAACCAACCCTGCCAACACTTCAGTTTGAACTTAAAATCTCCAGACATATGAAAAAGTCAATTTCTGTTGTTTAAGCCACCCAATCTGTGGCATTTTATTATTGCAGCCCAAGAAGACTTAGATGGATTGGGAGGAAGAGCTCAAGGCGGGGCAAGGAGAGACACAGTCCCAGCAACTTAATTTGCAGGGCCTCATGCAACACGAAAACGCTGGAATCAATTCAAAAATTATTGTGCCAAAAAAAAAAAAAAAGTTATTGAGCATTTCAAGAAGGGAAAAGCTGGGCATCACACCAGGCACAAGTTATACACCCATGAAGCTGGGCCTGAAGAGAGGATCAGCAGGGAGGCCTTAAGGTAACACAGGGGTGTAGGGTCAGTCTACACTGCATGCTACAGCCTTCCTGTGGGTTTGTACACAGAGACAGCTACACACGCACCAACTCAGACAGAAAGCAGAAGAACGCGATCGGAGTTTAAATGGAATTACAGACGAAGTGCAGGAAGCACAGGCAGAGAGAAATTAATTCCTCAGGAAGAACGTGGGTGATGCGTGAGCAGGCAGCAAAGACACCTTCTCTGTGAGATTTCCTCAACACCCTTGGTTCCTCCCTTCCTTCTCTGAGGGCAGGCCTCCAGCCGCCATATTTGTACCATGTGACGGCACTCCTAGCCAAAGGGATTGGGGTAGGGCTGATCACCTGATCCACAACAGCCAATCAGAGCTCTTCCCTGAGACTGTGGCCCACATAGAAATTCTAAAGATGCAGTTAACCGGGTAGGTGTGGGTGAGTCTTCTCCCCCATAAATGGGCTGAGAAAAGGAAGAAGAGGAAGACGGATGCTGAGCCACAGAGGGGAGCCATTAGGACTCGTGAGAAGTGTTTCAGTCTCTGATTCTTGTTCTTTATGGACTTCTGGCACCATTGATACACTGGGATGCCTTGAAACACTGGACCTTTTTCTTCAATTCCCCGCTTTTGCTTCCAGTAGTTGTCTTGAGTTCCTGTTACTTGCTGGGAAAGGCTTCCCAGAGGAGGGGGAAGTATTCAGCAAAGCCCTGAAGGATGAGCAAGAAGTAGGGAGTGGATGACATGATAGGAGAGTGGAGTTCCTGGTGGGGTGTTCTGCTGAGCAGTTCCTTCACACTCCTTCAGGTTTGCTATTTTTACATGAGAGTTTTCAGTTCCGGAGTGGGAGGCAATAATAAGAGGGAGTCAGAGAAGGAAGAATGTATTTTTTTATTAAAAGATTTGAATCAGAAGGTTTCTCTGCATGTCTGAAGGGGACCGCTTCCCCCCGATCCTGAGGACATCCTCTTATTTGATTTTGTCCTCCTCTCAGTCCTTTTACTCCATGTGTTCGTTCATCAACTCATGACTTATTGTAATATTATTGCAACTCGTTACTCTTTGGAATCCCACCTCTGCCTCTTGCTAGTGTTTGTTCTTGGTCACATTTCTTCTTTTCTTCCTTCCTTCCTTTCTTTCTTTTGGTAGAAAAATTATTTTATTAGCCCCCCCATCAGATAAAAGTAGAATCTAATTATAGGAGCATCAAATACATGAAAGCCTTGGTCAGGTCTCATTTATGTTTGTCAGAAACCATTCTGTTTCTTTAAAAATAGCTTTTTCCCAGCTTTATTGAAGTATAATTGACATATACCATTGTGTAAATTTAAGGTGTTGATTTAATACACTCATGTATTGCCAGTGATCCACAAAGTTAGCTGACACCTCCATCACATCAGGTAATTACCATTTCTTTTTTGTGGTGAGAATGTTGGAGATTTATTCTCATAGCAGCTTTCAAGTATAGAATACAGTAGTATTACCTATAATCACCATGTTGTGCATGAGACTCCCCAGAACGTACTCATGTATAACCAAAAGTGTGTACCCTTTGACCAACATCCCCCACTCATCCCCACCTTCCCCCAGGCCCTGGTAATCGGCGCTGTATTCTCGGCTTCTATGAGTTTGACTATTTTAATTCCACACATGGTGATACCATAAAGTATTTGTCTTTTTCTGTCTGACTCATTTCACTTCGCATAATGCCCTTGGGTTTCATACGTGTTTTCACAAACGGCAGGATTTCCTTCCTTTTCATGGTTGAATAACGTTCCATTGTGGATAGCTGTCACATTTTCATCCATTTATCCCTTGGCAAACACTCAGCTTATTTCCGTATCTTGCTGGCCACATTCCTCAACCTCTCTATGCTTATGTTTATGAACACACTGAGTTGGGACTGATAAAGTAGTCCTCATTGTAGGGGAGTTCTGTGCTCAGTCACTCAGTTGTGTCCAACTCTTTGAGACCCCATGGACTGTAGCCCATCAGGATTTTCTGCCCATGGAATTTTCCAGGCAGGAATACTGGAGTGGTTGCTCCCACTCCTTACGCCTACTCCCAAGGGATCTTCTAGGCCCAAGGATAGAACCCATGTCTCTTGCACTTCCTGTATTGGCAGGTGGATTCTTTACCACTAACACCACCCGGGAAGCTCCCTGTAGGGGTGCTGGAAGCTTAAATGAGTAGACACATGTAATACTCCAAAACCTGTGCCTGGCGCTGAATACCTTCTTTAATGTGGGTTCTTGGGACTTCCTGGTGGCCCAGTGGTTAAAGCTTCACCTGTAATGCAAGGAGTGTGAGTTAGATCCCTGTTGGGGGAGCTAAGGTTCCACAAGCCTTGCAGACAAAAAAAACAAAACAACAAAACATAAATAGGAAGCAATATTGTAACAGAGTCAATAAAGACTTTAAAAATGGTCCACATCAAAACATGTTTTAGAAAATATATGAGTTCTTGATTTTTAAATATTGACAAGAGTTAGGGTTAGGGTTATAGGCTGGGCCTGAAGGATTGAGAGATGACTAAGAAATGGCTTCTACTCTTATAGTGGCCAGAATCCAGTAGGGACAGGCGTGCAAAGAAATACTTCCAGGAAAGACACTCTATGTGATGTGCTAGAGGGAGGGTCCAGGCACTGTGGGCAAGGAGACTGACTGACCTGCTGGCACAATCATAGAAGGCTTCACAGGACAGGGTTTTGAAGGATAAAGAGGAGTTCATGTGGAGCAAAGCAAATAGAGGGCATTTCAGGGAAAAGGAATTGGATTGAGCAAAAGTTGGGAATCAAGAAAGGGCTTGGTTTGTTCGGGAAATAGTAGGGCATCATGGATGAAGCTTATAGTGTGTGGCCTGAGGGGATGATGAGGGCTAGACAAGAGGCTGAAGTGATTGGTGAGAAAGTACAATAAAAATATCTGACCTGATTTCTGCCTTACTGAGACATTTAGAGAAAATACGCCGCCACCTCCCAGGCTAAAAAAAGAAAGAGCAGAGTCTTAAGAATTACCCTGAAGAAGAATCTTCAGTCATTCATTCCTCCCCCATGGAAGCATCCATGCCAGCTCTATCCCATGCTCCCTTGAGGGGAGGGCATGGCATTGTTTTGGAGCTCTGACGTGCTGGTCTCTGAGGGGTGTGCAGGACAGGTTATAGCAAGGTGGGGGGTGGGAGCCAGTGTCCAGAGAGGAGGTTTCGTGATGGAGCTGGAGGTGGACAGTGAGTGTCCAGCCCCACCTGACGCCTTCCTGGGCTCCGTGCCCAACCCTGAGCTCATCCCCTTTCGTCTCACCAGGGCGGTTCCAGTTCTCTGTTAGCTGCTGCCCAGTATCCCCCTGGTGACACCTGCCACCACCTCCAAAGGCTTTCTGCAGCTGTCCCACACCCTGCTCACTCCCATAAGGCCCCGATGCCCCTTGCTGGGTGTTCCCCAGGGAGGGCAGCCTTGGCCGCATCTCAGGTCCTGGGGGTGGGGGGAGCAGTGATCAAGAGATGCATTCCTGTGGCTCTTCTGCCCTATTTTGTCTTTTCTTTTCTTTTTTGGCTCTGCTGCACAGCTTGTGGGACCTGAGTTCTGGGACTTGGGATCGAACCCATGCCCCCTGCACTGAAAGTGCAGAGCCCTAACCACTGGACCACCAGACAATTCCTTCTTTTGCCTTGTATTAACAGGGACTTCTTGGCGATGGTGCCCATACTTTTCTGGTCTCAATCCCTAGAAGAGGTTGTGAAAGTGAAAGTGAAAGTAGCTCAGTCGCGTCCAACTCTTTGCGACCCCATGGACTATAGAGTCCATGGAATTCTCCAGGCCAGAATACTGGAGTGGGTAGCCTTTCCCTTCTCCAGGGGATCTTCCCAACCCAGGAATCGAACCAGGGTCTCCTGCATTGCAGGTGGATTCTTTAACAACCGAGCGATGAGGGAAGCCTCAGAAGAGGCTGAGCCAAGACAATTCCAGGCCTGGGGAAGTGGGAAGGAGTTTGAGGACCAGGCCCATTTAAGATTTTCTTAGGCCCCGGGGCCTGTTTCTCCTGAAGGCCACATACCAACAGATCATACAAAATGGGTCTACTCTTGACAGTAAATAGAATTCTTTATCATGTTATATTGATGTGCAGTTTACTGGTTGACAAAATGTTTCTGTGAGATCAAATATTAGCTTTGAATTTCTTTCCTTATTTTGAAGGCAGTAATTTTCCCAGGTGTCAGATGTTGTAGAGCCCTTGCCAAACTAGGTTGGAGGCACTAGGCTTTTTTTTTTTTTTCTATCTTTTTGGCTGTTTTGTGCAGCATGCTGGATCTTAGTCCCCTGACGAGGGATTGGACCGTGCCTCCTGCAGTGGAAGCACAGAGTCTTAACCACTGGTCCTCCAGGGAAGTCCCAAACCAGGCTGTTTTTGAAGAGCCTCTCAAAGAAGCTCCCAACCCCTCAGCCTTTTGGAGCCTCCCGCTCTGAGCTTCCCAGTGTCCCCTGGCACAATCCCCCCTTAGTGACAAACCTGGGAAATTAACATTCTCACTAAAATCTGAGGGACTTTTCTCCCAGTCTAACTCAGCACACAGTGGGTGCTTAATAAATGTACTTTACCTGGCTTCCCTGTAACCTTTCCTCCTGGAAGAAGGCCTAGAGATGGGGAAAGCCGGACCCTGAGCTGGGAGGGCTGGCCTGACCGGCCCCATGCTTCCCTGGGGCTGGGTCCCCCTTCAGAATGGTCACAACACACACTCGAGGCAGAAACCAAGATCTTCCCCTTGGGTAATAGGACTTCAGGGAATCATGTTTGGTTTTCTTTTCGTGTTTACTAGCGTTTTACAATTTTTCTCTCATGAACATGTCTGACTACTCTAATGGTGAGAGGGGAAAAATGAAAACCATGTATATTCAGTGTGCTTTCATTCCATTTCAGATACACCATCTCACTGCTCCTCACAGAAAGCCTATGAGAGAGACAGGACGAGGAGCGCCCATTGTACAGATGGGAACACTGAGGTTCTTAGGTCAGGTCCCTAGCAACAAGAAATTTATTACAGGACTTCCCTGGTGGTTCAGTGCATAAGAATCTGCCTGCCAATGCAGAGGACACGGGTTCAATCCCTCTCCTGTAACCAACATGCCTCTGAGTAACTAAAGCCTGTGGGCCGCAACCACTGCTTGAGTTATAGAGCCCGTGAGTTACAACAGCTAGAGCCCATACGCCTAGAGCCTGTGTTCACTACAAGAGAAGCCACCACAATGAAAAGCCTGTGTATCGCAGTGGAGAGTTGCCCCCACTCGCCACAACTAGAGAAAACTCACGTGAAGCAACAGAGACAGAGCACAATCAAAGATATATAAATCAATTATTTTTTATGAACATTTTCATGGATTTACAGAGAGTAACAACAGCAAAAACAAACAAACAAAATATATTAAAAAAGAAAAAGAAGAAAGAAACCTGTGGCAAAAGACAGAGGGAACCCCAGCTGCTTGTTGCCTTGGCAGCAGGACTGACAGTAGGAACAAAGGCTCAGGGTCTGGGGTCGTGCTGAGGGGTGGGCGCAGCACCTGGAAGGGTGCTGTTTCAGGGACAGGACGGGGTGAGGGGAAGCCTGGGCCCAGGGAAGGAGGCCCCAGGACCTGACAGGTCGGCAGGCTAGGGACTTGGACTTGGAGCCCAGGGGCCCATGTGGGTGGCAAAGCCCCCAGATCTCCTTCCCACACCCCTCTGCTTCCACCCTCTCATCCCAGCAGAAGGACTGCTTCTGACTCGCATTTAAGCCCTCGAGATAAAGTCCAAACTCTGGGACCCACAAGACCCTGCTTGGCCCTTCCCCTCCTCCACAAACCCATCTGGCTCCTTTCCCTCCCCAAGTGAATTTCATTCCCTCAACAAGTATTTATGGGCACCTCCCAGGTGCTGGACTTGCAAGATTGGTCAGGTCAGAGGCCCTCCCTGCTCTTCCAGAGTTTACCGCCTACCAAACTGCAGCTCCTTGGTATCTTTGGTTTCTCCTGCTTGGGATGCCATCTCCAGTCCCCTTTGCCTGGCCTATACCTGGTTATCTTTCAGGTTTTGGCTTAAAGGTCACCTCCTCCAGGAAGCCCTCCCCACTCAGACTGGATGAGCCACCCTTCTTTTGAGCTCCTACAGTGCTCTGTACTCCCTTTACCACACCATCTTATAACTTGGTCATAAGTTGGCCTCTTCTACCAGACTGATTTCCTAAAGGAAATCACCCCTGAATATTCATTGGAAAGAGTGATGCTGAAGCTCCAATATTTTGGCCACCTGATGCGAAGAGCCAACTCATTGGAAAAGACCCTGATGCTGGGAAAAATTGAGGGCAGGAGGAGAAGGGGGTTGTAGAAGATGAGAGAGTAGGATGGCATCACTGATTCAGTGGATATGAGTTTGAGGAAATTCTGAGAGATGGTGAAGGACAGGGAAGCCTGGCGTGCTGCAGTCCATGGGGTCTCAAAGAGTCAGAAAGGACTGAGCCACTGAACAACAGAAACTATATCCAATGTGATCTCATCTTGAGGTTAATTACCTCAGCAAATATATGTCCTTATTTTTTTAAAAATAAGGTTACCATCACAGGTACCAGGGTTAGGACTTGGATATATTTTGGATTTTCTTTGGAGGGGGGCACATTTCATCTCACCACATCATCTCATCAGGGGTCAGCGATGGTGTCAAGCTCACCTACACATCTCCACAGAAAATACTCATTGGAACAGCAAAGGTGTTGGTTACAGGACCTCAGTGACTGGGGATCCAAACAACATGCTCAGAACAGATGTCTAGGGGGCTCGGCAGATGGAGAGGATGAAAGAGGGGACCACAAATACCACAGGCCAGCATCCCTGCCTCCCGCAGCACCAGCTTCTCTGGAGAGGACTGAGATCCTACAGTCCCCAGCAACTGGGGCCAGGTGAGAACCTGGAGCTTTGTGGGCAACACCCAGGCTGAGGGATTACAGCAGGGGTAGGGGAGGGGAGAGGATGGGGGGCAGCAGCAACAAGACTTTTGACCTGGGAGTCTAAGGACACAGATGGGCGTAGGTGTCCTCTCCTGGCCCCCACAGGCAGCTGGGACCCTCATGGCCTCCCAGCATTCCCTGGAGGCTGGGACTGCCAAAGACAGTGGTGGGGACAATGGAGGGACCATCTCAGCCCTTGAATGTGGGCCCAGAGAGCTGATGGGCCTGACAGTGAGGTGGGGACAGTCCCAGCACCCCTGGCCCTCTGAGCCTCAGGGACAGGTGGACAGGTGGAAACCAGAAGCAGAGAAGGGGCTGGCAGACAGGTCGCCCTGAGCACATGCTGGATGGTAGAGATGGGGACCCCTCCATCCAGAGCTGCAGCGCCTTATGAGGTTTCCTCTGCCCTAATGCCAGTGGCAGCTTCCTCCTCAAGCAAGGAGCTCTTAGTTGCAGGTGAAGGAGGCAGCCCAATTGGATAATAAAGAAGGTTGAGCACCAAAGAATTGATGCTTTCAAATTGTGGCGCTAGAGAAAACTCTTAAGAGTCCCTTGGACTGAAAAGAGAGCAAACCAGCCAATCCTAAAGGGAATCAACCCTGAATACTGGAAGGACTGATGCTGAAGCTGAAGCTCCAATACTTCTGCCAGCTGATGCGAAGAAATGACTCATTGGAAAAGACCCTGATGCTGGGAAAGATTGAAGGCAAAAGGAGAAGAGGGCAGCAGAAGATGAGATGGTTAGATAGCATCACTGATCAGTGGACATGAATCTGAGCAAACTCTGGGAGATGGAAGGACAGGAGAGCCTGACATGCTACAGTCCACGGGGTCACAAAGAGTTGAACGTGACTTAGTGGCCGAACAACAACAACGAGGCACCCTGGAAGGCTGCCCTCATCAACCCTTGCCCATCCTGAGTCACAGCCTCTTGCTTCTTGCTCTCCACATGTCAGTCGGCAACTCTCCAAGGAACTGTGTTGGTAACAACTGCTCAAGGGGCCACCTCCTTACCTGGCATAGATCAGGGAAGCAGGTAGGATCAGGCAAGGTGGGTGCCCTCTGGTGATGGGGTGATGGGAGTCCCAACTGGGAGCAAAGAGAGGTTAAAGGGCTCCTCGGAGAGAGAAAAAGTTCAGGATTTGGGGCCAGGACTCATGGGCTCGACACGGCCCATGATTTCAGCTCTCCTGGACTTGGATTCCTCATCAGCAAAAAGAATAGCAGCAGCAGCCTGGCAGGATCAAAGGGGATAATGAATATAAAGAGGTTTTGGAACACGCCTGACAGATCTTAGCTGTGTGGCTTTGCTGCTAGAATCCCTTTGTGTCTAATGTTCTGATCTTTAAAAAGTCCCTTCCTGTACGTCACCAGAAAAAAAAAAAAAAAACACTGAACACAGAAGTGTCCAATGATCCCGGCCTCCTTTGCTGGCAAGGAGGGCTCTGGACCTATGCAGGGTGGGAGGGGGAGGGAGGTGGGTGGAGAGGCCAAAGGGAAGCCAGAGAGCTCATGGCTGGAGAAAAACAGTATGAGGGCAGGAAAGGGAAAGCCCAAACAGAGAGCTTGGGAAAGAGCAGGTTATAGTGGCGGCTCCCGTTTGCTGAGGACTCGCTGTGTGCCAGCCACCAGCTCCTTTAATACTCCTCCAAGCTCATGAGTTGTCACGTATGGATGTGCGAGTTGGACCATAAAGAAGGCTGAGTGCCGAAGAATTGATGCTTTCGAATAGTGGTGCTGGAGAAGACTCTTGAGAGTCCCTTGGAGAGCTAGGAGAACAAACCAGCCCATCCTAAAGGAAATCAGCCCTGAATATTCATTGGAAGGACTGGTGTTGAAGCTGAAGCTCCAATACTTTGGCCACCTGATGCAAAGAGCTGACTCACTGAAAAACACCCTGATGCTGGGAAAGATTGAAGGCAGGAGGAGAAGGGGACGACAGAGGATGAGCTGGTTGGAGGGTATCATCGAGTAAACGGACATGAGTGTGAGCAAGCTCTGGGAGATGGTGAAGGACGGGGAAGCCTGGTGTGCTGTAGTCCATCGGGTCACAAAGTGTCAGACATGGCTGAACAACTGAACAACAACAAAGCTTGTGAGCTGAGAGCAGCTTCATCCCCATTTTACTGATCAGGACATTTTGCTCAGAGATGTGAAACCACTTGTCAGGGATGGAAATTCAGGTTCAGTCTGCCTGACCTCAGAGCTCATGCCTGCGAGACTTAGGCTGAGCCTCTCCAAATACAAAAGAGTTGGGCCTGCAGGCAGAACAAGACTCAATACTCAAAGCAGGCAAGCTCCTGGCCAGGGCCTGGAGAATGTGGAGTTGCTGCCGGAGCACCAGCCTTGGGGCCCAGGTTCCCATCTTGTCTCCGAAGCTCCGCCACCGAGCAGCCTGGGCCAGTCCTTCCTTTCTCTGGGTCTTAGCTTCTTGATCTGTAGATAGGCTGACTCCACACACAACATCCCAGAGGTGGAGCATCCTTTGGGCCAGACTGACCTCAGGGTGATTCCTTAACTAAGGCACCCTTGGATCTTCAGGAACTGGTCACAGTTGCCCCAGGGGCTGATGAAGAATGTGGAGGGTCCCCTCTGGGAGACGGAGTGAGCAAGCCCGTAGCCATGACAGCTCCACCAGGACCAGGTGGTGGAGAAGATGGTGGGGAACCGGTGATGCAGCTGGCTCCAGTTACTAGGGTGCGGGGACTTCATGACAGGCTCAAGGGAGGTGACCTCTTTAGGGTGATGTGCAAAGGGAGGAGGAAGCAGGATGTGGCCTTCACCAACCGGCCCCATAGCCATACCTTAGACTCTGAGTCACACTGGACCTTCTCGTTCCTGGGGAAGGTCCAAGGTCCAGAGAGTTTCCGGCCAGAGGCAGGTGATTGATGTGAGCCGTGTCCCTCTCTCCAGGGCCACCCCAGCCTGGGCACCTAGTGGGTGGCATCACCCACTGGGGGTCTTATATCTTGCAAGGGACCCCAGATAGGGTGTATGCCCTCAAGGCAGACCCCGCTCCATGAATGACTATGCATTTCGTAGGGTTTATAAGGGGGGGATGAAGGTGGGCTCCACTTGGGCAGGAGATGTGTCCAGACCCAGGTAAGACATTGGCCCTGACTGCAGCTTGCAGTTAATTCCAGCTGTCTGGGAACCTCCACCTGCTGTCAGTTCCCTGGTTACCTTGCTACTGGGACTCCAGATTCCGTGACACGACCCCTCCCCTCAACACCAACATTGGGATCCACCCGTCCCTCTGCCACCGCCTCTCCCTAGCACTCCATGCACGCATTCATTCACAGAACATCTTTTTTTGGCTGCACTGGGTGTTCATTGTGGCACGCAGGCTTCTCCTGTTTCAGCATATGTGGGCTCCAGCAAGCACAGGCTTGTTGCCCCAAGGCATGTGGAATCTTCCCCGACCAGGGATCGACCCCATGTCCCCTGCGTTGGAAGGCGGATCATTAACCACTGGACCACTCCACACATTTATTAAGTACCTACTGTGTGCCATGTACTGTATCAAATATACTACAGGGGAAAAAAACAGATCTGTCAAAGTGTAGAGTTAAAAGAAAGGACTCTGGAGCCAGGGGGTTCAAGCCCTGGCTCTGCTACTTTTCAGCTGTGTGACTATGAACAAGTATTACAACCTCTCTGAGCCCCAATTACCTCAACTGTAAAACAGGGCTAAGAATAGTATCTCCCCATGGAATTGGGGTGAAGATTCGATGTCTTAATACAATGTTCGAAGAGCACTTGGCTCATGGTAAGTGTGCCGAGTGTTTGTGGTTATTAGTCTCATGGTAGATGCATAAAATGAACTGTAAGCAAATAAAATAATTGCCAATTCTGGCTGGTGTTCTGCAGGGAATAAACGGTGTGCTGTGGGTGGAGGGGTAGGTGGGGTAGTCGGGAGGGTCTCTCTGAGGAAGCGATTCCTTTGGGGTGCCAACGGAGGAGGAAAACAGTCTTGGCAAGAGCAAGGAAAGTGCTTTCCAGGCAGAGAGACCAGCAAGTGAGAATCCCTGAGGCGGCAACAGCTTGGCAGGTGTTGGGAATGGCAGAAGGCAGAGAGGCAGGAGTTCAGAGGGTGAGGAGAGCTTGGCAGGTCAGAGAGGCCAGCAGGTCCTTGTAAACCACAGAAAGGAATTTGGCTTTTATTCCAGTGCGGTGGGCAGCCACACAAGGTTTTTAGGTGTTTCTGTAAGTCGTACTGGAGTGTATTACACATGTAGAAAAGTACACGGATCAGGGACTTCCCTGGTGATCCAGTGTCAAAGACTCTGTGCTCCCAATGCGGGGGGTTTGGGTTTGATCCCTGATCAGGGAACTAGGACCCACATGCTGCAACTAAAGATGCCTCATGCCCCAGAGCAGATCCTGCGTGCTGCAACTAAGACCTGGCGAAGCCAGATAAATAGATAAATATTTTTAAAAAGAAAGAAATATATACAAATTGTAAACGTGCAGTGCCACAAATTTTCACACACACACACACACACACACACACACACACACACACACACACACACACACACACATACATATACACACAACAGCGCCAGGAGCGGGAAATGGGAGGTGGGGTGGAACCAGCTCTGAGATCAAAACCAGAATACAAGCAGCACCCTGGAATCCCCCTTCCAGGCACCCCCCCCCCCAGGGTAACCTCCATGCTGACTTTTAACAGCAGAGGGTAGTTCTGCCTGCTTTTTGAATTCTCTGTGAATGGAACCATACACCATGTGTTCGCCTGTGACTGGTTTCTTTCGCTCAACATTACAAGTAATGTTCACCCACCTGTTGCAGATGGTGGTAGCCCTCTTTGCTGTGCAGTGTCCCACTGTGACTGTCCCACTACACACTTAGATCTCACCTGTGGGTAGGCACCTGTAACCCCTGTCTTTGGTGTACCTACTTCTGTTTTTTTCTGGTCACTGAAGGATTTGTAACATCAAATTGACAAGATCGCCTTTCAACTTCACTACAGACTCCAGTTCCCACATCAGCCCGCTGCATTGACCCCAGAAGCAGACCAGCTTCAACCTCACCTTTTTTTTATTTTTTAAATTTTTGGCTGTGCTGGGTCTTCATTACTGCGTACATACTTTTGGCAAGTGGAGACTACTCTCCAGCTGTGGTGGGTGGGCTTCTCATTGTGTGGCTTCTCTTGTTGCAGAGCAGGGGCTCTAGGGGACTTGGACTTCAGTAGTTGTGGTGTTTGGGCTCAGTTGCCTAGAAGCATGTGGGATCTTCCCGGACCAGGGATTGAGCTGGTGTCCCATGCATTGCAAGGCGAATTCTTAACCACTCGACCACCAGGGAAGCCCCTTCATCTTTTTTAAAAATTTTATTTTTACTGAAGTATAGTTGATTTACAATGTTGTGCTAATTTCTGCTATAAGGCAAAGTGACTCAGATATACACATATATACATTCTTTTTTAATATTCTTTGGTGCTCTGGTTTATCCCAGAAGATTGGATATAGTTCTCTGTGCCAGACAGTAGGATCTTGTTGTTTATCCATTCTAAATGTAATAATTTGTATCTCCTAAGCCCAAACTCTCAGTCCATCCTTCTCCCTCCCCACTCTCTCTTTGCAACCCACAAGCCTGTCCTCTATGTCTACGAGTTTGTTCCTGTTTCTAAGATAAGTTCATTTGTGCCTTATTTCAGATTCCACAGATGAGTCATATCATAGGGTATTTGTCTTTCATATCGTAGACTATTTGTCTTTCTCTTTCTGACTTACTTCATTCAGTATGATAATCTGTAGTTGCACCCATATTGCTGCAAATACCATTATTCCATTCTTTTTTAAGGCTGAGTAGTATTCCATTGTATATATGTACCATAGCTTTTTTATCCATTTGTCTGTCAATGGACTTTTAGGTGTTTCCCTGTCTTGCCTGTTGTGAATAATGTTGCTATGCACATAGGGGTGCCTGCATCTTTTTGAATTACAGTTTTGTTCAGGTACATGCTCAGGAGTGAGGCTGCTGGGTCATATGGTAGTTCTATTTTCAGTTTTCTGAGGAGCCTCAATACTGCTTTTCATGGCGGCTGTACCGGCTTGCATTCCCGCCAAGAGTGTAGGAGGGTCCCCTTTTCTCTACACCTTCTCCAGCGTCTGTTATTTGTAGACTTTTTAATGATGGTCATTTTGACTGGTGTGAGGTATTGGTAGTACCTCACTGTAGTTTTGACTTGCGTTTCTCTAATAATTGGTGACATTGAGCATCTTTTCATGCATCTACTGGCCATCTGTACGTCTTCGTTGGAGAAATGTCTGTTAATGTCTCCTGCCCATCTTTCAGTTGGGTTATTCGGATTTTTTGCTGTTGACCAACCTCACCTTTTTGCTCCTCCAACAGAAGCCAGTATCAGAGCATATCATTTTATGCGCTGATGATGTGTTTAATTCAATGCTCCCTCCTGAATCAGGAACCCTTTAGTGCCTCAGTGTCCTCATGTGGAAAGTGGGTCAGTCATCCCAAACTGCAGGCTATGAAGATTAAGTTAAATGAGAAATGTCAGTGAGAGCCCATGGCCCTTCCTCCTTCCAAGGGGCATAATGAATGCCCTTTGTCTCCTTTTTCTTCAGAATCCATAAAAGGAACTCAAAAAGGGGTGCCCTCTGTGAGTGAGCTTGAAACTGCCTCCCTGGCTTCCCCGGGTCCTCCTGCCATCTAGATCAAGGGTGCCCCCTCCCTGCCCCAAGACCAGCACAGACCCAGCTCCCAGACCCCACAGGTTGCTGTCAGTCTCTAAGTCCCCCAGGGTAGATGATCCAGAAACCACTCTGCCTTAGCACTCTGGCTCGCCACCTGAGATCCTCTCCTCCTCCCCACCCCATCCCACCCCAGATCCTACAGATCCCCTGAGAAGCCCCACCGAGGACGCACCCAGCCTGCTCTCAGGGTTACTGCGCCCACAGCACGTGGCACCTTCCAGCGCACATCCCAGCCCTCCCTAATACCTGCGCGCCTCCCTGCCAGACTGCGCCAGCAGGGAGGGACCAGTCCCCCTGTTCCCGGAAGATGGAAGATCGCCCACACCTGGCACTGTGCCTAGCATCCAGCGGGGGCGTCCTAAATATCTCCTGAATGATTCATTCATTCCTTGGAAAAGAAAGCACAGACCCCTAAGTGGTTAAGAGTGTGGACTTTGAAGTCACATCCACCTAGGTTCAAGTCTTAGCTGACCCTTGGCTCTGTGACCTTGGGAAGGTCATCTCACCTCTCTGAGGCTGTTTCCTTCTGCTAAAAAAAGGAGGAAAAAAAAAAGAGAGAGGAATGACCACGACCCCATTAGGTCATTGTGAGGAGTGAGATGACGCTGTTTTTCCATTCAGAGAAGGGGCCACCTACCGCTTCCTGTTTTCTGATCGGTACTTAGGAGGTGCACAGTATCAAGTCCGATTTACAGAAAAAGAAACTGAGGCCCTAGAAAGGGAACAGGATAACTGGGGGTGCGGCCGCTCGGGCTAGAACCGGGGCCTGCGGACTCGGAGCCCAGTGCTCTCGGAGCTCACGGTCAGCACATCCCCAGCCCCCCACTCCGACTCATCCTGGGCCTGGGAGTGCGGGGCTGGTCTCGGCCTCGGACTACCCCTGGGATCCGGGGCGCGCTTGGGCATCTTCGGCTCAGACCCCGGAAGCGCCGCGCAGCTCCCGAGAGCGGAGAGAGCGCTCGGGGTTGTCACTTTAAATTAAAGAGAGAGCGGGCGGGCGAGCGCCAGGGAGCGCGCGACGGGCTCCTGGGAGCGTGCCCGGACTGCGGCGCAGCTCCCGACTGCCGCCCTGGCCCGGCCGAGCCCCCGGCCCGCTCCGCGCTCCTCCCAGGCGGGCGCGGGGGCGACACTGCAGGGGTGGCTCCGCCGGCGACCGCTGGGCTTGGCGCCGGTGCGTGCGCGCTGCGGGAGGCCGGCGGGAGCGGGGAGCCGGGAGCCGGGAGCCCGAGCCTGAACCTGAACCCGAGCGGCGGCCCCTCCGCGGAGCCGGGGTGAGTACGCGCCCCGAGCGCGGATGAACGCAGAGCCCCCTCGCAGCGCCGGGGACCCCCGGGCTCCGCGAGCCCCGCTCATCTGCACACACGCGCGGATCGCACACCCGCGCCGCGCTTGCTTACAGACACGGCCGGCACAGCGCACGCCGGGCCCCCTTCCCCGGCCCGGCCACTCCGCGCACTGCGCATCGCCTCGTGCCCCGCACGCCCGCCCCGCGTGTGCACACACGCGACTCTCTCGGCCATTTACACGCCTCCCCGGTGCCCGCGCTGCACGCACACCCCTCACGCGCATAGCGCCCTGCCTGCCCCCGCTGCCCCGGCCCCGCCTCGCACCTCCTTCCCAGCTCCAGGGTCGGCCCCCTCAACACTTCGGTCCCCAAATATCCTGGGGGTCCCCGTGGCATGGGTGCTGGGTTTTCAGGAAAAGCCCCATGTCGCACCCCATTGCCAGGAGGCTCCAGGGGACCAAGAGGGTCCTGGGCCTCTGTCTGCTGTCAGCAGCCTAGATGGGGAGCTGTCCAGAGTCTCTCTGCTAACCTTTGATGCCCTTGCATTTTGGGAGAGGAGGTCCTGGGGCTGTAGATTTGGGCTGAAGGTGGGGGGAGCTGGGGCCAAACAGGGGGACCTGGAGCCAGGCCTGTGGGTGGAGGTTCCCTGAGCCAGCCATCCTAGTGACCCCTCTTCCATGGGCTACAGAGGGACTGGGTGACACCCCCTCAGCCAATGAGGCCACCCTCCCCACAAAGCACCTGGCAAGTCTGCACCCTGGAATGTCCATCTCATCCCGAAGCTAGGGAGTGGGTGACAGGTTGGACAGCAGCAGCAGCAGCTATGCCTCCTACTAGAAATAGGGAAACTGAGGCTCAGAGAGGGCATGAGACTCACCCAAAGGAATACAGCCAGTCTGGAAAAGGGTCAAGTTCCAAGCCCCTGGCCTCCCCACCCTGAAATCTGAAGCCTTCCCCAAGCAACTTGGGAGAGTGGGGTCTCCCAGCCTGGAGTTCCAGGTTGGACCCTGCTTCTCGTCAGCGCTGGTGACTACGGGCAAGTAGTGTCCTGCTCTTCAGTTTTGTTACCAGTGCAGTGGGCAGAGGAGCAGTCCTCTCAGAGGGCAGCAGGGAGGGTGAAATAACACCTGGTGAGTCCTTGGTACAGAACTCAGCACATAGTATGTGCCCAGGAAATGCCAGCTCCCACCACCCTCTCTGGTTTGTACTGTGGTTTTGTGGGCTTTAGGGAGGGGATGGTAGCAGGATATGGTTATTCCAGAAAGTGGGAGGGAGCCCTTGAAAAGAATCTCAAAACTGAAGCTCCTAAAGAGGTTCCCAGTCTGCGAGATCAAGGGCTCCCCTGTCCCCACCCTCTGATCCTTCCCATTGCCTGCTGGCTTCCGGTTGAGGGGAGCCAAAAGCTTGCCAGCTCAGGGGCACTGAGCAAGGACATGAGGTGAGGGGGAACCCCTCCCCTGCCAGAGTCACCAAATTCCTGGAAAGCCATGTCTTGATAAGCCCAGGAGGGGTCCTCAGCCTGTGGTCAGATTCCAGTAAGTCTCGTGGTAGGTCTTCCCACCCATCTCCACCCCCGAAAGGCCTGCTCAGGAGGTGGTGTGGTGGCCAGGAGCCCAGGCCCAGATCCATCGCACCTTGGAGTCAGTCCCAGTGTTGCTACTCATAGGCTGAGTGACTCCAGCCCTGGCCTCCTCATCTGTCAAAGGGAGATCCGTTTACCCATTCAGTGGTCAGGTTTATATCACATGAATACAAAGAGCCAGACACCACAGGAGGCAGTTAACATGGACAATGTCTGATTCTTTCAGCAAAAGGTCGGTGTTGCTGGGTAGGTATGATTAAGCCTGCATTTGAACCTAGAGGGGTTTTCAATGAGCAAGCTCCCTGCAATTTAGGGTTTGGGGGTTTGGGGCCAGAATGAATGGATGGAGTGAGGAAGGGTATCAGGAGGAGGTTCAGATGAGGGTTTGGGATGGCTCTGACCCACCCCCGCTGTGCCACATTTCCTGCATGTCAGAACTCAGGGCAGCTTTGGTCACGGGCTGCCCTGGCCTCGAATGTGCCATATCAGCATCTTGTTCCAAGCTGGAGCCGCAGCCCCTCTGCCTGGCAAACCTCCAGGCTGCCAGCAGGAGTCTGCTAAGGTTGTTGTAGTGGGTGGGATGGGGTCAGGGGGTCTCGGGAGTGGTAAGTAAAGCCATCAGGAAGGGCGCTGGCTGCAGGGCCAGCTCTGGCTCGGTCTCAGTTCTCTGCTTACTGGCTGGTGACCTTGGGCAGATTCACTGACCTTCTCTGAGCCTCACTTTCGTCCTCTGTGGAGTGGGGATGATGACAGACTCTGCTCCCTAGGGGTCTTGAGCAAGGCCATGGGGAGGGCGTTTTTGAAGTCCACACGAGGCTGTGGCTACTAATAGACAAGGGACTGGACAGGGTGGCAGGCACAGCTCCACCACTCCTGGCTGTGCAGCTTTGAGCAAGTCACTTAACCTTTCTGAACCTTCCCTAACTCATTCAAAAGCCTGCTTACCACGCTCATGAACTGAGATGCTTCCATGGGCCAGCAGGTTCTGGAAGTGAATGCAAGAGTAGAAGATGCCAGGTCCAAAGAGCAGATGCCCCATCTGAAGGGTGCAGCCTACTCAGCTCCAGCTCTGGCTCTGGGGTGGGGGAGGCTGAGACCCACTATTCCTAAATCTAACTTTTAAAGGGAAGCTGAAAATCTATTTTCTTTTAAACAAACCCACTTTTCAATGGGAAATCTCCCCAGTTTTTGAATGCTGGCAACTCACTTTGAGACAAACATACCACATCTGCAGGCTGGTAGTGCTGCTCACACGATTCCACTGCTCAAAGTAAGGGGTTTGGGGGCCTTTTGGACCCTGGCGGCTCAGATGATAAAGAATCTGCCTGCAGTGTAGGAGACCTGGGTTCGATCCCTGGGTTGGGAAGATCCCCTGGAGAAGGGAAAGGCTACCCAGTCCAGTATTCTTACCTGGAGAATGCCATGGACAGAGGAGCCTGGTGGGCTATAGTCCACGGGGTCACAAAGAGTCAGACACAACTGAGCAACTAACACTTTCACTTTCACTGGACCATTTCCAGGCTAATAATCACAGCAGCTAAGATTTGCCAAACCCCACCTCACTTCCTTCTCCTTCCTCCCTCCTGACACCCTGATAAGGCAGTCATAAACCCCATTTTACAGATGGGACAACTGAGACTCAGAGCTAGTGAGGGGGAAAATCTGGGGTTCAAAGCTTGCTCAGGCTGCCCTCCTCCCAAGAACCTCAACCTCTCCGTTTCCTCTCCTTCCTCCTCTCAGGCAGAGGTGCTTTGGCCTCTGCCCCTTCACAGGGGTTCTCTATGGGACCTTCTGGCCTGGTTGAGCCTAGAGTCATTGGTGCCTTCAATGAATGCACAGCTCCTGGGGTGTTGTGATGAGGGGAGGGGAAAGGGTGGGCCATGTGGGAGCCTTGGAAAGATGGGGGCTCCTTGACAGCCAGACGCCCAATATGGCAGATACAGGGTTCTGTCCCCAACTATAGGAACTTGCCACTAGGATGTCCTCAGCCCACTCCAGTATGCTGCTGGCTTGGGCTGTCCCAGTGCAGGAAGTCAGCTTGGGCCAGGTAAGCAGGAAATAAAGCCAATAGTATGATCAGATCCCAGCAAGACACAGGCCAGCCGAGACATGAGTGTTCATATTAATGTGTGTTTCAACGTATCCAGAACCCCTTCTGCCAGGAATTAAGGCCACCTTGGGCGTGTACACAGTGCCTGATTTGGCCTGTGGGTTCTCAGACACCTTTTGAAACCATATGCCCTCCTGCAGTAAGGCACAGGGGTTAGGGAGCAAGTGTGGAGCAGAATGGCCTGCATTGAACAGTCTCCTAGCTGTGTTGCCTAGACAAATGACTTCACTGCCCTGCCTCAGGGCTCTCTTCTGCAAACCAGAGATAATAGTAGTACTTACCTCAAGGGGTTGTTAGAGGATTAAATGAGGTAATGTATATGCAAAGCGCTTACAGCTTGAGTATAAGAAGTACTTGGCAAGGTCCTTATCACCATCTCCAGCCCAGGTCCCAGGAATGAGCTTCCACTTGAACTGGCATGGGTAAAGCCCTTCCTAGTTAGTACGGCCCTCCCATCACCATGACAACTCACATCTCACCGTGGGAGTAGGGGCATCGTCAGGGAACTGGGAGGGAGCAAGGAGCTGTCTGTGGACCTAGGCAGGCTTCACCCCAGGGCCCTACCCTCCCAGACTTCTCGAGGCCTCCTGCCCTGAGACCCATGGCAATTCCACATGTGCTGGAATACCCTGTATGGATCAAGGCACCCCACTTCTTGACTTCAAAGCTACAAATCGGGGAGAACCCCAGGATTCCAGAAAATGCTCACTCCCTGATTGGACCCCAGTCCCAAAGGGAGCCCACAGCATCCTTTGAGGAGTTGTAAACAGGTCACTACCCAGGAGCTTTTACTTTCTACTGAATGGTGTTTAGATTTTTTGTGAATTTTTGCAACATTTAAAAATCAAGAAACCGCACGTTAAAAAAATACCAGTATCTGGCTTTTCAGAAGATCTAGCCAGGCTAGACTGGCATTCCCATGGGAACAGAAAAGCAGCTGCCCTTAGGTAGACAGACACTCTGAAGGTCTGACCACCCACCTCATCCGCACCCCTTGACCCACGGGCACCCCAACTCACCTGCTCGTAACCACCTCTTGGAGCCCTGAAGGAATGCAGAGGATGGAAACTATCCTGTCCTCCGTGTCCCTTGAGCTGAGATCCTTACAGCTCACCCCAGCCTTCCTTTATCAAACCCCCACCCCATTTAGAACATGTCTGCGAGCCAGTTTACTTGTTAGCAAACACAGTAATAAAACCACGAGCAGTTGCCTGGCTTCAGGTAACGGGTGGTATGAGCTTCTAGACCTTTCTAGAACAACTTAGTCAAACCTTCAGTGGTTGATAAAACTTGGGAGTGGAGGATGGGGAGGAAACCATCCCAAGAAGAGGAAGGACTGATAACAGAATATTGCAGAAATGTAGCATTTCCGGTTCAATTTAAACAAAAGCATTTGAACTCAGTCCTAGGGAACACCTGAGGGGGCTGCTCTAATGACTAAACAAGTCGCTGATGGTCAGCCTGTTGTTGGTAGGATGGAAATGAAATAGGGTTGCCAGATTTAGCAAATACAAATATGGGATGCCGGTAACTTGAGTTTCAGATAAACAGTGAATTTTTTTTTTTTAGTATAAGCATGTCCCATGCAATATTTAGACATACTTTTACCAAAAATGAATCAGAAATTCACGTGTCCCTGGGCATCTTGCAGTCTTTGCGTCTGGCAACCCTGAAATGGAGAAGAGGGTGGCAGAAGATGAGATGGTTGGATAGCATCACCAATTCAATGGACATGAACTTGGGCAAACTCCAGGAGATAGTGAGGGATAGGGAAGCCTGGCGTGCTGCAGTCCATGGGATCACAAAGAGTTGGACACAGCGACTGAACAACAATAATTCTGAAATGAGGTTTCAGAGTGCTTGAAAAGTGCTTTAAACACTACTTTTTTTTTTAAGGGACATTTTTTATTCTATTTTTTTAGAGACATCCTTGGCAATCCAGTGGTTAGGACTCCACATTTTCACTGCTGAAGGTCCAGGTTCCATCCCTGGTCTGGAAACTAAGATCCAGAAAGCCACAGGGAGTGGCCAAAAATAAGTAAAATGCTATTTTAAAAATCTGCTACTTTTGAATGATACAGATGAACTTACAAAGGAGAAACAGACTCAGACTTTGAGAAGGAGCTTATGGTTGCCGGGGGGGGGGGGGGGTGGAAGGATGGGGGGAAGGGATAGTTAGGGAGTTTGGGATGGGCATGCACACACCGCTGTATTTAAACTGGATAACAAACAAGGTCTTACTGTATAGCACATGGAACTCTGCTCAGTGTTATGTGGCAGCCTGGATGGACAGAGGTTTGGGGGAGAATGGATACATGTATATGTATGGCTGAGTCTCCTCATTGTTCACCTGAAACTATCACAACATTGTTTGCTCATCAGCTATACCTCAATACAGAATAAAAAGGTTAAAATAAATAAAAATCCACTACATTTGCCCAGACCTCCTCCACCTGAGTGTGAGCGCTGGATGCTGGGCGTGTGGGGTGTGGCGGAGCGTGGGGACCCTCTGAAGCCCCCTCCTCTGACTCTCTTCTCCCTTCCAGTCTCACCCCCGGTGGCAGGCGTCATGGCCGTGGACGTGGCAGAATACCACCTGAGCGGTGAGTTCCTGCGGCCAGTGAGCCATCTCACAGGACCCTCCCGCCAGGCCCGGGGTAGGGGTGTCAGTGGGACCCCAGTAACAGCCCCGTTCTACTGATAAGGATAGTCAGAGAGTTGCCCAAGGTCACACAGCCCTGGTAGCTCAGATGGTAAAGAATCTGCCTGCCATGTGGGAGACCTGGGTTCGATTCCTGGGTCGGGAAGATGCCCTGGAGAAGGGAAAGGGCCACCCACTTCAGTATTCTTGCCTGGAGGATTCCATGGATGGAGGGGCCTAACAGGCTACAGTCTATGGGGTTGCAAAGAGTTGGACATGACAGAGCAACTAACACTATCACTTTCACACCGGATTGGGACCAGTCTGAGGTCTCTTCTGTCTGTTTCAGTCGCTTGCCTTCCTGGGGAAGGACTTGAGGGGCTCCCCCAGGAGGCCCCTGTCCTGCTGCTTCCTTAGGTTGAGCCTGTTGTGTGGAATCCACTGCCTTAGGGCCGTTCCTGGAGCCAAATGCAAGGAAAACCAGGAAGGTTGATACTAGATGCATGAGATATTGAACTCAATGGTTGTCCAGTCTAGCCATGGCAGTTCCCTTGGAACCAGCCTCAAGACACCAGACACACTCCGGCTGATGGCGGATGGTGTCACAGCTGAAATGCACTCGCCATACTTTCTCCTTCTGTTTCCCTCCCCATTTACAGGTGGGAAAGGAGAGGCTCAGGAAAGGGACCGTGACTAAGTAACAGACCCAGGACATGGACCCAGGTCTCCCAGGCCGCGGCTCCCTTCCCTCCAGCTCTTCCCCTAGCTCAGCAGGGCAGAGCTGAAGGGCAGACCACCTCTCCCAACTCCCAGCCAGGAATTTTCACTTTCCACCTGCAGGCTCACAGGCCTTGGCCCAGGCCCTGGCGTGGCCTTCGGTGAGTGATGAAACTTCTCTGAGCCTCCACTTACTCATCTGTAAACCGGGGGTGATGCTGCCAGCCTCTGTGACCTAACGTGTGAAGTGCCCAGCTGTGCAAACACGGCTCTCCCCCCAGCTCGGGGCCTTTGCACATGCTGTGCCCTTCGCCTGGAGCGCTCGCTGCCTCTGCCTGGCTAAGTCCTCAAGACCCGTGTGAGATTACGAGCACAGAGCTGGAGTCAGGTTGTCTGGCAGCGAATCGCTCCTCTATCTCTCAGTTTCCCCGACTGTAAAATAGGGATAATAATAGAACCATCCTCTCAGGGTTGTTCTGAGGACTCAGTGGGTTAATATACAGGAAGTGTTTGGAACAGAGCCTGGCAAAGTGAGGGAACAATTATTCCTAAGTCTGCTTCTCTTCATTCCTGGTCTCAGCCCAGACCTCACTTCCCCGGGGGAATTCCTCCCATACGGTCCTGAGGCTGGCACAAAATACAATGAGTAAATAAATGAGCATTAACTGTCATTGTTTCATGTCAGCTTCCTGGGGCTTTGTCCGTCTTGCCCTCCTTTTGTGCCAACCAGGGTGCTGGCTTCAGGCCCTCAGCCCCCAGGATCCTCACTCTCAGGGGAGCCTGGTGATACTTAGCCACCTTGCCTTGTCCACTGTCTGTGTGGATGGTGTCCGCCTCCTGCCAGCACCTAGGCTCCAGTGAGCCTGCTGGGCTGCCTGTGCGTCTGGGTGGGAGACCCCCGCCCCTCCACACACACAGGTCCGGCCCCTTCCCATCCCCCATTCACTGGGCTTCCTGAGAGCCTGGCCCGCTCTGGGCCCTCCTCTGGGCCCTCCGTAGCTCCATGCTGTGGTTTTATTTATCCCACAAATTACATTCTCGCAGCGGAAGTCAGGACCACACAGGTTTGCTCGCTATCTCTCCATCCGCATTTCTTCTGCCTCTTCTCTCCTCTCTCTGGTCCGCCCAGCCCTTGCCTACACGCTGTGTGATTTTTACATCAAAATCATGTGGTTATACCGTGTTGGGGATTGATTTTTTCTTCTTCTCTTAACAATGCCTGAGACAGTTCTCTGCATTGCCACGGTGTCGTCCCGATGACCTCAGCTGTCATTCTCAAAGCCCAGTGACGGTCTCTCCTGAGACAGCACCACTGGCCCCCACTGGCCCGCTCAGTCAGACCTTGGGGCTGTTTTCAGATTTCTGTTGTTATAAATACAGACTCGCTGACTCACTGCAGACAGGAAACTTGTTGAGATTTTTCCCTTAGAATAACCGTGCCCCCCCCCCCCTCGCCACCCCGGGTGGGACCACTGATGGTGGGTGATTTTGGTGTCTGCCTTCTTTCTGGATGAGGAGACAGATGCCAGGGAGGCGAGGTGGCCTCCGGGAGCCGAGGCACCTACACCAGACTCTCCATTTCTCACCCCGGTGGCCTTGAGCCCAGAAATATTAATTGATGTGTTCTTTAGCTTCTATTAGCCTCAGTTCCCCTCTAGAGACTTCCCAGGTGGCTCAGATGGTAAAGAATCAGCCTGCAGTGCAGGAGACCTGGGTTCAATCCCTGGGTCGGGAAGATCCCCAAAGTGGAGGAAGGGACACCGTAGGGTACTGAGAGCTGGGTAAATGCCAGGGCTGAAGGCTGGCCCCTGCCCTTCTCTGGAGCGAGTGTTGTAAATTCTGGTGGAGCTGGCTGGGTTCAGCACAGTGGGGGATGGGCTGGGGCCTCCCACTGCCCCATGACTCCACCCCAAACGCCCCCTTCCCTCACTCTTACTGGGTGCTCTGAACTCTCTGAGCTTTGCACACTGGCCTCCTCCCCAACCAGGGAGCCAACCCCGGAGCCCTGCATTGAGAGCGGAGAGGCTTAGCCCCTGGAGCACCAGGGAAGTCCCTTGGCTGCACACTCCTTGCTGCTCCTGCAAATCCCAGCTTGGGCGTCCCCCTTTGCAAAACCCTCCTAAGATGGTCTCATCATGACACCCATCACTGTCCTGTATTGATTTGCCCACCTCCGGGGACTGTGACCCACTTAAGGGACTGAGCCTGGGGCTCCAGGGGGTGTTCACACATAGTAGGTGCTCAATGGCTGTGTGATGAGAAACCTCCATTCCTGAAACACCCTCCTCACGTCTCTGCACCCTGCTTCTGGGGACCTGTGTGGGTGGAGGCCGGGTGGGGCAGTGGTTACCCCTGCTTGCTCTGGAGTCTGGCTGCCAGAATTGGAATCCCAGCACCACTCCTTCCTGGTTCTGTGACCTTGGGCAAGTTCTTGTGTGCCTGACTGTCCCTGGTTGAATCCAGTGTAGATGCAACACTGAGAACGCTTTAGAGAATTGTATTTGCCAACAGTGCGATCTTTTGCAAAATGAACCTTACTATCTCATTGGCTTCTCTGGGGGAATGAAGAACCAGGTTTCCCAGTAGAGTGACTTAACATTTATGGTTCTGCCGTGGGCCAAGCATTGTGCTAGGTGAGGACCTACCCAGCACAGCTGAGGGGGTGGTTAATTACCATTTGGGGACAGTGAGGCTCAGATAAGGAAAGTTATTGACTCACCAATGGACAAAAAACATCTGAGCATCTAGATTTGTCCCCAAGCCCTGCACAGCCTACAGCCACCTCTCACTTCTGGCTGGAATGTTTTTATTTGTATGTTGTTTGTTTTTCGGTAATAGTTTTATGGAGATAAAACTCACATGCCATACATTCACTCACTTAAAAGGTACAGTTCAGTGGGCTGTGGTTAGTGTATTGTGCAAGCGTGAGCACAATCAATTTTTAGAATATATTCATCACCCCAGAAGGTATCCCCAGACTCCACACCCCCCACTGCTCCCCACACCAGTCCCTGACAATCACTAATCTACTTTCCATCTGTAGAGATTTCCCTATTTTGGACATTTCATAGAAATAGAATCATACAACATACGGTCTTTTGGGACTAGCTCCCTTCACTCAGCATGATGTTTTCAAGGTTCATCCATGTTGTAGCATGTAATCAGTACTTCATTTCTTTTTATTGCTGAATAATATTCCACTGTAAGAAGGTACTACATTTTATTTTTCCATTCATCGACTGATGGACATTGGGTTCTTCTTGATGAAGGTTGAGGCATAAAGGGGGATCATTTCTTTTTCTCCCCCAAGCCCCCTTCTGCTTCCCCCCAGACCCCAAAAGCCTGCTTTGATTATCCAGAAGCAGAAGTCATCTGAAGGCTGAGAGAACTCAAAGAGACAAGAACAACCCTATCCATGTAAAGCCTAAGGAATATTTAACTGTTGTTTCCAGCTCTTCATCTGCTCTAACCAAATGTCGCCCCTGCTAGAAGTGTGTTTTTGTGGAAAGGGGCCAAAAGCCGGAATCAGAGAGTGTATATCTCGTTCAACACTGGACCCTCAGCACCCAGTATGAAACCTGGCATAACAGACACTCAATAAATATTTATTTGGGGACTTCCCTGGTGGTTAAGAATTCACCTGCCGCAGTTCAGGTTCAATCCCTGGTTGGGGAGCGAAGATCCCACATGCCTCAAAGCCAAAAAAACCAAACCATAAATCAGAAGTAACATTGTAACAAATTCAATAAAGACTAAAAAAAAAAAAAATGTATTCAATGAATAAGCAGGTCAGTGCTGAACTGGGGACTCCCTGGGTGGGGATGTATAATGATTGAGAGGCCCCAAGGCCCATGAATGAGAGACTTCTCTGCTCTTGCCTTCAGTCATCAAGAGCCCCCCTGATTGGGAGGTGGGTGTCTACGCCGCTGGGGCCCTGGCACTGCTGGGAATTGCAGCCGTGAGCCTGTGGAAGCTCTGGACGTCGGGGAGCTTCCCCAGCCCCTCCCCATTCCCAAACTATGACTACAGATACCTTCAGCAGAAATATGGTGAGACCTACGCGGAGGCCAGGCAGAAGGTGAGGCTTATGTCCTCGTGGGTGCACACGGGGTTGCCTGCTCCCCGCCCCCGCCTCCACCATCCACTCTCAGGATTGACCCCCAATCCCTCCCCAACTCTCTCCCGGTTAATTTCCTCCTGTGAACAGGGTCCCTTGTCCTCCTCCACATCTCCAACAGAGCCCGGCTAGGTAATCAATGAATACTTGGTGAATGAATGAATGCTTTCCATTTGAAACACCCCTGGGAATTCCCTTGTGGGCCAGGGGTTAGGACTTTGTGCTTTCACTCCCGGGGCCTGCATAAACTGGGTAATCTGGGATCTCTCAAGTGATGCGGTGTGGCCAAATTTTAAAAGCAAAGCAAAAAAAAACCCCAAACAAACCCTCCCCACCATCCTGTGAAAAATACAGGAAAATAAAAACAAGAAAAACCTCCCCCAAAGCCACAACCCAGAGGCAAGCTACTGTGAATTATTTTCCAATATTTTAAATCTAGCCCCCACCCCAATCTTTTTTCCCATGCATAGTTTTTATACAATGGATGTCACTTCTCCACAGAATTTAACACCCTATTCTTTTCATCTCACTTAAAGTTGAAGCACTTTCTCATATTGTTGATCATAAACATCATTTTAATGACTGCATAAGATTCTTTTTTATGTATGTGCCATGATTTACTAAATGCCACCATAAATAATACAGTAAGTGGTTTATATGTAAAACTTTGTCTTCGTGTGGGATTATGTCCTTTGAAAGGATGCCCAGATGTGAAATTACTGTATCAGGGAGTGTAAACATTTTTAGGGCTCTCTATGTATTGCTAAACATTTCATCACTTGACACTTGGCAGAGGATTTTGCCAACATCATGGAGAGTTCCAGAAAGCACAGCCAGAACCTGTTACCAGACCAGGGCCCCTTGTGCTTCACTCGTTTGAGGTTTTGGAAGGAATGATCTCTTACTCTGCTGGGAGGACTGTAAATTGGCACAACTTTTTCAGAGCGTTTCGGAAACGTGTCAAAATCTATCAAAAGGACTGTGTCCTTTAAGTCGAGATTTTAAGAAAGCTATTCAATGCTTCATGGTTTATGTTTGTGAAACACAAGATACATGTCCAACAGTAGGGGAATAGTAACATAAACTATGGCTATCCACTTAACAGCAAATTAACGGAACCGTTAAAAAATATGGTAACAAGACTACCAACAAGGGAGATACTTAGTGTACACAGGCTTTTTTTTCTCAAATCCCAAGATCAATTTAGAGAAAAGAAAAAGTTGCCGTTAGAGTTAGTGTTATCCAACATGAAAGCTTTCTCGTGTGGTAGACTTTTTGTAAGCCTCCTTTGAGACTGCTCCATTGTCTGTTGAGTGTATCTAGTCTAGTTTTTACCTGTTCCCCTTCTGCTGGACACTTAGATTGCTAACTATTCTTCCTTTTCATACACATCATCTCAGTGAACATCTTTATTAATGAAATTTAGTTCATATAAATAAACATTTTGAGAAAAGGCTCTCTTGTATCCTGGGTAGGGAGAGAAAACTAAGTAACATGAAATAATATTAAAGAAGGATTTTCCTAACTAAGGCATGCCCTGTTTTTGCAAAAGGGAAGCTAGGAGGTGTCTTGCGCGAACGGGGCTACCCACATGTCTTCAAGACCAAGCCTATTGCCCTCCGATGCTCCCACGCCCCTTCTTCTCACCCTAGAGAGTGCCGGCCTGGAATGCGCAGCGCGCCAGCACTAGGGGGCCCCCCAGCCGCAAGGGCAGCCTCAGCATCGAGGACACCTTTGAAAGCATCAGCGAGCTGGGGCCCCTGGAGCTGATGGGCCGCGAGCTGGACCTGGCCCCCTACGGGACCCTCCGGAAATCCCAGTCGGCCGACTCCCTGAACTCCGTCTCCTCCGTGAGCAACAACTTCGGGCAGGACTTCACGCTGGGCCAGGTGGAGGTGAGCATGGACTACGACGCCGCCTCCCACACCCTCCACGTGGCTGTGCTGCAGGGCAAGGACCTCCTGGAGCGGGAGGAAGCCAGCTTCGAGTCCTGCTTCATGCGTGTCAGCCTGCTGCCGGACGAGCAGATCGTGGGCATTTCCCGGGTGAGTGGAAATTTGCCCCTTGGGGGCGGGGCAAATTGTGGAGGTGGGGCGGGTGTGCCCACCGGCTCTCAGGAGTCCTGCCCAGTCAGGCAGGGCTGCTGGGCCAGGCAGGATCTGAGGAGGGCACTAGAGAGAAGGTTTGGATGCTGATCCTGGAGTGGAAGGTGCTGGACAGACTTGAGAGTTTGGAGCCTCCACCTGGCGGCCCCCATTGTGTGCAGTTCTTGACAATCTTACCACACAATCCAGTGTAATTGTCCATTTGTCAACTGTGTCAACTTCAGGTCCTGCCAGGGAAGGGATGACAGGTTCATGTTGGCTCATTTAGGGAGAGCTTGGTAGCAGGACTGTTATAAAGCTGTGGTGGTATGTAGGGCAACCTCAGGGATGGCATGGTGCCCTGGTCCGAGGGGATGGGGGCAAGGGAAGTTACCCAGAGACCACTGTGTGCCGAGGGCCATCTGGATAAGGACTATGTCCCTTGGTTAAGGGGCGTGGTCAACTCGTAGCCATCCTGCCGAGAAGGACTGGGAGAATAAGCACCCTGACCTCCCTCCAGCCTCTTTTTTCCCTCCAGTGACCCCTCCTGGCCAACCCCAAGGGAGCCTGTTGATATAGCCCTTGGAGGTCAGCTCCTGGGGCTGAAAGCAGTGGGAGGGAGGGTGCAGAATAAGCTGGAAAGGGCAAGAGGGACCCAGCAACCTGCTCCAGATGGCACCCCCGCCTCGCCAAAAGAGAGAGACGTCTACACGAGATGCCATACTGCCCAGCACCAGCAGACAAGGTCAGCCCAGCATGGCCTCTGACCACAGCAGGAGGAGCCTGAGGTCCAGGGCCCAGTGTCCAGTCCTGTTTCCTATGCTGAAAACTGGCTGCTCCTCAGCGGTGAAGACTGTCGTTCCCCTCCTGTCCCACCCTGCCCCCTCAGTCCAGGAGGGTCTAGAACCAACCACCAGGGAACATGTAGGGCTGAGAAGGGGAGGCCAGCTTCAGAGAGGCAGTCCAGGGGATGGTTAGGAGCAGCACCCTGGAGCCTGACTGCCTGGGTTCAAATCCGGCTTCTCTGTTTCCTTGAAGTGTGACCTGGGGTGAGTCACTTAAACACTCTGTGACTCAAATCCCCATCTGTCAAATGGGCATCATCGTGTTTGAGGAAGGAATGCATTAATATCTGCAAAGTGCTGGGACTTCCCTGGTGGTCCAGCGGCTAAGACTGTGCTCCCAAAGCAGGGGGCCTGGGTTTGACAGCAGGAACTAGATCCCACATGCTGCAACTAAGACCCAGCACAGCCAACTGTATATAGTGCTTGGTCATGTCCGACTCTTTGCGACCCCATGAACTGTAGCCCACCAGGCTCCTCTGTCCAGGTGATTCTCCAGGCAAGAATACTGGAGTGGGTTGCCATGCCGTCCTCCAGGGGATCTTCCCAACCCAGAGATCAAGCCCACGTCTCCTTCATTGCAGACAGATTCTTTGCCAGCTGAGCTACCAGGGAAACCCTATATATATATATATATATATATATATATATATATATATATATATATATATATATATATATGCTGTATGCTAAATCGCTTCAGTCGTGTCTGACTCTTTGTGACCCTATGAATGGTAGCCTGCCAGGCTCCTCTCTCCTTGGTATTTCCCAGGCAAGAATACTGGAGTGGGTTGCCACTTCCTTCTCCTATATATATACTTTATATATATATAAAGTCCTTAGGCCAGTCCTTGGTCAGCTCTCCATGGATTGTCTATCAAGGCCATGAGGCATTTCTCTAGAGCCCAGAGCCACACTGCCTGTGGCTTCAGCTGCCTGGAGGACCCTGGGTGGCTCTGGGTCCACCCCTTGAGGGGACAGGTTGACAGCTGCCACCACAGCCTGATGTGTGCTGAGAACCTGGTTCACAGCGCTCGGCCCATTGGCATCCCTCTCATTAGCCCCAGGGATGGGGGATGGATTGAGGGCATCTGACAGATGAGGAAACTGAGGCTCATGAAAGTCCTTTGCCCATGATAACCCCAGGAAGTGAGCTGGATACCCAGAACTCGACCCCAGAGGTTTCCATCTACATGCTCATAGAGTGCATGGATGATCAGGGAGCCTGCAGTCCTATGGGCAGGGGACAGTCAAGAGGCTGGCCAGAGGAAGGAATTTAGGGCTGAAGATCCTGAAGAGTCTGAATGCAAGGGTCAGGATCAGGAGGTGGGCTTTGTCCGATGTGGGAGGAGCCCTTGATGCTTGAGCAGGTGACTGGTTGGGGGGTGCAGCTCCCAGGGTGGTGTGAGAGCCTATCCTCAGCCCAGAGCGTGACGGGAGAGTGTGGCTCAGGACACTTGGAGGTGCTGACAGGTTTATTCCCAGAAATGCAGGTGCCTTAGCACCTCAGCCCAGCCAATGTCAGTGAGCAGGCGGGCAGCTCCCCAGCTTCAGGCAAGGTACCAGGGATGACAGCTCCTCTCTTAAAATATCCCCAGGCAGTGACTAAGGCAGCCCCCCACAGAGGGGGGAGCAGGGCCCGCGCGTGCACCTGCCCAGGGGACTGCCCACGGCTTCCTGGGAGGAGGCCAGTGGCGCCCACCAGGCAGGACTAGGCTTAGAAACAGAGTCTTCCCAGCCTTGCCTCATCATTCCATCCATCCATCTGCCCCATGACATTCAGACCATCCTGGGCAGGCCCTACGGGGGCTGGACATCTAAGGCTCTCAGCATCACAGACAGTTATCCCTCCTCACTGCATGCCTGACCCAGGGCTGGACTTGAATGCGAGCCAGAGAGATGGCCGGCTCAGCCAGCACATGGCAAGGGTTCTGTGGATCCATGGACACTGAGGATGGGAATTAGTTGGGGTCAGCTTGTCAAGCTTTAAATGCCAGCCCACTAGATGCCCACCTCTGAGAGGAGGACAGGGGGCTTTTATATCATCAGGGCTGAGCCACCAAAGAAAGGATCGACATTGAGGTGTAAGGTCAACGGAGCCCGATGGTAGCCCAGGTCTCTGGACTCCCCCATCCAGGGCTCTCTCCCTACCATGGCCTCGCTGGCATCTTCTGCCGCCTCCTCCCCAGTGTCAGACCTCCTTCCACCGCCCTTTCTCTCTGCAGATCCAGAGGAACGCCTACTCCATCTCCTTCGATGAGAAGTTCTCCATCCCGCTGGACCCCACAGCCCTGGAGGAGAAGAGCCTGCGGTTTTCGGTGTTTGGCATCGATGAAGATGAGCGAAATGTGAGCACGGGGGTGGTGGAGCTGAAGCTCTCTGTCCTCGACCTCCCGCTACAGCCCTTCGGCGGCTGGCTCTACCTGCAGGACCAGAACAAGGTCAGTCTGCCCACCTGCATGTGCCAGGAGGGCGTCACGGGTGTATACTTGAGATGAGAGAATCCACTGTCCTCGCAACAGCCTGAATGCCAACATCTTTAGGAGATTAGGTCAGTTGGTAAAGAATCTGCCTGCAACGCAGGAGACCCCAGTTTGATTCCTGGGTTAGGAAGATCCCCTGGAGAAGGGAAAGGCTACCCACTCCAGTACTCTTGGGCTTCCCTTGTGGCTCAGCTGGGAAAGAATTCGCCTGCAATGCGGGAGACCTGGATTCGATCCCTGGGTTGGAAAGATCCCCTGGAGAAGGGAAAGGCTACCCACTCCAGCATTCCGGCCTAGAGAATTCCATGGACTACAGTCCATGGGGTCGCAAAGAGTCGGACACGACTGAGCGACTTTCACTTCTAGGAGATTAGAGAAGGAGAGCCACATTCAAAGAAACTCAGGTTACTGCGTGCAAATGAATGGCTTCCTGACCACTGCTTACAGCTCTTCTACTGCTCCTACCACCAAACCTTAAGAAGCTCTACTCCTGTAGAGGTTCTGTTAGGGAAGTACCTCTCTGGCCCTCAAGTGAGTTATTTCAGATGGAGGCCAAGCTGAAGTTCAACTTCCTGGGTGTAGCAGTGCTTGGGGAGCATCACTGTTATTTAAGCAAGAACGTGACAGTGTTCATCACTCAGTTTTTGCAATGCTATCTATCGACTGTAGCCCACCAGGCTCCTCTGTCCATGAAATTCTCCAGATAAGAATGCTAGTGTGGGTGGCCACTAGCCATTCCCTTCTCCAGCGGATCTTCCTGACCCACGGATTGAACCTAGGTCTCCTGCATTGCAGGCAGATTCTTTATCACCTGAGCCAATACTTAAGCAAAGGATCTGCTAATTCCCATCCACCGGGACCCTCTAAGTGCTACTATCACAGAATGTTTTCTTCGGTCTAGAATGAGGGAACATAACTGTGTTTGTTGCTACATTCAACAGGCAACCTCTGGTCCCCCTTCCAAGGCAGGACCACACCCAGTGGGAGGTGGGGGGAGTGCCATGGAGTAGGGGAGGGGTCCTTCTCTCAATCCCACTGGCTTGGTGCCCTGGGGTAAGGAGCCCCAAGGGCAGAAACTTCTCAATGGAGAAGGAAAGCGGAAGCCCTCTGTGCCACCCACTCATCCTCCAGGCTGCCGATGCCGTGGGTGAGATCCTGCTGTCCCTCAGCTACCTCCCAACGGCCGAGCGCCTTACCGTGGTCGTGGTGAAAGCCAAGAATCTCATCTGGACCAACGACAAGACCACAGCGGGTAAGGTCCCGCTGGCTGCCTGGCTCCTCCTCCGTGTGGCAGGCGGGAGCCGTGCCCTCGCTGCTAAGCCCTGGGCACCTGGGGGCATCAGCTGGTGTAGGCCCCAGTGCCAGGCTCCCCACCCCTGGCCTAGGCTGAGTTCAGGAGCTTTGCACGGTGGGAAGATTAATCTAGCTGGGGAAACATGGGCACCATGGAGGGGGACAGGGAGCCCCTGGGGGGAGGTATGCGACTCTGAGAGGTGGAAGGAGGCTGGGGCACTGGTATGAAAACACAGTGGGCAATCTCAGAGGCTGGACTGCATCCCAGATCCCAAACGGGGACCAGGGCCACCGAGATGGTGTGGGTATCAGGCGGGACCTGATGTCTCAGGTCTGCGTGAGCCTCAGCCCCGGGTAACTGAAGACTGAGGGCTGCAGGAGCCTGACTGGGAGCCCGGGGGACCCTGGGTCCCGGCAGGTGTCGCAAGGACACCCAGTGGGTGGGGAGTGACGCGCAGACAGTGACTCGTTATTCCAGAGCCGCTCGTCCTTGAGTCAGGCTCCACTGAACGGGCGCCAGGTGACTCAGGGCTGACGTCTACGTTTGGGCCATTTATAGAGTGAACAATGATGGATCTGTGGAGCTCCCCCAAGCATCACGTGAGGCATCTGGGAGGCAGGCTGCCAGAGTCCAAAGCCCAGCTCTGCTCTTGATGCGCGTGTGAGCCTCAGTTTTCTCATCTATAAAACAGGAAAGAAATAAAGGACTGATGGCAGAACTTCAGGAGAGAATGGTGATAGAGAAGGTTTGGGGGGACTTCCCTGGTGGTCCAGCGGCTACGATTCTGCATTCCTAATCCAGGCGGTCTAGGTTCGATCCCTGGTCAGGGAGCTAGATCCCACATGTCGCAACTAAGAGTTCACAGGCCACAAAGAAAATTGAAGATTGTGCCTGCTGCGACCAAGATCTGGCGCAGCCAAAGAGCTTTGTTTAAAAAATAGCGAATGTTTGGGGAGTTTGGAACCAGTGCGCTGCCGTGACTGGGCAGGTCTATGCCAAGTGAGTGTGGCACTGGCCCTCACCCCACCCCCCTCCCCACCCACAGATCCCTTTGTCAAGGTATACCTGCTGCAGGATGGGAGAAAGATGAGCAAAAAGAAGACAGCTGTGAAGAGGGACGACCCTAACCCAGTGTTCAATGAAGCCATGATCTTCTCCGTGCCAGCCATTGTGCTCCAGGTGACAGGGAATAGCTCAGGGGAGGGGTCCTCCATTCCTTGCAGCCTCGATCCTCGGGGCTGCTGCAGGCGGTGATGGTTGGCCCTAAGCCATCACCTTTCTAGTCGAGAAGCATGTACTGAGCACCCGCTAGGTACCAGCCCTCTGGTGGGTGCCAGGGATATGGGCACTGCTTCCTGGGCACCCATAGCGGACAGGCAGGGAAGTCCCCAGACAGTGCCAGCCCACGAGGAACACCCAGACCTTGGCAGTCAGGATAGCTAAGCTGAGATCTGGGGGAAGAGGTTCCCAGGGGAGGGAACTGCACAGGCCTAGGGATGAGCCAGGGCTGGGCCAAGGCCTGGAGATCAGGCCCTCAGTCTCCTGAGGTTCTGCCTACAGAGGCCTGGCTGACCTCCCCAGATGCCCTTGGCCTTCAAAAGGCAATGTGCTCCAGGGAGACCCCCCTTCCTGGCACAGATGTCACAGACCAAGTGTGGGAGAACTGCGGAGGATGTGGCCTGGGCCATGCTGGTAAACTGGCTTGCCTGCCTCAGAGGATGGGGAACTCATGACCTTCCGTTACTCTTTCCTTCCATCCGTCTTTTTTGTGCCTTAAGCCCAAACCTGCCCCCTTGGCCCTGGGGCTGTACAGAAACCCCCTAGTCTCTGCTCCTGGGACACCCTGTCTGAATTTGAAAATCCAGAACTCTGCCTCACTCTGGGTGTTTCGAACCCAGGCAGACATCTCAGCGTCCCTAGCTGGCCCTCCCCTGCTACCCTCATGAGACATGCCACCCCTCTGCCCCCTGCTTCCCCTGGGTGGTCATCCTACCACTTCTCCTACTTCACAGCCTCCTAGGGCGGGCTGACTCTTGGGATGAAGCAGGGTGAGGGGGTGCTGAGGGGATGGGGGAGAGGAAGGAGAGAAGTCAGGCTGGGTTCCAGTCTCAGCTTCACTACTTTGATCTCAAGCAACTTCTTTCCTCCCTTCCTAAATTATGCATCCAACATATTATCTCAGGCACAGCATTAGACATCCATAACGCTCTGACTGCGTGCAGTCACTGTTGTAAGTGCTCCATGCTTTTTAACTCTCTTTGTTCCTGGAGCAGATAGGAACTATGATTACCACCGTTTTAGAGATGGGGAAACTGAGGTAGAAAGAGCCCAAGTCATTGCCCAAGGTCACCCAGCAAGGAAGCATTGAGGCGGGGCTGTGGGGTCAGACAGGTCCGAGGTGAGGATTCAGGGCGGCCGTGCCTGGCACCCTGCTGGGGTCTGGGGGCCACGGGGGACCTCTGGCATTGCCCCTGGTCCCCAGCACCCATGTCACTTCCTCCCCAGGACCTGTCTCTCCGTGTGACAGTGGCTGAGAGCAGCAGTGATGGCCGTGGGGACAACGTGGGCCACGTCATCATCGGGCCGTCAGCCAGTGGCATGGGCACCACCCACTGGAACCAGATGCTGGCCACGCTGCGCAGGCCGGTGTCCATGTGGCACCCTGTCCGGCGAAACTAGCAGCCAGGGCAGGGCCGGGGTGGGCACCGGGGCCTGGCACGAGCCAAGCTCTGACACCCATCTCTGTCATCCGGCCGGAACCGTGAACACCGGGATCCCCGGTGGAGTCCCCGTGAGCCATCATGATCCCTCTGTGCGGGCTGTGGTGGAGGAACAGGCCTGGCTGGATGTCAGGGGACCCAGGGCTGTCTCCCACTGAGGACCGGCTGTGGCTGGGCCGGGACCCGGGGAGCGCAGCCAGGCATCGGCTCCCTGTGCCCCCATTTTCAGATCCTCAGCAGGTCTGTCCCTAGGCCTGGGGGGTCTTGGCCTCTGAGAGCTCCCCACACCCCATCCTTGCTGGGAAGCCGTGCACAGGGACCCTGTGAGTCCTGGGGGCCAGGTGCTGTGCCAGGCACAGGCTGGGGTGACGTGAACAAGGCCAGCCCCTAGACTTCAGCGAGACGAGATCCCTCTGCCCCAGTGATCTCGGTGCAGATGGCGGCCCTGCCTTGAGGGCCTGTGGAGGGCTTAGGGGGACCGGGGGGAAAGGGGGGCAACATGGGAGCTGCACTGGGAGGGGCAGGGAGAGAGCTGAGTCCCGGGCCGCAGCCCAGCCCAGGCCTAGCTGAGTAGGATTGTGACCGTGTCACAAACACAGTCCTCCACCTGCTGCCGTGGACACAAGGGCCTCTCTCTGGGCAGGAGGAGAGGCCGAAGGACCAGGCCAAGTGGTGGCCGGCAGGCCTCCTGGGATAGCGGCTCCAGCCTCATCCTCTGTGAAATCTAATCCCTAGAACCATAACCCTCATAAGGCCCAGGGGTCCAAAGAGGCCTGGCCCCAGCCCAGACCAGCCCAGGGCCAGGGGACACGCAGCTGGCCAGCCCCTGCAGCCTGGGAGACCCTCCAGTCTTTTCAACCCAGATTTGTGTCTAGCCCCACACAAATCGGGCACTGGCTGCACCGTGTTGGTTGGCGTCCCTCCAGGCCAGGCCCTGTGGGGAAGAGAGACGCCTCAGATGAGGGGGGCTGGGGGGCAATGGGGTGGACAGAACACGGACTGCCAGGGGCGTGGGAGAGCCCTCTGTGGGCGCAGGCTCCTGGGAGGATGCAGTGGAGTCCCTGGGGCTGGACCTTGGAGAAGGGGTGGCCGGAGCAGTGGTCAGGAGGGGACGTTGAGGGGGGTCAGGATGGAGTGGGGGGGACAGGTTTGAAGCCCAGGGAAGGAAGGAGGTGGCTCTGGAGCCCAGTTCAAACCATCAGAATACCAAATGCTGGAGGCTGAGCTCCAGAAGCAGACCCTGAGAGTCTCCGGCGAGGGGTTCACTGGGGGAGAGCCATCAGGAGAAACATTTAAGGCCACGACGGAGCTCTGGAGCAACAGAAGAGGCCGGCAGGTTGTGGCTTCAGGGGAGCCCAGCTTTGGCCCCATGTGGAGGGGGTGCTCTGCCGTGTGATTGGAACCCCAGGGGCTCCAGCTGGGAAGCCAGGGCGGGGCTGTTACACGCCCACAGGAGTCTTTGGCTCCCACCCCACCCCAGCTGGAGGGAAGGCGTGCCTGGCCTTCCAGGTGTCACGGAGGCAGCTCCAAGCTGCCAGAGGCAGCCCCAGAGAAGCAGCCGGGGGTGTGCCCCTCGCCCTGAGGGGTGGCCACAGGGATGGGGGTGGGGAGGAGACACGGCAACATGCCCCACAAGCCCACCCTTGGGTGAGAGGTAGGTTCTCTGGCTGGCTTCCTCTGGAGACCCAGGTACCCCCAGTGAGGTTGGGGGGCCCCGGGGTGGTCATGGGACTGGAGGCTGGACAGTGGCTCTCCCCACCTGACGCGGCTGTGGCCCAGCCCTGAGGCCAGGCTGTCCACTGGGTGGAGATCTGCGCTCCCCAGGCCAGCCCAGGGCTGGGGGACATGCAGCTGGCCAGCCCTTGAAGCCTGGGAGAACCTCCACTCTTTTCAACCCAGTGGCTCTGCCTTGCAGGCCATGTCATGTACTCCCCCTTTCTCGACCCCCTTCGCCCCTCCCCCTAACTGCATGAAATGCTGACTGTGCACCTGGATGGGCGTGGTGGGGACCGAGTATGTCGACTGGAATGATTCTAGAACCAAAATAAAGCTGAGGCTGGAAGGAGGGGGCTGCCGGGGAGCCCCGCTTGCCCCAAAGCACCTTTGTCTCTGGAAATCAGGGATTTGGGCCTCCGGGCGGGTTGCTGTGAGCACGCCTTTCCCTGCTACTTGGACGCCAGAGGGGCAGGAGGCTCCCCATGGGGAGGCCATCCCAAGGACCAATGCCCCCTCCCTGACGGGAGGCTCTGAGAAGGGGCCCTGAGCCTGCCTGGCCGGAAAAATGGCAGTCAGGAGTCTCAAGGAAGGCCACTCAGGAGTGTCGCTGAGCTGTCTTCAGGGCAAGAGGGACAAGTCACTCCAGTCGTGTCTGACTCTTTGCGACCCCATGGACTGTAGCCTGCCAGGCTCCCCTGTCCATGGGATTCTCCAGACAAGGATACTGGAGCGGGTTGCCATTTCCTTCTCCAGAGGATCTTCCTGACCCAGGAATCAAACCTACATTTCTTATGTCTCCTGCACTGGCAGGCGAGTTCTTCTTTACCACCAGCGCCACCCGGGAAGAGAGATAAGGCCAAGAAAAGGTGGACAAGACCAAAAAGGCTTCCTGGGAGTAGAAACATGTGGAAAAGGGCAGGAGTGGAAAAACCTTGGTCAACTTATCAGCCTTGCTAGAGCAAACTTGGGAAGAATGGGGAGAAGGGAACTGGGGGAAGGGCTTGGAGGGGAGACGGGCCACGTGCATTTAGTGAGCGCTGGTGCCTGGCCTGCAACCCTGAAGACTTGGGTACTGTTGTCCGCCTCTTTTTTTTTTTTTTTTGGCAGATGTGGAAACTGAAACTCAGAGATGTTAGGTAACTAGCCCAAGGTCACACAGCTAGAGCATCTCAGAGCTGGGGTTTGAGCTCAGGCTCTCTGGCTCTTGAGCTTATGACCTAACTACTAGATCACATTGCCTCCTTCCCCAGCTTCTCGAGGGCGGGGCTGAGGGGCAGCAGAGATGCCCCTCCGGACCCCAGGCTGCTCTGGTTTTCCCCTATCCTGTCCTGGAAGATCACAGCAAGCATGGGAGAAGGAGAATCTGGGCCAGGCGGCAGAAGAGGGGGATGGGGTAGGGTTCCCAGGAGGCCTGCCCACCTCAGGGCCCAAGTGAAGATCTGTAGAATTCCAGCCCCCTGCCCCCCGCCCCACACCCAGTAGACAGTGGTAACCAGTGAAACAGGCCCTGCAGGAGCCCAGAAAGAGTGGAATCAGGGAAGACTTCCTGGAGGAGATGGCAGAGTGGGAAGGACTGAGCACGTGGAGGAGGGAGAGAGCCTCGAGGCAGGGAAATCACCTGCACAGGTGTCTGGGGAGCCAGACAGCTAGCTGGGGCTGGAAAGGCCAGGTGGGGCTGAGCTGTGGAGGCTTCACATCCAGGGTGAGTCTGAACGTCTTTGACCTGCTGGGAGTGAGGTCCTGGGTGGGAGCGGGCCAGAGGGAGGGAGACCGGGGGCGGGTGGCACTCTAAGCAGCTTTGGGAGTCAAGACGAGGAATGTCAGCCCCTGCTCTCGTCAGTGAGGAGCAGCCCCGCTGCTTTTAGGTTTAAGTGTCATTCAGCAGGGCCCAAACCATGGTCCCCACATCTCTTCCCACCCCTTCCTCCCCTTCCATCCCACCGTCCCCTGCTCCTCTAGCCCCAGGCCTCAAGGGTCCCAAGACCCCTCTGTCTGGAAGCCCTCAGGAATAGGCCGAGCCCACCCAAGAGGCCAGGCATGGAGGTCACCATCCTGACAGCGGCAGTTGCGGGCCAGGTCTGCACGTGGGAGGGGCAGGAGGAGCCGCAGCAGCCACGAGTGACAGCAGCTCAAAGTCTCCCTTCCTCCCTCCTGCCTTGTCGCCTACTCCTGCAGACCCCTGAAGGGACAGACCAAAAAGCCAAATGGACACTCGGGCTGGGCCACAGGACTGCCTCACTCTCCACCCCCTCCCACCCCACTATCAACCTCCCCGTCCCAGCCAGAGGGGTCAGTGATAGCAAAGCACGGACGAGAGGCCTGCGCGTCCAGCCCTGAGCTCCAGTTAAATGGTGACCAGAATTGCGTGGGTCTGGGGAAGCCAGACAGAAGGAAACTTGGGACAAGAAGCCCTTCTGGGTTCCACGTGCCACAGACTGAGTCTGCTGCTTACTTGTTTGTGACACAAATTCCTTCCCCTCAAGAGCCTCAATTTCCCCATCTGAAGAATGGGCATATTGGTCAAGAAGGTCTCTGAAGGCACCCACACCCCCATGTACCAGCTGTGGGCTCTTGGGCAAATCATCTGTCCCCTTTGGGCCTCAGTTTGCTCATTCATCAAAGGAGGATAGGAATTAAACACACTTCATAGGATAGAAAATTGCTCAGTCGTGTCCAGCTCTTTGAGACCCCATGGACGGTACTATACAGTCCATGGAATTCTCCAGGCCAGAATACTGGAGTGGGTAACCTTTCCCTTCTCCAGGGGATCTTCCCAACGCAGGGATGGAATCCAGGTCTCCTGCATTGCAGGAGGATTCTTTCCCAGCTGAGCCACATAGGAAGCTCTTAGGGTAGAATGAAATGCCACATGTCAAGTGTCTGGCACACAGTGGGTGCTCAGTAAACATGAGGCCAAGGCTTTGGGTGATGGGGTTCTGGAGCTCTGGGATCTGGTGTTTGAGATGAAAAGGAGTTGGAGGGGGTGCATATTGGGAGGTTTGAAGAGCAAAGCGTCTGTGTCTCCTACCAAAACATCCCAAAGGGCAGGACGCAGGGCCAGGCCTCTGAAGTTCCACCTCCTCTGGCACCCACTCCAGGGGGCCTCCATCCCCCTCCACTCCTTCAGCTCTCCATGAACGCCCCGCACCGCAAGCCAGGAACACCAAGCAGAGCCCGCAGCCCTGGGTATTGACGGTGCAGGGAGCAGAGTGGCCACACGGGGGCAGCAGAGACTTGGCCCCGACAGCAGGGAGGTCCGGCCTTGTGGAGGATGGGGGAGAACCGTCAGAAAATGGGGCAGATGGGCCAGGGCCATGGAGGGCCTTGGAGCAGATGGGGCCGGAGGGTAGTCACCTGTCTGCTGACCCTGTGCTCAGGTCACGTTCTGAATTCACTCAGCCAAGCAACTGTTCCTTTATTGATTTCTTCGGTTTGTTTAGTCTTTTGAGTCAGCCCATCTTCCTTTCGTTCTCTCTCCCTCGCTCCTTCACCTGCCTTCCTTTTCCCTGTTTGTCCAGCCGGTCAACTGGACATAACATCCTGAGCCATGGCTAGGTTCCAGTCTGGGGCAGGACGCCCATCTAGGGGACAGAGATGGGTGGGCCTCGGTCCCTGCCACTGAGGTGCTCAGAGCTCAGCTGGGGGCCGGGAGAGCCTATTGCATCTGATGGGGGACTTCCACCTCAGGCCGAGGACCTGGGATCTGCAGGTCAGTGACCCGCTGGGCACGGTGCTGGAGGACTCTGGGTCCGGGACTGCTGGGGCCTCAAAGGGCTGAGTCACCCACAAGCTGGTGGTGAACAGCAGCCACAGAAAACCGTAAAACAGCAAACAGTACCCTGGTCAGGCCGACTGTGGCCGGGGCCACCTCTTCATCCAAAACAAACCCCAAGCAAACAGTGCCATCCAGGGCCCGGCAATGTCTGAGATTTGGGGAAATTCCCTGGCAGCAGAGCAGATTCTCCGGCCAGTGACTAAATCTCCCTCTGGCAGAAGCAAGAGCATAGAGTGAGAGTGAGGCTGGGTTTAACATCAGGGGACGTGGGTTGAAATCCTGGCTCAGGATCGTGCTAGCCTGACACAAGCCACTGCCTTTCTCTGAGCCTCAGTTCCCAGATCTGCAGACTGGGGGAATCCGATCCCTCAGTCTGCCCAGCTCACAGTCTGAGCACTAGATGAAATAATGCATACCAGGTGTGATGCTGGGAGAGAGAAAGCCCGGCTGTGCGGTCAGAACCGGGTTCCAATTCGAGCTCTGCCTCGTGCTGGCTGTGGATCTTAGACAAGAGCTTAAACCTCTCTGGGCCTTAAGTGCCCCATCTGTAAAATGGGGCTAACACTCCCCACCTGCTAGGGGACAGAAGAGCCTCCACAGGGTTGGCAGTCCATTGATGGGTGCTGTTACTATTAGGAAACGTTCAGTGAAACTCCAAAGCATGACACACATCAAGAGTGTCATTAGAGTGATTATCCCCATAGCAACCAAGGCCAAACACCTCTGCCTACCTCTCAGCTCCCTCCACCCCTAGTCTGGCCCCACCTGCTTCTCAGCCTTGCCACCCAAAGCCTGATGACAGCAGTCATCAGGGGAGCCTAGGGGATGACGAGGCCAACAGCTGATTGTTGGGGGTGGGGTTCCTCCCCACCACTCCTTGGGGTGGGGAGCCCTGATCAGTGGCTACACACCCAGTCTGGTGCCAAGTCACTGCCCAGCCCTTTGGCAGTTTCGGGGAGGAAGGGGCAGCTGACGGGTGGGAGGGGATGTCCTGGGGTGCTCCCCTCCGTCCAGGTGAGGCTTCATTAGCCCTGCTGACCGTGGCCCTGGATGAGCCTGGAATAGGAGTCAGCAGCCTGGGCTCTGCTGCTCAGCAGAGGGGCAGCGACTCTTGCCCTAGCTGCCTCTTTGGGCCACGGTGAGGTTTAAAGGGGGCTGAGAGTGGTTTCTCACCTCCTGGCTTTGAACTGCATGAGGAATGATGTCATGACCTGTGTGGGGGAGGGTGAAAAACCCCAAGACTCCTGCCCTCTATTTCTCTGAGCGTCAGTGAAACAGTCCATGATCTGGGGAGGTCCTTGTGCTCATTTCAATTCTGGCTGCTAAGGGGAGCAGGAGGCCCTCCCAGGTGGCGCTCGTGGTAAAGAATCCAGAAGACGATTCTGGTTGGATTCCTGGGTCAGAAAGGTCCCCCGGAGGAGGAAAATGGCAACCCACTCCAGTGTTCTTGCCTGAAAAATTCCATGGACGGAGGAGCCTGGCGGGCCACAGTCCATGGGTTCACATAGAGTTGGATACGACTGAGTGACTGATCACACACAACTGGAGTAGGAGGTCAGGTAACAGTGAGTTTCCAGCTCAATTCTGTATTAATTCCTGGCACCCAAAGTGCTCCACTACCCAGGCCCCATGTAACCCTCAAATTCACCCCCAGGACCAGCTCCCTAATCCAACCTCACCCATCATCATAGGGAAGAACTGCACCCCGCCACTGCAAACAACCTCCCCCACACACACCTCCATACCTTACACATGCTGTTCCCTCAGTCTGGAACCCTCTTCTCTTCCCCCATCTAACTGTGTTTCACTTTTTCCTCAAGAATCTGGCCCCTCTCTCTAACCACCCTCAGCCTGAATGCGGGGCCCCTCTTTCTGACTCCCATCCACTGCCTGTCCCTGCCATGGCTGGAGCTCTCATCACACTGATATGTCCTGCTTGTCTCCCATTCTAGGCTGTGAGAGACTTTTTTTTTTTTTTTTTTGTCTGCATCAGGTCTTAGTTGCAGCATACAGGGTCTTTCGTTGTGGCGCAAGGGGCTTAGTTGCCCTACATGTGGGATTTTAAGTTCCCCAACCAGGGATTGAACTCACATCTCTAGCATTGGAAGGCAGATTCTCAAGCACTGAACCACCAGGGAAGTCCCTGTGAGAGACTTGAACTTCTACAGTTCAGAGTCCCCAAGCCCTTGAACACAGGCAGTCATCAGTGTTGGTTAAATAACAAGAATTACATGTGGCACCACCGACCATGTATTAGACCCTGCTCTAAGCACCTTACAGATGGAAGGTTCCATCGCTTTCCCCAGGCCATGCCCCAGGCAGAGGGGAGACCCACCGCTAGGGAGACTTCCTGGTACTGGCTGGGGGAGGGGAGGTCCAGCTGGCAGTGCCACTGACTCACCCATAAGGGCCTGCCCGGGTCACCCCCTTCCCACCTGCCCTGGAACAGGAGGGCTGTGGGGCGTTCTGTCTCCAGGGAGATGGGGGGAGGGAGATGCATATTCATTCATTCACTCATTCATTCATCCACCAAAAGTCACCAGCTCCTGCTCCGTGCCCCGCAGAGACTAGGCACTAGCGACCCCGTCCCTGCCCCCCACCAAGCTGATGGGCCAACAGGGCTGACCCCCACCTCCCTGCTCGGCGACAAGTGAGCCAGAAGCCTCGTCTGTCCCCGTCCGCCGGCTCACTGCCGCATCAGACTGGGGTGCGCTCCTGAGGGACCTAGGCCAGATCTGGGTCGCCCCTTCCTGCAGCCTGATGACCCCACAGAGCAGGGATTCAAAAAGAATTTGTCTCGGGCCGCCTGGGTCCTGGGCCGTGGGCCGTGGGCCGTGGGCCGGGAGGGGCAGGGCCGCGGAATGCGCCCGGCTGGCCCCTCACCTGGGCCGCCCGCCGCCCGCACTTCCTCCCGCCGCCCCGCCCCTTCCACATTCCTGCCCCGCCGGCCCCGCGGCCGCCGCTCCGCTTGCCCCGGCCCTGCCTCCCTGCCTCCGTCCCTCCGCGTCCCGCGATGAAGGCGGCCCAGGCCCCGGGCGAGGAGGCGCCGGGCGGCGCGCGGCCGGTCAAGGTGGTCCTCGTGGGCGACGGCGGCTGCGGGAAGACGTCGCTGCTGATGGTCTTCGCGGAGGGGGCCTTCCCCGAGGTGAGTGCGGCCCCCCCCCCCCCGGCGCCTCCTGCCTCCCGAGGAGGAGGGGACGGGCGCCCGTCCTGCCTCCCCGCAGAGCCTGGGGTCCAAGGCAGCTCTCACAGTGCCCCCGGGAGTGAAAGACTCAGTGGCATCGTCTCTAAAGTGCCAAGACCGGCACCTACCCGGGGGAGGTGTTCCCGGGGACTGACTTGGGCGACCTGGGGACGCAGCGGGTCCTAGGAGAGCCCTCGGTGGCACCGCTTGGCTAAGAGGGACTGACCACTCTGGGGGGAGCTAGATCGCCTAGCTTCAAATCCGGGCTTGGGGACTTACAGCTGTGCGCCCTAGGGCAGGCCCCTTACCCTCTCTGTGCCTGTTTCCTCAATTGCATAATAGGAATAGTGATGGTGCCCAGCTCTCAGGGTCGCAGTGATGAGTGAGTTCACACAGGTCAGGGGCTGAGCTGCAACAGGCAGGACCCACTGAAAAGTGGCAAACGTTCTTCTTGGGAGACATCACATCTTCACCCAGCTCTTGCGCCTACCATGGCTGTCCCATGGGGGTCAGCCTTAGAGGGTCAGAACACAGCAACCTCGTCAGACAGCTGGGTTGGCACCTTGGTCTCCCCCAGCTGGGGCCCACCGTGCCTTGCTCAGCCTCTGTGAGCCTCTGATCCCTCATGCGACCTCCCTGGGTGGAGAGACCCGAGGGTGGTGGTGAGGTACCATTAAGGCAAGGCTAAGACAGGGCCCTCGGGTGGTACCTGGCATGTCCTCAATGCCTGGGCACATGGACTGTCTTTCCCCCACCAGTATGCCCACCACTTGTCCAGGCGGACTTGTCGGCCCCAGGGCAGGGTGAGACCCACACACTATGCGCCCCCTCAGCCCAATTCCCCTGGAGTCCATGGTCCCCTTGCAGCACTGCCGCCCCTTCCTGTGGATCCCTGCACCCTCCGACCCGCGGGGGTGGTGGGAGTTGGACCGGGGAGGCTGGGGAGGCCGGGCCTGCTAACGGAGTCAGCCTTTCTTTCCACTGTGGCAGCATCAAGCCAACTCTTGCTTTGTGGTTTTGGGAGCTGACGTCATGTCCTTTGGCCAGTCACATTTTTTTTTTTTTAGTTGTGGGGAGGGATGTGTTTCCGGGCCCCCAGATGCTGCCTGTGAGAACTCAAACCCAGCAATTATGGCAGAGTTGTGGGGAGCTCCGCAGAGAAGCTGGGCGACCTGAGGCCTGGGAAAGGGGCCTGGGAGAGGGGCCTGGATGGGGGCGGGGGGGCGGGAGTACCTCATCGCCACTGTCTTGGGCTCTGAGACGTCCTCAAGGGTGAGACCCATCCTGACTGCAGAGGTTGCAGTGTGGAAATAGGCGTTCCCAGTTGATGTGAACGAAGTGTGTGTTGAAGGGTGAAGAACATTCCAGGTGGCCAGGGAAAGGGAGCACGTGATTGTCACCAGGGGGCTGCCCCGCCACCGGTCCTCCCGTTTGGGGACCCTCATTCCCCGGGACCTGTCTGCCTCCAGGCACAAGAGAGGTGAAGCGCAAGTTCTGAGAGCGGAAGAGGCCTTCAGTTTATAGCTAGAAAGACAGCGCAGGAGAGGAGAGTCTGGCCTCCGGGCACAGGGCCCGCCCGCCCGTGAGACCGCTGGCCTAGAACCCAGGTCTTCCCAGCCATGACCAGGACAGCCTCCGCAGCCCCCCAGGGCTTTGCGAGCCAGACCAGCCTCCTCCTGTCCTGGCCCTGGATGCCTCCTCCTGACAGCTCTCCGAGCCCGGGGAGCCAGCAGCTAAGAAACTTGGGGTCCCGTATGCCAGGCCTCCTGGCTGCAGCGAAGAGCAGGCTGGGATCTGGAGGGCCTCAGGGATCTGGAGGGCTTCAGTGAGACTTGTCTGGCTGTGGCCCGACCTTGGGTTCAGGGCTGGAGAGTAGAGAGAAAGCTCCCGAGGCCGGGGGACTCCTGCTGGGGCACCGGCTCCTGACACTTGGGGCAACAACCGTAGCCACAGGGCCAGAAGCCTAGGGGCCCCACAGCAGGGTCAGAGTGGAACGGGGCAGGGCACGCCAGCTGACCTTCCAGGGCCAGCCGAGTTCTTCCTGGCCCCCAGCAGGGACTCCCATGGGTGTGCTTCCCCGGGGAAACTCCTGGGTCTCCTCTCTGGAGCTGTGTCTCCCATGCTGTAATGGTCCATCTGTCTGTCTGTGAGCGCTGTGAGGTCAGACCCAAGCCTGAGTCATCTGCCCTGGTCTAGCTGGGCCCAGCCCTGTCTTTCTGCAGGAGGACAGATAAGATTAGGTGCTTATTGGTCCTGCAGGCAGAGAGTGACCCTGCCTGGGGGGTTCAAAGAACAAGACAGGTGTTGGTGGAGTCTGCAGGATGACATTCCAGAGAGGAGAACCCAGTCCCACTCCGTGAATGGGGCTTTCCTGCTCAGCTCTGGTGCCAGGGGCTAGAGTGGGTGACCTCAGGAGAGACAGGTGAGAAGGGTCAGAGCCTGGCCCCTGGAGCCTGAGAGACCTGGCCCCATCCTCAGCCATCTGTCTAGTGTGTTACCGTGGGCCGGTCACTTCTCTTTGGGCCTCAGTGTCTTCAAGAGGAAAATGCGGCAAGGGGAACTTCCCTGGTGGTCCAGTGGTTAGAACCCCACACTGTCACTGCGGGAGATGCAGGTTCAATCTCTGGTCAAGGAACTAAGATCCCACATGCTGAGTGAGACCAAAAAAGAGAAAATGGGATTAGTACCGACTTTCCAAGGTTACCAGGATCAGAGATGTGCAGGTAAAGGGCCACGCAGAGCAGATCCCTCGAGAATGTGGGTGACGGTGTTATCTCCATGGACACTTGCAGAGTCCTGAAGTGTGTCTCCCGAGAACTTCATGGCAGGTTGCCCTGCACCTCAGATCAGGAGGGGTCCTGCCACAGGGGGCAGCCAGGCTGGGAGCTCAACTGATGTCAGCACCTCCATGGTGACAGGCTGGGGAGGGGCTGGGGAAGGGGCACTTCCTGGAGGGGTGGATGCTGCCCCTGGCACCCAGCTTCCTAAGCAGTGGGCATTTGACCTCGCCTGCCAGCCAGCCTTCGCTGTCACACACAGATACTCGCCTCCTTTAACCAGCGAGGGTGCTGGCCCAAGGTCACACAGTGAGTGCCAGAGCCTGTCCTAAGCCAGGCGCATCTCATTCCAAAGCCCATGCTCCTTGGACTTCCCTGGTGGTCCAGTGGTTAAGACTCTGCTCTTATTGCAGGAGGCGTGTGTTCGATTCCTGGTTAGGGAACTGAGATTCTACATGCTGTGTGGCACAGCAAAAAAAAAAAAAGAAAGCCAGTGCTCCTAGCCACCATGGCACCATGTCACACTGTCCGTCACCAGGCCTGAGGGGAGGGGGCGAGGAGGGGGCATGGGAAGGAGGGAGCCCTAGTCTGAGTAGAGGAAGTGCCAGTGACTAGAGTCCAGGGTGGTTGACCCCAGGGCCATCCTTGACTTCTCCATCCTGCCTGGTTGCCTGCTCTGTGACCCACCTTTCTCCCCACCGCCGCTTCCCAAGTGCCCTTGAAGGATGTTGCTGACCCTCTGCTAAGGGACTGCCCCTCCCAGTGGCCAGGGCCTGACTCAGAGGGCCAGCAGGCAGGCAGCCTCGAAGTCCTCCTGAGTCACGGGCAGGTGGGGGCCCCACCTGGCATGGGAAGAGGGGAAAACAGGGTCCCACTGCCCATGGCCCCACTGCCCAGCCCTGAGCAAGGGGGCAAGACGTGGGTACCCAAAGGCAGGGGGTCTGGCGTGCCGCTTGGTGCAAAGGGCTTGTGGTGGAAAACCTCCCCTCCTGTCGCTCGGCCCCCATCTGCACAAGCTCCCCCTCTTCATTTCTGCTCTTGTGTGAAAGCCCCTCCTGCTCCCACTCATCTGGCCTTTGTGGAGAGGGGCGATCTCAGACTTAGCTGGCCTGGGGTGGAGGGGCCCCTGGCCCGCTGACCTCCCCCTGGGGTCGGGCAGGGCAGGTAAGAGAGACAGAAACGGGAGCATCCTGGTTGGATTATGAGAGGTTGAGAGACAAAAGAGGGACCCCCGCTCCCGCCCCGCCAAAGCTAGGAGCTCCCCAGGGTAAGCAGTGAGTCTTTATTACTTGCTCCTGAATGTCCAGAGTCAAACCTGGAGAAGGTGCGAATGAATGAATGAATGAATGAATGAAGAAACGTAGGTTAATGTCATTCTAGAAGGCGGGGACAGCAGGAAGGAAGGCTCGGAAATGGGACAGTGTGGACGAGGACAAAGATAAAAATAGCAGTCCTGGCACCTGTAGAATGTTAGTCTGTACCAGGCCTTGAGCTCGGGGCTCGGTGTGAAGCTCCGCATTGAATCCTTACAGCAGCACGCTGTGGTGGGTGCTCTAGGAGACCCACTCTACAGTCTTGGAAGGGCCCAGGGAAGTTCAGTGCCTCAGGGGGGCACGCAGCTGCAAAGTGGCTGCAACCCCACCAGCCAGCTCCCTCCCAGAAACCATCCACTCTGCTGACTGCGAAAGAGGGGCTGTGCCATGGGCATTCCTGGCCTCTGGCCTGGTTGCCAGGACCACCCCCCTTCAGAAGCTGCCCTCTTAACCACCTCGACCCCTTCTTCCTCAGAGCTACACCCCCACGGTGTTTGAGCGGCTGGCCGTGAATCTACAGGTCAAGGGCAAACCTGTCCACCTCCAAATCTGGGACACGGCAGGTGGGTGCAGGGCTGGGGGAAGGGCAGGGTGGGAGGAGGGGCCCCACCCCCTTCCTTCTGAACCAGAGAGGCCGAGCAGTCTCCAGGGGACGGGTGTCAGCCTGAACCCTCCTCACGGTAGCTGCCCTGACCCAGGGCAGCCCACCTTGTCCTGGAAACGAGGCGGAACTCTTGGCTCTCAAGAGGCGGAAGTCAGGCGCTCTGGCCTCCTGAGCGTTCCACCCTGGCTTTAGCTCCTGTAAGATTGTTCAACCTTGACTTCTGCCCTCCAGCCTCCTGACCTTGCCCACAAGAAGATTCAGAATCAGCTACATCAGAACTCAAAGCTAGGAGATTTCCCTGGCAGGCCAGCAGTTACGATTCTGCCTTCCACTGCAGGGGGCCTGGGTTTGATCCCTAGTCAGGGAACTAAGATCCCACAGGTCAAAAAAAACAGAATTCAAAGCTAAGCTCAGGGAATCCCGCAGCCCCCTTACCTTGTTGGGCTTCTTGGCCTAGGTCCTGCCTGCCTCTTTATTCTCATCCCCCAGGTCCCCCAAGCTCAGGGCAAAGCAGGTTTCTGAGTGGTGGCTTCAGAAACCCCCTACTCCTGCCAGAGCAGCAGCAAGTGGTCTCACCCAGGCTGGGGCTGGCACATCTCACAGGCTGGCCAGGGGGACACAGCCCCAAGGGGATCATTCATGGGCTGGACTCCAAGGCACAGAACTAGGCCCCGGTCTAGTTCACCCGCTCAGCTCACACCCGGCCCCTGGTCTTGGTTGGGGTGACCTCTCTGATGTTGGGGACGTGCTGACAGTGGGCAGGAGATCTAAAGGGAGTGACCGCCCCCGACTCTACCAGGTCAAGTGGACTATGACCGCCTGCGGCCCCTGTTCTACCCTGATGCCAGCGTCCTGCTCCTCTGCTTTGATGTCACCAGTCCACACAGCTTCGACAACATCTCTAACCGGGTAGGTGGCAGCGGGGTGGAGGTGGGGACGGACAGAGAGGCATAGCCCCTTAGCCAGGCCACTCTGCTCTGCCCCTGCCCTGGACCCAGCCGACTGTCAGAACCTGGCAGGCCCTGGATGATGTGCGGTCCAGTGTGTTTTTTGGCAGAACTACGGGGAAATAGAGACCCAGAGCGGCTTACCCAAGGTCCCACAGGGATCTAGTGGCAAGGTCTGGATGAGACCTCTGACTCCCAGTCCAGTACTTCCTGCCTGCCCATACTGCAGACTCAGAATGCTGAGACTTTTCTACCATGACCCTGCCTAAGGATGTGGGGCGACCCAGAGCCCCCTGCCTCTCCCCAGCCCGGGCCTGTCCGAGGTCATAGGAACTGTCAGCCTTCTGCAACATGACCGCTGGCTCCCAGTGGCTGCCCAGGACATCCCCTGATCACGGTAGAGGTCCCCAAGGCTGCTCACAGGTGTTGGGGACTTGGTCCCTGGAGTCCCTCTGCTCCGGCCAGCAGCTCCTGCTGCCAGGGCCTCCAGGCGTGTGTGAAGGGCGTGCTCCAGGGCCTGCCAGACCACCGCCAGTGACAGCAATAGTAACAATAACCACAGCGATGACGGCAGCATTTACTGAGGACTCAATACGGGCCAGGCGCAGTTCCGGGCACTGACGTATTTACTCAGCTAACCTAGAAATGTTATGGAGGAACTTCCCTGGTGGTCTAGTGATTAACACTCTGCCCTTCTACTGCAGAGAGCGCAGGTTCGATCCCTGGTTGGGGAGCTTAGATCCTGCATGCCCCGCAGTATAACCAAAAAGTGAAACAATAACAAAACCAATTTATGGAGCAGATACTATCATTCCCAGACTGGGGCCCTTGCTCCAAGATACGCATCTATTAAAGTGGTAACCCTGGGACTTGAACCAGTCTGCTCCATGCAGTCATTTGGAAGGTACCTCTATGTGCCAGGACTGTTCTAGGCACCAAGGACCAGGCTGGGACCAGGGTGCTGGCAGAGGGGATGGTGAGAGGTGAGTGGGTACCGGATCTGGAAGGTAGAACCAAACCACCAGTGTTTGCAGATGGATTGGTTGTGGGTGGGAGAGAGACATTTGCTCAGAGCACCTGGAAGGTAGACTTGCCATCTCCCAAGACAAGGAGGAGCAGGCTGAGGGCAGGGAGGTGGACAGTGGAGGCCCCTTGGATATCCCAATGGAGGGGCAGGCAGAAGTCTGAGTCTGCAGTTCCTGGGAGGGGGCAGGATTGGGCAGATCCATTTAGGAGCTGCTGGTGGGGAAGAGCTATGGACTGGGGGGGGGGGGAGCAGAGGGGAGCTGTCACCTGGAGACCTGAGGACAACAAGTGTGGGGCCCTGGGGCACCGTGCCGACCAGCTTTCAGAGGATGGAATGATCGCTGATGCCAGGGCTTAGCTAGGACGAGGTCTGATGAGATGCCCTATCGGACTTAGCAAAGTGGAGTCAGAGAAGACCCTTGTCAAGGGCAGTTTTGTGGATGGGAGGGTCGCTGGGACCCCACACAGGCCCGTATGTCTCCAGAAGCCAGACAGTTTGATGTTGGTTTTTCCTGAAACTGAGCCGGCATGTGCTGCTGGTTCCAGTCTCCCGGGTTATAGTCCAGACTGAAATAACCCAGCCGTGAGGCCTCGCATTCCAGAGAGCAGCTGGCAGGACAGGAGTGCCCCCTCCGACAGGCCAACAGCTGCTGCAAGCATCTTGTGAGCTGCTTTAGTTTTAGAGCCTATTTCTTTATAAATTTTACCCCGTTGGGGAGATGGTCCTGGGACTCCTTACCTTGCAGAGGTAGGATTCCAGAGCAGGTGGGGACAGGGCTCTGGGCGCTAACCTCTGGGTTCAAACTCTAACACTTCGGGTCTTGTGACCAAGGCCAAGTTATAGAGCCTCTCTGCGCCTCAGTGAGTGCATCTGTGCAGTGGGATTGATGATAGAACTTGCCTCACAGAGACTTGGGGGGTTCGTGTGTTCGTTATGTGTAGTCTTAGCCTCGCCCAGAGTACCTTGCCTTCTTAGCGCCAGTGAGTCGTTCCCTTGCTCAGTTGCTCCGTCGTGTCTGGCTCTTTGCAGCCCCATGGACTGTAGCCTGCCAGTGTCGTCTGTCCATGGAATTTTCCAGGCAAGAATACTGGAGTGGGTTGCCATTTCCGTCTTCAGGGGCTCTTCCCTGACCCAGGGATTGAACCCGTGTCTCCTGCATCGACACTGCATTGCCACTAGCACTAAGCTGGCTGTGCTGAGTATCTGCCAAGGGTGCTCCCTAAGCTGGCTTCGCTAAGTGTCATTGTCAGAGTCTACCTGGAGGTCAGGACAGCGGCCCACTCCCCTGATGGCTCACACAGGCGCCCTCACCACCCCTCTCCCCCCAGTGGTACCCAGAGGTGAATCACTTCTGCAAGGAGGTGCCCATCATCGTCGTGGGCTGCAAGACCGACCTGCGCAAGGACAAGTCGCTGGTGAAGAAGCTGCGGAAAAATGGGTTGGAACCTGTGACCTACCACAGGGTAGGAGACGCAGCCCAGGGTGGAGTGGGGTGGGGGGCAGGAGAGCGCACCCCTGGGGTGATGCCACTTCGGCCCAGCCTCTCAGCACACACAGGATGTGGAGCAGGGTGGGGTGTTTTGGAAGCAGCCGTGGTCAAGAACTGCCAGGCTAGGAAGTTTCCAGTGAGGATGGAGAGTAAGGGGAGTTCACATCAGATGGTCCTGCCACCCCCACTTCACAGCTGGGGACACCCCCCAGCCCTTTAGTCTGCAGGCCCCTCTCTGTGGCACACCTGGGTCAGGCTGGGAGGTTAATTAGTTGGTACCTGGAGGGGCAGAGACCCAGCCGAGAACTGAGGCAGGAAACTGGATGAGGCATGAGGGTGCTTGGTCAGGCCAGGGGGCAGGAGCTGTGGGCACCCTAGGAGAGCACGCCTAGGATGGCCGCAGAGCCTGGGCAGAGGGGGACGGCTGGACGGGAGGCTCCCAGCAATGGCCACCTGACGGCAGCCCTGTTGTGCTCTCTGCTAGGGCCAGGAGATGGCACGGGCCGTGGGCGCCGTGGCCTACCTCGAGTGCTCGGCTCTGCTCCAGGAGAACGTCCACGCCGTCTTCCAGGAGGCAGCCGAGGTGGCCCTCAGCAGCCGCGGTCGCAACTTCTGGAGGCGGATCACCAGGAGCTTTTGTGTGGTGACCTGAGGGCCTGGGGCCCTCCCCGCCCGACCACCCCAGCAGCACAGGAAGGAGCTGGTTGCTGACCTTCTGCCCAGTTGGCTGGGCTGGACCCAGTCCCCAGGCTGTGACCACCAAACTGTACCTCAAACAGATGGGCACCCCCGAGGCCAGACCCCCGACCCTGGGGCTGGGATCCTGGATTGCAGCGAAACCCTTCTGAGGCCTGAGGAAGCGGGGTGTCAGGCTCACCAGTCCTATGGAGGGTGGGTCATGGAGACCCCTGACTCACTCCCATCTCCCAGCCCTGGACCACACATCCTGGTGCCACCTTGGGGCTCTTCTCAGGGCTGTGCCTTCGGGACCCTCCAGCCAGACTGCTCACCCCGCCCTCCCCTCCTTCACCCTGCCCATCCCAGGGGTAAACACTTTGAGATGACATCACTTGTCCGTTGCGTCATGCCTCTTGTTTTGAAATGTCTTTACACACGTGTTCCATGTGGGGGATAAAAGCACACCCTGTGTAGGCACTGGGTCCAGTGTAACTACCTGGATCCAAACCAGGCTATCACTTTAGGACCTTGGGCAAGTTACTTGGGCCTCTTTCCTGTGAAAGAGGCGGGTGCCTGGCACACAGAGGGTGCTTACAAAAGGTTCACAAGTATCGCTTTTATTTATGATAAATACAATAGATAATATTCCATGGGTGTAATATACATAGTATAGTCTGTAATAGTGTACAGTCAGAGTTCTCCAGAGAAACAGAACCAATAGGATATATATTCAGAGGGCGATTTTAAGGAATCAGCTTAAAAACACAATTTTGAGGACTGGCAAGTCCGAAACCTGTACGACAGGTGCTGAATTCTGAAGGGCAGCAGGCTGGAAATTTCAGGCAGGGTTTCTGTGTTGCTGACCTGAGGCAGAATTCCTGCTTCCTTGGGAAACCTCAGTCTCTTCTCTTAAGACCTTCGACTGATTGCATGAGGTCCACCCACACAGAACCAGCCACTGACACCCACCCCCTCAGTCTCATTAGAAACAGCTCCAGGGGTGGAACTGCTTTCTCCAGGTGAGGGCCCCTGGCTCAGGTTACAGAGCTGAGCTGAGACAGAGAAAGTGATGTTAGGGACCTGCTCCGAAAACCCTACCTGGATTACAGGCTCCACTCCAGGGTCTTAATATAAGCTGCTCAGGGGTGGGAAACAACTGTTCCTGGCCTAGATTTCTAGTCTGGTTGCTCCTCCCCCAAGCACACCCCATGCCCAGAATGTTCTTTCTCTTCTCCCCTTCCTGCCCTCCCCAACCCAGTGAGCTAAGCCCAGCTCACACATCTCTAACTTCCCGAAATGTGAGTCCCTGGAACCCTTGATAATTATTTTGCTAAGAAGCTTGTCACACTGACTTCTTGCACCAGACCTGCTCATTCCTGAAGAAGACTGTCTGTCTTCCTCATCCCTTTGTTGGGGATGTGGCTCGGCCCCTTGGCATTGCAGACAGGCAGTGTGCTCCATCTCTGGAGTCAGTTGCAGATCTGGGTTTGAATCCCAGTCCCATCGTTTTCCAGAGCCAGGTGATTTTATGAGCGTGACACTCCTCCAGCCTTAACAATTCCATCTGGCAACCAGAAATCATCCTGCCCACCCTAGAGGGTTGCTGTGAGGGTGAGGTGGCAAAATGCTTGTCAGGTGCCTAGCACAGTGCCAGGAATAAAGGAGGACTGCAGGAAACATGGACTGGATCGCATGGAGTAGAGTGGGGCTGCCCAGTATATTCTTTATGGGAGGGCAAGATACTGAACGAGGTGTCAGGATCAGGATGTCTGGATCAGGCTCCCTCCCTGGGATAACCAGAGGCTCCATCATCTATGCCTTCAACAGCCTGGTGTCCAGGGATCTCTATGAGGTACCCAACACTTTGACAAGAACTAGGGGTATAACAGGGAACCCACAGTTTGTGCCCTTAAAGCCAAGTCTGTTTGCAATGCCACGGAGGAGGAGGTCTTAACTCCAGCATGCAGGGGTGGTTGGGAAGCTACCAAAAAAGAGAAGGCACGTCACTGAAAAGAGAGACTGCCCGGTGAGCATGGAGGCAATGAATGCCTCATGGTCCCTTGAGAGTCCATCAGATGCTGTGTGAAGTTTTACAAGGCAGACAAGAGACTCAGGACAAGGAGGCTGAGAGTATTAACAAGAAGGTGTGGACTGATGGGCTTGGTCCTGGAGAGTCAACCTTCTCACCTGATAAATAGGAAGAATAAATTCTGCCTTGTTGGGCCGTCCCTGGAGGCCCAGAGGATAAGACTCGGCGCTCACAATGCAGGGGGTCTGGGTTCAATCTCCGGTCAGGAAAATAGACCCCTCATACCAAAACTAAGACCCAGCGTAGAGATTCACCCTGAGCAACCACAAACACCCAGCACAGCCAAAAATTAATAAATTTTTAAAAATGTTTTATACAATCAATGTTGGGACTTCCCTGGCAGTCCAGTGGTTAGGACACAGCACTTTCACTGCTGTGGTCCCCGGGTGTGATTCCTTGTCAGGGAATGAAGATCTCACGTGTTGCTTGGTGCACCCAGGAAAAAAAATTTTTTTAATGTCCACTTGATGAGGTTAACGGGGCCCAGTTGTTGGGTCAAATGCCAGTCGAGAGGCTGTGAAGGTATTTTTTTGATGTGATTACTTTTCAATTAGTAGATTTTGAGTAAAATAGATTATATTACCTGTGTGGGCCTCCTGCAATCAGTGGAAGGCCTTCAAACACTGAGGTTTCCTGAAGAAAAGGGTCACATGGGCAGAAAGGACTGAAGTGCAGCTCAGACCATTGCTGCACTCTGCCCAGGACGCGGGCCGGGAGGCCAAGATCTGGGAAGAACTGCTTTCTGTAGGCAGAGCGGAAGCAGGATGGGGTCAGGGAGGTGGGAGATCCACAGGTGCGCAGAGGCAGGGGAGGGGCTCCTGGGGCCACACCACACAAAGTGGGGAGCGGGCATGTGCCTGGTCTGATGGGGCTGCTGGGGAGGAGGGTCCCTGCCGGGGAGCAGTTGAGTCCGGAGCTCATGCACCTACTTCCCTCCAGCCGGACCCCAGCCCCCTACCCTGGGCTGCATTCCTTTCTGTTCTGGGAGAGCTCAGCACTGTTTGATGCCATCAGGTCTCTCACTGAGTTGCCAGCTCCTTGAGAGCACAGACTGGATTTGTTGGGATCCTCTGTGCCTCCAACGGGCTTCTCTGGTGACTCGGATGGTACGGAATCTGCCTGCAATGCAGAAGACCTGGGCTCGATCCCTGGGTTGGGAAGATCCCCTGGAGGAGGGCATGGCAACCCACTCCAGTATTCTTGCCTGGAGAATCCCATGGACAGAGGAGCCTGGCGGGGTACAGTCCTTGGTGTCGCAGAGTCGGACATGACTGAATGACTAAGCACAACACAGTGCCTCAAACAATGCCTCGCAAGGAGACTTTCCTGGTGGTCCGGGGGTTAAGAACCCACCTTCCAGTGCAGGGGATGTGGGTTCCATCCCTGGTCAGTGGACTAAGATCCCATATGTTTGTGTGTGTGTTAAGTCGCTTCAGTCATGTCCGAATCTTTTTGACCCCATGGACTGTAAGGCTCCTCTGCCCATGGGGATTCTCCAGGCACAAATATTGGAGTGGGTTGCCATGCCCTCCTCCAGGGCATCTTCCCCACCCAGGGATCGAACCCATGTCTCTTGTCTCTTCCACTGGCAGGCAGGTTCTTTACCACTAGCACCACCTGGGAAGCCCCCAAGATCCCACAGGCTGCAGGGCAACTAAGCCTGCACCCTGCAATGAGAAACCCCCAAGAATCCCTCACGCGGTAACAAAGACCCAGCAACAGCCAAAAAATTTCAAAAACAATTAAAAACAAACACCAGTGCCTCACATGGAGGAAGCACTGAAGAAATCTATGATGAATGAACAGACGGATCCCGCGAAGCAATGCCCCGGTTCAGGACCTCAGCTGCTCCTGCCTGGACCTCTCCTGTCTCCCAGCCTCCTTCATCCTCCTCACAGATCCAGTTGCTTGAGACTTCTGCAGCCCCCTGTCCAGAGGAGGTCTAACTTCCCAGGTGGGGACGTGGGAGGTCCCTGGCACCCGACCGAAGCCCACCCTCCCCACCTTACGCCTAGCACACCTGACGCTCCACCCACACTGCGATAGCTGGACCAGCCTTGAAGTCTCCTGCTGAAGCGCTTTCCCCACCTAGGCCTGCCCTTCCTCCCGGTCACTGCTTGTTGCAAGCCCCCTCTACCCCCAGATCCTTCAGAGTCCGGCTCAGAGGCCACCTTCTGCAGAACACCGGTGGACCTGCTGGCTTCCCAGTGCCCACTTCACCGCACGCACGTGAACCCGCCTGCACATCAGAGTGTGTATTGTCTGTGCATGGGCCCCTGGGTGAAGGAACTGGGTCTTTGTTCCCTGGCTGTGGGAGAGGCCAGGTTGGATGCCTTAGGACGACGTGGTTGGTGGCGGGACCAGGCAGGGTGGCCAGGAGGGCGGAGGTGGGAGCAGGACCCAGTTGGGCAGCTGCAGACACCCAGACAGGAGGGACAAGCCGCCACAAGTCAAGGCCGGGGGACTTCTGGGCTGGGAAGCCGTGGCTGCGGGGAGGGTGGGTATGCTAAGAGCTAGGGAAGAATGCCCGAGACACCCGTGGGGCCGCCGGAGGTGGGAACCACCCACCTGGCGGGCGGTTTCTAGCTTCAGGCCACCAGCCATCCCAGAGGTCCCAGGGGGGCAGGGTGCGTGGCATCCCTGGAGCTGGGGTTGTTGTTGTGGCTTGTCCGCCTCTTTCTCCTCCTCACCCATCAAGCCCGGCTTTCAATTCCTCCCAACCCGCCTGGCAGGGTGGGCACGGCCAGACAGTGGGAGCCTGGGGAAGGCACAGCCCGGAGGCCCGCTGGGGCCGGGAGCCACAGACAAGTGAGTGTCTTCGTTTTTCTACGCCGCCTCCGCCCAACCTTGGGGGTGTCTGCCGGGAAGGCGAGGGGAAGGGGTGGGGACCCCAAGTCATATTCCCCGGGACAGGCCACTCCCTGGCATCCTCGGGCAGGGAGGGTGGGGCACACAGTCTCTGAGTCACGTAGCTTTTCTCTCCGCTCCCCTCCTCCCCAAGACAGCCCCCAGGGGCCCCACATCTGGGTGTGGGAGGCGGTTGGTGGCTGGCAGATCAGCCACTTCAGGCCACCCTCTTTGCTCTCTCCTGCCTCCTGCTCTTGGGGGCCCCTCCTTTGGAGGATCGAAAACTCACAGTTTCCCGAGAGTCACCCCGAAGCCACTAGCTAGGGCTCCAACAGAGCCTGAGACCAGACAGAGGGGCAGAGAGATCCAAAGCGGAGTGGAAGAGCTGACCCCCTACCCTGCATTCCTGGGCTTGATCTCCAAGCTCCATGCTTCTGATAAATCGGTCAGATTATGGAAAGCTGGGGAGTTCCCCAAATTCCAATTCTGATTCTGCGATTTACCGGTTCTGTGAGCTTGGAGGGGTCGCCAGGGCTCTCCGTGTCAGTTTCCTTACCTGTGAAATGAGTTCATGCAAACTCCGGGAGATAGTGAAGGGCAGGGACACCTGGCATCTGCAGTCCATGGGGTTGCAAAGAGTCAAACACGAGTGGACAACTGAACAACGAAATGAAGGGCAGAGTAGGACCTCCCTCCTGGAGTTGTATTATATGAGTTAATGCAACTATTGCCTACTCACTCAGTAGTCAGTGTTAACTACTAACTAGAGTGATTGGTGGCATTAGTGGTAAAGAATCTGCCTGCCAATGCAGGAGACATGACAGACATGGGTTCAGTCCCTGGGTTGGGAAGATCCCCTGGAGAAAGAAATGAAAACCCACTCCAGTATTCTTGCCTGGAGAAGCCCATGGACAGAGGAGCCTGGTGGGCTACCATCCAGCGACTTAGCACGCACGCAAGGGGGTTATTTGCTATGCAACATTGTTGCAGGGGCTGTAAAGCAGGGGCAAGCATGGAAGTGTTAGATGGGTGTCTGTCCCCTCTTCTCAATCTGATCCCAGGCCTGAGAGGGATCCTGATGCCAAGGACGGGCAGCCTCAGAGGGGAGTGGACGTGGTGTACGCGGCAGATGGCTCTCTCCAGGGCAGGCTTAACCCTCAGAGGCGAGCCACGAGGATGGGTTAGAATTTCCTCCTTGGCTCATGTTTGCTGAGGGGACACTGAGCCTAGTCCAGGACTGAGGGCAGGGCACACACTCCAGGTGTTGGATTGTTGTTGTTCAGTTGCAAAGTCATGTTCTATTCTTTGCGACCTGTGGCACACCAGGCTTCCCTGTCCTTCACTATCTCACAGAGTTGGCTCGAACTTACGTCCATGGAGTAGTCGGTGATGCCTTCCATCAACCATCTCATCCTCTGCCGCCCCTTTCTCTTGCCCTTAATCTTTCCCAGCACCATGGTCTTTTCCAATGAGTCAGCTCTTCACATCAGGTGCCGAAAGTACTGGGGCTTCAGCATCAGTATCAGTCCTTCCAATGAATATTCAGGGTTGATTTCCTTTAGGATTGACTGGTTTGATCTCCTTGCTGTCCAAGGGACTCTCAAGAGTCTTCTCCAGTACCACAATACAAAAGCAGCAATTCTTCGGCACTCAGCCTTCCTTGTGGTCCAACTTTCACATCCATACATTACTGGAAAAACCATACCTTTGTCAGCAAATGGATGTTTCCGCTTTTGAATACGCTGTCTAGGTTTGTCATAGCTTTTCTGGATTAGGAATTATATATTGATTGTCTACCACGTGCGGCCCTGTTCCAGCCATTGCACACCAAGAGGAGGGTGAGGGAGTGAGCGGGATACGGGGGCTCTAGTGTGGACACAGGCAGCAGGGGAGGAGAGTGTCTCAAGTTCACTGAGCAGCCTGCTCCTGCCATTGAGATAAACAGGGAGGGAGCTGGGGATTCCAGGGCGGGGGTGGGGCGTCAATGAACGAAAGACTCTTAGAGCTCACCTCTTGAGCCCAGGCCTCTGCAGCACTGCAGCACCGCTGTTCTGGAACTCCTGCTCCTGTCTACCCACCAGGTCAACGTCACAGAGTTCTCTCTGGCCAGGCGCTGTACGTGACATACCGCACGTCCTCCCCCGGTCAACACTTCCAAGCCCACGCTTTGCAGCTGAGGAAACAGTTTCGGGAAGTTGAAGAGCGGGATCCACAGCAGTGAGTGGCAGAGCTGGGCACTTGGACACGGGGCAGGACAGGATGGGAACTCCCAGCCCTGGCTCCTGACCGCCCCCTGGGTGCCGGCCAGGCAGCTGGACCTCGACCAGCAGAGGGCAGCAGGGCCCAAGGAGAGGAGGCTGGTCCACACAGCTCTGGGCAGGCCAGGTTCGGAGAGCTACCTTTTCATCCCCTGCTGGCTCAGGACACACCACTCCCTCCAGCCACGCATCCTAACAATCCAGTGAAGAAAAGATAAGCTCAGACAGGCCATGTGACTTGAGCACTTGGCCAGTCTGAGCAGAACTAGAATGAAAGTGATGCTGTCTGGAGTCTGTCGTGTTTCTAGGGTTGGAACTTAGGATTCAAATCCCGATCCTGCTCACAGGATTATAGTTGAGTTCATGGGCTAGAGTGAGAGCGATGCAAAGTTTTTCCCATGGGGCTATGTAACCCAGCCCCATTTAATCTCCTCTGTGATACCCTGGGGAGGCGGCTTGGAACTGAGGGGTTTCCTCTCTGCCCTCCTCACCCCTGATCCCAACCCAGAATTTATAGTTCAGGAGATGATTAAAATACTTAAGAATGTTGGCACTTCCCTGTTGGTACAGTGACTAAGACTCCACCCTCCCAAAGCAGGGAGACCAGGTTTGATCCTCTGGTCAGGGAACTAGATCCCTCATGCTGAAATGAAGATCGAAGATCTGGCATTCTGCAACCAAGACCCAGAGCAACCAACTCAATAAATAAGTATCTTTTAAAAATACTTAAGAATGTCAAGGAACCACAAGGGAGTGCTGCCAGAAAGTAAGGTGCTGTGAGTCAGTAGGTGGGGGCGTGCCCTCCCAACCTCTGCAGTCAGAACCAGCCTGGGGGGCTGGCAGGAGGAGGAGGGAAGGGAAGGATCCAGAGGACCCTGGGGTCCTTCCTGCTGGAGAACCAGCCCACAAGGAGACCCAGACCCTCTGAGGGGGTGGAACGGTGCTGAGAAAAGAGTTGCTGACTCCCTGCTTCCCGACCTCCTCCTAGCTGAAGGCGCTAAGTCATGTGAAGGATTGGTTCAAATTGGGAAATGAGTACTTCAAGGCTGTATATTGTCACCCTGCTTATTTAACTTATATGCAGGGTACACCATGCAAAATGCTGAGCTAGAAGAATCACAAGCTGGAATCCAGGTTGCCGGGAAAAATATCAACAACCTCAGATATGCAGATGCTACCACTCTAATGGTGGAAAGTGAAGAGGAACCAAAGAGCCTCTTGATGAAAGTGAAAGAGGAGCGTGAAAAAGCTGGCTTTAAACTCAACAATCAGAAAACTAAAGTCATGGCATCCAGTTCCATCACTTCACGGCAAATAGAAGGGGAAGAAATGGAAGCAGTGACAGATTTTATTTTCTTGGGCTCCAAAATCACTGCTAACAATGACTGCAGCCACATAATTAAAAGACACTCGCTCCTTGAAAGAAAAGCTATGACAAACCTAGACAGCATATTAAAAAGCAGAGACATCACTTTGCCAACAAAAGTCTGTATAGTCAAAGCTATGGTTTTTCCAGTAGTCGTGTGTGGATGTGAGAGTTGGACCATAAAGAAGGCTGAGCGCCGAAGAATCGATACTTTTGAACTGTGGTGTTGGAGAAGACTCTTGAGAGTTCCCTTGGACAGCAAGGAGATCCAACCAGTCCATCCTAAAGGAAATCAACCCTGAATATTCATTGGAAGGAATGATACTGAAACTGAAGCTCCAATACTTTGGCCACCTGATGTGGCCAAGAGCCAACTCATTAGAAAAGACCCTGATGCTGGGAAAGATTGAAGGCAGGAGGAGAAGGGGAAGACAGAGGATGAGATGGTTGGATGGCATCACTGACTCAATGGACATGAGTTTGAGCCAGCTCCAGGAGATGGTGAAGGACAGGGAAGGCTCGCGTGCTGCAGTCCATGGGGTCGCAAAGATTTGGACATGACTGACTGAACAACAACAGTTAATCAATCAAGGGCTCTGAACCACTCCCCCCACACCCAGGCACACACCCCAGTGTGCTAATAAGGAAGAGAAGCCCAAGGTCACACAGTGCCAGCAGGACACAGGTCTTTCTGAAGGACTGGAGTGACTCCTCAAATTGAAACTCTGTTCCATCAAAGTGCTAGTGAGGTTCTTATTCAGAATTGTTAAAAGGGACCCAGGAATCAGTAAACAAAAGGAGAAGGATTTTGGAGAAGGAAAAACTCTTTCTGGATTTTTCTATGACACTCTTGGTTTCAGATACACTGATTCATTGTCAGATCAAGATCAGTAAGCAGTGGCTAACTAAATGGGTGGTGCCTGGGCTTCCTCTTTTGTGAAGGGGCAATGGTAATGCCATTGCTGGCTCACAGCTTGGAAAAGGTCATAACTCCCAGCCTAGTGAGTGTCCAGCAGATGAGAGCCCAATGGGTGTGATTAGTGATGTCATTATTGGCATCTTGCAGGCCAGAGCCAGCCCAGAGGACAGCTCTACTGCAGAGCTTATGATATCGTGGAGGGCCCTGTGGGGCTCCTGGGCACGGGAACTTTCTGTGTCCCCTATGTCTTTGATTATAGGGAACAGTCTTCATTCAGCCTCCATGACCTTCCCAGAGTTCTGATGGGCAGATTCAAGCAGTTGTTAATCAGGGAAGGGAAGGGTTGGGAGACAGGGGAGAAACAGTCAAGAGCAGCCTTGGGGTAAGACCCTGTTTCCCCATCAAAGGATACACACAACAATATCTTCGAGCTATTTTGCAGATACTGAAGCCCCCTCCAGGTATGTGTGTGCTCAGTCAAGTCCAAGTCTTTTCGACCCCAAGGACTGTAGCCCACCAGGCTCCTCTGTCCTTGAAATTTTCCAGGCAAAAATACTGAAGTGGGTTCCCATTCCCCACTCCAGGGGAATCTTCCCAACCCAGAGATCAAACCTGCATTTCTTGCATCTCCTGCATTGGCAGGCGGATTCTTTACCACTGTGCCACCTGGGAAGCCCTCATACTACACTTGATCTTAGCCAAAAGGTCAAGAAGGGATGGGAGAAGTTAATGATTAATGATAGTATACTGCCCACAAGTATGTAGATGACACCACCCTTAAGATAGAAAGCTAAGGGGAACTAGAGCCTCTTGATGAAAGTGAAAGAGGAAAGTGAAAAAGCTGGCTTAAAACTCAAACATTTAAAAAATGAAGATCACCACATCCAGTCCCATCACTTCATGGCAGATAGATGGGGAAACAATGGAAATAGTGAGAGACTTCATTTTCTTGGGCTCCAAAATCACTGCAGCCATGAAATTAAAAGATGCTTACTCCTTGGAAGGAAAGTTATGACCAACCTAGACAGCATATTAGAAAGCAGAGACATTACTTTGCCAGCAAAGGTCCGTCTAGTCAAAGCTATATTTTTTCCAGTAATCATGTATGAATTTGAGAGTTGGACCATAAAGAAAGCTGAGTGCCAAAGAACTGATGCTTTTGAACCATGGTGTTGGAGAAGACCCTTGAGAGTCCTTTGGACTGCAAGGAGATCCAACCAGTCAATCCTAAAGGAAATCAGTCCTGAGTATTCATTGGAAGGACTGATGCTCAAACTAAAGCCCCAATACTTTGGCCACCTGATGCGAAGAACTGACTCATTGGAAAAGCCCCTGATGTTGGAAAAGATTGAAGGCGCAAGAAGGGGATGACAGAGGATGAGATGGTTGGATGGCATCACTGACTTAATGGACATGAATTTGAGCAAGCTCTGGGAGATGATGAAGGACAGGGAAGCCTGGCGTGCTGCTGTCCATGGGGTCCCAAAGAGTTGGACATGACTGAGCGACTGAACTGACTAACTGCCCACAAGGATGTAGACCCCACACCAGTTGGATCTGAAGGTTGATAATGTGGACTCCTGCTGACCTCACCACCAACTCATCAGAAGAGTGTCCAGGTGCTGATCACACCCTAGTTGAACAATTTCTATAAAACTTGTCACTATCTTCCCCAAGTGGGGACATGTAGTTTAAAGGGCATGAGCCCACTGTCTCCCCCTTTGCCTGGCAATGCAATAAAGTTGTCCTTTTCTTCTTCACCCAAAACCCCGTCCCTGAGATTTGATTCAGCACGGGTGCACAGAGAAGCTGAGCTTGCGGCATCACTTAACACCAGCTACTGAAAGGTCTTTGGGGGTGGGAGTGCTGCTCCATGTCTCCCACCACTCCAGTCACCCAGGACTGTTAAGAGCTCACCTTGAGCACCCCCTTTGGGGGGGCCACTCTCTACCAGCTCCTAGTGCCCCCAACAACCCTAATGGCTCAGAGAGTAAAGAATCCACCTGCAATACGGTAGCGCTGGGTTCAATCCCTGGGTTGGGAAGATCCCTGGAGAAGGGAATGGCTACCTACTCCAGTATTCTGGCCTGGAGAATTCCATGGACAGAGGAATCTGCCAGGCTATAGTCCATGGGGTCGAAGAGTCAGACAGGACTGAGCAACTTTCACTTTCACTTTTCAAGGGTACTCTTAACAGAGAAGTGAGAAATGCAAAGCTCTTTGGGATTCAAATCTCCAGGAATTCCATGATCTCAACCGCTGCACCACACCAACCCCCTTTCTGCCCCCAGCAGCCTTCCTGGGGCTCTCCGGTCCCACTGAGCGCCCCGCCCCAGCCTCAACATCTGAGCTCTGCTGCCAGATCCAGGGCTCACTGCCCAACAGAGGAAGCACTTGGGTAGGGGTGGGGTGGGGGGCGGCAAAGCAGGTGCACCTCGGGAAAAAAGAGGGAAGGAAGAGAGGAAGGAGAGAGAAAATGAACAATTTGGGAAACAATTTTATTTTTATAACAAAAATTAATCAAAGCACTTTACCTCCATGATCTCCCTTCCCTAACCTAATCATGAGAAAAAACCCCAGTGGACAGATATTTCATAAGCTACCTGAGAGGTTGTCCTCAAAACAGTCAAGGTCATCAAAAATGAGGAAACTCTGAGAAACTGCCGCACAGAGGAGCCCAAGAAGATATGAAAACCAGGAATTCCTTGGCAGTCCAGCAGGTAGGACACTGCACTTTAACTGCCAAGGACCCAGGTACAGTCTCTGGTCAGGGAACTAAGATCCCATAAACTGCAAAGTGCACAGCGTGGCCCCCCCGACCCCCCCCAAAAAGCAAGCCAAACATGTGGTGTCCTGGATGAGACCCTGGGATAGAAAAGGATAAAAAGAAAAGGTAAAAACTGATATATTAGGTATTAGATATTAGGGCAAAACTAAGGAAATCTGCTAATGTATCAGAGTTGGTTCATTACTGATGAATAAATGTAACAAATGCACCTTATATTTGTACAGACAAATATATATATTTGTACAAATATAAGGTGCTAACGGAGGAAAACAGGATGCAAGAAAACAGATGAAATTCTCTGTATGATCTTATTCTTTGTTAACATACAATTTCTAAAATAAAAAGGTTATTTAAAAGTTAGTCCGGGACGTCCCTGATGGTCCACTGGTTAAGAATCCACCTTTCAATGCAGGGGACGCGGGTTCAATCAGTGGTCGGGGAACTAAGATTCCTCATGCCATGGGGCAACTAGGCCCAAGTGGCACAACGACTGAGCCCCAATGCTCTGGAGCCTGCTCGCAACAACTGGAGGGAAGCCCGCTTGCTATAGCGAAGACCCCGTGTGCCGCAACAAAGACCGTCCCACTGGTGGTTCTTGCCTTGCCCCGCCCCGTCCTCAGCCCAGCTGCAGAAATTCTCCAGGGTTCCCCGATCCTACCTGGCTTTGCCTGAAATTCTTCTCTCACCTCCACCACAATGCCCCATTTCAGGGCCCAGCCTCATCTCATGCACAGGTGACCACAGACCACTGACCCATAAGGCTTGTCTGGATAGAATTTTGGCCAGAGGCAGAAGGAGGCTAATTGTGATGCTGGAGAAGATTCTTGAGAGCCCCTTGGATAGCAAGGAGATCTAACCAGTCAATCCTAAAGGAAATCATCCCTGAATATTCATTGGTAGGACTGATGCTGAAGCTGAAGCTCCGATACTTTGGCCACCTAATGCGAAGGGCCGATTCATCAGAAAAGAGCCTGATACTGGGAAAGATTGAAGGCAGGAGAAGGGAATGGCAGAGGATGAGATGGTTGGATGGCATCACCGACTCAATGGACATGAGTTTGAGTAAACTCTGGGGGTTGGTGATGGACAGAGAGGCCTGGCGTGCTGCAGTCCATGCGGTCGCAAAGAGTTGGAAAAAACCTAGCGACTGGACAACAAATAGGGAGGCTCTAACCAGGTGGTCAGGGGATCAGGGCTGCTTCTGGCCAGTGGACAGCTGTGTATTGTTGTCTTGTCCCCAGTAAGTGCCCTGGCCTCCCTGACAGGAGCCCTGCAGTTTGTGTCCTGCCCTGGCAGGCCTTTGATACCTGCATAATCCTTTCTGCTGAGGAGGCCAGCTAAGGGCTGTGAAGAGGGGCTGGTGAGCTAGAAGAGGCCTTGGGAGCAGCTCTGCTGGACACCCAGAGACCCTGAGAGGAATGAACTGGTGACCTGGGCCCTCAAAACCAGGGTCACTCAGGCAGGCCGTCGGCCCAGGGGTGGGGCCGCACCCTGGGACTCCCAGTTGAGTTCACTGGGACCAAAGGCTTAGATGTGATTCCAAACTGTGTTTGGATAACTGACTGACCCTGACTCCTGGGCCAAGGGAACTTGGGCTCTGGCAGACCGGACACAGCAAGAGTGAGAATGTGTGAGCAAACCCATCAGGGGTTGTTTACCTCTCCATTGTCTAAAGCCAGTGTCTGTTTGTTTAAACTTCAGGAGGTCTCTTGCGGGTTCATTTGGGCCTCTGTTGCAGTTGGGAACTTGAATTTCGCAAGTATGTGTGAATTACACCCATCTTATCTGTCTTGCCTGAAAGTAGAGCAGTTCGGGCTGTAGACAGTCCACACGCATTCAACAAATATCGTTTGTACTGAGGGAGACCCCAGGGGTGTCACCAAGTCTCTGGGACCTGCCCTCAGCCATTTTGCCATCTAGGTTGGAAGGGGATGTCACTCAGGCCCTGATGATTAGTCTTTAGGGGCTCTCAGCTGGAAGAATATGGGCCCCCCACCCTGGCATAGGTAATAGAATATCCAGCAACTCCAGGGCTTCCCTGGTGGCTCACACAGTAAAGAATCTGCCTGCAATGCAGGAGACCTGGCTTTGATCCCTGGGTTGGAAAGATCCCCTGGAGAAGGAATTGGCTAACCCACTCTAGTATTGTTGCCTGGACAATTCCATGGACAGAGGAGCCTGGCAGACTACAGTCCATGGGGTTGCAAAGAGTCAGAAACGACTGAAGCAACAAAGCAGTAGCAGTCAACTCTGAGGATTTATCCAGGGGTCTACTTTGACTAATTTACTATATATATCTTTTACTGATGCTAATGGTGAAGCTCCATTACTTTGGTCACCTGATGCGAAGAGCTGACTCATGGGAAACGACCCCCGTTGCTGGGAAAGATGGAAGGCAATAGGAGAAGGGGGCAGCAGAGGATGAAATGGTTAGATAGCACCAGTGACTCCGTGGACATGAGTTTGAGCAAGCTCCGGGAGATAGTGAAGGACAGAGGAGCCTGTCTGCCTTGCTGCACACCATGGGGACGCCAAGAGTCAGACACGACTTAGCAACTGAACAATGACGATGATACATATATGTATTTGGTTGCATCAGGTCTTTGTTGTGGCATGCGGGATCTTTCATTGCGGTGCTCTGGCGTCTCTCTAGTTGCTGCATGTGGGCTCCAGAGCACGCAGGCTTAGTTTCAGGGCGCAGGTTTAGTTGCCCCGTGGCGCGTGGGATCTCAACTCCCTGACCAGAAATCGAACCTGCGTCCCCTGCGTTGGGAGGCGGATTTTTAAGCACTGGACCAAAGGGAGCTCCCTGGACCCCCTTTGGGGCATCTGCTCCGGTCACATAAGCTGCCTGAGACCCACAGACAAGCCTGCCCTGTTGCCCCACCTTCTTCCTCTCCTCCCTAACAGGAAGCTTCCGCTCCAGTCCCCCTGGTGCAGGGGCCACTGCAGAGGACTGCGTGTCCTGGGCAGAGAGCAGCTTCTCACAGCGGGGCCCCCTCTGCTGTCGGCCTGTGGCTGCAGCCCCTGCAAACCCACCACCCATCCTACCACAATTGCTGCAGGAGCTCAAGGTATTTTGGTGACCTGGCTGGGCTCTCGCTCTCTGTCTCAGAAAGAAGCAGAACTTCAGTTTAGCAACATTGCCTCATGCCTACCCTGGAGAACCTGAAGAGGAAAGTAAGCTTGAGCTGGGCAGTCGGAAGTAGCTCCAGAAGATCACCCCACCAGGCTCAGCTTTGTGGGTGCGTCACCTCAGCACCCACAGAGCCATAGTGTCACCCCAGGCCCAGCTAAGCTGCGAAGGCTCAGGGCTTCATCCCAAGGATTGGTGTCCTCAGACTTGTCACAAAACTATGAGCTTTGAGGCCCTGACTGGGCCCCTGAGAGCACGTTGCTGCTGGCCCCTTGCCTGAAATTTGATGTCCCCATGCACAGCATTGGTCAGAGGACAGTGGGCATCTGGGGGGTGGGGCATGGGGGCATCTTCCAGCTGCTAACTGCAGTGCACATGTGTCAACTGCAGCCTGCTGAAACTGGCACAGAGTGGGTGGGTGGCAGGCAACTGTGGTTACTGGGCCTGGAGAGGGCAGGTGCCTTTAGTCTGCAGGCTGGGTGGACGGGAGTTGGCAGGCAGGGTGGAGGCGGTGTGTGGAGGGGGAGGACGGGGAGCAGGGCCTGCTTTTCTGACGGAGGACTCAGACCACACTGCCTTCCTGCTTCCTGGGTCCTCCTCCCCTCTCAGGATGCTGTCACGCCCTGCGTGGCAGCCGTCGCCTCCCTCTGGCCATTTGTCGTGGCCTTTTTGATCTCCTCCGCTGGTCTGTGGTTCTGTTTAAGAGAGAGGCCAGGCAGGGCCTTCCTTGGTCTTTGCAAACTTCGTGCATGCTGGGGGCCTGACGGTGACCCCCAGTTGGCCTCCTCAGCCATGTCACGTGACATGTCTCATCCCCCAGCCTGTAGCCATGCCTGGCACTGAGGGAATTCTCCTCACGATGCCCTACACTCCACCCATGCCTGGCCATTGCTCTGTAGCCATCAAAGCAGCCACCTGCCCTCTGAGAACTTCATTTTACCTCACTTGTCTTTTACCGCCCACTCAGCCATCTGTGTGTTAACAGAACAGGAGCATGCTCACTTATGTTTTTCGTTTTTTTGGCTGCACCGGGTTTTAGTTGAAACACATAGGATCTTTAGTTAAGGCACGTAGGATCTTTTTTTAGTTGCAGCATGTGGGATCTTGTTCCCTGACCAGAGACCGCACCTAGGCCCCCTGCATTGGGAGCCTGGACTCTCAGCCACTGCACCACCAGGGAAGCCCTGGTTGTATGTTTAAGTAATCCTTCTGGGAAGTGTTGTGTTAGTTGCTAAGTTGTGTTCGACTCTTTGCAACCCCATGGACTGTAGCCCGCCAGTCTCCTCTGTCCGTGGGATTTCCCAGACGAGAATACTGGAGTGGGTTGCCATTCTCTTCTCCAGAACTTCCTGGCCCAGGGATTGAACCCGGGTCTCCTGAATTGGCAGGTGGAGTCTTTACCACTGTGCTGCCCGGTCAGTACATCCTTCTGGGGAGGCTGGCCTGGAGAACATGGGCCTGGGAACCCTGTTACCTGAGTTCAAACCCTAGTTCTGTCTGTTCAAGCCACGTGACCTTAGGGAAGACCAAGTGCTTGTCCCTCAGTCTCCGAAGCGGGGTAAACATCACACCTCCTCCCGGGGATTTTAGGATCAGCATGAAGACGGTACTGAGGGTTGGGCCCTCAGTACCCATGAATGGTTTAGAGAGTGTCTCTAGCAGCTGGTGGGGACCCAGCTGGTGGCAGCGGGGGGCCCTCTAGGAACAGGGGGTCCAGTGAGATGCTGCCGCCCTTGGGCCTCCACTCACTCTCTGTCAGAGCCCACCGGGTGCCTCCAGCCAGGCTGGCTCCTCTTGGGGTGGGACCCCGGCGCAGGTTTTCTCTCCAGAGGACCTTCCTTGACACACCTGCAGATCCCCGCAGCCCCTCATGCCTAGAAAGCCTTAGCAAAGGATGTTGCTCAAGTCTGATGACCCTTTCTTTTTGGGAATTGACAGCTCTCTTCAGGTGCCTCCTGTCCTAGCTCTCTCTCTCCTAGAACTTTCTCTCCACTGCATTCTGCACCCTGGATGGGACACCCGCCCACAGCCCCAAGGCAGTCCCCATTCCGTCCCTCTGCCCAGGGGCTGCCAAGGCTTCGAACTGCATACATACGAGAGGGCAGTAAAAGTGCCAGAGGGCCACCACCCCTGGCGGCAGCCCTCAGCCAATGACAGGGGGCAGCTGGTGGATTAATGACACTGTGAGGCCTGGGCTGCCATCTACCACAGGCCGCAGCCAGACTGAGCTCAGTGGCCCTCTGTGGTACTTTTTGTTGTTTTTTAATTTATTTATGGCTGCACTGGGCCTCTGTGGCTGCACATGTGTTTTCTCCAATTGCAACAAGTGGAAGCTACTCTTTGTTGCAGTGTGCGGGCTGGCTCAGGAGCTCCACAGTTCCGTTCAGTCGCTCAGTCGTGTCCGACTCTGCGACCCCATGGACTGCAGCACGCCAGGCCTCCCTGTCCATCACCCACTCCTGGAGTTTACTCAAACTCATGTCCATTGTGTTGGTGATGCCATCCAACCATCTCATCTTCTGTCGTCCCCTTCTCCTCCCCCCTTCAATCTTTCCCGGCACCAGGGTTTTTTCAAATGAGTTGGTTCTTCACATCAGGTGGCCAAAGTATTGGAGTTTCAGCTTCAACATCAGTCCTTCCAATGAACACTCAGGATTGATCTCCTTTAGGATGGACTGGTTGGATCTCCTTGCAGTCCAAGGGGCTCTCAAGAGTTTTCTCCAACACCACAGTTCAAAAGCGTCAATTCTTCAGTGCTCAGCTTTCTTTATAGTTCAACTCTCACATCCATACATGACTACTGGAAAAACCATAGCTTTGACTAAACAAACCTTTGCTGGCGAAGCAATGTCTCTGCTTTTTAAAATGCTGTCTAGGTTGGTCATAACTTTTCTTCCAAGGAGCAAGAGTCTTTTAATTTCATGGCTGCAGTCACCATCTACAGTGATTTTGGAGCCCCAATAAATAAAGTCTGTCACTGTTTCCACTGTTTCCCCATCTATTTGCCATGGAATAATGGGACCAGATGCTATGATCTTAGTTTTCTGAATGTTGAGTTTTAAGCCAGCCTTTTCACTCTCCTCTTTCACTTTGATCAAGAAGCTCTTTAGTTCTTCACTTTCTGCCATAGGGTGATGTCATCTGCATATCTGAGGTTTTGATATTTCTCCAAGCAATCTTGATTCCAGCTTGTGCTTCATCCAGCCTAGCGTTTCTCATGATGTACTCTGCATATAAGTTAAATAAGCGGGGTAACAATATACAGCTTTGACGTACTCCTTTCCCAATTAGGAACCAGTCTATTGTCCCATGTCCAGTTCTAATCTGTTGCATACAGATTTCTCAAGAGGCAGGTCAGGAGGTCTGGTATTCCCATCTCTTTCAGAATTTTCCACAGTTTATTGTGATCCACACAGTCAAAGTCTTTGGCATAGTCAATAAAGCAGAAATAGATGTTTTTCTGGAAGCTTCTTGCTTTTTCGATGATCCAACATGTTGGCAATTTGATCTCTGGTTCCTCTGTCTTTTCTAATACCAGCTTGAACATCTGGAAGTTCACAGTTCACGTATTATTGAAGCCTGGCTTGGAGAATTTTGACCATTACTTTGCTAGTGTGTGAGATGAGTGCAATTGTGCAATAGTTTGAGCATTCTTTGGCATTGCCTTTCTTTGGGATTGGAATGAAAACTGACCTTTTCCAGTCCTGTGGCCACTGCTGAGTTTTCCAAATTTGCTGGCATATTGAGTGCAGCACTTTCACAGCATCATCTTTCAGGATTTGAAATAGCTCAACTGCAATTCCATCACCTCCACTAGTTTTGTGTGTGCTTCCTAAGGCCCACTTGACTTCACATTCCAGGATGTCTGGCTCTAGGTGAGTGATCATACCATTGTGATTATCTGGGTCATGAAGATCTTTTTTGCATAGTTCTTCTGTGTACTCTTGCCACCTTTTCTTAATATCATCTGCTTCTGTTAGGTCCATGCCCTTTCTGTCCTTTATTTTGCCTATCTTTGCATGAAATGTTCCCTTGGTGTCTCTAATTTTCTTGAAGAGATCTCTAGTCTTTCCCATTCTATTGCTTTCCTCTATTTCTTTGCATTGATCACTGAGAAAGGCTTTCTTATCTCTCCTTGCTATTCTTTGGAACTATCCATTCAAATGGGTAGATCTTTCCTTTTCTCCTTTGCCTTTTGCTTCTCTTCTTTTCATAGCTATTTGTAAGACCTCCTCAGACAACCATTTTGCCTTTTTGCATTTCTTTTTCTTGGGGATGGTCTTGATCCCTGTCTCCTGTACAATGTCACGAACCTCTGTCCATAGTTCATCAGGCACTCTGTCTATCAGATCTAATCCCTTGAATCTATTTCTCACTTCCACTGTATAATCATAAGTGATTTGATTAAGGTCATACCTGAATGGTCTAGTGATTTTCCCTACTTTCTTCAATTTAAGTCTGAATTTGGTATTAAGGAGTTCATGATCTGAGCCACAGTCAGCTCAGGTCTTGTTTTTGCTGACTGTATAGAGCTTCTCCATCTTTGGCTGCAAAGAATATAATCAATCTGTTTTGGTATTGACCATCTGGTGATGTCCATGTGTAGAGTCTTCTCTTGTGTTGTTGAAAGAGGGTGTTTGCTATGACCAGTGTGTTCTCTTGGCAAAACTCTATTAGCCTTTGCCCTGCTTCATTCTGTACTCCAAGGCCAAATTTGCTTGTTACTCCAGGTATTTCTTGACTTCTTACTTTTGCATTCCAGTCCCCTATAATGAAAAGGACACTTTTTTGGGGTTTAGTTCTAGAAGGTCTTGTAGGTCTTCATAGAACCATTCAACTTCAGCTTCTTCAGCATTACTGGTTGGGGCATAGACTTGGATTACTGTGATATTGAATGGTTTGCCTTGGAAATGAACAGAGATCATTCTGTCGTTTTTGAGATTGCATCCAAGTACTGCATTTCAGACTCTTGTTGACTATGATGGCTACTCCATTTCTTCTAAGGGATTCTTGCCTGCAGGTGTAGATATAATGGTCATCTGAGTTAAATTCACCCATTCCAGTCCATTTTAGTTCGTTGATTGCTAAAACGTCGACGTTCACTCTTGCCATCTCCTGTTTGACCACTTCCAATTTGCCTTGATTCATGGACCTAACATTCCAGGTTCCTATGCAATACTGCTCTTTACAGCATCAGACTTTACTTCCATCACCAGATACATCCACAACTGGGTATTGGTTTTGCTTTGGCTCCGTCTCTTCAGTCTTTCTGGAGTTATTTCTCCACTGATCTCCAGTAGCGTATTGGGTACCTACTGACCTGGGGAGTTCATCTTTCATTGTCCCATCTTTTTGCATTTTCATACTGATCCTGGGGTTCTCAAGGCAAGAATACTGAAGTGGTTTGCCATGCCCTTCTCCAGTGGATCACATTTTGTCAGGACTCTCCACCATGACCTGTCCGTCTTGGGTGGCCCTACACGGCATGGCTCATAGTTTCATTGAGTTAGACAAGGCTGTGGTCCATGTGATCAGATTGGTTAGTTTTCTGTGACTGTGGTTTTCATTCTGTCTGCCCTCTGATGGAGAAGGATGAGAGGCTTATGGAAGCTTCCTGATGGGAGAGACTGACTGAGAGGGAAACTGGGTCTTGTTCTGATGGGCGGGGCCATGCTCAATAAATCTTTAATCCAATTTTCTGTTGATAGGTGGGGCTGTGTTCCCTCTCTGTTATTTACCTGAGGCCAAACTATGGATGATCCTCTGGATCATGGAAAAAGCAAGAGAGTTCCAGAAAAACATCTATTTCTGCTTTATTGACTATGCCAAAGCCTTTGACTGTGTGGATCACAATAAACTGTGGAAAATTCTGAAGGAGATGGGAATACCAGAGCATCTGACCTGTCTCTTGAGAAACCTGTACGCAGGTCAGGAAGCAACAGTTAGAACTGGACATGGAACAACAGACTGGTCACAAATAGGAAAAGGAGTATGTCAAGGCTGTATATTGTCACCCTGCTTATTTAACTTATATGCAGAGTACATCATGAGAAATGCTGGGCTGGAAGAAGCACAAGCTGGAATCAAGATTGCCAGGAGAAATATCAATAACCTCAGATATGCAGATGACACCACCCTTATGCCAGAAAGCGAAGAAGAACTAAAGAGCCTCTTGATGAAAGTGAAAGAGGAGAGTGAAAAAGTTGGCTTAAAGCTCAACGTTCAGAAAACTAAGATCATGGCATCTGGTCCCATCACTTCATGGGAAATAGATGGGGAAACAGTGCAAACAGTGTCAGACTTTATTTTTTGGGGCTCCAAAATCACAGCAGATGGTGACTGTAGCCATGAAATTAAAAGATGCTTGCTCCTTGGGAGGAAAGTTATGACCAACCTAGATAGCATATTTAAAAGCAGAGACATTACTTTGCCAACAAAGGTCCGTCTAGTCAAGGCTATGGTTTTTCCAGTGGTCATGTATGGATGTGAGAGTTGGACGGTGAAGAAAGCTGAGCACCAAAGAATTGATGCTTTTGAACTTTGGTGTTGGAGAAGACTCTTGAGAGTCCCTTGGACTGCGAGGAGATCCAACCAGTCCATCCTAAAGGAGATCAGTCCTGGGTGTTCACTGGTAGGACTGATGTTGAAGCTGAAACTCCAATACTTTGGCCACCTCACGCAAAGAGTTGACTCACTGGAAAAGACCCTAATGCTGGGAAGGATTGGGGCGGGAGGAGAAGGGGACGACAGAGGATGAGATGGCTGGATGGCATCACCGACTCGATGGACATGGGTTTGGGTAGACTCCGGGAGTTGGTGATGGACAGGGAGGCCTGGCGTGCTGCATTTCATGGGGTCGCAAAGAGTTGGACACGACTGAGCGAATGAACTGAACTGAAACTATGGTGGAGGTAATGAAGATAATGGCGATCTCTTTCAAAAGGCCCCACGCATGCACTGCTACACTCAGTGCCCCTGACCCTGCAGCAGGCCACCACTGACCCATGCCTCCGCTGGAGACTTCTGGACACTCATGGGCAAGTCTGGGTCAGTCTCTTGTGGGGTCACTGATCCTTTCTTCTGGGTCCTCGTGTGCACAAGTTTCTGTTTGTGCCCGCCAAGAGTTTGTTTCTCAGTCCTGTGTAAGTTCTGGTGGCTCTGTGGTGGGGTGAATGGCGGCCTCCTCCAAGAAGGCTTATGCCATACCCAGGTCTGCTGTACCCAGAGCCCCTGCCTCTGGAGCAGTTCACAGTATTTCCATAGGAGACACTCAAACATAGTTCTGTCTCAGTCTCTGTGGGGTCTCTGGGTCCTGGTGTGCACAAGGTTTGTTTGAGCCCCCTGAGCGTCTCTGGCGGGTATGGGGTTTGATTCTAAACATGATTTTGCCCCACCTACCATCTTGCTGGGGCTTCTCCTTTGCCCTTGGACGTGGGGTATGTCCTCACAGTCGCTCTAGCGCCATGCAGCCAGTAGCCCCACAGCATATGGAATCTTCCCAGACCAGGGACTGAACCTATGACCCCTATATTGGCAGGCAGATTCTTAACCACTGGGCCACCAGAGACATCCCCTGTGTGGTAGTTTTGATGACAGGCCCTCTGTTAAGGGCCTTCTTCCCTTCCTTGTCTGTTCATCCTCCTCCCTGTCTGGGTTCCCCAGGACCACTTCCCAAATAAACTTATACTTGAATCTTTGTCTCAGCGTGTGCTTCCAGGTGAATTCAAACTCAGGTGGTGCTAGTGGTAAAAAAAAAAACCCACCTGCCAATGCAGGAGACGTAAGAGACAAGAGTTCGATACCTGGGTCAGGAAGATCCCCTGGAGAAGGGAATGGCAACCCACTCCAGTATTCTTGCCTGTACAATCCCACAGACAGAGGAGCCTGGCGAGCTACAGTCTATAGGGTCGCAAAGAGTCGGACATGAATCAATCGACTTAGCATGAACTCAAACTAAGACACACTCGGTTGCTTACGTGAAGACCAGGGCCGGCTGTGCTTGTCTTTCTATGCCCAGTGCTCAGTACAGCACCTGGCACTTAGAACCATGGTGCAATCCTTCCAAATTCTTCCACGGATTCCGCATCTGCATGGGAGCCTGACAGTGTTCTCAGCCTTTCTTTAACAGGATGAAACCCTCACCCTGTCAGAGTTCCTGGTTGCAAACCACAGAGATTGACTCCAGCTCACCAAAGCAGAGAGGAATTTAACGGCTGTGAGTATGTGCAAGGGTACAGGTGGAGGTGGTGGTAGACATGGCTCCCAGAATGGACTGGGGACTGAGAGACCAGGTTTGGGTTGGTAGGAAGCTTTGGAGCTCTGTGGCCCCACTGCCAGTGACTTAGTAGGAACAGGCTGCCAGGTAGGAATGATCTCTGCTTTCCCCATCCTAAAGTCTCCTGCTTGGGCGTCAACTTCCTGCAAGAGAGGGTCTGCTGGGTCAAACCTATGACACAAGCCACCCCTAGCTGCACGAGGTGAGGGGCTGAGGGCCTGGCCCCTTCAGTTTCCATACAGGGAAGACCACCAAGGAGGGGTCTCCAAGACAGAGAGCCTGGGGTACCTTTAGGAACAATCTCTTTGAATAGGGTTGGAGGGGGACCACTAGGAAATGCAATGCTCACCAGCTTTTCTTTTTTCAAATTTTATTTGGTTGTGCCGAGTCTTAGTTGCAGCCATCAGGACCTTTAGTTGTGGCACGCAAACTCTTAGATCTGGTTCCCTGACCAGGGGTCAAACCCGAGCCCCCTGCATCGGGAGTGTGAAGTCAGCCACTGGACCACTAGGGAAATCCCTTCCCCAGGTTCTCCTTGTTCCTTCTCTCCCACTCACAGGGCAAAGCACTGACTACGTGAGTTTTGCTGCAGGAATCCAGCCTCCAGCAATGAATGGCCTGCTGCCTGCCTGGTGCTGTTGCCAAAGCTGCTTTTCCCAGCTCTTGCCTGGAGCACAAGATAAAGTTCTCTCTAAACCTTTTGTGCCTGTCAGTGACTAACCCATTCCCACCCAGAGCTAAACTTGCCACCAGCTCCTTCTCCTCAGGCCGTCTTGCTTCCTCTTCCTCTTCCAACCCCACCCACTTGGCCAGGTCCTTCCAAAGTAACTCAACATCCCCCCCCCCCCCCCCCCCCCGCCTCCCATCAGGTCATCCCATTTGAGTTACTTTTATAGTTGATGGTTACTCTTGCCAGTTCCACCTCTTTCCTGGCAATCTCTCTTGTCTACCAGTGTCCTGCTCTCACATTATCTTCACCAACATTGAGTGAGCGAGAAAATGGCTTTATTTTTTCAACTTTATTGAATACAAAACTTTTTATTTTGTATTGGGGTATAGCCGATCAGCAATGTTGTGATAACATCAGCTAAACAGTGGAAGGATTCAGCCATACTCAGTATACATGTATCGAAAGTGGCTATTTTCCAGGCCTGATTCCAGACACAGTGGAGGAAAGGGGCACACGCAGCCTTGGGGGATTCCTCCCCTGGAGGGAAGAATCAGACACACTGGAGACTTTTAGCGCCAAGAGGGCATGTGGCAAAAATATGCCAGTCCAGGTGGGTTGGTGCTGTGGGAGTTCCCAGGGGGAAGCAGGGAAGGCCTGGTGCCCAGGTTTGGGGGCAGAGCAGGGCACAGGAGGAGCATAGCAAAGCCTGACTGGAGAGAAGGATCGGGTAGGAGACCTCACCCTCACAGGGGAGTCCGGGGGAAGCTGCTGGCCGGGTGGTGCCGGCAGAAGCCCTGTTTATCTGTCAGCTGGGGCATCGTGCCCTGCTCCGGACTCGAGGCTCTCCGTTTTTGTGCAGGCCACCTGCCTGGGTCCTCATGACCTCTGGCTTGACTTGCAGTCACAGGGAGTGGGCTTCCCTCTATCACTGGCACTGCTTCTCCCCCCAGGGAAGCTAAGAGCACTAAGACGTGGCTTCTGTTAGGCAGGAAGGAGTTGAAATTCAAAGCCGACAGCAACTGCCTTCTTCACCCCGGTTTTCAACTGTAAACTCACCCTGCCTCTTACTGCCATACCTGCCAGTGATCTCCCTGATGACCTCTCTCCCGGGTCAGAGGAAGGTGTGTCTTCTCTCAGCTGGCACTTATCTCAGGGCCAGTTGGCCACCCTGACTGTCCCCCACTGAGCACCTTCTACTCCATCCCTTATCCCTATTTCCAGGTTCCGTTTTCAAGCCCTTTCTCTCTCCTGGCATCTTCTTGTAGGCCACACACAAGCATGTTTCTTTCCTTCTCCTCTTCTCTTCACAGCCTGTTTCTTGAAAGAGGGCTGTAGGTGCCCCCTTTTCTTACTTCCCAGTCATTCTCCACTGGTTGCGTTGTGACTCCGCCGCCCCCAGCTGCACTAACACTGCTGGCAAAGGATGCCAGTGACGTCACATTGGCTCCTCATCCAGGGCTGGTCTTCCCGTCTCATTTCACCCCTCAACTCCTCTCTCCAGCTGACGCTCTCCTCCACGCGGCTTTCATCCTCTCTGTCCTACCTCTCTGGTCTTTCCTGCTCAGCTGTTTCCACGGGCTCCTCTTCCCAAAGGCCGCATCCTACACCCATTCATTCTTCGAGCAGTAACTGAGTGCCCGCAATGGGCCAGGCACGGTCCTCCCAGATGGAGCTGTCCCTGGAGTTCCAGACTCCTTCTGCACCTTCCATGGGCCATCGTGTTCCTTTCATGGGATTAACCTGGTGCTGCTGATTCTTGGATCTCCAAATTGGGTGCAGACTGCTCTCCACCACAGTCCTTACAGAGCCTCTCAGCCTTGACCCCCATCTCTTGACCCACCTGGATTTCCCACTTCAGAGTTCTTTCTGAAACCTAAATTTCACCTTGTCATTCCCCTGCTTCCATGACCATTGAGAGTGGCCCCCGCCCTGGGAGGACACTCTCAGCTTTGCGTGACTGGCCTCACCACCTCAGTCACTCCGGCCTGCTTTTTTGAACATACCGATGCCCGTTCCCACTGAGGGCTCTAGTCAAGTTGCTGTCTCTCCCTGGAACGTTCCTTTATGTCATACAGTCTCAACTCCAATGTCACCTTCTCACAGAAGCTTTCCTATTTTATTTACAGACTTTAATAAATTTGCTATGGGGCTCTCAAATAACTGCAAGCTCAGTTTATTTCACAAACTTATTCATAAGCATCTACTATCTTCCAGGCGCTGTTCTAACACTGTGAATGTTAAACTCGAAGTCAGATCCTGTAACAATGACCGTGAGGAGGAATTCTTAACCCTTTTACAAATGAGGAAACTGAAACTCTGGAGCTGTATGGCTCGAGCAAGGTGCCCTGTTCACTGCAAGGGTCCCGGCTGGACCCTTACACCATGTTGCCTCACAAAGCATCTGTCTTGTCCACAGCATTCCCAGTGCTCACAGCAGGGCCTGCTACCTAGTAGATACTTGATATTTTCTACCTGGATAACCAAACACCCATCCCTTACAAAGGACAAATCCCCATCCACTTGCTGAATATGGTGGGAGAGGTCCTCTAGGCTAGGATTACCTCTGTAGGCTCAGTCCTTGTCCGCTGTGCTGCTGTGTCTAGAGCACACCAGGAATGGGAAGCACCCTTCCTCTACCATCTTCTTGGTGAACCTCAAAACCTCAGTAATTTTAAGCATCACCTTCTCCATGACACCTTCCCTGCCTGGACACCCCTCCCCCACAGCAGAATTGGCCCCTCCCACCTTTGTGTCCTCACAGTATCCTGTCCTTGCTGTTGTTTAGTTGCTAAGTCCTGTCCACCTCTTTTTGTGACCCCATGGGCCACAGACCATCAGGCTTCTCTTCATGGGATTTCCCAGGCAAGAATACTGGAATTGGCTGCCATTTCCTCCTCCAGGGGATCTTCCTGACCCAGGGATCAAATCTGTGTCACCTGCATTGCAGATTCTTTCCTGCTGAGCAACTGCGGAAGCTCTCCACAGTATCCTATACAGACCTCCTATCTATCCTGCACAGACCTGGTATCCATCGCAACACTCGTCTTGGTTTACACTTGATGTGCATATAGTTATTAGACCCTTTCATTGTTTCAAAGGGTCTCAGTTTGGAGGCTAATTTATACAGTCACCTGCCCCACCCCAAAGAGGTCTCATTTGCACTCACCTTGCAACCTCTGTGCCAAGCACACCATCTCAAACAGGCAGGTGCTCCCTTGGAGGAAGGAATGAACGAACAAACATTTGATCTGATGGTGAAAAATGTCATCAATTTGAGGAGCAGCAGGAAAAGCAGCTATGAGAAGACATGGTTTATGGTTCCAATTTCATTACTAAACTAGTTGCATGACCTCAGCCAAACTGCTTAACATCTCTGGGACTCAGACTGCCAGGTTTTTTTAAATGAGCAGGTTGGGGTAAATGACCTCTGAGCTCCATGCCAACCAACTCTAAGATTCTGTAATTCACATTAATATCCCCTTTAAATAGAGGAGGACCTAGTAGGCACTCGAAGAAGGCAATGGCACCCCACTCCAGTACTCTTGCCTGGAAAATCCCATGGATAGAGGAGCCTGGTAGGCTGCAGTCCATGGGGTCGCTAAGAGTCAGACACGACTTGAGTGACTCCACTTTCACTTTTCACTTTCATGCATTGGAGAAGGTAATGGCAACCCACTCCAGTGTTCTTGCCTGGAGAATCCCAGGGACGGCGGAGCCTGCTGGGCTGCCATCTATGGGGTTGCACAGAGTCGGACACTACTGAGGTGACTTAGCAGTAGCAGCAGCAGTAGGCACTATACAGAAAAAGTTAATGCGACACTGAGAAACGCATTATGAAGTCCTGGAAGAGAGAGGGGGGTAGTCCCACCTCCCCCGGGGCCCTGTGGGAATCCTCTTTACTTCTCCCTTCCCGAATTCTGCCATGCTGCTGCTTGTCGATGAAGGTTGGCATTTTCAAAGTAGTCTTTTTTTTTTTTTCTATAAATAGTAAGCTCCTTGAGGGCAGGGTCCAAGTCTTATACTTTAAATCTTGAAGACCCAGCCAGCAGTCAGAAATTGGCATGCATTTTGTGGTTGATGAGGATAATGGTCATACAGAGATCCAGTCAAGTGTGAGACAGAGGTTTGCAGATTTAATCAGAAATACACCTGAGAATGAAGAGAAAGCACTGGAAATTAGTAGTATATTGTTTTACTATCAATAGCTTTCAGAATCACAGGCCTGTGTATTAAGGAGCAACTTAAATGCATATAGAAATGAATATGGTCCCTTCAAGAGGAATAATGTGAATTCAGAATAAGCAAGCTTCTGCCAAGTCTATATTTATCTTCCAGCAATCCAGAATTGAGAATTCAATTTGCCCACTTTTCTGAATTTGTTGACTATAATGCATAAAATATAGGAAATAGTAAATAAGCACTAAATACTGAAATGAAATAGAAAATTTTTAAATATATCATAAAAATATAAACATTTATACAAAACATAAGCCTTCACCAGTATAAAATGTCCATTAAAAACATAGATGTGTAAATCTTTTTTTTTTGGCTGTACCCCTCAGTATGCGGGATCTTAGTTCCCCCAGAAGGGACTGAACCCACATCCCCTGTAGTGGAAACTCAGAGTCCTAACCGGTGGATGACCAAGGAATTCCCAATAGATGTGTAAATCTTGTAAGCAGTTTCAATAATAAAGGACTAAGGTATAGATCTTGTATCTCTCACATTCCTTATACCAATAAAATTATAGAAGAATTGAAAGTTAACTAAGGATATGTAGTTTACCAATAAGAAGATAATTAGATCAACAATAGAAGCAGATCTAGTAATTATGACCAAATCAAAACATGAACTGCAAGCTGTGGCAAATCAAGTAGATTTGCAAAAAAATATAACATGGAAATCTCACCTTAACTGCAGTCAATATTTTCTTGCAGTCCCCCAGAGGGTACAAAAATAGATTTAGCCAGGAAGAAAAATAAGACTGAATACATTTCAGAGTTTAAGTATTTAGCAAGCATTTGGGGAAAAAAGGAGACTGTCATTTTAAAATTAAACACTCTAAAGATAATGAACAGTAGTATAATTAAAGAGGCATTTTGAAAAAAAGTTGGCTGGTGATATTAACTTTTTAATGTCATATCAAAAGCTGTGCTCTGATATGACTCTACGGACGACACCCAGAAACTGCAGACGGCAGAGATAAGTGGGGCAGAAAGACTCGATCACAAGAGAAGCTAGAATAGAGTGAAGTACTTGGCCTAAAATTTGCAAACTTACCTCACGGTATGGTTTGCAGTAGTAAGGACTTTAGTTTCTATCACCTCTACTCTAGCTAAAGTGACAGCTGCAGGAATAGTTTACCTGGAATAATCGCTATTATATCAAACCTTTGCTGCAGAACATAATGTGGCTTTCTTACTCTGTCAAAATCAAACTTCTCTGCAAGTGTTCAAAGCCCTCCAAAGTCCCTCAAAGCATCACTGATCTTCATTGATTGAATAAACACCGATGAGTGAGTGAGTGCCAACTCTGCCCTGCACTGTTCTAGGCATGCGGCAGGCATCAGCAAACATGAACAAAAGGAACAAAACTTTCTGTCCCATGGGGCCTACAGCCAAGCAGAATTCTAGATCCAGTTCTTCTTGCTTACATTATTTTCCAGCAATTCATTGTCATGACCACTGTTATCTTGGTATGTCACATCTTCCTGGCATCTCTTCCATGATGCAAAGTGTTCAAGAGTAAAAGCCAAAAAAAAAAAAAAAAAAGAGTAAAAGCCACGCTTTCTAATTTTTAAAATCTCCTTTTTCCATCCAAGCATTTAATTTAGTGTTAAGCACAAGGTACTTGGCAACAAAACAAATCTTTCCTATAGGAAAATAAATAAAAGGAAATAAGAGAACCAGCAATCCTTTCTAAATATATTAGCTTCCATAGGAAGTTGTTGATTAGTCCATTTGACTCCACAATAATCCTAGGAGGAAACAGAGCAAGGAGTCATGATTTCTGGTTTATAAAAGAAAGAAGTTTCTCATAGGTTAAGGGACTGGACTAATAACACACAGCTGGTAAGGCCCCTCACAAAACAGCTGAAAGAGTACCAGACTTTGAAGTTGACAAAAGGCAGTGAATGCCTTGAAGAAGATGTGCAAAGATTAGACCCTCTGGGAGGATCCAGGAACAGGCCCAAGTGTTTAGGCAACTAGCCTTTTGGGGATGTGGCTGGGGTACCCCACAGCTATCAGCCATCACCAGCTGAGCCAGCAAACAAGCACAGGGTTGCAAACAGACCCTGGAACCCTAGGGTGACACAAACTTCCCCCTACTAAACGTAGGTGTCATGAGGCATAGGGCTCAGCCTCTTTCAGCCCCACTCTCAGGAAGAGCAGGAAGTATCTCCCTTTCAGATGTGGAAGTGAGGGTGGCCTGGCCCCCAGGCAAAGCTAAGACTTACTGCTAAAAGAGCAGGTGGATCCCAGATGCTGCTGCAGCTGCCCCACAGCCGAAGTCCACCCCATCATTCAGGAGAGGTGGGTTTGCACAAAGGCAGGCCAAGTGCCTGGAGAAAATGGCAGCAAGGAGAGACTGAGCCAGGGAGGGCTTTGGTCCCATAGTTCCAAGGAAAGGGTCAACCATGTTCCATGAAACTTAAAAGAATCTCACGTTATCAACGTTCAATGATACAAAAATTTGCAGGGCATTTCTGTCTTCCTTTCTTTTCTTGATCACTTCAGATTTTACTTTCAGACTCAAAAGAAAACTTTCTATCCCTTAAGACCCATAATTACCTAACACCTAATTTTTATCCTTCCTAAGTAGAGTTGGACTATAAAGAAAGCTGAGCACTGAAGAATTGATGCTTTTGAACTGCGGTGTTGGAGAAGACTCTTGAGAGTCCCTTGGACTGCAAAGAGATCCAACCAGTCCATCCTAAAGGAAATTAGTCCTGACTGTTCATTGGAAGGACTGATGTCGAAGCTGAAACTCTAATACTTTGGCCACTGATGCAAAGAGCTGACTCATTGGAAAAGACCCTGATGCTGGGAAAGATTGAAGGCGAGAGGAGAAGGGGACAACAGAGGATGAGATGGTTGGATGGCATCACCAACTCAATGGACATGAATCTGAGTAAACTCTGGGTGTTGGTGATGAACAGGGAGGCGTGCTGCAGTCCGTGGGGTCGCAAAGAGTCAGACACAATTGAGCGACTTAACTGAACTGAACTGAAGGTTGACACAAGTATCTGATACTAATTTTGGAAGGTCTTTTGAGGGATACAGATGTAGCCTGCCTTCAAGGAACTTACAGTCCAGTAGAGGGGATGGAGGAACATGTTCAGGAAGTGATTGTTACAAAACCAGAGAGGACATGTGATTAGGGTGCACCAAAAATGGGTAGAGGGAAATGGGCAAGCAAGGTCTACTTTGATGATGAGAGAGTGGATGACATGGGCATGCCTGGAGAGAGAAATGAACACAGCAGGTGAGGAGTGAAAGAGTGATGGAGAGAAAGATGAAAAGAAAGAGACTTTAGGATGCTTTTTTTTTTTTTTTCAGGATGCTTGAGTGATGATCAGGGAGAGGCAGAGTCAGGGATGATAGAAAAATAGAGATCAGAGTCAGGGGGTGAAGAGGAGAGACTAGGATCCGGGAAAGGAAAGAGGAAAAGCTATGAATAAGTCACTTCTTACACGATACATAAATCTGCTTAAACACTGAAGCCATCTCTCCTTAAAACTGGAGGTCAGAAACATAGTAAATGCTCATAATCTGTGGCTATTATGTGCCAGACACTGGGCTTTAAGACACTATTCATTTCATCCTGAGTGTTAGGTATTTTCCCCACTGTATAGAAGAAACACTCAGTCTTTGAGGCATTCATTAGGACCAAGTAGCTGGTAGCCCGAAGAGCAGACCTTCAGTCTCTGATGCCAAAGCTTTTAAATTACTGGCTACATTACCTCCTGTGGGCTTATTAGGTGGCTCAGTGGTAAAGACTTTGCCTGTCAATGCAGGAGACTTGAGTTTGATCCCTAGGTCAGGAAGATCCCCTGGAGGACAAAATAGCAACCCACTTCAGTATTCTTGCCTGGAGAATCCCACGGACAGAGGAGCCTAGCAGGCTACAGTCCATGGACACGACTGAGAACACATGCATGCTAACTCTTAGGAGATCTTCAAGACCAGCTTTTCTTTTTTGGTTTAGATCTACACTGTTTAGGACATCCCTGCTGCTGCTGCTGCTGCTGCTGCTGCTGCTAAGTCGCGTCAGTCGTGTCCGACTCTGTGTGACCCCATAGACGGCAGTCTACCAGGCTCCGCCGTCCCTGGGATTCTCCAGGCAAGAACACTGGAGTGGGTTGCCATTTCCTTCTCCAATGCATGAAAGTGAAAAGTGAAAGTGAAGTCGCTCAGTCATGTCCGACTCTCCGCGACCCCATGGACTGCAGCCCACCAGGCTCCTCCATCCATGGGATTCTCCAGGCAAAAGTACTGGAGTCGGGTGCCATTGCCTTCTCCTACTTCCTCCTTAATATTTAGGGAGTGCAATGACATTGGAAATAGCTTAACTCAGTTGATCAGATTACAGGGTTCTCTTTTTGAAGGTGATATAGATTTTGGCTCTCAGTATTTGTTGGGTCTTAGCTTTGCTTAATATAACCTGGTAGCTCAGTTGGTAAAGAGTCTGCCTGCAGTGCAGGAGACCCAGGATCAATCCCTGGGTTGGGAAGATGCCCTGGATGAAGGAAATGGCAAACCACTCCAGTATTCTTGCCTGGAGAATCCCATAGACAGAGGAACCCAGCGGGCTACAGTCCATGGGGTAACAAGTTGGATGTGACTTAGCGACTAAACCACCAGCTTTGCTTAAGAAAGCAGATATTTGTTAATATCTTACCAAGACACCAGTTTATTCCAGTCAGAGTCTCTTCTTAATGCTTCTAGAAGGAATTTTTCTTTCTCTCTCTCCATCTACTACTCTTGCTCTCTCCCTGCAGCTGAAGACGTATAGCTAGATGTTCACAGTTCTAGCGGCCTTCTTGGGGAATCCCCAAGCTCTGTTCTCCTTGAAAATGGCTCTTTTGGGGCAAAGCAGTGAGCCTCATGGTATGCCCTTGCCAACCAGAGCCATTGTGAGGGGGAATCACTAGCCATCTGCCTATCTCTTATCTCACCCTGCACATCTGCCTTGGAATATTAACAAAGCCCGCCTATGGAGAAACCACTGTGGGTATCTGCTTAAACGTCATGTCCCTCAATGCAGACTAGTTAACAAATGGTTTTCAACTGGAAAGGAGCTGGCTGCAATCTGACAAACCTTTACCCGAAGTCCTGTTCAAAGTAAGTATTACTATTATTGTTCTTGGAGCTGCCGTGGGTTTCCTCCCAGCATAGGCGCCTTAGTTAAACCTGCAGGAGGCATCTGTTGTCTGAAGGTGAGATGGTTAATCACTTTAAGAGTCCTGGATTTTAAGACAAAGGGCAAGACCAAGTTGAGCTTCTGCTAGAGACCTCCTTCTCTCTCTCTGCCCCCAAGTAAATATTTCATGGATTTATAGGGATGTGTGGGAAGGAAATATAGCCATTTATTTTGCAAATAGCAATGAGGCCTGACACTCAACCTGACAATGGCAAAATCTCTCCTTAAAGACAAAACACACAAGCTGCTGCCTTTTCCTCTACCTGCGGAGATCCAGATGCCTATGGGATCCCATCTGGTAGTGCCAGTGTTAAAGACTGCTGCCTTTTAAATATATTTTACTATAGTAGGAAACACTTAGGCTTTAGGCCTGATAATTTTGGGTGAAGCCCTTCATTTACTCTGGAAATCTAAGACATCTGAACAAAACTGGTATTAGAATAAAGAACATTTCCCAGTGACTGGAATGCAAGAGGGTAATACCATATTAACAAACCTTTTGTTGTTTGTGAGGTGCTGAGGTCTGGTATGGCAGAGCTGAACTCCCCTCTATTAGAGTAGTCATGAAAGTTGTTTAATCTTTCTGTACTTGAAGTGTCTAATCTTTGAAATGAGTATAATGCTGATGGGCACTTCAGCTTATTTCCAAAGATGTCCTGAGACAAAGCAGAGAATATCTGTAAAGCTCCCCAAGTTTGCATGTAGAAAAACCTCATGTGCTAATAAATTATAATACCTTGAGTTTACATGCTGCCTTTACCCTAGAGTTCAAACCGAACTCTCAATCATTATTTCAATTATTGTCTTCCTCTAACGTTTTCCTAAAACAGTTTGAGGTTGTTTATGGAAGTTGTATGATTCACTGCATGCCTTTCCTCTCTCCATCCCCAGATCCCAGGAATCAAGAGTTTAAATGGTAGGAAACCAAGACAGGGGGGGAAAAAGATGTGTGTGACACCTCTCAGCAAGAGTGTAGTGAAGCCAGTAGAGCTGACCCGGGTGCGTAACGCCCAAGCCACGGTCCTTTACTGGATTTATAATTTAAACGGGCCCCAAAGCACGAGATTGGCTGGGGAAATGCCCTGATCGCGGTTGGGCTGCTCGCATGGCGTTGCTCAGATACCTCCGGCCGGGCTCCGACGACGTCCCCAGCCTGCAAGCCCGTCGGGCAGCTGTCGAGCCGCGGGAGCCCGTTCGTGGGCAGGGCTGGCACGGCTCGGCGGCCGCTGCCCCGTCGCTGACCCTCGCGTGAAGCTGCGCGCACCGAGAGACGACATCTTCCCGGCCGGGCCTCCCGCGCCCGCCGCGGCCCGGGGCGGCGGGGTCGGCCCGGGGGCCGAGGACGGCTGGCGCACCCCTCCGTGGGGGGCGCCCCGACTCGCCGGGGGCGGGGTCACGTCCCACCCGGGCCGCCGGGGGCACGGGCGCTGCGGAAACCTGAGCGTGGCCGAGGAGCGGGGGCTTCCAGGGCCACCTCCCCGGGCGCCTCGGGCCCGCGGTGGGCGCGCCGGGCGCGCCGGTCGCCAACGCCCCCGGGCCGTCGCGGCGACCACTCCCGAGCCTGGTACCTGTGGACGCCCTTGTCAAGCGCCCGGAGCTCCCCCAGGGGAGCCGAGCCCAGGACAGACATGCTACTCCCGTTTCCTGCCCCTTCGGAGCTGCGAGGAGTGGGTGAGGCGGGGCCGGGCTGCTGCACCGAGCAGCCCCCCGAGCCGAGGGCGAACGGGCCCCGCTGCGGGGGCGCCAAGGGCCTGCCCGGGGATGGCGGGCAGGCCGGCCTCGGCCCAGCGGCGGGCGCGCGAGGGGAGGGCAGCTGGCGGGAAGGCGCCCCTTCCCTGCGCCCCCTCGCTCTGGGCACTCTGGCCGACCCGGCCCAGAGGCCTGACCCCGGGAGATCCCCGCTCTGAGGCGGGCAACGGCTGCCCTCGCCCAGGCCGCCCGGCCCTCAGGTTGTGTGACTGTGACGGGCTGACTGGGGCAGAGGGCGGCTGAAGGGGACCGGGGCGCTTCTCCGCAGTGCTTGGGGGGGGTCCCGTTGTGCTTTCTGGGGGGTCGGGGGTCACCACCCTCCCAGGCGAGGTGGGGGAGGGCCGCCAGCGCAGCTGGCCAGTGAGGGGCGGGGTCACCGAGGCGAAGTGTGTGTTCGAGCGAGGGTGTGTGGGGGGCAGGGCGCGCGCGGGAGGAGGATCCGTGGCCTGCGCGCAGGCGCGAGCCGCGGGCAGAGCCGGAGCCCTGGAAGAAGGCCGACGGGGAGCGGGGGCGGTGGGCCGGCGGGAGGGCGGGCAGGCTGACGCGAGGCGGGGCGGGGAGCCGCGTCGGCGTCGCGGGGCGCGGGCGATTCGAGGCCGACGCATCCGCGCGTGCGCGCGCCCGGCAAAGTGTCCGCGTTAGAGGGGAGTGACGCGTGCGCGTTCACGTGCACCCCGGAGAGCGGTAAGGAGCGAAGAGAGGCTTGAAGGGGGGTGGGGGCTGAAGAGGCGAGCCGAAGGAGGGGTGGGGAGGCGGCGCCTGCGCAGTGCGCCGCGGAGGAGCTGTGTGTATGTGAGAGTCTGACGGGTTCAAAATGGCGGCGGCTGCTTCAGCGGCTCCTCCTGTGTGAGGGAAACAACACCCCTCCCCGGCAGCGGCGGCGGCGGCGGCGGCGGCTGCGGCTCGCAGAGCACCTTCCCAGCGGCTGGGCCTGTCGCCGCTCTGTCTATCCTGGGCAGGGGGCGCTCCGGGAGGAGGGGCAACGCCAAGGGGGCCCATCCCCCGGAATCCTTCCTCTGCGACTGGGGAGTAGCCGGGGGCTCGTCCCGCAGCGCGGAGCTCGGGCTGAGGGGGAGACGCGAGGGGACCCGGGGCCCCCAGCCCGGCGCGCCGCGCCGCTCCCGCCCTCTCCGGCCCCCGGGGCCGGGGCCCGCGTTCCGGGGGGCCGGGGCGGCGCGGGGCAGCCTCGGGTTGGCCGGTCTCAGCTGATCGGCCGTCGCTCCCGGGCTCCGGAGGCGGCCGAACGGCTGCTCGCCGAGGGCACGGCGAAGAGGGCGCTCCCCGCGGCCGGGGCTGGTCCGGGGCTTGGGCTCGGGCTGCTGACCGCTCGCCCGGGGGAGGCGGGGGCGCCCCGGGCTCGGCGCCGAGGGGTCGCGCTCCCCTCTCCTGACGCCTCCGACTCCCAGTCTCCAAAGCCAGAAGAGGAGGTTTGATTCAGCAACTGTTTCCTCTCTTTTCCGGGTCGCTCTGACCCTCTGGATACTGGATTGATCCACGGAAAAAAAAAAAACCGAAGACGACGTTGGGGATTTAATTTTTCCTCTCAGTTTTTGGAATCTTTCACTTCTCACTTGGACAAGAACTCACGAGCAAAATCCCCGGTGAGATTTCCCCCTCCTATCGTTGACCCCCCTCCCCCTTTGGAAGTTTTGGTTCGTTGTGTTATCTCCAGACTTAATGTAAAGTTTCTATTTCTTTTTCTGGTGGGTGAACGAACCACTGAAACGCCTTTCCCGGGGGGAACCCGGCGAGATTTGCCATTTTTTTCCTTCTCTGGCCCTGACTGTTCCCAAGCCCGGGCTGTCCTCGCCCAGGGGGTGCAAGCACGGTTGCCTCCCGACTTGGGTCGAGGGCTTCCTCCAGGAGGGCTCTGCCACGAACTGCTATTGCAAACTGTGTCATCGGGTCCTCTGGTCTCGTAGCAGTTTTGAAAGGATGCTCTTAACGTGGCCATAATGTAGTTACAGGAAAGAAAAAAAAAATCGGCATTCTCTGTGGAAGCCATTATCCCTGAGAATTATTGAGGAAAAAGAAAAACCTTGGTATTAGGGATCGACTGTCGCGCAAACCAGTCTATAATGTTTGGAAAAGATGAATTTGACTTAAATGTCTAAGCAAAATCGCTTATTTTATTTCTTTAAACGGAAAGATCTGATCAATTTTTGTTTCTGATTTGCAACTCTCTTGAATTTGCTTCAGAGTTGCACGCATCTTGTGTTGGGGTGGAGGGTTGGTTTGGGACTGAAAAGATCCGGGGAGTTTAGGAAGGACGGCGACGATTGTATACGGATTTTGCTAGAGGTGTATAGGAAATTGTTTTGTAGTCTTCATTTCAATCCTCATTCCTTGTTCTCTTTATGTAGTTAGTCTGTCCTTTTCTAATTACGGGTGAAAGAACTATTTTGGTTAGGATCTGGATTAGTTCAGTGCCTGCTTTACCTGGTCAGCTCTAGGAGAGAAGAGTCCTACCCCCCCCCCCGCCGCTTTTTTTTTTTTTTTTTTTTTTTTTTGTTTGCTAATTTTGCTATGAAGGGGAGTCTTGCCTATTGTAATCCTGTGGGGAGAAACAAGTGGTGTAGCCCGACTGTAAGGAACTGAAACCATCTTCTTTTGCCTATAGGCCTCAGACAGTTGTAATGTGATTGTTGATCTTGGTTTGGAACCACTTGCCCCAAAGCTGAGAGTTCCCAAACTGATGAAGAGGAGCCAGGTTTCTTAGGAAAACTGTAACTTACACATATCCTCAATACTTCATTCCGGGGAAAAAAAGCTCGAGTTCGAGGATGAGTTCTCATCTCTGCTCCTATCATTCTTCAGTGTTGCAATCTGGTTCCTAAGGAGGAAGAGGAAGGCAGCCCTGGAGTGCTTTCTTTCTGCAATTTCAACAGAAGAGTGAGAGATGGAACCCGAAGAAGAAAGGATCCGTTACAGCCAGAGATTGGTTAGTATTTACTTGTCTGGTTTTTTTCCTTCAGTTTTGAAGCAGAATAACTATTTTGTTTCCATTTGTGAACATACTGTGATTAAAACTTTTCAGGTGGCTTTTCTCTGCCCCAGAGGAGGGAAGATGTATTAATATCTCATATGGGTTTTAGGCCAAGTAGTTACAGTTGTAATAGTCATCCTATTTGGAAATGAATGTATAGATAGCCTTTAACTTCTGCCAAAGCGATTGTAAATCACACGATTTTGTGAATTACAGCGTGACAGGGATTCCTAATTTCAAAATACTGAAATTGTAATAAATCTAATTGATTGATTTAGATTAGAATGTAAATTTTAGGGACAAAGCTGTTTGAGGATGGATAGTTCTGTTTAATTGTTTTTAGATTATGGTGTACCAAGATATGCGGCTTTGAGCTGGGGAGTAGAACTAAGATTTTTTTTTTTTTTTAAAACACAAATCAACATTGATAGTGTTGAAGGGTATTGATTGAGAGAAGGTAGAATACCGGATGCTGATAAAGTTCTGTATTTTGTATTTTGGGAGGGATGTATGTGATCTCTCTTATGGAAATAAATTTCTACTTAGTAATGATTTGGAGGGAATTAGCTTGTGTCTGCATGTGGATACTTTGTCCTTTAGGCCCTGTTTTCCTCTCAGGGTTTCCCTGCTGGAGTTAAAGAATTTGATTTTTGTTTTTCTTAGTCAAAGAGAGCTTTATTAATACTCACCATATATTCATTTCAGAATTTTGAATTTATGTTTGTAGAGTGGGGAATGAAGAAAGCCACAGAACTGTCTGTATTATGTAAATTTGGTGAACTGAAAGACTTAGAAGATTAACTAAAGGAATTTATGCTGGTTTTACTTAGCTCTGTATTTTAGACTGAATTTGGAGGAAAAAAGAATGATTCTCTAAAGCTTTTTCTGATGATCTCCAGACTCTTTGAGAATAGGCTGTTCTTCCCCACCCCCCACCGCCTTAATGTGACTGTTGAAAAGGTGTGGTGTATGTTGGCAAGTATTAATATGTCCAGTAGGCAATAATGTTCTGGTAAACCTTATTTCAGAGATTTACATCTTGTCTCCCAATCTGTTGAGATTATAATTCTTTTATCTCCAACTTTTATAAATAAAGTATATCATTAGTGGAATTTTGTACATTTAGGATTTATTTTTTGTTTTGACATTTCTTGAATTCAATTTTTCTTTGGGAAAAGAAAGAAGATGCTGCAAAACTCTTTTTCCCAGTTAGTTACTGCTATTTGGAGTTCGTTTTTATCATGTCAACTGGTAGGATTGCTGAACTGTTTTGTAAATAAGAGATCTTGGGATCTAGTCTTTCAAAACAAGTTTTCACATTGTTTAACAAGGTAGGAAGGTTAGTGGTAAGTGTGATTTTTGTCCTAGTAAGCTTTTTTTTTTTTTAATTGTAAAATGATTGCTACCTGTTGCACACATTAACCTTTTTTTATCTAGCATATTTTTCCTTCTGGTTTGTGCTTTTGTAAAAGTGTTGTGTAAGAGGATAAAGCACAAATTTGGGGAGAATCTTTCTTATAATTTTGGGTAATAATCGTGGAGTTTAGAGTGACTGATGTTTGTTTTCCTTTTTAAAATTACATCTAAAATTATATCTAAAGTGTAAATCCCTTCCATAACATAACTTTTGATATGATGTTGGTGGCTTATTTGAATGGCAGAGTGCCTACCAAGCTCTCAATGGCTCTGTGTCAAACACATTACAGAATTCTGTATTAAGTTAGTTATTTGAGGAATTTTAAGACTAACATGAAGACATAAAGGCTGATTTTTACAGTAGTTATAACACTGTGTCTCTTTAAAGTAGGTCAGAGTATAGAATTTAGTTTTGCTTTGCAGTCACTGGCCATGGAACATAAAGTGTGAAAGAGAATAAATGACAGGCATGCTGACTTGGCTTTGTGATTAAACTTTGCTGTCATGCTATGTGTTTGTCAAATTGATCACCTAGTACATTGATTATAGTGTTACCGGGTTTTACTTCCATATTGTTTTAGAGGAAGACTCTAAATGGTAGTCCCTCTGTGACATATCTTCAAAATAGCTTCTTGGGAGAGAAAAATGTAGTACCAGTATTAACAGTCTGAGTCCAGACTCATGTTGGAACAAGACTTCTTTGTATTGAGAACCTTTCACGTACCTTAAAAAAAAAAAAAGTTGTATCCTTACTAATAAGAATGTGTATTATTCATGATTGAATAGATCCTCTTTAATGCTTTTAACTGACTTGGATTTGGTGAGATAAATTATGATGTTTATATCATCTTTGTGACAAGTCATCTTTTAAAAAATTGGAAATAGTTTTTAAAAATTGGTTTTTCTTTTGTCAAACTAGTATTTGTGGAGGAGAATTACACCTTTGAAGATGGTATGTATGTTTTTAATGAAAATATTTTGTTTTTAATGAAAATATTAGTAGTTTTGTGTATAGATTTCTAGAAGAAAGGCAGATAGCTCTCCATGGCAAGTTGACATCCCTAAGGAGATCTTAAGGTGAGAGGAATAGAACCTTCAGTTTTGGTGATGGGTGGATATTTGGTTGTCCTGAGGTAAAGATGATTTCTTTTTGTATTTCTAGTAAATTTGGATGTAGGACTTTACTGAGAGACATTGTCAGGTACTAATTATGGAAGTTTTGTTCCTTAATTTGGTTTCAGGAGCCAAAGTGTTGGAGCAGTTTTGAATGCTTGTCACAGCCATGTATATTTAAGCGTTCATCTACAGGGAATGTTCTACATAGTCTTTTAGGGTTTCTTAGTCTAAAATATTAGTTAAATCCTTAGCAATTGTAGTTGATGATCTTCTAGGTTTTTGAAGTCACACCAATTCTGAGTAGTTCTTGCTATTGCATAGAAAGTCAAGGGCAAAATAATGTGCATTAAAGGAAATGAGTAAGGTGTAGTTACACTTGGTATGGAAAAAATTCACTAGCCTCTGCCAAAGGCAATTGCAGAAACAAATGAACAACTAAATTAGTGTAAAAAGAAAGCAAAGACAGTATACTTCAGACAGTATGCTTCAGGGTAAAAGAAGTTATACTTTTTTCTCTTTTATATTTCTGAATACTTTTTTCTCTTGACTTTAGCTAGTACTGTTATCTGAAGGGAAAGATGCTGATTTACTTGAGAATTCAGCTTGCTTGTCAATGTTGATGATAAGATTAAGAGATTTTCTAAAGGATGTTATTACACTATTAGATGCTCAATCCTGTTAATGTGCCTTATGTATGATTTTCTCTGAAATAGCTAAATCATTTATCTGTTGCAGGAAACTGAGGGTATCAAGCCCTTATGATAGTCTCACCTTTCTTTGGGTTATCCTTAAAATTGTATCTCCAGATTCAGAAGCAATAAACAGATTAACCCTTTTACAAATAGGCCCACTATGAGTGTACCCTCTCTAAGGTTTTTCTGGCCAGGAATAGACTAGGCAACACAAAAACCTAATTTTAAGCCAATTTTTTCCATAGCTTGTTAACAATTAAAAAAATTACAGCATGGTCTAAATTGTTGAATTTGCTTATTTATAATTATTCCATTAGACTTAACTGTCAGTTTCTATTGATGAAAGAATACATTGTTGCAGTCTGTTTCCTAGTAATATAGGAAAATCTTGTTGCGTATTTTTGGTATTCAAAATGCAGATGATGAGGGAGCTAATTCTTTATACTTAAGCATCAGTCTTCCACAGCGACCTGTATTTTGGAGACCCAGAATGAGGGATGTATTTAAGCCCTATTACTTGTTTTATTTTGCTGAGCATTCATCACTATCATACTTAAGTTTGTTTGTGCATATATCTCTGCTATAGTATAAGCTCCTTGAGATTTGGGACTTTGTTTTTGTTTGTGGTATCTACTAGATGCTTTGGATAGTGCCTGACAGATAGAAAGTGCTTAATAAGTAGCCTCAAAAAGAGAGAAGAAAGTAGTCTCAGTCTGCAATATATAGAAAAGGCTCAGTAAGTATTTGTTGATATTGTGGAAACCCTTCATAAATACTTCTTTGTGCTATGAGTTTTCTTGACTGCTAGGAATAGATAAGAATAGAGGAGAGTTTGGTGTACAGGGATGAACACACTGTTGGGGTTTTGGGTTCTGTAGTATATACATAAGAACCAGAATGCCTAAGCTCTAACAAATGAAAACTTAAATGTTTAGCACACATGCCACATGAACACATTTATAGTATTTAGGCCACTACAACAAATAAGATTAGTTAACTGTAAAATATTAGTTAACTGTAAAAGCTCAGTCTGAATTTTAAGTTCTTCCTCAAATCGTGGCCTAAACCTTCTATGTTAAGGTGTTTGCTGACTTTTAAGACAAGCTTATGGTTGTCAAGTTGAAAGTGATGGTGGTTGTGTTACTCTCAAGTCTTGGTTTTGACTATTAAGTTGGGGAATGGATACATTTGGTATATACCATGCAGAGGGACATAACATTCTTCTTTTATGTCTCTCTTGATTTTTCCTCTTGAGAAATGGACATCCTTAGTCAGGTTTTATTAATTTGCTCTCTTGGTCTCACTTTTGGGATAATACTGTGTTTTTGCATTGTGCTTTCCTATCAACAGAGGTTAAAATTCAGTAAACATTTATCATGTGTTAGGTACTAGGCCAGGTTCTTTCAAACACGTTACCTTATTTAATCCTCAAAACAACCCTGTAAGGTAGATGATATAATTTTAAACCTTAATGTTTTTATTATGGAAATAGAGCCCTAGGGAGCTGCCTTGACTTGACCAGGATCACAAAGTTGGTAAGCGGTGGAGCCAGACCTTGAACCCTGTTTCCCCTTTCACTCCTTATCATCTCTCTTGCAGTGTATTTCACACAGAAAACAAATAGGTACTCCTGTTGTAGGAAGTTGTAAACTGAGTACTTTATCTTTTTTTTGAGGCTACTTTTGCAGTATCTTTCCTAACAAATTACTACTTAACATCCTAAATGAGCTGGCTACAAATACTTGACAGCCAACGTTTGATCATGTTTTTTAAAAGTTGATGTGTTCTTTCTTTTTTTGTCAATTCTGAACTTATTGCACTTGGTCTATTAAAATAGCAATATCTGTGCAGTTTGTATGTATGTCAAGCCTTTTATTTATGCATGTCACTCATATCATTGTTTTCTGTTTTAAATTTTAGGTTCTTGGGGGTTTTCTCTATCTGTGAGTACTTGGTAAAAACTTAAAGCATAAAGATAAAAGGCAGCAGATAGTGACCAAACCAGTGGTTTTGACAAATACAGTGGTGAAGGCCTCCTTCAGGTAGGTAGAGAGGAGGAGGGAAGAGGGTGGCCTTGCAGGAGGTAAAGATAGCATAAGCCTTACTATGGAGTGGGGGGGTCTGATAAGCTGTTAGGTTAATAGGACTAAAGTAGAAGATTTGTTTTGGGAGGTAGTGTTGATAATGTAGGGAACACATTTAAACATTTATGAAAGCTGGGTATGGAAAACAGAGTTATGGTTTGTTTTTAATTGAACACTGATTTGATCAGAGTGGTGTTGTAGGAGTAATATTTTTGTAGTTTTATGTCAGGAAGGTGTCTAAAAGAGGATTAAAATAGATTACCTCTTGAGGTGATAGGTACCTGCACTCAAGTGCACTGGTTCTCAAACTGTGGTCCCCTTACCAGCAAGGTAGACCTTATCTGTGTATCTGGGAGCTGCTTAGAAATGCTTATTTTTGGACCCTGTCCCATTCTTGCTGGATCAGAAACTCTGGAGCTGAGGCCCAGCGACCTGTGTTTTTAACAAGCCAGGTGGTGTTGATGTATGCAGATGCTTCAGCACCACCGCTTTGGGGTGTAGATAGTGGAAATGGAAGGGAAGGATAGAAGCAAGACACTCGGGCAATGAAGGACTAATAAAGCTTACTGCTGCTGGACGGCGGTGCATTTGGATGAAAGAGGGTGCCTGACTGGGGATCTGAGCCCGGAGGCCTCGCACCAACTGCATTACCAACTCGAGTTTTGAACAAGACAACTGACTTGTTATTGAGGGAGTTGTACTGCTAAGTGAATTCTGAGGATTCGGGAGGCAAAGACAAATGAATTAAGGTGGACTCTGGGATTATCTCGATTATCAGGAAGATCAGTGGGAGGGTTTTTAAAAGACGGAAGTGAGAATATTGGTGGATATTTTAGACAGATGGGACAGATTTATTTAAAGCAGAGATTCTCAGCTGGGGGTGATTTGTGCCCTGTCAGGGGGGATATTTGGCAATATCTGGAGACATTTTTGATTGTCAGACTAGGGGCGTACTACTGATATTTTAGTGAGTAGAGACTAGGGATGCTGTTAAAACATGCTGTTAAACATTTCCTACAAGAGAGTTAATCCAGTGTTAATAGTGGGAGTTTGAAAACTCAGATTTAAAGAGAGAGATTCAGTCGATGGGTTCTGGGTCTCCATCCTGATTATCTGCTGTTAATCTTAGAGGTTTAAGTCCAACACAAAACATCTCAAAATCATCTCAAGATTGCGTTTCTCAGGGCTTTGCCCAAATAAGCATGAAATGGTTTTCTTGTTGTTGTTGAATTGTCACAGAAGTAACTTCATGGTCATGACAAGTCCTCAACCTAGGGGTAGATTTATTACTCCTTTTAACTTATTCCCCGGTGGCTCAGATGGTAAAGAATCCACCTTGCAATGTGGGAGACCTGGGTTAGGAAGATTCCCTGGAGAAGGGAATGGCTACCCACTCTAGTATTCTTGCCTGGAGAATCCCATGGACAGAGGAGCCTGGAAGGGTACAGTCCATGGGATCACAAAGAGTTGGACACGACTGAGCAACTTTCACTTCACTTCACTTCACTTATTCTAAGATCAACTAATGTGGGTAACCAAAGTAAATACTCACTGTCTTGAGATCAATAATAAAGTTATAATAAATGTTTTGATACTCTCTTTGAAGAATAGAAAAAGAATATAAAAGGTGTGGTGTTGACACGAGCAAATATTGAAATATTGTTGATTACCCTGTGACTGAATAACCCACAGCCCTTCCTGAAAAACAATCTGATGAACTGGTTGTGGCCCTCAGTGTGAACTAAAGGTAGCCCCAACCTTAATTCATTTCCTTATATCCCTGGATCTCAGAAGTTACAAATGCTTTTGGGTCAAAACTCTTTTGTATCATCTAGCCAGCCCTCCCCTTTTTTTTGACAGTAACTTCGAGAGAATGTAGATTTGTAAATATAGTGCTTGTTTTGTAGTATTTTAATCATTTCCAAAGTACGTTTCTATTTTTTTTCTTTTGGTCATCTTATTCTTTTGATAATCACAATTCTGGGAGTTGCTAGGAAATGGGGATGGTGCTGCCATGTTATACAATTCCAGAGGGTATCATTCACATTTCTTAAACTGTGTGAAAGATGCCATAGGAGTTGCACAGTGTGCAAAAGAAAAAAACCCCAAAAGGAGTGGATGAGATAAAAGAAAAGCCACCTTGTATATTTTAAACAGAGGGAGAAAGTCCTGTCTGATAGATAGTAGTACACATTAATTGAGTGTATATTGTGTGCTTGGTCCTGGCATTTTACATATATTAACTAATTTAATTTTCAGCAACCCCTTGAGGTAGGCTCTATGATTCCCATTTTCTGGTTTGGAAACGGAGGCATAGTGCAGTTAAGTAACTTACCAGAGGTTATAAAGCTAAGTAAGGTGAGCCAATGGCTCAGACAGTAAAGAATCCGCCTGCAGTGCAGGAGACCCTGGGTCAGGAAGATCCTGGAAGAAGGGAATGACAACCCACTCCAGTATTCTTGCCTAGAGAATCCTGTGGACAGAGGAATCTGGCAGGCTACAGCCCATGGGGTCACAGAGAGTCGGAGACTACTGAGTGAGTAAGCATGCATACAGCTAAGTAGGGAAAGAGCCAGAATTCATAGTAAGCAGTCTAAGATATACTGCCTCTTCAACTTCGTTGGAGTACAGCTTGTAAATGTTTTGCTATTTAGGACGTTCTCCAAGTCATCTTTTCTGATTCAGGAGATTCATTCACTTAAATGTTTGCTGAATGCTTAATCTGTGTCAGGCACTTAACTTGGGCCTAGCTTTTTTAGAACTTCCAAATAACTGTGGTTTCAGGTAGTGCTGAATACTTGGAAGAAATTAAGAGGAGGATGAGATACTTGTAGTGTGGGGATCACTCCTTGAGCTTGGGTCACTGATAAAGGCTCCCTGAGAAGATGGTGTTTTGTAACTGAGACCTGAGTGATGCGAAGCCAGTCTTGTGAAGTTCAAGGGCTCGAGTGACCAGATCTGGGTCAGCAGAGCTCTAGGCTGAGGGACCAGTTAATGCAAAGCCCTGAGGTAGGAATGAGAAAATGTTTCAAGCACTTAACCACATGTCAGACACCAGGCAGAGCACTTGGTATACAATGATGAGCAAGAGAGGCACTGTCCCTCTGTCACAAGATTACAGTGTTAGGGAAGTCAGATCAGTTCAGTTCAGTTCAGTCGCTCAGTCGTGTCTGACTCTTTGCGACCCCATGAATCACAGCACGCCAGGCCTCCTTGTCCATCACCAACTCTCGGAGTTTACCCAAACCCGTGTCCGTTGAGTTAGTGATGCCATCCAACCATCTCATCCTCTGTCGAGCCCTTCTCCTCCTGCCCCCAGTCCTTCCCAGCATTAGGGTCTTTTCCAATGAGTCAACTCTTCGCATGAGGTGGCCAAAGTATTGGAGTTTCAGCTTCAACATCAGTCCTTCCAATGAACACCCAGGACTGATCTCCTTTAGGATGGATTGATTGGATCTCCTTGCAGTCCAAGGGACTCTCAAGAGTCTTCTCCAACACCACAGTTCAAAAGCATCAATTCTTTGGCGCTCAGCTTTCTTCACCGTCCAACTCTCACATCCATACATGACCACTGGAAAAACCATAGCCTTGACTAGATGGACAAAGTAATGTCTCTGCTTTTAAATATGCTATCTAGGTTGGTCATAACCTTCCTCCAAGGAGTAAGCGTCTTTTAATTTCATGGCTGCAATCACCATCAGCAGTGATTTTGGAGCCCCCCAAAAATAAAGTCTGACACTGTTTCCCCATCTATTTCCCATGAAGTGATGGGACCAGATGCCATGATCTTAGTTTTCTGAATGTTGAGCTTTAAGCCAACTTTTTCACTCTCTTTCACTTTCATCAAGAGGCTCTTTAGTTCCTCTTCGCTTCCTGGCATAAGGGTGGTGTCATCTGCATATCTGAGGTTATTGATATTTCTCCCAGCAATCTTGATTCCAGCTTGTGCTTCTTCCAGCCCAGCGTTTCTCATGATGTACTCTGCATATAAGTTATATAAGCAGGGTGACAATATACAGCCTTGACATTACTCCTTTTCCTATTTGTAACCAGTCTGTCGTTCCATGTCCAGTTCTAACTGTTGCTTCCTGACCTGCATACAGGTTTCTCAAGAGACAGGTCAGATGGTCTGGTATTCCCATCTTTTTCAGAATTTTCCATAGTTTATTGTGATCCACACAGTCAAAGGCTTTGGCATAGTCAATAAAGCAGAAATAGGTGTTTTTCTGGAACTCTCTTGCTTTTTTGATGATCCAGCGGATGTTGGCAATTTGATCTCTGGTTCCTCTGCCTTTTCTAAAACCAGCTTGATCATCTGGAAGTTCACAGTTCACGTATTGCTGAAGCCTGGCTTGGAGAATTTTGAGCATTACTTTACTAGCATGTGAGATGAGTGCAATTGTGTGGTAGTTTGAACATTCTTTGGCATTGCCTTTCTTTGGGATTGGAATGAAAACTGACCTTTTCCAGTCCTGTGGCCACTGCTGAGTTTTCCAGATTTGCTGGCATATCTAGTGCAGCACTTTCACAGCATCATCTTTCAGGATTTGAAATAGCTCAACTGAAATTCCATCACCTCCACTAGCTTTGTTCGTAGTGATGCTTTCTAAGGCCCACTTGACTTCACATTCCAGGATGTCTGGCTCTAGGTGAGTGATCACACCGTCGTGATTATCTGGGTTATGAAGATCTTTTTTGTACAGTTCTTCTGTGTGTTCTTGCCACCTCTTCTTAGTATCTTCTGCTTCTGTTAGGTCCATACCATTTCTGTCCTTTATCGAGCCTATCTTTGCATGAAATGTTCCTTTGGTATCTCTAATTTTCTTGAAGAGATCTCTAGTCTTTCCCAATCTGTTGTTTTCCTCTATTTCTTTGCATTGATCGCTGAGGAAGGCTTTCTTACCTCTCCTTGATATTCTTTGAAACTGCATTCAGATGGGAATAATCTTTCCTTTTGTCCTTTGCTTTTCGCTTCTCTTCTTTTCCCAGCTCTTTGTAAGGCCTCCTCAGACAGCCATTTTGCTTTTTTGCATTTCTTTTCCGTGGGGATGGTCTTGATCCGTCTCCTGTACAGTGTCACGAACCTCTGTCCATAGTTCATCAGGCACTCTGTCTATCAGATCTAGTCCCTTAAATCTATTTGTCACTTCCACTGTATAATCATAAGGAATTTGATTTAGGTCATACCTGAATGGGAAGTCAGATATTAAATACTTAATGCTAGTAATGTTAGTCATAGTTACAAAAAGGACTATAAGGATAAATATAGGATACAGTGAAGGTGTATAATAGGGTGACGTAATCTAAGCTTCAGGAGTGCTAGCAGGCATTAGAGAACACCTTTTCTTGAGAAAGCCTTTAAAGTCGACACCTGAAGGGTGACCATAAGGTAACCAGGCAAAAGGGAGAAGTGATTATCATAAGCAACACCCCCCACTGAAGTTGAAAGGAATCTGACGTGTTTGAGGAATCTACCAACAGAATAAAACCAGGAAGAATAATGTAACTGGAGAGAAGTGAGTGGTGGAGACAATGAAAATCTTGACAAGGTTATCAGGGGTCAAGTAGGGCTTTATTGTGAATGCAGTGGGAATGCAGAAGTTCAGCAGACGAGTATAACATGCTTAGACTAGTATCTGTAGCTGTTGTGTAGAAAAAGGATCAGGGAGAGACAAGAATGGATTTGGTGAGACCGATGGAAGCTACTGTGATTCAGTTCAGCCACTCAGATGTGTCTGACTTTTTGCAACCCAACAGACTGCAGCACACCAGGCTTCCCTGTCCATCACCAACTCCCGGAGCTTACTCAAACTCATGTCCATTGAGTTGGTGATGCCATCCAACCAGCTCATCCTCTGTCGTCCCCTTCTCCTGCCTTCAGTCTTTGCCACATCAGGGTCTTTTCCAGTGAGTCACTTCTTCTCATCAAGTGGTCAAAGGATTGGAGTTTCAGCATCAGTCCTTCGAATGAATATTCAGGACTGATTTCCTTTAGGATGGACTGGTTGAATCTCCTTACAGTCCAAGGGACTCTATAAAGAGTCTTCTCCAGCACCGCAGTTCAAAAGCATCAATTCTTTGGTGCTCAGCTTTCTTTATAGTCCAGTTCTCACATCCATACATAAATACTAGAAAAACCTTAGCTTTGACTAGATGAACCTTTGTCGACAAAGTAATGTCTCTGCTTTTTAATATGCTGTCTAGGTTGGTTATAACTTTCCTTCCAAGGAGCAAGCATCTTTAATTTCATGGCTGCAGTCACCATCTGCAGTGATTTTGGAGCCCCCCAAAATAAAGTCTGTCACTGTTTGCACTGTTTCCCCATCTATTTGCCATGAAGTGATTGGACCGGATGCCATGATTTTAGTTTTCTGAATGTTGAGCTTTAAGCCAAGTTTTTCACTCTCCTCTTTCACTTTCAAGAGATTCTTTAGTTCTTCTTCACTTTCTGCCATAAGGGTGGTGTCATCTGCATATCTGAGGTTATTGGTATTTTTCCTGGCCATCCTGATTCCAGCTTGTGCTTCATCCAGCCCAGCATTTCGCATGATGTACTCTGCATATAAATTATATAAGCAGGGTAACAATATACCCTTCTTTCCTGATTTGGAACCAGTCTGTTGTTCCATATCCAGTTCTAACTGTTGCTTCTCGACCTGCATACAGATTTCTCAGGAGGTAGGTAAAGTGGTCTGGTATTCCCATCTCTTTCAGAATTTTCCACAGTTTGTTGTGATCCACACAGTCAAAGGCTTTGGCATAGTCAATAAAGCAGAAGTAGATGTTTTTTGGAACTCGCTTGGTTTTTCGATGATCCAACGGATGTTGGCAATTTGATCTCTGGTTCCTCTGCCTTTTCTAAATCCAGCTTGAACATCTGGAAGTTCACAGTTCACGTACTGTTGAAGCCTGACTTGGAGAATTTTGAGCATTACTTTCCTAGTGTGTGAGATGAGTGCAATTGTGTGGTAGTTTGAACATTCTTTGGTATTGCCTTTCTTTGGGATTGGAGTGAAAACTGCAGTTCAGGTAAGATAAAATGCTAGTATGCTTGAGAGGCTGACAATAGAATTATAGAGGTCTTTACAAACATTTAGGAAATAGAGTCAAAGGACTTTGGTTCATTGGTTGTATGAAGGGCAAGGTTAAGGGGTATATACAAGCATATACTCCCAAGTTTTTCTCGTGTGAATGGTTTGTGCAGGAGTCCTTTTAGCGAGATACAAGTCACTCTGAAGGAAGAACAGGTTTGGAGATTCTAGGGAAGAGCTTACATTCAGTTTTGAGTAAGTTTGGATAGGTTGAGGGTGAAATATCTGTGAGACATCATGATAGAACTGTTGAGCAGATAACTGACTGTGGTTCTGGGCTTTAGTTAGTGTTAGTCGCTCGTGTCCAACTCTTTGTGACCCCATGGACTGTGTGTAGCCTGCCAAGCTCTCCATCCATGGGATTTTCCAGGCAAGGATACTGGAACTGGAATGGGTTGCCATTTCCTTCTTCAGGGGATCTTCCCGACCCAGGGATTGAACCCCGGTCTCCTGCATTGCCAACAGATTCTTCACCATCTGAGCCACGAGGGAAGGCCCATTCTGGGCTTTAGGAAGAGCTTATTAGCATAGAGCTGGGTCTCATCGGCACATGTGTGGTAGTTCACACATGGGCTTCCGTTGTGGCTCAGCTGGTAAAGAATCCACCTGCAGTGCGGGAGACTTGGGTTTGATCCCTGGGTTGGGAAGATCCCCTGGAGAAGGGAAAGGCTACCCACTCCAGTATTCTGGCCTGGAGAATTTCATAGACTGTATAGTCCATGGGGGTCGCAAAGAGTCGGACAAGACTGACCAATTTTCACTTTTACTTCATTTCAGACAGGGAGTGACTTGCAAAGAGGGAGAGAAAGAGGGACCAGAGCAATACGAGGAAAATCAAAAGTAGTGGTGCCTTGGAAGCCAAGGGACAGTGGTGCCCTGTGATTATCAGGCACTGTTCTAAGCATTAGTGTATTTTTACTCATTTAATGCTTGTAAATCAATGAAGTAGGTGCTTTTATTATCTCTATTTTATAGATCAGGGAAATGACCCAAGAAGGGACTATATAATTTGCTCAAGACCACTGAGTAGCCACTGGAGAGGTTGGTTTTTGAACCCAGGTTTGTCTGACTCCAGTTTGTATTCTTCACACTGATAGTGTTTCAAAGAGGAGAGAATGGTCAGCTGAAGTGGTTGCTCCTTAGAGGCTGAGTATACTGAAGACTGAGATTTCTGTTGGATTCGGCAATATAGAGTTTACTGGAGACTTTTAAACAGGAGTTACGGTGGCATTTGAGGACAAAAGACATTCTTCAAAATAGATGTGAGATGAAACAGACAGTGAGTAAATGAAGAGAAGTTTAGAGAAGTTTGGCTGTGAGGAGAGAAGGGGAGCAAGTCATTAGCTACAAGTGTAGGGTCCAGAGGATGTTCTCTTGAATGTTTGTTATGTTTTGTTTTAAGATGGAAGAGACCACTGCATTTTTTGTTAATGGCATTATCAACTGTTACTCCTTTCTCTGTTACTCTTCATATTTAATCAGTTGCTAAAGACTGCCTGGATTTCTGCTTCGTTTTGTTGCATTTTGCAAATATTGCAGTTTTTACAGATTGAAGATTTATAACAACTCTGCATTGTCAGATGATGGTTAGCATTGTTTTTAGCAATATTTTGAAATTAAGGTATATTCGTTTTTTAGACAATACTTTTGGACACATAGTAGGCATAACTTAATCTAAACATAACTTTTATATATGAATCTCCAAGGTATGCTTAGATGTCTTTGAACAGATATGTGTCGTGCACATCCTTGAAAGTACATAAAGCGTATACAACATACTAACTGAACCCTAACAATTAAAAAACCTTAGGTTGGTAATCAGGAAGTCTGTATCAGTTGTCTCAGCTTTATTTTATTCACCTGCAAGGTCTTTCTCATTTCAGATAGTTTAAAGCAGTTGTTTTCAAAGTGTGACCCAGATGACCATGTCATCTGGGAGATTGTTAGAAATGCAGATTCCCAGGTCCTAAACCCAAACTTAACTGAATCAGAAACTGGAATGGACCCAGACTTGTTTCGACAAGTCTGCCAAGCGATTCTGGTAGATGGTAAAGAGAAGTGCTAGAGTTACTTTAGCAGTCTTTTTTCCTCTTCATTCAAAAAGAAATTAGAGTTAATTACCTTAATTTAAACTTTATAACTTATTTTTAAAACTTTTCTTCATATGTGTTTCCTACCAGTTGAATTTTAGGACATTTTTCTAAACTAGTAGTAGCTAAATAGGTTTTTGAATCAGAGGCAGTAGATTGAGAAATATTTGAAGACTGATGCTTGCACAAAGCAAGGAATGAATATGTGTATGTGCTTATATCTGTGTATATGCATCTAGCATACATACATGCTTTTCTGTCAGTGGAAGATTCTCCTTAAAAGAGTGGTTAAGAGAAAGGAAAGATATAGTACAGGCGTTTCTTAAGCAGACTCGAATGAGTGGTATGGCAGAATAAGAAGTATCAAAAAGTAGAGGTTGCTTTTTTTGCAGTAGCAGATACACGTACAGTCAGCCCACTGTGTTCCCACAGCCTGCATCCATGGATTCAACCAACCATGGATTGAAACTCTCCAGGGGGGAAATTGAAAGTTTTAAAAAGCAAAGCTTGATTTTGCTATGCTGGCACCTACCTACATAGCATTTACATCATATGTATAATCATTTGTATAGTGTTGTATTAGGTAATCTAGAGACGGTTCAAAGTACATGGGAGGATGTGAATAGATTATATGCAAATACTACACGATTTTATGAGGGGCTTGAGCATCTGTGGAATTTGGTTTCCAGTGGCAGGGGTAGAGGGTAAGCGGAGTTCCTAAAACAAATCCCACGTGGATGCTGAGGGACTGTATTTACCTCCTGTAACAGGAGCTCTCTTAGTAATAGATGTTTGCCTCTGTGTTACCTGCAACGAGTTGTGGACTGAAAGGTACTGATTATTGTTGATACTCATTTGCTTCTTATAGAGGGAGTTGCACACTTTACTATTGAAAACCATAATAATAGCGTATGTCAGATGCATATTTTGTGCTTGGCACTATGCTAAGTGCTTTTCCATGTGGTCCACTTCCACCATTGTTGTTTTGGCTTACTGCCTTGAGTTTAAATTTACTCTCTGTTAAATTAAATAATAGAGTTCCTAAAAAGAACTCCTTTTAATATACCTGTTTGAACACTTGCAGGATTTAGTAAACAATATCATGTTTGCTCCATTTATCTTTTGTGTTTTGTGTGTGTGTGAGTCAATATTTTTATAGATTATACTCCATTGATTACAGAACAATGGCTGTACTTCCCTGTGCTGTACAGTATATTTTTGTTGCTTATTTATTTTAGACATAGTAACTTTACCTTTAGTTATTACCCATCTCATACTCTGTAAATTGAAGAAGCCTGTTTTCCTTCATCTTTCCTTACATGGAAGTTGCTTTTTTTTTTTTCATTCTTTACTTTTTGTGATTGCCTTTCTCTAAATCTTTTCTGCCTATTTAACTGCTTCTTAGTGTGGTCAGCAAAACGGTAAGAATTGTCGTAGGTTCAGAAGTTTTGTTCTTTTTGGTTTTTTGCTCATTTATTTATTTGTTCAGCAAACATTGTTGGGTGTACTGTTGATGTTTAATGCATGTGTTGGGGATACAGAAACAAGTATCTGTACCCTGTCCTCATAGTCAGGAGGACAAAGAATTGTGCTCTGCTGTGGTAAATGAAATTTAGGAGGTATAAAGTAAGAGACAAGAGAAAGAAGGATATGACTGAGGAAAGAAAGTCTTAAAAGCGGAAGTAAACTAACTGGATATTGGGACATTAAGTTTGTTTAAGAGGCCAGAGGATGAGGAAGGAAATTCCAAGCAGAGGAACCAGCATGTTGAGAGGCAAAGAAATATGAAACAGCACTACAGCATTGCCAGTAGTTCAGTGTTAGCTAGTAGATACAAACTGGAGAGGGTCTGAGATCAGAAGAGTCTGAATCCTGTTAAGTTGTTTGTACTTTATGCAGTAGACAGTGAGGAGACATGACAGAAACTAGAAACATGGGAATACTTGATGGTACCTGCTTCAGAAAGACCGCCCTGGGAGGGCGTTGTGGTGGGTAGACTAGTGAGGGAAGAATTGCAGAGGAAAGTAAATCAGATAAGAATTTACCATAATAGCTTAGAAAGAAGTGATAACCAAGCCTTGGTACCAAGAATGGACATGGAGAAGTGACAGAGTCGAGATAGTTTAGGAGTTGGTGGGACTTGATGATCCTGTTAGATGCCCTTGGAGGGGAAGAGGACTCCTGAGTTCTTGGCTTGTTCTTGTTCCCAGTTGCTGGGTGTTGTCACTCACTGAAAGAGAATACCATGGTTTTTTGCAAAGGTAAGAATGTAATTTTGGTGTGTGTGTATTAGTCCTTGGGCTTCCCTGGTAGCCCAGATGGTAAAGAATCTGCTGGCAGTGCAGGAGACCTGGGTTTGATCCCTGGGTCGGGAAGATCCCCTGGAGAAGGGAATGGGCACCCACTCCAATATTCTTGCCTGGAGTATTCCATGGACAGAGGAGCCTGGTGGACTACAGCCCATGGGGTCGCAAAGAGTCAGATGTGCCTGAGTGACTAATCTGTTAGTCTTTATGTCTACAGTAGCATATTTAAATAATCGATTATTTTTTGGGTCTCTTCTGTGAAGAACCCTATCAGAGATTCTGGGGTAATGTCATAAGGTATCAACATGTATTGGGATGACTTTTTATTAGGTGAAACTAGTCCACAACCACTCTTGCCTAGAAAATCTCATGGACAGAGGAGCCTGGTAGGCTGCAGTCCATGGAGTCGCTAAGAGGCGGACACGACTGAGCGACTTCACTTTCACTTTTTACTTTCATGCATTGGAGAAGGAAATGGCAACCCACTCCAGTGTTCTTGCCTGGAGAATCCCAGGGACAGGCGAGCCTGGTGGGCTGCCGTCTATGGGGTCGCACAGAGTCAGACAAGACTGAAGCGACTTAGCAGCAGCAGCAGCAGTCCACAACCGTTGTACTTTAATTACTATGTGGATTGCTTAATTTTCCTGTAGGCTTTCTACTTTTAACTTGCCTAAATCAAAGGCTAATAGTCTTATGCTCATTCACATGGCTTAAGCCCTTCTCTCAGTTTATCCTGCTCTGTTTGAAATATTACTCTGTATTGTCTTCTGTGTCATTTATGAAAGTATCAGGAACTGTCCCAAACATTTTATTGTGGAAAACATATGGAAACATCCAACTTCTTGTTCCTTATTTAATTTTTTAAACCAGTTCTCCATATATGATACAAAATTATTCCAAATTCTATTTTAAAAATTCTATAGAGAAACTTTGTTAAAAATTTTTGCAATTCTAACTAAATTATATTTCTTGAGTTTCTCCCTTCATGGAATCCGTGTGGCCATTCTAACAGCACATTTGGGAAAAACTTTGTTGATACTTAGCCATCTTAAGTCAGGTTGGAGGTGTGAGGAACTCTCAGTTACCAGCCATGAGCCAACGAACTCTCCTTTCACTGGGTAAAAGGAATTTATAGTGCTATGATCAAGATGTCAAGTGGGTGGTGGTGGTAGTCCTAGATCTGGGAAGGCATCACATCTCTAGGCCTTTTGGCCTTTCCTGTGTAAGAACAGCCTTCTCTCATTTTTTATAGACTGAGAGTTTTCTGATCACCTGGATGGATGCATGCATACTGAGTCGCTCTCTGTGTGATCCCATGGACTGTAGCCTGCCAGGCTCCTCTGTCCATGGGATTCTCCAGGCAAGAATACTGAAGTGGGTTGCCATTTCCTCCTCCAGGGGATCTTCCTGACACAGGGATCGAACCCATGTCTCTTATGTCTCTTGCATTGGCCACCTGGGAAGCCCAATCACCTGTACACAGCTCCTTAATTTGATGACTTAGTTCTAAGATCCATCTGAAAACTAAAAACTATTGGCTAAAATTTCTAAAATCTGGTTCTATGATAATGACTATTGAAATGACTTACATATGCCCACCCATATTAATCAAATTCATTGAGTTCTGTGAAAGCACTAATGGCAAAACAATGGCAAGCTGACCATTTGAATCAAAGCCTGTCTGTTCATTTCACAAGTGTCTGATAGGTTCATTGCCACAGGACTTTAAACTAGACACACTGGCTTGCTTACCTGTGAAATAGGTTCTGTTCAATTTCTGAAAAGGGACAATGCTTTTTTGTATACTTTTTTGTTCCTTTGGGACAGTACTTTTTTGTATACTATTAAATCCTAAAAATAGTTTATTGATTAGTTGTACTGTGGGACTAATTTGATAATAAAAGGCTCCTATTAACGTTATAACTAAATACAGAAATAAGAAAAGGACTTGAGAAAAATTCAAATAAGATTTTCCCATGGGTAAAATTTTGTTTTACCTTTTCCCATATTGATCAGTCTTTTGGAATGTAATACTGATGACTTTTCCACAATTTATTAGTGTTTTTGCTTTCTTCCCTCAGCATTGATAGAATCCATATTTTGAGTGAGTGAATGAGGAACATGTTTAAAGGATTTTACCTTGCTGAGTGATAAAAGTTACACGTGCTGGGTGTGAAAAATACAGGAAAATCACTCATAATCGTAAATTTAATCGTCATTACATTTTAACATATCTCCTTCCAGTTTTTTTTCCCCATGCATTTAACGTATTTCTGTGTAGCTGGGATTGTGCTTGATACCATTTTATATCTTGCTTTTTAACTTTATCATAATCACTTTCCAGTCACTAAAAATTCTTATTAAAGTTTTTATTGATTAAAGGTATACTGTGATTTCCTATAGTTTATTTGCCCATTTCTGTGTTATTGAACATTTGGGGAACATTGAAAATAAAAGTGCAGGGACTTCTCTGACAGCTCAGTGGTTAAGAATCTGTGCTTCCACTTCCTACTAGGGCTGCAGGTTCAATCCCTAGTCAGGGAACTGAGATCCTTGCATGCTCTACGATGTGGCCAAAAAGAAAAAGTGGTGAACTTAACTTTTTTTTAATGTTTCTGGGAATATCCTTATCATTCCTAGAAGTACAGTAGTTAAGATTATGAACATTAAAAAAAAAACTTTGAAAAAATTTAAACATACACAAAATAAATAATAGTGGATGTACTCCCCTATACCCATCCCCGCCTGCAACGATTATCAGCATATGGAGCTCTCTCATCTGTATCCTCCGCTCCCTCAGAATTATTTTAAATTAAATCCCAGATACTTTTATTTGAGTAATTTATTTCGTCTGTGACATACTTCAGTTATGTATATCTGAATTTTTAGTAAAACTTATTATTTGTAACGTATAAAGCACTTACATAAAAGAACATATAACAAACTTCTAGTCCAGCACGTGATCGCAGAATGAATCCTCTTGTAACAATCACTCATCAAGATTTGGAGTTGCCGTCACCTCAGAAGTTTGCTCAGGCCCCTCCCAAACACTAACTCGTTTTTCTTTTCCAGTGGAGACTTCTAGTGCTTTCATGTAGTTTTACTTGATTTTGAACTTTGAAATGTGTATTCTCTGTCTGGCTTGTTGCACTCAACATTCGGAGATTTATCTATGTTGCTCCGTAATATGGAGGCTTTAAAAGTATGTTACTATTGTCTCAGTAAATGAACAGCTTCTTAATGTCTTCATTGTTCAGATTTTCCTAATGACTCTCACTGTTTTTTTTTTGAATGATTGGTTTGTTTGAATCATGAGTCAGATAAGGTCCATCCACATGTTGTGTATGGTTGATGTGTTTAAAGTCTCAACCTGTAAGTCACTGTTTCCCCCTTTTCTTTTTCTTTTCTTGTAGAAAGATCTGGTTACTTGTCCTATAGAATTTCCTACTTTCTGGATTGTGCTGATTTCATAGCCATGTTATTTTTTATATTTCTATATATTAATATTTAAAATACAATAAAATATACAAGTCTTACATTGAATTTGGTGAGTTTTGACAGTGTAACATTCCTGTCTTCCTGGAAAATTCCCTTGTGTCCCTTTGTCTTTAGTGTCCTCTTCCATCCCTGTATCTGACTTCTGTCACCATAGACTAAATTTGCCAGTCTTCATAGATATAGAATCATAACATTTGCTCTTCTTTGAGGGGCTTCTTTCACTTAACATTATGTTTTTGAGATTTGTCCGTGTGCTTCCGTAGTTTTTCCTTTTTATTCCATTGTGCATACATACCATAATTTGTTTATTCTTTTGATTGGACATTTAGGTGGTTTTGTTTTTGGCTGTTGCGAATAAGGCTGTGGTAAATATCCTTGTAAGTGTTGATATGGACGCATTTTCATTTTTTCTTGAGAAAATACAAAGGAGTAGTTGCTAGGTCATATGGTAAATGTAGGGAGAAGGCAATGGCACCCCACTCCAGTACTCTTGCCTGGAAAATCCCATGGACAGAAGAGCCTGGTGGGCTGCAGTCCATGGGGTCGCGAAGAGTCGGACACAACTGAGCGACTTCACTTTCACTTTTCACTTTCATGCATTGGAGAAGGAAATGGCAACCCACTCCATTGTTCTTGCCTGGAGAATCCCAGGGACAGCGGAGTCTGGTGGGCTTCCGTATATGGGGTCGCACAGAGTCAGACATGACTGAAGCGACGCAGCAGCAGCAGCAGCATGGTAAATGTATGTGTACCTTTAAAGTGCTGTCCCACCTTATGCTTCTGCCACCAGTGTATGAGATCTTCACTTTGCTCCATATCTTTGCCAGCATTTTTTTTGTTCATGCCTTGCAGCGTTGGGGATCTTAGTTCCCCCACCAGGAATTGAACCTTTGCCCCCTGCATTGAGAGCGCAGTCTTTTAAGCACTGGACCACCAGGAAAATCCCCTTAGCAACATTTTTGACATTAGCCATTCTAATGAGTGTGAAATAGTATCTCTTGATTAAAATTGGTATTTCTCTGATAACTAATCTTGTTGAGTACCTTCTCCTGTGCTTATTAAGCATTTGTGTATTTTTTTTGAAAAGAGTGTCTGTTCAGTCTTTCACCGCCCCCCCCCCCCTTTTATTGGTTTGTTCATCTTTTAATTGTTGATTTGTAGTTCTTTTTGTTTTGGATGGGGCTTCCCTGGTGGCTCAGTGGTAGAGAATCCACCTGCCCTGCCAGTGCAGGAGACCTGCGTTCGATCTCTGTGTTGGGAAGAGCCCCTGGAGAAGGAAATGGCAACCCACTCAAGTATTCTTGCCTGGGAATTCCCACAGACAGAGGAGCCTGGCAGGCTGCAGTGCATTGAGTCGCAGAGAGTTGGACACAGTTACCTAAACAGCTAAACAACAACAAAACAACATATATTTGGATGCAAGTCCTTTGTTAGACTTAATGTGTTGCAGATATTTTTTCCAAAAGTTTGTGACTTGTCATTTTATTTTCTTAATGGTATATTTTGGTAAACAGAATTTTTAAAATCTTTTTTTTTTTTTCTTTATAACACACTTTTTAAAACTTGATTTTTGAGATGACTCTTTGAAGGGGAATGTGGTAGTGTCCTCATTTTGCTCATTAGGAAGTAGAGGCCCAGAGAGGTAAAATGACTTGTCCTAAAGTTATACAACTACTAGAGCAAGCTTGGAAACCAGGTCTTTTTCCTGCAGGTTGAATTTCTTTGCGTCACACCATATTCTCCCTTTCTCATTTCCTGAAAATGATACTGTACTCAGCTACTTTCTCTTCCTAAAGCTCTGTGTCCTCTTTTACTTTGGGGCCTTTGCATATGTAATTCTGAGTTGAACACTTTTCTTCCTCTCTTGAATTTAATTTATCCTTCAGATTCAGCTTCTCTGTTTCATCCTTTAGGAAAATTTTGACATCTCCTTCTTTTCCTGCAGGTAAGGTACCTCTTCTCCCTATTTCTTTAACAGTAGATTTTTCTGTTGTCATAGCAAATAATACCCTGATTGTCTTTCCACTTACTCTAGATTCTGGGGCAGGAACCATTACAGTTTTATTTATCAGAATATTAATAATGTCTGGCACAAGGGAGATAATTAAAAATATAATGAATTTGATTAAATATAATTCTCTCCTTATCTACTAGTGACAGTTTGTTGTTTTTTTCTTTTACTGTATGCTTAACCCTGTAGTGTAGTTAACATTTTTGTGTAGTGTCAAGATGCTCCACCTGTGATTGCTGAGTACCTGAAGGATTGTAACATGTTAAAGGGAAGATTATGAAAATTTATTTTTATTCCCTACATACTGGGGAGTATTAAAACTTAATTGAATATTTGACTAGCTTTAGGGAGTTTCCTTTATCCATTTACTTTATTTTTACTGTTGACAGTGTCTTAAACAGAAAGTTTAAACTATATAATTGCCTGAAAGATACTACATCTGAAAAACTAATTTATACATTTCACAGCTGCTATCTTTGACATTGAACAGCAGGCATTGATTCCATCTTTTATTCCTTAAGAGTAGATAGGTTCTTAAAAAGTAATCTCTGACAGCTGTTCTATGGTTTGGTAGAAAAAAATCCTTATTCTTAGGAAATACATGCTCAAGTATTTAGGAGTAAAGGGACACCATATATGCAACTTATTCTCAGATGGTTTGGGAGTAAGTGGGCAAAAAAATACACACCTGTGGAATGTAAATTGGTGCAGCTACTTTGGAAAACAATACGGTGGTTCCTTAAAAAACTAAAAATAGAGTTGCCATATAATGCAGCAGCCTCACTACTGGGCATATATCCAGAGAAAACTGTAATTCAAAAAGATAAATGCACCCCAGTGTTCACAGCAACACTGTTTATGGTAACCAAGACATGGAAACAACCTAAATATCCCGCTGAATGGCTAAAGAAGACGTGGAATACTACTTCTTCTAAAGTAGCAATGGAATACTACTCAGCCATAAAAAAGAATGAAATAATTGGGAGCTCTTGTGGTGAAGATTCAGCATTTTCACTGTTGTATTGCAGGTTCAGTCCTTGGTTGGGGAACTGAGATCCCACAAGCTGCTTGGCCTGGCAAAAAAAAAAAGAATGAAATAATGCCATTTACAGCAACATAGATGGACCTAGAGATTATCAAACAAAGTGAAATAAGAGATACCATATGGTATCACTTATAGTGAAAGTGAAAGTCGCTCAGTTGTGTCCAACTCTTTGCAACCCTGTGGACAATACAGTCCATAGAATTCTCCAGGCCAGAATACTGGGGTGGGTAGCCTTTCCCTTCTCCAAGGGATCTTCACAACCCAGGGATCAAACCCAGGTCTCCCGCCTTGCAGGCGGATTCTTTACCAGCTGAGCCACAAGGGGAGCCCTATCACTTATATGTGGAATCTAAAATATGGCATAAATGAACTTATCTACGAAACAGAAACAGACCCACAGACACAGAAAACAGACATGGTTACCAAAAGTGAAAGGTGGTGATGGGGGGGGATATTATTAGGCAGATACAAACTATTATATATAAAATAGATAAGCAACAAGGTCCTGCTGTATAACACTGGAAACTATACTCAATATCCTATAGTAAACGATAATGGAAAAAAATATGAAAAAGAATGTGTGTATGTGTATGTATAACTGAGTCACTTTGCTGCACATCAGAAACTAACACATTGTAAATCAACCATGCTTCAGTAAATAAATTCCATACCTATATGCGCACACACACTTGTATATATCCACACAGCCCCACTTTGCATGGTAGTATGGGACTGTAAAAATGACCCTGCAGACTGAGGCCTTGCAAGATCCTTGTCAGTGGGAAAAATTATGTGCCCTTTAAATTTTTTTGTCAAAATTAAAAATGATTTCATCATTGGTTATAAATGTATGAGAAAGTGAAAACAATAGTAAATACATGTTTTTGGGGGGCTTCCCTGGTGGCTCAGACAGTAAAGAATCTGCCTGCAATGCAGAAGACCTGGGTTTGATCCCTGGGTCTGGAAGGTGTTTATTTGATACACTATAGTTTAAAGCATTAGAAACATTGAATATTAAAGTGTTCTGTATCTTTCTTTAAAACTTGCCGTAGCTTGAACGGTGCGGTGCTTGCCTGCTTCTAGTTGTGTAACTTAAGATATGGAGCAAACATCTTCCGGATACCTTGACTTCCAGCATTTTATCCTTTGTACTTTCAATGTCATGAATATCACTGAGAGTTCTTTTTTGCTAATGTCTCTTTTCTCTGGGACAGCCTCATCCTTATCACCATCATCACTTTCCTTAACGTGTATGTTGAGAAGTTTGCCTGCACTAACTTTATCCGAGGCATGTAACTCTGTTTTCTACACAGATTTCACTTCCAGCATTACCACTTTTTATCTCTTTCTTCATTTTTATCTCTGAAGGCCAGTTTCCTCTTTTGATTATCTATTTTTGTAAAATTTCATGTGGGTTTATTACTGGAGACTAGGTGTCAACACAGCTACACACTGTGTGCTGTTTGTGTACAAACTGAATAACATGCCCAGTGACTCATCAACAGACTTTGGAAGAAGGGGTGATTGGTCACTGGACACAATACACATCTGTCATTTTCATAGCCACTTTTTCAAGGGGTGAAATTTGTACTTAGGCAGCTACCCACGGTTCATATACCGTGGTACCTGAAATTTGAACTGCATTGTTGGGAGACTGATATTCAAGAATATCAGTATTCTTGATATCTGATATTCTGATATTCAAGAATATCTGATATTCAAGAATCAGAATTAAATAATAGCTTCTCTGGAAATGCTGGATCTTAAACTATTGAGGACAGAGAGCCAGAGAAATAATTTCCGAAAGTGAAGTGCAAAAGGCACGTTTTAGAACTTAGTTGTTTTGAGATTTGAGTGAAATTGCTGAGACCCAATGAGAGGGTGAGATGATTAGAGTAGGACAAAGAGCAAGGGGTTGGCCTACCATTGTAGCGAAGGCAAACCATAATTGCTAGCTTTTAAAGTTTTGATGTTCTTTATGAAGTCATGAGGTCATCATTTGTAAGGAAAGGTGATAGAACAGGAAACAGAGTTTAGGAAAGAAGCTTGAAATAGCATGTGTAATATGAATTGAAGTCACTGAATACACAATGAGCAATATTGAAATGGTGAAGGGGAAAGAACCATTTATTCTCTCTCTCCTTTTTTTTTTTTTTTTTTTTTTGCTGTAGAAAAAAAACTTCAGGTTAATAATTGGCTATAAAAAATATTGGTTATTAACTATAGTTCCATGCTTTCTGCCCTCATTTTAGTGAGTTTAATCTATTGATTTCTTGAGCGTAAGATGTTTTGTGAAAGCTTTTAAAGGTAGGTAGCTTTTTTAGTTCATCTGGAATTATGTTAGTATGTTTGAAATTTCCTGAGAACCTGACCCAGCACTAAAGTTACTTTGTAGCACTAGCAGTAAAGATTTCCTGAACCAGATATAAATATCCCATGCAAGATGGAAGTTGACACAGCTAAGATTTGTGACAGTGTCTGACATATAAGCCCAGAATATGTTGTTGTTGTTCACCTAAGTTGCCTCCGAATCTGTGACCCCATGAACTGCAGCATGCCAGACTTCCCTGTCCCTCACCATCTCCTGGAGTTTACCCAAGTTCATGTCCATTGTTTTGATGATACCATCCAGCCATCTCATCCTCTGTCACCCTCTTCTGCCTTCAATCTTTCCCAGCATCAGGATCTTTTCCAGTGAGTTGGCTGTTTGCATCAGGTGTCCAGAGTATTAGAGCTTCAGCTTCAGCAGTATTAGAGCTTCAGCTTCAGCATCAGTCCTTTCAGTGAGTGAGTATTCAGGGTTGATTTCCTTTAAGATTGACTGGTTTGATCTCCTTATTCTTATTCTCCAGAGTATGTAATCAACTTAAAAACAATAGTGTTATGGAAGATTTGGCATATGAGAGTAGAGGTAAGTCTTGTTGGTGTTTCATCCAGGCTTAACCACAGCTCTCTTGCCATCCTGGGAAAGATCAGGTTAAAAGAGATACCTTTCACTGAATTTCAGGAGTCAGTGAACCTAGCTAAACTTTATTAAGGTAAAAAGGGAAGAGAAGTTCAAGGATCATGAGCTTCAGAGACGCTGCATTGTTACCTTAAGTTAGAGATTCCTGTAGCAAGACTTTATTCTAGTGGTAATGTAAATATCGACTGAGTGTACACTTACTTAGTTTTTACTAACTCAGTTATAGTTGCTTTATATACTTGTCATTATTGCTGTCCTTTAAAAAAAAAGATGTTTGGTAGATAAAACTCAAATCATAGGGTTTTTCCTTTATCAGAAACAAATAATCCAAGCGGGGCAAGGAGAGAATGGAACAAATTGAGAAAGTACTGTTAATATATATACACTACCATGTGTAAAATGAATAACTCGGGGTAGCTGCTGTATGACATGGGGAGCCCATCCTGGTGCTCTGACCACCTAATGGGGCAGGATAGGTGGTGGGTGGGAGAGAGGATCAAGAGGGAGGGACTGTGTGTGTGTGTGTGTGTGTGCGCGCGCGCGCACGCCCGCATGCATTTAGTTACAACTAATTCAAGATGTTATCCGGCAGAAACCAACACAACATTGTAAAGAAATTACCCTCCAGTTAAAAACAAATAATCCACACCCTGAAGTGCAGTCCAGATGAATTTATCTACTGTACTTTGCTTAGAATGAACCAAAAGAGCTGAGGTGTAGAGGCTGGTGGTCCATGGCTTGTCACTTCAGTTCTACTTAAATCTGTTAAGCTTTTGGTAGGTTTGGAATGCCACAACCATGTTCAATGTAGTTAGTAAGTCAGTCAAGAAATGGTCTTACAGCTTCCTTTATTGAGTCTGGTAGATAAATAAGCAAATATTTTTCTTTAACAATGGCCAAAATTAAGGAGTGTTTTCTCTTGACTCCTACATTAACTGAATATTCCCTTAGCAAGGCTGTAACTAATCTGTCAGTTTGTGTCTGAATTTGCTTTAGTGTGGTTTGGGGTCCCTTCCAGATGCTGACATGGTGCGACCTTAAATAGGGTACTTCTTAACCTCTCAGAGTCTCAGTTTAGTCATTTCTAAATTAGGGGTAATAATGATACTTGCCTTTTTAGAGTTGTTTCAGGATTTAATGGGATAATGAATATAGACTGCTTTGCAAACAATGAAGTTTCAATAAATGGTATCTATTATAATTTTCAGAACTTAAGTTATATAACCAGCTAGTTCTATATATTTCAAATATGACTGGTTTTTAATTATACAAATAGAGTAGGAATATATTATTATATAAAGTATTATAGATAAATAATACATTATTATGTAAAGTTAAAGTATTATAGATAAAGCTAAAGAGCCCCTAATGGCTTTAGCCTTGATCCCTTACTGCAAAGGAACTATTTTATCAGTTCATGTATCCTACCATGTTGTCTTCTTTGCCTTTATACATGCATCCACACCCGCATGTACACAAATAATACACAGGTATATGTATTTTCTACTTCATAGACCAAGTATAAAAAGATAGTATTTAGTAATTTTTTAAATATTACAAGTACTAGTTATTAGAATTTATATTTTATAGTCTTAGTAATCCAAGTATATGAGCTTCCCAGGTGGTTCAGTGGTAAAGAATCTGCCTGTTGTCAACCTGTGTATTCAGCTGTCTCCAGTTGAAGGCAGTTTTCTACCTTCACAAAGTACATTTACCCCCAAACCTTTTTAGTTTGAAAAAACTCTAATACAGAAAAGTTGAAAGAGTAGATCATCTGTATATTCTTCATCTAGAGTCCCAAGTGTTTTCTAAAAATTGCCACATTATTTCTGTATATACTTTTTTAAGGCTGAATTGTTTGAAAGTAATTTGCACATCATGACATATTTGTGTGTGTATGTGCTCAGTCATGTCTGACTCTTTGCGACCCCATGGACTGTAGCCCACTTGGCTTCTCCATGGAATTTTCCAGGCAAGAATACTAGAGTGGGTTGCCATTTCCTCCTGCAGGGGATCTTCCCAACCTAGGGGTGGAACCTGTGTCTCTTGTATCTCCTGGATTGGCAGACGGGTTTTTTACCAGGGAAGCCCACTTGGAAGCCCCTAAATATTTCAGCATGTCTTTCCTAAATAAGGGTATGAACCTGATCACAAATCTGTTGTCATAACCTAAGAAAATAACAGCAGTTCCCTGCTACCTAATATTCACGTTTGCCTAAATGGCTCTTTTCTGGCTTTTTAAAACTCTGGATTCATTCCAAGTTTATGCATTCCATTTAATTATAGCTCTTCAGTCTCTTTTAATCTAGGATAGAGATTGACATACTATAACTCATGTGTCAAGTCTGACTAACCACCTGTTTCTGTACAGCCCCCAAAGGAAGAATAGCTTTTACATTTTCCCCCTGTATTGTTTTTTTTTAATTGAGGTAAAATTCACATAAATAAATTAACCACTTTAAAGTGTGCGGTGTATTGACATTTAATACATTCAGTGCATTCTGTCTAGTTTCAAGACATTTTAAACACCCAGAAAGGAAACTCTGTACTGTTAAGCAGTGTCCCCATCAGCCCCTCCCTTCAGCTCCGGGAAGCACTAGTTGACTATGTGTTCCTATAGATTAGCCTATTCTGGATGTTTCATATAGATGGAATAATATGGGACCTTTTGTGTCAGGCTTCTTCCACTCAGCATGTTTTTGAGATTCATTCACATGGTAGCCTGTATCGATATTTCATTCCTTTTTATGACTGAATAATATTTCCTTGATACAGGTATACCACACTTTATCTGCCCAGTGATGGATATTTGGGTTGTTTCTACCTTTTGGCTGTTTTAAATAGTGCTGCTGTGAACATTTGTGTACAAGTATTTGTTTAAATACGTGTTTTCAGTTCTTTGGCTTTTACATTTTTAAATGGTTGAAAACAATCCAAAGAACAGTTTTTTATGACATATAGAAACTATGTGAAATTCAGATTTCGGTATCTGTAGATGAAGCCAAGTTTATGCATTTATGTTGTCTCTGGCTGTTTGCATGCTACTCTGGCATAGTTGAAATAGTTGTGATAGAGACCTTATGTCCCACAAAACCTAAAATATTTACTCTCTGGCCCCTTACAGTAAAAGTGTTGATTCTGAACAGTCCTTCTGTCTTTTTTGTTTTTGTGACATAATTTTTTTTTAACTACTACGTTTTTGTTTTTAGAGCAGTTCTAGATTTGCAGAAAAATTGAACAGGAAGAACAGAGTTCCCACATACCCCCACCTTGCCTCCCAGTGTCCTGTTACTAACATCTTGCATTAGTGTGGTGCATTTGTTATGATTGATGAACCTAAAGTGATAAAACATTATCACCCAAAGTCCATAGTTTATATTAGGGTTTGCTCTTTGTATTTATAGTTATTTGGGTTATTATATCCGTAGTTTTGCCTTTACTAGAATGTCAGAAAGTTGGAATCCAAATACAGAATTGTAGCTTTTCAGACTAGTTTTTCTCACTTAGTAGTATGCATTTAAGTTTCCTGCATATCTCTGTGTCTTGATAGTTCTTTTTGTTGCTGAATAATACTCCATTGTGGGGCTTTCCTGGTGGCCCAGTGGTAAAGAATCTGCCTGCCAATGCAGGAGATGTGGGTTCGATCTCTGGGTGAGGAAGAGCCTCTGGAGAAGGAAAAGGCATTCACTCCAGTATTCTTGCCTGGGAAATCCCATGGACAGAGGAGCCTGCTGGGCTGTGGAGTCTGTGGAGTCACAAAAGAATCTGACACAACTTGGCGACTAAACAGCAGCAACACTGCCTTGTATGATTGTACCATAGTTTGTTTATCCACTCACCTAGTGAAGGGCTTGTTGGTTGCTTCCAGGTTTTGACACTTCTGAGTAAAACTGCTGTAAGTGTTTGTGTACAGATTTTGGTGTGTGGACATATGTTTTCAGCTCCTTTTGTGAATGTTATTTCCCAGTCTGATTTCTCTTTTTATTCTCTTAATGTCTTTCACAGAGCAGAGGTTTTTTTATTCTAAAGAAGACTAATACACCAAATTTTTCTTCTGTGGATTGTGCTTTTGGTACTGTGTCTTAAAAACTCTAAACCTGGGGTCGTCTCAGTTTTTTCATATTGCCTTCTAGAAGCTTTCTGTTGTCTATTTAGGTCTATGGTCCATTTTGAGTTAATTTGTGAAATCTATAAGGTTTATTGCTTGGATTTTTTTATTCTGTGATGGTCTAGTTTTTTCAGCACCAGTTGTTGAAAAGACTGTGCATTCGTTCCACAGGAAAGTGTTGAATTGCCCTTGGTCTTCTGTCAGGATTCTGTTGACTGAACTCCTGTGAGTGACATTGTTTTTAAAATGTCCCACATTCTGGATTTGTCTCTCTCTGCATTGTGTACTTTGTTTTTCTAAACTGTATTCCTTGTAAACTAGAACTTGAGTCTAGAGGATTAGATTCATGTTAAACATTTGGCAAGGATGCTTCATGGGTGATTGAGAACTTCACATTGGATCAAGTCAGAAGGGGCACAGTGCTTGGTTGCCCCCCCCCCGCCCCCGGTAGTCGTGGTTAAGGTGGTTACCAGCAGAACTCTTGACTGTAAAGGTAGGTTTTCCCTTTGCAGTTAGTAAGTTCTCTCGGGATAGTACTTTGGCCATGTAATAAATGAATATTTGAATCTGTATTTGTCAGACATGCGCTAGATTCTTGGAAGGCAGCAGTACAAAGATTTCTGCCCCCAGGAATTCGCCTTTTCCCCTCCAGGTTTGAAGACAGTAGTGGGATTGGGTCTCTCCTGGGAGAGGGATGCACTTGTGATTTGGGGCAGGCTCGTACCAGAAAACCAAGGTCACTGAAGAAGTGCACACCGGTAAGGGCAGGCTTCCGGTGTGGGTGGTATGAAGCTCCTGGAGAAGGGTAGTCGTGTTGGTTTGTGACAGTGTGAATGCCACTGAACTGCAGATGTAGAAATGGTTAAAAATCTTATATTATGTGTAGGTTACTACAATTTTTAAAAAATATATACCATTATGATGCATCACTGAATTTAGCCCTGCCTCCCTGCCTTTTTTCTAATAATTTTCCTCAGGCTTCTTGTTGGTCTGTTTGGATTAATTGAGAAACACCTTCTGAGATAAAATGCTGTAGTTCCGTTCTGGTAGAGAGGAAGAGGCAGTGATGTCACGCTTCATTCCCTGCCTCCAGTAGAGCTTGTCTTTGTTGCCTCTCAGGGAGTCCACTGTTGAGATCTCAGGGTGTCCTGGACTGTACCCAGGCTGTGGGTGGAGCTTCAGCTGTTGGTGCAGACAGGCTCTGCCTTTCACTCTCTACTGTTTCCATTTGCTGCAGTTTGCCAGATGCAGGCCTGCCTTTGCCAGGATACGGAGAGACATCTACAGCTTGAACCATTGTCTGAATGCTGCTGTTTTGACCCAGGAAATCCTATAGATTCAGGATGAGAGCAGTAACCATAATGCCAGCAGCAAAGTGATTGTTGACCGGTTTGCTGTGAAGGCAGGCCCTTCATTTAGGAAGTAAACCTGTGATTAAGAGCAGGAGCTCTGTTTAAAGGGAAGGAAATAGCACCTTTGTTTGTGGCGATGGAGTTTGGATAACCCCTCTTGCCTTCCTATTTACCTGAACTGACTGGAAGAGGAGGTGGTAGAAAAGCATTAGAGATGGCTGTGGCAACAGCATGAACCCATGGTAAGGTAAACTGTAACTGTTCTGTAGACATTTTATCCATCTGAAACCTTTAGTTGCTGTCATGTTGGAGAATATCTAGATTCTCAGAATATATCAGAGAATATCACAGATTCTTAGTTTTCAGTAAACAGATTATAGGTTATGTGCTTATAGCCTTTGGTTTGGCAGTAGTATAGGGAAATTAGCGTGTGGTAGGGTGTTTTTCAGTTTTTGACTGCAGTAGGAAACACCTTTTTCAGTTAGGAGCCAGTACACTCATACACTCGGGTATACATAATTGTAACAAAAGTTTCAGGAAATGGTAACCCATACTGTGTTTTCTGATGCTCTCCACTCCATTCTATTCTGTTATTCATTTAAAAAATGCGCAAATGACCTAAACTAATGTTTATGACCCAGGATTGGTGTGAGACAGTGGTTCCCACAGTATGGTACATACTCAAGATTCTTTCATGTATAGGAATCCGTGAACTCAAAACTATCTTCGTAGTAATACTGAGATGTTATTTACCTTTTTCTGTCTCATTCTCTAATTAAAGTGAAGATTTTCTAGAAATACAGTGGAGTTTTCCAGAACTAGAGGATGTGTGATGATATCACTCTCAGGATTAATAGAATGTGTATTTGTGTATTCCTGTGTTTTCTAAAACTTTGTAAAGCAGCAGGATTTGTATGTGTTTTTTTTTCCAGAGATTAACTCAGTTTTCGGCACTCATCCTGCTCTTAGCTAGCTACTTTTGATTGCACCTGATCTGATCTTTGTTACTTCATCATGGTCCAGTGAGACACTACTTTGAAATCCTGAAGTTTTCCTTGAGCCTTTGTGGAAATACAAGGCTTGTTTTGCAATTACATATTTAGAAATTCTTCCATTTTAATTTGTAATCACTAAATATTGACCTGTATAACCCATATATACAAAAAGCTGTTTGGGGTCCTTGGTAATTTTTAAGAGTGTAAGGGATTGAGACCAAAGAATTCCAGAACTTCTGTTGTAGGGATTAAGAATAGCTACTTGTTAAGTGATTACAGTTTCTAACCTAACCTTTTTGATTCTTTCTTTATAACTAAAATTGACATTTTACTGTCTTCATTGTATTATTGTAAGGATTATAAATAAGCTGTAAAAATCGGTTTGAAAATGCTTAACACAAGGAGGCATTCATATGTTAGCTATTATTATGATAGAAAATATAGTAACATCTAGTCACATTGATACTTAGCTGTAGCATTTCATAGCAACACTCACCTGTGTGAAAGTGGATTGTCTAAACCTGCTGTAACTTCTTGTTCTCATTCTGCTCTTGCCTATGCCTCTAGTCTTTTCTTAATTAAGTGGGTTTTGTTTTCCAAACAAATTATGAGCTTCTGGAAAACAGCCACTCACTTCTATTTATTTCTTTCCTGTCTTGGACAGAACTCAGCCTACAGTAAGTACTCAGGACATGTAAATCCTGGTACAAAAGCCATGGGACTCATAGGCTCAGAATCTCCATGAGGATGATGGTGGGGAGAGAGCTTTAGGTCCCTGTCCTGAGTCTTTACTCTGTCTCTCTCAGAACCTTTCTTTCAGTACTGAACAGGCTTCCTGACAAGTACAGTGAAGGATGAGTTACAGTTTATCAGATCACTTCAGTTTCTTTGTCTATTCCCTTTTCTCTTGGCGGTATAAAATTTAACATAATTTACTTTTCACTAGGGTTTTCTCTCATTACATCCCAACAATACAAGAGAATCATAGCAGTAGATACCAAATAATTCAGATTGGGATGATTTAATTTTTATTTTCTATAAACGTATATAATTGTTGCTCCTATAACACCTTCTGAGACGTTAGAGCAACACAGGCAGGCAGGTGTGAAATTTATTTTATGTCAAGAATTGAACTGTGTTCTAAACCTTCTCCTTTTTTGGTCCCTTCTCTTTTTTCGTTTAGTCTTATCTTCAGTCTTCTGTTCTAGTCTGTCTTGATGTCCACAAACTTCTTGTATAAGCACATAGCTCCTCTGTTCTGGCTCTGCACTTGCCCCGTTCACATGTGACCATTCCTCTAATGGTCATATTATTCCTGAAGTGTTGATTTCTGGATTCCTTCTACCCAGAAATCAACAACAGTGGAACCAACTCTACCACTTAGGCTTCTCCTAAATAACACCTTCCAGGAATGACCACTTCATATTAAGTTAAGAGCTGGCAGTGTGGGGATGAACAGGGTACAGTTGTTGGATTTCATGAAATTTTATCCCTAGGATTAGGTATTTGGTATAAGAAGATTTAGAGATGGTGGAACCATAAAAGAGCTCCTGAGAGGGTTAGGCTTAGAAAACTTAGTAGAAGTCTGCCACCTGGTATGATAAAGAAGGAGAAAATCTTATCCAGTGTTTAATGCTACATGAGAAAAGGCATGTTGAGTAGGACTTGTCTCTAGCCACATAAACCAAATCACTCTTTTTGGGAAAGATAATTCTTTCCCAGTCCAGTGTTGATTCCTGTTCAAAACCACGATTCTTAATACTTTTTGAGCTCATGCCTGCTATTTTATTTCTTTATCTCACTTAATCCTCATCCAGTCCTGTGCCGTGCTTCTATTATAACTGTTAGTTAAGTGGCTCTTACACAGTGAGAGGCAGAACTGTTATTTGAATCCTAGACTCTGCCACTACTCCATTTAGCCTCTTTGTATAGGGCACTCATTGGAAAACACCCTGATGCTGTGAAAGATTGAAGGCAGGAGGACAGGGGGAAGACAGAGGATGAGATGGTTGGATGGCTTCACTGGCTCATTGGACATGAGTTTGAGCAAGCTTGGGGAATTGGTGATGGACAGGGAAGCCTGGTGTGCTGCAGTCCGTAGGGTTGCAGAGAGTTGTACACAACTGAGCAACTGAACTGAACTGATAGGGCACTTTACAGTTTGCAGAGTGCTTTTGCATATGTACATTTAAACCTCACCACAATCCTGTTGTGTCAAGAATTAAATGAAATTCTTGACATATTCACACAAGAAAATGAAAGCTTAGGGAATTCAAAGCTTAAAGTACCAGTACCTAGACCCAGGCCGACACCCACTCCAACTCCCGTTGCTTTGTTCTCCTTATGTAGTTTTGCTGAAGATAATAAGTAATAAATAGGGTCATACCTGCAGGTGAATTTTTCTAAGAATGTTCACTTGGTTGGGAGGTGATTGGCAATGTTTTAAATGTCTGGAGGAGTTTAGCAAACCTGGTCATTAACTTGCATTACTGCTTTCTCTCTTAGCTTGAGTATAACTTCTTTATTGAGTATTCCTTTTGCTGTTGGGCTTCTTAGTGCAGTGGGTTACTTTGCCACTCTTCTACTACATTCCTAAGTCAATTCAGAAGTGAAGACACAATTTTCTGTGCCCTAACCTTAGTTGACACAAATGAATGACTGAAAGATGGAAAGCGGTCTTGCCAGGATTCTAATGTGGCCATGGCAGTGGGGGAGGGGAAGAGTATATGTGTTTGGGGGGGGGTATTGTAAAATATCGCTCTTGATTGTTTGCCAGTTCCTTCCAGAGCTGCTTCTACTCCTTAACATGAAATTTCATGACTCCTCTAAATCTCAGGTTTGACAGTTTGAAAGAGGTCGCGTGTTGGTCAAGAGATTGACCTTTGTCTATCAATCAAAGACCTCCAGAGAAGAGGGCAATAGAGAAATGCATGTTGATCAGAGGAATATAGCAAGGCTGGAAATAGGTGTGTGTATGTAATACCTTCTGGCTTCAAGTGACTGCTTGCTGTCTCCCCTAACTCACTAAAATTTAGGAGAAGCAGTGTGTGTGACACCTTTAATGGTTCATATCATTACTGAGTTAATGTTTTCCAAAATCAGCTGTCCTTTCAGATTCACTGTACCTTTCTTAGTGACTGGCAGATCGCTCTTACTTCCCTTTTAAATTTGAGGTGAACTTTTAGGGGCTTTATCTTTTTCTATAAATTGTTTTGCCCAACAGATACACTAATCTTTACCTTCTAGGAACTGGAAATGGCTCTGCTTGTGCCATATATCATACTAATGACTTACAGTTGGATCAGTTACAGAAGATGGTGAAAAAACTAGGCATTATCTTTGTTTCTGCATTCTGGGTGTCTGTTGCTATAGAAACAAAGCAGGCAGTAAACATAGGTGTTCAGGGACTATTTGAATCTCAGAGGATGTTCATTGGCTAATGAAAATAAGTTAAGACATTTGCTGAGTTGAGGGACAGACTGAATATTTCTGAGTTCATTATTGTTTCCATTTTTGGTGGGTGGTATTTTCCATTTGGAGAAGGCAGTGGCACCCCACTCCAGTACTCTTGCCTGGAAAATCCCATGGATGGAAGAGCCTGGTAGGCTGCAGTCCATGGGGTCGCTGGGAGTCAGACACGACTGAGCGACTTCACTTTCACTTTTCACTTTCATGCATTGGAGAAGGAAATGGCAACCCACTCCAGTGTTCTTGCCTGGAGAATCCCAGGGACAGGGGAGCCTGGTGGGCTGCCGTCTATGAGGTCACACAGAGTCGGACACGACTGAAGCGACTTAGCAGTACTTTCCATTTTGGTTATGTGCGGGTAATTTGAAGATTATTTTCTAGTGATCAGTCCTTCCAAAATTCCCTTTTCTACTCTGGGAGATAAAAATTATAAAAAGCAAACATTTTATATTCCTTTTAGATAAATGATTTCACTTAACTTAGAGTAACTTTTGAATGTCAAATAGTAAGAGTGCTAAGTTTAAGAAGCATTCTGTGGTTACAAAAAGGAGGTGAAGTTGAGAGTGGGACAGCAAGTAGAGTGAGGAATTACACATCTTTATTTCCCAGCTACTTAAGAAGTAAAACCCTCAAGGTGACTTGGACGTTGACAAATGCTGTTATTTCCAGTTTCTCTTGATGGTTTGATTAGGCTTCTTTTGGAGGATAAACTGATTGAACATTTGCATGTTGATAGAACGTGTAATATTGCTGAGTACTGCTTTTGCCAGTATCCAAGAAAAAAAGTATATGTATGTTCTAGTAAAAACCTTTTAGGGGAATGAAAGTGTGCTTTTTTCTGTAATGTCTGAACTCAGATTATTTCTCTTCAGGATGGTGTTGAGATGACTGTCTTCATCCTGAATTTCAGAGACTGATTTTGCTACTTACAGCACAGTTTTTTTCTTTTATAGAATTGTGGCAATATCATGATTAATTGTGCAGCAAGCACACTGAACAGTTGATTATACCAAATAGTATGCAGAAAGACAGGGAATGTTGATGGAAGAGATCCAGCACTGTAACTCATTTCTCAGCCAGTTGGTTTTTTGGAGGACATATTTGTGGTTGAGTAAATGTATCCTGACGCAAGGATTTTAGGATCATTCTGTACATACTAAGTATTTGACATTAGTTCTGAGGGAACTTTTAGGGGAGAAGTTCACTTTGTGTTGTATATCCCTATGCTTTTGAGCATTCTGCCTTCTCAGCTGTCTTTTTCTTTTTTTTAAATCAAAGAGACTTGGATGTGAATAAGCTTCTTGCCAAATTTCTATTTATGGATTACTCTGTCTTGTTGGAATTACTGTGATCTGCTAATGTTTTGTATATATAGAAAATGTTCTTTGTGCTGTTGGTCTCTGCGTAAGTTGATCTTCAGTTAGCCCAGAAATATTTGAAGGCTGAACTGTCAACAAAAGAAATACAAGCTTTTCAGCTATGTAGGTGATCAGTACACGTTCTTTGTAATACAGTAAAGCAGTTGTATTAAAATTAAGCATGTGTCTTCCTTTATCCCTGTCCTCGGGCCTTTTACTATTTTAAGGGCAGTGGGTGTTACATCTAAAGGTAAAAACTTGGACCCAAGGTTTAGTCACTGTAAGGCAGTGATTCCTACTGTTTTTGTACTACCTTAGGATGTTCCCATTAAAATCTCTCATGAGATGTAATGAAGTTACCACATTTTTCTAAACAAATATTATAACTATTATTTTTGAAAAATGTTATTCACCCTCTTTTAAGGAGATCCTCAGTAATCCAGCGGGGAGTTTAGTTCAGTTCAGTTGCTCAGTCGTGTCCGACTCTTTGTGACCCCATGGACTGCAGCACGCCAGGCTTCCCTGTCCTTCACCATCTCCTGGAGCTTGCTTAAATACATGTCCATTGAGTCAGTAATGCCATCCAGCCATCTTGTCCTCTGTCGTCCCCTTCTCCTGCCTTCAATCTTTCCCAACATCAGGGTCTTCTTCTAATGAGTCGGCCCTTTGCATCAGGTGGCCTATGTATTGGAGCTTCAGTTTCAGCATCAGTCCTTCTAATAAATATTCAAGATTGATTTCCTTTAGGATTGACTGGTTTAATCTCCTTGCAGTCCAAAGGACTCTCAAGAGTCTTCTCAAAAAAAAAAAAAAAAAAAAAAAAAAAAGAGCCTTCTCTAGCACTGCAGTTCAAAAGCTAGAGGTCACTGCTACACAGGAGCAATATAGAGTCTATATCCATAGTCCTTGGCACTTAGTAGGTGTTCAGTAAAGTTATATTGAATGAGAAAACATTTCTTTTCTTATGTGGAGCCTTCACCAACCATTCTGCTACTCCTTCCTCTTGGACTTTAATAAATTCTGTATCTACCTATCTTAATACATATCACATTAATGGTAATACTGTAGTTTATTTACATGTCTGTCTCCCCCTACTGGCCACAAATCTTAGCACTAGACTGTGCCTTTTATCTTTGTATGCAGAGCATCTGGCTGTAACTCCATAATGAGTGCCCTGTTTTATGAATGAATAAGCGTTCAGATAATTTTTGTAGCACAAACACACGTACACACATAGAAAGGTGGTAGGCAATGATTCGTCTACATATGTACCTGCCTCAGTGTGTGATCTTACAGTAATAATGAGTTTTCAAACATATGGAAAGAAAGAAAATGAGAACAACACCTTAAAGTTTAGTTGATTTTTAGGATATATATGTATTCATACTTTTGTGAAGGGGACCAGTTGAGAACCTGAGAACCTTTGAAGATGTATAAGAGCTTATTAAGCACTTATCAAGTAGTAGGGATTTGGTGTGTGTTGGAAAGGTTCAGATTTAATCCATATAGCTCTATAAATTTATAAAAAGATGCCCCCAAACTTTTTCTTTAAAGCAGTATCGTGATGTGGGACATGAAAATATAGTTGTTACTTGGCTTCTTAAACCATCACCAGCAAAGAGGCTGTGTAATTAAAACTTTTCTCTAAGGTAGTGAGGTAGATCTATCTCTGATCAGAACTTAGAGACACTAGGAGATGTAGAAATGAATCTTGGTTTAAAAAAAAAAATGTTGGCAATGTCATCTTTACAGAAGGTCTGTGATAAATGTCCCTGACTACAAATATAGAGAATGAAAACAAATTTTAATTAGCATAGATAATAAGTGTACTAGGTTCAAAGCACTCTTTGGTGTAAAATGGTGTCTGGTTAGAAATAGCAGTATTTTATTTCAGCCAAAATAACTGAATGTCCAGGAAGATAATTTGGCAAGTAAAAGCTAGAATTAGAAGTCAGTATTGGTGAAATGTTAAATAACATTTGAGGGAAATATTGTATCCCTTAGCACGTATCAGAAACTTTCCTCCCTCGGGAAGATATTTTGCTGATCTTTGTACCAGGCACGGTGTTCTGGTTTATAGACTGCTTCGTTGCCAACAGGCCCCACCACTTCACCTCCTTGCTCTGCCGGAGCCATTTCAGTTGTCTGGAATCTCCTTTGACAGTTACTTCAGCTGCTCCAAGCCACTGGCCTGGCCAAAGTTTTGTTGCTCAGTGATTTCAGTAGTAGAGAATAGTGGTTAAGACCATGGGTTCTAGAACCAACGCCCTTGGTTACTTCTGTCCTTCATTTGCCTTTTGTCACACAGAAGAGAGGATAGTATTCTTACATGTTTTAATACATGCAGAATGCTTGTTACAGTACTTGGTACATAGTCAACACTCGAATGTTAACTGCTGTTACTACTGTTATTTTGTCCTGGCATCATAGTTCACCTTCAAAGCAGTAGCCCTTCTGGGTGTCATTAATAAAAAAGCAACTGCCTTTTCATACTTTATACAATTTCTTCATTCTCTGACTCCTTTGATCCTTTGGGGAATGGTAATTGCCTAAGCTCTCCAGAAGTAACTGCCTTAACATCTGGTTGATTGAGATACACGGAGATTTGTTTAATACGGGGGGCCGTGGGGAGGACAGGAGGATGATGTGGAAGTCCCTTGGAGGGCTGCCCTGCCAACCCACCACTCGTGCCTCTCAGTATCCCTGGTCAGGGCAGAGGGGGGCTATAGGTCAGCAAAATGTCAACACAGTATAATGTAAAAGAGAGCAAGGCTGAGAATCAGGTGGTGAGGACTTTATTTTAGAGCACAAGGGAACCTTGTATTATTTACCTCCAAGGGAAAATTAGGATCTAGAGAGGTTAAATGATTCACTTAACTGCCTAAGACCACACAGCAAAGTGTCTGTAGAAGAATTGACAAGTGATAAGCTCTCCCTTTAGATAGATTAGCTTTCTTGTTTTTATGTTTCTAAAAGGGTAAACTTAGGTCAGTTTTACCTTTCTTCTTTGTAAAATAATGCCATCATATTTCCTGATTCTCAGAAGTTATCGTAGGCAAAAACTATTTGATATAAAATGAAGGAATTGTACAGTGACTCTTAAAGGGAGATTTTTGGTATATTACATTATTTTTAGAAATTGTAAGATATTTGCAACAAAACTTGCCATTCTAACCATTTTAAGCAAATTAATTCAGTGGTGTTAATTCACAGTGTTGTGCTGCCATCATTACTGTTTCCAAAACTTTTTTTCATTACCCCAGATAGAACTTCTGTAATCATAAAATGGTAACTTCCCATTCCTCCTACCCCCAGCCCCTGGAAATCTCTAATCTCTTTTTGTCTCTATGAATTTGTCTATTTTAGGTATCTCATAAGTGGAATCATACAATATTTTATCTTTTTGTCTGACCTGTTTTACTTAGCATGATGTCTTCAGGGTTTACCCATGTTGCTGCATGTATCAGATCTCCATTTCATTTTATAGCTGAAAAATATTTCATTGTCTATATAAATACTACATTTTATCTGTCAATGGAAATTTGGGGCTATTTCCACCTTTTTTTGACCATCGTGAATAATGGCATGATGAACATTTGTGTTGAAGTGTCTGAGTCCCTGCTTTTGGTTGTTTTCTTTCGGTTCTAGAAGTAGAATTACTGGATCATATGCCACTTCTCTGTTAAGTTTTTTGAGGAATTGCTATACTTTTTTTTCCACACAGGCTGCAACCAGCAATGCATAAGCATTCTAGTTCTCCATTTCCTTGATAACACTTGTTATTTTGTGGGGGTTTTGGGGGTTTTTTTTTTTTTTTGGTGATAGGAATCTTAATGGATGTGAAGTAGTATCTCAGTATGGGTTTGATTTGTGGTGATGTTTGGCATCTTTTCCACTGCATATTGACCATTTGGGTGTCTTCTTTGGAGAAATTCCTGTTTAAGTCCTTTGCCCATTTTTGAATTGGGTTGTTTCTTTTGTTGTTGTTGAATGGTAAGAGTTCTTATATATTCTAGATACTAATCCCATGTCAGATGTATGGTTTGCAGATATTTTCTCCTGTGGTTTCTTTTCACTCTGTTGATAGTGTTTTTTGCACAAGTTTTAAAAATTTTGATGAAGTCCAGTTTACCTATTTTTTTTTTCTTTTGCTTTTGATGTCATTTAAAAAATCCTCTTTAAAGCTAATGCTGTGAAGATTTTCCCTTGTTTACTTCTAAGAATTTTATAGTTTTAGCTGTTACGTTTAGGTCTTTGATGTGTTTTGAGTTAATTTTTTGTACTAAATGAGATGGTTTAAGGTAAGGGTCTAACACATTTTCTTGCATGCAGATACCCTAGTTTCCTTTGCATCGTTTGTTGAAAATGTTTTTAATCTTAACAAACTTGAGTCTTATAGCCACATGTGGCTAGCAGCTAACATTTTGGACAGCTCAGATCTAGCTGATCGTTTAATTTTTCTCCTTTAATCTGTTAATATGGTGAATGACATTAGTCAATGGAGTGGAAATTCTCAGAACTAACAAACTGCTTTTGCATTTCTGGCACAGCATGGTGGTTCATGAAATACTTAATAACTTTTTTTAGTCACTTATCTATGTGTCCTTTCATATAAAGTCAACTGAAATGGTTATGAAAATTTAGAAAAAAATTTTGCTTTTTCAAAAAATGTTATTAGGCAACATTTGGTCTGTGTCAAACTTTATTCTTATATCATAAAAATACATTGCTTTACTTAAATATGTGCATTGTATTAACCTTTTTTCTGTTATAGACCGCCCATAATTATTTTGTATTGAGATAGAATTCATACGCTATTCAATTCACCCTTTTAAAGTGTACAACTCAGGGACTTCCGTGGTGGTCCAGCGGCTAAGACTCCACATTCCCAGCGCAGGGGGCCTGGGTTCAGTCCTTGTTCAGGGAATGAGATCCACACGCCGCTACTAAGAGTTCACGTGCCTCAACAAAGAGTGAAGATGCCACATACCGCAATTCAGACCCAATGCAGCCAAATAAATATTTTTTTTTAATAATAATAAAGTGCACAATTCAGTAGTTTTTAGTAAATCTACAAAGTTGTGAAAACATTGCTAACTGCTACTGCTAAGTCACCTCAGTCGTGTCAGACTCGGTGTGACCCCATAGATGGCAGCCCACCAGGCTCCGCCATCCCTGGGATTGTCCAGGCAAGAACACTGGAGTGGGTTGCCATTTCCTTCTCCAATGCGTGAAAGGGAAAAGTGAAAGTGAAGTTGCTCAGTCGTGTCCGACTCTTAGCGACCCCATGGACTGCAGCCTACCAGGCTCCTCCATCCATGGGATTTTCCAGGCAAGAGTACTGGAGTGGGGTGCCATTGCCTTCTCCTGTGAAAACATTAGTAGTATCTAATCCTAGAATATTTTCATTACCCCAGTACACATTAGCAGTTACTCCCCATCTCTCTTCTCTCCAGCCTATGTCTTTATAGATTTGCCTATTCTATACATTTCAGATAAAGGTAATCATAAACTATATGGTCTTTTGTAATTAGCTTATTTCACTTAGTGTTTTTGTCGAAGTTCATCTGTGGTTGTGGCATTTATCAGTACTTCACTCCCTTCCGTTATTGCTCAACTGTATTCCGTTGTATGGATATATTGTTCAGTCGCTAAGTTGTGTCCAACTCTTTTTGACCCCGTGGACTGCAGCACTCCAGGCTTCCCTGTCCTTCACCGTCTCCCTGAGCTTGCTCAAACTCATGTCCATTGAGTCGATGATACCATCCAACCATCTCATCTTCTCTCGCCCTCTTCTGCTCTTGTCCTCAATCTTGCCCAGCATCAGGGTCTTTTCCAGTGAGTCAGCTCTTTGCATCAGATGACCAAAGTATTGGAGCTCCAGCTTCAGCACTAGTTCTTCCAATGAATATTCAGGGTTGACTTCCTTTAGGATTGACTGGCTTGATCTCCTTGTTGTCCAAGGGACTCTCAAGAGTCTCTTTTGCAGCACCACAGTTCAAAAGTATCAGTTCTTCAGTGCTCAGCCTCCTTTATGAACCAACTCTCACATCCATTCATGACTGCTGGAAAAACCATAGCTTTTACTATACAGACCTTTGTTGGCAAAATGATATCTCTACTTTTTAATACACTGTCTAGGTTTGTCGTAGCTATTCTTCCAGGGAGCAAGCATCTTTCAATTTCAAGCGTAGCTGCAGTCACCATCTGCATTGATTTTGGAGCCCAAGAAAATGAAATCTGACAGTGTCCACATTTTCCCTATCTATTTGCCATGTAATTATAGGACCAGATGTCATGATCTTCACTTTTTGAAAGTTGAATTTTAAGCCAGCTTTTTCACTCTCCTCTTTCACCTTCATCAAAAGGCTCTTTAGTGCCTCTTCACTTTCTGCCATTAAAGTGGAATCATTTGCATATCTGAGGTTATTGATATTTCTCCCCACAATCTTGATTCCAGCTTGTGCTTCATCCAGCCCAGCATTTCTCATGATATACTCTGCATATAAGTTAAATAAACAGGGTGACAATATACCGCCTTCAAGTACTCCTTTCCCAATTTTGAACCAGTCCATTGTTCCATGTCCAATTCTAACTGTTGCTTCTTGTCCTGCATATAGGTTTCTCAGGAGGCAGGTAATGTGGTCTGGCACTTCCATCTTATTAAGAATATTCCACAGTTGTTTTGATTCACACAGTCTGTTTTGATTCACACAGTCATAGGCATTAGCATAGTCAATGAACCAGAAGTAGATGTTTTTTTGGAAATCCCTTGGTTTTTCTGTGATTCCGACAGATGTTGGCAATTTGATGCCTGATTCCTCTGCCTTTTCTAAATCCAGCTTGTACAGCTGGAAGTTCTTGGTTCACATACTGCTGAAGCCTGGCTTGAAGGATTTTGAGCATAATCTTGCTGGCATATGAAATGAGTGCAATTGTGTGGTAGTTTGAGCTTTCTTTGGCTTTGCTTTTCTTTGGGATTGGAATGAAAACTGACCTTTTCCAGTCCTGTGGCCACTGCTGAGTTTTCCAAATTTGCCGGCATATTGAGTGCAGCACTTAAACAGCATCATCTTTTTTTTTTTTTAATAAATTTATTTATTTTAGTTGGGGGCTAATTACTTTACAGTATTGTAGTGGTTTTTGCCATACATGGACATGAATCAGTCATGGGTTTACATGTGTTCCCCAACCTGAACCCCCCTCCCACCTCCCTCCCCATCCCATCCCTCTGGGTCATCCCATTGCCCCAGCTCTGAGCATTTGTCTCATGCATCGAACCTGGAATGGTGTTCTGTTTCACATATGATAATATACATGTTTCAGTGCTATTCTCTCAGAACGACCCACCCTCACCTTCTCCCTCAGAGTCCATAAGACTGTTCTATGCATCTGTGTCTCTTATGCTGTCTCGCATATAGGGTTATCGTTACCATCTTTCAAATTCCATACATATGCATTAGTATACTGTATTGGTGTTTTTCTTTCTGGCTTACTTCACTCTGTATAATGGGCTCCAGTTTCATCCATCTCAATAGAACTGATTCAAATGTATTCTTTTTAATGGCTGTCTCTTGAGAAATCTGTATGCAGGTCAGGAAGCAACAGTTAGAACTGGACATGGAACAACAGACTGGTTCCAAATAGGAAAAGGAGTACGTCAAGGCTGTATATTGTCACCCTGCTTATTTAACTTATATGCAGAGTACATCATGAGAAACACTGGGCTGGAAGAAACACAAGCTGGAATCAAGATTGCCGGGAGAAATATCAATAACCTCATATATGCGGATGACACCACCCTTATGGCAGAAAGTGAAGAAGAACTAAAGAGCCTCTTGATGAAAGTGAAAGAGGAGAGTGAAGACGTTGGCTTAAAGCTCAACATTCAGAAAACTAAGATCATGGCATCTGGTCCCATCACTTCATGGGAAATAGATGGGGAAACAGTGGAAACAGTGTCAGACTTTTATTTTTGGGGGCTCCAGAATCACTGCTGATGGTGACTGCAGCCATGAAATTAAAAGACGCTTACTCCTTGGAAGGAAGGTTATGGCCAACCTAGATAGCATATTAAAAAGCAGAGACATTACTTTGCCAACAAAAGTCCGTCTAGTCAAGGCTATGGTTTTTCCAGTGGTCATGTATGGATGTGAGAGTTGGACGGTGAAGAAAGCTGAGCGCCGTAGAATTGATGCTTTTGAACTGTGGTGTTGGAGAAGACTCTTGAGAGTCCCTTGGACTGCAAGGAGATCCAATCAATCCATCCTAAAAGAGATCAATCCTGGGTGTTCATTGGAAGGTCTGATGTTGAAGCTGAAACTCCAATACTTTGGCCACCTTATGCGAAGGGTTGACTCATTGGAAAAGACCCTAATGCTGGGTAGGATTGGGGGCGGGAGGAGAAGGGGACGACAGGGGATGAGATGGTTGGATGGCATCACCGACTCGATGGACATGGGTTTGGGTAGACTCCGGGAGTTGGTGATGGACAGAGAGGCCTGGCGTGCTGCAGTTCATGGGGTCGCAAAGAGTTGGACACGACTGAGTGACTGAACTGAACTGAATATTCCATTGTGTATATGTACCACAGCTTCCTTATCCATTCGTCTAAACAGCATCATCTTTTAAGATTTGAAATAGCTCAGCTGAAACTCCATCACTTCCACTAGCATTGTTCGTAGTAATGCTTCCTAAGGGCCACTTGACTTCACACTCCAAGATGTCTGACTCTGGGTGAGTGACCACACCATTGTGGTTGTCTGAATCCTTAGGAGCTTTCTTGGACAGTTCTTCCATGTATATTTACCACCTTTTCTTAATCTCTTCTGCTTCTGTTAGGTCCTTGCCAATTTTGTCCTTTATTGTGCCTATCTTTGCATGACATGTTCCCTTGGTATCTCCAGTTTTCTTAAAGAGATCTCTAGTCTTTCCCATCCTGTTTTGTTCCTATATTTCTTTGCATTGGCCGCCTAAGAAGGCTTTCTTATCTCTCCTTGCTATTTCTGAAACTCTTGCATTCAATTGGATGTATCTTTCCCTTTCTCCTTTGCCTTTCACTTTTCTTTTCTCAGGTATTTGTAAGGCCTTCTCAGACAACCACTTTGCCTTCTTGCATTTCTTTTTCTTGGGGATGGTTTTGGTCACCACCTCCTGTACAGTGTTACGAACCTCCATCCATAGTTTTTCAGGCACTTCGTCTACCAGATTTAATCCCTTGAATCTATTCATCACCTCCACTGTATTGTCGTAAGGGATTTGATTTAGGTCATACATGAATAACCTAGTGATTTTCCCTACTTTCTTCAATTTGAGCCTGAATTTTGCCGTACAGAGCTGATGATCTGAGCCATAGTCAGCTCCAGGTCTTGTTTTTGCTGACTATACAGAGCTTCTCTGTCTTCAGCTGCAAAGAATATAATCAGTCTGATTTGGATACTGACCATCTGGTGATGTCCATGTGTGGAGTTGTCTCTTGTATTGTTGGAAGAGAGGGTATGGATATATACTATATTTTATTTTCCCATTTGTCATCACCCGTTAGTTATAATGAATAATGTTGATATGAACATTAGTGTATGTGTTTTTGTGTACATGTTTTCATTTTCTTGGGTAGATACTTAGAAATGGAATTTCTGGGTCGTATGGTAACTCGCAACCAATTTGAGGAACTGCAAGACTCGTTTCCATCGAGGTGTTCTGTTCTATATTCCCACTAGCTATGGGAAGCTGTATGAGGCTTTTGCTTTTTTCACATCCTCACCAGCACTTATTACCTAGTAGGTGTTGAGTAGTTTATCATTGTGGTTTTGATTTCCATTTTTTTAATGACTGCTGAGCTAAAGACTAATGATGTTTTTATGTGCTTATTGGCCAGTTACATATCTTTGAAAAATACTCATTCAAACCTTTGTCAATTTTAATTTTATTTTTTGTCTTTTCAGTTTTAAGTTGTAAGAGTTCTTTATATATCCTGGATGTTAGGCCCTTATGAGATATATAATTTGCAAATTATTCTTTCATTCTATAAATTAATTGCTTTTTACCTTTCTCGGTCGTGTTTTTGAAGTTTTAATTCTGAAGAAGCCCAGTTAATCTGATTTGTTGTTGCTTGTGTTCTTGGTATCTTATTTAAGTAACTGTTGCCTAGTCTAAAGTCGTGAATGTTTGCACTGTGCTTTCTTCTAAGAACTCCATAGTCTTAGCCTTTACATTTAAGTCTGATCCATTTTGAGTTAGTTTTTTTTCATAAGGTATGAGGTAGAGATCAGTTTCATTCTTTTACATGTCATTATCCGGTTGTCCCAGCACTATTTAAAAATTTCTTTTAGTTTTTGAAATTTTTATAGTTTTTAAAGGCTACTTTCCCTTTATATTGGCTATACATCCTTGAGCCTGTCTTACATTCAGTGGTTTGTGTCTCCTACTCCTCTACCCCTATGTTGCTCCCCTCACTGGTAACCACTAGTTCGTTCTCTATATCTGTGAGTCTGCTGCTCCTTTGTTATATACACTAAGTTGTTATGTTTATTAGATTCCACATATAAGTGATATCATACAGTATTTGTCTTTCCCTGACTTATTTCACTAATCATAATGCCCTTCAAGTCCATCCATGTTGCTGTAGATGGCAAAATTTTATGTGTCAATGTGGCTAAGTAGTATCTCACTGTGTGTGTGTCCACACACACATATATTGCCATTTGTTTATTTTTGTTTTTGTTTTCCCTTGCCTTTGGGGTCAGATCCAAAAAGAAATTGCTAAGACCAATGTCGAGGAGCTTATTGCCTAAAAGTTTAATGGTTTCAAATTTATGTTTAGGTCTTTCATCCATTTTGAGCTAATTTTTGTGTATGGTAAAAGATAGTGGTTCAGTTTCATTCTTTTGTGTGTAGCTGTCCACTTTTCCCAACACCGATTATTGAAGAGACTGTCCTTTCCCTATTATATGTTCTTGCCTCTTTTGTCATAAATTAATTGACCTTGTATGTGAGGAGGTTATTTCTGGGTGCAAATGAATGCTTTCTAAAAGGGATTGTTGTGGGAAAACCATCTTTATTTCAGTGGTATTGCTCTTGCTTTTTGACATACTTGGAACTCATCTTTCGGAGTTCTTTTCTAAGACACATATGTGAAATAAGGTGAGGAAGAGAATTGAGTGATGCCTTTCAAAACACAAACCCTGGGACTTCCCCGATGGTCTAGTGGCTAAGACTCTGAGCTCCCAATGCAGGAGGCCTGGGTTCGATCCCTGGTCAGGGAATTAGATCCCACATGTCGCATCTAAGACTTGATGCAGCCAAATAAATAAATATTAAAAAAAAAAAAAAAACACACAAACCCATTTAAGAAATTGTCAGTGAAAATAACCAGCCTCCCTTCAAATATAAAGGTACCTAAAAGTATTTTTGAGCATTGGTGGCATTTTTAAGTCTACTAAAAATAGATCTTTTGGCCTTTAAGCTGTGACTTAGGGCAACAAACTGCTAGGTAAGAGTGTTGTAAGGGTTTTTTTTGCCAAACTTGGAAAAAATAACAGGTATTCATCAGTGTTTTTACCTAAAACTGGTAATTGAATCTCGTTCTCCTCTAGTGTGTAACCGTCAGTTTTATTTACTTTAATTTTAATTTCTTATTTCTGCTCTTTCCCTGGTCCCATTCCCTAAGAGACTTTTCTCCAGTGTCTCATTTTCTTAACGTGTTACATAAATTCCGGTGCTGTGTGATCAATTCTAGATCATCAGTATCTAAACTTTAAATTCCAGGTTTGGTTGTTCTTAGCACATACTGGGGTGGGGGCCTTTGGCACCTCAGTCTCCGAGTCCATACTCCTTCCCACCTGGACCTCCCTCACCCTTTGGAACCTCAGTTGATGAGCACCGTGGCAGGCGGGGGAATGGGGATGCACCCAGCAGTGGATGGCGGCAGCAGAGGCCGCAGGGAACCTCACCAGGAAACTAAGGACTAAACCAGCCTCTTTTTCCATTCCCAGTTTTTTTTTTCCTGAACCCAAGGCATGTCGTGCTCCCTGTTTCCTTCTATTTGTGTTGACCAGGAGAGGGGTGTTCTGAGTGGGGTGGTAGATATTTTTTTCTTCATTTAAGCTGCTTTAATACGCAGGGATATGGGAAGGGTAATGTGAGGAGCTCCACTTGGGTGTAACCAGGTGGTGATAGCTTCTGGGCTAGGCAGGCCCTTGTATAAGCAGTGGAGTGTGTTCTTTCTCTCCCTCCCTGCTGTGCTTCTTCCGGTGGGACCATAGCTCTTACCTTTAGCTGTACTTGGGGCTCAAGTTAGATTGGAAGGAAGCCATGGAATGTCTCTGTGGAAATCCTTCCTTTGCTAGTCTGCCTTCTGAGATTCGGCTTCTGATTTTCTCCCATGACACATGCATCTTTTCCCAAAATCTTGAACCCTGGGGTTTTATGCTAACTGGGCTTCCCTGGTCGCTCAGGTGGTTAAGAATCTGCCTGCAGTGTGGGAGACCTGGGCTGGGAAGATCCCCTCGAGGAGGGCATGGCAGCTGACTCCAATGTTCTTGCCTGGAGAATCCTCCCTAGACAGAGGAGCCTGGTGGACTACAGTTCATGGGGTCGCGAAAAGTTGGACACAACGGAGTGACTAAGCACAGCACACCTTGGAGTTGGGCTCCTTTACCGTTGCCTCCCGCACAGTCGTCCCATGTGTTTGTGTTATAGAAATTTCAGCAAATTTTAACACTGGCTAAAGTTAAACTATACCAAAAGGTAAAACTTGCAGCATAAGCAACATGTTATCTTAAGAGAAAAATTAAAACAGGCAGCCTATCAAGATAATTCACATACCATAAAATTCAGCTGTTTAAAGTGTACAACTCAGTGGTTTTTAGTGTACTCAGGGTTGTGCAGATGTCACCACTGTTTAGTTCTAGAACATTTTTAATTGTTCCCCAAAGAAACCCACATTGTTAAGTTACGTTCTATCCCTCCGTCTCCATAGCCCCTAGCATCCATTAATCTACTTTCTATCTCTGTGGATTTACCTGTTCTGGACGTTTCATGAAAATGAAACTGGCTTTTTGAGGGTAGTGACTGAGTCTGTGGGGCTGCCCCAGGAGCCAGAGCTGTTGTGTCTCCTCCTCTTCCACATCCCGTTGTACACAGTAAAGGTCGTTTTTACAGCAAAAAATTAAAATAAAAAATGAAATTATGTAATACACGATCTGTTGTGTTTGGCATTTCACTTAGTATGTTGTTTTTAAGATTCTTCCATGTTGTAGCACATAACGGTACTTTGTTCTTTTTTATGGCCAAATAATATCCCATTGTGTAAATATACCACATTTTGTTAATCCATTCATCAACTGATTGACATTCGGGTTGTTTCTGCCATTTGGCTGTTACAAATGATGTTCTGCTGTGAATATCTGCATTTTAGATATGTTTTTCATTCTTTTGGATATACACCTAGGAGAATTGCTGGATCATAATTTACTGTTTAATGTTTTGAGGAACTGCCAAACTTTTCCAGGATGGCTGCAACATTTTACATTCCCATCAACATTGTGTAAGGGTTCCAGTTTCTCCACATTCTCTTGAACACTTATTACTGTCTTCTTTTTTGGTAATGGCCATTTTGGTGAGTGTAAAGTGGTATATTGTTGTGGTATTAATTTGTATTTTACCTGATGACCAATGATCCTAAACACTTTTTATGTGCTTGTTGACCATTTGTATATTTTCCTTTGGGAAGACATTATCTTTAATGCTAAGTATTGATGGTCTGCTCTTTGGAATGCTGTTGTTTAGGTTAACTTTATCTTCTGTAAAAGAGGTTTTGCTTCATTAATGAAAATGTTTTAGTCTCTTCTCAAAGGTTGTTTTAGAAAGCTAATCCAGAAATAGCCTTCCCCATAAAAAAATTATGTTTTGTATCCTGGCCTGTAATGTCTGTAAAGACAGTTTGTCCCCCCCTCTGATAAATGGTAGTAGACAAATAAAATGTTTCATAGGACTTTTCCTGGTGGTCTAGTGATTAACACTTTGTGTTCCCAATGCAGGGGGTGTGGGTTCAATCCCTAGTCAGGGAACTAAGATCCCATGTGCTATGTGGTGCAGCCAGGAAAAAAAATGTTTAGTAGACCCTATTTGGTCATATTTTTGTTGTAAATTTGTATCTGTAGGCTCAAAGAGTTAGCAGTGTAAAATTTACAAGTGGGGAACCTAGTGTCTCATTTTAAATTTTGTACATTGTGAGAATATTAGCTGACCTTTATTTGAGAAAAAGATCTACAAAGCAAGGCAAATGGATGCTTAACGTAGCAACTGAAAATCTTGAAAAGGTGTACGATTTCATCCTTCTATCCCTCTCTCCCCAGCGTGGTACCATGCGACGACGCTATGAAGATGATGGCATTTCAGATGATGAAATTGAAGGAAAAAGAACTTTTGACTTGGAAGAGAAACTCCACACCAACAAATATAATGCAAATTTTGTTACTTTTATGGAAGGAAAAGGTCAGTATCATTTGGATTCAGACCTGCAGCCACTTGATGTAGGAAGTTGTAGACTCTGGGAGCCGTGGGCTCAGCATGTCTGCAGCCAAAATACTGCCTGTTAATGCTGTGATGCTGTTTATCTTTATTTTCTCTTATTACACAATGCCACTCATGCACCAGCCTCCCCCGACCCCCCTGTCCTTCCACCCTGTGAGTCATTCTCTGCTATATTGGAAGAAGCAAGCGTTTATTAGGGCAGGAATGTTGGGATTTTTTCCCTAAAGGCCTCTTCCTTCTTCTCTCATCCCTTGGTTTGGGTTTAATTAAGAATAGTTCAGTAACAGTTCTTTTATGTGTGTACCTGCACCACCATAACTGAGCTCCATGTGTGTCATGCAGCTTTGTTCTTTGGCAAACTGACAAGGATGTCATGGTATGTATTGCAGTGGGCAGAATTACATTTTAGGCTGTTAAGGCACAGAATGTGATTTCTGCTTGGGATTTATGAGATGACTCAATAGTACTATCCCCTGGTGGTTAAATTCTGAATTATTGTGGAATATAGATTTACCAAACCCCTTGAGTCCTGCTTCTCAGTGTGCTCTCCCTGTACCTTACAAGATGTTTCTTAATAACAAGATGTATTATCTAACAGCAAAACTGTATACACAGAAATAGCAAACACCATCTCTTATCGTATTATGTATGTCCTCTTATCTTTTTCCAGCTAAACCTCTTGGCCTTTCTAACAATTGTTTTCTTATGGTGACAGATTTTAATGTAGAGTATATCCAGCGGGGTGGCTTAAGAGATCCTCTAATTTTCAAGAATTCCGACGGACTTGGAATAAAGTAAGTGTTTACTGATTGGGTTTGGCTGCAAAGTGGCCACATTACACCCAAGGCTATAGACAGTGCAGTATTGATAATCCAAAGCATAGATAATTGAAACTATCTAAAGTGTGTTGTTGCAGGTAAATGAGAAAATATAGATGAACTATAAAGAAAATAAATTTAAATCTCCTGAAATCTACCACCCTGAATAATCCCTATTAGCCTTTTCTCATATATTCTTTTTTCCTGCGTATATATGTACACCTATAAACATTTATATTTAAAATATATTTTTTAATCCTGAATTTGAAGATTGATGGGGCTTGACTGGGGAGTTCTTAGTTCTTTAAGGAAAAACTCACCCTGACTAGAATAGTTGTGCTTCCCATTATACTTACTGGTGTTTGTTTCACAGGATGCCAGATCCAGACTTCACTGTGAATGATGTCAAAATGTGTGTGGGTAAGTGTTACACTTGAGGCCTTTGAGTGTCTTTGAGACAAAGATCTAAGATTTACAGCTGAGTCTTAAATCTCTTACTGAGACTTAAGGTTTAGGAGCATTGAACTATATATTTGTTTGAAGTATATACTACTTGAAATAGTTTCTTGATTAGATACTACTATTTAGCAACTGAGGATTTTCTCAAAGGGAGTTACCGAAGTTGCTTCACTGAGTACTTCTCATTAGACATACAGCATCTGAACATCTGCCTCTTTCCTACCTTCCAGTTTTATCATTGTGTGTCCTTCCTTCTCTCCATGAAGAGCCTGCCTTCCAGGGTAAAATTTCAAAAGTAGAATTGTATTTCTCTGAGCCAAGAATGAAACCTCATTTGTGATTCTCATCCTTCCCTAAAAGCCATAGAGAAATTTCCAGGAAATTTTCACCAACGCTACATTTGGTAACCTGGCTAAGGTTTGAAACTTTGTAAACTGAGAAGTAAATACATTAAAATATCTCTTCATCAGTGATTGGTTAACTTGAGTCTTTAATCAGATTTGTATTTCATTACATTCAAAATTTAAGGGGAAAAAAGCAAATTAGAACAGTGTAATTAAAGAAGACTTCCGGTGTCACTAAGTGAAAGTCACTCAGTCATGTCCGACTCTTTACAACCCCATGGACTGTAGCCTGCCAGGCTCCAGGGATTTTCCAGGCCAGAATACTGGAGTGGGTTGCTGTTGCCTTCTCCAAGGGCTCTTCCCAACCCAGGGATCGAACCCTGGTCTCCCACATTGCAGGCAAATTTTTTACCATCTGAACCACCAGGGAAGGCTTTGGGTCAATTTTCTGCACGTCATTGGTGTTCAGTGTGGCCCTGAGACATGCCAGGATCCTCAGAAATTCAGAGATGGTTACTCTCATATATATGATAAGGCAGTAAAGTGGATTAGAATGTTTTAGAAATGTTTCTAACAAAATGTGAAACAAAAGGAGCTTTGGATGCTTTCCCCCTGACAACTTCTGCTGTGTCTTGCCCTCTGTGCTGAAGCTTCAGTGCAGGCCTCTCTTTGAAATTCAGTATTGCAGTACTATCTCTTGGCCACTTGAGGGCTTTTTTTAGACAGCTGAAAAACTATCCAAGAGGTGAATGTCCGAGGTAGAGGAAGGTTCTCTAAATCCCTGTATTTTTTCACTCCCCTACGTGTTTCTGTGTTAGATTCCACTTTTCTTCCTGTCACTGTGTATTTCCTATTACTCAGCACAGTCTCTGAGGTGTAGTAGATACAGTAAATCTGTTTAGTAGTTACTCTTCACAAGGCAGGGTTCTCAGGGGGCTTCAGAAAACCTAATAGTAGAGTACTTATTGGTCTGTTACTTGACTTTTTTTTCCTAATGACCTCCAGGAAGTAATTCCTTGGATCCATAAGTTAATGGGCCACCACAGCTTTTCTCTGTTGGTCAGACATTCTTATGGGTTTATAGTCTACAGATGACTTGCATCAGAATCATATGTGGTACTTGTTAAAAATATAGACTTCTAGATCCTGTCATAGACTTACAGTATCCACATTTCTGAGCTATACTAATGTAGAGACTTATTTACTCACTAGTTTTCTTGTGGATTTCTTCCCACTTCCTACCACTTTCTCATGTCCTCTGTATGTTTACTGGTAAAAATGGTTGGAGCCCTTCCTAACCTTATATTTTCCAAATAGACCTGTGGATGGTCACAGATACCTTTGTTGTGATTTAAATAAAGCAGTGATTATATTTAAACTAGCAAGACTTAATCAGAAATTTCAGCTTTATGCTTTGCACCCAAATTGTTAGAAGTCTGGGTAGTTTTTTTCTTGGATAACTGATGATTGTTAAAATTCAGTGAACAACATATTGGTGATTACATAATCCATTATTACTAAATACACTTTGGCTAATGGATTCTTCTTTTCTACCTAAAGAATGTTACATCTCCAGTGTCAGTTCATGTCCCCAAAAGAAGAAAACCATTCTATCGTGGAAACTTTATGTAAGGGGATATGTTGATTTCTAAAGTGTGGACTCATAACTGACAGGTTTCAAATCCCAATTCCACTAATTACTACATTTGTAACATTGGGCAAGTTACTTAAATGTGAAGAACAGTGTCTGGCACGTAGTATGTGCTCAGTTAATGTTAGGTATTACTATAACTGACTGTCATTCTTTTATTTAAAAGTGCTCTGGTAGCATTGGCAGAATTCCTAAAGAAAAGCATTTACTTCTTTTTTTAATTATGGTAAAATACAAATAATTTAATATTTATCATTGTAATAATTTTTAAAGTATTCAATTCAGTGACATTAAGTATATTCACAATGTGCAGCCATCACTAATACCAACTTCCTGAAATTCTTCATCTCCCTAAACAGAAACCCCATACCCATTAAGTAGTCATTCCCTGCTCTTGCCTTCCTTCAGGCTGTGGCAACCACTAATCTACTTTCTATCTGTAGATTTGCCCATTTTGGATATTTCATGTAAACGGAATGATAAAACATGTAGCCTTTTGTGTATGACTTCTTTCACTTAGTATAATGTTTTTGAGGATTGTATTGTATTGTATTGTAACAATACTTCCTTTTTATGGTTGAATAATCCATTCATTGTATGGGTATGCCACATTTTGTTAATTGATTGATACATTGGTGGACATTTGAGTTATTTCCACATTTTTGCTATTGTAATTAGAGCTGCTAAGAACATTAATGTGTGAGTTTTGTTTGAACACTTGTGTTTGATTCTTTTGGATATATACTTAGGAGTAGAATTGCTGGGTCATATGGTTATTCTAGGTTTAATTTATGGAAGAACCATTAAGCTGTTTTCCATAGCAACTGTGCCATGTTACACTCCACCCAGCACAGTCTGATTTCTCTGCATCCTTGCCAGCCCTTGTTATTTTCCTTTTATTTTTATTATGGCCATCCTAGTGGGTGTGAAGTGGTATCCCAAGGCAGTTTTGATTTAGCATTCGCCTTTTCTTCCAAGTAATGAAGGTTCAGTCTGTTGTCTTACATTATCAGTTATCTTGTTATGTGTATCCTGCCATATCTGCTTTGTTGTGACCATATTCTTGTCATCTTGCCTATTATCTTGTATATCTAACAAGACTGTAAATTCCTTGAGAGCAGGGGACCAGGTCCTAACACTATATTTGGTCTATCCACCAAGGCTAGGTATGTATAGTAGGTGTTTGTTAGTGTCTTACAAATTGAGTAGTACTCTTAATATTCCAATGGCAGCTTTTTCTTTCCTCCCCTCCTTGACCACTATTTCCTTAACTTTTTAGCTGGACTGCCTCTCCATATCTTCTCTTATGCTATTACCTCTGCTTGGAATTCTCACTGTTGAATCTCGTTGAAATTCTGTTTATTCCTCCAGGCCCAAACTCAAATGTCTCCTCTTTCCTCTCTTTTTCTAAAAGCCTTCTCCGATCTGTCTAGTTAAAACAATTTTTTTCTTTTGATTTTTCTTTTATTTTTACTACAGTTTAATTAATTAGCATCTATTTTATGTCAAACATTTTACTTCATTGACTAAATCCTTACATTGGCCCACAAGGTGATATTATTCCCCAGTTACAGAAGAAAATATTAAGGTTTAGAGAAATTAAATAACTTGCTTAAGTAATATTAGAGCTGAGATTTAAACTTAGGTCTCTTTGACCCTGAGGCTGTTGTTTTCTCCCCCTGCTATTTTATGCTACCTCTTTGGCATTCTGCCTTCTGTTGTGGTTGTTACACTTGGTTGAGAATCTTGTGTCCATTAAGATGTCTTTATCGTTCAGTAAATATTTACGGAATGTATGAAATTTATCATCTATGAATGGTACTTAGTACTTAAAATTGTTAGGATTGAGATATTGAATAAAGATTCAACTCCTGACCGTGTAGTAAACATGCCATAGAGAGTGGTCATTGTTTTTAGTATTAATCATTGTCATTCTCATTCTTTCTGATTGAGTTTTCTGTTGATTGTCTCTGTCAAGTGACAGCCATCTCCTGTCTGTTTATTGCTGAGTACTGTAAAGGGAAAAGAACAGTTTGTTTACTTTCGTTTGTATCTTACACTCTTAACATATTTTTAGGGATATCAGTGGCTCAGTAGGAATGATCAATGCATCTTTCATGGCAGGGAGTCGTCGTATGGTGGATGTCATGGATGTGAACACACAGAAAGGCATTGAAATGACCATGGCTCAGTGGACACGCTACTATGAGACCCCAGAGGAGGAGCGAGAAAAACTCTATAATGTCATCAGCTTAGAGTTTAGCCACACCAGGCTGGAGAACATGGTACAGAGGCCCTCCACGGTTAGTCTAATCATTGTCTCCATATTGTCTTTGTCACCAGGAGGGTTGTTTATACACTAGGAAAAGTTCTTAAACATAGCAGGATGAAGATGAAGATGAATAAGAAAATTTTAAAAGAATAACTTGTATTTTTCGAGGTTTCATCATTTCCAACATCACTTGGTTTTTTTTATAGGGAGAGGCCATTCTGATAATTTAGGAACTTTGTCACTTGCATGTAATGGGGAAGAGTCTTAAAATTCACTCTGGTAAGAACTGTAAATAGGAAGTTTGCCTAGTAAATTTCTATCCTGTAGGTTTATACTTGCAGAGATGCTTGGGAGAAAAATGATTTAGAGGCAGGTGAGTAGATTCAGTTGGATGATTAGTAGCAACAGATTGACAACCCAGCATGGGGGAAAGTTAGTTTTTGATGCTTAACTTTGCTGAGGTAGATGCTGATTTAACCCTTCTGTTATGAAAGTGGCTATACAAGATCCTTTCCTTTAGGGGGATTGGTTTCACTTTTAAAATATACCTAGTCATTTTTGGACCACTTTTATTCCTGTCTCAGAACTCATTTGAGTCAAGTATTCCATCTGGAACAATGGAATTTGGAATGTACTATTATTTTAAACATTATTTTAAAGTCTCAGTGTTTTATCCCATCTCCATTTAAATTATCCTAACTGTACCCTTTGACTTTCAAAGTTAAAATGTGGTTAATTGGTTATAATAATGTTGTTTATATATACATATACATACATACCTTCAACTTACTAGATAGTTGCATTATTATCACTAACACATTGTTATGTACAGACCAAGAGAAAATGTTCTGTCAGTGTGATATAAAGAGATCCCCAGTCTTGACATGAAAGAAGAAATGAGTCAGAGAAGGGAGACCAGAATCCCAGGCAGGAGGAACAGTATGTGCAAAAGGAAGTGCAGGGAGAGGAAGCTGGGCAACTTTGAACTGTCCATTGTGGGTGGTGGCATGAAGTGAGATTCTCTGGAGAGGAGAGAGATGGCTTCTGCTGTCATCTCAGCAGTAACTGAGAAGTAGATGAAGAAGTAGCAGATATAATGTGCAAGTTTGTTTGGTGATGGGTAAATTAGTTCATGGAAGGCCATGAGCTGTTTTTGCAGTGTGTGATTAGATTATGTCCTAGGTGACTATGTCCCAGTTTGGCCCTGTATTGGTACAGAACAGGTAGAAACTGGTGATTATCCATCCTGGAGACTTGTTCTCAAACGGATGTGACCATTTAGCAAAAGGCCTATCCAGAGCCTAAAAAGTAACCTAAGACAAAGGTATGAACACCTTACTACAGTATTCTTTTGGTAGTCAGATGATACCCAATAATATCAAACAAAAAGAGGACAGAGAGTGACTTCCTACTGCAGGTGAGAATTCTAGCCAGAAAGATGCAACTATCTCTGAGTGAACACTTGACAAAAAATACTCATGTGTTCCTAATTTTTCCTCTTCCTGTCCAGACATAAGAACTTATAGTTAGTATACTGAACAAGTCAGGTATCCGTTATTCTGGTAAAGCCTTTCCAAAGGACAGTTCCAGGAGATGGGAGATCCTGGCCACTACACTAAGAGAGCAGAAAGTCGGTTTTATTTGATGAGAAGAAAGAAACCTGGAGCTCAGTCGGTGTTCCTAGGCCCAGTGGATGCTTGGTTAAAGCTATTGGATCCCCGAGTGGAAATTCTTTGAAATGGGACAGAAAGTGAATCTTCATAGTTGTTCCTCATCTTGATTATTTAAACTTGCATGTCATCAGTGACCCCTTCCAAAAACTCACGGTTTACATCTGAGTGTCCACTAGACATTTGCCTCATATCATTACACACAGATTGTATGCATTTATCTAGATACATGTTGCAAGGAAATAAATGATGCAGTATATACAGACATAAGTTATAAAGCTTACCAGGTATATCTTTTTTATAGCCATAAGTTAGATACCTGCAGCACCGGTGCTTTGCTGAATCCATGGTTGTTTGACTCACACTTATCTACTTAAGACTGTTTCTTGGAGTTCACTGGTTGGGTGCAGCAGACATTTGAAGATATAGGACATGTTACAATTCAGTGTAAAGTGTTTAAATAAGTTCATACTGTTTTCACTTCTCATTTCTTTGAGCACATATTATTTAAAACAGATTTGTGGACTTCCCTGGTTGATCTAGTGGTTAAGACTCCATGCTTCCATTGCAGAGGGCATGGGTTCAGTCCCTAGTGGGGGAAGTTCCCCATGCTGTGTGGTGTGGCCAAAGGAAAAAACCAGATTCCTAAACTCTGATAACATTATTTCAAAAAATTTTAACATGTTTTTACATGTAATCCTCACAATATTCCTTTGAGGTAATTATCCTCATTTTATAGATAAGTTCCAGAGCCTCACATAAGATCTTGAGAAAACATGATAGACCTGGAACTTCTGATTCCTAACCCAGTAGGTTCTATAGCACATTGCTCATATGAGGCTGCAAATCCCTATGGAATTCTTTTCTCCTCCCCTCTCCTTTCCTTTTCTTAAATGTTTGGTATCTTGGCTCTTGTAGCAGTTTGTCTTTCAATAAGTTTACAGGAATCTTCCAGACAGTGCCTTTTATCTCCACCCCGCAAACCCAACCCCCGCCAGTATAGCTGGTTATGCCAGTCTGCCACACAGAGAGGGTTTTGTTGGGTACTACTGCATCATTTAATGACTTTTTTTTTTAATGACTTTGTTTTGATTAGTGCTATCTTTGCGATCATGCTTGTGGAACCATTAGTCTTTATTTTCACTTAATAATTATATCTGGAATGTTTGCCTGTTGACCCTAAATTTACCAACAGATTATTTGCTTGCTGGAAGTTAAATTGTAGTCTTTCAGTATGTATTTTGAGAATTTCTGTTTTTCTTGACTTTAGCATTCTCTTTAATCCCAACCTAAATGTTCTTCCTCCTTTTAAAGGTGGATTTCATTGACTGGGTAGACAATATGTGGCCAAGGCATTTGAAAGAAAGTCAGACTGAATCAACAAATGCCATCTTGGAGATGCAATATCCTAAAGTGCAGAAGTAAGTGGCTTACCCTGCATTTTCGTCAGCGTGCTGTGGGAGACCAGAGTGATAGCAAGGAATGGGTCCTCCCTTAGCAACCTTGCTTCATGTCCCAAGAGAGTCCAGTTTAGTTCCAAGGGAAGAGTGTATGTAAGAGCCCTGTAGCCGTGGTAACATAAAGGAAAACAAACTTTTCTTCTGATACTATCATGACTTGAGATTGCATTCCTCTCATCAACTGGGAGTTTATATCAGGTGGAAGATGGAGGGGAGTACACAGGGGAGAGTGTGGCGTTGTGGTGGGAAAAGTCTCCTTTTTCTCATCAGTGCCCTAATGCTACTGCTTTTTTTGGGTCAGGTACTGTCTGATGAGTGTTCGAGGCTGCTATACTGACTTCCATGTAGACTTCGGTGGTACCTCTGTTTGGTATCACATCCATCAAGGGGGAAAGGTATGGTCATAGTTGTGATGGGGATTGGAATCTGAAGCTGGTTATATGACTTAGCTTCAGTTCATGCATGCTTCATATGCCCTGAAAACTAGTCTATTAGGAGATACACACACACGTATCTGGAGAGAATCATAGATTAAGTTGACTTTCTTGGTTAGAATCCGGTAGAAATTGGTATCCATCTAGCCCATTTTCCATTTACCAATATTGGCACCAATACTTAGTAAACTTCAACTGTCCTGTTTCTAGATTCCCAAAGCAGAATTCTCCAAATGAAGGCAAGGAAGTGGTTTTAAGAGGAAGCGATAGTTTCTCTACATGGAAGTATAGTAAATAGTAGAAGGGAACACAAAGTGCGGCTAGATTGACAATGAAATCAGCAAATTGGGATCCAGACCACTTTTCCCTATATAGAGGCATTGGTTTAAAATGTAGCCAGAGGAAGCCTTTAAGTCCTGTCAGGGGATATAAATAGATTTCGAAAGATTATCCTCATTCATAAAGCCTTACATTCCAGCTTCTGAGAGTACTTCTGAATGCTGTGTGAGAATGGAAATGTAGAATTAATATCAGAGGTTTATAGTATTACACTCTTATTGTTACCCTTTTTTACTTGAAAGAAGTGAAAGCATTTATGAGAGAAAAGTAGAACTAGAATGAAAACAGATGATGCTTTTAAAATCGTGAGGGCTGAATTAGAACAGCTATATCTCCAAATCCAGAGTCACTTTGTTTACTTTTAATCCATTTAAATGGTGTCCTGAGTTTTGTTCTTTTGATCTTGGTTACTACCTTGGAATCGAGCAACCCAGGCCTGTCTTTTGAAGATACTGTATACCTAACTAACTGAGGCCAGCCAGGTAGGGGCAAGGAAGGGACTGCCTAGGAGACAAGCTTAATGCCCTCCTTCTCTCTGAGTCTTGTATAGGTTCCGGGTTCTACAATCAAACCCCAGGGAAGCCCTAATGCTGTTTGATCAAGTGGAGGACAGAAAAGGTCTACTTCCCTGAGGCCTCTAGAATTTCCCAAATGGTCAAGTTCTGTAGGCTGGGAGGATTGCTTGCTTCTTGTTGGTCTTAACTTTGTACCTGTTTTATCAGTTGAGGGAGACGACTGGGTCATGTCAATGGCTGTTAACAGACTGAAGTTTTTTAACTCACAGGTCTTCTGGCTCATCCCCCCTACAGCCCACAACCTGGAGCTGTACGAGAATTGGCTGCTGTCAGGGAAACAGGGAGACATCTTTCTGGGTGACCGGGTATCAGATTGCCAACGCATTGAGCTCAAGCAGGGTTATACCTTCGTCATTCCCTCAGGTAAGCAAGATGGAAAAAAGTGAGTTGTCTACTCTAGCCACTTTTCTTTTCTTAAAGAAAAGGAAATTGATAGATTATCACTAAGAATGGTTGTGATGCTGAAGTGGTCAGAAAACAGTTGCATATTCTTTCTTGTCCTTATTGAGTAAATCCAGAGAATTTTTTTTCAAGGCCGTGGTTTTCCACTAAAAGTATGTATGAGAATTGCCAGTGGAGGCTTTTCAGATCTGCACATTTGGGCCCCACTTTATCCTTAGCTGTTCAGAATCTCTATGGATAAGACCTGTTCCGCAGGTGATAAACAGCCCTGATTAAGAACTTCTTCCTGTGCTAAGTGACAACTCTGAAACCTAGAGTGCTGGATTAATGCTACTTTTTATCAGGTAACTAAATTCCAAAATAAGTACTTAGAGGGAGCAGAGATTTGGAGTCACGGACCTTTATTAGAATTCTGACTATGCATTTACCTGCTAATACTACTTTGGTCAAGTATTTAAAGCCCTTTCGTTTTGTTGTGAGGAGTAAATGACAATACAAGTAACTTCTCTTGTATTGAGCCTGGTTCATATTAAGTGCTCCAGAAAATGCAGGCACCAGGTTTACTGTATGCTAAACACTTGACATGGATTTTCTCATCCAGTACTTATCAGCTACACATGTAAAGTATAATTTATCCTGGATTTACAGAGGATATTGAGGTTGCAAGAGATGAAATAACTTGACCAGCCATGAAGAGGCAGAATTAGGGTAAAAAGTGTGATCTGGAAGTCTTGTGCTCACGCTCGGAGAGAGCCACACTACAGTGAGTGCTTACAGCCTCTGCTCTCCATTCCCTTTCTCCTAGGCTGGATTCACGCTGTGTATACTCCTACAGACACATTGGTGTTTGGAGGCAATTTTTTGCATAGCTTCAATATCCCCATGCAGTTAAAAATCTACAACATTGAAGATCGAACACGGGTAAGTAACTATGTAAGAATTGAATGTGAAGAAGTTTCATGTATCTCTTTTTACTCTGCTTACTGTGTAACACTCAAACTATTGTACTTTAACATATAAATGTGTATACTGACTTTCTCAACTGGGGTTCCATGAGAGAATTAAACTTTGTAGAAAATGATTTGTGTGTCTTATTTTGGCAGTTTTCCATAGGGTGTTACATAGCTGATAAATCATCCTGGATATATAGGGGAAAAGTTACATGCAGTGGATACCTTAAGGCAAGAGTTGACAAACTTTTATGTAAAGAACCAAAATATTTTAGGCATTGTGGGCCATACAGTATCTGTCACAAGCACTTACTCTGCCTTAAGCAAGTGAGGATGGCTCAAATATAATACAATTATATTTATGGACACTGAAATTTGATTTCATATAATTTTCTTATGTCACAAAATTCTCTTTTAGTTAGATTCTGCCTTACCCCCCACCATTTAAAAGTGTGATATGTTATTGATTGATGAATCTTGGAAAAGCTATGAAAGTCTTAGTGGTACTGCTCTATAAACTTCTTGGTGGATTTGAAAGTTTTCAGAATTAAAAATCAAAAAATAATTAATGAAAAATTCATAATTTTTAGAAGGAATGGTTACTGACTAGTTTACTGTGAACATGATCAGTTAACCATTTTGGTGCCTATTTTGAAACATGTGTTTTGGTTAGAGCTACCTATTATATAAATATTATACATAAGATACAAGATTGTTGCTGTTGGAGTTATAGAGATTGCCCTGTTAGAATTAAGAGAGGATACAGTGCTTTTAAAATAAATCTTACAGAAGTGAATTTTATAGCTTGTTTGTTAAAAGTAATGAAACTACAGAAGATACAACAGTAGTTTAGTAAGTTTGAAGTTAAAATAACAGTAAAAATAGTTAAAATGTTTTAAAAGAGAAAAAGCACGTAATTTCATACTAAAATACTTTTACTTAACTCAAAATCATTTTGCGATAATACCATCTACCCTGTTGTAAGCTTCAATCTGAAAGTATTTTTAAAAAGCTTTCCCTTTTTTGGCTAAAAATTGCTATTATGCCCGTCGCTTAATTGTTTGCTCAGTTTGAGGGAAGAAAGGGAGGATATATATTCAATACTGTAGGTAAAATTAAAATGAGCACCTTAACTCTGCATGAAAAAGTCTCGTGCAAACTGGTAATAACTAATCCTGATTTATCTATCTAATTTTCCTAGACTTGGTTTATCAGAAAATATCAAATTTCAGTGTCTAACTGACATACTATTCCATTTTTCCTAAATATGACTTAATTCTTTACTTCCAAATAAGGAACTCTCTGTGTTTCTCTGAAATTTCACTGGGTCCTCTACACGTGTCCACAGAGGTTTTTTTTTTTTGCTTTCTACACCCAAGCTTTTATATTGCCAGTACCAACCTGACATACATTTATTATGTTACCAACTTCTTTAAACTTACAAAGTTTAACTTAGAATGTGTAGAGAATGCTTTAGTAAAGAAATATAAAATATGTTATAAATTTAATGCAATATTAGTTACTTTTGCCATGCCAGTGTAGAAATATACTATTTGAATTGAGTATTGGATTGAGTATTGGTAAGTCTATTGATAGTGCTTAAAGGCTCAGTAATTTTATAATGAATATTAAAATTTTTTTTTCAAAAATTCTAACCCAGCTTTAGGAATTGACATGCTCTGTGATGTCTAGAAGCATAGGTAAAATGTAATGGGGTAGTTTGGGTGTATGATGTCTTGGCTATTATTAGTACAGTCTCTTGAGTTCCAAGTGAAAAATTAAAAGTATAATGCCCATTTTATATTTTATTTTATTTATTTTTTTGTCAGTATTACTCCATTGTCAACAGAGTTTCCGAGGGTTTAGAATTTGGGGTTGTCTTAAAGACCTTTCCCGAAAACTTAAAAGGCAAGCAGAGAAGCGCCGTGTATTATGTTTAATTTGAGGGGGATCAAGTATCTATTAATTCTTGTGTTCCCTCTTGCTGTACCAGAAGTAAATTAATTTTATTTTCAAACAAGGGAAGAGAAACCTCTTCTAGTTGTTGAAGCTGTAGTGGCATCAGAGACTAAGATTCAGAGCCTAAAGCCTCTGCATTGGAAAGCTAATGAAAAGTACATATCTCTCCTGCTTTGCAATGAGGAAAGTGATCTCCTTATTCCCCAGTGATGCCCTGTGACCTAGTGAAGGGTTTTGAAAAGGGACGTCCATCTGAGTCTCCTTGATTTGGAAAGATTGCCTGACATGGAGCTTTGAAAAGGAGGTGGGAACATTCTCAGGAGTTACATATTCAGACCAGTCCTAAAAGTATTGTTTTCCTTATCCTTTTGAAAGAAGCCCTCTTTGAAAGAAGACAGACAGAATATACAAGCATACCGCAGAGATCTGGCAGGTTTGGTTCCAGACTACTGCGATAAAGTGAATATTGCTGTAAACTGAATCATAGGAGTATTTTTCTTTTCCCAGTGCATATAAAAGTTATATTCACATTATACATAGTCTGTTAGTTATTTTCACATTATTTGTTGTCTGTTAATGTACAGTAGCATTATGTCTTTTAAAAAAAAAAGTGTGTACTTTAATTTAAAAATACTTTATTGCAACAAAATCCTGTAAAGCACTTATCCTTCAGTTAAAAAATGATTACAAAAACAAAAAAATAAAGATAGACGAGAGTTAAAACAAAAAAAAAATACTTTATTGCTAAACAGTGCTGACCATCATCTGACAAATGCAGGGTTGCTACAAACCTTCAATTTGTTTTTTTTTTTTAAAAAAAGGCCACAATATCTGTGAAACTCAGTCAAGTAAAGCACAGTAAAATGAGGTATGCCTGTATTTAAGATAGTCTCCATGGTTGATCTTGCTCAGTGATTGACCCATGCTGATTTGCGAGTTCCTTGACCATGATAAATCTAGAACAGTAAAGAGCAATTATTTTTATTGTAATTCACCTGGAATAATTTCATACTATTTGGGGGGGGGGGGATGGAAAGAAAGCTAAAGACAGCAGCTGATGAGGCCACATGGAATAGTAACCTGATTTGCAGACATACCATCTTGGTAGAGGACCAAGTATGAACCAGGCAAGCTGAGAGCTAATAATAGTGGGGGGAACTACTCAGTCTAGTGTCCTAGATGAGGTGTAGCTTGGGAATGCATCTCTAATTGTACTTTCATGTATGTAAGGACATAATAAAAACATTTTCCATTATATTCTGTGTTTCATGGCCTTCTGATTCAGGGTACAGGCAAGAATGGTTGATTAAGTATATTGTGCCTTACTAACATTTTACTCTCGGTCTCAAAACTTCTTTTTGATGCTTTCCCATTCAACAAGACAACTTCTTGATAGTTCTAAATGGTCTTTCCAAGTGCCTGTTATCTTTAGTGATAATTTCCCAAGACCAACATTTTTTAAGTTGAGAGATTCACTTAAATTCTTGCTCCACATGGCAACCTAGGATTACACGTTAACTAGAGACTGTTTTTCCTGAGCTAATTATTGCAGTGATTGTTTGTTACTCTCTTTCCTGAAAAACTGTTATTAGCTTGATTTTCTCATTATTTTGTTCCCATGTTAGGTTCCTAATAAGTTCCGCTATCCATTCTACTATGAGATGTGTTGGTACGTGTTGGAGCGCTATGTGTACTGCATAACCAACCGCTCTCACCTAACTAAGGAGTTTCAGAAAGAGTCCCTTAGCATGGGTAAGTGTTCCACCTATAGGAACTTTCAAGATACTCCACAGGACTGAGGGTAAAGCCAGGAATATTCCACAGGCTATTCCCAGTCGTTTTGTTTTCATGGTTTCTTTTTACTTATCTACTTTGAAGTACCGAATCCATTCATTGAAGTTGAATACTGGTTACAGTTGATCCTCCTACCCAGATGTGAATTACTACGGCTAAATGAAACATTCTGGATCTCATCTGGGGTTAGTAGTGCTCCTCAAGAAAGTAATCAGTTGGAAATTCCTTGATGGTCCAGTAGTTAGGATTCTACGCTTTCACTGCCGTGATCCAGGTTCAGTTCCTGGTTGGGGAACTAAGATCCTGCAAGCGGTTCTGTATGGGCAAAAGAACAGAGTCTTAATAACATGTTTTATTGTGTAAAGAATGGTCTTTGGCACAATTAAAAACTAGGGATGCATCATCAGAGTTACTCCTTACTGTATTTCAGGCACCAAACTAAGCAGTCTATATATATTAAGTTGTTATTACCTGTGAGGTGTATATATTATCCATATTTTACAAATGGTGACATCAAGGTTCAAGGAAATTAAAAAACTTGCTCATGATCTAAGAGTTAATAAATGGGAATGTTACAACTTAAATCATGTTGGTAAGATTCTAAAATGTATATTCTTCTGAGTTTTAATGTCTCCCTAACTTATATCAAGAGAAATATTTTATTGGATGTCAGGGTAGTTTCAGTTATACATTTTTAGGCTATTCCATGCCTGGAAAATAAAGAGGAGCAAACACTGCCATATCCTGTGGTCATGTAAGCAAAATACTTTTTGCCTTAGCATTTCCTCTGAGGATAACTGATGTTGTCATTTGAAAATAAAACATACTCACCAATATGTGAAAGCAGGATACAGAATTATATATACAGCATGATCCTAATTTTGTTTAAAAATATGTCACGTCGTAGTTATACACATATGTACAGAAAAAGATGGAAAGAAGATCCAGCACACTGTTGAGTTTCTCCAAGGGTGGAGAAATGCAGGATGACTGACTTCTTCTCACCTTCCTGTATTTTCTAAATTATTAATAGTCAGCATTTATTACTTTCATAATAAAAGATTAGTTAACATTTTAAAATTCTTCTTTTATCAAAACTTTCTTTTGTTTTGACTATCAAAATCTTTCTTTTAAAAAGTATTCACTTTGTTTTATTAGCCATGTTGCTAAGGTTTTGATTCCAAAGCTTAATTTTATTGCCAAAATTTTGAACAAAGGTGGGTTTTAAATATATATGCTTCATGTTTTTGTTATTTACTAAGTCGTGTCTGACTCTTTTGCAAACCCATGGACTATAGCCTGCCAGGCTCCTCTGTCAATGGAATTTTCCAGGCAAGAATACTAGAGTGGGTTGCCACTTTGTTCTCCAGGGGATCTTCCCCGACCCAGGGATCGAACCCATGTCTCCTGCATCGGCAGGCACCACTGAGCCACCAGGGAAGCCAATGTGCTTCATATTAGTACTAGTCTTTTAAAAGATAATGAGATCATAATCCTCAAATTAAATTTGAACTTGAAACTCATTTACAGCTATTTTTCATGGGTAACTTATTTTCAGCACACTGTTTATTAAAGACTGCACCCTTCCCAATCTTTTAAAAATCCAGTTGACTGTTGCCTCAGTTGTCCTGCTAACTCAGGATCCTATTTTTACCTGTAACTGGTTTTCAACAGTGGACAAATGGGTTGGAATAGGGAAGACCGTTTTTAAACTGTGATAACTTTGTCATTTATAACATTAGGGCCCCTCCCATACTACCTATTTCTCCTGTTGATCACATGGCCAAGTGGTACATTCATACCACATTCTTTCTTCATGCTGGCAGATTTGGAGTTAAATGGGTTGGAGTCTGGAAACGGGGATGAGGAAGCAGTAGACCGAGAGCCCCGGCGCTTGAGCAGCAGACGTTCTGTCCTCACCAGCCCTGTGGCCAATGGGGTCAACCTGGATTATGATGGACTGGGCAAAACCTGCCGAAGTCTTCCAAGTCTGAAGAAAACTTTGTCTGGGGACTCATCCTCTGACTCTAGCCGGGGTTCCCAGAATGGCCAAGTGTGGGATTCCCAGTGTAGCCCCCGAAAGGACCGACAGGTGCATCTGACCCATTTTGAGCTTGAAGGCCTTCGTTGCCTTGTAGATAAATTGGAATCTCTGCCACTGCACAAGAAATGCGTCCCTACAGGGATAGAAGATGAAGATGCCCTCATTGCTGATGTGAAGGTAAGGGTTCATTGTGTTGCATAATGGCTGCTAATCTGGCTAGGGCAGTCAGTTTCTGGATTCTGAGAGAAAATTCGGGAGTTTGGGGTGCTCTTGGTTCAACCAGAAAGAAGTTAAGAGTGTGTGTGTGTGTTTGGGCTGTACAGTGTTTCAGTTTAATGAGGTTAGGTCCCTGTTAGGAAAATGTGAACATTTGTATGTTCAGTTAGGATTTAAATCTAATCTTAAAAATGCAGATTTCAGGCTGACCCTAGAAAAAGGGTGAGCCTGAGAAGAATGTTTATATTAAGAAATGTTATTTGAACTTAAGTTACACTCCGATAAAGAGGCCTATTTCAGAACAAAAATGGCCAGTAAAATCTCTAGCATTCTTATCCCAAGCAGATTTGTTGTTGTTGTTCAGTTGCTAAGTCATGTTCAGCTCTTTACAACCCCATGGACTGCAGCATGCCAGACTCCCCTGTCCTTCACTTGTCTCCCGGAGTTTCCTCAAGCTCATGTCCATTGAGTCAGTGATGCCATCCAACCATCTCATCCTCTGTCACCCCCTTCTCCTCCTGCCTTCAACCTTTCCCATCATCAGGGTCTTTTCAAATGAGTCAGCTCTTTGCATCAGGTGGTCAAAGTATTGGAGTTTTGAGGGCAAGAGTTAGAAGGGGGTGACAGAGGATGAGATGGTTGGATGGCATCACTGACTCAATGGACATGAGTTTGGGTAAACGCCAGGAGTTGGTGATGGACAGGGAGGCCTGGTGTGCTGCAGTCCATGGGGTCGCAAAGAATCGGACACGACTGAGTGACTGAACTGAGCTTCAAATTTATTTACGTTAAGACTTAAATACATTGGGGCAACTTCTAAGAAAAGTATCATTTTAAATGTAATTCATCTTATTGCCAAATCAAGTTTCTTCATGTTGTATATTTTTCTTCTTTCTCAGTAAGTCTCCCAGCATTCAGTTCAGTTCAGGTGATCAGTCGTGTCCGACTCTTTGCGACCCCATGGACTGCAGCACACCAGGCTTCCCTGTCCATCACCAACTCCCAGAGCTTACTCAAACTCATGTCCATTGAGTCGTGATGCCATCCAACCATCTCATCCTCTGTCATCCGCTATTCCTCCTGCCTTCAATTTTTCCCAGCATCAGGGTCTTTATCAAATGAGTCAGTTCTTCGCATCAGGTGGCCAAAGTATTGGAGTCTCAGCTTCAGCATCAGTCCTTCCAATGAATATTCAGGACTGATTTCCTTTAGGATGGACTGGTTGGATCTCCTTGGTATCCAGGGGACTCGCAAGAGTCTTTTCCAACACCACAGTTCAAAAGCATCAATTCTTCAGTACTCAGCTTTCTTTATAGTCCCAACTCTCACATCCGTACATGACTACTGGAAAAACCATAGCTTTGACTGGACGGACCTTTGTTGGCAAAGTAATATGTCTACTTTTTAATGCTTAGTAATCTTCGAAGTCTAACCCACTCCTCATGTATTGGTTTCAAAGAAACGAGTTTATTTTTAGGGAATCCAAATTTGAACTGTCTGAACTGGAGAGAGTTTTAGTAAATCTTTCCTCATATATCTCATATAAAACCATTGGGGACTACCCTGAAGGTCCAGTGGTTTAGACTGAGCTTCCACTGCAGGAGACATGGGTTCATTCCCTGGTCAGAGAACTAAGATCCCACATGCCACCCTGCGCAGCCAAAAACAAAGTAACCATTAATACAAACACGAAAAAATCTTTAAATCACTGTTTGGAATTATGTCTTCGGTGAAGGGCATGAGTATGTGTATTAGAAAGCTAGTCCACCATTTGTAACATGTTATTTTTAAAACCTTTTGTATAGATTATTTTAAGCCACGGAAGAATTTATAAGGAATAATTTTATGTGACCTTAAGGAAGATGGGCTAAAAATCTCATAGTATGACTTGTTTATTCCTGATCCTTATACAAGTGTTTCTTGGCTACCACTAAACAACCAGCTGAGGTTCTCCCTACCTTCTGCCAGATACCTCAGGAAAGAACTCCAGAGACTGGGCTAAGACCTAGACTTCTAATTTTTTATTTTTTTCTTTCTTCAATTGACATTCTACCTATATCTTATTATTTATGCATTGTTGAAATGATAAAAACTTTAAAAGACTAAAAGGATTGGTAACCTTGTGAGGTTGGTCCTCTCCATGGTGATAGAACCTAGGCAGTTGGTTTTATAGTTCAGTTTTATAAAGTTGTTGTAGACAAGGCAGGTGGTATTGTGGCTTGTATTTATGGGAGGAAATAACTAAGTTCCAGGTGGGTGTGGTCCTGTATCTACGATGATTGATACAGTGCACCAGAACAAACTTAGCCATACTTTTCCGTATTCACAAGCCAGTTTCCAAACTCACTTCCCACCCCTGAGTGAACAAAGGACACTTATATTTTTTGTTTTTCATTGTGATGGGACATACATATTTTCCTGAGAGTTTGAGTATAACATCTTTTTTTTTTCTACAGAAGTTTGTCTCTTTTTTGGCCAGGCCACATGGCTTGCATGATCTCAGTTCCCTAACCAGGGACTGACCCCGGGTCACGGCAGAGAAAGTCTGAAATCGTAACCACTAGGCCACCAAGGAACTTCCCCAAAGTTTCTTTTTTCTTTCTTTTTTTAAATTTTATCTTGGCCGTGCTTTGTGGTGTGCGAGATCTTAGTTACTGGACCGGGAATCGAACCTGTGCCCCTTGCATTGAGAGTATGGAGTCTTAACTGGACCATCAGGAAAGTCCAGAAGTTTCCTTTTTCCTAGCTCTTCTACCATGGATGTGGAAAACATTAAATTGTGACTTTGATGACTTACTAATTTGTATAATTGCCTTTAGGAACCCTAAGAAGGAAGGTTTTATAAGTTTATCTCTCACTAATGTTCTTTTGGCCTGTGGATCTGCATTTTTAATTTATGAAAGAGAGAAATATTTTTTTAATCCTAAGGGATGTCTATAGATACATTTGATTTCATTGAATCCAGTTGTAGGAAGTCATGTTATAATTCACTAATCAGTTGTACAGGTCAAATGTCATGATAGAAATATACAAACTATTAACTGATTTGACCAAACTCAGGGAGATAGTGAAGGACAGGGAAGCCTGGCAGTGCCTGGGGTAACAAAAAGTTGGATACAACTTAGCAACTGAACAACAACAACTCTTAACAAATACAGTTAAATAAGGATATTTATAGAGGCAGAGTATGAGGGGAAAATGTAGAAAGATTTGTGTCAAACTTTAGGCAGAGTAAAAGGAGGCAGCAAGAAAGGGAATGAGTTAATAAGAGCCATCTAAAGAGAGCTCTTAACACTGAAAAGTGTCCTGAGAGAGCTTGCTGTTTATCAGGAATCATGGAAGACATGGCTGCCTTTGCTAAGTAAGACAGAGGTGGCGTGGAGACCAGGGCATGAGAGAACGAGTGGCCCAGCAGGATGACTGCACAGACTGGCAGTGTTTGAGTTCTCCCTTGTTTACCCAACACCATATCAAAATATACCTGATGACAGAACACAAAAGATTTACAGCCCAGCTCTGCAGGTAGTTTCAGTTAAGATCAAATGGATTACTTATTCCTACATTGGACCTGTTATATTTAATTTGAGCTTTAGAAAATAGTGAGTTTCAGACTTGAATACTTTGAAAACCTGAACACCACCAAAAAGAAGAAAAAGCATTGGGCGTGCCGAATCACTTCCCAGCTGGAGACTGCAGTGCTAGAGAACTTGGTGCTGTGGTAGCACAGAAAGCTACACTGCAGCGAAGGACTAAAGCAAGCCCAGAGTTTACCCTTCCTGTAGAGAGAGGGATGGTCTCTTGTTGTAGCCTGTGTGGCTCTCACAAATAACTAGGAGAAGAGGTTAGAGGAACATTGGTGGGATGAGATACCCATAATTACATATTCCCTGGGAGAAGCAGTTTTAGTGATGTGGTTAAAGGACTTTGAAGCTTCTAAAAATGTTGTACAGTATTGAAGAAAGAACCATACAGAGTTGCAAGGGGATTAGATGAAATATGGGGGATTAAAAAAGGTTGATTTACTAGCAAAGTTAAGGGCAAGTAATGAGTATATATAAAGTCCTATTTGGGAGGGGGTATAAAGTAACCTTGACTCCTGATCTAAAATTGAGAGGCCATGTCCTTGAGAGATGTTGAATAAAGAGGCAGGACCTGGAATAGTGTGTATAGTGTGTCAGTTCAGTCGCTCAGTCATGTCCGACTCTTTGCAACCCCATGAATTGCAGCACTCCAGGCCTCCCTGTCCATCACCAACTCCCAGAGTTTACCCAAACCCATGTCCATCGAGTCGGTGATGCCATCCAATCATCTCATCCTCTGTCGTCCCCTTCCCCTGCCCCCAATCATTCCCAGCATTAGGGTCTTTTCCAGTGAGTCAACTCTTCGCATGAGGTGGCCGAAGTATTGGAGTTTCAGCTTCAACATGAGTCCTTCCAATGAACAACCAGGCCTGATCTCCTTTAGGATGGACTGGTTGGATCTTTGTTTGTATGTGCTAAAATTACAGTGGGCCTGGAGTGGACATGTTAACTACTTACTAACAGTGAGTCATAGCAAGGTGGTAGGAATCAGCTGGAAGGCTGAATTGTTAATCAGACTTTATTGGTTTCTGTTTATTTAGGTAATAAAGCAGCTCTTAATATATGTATAAAAAGAGGCTCTTAATATATCAATACATCTGGCTGCCCAACTCAGTTGAAACAATTTAAGTGTTTTTGAATATTTTTCTACTTCCCTTTTTTCTGTAAAACATTTTGATAAGTTTGGCAAAAATGTGACTGTCAGGCAGGATACTAGATCAATAAAAGCCTGTTTTCTCCTCTATAAAATAACATCTACCTCAGTGGAGGTGTTGTGAATATTACAAACCGTTGAAATTCACTTATTTCACTACTGTGAATAATCCCTGCCCACTCTCGGCCAAGAACCAGGCTTAGTGCCGGTATAAATATGCAAACATACCGTGGACCAAATCTTCGGGGGGCTTACAGTCCAGTGGTCGAGCAGGCATTTTAAGTGGGCTAAGAAAGTAAGTAAGTGACTTCTAGGTTTACAGGTGCAGGACCTAACACTGAGGACAGGTGGTAGATTCTGTCCTGAGGGAAGGAGGTGCCATTCTTTTTAGTTAACCGGTTAATACACTTTCCTGTTAGATGATGCAGATTGATTACTATAGTATTATGTAAATGATAAAAGCTCTAAATTTATAAGTTTGAAATTCTTCCTTTGTGATACAATTGGCTACTGCCGCTCTTATGTAAGAGTCTATCTAGCATTTTATTTTGTAACTGTGATCTAAAAATTTATATGAAGCTCCATCTCAGGAGGATGATGGGACTAAAGCAGAGTTATGGTTGTGAATACAGAAACACGAATCAGAAATTTTCCTTCACCTGACACTTTGGGAGTGATTCTGACACTAACAGAGAGAGCTGATAGAGGGCCCAGTATAATTGGATTTTAATCTATTAAGCCAGATGAGGAGAGGAGGGAAAAAAACAACCTGTATAAATAAAACGTCATTTGTAGTTTTTACTGATATTTGTAATAATTCACATTCTTACTGAGTAAAAAGTTTTGAATAACTCAGCTACAAGGCATATAAAGTTAGATTAAAATAGATACAATTCTTTAAAAATGTTTTCATTATAGTCCTGTATTATGTAATGTTATATTCTTACTAATTCTCATCATTGTTGCCTACCTTTTATTCTGAATTAAAAGGAGAAAAAAATCGGGCCTTATTTATAATGTGTGATTTGGAAACTTACTTGAAGTGAGTTTCCTAGTGCCCTGTCTGATTTTTGTTCTTTCCTGGTGGCCTCTAGAATTTGTGCTTGGTACAACTTGAACTTGTGTTTTGTTTTGGAGTAGCTTGTTTCTCTTTAAGTATTTGTGCATACTGTGTCACCCCTCTAGGTTAGATAGCACTAAGACCTAACTAAGCATTTTCCAAGAGGACCTCTCACAATGTTAAGGAAGGTTTTTCTAACATACTAGGCTAATTACAGAGAGTCTTTGAGTCAGAAAAGTACAAGTTGAGGATTAGAATGACCATTCAAACATTTCCAGGAAGAGCTCCACAGAAGAGTACAAAAGTCTCTCTTTTCCTTGGTAAACTAATGTCAGAAGTAAACATGCTGCCCCTGTCATCAAAGCCCCAGGCCTCAGAGAGCCTACTCGGCCACTGACTCTGCAGGAGAAACTCACTGAAACAACTGTCCTGGAATAAGCTAGAATAAATAAGCATGTTTCCAGTGGTAAGAGCTAGGTTCTCAGTGGCCTGAGGTGTTTATTTCAAAGCCACTTCTGTGATTTCCCAAAAAGCCAAGTTACCTTTGTTCAAGTCTAAAAGTTACATAAATCTGGCCCCAATATACTGGATGCTGAAGCCTGAGCAAAGAGTGCTCCTTCAGTCTGAGTTTAACCCTGACTGTGTATTGGTGAGTGCAGAGTAGGTGACACGTGTCACTGGAGTGGCTGTCAGAAGGGGCACCAAGATGTGTGACCGAATGGGGGATTGGCTGCTTCATCCAGGCAATATCGAAGGACAGGACTAGGAAGAGTGCGGGAGTGCTGGTGTCCGGAGGATGGAGTGGTGAGAGGCAGAGTCCGCGCCCTTAGCTGAGGCCCCGGGAGACCGGCAGGTGTGGAGTCGGAGGCCGTGCTGGCCCTAGGTTCCCGGTGCCTGATGCCGAGGCAGGGGAGTGACACCTCTGAGGGTGCACCTCAGCTGGTCTGACTTGGTCACGAGGGAGCCGCCCTCAGAGCTGATGGGGCGGCTCTCGAGGTGCGGGCTGGGGCAGAGGCCGCCTCAGTTGTGGAAGTAGCTGAGATGAACAGACGGATGGTATCAGGTCCTTCGGTATCGGTGGAGATGTGTCGTGCCCAAGGTGTTTCTGGAAACGTGTGCAGGTTCTGGATTCCTGGCTAGGGGAGCGGCAGGCGGGGAAGGTGAGGCGGGCTGGTGGTGGGGAGAGAAGGTAACTCCAGAGGCGCTCGGCTCCGGGCCGGGCTCCGCCGCAGAGGCTGAACTTCTGGCGACTCGCCGTCTGCCCGGGCGCGGGGAGAGCCCTGTGTGGCAGGGCCGTGACGAGGAGGTGACCCTGAGGGCCGGGGTATGGACCGCGGCAAGGACGTTCTAACGCGGGACCCGACTCGGCACGGGTTAAAGCCTTCCCTTCTCCCTGCTGGCGCCTTCCGAAGCCGTTCGGCGAGAGCCCTGGGGGCCGGCCCTGGGCTCTGCCCCGGCGCTGACGGGGCGGTGGGAGGGAGGGGCGGGGCGGCGGCTCCCTCTGGCGGGCTCTCCTCCAATCGCCGCGCCGGGAGCGCTGCCCGGCACGCCCCCTCCTGACTCTGCCGCAGGACGCTGGGCCCTCTGCTGGCTCTCTCACTCGAGCTCGGCTTCCCTCCTGCCATCTTCCGTTGCAAAGCATTTCTGGGAGCTGCATGTGGGTGACGCAGCAGCATTGTTCGCAGGCACAGGAAGCCGCGGCTGAGCTCTGGGGCTCGAGAAGGAGCGCAGGGCGCTGGGCGCCGCTCCCTCCGGGTAGCCTGAAGGGTGATCGCCCGACTGCCCTGCCTTAGGTGCCCTGGGAGATTTCAGATTTTTTTCAAGTAAACTGGGATTTTTCCTAGAGGCAGAACACCTAACTCCTTCAGCACAACTTCCAATACAGAAAGCAAAACAAAGACGCTGGGGAAACTTCATCCAAGATCCTCGGCAGCTCCAGAGGACGAGAAACGCAAGGTCAGGGGGGCGGGCGGGCGTGCGGGCGGCAGAGCCCTCCTGGTCCGGGTTGTGTGGTGTGTGGAACTGCAGGGACCGGTCTCGGCGGCAGAGAGGCAGGAGAACTGCCTGCCTGCGAGTCCGGGACAGTGCTGAGGTGTCGGTGGTGCCGTCGTCACTGCACTTGTTCCCTCTCCCGGTGGGATGTGCTTTCGAATTGGGTTGTTTGCCTTTGGGAGTCTCTTCCCCTTCTCCGCCCAGGCGCCCGCGGTTCTTGTCCCCTTCCTGGGCTGTGTCGGGTGTGGGCTTGCGCTTGAACATTCTCTCATGCCAGGAGGCTAGATAGGCGTCAGCCTTTCCGCACTCCACCCCCGCTCCCTGTCCCAAACCCCCTCTGGTGAAGGGTGGTGGCTTCTTTATATGGTTTCTTGAAGGGCCTCAGCTGGAGTCTGCCTTTTTTGATGAAGGCAGGGCGTGCTTGGTTGTATGGCCCCAGTGAAACAGGGTTTGGAAGGAAATCTGCATTTCCCTCCACACCCACACAGACCCTAGTAACTGAGTCGTGCCTGTGTGAACAGCTGCCCCCACACCCCACACCCTCCACCCCCGCCCCAACACAGACACAATTTATCCACCTACCCTTCCCTGTTCCCCACAGAAATCTTGCAGGTAGACTGCTTTTGGTGATAGTTAGATTCCTGTTCTACTGTTGAACAATTGCAGATCTTTCTGTGCAGTCTGTTTTGCTGAAAGTGGAAAGTCCCTGTTTGTGGACAGTTCAGTGCTCTAGGGGCGGAGGAAATGGGCAGAGTCCTACTCCGCGGCAGCAGTGCGAAGTGGGGGAGGGGAACTCGCACTCCCTAGCACACATTTTGAATGGACCTGAATTTCTCACCCCAGGGAGATTGGGAGCGGGACGGAGCCTGGTCCCACGTGGCACCGCACCCCGCCTCTTCACCCCCACGCAGTGTGGTGCTAACAGGAGGCTCCAGAATAGGATGCCATAGCAACTCGAAGTAAATAAAACGTCTGCAAAGGAAATTAGTTTGGGGGAGAGAGAGAGGCATGTGGGGAACTTGGCAAAGGGGCTCATCCTGGAGGAGCTTCGTGGGTGCTAGTTAAAGGGTCTTTCTGAGCCCCAGCTCTGGATCTGGAGCATGATCCTTAGGTTTTGTTTTGTTTTGTTTTGTTTTGTTTCATCCTTAGGTTAAGGATGAAAAAACTTCGTAGAGAAATGCCTCATGCTTCAAGAGTTCTGATCTCTAGGCACAGAGCCCACAGGATTCTGAGAATGATTATTAAAAATGGCCCAGGCATGCTGGCCTGTCTAGGATCAAAGTTTACTTTTTCTTGAAACAGATAATATCTTGTATACATCTAAAGCAATCAGATAGAAGTCGTGTAACTTGTCTTCTGGATTTGTGGGGGGGGGGGGTAGTTGTTGTTTTGCAGTTGCCACTGCTTTAGGGCTCATGAGGTCAGATGAGGAGAGATTTCATTGTGTTAGAAGGTTTGGGACTGAGAAATTTCTGTCTCAAACATAAAAGATTTGTTTCAAAATAATAACCAATGTGACTCACTTGAGTGGAGGTTTCTTACTGTAGAATTGTTCCTCTAGGCATTCAAATTAGATTGACTAAAGGCATGAGAACTATTGCCCCTGAGATTGTTGCTGCCCCCTTTATAGGAATAAAGGCAGATAAGTGACCGTGTGTGCATGTGGGTACATGTGTGTGTGTGGGTGGGTGTGAGGGAGAGAGATTTGAGAATGAGATTTCTTTAATCAGCCTTTGAAGAACAGAGTCCTGGGTTGAAATCAAGATGTTAAGACCCTGCTATTCATATTAGCCAATCCTTTTTATTTTTATTTTTTTGCCAGTCAGTATTTGCTAATAACGTCAACGAAATGAAGGCATTATTTTAAAATATGATGGTACTCATTAACTGGTATAGAAAAGTAAAGAGTTGATGTAAAGTTTCACTGTCATGTATAGAACTGTGACAACGCTTGACGACAGTAGCGTTAGTGGTTACAGTGAGCGTACAAGTGCGGGGTTGGAAGCAAAGGTAAATTTAAAGTCTTGATAGTTTGAGTTCTCTTCCATCTTCTGTTTGTTTCGCAGTGGGTCTCTATATGAAGGGAAAATGTCGAAAGTTGCTAGCCTGCTCTTCACCTTGGTGCTTAGGGGAACTGAGGCTGAGCCTGTCTGGATGCTGTTAGGAGTGGTTGACTCTTTGTTCACTATGTCCTTTCTTCACCTCTTCTCTCCTGTCTCACCCTTAGGTTTTGCTGGAGGAGCTTGCCAACAGTGATCCCAAGTTAGCCCTCACTGGAGTCCCTATAGTACAGTGGCCGAAAAGGGATAAGGTAAGAAACTGTTCTTCAAGCTGCTGAAACGTTTTGCTGGCTAACCATTACCATTCCAGGAAGAAAAAGAACAACCAGAGGCAGACAGCTTTTGGTGCATTAATGTGAACTGACAGAAAATCATTACTCAGTTGTTTTGACTCTTCAGTCAAGCTATCTTTGGAGGTGACTCTCTTAACAGACTGTCAAACTAGAAGACCTGCCTCCAAGTTCAGATGCCAACATGTGCATTTGTTCACCAGAGTGGATCGGTTCCTATCCTTCTGCCCCAGTGACTCAATTCTTTTTATAGATCTGATGTAAAATTAGTTAAAATAATTAGATATACATTTAAAAGGCTAGAACGTTTCTTCATTGAAGTGAGACCACACTCTCAAGATTCCCCTTGATTTGGATTTTTCGGTATTGAATTGAGAAGAGATGAAAACAGCTACCCATCAGTTAATAAATTGTCACAAATTTTCACATCGCTTCAGTCAGGTCCTGTATAATTCTATCCCATATTGTCCTTTGTCAAGGTCAGTCATTGCATTCTGATCTTGGTTGTGAGTCTGGCAAATAAATTAGGCCCTTCTTTGGTGTTTCCCAGCTACAACTTGCAGAGCCATCACATCCCAGGAACATTTAGGCAAAATATAAAGGTGTGTATCCAAAATATGTCTTTGAAGAACCACTTCCTCTTTCCTCAGTGCTCTGGCCCCACTTGGCCTCTGCTTGGCCACACAGGACTGCCGAAAAACAGTTTAGTCCTTTCTGCCCTGGCTGTTGAGTGTTTTGTGTCCGAAAAGTGTTTAAGGCACAGTGAAAATTAAAGACATGGAAGACACAGTTCTTGTTCTTAAAAAGGTCACCAGCAAGGTAAAATACAGGTGCTAAAATCATAAACATATACCTGAGAAATTTATTCATGCTCAGCTATTATTGGGAGTGTCTGCTATGTGCCGGAATTGTAGGGTTGGATTTAGAATAATAAAGAATAAGACTTGTTGCTCCCTCAAGTAGTTTCCTGTCTTCTTCAGGAGTGTACTCTGAGTAATAATATTCAGGATAAGGAAATATTGGAGGGCCCCTGCAATGCCTTTGGTGCATAGAAAGCTTCAAGGAAGGGCAGCTCAACAGAGTGAGAGGGATGTGGCTGAAGTAGTCTGAAGGGATTGGCAAACTTCTTTTGTGAAGATGATGTGTAGGTAATAAATGTAATAAAGATGATAATTTTCTAAGTTTTGCAGGCCATACAGTCTGTTGCAGCTTCTCAGCTCTGCCAGGGCACTAGAAAGCACCCATGGACAAAACAAAAATGAGAGCACGGTTTTGTGCCTGTAAATTTTTGTTTACAAAGATGGTCTGTGGGCGATTTGCCCTCGGGCCATAGTTTGCCAGGCCATGTCATCTTCTGCCCACTCCAGTCCATAGAGCTGCTTTATATGTTTGACCTCACTGCTTTCTCTTTCCAGCTTAAATTCCCAACCCGGCCAAAGGTGCGGGTTCCTACCATCCCCATCACAAAGCCTCACACTATGAAACCAGCCCCGCGGTTAACACCTGTGCGCCCAGCCGCTGCCTCTCCCATCGTGTCTGGAGCCAGACGGAGACGAGTGCGATGTCGAAAATGCAAAGCCTGCGTGCAAGGAGAGTGTGGTGTTTGTCACTACTGCAGGGACATGAAGAAGTTTGGGGGGCCTGGTCGCATGAAGCAGTCCTGTGTCCTCCGGCAGTGCTTGGCAGTGAGTGATCTGCTGGGTAAAGAATATGGGGGAGGGGTGTAGTGCCGGGGGTGGGGCTGAAATATACCCAGCAGAGCTGGAAAGAAAAGCTTTTGCTCTCTTTATGGCTGTTTTCATTTTGTCCCTTTTGTCTCTGGATTTAGAAGGAAGGTGTCTAATATTTAACATAATTTAATTTTTGCCTAATTTTCAAATGAGGGACTAGTGTTTGAAGAACAGATCACTGCAGTCTGTTCCCTCTTTAAGTGGACTAGAAAGGAAGGACCTGGGAGGCCAAGGATAGGCCAACTGAAAATAAACTGTACCCTGTGGGTCTCTACTCCTCAGCTAGTTGACTCTTGCTATCTTCTTCCCTTGTCACTTTCCTGCCAGAACCTCTCTTCTTTCCACGTGGTCTCCATGCTCTCTTAAGTGTTTACTAGAGAATTGCAGGAACCAAATTATCCATCTTCAGTTAAAGGGAAGCTGAATGATAAGGATCTAAGCCCACTCTTTTCTTGGTTTCTGTCTTTGTCCTCTTGTAGCCCAGACTGCCTCACTCTGTCACATGTTCCCTCTGTGGAGAGGTGGATCAAAATGAGGAGACACAGGACTTTGAGAAGAAACTCATGGAATGCTGTATCTGCAATGAGATTGTTCATCCTGGCTGCCTCCAGGTGAGGAGAGGCCTAAGGGGCGGGGCCCATGAGGTCTCAGCTAATACAGTGTCTAAAGACTCTGAGTGGAGCAGAGGAGAGTGGGACATCTGTCAAGAGAGGCTGCTGTGGGTCACAGAGGGATCTAACATCTGCTCTTGATTCAGCATCTATATTTGGTGTTGGGCACTGAACTAAACCCTGAGGCTAAACTAGTACAAAATAGTCCTGGTTCCTGCCCTCATGGAGCTTACAGGTGGGCCTTGGTGGGTATGTTTGGAGTCCCCAGCCATCGTGGAATAGCGTAGTTTTGGAATGCCTCACATCTTTTAAGCGTCTCTATTACATGCTTTATTGTATCCACGGTTATTAGTTCCTGAAAGATGGTGAGAGTAATACTGTCAGCTGACATTTAGTGTGTGTTGAGTTTGTATCAGGCTCTGTGCACACCTGCAGTAGTGCACTGCCCCAGGGAGTAATAGGAATTGGGAGTCCAGTGTCAGAGTTATGGGCTTTCACTGCTGAAGGCCCGAGTTCCATCCCTGATCAGCAACTAAGATCGCACAAGCCACACAGCTCGGCCAAAAAAATAATGTAGTGAGGTTTAAGCCTTAACCTCAGATATTGAGTCAGCTACCATGGACCTTGGGCCCGGGTGTGTTCAAAAGCTCCCCAAGTGATTCTAATGTGCAGCCAGAATGGAGAAGCACTGTTTTATATGACTCCTCATTTAATCTTTAAGACAACCCTGTGAAGTTGGGTCTACTTTAGATTTTCTGTAAATCTAAAATACACTGGTTGGTGCTGGTACTTTCTTGGTTTTTCTGAAGGTGTCCACTATGTCATGACTGCCACCTGGCTAACAATGATTATATAAGACACTGTTAATTGTGAAAAGCCGCCCAGTTTCAGACAATTCGAATGTAAAAAAATGTGTATCTTGGATTTGATAAAATAGGGTATAACCGTCATGATGATGACAATGGTTAGTACAAAGTGTTTACTACATGCCACACATTTTTCTAAACATCTTATATAATATTTAATCCATTTAATCCTCACCACTACCATGTAAAGTGGATATTGTTATTTATTCTCACCTAACAGTTGAGTCATAGAGACCTGGTTACTAGTCTCCAAACCAAAGCCATAACTGCGTCATAACCATTATGCCCCACACTCAAGATCACACTGGCACCATTCCTGTATGCTCATTTCCCTTTACAGAGTGGCATGGGACCCTCAGGAGAATGTATGTGTCAGGGGAAAAGACCCCAGATTGGTTCAGACTCTTGGGACTCTTCTCTTGGAGTCTAAATTTGATCAATGTAACCAAGAGTGAGTGTGGCCAGTATCCCACTGGCTGAGAGTGAGGCCAAATGGCTCTTGATTTTATTTTATTTTTTTTCCTCCCTTGTAGACCAGTGTGTTTAGAAGTGAGTAACTCTTCCCAACCGAATGTCTGTGTTACTGTTTGATAAAGGAAACTTAAGAGACAGATTGGGTTTTGTCTGTTTTTTAAATGAGACAGATTTTTAATACCGCTCTCTGCCTATAGATGGATGGAGAGGGGTTGCTTAACGAGGAATTGCCAAATTGCTGGGAGTGTCCAAAGTGCTACCAAGAGGACAGCTCAGAGAAAGCCCAGGTAAGGGAACGTTTCCAGCCTCGCGCTGTGAGAAGGAAGCAAGTGTCAAGTTTGGAAATAACGTTTGCCTTTGCATGTTCTTTCTGACCTGGGAGATTATTTTGTGTTTTGTTTGTTATCTTTTTTCCCCTTTGGTTAGCTATTTTTCTTTTGAGTTGTAAATTTTGTGTTTTTTGCATTACTAAATATTGTTCCCCCTGGGAGTCTGCAAATTCCCAGTGTTCTTTTACACCCTGGGGCCCTTGAAAAAGAGGAGCCACAGCTGGACTGTTTGAGGAGGGACATGAGGTGAGCTTGGGCTGTGAGGAATGAAACTTGAGGGGAGGCAGTGACCTGAGTCAGCTGGTTAATACAGTGGTATACTAGAGTTTCCAGTTGAGCGGGTTCACAGTTTTGTCGTCTTCACCTCTGTGGCAGAAAGCCCTGCCCTTGTGTCCAGTTGTGTCCTACAGAGGCAGTCCCTCCTCCGGAGGGAACCAGTGCTGTGACCTTGGCCCCAGGCTACTATGGTTGCTGGTCCAGTGGTCACCAGTAATGTCAGAGGGCCAGAAAGACTGGTCACTCAGGCCAGGAAGACAAGATCTGCTAAGGGCACGTACAGAGGCAGCCGTTGGCCTCATGTCAGTCATTGTACCCTGGTGGTCCCCTCCAGGTACCCCGTACAGGAGAGTCAGGAAACGTTTCCTTGTTTCTTTTGTTTTTTTTTTTTATATTTCTTCCCACTCAGGCACTGAGGTCATAGAATTTCTCAGTCTAAATATGTCTGAGGACAAGGATTTCTGGAGTTGAGTGCTAGAGTTCTCATTGCAAGTTCTTCTACTAGCAGCAAGTTCTTCTAGTAGTAACTTTTACTTTTGTCTTCACTGGTGGTGGTGGTGGTGGTGGTGGTGGGTGCTTGCTGTGCAGAGAGGTTGGCAGATACTATATTTAGTGTTACCTTCCAATGCCTTGTAAAAGCCAGCACCGAAAAGTTGGTCACTCTCTTTCAGCCACAGTAATCTAAGAATATAAGGAGAAAAGGGAGCAGAATTGTTGCAGAGGGACATAGAACATCTCCTTAAGGAAGTCTGAACTGCTGCTATGATACCTAGTGGAACATGGTGGTCAGGCTTCATTGCATCATAGCCAAGGTGGGCTCCAGGAAGGGGCAAGGGGACCAGAGAGCACAGGTGGCAGAGGGTGAGGTTGTGCTTTTATTGTGGAATATTGGCTTCACCAAACTCGAATTCCTCATTTTCATTCTGAGGAGATTCCTCCAGGAGCAGTGCGGTATCTCATTCTAGGCGTAATCTCTCACCTGTGGTTGGTCTCCCAGGACAGCATGGGGTGCTGAATAGAAGCAGCCTGGAAGGGTGGCACTCAGACCCTGGTAGGGCTAAAAGTCAGTAGGTTTACTGCTATCAGAATCTGCATCCTAGTTCAAACGTGTATACGTAGGCTGTTTCTCTTCCATCAGAAGCGTCTCTTGGATGAAGAGCTGAATTAGAGGCAGAATTTAAAATGGTCAGATTGCGTAGGGGTAGGAGTTGCAGCCTCTTTAAAGGATTTCTTTACCCAGAAAATTATATTATAACCAAAAAATTGGGACAGGAGATGAGTAAGGCAGGCTTTGGAATCATGCAGCTCAAATGTGGATCCCATTCCTCTGTACTTGGACACAGACCTTTCTGTCACAGGTAGATTTCCCAAGCAACCTATTTGAGGTTTTGCTCTGTAATCAGCTGCCTTGAGCACAGACGTGAGCTCAGTTACAGAGTCTGGTTTGCAGACAGTGAGGAGATGACCACCCTGCAGCACGCAGAGGTCCCTCCCCCATAGAAAAGCAGCGGCCTGCCCTCCACTAGTCCCCGAGAACAGCAGAGAGGTTGACCCTGTAAGAGTAGAGGATCTCGAAGAAAGGAGGCACTGACATGGCATTTGTGGGCCTGTTTTGCAGAAGCGGAAAATGGAAGAGAGTGACGAAGAAGCCGTGCAAGCCAAAGTCCTCCGGCCCCTGCGGAGCTGCGACGAGCCCCTCACGCCCCCACCTCACTCGCCCACCTCCATGCTGCAGCTCATCCACGACCCGGCCTCCCCCCGGGGCGTGGTGACTCGGTCATCCCCTGGGGCTGGCCCCAGCGACCACCACAGTGCCAGCCGCGATGAGCGCTTCAAACGGCGGCAGTTGCTGCGGCTGCAGGCCACAGAGCGCACCATGGTACGGGAAAAGGAGAACAATCCCAGCGGCAAAAAGGAGCTGTCTGAAGTTGAGAAAGCCAAGATCCGGGGATCGTACCTCACTGTCACGCTGCAGAGGCCCACCAAAGAGCTCCACGGGACATCCATTGTGCCCAAGCTGCAGGCCATCACGGCCTCCTCTGCCAACCTTCGCCATTCCCCCCGTGTGCTGGTCCAGCACTGCCCAGCCCGAACCCCCCAGCGCGGGGATGAGGAGGGGCTGGGGGGAGAGGAGGAGGACGAGGAGGAGGAGGAGGAGGAAGATGACAGTGCAGAGGAGGGGGGTGCGGCCAGGCTGAATGGCCGGGGCAGTTGGGCTCAGGATGGAGACGAAAGCTGGATGCAGCGGGAGGTCTGGATGTCTGTCTTCCGCTACCTCAGCCGCAGAGAACTTTGTGAATGTATGCGAGTGTGCAAGACGTGGTATAAATGGTGAGCAGGGCTACAGGGATCAGGCACAGGGGTATGGGCGTAGGTTGGCAGCTTTCCATGTGAGAACAGCATGTGTCTTGGCTCCTGGAGGCTGGTTGGGCCCTAAAAGATTAAATCCACCCAGTCTGTTTCCCGAGATGTGGCTGATCGTGCCTGCAGATGTCATCAGGGAAATCGGGCCCTTTGCCCCTTCTCCTTGCTCTGTACTTTCCCGTCTTTCCTTACTGGACTTTGAATGGAGTTGTACCTTGGGGCTTGGGGGTGGGTTTGTATAGTGTGTCCTAAAACTTCAGAGTCATAATCCCCCTGCCCCCAGTCAGTTGAACGCATCATGCATTTGTTGAGAGCCTGTGATACGCCAGTCACTCCTGGTGCTGGGGAGACAGACGACTGCCCTTACACCCCTGCCCCGTTACGTCTCCGTCTCACGAGAAAGGTATACATGCTTTTCAGAAACTTTGCAGGTGCTCACAGGCTCACAGTTTTAATTCTCATACTCCAAACCTGGACCAGAATGCCTTTCTCCAGCAAGCAAGGTTCAGTTTTGAAGCTTCCTGAGACTTAGTTGTCCTTCTTAGTGAAACCTGTCATTTCTTCTCAAGTTAAACATTAAGACATAAGGGAGCATCCCTAGAGGTGATAAACAAAGATTTCCACTGGACATTGTTTTTCCTTAAGCTCCTGAACCGTAGGATAAATCTTTTGTATCTGGGTCAAATCCTGTTATGGTAGTTTTCAAAGTGTGATGCCCAAACTAGTGTCATACCTGGGACCTTGTTAGAAACACAGGTTTTCAGGGCATATCTCAGACCTGCTGATCAGGACCTCGAGGGTTGGGCTGGGCAATCTGTTTTAATAAATTCTCCACCAGAGGATTAAAAATGTGAGATCCAGTGCTCTGTTTTTGCCATACTAGTTTCACGTGTGCTGGGTGAAGTTTTTTCAGTCTTTTAAGTGAAGACTCCATTGTTTGCAACCATGAGTTTACTTCCCAAATTGAATTGACATGTGATCCACCCAGATTCTCCTAATATTTCTCTTTGTAGGTCTTAGTCCCTCAGTTTCTAGGCCAAGCCACATAAGACTCCCATTATGTGCCATCTCCTCTTCCCCTGCCAGCCAGACACTGAGCCAGGCCTGGGAGCAGAGACTATAAAATATTAAAGAGAAGCCGCGTGTTGCAGTGCTATTTGTGGCCTGTGGACTTGTCGCAGAAGGGCAGGCCTCTCCCCTTCTCTTCTGATGTAGACTGGCTAGAAAAAGTAAAGGTAGCACTGAGGCAGAAACCCAAGGGTGGTGGAGGACTCTCCAGGCCTGATTTTAATAAAGAGCCTCTTGCAACCTGGTAATGAAATGGGATCTTTCTGGAGTTCAAGGCACAATGGTGCCAAATAGCACCACCCTGCGTCTCAGGCGGCTGGGAAAGACTTTGAGGAGAGTAGAGGGAAGCCTAGTAGCTTCCAGCAGTAAAAAGTCAAGAAATTTTGTTAATGTTCCATTGTATACACTTTGGTGGGAGCCATACCATTTTAATGCAAATGAGGGGTTATAGTATATTGTTTCACTGTGTGTCCCTGACAGTTGCTCTGTGCTCTCAACCTGGCCAGAGTAAATTGGGGTGGACTGGTCAAGTAGTCTCTGTTGTCTGAGGCAAAAAATGGCAAGGCATGATCTTGTATGCATGTAGAAACATTTAGGGAGGGTGATCCTCCAAGGCTCTGCTTTTCCCAGAAGCCTCCAGCAGCCTGTGGTGAAGTTCCTATGACAAAGGGTATCAGTTCTTGACCACTGGTTCTCTTTCCTTCTGTTCAAGGTGCTGCGACAAGAGACTTTGGACAAAAATTGACTTGAGTAGGTGTAAGGCTATCGTACCCCAGGCTCTCAGTGGCATCATCAAGAGGCAGCCAGTTAGCCTCGACCTCAGTTGGACCAACATCTCCAAAAAACAGCTGACATGGCTCGTCAATAGGCTGCCAGGTGAGCAGCCCCACACTGTCCTTCCAGGGGCCCAGGGCCGGCGGGGAAAGTTTCATTATTGGCAGCGCTATTTAGAATCACTTTAGGGCAATTTAGGGCAGCAGTCTGTGCCATCACTGCCTTTCTGGTTGGCAAGAGACCTGGCCGATGCCACCTTAACTGCTAGTCCCCAAGGTGCCACTGTGGGCTGGCAGGCCAGTCGCTGCGGAAGACAGAGAGGGGTCAGGTTCTGCCACCAGCTCTGCGGGTCTTCTCAGTGTAGTTGCTGAAGAGAGAATTTGAGTAAGATGTCGCCTTGATTAGCCCCTTGTAAGGACTGTTCCCTTAAGCTCTTTGAGGTATTAGAAAAAGAAGTCACTCACACTTAACGTTACTCTGCTGGAAACTAAGCAATCCATTTTACCACCAGAGTTAGATGTAATTTAGGAGGGCATAGAAGTCTTTGAGCTGGATTACTAGAAATAGTTTAGGATATGGTCCCTCCCTCCATTAGACTGGGAATCTGTTTACCTTGGTCAGATCAGCTGGTAGTTGAGGCTTTGGAAGGCCGGTAGAGTGTGTTGTTGCATGTCTATCTCCTTCTGTTGTAGGACTGAAAGACCTCCTCCTAGCAGGCTGCTCCTGGTCTGCAGTCTCTGCCCTCAGCACCTCCAGCTGCCCCCTTCTCAGGACCCTTGATCTTCGGTGGGCAGTAGGAATCAAGGACCCTCAAATTCGGGACTTGCTGACTCCACCGGCGGATAAACCGGGTATGCTCTGGGCCTGACTTCCCTGTGCTCCTCTTGGGGTAGCTTGTCTTTCAGCATTCCCAGAAGCTAAGGGAGTCCCAGAAATGACACTGTTGAAAAGTAGAAGTTGAAAACAGAACGATGGACTAGGTACAAGTACAGGTTAACTATTTACAGATGACTACCTACAAAGAAAGGAGTAGGTCCATTTTGTGGGTCTGTAGAGTTTGGGGGTTAGAGAGTATAAGCCTGAGGAAGTCTGGGAAGGCTTCATGGTTGAGGTAGAACATTGAAGGCTGTTTCCATGATGGTCTAGAAAAGTGTGGGAGTGTGGGAAGGAGGGGAGCATTCCACACATACCCTTTTGCTGTGTGAGTGAGGCACAATCCAGCAGCTGGGAAGAAAGAAAACGTGTCTGGTTTCCTAGAAACGGCCCCCACACACTGCTTCCTCCCTGAAGGCAGGGCTGGGTGTGGGCAGTTCTGCTTGTTAACCCCTGCACAGCCCAGCCAGCAAGTATCCATGACTGAAGCTGCCTGCAGCTTGAGCTGAACTAGAATTAAGAGTCTGGATCTAGGTCCTTCTCTTGCCTGTGCAGGCCAGGACAATCGCAGCAAGCTCCGGAACATGACCGACTTCCGGCTGGCGGGTCTTGACATCACAGACGCCACGCTTCGTCTCATCATTCGCCACATGCCCCTCCTGTCTCGACTCGACCTCAGTCACTGCAGCCACCTGACAGACCAGTCCTCCAATCTACTCACCGCTGTTGGGTCTTCCACTCGTTACTCCCTCACAGAGCTCAACATGGCAGGTATGGCACTGCCGCGTTTTGTGACAGATGGTGCCCCTGCCCCTTGGAAGCCCAGCCTTCCTTGGAGTTTGACCAGTAGAACAGAAAGAACATGGGCTGTTGACTAAACCGTGTTAATTCTTTTCCTCACATATGGACAAGACATGGAACTCGGTTCCTTTCGTAACTAGTGGAGACCAAGGCCTTGAGCAGTTGTCAGGTGCTTAAGAACACAGCCTGCACCCAGCTGCAGTTTGGTCAGCCTTGCAGTGCAGGGAGTACGGTGGCAGGGGCCTTCAGAGGCTGTCGTGCTGATGGCATTTCTGGTCTCTGAGCCAGGTAGTTAAGAGGAAAAGAGGGACTTTTGTTTAGCCTTTTGAGGAAAGCTGGGAATTGGGCTTCAGAAGCAGGCTCCTTTGGGTGTGTGTATGCAGCATTGTCCTTGTGGTCACTTTCCCCACAGGTTGCAATAAACTGACAGACCAGACCCTGATCTACCTACGGCGCATCGCCAACGTCACCTTGATCGACCTTCGAGGATGCAAGCAGATCACTCGAAAAGCCTGCGAGCACTTCATCTCAGACTTGTCCATCAACAGTCTCTACTGCCTGTCTGACGAGAAGCTGATACAGAAGATCAGCTAAGACACACCCAGCCCAGACTGAACAGGAAACCGATCTTCCCCTGACTCCCCAGCCAGGAGAGCCTCTCTCCCCGCCCCTGCACGGGCTCCGAGGCCAGCGGGACACTCCCTCTCTGCTCTCCTGTCCCTTGAGCCCTTCCCTTAACAGTCAGGGCAGAGAGGGGGGTGGACCCCAGGCTTACCGGCCTTCCTCTCCCTCCTAAGGAGAAGGGAGTAGCAAATTGATCCGAGGGGGAAAGCGCAGGCTGTGTGCTGTCACAGTGCCTGCTTGCTTGCTCGCCCGCCCACTCACTCGTCGGCCAGGAGGCCGGGTTCTCACTTTTGGGTGTCTGTGCAGCCATCACCTGCACTGGGCCCTGGGGCCCTCCTCCCCATCCATGGTCCCCAGCAGTGCCTGGTTCTGAGCAAACTCCCAGGGAAGAAAGCGGCCCTGTCTCCGTGGCCAGGTTCTCCTCGTGGTGTCCAGTGCGTGTCTCTCTTCCGTCACACTCTCCCGGCTTACGCAGGAGGGGCCAGCAGCCCCAGGAAGGCCAGACCCATGCAGATCACACTGGTGCTGTTGAGGTGTCCACACCTCTTGTCCGTGTCTGTGCTCTCCCTCCTCTCCTTGTAGCTTGATCCTGTCCAGTGCTCATGGTAGTTCACAGAATGAGGTTCCCCCACCCCAGACTTTCCTGCTAGTTTCTATGAAGTCCTTGTTGCACTTATTGGGGTTGAGGCTCTTCAGAGGAGCTGGAACTGCCTACCCCAGGGACACCCCATTTTACTGCTTCCCAGGCAGATCCTGAGACAGGCACCGTCTCCCCATCCCTTCCCTCTTTGGCCTGCCCTGCCCTTCTCCACACTTTCCTTGTTCCCGCCTGAATAGGGCTTTCCCAGGATGTCTATCCTCAGAGGGAGCAGCCTGTCTCCCCCAGCGGGGTGGGTTAGAGAACTAGGCAAGTCCCCACCTGTCCCCGCCGGCAGGCTCCGGGCCTCGGGTCCTGTAGCCATCCGAGCCCAGGCCTCTGTCCAGCCCCAGCGGCTCACTGATCCGGCGCCCTCAGAGGGGTGGGGAGTCCTGCTTAGAAGCCAGTCACCTGCCCTCTGCCTACAGCCATGGAGGGGGTGTGCATGTGCCTCTGTGTGTGTGGCTGAGTGTGTTCAGCGTGTGTGTGGAGGGAAGGAGGGGAGCCTGGCGTCTCCCGCTCCACTGCCCTGTGTCGAGCCCCGTCAGCTGCCCCCTCTTACTTTGCATTGAACGGCCTGTCCAAAGATCCTCTCTCTAGGGCAGCAGAGAGCTTTTTGCACTTTAAAAAAAAAATGGAACGAAAGGTCGGGATTTCTTTGGGGTCAATATTTAAGTGTGTGAGGAGATGCTCAGTAGCAGCAGCCAGTGGCCAGAGCTGATAAACGACAGACGCGGCTTTGCACTCCGCTCCCCGTCCGAAGGGAAGGCGATAGCACAACCTTGCCCCACCGTCTCGTCCTGCAGCCCGTCCCCTCCCGGCCCCTTTCCTGCAGCCCAGCCTCAGGCTGTCCTCCTCCTGAAGCCCTGTCGGGGAGGGCAAGGAGCCCAGGCACCAGGGGTCTGAAGTGTGAGCCGCCCCAAGGAGAGACGCCACGTGCCCCCTTGCCACTTCCAAAGCAATAGAGGCAGAGGGGCTTCCTCTTTGCCACCTAGCCCAGCTTTTGACCCTGGCATTGACTGGCCTCCTGAGAGAAAACTGGGTCTTGGGAGGGGGTGGCATTGTGTCGGTTTCTTCCAATCTTCTGATTCTCTTGCTGCACCTTAAAAGCAGCAGTCTGCTCCCTTGACCTCTGCCCCTGCCATTGGTCTCCAGGCCCCAGCCACCCGGGGCTGACACCTTGAGGAAATGCCAGTGACTTATTCCAGAGTGCCTCAGTTAGGGGAGCTTCTCTGTAAAGAACCCTGGGTATTGAGCAAAAACCTTATTAATGTTATTGTTAATGACCTATAATTGGAAGCTTCCTGCCTTTTTTCGGTTGCTCCTGTGGAAAATACTGAAAAGATGACTTTGTTTTGCTTTCTTGTCTTTTTATAAAAGGGGAGGTGGAGAGACCCCCTCAGAGCAGGGATTGTTCCGGGAGAGTGCCTCTGACTTTGGGACATCTCACCCACAGAGATTTCCAAGCTGACGGTTTGTTTTGGGCTTTGGCTTTTATTTTTGTTGTTTTGCGTTTGGAAAAACAAGCTTTTACCGCGCACGTAAGTTGGTCAGAGGAAAAGGGAGCCCAGGAGTGGCAGCCAATGGACCTATGCCCTTGCTGGGTTTCTCTTTTCTCTGGGACTGTGAGGGAGAAAATGGTTTTTAGAGGTGAGGGTTGGTCCGTGTGGAGGACAGAAATGTCTCTCTTCGGGGACAGAGGAACCCGGGAGTTGCACCGAATTTCCTGCCATCTGCTCGTAGACATGGCCTTGCCAGGAGAGCCTGCCCTCCGCAGACCACAGGACCAGACACCCTGCCGCCATCTTTCCAAGCACCGGGGCGAAAAACCACAAAGGAAAGGAAGAAAATTTATATATATATATAATATAAAATCACTTGGTGATTAAAAAAATAACTGCTCCATAAATAAAACTCCTAAAGTCACTATGTTTAAAGGGTTTGGTTGTGTTTTGTTTTCGGAGAAATATTGTAAATATATATTTTTTTGTTGCTGATTTAGAGTCAATCTCCAGTGTTGTGCTAAAAAAAATGTAAGCGTTAAGAGGACAAGGCGCGCTCTCGGTTGACACGTGGGGGTTATTTAGGGCCAGGGAGAGGAGGGAAGCCAGGCGGACTTCTGTTTTCTAAACGTTCTCCACTATTGGTTTTACAAAGAACAAGGACATCTTTCCTCTGACATGTGGGAATGGGAGATATTTGTGTAATAAAAATTTTTTAAAGACAAAAAAAGAAATAGCCTCCCGTGGGAAATATTTTTATTTGGGGTGTGTTTTTTTTTTTTTTTTTTTTTAAATAAAAAGGCTTTCAAAACCAAAACAAAAATAACAAACTTTTCTGCCTTGGTGTGTGCGCGCGTGTACATGAGAAAGAGGAAGTCTGAACGTGCTGCAGCCTCCCACCCCTGAGCCCTGCAGTTCCTCCCCCATCCCTGAGTGGCAACGGAAGTGCTGTGTGCCTGTGACTTGCTTTGCCTTCTTTTTTTAATGTCCGAAAGCAGCACTTGCTTATATTTTACAACATCAAAGGGAACTTTTTAATAGGTTAGCTATACGGTTACCTGACCCTGACTCCTCCCCACAAGGCGGTGCCTGGAGAGGTGCTGCTGAGTCCTTGGGGCGAGCTGGAAGGACTCTGTGGTGCTCCCCTATCAACAGGCCTGGGGATTTCTATTCTGGCCATCCCTAGAGAGCCAGTAGCCAAGGCCACGGCCAACCTCCACCCACTCTAGCTGCAGAACAGGCCTCTCAAGGACAGTGCCTGCTCGAGGCCAACAAGCAAGGTCTGTGTGCGGCTCCATCAGCATTTGTCCCACTGGGTCCTGCCTGTTGAGTACAAGCTTCCAACCTTTAGACGAGTGTCCTGCATGCTGCCCGCTGTTGACCTCAGACCTGACTGCACCATCTCAGGAGAGCTGAGATGACACCCGGGAGGTCCCGAGAAGGCTCGCATCTCTCCCTCGAGGGGATCTGGGGGGCCCCTGCCCATTCTCCTCGCCAAGTTGTTAAGGACCATCTCGAATTCTGCACCTTCTGGAAGAGGGATCCTGGACAGTCAGCCGATTCCAAGTCCATTTCCTGAGGATAGCTGCAATTGTGGCCATGTTTGACGTTGCCAAGGAAGGCAGAGTGTCCGTTTTGCCTTCTAAACGTCACAGAAACCCATCTACCTCTGGATAACGTCATGCCTGCCACCCTAGTTGAAGCTACCATTTTCCAGAACCTTGACTCCAGCAGGAGCCCTGAGACTTCTCAGCCTGCAGTCCAACCCCCATCTGCCTTGTTGGCAGCCAGAACATTTCTCTCAGATTTGACTACTTCTCTGCTTAAAACCCATCAGTGTGTTTGTCTTGGGATAAGTTCTCAAGCTTCCTCATCATTTACCCCTCCTCTCCGGGCTTCTCTGGTGGCTCAGTGGTAAAGAATCCACCTGCCAGTGCAGGGGACACAGGTTCAATCCCTAGGTCGAGAAGATGCCCCTGAAGAAGGAAGTGCAACCCACTCCAGTCTTTTTGGCCTGAGAAATCCCATGGACGGAGGAGCCTGGCAGGCTACAGTCCATGGGGTCTCAAAAGAGTCGGACATAACTTAGCAACTAAACAACTCTCCACCCTCACAACTACCTCCACTATCTCTGGGCCTTTGCTGTCCCCTTTGCTGGTACACCTTCCACACACCTTCTGTATACAGGAATCTTAAGTTGTCATGTGTAACTCTCCAGGGTCATGTTGCACTGACCTCTGCATCACCTGCCACCGTCATCTGTAAAAGAAGCACCAGGCTGGCGGTAGGTGCTTCTAAGCGGCCTTGAACAGGCACCTCTGTAGCCCCCAGGGTTGCTGTGTTCAGGATGTGTCACCCTCACCACAACTATGAAAACCTACCTTCCTTCACCTCTTCCTCCAGAAGCCCTTCTTGTTTCTCCTCCAATCAGAAGGGATTAACCTGGACATCCTGTATACCTTTCACGGGCAACAAAATAATAAAAACAGCTGGCGTCTACTGAGCCTTCTATGTGTTGACCCAGACTGGTCTAAGTAGCTACACGTAGTTAACTCCTAATCCTTACAGCAACCCTATTCTTTTTGAAGTATAGTTGATTTAGAATGTTGTGTTAATTTCGGGTGTACAGCAAAGTGATTCAGTTATACATGTATATACATTCTTTTTCATATTCTTTTCCATTATGGTTTATTACAGGATATTGAATATAGTTCCCTGTGCTATACAGTAGCACAGGATATATTTATTATATAGTTAGTAGTTTTTACCTGCTAATCCCAAACTCCTAATTTATCCCTCTCCTAGACCCTTTCATGACTCAACGGACATGAGTTTGAGCAAACTCCAGGAGATGCTGAAGGACAGGGAAGCCTGGCATGCTTAGTCCATGGGGTCACAAAAGAGTCGGGCATGAATGAGCAACTGAACAACCACCCCCTTTCCCCTTCGATAACCACAACTGAACAACAAAAACAGCCATAAGTTTGTTTCCCATGTCTTAAGAGTCTTTCTGTTACATAAATAAGTTCACTTGTGTCATATTTTATTTGGCTGTGCTATGCAGCTTGCGAGATCTTAAGTTTCCCAACTAGGGACTGAACCAGGAATCATGGCAGTGAAAGCATCCCATTGTAACCACTGGATCGCCAGGGAAGTCCCTAGTGTCATATTTTCGATTACACATGTAAATGATATCACATGGTATTTGTCTTTCTGACTTCATTACTGTGATAATCTCTAGGTCTATCCATGTTGCTGCAACTGGCATTCTTTCTTTTTTATGGCTGAGTGATATCCCATTGTATATGTGCACCACATCTTGACCCATTCATCTGTCAATGGACACTTACATTGCTTCCATGCCTTGGCCACTGTAAATACATGGCAACTCTACTATTATCTTCTTGTTTTTGGTTTTTTTTTGGCTGTGCTGGGTCTTCGTTGATGCATGGACTTTTTCTCTAGTTACAGAGAGCAGGGTCTACTCTCTACTCACGATGTGCAGGCTTCTTATTGTGATGGTTTCTTTTGTGGAGCATGTGGGATCCACAGCACAGGCTCAATACTTGTGGCACACAAGCTTAGTTGCTCCATGGCATGTGGGGTCCTCCCGGATCAAGGATCAAACCTGTTTCCTGCATTAGCAGGTGGATTCTTTACCACTGAACCACCAGGGAAGCCCTACCCTCATTTTAAAGATGAGAAACTGAGTTATGGACATTGGCCTGAAGTGTCTTGGCTAGTAAAACCTGGAGACTGGCTGCAGAGTCAGTCCTATCCACCTCACTTCCTAGCCTGTGTGTACAAGTAATGGCATTTCACACTCAAACTCCACCCAAGGAAAGGAGTGGGCAGGTGTCTTCGCTCTACAGATAACAAAGCCTAGGCTCAGAGAGAGGAAGTGGAGGCAGAGCTGGGACATACGTGAACACTGGGCCAAGGACTCTGGAGCTTGGGCCTTCCCCGCAGTCACTTGTGCCTGCTGAGCAACCAGGCTGGGTGTGTGCCCACAGCCCCTCCCATGGCACTTTGAACTCCTTGAGGGTGGGGTTAGACTTAGCTAGCTCTGTTTCCCCTCCATCTGCTCCGGGAGTGGAGGGATAAGGAAATTTACTGAGCACAACGAAAGGTGGATTTATAGGAAAGGGAAGCAGGACCAATTTCATGGGTGAGTGAGACGTGCAGTCACATGGGGCCCTGCCCTCAGATGGATCCCAGACTTAGTTTAATGTGCTGTTGTCACCATCTTGAAATTCTTTCTTATTTTTAGTTTGGCTGTGCCGGTCTTAGTTGCGGCACTCAGGATCTTCAATCTTTGTTGCAACATGTGAGATCTTTTTTAGTTGTCCCATGCCAACTTTTCCTTAGTTGCTGCATGTGGGATCCAGTTTCAGGACCAGGGATCAAATCCAGGCCCCCTGCATTAGGAGCACGAAGTCTTACCCGTTGGGCCACCAAGGAAGTCCCTTGAAATTCTTAAGTTTTGCAAAAGGGGGCTGTGCACTTTATCTGCAGTGGACCCCACAAATGAGGTAGCTGGACCTGGGGAGAAGGCCAATTCCAGCTCCTCCAGCCCTCCCAGGTGAGCTCTGTGCTAAGTGCCATTCGGGTAGCCAGGAGCAGAGCAGGCCTGGCACTTGCTGGCTGGGGAGAGTCACCCTACCTCCCCCTCCTTCCAGAGGCCCAGACCAGAAAGGAACCCCCAGCGCTGACACCAATGTACAGGCAGGAAACAGAGCAGACACCCAAGGTTGGGGAGCACCTGGAGTTGCCCTCAGCCTAGACTTCTGTCTCCTAAACCTGCGCCATGGCAGTGCCAGGAAGGCAAGACAGGTAGAGAGGCAGAAAGAGACCCGGACCCAGAGAGAAACACCCTGAAAGATCCAGAAAAGGGGGAGCAGAGAAAGAGGCAAAGAAGCTGGGAAAGGAGAAGAAAAACGAAAGGAGAGAAAGACCATGGAGGACGCTGGGAGGGACACACAAGTGGGGTCCGAGGTCCTCAGGACGTGTAACAGTGACTGTTCAGAAAGCCATCTCCCGCAGCGCAACGCTGCACACACATCTTCGTTTACCCTCAAAACAATTCAGTGAGGCCAGGCTAGGGTACAGAAGAGAAAGGCAGGGCTCAGAGAGGTTAAGTAACTTCATCTAAAGCACCCAGCAAGGGGCTTTTCCACACCTATCCTCCCTCTCCCTGACACGGCAAGTACCAGTGGCTACAGTGGGGCCGGCGGGGGCTACAAGTCCTTGACTGAGACGCTCAAAGGTCAAGGTCCAAACAAGCTGTAGGAGCTCAGCACGACTCAGCCTCAGTCGCGGAAGACGAGGCGCATGCGCACTCGGGACGGCTCCAAGAGGGCCCTGTGGGCGGGGCGGGGGCGGGGGCGGATCCAGAGGCGGGGCCACGTCTCGCTGAGGCTCCAAGGCGGAAAAGGGAGAGTGGGGCCCCGGGCGGCGCAGGGGCTTTTGACCTTCCGGAGGGTTCCAGGGAGAGGCACTGCTCCCGGGAGACGGGTCCGGCGGAGCAGCGGCCTGGAAGCCTGGCACAGAGTTGTGGGCTACCAAAGGCCCTCGGACTGTGCAGGAAGGAGCACAAGACCTTTGTCCTTGGCGGAAGTGCCAGTCCTCAAGAGTTTTCTCCCGACTTGACCCGAGCAGGCTCCCGGCCCTAACCATAACTTGTCACTTGCCTCATAAGGATGTTTCGAGTATTAAATGAGATCATCTGGGTTCTAGGAACAGTGGCCTGCACATGGAGAGAACCCAGGAAGCGTCAGTGTTTATTATTATGTATGGTTTGTCCATAGATTCGTCGTCTCTCCTCTGTCGGATGTCCAAGGCCAAGCACCAGGGCCTGGCATGTAGTAGGAACTCAAGGTACACTGTTGGACGAGTTAGTGAGTAAACGAGGTGAAATCCCAGCGTCCCAGCCAGAGCCCGGCACTGTGTGGGCCCCGGACATCAGGGAGGTGGCCGCCCACATTAAGCAGGAGTTTCTCCCAGTGGGTCTGCTCACCCCTGGTAAGCTGTATGGATTGGGACACCCTCAAGTTCATCCTCCTGGCTCTTCAAAGCCCAGGATGGAGACAGAGGTGAAGCCCCAGCAAGAGAAAACCTGTGCTCCTGGGCCTTGGCACATGCCAGTCCTCACCCCTGACCTCACTCCTGCCCATGTGCAGACAATGTCAAGTTCAAGACCTTCGCCAACTCTTCCTCTCTTTTCCTGAGCCTGCCACCTCCTCACATATCCTCTTGCCAGGTTAATTGGAGGGGGCCTTCTTCCTCACCAGACCTGAGTTCTGTTTCTGTGGCCTTAACTTTGCACCCAGTGTGAGGAATGCAGCAGTGACCAAACAGGGGCACCCAGGGAGAGCCCTCTGAACAGGGACCTTTCCACCCATGGGATGCAGGGTGAGCAGGAATCTGCCTTATGGGCAGGGAGTGAAAGGGAAGTCATACCAGGCAATGGGAATGATAAAGTCAACACCCCAGAGGTGGAAATGAACTTGGCTAGTTGTAGTGACAGAAGGAAGATCAGAGAGACTGGAGACTAAAGGGCACAGGGAAGGGGAGGAGGATTGAGTTAGAGGGATGGGCAGGGGCCAGACTGTAAGTCTCATGGGCCACAGAAAGGGGTAGGTTTCCTAAGTGCAGGGGTGGTCATTGGAGATGGAGTTGGATTTAGGCCTGTGAAGACTCTGTAAAAGACTCTGGCTAGAGGAGAGGCAGGGTGGAGGCTGGTGCAGGCGTCAGTGCCAGGCAGGAGGTGATGGGACTGAGATCAGGTTTAGTAGGGCACAGTGGAAGGATTTGGGATGTATCAATACCTTGGTGCTGGAGAAGACTCTTGAGAGTCCCTTGGACAGCAAGAAGATCAAACCAGTCAATCCTAAAGGAGATCAACCCTGAATATTCATTGGAAGGTGCTGAAGCTGGAGCTCCAATACTTTGGCCACCTGATGCGAAGAGCTGACTCACTGAAAAAGACCCTGATGCTGGGAAAGATTGAAGGCAAGAGGAGAAGGGGGCAACAGGACTAGAGGGTTGGATGGCATGACCAACTGAAAGGACATGAGTCTGAGCAAACTCGGGGAGATAGTGAAGGACAGAGGAGCCCAGCGTGCTGCAGTCCACGGGGTCACAAAAAGCCAGACACGACTCAGCGACTGAACAACAACAATACTTTGGAGACAGTCACACCAGTAGTCAATGGGACAAGCTGGATGACAGCCAGGAGAGGGGGCACAGGAGCAGGTGAGGGAAGAGAGGAATGGAGGATGACTCCTGGGCTTTTAGAAAGTGAAGGAGCCACAGCTGAGCAGGGGAAGTGGGAGAGGAGCAGGTTGGACTGGGCTGGGCGGTGGAAGCGAGAGCTCAGCGTGGGACATGTTAAGTTTGCAACATGCATTAGTCATCCAGGGGAGATGCGCGGTATGGCTGTATCTGCAGGCCTGCCAGCTGGGTGGAGATGGGATTCCACTCCTCGTTCACTCCCAGCACCCCAGCAAGAGGCTGGCACCATCTAGGCACCAGACAAAGGCTGGTTGAGAAGGACTGAAGCCAGCCTGAAAAGGCAAGTTGACAGTCGACCGTCCCTCAACCACCAGAGGGCAGCACCATCCAAAACACAGCCTCCCCAGGCCAGGGCTTCCAGGGGCTGCTTTCCAGGGTCCCAGGAATCAGTGAGGACGGCCCTGGTGGCTCTCTCTCTTTCTCAATCCTGGCTTCATACCTGTCTGGGTTGCAGGTTGGGCAGTGGGTGGGAAGGGCTTTCTGGGTTTGCAGGTGGTGTGGAGGAGGTCGGGCCTCCTCTGGGAGCAGGATGGGGGCCTTTTCAGAATTCACAGGGACTCTGGCCTAATGAGTTCACTGGACAGAAGTTTTAAAACAGGAGCTGTTCCAGAAACCCCAGGCCAGTGAGTGACTGTAGTTAGAGTCCTGAAGAGTTTCGGAGAGGCAGGAGGAGAGGAAGTCGGCGGCCTTCCGTCACATCCTTCTATTACTCTGGCCATCTTCTACCCCAGACACCGTGTACCCCCTTGGGCTGTGGGGCTCATTCACTCAGTCACTCATTCGCTCATCAAATGTTGACTATATCTTTCTGTGTCAGGTCTCATGGTGGGCTCTGGGGGGCAATAAGTAAACTGGGAGCGTTGGTTTCAGTGAGAGGAGGTGTGAACGTCAGGAGGCATTTTCCAGTGGATGCAAACATTGAATAAAGCTTCACGGACTGATTCAATGGACCTGAGTTTTGAGCAAGCTCCGAGAGATGCTGAAGGACAGGGAAGCCTGGCGTGCTGCAGTCCATGGGGTCGCAAAGAGTTGGACATGAGTGAGCAACTGAACAACCGCATACACACACATCCCACTCCCCCGTCAAAAGCTTGAATTGAGGTGCATCTTGCAATTGACGATGTTTTCAAATCAAGGGAATAGGTACTAAGTGCAGAACTGGAGATGTACACAATTGGGAGCAAGGGGATTGGGGAGGGTGGCCTGGAGGAGGTGGGTCTCAAAGGATGAGCAGGAGTTAGCCAGGGAAGAGGACACACAGAGTGCTTCAAGACAGAGGGAGGAACACAGGCCCAGGGGTAAAAGCTGATGGATAGGCTGGTGGGGGGGACCTCGGGCTTGGGGGATGATGGCAACACCAGCCTGAGAGGGGACCAGGACTCAGTCATCCAAGACCTTGACTTGCAGGTTAAGGAACTTGCTCATGTGATTTGCTTCCGGCAGAGTGGGGTGGGGGCCTGGAGCCCCCTCTGAATTCCTCACTCTCAGCATCCCCAGAAGGCCTGGAGCACTGCTTCTCAGTGCTAAGCAGACAGTAAATCTATCAGATCGAGATTCGAGAAAGGCATCTCTGGTCAGGGCCTGTATTAGGGCAGGAGCCCTGGGGGATCCTCAGAAGCAGACAGGTTTAAGAAGATTCTCAGGAGGCCAGATGAGAGGGTATGGTGATAGGTGAGGGCATGGGGAGACAGAGGAGTCAAGGGTGATGCCTGGGGTTCTGGCTCGAGTGTCTGCATGGATGCCGGGGTCACCCACTGAGAAGGGGATCTCACCATCCTGACTGATGTGCTCTGGTTCCAGGCTCTGCCGAGGCTGATCTCAGAAGATAGTCTGAGAAGTGCGCACGACAAGGGAGGTGGCGAGTCCTAGGCTTTGCAAAAAGGACCTGGTTACTGACCCACAAACTGGCATGAGGCTTTGGCTCCATGGGCCCAGGGCCGGGAGGGAATCTTGTCACCTTGGAAAACACAGAGAGGCTCTTAAGAGCAGCACGTTGAGATAGGGCTGCTGCTTTGTGATACATCCACCGTGCAGTCTCATCAGAGTAAGTCTCCCTTGCCAGGCAGTCCAGTGACCCCTGTGTCCCCCACCCCAGGCTGACAGCAGTTGGATCCCACTTTGTGGAATCATAATGATTCTCACCCAGGTTTTTGGTGGACGGTACTCAGTCTTGAGTGGAAGTCCTGGGGCCTGGACTGGGTCTGGAGCAGGAGTGGGGGCTGGGACTGGGGTAAGTCTGGAGTCTGATGGCAGTTGTCAGGTCCCAGGTCCATGACGACCCGTTAAGGGCTGCAGGTCGTCTGGGTCCAGGTTGGATGTCTTGGTCTTGGGTCCGTGTCCTGAATTTTTGGTGTTGGGTCCAGAACCCTGGTCTGGGATTGATGGTCCAAGTCCAGGCCCAGGCTCTGCCCCCAAGTCCAGGGTTTGGAGTCATGATAGTGATCTGAGTCTGGGGGTGGACTGAGCCCAAGTTTGGGCTCAGCAACCAAGCTGGGATCAAGGTCATGGTCTGTGGTTGGGATCAGTGTTTGAGGTCCTGGCCCCAAATCTGGATCTAGGGTCCGGTTGGGGGTCAGGGGTCAGCGTTAGGGTCTGGGTGTGAAGGGGGTTGGGTCCAGAATGGTGACCTGAGGTCATGGTCAGTCTGAGGTGGTGGTCCAAGGTCTAGTTCTGGGGGTCCTGTTTGGAGTCTGGGGTCAGGTTTCCAACTGTGTCCAAGTTCAGGGGTCAGGGGTTAGAGCTAGTCTGAGATCCATGTCCCTGGGATCACATTCTGCAATGCCAGTCCGGGGTCCCGGCCGTGGTCTATCGTGGCCCCTGGGGTCACATTCTGCAATGCCAAGTCTGGGGTGCTGGCGGTGGTCTATCGTGGCGTCTGGGACCCGAATTGTGCCCCGACTCGTGGTCAACGTCTGGGTCTAGGGTCTTCTGCGGGCGAGGGTCCCTGTCGTGTCCCAGGTCAGAGGACAGGTCACGGCCAGTGGGAGCTGTGGGCGGAGAGTCGAGGCCGGGGTGGCCGCGGGGGTCAGGCTCGGTCCAGCCCCGCGGCCTCCAGGGGGCCGCCGCCGCCCGCGCGGCCGGCCCCTCGCGGGCTCGCTGGCGCCGTGCGCGGCAGGCGGGGCCGGAGGCGGCGGCGGCGGCGGCGGCGGCTCCGGGGAGCGGGCGGCGGCGGGCGGCGGCGGCGGCGGCGGCCCGACTGCAGTCCCGGCGGGAGCCGAGCGAGCCGGGGCCGGGCCCGAGCCGGCGCCATGGGGCGGCGCCGCCTGTGAGCCGCGCCGAGCGGAGCCGCGGGCGCCGAGCGGGGCCGGGCGGGCGGCGGCGCCCGAGGCCGACGGAGCGGCCGGGCCGGGCCGAGCGCGCCGAGCGGAGCGGAGCGGAGCCGAGCGGCGGGAGAGGCCGCCGCCGCCGCCAAGATGGCGGACCTGGAGGCGGTGCTGGCCGACGTGAGCTACCTGATGGCCATGGAGAAGAGCAAGGCCACGCCGGCGGCGCGCGCCAGCAAGAAGATCCTGCTGCCCGAGCCCAGGTGAGGCGGGCGCCGCAGCCCCGAGCCCCGGCCCCGCGCCCCGGGCCGCCCGGGCACTGGCCCCGCGACCCCCGCTCAGCCCCCATCAGCGCCCGGCGTCCGGCAGCCCTGGCCGGACCCCGGCGCCCCCGGCCCTGTGCACCTGAAAACCCGGGGCGCCCCAGCGCGGGGGCTTTCCGGCTGCGCGGGCTCCCCGACCCGCCCGGTGCCCCCGGGCCAGCTCTGCCTGCCTCCCTTTCGCTTCACACACCCCGCCTGGCTCCCTTCTCCGTCAGCCCTCTCGCTCGTGCCTTCTCCCCTGGGGGCGCCGTGCACCCCCTTCATCCTCCTCCGAATAGCCCAGGGTTCCCCCCTTCCCACCGTGGAGTCCCCCGCCTCTGCCTGCCCATCTCCCCGGGCCCGACTGTGTCGTCCATCCTGTCGCTGCCCCGACTCCCAGCACCACCCACTTTGGGGTTCCACTGGCCCCCTCGGGTGGACCCTTCTGTGAGGTTTGGGGCAGACAAGTCTTCCGGGGATCTTCCCCGGTCTTCCGGCGGGTCCCTGGCTTGGGGTGGGAATTGAGAGCACTCTAGGGGCTGGGGGAGCGGTGGGGAGCAGGGTCCGGTGTGCTCCCCATGGTTCTGTCCCTCTCGCCTGGAATTCCGCCTCTGGCGAGAGCCCTGCCTGTGGTACCCCAGGGGTGCTGTTTGCCAGGGGATGTCCCAGCACGCCTGCAGCAGCTGGATCACAGCTGCCACCTCTCTGTGAGATAACTGACCTGATAACCCAAGTTTCGCCTGCTCAGGGTTTAGGCACAGGAGTGGACAGTGTAGGGACAGTAGCTGAGGCTGTCCAGCATGTTATGGCTTCGGGAGTCTTTTCCCATCCCTTGAGCCTCACAACAACCCAGGGGGCCGGTAGGTCAGGTGTGGTTTTGTCTCCGTGGAACAGATAGGGAAGCTGAAGGCCCAGAGATGAGTGGCCTGCCCAGTGTCACAGGTAAGCCAGGGCGGTGCTGGTCCACCAGAATCAGGGCTTCCGGCTTGTGGTTCCACGTTGGGTCCACCACTCTAGCCTGAGCCCAGGCCTGGCCATTCTACCTGAAAAGCCATATGCCCTGCCAGCCAGGACCCTGGGCCCATCCTAGCCGTCCTGGTCTTATCGTGTGACTTTGGGCAAGTCCCTTCCCATTTCTGGGCCTCAGTTTTCTCATCTGTGAAATGTGGACAGTGTGAAATAACGGCTGTGACTCTGTGGGCTCCTGAGTGAAGTGCGGCCCAAACGGCCTCGGAGGGTGGGTACCGTGCCGACGTCGCCAGTGCCTTTCTCCTGCCCATTCACTGGGTTTCGGATTGACTGAACACCAGGCCTGGGAGAGGAAAATTGGGCTGCGTTTTGAAAAGGCCGTTAGGGCCCTTTTTTTCTAAGACATTTGCGATCAGATTTCTCAAAACAGGAACCAGACTGACTGCCAGCCGGGGGCTGTCCGGGGAGCAGCGACAGTTAGAACAAATGAGTTCAGAAATGACGAAGCCACGAGGGAGGAAATGGGGGAGCTGGCCTCTGGGGCGCACAGCGGCTCTCCGTGGTGGCCGCGGCCTCGAGACCCTCCAGCGGGTTAGACTTCTGCAAAGCGTGAGGCGGGGCTTTTTCTGGAACTCTCTGCGTTTGGGTAATCTCGCCCCAGAATGCATTGCTGGCGGTGGGGCCCCGCCTCGGGTTGGCTCTGCAGGTGTTGGAACCCTGAGAAACAAGATGTTCCTCTTTTTCTGTCCCCATTACACCCTTGATATCAACGGCGTTGAAAGGAGTAGTGGTGGAAATCATGATAATTTATTTATTTCTGACATCTGTCATCTCAGCCGATCCATAAAACCAACCCACAAGGTTGGCAAGGCCATGTCTTGCATGTAGTAGTTGCTCAAGAAATAGCAGGACTGCGTGGTGTCTGAAAGCAGGGGGGCTGTGAGATTGAGGGGAGCAGCAGGAGGCCGAGAGCCAGGGGTCAGGGGTTCTCGGGGTCACCACCCGGCGGCACGACCTTGGGTGGATGGCCGGCACCTGTGAGATGCACTCGAGGCCCTCGCCATGAGCTGAGGCTGGGCAGGGGCCTCGGAACCCACACCTTCCACCTCAGAGGGGACGCTGTCCTTTGCCTTATGCTCTGCACACTCCCTGGGTCTGATGCCTCTTGCCCTAAAGATTGTTATGACTGTATCTTACGTTTGCCAGTTTGCAAAGTGCATTTTACCTTGTTTTATCCTTTTCACAACCATAGGAAACGGGCATGGCAGGTGGTATTTTCCCACTTAATAAGTCGAAGCACCTGAGGCTCGGAGAGGGGAAGAGACTTGGTTGCCGAGGCGAGGTGGTGTTTGAATTCGGGGTCTCTGGGCTCCCAGGTGCTCTTTCCACGCTGTGCTTCCTGTCTTCCACACACCCTTCCGGACCTCTGTGCTCACCCTGGTCCTTCTTTTAAGGAATGTGTGCCAGCTGGCCCCTCATTTCCAGGGAGCCGTAGGTCTGGGGGGAGGGTGGCCTGGAAGCCACAGGGCAGACCCCACACCATCAGCTGGCTTGATTCATAGGGCCCAGCCCCCTCCCCGCCCGGGGTCACATCTTCCCCTCAGCCATGACGTTGGGGTCAGGGAGGAAGGCCACAGTTTGCCTAGGACAAGGTGCCATTTGGAGCCGTTCCCACCTTGGGGTGGTCCATCTTGGCAGCCTCCCTGCGGCTGGTGCCTGGGTTGTGGCTTGGCTGGGAGCTGGGCTGGCTCACAGCTCTGACTTCTCAGGGCTGGGGAACAGGAGCTGTTGGGCATAGGACCACTTCGAGTTGGCAGAGGGGCCTCCCTTTCTGTCACCCCATAGAATCCAAAGGAGACAGACTCATTTCCTGCCCTTCTGGCAGAGGGAGGCAGCTGTGTGGCAGGAGTCCGGAGACCCGGCTTGCAGTCCCGCTGCAGTGCCAGCTCACCTGGGCCCTAGGGACACCCCTTATCCTGGCCGAGTCTGCCTCAGTTTTCACCTCGGTCCAACGAGGAGGCTGCCCCTTGACCGATGGACCTCCTGACACACACACACCCCCGTGCTCCTTCCTCAGGGTCTGAGGTCAGTGCCGCTCTCTGGAGAAGCTGCTGTCTGTCTTTCCCAGCCGCGGCCAGGGTCCTGTAATGATCGTCATTTGCTTAATATGACCACGGAGGCCTCGTGTAATTAATCTCTGGGCTCCTGGCGGAGAAGACCGGCCTGGGCGGTCCCGGGAGATACCCAGCCCTCCCTGGTGACTGCGGCAGCCCCAGTGGCAGATGTCAGAGCCGGGTGCCTCTTGCAGCCTCTCCTTCTCTCGGCTCTTTCTTTCCTGGTCCCTCCCCCCGCCGTGAATTTCCTCCTTCCTGCCCTTTTCTGGCTTCCCTGTTTCCCAGACCCGCCACTCTTCCTCCGCTGCTTCTTCGTTCCTGTTAACTCTTTGCTCCCAGGACTTCCTGCCCTTGGTCTGCGGAGGGAAGAAGCACAGGCAGTGGTTTTCTTGCTTCCTCCTTCCTCCACTTCCCCGTCACCAGCAGAAACCCTGCTGCTTGCAGCCTTTATCCCTTACCCGGAACGTTCGGCTCCAGTAGCAGCATTTTCCCACCCTACCCCTCCACCTCCCCACCCCGCCTCTGAAAACAAGATTATCTTTTAGGGCACTCATCCCCTCCAGGTCGTCGAAGCTTCCCTCCACCCCCACCCCCGCTCTCCCCAGGAGTGGGTCTCCAGGACCTCTTTCTCCATCTGTTCTCTTTTCCAGATGATGGGGTTTCACATTTTTGCCATTAAGTTGCTAGCCCGCCCGCCGTTCTCTCAGTAAATGGATTCGAAGGGAGCGTGAGCTTGACAGGTTGGAATCCGTGCTGGTGAATCTGGGCTCTGTCAAGCCAGGAATAACGTGCCCTATTAATGCACGATCAGTCCTTAGTAGTAAACTCCCAGTGACGTCAGGTGTAGGCACAGTCTGGGGCGGCGTTTCCTGCCTGCCGCGGGCACCTGGGGAGGCTGTGCAGAGGGGCCGGGCTGCGTGCACACAGCTGGAGCCTCCAGGATATTATGTTCCTGCCTCGGAACAGACAGCAGAGGCCACGAGGACCTGAGAGCCTTTGAAGAACACACGTCCTCCATCACACCTGCCCTTATTTATTATTTATTTTTTTGGCTGCACCGGCTCTTAGGTGGCACCCGAGGAATCTTTGTTGCTGCATGTGAGATCTAGTTCCCTGACCAGGGATCGAACCCGGGCCCCCCTGCATTGAGAGCGCAGAATCTCAACCGCTGGGCCACCGGGGAAGTCCCACGCCTGCCCTTCTTTTTTCACCGTGGCCCCAAGGGACCAATGTCCTCTGCTGGTCACAGAAGACAGAGTTACACTCAAGTTATCCCTCATCTGTTTCAAACAGGAGATACTGAAAACTGAGGTGTTTGGCTGTAAACTCTTCTAAGACAGTAACCTGCCCTCTGCGGCGCTGCTAACAGGCAGGGTAGTGTCTCGACTGGCTGAAGAGCAGGGTTTCTGAAGTGGGTTTTCCGGTGCTGACGTGTCCGCTGCTCTGTTCTCTGAGCAGGGGGGCCATTCTGGGTTTGGGGTTCCGGATAGCTCTCTTCCTGGGAGTGCAAGGCAGGGAGCCCTGGAAGTTGTTCCAGGTTTATTCTCACCGGACGAGAGCAGTGAGCGGCGGGGTGCGACAAGGCCACTGGAATGTCTTTTCCCTCGAGCCGTCACTTCGTGGCTGCCATGCCTCGGTGGGCTCGTGAGTGCGGTGCCCCATGGTGTCATTTCTCTTCCCTGGCCCCGGACTTGCTCCAGAGCCGGCCGATTCAGTCGCTCTTTCCCATTTGGTATGTGGTCCTGCCTCGAGCTCTGAGGATGTTGTCAGCCCCAAGGGGAGTCATTGAGAAATATTCATCAGAAGCCCCAGAGGACTTCCTCATAGCACTTGCCACCTTGGTGCCAGGTTTCCTGGAAATACCCCAGAGGAGTGCCCCAGCCTCTGGTCTGCTGGCTTGCCCGCAGTCTCTCCCGGAGCGTGTCGCTTCCTGGCGTGGCTGCCCCCGAGTGCAGAGCCCCCGGGCCAGCTTGCACTGTCGCTCCAGCGTGTTGTCACCCAGGAGCACAGGAGCCATGGCCCCTGCCCTGCCCTGTGCCACCTGGGGCTGCCCCAGCCTGATTGGCATGCGCAGCCAGGATACAAGTCCAGGGCCCCCTGGGACCCTGCGCCCAGCTCTCCCAAAGAGGCCGGGGGAACCCCCCGCCTGGTGGGGGGCCCTTTCTCAGACGGGGGCTGGACATTTTCTCGCCACTGGCTTGGTTGGGACTCAGGGTGTGCTGCTTCTCAGCTTCTTCTGGCCTCTATTTCCTCACCATCAAGATGAGTGTTTGCTCTCGACCCTGTGGTCCCTCCGCATCCACACAGGCTGTGGTCTGTGACCCTGAGTGGGCGTCACTGCGCCACAGAGCGAGGGACTTAGCTTTCCCCTTGAACCACGTGGTGCCAGAAGGTGCCGGAAGTTCTCCCCCTCAGCCTTCACCCTGCCGCCCCATCACCCCAGCCTGCGCTGGGGTTGGGGGGCCGGAAGTGCTGTCTCCCCGGCCACCAGGCAGCTCCTACCAGGGGGCCCTTGCTCCTGGCAGGGCAGGTACTGGGCTGTGCCCACAGGGCCCCCCGGGCTGGTCTGTGAGCAGAGTGGAGTTCCAGCCCTTCAGGCTCGGGGAGATGCTCATGGGCCCAGCCCTGGGGAAGGGTCCAGTCATAGCCCCACTCTCTGAGGACATGGCAGGTATGATCAGATTCTAGAAGGGGGGGCTCCCTCCAGGAGAAGGAGGCCCGACACGACAGTCTGCGTTCTCCTATCGCCATGTCCTCTCCGGCTTTCTCAGCGGTCAGCTCAGTGTTGGCGATTCAGCGTTTGTTGACATCCTCATTTTACAATGGGGAAGCTGGACATTTAAAATCTGTAACTTGGCCTGGCCTCTGGGAGGGAGGAGGGAAGAGCCATTTGGAGCCCAAGCCTGGACACCATGCAACTGTAGGAACCAGGGCGGCCGAGCCCCTTCCCCCTGAGAGGCTGGGAGCCGGAGGGTCCTTTGGGGGCAGGGACAGAGGAACGATGCAGGCGTGGGGCTCCCCCGACAGCCCTACGTCCATCTGGGGGCCACACGCTCCTGGATATCAGAGTCATTGACCTGGGTGGGGTCAGGAATGCTGCTGTGGGCCCATCGCCACTCAGACTCCGCCAGTATCAGGGTGCGGGGGTAGGAGACAAAGGTGACCCAGCCCAGGAGGCCGCCACCGCCTCCTGTGCCAGCCTGTACTTGCCACCCTGGCAGGAGCGTCCCCCATGACACGCTTTCCTAACCTGCCAGCTCCCTGGGCCCCAGCCCCATGGGAACAGACAGGAAACCCTAATGTTGCTGCCTGGAGGCCTCCCCTTCAAGGACTGCCGAGGTTGACCTCGTGTTTGGTTCGGGTTGGGGGGGGTTTGTTTATTTTATTTAGAAAACATTTTTTTCTTTTTAAGGAAGAAAGTGAAGTGCTGCGGGCTGGGAAGAATGCTGTGGCCATCCACCCCGTGCGGTCTTCTGAGGGAGGCGGGGTGTAGCTTGCTGCGCCCGGGGCCCAGCCAGCGGGCAGAGCCCCTGGGAGGGAGGAGGAGGCCTATGCCCGGCGCGGTGCCCAGAGAAGAGCTGCTGGCTCCGCTGGCTCTCAGGCAGGCCCTTGGAGAGCCCGTTTCCCTGGCCTTGGTGTGTCCAGCCTACTGGGTCCCGCAGAGGGAAGTGGAGGCCCTGCTCCCAGCTGGGCATTCCCGTTGTGTGCCACCTTTGCTGAGCCTGGGCCAGTCCTACTGATTCTGGGGGCGAGGGGGTGGCGGGGGGGGAGGAGCTTCCCAGTGACTGTTGCAGGGGCCACACCCAGCTGCCCCATGGGGTCATCTGATAGGCTGGTGTCACCCTGCCTGTCACCTGCACCTACCTGTCTATGGACATTCCCCTGACCACCCCTCTGACCGTCCCGCTCCATGGAGGATCAACATTCTGTGATACTTCTTCTCTCTTTCTTGCTCGTTACCATCCCCTTCCATAGACCAAGATGTCCTGAAACCCAGGAACGGGATGTGGACACAGACCCAGGAGCTGAACCACAGGGCAGTTGAGGGCCCAGGCCTCCTGTCTGCCTCCCAGGAGAAATCTGGCCCTCGTGGGGTCCCCAGGACCACCCACCCTTACCTCCCGGCTGCCTGGTCTTGTGGACATGCTGAGCCTCCGTTACCTTGGACTGGGCCCCCCTGCTCTACTCCGCCCAGCACACTGCCCAGCCTGTGTGCCCGTCCTAATGGAAGGCTCTGAGCTGCCCTCTGCCAGGCTGCGAGCCTGAAGGGATGGGCGCACACTGCGGCCCGCAGCCTCCCTGGGCTCCTGTCTCTAGTCTGCAGGCCTGGGGCAGGGGCTGGATCTTGCTCAGTGTCACAGATTTTTAAACTCCTGATGTGTGTTAAGTGCTTGGAGGGCCTTGGGGTCGGGTCTCGCCTCCAGAGTCCCTGCAAGTTCCACAAGGCCAGGGAGCCGTGCCCTTGGCAGGGGCTGGTGGCTGTGAGTGGGTGTGTGGTCCCCAGGAGGGAAGGTGTGCCAGCCTGGCTCAGGGCCATTGCCCAGCCTTGGAGTCCCCATGGCCGTGGAGGGCGTCCTCGCTTTCCGGGATGGAACCGGCTCTGAGGTGGTAGCTCAGGGCCACTGGGCCCCTGGCCCCCAGCTGGGGCTCTTGTCGGCCAAAGTCACAGGATAGGGACACAGGAGGGCTGTCTGAGTCATCGGCACCCTGCTCTCCTGTTGAAGACAGTTCTCACAGAGGGTCACAGGGCCTCCGAGCTCCTGGGATCTCGGCTCCGGGCCTGTGCTCACGGTGGTTCTGTGTGCGCCTGTGTTGCCTTGTGTGGCTCAAGTGTAGGCAAGGGCCTGGCCAGGTCAGGGCTGGACCTCCACCCCGACCCCCTCAGAAGGAAAGGGCAGGAGTCGCCACACCTGCGAACCTAGGTTAGGGCTAGGGGCTGGGCAAGGTCTGCTGGTTGCACTGGCCTTCTGACCTCAGGCCCCCTCTCTGATGGGGCCTCGAAAACCCCAGCTGGCCTGTCAGTTCTGTCCGTCCATTCACCCGCCGCCCAACCGAGCTTCCCAAGTGTCGTCTGTCGAGCCTCCTCCCTGCCCAGCGGCTCATCCCTGGCCAGGCCTCCCATGCCTGTCCCCACGTCCACCACCTGCCCTGGGCTTCGCCATCTGTCGACATCCTGTTTGCATTTGAGGAACGCAGTGAGGTTCTGCCTCCTCCACACGACCTCTCCCAATGGCCCAGAACCTTCTCTCCTGCCTGAGTCTCCTCCAACCGACTGGGCCCCACGCAGTTTGTCTCATGCTGTCTAATGTCACGGGATAGCAGATGCAGGGCCGGTGCCCTGGGCGGGCCTCCCCGGGGGGCAGGGCTGCATGGCGCCTTCCAGCAGGTGGTGGGCAGCAGGGCCCTGTGCTGGCCTCCACTAGGTGGGCAGGGATACAGAGAGGTGGGCACACAGGGTCCTTTTCACCTGTGGCCTGCTGGTGGCCCCCCGTATCCTGAGGCCCTGTGAGCATCTCGAGAGCCAGGTGGGACCGCAGCCAGTGGCTGGGCAGGACTGCAGGTGTCCCAGGAAAGGAGGGGAGACCAAGCTGCCACTGAGGCATGAAGCTGGGCCAGGTGTGACTTTCCCAGAGCGCTTGCTGTTGTGGGTGAGATAACTGGGGGCGGGGAGTGTGATAACCTGGGCTTCCGAGGTCACAGGGGCAGCCCTGCCTCCTCTGCTGCCCTGGAGGCAGCTCAGGGCCAGGGGTCTTACTTTAGATATTAGGGACAAGGGAGGTGAGGCTTGACTTTCTTTTTTTTTTTCCCCCCCAATATTGAAATATAATCCACATGACAAAAACTGCATCCTGCTGAAGTGCTGAATCCAGTGGATTTCCGTTCAGTTACTGTGTTGTGCAGCCCTCATCACTGCCTAATTCCAGAACATTCCCACCACCTTATAAAGAAACCCCAGCCCATTAGAAGTTACTCCTCTTTTCTTCTCCAGCTTTGACACTCACTCGTCTGCTTTCTGTCGGTAGATTTGCCCCTTCTGGACTTGTGGTATAGATGGAATCATATAATGTGTGGGCTTTCGTGACTGTTAACTTGGTGGAACACTCGCAGGTCGGTCCGTACCGTGGGGCACACGTATACCAGCCTTTTACTCCGTTTCATGGCCAAGAGGTATCCCATTGTGAGGATGGGCCGTATTTTTGTGAGCCATCATCTGCTGATGAGTGAGGCCTGGCTCCTGAGGTTCGGCCAACTTCCTGAAGCCAGCACGAGGAAGGGCTGGGACCAGACTTCTGGGCAGCCACCTGCTGGTCACCCTAGCTTTGGGAGACAGAGCTTTGGTGGGCAGACAGGCTTCCTCGGATCCCACTAGTGTGACCCACGGTCAGGTCCGACGGGGTGGCTGCCTTCCTGGAAGGGAGCATGACACCCACCGGCAGTGCCCTCCACTCTGGATTCCGGGGGCGGACGCAGCCACCTTCCAGGGGAGCAGGGCCAGCAGGCCTGGCAGGAGCCATGGGAGCTCTGGGTCACCACTGCCACCCCTGTCTTCCAGCATCCGCAGCGTCATGCAGAAGTACCTGGAGGACCGGGGTGAGGTGACCTTCGAGAAGATCTTCTCCCAGAAGCTGGGTGAGTATGGCGGAGGCTCTGCCAACCCCAGGGCATCTGCCCCACCTCCCGGTCCAGCTGCCAGGCCCGGGGTAGGGTGGGGGCAGGAGGCCCTCGCGGCTGCCTTTGTGCGCTACCCCAGCTGACTGGGCTGTGTGCCCCCTCTCTGCCAAGAGACCTCCCGTCCACCATGGGGGAAGCACAGGGCAGCCAGCGAGCCCCGCTGCTGGGGGCAGGGCCGGGACCCAGCGTCTCCCAGCCCCTGGTTGTCGCTCCGGGAGGCCCCTGAAGTGGGGTGGGGGCCCAGCAGTCTTCCAGGGCCGCCAGGGAAGTTCCTCCTTTGGGGTTTTTGTTTTTGAGAGTTGCAGCTTCCCCTTGGCGCAGGCACAGCTGCTGGGGCCGTTGGTGGAACTGACAGGAAGGGGCGGGGCCCTTCCTGTGGCGCCTGCCGCGCTGTGGTCGCCCCCGCCCCCACGGCCCTCTTTGTGAACAACCTGTGCCGGCAGGCCCCTCGGTCGCCTCCTCCAGGGCCCCGGCCTTAGAGGCGCTATGGGTCCGCCCCGCCGACCTGGCACCCGGGGAAAGGGGAGGCGGGGCGCGGGGAAGCAGGCTCGGGCTGCACACAGCTGCCTTTCCGGGAGAAGGGACCTTGGCTCTGAAATGGGAGTTGCCTGGCCCGAAGGTCAGGCTTAGGGAGTCTGTGTGTCGGGACGCCTGCCGCGTGGGTCCCCCGCCTGGGCTGTGTGACCTTGGGCACATCGCTGCCCCTCTCTGAGCCTCACCTGAGAGCTAGCATTCTGGAGCCCCACTGCGCAAGACTGTTGGAGGGCCAGGTGCGGTGGTGGCGATAAAAAGCCCCTCGCCCACTGGGAAGCTCGGGGCTGGAGTTCCTCAAGGTCCACTGTTGAAAGGCCCATCAGCCCTTAGCAGAAGCCGTGGCCGAGAGCTCTGTCAGAGGGGACAGGGCCCCCAGAGGTGTGCGAAGCCACCCAGTTTGAGCTTGGGCACCCATGTCGTGTTAGAGGGAGTCGGGACCACCCTTCCTTCTGCTGGCCCTCCAGGGCTGCTTTGGGGCCCGGCCCCTGGCCCATGTCCTGCAAGGTCTCCTGCCCTTCCTGCAGCCCGTCTCGCCCCCTCCCGTCCCCAGAGGCTGTGCTCTCTGGAGCCCTCTGCACACACCTTCCGGCCTGTCCTTCCCAGGACCTGCCACTTGGTAGAAGAGCCCTGAGTTCTACTCAGGCTGCCAAGTACCACCTGCCTGACAGGTCTCCCTGAGCCTCGGTTTCCCCCACTGGGCCTGCCATTCATGTCCACCTGTTTTGAGTGGCAGCTGTGAGAGTCAGTCTGATGATGGAGGAGGTGGTATAAGGTCCAGGGACAGGGCACCCCCAGCCCCCACGCAGCAGCCCTGGCCGGGCCCAGGCAGATCTCACTGCACCTACGCAGCCCACCTGCCCTCTGAGTGTGTCCCCCTCTTGGGGGAGAAGCAGACCCCAGATTGCAGTGAGAGGGCAGGGGGCCCAGGTGCCAGAGTCAGCCCCACACTCTGCCTCACCAGGGCACCTGCCACTTTCCAGCTACCATCAGAAGAAGCAGATTCTGAGAGGGGTGGGAACTCCGGCGCCCCAACCCTGAATCTGAGACTCTTTGGTTGGTGGCAACCTCTGAGGCCACCTTGCCCAGCCTCTGTCTGGGGCAGGGCCCACCTCTGCCACCTCCTTGGCCAGTTCTGCCCAGGAAGCCCCAAGCCCACACCACCTACCACGATGGGATGGCCTCTGTGGGGGTGTGACTCAGCCTGACGCAAAACACTTGCTTTCAGGGTACCTGCTGTTCCGAGACTTCTGCCTGAAGCACCTGGAGGAGGCCAGGCCCTTGGTGGAGTTCTACGAGGAGGTGAGGCCTGGCTGGCCTGGCCCTGCTGTGCATGGGGAGAGGGAGGGGCTTGGGCTGCTTTCATTGAACCTGTAAGACAGTCCCACGCCCCTCTGGGCCAGGGCTCACCTGTGGGGATCTTGTCCTCTAGATCAAGAAATACGAGAAGCTGGAGACAGAGGAGGAGCGCCTGACCTGCAGCCGAGAGATCTTCGACACGTACATCATGAAGGAGCTGCTGGCCTGCTCACATGTGAGTGCCCGGGGGCTGCGTGCTGGCCTGGGTATGGGGACGAGAGGGCCGGCTCCGCGGAGAAGTCACTCGCCTCTCCCTTCCCCAGCCCTTCTCGAAGAGCGCCATCGAGCACGTCAAGGGCCATCTGGTGAAGAAGCAGGTGCCTCCGGATCTCTTCCAGGTGTGTACTGGGCTTGTCCCCGCTCCCGCCCAGCCCAGCGGGGGTCCCCCATGGGCGGTACAGGCCCTGGAGTCTGGTCAGCTCCCGCTGTGGCTCAGTCACCTACCTCCCGCTCCCTCCCTTAGCCATATATTGAAGAAATTTGCCAGAACCTCCGAGGAGACGTGTTCCAGAAATTCATCGAGAGGTGAGAGCAGGGCACGTGCAGGAGCAGAAGGCGGGAAGAGGCCGCTCAGAGAAGGGGTGCGGATGCCCTGGAGAAGAGCAGCCGGTCTGCTTCAGTGCCCAGCGTGTGGGCACCTGGGCCTGTCTACACCCCAGTGAGGGGACTCCTGAGAGGTCGCCATCTCCCCCACACTCCTGACCCACCCTTCTCAGCACTAGGCACTTCAAAGCCTGTCCCTATCTAAAAGGAGCGAGGGACCACCCATGTGTCTTTCTCCCCATGGACTGTCTAGCCCCTTGCTGGGCCCACTGGGGATGAGAGGTATCATGCTGGTGGTAAGGATGGGCACAAGAGGACACACTGCCCACCCCTCTGCCCCCTGTGGCCTTCACGGTCAGAGCCAGCTTGGGGGGTGTTCCTTGATGTGTCCCAACTGCCCAGCCATGGCATAGGGGCTTCACTGGCAGTGAGTGGTGTGTTACTGGATGTATGCAAGGAGGGAAACGAGATGAACCTTGTTATGGATGTGGTAGCAGGAAGTTGGGGCCAGATGGGAAGATCTCACCTCTAAGTTTATCTGATCCAAGCAGAAACCTAAAGACAGATAACACTGCTGGCATTGCCGGGAGGGGGGTGGAGGCAGCCTGGGCTGGCATTCTTTCTGACAGCCCCGGAAGAGGACCCTGAGGCTTGGGAGCCCAGGCAATAGCAGTAGGTGAGGCCGGCTTGCCCCCAGCATCAATTTCACTCACTTTCTAAGGCTCAGCTGAGCTTGGGTTTTTTCTTCTTTTGCAGCGATAAATTCACACGATTTTGCCAGTGGAAGAATGTGGAGCTCAACATCCACGTGAGTGGGCTGGGTGGGCGTGCAGAGCCCTCTCCCTGCTGCTCCTCTCCAGGACCCGGGGCAGCCGGAGGAGTCTATCTTCAACCCCCAGGGACAGCTGTGGGGTTGGTGCTGGGACCCCCAGTGCGGATTGCTCCAGGCAGGGCAGCACCTGAGAAGGGTTGCCCCGGGTCAGGGGCCTTGGGGGAACCCCCTGCTGCTCCCGGGGTGGAGCCTGGGCAGCCTGCAGTGACCCCCCCGGCTGCCCCCCCCCCCCCAGCTGACCATGAACGACTTCAGCGTGCACCGCATCATCGGGCGAGGTGGCTTCGGTGAGGTCTACGGCTGCCGGAAGGCCGACACGGGCAAGATGTGAGCACTGGGTCTGCTGCCTCGGGTGGGATGCCTGAGGGGGAGGAGGGACACCCCCCCCCCCAGGGTGCCCTGAGGACCTCCCACATCCCGCCGCGCCCCTGGGGACCTGCACTGCAGGTGCCAGTGGACCGACTGAGGGACCGGCCCCTCTCCCCCAGGTACGCCATGAAGTGTCTGGACAAGAAGCGCATCAAGATGAAGCAAGGGGAGACCCTGGCCCTGAACGAGCGCATCATGCTGTCGCTCGTCAGCACCGGGGTAAGCGGCAGCCCGCCCCGCCTCAGCCCCCGGCTCCGGCTCCGAACCCAGTGCAGCCCCTGCTGACCTCTTCCACCCCCTCCTAGGACTGCCCGTTCATTGTCTGCATGTCATACGCCTTCCACACGCCAGACAAGCTCAGCTTCATCCTGGATCTCATGAACGGTGAGTGCCTGGCCTGGCCCCTGGTGGACCTCCGGGCTGGGGGCCGGGGTGGGAGCTGAGCGCCCCCTCCCCCCGCGGGCTGCCTCCCTCAGGCGGGGACCTGCACTACCACCTGTCCCAGCACGGGGTCTTCTCCGAGGCCGACATGCGCTTCTACGCCGCGGAGATCATCCTGGGCCTGGAGCACATGCACAACCGCTTCGTGGTCTACCGGGACCTGAAGGTGAGGCGCCGCCCCGCCCTCCTCCAGATGTGGCCCCGCCCCTCCGTGCCCCGCCCTCTTCCTGGCCTGGCTCCTCCCCTCGGCAACCCCACCACCACCACGCCCCCGACCCAGAGCCCTGTCTCTGGACACCCTTACCTCTAGACAGCCGCCCGGCTGGCGTCTTGCCCCGCCGGGTCCTGTCCTGAGCTGCTCACTGAGCCTCCTCCACAGCCCGCCAACATCCTGCTGGACGAGCACGGCCACGTGCGCATCTCAGACCTGGGCCTGGCCTGTGACTTCTCCAAGAAGAAGCCTCACGCCAGTGTGTGAGTGCCCCAGCCCCACGCCCCCTTCCTGCACCCTCCAACCGGCCCACTCATGGCCTCCTTACTCTGCCAGGGGCACCCACGGGTACATGGCTCCCGAGGTTCTACAGAAGGGTGTGGCCTACGACAGCAGCGCCGACTGGTTCTCCCTGGGCTGCATGCTCTTCAAGCTGCTGCGAGGGTGAGCAGGCCATCCCAGGGCGGGTGCACAGGACAGAAACAGGCTCTCCCCCAGGCCAGGAAGGAGGCTGGGGGGTGGGGGCAGGCGGTCCCTGCCTCCTGGCTGTCAGGGGTGGCACCATCCCTGGCTTTGGCAAGGATCATTCATGGGCTTCCCAGGTGGCACTAGTGGTAGAGAACCTGCCTGCCAGTGCAGGAGATATAAGAGATGTGGGTTCGATTCCTGGGTCAGGAAGATCCCCTGGAGGAGGGCATGGCAGGTTCAGTTCAGTTCAGTCGCTCAGTCCTGTCTGACTCTTTGCAACCCACTCCAGTGTCCTTGCCTGGAGAATCCCCAAGGACAGAGGAGCCTGGAGGGCTACAGTCTATAGGGTCACACAGAGTCAGACACGACTGAAGTGACTTAGCAGTAGGCACTCATGCAGCCTGCCTTAGTTTGCACATTCCCGTTCTCTGACCTTCGACTTCGGCTTTTCTTGCCCAGGCATAGCCCTTTCCGGCAGCACAAGACCAAAGACAAGCATGAGATCGACAGAATGACGTTGACAATGGTGCGTGGAGGGTCCCAACCCGGGGAGGCTGGGAGGAGCTCATGAGGGGCCGCAGTGTGGCTGGGGTCTCCTGTGGGCATCAGGGTCTTGGCCGCCAGCAGCCCACCCTCTAGCCTCTGGCCTCGTAGGCTCTCTCTTCCCCACATTGTCAGAGCAAATTTGCCTGCTAGGGGCGTTCGGAAGCTCTCCCTCTGCCAGGGGCCTGGACCTGCCCACCCCTGCCCAGCGCATCCTCAGGAGGCCCAGAGCTGTGATGGGGGCTGGGGTGAGCCCCTGCCAACGTCCCCTCCTCCTCCCTGCAGGCTGTGGAGCTGCCCGACTCCTTCTCCCCTGAGCTCCGCTCCTTGTTGGAGGGGCTGCTGCAGAGAGATGTCAACCGGAGGCTAGGCTGCCTGGGCCGAGGGTGAGTGCCTGGGACCCCGGCCATTACCCCAGGCCTTCCCGCCCTGCTGGGTGATGTCCACACTGCGGCGTCTAGGCCTCTGCAGGGGTTGCTGGGGCAGCCTGCCCGAGCCTCCGCCCGTGTCCCTCTGAGGACAAGGGCTGTGTCCTGTCACTGGAGCCCCCCCACTCCGTGGTCCCAGCCTGCTTGGCAGAGTTCACAAGTTGGGGTTGGGGCAGCCCTGCCCGGTGTTCCCAGGTGGAGGGTGCCTGCCATACAGCTGCTGGGGGTGGGCACAGACTGGACAAAGATAATGTTGCTAATGATGATGACAGCAGCTTTTTATGTTTATTAAACATTTACTAAGCACTGGGCATGATGTTGTAAGATTCCCAGTATTCAACTCACCCCAGCCCTATGCCATGGAAACTGCTGTTCTCCCCATTTTAGAGATGAGGAAACAGGCTGAGGTTTAAGGAACTTGCCCCAGGTTGCAGAGCCAGAGTGTGGCTGAACCAGTAGTTAAACCTAGGCCACCTATCCCACAGCCCAGACCTTGCCCCCCCAACCTGGGTGGTGCCAAGCCTCAGTGATCCACTCTTCCCACAGGGCCCAGGAGGTGAAGGAGAGCCCCTTCTTTCGTTCTCTGGACTGGCAGATGGTCTTCTTGCAAAAGGTAACAGCCCAGAGCCGAGGCTGGGCAGGGTGCTTGGGAGCCCCTTCTCGGTGCTGATGCCCAGCCCCTGTTCCACTGCAGTACCCTCCCCCATTGATCCCCCCACGAGGGGAGGTGAATGCTGCCGACGCCTTCGACATTGGCTCCTTCGACGAGGAGGACACAAAAGGAATCAAGGTACGGGGCCTGGCCTGGCCTCCCAGCCCTGAGTACGGCTGGCAGTGTCCTCTGTCCTCTGGCCCTATGAGATCCCCGTGCCGGCCCCATCTGCCTGGTGGGCCTCGGGCTCCTCCTCCCCGCATGTCCCCGGGGGTGGCCGTTGGACCAGACCACTGTGTCCTGGGCCCTGCGGCCGGGCCGGCATGTGGCTGACAGCCGTCCCTTCTCCACTCTCTTGGTGAAGCTACTGGATAGTGACCAGGAGCTCTACCGCAACTTCCCCCTGACCATCTCGGAGCGGTGGCAGCAGGAGGTAGCAGAGACTGTCTTCGACACCATCAACGCTGAGACGGACCGGCTGGAGGCCCGCAAGAAAACCAAAAACAAGCAGTTGGGCCATGAGGAAGGTGAGGGTCAGCTGCTGCCGTGGGCACCCACTGCCTGCTCTAGAGATGGGAAGCAGGCTCAGGTGTCAGCCCGGGTCCCTGCCAGACAGCGGCCGATCCAGGACTCAGACCCTGGTCGGGTGGCCGGCTGAGTGCCCCTCTCTCACTCTCTTGCGTCAGACTACGCCCTGGGCAAGGACTGCATCATGCATGGCTACATGTCCAAGATGGGCAACCCCTTCCTGACCCAGTGGCAGCGGCGGTACTTCTACCTGTTCCCCAACCGGCTCGAGTGGCGGGGCGAGGGTGAGGCCCCGGTAAGGAGCAGGCAGGCCCCGGAACCCCTGGGGTGGGTGGGCCGGCCCGGAGGGCCGGTCCTAGGCCCTCACCGCCCCTCTCCGCCCTGCAGCAGAGCCTGCTGACCATGGAGGAGATCCAGTCGGTGGAGGAGACACAGATCAAGGAGCGAAAGTGCCTCCTTCTCAAGATCCGAGGTGGCAAGCAGTTTGTCCTGCAGTGCGACGTGAGTGGGGACCTGGGGTTGGGCTGGGGCGGGACCAGAGTGGGCGGGGTGGGGCGGGGCTGGAGTGTTGCTGGGGCGGGCCAGAGGGGCCGGGGCCCCGCCTAACAGCCGGTGTGCTCGCAGAGTGACCCAGAGCTGGTGCAGTGGAAGAAGGAGCTGCGCGACGCCTACCGCGAGGCCCAGCAGCTGGTGCAGCGGGTGCCCAAGATGAAGAACAAGCCGCGCTCGCCCGTCGTGGAGCTGAGCAAGGTGCCACTGATACAGCGCGGCAGCGCCAACGGCCTCTGACCTGCCACCCGCTCGCCCGCCCGCCTTTTATAAACCTCTAATTTATTTTGTTGAATTTTTATTATTTGTTTTCCCGCCAAGCGGAAAAGGTTTTATTTTGTAATTATTGTGATTTCCTGTGGCCCCAGCCTGGCCCAGCCCCCAGGGAGGGGCCCGCTTGCCTTGGCTCCCGCTGCCACCCACCCAGCCACTGTCCAGCCACCTCACCCTGCCCCCAGGGGCCTCCGCTCCCGGTGTCTCCCCCACACGGGGAGAGCAGCAGCCCCCAGCACCCTCCCACCCTTCCCCAGGGATGGTGTCGCCCGGAGTTGGGCCTGCTGGCCCGCCCCCAGCTCTGTGCCCACAGCACAGCTGGGTGGCCTGGCGGCCCCACCCAGGAGAGGCTGCAGCACAAGGAGGCCACTTGAAGCTCCCACTGCGGCCCCTCCTGCATCGACTGGGACACAGGCCTGCACTGACTTGCCCTCCAGCCAGTTGGTAGATAAGAGAGCCTGTGGACTCGCTGACCCCAGGGCCTCCCATGTGGCTTAGGCTCCTGCACCCTTTCTTGGGAAGAGCCCTCGTGTCACTGGCTGCCTCCATTCCCACCCTCCCTGGACACAGTGGGGCCTGGCCAGGAGGGTGGCATTGGCAGTGGCTGCTGCTGCCCCCACCCCAGCCCCCTCTTCTTCCCACTCAAGCGCCCAGGCTCAGGGACCACAGAAAGGCACCTTCGGGGCTGTGCCACACTGGCCTCGCCTGGCCCCGAGCCCCCTCCCCCTGGGCTGGGCAGGGCCTCTTCTGCTCGGAACCGTAGGGGGCTGGCCTGGGCCAGCCAGACGGCACAGTGCGAGGGGCAGGTGGGGCAGCCCTCCCCACACCAGGTCGCTCAGCGCGCCCCTCGCTGTCCAGCCCCATGTCCCGTCAGTGCCACCGCCCCCAGGGCGCCACCTCGCCCGCAGCATGCCCCCTCGTGCCAGTCGCTGCCGTGTGTGGTGTTGCGCCCTCCCCCGGGGCTGGGTTGGCGGGCCCTCCCCTCCCATCTACACTCCCCGGGGCGTTCCTTTGCCGATTTTTGAATGTGATTTTAAAGAGTGAAAGATGATACCATGCGTTTTTATAAAAAATAGTGCCTGACTCCTTTTCTGTGTCAGACTCTTTTGTGCCCGAGGGTCATTTTCAGCCTCCCCTGGGGGTGGGGCCTAAGGAGGGAGAGTCTTGGTGGCGCCAGATCTCCTCCACCTCCAGGGCAGGTGCTCACAGCCGGGGAGGGATGGGGGTGGCTCCCACCCTGCCTGTCCTATCCTGGGGGAGCAGAAGGGGGTCTTCTGCTCACTTCCTGGGAAGCAGGAGGAGGTGCCTGCAGGTTGGTGCTTAGTGTCATGTTTGGACTAGTTGGGCATCTAGTCCTCCAGGGCTCATGCTGAGGACACTGCTGTGGACAGATGAGCAGACCTGCCCAGCCCCCAGACCTGCGCTGGGGGCCACACACGCAGCCTCCGGCCTCAGCCTCTGGCTTCGTCCTCACCTCTGGCCTTGCTGTGCAGCCTCCAGTAGAGGTCCCTGAAGCCTGAGCTGTCCCCTAGCACCAGGCTTCATGTACCCAAAGGCTATGTTCAACTTTCTTCTCCCCACGTCCCTGCCGTCCAGGCCCCCATGGGTGATGTCGCTGCTGCCCTTTCCTTTCAGCGCTCTGCTGGCAAGGACTCAGGGCCCCAAGGAGTCCCCAAGGAAATGGCTTTTGAGGTGGGCCTCCAGCACTGGGGTGGACGAGGTGGGGAGGACATTTCTGATGCAGGGAAGGGCCAGCAGTCAGGAGTGGCTCAGGCTGGCAGCAGTGGGAAAGAACCAGGCCTGGAAGGCCCTGAATGCCAGGCTAAAGCCAACCCAGGGTCCAGGGACACTTAGTGACTGCAGGACAAAGATGGGAATGGAGATGGAGTCTGAACCTGAATAGGCTCTTGGGAGTCCTTGAAGGTTCTGGACAGGGGCTAGGTGGTGACCGGACAGCTGACTAGTTGCTGGTTACATGTGTAGGGTATGCAGAAGCAGATGGAAGACGAGTCAGGGAGATGGGAAGGGCCACTGATTCTGTCCAGGGAAGTGATGTCATAATGATGGCGGTGGTAGAGGAAGAGATGCAAAGAGGCCGGGTGGAATGGGCAGGACTTGGGGACGTGAGAGAAGTGGAAGTCCACGATGGTACACCAGGAGAGCCCTGCTGTCACTCAGAGCCACGAGAGTCAGGGAGCAAAGCTGGCTGGAAGGGAGGAGGGTGAATGTGGCTGCATTTGGCTTGGGACCTGCTGATGGATTTCATGCGCCTTCGGGCACAGAGGAGTCCCAGACAGCTGCAGTGTGGTCCTAGAGGTGGCACCAGGGTGACATTGGAACAGACAGGCTTTCAGGAGAATCAGCAGGGGCCCTGGAAAAGGGTTGAGAAGACAACGGAATTAGGAGTCAAAGACCGGTAGGGAGTTATGTTCAAGGCTGCAGAAATCAGGACAGGCTGGGCCTCAGACAGCCCTGTTAGATTTGGGGTGAAGAGGGCTTGGGGACGAGGTAGCACTTTTTAAGGAAGGTGGAAGCTAGAGAGAGCTGCAGCAGTGGTGGCTGGTAGGGCCTGATTTTATTTTATTTTTTTTTATTAAAAAAAATTTTTTTAACACCAAAACCATTTGTATTGGGGTATAGCCAATTAAGAATGTTGTGGTGGCTTCAGGTGAACAGCAAAGGGCCTCAGCCATACATATACATGTATGTATCCATGCTCCCCCAAGCCTCCCTCCCATCCGGGCTGGCACATAACATTGAGCAGAGTTTTAGGTGCTATACAATAAGTCTTTGTTGGTTATCCATTTTCAATATAGCAGTGTGTACATGACCTTCCCAAAGTCCCTAATTATCCCTTCCCCCCAACAACCATAAGTGTGTCTTCTAAATCTGTGAGTCTCTTTCTGTTTTGTAAGTTCATTTGTATCATTTCTTTTTAGACCTCATATATAAAGGGTGTCGTGTGATATTTCTCTTTCTCTGTCTGACTTACTTCACTCAGTATGACACTCTCTAGGTCCACTCAGGTTGCTGCAAATGGCATTATTTCATTCTCCTTAATGGCTGAGTAATATTCCATTATATATCCGTAACACATCTTTATTCATTCCTATGTCGATGGACACTTAGGTTGCTTCCATGTCTGGTAGGGCCTGATTTTAGAGTTCTAGACATTCAGAGGCCTCTGCTGTCATAGACCCAAGGACATTATAATGACTTGATGGCACCACAGTGCAGGGTAGCTAAGTCATCCCAGATAGCACAGGAATCACTTGGCCACAATGAGAGGGCAAGGTGAGAACGTTAACTAGGGCTTCCCAGCCCACAGACAGAGCTCAAACATCTAGATCAAATGGCACTACCTTTTTATAAACAGAGAGATGGAAACCTGACGGTCAGCCTTGGCCAAACCCGGCCGCTGCCTCACCAAGTCCGGGGCCAAAACCCAGGCTAAGGCCAGGGTAATACACCAGAGCTCAGCAAGGCCTGCACCCTGGTTCCGGTGCGGCCGGAGGGGGCTGGCCCTGATTTCGAAACTCTCCTTCCTCTCCTGACAGTGGCAGCAAAGTGCAGCCTCTGCAAAAGGGATGCACGCGGCCGCTGAAAGCAGCCACCTCACAGTGAAGGGCCCTCAGGAAGGTCTAGAGCTAGCCAGGCCGGCTCCCCACAACGCCCGGTACTCCCATTCCTGCCCCCCGTGCGCCCTAACCCCACCCCCCAGGGCAGAGTCCAGCCCAGGAAGGGGGCTTCAAGCAAAGCTCGTCAGCATTTAGGGGCATCTCAGAAGTGATGGGGTTGTGGCAAGCCAGCAGCTCGCATCCCACCCGCACCCTCAGGCGCGTTCAGGTATCCGTGGGGCCTGGGGTAGGAAGATGGGGCACATGGTCAAGGGGGTGGAGCTGCCAGGGGAACGCTGGTGACCCAACAGCCGCGGGAGCGCGGCCCGCCGAGCACGCAGGCGCGCACGCGCGCGCGCACGCCCGCTCGCCGGGCCGCCGGGCCCCGGCCTCGCTTCTTCCCCTTCCGGACCCGCGAGGACGGGTCTGCGCCGTGCCTGGGGCGCCCCCTGCAGGGCGCGGGCTGAGCTGCAGTCTGGCCCCGACCCCCGGAACGCCCTCCGCAGACTCTTCCCGGCCGAGACCGGGGTTGAGACCCAGGGCCTGGCTTCTTCCCTGGCGCCGGTGGACGCCAGCGCTGCTGGGCGGCGCCCCTCGCCCGTCCCCGGCGCGCTCCAGCCCCGCCGAGGTTTCGATGGCTGCGAAGCAAGGCGGGCACCAAGCCCGACGCCCCGCCCCGCCCCGGCACCGCCCCGCCCCCGGGCCCGCCCTCCCCGCCGCCTGCGCTGCCGCCGCCGCCGCCACTGCCGCCGGGGGCGCGGGGGCTGCGGTGGGCGCAGCTCCGGCGCGGCGCGGACTGGAGGCGAGGGGGCCGCGCCAGGTCCCCAAGCCGAGGGGGGACCGGGCCGCCCCCGCCGCGCCCGCCCTCCCGGGATGAGGTGCTGAGGCCCAGCATGGCAGGCCCTGGTCCCACCTTCCCGCTGCATCGACTCGTCTGGGCGAACCGGCATCGCGAACTGGAGGCCGCGCTGCACAGCCGCCAGGTGAGGAGGCCCATTGGATCCCGGGGCTGTCCTCCTGGCCGCCCCACCCAGCCACCCAAATCTGTGGTCTCCATCCCGGAGGCCGCCCGCCCAGCTCCCTCTCCCCGGAGGTCTGGTAGTCCCAGGTCACCTGCCCCTCGAGCTTGGGCTCCTGGCCTCTGGGCTCCCAGTGCTGGGCCTAGCCTTGCCGATCTCCCCACTTCGCACTGCATGCAGCCTCCGACCTCGTGCTGCACCACCCCTGAGCCCAGGCTGAGAAAAGCAGCTTGGTCCTGGTCCCCAGGCCAGTCCTGACTCTTGGCATCAGCGGCTGCATCTCTACCTGACCAGAGGCCCGCCTCCACCGGGCCCCCAGCTCTGACCCTGGCAGAGGGCAGGAGAGGTGGGCAAGCCCTTCCCACCTGCCCCCCTCTCTTCCCTTGCCAGGACGCTCAGGCCACCGGTGCCATTTCCACCGCCTGTCTGCAGTGACTCCCGCCCCTGTTCATCCCCGCGGCCTCCTTGCCCTGGCCTCTCCTTACTTGCCCTGCTGTGTCCCATCTCCCCCAGCACGACATTGAACAGGAAGACCCCCGGGGGCGCACCCCGCTGGAGCTGGCCGTGTCCCTGGGGAACCTGGAGTCCGTGAGAGTCCTCCTTCGACACAATGCCAACGTGGGCAAAGAGAGCTGTCAGGGCTGGGCAGGTACTACAGAGACAAAGAGGGGCTTCCTTGAGACTGGCAGCAGGGGATGGTGTGGGGGAGTGAGCAGCCCGGCCTGGGGCCGTCTAGGGAATGCCCCTCAGCCGCCCGGTGCCCCCAGTCCTGCAGGAGGCTGTCAGCACTGGGGATCCTGAGATGGTGCAGCTGGTGCTCCAGTATCGGGACTACCAGAGGGCCACGCAGAGGCTGGCCGGCATTCCGGAACTGCTCAACAAACTCCGCCAGGTGCAGCAGGGCACGGAGGTGTGGCCCGTGCGGGGAGTGTGGGGCACCACGGAGGGGGCCATGACAGACTCTGCAGGGTCACCCCGCCAGGCCCGGCCGTGGAAGGGCACCCAGCCTGTGGAGCACGCTTTCTGACACTGTCAGTGGGGTCCCTCCCTCTGGACCTCGGCCCAGGGTCAGTCAGGAAAGAGGGGCATCCCGGCCCCCTGTGGATGAGAGCGGGCCCTTTGGGAGGAAAGCCTTTGCCAACATAGAAGGTCCTCTATGATGTGTCCTCTCGATGTGTCTTTGTGGTCCAGCTCATCCCCCACCCCAGCCAAACCCTGCCCAAGAAAGGGTGGGCCTAAATAGGTCTGCGAGCCCTCAGGCTGTAACCATCCTCAGGCCAAGGGGCCAGGCTCAACCCCACCACTAGTCTGCTGATGTGCCAGAAATCTCAACAGAGCTTTAGGTGTTGAGTCTCCTGGTTCATGCACATTTCCTGGAAGGAGGATTTCATCCAACTTAGTGGATGTGGCCTGGCCCCCCGTCCTCCCTTCTCAAAGCTGGGGTGGGGGGTGAGCTGGACCACAGAGACACATCAAGACCCGCCGAGGGGCTGGGCGCCCTGTGGGGGCTGGCCCCACTGCAGGCAGGGAGGACCCTGACTGGCGCTCTGGTCCTTCTCAGGCCCCCGACTTCTACGTGGAGATGAAATGGGAGTTCACCAGCTGGGGTGAGTGGGGACCTACCTCTTGGCTCCCAGGGGGCCCGGGATGGGGCCTTGGGGAAAGAACGCCGGTGACCTCCGTGACCCCCCGCAGTACCCCTGGTGTCCAAGATGTGTCCGAGTGACGTGTACCGCGTGTGGAAGCGGGGGGAGAGCCTGCGGGTGGACACCAGCCTCCTGGGCTTCGAGCACATGACCTGGCAGCGTGGCCGGAGGAGCTTCATCTTCAAGGGCCAGGGTGAGCTCTGGGGAAGGGGGGGCTCCCCGCTGGCCTGCGGCAGACCAGGGCCCCTGGCTTTCCTGTGGCTGTGAGGACAGTGCGGTCCTTTGTCTCTGTCTCCACATGTGGAAGTGGAGATGGGGTGGGGGGACCCAGAGCCTGAGGCCACAGCCAGCAGCAGCGGGCGGCTGAGGGGTCCTGGGGGGAGCCCTGCGGCCGCCGTCTGAGCCTCACACTGATCGATCACCCTCACACCCCCATGCCGGCACGCAGAGGCGGGAGCCTTGGTGATGGAGGTCGACCACGACCGGCAGGTGGTGCACACGGAGACGCTGGGGCTCACGCTGCACGAGCCCGAAGCGCTGCTGGCCGCCATGCGGCCCAGTGAGGAGCACGTGGCCAGTCGCCTCACCTCTCCCATCGTCTCCACCCACCTGGACACTCGCAATGTTGCCTTCGAGAGGTCAGTTGGGGCCTGGCCACGCCACGAGCAGTGCTCTTAGGCCTCTAGTTCAGGCCTCTGGGAGGCTGAGCCGCCAGCAGAGGCTGGTCAGATGGGGCAGGGGGGTCACTGCAGGCCCAGTGACTCCTGGACCACCTGCCGGTCTGGGACCTGTGACACCTTCAAGCCCCTGCACGCCTGTCTGTGCTGGCAGCTGTCTCCCGGGGAGGAGGCTAGGTCAGGGTGTCCCCAGTTTCCTGACTTCTGACCTCACATGCTTTCCCATAAAACAGGGATTGAGGCTGTGGCCCAGGGCAGCTGTTTGCACCAGAGCTGGCTTCTCAGGGGTGCAGGTGTGTCTAGGCCAGAGTCCTCTGTGGGTGGGCGAGGAGCCTATCCCCTCAACAACACGTACCCCAATTCCAAAGCAGACTTCAGAAACACTTTAAAAAAAGAAAAGAAAAAAATAGCTTTCTTGAGATAATGGTTTTATATACCATACAGTTTACCTGTTTTAAGTGTACAATTCACTGGTCTCTAGTATATTCACAGATAGGTAATTAGCACCACCGTCCAACTTTGGAACATTTTTGTCACCTCAGAAAAGAAACCCTGTCCCCTTTCATCGACTCCCATCCCCTCATCCCCGCCCCCAGCTAATCTACTTTCTGTCTCCATAAATTTCCCAGTTCTGGATTTTCATATGAATAGAATAATACAGTATGTTCAGTCTTTTATCACTGGCCTCTTTGGCTTAGCATAGTGGTTTCGAGGTTCATCCAAGTTGTAGCATGTAACGACTTCATTGCTTTTCAATGGCCAGATCCATTGTATGAATACCCCACATTTTGTTTGCTCATTCATCCATTGACGGTCCTAAGGATTATTTCCACCTTTTGAGTGTTGACTATTAGGCTATGAATAATGCTGCCCTAAACGTGAGTGTACAAGTTTTTGTGTGGACGTATGTTTTGATTTCTCTTGGGTATTTACCTAGGAGTGGAATTGCTAGGTCATGTGCTAATTAAACACAGATATTTAATTGTTTGGAGAGCTGACAGACTATTCACTGAAGGGGCTGTGGCATTTACATTCCCATCAGCAGTATATGAGGGTCTCAGTCTCTCCACATCCTCACCAACACTTACCACTCATCTGTTTCTTTATTTGGGGTTATCACCATCCTGGCGGGTGTGAAGTGGTATTCGTTGTGGTTTTGATTTACATTTCCTTAATGACTAATGATACTGAGCAACTTTTCATGTGCTTATTGGCCATTTGTGTATCTTCTTTGGAGATTGTGTATTCAGATCCTTTGCTCATTTTACAAATCAGGTTGTCTTTTTATTATTGAGTTACAAGAGCTCTTCCTGTGTTCTGGATATAAATCCCTTATCAAGTACATGATTTGCAAGCATTTTCTCCCATTCTATGGGTTGTCTTTTCACTTTCTTGATGGTGTCCTTTGAAGCGCAAAAGTTTTTCTTTTCACGAAGTCCAGTTTATCTATTTTTCCTTTTGTTTCTTGTGCTTTTAGTTTTATATCTAACAATACCTTGTTGTCAAATCCAAAGTCATGAAGATTTTCCCTTATGTTTTGTTCTGAAAGTTTTCTGGTTTTAGCTTTGACATTCAGCTCTTTGATCTATTTTGAATTAATATTTGTATATGGTGAGAGGTGAGGGTTCAGCTTCATTCTTTTGTATGTGACCATCCACTTCTCCCAGCACTATTTGTTCAAAAGACTATTAATTCCCATTAAATGGTCTTGGCACCCCTGTGGAAAAATCAGTTGACCAGAGACAGATGGGTTTATTTCTATATTCGCAATTCTATTCCAATGATCTGTATGACTCTCTTTATGCCTGTACCACACTATCTTAATCACACATTGCTTTGAAATAAGAACGTATGAGTCTTCTGATTTTGTTCTTCTTTCTCAGGATGATTTTAGGTATTCTGGGTGGGTCCCTTGCAATTTCATATGAATGCCAGCTTAAATTTATCTGTTTATAAAAAGAAGTCAGGTGGGATAGTGTTTGTGTTGAATCTGCAAAGCAGTTTGAAGAATAGTGCCATTTTAATAATGTTAAGACTTCTGCCATGAACATAGGTTATTTTCCCATTTTAGATCTTTAATTTTTTTTCAGTGATGTTTTGTGGTTTTCAGAGTGTTTTGCACTTAGAGTAAATAAATTTATTCTAATTTATTCTTTTTGATGCTACTATAGATTATTTTCTTAATTACATTTTGAATTGGTCATTGCAAATCTATAAAAACATAATGGAGTTTTGTATATTGATCTTATATCCTGCAACCTTGTCAGACTCATTTTTTAGTGGATTCCTCGTGATTTTTTATATGTAAGATCATGTCATCTGTTAATAGTTTTACTACTTCCTTTCCAATCCAAATCCCTTGTATTTCTTTTTCTTGTCTAATTGCTTTGTCTGGAACTACCAGTAGAATGTTGAATGGGAGTGGCAAGAGCAGACATCTTTATCTTGTTTCTGACCTTAGGGGAAAGGTCAGTCTTTCATCATTTAGTATGATGTTAGTTGTAGGCTTCCCTTCATCAGGTTGAGGAAGTTCCCTTCTGTTCCTAGTTTGTTGGGTGTTTTTATCATGAAAGGGTTTGACTTTTGTCAAATGCTTTTTCTGTGTCTATTGATATGACCCTATGACTTTTATTTTTATTCTATTGATAAGTGTTGTTGTTCAGTCAAGTCAGTCATGTCCCACTCTTTGTGACTCCATGTATTGGAACACACCAGGCTTTCCTGTCCTTCACTATGTCCAGAGTTTGCTCAAACTCATGTCTGTTGAGTCAATGATGCCATCCACCCATCTCATCCTCTGTCACCCCCTTCTCCTCCTGCCCTCAACCTGATGTTGAACCAATCCTGTATCTCTGGGATAAATTTAGCTTTGTCATGGTATATAATTCTTTTCATATATTGCTAGATTTGGTTGGCTAGTATTTTGTGTCCATATTCATAAGAGACAATGTTTTATAGTTTTTTGTACCACCTTTGTCTGGCTTTAGTATCTGGGCAATGCCCTAGAGTGGGTTAGGCAGTGTCACCTCCTAGTCTATTTTTTGTAAGAGTTTGTGAATAATAGGTGTTAATTCTTCTTTAAAAGTGTGGTGGGATTTTTTGGTGAAACTGTCTGGGCTGGGCTTTATTCTGTGGGTAGTTTTTTTGTTTATTTTTATTTTTACTACTTCAATCCCTTTTCTCATTACAAATCTATTAGATTGTCTATTTCTTGAGTTAGTATTGGTAGTTTAGGTCTCTCTGAAAGTGAAAGTGAAGTCGCTCAGTAGTGTCCGACCCTTTGGGACCCTGTGGGCTGTAGACTGCCAGGCTCCTCCGTCCATGGGATTTTTCCAGGCAAGAATACTGGAGTGGTTTACCATTTCCTTCTCCAGGGGATCTTCACGACCCAGGAGTTGAACCCAGGTCTCCCACACTGCAGGCAGACTTTTTACCATCTGAGCCACCAGGAAAGTTCTAGGTCTCTCTAGGATTTGTTCATTTCATCTAAATTATCTAATTTGTTGGGGTACAATTGTTCAACATATTCTTTTATTTATAACCCTTTTTATTTCTGTAATGTCGGTGGTAATGCCCTCTCTTTCATTTCTGATTCTGGTAATTTGAGTCTTCTCTCTTTTCCTGTCAATTCCATTGATCTTTTCAGAGAACCAGCTTTTGGTTGAATCAGTTTTCTCTATTGTTTTCCTACCCTTCATTTCATTAATTTTCACTCTGATATTTATTAGTTCCTGCCTTCTGTTTGCTGTGGGTTTAGTTTGCTATTTTCCCAGTGTCTTATTAGGGAAGATTGAGTTACAGCTGTCCATTTCCCTGTGAGCATCACTTTAGTTGTGTCCCACAAGTTTTGATATGTTGTATATTCATTTCCATTCATCTCAAAGTACTTTCTGACTTTACTTTTGATTTATCATTTGATCCGTTGGTTATTTAGGAACGAGTTACTTTTCACATATTCATGAGTTCCCAATTTTTTTTTTCTGTGTTTAATTCTAATTTCATTCAGTTGTGACTGGAAAACATCAGTCCGTCAGTTCAGTTGCTCAGTTGTGTCCTACTCTTTGCGACCCCGTGGACTGCAGCACGCCAGGCTTCCCTGTCCATCACCAGCTCCTGGAGTTGGAGAACATACTTTGTATAATTGCTTTCCTTTCAGTTTTGTTGAGGTTTCTTTTAGGCCGAGCACATAGTCTGTCCTGAAGGATGTGTATCCTGTTGTTGTTGGGTGAAGTGTTTAAGGACATCTATCAAGTCTAGTTTATATATTTATATTTATCAAGTCTTCCGTTTCCTTGCTGATTTGTCTCCTCGTTCTTTCCCTTCTTGAAGGTGGCGTTATAAAGTCTTCAACTATTATTGAGTCAGACATATTTTTATTTTTTAATTTTTATTGTGGAAAAGTTAAAGCACATAGACTAGTATAATATACTCATCGCTCAAACTTTAACATGTATCAACATTTTGCTTTTTTTTTTTTTGGCTGTGCTGTGCGGCACGTGAGATCTTAGTTCCTTGACCAGAGATCGAACCCATGCCCCCTGCAGTGGACGCACCAAGTCCTAACCACTGGATCACCAGGGAATTCCCAACATTTTGCCAGTCTTGTTGAATCTGCTCTTCCATACTTTTTTCCTTTTTCCTTTTCCTTGATTTTAAAGCACATCCCAGATGCCTTATCATTTCAGCAGTACATGCATCTGTATGTGACTGTAACAGATAAGGATGTTTTTAAACTGAGCCCCAACTGTTAGCAAAAATGAACAGTTCCCCAGTACTTCCTAGTCCTCAGTCCTCTGTTCATTTGTCCGAGCTGTCCAGGCAGCCCCTTCAAGGTCCCTGTGTGTTTCCCAGTGGGAAGGCTGATTGGAGGGAGTCTTTGGAAGGGACGACTTTGGCCAGAGTTGGGGGGTATGAGTCCTCATGAGCTCCTGTTTGGTCTGTTTCAGGAACAAATGTGGTATCTGGGGCTGGCGGTCTGAGAAGATGGAAACCGTTAGCGGCTACGAGGCCAAGGCAGGAGAGCCTAGTGGTGGGGGCTGGGGTAGGAGACGAGGCCCAGGAACTCTGCCCCTTCTCCACATCCACCCCGTGTAGAGGGAGAGGCTGAGCAGTCCACGGGCTCCGGAAGCCCCGTGTGGCCCCTGCTGAGCCCACAGGGATCACCCACAGCACAGACCCCCCACCCAGATCACCAAGATGAAGCGAGGAGCGTTTTCCCTCATTAGTGACTCCCTGGGGTTCAGACCCCACCGCCTCCACTGCGGGGAGCGAGATCTCACCTGTCCCTGGGTCCTGTGCTAGTGAGGCTGAGTGTGGGGAACAGGCTCCGAGCCCCCAGCTCCTCGCGTGTCCCTCCTGCTCCCCAGGTGTACAGTGCCACCAACGTGGAGCTGGTGACACGCACACGCACGGAGCACCTCTCTGATCAGGACAAGGCGAGGATCAAAGGTAAACCCAGGTGCGCCTGCCCGCTGCCCAGTCACACCATATGGGGCGGATCACCCATGTGTGGGGTCAGGGCCAGAGTGTCTGGGCCAAGCTGGGACGTCTCCGTCCCCATTCCCATCTACTCTGCCTCCCACTACCCAGGAGGCTCCAGGGTGGAAGGTGGGTGTGGGCAGTCTAGGGGCAGTGGCCCCAGGTCCCCTGATGGGCTCCACCCCTTCTCCTTAGGGGGGAAGACTCCATTCCAGTCCTTCCTTGGGATGGCCCAGCAGCACTCCTCCCACAATGGGGTGAGCCAGGGCTGGGGGGTGGGTGCTGGGGGCCCGGCTGGCAGGGGCCACTGGGCAGGGCCAGGCCAGCGCCTCCGGAGCGCTAAGCCTAGTCCTGGGGCCCACGCAGGCTCCTGTGCAGCAGGCAGCCAGCCCCACAAACCCCACAGCCATTTCCCCCGATGAATACTTTGACCCCAACTTCAGCCTGGAGTCGAGGAACATCGGCCGCCCCATTGAGATGTCCAGCAAAGTACAGAGGTGAGGTCTGAGGGCTGGTTGCAGGCTTCCCTCTGTGCCCCCAAGCCCTTGTAGATTCCCCTCACACACGGGGCCCCCTGGAGTGGGGGACCACTCACCCAGCCAGCTGCCTTCTAGACTCTACTCTCTCGTGAATGAATGGATGAATGGATGGCTTTCTGTTCAATTGAATAAACACTTGCTGGGAGCCAGCTTGTGGCTGAGGGAAAGGGCACAGGGCTCTCACACCTCTTGGCTTTGGGGCCCGAGGAATCATCTTCCCCTCTGAGAGTCTAGACCCCCCTTAGTAAAAGGAGAACAGTCGCATTTGACCATCTGCCCACAAGGTGCTGGGAGGCCCTGATGAGCTGTGAGTTCTAGAACTTCCCATGGGCCCTGCACTCTCCCTGGAGCTTCACGTGGGCTCCCTTAGCTGGGGACTGGGATGTGACCCTAGCGGTGCAGTCCTGAATTTTCGAGGGGGTTGCTGGACCCCAGAGGAAGTGCCGTGCGTGCGAGGTGCTGGCTCTGGGCTGAGGAGGAGGATGGGGCTGTGGATGGGCCAGGCTGAGCCTGGGGCCTGGGGACAGCCCGGGCTGTAGGGCCAGAAGGACATAAGCTCCCAGGGGAAGCAGGCAGGAGCCGCTGAGCAGAGAAGAGGGTCCCCCAGGCCAGGCGGAGAGCATGCATAGAGGCAGGTGTCCAGAGTAGGTGGGCTTCAGCAGAGGGGCCACCAGAGGTTCCTTGACCCACATCCTGCGGTTGGCCGGGCAGGTTCAAGGCGACGCTGTGGCTGAGCGAGGAGCACCCGCTGTCCCTGGGGGACCAGGTGACGCCCATCATCGACCTGATGGCCATCAGCAACGCTCACTTTGCCAAGCTGCGTGACTTCATCACCCTGCGCCTTCCGCCCGGCTTCCCGGTCAAGATTGGTGAGAGGGTGGGCCGGGCAGCAGGAGGGTCCCAGGCAGCACCCTCTTGGGAGTGGCGGCAGGGCTGGCTTAGGCTGCCTGTCTCCTCACAGAGATCCCCCTCTTCCACGTGCTCAATGCCCGCATCACCTTCAGCAACCTGTGTGGCTGCGATGAGCCCCTGAGCTCGGTGTGGGTGCCGGCGCCCGGCTCTGCTGTTGCAGCTTCAGGTACCGCTGCGGGCAGGCATAGGGCCGTGAGGTTCGCCCGCCTCTGTGTGCCAGGTAGGGGGGCTGAGCACGACCCCTCTGCTGCGCCCAGGGAGCCCCTTCCCCTGTGAGGTGGACCCTGCTGTGTTCGAGGTGCCCAAGGGGTACAGCGTGCTGGGCGCGGAGCGCAGCGAGCCCCTGCGTGACGAGGATGATGACCTGCTGCAGTTTGCCATCCAGCAGAGCCTGCTGGAGGCGGGCACGGAGGCAGAGCAGGTGGGGTGCGGCCCGGGCTGGGCCCTGGGCGTGGGCCAGGGTGGCAGAGGTGACAGCTCAGGGCTCTGGCTGCTGCAGGTGACTGTCTGGGAAGCCCTGACCAACACCCGGCCTGGCGTCCATCATCACCAGGCCACGGCCTACGAGGAGCAGCTTCAGCTGGAGCGGTGAGCTCGCTAGGACCTACCAGGGCCAGGTCTCAGCCCTGCCCTGCCTCACGGGTCCTGCCAGCCCTGGGGGCTCTTGGCAGGTGTGGGGTAGGGAGCGGGGAGGTGCTGGCCCCAGGACCCCACACCCTCTTTGAGGCCACCCTGCACCTTCAGGGCTGCCCACCAGGGAGGGCGGCAGGCATGAAGCCTGGGGAGACAGGACCCGGTCTTCTCTCTGGTCTTCCGGTCCCAGCCCCCCTGCCCTTATCTGCGCCCTCCACAGCCTGGCCCAGCCCTCAGTCCCCTCCCAAGCCTTTGGGCTCACGAGTCTGTTCTCCCCTCTCATGCCTGGCCTGGAAGGGCCCTCCAGGAAAGCCTGCGGATGTCCACAGAGCCCGGAGGTCCGGGCTCCCTGCACAGGACGCCCCCGACCCCGGCCCCCCAGAGCTTTGAGGAGCAGCTTCGCCTGGCCCTGGAGCTGTCCTCGCGCGAGCAGGAGGAGCGGGAGCGCCGGGGGCAGCAGGAGGAGGAGGACCTACAGCGGATCCTGCAGCTCTCGCTCACCGAGCACTGAGCCCCCGCCCCGCCCTCGGGAGGGAGGGCGTCTGGGTTGCTCCCCCACCCACTTTTGTAATTTATTTATTTATAAACACTCAGCTGCTGGGTTTGGGGGCCTGGAGCCCTAGAGGTGGGGGCTGGCCTTGGAGACCAAGATGGAAATAAAGAGACCCTCAGCAGCAGGCTTGCTCTGCTCAGTGTGGGGTGGGGGGGCCTGGTGGGGGGTACCAAGGCAAGACACTGTGGGTAATGGCCTTAGGACTTGGATTTGAATCCTGACCATGGCCCCCTTGGCCTGTTTCCTCAGCTTTAAATGAGACCCCCTCCAACACTCAGGGCTGCTGGGAGGGTAAAATGAGCCGACAGGTGTCAAGCGCCCTCACGGGGTAGGTGCTCCCTAAAGGTGCTCAGTTCCTCTGAGGCCAGTCCCACCTGCTGGAGACCCGGGCTTTCCCGGAATTCGGGAAGGGCAGAGCCTGGTTCTCCAGGTGGCTCGGAGGCGGCGCCCCTGCAGCTCAGGCCTGGGTTCCTCCCCCTACCTACCCTGGCAGGTTCGACTGCAGTGACATTAGACAAGTCACTTCCCTCTGCTGCGGCCCTGAACCTGCTCAGCCCCGCCCAGCTCACCTCCAAAGTGGCCCCGAGGACCCCTTGTGAGCCTATGGGTTTGTTCTAAATCCAGCCTGACACCCCCTGAAGCTCTGCGAGTCTCTCAACTACTCGTGCCGAGTGGAGGTGCCGGGGCCACCCAGCAGAAAGAAGTCTGGGGCGCCTCCACTTGAGACCCACCGTGTCGGGTCCTCTCCAAGACCTGGGTCCTCAGCCCTGCCTCCCTGGGCTCCACCTCTGCGGGGTAACAGGATGGTTGAGGCCCAGAGCACAGCTCAGGTGACCGAGCCGGGCGGAGCCGAGGACTGGGGCTGGGGCGCCTCCCGGGAGGTGGGACCGAACCCTGAGCGCCGCGTAGGCTGCCTTTTCCCGCCGCCGAGGCTCGGCGCCTCACCTGCGCCCCGCCCTCTGGCCCCGCCCCCAACGTGCTTTGAGGGGCGGGGGCGAGGCGGAGACGCGGAGGGAGGGGCGGTGGCCACTGCGTGCGGGCTCCGCAGGCCGTGCTGGACGGGCGTCTGGCCCTTTAAGGTCCGCCCCGAGGAGGTGCCAGGCCCTGGTGGCGCCGGACTCTCCTTCCTGGTCCTGCGGGGCAGGGGCCGTCTGTCCGCGGGGCTGAGGGAGCGCGCCGCGCCGTACCGGCCCAGGTGCCCCCGGCCTGGCCCCATGGCCCTGGTCACAGTAAGCCGCTCGCCCCCGGCCAGCGGCCACTCCACGCCTGTGGGGCCCACGGTGAGTCTGGCTTGGCTGTGCTCCTGCCCACGCAGTTGGCTGCCAGTTGGGCCTGGGGGAGTGCTTGCTGCCCACGGGCAGCCTCCCCTCAACCCTGCGGGTGTGCGGAGGGGGACTTCACGTCTCAGGCTAGAGCGGCTTGGGGGAGATCTTGAGGCAACCAGGAACTCGGACCAAGGCAAGATCCGGAGCCCCGAGCGCCCACGGAGGCCCTACCCCGTCCTGGGCCCAAACCTGGCCCAAACCCTCAGGCATCTCCAGCAGCGCTCCCCCTCCCTTACCTCTGGCTGCCGGCCTGGACCTGGGCCCGGCTCCGCCAGTGTCTCCACGTGGAAAGTGGACTGGAATAGAAAAGGATCTGACACTTTTTCTGGTTCCTTTCCCCACTGCGGGGGGTCGGGGGGGGGACCGAGGGAGGAAGAAGAGGAACGAGGGAGGGGGGCGGAGAGGGGCGAGCGTGATCCCTGCACCCCCAACCCCAGCACCCTGAACCTGGGGAGGAGTCCTTTCCCACCACTTCACTCTGCCCTGGGGGCTGCCTTCTCAGCAGGACCAGGTGTCCCAGCGCAGAAGCCGGCTCCAGCGAAGGTGAGCGCCTCTCCCCACACACGCACCTCCATTCAGCCACGAGGCTTGGTCACTGCCCTCTGGGGGGACTCGCAGCCAAAGCCAACTACTTAGTATGTGGGGACAGAGTTGCTAGTGGGTAAGACTGGCTGCCTTTGCTTCCATATTCCCTCGGTCAGCTAAGGCTCCTTATCCTGGACCTAGCTCTGGCCAGTGGTCCCACGTTATGGGTCAGGATGGGACAGCAGAGCCTGAGGACTCCTGGGTCCCCACCAAGGTCACAGTTATTTACTGAGTTAGGCAGGTGGGAAGGGAAAGATGGGCTCGAGGCTTGAGAGCCTCCAAGGCAGTGGTTCCTGAAGCACTGAGGCAGCATCACCTTGGAACTGGGTAGGGATGCACCTTCTCAGGTCTCCCCTCCAGGCCCACTGAGTCTCTGGGGATGGGGGCCAACACCTGATTTAATAAATCCTCCAGGCGGTTCTGGGGGTTGACTCCCCTGTCCTGAGGGGTGGGATGGGCGGTCACGGTGTCCTTGCTCCCCTGCCAGGCAGAGCTTTGCAGTACTCCGAGGGGCTGTCCTGGGACTGCAGGATGGAGGGGACGATGGAGACGCCGCCAGGCCCAGCCCGGAGCCAGCGGAGGAGCCCCCCGGGGAAGGGCAGTCCCCCGGGGACCAGACAGACAACGGGCACAGGCCCCCGAGTCCCGGCAAGCAGGAGCAGAGCCAACACCTGCACCTCATGGTCCAGCTGCTGAGGCCACAGGACGACATCCGCCTGGTGAGGGCCCCGTCCGGAGCCCTCTGGTCCTCTGAAAGGGAGAGAGCCACTCCTCAGCTGGGAGGGGAGAGTGGAACAGAGCCAGTGTGTGTTTGGAGAGCAGTGATGTGAGGGCAGGGGGCACCCTGGGGAGCGTAGAGATTACCCAAACCACGATGACTCTGCGGTTTCAGCTAGAGTTGTTTTAACAGGGCGAGGTGGTGTCTTCAAGTCTCTGGAGAGAGCTGGGAGAGGATGGGGAGGTTTGTCCCACTTGAGCCTATAGGGCAAGATTAGGACCAAGAGCGGGGAATTACCCAGAGTCGGATTTCTGTTCAACCAGCACAAGACCTTCCTGACTATGTGAGGTGCCCACAAAGGGACTGGTGCTCAGGGGGGGGCCTGCTGAGCACCCACCGTGGGCTGCTGTCCTGGAAGGGCCCACAGGGATGGGACACAGGCGGGAAAGGGAGAACCAATTCCCAGATGCCTGTGGAACATCTCACTGTGTATAGCAAGATGGGAAAAACGAGACACAGTCTTTTCTAAGGCAGAATTAATTCCACAGAAGTACCACCCTTTATTGTGAGATTGGGTCCTTAATATTTCTTTGGTAACAAACATTTCTGGAATCAAATTATGGTAATGGCAACTGGAAAGGTGTTTTTTAAACTTCCTTCCTAGCAGGAAAAAAAAAAAAATGAGTGATCTGTCATGCCCACGCTCCCCCTTTTCTCCCCACATACATCCCCTTTGAGAAAACTCTTTATAAACATTTTAACGGACCATGAAATCCCAAAGCTGGGAACCACTAGACTGTAACCACTGATCTGGTATCTGGGGAGGGAGGGGTGGATGCAGAGGGAACAGGGGGAGGTCTGTTCCAGACCCGGATGTGTGTCAGGTGGGGGTGGGGAGAACAGGTCCCCTGGGCCACTGTGACCCCAGGCTTCTTCCTTCTCATCTTCCCCAGGCAGCCCAGCTGGAGGCGGCTCGGGCCCCCCGGCTCCGCTACCTGCTGGTAGTTTCCACCAGAGAAGGTCTGAGCCAGGATGAGACAGTCCTTCTGGGCGTGGACTTCCCTGACAGCAGGTGGGAACAGGGAGGAGGAACAGGAGGGCCAGGAGGGGAGGCGCTGGTGCTGATGGACGGCTGATTGCCCTCTGTCCGCGCCAGCTCCCCCAGCTGCACCCTCGGCCTGGTCTTGCCTCTATGGAGTGACACCCAGGTGTACCTAGATGGAGACGGGTAAGAGGTGGCACCTCGAGGGAAGGGAAAGGAAGAGAGGGGCCAGAGGGTGAAATAACCAAGTGTGATGTACGCCCGGGGGGTTGGTACTGGGGAGCACCTGCAGAACTCCAGGCTGGGCCTACTCTCAGCTCCACCTGAGATCCACCGTGAGAGCCTGGGCAAGTCACCTAACTTCTCCGGGTCTCAGCTGCCCCATGCCTGGCAAACAGGGCTTATTTTGAAGCTCAGACGATGTGTATATGTTCTGAGGACCAGCCTCGTGAGGTGGCTAATGGGTAGGCCTCTCGGAGGCGCTGTTCTAGAGCCAGGTCCCACCCCACTGCATCTCCCACAGGGGCTTCAGTGTGACGTCCGGGGGGCAGAGTCGGATCTTCAAGCCAGTCTCCATTCAGACCATGTGGTAAGGGGCGTGGCTCCAGCGTGGCCGCAGGGTCTGGGGAGGGCCGCTGGGAGGACGGTGTGACCCGGCCTCCCCTCTGTCCCAGGGCCACGCTCCAGGTGTTGCACCAGGCATGTGAGGCGGCTCTCAACAGTGGTCTTGTGCCAGGGGGCAGTGCCCTCACCTGGACCAGCCACTACCAGGACAGACTGAGCTCTGACCAGAGCTGTCTCAACGAGTGGATGGCCATGGACGACTTGGAGTCTCTGCGGCCTCCCTGCGTGGAGCCCAGCCGGTCAGTACAGGGAGGGGGCTTGGGGGGAGGTGCCATAGCAGAGAGGGGGAGGGGCCCTGGACTGACAGGCTCGGGTCCCAGGCCCTCAGAACAGGAGCAGATGGAGCAGGCGATCCGGGCCGAGCTGTGGGAGGTGCTGGACACCAGTGACCTGGACAACGTCACTTCCAAAGAGGTGGGCCGGGTGCGGGGATGAGGGGGGAACTAGGCCCTGGGTGGGGGCCCTCCGGCTGGGCGCCAGAGTGGTCCTCTCCTTGGAGCCTTCCCCTTTAGCGCTCCTCCTGTCTGAGCTGTTTCCACATGCCTGGCCTCAGTTTCTCTGCCGTGATGGGACACAGTACTGTCCTCAGAGGCCCCAGAGGGGAGGGTGGGGTGTAGGAACCTTGCGAGGTGCCCCATCCTCGCCTCACCCGCCTGCCTGCAGATCCGCCAGGCCCTGGAGCTACGTCTGGGATGTCCTCTCCAGCAGTACCGCGACTTCATCGACAACCAGATGCTGCTGCTCATGGCCCAGCAAGACCGGGCATCCCGCATCTTCCCCCACCTCTACCTGGTGAGCTGCAGGCTGGGGGTGGGAGGTGGGGACGGCCAGAGCCGGGAGAGACCGAATGATGCGCTCTCCCTGTTGCCAGGGCTCAGAGTGGAACGCAGCGAACCTGGAGGAGCTGCAGAGAAACAGGTGGGGTTTCAAGCCCCCTCAGGACTGCCCACCCTCCGTCTTCCCCAAGGGGAGACCTGGCCAGAAACTCCCAGAACCCTCTCAGCAGCCGCTAACTCTGCTTCCAGCTCCGCCCCGGGGCTGCTGCCCTCCCACAGGCTCAGGCCGGGACAGGGGAATAGCTACCTTGCTGGTCTGCTAGCAGCTCCATGGTCCCCTCTACCCTCTCCCGAGCTGTAAAGCAGAAACGCCCCTCTCTGTCTGACCATGTCTCTTGGAGAAGGCAGGGCCCCTCTCCGGCTGCCTGCTCCCAACACTTCAGTCACTTGTCCACCATGGGCTTTCGGGAAACCTATGACAATAGGTTTTAGCTATTGCACATCCAGCCAGGCTCAGCTGAGCTCAAAAGCCCTTCTCTGGGGACCTCCCTGGAGGTCCAGTGTTAAGACTCTGCACTTCCAATGCAGGGGGCATGAGTTCGATCCCTGGTCTGGGAACTAAGATCCCACATGCTGCACAGAACAGTGCCCCCCCCACCCTGAAAAAAAAGCCCTAACTGACTTCTGATGATAAGATAAGGACTTGTGCGGCAGATGGCCCGCAGCTACCTGGAAGCCAGGCAGGGGCAGGGAGGGGAGGACAGTACTCAAGCCCAGTGGGGTAAACCGATTTGCTCAAGGTCACAGTCACCTCCCCTTCCCACTGCAACTGTACCCCCCCGCCCCTGACCCTCAGCACCAAGAACACTAAGCGCCCAGGGTGCGCCGGCTCCGTGTCAGCCTGGCTCGTGCCTGGGCTGCAGGGTGAGCCACATCTTGAACATGGCCCGTGAGATTGACAACTTCTACCCCGAGCGCTTTACCTACCACAACGTGCGCCTCTGGGATGAGGAGTCGGCCCAGCTGCTGCCCCACTGGAAGGAGACACACCGCTTCGTGGAGGCCGCCAGGTGGGGCCATGCCGCCCGCCCCACCTCAGCCGCCTGCCCTCTGCTGCCCGTGCCCGCCAGCTGTCTGCCCTGCCCTCAGCTTTTCTGGCCCTCAGGGCCCTCACCTCCTTTCCCCTCTGCTCTGGGAGGCGAGCCAGCGAGCTGCCCTGCCCCCACACAGCACAGTGACGGGTGGGGAAGGGGAAGCTGACCGTGTTTGGCCTCCACAGAGCGCAGGGCACCCGGGTGCTCGTCCACTGCAAGATGGGCGTCAGCCGCTCGGCTGCCACAGTGATCGCCTATGCCATGAAGCAGTACGGCTGGAGCCTGGAGCAGGCTCTGCACCACGTGCAGGAGCTCCGGCCCATTGCCCGCCCCAACCCCGGCTTCCTGCGCCAGCTGCAGACCTACCAGGGCATCCTGACTGCTAGGTATGCAGTGGGGGGGACAAGGGAAGGGGGTGTGGGGGTGGACACTGGGGGTGGCTGCTGGGTCACTCGAAGCTGACTCAGGGCCGCCCCCTCACAGCCGGCAGAGCCATGTCTGGGAGCAGAAAGTGGGTGGGGCCTCCCCAGAGGAGCCCCTGGCCCCCGAGGTCTCTACACCGTTCCCACCTCTTCAGCCAGAACCGGGGGGCAGTGGGGAGCTGAATGTCATGGGGTCAGAGGACAGCCAGGCAGCCCCAAAAGAAGCACCTGGGTCGCGGCCCCGTATCAACCTCCGTGGGGTCATGAGGTCCATCAGCCTCCTGGAGCCTCCTTTGGAGCTGGACAGCCCCTCAGGCGATGCTGACCTGCCAGAGGTGAGGCTGCGGCCACGGGAGGAGCCAGGCTGAAGCAGGGTGGGGGCCAAGAGGAGGAGGGGGCAGATGGCGGGAGGACGGAGAGAGTCCAGGACTGAGGCTCGGCTTGGCCCTGAGCAGGCGGGCCGTGCCCTGGTCTGCTCCTTTTCATCCCCTCATAGCAGCGGAGGAGACACAGTGAGGACAGGTGAGCCCCGCTCTCCACGGGAGCTGGAGTGCAGCCTTGGGACAGGGCCATCTGGTGGGCTCCACGGCCAAACAGCCCTAGGCTGGCAGCTACAGGCACCTATCAGCCTGATGAGGAGACTTGCTTCCTGAGGCTCAGGGCTGCCCAGACTTGGGGGAGCATCCTCCCCAGGCCAGGAGCTGCGAAACCAACTGCTGAACCCAGATGGGTGTGGATGACCTCAGCACCCCTTCCCAAAGTGGAGGGGCAACCCATTAAGGATGGGGGTGCAGAGTGGTCACAGCACTCACACAACCAAAGTCGTGGCTGGATAGCTGAGCTCTCTCCCTCTGCTGAGAGCTGCAGGGCACATGTGTAAGACCAGAAGCTAGCCCCTGCCTTGGGAAGTCACCCCCTGCTCCCATGTGACTTGAGGCCAAGGTGGCTGATCTGGAGGAAAGAAAGACAGCTCATCTCACAGAGGACAGGGACATTTGGGAGAGGCTTCCTGGAGGAGGTGGCACTGGGTGTGGAAGGCTGGGGGGAACAGATGGTTGACGGGGATTGTCAGTGTTCCTAAAGGCAGGGTGTCCTCACTCAGCACCCAGCTCAGGCCCTGGCATGGAAGATGTGTCCTTTGTGGCACACGGGACGGACTGTACAAAGTAGTGGGGGCAAGAGGAGGAGAGGGAGGCTAAGAAGGGCTTCTGGGGGCCACACAGGGGCAGGAGGCCTTGGGTGCTGCCTTCTCCTAGGGAAATCTGACCTGTGAGTAGCTTAGTGTTTCTGTATTCACTCAACAGACATTCTGCTTCTACCCTCTTCATGCCCCTGCCCTGGAAAGACAGCCTCCTGACTATAGTCTCACTCTTCCAGGTTTTCTCTTCAAAAGAATCTTCAGATGAGGACCCTCCCCAGCCCTTCCCTCAGCCCTCAAGCACCACGGGAGGCCAGCAGGTCCGCAGGGGACCGTGGCCTGCCCTGAAGTCCCGCCAGTCTGTGGTGGCCCTCAACAGCGCCGCCCTGGTGGCCAGCCGGACCCGGGCCTTCCAGGAGCAGGGCGAGGCCAGCTGTCGGTCCACACCCAGGCACCAGAAGATTGTGAGGCAGGCCAGTGTCGAGAGCAGTGGGGAGGAGGGCGAGGCGTGAGCCCTCACGCATGCCCGTGCCCTCTTAGACACAAGTAGAGGCACCCGAGCACAGCTCCTGGGGCGAGCACCCCTCAGTCCTGTCCATCTCTTCCCTTTCCTCTTAGCTCCTCCCCAGGAGGCCGCAGGCTCCTGTCACTACAGCCTCAGCGCCGACAGCCTTAAGTCTCCGACCCATGTCCACCTCTCCAAGGGCTCAAGATTTTCTCCATATTTGGGGATATGGTAGAGACTGAAGGTGCCTTTGCGGGCAACAGTACCCTAGCTTCATTCTCAACTGCTGCCTGAAACACACACTTGAAGCCACAGATTTAAAAAACAGAGTTTTCCGGTGCAGAAAGGCTCAGGCTCCCTCCCGCTCCCACTCCCATCTGCCTCATCCCCCCACCCCCGCCATTTCATTCCTGGGGCCCTCCAGAGAACCAGTGGGGCCCCCCCCCCCCAAAGGCCGAGAGTAAACTCAGTCCCCAGACCCCTCAGATGGGGCTGGTGGTCGGCCTCCCTCACACACCCTGTAAGCAGCCTGAGTCTTCTGCTGCCCCAGAGCCCCCACCAGCACTGCACTGGAGCACAGGGCACTAGGCCAGAGAGTCTTCTTTGTGCTTAATGGCCTCTGGCCAGTTTTTCATAGTCTTAATAGTATCTCGCTTTGTACTCAGAAATAAAAAACATTTTCATACTATTTTCAATTTTATGATAAAGCCTGTCAGTCCACTCTTTGGTTACACAAGGAGTCTGGCCTCTCATTACCCCTTCCAGTCTCCTCACAGTTCCCAGGTATCTCGTGACAGGCCCATGTGGGCAGTGGTGTATTTGGGGTGGGGTGGGAGGAAGAATGGGGAAGAGAAGAGAGGAGGCTGGAGCTATTTCCCTCATCTCCCAGGGCAGGGCCTGGGTAAATGCTAGCTGCACACATCCCCTCAGGCAGGTCAGCAGGGGAACAAGTCTACACTGGGCAGCAGGTGCTCGACTCTGTTGGGGCAGCGGAGGGGAGTTACCTACCAGGAAATGGAAGCTGCCAATGCCTATCTGGACAGGACCGAGCCTGTCCCGGAAACTAAGGTTCCTTTTGGACACTTGCTGCTAGTTCCTGAGCACACTTTGGGTCCCAAGAATCTTCCTGCTACCATACCAGAGAGCCTCATTTTCCAAGCCAGTCCACCACTGCCAGGGAAGAAGCCTTGATGGGCCCTTCCCTCTGCCGAGGGGTTCTTTCTGTTCAGTTAGTGTTTAAGAAGAGCAGGCAGGTCCATCGTTGTCACTTCTCTCCCTGCTTCCCAAGATAATATAACACGGTGCCCTGTAACACTAGTTTGATTGGGGGCGGGGAGTGGGCGGGTGCAACTCCTTCCCTCACAGCAGGCCTCACAGATGGGAGCTGGTGGCAAATGTTCTTGTTAATTGAGACTTCATGCTCAGTTCTAGGAATGAATCTCTCACCCAGACCCTGGTTGGACCCCCAACGCTGCTCTAACCCTAGTGGACAGAGACTTGGGTTCTGGTCCTAGCTTTATCACTTGCAACGCTACTTCATCTTAAGTCTGTTTCTTTCTGTAAAGCAAAAGGACTAAACTAGGAAATCCCTAGGCTTCCCCCTCCTGCTTTGGTATTTTAACAATACATGTCACCTGTACATCGACAGAATTCAGCCTCAACATGCTCTCTAGAAGAGGAATTGTTTTCTGTGGGTAGCAGGTTCAGGGTCACAAGGTGAGGTTCAGAAAAGCTAGATCCGATTCTTGATCCACTAGGCTGATCCACCCTACTGAGCTGAGAGGGGGTTGCCTGCCGGGGGTTGCTTGCCGTCTACAGGCAACCATGGTTCCCACCCAGGCTGCCCTTTCAGCAGTCCGAGGCCTAGGCTGGGGGGAAGTGGGGGTGACAATGTCAGGCGGGAAGCCAAGGCCAGGCCCTGCCCTCCTGAAGTCTGTGCAGCTGGGAAGGCAGGATCCAATCAGGAACTTAGAGCTGTGGGGCCCACTATAATCTGCGGAGGACTCTGAGAAGTAAGAATTCACCACGTGGAGAAACAAAAATTGTAAGGGAAATTATCTGCATCAAAAATGCAGATAAATGATTAAGAACTATATGTATACTGGGAGTTTCCTGGTGGCCAAGTGGTTAGGATTCCAGACTCACTGCCAGGGCCTGGGTTCAATCCCTGGTTGGGGAGCTGAGATATCTCAAGCCACGTGGCACGCCTACCCCCCCAAAAAAACGAACTATATATATAGATAAAGATCACACAAGTTGCTAAAGGGGCAAAAAATACAGTATTAAAAAAAGATATAAAATGAACATAGGGTCTCCATCTGATCTTGCCCTCCAGTCCTTCACAGGCAACAACTGTTACCAGCTTGAATCCCTCCAGAGACATCCCATGCTTAAGTCATCAAATATATTTGTATATTCTTTTTAAAATATAAATTAAATCATTATTAACATCCTGCCTTTTGACAATTTTTTTCATATTACAGAGTTGCACATCAGTACATCAGGAATGTGCCTGATGTGCCTAATTTTAAAAATAACCACACATCTCCTCTTTAATGGAATCCGTCATTATTTAAGTGGTCATCTATCAATGGTGATTTGTTGTTTTGTTTCCATTTCAAGTAATGCTTAATTACCCTTGCATATACTTTCTCGTGCACACATGATCACTAATTTCATAGGGATATTTCTAGAATCGCTGAAGCAGAGGCTATGTGCATTGTTTCCATTTTTAAAATTTTATTTTTCTTTTTAAAAACTTTTATTTATTTTTGGCTGCTCCGCCTGGCACGTGGGATCCTAATTTCTCGACCAAGGATGGAACCCACGCCCCCCTGTCCTGGAAGCGCGGAGTCCCAATCGCAGGACTGCTAGGGAAGTGCCACTACGCGCATTTTTAATTCTAAAAGGCACTACCTAATTTCCTTACCAGAAATTGCACTAATTTACAGAGAATAGGAATGCCTGTTTATGTTCTTAAAAGACTGTCCAATCTGCACATCACCCATCTCATATAAACCTTGCAACACTCGCAGAGGAGAAATGGGAGCCATTACAATTACCACCCTTTTAGAAATAAGGAAACCGAGGCCCGGTAGCTCCTGGGCCAGCTCCCACCTCCGCATCGTTCTCCCTCCGTCTGGCCCGGCTCGGCCCGGCTTGGGACGAGTCACCAGCCAGGGCATCCCCTCCTCAGGACAAATTTTCAAACGGCAAGACGAAACGCTCCGAAGACCGCGACCTCACCTCTTCCCCTCGCCTCCCAGACGCCTCAGAGCCACGGCTGCCAAGAGAAACTACATTGCGGCCCCCACGGCCTCTCCTACGCCAGCAGCACCCAGAAAGGGCCCAGGCCGGCCGGGGAACCTGGCGGCTCAGAACGGACTGCAATGCTGGGGCGCCATCTTGCGTCCGTTCCTCTGGCCACCAGGTGACAGGCTGGAAACCACATTTCCCAGCGTGCCTAGCGCCTTCGCGCAGGCGCAAAGATTTTTTTTTTTTTTTTTTAAACTCCCGTTTCCAGAGGAACGGGTCTCGGCAGCTAGACCCTGAGGAGAGTCAGCTGTAGCTCTCTCTGTGGTGCCCTGACGCCAGGACCGGGTCTATAGACTGTTGAGGGGGCAAAGTAGGAGCCTGAGGAAAGGAGACCAGGTGGCCCTGCCTCCGGGCTGGGGCCAGCGCTTCCCAATTCTCCTCAGCGTCCGGGCGTCCTGGTGCCTCCGCGTCCTGAGGCGAAGGGGCCCGGGTTGGCGAGACCAAGTCGAGCACTGGTCTGCGCGGCCCTGCTGGTCCCACTCAGCGCCGTGTCACCCCCTGCCAAGAGCCTGCGCGCCGCCGACAGGTATTCAGGGGCGCGGGCCGGTGAGTTACGATTGGCGCCCGAGGTGAAGGTGCCGGTAGCATCCGGCGGGATAACGGACGCACCCGGAGTTGGATCCCGCTCTGCCTGTGATGGATCGGACCCGCGCTCAGGGCTTCACGTCCCCCTCTGTAAAATGGAGCTGGACTGCTGCTCTTGTGCACGTTGCCATTCCGTTGCTCTGTGAGACCCCAGGAACATGTCCCTTTATCTCTCTGGGCCCAAGTTTCCTCTCTCTAAAGTAAGGAGATTGAAGCAAATGTTCCCTAAGGTCTCGTCCAGCAGGTATGGGGTCATTGTCCCTCGTTGCAGACCAAAAAAAGAAAAAAGAAAAGGGGACCTGGATGATCTGGGCAAGAAGAGTCAGAGACACTTGGGTATGTGACTTTGGGCCAAGTGGCTACATCTCCTGAGGCTCAGTTTCCTGATTTGCAAAACTGGGGGTAATCATAGAACCATTTCAGGGTTTTGATGATTAAATGGGAGTGAGTTTTTAGCCTACCTGTAATAAGTGCTGTCCCCCATACCAGCCATCAGTTCTGATACTTTCAAAAATATTCCTTAGCCACTGTGAGAATGTAATTTTTGGAGTCATTTCCTCCTAGGCAGGGATGGTTTTATAGGCTGATCCTGATGGGAAAACCTAGGCCTTCTTACCCAAGGCTGGATGCTCAGGGCTGGTGTATCTCTTCCCTTCAGCCTCAGTACAGCACAGGATTACAAAGCAATCTTGAGGACAAGTGATAGACACTCCTTTGGCTCTTGTGTCCTTCTTGGCTCTTCTTTTTCTATGGCCCACTCTTCCCCAGAGATATTTCTTTCCCAGCTCTGACCCACCTGGGAGTGGGAAACTATGTGACACACTAACAGATTGTTGAGACCAACAGCTGCTGCAAAGGAATGAGGCTGGCTCAGCAGCACCCTCTTCAGGCTGGCTTCTAGGCCCTGCCCTTCCACAGGCCCGCCCAGGGCTGAACTTGTGCCAGGAGCTAATGCTGAAGTGGACCACTCAGAGCAGCTGTCCAGTGACCTGGGGAGTGGAGAACTTCTTTAGGATCTGGGATGGAGCTGTTACTTGAGGAAGGCAGAACAGAGAAAATTGAAGAGACAATGGCTTGAGGACAGGGCAAACCCTCCCAAGTCTTGTTTAGATGTCCCCTGAGATCCTCTGTTGCTTACAGAGGATGTGGTCATCCTCTGAACAAGGAAGCTGGGGAGAGGTTAAGTGGGTACAACCAAGGAAGCGATGTACCACAGCTGACACTCCATTTTCTCACTAGATGTGAGGTGGTGCAGGATGTCTGGGGGCCACAAATGCTCCTTTTCCTGGAGATGTGACCCAAAGTGAGCTGTTACACCATCTTCCTGGTAATGTGTGCTCCCACCTGGGATCCTGCACTTCCTCTCCGTCCTGCTTCTCCAGTTTGCTCCTACTCACTCCACTGGCGCAGGAAAGTGCCTGTGGGTGTGTCAAGATTCCTGAGTAGTGAAATGCCCCGGGAAGGCTTAATTACTCCAGACCTGGTGCAGCTCAGGACCTGCCTACATCAACCTACTGCAGGGTCATGGTGATCTATTGCAATGTACAACAGCTGAAAAGTCTTATGACTTTCACTTTCCCATCTGAGGGATATTGAGTTTTTAGGTTTAGGTCAAAGAGCCAGTGGTAGCACTGAGACCAGGGGTCTTTCTACAGCCTTGGCTGTCACTGAAGGCGTGCCATCTGCCTCCTGATAAGGCCACAGTCTGAGACTAACCTGCAGTTAAACCAGAGCTCTCCTTCCTTCCCATTTCAGCCAGAATTCCCAGTCCATTTTCCCCAGTTTTCAAGCCCAGCTTCTCTGTCACTGGGCATATTTGACCAGAGCCTCTCACTCTCACATCCTTGCAAGTTGCTGACTTGTTCCCATGGCAGCAGGTTGCACCAGTGCTGGCTGGCACTCCTCTCCTTTCTCTGCCAGGCTTGCTGGTTCCCAGGCAGTGGCCCTGGAGGGCTAGGCCATTTTAGGGAATTCTGTATCTGGGCTGGAGGACCAAGAATACGAAAGCTGTCTTCCCAAAGGGTGAGGAGGCAAGTTGGTAACATCTGCCTGGTGGGATTCCTTGGCCTGGGCAATGATGCCACCCCCTACCCCACTGGCACCCCTCAGTGAGCCTTGGAGGTAAATTTGGGGAGGCAAGAGTGGCAGGGAGGGGCATACAGAGTAAGTCCTGGCTAAAGCAAGACCCCATGTGCTGGCCTAACTCAGGCCAGACATAATTGTGGAGGTTGGGCGACAGTTTGGGTGAAGGAGGCTGCCCTGGAGGCTGGCATGGGGAAAAAGAGCTGATTATATGCACCCCACATTATTGATCTTCACACAGCCTGAGACGGCGTGAAGCTGGACATATCTTCATGCCACCTGTCTCCACAGGCCGCACTCTGCTGTGCAGCTCATCTCTTGGTTTGGAGAACTAGCTCTGAGACCTCTGACTTTCTCCATGGCTTCCACCCTCACTGGTGGCTCAGCTTGAGGCCTTGTCCAGCTCTGGGCACAGTCTGATTGTCTCCATGTCCCAAATGTTCCTGTGCTAGACTGAACTCTGCCTCGTGAGAATGTCTGCTCTCCTGCTGACCCCAAGCTTTTATTTCCTAAACAGAAATGGGAAGCTGGGGAAACTGGGAGGCCAAGTGCCATGGGGATAGAGTAAGTGGTTTGGGGGGAAAAAATAGAATTATTTGAGGGTCAGTGGGATGACTGAGCTGGTTGGTAGAGATCCCCCCAAACCCCAGTACTGGTAGATGGCCTGTATGGCAGGCGTGGCTGGCTGGAGCAAGGCCTGCAGGCTCTCCCTGCAGCCAGATATGCTTCGGGTGGTCCCTGCTGCCTCACCCACCATCCTGCTGCAGCCTCCCCCTCCCCTCAGCCATGCTATGTCATCTCTTCCCTCTCCTCCCTCCACCCCTGGCCCACTCATGCCTGAGCTGCTTAGGAGGGCTGAGCTTGGCCTGCATGCTGCAGGACTGGTGCTCTCAGGCAGATACTTGATTCCTCTCCTCTTACAAAGGAAAAAGGACTCCGAAAAGAGAGGAGGTTAGAGCAAGAGGACAGAACTACCTGAAAGCCAAGTGCAAAGGAATCAGGTTGAAGCGATGCTACCAGAGAAGGACTCAGGGTACCAGTCAGCTCTAAGGGCCTGCTGGTCTCGGGAATGGGTTGTGGGGCCAGGTGAGGCTGGTCTAATGGAGAACTGTTTCGAGTTGGACCCTGTTTGATAGCCTGAGGGTCTGTGAAGGATTCATTTGACAGGAAGACAGGGATAAAACTAAACCTACTCCTTTTTCTTATAGTTCTGCTGTTCAAGTCTTGAGCTTTAAGCTTGTCTCTCCTGTCAACTTTCCCACCTCCTCTATTCTCCTACACCTAGGTGTAAATCTCAGGGTGATAACCCTCACTTTCCACATTTAATCAGTTATCAAATTCTGTGGGTCCTTCACAAAACAGTTGCCTTTTATTCCCACTTCCTGTACCTAACCCAATCTCTGGCTCCCACTCCTAGACTACTATAATAGCCTCCTAACTGTGATGCCCTTTGGTCTGTCCAGAGTGTCCTGACTGGACTAATCTTTCAGGAGAATTGCATCACTTCACATGTTACTCTCATGTTTATTGCCCCTGTTGTCTCACATGGTGCCCCTGTTGCTTGCCAAGTACAGTACACACACTCTTCTTTTGTTCAGGGCTTTTCCCAGTTTGGCACACAGCCTACCTACCTTTCTGACTCATCTCCCAGAACGTCCTAGTGTGCACCTTTGACTCAAATCAAACTAGATTACTCATTGTTTCTTGAAAACAATTTTTCCTCCCCTTAACCTTTGTTCCTCTTGTTCTTTGTATCTAGAAGGGTCCTCTCTCATGTTCACTTATTCATTTTAAAATATTTATTGAGGGACTTCCCTGGTGGTCCAGTGGCTAAGACTCTGCTCCCAATGCAGAGGGCCCAGGTTTGATCCCTAGTCAGGGAACCAGATCCCACATGCCACAACCAAGACCCAGTGCAGCCAAATAAATAAAAGTTAAAAATATATATATATGTGTATATATATATATATATATATATATATATATTTATTTATTTATTTATTGAACACCTTTTTATTTTGAACATTTTCAGATTTAGTTGAAAGTAGTAGTACAATGAACACATATCTAAATTCACCAGTTGTTAACCTTCTGCCACATTTCTTTCTTTTTTTTCCCTAGATTCACTAAAAATAAGTTTCAGGCATTAAGAGACTTCACCCCTAAATATTTTGGCCCATATCTCCTAAACATAGGATATTTTCTCAGATAACCACAATATCCTTTTTAAGAATTGTGGTAAGATATACATAACATGAAATTTACTATTTTAACCATTTTAAGTATATAATTGTGGCATTAACTTTCTTCACAATGCTGTGCAACCATCATCATTATCCACTTCCTGAACTTTTTCATCATCCTGAAAGGAAACTATACCCAGTAAATATCCCATCCTCCCCTGGCAACCTCTATCCTACTTCATGTCTCTATGAATTTGCCTGTTCTCAGTAAGTATAACCATGTAAGTGGAACCATGCAATATTTGTCCTTTTGTGTCTGGCTTATTTTACTTAGCATAATGTCTTCAAGGTTCACCCATGAAGCATTATCAGAATTTCATTCCTAAGCAATATTCTATTGTATGTATATATCACATTCTGTTTAGCTACTCATCTGTTGAGGGACTTGTTTCCACTTTTTGACTGTTGTGAATAATGCTCCTATGAACACAGGTGTACAAGCATCTCTTAGAGTCTCTGCTTTCAGTTCTTTCAGGTATATATCTAGAAGTGCAGTTGCTGGGTCATATGGTAAGTCTATGTTCAACTCTATGAGGAACTGTGGAGCTATTTACCATAGCGACCAAGAAATTTCACAATGCAGTATTATTATGTAGGCTAATTAGGCCATAATAGCATTTCTCCAAATACCCCTAAAATCTAGTTCTCCTGCCTTCTTGTTTTTCATGACATTGATATTTTTGAAGAATCTAAGCTAGTTTTCTGGTGAAACATCTCTTGATTTAAATTTTCTTCGAATGTTTCTTCACAATTACATTCAAGTTAAACCTTTTTGCAAGAATGCCACATGAGGGACATGTTCTGTCTGCTGCACTGTTTCGGTCATTTAATGTTGCTTTGTCTCATTAATGCTGATGCTGAACCAAGACACATTACATACAGAGGTACTGCGAGAGGAAGAAAAGGCAGATTGGAGACAATGCATCACAGTTTTAAATTGCTGACAAAGGGAGACTTTCAGTCTAGACTTCTGTATCCAATGAAAATATCCTTTAAAATGAAAGAGAAATAAAAACATTTTCAGAAAAATGAGAGAGAAGAGAATTTATTGTCTGCAGACCTGCGCTATGAGAAATACTATGAAATTATTCAGGCTGAAAGGAAATTTGGAAACTTGGATCTATAGGAAGGACTGAAGAGCCACAGAACTGATAATTCTGGGTAATTATAAAAGATTTTTTTTTTCTTCTCTTAATTTCCATAAAAGACAAATGTTTACAGCAAAAGCAATATTAGTGTAAGATGCAGTTTATGATATATGTAAGAATAAAATATATGATAATAGTACAAAGGGTGGGAGAATAAATGAAATTAAAGCTTCTTTTGTGAAGTGTGTTCAATTACACGGATAAATTAGTGATGCATATTATAATTTTAAGCAATCATTAAAAATAATAAAAATGGTAAAAAGACATAGCCAAAATCCAAAGAGAGGAAATAAAGTATAATATTAATGATATTTAATATTGAATTATAATGTGTAGCAGGTATCTATATTAATAATGAATACTATTAGATTTATTCTATTAATTATATATGATATTAATATAGATTTAATATTCAGTTCCTCAGAAGTCAGGAAAAGAACTAAGGAACAAAAGAACATATGGGGCAAACAGAAAACAAATAGCAAGATGATGAACTTTGTTATGGGTTGAAATGTGTCTGCCCCCAAAGCATATACTGAAATCCTGCACCTCAGATTGTGACTGTATTTGGTAGAGTCTTCCTTTTTTTGTCTGTTAAAGTTTCTTTAATTTTTTGGAGGGGGAATCTTTATAGAGGTACTATGTTAAAATGAGTTCGTTAGGGTAGCCCCTAACCCAACATGACCGGTTTCCTTATCGGAAGAGGAAGTCTGGACACAGGCCTGGACAGAGAGGAAAGGAATGGAGACACGGGGGACGAGGGTCTACAAGCCAGAGACTGAGGCCCGGGGCAGGTCCTTCCCACCCGCCTCGGAAGCGACCGACCCTGACAGCATCGTCATCTCAGGCCTCTTGCTCACACACAGACTTCTTGCTTTACTCACAGAGCTGTGAGCAAACAAATTTCTGTTGTTTAAGGCCCCCAGTCCATGGCACTTTGCTATGACAGCCCTTGCAAACTAACACAGACTTAAACTCAATTGTATTAATAATTCCACCAAATATAAATGCTCCAGTTAAAACACAGCTGGTCAGGTTGAAAAATCAAGACCCAACTATAGCTGACCCTTGAACAGTGCAGAGGTAAAGGATACCAACGCACCCAGCAGTGGAAAATTTGAGTGTGACTTTACAGTTGGCCCTCCCTATCTGCAGCTCTGCATCCGCAGATTCAACCAACCAGACAGTTTAGTACTATAGTATGTATTTATTGAAAACAAATCTATGTATAAATGGGCCCTGCAGTTCAAATATGTGTTGTTCAAGGGTTGACTATGTATATCTAAGAGAGATATAATTTTAATATACAGATACAGGCCATGAAATATGACAAAAGATATACTATGTACATAAAAAGCTGGTATAGCTACATTAGTATCAGATAAAGTAAATGTCGAGACAAGGAGAATTAGCAGAGAAAAAAGCATTCCATAATCAAAAAAGCGTCAATTGAACAGGAGGATATAATCCTAAATGTGTGTGCATGCATGGTTGCTTCAGTCCTGTCTGACTCTCTGCGATCCCATGAATTCTAGCCCGCCAGGCTCCTCTGTCCATGGGGATTCTCCAGGGAAGAATACTGGAGTGGGTTACCTTGCCCTGCACCAGGGGATCTTCCAGACCCAGGGATCAGACCTGTGTGTCGTGTCGCCCACACTGGCAGGCAGATTCTTTCCCACCAGCTCAGCCTGAATCCTGAACGTATACACGTAATAGCAAAGCTACAAACAATGAAATAATAATCGACAGAACCGAAGGGAAAAACAGACAAAAAGGATAATTACAGTCAGAGACTTGAAAACCCCTCTGCTGATAACCGGTAGAACATTTAGGCGAGAAAGCAATGGGATTTAGAAAATCTAAACACAATCAACCAACCTGATATAATTGGCGTTAAAGAAACTCCACCCCATAGATACAGAATGCACATTTTCTTTCAAGTACATATGGAATATTCACTAAGCTAGATTATATCCTTGGCCATAAAATAAAGCTCAATAAATTTCAGAAGATTAAAATCTCATAGAATATGCTCTCTAATCACAGCGGAATTAAGTTAGAAATAAATAATATATCTAGAAAACCCATAGATGTTTAGAAATTAAAGACGGTATTTCTTTATAACTAATGAGTCAAGAAAACGAAAGAAATTAGAAAATATTTAAAGCTGAACCATAATGAAAGCACAGCATATCAAAATCTGTAAAGTTCAGCTAAAGAAGTTCTTAGAGGAAAATATTTAACTTTAAATGCCTATATCAGAAAAAAAAGAAAGAAAATTTTAAAATCAGTATTCTGTGTTTCTACCTTGCTGCTGCTGCTGCTGCTGCTGCTGCTAAGTCGCTTCAGTCGTGCCAGAAAAAGTTTGGTGGTTTACTGAGTGACTTCACTTTCACTTTTCCCTTTCATGCAGTGGAGAAGGAAATGGCAACCCACTCCAGTGTTCTTGCCTGGAGAATCCCCGGGACGATGGAGCCTAGTGGGCTGCTGTCTGTGGGGTCGCACAGAGTTGGACACGACTGAAGCGACTTAGCAGCAGCAGCAGCAAAAAGTTTAACAGAATTACCATATGATCCAGCAGTTCTACTTCTAAAAATATACCCAACATATGTTCATATAAAAACTTGTACATAGGTGTTCATAGCAACATTAGTCATGTAGTGGAAAAGTAGGAACAACTCAAATGTCCATCAGCTATTGAATGGATAAAGAAAATATGATATATCAGCCCAATGGAATACTATTCAGCCATAAAAATAAATAAAGTAGTTACATGTTAGAACATTTATGAATCTTGACTACCTTATGCTAAGTAAAAGAAGTCAGACACAAAAGGCCACATATGTATGATTCCACTTCCATGAAATACTCAGAATAGGCAGGTCCATAGAGAGCAGACTAGTGGTTGGCAGGGGAGAACTAGGACTGACTGCTAATAGAGTAATGAAATGTTCTGGAATTAGATGGTGGGGATCACTGCACAACATAATGACTATACTAAAGACCATTGAATTGTACACTTCTTTTTCAGTAATTATTTATTTTTGGCTGTGCTGGGTCTTATCGCTGTGTGGGCTTCCTCTAGTTGCGGTGAGTGGGGGCTACTCTTTAGTTGCAGCGTGTGGGTTTCTCACTGCAGTGGTCTGCCACCCTGGTCTGTCACCCTGGTCTGCCATTGCAGAGCACTAGTTCTAGGTGCACGGGCTTCAGTAGTTGTGGTGGGCAGGCTCTAGAGCATGGGCTCAATAGTTACGGTACACAGGCTTAGTTGCACTGCGGCATGAGGGATCTTCCTGGACCAGGGATTAAACGTGTGTCTCCCACATTGGCAAATGGATTCTTTACCACTGAGCCACCAGGAAGCCCAAATTATACACTTTTATAAAAGCAGTTATATGAATACTATCTCAAAAAAGGAATAAAAGTGAAAAAAGGAACAAGTTAAACCCAAAGGAAAGAATAGTGAAGAGCAGAAATTAATGGAATAGAAAATATAGAACTGAATGTATATTATATTACGCCTCCCAGCAATTTGACTGACTGACATCTACCCGAGAGAAATGAAAATGTCCATCCTAAAGGAGATCAGTCCTGGGTGTTCATTGGAAGGACTGATGTTGAAGCTGAAACTCCAATACTTTGGCCACTGATGCAAAGAGTTGACTCACTGGAAAAGACCCTAATGCTGGGAAGGATTGGGGGCAGGAGGAGAAGGGGACGACAGAGGATGAGATGGCTGGATGACATCACCGACTCGATGGACGTGGGTTTAGGTGGACTCCGGGAGTTGGTGACGGACAGGGAGGCCTGGCGTGCTGTGATTCATGGGGTTGCAAAGAGTCCGACACGACTGAGCGACTGAACTGAACGGAACTGATACAAAGACTTAATATTTATAACAGCTTGATTCATTAGAGTCCAAAACTAGAAATAACCCAAATGTTCATCAACTGATAAATGGATAAGTAAGTAAGTAAGTGTTAGTCACTCACTCATGCCCGACTCTTTGTGACCCCATGGACTACAGCCTACCAGGCTCCTCTGTCCATGAGATTTTACAGGCAAGGATACTGGAGTGGGTTGCCATTTCCTTCTCCAGGGGATCTTCCCAACCCAGGGATCGAACCCAGGTCTCCTGCACTGCAGGCAGATTTTTTACCGACTAAGCTACAAGGGAAGCCTGCTACATTTTAATATATTCATACAATGAAATATTACTCAGCAGCAAAGATGAGTGAAGTGCTGATATACAATAACGTGAGTGGATCTCACAGATACTTACTATATTGAGTTGACATAAGCCAGATACGCTGAATGGTGGCATTTATATGAGTTCCAGAAACAGCGAAACAGATCTTAGATTATAGGAATCAAATTGTGTAAGGTGGGAGAAGAGAGAGAGACTATGTATAAAGGAGAGTGGGGGAAATTTCTGGGCTGATGGAAATGTCCTAAATCTTAATTAGGTTGGATTGGTAGTTACACTGGTGAATAACTGTTATCTTGGTGGTGCAGCCAAAATAAAAAAAAATAAAATCTATGTAGTTTTGTTGTAGATAAATGATACTTCAATAAAGTTAATTTAAAAAAATTCAACATACCTCCAATTCAACTCCAACACTTCAGGACTCTTCCCCACCTTCCCCCATTCCAATTTTTTTTCCCCTCTACATGGCTTCATGGCTTGCGGGATCTTAGTTCCCTGACCAGAGATCAAACCCACTGCACGCCCCCTGCAGTGGAGGTGCAGAGTCCTAACCACTGTACTGTGAGGGAAGTACCCCTCAATTCCATATTTTATCTCCCTTTTTTCACAGTGAAGTCTCTGGTTCCCAACATCTATATATTTATTTTTTTTCTATTTTTAATACTAAAACAAACAGTTTTAGAATTTATATACCAATACCATTTATCAACAACAAACCTACTAAGAAAAGCTCAAGATTTCTTTTGTGTATGGTTCTTTTGTTCTTACGAAGTCCATGAATTGTGTTCAAAATTTACAATTCTTATATTCTTTTTCTGTGAGGTTATATTATTAATGTAACATATAGTTGGATTCATTTGCTACCATTTATGTTCAACTTTAGGATTTTTGAACATCTCTTTTGATACATTTTTAAATATGCAAAATGTTTATGTGGTTCAAGAGCTGAAATTATATAAGAAAGTATATTTAGAGAAATCTCATTCCCATCCTATCTCATCCACTCTCTTCTTACCTACCCCAAACAGTAACCATTTTATTTGTTTCTAGTTTACTCTTCCAGTGTTTCTTTTTTCAGATATATATCTCATTTCCCATTCTTTCTTACCCAAAGGTAGGATACTATGTATTTAACGATTTGTCCTGGTAATCACTCCATATCAGCTAATAGAAATCTTCCTCATTTTTCAAAATAGCTACACAGTATTCCACCGGAAGAGTTTGTTTAATCTGTGGACCAGAATTTAGGGTGTTTCCAATATTCTGCTTTCACGAATAATGCTGGTGAATATGCTTTTGCATATGCTGTTTCATGTTTGTCTAAGTGACTCTTCAGGGTAAATTCCTAGAAGTGGGGTTACTGGGTCAAAGGTAAATGCCGTGTCGTCTTGTCAGTGCTACCAGATTCCCCTCCGTGGAGGCTGTGACGTTTTCTGCTCCTGTGTGTTTCCCCCAGACCTTGTCAACAGAGTACAGTGGCCAAATGTTTCAGCTTTTACCAGTCTTTTTTAATTTTCTTATGTATTTATTTATTTTTGGCTGTGCCGTGTCTGCATCGCTGTGCAGGCTTTTCTCTAGTTGTGTCGAGTGGGGGCTACTCTTGGTTGCAGTGCTCCGGCTTCTCATTGCGGTGGCCTCTCAGGTCATGGAGCATGGGCTCTGGGGTGTGTGGGCTGCAGCAGTTCTGGCACGTGAGCTCAGTATTGTGGTGCACGGGCTTAGTAGCTCCGAGGCATGTCGGATCCTCCCGGACCAGGGATCGAACCCATGTCTCCTGTATTGGCCAGGCGGGTTCTTTACCACTGAGCCAGTAGGGAAGCCCTTTTGCCAGTCTAATTTGGAATGAAGCGGCACATTTTTTGATGTATTTAAGAGTAGACTGAAAACTCTTTTAGGCTTGGGACCCAAGCCGCATATTCCACACACTACTCACGCTAGCAGATGCCCCATCTGCATTTGTTAAATGAATAAATGAATGAACTGGTTGGACTTATATTGGACTCATCATGTCTGCACTCTTGTGAAACCTGTTGCCATGACAAGTTGCCTCTTGTCCCAGTGTAGGGCAGTGCCAGGTGCCTGGCAGAGGTATACTGAACAAGGAGATGGGCCAGCTAGAAGGAGTGAGTCCTGGACCTTCCCACTGCCAAGACCCCACCATACGGACAGGTAGAAGCCCCTTTTCTCCCTATATTCTCCCAGTGGAATATAGTTAAAAGAGTGTGGCATCGTGAGTGCAGAGTATGCACAAGACCATCGTAGTGCATGGTACAAAACCCTTGTATGCTAGTGGAATTGTTTCCATTATTTTCATTTGTTTTGTCCATCCCCACAGCATGTGGGATCTTAGTTCCCTGTAGTACTTGTTAAATAAATACATCAACATGGATATGGTCAAACTTTTTTCTTATTGACTGATCAAATAGGTAATATAGTTATAAAGTTCAAGGTTCAAAAGTCTTGTTTAATGAAAAATTTCCCCTCATTCCTATTTCCAAGCCACCAAGTTACCTTCCTCTCAAAGACAACTGATGGTATCGAGTTTGTGGGTATTCTTTCAGAGATATTATATGCATGAAAGAAGAATGCACACACATTTGAACACAAACTGTAGCATAGTGTGCACACTGTTCTGTAAATCCTTTTTTTCCCCCCACTTAACTATTTATTTCAGAGATTATCCTATTCTGTGAAGTGAAGTGAAGTTGTTCAATTGTGTCTGATTCTTTGCGACACCATGGACTGTAGCCTACCAGGTTCCTCCATCCATGGGATTTTCCAGGCAAGAATACTGGAGTGGGTTGCTATTTCCTTCTCCAGAAGATCTTCCCAACCCAGGGATTGAACCCGGGTCTCCTGCATTGTAGGCAGACGCTGTACCAATACATAAAGAGTTTCCTCAAATTTTTCACAGGGTACAGTATCCATCATGTACTACCACTTACTTTCTGGTTGCCTTATTGATAGGTGTTTAGGCAGTTTATAGTCTTTGCCATTACAAACAGTGCTATAATGTTATTTTATACATACAAGAGTATCTGTAAGGTACATTTCTACATACGAACTGAAAGGGATCTGTGTCCTGGTAATTGTGATAAACAAGGCCAAATTTGTGTCTTTGGGGTTGTACCAGTTTACGCACCAGCACTGTGGGGGTGAAAAGGATCCTGGGCAGCTGTGCTCTTGAGAGCATGTAGAGACGTTGGCTGGATGTTGTCTCCACCCATCGAGAGGTAGTGGTGGTGGTTTAGTCACTAAGTTGTGTCTGACCCTTGTGACCCCAGACTGTAGCCCACCAGGCTCCTCTGTCCATGGGACTCTCCAGGCAAGAATACTGGAGTGGGTTGCCATTTCCTTCTCCAGGTGATTTTCCCGACCCAGGGATCGAACCCAGGTCTCCTGCGTTGCAGGCAGATTCTTTACCAACTGAGCTACAAGGGAAGCCACGGGACCTCAGATGAATGCTCAGTGGGCTGGCCCAGAGAGGGCACAGGCTTCAAAACAGGAATTGAACAGAATCCTGCTTCAGAAATCGACAGCCTTGATTCCTTCCTTGACGAGAAGGCTCTAGGAAAAGACGGTTCCTGCCGTCGAGGTCACACAACCCCAAGAAGTGACTTAGAAGGAGACCAAATTTCACTGGAGTTCAGTACTGGTCTTCAGAACTGGGACCTAAATGATTCTCACAGGCTGGATGGGACCAGCAGATCAAACAGTAGATGAGAGTGAAGCAGGAGGGTTCTTTCAGCTCTGAGCGCTTTGTTGTTGTTGTCCAGTCGCCCACTCGTGTCTGACTCTTTGCAACCCCATGGACTGCAGCACACCAGTCCTCCCTGTCCCTCACTATCTCCTGGAGTTTGCCCAAGTTCATTGCCTCGGTGGTGCCGTCCAGCCATCTCATCCTCTGATACCCTCTTCTCCTTCTGCCCTCGGTCTTTCCCAGCATTACAGACTTTTCCATTGAGTCATCTGTGTGCATCAGATGACCAAAATACTGGAGCTTCAGCATCAGTCCTTCCAGTGAATATTCAGGGTTGCTCTCCCTTAAGATTGACTGGTTACTATGCAGCAGTGCCTATTCTGGTTACTCTGGTGACAAGGATAAAATACTCTCCAGCAATGGAGATGCTGAAATGTCCTGTTGTAGCAATGTGACACATTGCTATATAATAAAATATGGGCTTCCCTGGTGGCTCAGATGGTAAAGAATCCACCTGCAGTGCAGGAGACCTGGGTTCTATCCCTGGGTCAAGAAGATCCCCTGAAGAAGGGAATGGCAACCCACTCCAGTATTCTTGCCTGGAGAATCCCATGGACAGAGGAGCTTGGCGGGCTCTAGTCCATGGGGTCATGAAGAGTCAGACACGACTGAGTGACTAATACTTTCACAGGAGGAGGGGGAACCCTTAATCTTCCTCAGGGAAAGAGCCTGGAGAGAAGAGCATGCAGCCAGGGTGGGGCTCGCAGGAGGAGGAGCCAAGGGAACCTCCTGGTGAGGTGAGAGGCTTCCTCCTCATAGGAGGTCTCTAGGAAATGCCTGTCCCTTCAGAAGAGAAAGGACCGAAGTAGGGCTCAAGAATTACCCAGGAGTTGTCCACCATGTGGAAGCCCCTACTCATCCTTGAATGCTGAGCTAAAGGGCCATTTTCTGGAAGTCTGAGTTCCCAGAGTTCAGTTTACACCCATCTTGTGGCAGTGTTTACCGTTCTTTGGCACCTCTTTTCTCTGTCTGTCTTCCACTGCACTAAGCTCTTGGAGCTTAGGGACTAGGGTTCTGATCTGCCATGACCAGCACGAGACCAGCACAAAGCTGTTTTCTGATTTAGGACTCAGGTGGATGAACTGGAGGCCGGCCTACCTGCCGAGGAAACTAGCAATCATGTTGCAGATCCCCTAAGTCCTCGAGGTGGTGTCAGCCCCGCTCAAGCTGGCACTGCTGTGGCTTCCATCTGCTTCTAGACTAATTCAGAAACATCTTCCTTTCCCTGTTTACTCAAGTTTCTTGGTAAATTAGCTCCCTAAGCCCGCACGCTACCAGCGAGTTTGTCTGAATGTGAAGGTGGATAAATGTTGCCACACCTGAGTCAATAAAGAATGAATCAGTGTGCCCCTCATTGATGGGAGTGGCACGGTGGTTACTATGACAGCTGAGATGCCAGTGAGAACCGCAAAACAGGGACAGAGGGAAGTAGGAAATGTGGGGGCCAAATTAGGGTGAGCTATCCCGTTCCTTTCCATCTCCTCCTAACGAGATCTTCCTTGATGTCTCGGCATCATCACACCGGCGCTACCACGTGTGAAGTTCTCGGGACTCTCCCGGACGCGACATGGCCTCTCCTGCCACTCTGAGCCTCTCCCCTCCCCTTTGCTGGTCTTCTTCCACCTTCTAGAGAGACTTTTCCCAAGTGTGATCTTTGGTCCTATCCTTGCCACCTCCCCCCGTCTCCCTTTCCTCTCTCAGAGAACTCATCCATGCTCACGGGCTCAAATGTCGGTTCCAGGCACGTGATTCCCCTCAGTCCTGGATCCCACACACTCTCTGTCCTTGCTTCAGCACTTGACCTCTGGCTTCCCATTGCCTAAGAGATGCTTCCATTCGGACGCCCTGTTGTCATCTCAAACTAAACACGCATGAAATCAAGCCTGTCTTCCCCTCCCAGTTTCCATTTTATTTCTGCCCACAGCACCAGCATTCTCTCATCCATCCACGCTCAAAACCTGAGTCATATTTGACCGCTCCTCCCCATCCTTGCCTTCCCAAAGGCCAGTCTTGCCAGCTTCCTTTGTGACTTCTCTTATAGTTCTTTGTCCTCTGCATTGTCTGCTCATCTGGGTCTCAGCACCCATGTTTTGAATATTTTAGAGCTTCTTGCTTGGCCCTCCTGCCTGCAGTTTGTTCCCCATCTAGTCTCTCATCCCTGGTCAGACAGATTCTCCAGAATGATTACTTTTATCCCACCCTTTTCTGCTCAGAACCCTTAGGCACTGTCATCACCATCGAGGAGTCCACACTGCAAAGGCCCCAGGCTCAAGCCCCTGTGTCGGTCAGCCCCAGCCACCTCACTAGTGTCATCCCACACCACATGAATGCAGGCTGTGCAGCGGGACTCTGGGATCAAATCCTGTCCCTCACAGTCACGTGCTGTGTGATCCTGGGCAAGTACTTAACCTTTCTGTGCCTGAGTGTCCTCGTTAGATTGCCTTATAAAATGTTCATAATCGTTTCTAGGGTTGCTGTGAGGATAAAGGGCACTTAGGACAGTGCTGGGTGCGTAGCAAGCACCAAAACGTTAGCTTTGGGCTGTGATGATTTTCACAGAGCAGGTGCTGCGGTCCCCACACCTTTCCCCTGGGGGCACACACCCACCCCTCCTCACTCCCTCAGTCTAGGAGGTTTTCCTCTGTCTGCTGACTCTTACTCACCCGTCGAGGGCCACTGACCTCCCATTTCCTCCCAACACACACGTTGGGTGCTTTTTACTGTTCTGCTCAGCCTCGGCTGGTGGCAGTGGGTGTGTCATGGTATTTGAAACCAGCCGTAAGCCACACACGAATGCTGCGTCTTCCTGGGGTTCATTTGACTTGATAAATAAGTTCAGCCGTTTTTGTTTTGCTTTTGGCTGCGCGATGCACCAAGGGGGATTTTCATTCCCCAACCAGGATTGAACCCATGTCCCTGGTGGTGGAAGCTGGGAGTCTTAATCACTGGACCACCAGGGAGGCCCCAGGTTCAGCCGTTTTTATGTTACAGCAACTACTTCAGACATACCATGGAGTAGAATGCAAAATTTGCCAAAGATAAAACACAACTACTAAGAATATTCAGAGTGGTCCCAGGGTGAGTTGTGTACTCATTCTGCAGTGGAAAGTTCTCGGAAGCAGGGGCCTGGTGAGTTGAGGGGCCAAGTGTGATGAGACTGAGCAGGGGTTATGCAGCAGGATGTGGCAGACCTGGGCTCAGGGCCCTTGCAGTGAGGGTCCCTGTAACATGCTGTGCTCGGTCCTTCCTGAGAACTCTGCCTATACCTTCCTACCTGCCCTAGGGTAGCGCTTGTAGGACATTGTTTTTTCACTTTCCACATGGGTAGGTCTTTTCGATGCCACCCTCAACACCTGGAGCGCAGGTGTGGGTGAGAATGCAGGTGTGGGGTCTCAGAGTGGGAAGGCAGACCTGGGTGGGAGTTGGGCCCTGGTGTTCACTGATGAAGCAGGGCACTTTTGCTCTCAGCCTCGGTTTCCTTATCTGTGAAAGTGGCTGATACCTAACGAGATTGTTCTGAGCAGTCAGCTGGGTGACGTGAAGTGCAGCAGAAGGCACGGGTCACTGCTCGGTAAACATCCGCTCCCTCCCAGCGTACCAGGCTGTCAGCAAACATCTGATTCTGCATGGTCCCTCCCCTGGCCATGTCCTCTTCCCTGCATTTGCCCCCCACTCCCTCTGCCTCCCTTCCTGTCACTGTGGATGCTCTAAGGGCACACTCTTCCCTGTGCACTGGTCCTGGCCCTCCTCACCTTCACAGAGACTCCACTCATCACACTGCCTCCTCTGTCTCCCGGCCTCAGTGCTCCACCCCATTGGATCTCTCCCTTCACCGGGTCACTGTGCTGTGCTATCACTCTAACACAAAAGGTGGAACAAGTTCCTTGACCCCACATCCTCTCTAGTTGCCACTCACTTCTCTGCTCCCTTCACAGTAAAAGGTCCCTGAAAGGACTGGCCTGCTCCTTGTCTCCACTTCCACCGCCCCTCCCTGTGCGCCCACTCTAGGCCCAAGTCCTATAACCACCAGCCCAGGGGAACTGCTTGTCTCCAGTGACCGCCATGTGGCCAAGGGCAGTGTGCATGTCTCAGGTTTATTTTACCAGCCTGTCAGAAGCATCTGAGACCTTGAAACACCCTCTGCCCGGGCCTCCAGGCCCTCCTCTCTCCTGACTTCCTCCCGTCTTGCCCCTCCTCAGTCTCCTTGCTCAGGCCCTTGCCTCTCACTGTACTCACTCAGGTAATCTCATGCCCACACATGGCTTTCATTGCCACCTAAAAGATGCCCAAATTTCTATCTCAAATCGAGAGCTCTTCCTGGAATTCCAGACTTACGTATCCACCACTGCCTACTCCCCAGCTTGGATGTGTCACAGACCTCACATCTGAACTCTTAATTCCCCGCCCCACCCTCCCCTTCCCACAATCTTTCCCATCTTAGTAATGGGAACTCTGTTCTTCCAGTTGCTTAAGCCAAACCCTTTGGAGTTATCCTTGGCTCCTCTCTCTCTTAAACCCCACAGCCAACCCATCAGCAAGTCCTGTCAGTTCTTCCTTCAAAATACAGAAGGAATCTGGCCACTTCCTACCTCCATCTGCTACCCTGGTATCCATCACCATCACCTCTCACGAGGCCAACTCCAGCAGCCTCCTGAGTGGTTGTGTTGCCTCTTCTGCCCCCCAGCCCCCACTGCTTTCTACCAACAGCCATCAGTTTGTCATCTGATGGCTTAAAACCCATTGACGAGTTTCTCTCTCAGAATAAAATCCAGACTCCTCACTCTGGTCTGCAAGGAGCCCTGGGACCAACCTGGTTACCCCTCTGTCCCCGTTTCCCCTCACCCTCCCCTCGCTCCCTCCGCTGGCAGCCCTGGTCTCTGTGCTGCTCCTTGACCAGGCTGGAAGCACTCCTGCCTCGGGGAGGGTGTGCTTGTTGTCTCTTCTGCCAGAAGTCCTCCTGATGCCACCCTGTCAGAGAGCCTCCCCTCACAGCCTCTCTAGCACCCTTGGCACTCTTTGTCCTCTTACCCTCATTTTGCCCAGCACTGACCACTGCCTGACATAATACTTATGTTTGTTTTTGTCCATCTCCTCACCACTAATAATACCCCCAGAGGACCTCTTGAGTCCAGAACATAGCAGGTGCTCAGCTGCCAGGCAGGGGCAGGGGGAGACAGGAAGAGCCTAGTGCACATGACCCCTAGTTTCTGTGCCACCACGTACCTGCTGGTGCTTCTGGGCAACGCTGCACAACAGTCTAGGCTTCAGTGTCCTTCTACGTAAAACCTACTGTGAAGATGTTTTTGGAAACTTAGAGATAATACATTCAACGTACTTGAGGTATGGTCAGTGCTCAATAAAATGGGGACTAAAAAGACCACTTGGCTGCCCCCTGGGCCTGCTTCCAAGGAATTAATAGTTCTGTCTCTAGCTGCTGCAGGACAGAGAGCTGAGGCATCAAATGAAGGTAACACCATTATAAGTAGTACTGATTCCATTCGCCATGTCCCAGGGTCCCCTAAGCGTTGTTTGTCGACACAGCCAGTTCTCCTCCATCTCCAGGACCTGTCAGTTCCCTACCGAACTCCTCAGATGATGGCCGTCTCTGAGCAGGTCCTGCGGCTTAAAACCCTCCCCCAGCCCTGCTTTGGAGCCAGGTGGCCCCCAGTGGCAAGTGGAGGTGCTTGCTAGGAATGTGATGTCTGTCTGGACCTTATAAGTGGGCCCATGGGTCCTGCTCTGACAAAGGACCCATTTTTGTGAGTTGGGCAGCCCTGGGCAGGCTAGGTGATGGGTTCAGCGATTTTGTCCTGGCTGGTCGGTGAAGGTGGCTAGAGGCGTTTTCCTGTGCACCACCAGAGGGCGCCAGAGGTTGCCCAGCGCTTGAGAGGGCTTAACAGTTGTTTTCTTTTAAAGTGTCTCTCCTTCCTCTCCGGTCTGGGGTTAGGAGCACAAACACCTTGCAGGAAAGCGTGGTGCTGGTTCTCAGCCACCTATCAACAGCCCCAGCAGAGCCACATAAAGAGACTGGTCAGGTTTCCAGGCTCAGAGTTCTTTATTGAAAAGCACTAGTGAACCCCTTGCCCTGTGAGCTCAGACAGTTCTCCCCTCGGGTTCCCAGCCTGAGGTGAGGATGCATCTTGGCCTCTGAGGTCATCTGCCTTCTGCCGGAGTCTGGTTCTGCCCAAAGCTGCACCTGATTTGCCACATCATGCCAGGGACCACGGTGTCCAGGTCAGGGGTGTGGCAGGCTTCAGAAGGGTCATGGCCAGGCCCTCGTCCTCAGAGACCACTCTCCGTGTAGGGGGCACCTGGTTTCAGCTGTGTCAGTTCTCAGTGGGGGCCCTGGAGCCCTGCTGGTTAGACCTCCAGATTCAGCCTCTTTCCTTCCCTGTGAGCCTCTTTCCTGCCAAATGTTCTCCACAGCAGAGCTGAGCCGAGGGGCAGCAACTGGCTCTTGCTTGTGTCCAGTTCTCAAGTAGCAGGCGGGAGGTCTTCAGCGGTGCGTCAGAGCGGGTAGAGATGCCAGAGGCTGTGCAGGGGGGTTGGGATGGAGGGAAAACCGAGTCAGTGAAGTCTCTCCATTTGCTCTCACCAGCCCCAGCTCTTGGCCAACCTTGGAGCACCAAACAGTCCCTTGGGCCCCAGGGGTACTCTTCCTCAACCATTAGCTCAGAGCTAAGAAGGCAAGCTTCTGCCTCCTGAGCCCAGCACCTTGTAGAACCTTCTTGCCTGCCCAGTGATGATCCCCAAGGCTGCACCTACTTCTCCCGCAGGTCAGGACAGCCCCCATCCAGGGCCAGCAGGCGGGTGGTACTTGAAGTCCCTGCCCCACCCCCCAGAGCTCTCCCCAGCTTGCCTCTGACCTGCACTGGAAGCGGGGGTCCCCGGGGTGGCTCTGCAGCACCTGACGCACTTCTGGGGGAGGCTTCAAGCCCATCTGCTCTGCCCGATGCCAGCGCTGCAACCGTGTGATCCCTGTAGGAGTGGAAAGAAGACAGTGAGGCCTCGAGGAGGGCAGGGAAAAGTCCAGGCTACAGAGTATGTTTGGAGGGGAGTGTCAGGACCTGCACCCCCAGCTCAGGGGACAGTGCCGAGGGTCAGGCAGGGGCTGGGGTTGCTTGGGAGATGTGTGGGTGGCAGGACTGACCCCTGGGTGTGCTCTCGGGACTGAGGGGCTCTCACCTGTGCAGGGCCCGTACTGCCAGGCCAGGTCAAACTGCCTCAGCAGCTCCAGCTCCGCTTCATCCACGCTCAGGGGTAGGGGCTCTTCCCCTGCAATGATATGCTGTTCCTCAGGCGTGCCCAGGCCTGTGCCCTGCCCTTTGCCTCACAGCTGACCCACTGTTCCCCAGCCCTCACCGCCCCTCTGCCTCTGCTGTAGGAAGTAGGCCGGGTGTCGGAAGTAGAAGACATACTTCACTTCCCCTTCCACTGCCCACGTCCTTTCATGTCCCTCACGTCCACTCCTCCCGCCCTCCCACATCTCAGAGACCTAGCTCTGGTGCCAGCTCCCCCTTGCTGTGCCCAGCGGAGCCCTCCCTCCTCTTCACTACAGGGTAGGAGTCAGTGATGAGCCGTTTCCGGCCCATGGCGGCCACCCAGGCAGGCAGAGGAGGAGGCGACTGCCGGGAAGGAGAGGCAGGCCAGCGGGCACGAGAGAGACAGCTGCTGAGAGAGAGGGCTGGGGCCAGAGAGCGAGCCTGGGGCCAGCGATGGGCAGACAGACGACCCAGACGTAAGGAAGTCGGACGGTTCCAGGGAATGACGCGTCTCCCCCACCCCCGCAAGCATGCAAACAGCGAAGACCTAAGCCAATGAGAGGCCGCCTCTGTGGGGCGGGGCCTGGTCCCAGCCAATGGCAGGCGGTGCAGGCAGGGGCGGGGCAGTTGATGCAGCTGTGCTCTGGGGGAGGGGGGAGGGCTGGGGGGGGACCTGTCACGATGCCCCAGACGGCACCACCTCCTCCGGCCACCCCCCACTGGTCTGCATAGAGCGTTATCCTTGGCCTCTCACTTCCCGTTTTCCCTTCCTAGGCAAATGTTCTTTTCAGCCTCACTAATCCCCGTGGCCGGTCTGTAACTCCCCAGGTCTCGGGGGACTTATAGAGAGCGTTATCCTTGGCCTCTCACTTCCCGTTTTCCCTTCCTAGGCAAATGTTCTTTTCAGCCTCACTAATCCCCGTGGCCGGTCTGTAACTCCCCAGAGCTCAGCTGGAGACTTCCACTCCCGCCCCTTGGCCCGAAGAGCGCTGTGGGGGCAGGTCTGGAGGTCCGCTACAGATCCCATCCAGGGTTCTTTGGTTCTTCCTCCCAGGGGCACAAGGGCCTGCTCAGGGGCTTCTGCTTTCCCCTCTCCCACTGCTCTCGGGTCTGGGCGCTCTGTCTCAGGAGGAATGTGGGCACAGGGGAGGAGAACGCTCTGGAGAACAGACCACCAAAGAGGAGGCGCAGGAGCAGGAACAGGCCGTGTGTCTTCAGGGGCCTCCTCCTGCCTGGCTCTCCCCCATCACTTCCTGGAGGAGAGTGGAGTGGAGGAGTGAGAGCTCCTGGGTGCGCTGCATGGAGCTGGAGGGCCCTTCCCTGCTTTATTGTTTGGGCTGGGCCTGGTCTAATCCCCTCATCTGCTTCCTGGACTCAGTGGGGCCCACACGGAGGGAGACAGGGGCCCTACTGTGACGGGGAGGAAGACAGGGAGGCCCTCTCCACCAGGCGTGGGAAGGGCTTCGCTGTGGGGTCCCGTCAGGCAAAGAGTACCCCAGGGAGGGATGGTGCTCAGGCTCTGTGGGTCTGACCACCCCTCCCCAGAGGGCGTGTCCGGAGGTGTGTGGCACCCAGCTTCTGAGCCCACAAAGCCCTGAGGGAGTAGGGAGCTGTGGGTGGGGCAGACCCCTCCTCATTCCCGGTCCCTCCCACCCCTGAAAGCTGATAGCCGTGGGGCCCTGCCACCGCCCAGGGAGCGTGAAATGGGGTATGCGGCTGGGCGGCCACAGTGGCTCCTACTGCCGCCTGAGCTAGTCCCTCTCCCCTCTGGCACCCTGGCTGGCTCTATGGGCACTGTCTGGGCCATCCCTGCCAACTGCCCCCAGCCCTGCCTAGTCCAGGCCCTGCTAGCCTGCCCTACTCAGCCTGGAAGATGTCTCCCTTGGCCTTCGGCTTCTCCCAGTCCAGGTCATCAGTTCAAGTACAGGCACCCTAGGATGGGCTTTCTGGCCTGGAGTTGAGCAAACTCTCCACCGGCAGCGTGGCCTCCTCTCCTAGTCACACAGCAGTGGGCTCAAGCCCCAGGGCCTGAAGGAGTTGGCACTCAGGGGTTTGGGAGCCATCCCTATCCAGTTGGCATCCTTGCCCAACTTGGCATCTGGATTCCTAAGTTGTGCTGGCAACTAGGCCAGACGTCTGCCTGCCCATCCTCAGGTGTTTTCCTTCTTTGCTCCCCAACCCTGTCTGCCTCTTTTGCCCTTCCTTCCTGGAACCTCTGTCCCTACTCAGGCAACCTCCTGGCCTAGCCCCAAAACCGCTGTCCTGGGGCCTGTCACGGTTCAGGCTTCAGGCTGGAAGGCCAGGCCAGAGGTCTGACTTGGGGGCTAAATTCTCTCTCTTTCGGGGAATTTCCTGAGACCCAGGTGTAGGTTCCTTGTCAGACGCTGGTGATGAGACTAGCAGGAACGACCTCTACACCTTGGCCTGGGAACACTCAAGGCCCTTGCCTCACGGCCAAGTCCAAAATCTTGGGGGAACCCAAGAGAAAAAGAGAGGAAAGACCTGGAATAGGATCCCAGCACCTTCCTGAGGGCTGAGGCCTGCCATTGACTGCTCCGAGGGGAAGGGGGATTAGGCCTGGCTTAGCTCAGACAATGAGGCAGGATGGGGGGCCTCAGCACTGGCATGCACCCTAAAAGCCCTCTTCCCCCCCACAATGGGGCCTGCGGGGAGGGCCCATCAGAGCTCAGCAGGGGGGCAGGTGTAGAGAGGGGAGCAGCTGCCTGGGGCCCAGTGGGCGGTGGGGCACAGCCGCTCTCCTTCCCTCCCCAACACCCCCCTTCCTCAGGCCCTCAGGCCCTGCCACTCACCCTGAGCTGGAGATTCTGGGCACCAGACTCACACCCCTGAGCCCCGTTTCCCCCCCTGTGGGGCCAAAATTCTTTCAGGCAGCTCCTCCGGGTCCCTGCTGACCCTCTCAGACATCCTCCTTCCTCCTGCTCCAGGTTCTCTGGCCTCGTGGGCTTCAGGAGCCTGGGGGAAGGCAAAAGTTCCCCTGGGTCTGGGTTCCTGCCGCTGGATGTTCTCTTCTGCCCTGTCCCAATCACCCCATCCAAACCTCCCTCCCATCACCTCCCATTTCACCTTGGCCTTCCTGGCTCTAACGAAGTCCTAGGGGACTCTGAAAAGGGGCCCTTCTGGCCATTCCTCACCTTGGCCACCAGGTGTCAGACTTTGTCCAGCTGGGAGGAAGGTCCTCCTTGACGTCCACCCCATCAGCCTGGCCTTGTGGAGATGAGGGCCAGGTGGGGAGGGGCCTAGAGGTGACCTCTGAACTAGGAAGGCTGAGAGAGGGGAGAGGGCTGCAGCTCTGGTTCTAAAGCTCCCAGTGACTCCCTCACTGCCCCCACCCCCACCCCACTGACGAGGGCTTTGTCCACTGCTGGGAAACTGGGGAAACAGGCTGAGTCAGGGCGCTCAAGACTTGAAGGGACAAAGGCAGGGACAGTTGTGGCTCCAGAGAATAAGGGGGAGCTGAGAGGGAGCCACCCGTCAGAGTACTCAACCAGGCCTGGATCACTTGCCCCTGCCCTCTAGGTTAAGAGGAACAAGGGCCTCCCTTGGCCCTCTCCCATGTGGCAAGTGGGTGAAGAATATGTGTTTGTGTGAGAGCGAGTGCTTGAATGAATCTCCCCACATACCAAGGGGGACCGAAGTCCTAGATGTGGGTCTGTCTTTACAAAAGCAGGAAGCTGGCAAAGCAGGACTACCCTCCTGCCACCTCCCAGCAGAGTCTACTATACCCGCTCCTGCCACCCCGAACAGTTGCCTCACCCAAGTCACAGTTCTCCTCCATCTGATAGGCGTCCTCTCAAACACAGGTGTGTTCACAGGCACCCAAGATAGGGCTGAGATTTCTTCATGCGCTGTCAGGGAGCGGGGCGACAGGGAGGAGGGCCTTCTCTCCTTCCCTCCCATCCTCCCTAGCCTTCCTGGGGACAGAAGGAGGTCTAGAAGTAATGCCCTATCCCGCCACCCCCCCCCCCCCCCCGTGACTGCGGGGCCCTGTGCTTCAGGTTCTTAAATTGACCTCTGCCTCCCTGGGCCTCTGGCTATCAGTTCAGTTCAGTCGCTCAGTCATGTCTGACTCTTTGAGACCCCATGGACTGCAGCACGCCAGGCCTCCCTGTCCATCACCAACTCCTGGAGTTTACCCAAACCCATGTCCATCGAGTCGGTGATGCCATCCAACCATCTCATCCTCTGTCGTCCCCTTCTCCTCCTGCCTTCAGTCTTTCCCACATCAGGGTCTTTTCCATTGAGTCAGTTCTTCCCATCAGGTGGCCAAAGTATTGGAGTTTCAGCTTCAGCATCAGTCCTTCCAATGAATATTCAGGACTGATTTCCTTTAGGATGGACTGGTTAGATCTCCTTGCAGTCCAAGGGACTCTCAAGAGTCTTCTTCAACACCACAGTTCAAAAGCATCAGTTCTTCGGTGCTCAGCTTTCTTTATAATCCAACTCTCACATCCATACATGACTACTGGAAAAACCATAGCTTTGACTAGATGGACCTTTGTTGGCAAAGTAATGTCTCTGCTTTTTAATATGCTATCTAGGTTGGTCACAACTTTTCTTCCAAGGAGCAAGTGTCTTTTAATTTCATGGCTGCAGTCACCATCTGCAGTGATTTTGGAGCCGGAAAAAATAAGGTCTGTCACTGTTTCCACTATTGCCCCCTCTGGCTATAAGATCATATTTACGAGGTGGAACATGAGATGACCAATGACACTAACTAATGAAGATAATCAGTGAAAACTCGTCACCTCTCCTGAAGCATCTGTGGGTGGAGAACCCATGACAAACCCATTCACAGAAAAGCTTGATGAGCTGTGGTTTGTCAGGAGCTGCCTGCCTCGTGGTCCACAGGGCCAAACCAAAAGGAAAGACTCAGCCCAGATGTCATAGTAAGGAACTACTTGGGGGAAAATGCCCTTTCCGGCTGGGTTCTCCTCTGAGTCCGCTGCCTGCCCCCTCACTCCGCCACCATTTCCCTCTGTTCCCTGCCCAGCACCCCTGCACACAACTCACCAGCTCACAGCCACTCAACATGCACTCTCTAGCCCTCTAGAGCCTCTCACACCTTGATTCTCTGCCATCCCTGCCTTGCCAGTTCTCAACCTTGGAAGTAGCCTCTCTTCACTCTGTCCGCCACCTCTGGCTCGCTAGGAAATGTCAAAGAATGTCACAATCCTGCCAAATAGTTCACAGCAGAGAAGTGTTCCCTGATGTCACTGGTGCCCCAGCAGCCCTTTTGATTCTCCTCTGCCTGTCCCTGATTCCACCCCCCAAACCTCTCAGTCCTTCTCCCCCACGATTCCTCACACAGCAACAATGTGTCCTGACCTCCTGCAGATAAAAACACCCACAGCAAAGCACCCAAGCAAAACACCTCCCGTGATTCTGCTGCTCGCTTTAGATATTCCCTTTGCCACCAAACTCTGGAGGAAATAGGTTTACTCTTCCACCTTCCTTCTCATCACCTCCTTCTTTAATCTCACAATTCACTGTCTCTCAACTGCTCTTGCAAAAGTGGCCTATGACTCCCTGGTGACCAAAACCAGTGCAGTTTCTCCCCCCATCTCCTCTCTGATCTCCTGGGTCTGCCTCCTTGAAATGTTCTTCTCTGGGCTTTTCACATACTGTTGCCTTGACGCTCTTCAAATCGGATCATTGAGTACTTTATCCTTGTGGGAAAATGCTTCAAGGATGCAACAGTGAATATACGGTGGAGCCTGCCCTCAAGATGCTACACAGTTAAAAAGGAGGTGGACACAACCAGCCCCGGTCCTGCCCACCCTCCAGGAACAGTGTCCAATCCCCCTCAGGAGCACAACGCTGTGTCCTGGATGCTGGGAATACAGTGGGGACTTCAGACGCCACTTCCTGCCCAGTGGGGCTCGCAGACCAGCAGGGCCCTCGCCCGCCTGGATGCCATCACTCCTTTCTTCAAATAGTATTTCGCCTGCGTCCCTCTGCACTTAATCAAATTCTGCCTTGGATTCTAGCATTTGGCAAGGGGTGGAGATGGGGCGGGGGCTGGTCCCTTTTCCTGGACTGTTTAATTCCACAGGCTAATTGAACACCTTCTTTGGGCTTGAGCTTGAGCCTGCGCTGCGTGCTGGAGAGGGAGATGGGGAGGACTCAGAATCTGCCCCCAGGAAGCACACAGGCGGCGGGAAGCACCTTCCTTCAGCCTGCATCCTGTTTAGCCCCTTGCCTGGTGACTCACAGAACAACCTCTGCATGGAGACAGCCCAGATGCCCTTTTCTTTCTATCTCCTTAGGCTGGTGGATGGTGGGACCTACATGTGTGTTCTCCCCACTTGGGTCAGGTGATTCAGGGACCTTTGACAGAGCCCAGCTCACCCCGCCCACAAGCAGCAAGCAGGTTCGTGGCTCCTGCACCTGTACTCCCAGATCTCCGGCTTCCGGTGACTGCGCTTGTCACCGCCTCCCGGGGTCTGTCTGCAAGAGCAGGCTTTTGTGCTTTTCTTCCTTATTGGCTCAGTTGAGCCCAGTTTCTTCCCAGAGAGACTGCAGGCTTTGTAAGGGCAGCAGCCAAGTCAGGTCCTGGCCTTCTTTTGGCTCTTCTACACCAGTTAGCACAGTGATGGGCAGGTAATTAGGTCTTCAAAATATCTGTCAACTGGTTGACATCACCCTCATTTGTTACTCCCTTCACTTAGGGCACTGCCTGCAAGAGGCCCTGGTAAAATATCCCCGTATTACCCGGGAACAATTAGCCCATTGATCCACCCAGCAGCTCTTCACCAGAGCATCCTGACATGCTGACATCAGTCATCTGTGATTATGGATTGCTGGTGCCTCAGCCAAGCATCTTACCTTCATTATGTCTCTTATCCCTTCCATAAGGGTGTTAATTTTACCCATTTTACAGATGGGGAAACTGGACAATAGAAAGCTTTAAATCATTTGTCCAAGGTCACCCAGCTGGTAGGTTATGGACCTGGAATTTGAGCTTAGGTCCTCCTCGATTGGGGCTTCCCAGGTGGCTCAGCGGTAAAGAATCTGGCTGCCAAGCAGGTGACCAGGGTTCTATCCCTGGTTTTCATCCAGGCTTCTATCCCTGAGTTGGGAAGATCCCCTGGAGAAGGTAGTGGCAACCCTATCCAGTATTCTTGCCTGAAGAATCCCATGGAGAGAGGAGCATGGCAGACTACAGTCCATGGGGGTGCAAAGAACCAGACAAGACTGAGGGACTAAACAACAACAACGTCCTTGAACAGCGTCTGTCTTATTTGCTTGCATTGCAGTGTGAGTTCTTCTCTCTCCTCTACTAATTTTATGTTGTAAGAGCAAAGTGTAGAATCACAGCTGAGGCTTGTGACTTGGCCTCAGTCTGTCGTGCTCCCTGGGAGATGAAAAGTATCTAGGTGAGGGTTACTGCTGGGGGGCTCAGACAGGCAGCCACAGGTAGGGGTCTTGGGGAAGCTGAGGGACTTGGAGAGAGCGCCAGAGGGCAGACAGACAGCTTTGCACAGGGACAGACCTATGGGACCACTAAAGTGATCTAGAAGAGTGAGGTGGATTAGCAAAGGCTGGGAGGAAGAAGGGAAGCAAGAGAGGGGAAGATATTTGGGAGGGTTTCCTGGACAGCAAGGAGATCAAACCAATCAGTCCTAAAGGAAATCAAGCCTGAATACTCATTGAAAGGACAGATGCTGAAGCTGAAGCTCCAGTACTTTGGCCACCTGATTTGAAGGACCAACTCACTGGAAAAGACCCTGATGCTGGGGAAGACTGCAAGCAAAAGGAGAAGGGGGCAAAAGAGGATGAGATGGTTGAGTCCACTGACTCAATGGGCATGCGTCTTGAGCAAACTCAGGGAGATAGGGAAGGACAGGGAAGCCTGGCATGCTGCAGTCACGGGGTCACAGAAGTCAGACACGACTGAGGGACTGAACAATAAGAGGAGAGGGTGGGTGAGGGGCAGAGGCGTCTTCCCGGTGGACACAAGGGAGAGAGCCTCTTCCCTGGCTCTTGGCGTCTCCTGGGCTAACCCTTGGGCTTCCGGCCCTCCACCATCAGGTGTGGGAGCCTAGGGCTGGGGGTGGGCGGAGGGAAGGCCAGGAGAACACGGATGAGAGCCAGGGGCGGGGCAAGGTCAAGCAAAGAGATGACGTTCTGGGGCAAGCATTTTATTTGTTAATACAAGAATAGAAATTCTGCAATAAATATCATCTAATAAATAACATCTCCAAATAAATAAATATTAATACAACAAACTTAAAAGAGTCATGAGTTGGGTGGGGCTGGGGGGCAGGGCCTAGGGGAGCTGCCCCCGTACCCCGAAATGCTACCGCAATGTAAACTTTCAGGAAATTCTGTGGCTGTGGCTATGGTTGCCCTCCCCAGCCTGGGCAACCCACAGATACCCTGGGAAAGAGGGCGGAGGGGAGGCACCCTGAAGCTGGCAAGAAAATTCAAGGCCATGTCCTTTTGGATGACACCCTGTGCCACGGATCGCCTTGGTGACCCCTGGGTCCAGTCTGTCCCTGCCCCTCTGCTTTCAGTATTACCTCCAATGCAGACCCCACCTCTTCCATTTTTCATCCCATCTCTTCCGTCTGGACTTGGCCACCATGTGTTTCCTGAACTGAATGCATTGAGTTGTTTGAGGGGTGGGGGAGCAACACCCATCTAAGGAGAGCAGGGCAGCCAAAGGGTTTCACCCCAGAAAGGCACATGTGATGGTGCCCCCTCTCCCTGCCCTACAGGCACGCTTCCTGGAAGTGCCACTCGAGGGGCTGGGTGGGCGCTGGCAAGTGGTGGGCAGGAAGCAGGAAGCTGCAAGAGCCTCACATCGACTGCAGCCACCCTGGGTGCCCTTGAGCATGACGTCCTGTGGAAATGGGACGGGGCCTATTGCACCTCTTCCTCAGACCCGTAGGACTTAGGGAGGCCAGGAGGGAATGGGCCTTACTGCATGACACCCTCCTCCAAGTCCAGGGAGGCTAGAGGCTCATGGCTTCTGTCTCTTGGCTCAACGAATGTTGGTGTATGCGTTTCTCCCTCCTAGAGTGGGAGCAGAGCTGGAAGGAGGAGGGGAAGGAGAAGGTGGTCAGAGATCAGAAGCCATGGGCCTCCAGGTGCAGGGTGACCGCGGTGGCTGGAGGCTGCATCTTCTTCTTGAGTCGGTTGAAGTCCTTGGCCGAGCGCCACAGCCAGGTCTGCAGCTCCTTCAACAGCCAGAAGTCATCCATCTTCTGGAGGAAGTCACTGTGGGCAGGGCCAGGGGCCCAGGTGGGCTCAGTCCCGGGCAGAGGCTGGGGCAGCGGGTAGCCCAGAGCTGCCATGACGCCCGCGATGCTGCCCAGCAGGCCCTGGAGGCTGGTGCAGAAGTGGGCCAGGCTGCGGCGCAGCTCGGCTGTGGCGGCCTGGCGGTTGAGGCCACGCAAGTAGCACAGGAGGTGGCTGTAGGCCTCGTAGTTCTGGGTCAGCCGCAGTTTGTCGTTGAGGCTTCGCCACACCTCCAGGTTGACAGTGGCCTTGGGCAGAGTCTCCACCCCCAGCCGAGGTGGGTTGAAGTCAGGCTCGTTGAAAGGGGGGCCCAGGTAGTTCAGCTGTGAAAAGGAGAGGACGATGGGGAAGGGGGGGCGGAGGAGCCGGCTGGCCTGCTGGGAGACGCTCGCCCCCAAAGCTTCTATTTCCTGCGTCCCCTGACACCGGCCCCATCTCCATGCTAGGCCTCCCCTAAGTTTCTGCAGGGATGTCACTGGCATGGAGGTGACAGCTGAAGCACCGAGGGCGATGCGCTCCCCAGTGGAGCAGAGAGAGGAAAACGCGGGAGAAACTCAGCGAGGACGCGCTGACTGGCCGAGAGCACAAGCCTTGGGAGAGCGCCCTGCGGGGGGCGGGGCAGGGCGGGAGAGGAGCCCTGAGGACCCAGGAGGCCGGGCCACAGAGGTGAAGGTGGACCAGGAGAGTCCAGAGCCAAGAAGAGGAGCTCGAGAAGGCAGCAGGGCTCAGCAGCGGGGCTGCAAAACAGAGAGCGAGGAGAGTGAGTCTCAGGAACACCGTTGGGCTTGGCAAGAACGAGGTGCCTGACGACCTTGGAGAGAACCGTTCCAGTGGCCTGGAAGCCAGATTGCAGGGGTTAAGGAGTGAGTGGGTGGAAAGGAAGTGGAGGCAAAGGGTGTAGACCACTCCTTCAAGAAATTTGGCAGGGAAAGCCCAGGGAAGAAAAAGGGTCGGGAGCTGGAGCGGGTAGCAGAGTCAAGCAGAGGTTTCCTGGACGGGAAGGCAGAGAGGAGCACGGGTGGAAAGGCAGAGGGCCCAGGAGCACCCAGGCTACGCCTGCCCCTGACGAGCCTGGGCCACTCGCTGAGGGGCAGGGGCCACGGTCCTCGCTGAGGCCCCCAGAGAAGGGCTCAGAGGCGCAGGGCTGCTGGAGGCAGGAACGGGCCATCTCAAGAGCTGGGCAGGAGGAAGGGTATGAAGACAGTCTCGGGAAGAGGACAGAGCCTTGCCAACCCTCAGGGGAGAGGCCTGGGGCCCAGGGAGAGGGCGAGGGAGCCGGCTCAGCTGGGAGAGAAGGGGAGAAGCAAGGGGCGAGGCCTGGGATAGGCAAGGGCCCAGGGGGAGGTTCACACGCTGACAAGCTCAGAGACGAACTAATTTCCTCGGTGTATCCTGGGGCTGGAGCCAGCTCCCCCGCCACCCTCCTCCCCTTGCTTTCCCTGGCTCCAGAGTAGGGTCTGGGATGTGGAAGAGGAACACGGGAAGAGGGGCCAGTTCCCCACGGTCCTCGGCAACCCCGAACCTCCTCCCTTCTCTCCTGGGCTCTCCGAGCACCTCCGGACCGCACCCAGATCCTGATGGCATAGCTTCCATCCGCACCCCAAACCCCCTGCCACTCCTGGCCGGGGTTCCCTCCAGCCCCCTTTCCCCCCCAAGTCCCCCTTATGAGGCCCAGCTAGGATGGGAGAGGCAGACAGAAGGGGGGCCCATGGGTCCAGAGCAGCAGGGCCCCAGGTCTGGGGCAGAGACGAGCTGGAACACAGGCATGGGGGGTGGGGCCCTGCAGCCCCACCCAGCCCCACCCGGGCAAGAGACACCACAACACGGTGTAAACAGAGGAGACTTCCCCGGCCCTCGGGGGAGGCGGGCGGCCGGGCCGGCAGCCAGTGCGGCAGTGGGCCAAGGCGGGTGCGAGGCCTGCCCACATGCCTAGTCCTGGGGCCAGGGATGGGGAGGAGGGGGCACCTTCCCCAAGAGGGAGGGCAGGAGATGGGCCAGCCAGGGGGACTGCTGGGAGCCCACGCCCCTCCTCATCACACCCCGTCCTTCACCGGGACCCCCACTCTCTTGGTGTTCTCTCTTCCCCCACCCCTGTTCCCCACCCAACTCCCAGCCCCTGAGCAGCCCCGGATACTCACATAGGTCCCAGCCAAGCTGCGGAGCTGGTGCTCCAGGTAGCGGGTGAGGTCATAGGTTTTCTGGATGGAGGGGCCGGGCCCCGGGTCTCCTGTGCGGTTGAGGGCTGGCACTGCAGGGAGCTGCCAGAGCACAGTGCAGAGGCACGCGAGCATCCCCCACGAGTCCCCTGTGGACAGGACAGCGAGGGGCGTGAGGGTGGCCTGGCCTGGCCCAGGAAGCAGCTGGCCGCCCCTCAAGTGTGTCTCCTCACCTTGGGCTGGGAGGGGGGTGAGGGTGGGACACCAGATGGGAGCAGGCGGAATGCAGGAGGGGCGCTTCCTGGCCTGAGAAAGTGTGTTCATGGAGGCGTATTTGTGTCTGAGGACGAGGACTTGGCCTGTGTGTCTACCAGGAGGTACTGAAGAGCATGTGTGTGTCAGCTAAGAGTTGCCGTGTGTGTGCTGTGTGTGTGTGGGGAGGGGGGGACAGGCGGAGGGACTGCGAATCAGAATCAGTCTTCCCGGGTTCCAGTGGTACCTCAGCCTTCTCTCCCACCCTCTGGGTCCCTCTGCAGCTTAGGGGGAGCCCAGGGGTTGGGAAACCAGCACGTGTCAGAGATTCAAGTTGAGAGAAGTCAGCCCTGAGAGGGACGCGCCAGAGGCAGCCACGAGTGGGAGTCAAGCCAGAGGCAGGATGCAGGGTCAGACCACCAGGGTCAGAGGCAAAGTGTAGCTGTGGACACCAGGGCTGGGCGGGCTGAAGGACGTGGGGCTGGCTCAGGTGGGTGGTGGGGACTACATTCTGGGATTCGATTCCGGCGCGTGGAAAGTGTAGGATCGAGTTAGACTGAAGGAAATGTGGTGTTCGCTCTGAGAGGCCAGCTGCAGTGAGATTTGCCCCATGCTCCTCTAGGGTATTGGATGGGGGAAAGTTAGACCTGAATGAGACCTGGTGATCGGTCTGCCTGCCGAGAAGACAGGGCGGGGGTGGGGCGGAGACAGCATGTGATGTATTTGATGACTCCCGCTTGTCAGCTGATGGTGCTGGAGAGTTTGGGCTCCGCAGGATACCAGAGGCCAGGGGTCAGAGCTGTGAGGACAGACTCGACAGTTGGGAAACATGATGTTCCCAGCTTTTAGGTGAGGTTCAAGGTCAAGAGCACTAGACCAGGATTCAGTGGGCCTTGGGATTGGCAGTGGCAATGAGGGTTAGGAGAGAGTAAGGCTGTAATTGGCACTGGGCTAGATTAGGTTTAAGGACTGGGCTCCTTTTAAAGTTTCAGGTTAGTTTATTGGGATCTGGCTGACTGAATGTGGTTGAGGTTTGAGTCCAGCTGGGGGATGTGGTTACGTTTGGGCAGGCAGAGGGCTGGGTAGGGCTGAAGTTTGTGCATTTTTTGATGTAGCTGTCTGATGGGGTGATACATGGCGTGTCACTCAGAGTAGGGCTAGTTTGGGTTTTGAGCTTGGGAAGGTGTGAGGTTGAGAGTGGTTTCCTTCTTTTACTTTAGATTATATCCTGTCAAATTTCTACAATGACATATGTTGCTTTGATAGAAATATGTTGGATACGGGTTTAACAAGTTGATTGTACTTAGAGTTATGGTAAGTGTGGAGTTAGAAAGGATTAAGACCAGGTAGGTTTAGACTTAGTCATATGCTGGGTCAGGGGTTTAGAGAGGGTTGCAGCCTCGGAGGGTTTAGGATTCACACGGTCTGGAAAGTCTCTGTGGAGGGCAGGGCTCAGGTAGGAACTTCTGCAGTGGCCCGCTGGTCGGTCTGACTCTTTCAGATACTCTACTGGCCGGCTGCACTGATGGAAACAGGGTGCCTCTAGTCTCAGGGATTCTGCCATCTTGAGTGAAGGGCTCTTGTTTGAGGATATGTGTGTGCGTGCGTGCATGCACGCACGCACACACATGCCCCACCCATGTGTGTTTTAGGACAGAAGGCAGGGCCAGACCCATAACTGCTGCCTGGGGAGACAGGCTCCCCTTTCCCTCTTCTGCATCTGTAGCCTGGGGCGTCCCTCCCAAATGGTCCCCTCCTCATCCTTCCTTTCCACCCCTAGCTCTTGCTGACTCTGAGTTCCCTTCTTTTTCCTCCCCCCTCCTCTCTTTTTTCGGCTGCGCTGAGCAGCATGTGGGGGGATCTTAGTTCCCCAAGCAGGGATCAAACCCGTGCCCCCTGCAGTACACGCGTTGAGTCTTAACCACTGGACCACCAGGGAAGTCCCCCGGAGTTCCTTTCCATTCCCTGTTCTTCACATCCCCAGACGACTCCAGGCCCTTCTCCTCTGCTGCCCTCAGCCTGGCTGTCTGGCTGAGTGCCCAGGATCCTATGGGCATAGTGAGGGGTCAGTTTCAGGGGTTGGAGACCTGCTGAGTGGGGAGTGGCCCTTCTGGGACTGAGTCTGGTCTCTTCTCGCAGTTAGTGATGATGCCGAGGGTCCCAGCAGAATCAGCAGTTAGGAGCTAGGCTTGGCTCTACCCCACTCTGCTCTGGGCAGCCCTGCCAGCCAGAGTTCTAGGACTGGGCTCTGCCTGGCGCACAGAGGGTGGGGGCGGGGGGTCAGGAACCCAGTTCTGGGCCTTGTTCTTCCCTCCCTCTCTGGGCTCTGTGGGACATCCCTGGGGAGAACTGGCTCCTTACACAGGGACGGCACAGGGAGAAGCCTCTGGAAAAACAAGAGCGAAGTCATCTGGGCAGAAAAACGGCTCATGAAATTAACCAGACAAGGCCGGTGTTTCCAGGAATATTTCAGTTCTGAGGTAACTGTGTCACTGAAGGCTGGGGGGGTGGGGGGGTGGGGGGAGAGAGCTGAAGGATCTGAGGGATCAAGAGGGAAGGAGCCTCAGAAATCCAGAGGGAGAAGAGGCAAGAGGGGAGTAGAAGGCCAAAGGGCTCTCCTTTCTGTCGGGATGGCCGCTGCTCTGGGCAAGATGTCCCACATCTCAGGCAGCAAAACTGAGAGCTGTCTGGGCAGAGAACACCTGTGGTTCAGTCATGGGCCCTGGAACTCAGGGCAGCTTGCCTGTGTCCCTAGGAGGGCACGTGCTGTGGGCACCCTGGAGTCCTCACACTGCCCCCTCCTCTGCAGGCAGAGTGTGCAGGTGGGCCGGCCACTGGGGGGCTGTGTCCTGGGTCCCCTCCCCCAGCCCTGGCCCCCAGCCCGCCCCCGCCCCAGCTCTGCCTCTGGCTGCTGCCCACTGATTGTTTACATCCCGTCTTCCCCTGTGTTTATAAATCCGGCTGAGCACGTGAGGAGCTAATGAGAGCAGCTCACATTTCCTGCTGCGGGGCCCCCCGCCACCCCCCCCATCCTGGCCCCCGCCCCGGCCAGCCCCTAATTCCATCCAGATCCCTGGGCCCTGGGAACTGAGGCCCCCTCATGAACACACACACACACACTCAGCCCACGCACGCGCATGGCCACCCTGACACGGCTGCACAGGCAGGCAGACCCCATGGACGCGTGTCTCTAGGCAGCTGCCCCCCTCAGCCCTGTCTCGCCAAGTCTGACCTCAGTCGGGAAAGATAGGGGGCTCAGCAGTGCACATGAGCCAGGGCAGTCACGGTGGGGAGGACCGGTCAGCCAGGAGACTCTGCGCCTTGGACTAGTGGCTCAGAGCCGTCAGCCCAAAAGGTAGGAGCCGGGAGGTGCTGCCCAGAGGCGCTGGGCTGAGGGCAGGAGCAAGAGCGAAGGCCCTGCCTTGAGGCCAGGCCAGGCCCGGCACCCTGGCGACCTTGGAGGGGTCAGTGGGGGAGCACCGCGGGAACGCAGCCACTGAAGGGGTGCAGGGTCCACGGTGATGAGAGATCCAGGGAACGGCCCTGGGGGCCACCCCCCAGCCCTCCTTCTCAAAGAAAGGCCCAAAGGAACAGCCCAGCTTTCCTGGTCTTCTGGGCTGGCTGCACCTCTCCCTTCCATCCTCTCCTTGGTTGCCTATATCCCAGGCAACTGAGAAGCGGCTTAGGGAGTGGGTAACGGGTGGGAGCAGGTACGCGTGGGCCCAGAAGTCAGGAGACCTCTCTCTGTCACCAGCCCATCCAGCGGCTGGGCTTGTGTGATGGGGTCGCACTGTGCGGCTACACTGCAAAACACATGGCACTCCGGCTCTGCCGTCCTCTTCAGCAGCCCCTCCCTGCCCTTCTCTTCCAGCCTAGATGACAGAAGGAGAAACCGAGGCCCAGGGAAAGAAGCAGATGGGCGGCCCGCCTCCCAGGCTTGAGGAGTCCGTTCCCAACCAGGAGTCGGGCTTTTGTTGGAGTCAGGGTCGGGGCTGTGCCACAAGAGGACCCTGGGTGGAGCCGGGCAGAAAGCAGGCATGGGGGGGGCGCGCAAAATGAAGGAAACAGTCCAGCAATTGTGTGGGTGTGCTTGAAAGGGTGTTGTTATCCAGAGAGGGTGGGAGGGGCTCGGGGAGCGTGCAGGAGCCAGAGTGTGAATAGACAGGTGGGATTGTGGGGAGGAATGTGAAGTGTCACTAACAGAGTAGCTAGTGCCGAGGGGGGTGTGCAAAAGTGCGACCGGGCCGCGCAGGGCTCTGCCGGGGGAGAGGGAGCCATTACATCAGCTGGGAAGGGAGACTTCTTGGGGCTGCGGCGGCGGGACAGTTGCTACCACCTCTGCCTGGTGCCCGCTTCCTCCCCCCGGCTGAACGCCTGGCTCCAGGGCAGCGAGTGTGTCTGAGCCATTGAGGGGACTGGGTCTGCTCTGTGTGGGGGTTGTACCCCCGTGTCCCGCGGGAAAGGCAGACGTGTACTCACGCAGCTGGGGAGGGGCTCCGTGGGGACAGGGGAAGCACAGAGGTGTCAGCCCGGAGGGGTCACTGTCAGAGCGCCCGACCGAGGAGCGCGTCCAGTGCCCCCCGCCCCCCCACAGCCGCTCTCCGAGGCTCAGACAGCGCCGGCCCAGCCGGACCTCCAGCCGCCCCTCCCCTCCCGGCAGCCCCCTCCTACCCCAGCGGGGCGGGCCGGGCCGGGCGCAGGAGGAAGCGGGGACGCGTCCTCTGGGAGGTGGGAGTCTGGGGAGGGCATCTGGAGCGCAGAGCGGAGTCGCTGGGAAGGAAGGTGGGGAGAGCCGGGATGAGGGGACTCTGGCGAGGAACCCCCCGGGGCCTGGGGGTTCCCTCGAGGGGCTCGGCCCGCTCGCCCGCCCTCCCCCCTTGGCGGTGACCTCTGGCTCCCGGCCCCCTCCCTGCGGCGGCGGCGGCGGCTGCGCCTTCCCCCTGTGTGGCCCCGGCGCCCCCGACCCCGCCCCCGGCCCGCTCCCTCCCGGTCGCTCCCTTCCCGGCGGCGGGGGCGGGGTCCGGGGGCGCCGGGGCTCCGGGCTCGGCCGGGCCGCTGCCCTTTCCCGCGCCGTCCACTCCCTGCCCGCCCTCCCGCGGGCCGCCGGGGCCGAGCGGCCGCCGCCGCCGCTCCCCGGCCGGTGACAGACTTTGCTGCCCGGTCCGGCCGGGCTGCGCCTGCCACCGCCCCCCCACTACTCCCGCCCGCACTAATCACTCCCAGGCCACGGCGGGCCGGCCCGCGGGGCTCGCGGCCGCCGCCCAGCCCCTACCTGCCGCCGGCTCGCCCGCCGCGGGCAGCATGGTGGGCTCCGGCCGCGCGGCGCGCAGCGAGGAAGCCGCGACTCCCGCGGCCCGGCCCGGACCAGCCCGGCGCGGCGCTGCCCTCCGCCCTCCTCTCTCCGCTCGCCCGCCCTCCTTCCCGCCCTCCCCTCCCGGCGGGCCGGGGAGGGAGAGCGGCGCGGCCCGAGGTGTCGGCCTCCCCTCGCCTCCCGCCGGCCCGGCCTCGGGCTCCCCCGAGCCCCTCTCCCTCCCGCCCGCTTCCTCTCCCGGCCCCCTCCTCCTCCGCGCGCGCCGTCTCCTCCCGCAGACCCGCTCCCTCCTCGGACTCGCTCTCCCGACTTTGGCGCGGGGCTCGGTCCTCCGGGATCCCGGGACCCCGCCTCGCCGGGCTCCAGGTGGCCGCCTCCCAGGTCTGCGGGACGCCCGGGCTGCCCGCCGCGCTCAGGCCACCTCCCGGCCCCGCCGAGCGGACTCCAGGAATGCCGCGTCCCCGCCCGGCCGCTCTCGAGGGCGCCCGGCCCGTGCCCCCCCGCCCCCGCCCCGGCCCAAGCCCCGCGGGCGGGGGCAGCGCCCGGATCCCCGGCCCGGCCCCGGCTCGGGACTCCCCGGGGGAAGGACGGGAACCGGATCTGGCGGCTCCCGGGAGGGGGCGCGGGCCGGGGCCTCGGACGCCTGGCTCCTACCTGCTCGGAGGTCCATGGGGCTGGGGGCCGGGCGGGCCGGGCGCGGCTCCTCTCCCGGAGGCTGGCGGAGTGGGAGGGCGAGCCGCGGCTCCGGCGAAGCTTTAATAATCCCATCCGCCAGGCCCACTCGCAGGTTTTTTTCGCTCGGTTTCGGATTTTTTTTTTTTTTTTTCGGTGTGGGACATTCTGCAAACTTTTTTTTTTCTGACGTGTAAAGCTGTAACCACAAATTGTAGCGGCCCTCCCCGGGGTGGGGGGAGGAGGGGGAGGAGGGAAGGGAGGGCTTCTGGGGCTCCTCTCCCTCCCACAACACCGAGGGGGGGTGAGGTGAGGCGAGGCTGCGGCGGTACCACCCCGGGCCTCCTGGGGGAGGGGGCGGGAGGGCATCTGTCCGTCGGCAAACTCCCCAGGGGCAGGGGAGCGAGCTGGCCGTCCCTTTTCTTCTCCCTGAGTGTCGGCCTGGGGCGCCGGCCCCCGGCCCGGCGGGGTCCGCTCTCACCCTACCTCTGCCCCAGCATCTCTAACCTCCCACCCCTCCCTCCCCCCCCACCCCGAGTAAACGCAATGACACATTCTCCCAAATGCCAGTGAGCTGGCTTCGAAGCAAGTGATGGTGTTTTTCCTGCTGCCCTTTGTCTGGGCTGACCGCCCCCCTTGCCTATTGTCCCGCCGCCTGTCCCATTTCCAAAAGCCGAGGCTAAGCGAGGCGCCCCGGCTGGGGCAGGTGACTAACCGGCTCACAATGAGCCCCCCCGGGGGGCGGGCAGAGGGCACCACAGGCCCACTGCCCAGTGCGGAGGAAAGAAGAGGGCACTTGGCAGAAGGTTCTTCCCTCCAGTTCACAGGGTTCTTCATTCTTCCTGCCTTTGGCCAGGAGAGTGCTCATGGGTGGGGGACTCCTAATTCATTAATCAGCACGAGGCACCGGACCAGTTTCAACACCAGAGGTTTCAGGGGTGACTCAGCGAGACCGCTCGGGTGCAAGGCGATGGAGAGACCCGGAGTCCCCACTTGTGAAATGCTTCCCCGTGAAGTCTCTGCTTTCTCCTGCCTTTGGGGTTGGGGCTGTGGGCTTTCCGGGTGGTGGAGTCAGGGTGGCTGGGCTGTGGAGGGCCCTCCGTCTGTCCTTCCCTCGGGGCTGGACAGGGACTCGCCAGGCGGGATCCCTAGGGGACCCATAAGCCCAGACCCTCCCTGGAGGGTCTCCCTCTCTCCCTGCACAGAGGACTGCCAAGGAGAGTGCAGAGGAAACGCTCTCATCTGGGGGCGTGCAGACATCCCCACTCCAGGACTTTCCTTTGGCCATTTGGTCTCCAAGGCTTGAGTGCTCTAGAGCCAGACCACCAATTAAATCACTTGGTAATAAGTTGCTTTTGTTGTGGTCTGTTCGCCGCCCCCAGGAGGGAGAGGTGGTGGTGGGCCAGACTGGCACAGTGACTCCGCTCAGAACGGCATCAGAGCCTGCACCCCCCACGCCCGCCCTGGTGCCCCCAGAGAAAGAAGGGTGCCCTGCCGGCCCTGCCCTCGCCCCTCGAGGCTGCGGGTCAGAGAAGGAGGCACGGTCCTGCCCAGAGCGGGGTTCCCAGGGCAGCTCTTCCCTTTTCTGCACTTCCCGAACTGAGGTGGGGGGGGGGGGGGGGTGGGGAAGAAGTTTGTTTTCAATTACCTCACTGGAGTGGGACAGACTTTGTTGTTGGGTTTTTTTTTCCCCCTTTTCTTTCTTTTTTTTCCCTAAACGAGGAGAAAAAGAGCTTGGAAAGGGGAGCTGGCCTGCGGTGGGGGGCAGGAGCTTTTCTTGGGAGTCAGGAGCAGCTCTGATGAAACCTGCCTTGGGGGGGGGGCCCTTGGAGAAGGGCTGGGGGGGGGCTTCCTCCCGCCCCTCCCCCAGCCAGAATGCTGGAGTTTCAGTGACATTCTTGGCCAGTGAGCCCGAGGATCTTTTGATGCCCATGCCAAGGTCAAGGAGGCAGATGCCCAATGGGTGACGGGCACTGAGGCTGGCCCGGAGGTCTAGCAGCTACCCTTTTGGAGGGAGGCGGGGTGGGGGAGGGGGAGAGGGGAGCTGCTCAAGCCCTTCTCCCCGGGTTTGCAGCCTGCTCCTTGCGGAGAGTGTCTGCACAGACAATGTGGTTTGGATTTGGCCGAGCCCCTCAGCACCTTATAAAGCACCTTGCTGAGTCAGGGAGAAAGCAGCCCCAACACAGGAGAGAAGGAGGGGGCCTGGAGAGAAAGGGGAAGGAGGGAGAGGGGAGCTAAGGAGGGGGGCGCTGAGGGAAGAGGAGGGAGAAGAGAGAAGGGACAGGGCAGGAAAGAGGAGACACAAAGAGGCAAATCGGTAGGTGGGAGCGGGAAGGAGGGGGAGGCCGGCCTAAGGAGGAAGAGGAACCCGGTGCAGTGGAAGGGAAGGGACACGTCCATGCCCCCCCACCCACACCCCGGCAAAAGTTCACCTCGGGAGTCTAGAAAGCATTGGTTTGCAGGAACTGAGGGTTGCAGCTCTGGAATGGGGACCCAGGCCAGCTGGTGCAGGGACAAGTGGCTTTCTACACAGCCCCCCCACCCCGGGGCTTGACGCCGACCCCATGAGCTGGGGAAGCCCTGTTTTCCCTCGGCCTCTTGTCTGGACTTGCAGCCCTGCCCTCTCCTCTCACCTAGGGGGTGGGGGAGCAAGCCGCTCCCCTCCCCATCTTCCCCACTGCCCAAGGGAAAATCATCTCCATCTCCAAGCTGCCAGTGCCCCTCTGCCATGTCTGGGCAAAGGCAGCATGCCGGCGACGAGCTGCCAGTTGGGCCGGGGTGGGGGCTGGAATAAAGACGGTGCCTTTATTCTGCCAAATCCCCAAGGGGGTGGGCTAGTGGGGGTGGGGGTGGGGAAGGAAGAAGGGAGGGGTGGAGAAGGGAGAGCCCCCGCAGGTTTCTGTGGGGTGGCCGAGGCACAGGTGGCTGCCCTCTGATTTCCAGGTGGAGACCTTGGGGGAAGTTCCTGCTCCCCCGTGGCTCTCAGACAGGGAGGTTTGACCGGGGCCCTTCCTGCTCTCACCGTCTGAGATTCCTGGTGGGGGCAGGGCAGAGGTGAGATGAGGAGATGCTGTTGGGGGGCGGGGGGGGGGGGGGCAGATCCATCTGTCCCATGATGGCTCCTACAGGCATTTCCTGAGCCCCAGCTGGGTGCCAGGTCTTGTAAAGGACAGAGGAAAACCCACCCCTGCCTTCAAGAATTTCAGAGTCTGGTGACAAAGGACACTCATTAAACTGAGATCAGAGAGCGGGAAGGCCAGCTCTGGGAGGAGGTGGAGCTTTTGGGTGGACGTGTGGCTGGATGGCAGGAGGGGTGGCTACAACCACTGGCTGAAGCCCCGAGGTCCCACGAGCTGAGGCGGGCGGGTGGAGGCCAGAATGGGGAGTCAGGATGCTGGGCTTCCAACTGGCTGGCGTGGCCTCGTGGCCTCGGGACAAGCCCGTCACCTCTCCGTGGAATGGGATATGACCACCTCCCCAGGGCATGGTGGGAGTATCCATGAGCCAATGAGGAGGATGTTGTTCTGATGCCCTCTCTGGCCTTCTTCCAGACTTCACTCCTTACCATCTGCAGGGGTTAGCCAGTCAGGCCTCAAAGGGTGTGTCTGGGTAGGGGGCAGGGCTGGCACCCAGAGATGACTGAGCTGCCCTCCAAGGGGGTGGGGGTGAGTCAGTGTTGACTCAGGGATGGGCTAGGGTTCCACCCCTCCCTCCTGCCTCCCCACCTCCCCCCATAACTGGCACCCCCAGGGAAGGCTGTCTATATGCCCGAAAAACACCATGTCCCACACAGCTGCAGAACTGACCCTGAAGGCACCCTAGCTCTGGTCAGTGCCCTCTTGGTGGGTGAACAGGAGTGTCGTACTGGAGAAGCCCACGGAAGTGAGTAAGGACATCCATCCATTCATTCATTCATCTATTTGTTCACCAAACCTTCATGAGCTCCTGCTCCATGCCAGGTGCCAGGGACCCAGAGCCCTAAGAGGATGGGAGCCCTAAGAGGCCCTGGGGTCGGGGTGGGGGGGTGGAGGCCCCGCCCTAGAGACTCTGCCAGCCTGCTGCGATGCCTGGCATTTCTCAGTGACACGCTACTCTTTTGCACCTCTTGGGCTTAACTCAAGACAAGTGTTAAGACATACTGAGCTCTCACCACCAGTCAGGTCCCGCGCTAAGGCTTATGTGAATGATTTCATTCCATTCTTACAATAACCCTAGATAGTAAGACCTCCCTCATGGCTCAGCCAGTAAGGAGTCTGCCTGCAATGCAGGAGACCCGGGTTCAATCCCTGGGTTGGGAAGATCCCCTGGAGAAGGAAATGGCAACCCACTCCAGTATTTTTGCCTGGAAAATCCCATGGACAGAGGAGCCTGACAGGCTACAGTTCATGGGATCGCAAAGAGATGGACACGACTGAGCAACTTCACTTCACTTCAGATAGTAAGAACTGGTGTTTCCCCATTTGATACAAGAGGGGATTGAGGCTTGGTAAGATGAGGCCACTTGGCTGAGGTCACACCAAGAGGTAGAAGCAGGGCTGGAACTGAGGACCGTTGGCCTTGGGCACTGCTCCCTCTTCACCGCACCCACCGTGCAGGGACCCTTGAGAAGAGAAGGGGTTGGATACAGAGACAACAGCATGTGCTGAGCATCCCCTGGCTCAGTCAGTTCAGTCCAGTCGCTCCATCGTGTCCGACTCTTTGCGACCCCATGGACTGCAGCACGCCAGGCCTCCCTGTCCATCACCAACTCCTGGAGCTTCCTCAGACTCATGTCCATCGAGTCGGTGGCTAGGAGGCATCCAACCTGGGGCGCCCCTGGTCTCTTCGGGACACTAGCACGCCCTCTGGAACAGAGAGTCCCCATGTGCCTGGAGCAGTAGACCTGGGCTCTCCTGCCCACAGCCCCCACCCACGACTGATGGGCCAGGCACCCTACATGGGCCTCCTGGGTGGGTGAGAGGCACCCACTGGGAGCACTTGCGTCCCTTCAGTAGATTCCATGAGCAGAGCATGGAGTTAGAACCATGGAATGAGCACTGAGCTGGGAGTCAGATGGCAGCCTGCCCGCAGAACCAGAACAAGGACTTCCCTGTGCCTCCTGAGGGCCTGACTCTGACTCTGCGGTCTGCAACATCCCAGGAGGAGCTCCCCCTCAGGGTGCGGGGCCCACAGAGGGCAGGAAGGGGAGGAAAGGCAGCATGCACTTCCCCTTTTCCTCCAAGGGCAGGAGCCCAGAGGGCCCTGCCTCTCCCTGAACTGGCTGTGATGTCAGCGGAAACCCCAGGACCGAAGGCCTCCTCCTACCTTAGCCCTACCCTGTATCCCCCACCCGCGCCTGGCCCAGCTTGGGCCTCCTGAAGACACTGCGCCCCCAGCCCCCTGCCTCCTAGCAGCGGAGAGGAACCCGGCTGCTTCCTGCCTCTGCCCTGCCCTACGGGGGAAGGGGGGCGCGGGAGGGGGCTCACTCCCCCATCTGCAAGGATGTCAGGGTGATGGATGTGTGAGGAGGCCAGGGCAGAAGGGATACCCCCAGCTGCTCCCCTACTCCCCCCCATCCGTCCGTCCGTCCGTCCATCCGTCCGTCTGCCAGGAGATTTCCCCATCATTCTCCAGGATGTTCCACTGCCCTGGCCAACCCATGCCGCGGGCTCTGTGACTCCGTCTCCCCTGGCAGAGGAGTGGGGTTACCTCTCCCTGGGCTGGAAGATCCTTATCCTGCCCTGCTGAGTCACTGCTGGTTCCCTCCCTCCCACCAGCCTTCTTCCTTCAGTCTTTCTCCAGACTGTCTGGGTTGCACAGGAGCCCCCGGGGGGTCAGAGGACAGCCGGCAGCTGCTACCTCCTTGGGGCCATCCCAGAACAGCTGGGAGCTGCCTTCACCAGCTGCGTGACCTTGGGCGAGTCACTCAACCCCTCCGCACTCTGTCTTTTCTTGCATAAAGCAGGGTGATGATGATGGTTTCTTCCTCAGAATAAGGGATAATTGACTTCGCACGGCAACCCACTCCAGTCTTCTTGCCTGGAGGATCCCATGGAGCCTGGCAGGCTACAGTCCATGGGGTTGCACAGAGTCAAACACAACTGAAGCGACTTAGCACCCATGCAATACTTAATACAAGTCAAACCTCTGGCACTTAACGCACGACAATGCTACGTTATCATTATCTCGCTCTGTCCTCCCGCCTCTGCTCACGATGCTGCCCTGACTCCTGACCCCTGCAAGCCCCATGTTAATCTGCTTGCACCTCTGTTCTTTCCCTTTGGCCTTCTTCCTGAGCCTTGTCCCCAGCACCCCCACTCTGACACCCCACACCAGGCACAGACACAGAACCCTGGAAAGTTCTAGAGCTGGGCCACTGCTCAACTTTCCTCCAGCGGGTCCTGAGCATTGGCCTCGGCCTCCTGGACGGCCTCCTCGTAAGCAGTCAGCGTGTTGGAAGATGGACCCAGGCACAGTGAGCTCTGGGGCGATGAGGGGAGCCACCCGCCCCCGAGCCGTGCCAGGTGCCAGCCCTCTTCTGTCTGGGAGGGGCTCCCCCCTCCCTGGCCCCAACAGACACCCTTCCAGGGCCCACCTCGTGGTCCCAGGCAGAGCACCCTGAACACGTGTCAGCTTGAGCTGCTGACCACTGTGAAACTTGTTCAATGAAACCTGCGCTCAAGAGCTCGGACAGGTGCGCGAAGGGCTGTGGTGCCCAGAAGGCCGGGGTCAGAGGTCAGGAAGATGTCAAGGGAAACTGAGGTTGGGGAACCGCACTTGGCCTGGAACAGGCTCCTGGGCCGGGAGGACCTGGTGCTCCAGCCTTTGGGGCCCAGTCACCCCCCACGGCTCTCTGAAGCACCTCCTATATGTGCCTGCGGGACAGTGTGGTCCTACGGAGACCCGCACCCTGCCCGCCAGGGGCTGGGGTTTGCGGGGACAGAGGGGAGATGGCTGCAGAGCCGCCCTGCTCTTAATGAGCGGTCTCCTCCCTGCCCTGCCCTCAGCTCTCTGAAGTCTCTCCTCCCCCCCTGCACTGTAGTAAGCCCACCTCGGCCAGGGAAGATGGCTCCTGGGGCTCTCTCCCTTGGGTGCCTAGCACAGTGTCGGACACCCACCTGGGACCCTCGGGCGCCCGCTTGCTCTCCCCAGGGCAGCCTGGTCTCTGAGCTGGAAGCAGGGACTGGACACGGTGTCTGTCTCCCTCTGCTGGTCCCTGAGGGCACAGCCAGGCTGGGCTGCTTTCCCAGAGCTGGCAGTGCCCACGGCCCCCCAGACAGCTGACAGCAAGCATTGGGGACGCTGAGGCAAGGGCCTGGGAGTGAGACTGGGCTCCAGGCTGTAAGAATATGGACGCTGCCTCTCAGGTCCCCGGGGCCCGAAGCCTGCCTCCAACAGGGTCCCGGGAGTGGTCTTAGGGAAGCCAGGTCATATCCCTGATGTCCTCTCCACGGGCCAGCAGGCCCCAAACAGCTTCCTTCCCTTCTAACCCATGAATGGAGCTGTCATCCACAGATTTATCTAAACCTTTTGCGAAGCTATTTCTGTTTCCAGCCGAGACCACATCTTGGGGTAATGAGTTCCATCGAGTCCTCCCCTGCTGGGGAAAGCATGCTGCCTTTGATTTGTCCTAAACTTACCTCACTTGCGCTCCGAGGGGGCCCTGTAACTCCAGCGTGCCAGGTTCTGGTGAACAAGCCTGAGCTTTCCCCTTCCCATCTGCGGCCTTAAAAAATTCCATCTCATCTCCCTTTCACCTCCAGCCCTTCAGACGGAAGGGACCTGGTGTCTCAGCTGTGCTCAGAGCCTGGCAGTGCCAGTCCCCAGCAGCTGGCCAAGACGGCGAGGGCTCATCTTCTCCCCACGGGGGCAGAGGGCCCGCCGAGGGCTCAGGATCGAGCGGGCACACGGCCCCCACCCTGCGCCTCTTCCCGGGGCTGGCTGGCTTCTGCCCCTACCCGCGCTCTCCCTCTGAGCATTCTCCAGTTCCTGGCCTCCAGACCTTTCCTCTGTAATGCTATGGTGGGGGGCGGTCCCTCCCAGTTCCTAGAGTGGATTCACCCTGGCCTCATCCGTGTTGATGATTTATTCTGTCCCTGGTCCCGACCCCAGAATACCATAAGGAGACACTCCAAAGACAGAGAAGCCAGGACACAGTGATCCGAGTAACAGCTACCCTGATCGTGGGAACAAAGGGCTTTATGAACATTGAGAAAGTTAACCTCCGCCGCAGCCCTCTGAGATAGGGACTGTTAGCTGCTCCTCCCTCGGTTTACAGATGAGAAAACTGAGGTTCAGAGAATATAAAAGTAAAGTGTTCATTTGCACAGAGCCTGAAAGTGATGAGACCAGGATTCAGACTCAGGCACACAAGGGCCCAGAACCCCATGGTCCACCTCAACAGACGACATGGCTTCAAGTCTTGTGAACTTTCAGAATCCGACACTCTTCGGTCATCGAAGAGTGACCAAGAAGTAGCCGCCGCTCATCGAAACCAGAGAAAGCCCTGGATCAGCAAGGAAGACCCAGCGCAACCATCGATAAATAATTTTTAAAACGTACATTTCTAATAGGGCCGATCTGAATACACACTAAAAACCAAACAAACAAACGTGTTAGACCACTTTTCTAGGTGTGGGAAAGAGCGCCCAGGACAAAAATCCCTTCCAGAGGGCCTGATGCTGCAGAGGCTGGGCTGTGCACTCACGGGAGATGGGCTGTGCACTCACGGGAGATGGGCTGTGCACTCACGGGAAATGGGCTGTGCACTCACGGGAGATGGGCTGTGCACTCACGGGAAATGGGCTGTGCACTCACGGGAGATGGGCTGTGCACACACGGGAAATGGGGTGCGCACTCATGGGAAATGGGCTGTGCACTCACGGGAGATGGGCTGTGCACACACGGGAAACGGGGTGCGCACTCATGGGAAACGGGGTGCGCACTCATGGGAAATGGGCTGTGCATACTCTTGGTCAGGGCTGGAGGCACCCACTGTACCACAAACCCATCGTATGTGGGCCAAGTAGAGCCCTACCAGCTCAGTGCCCGTCAGCTCAGAACTCCCTCACACACTGGGAAACCCCAGAGTCACCACGCACACACCATTTCCCGTGTGTGCACAGCCCATTTCCCGTGAGTGCACAGCCCATCTCCCGTGAGTGCACAGCCCATTTCCCATGAGTGCGCACCCCATTTCCCGTGTGTGCACAGCCCATTTCCCGTGAGTGCACAGCCCATCTCCCGTGAGTGCACAGCCCATTTCCCATGAGTGCGCACCCCGTTTCCCGTGTGTGCACACCCCATTTCCTGTGAGTGCACAGCCCATCTCCCGTGAGTGCACAGCCCATTTCCCGTGAGTGCGCACCCCGTTTCCCGTGTGTGCACACCCCATTTCCCGTGTGTGCACACCCCATTTCCCGTGAGTGCACAGCCCATCTCCCGTGAGTGCACAGCCCAGCCTCTGCAGCATCAGGCCCTCTGGAAGGGATTTTTGTCCTGGGCGCTCTTTCCCACACCTAGAAAAGTGTGTCTAACACGTTTGTTTGTTTGTTTTTTAGTGTGTATTCAGATCGGCCCTATTAGAAATGTACGTTTTAAAAATTATTTATTGATGGTTGCGCTGGGTCTTCCTTGCTGATCCAGGGCTTTCTCTGGTTTCGATGAGCGGCGGCTACTCTTGGTCATGTGCAGGCTTCTCATTCTGGTGGCTTCCCTTGTGAAGTATGGGCTCCAGGGCCGGGGGGCTCCAGTAGTTGTGGTGCACGGGCTTAGCTGCTCCTCGACGATGTGGGATCTTCCTGGACCAGGGACCGAACCTGTGTCCCCTGCATTGGCAGGCGGATTCTCATCCACCGTACCACCAAGAGAAGTCCTAACATGTGTTAAATGAATGAATTACTGAGCTCTGAGGATTCTGTGATTTCAAACCTAACAAGTTGGGTGAGAAGCAGCAGTTGAAATTTCCAGACACATAATTATTTTAAAAGTTTGAAATCTGCCCCCGAGACACTCACACACACATACACTCCCACATAATCACATACTGTGTTCTTGCAGGAGGCCATCTCTAATGTGGGGTATGGCGAAGACTGTAACAATGTGGGGTTTTAAAAACTCTTGAGACAGCATCTCATTCAACCCGCTCACTTTATCAAGGAGGAAACAGATCCAGAGAAGGGCCTTGACTTGCCTGAGGCCATCTGTGAGCAGGGAGAAGGGCTGGAGTCCCCCTGTGCCTCTTCCCTTCTATACCTGGAGGGCCTTCTTGGCTACACCAATTTCCAGCCTGGAGAGGCTGCCTGACCTCCGATGGGAGAGCTCCCTTCCAGCCCCACAGCCTGGGGGAGCAGGCCTGCCAGTTCCAGCTCTTCCCCAGAGCGGGGGTGGCTAGGAGAGGGGCTGAGGGCAGCTGGAGGGCCCCTTGTGATCTCAGCACATCAAGTTGGGAAGCGGCATCTCATGCCACCAACCACATTGTACAGTTGCAGACACGGGAGGGACTCACCCAAAGTCACAGTAGAGTCAGCGCTGAGGACAGACCAGAGACCCAGGACTCCTGATTCCCAGCTCTAAGCTCCTTTCTGGTGTCTGAGCCCTTCAGAAGGGTCAGGAGATTCCTGGATTTGGCAGGTATGTGTGCACGCATGCACACACACACATAGCTTAGGAAAGACTCATCAGAAGTCCAAAAGTATTTCTGTCTCCTTCTCCCTCCGTACAGTCAGAGCTATGGTTTTTTCAGTAGTCACGTACGGATGTGAGAGTTGGACCGTAAAGAAGACTGAGCACTGAAGAACTGATGCTTTTGAACTGTGGAGGTGGAGAAGACTCTTGAGAGTCCCTTGGACAGCAAGGCGATCAAACCAGTCAATCCTAAAGGAAATCAACCCTGAATATTCATTGGAAGGACTGATGCTGAAGCTGAAGCTCCAAAACTTTGGCCACCTGATGTGAAGAGCCGACTCATTTGAAAAGACCCTGATGCTGGGAAAGACTGAAGGCAAAAGGAGAAGGGGGCAACAGAGGATGAGATGGCTGGATAGCATCACTGACTCAATGTACATGAGTTTGAGCAAACTCCAGCAGATGGTGAAGGACAGGGAAGCCTGGCGTGTTGCAGTCCATGGAGTCGCAACGAGTCAGACACGAATGAGCAACTAGACAACAACTTCCTCCCCCCAGAGCCTTGCTCCAAAGCCTGGAGGCTACAGGACCCTACAGCCCCGTAAGGGTCAGGAGCAGAGACCCGGCTGTTCCATGAGTCACAGCTCCCCTCCCTGCCTTCCAGGGAGTGTTGGCTCTCTCTCCTGTTCCAACTGGGCCACTCAGGCAATGGCTGGGGAAGCAGTGGAGAAGCCACGAAGGCTTGGCTGATTCTCACTGGAATAAAAAAGAGAAAGGGTGAGATCCAGGGAGGATGAGCAAAGTAAGGAGTAGAAGAACGAATGCTAGGTTCTTTGTGGGCAGGGTGCGGACTGAACAGAATGTGGGGTGACAGCTATCATCCACGGAAGGGTAGGACTGTGGGCAGGGCTTGGAAGTTTTATTTAATCACAGCACCGTGCTAAGAGGCTGCTGCTGCTCCTGCTGCTGCTGCTGTGTCGCTTCAGTCGTGTCCGACTCTGTGCAACCCCAGAGACGGCAGCCCAACAGGCTCCCCCGTCCCAGGGGTTCTCCAGGCAAGAACACTGGATTGGGTTGCCATTTCCTTCTCCAATGCATGAAAGTGAAAAGTGAAAGTGAAGTCGCTCAGTCATGTCCGACTCCTAGCGACCCCATGGACTGCAGCCCACCAGGCCCCTCCGTCCATGGGATTTTCCAGGCAAGAGTACTGGAGTGGGGTGCCAGTGCCTTCTCCGGTGCTAAGAGGCAACCGGAGTCAATTCAGTTTCACTTGGATCACACACCTATTCACTGAACGTGTACTTACTGATCACCTGCTGAAGGCCGGGCCCTGTACGAGGTACAGTGACACAGTAACAAACGAAACAGACCAGTCCTGGCCTCACAGGGCTGACATATTAGAGGCAGTACAGAAGTAGACACACGTGAAATAATGTTGAGTTGTGCTAAGTGCTGTGGATGACTCGGAGCAAGGGATTAGCTGGATGATGGGGAGGGGGCCTGGAGTGGGGAGGCAGAGAAAGCCTATTTGAGGATGGGCCCCTGAAGCTGAGCCCTAGGAAGAGAAGGTGCCCGCGTGTGAGGAGGAGGGAAGAGCATTCCAAGTGGTGGGAATAGCTTATGCGGAAAGCCCAAGGTGGAGAAGGATGTGGTTGTTTCAGGAAATGGATGGGGCCAGCCCAGCTGCAGAGGGAGGCCAGACAGGTGAAGAGATGGGCAGGGCCAGCTCCTGCCTGCAGGTTTGGGGTAAGGGGTTTAGTTTTTGGTGGCTTATTTATTTATTTAGGCCACACTTCATTCCCTAACCAGGAATTGAACTCACGCCCTTGGCAAGCTCAGAGTCCTTACCAGTGAAGCCTCAGGGAATGCCCAAGGGATTTAGGTTTGATGGTAAGTACAGTAGTTGGAAACCACTGCAGGATCTAAACGGGGGAAAGGCGTGACATGACTGACATTTTAGGAAGGTCACTTTGGTGCTGTATCGAGAGTGGAGTGGAGGGGTAGGGAACCACTCAGAGTGCTCCTACCATCATTCAAGTGAGAGATGATGGTGGCCTGAGCCAGAATGATGGCTGTGGACATGGGAGAGGGGGACCACGCTGCCATCTGTTTGGGAGGCAGAGCACTCAGGGCTTGCTGAAGGATTGTAGCATGTAAGGGGTGGGTCAGGATGGAGTCAAGGATGAGTCCCAGTTTACTGACCTAAATGCCTGGGTAGAAGTGGTACCATTTACACTGAACCCCTTACAAGGCAAGAATAATCTCCTCCAGTAATCCAGGGAAACCTGGAGAGGGAGGAAAACTGAGGGTAAGGAGAGGAAGTGGGGTCCAGAATTGCAGGCCAGGAGCAGGAGGGCAAGGGTCCCACAAACACGGCTTCACTGGTGACAGTGCCAGAGGGGCAAGGCCCTAAAGGAATGCAGGGGTGCCCAAGGGTCCCTCAAATCACAGTGGGTGCTGCAGGAAACCAGAGGTCAGGAGCCCCTCCGTGACTTGCCCTCCTCTTCACACACTTGAGGACCGAGGCTGAGGGCAAGGGGAAGACCTGACAGGCTGACTGGTGTGTACGTGCTTAGTCGTGTCCCACCCTTTGCGACCCCGTGGACTGTAGCCCACCAGACTCCTCGGTCCATGGGATTTTCTGGGTAAGAACACTGGTGTAGGTTGCCATCTCTTCCAGGGGAACTTCCCAACCCAGGGATTGACTAAGCCCCTCTTTTGGCACTCTCCCTTGGTCTTTTTCAAACGGCCAGAGACGCAGGAGTCTATCCTCATAAAATGTTTCCAGCGCTTTCCATCAGTGACCCTCATCATTCAGCAGCCCCCATCCCTCCTCTCACACCCACTTCCCTCCCAACGGAGGGGAAAGCCCCACGCGCTGCTGAGTCTTGACTCTCGCCTTCTCCTGCCGGCCACATCCTTCTACCCCTTTCCGTCCGGAGAAGCTTCTGTTCTTTGGGATCAAAGAAGGATCGTCGAAGCCACGGCGAGCAGCCACTTCCCACCCCGGGATCCTGTAGCAAGGTGCGTTACTATCGTTTCAGAGCTGGTAGTTGCTGCTTCTGTCCGCGTCCCCGGCCCGCCCGGACAGGGTGAGACGGTCTTGCATCGACTCCGTACGCACCCCCCGGCGCTGGACAGATGTGCAGGAAATCCGTACTAAATTAGTGACCCGGGCCGGACCCGGCCGCCCATCTGCGGATTCCAAGCTCACTGTTTGCTCCCGGACACCCTCTGGGCGCCTCGCGTTCGGGCGCGCGGCCGCCGTGTGGCCGGTGACCAGCCCGGCAGCCCAGGGGCTCTCGAGGGCTGAGGGTGGGCCTGGACCGCACGGAGGAACCGGGCTCTCCCGAGTCACGTGACAGGACCGGCCGCGGGCGCAGACTCCCTCACGTGACGGCGCAGCCGGCGAGCGTCTTTCTCACGTGACGGAGCTGCCGGCTTGCGGCCCAATCAGGAGGCGGGGGCGGGGCTGCCGGGGGCGGTGCGCGGGAAGGGAACCCCTTCCCGGGAGCCGCGGGAGTGACCCGGAGGGGAGCGTTGATCTGGGGTCCGGCCCGGGGCCCGTCGCCCGCCCCATCCCGGTCAGTGGGGGCAGCATGAAGTGTCTGATCACGGGCAGCAACGTGAAGGGTGAGTCAGGGCCGGCCGGGGGCTGGAACCACGTGGGACGGCCCGAGGCGCCCGCAAAACCCTGTCTCTCCCCTCCTCCCCGCAGTGCTCGGCAAGGCCGTCCACTCCCTGTCCCGCATCGGGGACGAACTCTACCTGGAGCCCCTGGAAGACGGGGTGAGGAGACCGGGTTTGGGGGAGTAGTGTGAAAGTCCCAACAGGGAGCCCTGATCGGGGCTCGAGTCTCGCCCCCATCAGGCAGGGTGCCCGGTGGGCACGTTTGCTGAGTTAAGCAGGCCCCCCCCCCCCCCGTTGCTGGGGCGTCCCTTTGGGCCCTGTCATCTTCCCAGGCCGGTGTCTGAATCGAGAGCCCTTGCCCTCCCTAAAGTGCCTGGTGGTGGGTGGGGGTGATTAGGTAAAAGGCAGGGGGGCTGAAGGCTGGGTCGTGCCCTTGCCGTGGAAGCGGCGGCTCTGAGGCCCCCTTGGGACTTGGGGAAGGCTGCACGGAGGACACCCCCGATGACTGGAAGGAGAGGGCAGGCTTCTGCAGGTGATGGTAGAACGGAAGCCGTTGGGGCAAGTGCCTGGGCAAAAGCTGGCCTGAGAGCTGGGCCCAGCACTGCTGGTGACCGCATCTTTCTCCCCACTTTTCCTGGCTCCAGCTCTCCCTCCGGACCGTGAACTCCTCCCGCTCGGCCTACGCCTGCTTCCTCTTTGCCCCTCTCTTCTTCCAGCAGTACCAGGCGGCCACCCCTGGTCAGGACCAGCTGCGCTGTAAGATCCTGATGAAGGTAAGGCGGGTCCCTCAGCAGCGGCAGGGCACTCCCCCAGGCACCCCACCCCGCAGTGCAGTTCACTCTGGGGCACACAGCAGGTGCCTGCAGGGGGAGAGATGTATACTGGAGCAATCCGGTGCAGAACACAGGGCCGGGCTGAGTAGAGACATCCATGGGGGTAATGGGCCATATGGAGAGGGTAGCTGAATCTGCCAGGGACCTGCAGGGAGTAAATGACTCTCAGGTTAGTCCTTGAAAGATAAGTAGGTCTTTTGAAGGCATTCCAGACCAGGGTAAGAGCACGAACGAAGGCCTGGAAGGGTGCAGATATCTGCGTGTGGGGGGAGGGGTCCTTTCCTGGTGTGACAGTGCTGAGCCCATAATGGGCCAGAGCCCAAGGGGACTGGACATGAGAGCCGGTTGGTGGAGGCACAGTGCTGAGCAGATGTGTTTCCCTTGCCTAGTCCTTCCTGTCTGTCTTCCGCTCGCTGGCAATGCTGGAAAAGACAGTGGAGAAATGCTGCATTTCCCTGAAGGACAGGAGCAGCCGCCTGGTAGTTCAGCTGCACTGTAAATATGGTGAGTGAGCAACTGGCTGACCAGGGGTCCTTGCAGTGTGGGATTAGAGGTTGGCAAGCCCACTGAGACCCTGTCTGCCCATCCAGGGGTGAGGAAGACTCACAACCTGTCCTTCCAGGACTGCGAGTCCCTGCAGGCCGTCTTCGACCCAGCCTTGTGTCCCCATGTGCTCCGTGCCCCAGCCAGGTGAGCCCGCCCCTGGATGCACGCTGAGTCCTAGGCTTTTCCTTCTTTCGGCCTCAGGAGTCACCTCCTCTTTAAGGAGGCACCTTCTCTGTTTATCCTGCAGGGTATCTGTGAACCTCCAAGCGTTCATCCAACCTGGTTTGCTTTCAGGGCCTTGACTGGCCCTTTAAGGGCAGAGGCTGGAGTGAGGAGGGGCCAGATGTTCCCTTGTCCCATGTTCCTCTCTGTCTCTTGAGTCTGTATTCTCCACCTCAAAGTCTGACTTGGCTTTCTGACCACTCAGACCCACTCTGACTCCTCTTTCAAAGAACAGGTCTCCAGCTTGCCCTCACGTCTCCTCTGGCCTGAACACCTTTGAAGGTCCGTTAATTTTTGTGGCTCTGGGACTTGTAACCTTTCTCTAACTTGGTCATCCTTCTGGGATGATCCCCATTCAAGGACAGCCTCTCTTCCTACCTGGCTGGGTTCTAGCCCTCAGGGGTCCTCAGGCCATGGCTGGACAGGGAGGTCACGGTCCTGGAGGGCTGCCTGAATAACCAGCTATGGGAGAGGAGGCATTCTGGGCAGTCACAGGGGCCGTGCAGGGCCTGGGAGATGGGGAGCGCAGCAGATGCCAATGTCCCTGGAGAAGACCAGAGAGGAGTGGGTCCCCTCCCACCTGCCCACATGCAGGGTGCCCCGTGCACTCGAGTAACCCAAGGTCTCACGTTTCTTTTCTTTTGGTAGCCGCAGGACGTGGTAACCTGAAGGTCCTTTTGAGCCCTGACTTTGTTTTTCTGAGTTCTGTTGAAATAGCACTGCCCAGGATCCCTTTGGGTAGAGAAAGAAGGAATCAATCCGTGGTCTGGGTTTTGAGGATTTTTCTTTCTTTTAAAACGAGTGATTGTTTTTCTTGTCTTATGGACAATTTCAAATTCATATAAAAGTAGATAACCAGCTTCTGTCCCAGTTGTCTTGAGGCAAATTCCAGGTGTTATTTCACCTGTAACTATTTACTAGCCTTCTACTAGACAGGGACCTGAGGACTCTTTGTAAGGCGGTATTTATGCGGACAGTGTGGGTCTGGTCTCCCAACCCTGGATGGGCAGGTGCGACCTGCCTGGTTCAGTTCAGCACAAACCGCTTGAACTTCCTGCTGCCTTCTGTGGGCCTGTTCTTGTCTGCTTCCGTCTCTTGCAAGAGGACTGCTCTCCCACAACATCCTGGGAACCTTGGATGAGGCAGGGACCGTGTCCTGCTGCTCCCATGCTCCACCCTGGGGCCATGCTAGGCCTGGCCTGGTTCTCTTTGGATGTTGGTGTGCCCTGCTGTCCCGCCTCAGGTCCTCTGAGAGCAAAGCCATTGGGCAGGGCCGAGCCTCGGGTGTGATGCTGTGCCCTCCCCACAGGGTCCTGGTGGAGGCTGTCCTGCCTTTCCCCCTTGCACTGGCTGAAGTGACGCTGGGCATTGGCCGTGGCCGCAGGGTCATCCTGCGTAGCTACCAAGAGGAGGAGGCAGGTGAGGGGACTGATGGGGCCTGGGACAGAGAGCAGAGGCTGGGGGGTTTGCGCAGAGAGCAGAGACGGGCTGGGGGGAGTAGAGCCCGGCTTCCTCCTGTTGCTGCCCCCCCAGACAGCGCCGTCAAAGCCATGGTGACGGAGATGAGCATCGGAGAGGAGGATTTCCAGCAGTTGCAGGCCCAGGAGGGGGTGGCCATCACTTTCTGCCTCAAGGAATTCCGGGTGAGGTTCCTGCCACGCACTCACCGCCCCATCCACCTCTCCTCCCTGCCCAGCCTCCATGCTCTGCTTCTCCCTTCCCAGGGGCTCCTGAGCTTCGCAGAGTCAGCCAACTTGTCCCTCAGCATTCACTTCGATGCCCCGGGCAGGTAAGGCGCAGCCTTGGGATAGGGAAGGGAGGGCTCTGGGGTGCCAGAAGCCAAAGGGCCTTGACCACGCCTGGACCTGTGACGTGCCCAGGCCAGCCATCTTTGCCATCGAGGACTCTCTTCTGGACGGCCACTTTGTCCTGGCCACGCTCTCAGAGCCGGACTCGCACCCCCAGATCCTGCGTGCCCAAGAGGAGCTCCAGCGGCCAGAGCCCCGGCTTCCGGCTCACAGGTGACAGCTCCTCCCACCCTGTGCACCCAGGCTGTAGCCTGCCGCTTCTAGCATCTGCACCCCCCACCCACACACCTCCCATCCCCACTTCCTGTCGGGCCCCAGCCCCTACAGTGCTCACCACTTCCAGCCCTGCAGGCTCAGCCTCACCGGTCAGCTGTACTCAGAGATTCCCCCCACCCAGGGAAGTGTCCCCAAGGTCGGGCTGGCTTCCTTCTCTGGCTGAGGCCTCCTCCCAAGCCAAGGAGGGAAAAGGACTGCCTGGGATGGGGGAAGCAGGTGGCTGAAAGGGCAGGTGGGTTGGGGAGGATGGGCCCAGCGTAGTTTAAGGGGAGGAAGTTTGGCCTGGCCCTCCGCCCAGCATGTCCCTGGGCCCCAGTGCTCTCTCCAGTTCCTGTCCCCTGGGAAGGTGGGGGCTTGGGCCCCAGGTGGCCCAGCTCACTGGACTTGCCGCTCCCCTCCCTTCCCCGAGCTGAACCAGCCCCCCGGTCAGGCCTCTACCTGAACTCTGATGAAAGAATTCTAGGTTGACCTCCTCCCGGAAGCAGCCACTTAAAACACTGCCCCCATCCTTTCCCCTCCCACCAAATCAGGAAGTAATAAAACGCAAGAGGTCACCAGTGGTCACTAGGCTCCTGCAGGCCCTGGCTGAGCCCTCCAGTCAGGGCCCTAACTCTGATACTGTCTCTGCCTGTAGCACGCCCCACCTAGACCTGGATGACTTTGCTGTTGACGACATGGACTCTTACATGATTGCCATGGAAGCCACTGTGGGCAGTGAGGGCTCCCGGGCACTGCCCTCCATCTCCCTTTCACCTGGCCTCCAGCACCCCTGTAGCTCCAGCCCCCACTCGGAGGAGGAAGATGACGACACCGAGCCCAGCACAGTGCCTGGGACTCCCCCACCTAAGAAGGTAGGGGCTAGAGGCAGGGGAGCTTCCTTGGTGGCTCCAATGGAAAGAATCTGCTAGCAATGAGGGAGATCTGGGTTCAGTCCCTGGGTGGGGAAGGTCTCCTGGAGGAGGGCATGGCAACCCACTCCAGTATTCTGGCCTGGAGAGCTACAGTCCATGGGGTTGCAGAGATGGGAGGTGGAGGGAGGGAGCAGCCTCCGGAGCTCACTCAGCTTCCTCTGTTCTCTCGCCAGTTCCGCTCGCTGTTCTTTGGCTCCATCCTGGCCCCTGCACACTCTCCCCAGGGCCCCAGCCCTGTGCTGGCTGAAGATAGTGAGGGCGAAGGCTGAGCCAAGAAGTCCCTGTGTGAGGACTGAGCCAGATGAAGCCCCACCCTACCCCTCTCCCAAGGCCAGCCAGGCAGGTCCACTCTCCTCCTTGGTGGGTGGTAGAGGTGCGCCCTGCTGGAGCCGAGCTGACTGGTCCTGCCACCTCCCCCAGGGCCTTGCCTGGCCTGGGTCTTGTTGTTTCCCTTCAACCCCCAATCAATCATTCAACCCCCAGTCTATCATGTCTGTTCCCAGTCTCGGTGCTGAGCTGCCCTCTGTAGGGAGTTCCCTCACCTCTTAATCCAATCCTGTGGCCAGAACTGGGGGACTGCCTTCTCTAAGCCCACCTCCCTAAGAAAAAAAATCACTGTGGGGCTTCTGCCCCTGCTGATCCACCTTCTGCCAATCATGACCTGTCCCTCCCTCAAATCCTGAGCGCACCACTGGGATCCCCTGTGACTGGCACACAGTTTTGCTTGCTTTCTCTGAACTCTCTGCCCTGGCTTGGAAATTCCAAGGGGCCCTGTGGACCTGAGCATGTGGCTGGGGTTTTCCTGGCTGGGGCCCCAAGCCCAGCAAGCCTCCCAAGTGGCTCTGGCTGGAAGGGTTGCCAGGCCCAGTGTTTGGGACAAGGGAGACAGAGGCTATGGCAAGAATCCAGCTTTGACCTTTATTCAAGAGACCAGATGGGTTGCCCCAGGATCCGGCTGCCAGCCCTGAGGCCAAGCAAGGCTGGAGATCCCCAATCTGGCCCTGCTTTGCCCTGAGCTGCAGCCTTAGCCCCAGGATCCTGCCTGCAGCCACTGCAGGTACAAGCGGGAAGAGCCCTGGGGGACTGGATGCTGCTATTGATTCATAAAAAAAAAAAAAGTACACCAAGGCTCCATGTTCCCCATTATGAGTGGGCCTGGGGGGCCAGCATGAGCACCCTGCAGCCACGTGATTTCTGTACAATCCACCATCTGGGGCAGAGGGCGGGCACATGGAGGCTATTTCTTGGCTTTGGCGGAGTTGCGGGGTGGGGTGATGGGCCGGCCTCCAGGGTTCAGGCCACTGAACTGCCCGTATTTCCCCTTGTTCTTGTCGGCGGGCTTGAGGATCTAAAAGAGAAACTGTTCAGGCTCAGGGGGCCGAGCCATAGGCCCCTGGGCCCTCCCACCCCCGGCCCGACCCCCACCTGGAAGGAGCACATGAGCGTCTCGTCCACGCTCATCATGGCACCTGCATTGTCAAACTCGCCGCAGTAGTTGGGGGCTGAGAAGAGTGTCACCAGCTGCCGCTTGGCAAAGAACTCGTAGCCGTCTTCTACTACCTGGACGAGGGTGGAGGTGGTTAGTTCAGCAGGAGCTGGCTGCCAGCCCTGGTCTCACCCAGATGGGGGCTGCCAGCCCACCTGGTGTGCCCGGCAGATGAGGTCCAGGTCATGCTTGTGCAGGAACTTGGCCACCACCTCAGCTCCAAAGGTAAAGGAGACGCCACGGTCATTCTCACCCCAGCCCTGCACATCCTTGTCAGGGTCAGACCACAGCAGGTCACAGAGCAGGCCCTGATCAGGCACGTCTGTGGGCCGCATGATACGCCGGATCTGCTCCATGGACTGTAGGTCTGGGGACAAGCCTGGAGGGCACAGGGGGCAGGTTACCACCTCCTCCAGGCAGCCTCTGCCAATCAGCCTCTGCCCCCCACCGCTCCACCCTCTCCAGGATTCCTGGGAGCCTACACAGGCAGAACTCATCACCTTCTGCCTCTTCCAAGTCCCTGTCCCTTTAAGGAGCACAGAGCTCCCTGGAGAAAGTGTTAGTCGCTCAGTCGAGTCCGACTCTTTGCAACCCCATGGACTGTCCAGGCAAGAAAGCTGGAGCGGGTAGCCATTCCCTTCTTCAGGGGATCTTCCCAACCCAGGGATCAAACCTGGGTCTCCCGCATTGCAGGTAGATTCTTTACCATCTGAGCCACCAGGGAAGCCCTGGAGAAAGGGGACAAGCAAACTCCATGCAAGAAGGCGAGGTCACAACATGAGAGTGGGTGCAGCCTAATGCTGCAGCGTGGGGGGACTTCATTGAAGAAGTACTACCCATACAAGGACTCCAGGGAGAGCTGTTCCTGGCGACTGGGAACACATCTTCCAGCTGACGCCTCTGTCCCGAGGTCCCCATGGGTGCTCACCCCGGGAGGCTCATCCTTTCCAAGCATTCACATGCCCAGAACCGTGCTCACCTCCGTGGCAACAGAAGATCTTCTCGTCCACAATGGCAGCGATGGGCAGGCAGTTGAAGCAATCAGTGAAGGTCTTCCACAGTTTGATGTTGTAGCGTCTCTTGCCTGCCCAGGGGGAAGGAGATGGCTCACCAGAAGGCCTCTGTGCCCCACCCTCAGCCCGGGTCTCCAAGCCTTCCAGGGCACATTGTGTTGTTCAGACAGCTAGGAGGAGAGAATGGAAGGCAAAAGAAACCGAACCCCCACCCCTAACCCCTACTACCCCACTGCCTCCCAGACAGAATTCTAAAGCAGCCGAGTCCACAGGAATCGCAGAGTTCCACTTCTGGAATGACCTCAAGGTTGGCACCCACCCCCAGCATAAGAGCGGGACCAGGTCGAGACTGGGTCTGGTTCATCTTGGCTTCTGGCTAATAGAATCCAGTCCTGACAGGCATCCTAAGTGCTTAAGTACCAGATGCACTGGAGGGGGGTGTTGGCAGGTGAGGCCCTGCATTAGAATACTGGCAGCCCTTCAGTCAGCAGCCACTGGCCAGGTCCCTCCTGAGTGCCAGGACCTGCTCTAGGAGCGCAGGGTAGGGCGGCATGAGCTGGTGCTACCTTCACGGCGCTCAGCTTAGCAGGTTTGTCAGACGCTGACACTGCAGCCACCAGGTCAACACGAGGGTGGCACTGAATGGCAAGGAGAGCCCTTCAGGACCAGGGCAGCCCCAGACGCTCTGCCCACTCACACTCGTCATAGAAGCCGTAGATACGGTTGATGCTGGCACACTCGTGGTTCCCACGGAGCAGGAAGAAGTTCTCTGGGTACTTGATCTTATAGGCCAGCAGCAGGCAGATGGTCTCCAAAGACTGCTTGCCCCTGTCCACGTAGTCCCCCAGGAACAGGTAGTTACTCTCTGGAGGGAAGCCACCATACTCGAACAGCCGCAGAAGGTCATAGTACTGGCCGTGAATGTCACCTGGGACCCAGGGAACCAGGTCAGCACTAGGGGCAGCCTAAATGTGAACCCAGGGTCAGGGTTGTGCCCAAGGGAGGAGGGACTTGGGAAGGGTGGGGGGCAAGGCCACTTTCAGGAAGCCACAGGGACCTGGGCTGAGGGCTCACCGCAGATCTTGAGGGGTGCCTCCAGCTCCAGAAGAATGGGCTGGCTCAGGAAAATCTCCCGGGATTTGAGGCACAGACCACGGATCTCGTTCTCCGTCAGCTGTACATTCTTTCCAGGCCTGGAGCCCTGCACTGGGGGCGGAATGAAGCGTCAGGACCCTGGTCCCTCAGGCGAGAAGAGGGTGAAGGACATCGGTGGCTCCACAGGCACTTCTGGGTGGGGGCGCCTGGGCCTCCCGGCCCCGCCTTGCCCAGGGGCAGCTGTTGCTGCTGAGCCTCCTGCGACCCCCAACTGCCCTCAACTGCTCGCGAGGGGACTGCTGTGCGCAGAGGCCACCCAAAACCTCAAAGCACAGGACCCCTTCCTGGGGGACTAGGCTTCTCGGGTTTCTCCCTCAGCCAAGAGCCCAGGCCAATCCAGGAAAGGAAACAGGCTCAAAGATAGCGAGGGTTGGCTTCAGATTCACGGAGGAACTCTTACCTCTAGGATCCCTGTGGCCTGCGGGTGGCTGACCAGGCCCAGACACCTGTCGCTGAACCCCGAGCTCATTTTGGTTCCCATTGCCTGTGGTGCATGCTGCATTATTATTATTTTTTTTTAATGTTTCGTCCTTGCGTTTTGAGTAGCGCAGTGATGCCTCACTGTTTGACTTGTCGAAAGCATCAACAAAAGAGGAAATGTTAAATAAAGCGTAATACTCAATGGAACCCGGAAATGAGTATTTTATTTGCCGGTGACCTCAAATCTGGAGGCAGCATGGCCTCTCTACCTCTGCAGGCCCTGGCTGCATCACACCCAGCAGAAGACCCCAGGCCTGTACCCACCCAGCCCACTGGGGTGGTGGGAGGAGCCCATGGCCCAGGGCCACTGGGGCAGGCCGGAAGAGCCCTGGAGAGGAAGGGGTAACCCCCCCCTACGCACTTGGGAGGGGCCCCCAGCGGGTTGCTGAAGCTGTGGCTGAGGAGGAAGTGAGAGGAGGAGGTGAGGTGCAGCAGGGAGGTAAGCTGGGCTGCTGGAGACAGGGGCTGAGCCTGGGTATCCGGTAGGGGGCCTGGCCTTTCTGCCCCTCTGGGCCTGTGCCCCACCCCCACCCTGCAAGAGGAGAGGGGACCAAAGGGGTATGGTGAGATACCCTGCAACCTGCCCTCTTTGACCAGGCAGGCAGGTCCTGGGGCTGAGGCCTGGCTGGAGAGGCACCCCAGCCCCACGCTGGCCAGGAACCCCCTCCCCCGACACTGGCCGTCCCCACATCTTGCAGCCTGCAGCACCAGGGGTCGGTGGCGCCATGGCCCAGGCCCTGGGCGAGGACCTGGCGCAGCCCGGTGAGCTGCAGGATGACTCCAGCTCTTTGGGGTCCGACTCAGAGCTGAGTGGGCCCGGCCCGTATCGCCAGGCTGACCGCTACGGCTTCATTGGGGGCAGTGCAGCAGAGCCCGGGTAAGTGGGGAAGGGATGAGGGGGTTACAGGCTGCTGGGCGTAATGGTGGAGGCTGAGAGCTGAATTCTAGAGTGAGGCTCAACGTCAAGGGTCCTGGAAGGGTCTGGGGACTCAGCCAGTATCACCTGTTCTTGGGTTCTAGATGGAATCTTAAGGTTAGCAGGGCTGCGGGGGGTGGGTCCCTGTGTGTCTCTTACTCCCAGTCTCTGAGGGTTACCAGAGGGGCTGAACCTGCTTCTCCTTTCAATCTGGCCCAGGAATCCCGAGGTCATAGAGCTCACACTTCTTCCTCTACCAGTCCTCCCCTTCCCCAGGTGCTGACAGGAAGACAAGTTCGGAGATAGATAGGGAGGTCACACCGCCATCAGAGACAGAATCAGGCTCAGAGAAGACTCCTGGTTTCTAGCTCTTGGCTCTGTCTACTCAACTTCCCCGATGAGTTGTCTGTGTCCCCATCCTGGGGGACAGTCAACCAGCCCCTCCCCCCGCACACACCTACACACCCTCTTCAGTATCTCCTGCTTCCGCCCACATCAGAGCCACATCCTTTCCTGTCCCCATGACAACCACTGGCAACTCCTGGGTGACAGGTCACTCCCCACCCCAGAGATTCCCAGAGATCTCCAGGCCAAGGGTTGGGCTCACCCAGGTAGCAGGAAAGGTGGCGGATGTGGCTGTCCAGTGTCTGGACATCTGTGCCGTGTGTCCTCAGGCCGGGCCACCCTCCTGCAGACCTCATCCGCCAGCGGGAGATGAAGTGGGTGGAGATGACTTCACACTGGGAGAAAACCATGTCTCGGCGATACAAGAAGGTGAGGGGAGAGTGGTCCCACGCGGGCCTCCTTGGCTCGTCCCCCTTGGCCTGGCAAAAGTCAGTCTTCTGTGTCCCAGCACCTCCTGCCTGCACTCCCTGCTCCTCACGGAGACTCTTGCCTGATAGCAGATTGTGCCTGAGGTCTGCTGAGAGGAGCAGGGATATCTGGCATGGCTGGCTTAACGGGGTGCCCTGACCTCACCCGCAGGTAAAGATGCAGTGCCGGAAAGGCATCCCCTCGGCCCTGCGGGCCCGGTGCTGGCCCCTGCTGTGCGGGGCTCACGTGTGTCAGAAGAACAGCCCCGGCACTTACCAGGTGAGGGGACCGGCGGGGGTCCCAGCCCCCTCCCCTGGCCCTTCACCGCTCTGGGCCTTCACCTCCACCTTCTTGCCCACCCGCAGAACCTGGCTGAGGCCCCAGGAGACCCACAGTGGATGGAAACCATCAGCCGGGACCTGCACCGCCAGTTCCCGCTGCATGAGATGTTTGTGTCGCCCCAGGGTCACGGGTACGAGGCCGGGGATGCCCAGGGACCCCCAGCCCCCAAACCCCCAGGCGCTTTGGCCGAGTCCCCAACCCTGGCTTTATGTCTTTGCATCTCAGAGGACCCAGCAAGGCCCCTGAGGGGCCGAGGCCTGGGCAGGGGCCACCAGAGGGTGCGGGAGGGATGCCCAGAGGACTGGCCCGTGATGGGGTCTTCTGGCACAGGCAGCGGGGGCTCCTGCAGGTTCTGAAGGCCTACACCCTGTATCGGCCGGAGCAGGGCTACTGCCAGGCCCAGGGCCCTGTGGCTGCCGTGCTGCTCATGCACCTGCCCCCGGAGGTGAGTGCCCTCAGCCCTGCAGCAGGGACCCCAGACCTGGACTCCCACCCCCAGGAACTCTGACTTCAGTTACCTGAGACCCTGGAGCCCCAACTCTAGTGACCTAGGGACCAAGGCATTCTGGGCCCTGTACCGTGACCCCTCTATCCCCCGGAACTCTGGCCTCCGGGACCTAGGATCCTCAAGTCCCATGCAAACCTGTCCTAGTGAGCCAGGGCCTCATGATTGCCAACCTCAGTGACCGTCAAGCCCAATGACCTTGATTCCAGGAACATCGAACCCTGACCCCTGACCTTTGGCCCAGTGATCTAAAAGTCTGGATGTTATCATTTTGACCTTATGACCCCTGATTCTGAGCCCTGTGACCATGATCTCTGACCCCAATGACCCCAAGAACCCAAGACTTGAGCTTTGGGACCTTCGCTACCCTTGACCAGTGAGCCCCCACCCTGTGACCCTCAAATTCAACCCTCTGAGCCCTGTGACTTCCGACCCCTACACCCCTTGGTAGGCCTCTTTCTAGGCAATGGGAAGCTTTTTGGTAAGACTCACTCCCCTCAAGCCCACCCCCAGCACTGAGACCAGGCTCCTGGCTCCAGAGTCACCCCAGGTGGTGTCCTGGTCCTCCCCTGTGCCCCACTCCTCCCGCCCTGCGGTCCCCTCTGCGGTGGGCACTCAAGGCCTGTGCCCGCCCTCCAGGAGGCCTTCTGGTGCCTGGTACAGATCTGTGAGGTTTACCTCCCCGGCTACTACGGGCCCCACATGGTGAGAGGCTGGGATGGGGCCCCAGGGCACAGGGGGAGGGGCGAGGGAGGGGTGGGAGCCTGGCGACTGGAGTGGGTGGGGCCTGGGGTCGTCAGCGGCGGTGCTGATGGACGTGGCCGCAGGAGGCTGTACGGCTGGACGCCGAGGTGTTCATGGCCCTGCTGCGACGGCTGCTCCCGCGTGTGCACAAGCACCTGCAGAAGGTGGGCGTCGGGCCCCTGCTCTACCTGCCCGAGTGGTTCCTGTGCCTCTTCGCCCGCTCCCTGCCCTTCCCCACAGTGCTGCGTGTCTGGGATGCTTTTCTTAGCGAGGGTGAGTTGGGGGCCGGCCAGGTGGGCGGGGGGCAGGAGGGGGGACCTGGGGCCGGGAGCCTTGGGTGCCCGGTGGGCACAGAGGGTGGAGGTGCTAGCTCCGCTCTGCCCCGCCGCCACCGCTGACCCTGATCCGGGGCCTGGGTGCTGGGGTGTGCCGAGGGTAACCTGCCCTTGGGCACGTATCACCAGTGGGAGGAACGGCAGCCCCCGCCCCAAGCAGTGAGACCACCACAAGGAGGGCGCAGCATCCGTGTGGGGGAGGGCTGGAGTCAGGGAGGCTTCCCTGATGTCGATGGGGCAGGAGCTGGTGAGACCACAGCAGTGGCACAGCTCGGAGACTGGGCACGGTGGGGGCATGGCAGATGGAGCCCCTGGGCCCTCAGTGCGAGCCCTCGGAGACCAGGCGCGGCTCTGGGAGCCAAGGCCACTTGAGTGAGACCTACATTCTGGTGGGGGTGGGGATGGGAGGCGGCAGTACCAAATGAACGAGATATTTATAGATTGTCATAAGTTCCGTGAAGAAAATAAAACAAAGGCCGTGCCAGAGTGTAGGGGAGCGGCAGGAGAGGGCTGTTTAAATACGCTGGCGGCCGCTCCCTGGAAGAGGCAGACACACGGAGCCTGGTGGAGAAGGAGAGGCAGGCAGGGCCCTGTCTGCAGGGTCCCGGCCATAGATGGCTTGAGGGGTGCAGGCGTGGGGAGAGGTGCCAGGCCAAGAGCGGGGGGCAGTCAGGGCAAAGCCGAGCTGGACTCTGGGGCTCTGCCTGGTACCCCCATCAGTAGCACAGTTGCATTCGGTTCTATACGGGTTGTCCGGTGGTTGCATGGTAGAAATCCACCAGTACATCTACTGAGCACCTGCTGTATGCCCAGTTGACTTGCTGAGCTTTCTAACCATGGATGTCCAAGTCCCCATCTGCTTGTCCTCCCCTGCAGACTCAGACCTCGAGGGTGGGGTGGCCAGGGCCCCCATGAAGGTGGCCGAGCTACCCTTGCCCTTTGATAACAGTGATGGCGTTAGTAGTCCTCTTGTCCCTTTACACAGCACGGTGGTCACCAGGCCTCACTGGTCCCCTGACTGCTTTTCTCAACAGACCCGAGGCTGCCAGGGAGGGGCTCTGAGGCTCCAGGAGCAGGCCCAAAGTCACGTGCATGTGTGTGCCTGCGTGTGTATGCGCACGTGTGCCCTGTGCTCTTGGCTTAGTGGTGAGGAGCTCTGGCTTGAATCTTTCTAGAATCAGGTCACAAATCTGAGCTGGAAAGGCTGTTACGTCACCACCCAGCCCTTCGCTGGATGGGGCAAGGAGCCAAGGCCCAGAATGAGAATGCCTGGCGTGAGGCTGTCAGTAGCCCTTGGCTCCTGGCAGGCTGCGCTGCCCACAAGCATCAGTGGCTGCTGGGACCTGCTGGCCGGTGCCCCCAGGTGGCCATCCTGCTCTCCGTCCAGGCAGCAGAGCTGCAGGAGGGTGGAAGGAGTCTGGCCAAGGACAGGTTCGGGCCCGGACTGAGGGCTGGCCCCGCACTGAGAGAGCCCCCCTGGCCTGCAGGTGTGAAGGTGCTGTTCCGCGTGGGGCTGACCCTGGTGCGCCTGGCACTGGGCACCACTGAACAGCGCCTGGCCTGCCCAGGGCTCCTGGAGACGCTCGGCGCCCTTCGATCCATCCCGTCTACCCAGTTGCAAGAAGAGGTCTTCATGCCCCAGGTGGGTGCCCCTTGCCCACCCCCTGCAGTGGCCCGGCAGCCCCCTGCACAGTTGGGGAAACTGAGGCCCAGAGGGAGTAGTCACAGTAAGCACGGGGCTCCGTTCTTGTCCTCTGAGCAGCAGAGAATGTGGAAACCCCAGGCCTCAAGTGGCTTTCTGTGGCTCCGTTAGTCTGTCTCTTTGTCTGTCTGTCAGCCCCTCAGCCCTCAGCCACTTCCTGGGGCTGTGTACTGCCCGCTCTGCGGGGATCTCTTCGTTTCCTGCCCTCCCCCAGGCTCAGTATCAACCGCTCCCTGCAGGTGCACGGCATGGCCCTGTCCGAACAGGACCTGCAGCGGGAGATCAAGGCCCAGCTGGCCCAGCTACCCGCATCGGCATCTGAGCCACCCCCGAGGCCGCAGGCCCGCCTGCCCGGGGCCTCAGCCATCTTTGAGGCCCAGCAGCTGGCAGGAACCCGGGTGAGCCCCCGGCCCGAGGTGCCCCGCATCGTGGTACAGCCCCCAGAGGAGCCCCAGCCACCCCGGCGCAAGCCCCAGACCCGAGGCAAGACTTTCCATGGGCTGCTGACCCGGTCCAGGGGCCCCCCTATTGAGAGCCCCGCTAGGTCCCATCGAAGCTCCACCTCCTTTCTGGACACCCGATTCTGAGGGTAGGTCCCACTTCTGAGGGTACCACAGACTCAGGGTCCCCCGGTCCCAACTGCCTGAACAGTGGATGCCAGCCTCGAAGTGGGCACCGCACTTTACAGCTGGGGTTGGATGCCTCGCTCCTTTCCTATGGACTGCCTCAGGCCTGAGGAGGATGGAAGGGTGCAGAGTGGAGTTTGGGGGACCCAGGCGGTCCTCCACCCACAGGAGTGCCCCGGTGCCTGGGCCCTTGCACACATCAAGCTCGCACTGGAGGAATGTGCAAGAAAGGGCACTGGCTGGGCCACAGGGACCCCAGAAGGCTCCTGAGGGGTCTGGAATAAAGTCTGAACAGAAGCCTGCATGTGGTCAGATCAATGCCCTCTGCCCCCAACCCTCCACCAGCTGCCCCCTCCCCTCTGGCATTCGCTCCCCTCACGGCCCCGCCCCTCCTAGTCCCGCCCCTGCTCCCCAGGGCACGTGGAGGCTGCCCTTTGGCTGCTGGAAGGTGTTTACCAGCTACAGGGACCAATGGCAAGCCGCAGTGCCCAGCCTCTTGGGGCCAGGTGAGGCTCCTCTGCCTGGGGGAGGAGGGCTCCCCCAGTGGACTGTGGGCCCACATGTGGGACTCTGTCTCTTCTGCTCCCTCCCCTTGCCGATTTCAGGAGCCCCCCAGTGGTGGGAGCACTCTAACCCAAGTCCGCCCCCCCACCCCACCCCGGGTCCTGGTCCCGTCCTCAGAGAGAGCCGGCTGAGAACAAAGGCCTAGTGTGCCCAGACAAAGGAGAAAGGCCCTGCCGGCCCTTGCCCCCTCCGGAAACCCCAGCCGCAGCCCCTGGGGACTGCCACCATGGAAACCCCCTCCCACACTCACTAATTGCCCCCGTGGGTGCCCGAGGTGCCTGGGACAGGAGCCATCGCCAGGACAACGGGGCTGGTTCCCTGCCTCCTTGGGCTGGTGCCCTGCCTCCTTGGGTGCCCTCCCCCGAGGGTGGAGGGTGGAGGGTGGGGGCATGGTCGGACTTGGGAGTACCCGGAGAAAGTGACTGCAGTCTTGCTTAAATGGTGGAGTGTTCAGTCCACCCTTCTCAACGGCTGTGCTGGAACACATTGGCACCCTCAGACCCCTGATTCCAAATGGGCTGGTGACAAGTCCACGGCCGCAGGAAGACGCTCACTCTGTGTTATTGTTGTTTAGTTGCTAAGTCCTGTCGGACTCTTTGCAACCCAACCTGATGGACTGCAGTACATCAGGCTTCCCTGTCCTTCACCATCTCCCGGAGCTTGCTCAAACTCATGTCCATTGAATCAGTGATGCCACCCAACCTTCCCATACTCTGAGTCCCCTTCTCCTCCTGCTTTCATTTTCCCAGCATCAGGGTCTATATATACTTTCCTTCTTTTAATATTTATCTATTTGGCTGCATCAGGTCTTAGTTGCAGTACAAGGGATCTCTAGTTGCAGCATGTGGGTGGGATCTAGTTTCCTGACCGGGGATTGAACCTGGGCCCTCAGCATTGGGAGCGCAGGGTCTTAGCCGCTGGGCCACCAGGGAAGTCTCTGTGTATATATTCTTAGGGCGCTTACTATGTGACTGGCCAGATCCCGGGTCCAGGGGCAGACCATCCCACTTTCAAGGAGCCTTTGGTCTGGAGGAGGGACTCACATGGAGGTCCAGACCCAGAGCTAAAGTTTGGGTGGAAACTGAGTTTGCCAGGAGGAGAGACAGTTGGGCCCGAGCTTTGCTGCCTATGGCAACCCACTCCGGTATTCTTGCCTGGAAAATTCCATGGACAGAGGAACCTGGTGGGTTACAGTCCATGGGGTCACAAAGAGTCAGACACCACTGAGCGACTACCTTTCTTTTGCTGCCTATGGCAGACCCAAGGTTCACCCCTCCCCCCACGTCAGCCACCATGAGCCTGACACCCACCTCTGTCCGTCCTCCAGGGGGTGCTCTCTCTCTCTCTCCTGTTTCCACCCACGCCCCCAGTTTTGCTCCAGCCCTGGTTCTGAGTGTGGGGCAGCAGCTGGGCCCTGTGAGTTAAAGAAAATTTTCTGAGCCCCCCTTCCCTCCCAAGCCCCCACCAGGGTGCTCAGTCGCTTCAGTCGTGTCTGACTTTTTGGGCTGTTTATGACTTTATGCCTCTTTCTGACTTCATGGACTGTGGACGAAGTCGTGTCCGACACTTTGGACCCTTTATGACTTCGTGGACTGTGAACGAAGTCGTGTCCAACACTTTGGACCCTTTATGACTTCGTGGACTGTGAACGAAGTCGTGTCCGACTCTTGGGACCCTTTATGACTTAATGGACTGTGGCCCACCAGGCTCCTCCATCCATGGGATTCTCCAGGCAGCAATACTGGAGTGGGTTGCCATGCCCTCCTCCAGGGGGTCTTCCTGACCCAGGGATCGAACCCCCATCTTTATGTCTCATGCATTGGCAGGTGGGTTCTTTACCACTAGTGCCACCTGGGAAGCACCCCCAACAGGGTACTTGGATCTTAATAATAACGCCCTCCCCTGCAGTTCACAGACCGTTTTCTCAGACCCCCACCCACCCACATGCCCTGTCTCTGCAGGGGGACCTGGCCAGGTTGAGTGTCCAGCCCAGGATCACAGAGAGAGGCAGGGCCAGCTAGATTGTGCCTTAGGCTTAGAGCCAGAGTCTGATGGACTCTCAGGCAGGGAAGCAGGTAGGTGGGGGCCTGCAGGGAGTTTATGGGATCCTCCCTGAACTCCCTGCCTCCTGCCACTCAGCTCTTCTGCCGAGAGGTTAGGGGAGCAGGAAGAGCAGCCTTGGTCCTAGGCTGAGAACCCATCCCGAGGCTGGAGGGGAGGCCACGAGGCATTCCCCACGGATCCAGACCCTGGGGCAGGCGGTCTCCAACAGGGCTTCTCGAACTGGGGCTGAGTCACGGCCTTATCTATTCAGGGAAGTATTTTCTGGGCAGTCCTTCTGCAGGTCCTGTTATCAACCTGGGAAGCCTGGGCCAAGGGGTCAGGCCAGAAGAGGACCACTCCCTCCTTGTGTGAACACTTTTACACATGCCGTTCCCACAGGGCTGCGCTACCCCTATGGCACCTGGGTGCTAGTTAGGAAAAGATGTCCTCCCTCCAGGTACGCGCAGCCCTGCAGGACCACAGGGAAGTGACCGCTCAGCAGGGCAACGTTGTGCAGTGAGCAACCTGCACAACCACACTCAGGGGACTAGCAGCCCAGCTCCCTACACCCCTGCCCGGAAAGAGGCTCAGAGAAGGCAGGGCACACACCTGAGAGTACTCAGCCTGTGGGAACTAAAGCTGGGCTGGCATCTGCCTGGGTCAGCCCAGGGGACAGGGACAGGAGTGTGGGGGCAAGCAAAGAAGTGGAAGGGCAGATGGACCTCTCGTGGTTGGGGGGCATGGTCTCATCTCGACTGCCACCCGCCCCAAACATCCCCCCATCCCCACACGGTCCAGAGGTCAAGCTTGGACTTCCTGTAAAGTCCTGCTCAGTGTGGAGTCCTGTCCCCCAGCCACAGGTGGCCTTGCAGCAAGGCCACAGAAGCGGAGCCCAGAACAAAGGTCACCTCCGAAGCTGACTGAGCCCCTTTGTAACCGTTGCCAAAAGCACCCCTGATCATCACTAAGAAGCTTCCTGACTCTTAATTTGGCAAAGATGCCCACTCCAGCAAACACCCTATGGCGCCCCAACAAATCACCTAACGCCCACCTTCCAGCAGGAATCTTCTTGGTCTTGAGGCTATAAAAATTGGCTATTAATCTGCGAAAACTGTCGGCTTTCTCTGCTCTGTCAGGAGGTCGGCCCACTGCGCTCATGGTGCCCACTTTCTCTCTGCTCTTTGTTCTTAATAGACTCACTCCCTTCTGAAATGCTCTGTGTCTGGAAATCCTTTTCCAACCCGCGTTCGGACTGCCTCAACACACAGGAAAGGCCATCTCACTTTCTCTGAGCCTCCGTTTCCTCCTACAAATAGTGGGACAACAGCAGCTCCCACCCCAGCCCCAAGAGCGCTCCGCCGGGGTCATCTTTACTGGAATTACTGTCTAGTGGAGCTGGGCAGTTGCTCAGGCATGGCCTCGCCTCACCCCGCCCCTACCTGGTTCAGCTCGGCCTCGGGTGACCTCTAGGCTTTCCTGGCGTAGACAGAGCAAGACTGTCCTGCCAGCCTGCTTGCCCCCACCCCTGCTTGGACCCAGGGCTGCCATAGCTCAACCCTGACTTTCCTATCTGTGTCCACAAGGCAAATGCCATCACAGCTGGTGCCCAGCCAGGGTTGTCTGGGAGTGGGCACAGAACCACACTGCTCTGTGTACATATGCTCTGGCAGAGGGAAGACCCCAGCCCTGCCGCTCACCAACTGTGTGACCCTCGGCAAATCACATCACCTCTCTAAGCCTTGATTGCCTCATCTATAAAAGGCAGAGAATCACAACTGCTATAGGGTAGGGTTAAGTGAGATACGGAACATAAAGCACTCTGTAGTGCCTAGGACAAGTCAAAAAACACTTGCTAACACTATTGCCTTCTGCCAGGCGCCCCGTGCCCAGCCAAGCCTGGGCTAAAGTAGGCATCATAATCCCCATTTAAGGATGAGAAAACAGATGCTGCACTGCTGGTGTTAAAAACAAGACAGCAGGAACTTCCCTGGTGGTCCAGTGGCTAAGACTCTATGATCCCAATGCAGGGGGCCCAGGTTTTATCCCTGGTCAGGGAACTAGATCCCACATGCCACAACTAAAGATCCCACGTGCTGCAACTAAGACCTGGTGCAGGCAAATAAATAAATGTTAAAAAACAAGAACAAGACAGCAGGCCCAAGATGGAGTTGCTGATGCTAAGCCCTACATCACACAACTGAGACAACTTAATTATTGGCTCAGTTGGTAAAGAACCCACCTGCAGTGTGGGAGACCAGGGCTCGATCCCTGAGTCAGGAAGATCCCCTGGAGACTGGAGAAGGAAATGACAACCCACTCCAGTATTCTTGCCTGGGAAATCCTGTGGACAGAGGAGCCTGGTGGGTTACACAGTCTGTGGGGTCGAAAGAGTCGAACAGGACTTAGCAACTAAACCACCACCACCAATACAGTTCCAGCTCTCCTGGAAATTCTCTCTTTTAAAGCCATCAATCGGGAATCACCTGACCAGCGCTAGTGAGGTCATCTACCTGATACACTCCTGCTGTCCCCCCAAAATAAAGTGACTTTGCAGGGAATTCCTACAAAGGAATTTGCAGGAATTAGTTAGGACTCTGCTTTCACTGCTGAGGGCCCGGATTCAATCCCTGGTCAGGGAACTAAGATCCCAAGCCACGCGGCAAGGACAAAAGAATAAGGAGAAAGTGACCTGCAATAACCAACCCACTTTTTTGCTTAAGTGTAACTTTTGTGTCTGCTCCCTTCTGCCTATAAAAGTTTTTCATTTTGTACAGCTCCTTGGAGCTCCGTTCTGTTAGCTCGATGGAATGCTGCTTGATTCATGGCCCGTTGGAGAAAGCTGACAAGATCTTTAAAATGTGCGCTGCTGAATTTTGGTTTTTAACATGTGTTAAATGTCAACGCTCATGCTCTTTGCTGACGTCCATGCCCTCATCCCTCACCTCTTCCATGGATCTCCGTGGAGCTCAGGGTACTCACGCAGCGAGAGTATGGATCCTCTAGGGTGGCCGTGCCTCATTCCAGGAGCCTGGGCCGGCCACGGGGAGGAGCAGAGTGTGGATCTGGAGCAGGGGGGCCCAGAGCAGCCCTGGAAAGCTGGGTGGGAGGCTCCAGATAAGGCACTTCTCCCCCCAGCCCCTGCTTTGGTAGACATGGGTAGTCCTCACAGGTTTCTCTGTCTACAGCTGTAGAAAGGGCTCAAGGCAGCCATCTTTGCCCCCACGAGTGCCACGGGGTCATCAGTCCTTCCCCTCCAGCCTGGGAGGCTCTAAGGATCCACCAGGGGGGTCTCTGGAGAGAGGGTCTGCAGCGGAAGACCTGTAACAGTCGCCTCCCTGTCTTGGGCACTGGGCACAGGGAGCTGTGATCACTTCAACCAAGTCCTGGGAGGCGGAAACGCACATCATAGGAGGAGATGAAAGGGGAGGTGCCGAGGTGCTGGAGCGGGAGCGAGGGGGGAACTCACCTAGGGGGACACACGTAAGGAGAGGGTGTGAATCTCTGGGTGTGTTTTCGGGGTGGGGGGGACATGTGAGTGAGCCAGTCTCTTGTGGTGTGCTTCTGTGGCTGTTTGGATGGGTATGTCTGGGGGTAAGGATGTGTGTCTTGGGGAGATAGTGGGTATAACGGTGGGTGTCCAGCGGACCTGAGAGCTGATAGGCAGGGCAGATTGTGTAGACGCCCCCTTTCCTTTCCTGTGCTCAGATCCATGGGAACTCCCAGCCTGGCCACCCCCTTCCCTCCTGGCCCTGCCTAGGGCAGAGGGCGTCCCAGGGAACTGGAACTGCCCTGGTGGGGCCATCTCACCCAGTGGTCACTACTCTGGAGGGGCCAGGAGTGGTGAGGAGGGGACCCCGGGGATGTACAGGGACCCCTGTTCCAGAGAGCCTTTCTGGGCGTGCCATCTGCTATGGAGCGGGGTGCTCCTTGGCAGACAGCTGTGGTTGGGGGTGCTGGGGAGTTCAGGACTCCATCCAAGGGCAAGGCACCAGACTGTGAGCCCCACCCACTCTCCTGGGCACCCCACCCCGGGGGCAAGCCCTGGTACCAGTCTCTGCCAGCTTTCCTTTCCCTCCCCTTCCTCCCTCTCTGTCCTCTCTGCATCTCTTCCACTGTGGGTCTCTCTATTTATCCCCCTCTGTCCTCTGTCTTTACTGTAGCCCCTAAGTCTGTGACTCTCTCGGATGCTCGCTCTCTGTTAGATTCTGTCCCTCTCTTCGACTTACTGTGGCTCTAAATGTCTCCTCTCTGTCCCCCGTCACTCTCTCCCTGGCCCGCCCCGGCGCCCTGCCTCTGGCCAGGTCAGGCCGCGCCCAGCCCCGCCCCCCGGGACCCCAGGTTGGGATGGTATGGGTGGCGGAGGTTTTGGCGGGAGCGGTGGGGCGGGTCCCCTGGCCGGAGGCCGGCGGAGCCCGGCCCCTGCGCCCTGCGCCGCCTCCGCCCGGCACTGGGCATGCCCCGGTAGCTTCTATATAAAGCGGCGCCTCCAGGGCCGGGCTCTGTGCCGCCGCCGCCGAGTCCTGCCCAGAGTCCCGCCGGGTCTGCACGGCCCCGCAGAGCCGCTACTGCGCTCCAGGTACCCCGGCTGCTGCTCGCGCCCCGGGGAGAGCCAGGGAGGGGGCTGCGGGGCAGGGGCCGCGGGGACAGGACCTTGAGCGCCCGCGACCCCCGGGGGGACCTGCGACACTACCTGCACCCCGCCACCCTGCCTTTCCCAGACAGCGCGGGCACACACGGGGGACCCGGTGCGCCCCGCCGCTGGAAGGGCTGAGCGCCAGGACTCCCAGCGCTGCCCCGCGCAGCTTGAGATGTGTGAGCTCTGGGTGCGCCGCCTTGGAGTCCCGGCGTCAGAAATCCCTCTGTTTCCTCGGAGTGGGGGTGGGGCAGCCTTGGACACCTCGGAGCTCAGGCAGGAGAGGCACGGTGGCTGCCACCTCTCCAACCTCAGAGTCTTAGGGGCTGGATGCCCGGTGGAGACACTGGCTGCCCTGATTCCCGCTCTCTCTCTCTCCCTCAGCCTCTCCCATCAGTCTCAGCCTCTCCACCTGTACGATGGTAAGTCTCCTCTCCTCCCTCCCCACAAAGCCTGAGACCCTAACCAGGGGGAGGGCCCAGAGGGCAGCAGCAGGCACTAAAAACCTAGCCTTGGCACGGCCTGGGCAGGCAGCTCAGACCCGAGACCAGCTGCACGCACACTCCTCGACTCCCCACCATGTGCCATGGGACAAGCAGCTGCTGGGGTGCCAGGCACTCCGTCTCTCCCCCATCAGCCCCGGGAGGCAGGCCCTCTCAGTGCTATTTGGCATTCATTCATTCTGCCATGTTCATTATTGCCGTGTGCCCTGCCCCATTCTAAGTTTGGGGACAAAGCAGTGAACCCAGTGTGGGCTCTCAGGGAACGCAACTTCTAACAGGAGGCACCGGGGCTCAGAATTTGGCACCAGCAAACCGGGATTCAAGTCCAGGATGGAGGCCCAGACCTCAATCCTCCCAGCTGCCTGCAACAGGTTGTCTCCTGATGACCGAGGGGATTCTCTGGGTCCAAGCCATATCAGGACCCCGGGGGTGGACAGGGAGGGCACCAGGCAACCCCAAGGCCCAAGAAAACCTCATGACTTGTCCGGGGAGGCCCAGCCTTTCCCCCAGAGGACAGGCCCACCTGTGTCCCCACCTGTTCACCCCGAGCCTCTGAGCAGGAGTCAGGAGTCAGCCAGCCTCAGAGGGGCAGGGTATAAGATTTCATGCAAAGAGTGTATTTCCATGACTCAGAACATCTGAAAAGAAGGACACCAGCTTTTTCCTTACTGGTGCCTGGCCCAAGACTGGCGCACATCAGATCCTCAAACCTACCTGGGGAAAACGCTGGGCCGGGTTCACCTACATATTTAGGTCTCAGCAGAACTCCGTGATGGTCTGTGGGTCACTGAGACCAGAGAGAAGAAAATAGCCCAAGAGTGATCGCTTGGTTCATTCGTTCATTTATTCTTCATCAAACTCTGAGCAGCACGACAGTGTGCCAGGGCTGTTTCAGGTGCCAGGGCTGCCTTGATAAACAAAACAGGCAAAAACCTCTGCCCCTGTGAAGCAAGTTGGGGCAGACCTGGGTGTGGGATGACAGGGCAGTGGTCCTGCTAGCAACACATTGCTTTCTGCCCCCACCCCTTGGGGCGCCACACATACAGTTTGCAAAGCGCTCCCACCTGCATGTTCCTGCTGACAGGCCTTCACCCTCCAATCCAACTCCATCCTCTTTGGTTCCTAGGCCTGGGTCTACCCAAGGTTAGGAGACTGGGGGGCTTAGACCCTTGGGTGACTTAATGTGGCCCTTGCCCACCCTGCCCAAGACCCACCACTTCTGCACCCCCTCAGCTCTCCCTGGATCCGCTGGGTCCCGAGTGGGACTGCCCCCTGGGCTCCAAGGACCTGGAGGAAGAGGAGGGCCCGTGGGGCGGGGGCTCTGGCCTGCCGCCCCCGGGCTGCTTCCCTGGTTCCTGGCGCCACGACGTGGGCCTGGACTGCAAGGGCTCCCCCGAGGGGGCAGACGCCCAGGCCTGGACTGTGTACTACTACAGCCTCCTGCAGAGCTGTCTGCAGCAAGCGGGCCTCCCGGAGACCCAGGACCGCAGCCAGGTGCCCCGCACAGGTGCCCGAGGGCTCCAGGGAGGTGGGGGGCACCCCTGGAGGGAGGGGGGCACCCTCAGGCCAGCCTGCTTTCCATCTCTGTCAAGGTCAGCCCCTTCCCCCCAGGCTCAGGCTCAGTCTGAAGCCAGGGAGGTGAGGTCAGTCAAACTCCGGCAGGCAGGCATTTCAAAGGGCAGTTGGCACCAGTCAAGTCAGAGATCAAGGCTTCCCTCCCACCCCTAGAAGATACAGCCCTAGGATTTGCAATCTATGTTCAGTGGAGCCAGCACTTCTGTAGAAGTGTCTTGGGAGTTGCCGTGGAGGCAGCTAGCAGTTGGGACCCAGGACATCTCCCCTGCTTTATCTGTTTTATGTATCAGGCAGCCACAGAAGAGTCTGTGTAGACAGAGACTTTACAGCTAGAATAGGTGAACATCACAGACTTGGTCTCAGCGTTAACAGACTGGGAAACTGGGGTGCAGCGACTCCTTACCCCACTGCACAGGGACCAAGGGTCGCACAGAAAGTGGCAGAGCTCAGGCTAGAACCCAGGTCTCCAGGCACCCAGCCTCCAGCGTCTTCTGGACCAGCTGCAGAGAGAAGGGAGCAACCTCACAGAGCGAGGGTGGGCAGGCAGCCTCCCCTTCCCTCTCCAGCCTCCTCTGTCCCCTTTACCATTCTCATCTGATAGCCGGGAAGGACCTGGGGGCCCGAGGGTGAGGCCAGGGCCATGGGGGCAGGGAAAGGTGGGCAGAAAGACAGCAAGGGGAGCCCCTGGTGAGCTTGGCATCATTTTCTTCTCTCTCAAGGCTGCCCTGGGGCAGAGGTGACCTTGTGCATTCTGGGATCCCCCAGCACCTTTCTGTCCGTGCTGCTGGAGGCTGGGGTCCAGAGCCCGGGTGAGTGTGTGCCCAAGTTCCCCCACCCCCTCCTACGGAAAGGGCAGCCCTGCCCTGGCCCGGCCACATCCCAAAATACCCGCCGACCCTGGCAACGGACTGCATTCCACTGGACCAGCTGCCCTGCTCCTGGGGCGGGGGGTGGGGTGGGTTCTGGGAGCAGCTTCCCCCTACGACCCAGGGGCCCAGGCTGGAGGTAGAGGGCATGGGGGCATCAAGCCTTCCCTGGCCAGCAACCCTCCTCTCTCGCCCACAGGAAACATGCTCCTTTGCCTGTCCCCCACTTGGCTGACAAAGGTGCCAGCCCCGGGGCAGCCGGGTGAGGCGGCCCTGCTGGTCTCCAAGGCCGTGAGCTTCCACCCGGGGGGCCTGACATTCCTGGATGACTTTGTCCCCCCTCGTCGGGCCACCTACTTTCTGGCCGGCTTGGGGCTGGGGCCTGGCTGGGGTCGAGAGGCTGCTGAGCTCGCTCGCGACCTGACCTGCCCCACCGGAGCCTCAGCTGAGCTGGCCCGGCTGCTGGAGGACCGGCTGCTGACAAGGCGGCTGCTGGCTCAGCAGGGCGATGTGGCCGTGCCAGCTACCCTGGCTTTCACCTACAAGCCACCGGCACTGCTGCGGGGAGGGGACGCCAGCCCAGGACTACGGCTGGTGGAGCTGAATGGCAAAGAGGGCCAGGAGACACTGGTGAAGGAGGAAGTGGGGGCCTTTCTGCATTCCGAGGCCCTGGGTGATGCCCTACAGGTAACCGGCTCCTGCCCCTGAGCCTGTCCAGATGTCAATGGGAGGGGACCCCTCTGGATGGTTACAGGTCGTGCTGGGAAGCCGTTCCCAGCTTTGAGCCCCTGCCACTGCCCATCTCTGTGATAACCGCCTGCCTTCTTACCTCCATGTCCTCACAGAGGCTCCTATGGTATGAGTGTCCCACCCTGCAGAGGCCTGGGTGGTGAGGGCACCGCCTTCCCCTCCCTGTTTCAGGTGGCTGTGAAGCTCAATGGCTGGCGCTGGCGGGGGCGGCAGGCCTTGCGTCTGTATCCACGAGCTGAGCAGGGCCTAGTGGTGGACACAGTGCTGGCGTTGCTGGAGAAACTGGAAGAGGAGGAGAGTGTCCTGGTGGAGGCTGTCTGCCCGCCTGCCCGGCTCCCCTTCCCAGGTGAGGGCCGCCTGGGCCAGCCCAGGGTGGAGCTTGGCTCGGCCTCCCGGCTACTCTGTGCTCAGGCCTCACCGCCTCTCCCCAGGCAGCCCACCACCCGGCCCTGAGCTGGCCCTGCGGATCTGTGCGGTGGTGTGTCGGACTCAGGGTGACAGGCCCCTGCTGAGTAAGGTGAGCCTGGCCCGGATTCAGGTCACGGTCCTGCTGCCGCACCCCAGCTTATTTCCACTGAGCTTCTGAGGACCCCTGGGCAGGGAGGACAAAATCTTGGGGGTGGGGATTTTGGTTGCCTCTGGAAGGCCTCCTGGTCTGACACCCTTCTCTCCTCTCCCACCCATTAGGTACCCCTTCCACATCAGGAGACCTACCTTGTATGCCATGCTGGGTACCAGGGCCCAGGGCTGAATCCTCTTCCCCTGGAGCTCTTGCCCACATAAGAGACTGACCCTGGGTCCCTGATACCCTTTAGGAGGGGTCTCCAAGCTGGGGAGCTCAGGGAGGCTTAGGGACCCTCCTAGGTACACAGCTCTGGGCCAAACTGAGGAGAGATTCAGCCTTGCTCTCAGGGAGCTCTAGGGTTGGGCCCACCAGGCTGGCACAGGCCTCGGGGGTGCTGAGGAACTAGGAGCAAGCATACTTGGCACCCTTAGGGAACAGAGCCCCCCAGCTGGGCCTGGAAGCCTGGAGAGAATCCCCGTAGGTGACAGATGAGCAGTGACAGGGGAGGGTGGTTTGTGCAGTGTAAGTCACACACTTACACACTGGACAGGACTTGTTGAATGTCCAGTGAGGAGTGTGGCCTGGATCATGGCGTGGGGGAGGTGTGCTGGGGGCGGGGGGATGGGAGGGACCAGCCCCCTGAGTCGCCTCCCTGCGCAGGTGGTATGCAGCGTGGGCCGTGGGGACCGGCCTCTGCGACACCAGAGCTCCTTGCCCCGTACCCTGGAGGCGGCGCTGGCCCAGTGCGGCCTGGCGGAGGCCTCGCAGGTGGCAATCGTGCGGCAGCGCGTCAAGGCGGCGGCCGAAGCCGCGCTAGCCGCGGTGCTGACCCTGGAGGCCGGCCTGAGCGCTGAGCAGCGCGGCGGACGTCAGGTCCGCACTGACTTCCTCGGTGAGTGCGGGGCTTCCCGGCATGAGGACGGGCGGAGGCCGGGGCGAGGGAGCCCCCGGAGGCCCGAAGGCGGCCTGCACTGAGCCCGCGCGCCCCCTGCCCGGCCCAGGGGTGGACTTCGCCCTGACGGTGGCCGGTCGTGCGCTGACCCCCGTGGCCCTGGAGCTGAACGGAGGCCTGTGTCTGGAAGCGTGCGGCGCGCTCGAGGGGCTGTGGGCCGCGCAGCGCCCGGGCCTGGCGGCCGAGGAGGCGGCGGCCGCGCCGCTAGTGGAGACGATGCTGCGGCGCTCGGCGCGCTGCCTCATGGAGGGAAAGCAGCTGCTGCTGCTCGGCGCCGGCGGCGTCAGCAAGAAATTCGTGTGGGAGGCGGCGCGCGACTACGGGCTCAAGGTGGGCGGGGCTGAGCCCCGGTGGGCGGGGAGGAGGCGGGGCCCGGGGCGGGGTCCCGGGAGGTGTTGGCCTCGGGGCGGGGCCTATGCGGGGGCGGTCCAGCTTGGGGCTTCCCAGGTGGAGCTAGTGCTTAAAGAATCCGCCTGTCGATGCAAGAGATGTTAAGAGACCAGGGTTTCGATCCCTGGATCGGGAAGGTCCCCTGAAAGAGGGCACGGTACCCACTCCAGTATTCTTACCTGGACAACCCCCATGGACAGGGGAGCCTGGCAGGCTACGGTCCATGGGGTCGCGGAGAGTCGGACACGACTGACCCCACTTAGCACAGAGCCTCAGCGTAGCGGCGGGGCCTGTCTCCCCGCTCAGGTTAGAAGTCTCAAGTTTTTTTTTTGGCTCCTAGCTGAATTTTGTTCCCGCCGGGAGTAAAAGCCACCCCCACCCCCGGGACACCAGGCCACCAGTCCCAAGTCCTAACCCTATTGGTTTCCCTACAAGTCCAGGCCAGACTGTGCCTGCCAGTGGGAGTTGACTAACCCTTTCTGACACCTCCTCCCACCTAGATCACTCCCCCACCCACCTCCCTCCTGCAACTGTCTTTCCTCGGGCTAAATCTTATAGGGCTTCCCTGGTGGCTCAGACAGTAACGAATCCATCTGCAATGCGGGAGGCCTGGATTCGATCCTTGGGTTGGAAAGATCCCCTGGAGGAGGGCATGGCAACCCACTCCAGTGTTCTCGCCTGGAGAATCCCATGGACAGAGGAGCCTGGCAGGCTACAGTCCATAGGGTCGCACAGAGTTGGACGCGACTGAGCGACTTAAGCACACAGCAAATCTTATTCAGCTCCCAGTTTAAGCACTGCCTCCTCTAGGTTGCCTTCCCTCCCCTCTAGGCTGGATTAGGTGTCTCACCTCTGTACTTTTCACGCAATCTTCATCAAACACGCTTTGAGCACCTAGGCTGGTGAACTCTTCTCCCCCGAGGGCTAGGACCATATTCCAGGCCCCACCCCACTGCCCAGCGCCACCCCCCCCCAAGCTGATCTCGATGTGCCGCCATCCTGTGGTTTCTGCAGCTACACCTGGTGGAGTCGGACCCCAACCACTTTGCGTCCCAGCTGGTGCAGACCTTCATCCACTTCGACATCACGGAGCACCGGCGGGATGAGGAGAACGCCCGGGTGCTGGCGGAGCTGGTGCGGGTACGCGGCCTGCAGCTCGATGGCTGCTTTTCCTACTGGGATGACTGCCTGGTGCTCACAGCCTTGCTCTGCCAGGAGCTGGGCCTGCCCTGCAACCCGCCGGCCGCCATGCGCTTGGCCAAGCAGAAGAGCCGCACCCAGCTGCACCTGTTGTGTCGCCGTGGCCCACCCTGGCCCGCGCCCTCCCTCTATGCTGTGCCATGCTGTCCACTGGAGAGTGAGGCCGATGTGGACAGGGCTGTCCGCCAGGTGCCCCTGCCAGGCGTCATGAAGCTGGAGTTCGGGGCCGGCGCGGTGGGTGTGCGGCTGGTGAAGGATGCCTCGCAGTGCCATGAGCACTTTTCCCGGATCGCCCGAGACCTGCAGGGTGAGGCTGACCACCCAGGCATCGGGCTGGGCTGGGGCAATGCCATGCTGCTGATGGAGTTCATTGAGGGCACGGAACATGATGTGGATCTGGTGTTGTTCGGCGGGCGGCTGCTGGCTGCCTTCGTCTCTGACAACGGCCCCACGCGGCTGCCTGGCTTCACTGAGACCGCAGCCTGCATGCCCACTGGGCTGGCCCCGGAGCAGGAGGCACAGCTGGTGCAGGCTGCCTTCCGCTGTTGCCTGGGCTGTGGGCTGCTGGACGGGGTCTTCAACGTGGAGCTCAAGCTGACCGGGGCTGGGCCACGGCTCATTGAGATCAACCCCCGCATGGGCGGCTTCTACCTGCGAGACTGGATCCTGGAGCTTTACGGTGTGGACCTGCTGCTGGCTGCGGCTATGGTGGCCTGTGGCCTGCGACCTGCCCTGCCCGCCCATCCCCGCGCCCGGGGCCACCTGGTGGGTGTCATGTGCCTGGTGTCCCAGCACCTGCAGGCACTGAGTTCCACGGCCAGCCCCGAGACCCTGCAGGCTCTTCACGACCAGGGCCTGCTGCGCCTCAATCTGCTGGAGGAGGCCCTGGTGCCTGGCGAATACGAGGAGCCCTACTGCAGCGTGGCCTGTGCTGGGTCCAGCCCAGCTGAGGCCCGTCACCGCCTGCTGGGCCTCTGCCAGGGCCTGGGCATTGATGGGCCCCACTACCCTGTTGCCTACTTCTTGTCCCACTTTAAATAGCGCTGGGGCAAGAGGGCAGGGGCAAAGTGCTGGAGGGGGCGCTGTGGTATCCTCTGCTCCCTGGAGCTCTCCCTGCTTCTCTTCCCATGGCCCCACCCCACCCTGGGCTGGTCCACTCCAAGGCCCCAGGTCTTTCCAGAGCCCAGGGCTCTTTCAACACCAAGGCCTCCTGGACTTGAGGGCCACAAAATAAAGCATCTGGTGAGCCGCCGCGGGGCCTTCTTGCCCTCTCGAAGGCCTCCATCCAGCCCCACGGCTGCCCAGGACTCTAGCCATAGAGAAGCAGCACCTGCACAGGCAGACACACACACACCCTGCCCCCAGGTTGGTGGGAGTAGGCCCAAACCCAGCCCGTCCTTCCCACCGGCCCAGGTCTGCTTCTCTTCCTGCTGCCTACAGAAGAGAGCCTGGCTGGCCCCTTGCCTTGAACAAATCCCAAACCTGAAACTAAACTCCTCATCCTCCTACTCTCACCCCCTCATTTAACAAATTCTAGATAGTTCTAGAGCCTGCTGACAACTTTTGGCAGTGCCCCGTCAGCCTCATTCTGCCTGAGCAGTAGAAGCAGGTGACCTGGGGTCAGCAGTAACCATCTCCCCTCCAGGCAGACACTATTGCCCCATTCTACAGATAAGGAAACAGGCTCAGAGAGGAACAGCCACTGCTTCAGTGTCTTGCCACTGTGACCGGAGTATCGAGGACAAGATGCACCATCCAGATTTCCACTTTTACTAAGCTGTACCCACCTACTCAGCTTCTTGGCCCCGTCCACCTCCTTACTCTCATTCATATGGGGTCCTGAGACAGGTGAACACCCTTCCCGTACACTGTGCACCTTATCCACCAAGCTCTGGTACTTCGGCCTCAGGCACACCTAACTGGCACTGGCAGAGGAGACTACACTCCTGTCCTCATTCAGGGGAGGCTACTCTAAGAACTCTTTCTCCATGCAGCACAGGAGCTGTGGACAGCTCCACAAGCATCCCTCTCCAAATAAAGGCTTATGGACTAGTGACACGTGCAGAGTCTGGGCCAGGTTCTTGCCACTTGGACAACACTTCTCAAGCCTGGGTAGACAGGGGACGTGGAAGGGGGAAGGAGAGGTAGTTAAGGGCTAGCTGTAGCATCTAAAAAGTCAAAGTGCTAGTTGCTCAGTAGCTGGCCAGTCTCCTCTGTCCATGGAATTTTCCAGGCAAGAATACTGGAGTGGGTTGCCATTTCCTTCTCCAGGGGATCGTCCCAACCCAGAGGATTGAACCTGGGTCTCCTGCTTTGCAGGCAGATTCTTTATTGTCTGAGCCACCAGGGAAGGATAAACTGCTACACTGCCAGGCCTCTGGGTTCACCACTGGCAAGGAGTGTGCCAGGGGCACCCACACCAGGACCCAAACATGAGGGTTTCCTGAAGGTGGAATTACAGCAAGGGCCAACCCCAACCAGATAACCCTTCTCCAGGCTGGAGACTTAAGTTCATATCTAGCCTCCCTGGTCCAACTGGAATGCACATCCAGACAGCTTCCAAACTGTCAGAAATCATCCAAGGTCTGGTCTGGTCCAATTCACACCCTCAGAGTCCCATCCAACAAGAATCCGGGCCCACATCTAAACTGACAGACCAGGTTTGGCATGTTCATTATTGTAGTGTTGCCAAATACAAGTTCTTGTGCCTGACGCACAGCCCAAGCCTGCATTTACGGGTGGGTTGATGAGACTCGAATGAACCCTTTTGGGGAGGAATCTGTGGCTCAGACAGTAAAGAATCTGCCTGGAGTGTGGGAGAAAGTGAAAGTGAACTCGCTCAGTCGTGTACGATTCTTTGCACCCCCACGGACTGTAGCCTATCAGGCTCCTCAGTCCATGGCAATTTTCCAGGGAAGACTACTGGAGTGGGTTGCCATTTCCTTCTCCAGGGAATCTTCCCAACCCAGGGATTGAATCCGGGTCTCCCGCATTGCAGGCAGACGGTTTACCGTCTGAGCCACCAAACAAGTACTCAGGTTCAATCCCTGGGTCGGGAAGATCCCCTGGAGGGGACCTGCCTCTCGGCGCCCCCTAGACAGCCTGGCAGCGCAGGGCTCCAACGGGGCTGGTAATTGTGTTTACGCTCAAACCTGCATGCACTTCCGACTATGTCCCATCCACGCTCAAACTCGCCCCAGAACCAAAACAGTCGCCTCTCGGGAGGCTCTTGTCCGGTGCCGCCCCCAGGGAGCTGTGTTGGGAAGACGCAGCGGCCGGCCGAAGCCTGGGTCCGGCTGGACTGGGCACCTCGGCCCTCTGGAACTACCATTCCCGAGATGCCTTACGGCAGACGCCATCTTTTCCCGCCGCCGGGTCGGGGGCGGGGCAGTCTCTTGCGTCATAGGTGCGCGAGGCTGTCGCGGAGTGATGACGCACGGCCCCCGGCTCCCGGCCTGTCAGTCAGAGCGCAGCTGGGTACGCGCCGGTGGGCTCGCGGGGCCGGCGCAGCTATGGCAGCGGTGTTTGACCTGGACCTGGAGACCGAGGAAGGCAGCGAAGGCGAGGGCGAGCCAGAGCTCAGCCCCGCGGTGAGTGGTCCTCCCGGGCGCCGCTTGATCCCGGCTCGATCCCGTCGTCCAGGCAGTGGGATCGCCCGGGCACCCCCTAGCAGAGTGGGCTCGGCTCCCGCAGACGCTGGTTTGTCTCAGATCCCAGTCACTGTTAAGATCTGACCCTACCCACACCCCGATCTATCCTGCACGCTCCCAGCCCTTCCCCTGCGTCTCCCTATCCTGCCCTCGCCTGTCCTCCCCAGTCCTGGTCCATCGCCTATCAGCTCCCATTCCTGACCCTCTCTTCTGGGCTAAGCAGTCCAGCTTTGGGAGAGGGAGCCTGGCACCTCCCTCGGCTCTTACCCCTCGGTTTCTCACAGGACGCGTGTCCCCTCGCGGAGTTGAGGGCGGCTGGCCTGGAGTGAGTGAGGGTCGTGTTGGGGGAGGAGGGAATGGGCTGGGGAAGGGACCTGAGGAGCACAGGAGCGCATTGCCCCCGTTAACCTCCTGTGTCCGCAGGCCTGTTGGACACTATGAGGAGGTGGAGCTGACTGAGAGCAGTGTGAACCCGGGCCCGGAGCGCATCGGTCCCCACTGCTTTGAGCTGCTTCGTGTGCTGGGCAAGGGAAACTATGGCAAGGTACTGGCTCTCTTCCTTCCTGACGGGCCTCATAGCCTGAGTCTTGCTGCACCAAAGGGTCTCAGAACTAATTAGACTTGTAGGGACTACCCTGGTGGTCCAGTGGTTAAGACTCTGCACTTCCAGTACAGGGGTGCAGATTCCATCCCTGGCCAGGGAACTAAGATCCCACTTGTGGAGCTGCCAAAAAATTAAAAAAATAAAATAAAATTAGACTTGTAAATCAGCGGAGGCTCTGATTGAACTCAGAGGGAAGGAAGGAAGAGCAAATCCTCTCAGAATTGGACTTGAAATCTTTACTGCCCCACCCTTGGGTGGGCCTAGGCCTCTGGGTCCCAGTACCAGAGCTTCAGGGTGGAGCTTTTTGAAGATAGGTATGGAGAGGGAGGTTGATCCTGTCTCCCCTGCCCTACAGGTGTTCCAGGTGCGAAAGGTACAGGGCAGCAATCTGGGAAAAATATATGCCATGAAAGTCCTGAGGAAGGTGAGTCATTCATTTTGCCAACAGCTCATCACTGAGTGACTGCCATTCCCAGTGCACTATGCCAGGCAGTGAATGTGGGAGAGGAGATGGTCACTGTCTTGAACATTTGCTTGTTTATTGTCAATTTTGATTATGTTGTTTTGCTGTACTTCTCAACTGTGGACCCTGTTGCCTCCCAGGGGACATTTAGCAATGTCTGTGTACATTTTTGAGTCATGACTAGAGGGGGGATGCTATTGGTACCCAGTGGGTTGAGGCCAGGGATTCTACTAAAGATCCTGCAGTGCAAAGATAGCCCCCCACCACAAAGAATCATCTGCTCCAAACATCATGAGTGTGGAGGTTGAGAAACACCATGTTGTTGTTCAGTCACTAAGTCGTGTCCGTATGGGTTCTGCTTCTGCGAAGAACTGACTCACTGGAAAAGACCCTGATGCTGGGAAAGATTGAAGGCAGGAGGAGAAGGGGGCAACAGAGGATGAGATGGTTGGATGGCATCACCGACTCGATGGACATGAGTTTGAGCAAGCTCCAGGAGTTGGTGATGGACAGGGAAGCCTGGCATGCTGCAGTCCATGGGGTCGCAAAGAGACGGACACGACTGAGCGACTGAACTGAACTGAAGTCATGTCTGACTCTTTGTGACCCCATGGACTGCAGCACGCCAGGCTCCTCTGTCTTCCACTATCTCCCAGAGTCTGCTCAAACTCTTGTCCATTGAGTCAGTAATGCTATTGAACCATCTCATCCTCTGCTATCTCCTTCTCCTTTTGCCCTCAGTCTTTCCCAGCATCAGGGTCTTTTCCAATGAGTTGGCTCTTCGCATCAGACAGCCATGCTACTAGGATAAACAAGTCTCTGGAAAGGATGGTTGCTGATAGCAGTAGACTGTGGAGAAATATAGCGGGGTGATAGAGGCTGGCCAGGGAGGGTCATGACTGCAGGGACTGAGGGAGTCCTGGGTACCCACCTTCTAACACATCCCTGCCTCTGCAGGCTAAAATTGTGCGCAACGCCAAGGACACGGCACACACGCGGGCTGAGCGGAACATTCTGGAGTCGGTGAAGCACCCCTTCATTGTGGAGCTGGCTTATGCTTTCCAGACTGGGGGCAAGCTTTACCTCATCCTTGAGTGCCTCAGTGGTACGAATGGGGATGCAGCTAGGGGGTGGGCAAGGCCAAGGAGTCAGTGCAGGGAGCTCTGGGGGGGAGCCGGGAGAGATGTGGGAAGCAGAATGGCGGGGGGCCCCCACCTCATCCATCCCTCCATCCTTCCATTCATGCATGCATACATTCATTCATTCAGCAAACGTCTGTCCAGCGCCTCTTGTGTTCCTCCCCTGTGTTGGGGTGGATGGGAATGGTGGGAGTTGGTAGAGACGTCCATAGGGTTGTTTTGTCCGTTTCCACTACTACTCTGTCATGTCCTGGTCCTCTCTCCTGCGTTCCCTGCATCCAGTTAGACCCCAGTCCAGGTAGCTTACTCTCTACGGTGTCCTCCATTCTCTCTGCTCTCTCAGGGGGAGGGGAGGAGTCCCCAGTGCTTTCTTCACTGGCTTTGAAGGCTCCAGCTCACTCCCTTCCTAGTGTCTCCTCCACGAACTCCCAGGGTCGGCATCTCAGAGCACGGGATTGTCCCCACCCTCCTGCTCAGAGCTCCATGCCTCCCTGTACCTGCCTGGATGGCCTCCTTGGGCCCGGTGTCTCCTGCTTGCCAGAAAGTGATCGGGGCTTGTTCTTCCCACTGATCCCATCTGTACCCACGAACCCCGGGGGCTTCATTCCCTGCACGCCATCTCTGCATGCCCTTAAGTCTCACCGCTGCCATGGACTTTCTCTGTCCGCTCACGTGGGGGTGGATTGTGTCTGCCTGTCCCCTCTGAGAGTTTTGGGGTTAGACTCTCGGAGCTGTAGCCTCGGGCTGGTGTATCAGAGCATCCATGTGCGTCCGTCTCCCCGTTAGACTGAGCGTCCTGAGGGCCGTGGCTGGGTCTCTTCATCTCTGTCCCCAGCTTCACCCCACACAGGGCCGGTCACCGAGTAGGCGTCGGTAGATGTTTGCTGAATTGAATTGAACCCCCACGGCAGCTCTGGGAGGCAGGTAGGGCGGGAATTCCGAGCCTCACTCTCCCCGAGAACAAACCGAGACTCGGCGAGCAGAGGAGCTTGGTCCTGGCACGCAGCTGCTAACGTGTTTGTGTCACAGGCGGTGAGCTTTTCACGCATCTGGAACGAGAAGGCATCTTCCTAGAAGACACGGCCTGGTGGGTGTTACCTCTTGCCTCCCTCCGGAGGGGGTCCAGGGCCTGGGCCTGGCTCCAGCTCCACCCTGGCCTTTACTCTGTCCTGTCCCTGCAGTTTCTACCTGTCAGAGATCACACTGGCCCTGGGCCATCTCCACTCCCAAGGCATCATCTACCGGGACCTCAAGCCTGAAAACATCATGCTCAACAGCCAGGGTGTGCAGGCGTGGGGAGGGCTGAGCCCCATGGAGGGTGGGGGGCTGCTGGGTCTTGACCAACCCCCCTAACATCCTTCCTCAGGCCACATCAAGCTGACGGACTTCGGCCTCTGCAAGGAGTCGATCCACGAGGGCGCCGTCACCCACACCTTCTGCGGCACCATCGAGTACATGTAAGTGGCAGCTGGCTGGGCCCAGGGGTGGGCAGGACAGTCAGGCAGGGCTTGGTCTGACTGGCGGTTCCACCTGGCCCCCAGGGCCCCTGAGATTCTGGTGCGCAGTGGCCACAACCGGGCGGTGGACTGGTGGAGCTTGGGGGCCCTGATGTACGACATGCTCACTGGATCGGCAAGTCCAGCCTCCTCGGGAGGGCGGGTGTCGGGGCGGGAGGAGGGGCCCCTCCCGGGGCAGGGGCGGCCCGTTTGAGGCCTGCAAGGCCCCTCTCACCCTCTGCTTTCTCCAGCCACCCTTCACTGCAGAGAACCGGAAGAAAACCATGGACAAGATCATCAGAGGGAAGCTAGAGCTGCCCCCCTACCTCACCCCGGACGCACGGGATCTTGTCAAAAAGGTGGGTTCCCTCCTGCCCTCGGTCCTGCCCCGTCTCCTCTCCCAGGCCCTGCACGTGTACCTGAATCTCCCTGGGTCGGGGTTGCTGGACACCCCCCACACACACACTCCAAACACTGTATGTTTGGAAAGAGAGCACTTGCTACGGGGTCCGAGACGTCAGCTGTGACGCAGACCAGCTGCCGGCCCTGGACAAGTCTCTGTGTGTGCGTGCTAAGTCGCTTTGGTCATGTCTGACTCTTTGCGACTCCATGGACTGTAGCCCGCCAGGCTCCTCTGTCCCTGGGATTCCCCAGGCAAGAATACTGAAGTGGGTTGCCATGCCCGAGTCCTAATCAGTGAGACTTGTACTAGCTGCTCTCCTCAAAAAGGTGATCCTTGGGGATCGAGGTTGGGAGGGCAGGCGCCCCATCCAGATTGCAAGTTGCACCCCCATGAATTTGCCTTTGGGGCGATGCCAGCAACCAGACACCTTTGCAAAGGCTTTGTGGAGAAGGGGGGTCCTTTGGACCAAACCTTGGAAATCCTGAGAGTGTCAGTAGGGAGAGACCACACTCCAGAGCCCCCACCACAACCCACAACCCCCATGTCACTTTTCCCCTCCCCCGGGGCCCATTTTGGAACGCTTGATCCGTAACTCTGCCCGAGACTGTGACCCTCTGCCCCGGTCCTGCAGTTTCTGAAGCGGAATCCTAACCAGCGGATTGGAGGGGGCCCCGGGGACGCTGCTGATGTGCAGGTGAAACCATCGTGAGGGGGCACAGCTGAGCTCCCAGGGTGCCTGAGTGCAGCGGGCGGGGCCTTAGGGCAGAGGGTGTTCTGAGGGAGCCAGGGTTTGAAATGTTGGCATGTCCCTGGGCACTCTACTCACAGAGGCACCCCTTCTTCCGGCACGTTAACTGGGACGACCTCCTGGCCCGCCATGTGGACCCCCCTTTCCGGCCTTCCCTGGTGAGTGGAGGCCCCACTGGCCAAGAGGCGGGTGGGGGCCCCTTTCTTGGACACCCCTGACCCTCCCTGCCGGGCACCCACAGCAGTCGGAGGAGGATGTGAGCCAGTTTGACTCCCACTTCACGAGGCAGACGCCGGTGGACAGTCCAGATGACACGACGCTCAGTGAGAGTGCCAACCAGGCCTTCCTGGTGAGGTTGGGGGGCCTGAGGGATGGGGGACGGGGCAGAGGCCGGGGCCGAGGAGCCACTGACCCTGAGCGTCGCCCGGCCCGGCCTCTGCCCCCAGGGCTTCACGTACGTGGCGCCCTCCGTCCTGGACAGCATCAAGGAGGGCTTCTCCTTCCAGCCCAAGCTGCGCTCGCCCAGGCGCCTCAATAGCAGCCCCCGGACCCCCATCAGGTACTGTGGGGGCACGGCCGGCTCTAGCTGTGGCTCTGCCGCCAACTCCAGGGCCTCCCTGGCCGTCTCATAACCAGCCTCAACCTCCGTTTCTCCGCTTACTGTGGGTGGGCACGTGACCGCACAGCCTGAGCCCCAGGCGGGGGGACGAGGGGTGGGGGAAGACACCCTCGGCCAGAAGACACTGATTTGGCCTCCATTTCCCCTGCAGCCCCCTAAAGTTCTCACCCTTTGAGGGGTTCCGGCCCAGCCCCGGCCCACAGGAGCTCATGGAGCCCCCACTACCTCCTCTGCTGCCGCCGCCGCCAGCACCACCACCCTCGAGCACTGCTCCCCTCCCCATCCGACCCCCCTCAGGGACCAAGAAGTCCAAGAGGAGCCGCGGGCGCCCTGGGCGCTAAAAGAATGGGTGGGGGTGAGGGCGGCGGGACCCTGGGCCAGTTCCAGAGACCCGGGGCCGTGCCTGGGGGTGCAGGAGTGACTGGTATGAGTGGATCCCGGTTGGGGTGGCCATACCCCGGAATCATGACCACCAAGGCTACGGCTGCTGGTCGAGGGGCCACCCGCCTGGCCTGCAGTTGAGCCGTGCCCTTGGAGAATTAAAAGTATTGAAACATGGCACTGACCTGGCTCTTCCTTGACTTCTGGGGCAGGGGTGGTACCCGGACGAGTCCCAGCTCAGAGATGGGAAGGGTCATGACAGGACCACAGAACCGCGGAGCTGGAGGGGTTTTATTTCCGCTGATTGCCCAGAGCCCCTGGGGATGGACAGCCTTCCTGGAGGGGCCGGGGATACACAGACTTGGGGACAGAACTCCTGGGGCGGGGGGGGGGGGGGGCGCAGGTGTGACAGTCTGAGGCTCTCCAAGCGGGGGTGACCTGAGTCCAGGGCAGCTGCATCCAGCTGTGGCAGCTCGGAAGCAGAGGGACGGTGGCCAGGGTGTGGCCGCAGGGCCCGTGCCTACAGTGCGGTGACATGGAGGCCCTGGCCCCCAGCTGCCCGGGAGCTGTCGTCCCAGGCCGCGCTCCCAGTGAAGGCGTGCAGGTCACTCAGCAGGGCCTCGGCACTGCCCCCCGAGCCCGCCGGCCCCTGGCAGCCGAGGCCCAGGCCGCCCTCTGTGTCTTCCTCGTGCTCTGCCTCTGCCGGCTCAGGGGCCTGCAGCGGGCTGGGCCCCTCTCCCCGCCGCTCTGCTTCCTGGGACCCGGGCTCCTCTCGGCCACTGACCAGGTCATAGTCGTCTTCCACGTCCGGCTCGTCCTCCTGCTGCTCTGGGTCCTCATCTGGTGAGCCCAGCTCGGCCCGGAGCCAGCGGCCCGGCGGGCTGGCCCAGAGCAGGCGGCGAGTGCGGCCCCAGAGCGCGGCACCCAGGCGGACCGGGTGGTAGTAGCCCCCCGAGTCCCGGCTAAGGCGGCGCCAGGCCAGCGCCAGGCCAGCCACCAGCAGCAGGAGCAGCAGCAGCAGCAGGACAACAGTGACCGAGGAGCTGGACTCGGTGTTCTTGGCACTGCTGCCCGAGCCCAGGGCCCCCGGCAGAGCCAGCAGCATCCAGAGCCCTAGGGCACAGGGCAGATCCTGTGGGGAGATGGGCAGAGGCTCACTGCTTGGGTTGTCTCTTGGGCAAGTTTGGGACAGTTTAGCAGAAAAGCCCAAGCGCTTACTCAGTCACGAAGGCCTGTCCTGGTTCTGTGATAGCCGGCCACCTGTGCCCCACTCCCTCCCACAGCACCACAGAAGCCTGCTCCTGCCTAGGGCCTGTGCCCTGGCTGTGCCTTCTGTCTGGAACGCTCTGTCCCCCTGGGTGCCACCCGGCTTCCTGCTCGCCCTGGCTCAGGGTGCTCAGTGAGGCCTCACCTATGTGGACCCCTTCTTTGACATTCACCCCTGTGGCCCAGCCCTGTTCACCCACCCCTTCCCAACATGGGCGCGCTCTGCTTGTGTGCCATGCTTCTTGTTTTATCTTCCCACCCGGAAAACAAGGATCTTTTTGGCTTAAAAACCTACACAACTCCTAGCCCAGAGCAGGGGCTCAAGAAATGTTGGCTGAGTGTGTTAAGACTCTTCCCCACGGGAGGGCGGGGGATGGAAGGGAAGGAAGGCAAGGCTGGCTCTTCCTGAGGCTCAGGATGGAGGCACCCAGCCCCGAGGCCGCTCTTTCCTTCCATTTGGCCAAGTCCCAGGACGGGGTCCACTGGGACCCCTCTCCCTCCCTCCCAGCTGTGGGGCTGCCCCAGCTGCAGCATTTCCGTTCGACTGCGTCCCTGGGGGCCTCAGGCTTGCAGGGCCAGGGGCTGGGGAGGCGAGTGCAGCTGCCTGAGGAAGCCTGCGGTTGGAACAAGGCAGGTGGGGGGGGGGGGGGGGGGGGGGGGGGGTGCCGAGGTGCGGGCAGGCCTTTCCCCACCCAGGCCGCCTGCCTGGCTCCAGGGACGCAAGCAGTCGAGACGGCACGCATGTCCCAGGCTCCAGAGCAGAGCAGGTGAGAGTCCCTCTGGGGGGGTCTTGAGGAGGGGGTCGGGCACACAGAGTGGGGCGCTGATGGCCACTCCCTGAACCCCCTAAGGTGAGGTGAGCAAAAGGTCTAGTTTCTGCCCCGTGTTCGTCCTGCCCAGGTCTCCCGCCTCTGCCCACGACCAACCCTACCTGATTGCTCAGTGTCCCCAGGCCTGTGGGGGATTCTTCCTTAGCTCCCGGGGGCCCAGACATTCCAGCCCTGACCTCCTGCAGCCTCCGCCCCCAGGACCCAGTCGGCTCCATGCTCACCATTGGTCCGTTGCCTCTCAGCGCTGGGTTCCCACCTCCAGCTCTGGCTGTGTCGAGTGCGAAATGAGAGCTCCCGCTCTCGACGAGGCAGCTGGGGTTCATCGGCACTTCCGCTTCCTGCCCAGAACACCCTGCCCCAGCCCTCCCACCACGGGACCCAGTGGGCCCCTGGGGCCTCTCAGGACCACCCTGATCCACAGCAGATCCTCAGCGGCCTCTCCCCAGGCCAGGCTGGGGCGATGGGGCCTGTGGCCTGGCCTCCGAGAGGAGGAGGAACTGGGCATCCGGCTCAGAGCAGGGCAGGCCCTGGAGGCGTCCTCTGATCTCCTACCCGACAGAAGTCAGGGAAGACAGGGGGGTTGCTCAGGGCCCCCCCTCTCATGTCTGTGAGCCCTGGGGCTGTCCCATGTCCCCAGGTGCTCAGACTTTGTTTCCCAGCCCCACCCTTGCAGCAGAAGGGCCAGCCTGGCTTTTTAGAAAGAGCATTTTATTTGGAATGAAAATATAGAGCCCACCCCTCCTGCTTCCTCAGAGGAGGGAGCAGGAGGGCTGGCGGGGGCAGGGGAAGTGGTCCCTCACAAAAATCCTCCAACAGTAACGATGACCAAAGCCTGGCGGTGGCTCCAGCCCGGGCCCACGGGAGGGCCCCCCCGAACCTGCCCCAGACAGGCTGAGTGAGAAAGGGGTGGGGGGAGGAGGTGACAGGGAGCGGCGTCCGCGGGCCGGGGACCTAGGTGTCTCCATTCTCCAAGCGGCCGAGCTGCTCCTCCAGGCGGCCGATGCGCTCGCCCTGCTCCTGGACCAGCGCTCTCAGCGCCTGCAGCTCCTGCATCACCTCCTCCAGCTTCCCGGCCTCCTGCAGGGACACCAGCAAGGGGCCCGGCGTTGCGGAGCCACAGCCCTCCCCAAATCTACCATGGGGCAGGGGCCTGGGGCCCAGAGAGGGCAGTGAACGGTTCAGGCGGGCACAGCAGACCTGGGCAACACCACCCTGAGCTGAGGGGCACATACCCCAGCTCCGGCGAGGCTGCCGCTGAGGGCGGCGATGTTGGTGGAGGCCACAGGTGTGGAGGGCCCCGGGCGGTGGGTACCAGGGGCCGCAGCAGGCCGGCTGTCCGACAACACGTTGCGCCGGTTGACCTTCAGGTCCCGCTGTTTGTTGGGCACGTAGGCCTCCCGCAGGGAGATGAGGATGGGGCTGGCGTCCCGCCCGCTCACCCACTCCTCTGCCTCCAGGGCCGCCTCGGGCCCAGCCGTGTCGGGATACAGATCATCCTGGAAGAGGTCCGACTGCCCAGGGGGGTGGTGGAGGGAGGCCTGGGTCAGCTGGGGGCCCACCTGCAGAGTCCTCTTGTCTGGACCCTGAGCAGCCACTTCCTCGCCACTCTTCTGACCTCCAGGCTGGCAGCCCATCAACCTGTCTTCCAATGGCCTGACCCCTACTGACCTTTCTACAGCTCCAATCTGTCCTTTCACTTCCCTTTTGGACGCCACCAACAGCTCCCTCTGAAGACTCCTCCCACCTCCCCAAGCAGGGCCTCCAGTTATGTGCTTTGTGGGGCTCTGGGAGCCACATCTGTGCCCTGTGGATTGTGAACTTTTGGGCAGGCCCCGCGCCCTGGACCGGCTTGGCAAGCTAAACGGCACTCAGTTAACGCTGGCTGCAGAGAAATGGAGCTCGTTCAAGGCTCTCGGCTGGGGGCCTGCGGCCAAGCCACACGGGGCTGAATCCTCGCCTCCTGGGAGCCTCCACTGCAGCCAGACTCCCTGGCTCTCAGCGCTCCCACCTCCGTGCCTTCGCCTGGCTTACTACCCACCCTTCATGGAGATCCTACCCCAGCCAGGAGGTGGGTCCTTCCATGCCTCCTACGGCAGAGACCTCCAAGGCTGCCCCGCGTCTATCCAGAGCAAGGCCTCAGCTCACCCTATGTCTCATCGCTGCTTGCCCTGGCGGGGCACACTGGCATCCATGCGGCCCACTGAATACACTCACACTTAGGCATGTCCCACTCACAGGCCTCACCTCGGTCACCCCCATGTGGTCTGTCTGCTAGAGAAGGGAGCAGGTGGGCAGGGAACAAGGCGGCCTCACCTTTCTCGGCACAGTCATGACAATGGGCTCACACTTGCGCTCATGAAGTTTGTAGAACCTGGCAAAGGGGGCGGAGGGAGGACTCGTGGGTGGAACCGCCCCTCTCCCAGCTCTCCTGGCTCCCTCTGCCCTCCGTATCCAGTCCTTCCCCTGGGCTCTCCCATGGGCTGACCCTGACCCCAGAGCCTCTGTGGGCCAGTTCCTGTTTCTGAGCAGCCTCCTATGATCTGACCTTTCACCCTGGATGCCTAGGGTCCAGCTCCTGCCTCCACCCCATCCCTCTACAGCTGGCCTCCTCAGCGGCCCTTCTTACCGGGCAATCTCGCACTTGCTGACCTCCAAGCCCCTCTTGGGCATGCTCCCCATGCCCCTCTGGGGCTCTTTGCTGGTGAATGTATTCAGGAAGTGGATGTAGGGGGGCTCGTCCGTGATCTCAAAGTACCGGATGCTGGAGTCACCCTGGAGGGCGGGAAGGGCAGGGGTCAGCACTAGGGCAAGCCTCTGTCTTCTCTACCACCTCGCCCCCGCCCTGCCCGGCCCCACCTTGCCGCAGACGTAGACCACGTTGGTATCAGGGTCGTAGAAGGGCAACAGAGCTCCGTTGCTAGAGTCCAACTCCTGCAGGGCCATGGGCTCCCTGAAGTTTTCCTGGCACGTGGGTTGAGGGGCAATCAGGCCAGGTCAGAACCTGCTTCCTCCCCTCACCATCCCAGCCCTGCTTCGAGACTGGCCCTGACCAGCCTCACACGCCAGCCAGCACTGCCCCTAACACTCTCACCCTCTGGCCACACGCTGTGCCCCACTGGGCCCCGCTGGCTCCCCTCCATTCCATGGTCCCATTTTTCCCTGCCCACTCCAGGCCGTCAGATGACTCCCAGGCCACCAACCAGGTTCTGAGAAAGTCCCCACACTTCGGGAGCCTGGCTGCAGGGCAGCACTAGCCCCTTCCCTGAGGGGCCCCTGGAGGTCACTATACAGGATAAGGCTGGGGTACAGAGCACTTCAGAGGAAGGGCTGGGAGGCTTCCTGGAAGAGGGGGCCTCTGCACTGGGGCTCCAAGGATAGCCAGAGTGGAAACAGACAAGCAGAGGGAGGGGCCTTTCAGGGGCCAAAAATGCTGCTGCGGGCAGATGTGGAGGCAGGCGGGGGAGGCCAGAGAGCACGGACAGGGAGAAAAGAGGCCGGCAGGGCTGGGGTCCTGGGTGCCTCAGCGGCCAGGCTGAGAACCTGGGAGGGACAGGCCTCTCTCTAGGTGACTTCCGCCCTGCTTGCCCAGGGTGGAGCCTGTCCTGCATCCAGCGGCTCAGGGCGGCCACAGCTACTCACTGGGTCCCAGAGCGCCAGCTGCCGCTCGCTCATGCGGCTGAAGCCCGTGGTGAACACCTTGCCATCGGCCAGGAAGATGGCCCTCATGGGCCGGGCTCCCTCGTGAGCCTTCTCCCGCTCCTGCGGAGGAGACGGAGGGATTGGTCTGTGCGGTGCCCCGAGAGAGCCCCTCGGCAGGTCCGCGGTCGTCCTCACCCTCCGGGGCCGCGTACCGCCACTAGGGTCCCCCGGCGGGGGTCGATGACGCGCACACTCTTGTCCTTGCACGCAGTGCAGAAGAGGCTGCCGTTGCGGTTCCAGCTGACGTTGTAGATGAGGTCGGGGTGCAGGCTGTCCAGGCGGTACAGCTCCTCCGCCGTGCCCACGTTCCAGATGAGCACCATGTTGTCGCAGCCTGCCGGGCGGGGACTCCGTCAGCTCTGACCACCCTCTGGGGACCAGAGCCGGCGATTCGACCTCCGTGGGCCTCAGCTTTCACGTGTGATGGGGCTGGGAGAGGGTGTGGCGGGGGGGTATGGCGAGGGGCCACGGGGCAGGGCCAGGGGCCACAGTGCAGACCTGCGCTAAGCAGCACATTGCGGGCAGTTGGGTGCCAGGTGACGATGCCCACTCTCTTGGTGTGCCCCTCCAGCACCACCACCGGCTCTGTCAGCGGGGAGACCAGCCCGTTCTCCGGGATCTGCCACACCTGTCGGGGAGCAGGGGTGGGGTGGGGGAAGCGGGAACGTCAGTGGAAGCCCATGCTTGGCCCCGCTGCCAGGAGCCTTGAACCATACCTGCGACACCCGCCCCACCACCACCCCACACCTCACCATGACTGTGCAATCCTCCGAGCCGCTGGCGATGACTTCGTCATTGTGGGGGCACCAGTCGATGTCCAGGACAGGTCCTGTGTGTCCACACACTGTCGGGTAGGCCTTGTCAATGCGACCGGTCTGCAGGCATGAGGGGGGGCAGTCAAGGGGGCCCCAGGAGGCTCAGGCTCCGTCCCTCCCAGAGTTTGAGTCCCTCCGTGGACGGGGAATGACAGGGGGTGATGCGGTCCCGCCTGGCACACAGGTGCCCCAGGTGTGACTCTCGCTCTGCCTGCTCCTGACCCAGCTCCTCCTCACAGGTGTCCCCGGGTGAGCAGGAAAAGTTGCCTCTGACCCTGATTCCTTGGCAATAAAAAAAAAAAAAAAAAACCACCTTCTCCATGCGTGTTAGCACCTCCTGGGCAGTAAATCTGGATTCTAACACCTGCCCAGCAGTGTGGGGATGGGCACTTTATGGGCTGTGAAGTGAGCAGAGACCTGGCAGATATGACCAAGCTGCCTCCGGTCTCTCTCCAGCTGTGACGGGGCCCACCTTGCTTAGGGGGAGCACCAGGAAGGCGCCGCCCCCGCTGGCCTCCACAATCACTGCCAGGAACTTGGGGTTGACGGCGCAGAAGGCGCTGTCCCAGGTGACACGGGACACTCGGATGTCCTCATAGCACTGGTCATTCTTGACAGGCTGCCCAAACACATGTCGGAATTTGCTCTGCCGGACCACTTTTCGAAACATGACTGCAGGGTGGAGAAGCATAGGTCAGCTTTTGCCCATCCAGACAACCCCTAACCCTCCCAGGGCTGCACGAAAGGTGGTGGGGAGGATGCAGCAGGTGATCTGGTCCTTATAACCTGCCCGGTTCTCAGTTTCCCTGGTTACAAAATAGGGTCACAGTGCAGGTCTGGCTGCCTCTCTTCAAGGGGGCTCTTAAGGGAGAAATGCATTGACCTCCAGCAAAGCCATTGCTGAGTCCTGAGGGGCTCTGGGGGCCTCTCCCAGGCTCTGTGATGTGTGGGGGAGGTGGGAGGTACCCAGCCAGTGCAAGCCCAGCTTCTGGGTGGGTCTCAGTCGCCAGCAGGGCCCCTTCCCCCCAGGATTTGGTAGCAGGGTGATGGGGAGGACAGACAGAGGAGGCAGGAATGATCTCCGCTGGGGCGCTGAGCTAGGACACAGCGCTGGGTCCCACGGAATGTGCAGTGCCTGCAGGAATGTGCAGGGAGCCCCAGGCCAGTCCAGGGGGTCTGGCAGGACTGGGAGGGGTCGGGGCGCCGCTACCAGCCACCGAGCCTCCTCGGAGCTGGGAACGGGGTCCAAGGTGAAGCCGGAGTCTAACTTCAAGGATTCTGGCTCCTCAGGGGGGGAGACTGAGCAGCCAAGGGGAGTTGGGACTGACTGGGGCGCCGCGAAGGCGAAGTGCTCTTCGGACTTGCGACCCCCATCCCAGCTCCCCGTGATCTGCCCCCGAAGTCTCGCCCAACCCCCCCCCCACCCGCGACCCCCGCCCCGATCCATCGCGCTCACCAGGGACTCCGAGAGGCTGCAGCACCGTCCTCGGGTGGCTCCGGATCCCAGTCTCTGGGAAGCAGGAAGCGGGAATCAGGAAGTGACAGAGGAGCAAGAGGCGGGGGGCAGGGGGCGGGGCGGGGCTCACGGGGGCGGGGCCGAGGTCACGCGTGGAAGGGCGGGGCTGGAACCTGGTGTCCAGGAGCGCAAGGAGCGAGGGGCCGAAGACTACAGAGGCAAGGGGGCGGGGCCTGGGCGAGTCCCGCCCCTCGGACCGCCGGGTTCCTCTAGGGCAAAGGGGCAGGGGCCGGGATGAAGATGGGGCCGGAGTGGTGCAGCCTGGCCGCGGACTCAAGCCGGTTCCCCGTCTTGCTCCTCTTGTCGGGTTCCTCAGGAGTCGCCAGGGTCGGGTGCAGCCCTGCCCTAACAGTCCCCGACCTCAGTGCGTACTTCCCGATGGAGTCCACCTCGACTCCAAAATATACCCTGATGCTGGGAAAGATTGAGGGCAGGAGGAGGAGGGGCGACAGAGGATGAGACCATTGGATGGCATCACCGACTCAATGGACATGAGTTTGAGCAAACTCTGGGAGATGGTGAAGGACAGGGAAGCCTGGCGTGCTGCAGTCCATGGGGTGGCAAAGCCAGAGTCAGACAAGACTTAGCGACTGAAGGACAATATATTCATGTGCTTCTTAAGTTACAAAGGTACATACTCTTGGTACAATGTAAATAAAACAACTGTGTTTTATGAGGTGAGTGAAAGGCCCAGCCCTCCCATTCTTCCTGGTGCACACCTTTGGGCCCTGCCCGGCCTCCTTAATAAAAAGAGAAATAGTGCTATGACCTCCAGACCCCTCACACCTCCCCTGCTTTCCTCAACCACCTCTCTGCAAAGCCTGGAAGTTTGTCCACAGATGCCTGCCTCCTCCTGGCTAGCTCCTGAGACTGGCCTACCCGATATACCCATCTCCCTCCCACCCTGGGAGGCTTCAGTTCAGTTCAGTTGCTCAGTCGTGTCCGACTCTTTGCCACCCCATGGACTGCAGCACACCTGGCCTCCCTGCCATCGCCACCTCCTGGAGTTTACTCAAACTCATGTCCATTGAGTCGGTGATGCCATCCAACCATCTCATCCTCTGTTGTCCCCTTCTCTTCCTGCCTTCAATCTTTCCCAGCATCAGGATCTTTTCCAATGGGAGGCTTAGGTGTCCCTGTAAGTCCCACAGGCAGGATCTGCACCCTCCATTTGGGTATTCAGCCTCTGTTTGATGCCAAAGCCCTTGCCTTTCCCACTGCTCCATAACTTCTAGGACAGGCCGGTCCTTCCAGCCCAGGACAGAGTGGGGGTGGCTTGGAAGAGGGAATGCAGTCACGAAACTTCCTTCTCCATCATGTCCCCCCAAGCAACAGCCAGAGATCTTACTAAAGCCCACACCAGATCCCCTGCCCCCTCCCTCTGCCCTTCATCACCACTTGATGGAACACCCACAGTCCTCGCCCCTCCTCCACCTGTTACCATCCTCTATCCTCCCTGTGCACGTAGCCCAGTGACACTGACCCTCCTATCCCTGCAATATACCACCTTCCTTCCCACTCCAGGGCCTTGGCACATCCTGTTCCTTCCATCTGGAAATTATTCCCCCCACCCTCTGTCTTGAAAAGGCTCCATCCCTCACTTCTTCCAGGTCTCAGCTCAAATGTCTTCTCCTCTGAGGGCCCTCCCTGACCATCCCCCTCACCCATCACTCTCTGGTCCTTACTTGTTCCCCCGTGTATGTTCTTAATCACTACCTTGTGGTGTATTGTATAACTATTGTATATTTGCTTTCATCTGTTCTTTACTTTTGGCTGTACTGAGAAGCTTGTAGGATCTTAGTTCCTGGACGAGGAATCAAACTCACACCATCAGCAGTGAAAATGAGAGTCCTAACCACTGGACTGTCAGGGAATTCCCTAATTATCTGTGTATTTGCTGATTGTCTGCCTCGTCCCACTAGGATGTCAGCAAATTGAGGACCACACTTGGCCTTGTTTCTCTCTGGACCCCTGGTACCTAGAACAAGACCTAGCACACAGTCTGCGTTCAATTAATGTATATTGAATGAATGAATGAACAGCAGCTCTGCATGCGGAATTGAAAAATGTTCATATTCGCAGCTCTCAGAGTCCGTGTCTGGTCCCTATGAAGGAGACTGAAGTGTGTCTCTCACCTGTAGAAGGCATGAGTCTTCCAGTGGGTCACAGGAGCCCAGCCCCATTGAGTGTGTTAGGAGTGAGGTGGCGGGGCTGTGGAATGTGGGGGGTTTGCCCTCCTTCCATCCCCTCTGGCCTTGGGCGTGCATGTTTCCTCCAACACAAAACCCTCCTGTGTGGCTAGCGGGAGAACTCCTCTTTATCTCACAAAACCCTTCATGATGCTGCTCTTTCTCCTGGATAGCAAGTACCCATTATGAGTGGGGGTCCCATCTGGGACCTTGAAGGAGGGACTCTCCAAGAGGTGAGGTTAGGAGGATGGACCAGAGTTGAAGCCAGGTGGCTGGCACTGAGGATTTCATCCCTGATCTGCCTGCCATGTGAAAAGGCTTTAGGATCCCTACCTGGGAGAAGGAGGAGGGTCACTCTGCAAGGGGGCCATAGCACAGACTCTGCCCTCAGGAAGTCCAATGGGGTGGGGAATGTGAAAACATTTGGAAAGTGGAGGAGGAGGCTGTGTGGTGGTGGGGGGCAATGCCTGGTGCGCAGGATGCTGCCACATGGGCTCTGGTGGGTCAGCACTGTCCTGGGCCTGAGTGAGGCCTGGGGATGGCCACTGGCATAATCAAACTAATGGCTAACAATTATTAAGCACTTACTCTGTGCCAGGCAAGGATCTGTGAACTTCACAGGGATTAACACTCAGAAAATGGAGCCATTACTATGATCCCCATTTTAAAGATGAGGAAACTGAGTCTCAAAGAGGCCAAGAGCCTTGCTGAGGATCATACCTCTGGTGAGTCATGGAGAACCAGCATTCAAACAACCTCTGAGGAGCACTGGAGGCCATGCTCTAATCCCATTCAAAATGGAAGGCTGACTGGAAAAGCAGTTGACAAGTGCTCGATAAATATTTGCTGAATGGATGAATTCAACAAATTTCTGCCTGTCCAGAAATCTCTCTTCCCCAGCTTCAGTGGCCAGAGTTCCAGGAAGTACTATGATTATGCTGCTAGTATCACCACCACCCAGCCTGCTTCCATCCCTGGGTTTGGTTAATGATCACAACAGCCAAATTTGCAAAGGGAACACTATCACCCCATTTTACAGAGGAGAAAACTGAGGCAAAGTCAGGCCTGGGAACCAGAACCCAGATCTGACTGCACCACTTCAGCCTGCCTTTGTAGCAAGCACTGCTGGGAATGGTAGCACTTAAAAGGTCATTGTCCTTTACTCTTACTGGTAAGGGCATCTTTAAGCTTCTAAAGGTCGCAATGCTGAGCTTAAGGGAAAGGGTGGGGGTGGGGGTGAAAAGAGAAAGAGTTCATGATTTTGGAACCCCAGGGACTGAGAGAAAGCTGTGTGGGGTGAGTGCCAGAAGAGAGTGACGGGTATGAAAAGGAAGTGGGGTGGGGGAGTCTGAAAATAGACCTTCAGCACTTCCTAGTTTTTCTTGCAGGGTCTGCAGCTGGAGACGGAAGAGGCTGGCTCTGCTTGGAGACACCGTGTGACCTCCAAGGGCCCTGTGCTGTCCCTGGAGCCACTGGTCCCCGGAGTTCTCTGCTGGGACATGAGGAAGGATCGAGGGAAGGTCAGATCAAGCCTGGGAAAGTCGCCCTGCCCGTCTTTCTCCTGAAAGGACGAGGCTGACGTTCAACAAACCGTACGGGATTTTGGCTGCTTCATGTTCACGTCCCCAGTCCCGTCTGCCAGGCCCAAGGGACTCGGTAGGGGTTTTCCATGCGAACTTCCCCCACGGTACCCGTCCTCCTCTCTGACTGGCTGGTTCCTCCGTCTCCCCCCGGCTCTTCTGCTGTCCTGGCGGGCCTGGGCTTTCCCGAGCCCTCACGTGGGGCCCGTGCCCAGGGCCGCTTCTTGGGGAACGCCGCTGGGGCCTTCTCCCTCAGAGGCAGCAGGCGCGGCCGAGTTCACAGGGGCTTCTAGGGTGGAATCCATGAACGGTGTGGAGGAGGCTTCCTCACAGGCACTGGGGGATGAGCTGGTAGTGGGCCCGGGGGGCTGGGCCTTGGGGATTGCCTGTGACTGGGCCCCGGAATCCAGCTGGGGTGGGCCCTCATCGTCCTCCTGTGGCTGGGCCGTGGGGTCTGCCTGTTGCTGGGCCACGGGGTTCCCTTGTGGCTGGGCCGCGGGATTCACCTGTGTCTGGGCCTCAGTCACTGGCCCTGGTAGCATCTGATCCCCAGAGTCCACTTGGGTCTGTGGCTCAGCTGGCATGAAGCTGCCTGGCCGCTCCTCACAGAGAGCGGACGCAAAGGAGGAGAGCACGGCGCGCAGCAGGGCCCGGAGGTCGGCGCTGGCCAGGAGGCAGAGGAAGGGACTGAGGCAGCTGTTGAGCAGGATCAGGTAGTCAGAGTAGACCAGGGCCTCCCAGAGCAGGTAGCCGGGATAGAAGTCCCACAGGAAGGCCAGGTACAGCAGCTGTGCCAGCTGGTAGGGCAGTCGCAGGACCACGTAGGCTGACAAAATGGTCTTGGCCACACGGGCGAAGCCACGGCAGGCTGCGGCCCCAGGCTGGTGGCGGCGGCAGGGCCGGCAGGTGGCAGCCTGGGTGAGCACGTGGCAGACAAGCAGCACAAGGAAAGGAAGGAAGCCCCCCAGGATCTCCAGCATCCGCAGTGGCAACTCCTCGCTGTCCCAGAAGTCCAGGCAGATGACCAGGTCGTACCACCAGACGGCGGCCTCGGGAAAGACCAGCCAGGGCACACTGAAGAGGGTGGCCAGCACCCAGACCCCAGCACAGACCCAGAGGGGCAGGCGGGCTGGGCGGCGTCCAGGGTACCAGCGAGGGCACAGCACCAGCAGGCAGCGGTCCAGGCTGAGGGTGGCCAGCAGGAAGAGGCCGGAGGAGTAGGACACCCCCCAGAGGAAGTAGTAGAAGCGGCAGGCGGCTGTCCCCAGCGGCCAGTGCCCGCCATGTTGGATCTCCATGATCTGGAAGGCCGCTGCCGCCAGGAACAGAAAGTCAGAGAGAGCCAGGCTGAACAAGAGCAGAGCGAGCCGCGTGCCCGCGCCCTGCCGGGCCTGCGAGCCGGCCAGCCATGCCATGAGACCATTGGCTGGCAGCCCCAGGAGCAGCAGGGCCACCAGGAAGACCATGTCCCAGCCACCCTGGGGGTAGTCCTCATCGTCGAGCTCTGTGCGGGGCCAGCGGCCAGGGGCACCCAGGTTGGCTTCCATAGCAGTGTCTGTCTGGGGTCCCCAGTATCTTCCTGGACATGGAGTGGGCACCTGGTGAATCAATGAAGGCATGAATGACTGAAAAGGAGAGAGAGGATGCTGAGCATCTCCGTGAAAGTCGCTGTCCCTCTCTGGGCCATCATCATCACCTTTGGGGTGGTTCGTCTTTGCCAGAGACTTTAAACAGATTACCTTACCCAGTCTTCCTGCAATCCATCCTACAGGTAAGCCGAGGAAGGTGCAGAGGAAGGTGACTTATGCAAGGTCTGAGATAGGAAAGTGGGCACCAGGACTCTAATTATTTTGCTGCCTGGAATCCCGCTGCATCCACGCAGACCAAACCAGAGGCTTTCAAATTCATTTCAATAAGATATTATACCAGAACTCCTATGTGAACTAAAAGGGCGTGCTCAGGTTAAAGGGGGGAGAGCACCCTTAGGACTCCAGGGAACACAGTTTAAAAACCAACTGGGAAATCCCCAGTGGTCCACTGGTTAGGATCTGGCCTTTCCCTGCTGTGGGCCTGGATTCAGTCCCTGGTGGGGGGACTGAGATCCCTCAAGCTGCATGGTGCGGCCAAAACAAAACAACCCCAAATGGTCAAGGCATCACAGGCTCCCTTTTTGTCCATATCCTGTGTTCAAGAGTTTGAGATTCAGACTTCCTTGGTGGTCCAATGCTTAAAGATCCACGCTTTCATTGCAAGGGACAGGGGTTCAATACCTGGTAGGGGAACTAAGATTCTGCAAGCCATGTGGTACAGCCAAAACAAACAAACAAAAAGATTCCAAAGGGAAAGGCTTAGGGTCCCCTGGGCCCAAGAGTGGACAGGGAGTCTGGGGCAGAGGGGGGGGCTCCCTTGTCCCCTGGGGTTACTCATTAGAAAAGGGGGTAAGGGGCTCAGCGGCATGATGGGGATGAGGGTGGCTGAGTCCCAAGAAGCTTGCTGCCCTCACCCTACCTCCTTAGTTGGGGGAGGGAGGCTCCCTCTGAGGTGGAAAAACCAGATGTCCCAGAAAGCCTGGGTCCTGCCTGTAGCACATAGCTCAAGCCATTTGACCTTTAGCCTGTAGTCTCCCCACCCTCAGGGCCCTTACTCAGGCAGACCCCACTCTGCAAGCTCCAGCCCTTACTGGATCAGAGCCCAGGGCACCCCCTGAGGCCCCAACTGGTGAGGCCTGGCTTACCTGTGAGGTGCAGGCCACTGGCTGGAAGGAGCAGGGGGTGTCTGCCTGCCCAGAGGTCCAGTTGTCCACACAGCCCCACGCCGGGACCTGCTGCATGGTGCCTGGCGGCACTAAGGCTGCTGGCATGAAACCCAAGCTGAGAGGACATCAATCTTTCATGGGGCTGCTCGCCGGGGAAACCCTAACCCTGGCTCAGTAGGGCCAAGTGACCAGCCAGGCCCCCCTATCCTTGACAGAGCCAGATGGCCGAAACCCCTCCGCCTGGGCCCCTCCAGCTGGATTAGGGCCTCGGCTGCCTGACTCACTTACCCTAATCCCCCTCAGGGCCCAATCCCTGGTCATCAGCCCTCAGGGTAGCAGAGTATAAGCAGCTTTATGGGTCCTGAGAAGCAGGGGTGCTCCCTGGTGCCGCTTCTCTGAGCCTTGCCACCCCTCTCCACATGGCCGAAGAGCAGGTGAGGGGGCGACATGGGCCAGACCCGGCCTCCGGACCACAGAAGCCCCCCATGGGGGTCCTGGCTTCCAGTAGTGGCGCTGAGGGGCCCCCCTTGACGAGGAAGAGAAGCAGCAAGAGGGAGAAGGGGATCCGAGGGTCCCAGAAGGGCACCAGCAGCTCTGGGGAGCAGAGGCCCAAGCAGGGCCCCGAGGCCCCAGAGAGCAGCAAGAACCCCTCCAGGACCAGAGAAAGGCAGGAGGGGCCAGTACCTCCAGCCTCTGGACTGGCCCCTCGCCGCCAGTCCCACCGGCACCGTCCTGGCCCCCAACACGATGCTGCTCAGAGGACATATGGGCCCCTGCTCAACCGCATCTTCGGGAAGGTCAGGTGGGCCCGGGCCAGGGTTGGGGGGCCTGGGGGTGGGGTTGGGACTCATGGGCTCAGGTTCAGCCCACCCTTCCCCTAATACTCAGGCCTCCTCCAGTTTCTGCTCCAGACTCAGGAGCCGGGCTTTAGGGGCAGGGTTTCTGCAGTTGGGGTGTGTGGCCTGGGCAGTGGGTGGAGCTAGACCACTAACCCAGGGGTCTGTGGCAGCTTGGGACCCCCAGGAGCAGGAAAGGGGTCACCTCTTCTCCTGGGACTTCAGCTACCTTCTCCTGCCCTTGCGGGACGGGCCCTGCCCAGGCCACCGTAGCCCGGGGCTGGAGGAGGAAGGCTGGCCAGAGCCCCGGCTGGCCCCGGGGACATGCTGGACTATGCCCCTGCAGGACCGAGAGCTGGGACCCGAGGAGCTGGATGGTAAGTGGCCCCCGCTGGGAGCGGCGGGTGGGAGGTGTCCCAGAGCCTGGCTGTCTGCCTGCGCCTGACCTCCCTCCCCTGCAGAGCTTCAGGCCGCCTTCGAGGAGTTTGACACGGACCACGACGGTTATATCGGCTACCGGGACCTGGGCGAGTGCATGCGGACGTTGGGCTACATGCCCACGGAGATGGAGCTCATCGAGGTCTCCCAGCACGTCAAGATGCGGAGTCAGTGCTTGACCCCGCCTCCCCGGGGCAGGGCGGGGCGGGTGGGCGGAGCCACCTGGCTTTGCCGCCGGGGTCCTTTCCCAGCCTCAAGGTTCCCGGAACGGAGGGGTGTTGGGCGGTGGCTCTGGCAGTCAGACAGAGGTGACGGTGAGGAGACAGGAGTGAAGGGGAGTGGGGTGGCAGTTTCTAGGACAGTTTGACGACATTGGCCCCAGGACACAGAGGGTAGGGGGACTAGGAAGGCACAGGGTGATCCACGAGAGGCCCTCGGGACTCAGGTTGGGGAGCCCCATCTCTACTGAGATAAAACGGTCCGTGCTGGTACCAGCCACCTGGGCTGTCTCTGCCTCTCTCTGATCATCCTGAAAAGAGTCTTTTAAGGTTTGGTGAGGCTGAGCGGGACAGAACATTGGCCACTTCTTGCTAGTAAATGTCCGACGGGGAGCCCTTGTGTGAGTATCAGTTCAGTCCAGATGCTCAATCGTGTCCGACTCTTTGTGACTCCATGGACTGCTGCACGCCAGGCTTCCCTGTCCATCACCAACTCCCGGAGCTTATTCAAACTCACGTCCATCGCGTCAGTGATGCCATCCAACCATCTCATCCTCTGTCGTCCCCTTCTCCTCCTGCCTTCAATTTTTTCCCAGCATCAGGGTCTTTTCCAACGAGTAAGCTTTTCGCATCAGGTGGCCAAAGTATTGGAGTTTCGGGTTCTGCATCAGTCCTTCCAACGAATATTCAGGACTGATTTCCTTTAGGATGGACTGGTTGGATCTCCTTGCAGTCCAAGGGACTCTCTCAAGAGTCTTCTCCAACACCACAGCTGATTTATCAAATATCAGGTTCCTTTCATCCCAGGACACCAGCAATTTTTTTTCCCTTACAGTTCCCAAAATGGGATGTGATTTACAATTGATGTGAATATTTAGTGTCATGCCTCTTTCTTTCTCCCGAAGCTATTCATAGACCATTGGTGCTTTTTATAATTGACGGCCTCTTAGAATCCAGGGACTACCTGTGTATGCTTCTAAGGTGTTTTTACTGCTACCTGTGGGGTTCCGGCACTTTACAGCCGTGAACTCCAACAGCAATAGCACCCTGTCCTCCAATGGGGAGGCAGGTCCAGCGAGTCATCTGAGCTCACAGCATCAGTGGGAGAGCCAGGCTTTGAACCCCGAGCTGTCTGGTTCCCCAGCCTGGTCTCAGTCCCCCACACCCGGTGCTTCACTGAGAGCCCTTGAGCATCTTGCCCCCAGCAGAGCCCCAGGCTGCAGCCTCCTACCCCTGGGGACGTGGAAGCTGGTATCCTTCCTGGATGCAGAACAGGTGAGGGTCTGGGGTCCCTCCTTGGGCCCCAGTCCTCACCACTGTGACCCTCTGCCTGGGTCCACAGTGGGTGGCCGCGTGGACTTCGAGGAATTTGTGGAGATGATGGGCCCGAAGCTGAGGGAGGAAACAGCGCACATGCTGGGGCTGCGGGAGCTGCGAATTGCCTTCCGCGAGGTGCGGGGGGGGCCCCCCGGGGGGCCAGTGGGTGGGTGGGTGCTGGGTGGCATCCTTACTGGCCTCAGGGGAGACTGGCAGCCTCAGCCTCTGGAGGCCCCGAGCCCTGCAGCTGGTGGGACTAGGACTGGGAAGGGGGTCGGAGAGGGTTTGGCTCACTCCTGGCTGGGGGTCTACCTAGGAGGACTTCCCCGGGGGCAGGGGGTTCACGGCCTCAGTCTGGGAGGAGGAGGAGGGTTTGGATGGAGGAAGTGGGGGTGTCCAGGCAAAGTGGCGGCGGGCGCAGGAAGAGGGTAGGAGGGCTGAGTCCTGCTGGAATCACAGTTTGACAGGGACAGGGATGGGAGAATCACCGTGGCAGAGCTGCGGGAGGCAGCACCGGCTCTGCTGGGGGAGCCACTGGTGGGTCCTGAGCTGGACGAGATGCTCCAAGAAGTGGACCTCAATGGGGATGGCACTGTGGACTTTGACGGTGAGCCTCCTCCCAGACCAAGCCTGATCCCTCTGGCTCCCGGGCGGAGCCCAGTGCTTCCTGGGATCACTGACCTGGTCCAGCTCAAGCCCCGCCCCTTCTCTCCTGCAGAGTTCGTGATGATGCTGTCCCGCCACTGAGGCTCCTCTGGCCCCAGACACACCAGCAAAGTTCATGATGTACATCCTCCCTGGGAGGCCCCAGGATGAAAGAGACCCAGCAGCCCCTGGGCTTCTGCTTTGACAACCTCTGGCTGGAGAGCTGGCTTGTGATGTCACCTGCCCACCCTCATCCTGGCCTCCCTTACACCCAAGCGGCTGGGAGGAAACCTGCCCTCAACCGCCCGTCATTCCTTAGTGTGACAAGGTTTGACTCTCTCCAGCCCTTTGGGAGGTAGGGAGCTCCCTGTCATCGGCAGCATTCAGAGATGGGGCAGTGTAGGGGGTGGTTCTGGTAAAATGGGGAACTCAGAAAGGTGGCTGCACTCCTCTCACTTCTTATACATGGAAAAAAAAATTTTAAGCTGAACTTGAAAGACAGGGATGATCCCAGGTACCAGAGACAAAGAGAAAATCCAAAGCTGGGTGCTGGGAGGAATCAGAGGCTGTGGGGGCTTCAGGGGTGTAGAGGTTCGGGAGTCTGAGCTCGGACACCCAGGAGGGACCTGTAAGAGGCTGGGGAGCAGGACATGACCTCCGTACATTCTAGGGTCTCAACAGGCTACCCTGTTCTTGAAAAGGGGGCCAAAATATACCGCTACCCACAAGCCTGAGAAAGTGACAAGGTGCAGATGTTCAAACTTGAGTGGAAAAAGTTACCCCAGTGAACCTGAAACTCAGGTCTGCATGTCAAGCAGGAGTGTGGTCTATCTCTGTGGTGTGAAAAGCAGAAGAAATAGGAAAAAAAAAACAAAAAACTGCTGAGAAAGATACCCTTTCAACCCAGGGCACATAAGACTTAAAAAAACACACCCGAACACCCCTGTCACTTCTGAAGATGAACTCATGACAAAAGATGACAAATCACAGAAGGAAACAAGTCACCATGAGGGAGATGCAGCAGATGCAGGAAACAGGAGAGTCAGCGCTCCAAAGTAGAAATCATAAAACACTCTAAAAAGAGACCGTGAAGTAAATGCAAACACAAAGAAACAAACAAAACTGAGATAATAAACAAGAGAGACCATTGTCCACAACAGCGTGGTATGAAAACTGAATAGAAAGATTAAAAGAACCCAACCCAATAGAACTTCAAAAATAGAAGATATGGCCTTTGGAATGAAAAAAAAAATCAAGGGATAAATTAAACGGATTGGACACAATTTAAGAAAAGATTAATGAACTGGAAGCTATATCTGAGAAATCCCTCATAGGTAGCATTGAGGGATGAATGACAGAAAATATTAAAGAGTAGTTAAAAGTTAGGTGAAAGAGTGGAGTGAAACAGCTGGCTTAAAGCTCAACATTAAAAAAACAAAGATCGTGGCATCCAGTCCCATCATTTCATGGCAAATAGATGGGGAAAAAATGGAAACAGTGGCGGATTTTATTTTCTTGGGCTCCAAAATCACTGTGGATGGTGACTGCAGTCATGAAATTAAAAGACACTTGCTCCTTGGAAGAAAAGCTATGACAAACCTAGACATCATATTAAAAAGCGAGACAACACTTTGCCAACAGAAGTCCATATAGTCAAAGCTATGGTCTTTCCAGTCTTCATGAACGAATGTGAGAGTTGGACCGTAAAGAAGACTGAGCGCTGAAGAATTGATGCTTTCGAACTGTGGTGTTGGAGAAGACTCTTGAGAGTCCCCTGGACTGCAAGGAGATCCAACCAGTCGATCCTAAAGGAAATCAACCCTGTATATTCATTGGAAGGACTGATGCTGAACCTGAAGCTCCAATACTTTGGCCACCTGATGGGAAGAGTTGATTCACTGGAAAAGACCCTGATGCTGGGAAAAATTGAGGGCAGGAGGAAAAGGAGGTAACAGAAGATGAGATGTTTGGATGGTGTCACTGATTCAGTGGACATGAATTTGAACAAACTCCAGGAGACAGTGAAGGACAGAGAAGCCTGGTATGGAGGACAGGAAGTGCAGTCCATGGGGTCTCAAAGAGTCAAACACGGCTTAGCTACCAAACAACAACAACCACAGTCATTAGGAGTCTCAGAAGAAAAAAATGTCGAAAATGGGCATGAGGCAATACTCAATGAGATGATGGTTAAAATTTTTCCATAAAGACTTCCACAAAGACAAGGTCCCAGACTGAAGGAACACATTGGAGCCGGAGAAGGATAAATAAGAGGAAATGTATATCTAGATGCATCCCAGTGAAACTGCAGAATATAAAAGGAAAATCTTGTAAACAACTTGAGAGAGAAGTCAGATTACTTACCAAGGATTGGGAACTAGACTCTCCAAAGGCTTTTTTTTTTCATTGACAACAGTAGATGCCAGAGGCAAATGGGACAAATTGTTGAGTGTGCAGAAGAGAAAGGAGTGCCTGCTGGGAAGCCTGCACTTAGCTCATCTTATCAAGAATGAAGATGAAATATAAACTTTTTTCAACAACACAAGGCAGAAAGGGTTCTCACCCACAAACTCTTGTTTGAAGGGATGGCTTCAGTAAGAAGAAAATTCAAGGCAGCGTGTGTACTAAATAATAGTCAGAAAAGAAACCAGTAAATGTACTGGTAGCTCTAAAGAAGCATTAAGTATAAAAAAAATAACTTGGGGGATTTTAAAACAAGGAGGGACTAAAAAATAGACAAAAATAAAATGGAAGATGGGAAAGAATAGATATGCTGAAAACTGTTTCTTGTTTTTCCTAAAGTAGGAAGATTTACTGAGATTTTGTTAATCATGTAAGGGTAACCACTAATAGAAATAAAGGTAGAATGTTCCATTCTCAACAGTTAAATCAATAGAAGAGGAAAACAGAGAAAGTGAAGAATTCTTGACTAAGCTAGTAGAAGTCTGGGAAAGAGAAAAAAAAAGCAAAGAAAAATCTACAGAAAACATTAAAACAGAAGGTAGAAATAATCCTTTAAAAAATTACAATAAGTATAAGCAGGTATTTTTTTTTTTTTTGGTTAAAAGTTGGGAGTTTCAGTCCCAGAAGAAAATATCAGATTTAGATTGGGGTCCCTGTAAGTGATGGAGACCCCAAACAACAATGCCTTAAACTGGATGGACTTTTATTTCCCTCACAGGAAGAGTCCTAGTTGAAATCCAGCTGTATGGTCTTCAGGGACTTAGGCTTCTTCTGCTGGCTGCTCTGCCATTTTGAGGGTGTAGCCACATTTGTTGGTTTCCCACCTGCCAGAATGGGAGCAGAAACAAAGAAGAAAGGGAAAAATCAGCCTGAACCACTTGTACCCCCAGGGCTCTGCACCTGGGACACCTGGTTGCAAAGGATGCTGGGAAATGCAGTCTTTATTTTGGGGGACCTTGTGCCCAGCTAGAAACCAGAGGTTCTACTACAAGAGCAGAGAGCAGATCTCAGAAGACAGATACCCAGGCTCTTCCCCACAGCTGAGTGCGCATATAAGAGACACATTCAAAGCATAATGACAACTGAAAGGCTGAAACTGACAGCTTGGAAAAAAGATTGACTAGGAGAGAATTAACCAAAAGAAAGCTAGTGTGACTACAAAGTGGGCTATGGGGGAAAAAGCGTCAGGGGTAAATGGAATCACAATTCGCTAAGGAAATCTAATGTTCTTAAGCTGCATGCAACTATTAATGCACTTTGCAACTAAAAAGAAATCATATTTAGAGTTTGGAGATTCATTATTTCCTGAGGATGGTGTTGCTGTCAATCCAACTTGGATTACATAAACTAACTAGCAAAAGTCAAGCACTTTGGTTACATTAAAACTTTAAACCTTGTGATTCAGTGTTCTGTCAACACATTCATATGAACCAAGGGTTAGCATCCTTTTTCCGTGAAGGGCCAGATAGTAGAGTTTAGGCTTTGCAGACCATATGATTTCTGTTGCTCTTTATAGTAGTTTGTATGGCTGAGCAGCCAAAATCAATATACAAGTGTGGCTGTGTAGGGAATTGGACAAATAATAATTAATTGAATGCAACTTACTGACACCATAATTTGAATTTCATAAACTTCTTTGTGTCACAAAAGCTTATTATCCTTTGGCTTTTTTCCCAACCATTACTAAAATGTGAAAACCATTCTTAGCTGGGGGCTATATCGGGCCTGTGAGGTATAGCTTGCAGATCCCTGAAATAGTCTTTAAAAAAATTTTTATTTTTGGCTGTGTCGGGTCTTAGGTGTGGCACGGAGGATCTTTCCTGCATGACATGGCCTTCCCTCTAGTTGGGGCGCACCAGCATAGTTGCCCCACAGAATGTGGGGTCTTAGTTCCCTGATCGAATCCACATCCCCTGCACTAGAAGGTGGGTTCTTAACCAGTGGACCACCAGGGGAATCCCTGAGATAGTCTTACAGTATGGAGAATCACCACTCCTGGTTAGAGAAAAACTTCTAACAGAAATCACTTAAGACTGTAAAGGGACAAAAAATGAGCATAGCAACAACTCTACGTTAATTGCTAATTTGCCCACTTTCAATGAATGGTTTTTATAATTTTTCTTTTTTTTTTCCATGTTTGTTCTATCTATTGAAATGTAATTTTCTGTCTGATTAGTCTGGTAATACAAACTGTGGGCTTATATTCTGTATCTTTTTTAAATTTCACTCTAGTTTTTCTATCTTACTAAAGCATTGGTCCATAATGCATTAAAAATGAAAACTGGTCCTTTACCTCCAGCTAACTTGAGAATCACTCGTTTAGGAGTTCCTGCATCTAACTGGTGCCCCTCAAAGTGCCTTGATTGGTGGCTGAGAGTGGGAAGTCTGGGTTGGCCAGATCAGGTGTGAGAGCAGGGGCCTTGGTGTTCATTCAACAAAATCACAGAAATTTAAAGGTACTGTCCTGGCTGCTGCAGACACAGTAGAGGCCACGTCAGACCAAATACCATCTCAATGGCACTCATGTTTTACTGGGGGTGGAAGACTGTGAACACATAAGAATATGAACAGCGTCTCCTCGGCCCACACTCATTCGGCCAGTTGGTTAGCTGGGGACCATACCGGCTTGCTGACACCCCTCCCGCTCAAGTCACAGAAGCCCTGGGTTATGTTCCTAACTCTGCCCTTGGCTGACCCAGTCTCTCTGGGCCTCGGTTCTTTTGGAGGATGACCAGAAATAACCTGTGTTAAGTGCTTAGCACACAACCTGGTGCTTTCTAAGAGTTTGATAAATGGCAGCTATTATGATCTCAGATTTCAGGGTGCTGAAAGATTGTTTCCTGGTTATTGAGATCTGGAGATGCTTGGTCCTTCTAAAATTCTGCCACAGTCTGTTTCCAATGTTCTGTGATTCTAAGAGTCTTTGATCATTGAGGCTTTCTGTCATACAGGCCCTGCTTCCTATGTCCTTTGCCCCTGCTTTTCCCAACCTCTGGACCTGGGAAGTAGGGCAGTGGGTGGAGGAGGCTGGGTGGCTGCCTCCTGGTGGCCCACATTCGGAGCTGGCCATGGCAGCCCAGGGCCCCAGGGCCAGGCTGGAACCAGGATACCAGCCTCCAGGACCCAGGCCTGTGTCATCAGATTGCCCCCGGCCAGGGTCATGGGGGGTGGGGGGGGGTGGGGGGCTGGGCAGGCACCCGTCCTGCCCCTCTGAGTGGAGACCCAGCAGGACCAACTCAGCTAAGGGCGGGAGAGCCTTCTCCAGGCTTGCAGGGCAGAAGAGCCCAGGCCCAGCTCTACCGGCTAAGGAACTGTGTGACCTTGGGCAAGTCTTGGAGCGTCAGGGCTGCATGTGTACCACAGGGAGGAACAGTCCCAGAGCCCTTCAGCCCCATGGTCAGTCCTTTTCTTGGCCTTTCTGGGAGGAGGCTATGGCCAGCCTGGTGGGCCGGTGGCAAGTAAAAAGCCAACTGTGGGCTGGAATTAAGCACCGATTTTATTAGCACAAAACATCACCAACCCAGCAACCCCAGGGCCCGAGAATAAGTTAAGGCACAGAGAGGGAAGGGGCGACTTTCCCAGGCTCAGGTAGTGGCCCGAGGCCCACATGCCCCAAACTTCCTGAGCAAACTCCCGAGAGGACGAGGGGGCTTGAGGGTCCCGGAGGGGCTTTTCCCTTGAGATGAGGGAACCGAAGCCGGGCGCGGACCCCGGGAGTGCCCCTCTAGGGATGCGAGGAGGCCGCACGCAAGGGGGGCCTCTTGGCGCCGACGCTGGATCCCGCCATCTGCCGCCGGTTGCTCACTTCTCGAAGTAGGGCAGGTAGAAGAACTGGAAGCCCCGGTGACCCTTGACGGCACAGTAGATGAAGATCACGTGGTAGACTGCAGGGAGGGGCCTGTCAGTGCCGGGCCCCGCCCACGGCCCGGCCCCATCCTGCCCAGGGCCCGCCCCCGCCCCGCCCCTTCCCGCCCACATCCCGCCCCCGCCTGGCGCCCACCCGCACCTCCTGGGACCAGCAACAGGAAGCCCGGCACGAAGAAGATGGCGCTGGAGACACCTGCGGGAGGGGAGGAGGGGTCGGGTCAGGGCAGGGAGGCTCCCGGGCTGGCTCCGTGCCTGGGCAAGCCTCCCTCTCCGAGGTCAAAGGGGCCGTTTCCTGCCGGGAGGGTACTGACCGCTGGAGGAGGTGGAAGGGCTTGCCAAGGACCCCTGGGCACGAGAGGGGAGTGAGCGCTGCCTGCGGGGGTCGGAGGGGCCGCTCACCTGGCGAGGGGGCCACCTCCAGTCCCACGCCGGTCAGGATCAGCACTGCACACAAATGGAGCCGCGAGGGTGAGGGCAGGCGCCGCAGGAGGCAGAAGCTGGTGGCAGGGTGGGGACCTCCACCCGCAACCCCCCACATGGCTTAGGTCTGAGGAATGGTGTCCCCCACCAGGGCTGAAGGCCCCCTGGGTAGAGAACCTCCAGGGGAAGCTCACCAAGCTCTGTGTTTTCAGAGCAGGACACCTGGCAGGCTCTGGGAAATCGTGAAAGGAGAGATTTTTGTCTGCTCCTTGGTGTGGCTCCGTTAGTCAGTCAGCAAACACTTATGGAGTTTAACTGCTGAGTGCCTGGTACTGGGAATCCCACGGGGAACGGCAGATGAGGTCTCTGCCTTCAGGCCCTTCCAGAGTGGAGCAACCAACAAGAACCTCCAAGCTACAACCACAGTGATCAGGCAGCTCAGGAGCCTGGGGAATCAGAGAGGGCTTCTTGGAGGCAGTGGCATCTAAGCTGAGCAGGGGTAGCAGCAGCAGTAGCAGTCACCATTTAGTCACTTTTTACCAGGTGCTACCAGGCACTGGGCTAAGTGTGTTACATGCCTTATTTAATTGTCACCTTGATTGAATGAGACAGGTATTATCATCTCCATTGTGAAGAAGAGGAAACTGAGGCACAGAGTTTGGGGGAGGGGCAGAGTAACTTGTCCCCGGCTGCATTGGCTGCATTGGGAAGGTGGAGGTAATCTGACTCCAGAGGCTTTGTTCTGGGCATCCCACAGGCAGAAAGGGAGAGCAGTGTTCCAGATGGGGGAACAGCCTGGCAAAAGCCCAGAGTCTGGAGGGAACCCGGAGCTTTCTAGGAACTTCCAGCTTTTGAGGAGACTGGAGAGGCAGAGTCCAGGTTTCAGGAGTTTGGCAGGGCCTGTAGGCCCTGGAGAGGGATGTGGACTTTGGTTAATGACAGTGAGCACTGGGGAAGCTGAGGAGGTGATGGCTGGATCCATTTTTCAGATGCTGAGAGAGTCCAGGGTCCCTAGTTATAGGATGGGATGGGCGTGGAGATGGGGAGCTGGGCCCTGCAGCCCTGAAGATTGGGGGGATACAGCAGGGGGGGAACAGCACAGAGGCTTGAAGGTTTGCGTCCTGCACAGAACACCTCAAAAAGGATGGGATGGTGGCTGAAACTCACTCTCGGTATCCTGGCTCATGGCTGTGGGCTCTGCCCACTCAGAGGAGGCATCTTTTTCTAATTCCTCTTTCTAATTTATGGGTTGTGGTGGCCCACAGGCCTGGCAATGTCACTGATGTGGGTTTAAATCCCAGCTCATCTACCTCTCAGCTGTGACCTTTTACCTGTGTCCTTGTTTTTGAACTGGGATAGTAATAATGTTTGCCCTGTTGGGTGATGAGGATAAAATGAGATAAGGCAGGTAGCCAGTGTGACTCGCAACGTGTTGGGAAGGTGGCGGCTCCCTCCCCTGCACACACACCCAGAGCTGAGGCAAGGATGCTGCCCAGCTTTCCTGCTAGGGGGCTCTGACCTTCCTGGAGGATAGAGAGTGGCTGCCACAGTTGGGCCCACATTATGGGCTCCTCTTGATCCCAACCCTAGATTCTTTCGGGGGACCCTGATTCCTCAGCCCAACAGAATGAGGAGAAAAGGAGTCAGAAAACATCTGGCTCTGGTTTTTGCCTGCTCTAGGCCTCAGTTTCCCCATCTGAGTAATGGGTATGGGGGAGAGGTCCCTGTCAGCTCTCAGAGTCCAGAGGAAGGGAACTGACAGGTACCCTGTGGATCGGGCTGGCAGGGTACTCTGCAGTCCTGGCCACTCGGCAGGGCATATCCTTGCTCACCTGCCCCTACATTTAGGTTCTGGGTCGTGGCCCTACCTCTCACTTGCTGTGTGACCTCGGTAAGGAAGCCTGCCCTGCACCTGGTTCAAAGTAGACACAGAATAAATAGTAGCTGTTACTTTCTCTTCCCTAATGGATTAAACAGACTAAAAAAAAAAAAAAGGAAAAGTTTGGAGCATGGAACCAGTTTCCATTTTCAACTATGTGTGATTTCTTGGCTGTGTAACCAGGGGGCTGCATCTGCCCCTCCCAAGGCCTCAGCTTCCTCGTCTGTAAAATGGGGGTGGGGTCAGGCCAGCCAGCTGCCTCCTCAGGGTGCTGGGTGGTTCATGGGGGCTGCAGAACTTGAGCAAAAGGAGGGTGAAGCCCTCATGGGGGTAGGCAGGGTATGCAGGGGGCCCCTGGGGGCACTCACCCAACCCCAGCAGGAGAAGCAGGAAGGAGGCCAGCACTACCCGGTGGTTCTTCTGGATCAAAGGGTGTTGAGTCCAGCTGGATGGCAGCAGAGCAGGAGGAGTGTGGACACAGTGACAGGAGGCCCACCTCCTCCCGTGGGCACCCTCCCCCACCAGAGGACCACAGGGGAGTAGCTGGGGCTGCCTGTGTGGGGGCAGGGCCACAGGTGGTGGCATCAGGGCAGAGTCTCACCTGCAGCAGGCATTGTAGGAGCGCTGAGTGCTGCTGCTGATGCTGCTAAAGGACCATTGGGAGCTGCGGATGGACGTTCGGCCAGAATCCCTGCAGGACAAGTGGGCCCGGTGAGGGGACAGGGGAGGTGAGAAAAGGGACCCTTTGGGATAGGAATCATGATGACGGTGTGGGGGATGGGGCGGAGACTGGGGCCAGGTGTTCCTGCAGGAGAGGGGACGCTGAGAGGGGACCGGGGTGAAGAGGAATTCAAGGGCTTGGGGTTTCTGCAGGACAAGTCACCTGTGAGAAGACGGGCCAGACCAGGCCGGGGGTTTCTGCAGGATAAAGAGCCTGGTGGAAGTGGTCGGGTGAGGTTGGCACTAGGATAGGGTGCAGGACAGGGATCCCATGTAGGGGTCTCTTTAGGACAGGATGTGAGAGAGCTGAGTGAGGTGAGGTGGGCGACTGAGCAGGGGCCTGGGGACCGGAGCCAGAAGCATGGGGCTAGGAGTATGGGGTGGGTCCCCACCTGGCCCTGACCTGGTGCTGACTCCCCCATCCGGCTCCGGAGAGGCCTGGGCTCCATCCTCATCGTTCTCCAGGTTCTATTCCAGAACACAGGGCTCAGAGGGGTTACAGGGCTCAGGCCCTTCCTCACTCCCCTCTGGTGGAGAGGAAGAAAGGGAGCCCACAGAGCTGTTTGCCTGGCAGCTTGACAGCTGCTCCCTCCACCCTCCCCGCAGAACGGGTTTGGTGATTCACTAAACTGAAACCCAGGTAAGAGTACAAGCTGGGGGCTTTGGCAGGGAGGAGCCAGCAGGGGGGCCAGGAGATCTCCCAAGCTTTGGGAGTCAGAGTGGAGGTGTCAGGATGATATTTCGGGGGCCCAGTATGGAGGCCCTGGATTTGGGAGGCCAGGAAAAGGCAGGCCAATCATTTCCAGGTTTGGGGCACAGGAATTTAGCTCAGGTTCCCAAGACAAAGAATCTAGAGATGGTGGGGGTCCTCTGGGAAAGGGGGGATTTCCAGTTTAGTGGGAGCCATGGCACGGGCAAGGACTCACTCATCATGTGAGTCAGGGCCTCCAGCTCTGGAGGAAAGGATGGGGTGGGGACTTCCAGAACAGAAAAAGGGGTGCTGGTTCCCGTTGGCTTATCTGGCCTGGGGCTCTCGGGGCTGCTTCTGAGAATGGACAAAGTTTGATCCAAGTACAGAAGAGTTCCCCATCCCTGTGGGGTAAGGAGAGGGAGGGTCCGTACCCAGGATGGATACTGGATGGGGATGGATGGGGACCCAAGGTTGGGTCTCCAGCTGGGGTGGGGGCGAGCTCCTAGGTGTGGGCTCTCCAGTAGTGGCTGGGGACTGAAATCGGCGCTGAGAGGGTCTGAGCAGGGATTTGGATCAGTGGCTACCTCCCGGGGGCGGTCTCCCGCTCCGGCTGAGACCTCTAGTCAGATTCTCGAGTTAGGGTTCTCCAGGGTCCGGCCTGGGGTCCGCCCAGACCCAGGCGAAGGGGGGTGAGGTGGGCCGGGCGGTTCACCTGGTAGCGCAGCCGGGACTGCTTGTCCTCGTCGGCCACCTCGAACCGGGCCCGGCGCTCGAAGTGCAGCGGCCCGAAGCGGGCGACCCCGCTGGGCTCGAGCCCAGGGCCCGCGTCCTCCAGGGACAGCTCGAAGGCGTCATCGATGCTGAACTGGGGCCGGGAGGCGCTCATGGCCCCAGCCCCGCTCAGGCGCGCTGCGCGGTCGCCATCTGCGCCCGCAGGCCCCGCCCCCGCGCGCAGGCCCCGCCCCCGTGCCGTCGTCTAGGTTGCTCGACGGTCCGGCGCCCTGGCCGAGGCCCCGCCCTTACATGACGGCCCCGCCCCCCGCCCGCCTTCAGCAGGCCAGGGCTGCCGAGCGCCGAGCAGACCGATGGACCGGGCCGTCTCTCGTTCGGAACGAGCTGGGCTCACCGCGCCGCCCAGCGGCCGCCTCGGCCAGCGACAGCGGGTGCCGCGCTCGGAGGCAATCCCTGGGTGCGTACGAGGGTCTTGGCTGCCACACGCCAGCCTTCCAGGCCCGAGATAGAGCCGCCTGCATCCCAGCCCGCTCCTTGAGTGCCAAGGAGACTCCTGAGGACTGTTTCCCCACCTTTACTCACCACGTCCCTGCGCGGAGATGGATTGTCGCCACTGTGCAGTTCAGCTCAGTCCAGATGCTCAGTCGTGTCCGCCTCTTTGCGACCCCATGGACTGCAGCATGCCAGGCCTCTCCGTCCATCACCAACTCCCGGAGCTTCCTCAAACTCATGTCCATCGCGTCGGTGATGCCATCCAACCATTTCATGCTCTGTCGTCCCCTTCTCCTCCTGCCTTCAATCTTTCCCAGCATCAAGGTCTTTTCGAATGGGTCAGTTCTCCGCATCGTGTGGTGAAAGTACTGGAGTTTCAGCTTCAGCATCAGTCCTTCCAATGAATATTCAGGACTGATTTCCTTTAGAATGGACTTGTTGGATCTCCTTGCAGTCCAAGGGACTCTCAAGAGTCTTCTCCAACACCACAGTTCAAAACCATCAATTCTTCAGCGCTCAGCTTTCTTTATAGTCCAACTCTCACATCCATACATGACTACTGGAAAAACCATAGCTTTGACTAGACTGACCTTTGTTGGCAAGGTAATGTCTCTGCTTTTTAATATGCTGTCTAGGTGCAGATGTGGAAAAAGAGAGCTTATGTGGCTTGCACTGGCTTCCACGCAGCAGGAAAAGTGGTCTTTTAAAACATGTCTGGTCCTTTTCTCTCTGTGTTAGTCTTAAATAGTCTTTTTGTTTTTCAAATATGCTGCCAAGTCACTCCTGTGCATAAAACCATCCATTGGTTTTCCATTGTGATTAGAATAATACCTGAACTCTTGACTAAAGCCCACACAGAGCTCTGAACGGTTGCTGCCTATCTCTCCCAACCTCATCAAGTCCTCCTCTGCCCCTCTTTCACCTCATTCAGCCACACAGGCCAAGCTCTTTCCATCTCAGGGCCTTTGCAAGTGCTTTTTTCTATGCCAGGAAAGCACTTAACCTTGCTCTTTCACAGGGGTAGGGGGTGGGGGGGATTTTTTCATCATCTGTGTCCCTGCTCCAGTGTCACCTCTCAGAGAAGCCATGCCCGACTATGCAATCTACAGTCAGCTTCATATCACACAGCACTTACCTGAAATTACGTCTTATTCAACACTGTGTCCACTGTGCCCAGAACAGTGTTTGGCACTAAGCAGATCCTCAATAAATATTTGTGGACGACATGAATGAGTGCTTCATTCACAGTTCCCAAATGCTTGCGAGTAGTAGGACTGGGATTTGAACACAGTCTAGGGATGCTCACGCTCCTCCACCCACCCACCCTCTTTCATTTTGTGACTCCGTGTACAAAGCTGAGTCAGTCCTGCAGTTTGTGACACATCATCACTATGAACAAGGCCCCTCTTGAGTTATGTCCATTTATTTTCCTTCCTTCACTCCTGTTTTTCCTCCTGCCTTCCGTGGGACCCCACCTCAGTGTGCTCAGTCCACTGCTTTGAATCCTGTCTGGCCCGCTGCTCCATGTGGCACTGGCTCATTGCACGGGTGTGTTTGCAGTTTACAAATATAGTATCCTGTATAATACTCTTTCTGTTGTTCACGTTTTTACACTCAACACTAATGTTTTCCACCTGCACCTCATTTTTGCTTCTACTAACTACATTCAGCATACTGTGTTGAGCATCCAGCACTTTTATTATCCACCACAGCCCTCAGTGATATACACTTAGCCTGGTCTCAATGCCCCCATCACATAAGTCGCTGTTGTGAACATCTTCACACTGTCCCCTTATGAAGAGTGGAAAAACCCCTCTTGAAGTAGGACTCCCAGGCTGTAGGGTACACGCACCATCGACTTCACAAAGTATCATGGATGGTCTCTTGAGTAGCTGTACAAATTTGCACTCCCACCATACAGGTTCCAGTTTTCTCTAGGCCCACAGTATTCCAACTTTGTAATGGCCGATTAATCTAGATTTTTTGAGGGAGCTGCACCCAGAGGCACGTGGGATCTTTGCACCCTGACCAGGGATTGAACCTGTGCCCCCTGCAAAGGAAGCATGGATTCTTAACCACTGGACCACTAGGAAAGTCCAATGGCTGATGAATCTAAAGTTGGGTCTCTTTTTCATCTGATGTCTCTGACAACGGGAGAATTTGAACAGCTCTTCGTGCACATGTCAGTTCACGGTGGTTCCTCTTCCGCGAATTGTCTGTTCCTACCCTTCGATCATTTTTTTTTCTGTTGTGTTTCTAGCCTTTTTCCTGCTGCATTGCATGTCTGCACATATCTAATTATTAATCCCTTGCTGGTTTTTCTTGCATTTATCTCCTCCTTGTTCGTCTTTGTCTCCTTACTTTGTCTAAGTTGCCCTTAAAGAACCATCCTCGTTTTTGTATAGTCAAATCCATCAGGTTTGTCGCACTGGAATTCCAGCCTTCTCTGAGCTAGCTTTGGGATCTCGGAGGGCCAGGGCAAGGTGGAAGGGAATGAGGCACTCATCTTGGGTGAAAACTTTAAGGTGACACCAAAAAACTCAGTAAGCAAGATCAACAATATTTTAATACATTCTTTTTTAATATTTGTTTGTTCAACTGTGTCATGTCTTAGTTGTGCACACAGAGTTTTCATTGTGGGATGTGGAATCTTTACATTGTATGTGGGCTCCAGAGCTCCAGGGGCCAGGAGTTGTGAAGCTCAGGTTTAACTGCATGTAGGATCTTAGCTCCCTGACCAGGGATCAAACCTATCCCCTGCATTGGAGGGTGGATTCTTAACCACTGGACCATGAGGGAAGTCCTTAATGCATTATCTTTAAAAAAATCAAATTGAAGGTAAAAATCCACAATGAACAAAATATCAAAATTTGGAATAAAAATGGGATTAGATCTTACATGACCCACTGTACCCTGGTCATGACCTTGCTTTGAGCAAGTTACATGACCTCTCTGTGCCTCAGTTCCTCCTTTGTCAGATAGAGCCAATAACAGTGTGTTTCCTTCTCAGAACATTAATTTAAGATTAGTACATAATCAGCAGCATGACACAGTGTCTGGCACATGTCAATACTTGATCAGTGTTAAGGATTAAAACAATTCATGAGATCCTTAACCCTATAGTTTCTACCTTTGAACAGGGTGCAAGAAGACATCCAGATTTATTTCAATGTAGAGTGAGTTTGTTTCCTCAGCAGTATCTACCAATCAGTTCTTTCTCCTTCTGAACTGTGGTGCCATTTTCATCAGACATCAAGTATGTTGTCGCTAACATACATATCTATGTTAAGGTCTGATTTGGTTCCTTTGGTTTGCTTGACTAATTCTCAGCCGGTACCATGTGCTTTTTATTACTATGGTTTGCCCTGCGGTTTAATATGGCAGGGAAAGTCCCCTGCTTTGGTCATCTTTTTCAAATTTGATCTAGCTTTTCACAGACTTTTATTCTTCTACAAAAGTATTACAAAAATCTTCTATAAATATCCTCCCAATTATCACTGGGATTTCACTTAATTTTTAGATTAATTTCGGAAGAAGTCACAGCTTTAAATGTTAAGCTGTTCTAGTCATTAACGAGGTACCCCACTTCAGTTATTCGTGTTTTCTTTTATGCTCTTAAAATTTTTTTTCTCCGAAAAGCTCTGGGCTGTGTTATTTCCTAAATACCTTCTGATTCTTAATTGCTGTTTATTTTCTACTACGTTTTTTGGTGGGTTATTGATAATGTTAAGAGTGTTATTAATTTTGTAACATTGCTGACTCTAATTTATTAAAGTTGTCTGTAGATTCTGTTGAATTTTCTATGTGGATATAATCACTCATTTCTTTTTCTTGGTTTATTGCTTTGGCCAGGACTTCCAATACTTTGATAAACAACATCATTGATAGGGAGCATTCCTTACTTAGTTCCTGATCTTGAAGGGAATGTGAGTATTTATTCATCACACTTAACTGCATATGGCTTGTGTCATTCTGATAAAGTTCCTCTTTTCCCTTATGAGTTTTTATCATAATCATCAAAGCAAATTTCATTTACCTTTTCTGCATATTTTGAAATAATTATATGAGTTTTCTCCTTTAATTCACTGATCTGATGAATTATAATGATGGAGTTTTTTGTTTGTTTTGGCCGAAGGGCATGGCATGTGGGATCTTAGTTGCCCAGCCAGGGATTGAACCCACTTCCCCTGCATTGCAAGGCAGATTCTTAACCACTGAACCACTGGGAAGTCCCCCTTTTTTTTCTTTTGAGAAAGCATTTTATTTTTCAATTTTTTATTTTTTTTAATTTATTTATTTTAATTGGAGGCTCATTACTTTACAATATTGTAGTGGTTTTGCCATACATTGACATGGATCCACCACAGGTATACATGTGTTCCCCATCCTGAACCCCCCTCCCACCTCCCTCCCCATCCCATTCCTCTGGGTCATCCCAGTGCACCAGCCCCGAGCACCCTGTCTCATGCATAGAACCTGGACTGGCAATTCGTTTCTCATATGATAATATACGTGTTTCAATGCCATTCTCCCTATTCATCCCACCCTTGCACTCTCCCACAAAGTCCAAAAGATTGTTCTATACATCTGTGTCTCTTATGCTGTCTCGCATATAGGATTATCATTACCATCTTTCTAAATTCCATATATATGCGTTAGTATACTGTATTGGTGTTTTTCTTTCTGGCTTACTTCACTCTGTATAATAGGCTCCAGTTTCATCCACCTCATTAGAACTGCTTCAAATGTATTGAGAAAGCATTTTAAAATTTTAATTGTGGGTAATACACATGAAATTTATTATCTTAAACATTTTTAAGTGCAAAGTTCAGTAATGCTTTGTTGTTGTTCAGTTGCTAAGTCATGTCTGACTCTTTGTGACCCCATGGACTGCAGCATGCCAGGCTTCCCCTTCCTTCACTATCTCCAGGAGCTTCCTTCAATATCTCAAACTCATGTCCATTGAGTCAATGATGCCATCCAACCATCTCATCCTCTGTCACCCCCTTCTCCTCCTGCTCTCAATCTTTCCCAGCATCCGGGCCTTTTCCTGTGAGTCGGCTCTTCACATCAGGTGGCCAAAGTATTGGAGCCTCAGCTTCAGCATCAGTCCTTCTAATGAATATTCAAGGTTGATTTCCTTTAGGATTAACTAGTTTGATCTCCTTGCAGTCCAAGGGACTCTCAAGAGTCTTCTCCAGCACCACAGTTGGAAAGCATCAATTCTTCAGTGCTCAGCCTTCTTATGGTCCAATTCTCACATCCATACATGACTACTGGAAAGATCATAGCTTTGACTATAAGGACCTTTGTCGGCAAAATGATGTCTCTGCTTTTTAATATGCTGTCAAGGTTTGTCATAGCTTTTCTTCCAAGGAGCAAGTGTCTTTTAAATTTCATGGCTGAAGTCACCATCCACAGTGATTTTGGAGCCCAAGAAAGTAAAATCTGCCACTGTTTCCATTGTTTCCCCGTCTATTTGCCATGAAGTGATCGGACCAGATGCCCTGATCTTCGTTTTTTGAATGTTGAACTATAAGTCAGCTTTTTCACTCTCTTCTTTCACCTTCATCAAGAGGCTCTTTAGTTCCTCTTCACTTTCTGCCATTAGGGTGGTGTCATCTGCGTATCTGAGGTTGTTATTTCTGCTGGCAATCCTGATTCCAGCTTGAGCTTCATCCAGCCAGGCATTTCGCATGATGTACTCTGCATATAAGTTAAATAAGCAGGGTGACAGTATACAGCCTTGATGTATATTGTAGTAGTGCTTGTAGTAGTGTTGCAGTGCTACTGAATATATTCACAGGAATTCCCTAGTGGCCTAGTGGTTAGGATTCCAGGTTTTTCTTGCCATGGCCTGGATTCAAACCCAGTTTGGAGAACTGAGATCCTGAAAGGCATGTGGCAAAAGAGCAAAAACACAACAACAAAAAACTATGTTCACATTGTTGTATAACCAATCTCCAGAATCTTTTCATCTTGCAAAACTAAACCATACCCATTAAACAACTCCTCATTTCCTTCCCTCCCCCCACTCAACTACCATTTAACTTTGTATCCATGAATCTGACTAGGTACCTCATATAAATGGAATAATGTATTAATAATATTTGTCTTTTTGTGAATGGCACTCACTTAGCATACTGAGGCATTTTTATATATACTAGTGGAGTCTTTACATATACTAGTGGGTTCATTTAGGATTTTTCATATCTATGTATGTGTGCGTGCATGCACAGTTGTGTGGGACTCTTTGCCACCCCAAGGACTGTAGCCCTCCAGACTCCTTTGTCCATGGGATTTCCCAGGCAAGAATACTGGAGTGGGTTGTGATTTCCTACTCCCAGGGATCTTCCCGACCCAGGGATCAAACCTGACTCTCTTGTGTCTCCTGCATTGGCAGGCGGATTCTTTACCCCTGGGCCAACTGGGAAATCCTTCATATCTATATTTATTAGTAAAATTGGTGTAGACTTGTCTTGCCTTATGGTTTAAGTATCTTTTTTAGAATCAAGATTAAACTAGTCTCATAAAATATGTTGGTTGATTTTCCCTCTTTTTCCTTTTTCTGGAACAATCTGTGTAGGAACACAGACTACTCGTTGCTTCAGAATTTGGCAGAACTTTCCTGTAAAACTTCCTGTGCGAGTGAAAAACAAAAGCTAAAAACAAAACATGTTTCTCTTTCACCCCAGAGGTTCCACCTCTCTCAGGGGACTTCTTGGGGGAAATGAACCAACATAAACATCTGAAGCCCTCAGCATGAGGGGCAAAGGGGATGGTCAGTAATTCTTCCCAGTTATGAAGATGGAGTGAGGACAGTGCACAGGCCCCAAGACATTCCCTTTATTAGGTTACCTAAACCTTGGACTGCAAGGAGATCCAACCAGTGCATCCTAAAGGAAATCAGTCCTGAATATTCTTTGGAAGGAATGATGCTGAAGCTGAAACTCCAATCCTTTGGCCACCTGATGCAAAGAAATGACTCAGTGGAAAAGACCCTGATGCTGGGAAAGACTGAAGGCAAGAGAAGGGGATGACAGAGGGTAAGATGGTTGGATGGCATCACTGACTCTATGGACATGAGTTTGAGTAAGCTCTGGGAGTTGGTGATGGACAGACAAGCCTGACGTGCTGCAGTCCATGGGGTTGCAAAGAGTCGGACATGACTGAGCCAGTGAACTAACTGAACCGAAACCGCACAAGTGGGAGAAGACTCTTAGAGCTATCCTTCACAACTAGTTTCCAGAGGCAGAGAGAAATGTTTTAGCCTCTGCAGTGCCTCATTTCTATCATTCCTGTATTCCCTAATATTCGCTGGGCACCTACTATGTGCCAGACACCGCAGTGGACTCCGTGGTGACGACAGGGCTAGCCTGGACCCCACAAGGGGCTGTCAGTCTCTTGGGGAGCTTAGGGCTTCCACGGGAATACAGAAACCCTCCTTCCCCTCCTTCTTACACCCAGATTGACTGATTGATGAGAAAAGTTCAGGATGGAACACTCACGACTAGGGCGCCAAGCAAGCTAAGAGAAAAAACAAAAGGAATACGCAAAAGTAGTAGTTTTAGGAGGTGGCCCTACGGATGCCGGCCTTCCCTCCCCCCAGTTCTGTAATGCTGGCGTGCTACTTCTGCAACTTTAAATAGCGTGGCACACGGCCACTTGGGAGGGCCCAAGCCAAATCGGTTCAAGGACACAGTTCCTAGGGACGCCCCCGCCCCGCCCCGCAGACTCGGCCTCGCCTCTCTCACAGGCCCCGGTCCCTCCCCTGGACAGTCTCAGGCCCCGCCCCTGGCCGGACCGTGCGCTCAGCCGCGGAGCAGAGAACCAATCACAGCCCGTTTCTACGTTCGGGCTCTTTTCGGCGTCTGCCCTTAGCCAAAATGGCGCCAGCTCGGAAGTTGCCGAAGTTCTAAAAGTTGCCGAAGCAGGTCCGGAAGCTGCCGAGGGAGTCCGGAAGTTGCCGAAAGAGAGCAGCGGGGAAGGAGGATGGCGGATATCATCGCAAGACTCCGGGAAGACGGGATCCAAAAGCGTGTGATACAGGAGGGCCGAGGAGCGCTCCCTGACTTTCAGGATGGAACCAAGGTTCGTGTCGACCCGCTTCCCCTTAACCCGTCGGTGGCGCGGTGCGCATGCGAGGCGGGAGGAGGCCTTAGGCGAGAGATTGCGCATGCCCAGACAGCAGTGGTCGGTGACCCTACTGCTCACATGCTGAGCTCGACGCTGATTGGCCTGGATTTAAGTAGAGGGTGAATTCGGATGCGTGAGCTCCGCCCCCTGGCTTGGCCGCGTGGCCACATAGGTCAGGGAGGCCGTCAGTCATCAATAAACGTTTTGCGGGAGGTGGGGGGTGTTGACCCCATTCCTTGCACAGACCCAGCGCTGGAGAAGACCCCAAATGGGAAAGCTGGGCTCTGGGAGGGGCCCCTGGATTGCAAGGTTCAAGGTTTTGTATGGATGGAAGGGCCTTCTGAAAACGTAGACCAGCTCCCATTGCTTAGGTGGGAAAACTAAGGCCCTGGGACTCACAAACCCAGAGAACAGGCCAGGAGGTCGGGTCTACCAGATGAGAACCCTTTTTTGACAGCTTTCCTACTGCGCTTCGTGGCATTGGGTAGGGACAGATAAGGGCTGAGAAATAAAGAGCCTCCCATCTTCCTCCGTTGCACATCCAGGCCCCTAGCTCCAGCCTCTTCCACCCCTTCCCGCCCCAATAAGGTACCCCTCCTTCTTTGCTCATGCGGTTCCTTCCTCTGGAGGGCCTTTCCCAGTTGCCACTTGTTTGTAGAGTAAGGGCTTGCTGGGGGCAGCCCCTGTGCCCAGCAGAGCAGTCACACAGGACATGCATATTGAGCTAATGAGTAAAGGTCGTGGCACCGGAAATAACTGAAGTGACATATCTTGTTGATGACTAGAACAGTGGAACGTTTAAAACACCCAGGGGACACCAAAAGTAAGAGCTACTGTGCTGACAAGAATTGTGCAGAGATGGCGAAGGTGAAGCTCCTAGCCTGGCTCACAGGAGTGCCCTGAGGCAGAGCTGCGTAGCCCTAGTGATCAGTGATGCATAGAGGGATGCTTCTGCAGATGAGAGAAGGGATGTGGATGAAGTTTCCCATGGGATGGGGCAGGGGGGTTGGTGGCCTTGAAGAAGGTCTTGGCAAGGGAGATCTTGGATGGAACAGACACCAGTTGGGGAAAACACCAAAAATAGTGATGATCTGTGAACACTGACAAGAATCAGGACAAATAAATTAAAAAAAAAACAACACTGGCATTGATTGAGGGTTCACAAGAGCACGGTGCTCAATGCTTCACAAGTTTATTTGCTTTCATTCTCACAAGGTGAGGTAAGTACTGTTGCTAACTCCATTTTACTGATGCGGAAACAGAGTTCAGAGGGGTGGCGAGGGGTGGGAAAGAGTGTGGGTTTCTCTAACCGCATCCTGTGGAGGGTTCAGTCTCGAGACTTCTCTTCACTCACCCACCCATGATCTCATCCAGGCTCGTGTCTTTTAAGAAACTCTCCACGCATGCCTGCTGCTGCTGCCAAGTCACTTCAGTTGTGTCCAACTCTGTGTGACCCCATAGATGGTAGCCCACCAGGCTCCCCCATCCCTGGGATTCTCCAGGCAAGAACACTGGAGTGGGTTGCCATTTCCTTCTCCAATGCATGAAAGTGAAAAGTGAAAGTGAAGTCGCTCAGTCATGTCCGACCCTTAGCGACCCCATGGAGTGCAGCCTACCAGGCTCCTCCGTCCATGGGAGTTTCCAAGCAAGAGTACTGGAGTGGGGTGCCATTTCCTTCTCCGATGCATGCCTGGACCACTCCCAAATGTCTGTGTCTAGCCTTCCCTCCCCCTTAGAGTTGATATCTGGTTCCCGACTCACCGTCTCACCTGGATGTCTCATTGGCAACTTAACCTGCTCCCCTCAAGCCTCTCATCTCAGGGAAGGGCCCCTCTAGTCTGTTGGTTGCACAGACCAAAAACCTCCCAGTCTCCATGCCTCCTCCTCCTGTTCTCATACACCCCCCCAGAAGATCCTCAAGATACACCCAGGATCTGACCACTTCTACCACTCCCACCGTGGTCCAGGCCACCTTTATCTCTCCCCTGGGTTATTCCAGAAACGTCTTAACTCATCTCTTGCTTCTTTCTTCCCACCTCTCCTGCCTGTCTCATCCCCGCAGCAGCAGAACCTGCATCAGATCATGTCCCTCCTCTGCTTGGAGCCAACCTGTGGCTCCCATTTCAGAGTGAAAAAACAAAGTCCTCACCACGGGCTTTAGGCTCTGTGGGGTCCCTCCCTGCTCACCTGATGACCCCGTGAGGTATCACCCCTCCCTCTGGCTCCCTCTGCTTCTGCTGCTGCGCTGGCCCCTGGCTTTGTGAACACACCATACACTGCCCCTCTGCAAGGCCTTTGCACCTGCTGTTCTTTTGGCCAAGAAATTTCCCACCCCTTCCTACCTCAGCATCTGTCTGGCTTGCTTCTCCAGTACTCCCTTCAGATCTCTGCTTTTCTCTCTTTTTTTTGGGGGGGGGGGTGGTTGGGGGGCCACACAGTGCAGCTTTCAGGATCCTAGTTCCCTGACCAGGGATCGAACTTGAGCCCCAGCAGTGAAAGTGTCAACTCCTAACCACTGAACTACCAGGGAGTTCCTCCAGCGACTCCAGCTCTCTGAACTCGCTGTGCCTTACCCTGCTGCGTTTTGATGGCTGATCCATAGCACTTCGCTCCACCTCACAGAGCGTGTTGTGTTTGAGGCCTGTCTCTTTCCTTTAGAAGTTCCCTGTGAGCTCCACGGGGGCAGGGGCTTTTGTCTGTTTTGTCAACTGCCAGGCCTAGCACGGAGGAGCTCAGGCCGGTAGTTGTTGTTTAGTTGCTAAGTCATGTCCAACTCTTTGCGACCCCATGGACTGCAGCACGCCAGGCTTCCCTGTCCTTCACCGTCTCCCAGAACTTGCGCAAACTCAAGTCCATTGAGTCGGTGATGCCATCCAACCATCTCGTTCTCTGTCAATATTTGTTGAAAGAATGACTAAAGCCAGACCCCTTGGGTTCCCGTCCCAGCCCATCCACCCACTCGCCACATGACTTGGACCCCTTCCCTTATGGGTGGTGCGGTAAAGGTCAGGTGGTGAGCCCTGGGTGAGCCCTGTCCCTTGTGCCACCTGCAGGCTGTGAGCTAGCCCTGTCCTTGTGGTTGTGGGGAGGCTGTGCCCTTGTCTGATCCCATTTGCGGCCCGCAGGCCACATTCCACTACCGCACTCTGCACAGTGACGAGGAGGGCGCCGTGTTGGACGACAGCCGGGCACGCGGCAAGCCCATGGAGCTCATCATCGGCAAGAAGTTCAAGCTGCCCGTGTGGGAGACCATCGTGTGCACCATGCGGGAGGGGGAGATCGCCCAGTTCTGCTGCGACGTCAAGGTACCCCGTGCCCCGCGCCTGCCTGCGTCTGTCTGGCCACACCCGATTCCCCATCCTCTGCCCTGGCCAGGCCACCACCGACTCCCTCCAGGGCTCTGCACCACCAGGACACTGGCCTCCTGGCCCCTATTCCACTTTTTCCTCTCCTTTAGCCAGACTGCAGCCAGGGACTGGCTCTCAAATACAATGACCGCTACAGCTCCTTGCTTCAATCCCCTCTGCTCCTGGTCACTGTCGAGCTGAAGCGCAAGCCATAGATGCCCACGTGGCCCCTGCAGGGTCTCCCTCCAACTCACCTCCCTGTGTTCCCATCTCCTTCTTAGCCAACATCCTCCTTCCTACTTCAAACTAATTCCTGGGTCACAGCCCGCAGGAATCCTTCCCTGACTTCTGGTGTTTGACTTGAACCCCTCCTCTGGGTTCTCCACCCCTCACACTCTGCATGGCCAGTGTGAGGCCATGTCTGGTCCTTTGTCTGCATATAGGCTACTTCAGGGCAAGGATTGGGCCTGTTTACCTTGAAAATGCCCAGTGTGGGCCAGCCCAGAGCCAGGACTCAGAACATATCTGCTGACTGGATGAACATTAGCTGAGCAGTCGGCCCCGAGCCGACAACAGGGTCAGTGAGAAGAGCTGGTTAGGTGTGGGGATGGTCTGGCTTCTGCCATCCCAGCAGGTGTTCCTAGTGAAAGGTCAAAAGCTAAGTCCCTTGGACTTCCCTAGTGGCCCAGTGGTTAATACTCTGCACTTCCAATGCACGGGGCGTGGGTTGGATCCCTGGTCGGGGAACTAAGATCCTACATGCCGCATGGCCAAAAAGTAAAAAAAATTAAAGTGGGCCAAGACTGAAAAAAACGAACATAAAAAAGCTAGGTCTCCAATGCCTGAGGGTCCCCCGTGAGGATTTTGAAGTTGCTGCCCTAATCCCAACTCAGAGGTGGGCCCCGAAAGGGGTGGGGGTGGGGCCGGAGAGAAGAGATGCTGGGAACAGAGTGTGCAAGGGCCCCAGGAATGGTGAGGAGCCTAGCTCGTGGGCTGCAAGCCTGGGAGGAGGACAGGTAAGAGGTAAGAATTCCACTGGACTTGTCAGGGCTTGGGAGACAGATTGGCAGTGGGAGCATGTGTTTGTGTGTGGAGGGGGGTGGGAAGCATGGGTGTTTGGCCTGAAAGTGATGGAGGGGTGGGAGGCCAGAGGAGTCTGGAGGGAAAAGTCCTCCTGGGTTGCGCCTGAACCAGTCGCTGGTTCTCTGGGCCTCAGTGTCCTTTCTCAGATGGTGATGGGGCAAGGGGCGGGGCCTCTTGAGCCCATGACCAGCCAGCATGTGCTGACAGAGCCCCCCTGCCCACTCACCCTCTGCAGCACGTGGTGCTGTACCCACTGGTGGCCAAGAGTCTACGCAACATCGCAGCCGGCAAGGACCCCCTGGAGGGCCAGCGGCACTGCTGTGGCATTGCCCAGATGCACGAGCACAACTCCCTGGGCCACGCCGATCTGGATGCCCTGCAGCAGAACCCCCGGCCTCTCATCTTCGACATTGAGATGCTGAAGGTGAGGGGCCACCAGGCCAACCCCCTGCCGCCCAGCTTCAGAGAGGGTGCCGGCTCTGCCCGCCTGCCCAGAGCTGGTGGCCTCCTTGCCTGTTTGGGGGTTGGGGTGGAACAGGCACAGGGACACCTGGCAGTGCCCTCCCTCCTGGGGCCCCTCCCCGTGCCTTCAGGTCTCTGCCAAGACAGGGCTTTTCACTATCTTGCTCATTGCTCTGTTTCTAGAACCCAGCACAGTGCTGGGCATGCAGGAGATGCTGTATACATGTTTGCTGAATGGTCAGCAGATGAACAAGTGATTCTGCTTCTGGTACCCAGTGTCCCGGGCCTGGCCAGCCCAGAGGCTGACCCCGGGCCCTGATCTGGCTTATGCCCTGGCAGGTGGAGAACCCTGGCACGTACCAGCAGGACCCGTGGGCAATGACGGATGAGGAGAAGGCAAAGGCAGTGCCGGTCATCCACCAGGAGGGCAACCGGTTGTACCGCGAGGGCCACGTGAAGGAGGCCGCTGCCAAGTACTACGACGCCATCGCCTGTCTCAAGAACCTTCAGATGAAGGTGCTGCCTGGAGGCTGCGGTGGGTGAGGGGAGAGGTCAGGTGGGGCCCAGGGGACCCAGGTTTCAGCATCTTTTGACCTCTCCCTGCCTCCGCGCCCCCAGGAACAGCCTGGGTCCCCCGACTGGATCCAGCTGGATCAGCAGATCACCCCACTGCTGCTCAACTACTGTCAGTGCAAGCTGGTGGCTGAAGAGTATTACGAAGTGCTGGACCACTGCTCCTCTATCCTCAATAAGTATGATGGTGAGCGCTGGGTGCTGGGTCACCAGGGCGGGGAGGCCAGCGGGTGGTCAGGCAGGCGGCCTCCTCCATCACCACTGGGCCTTCAATATCACCCCCCGTTCTGAACTCCCATGGGAGCCCAACCCAGTTTCTCCCACCCAGGTGGGGCCGTGGGCCCTGCTGTGCCAGTGAGGTAGGAATGGGGCTTGGGGGTGGGGTTGGCATCCTCACAGCGGGAGGCTCTGTCCACGCCGGGCCCCTGGTGCCAGCCATCAAGGTGGGGTGCTCTCTGGCCCCCCTTTCTCATGCCCTCTTGTGCTTGCTGCCCACTGGCGCCCCCTGCAGACAATGTCAAGGCCTACTTCAAGCGCGGCAAGGCCCACGCAGCTGTGTGGAACACCCAGGAAGCCCAGGCTGACTTCGCCAAGGTGTTGCAGCTGGATCCAGCCCTGGCGCCTGTGGTGAGCCGCGAGCTGCGGGCCCTGGAGGCGCGGATCCGCCAAAAGGACGAGGAGGACAGGGCCCGTTTCCGGGGCATCTTCTCCCACTGATGGGGCCCCACCGGCCTGGCCTCCCCGCCCACTGCTGCTGCCACCGCTGCCAGCCGCCTCCCCCCCTAACTATATCATGCTTCTCTGTATGCTGCTGCTGAGTCGCTTCAGTCGTGTCCGACTCTGTGTGACCCCATAGATGGCAGCCCACCAGGCTCCCCCGTCCCTGGGATTCTCCAAGCAAGAACACGAGTGGGTTGCCATTTCCTTCTCCAATGCATGAAAGTGAAAAGTGAAAGTGAAGTCGCTCAGTCATGTCCGACTCTGTGCGACCCCATAGATGGCAGTCCACCAGGCTCTACCGTCCCTGGGATTCTCCAGGCAAGAACACTGGAGTGGGTTGCCATGTCCTTCTCCAGTGCATGAAAGTGAAAAGTGAAAGTGAAGTCGCTCAGTCGTGTCTTGACTCTTTGCGATCCCGTGGACTGTAGCCTACCAGGCTCCTCCATCCATGGGATTTTCCAGGCAAGAGTACTGGAGTGGGGTGCCATTTCCTTCTCCAATGCATGCAAGTGAAGTCGCTCAGTTGTGTCTGACTCTTTGCGACCCAATGGACTGCAGCCTCCCAGGCTCCTCCGTCCATGGGATTTTCCAGGCAAGAGTACTGCAGTGGGTTGCCATTGCCTACATACATCGTCTCTGTATATAAAGGCCTTATTTATCTGTCTCTCGTCCCTCTCTGGGCCTGCCAAGCTGATCCACTGGGAGAGTTGGGGTCACTGCTCCTCATTTCCTGGTACTTGGGTGGTTTGGGGAAGCAAAGAATTGGGGTTCTAATCCCAGCTCCCCGTTCATGAGCTCTGAGACCTCTGTGGGCCTCAGTGTGCCTGACAGAGAAACGAGAATGGTCTCTGTCACAAGGGAAGTGTTTCTAGCTGGCCAGGGCCGAGGTGCCTGGGAGCCTTCAGTGTTAAGCGGGGAGACGAAGCAAGTGCAAGCCAGGAGGCCTAGAGCCCGGGTGAGGTGGGCTCCCAGCGCAGCCCTCCCCATCGCCCCTCCCAACTCCTAATCCCATGGCCTCAGCTCATGCAGGCAGTGGTTCCAGTGAGAAGCCAAGTCTGGGCCCCTGGGAACTGAAAGGCCGGCCCAGGTGGGGAGGGGGAAGGTGGATGGGGGAAGCTGACTCTCCAGGCCCCAGTCCCGGCCCTGCCCTCTGACCTGCTGCCTGACCCTGGGCACATCCCAGTCCCTCTTTGCCCTTCAGCATCTCTGTTGAACTAGAAATCGTGAGCTGGGCCACCCTGTGATGCCACGCCAGTGGGCAGTCAGGCGGGATGCAGGTGGTGTTTATTTCTGTGGATTTACACACGCTGGAAAAGCCTCTGGACCCTTGCTGCTCCCTCCTCCAGCCCCTAGGGCTGGGTCCCCAGCCTTCCACAGGCGGCCACTGGGGCTCCTCAAGTGTATGAATAAGTAACCCAAGTCCAGCCACAGTTGAGGCCTCACTCTTCGCTGTCCAGCTTGAGGCTGATGCTCCGCGCCTTGCCCCGTGCCAGGGTGGTGGGTGGCGTCCCTGGGCCTTCCCGCTCTGCCTGGCTGGGACCCCTCGAACGGAGCAGCTGGCTCTGTTTCCGAAGGAAGTCCACAGGGGCAGCCCCGCCATAGCTGCTCTTGGCCAGGGTGGCCCTTGAGGGTCCCGCAGCGGCATGAGGGTGGGAGCCGGCCTCCAGCTGGCCCAGATGGGCCACATAGCCATCGGACAGGAACTGCAGGCAGAGGTGGGCAGGGTGAGGGGATGGCTTGTCTCAGGCCCACACACTGCCCTCACCTGCCCTTCCCAGGCTCTGGGCAGTGTTGGCTGCAGTACTGGGCTGGCACAGCCTGACCAAACCCCGCCGGCGAGCCTGCTCCTCTCTGGGCCTCGTCCTGAGTTTCCTCATCTGTAAAATGGGGTTTTGGAGGGAAGTAACAGCAGCTAACATTTAGCAGGCACTTGCTTTGTGCCCAGCCCAGTGCTTGCTGACATGCAGTAAATCACGGGCTCTGCGTTACAGCTGCGGAGATCTGCACAGGTTTATGCTTTCCATTTTACAGATAGGAAAGTGAGGCTCAGAAAGGTCAAGGCTTGTGCCCAGGCCCATGTCAGCATGGAACGAGCACCCAAGGTCTTGCTCATACTCCAGCTTGAATTACCCATTCTGGGTAACTGCTTGGCAGCTTCCAGCTGCTTATGACCTCCCCGATCCCAGGAGAAGCCCAAGTTCCCCGAAGCCGGCCAGCCTGTTCACAGCCTCCCTCCTAGGTACTTAACACACGCGTGGTCCTCACGGCCCAGACTCAGGCTCCCACACCCCAGCTGGCTCACAGCCCCAGCTTCACTCGGCCCTCACCTGGCACTGCGCCTGCAGCTTCCGCACCGCGCGGCCCACGATGTAGGTCTGGCTGGGGGGCAGGCCCAGTGCAGCATACACAGCCACGTCTTTGGGGGACCCGTAGCCGGCCACGAAGTTCAGTTCCACCTGTGGCCGGAGAGGCCAATCAGCAGCCCCGGGTTGGGGGGAGGGCGGGGCGGGAGACAGAGGGTGGGATCTGGTGGGGTTCAGTGCGGAAGGCTTAGGGGCGGGGCCACTTAGTCTCCATTACCAGGTCTGGCTGGGACGGTGGGACCAGCCTTGGCCTCAAGGACTCTAGAGACTTCTGCGGGGATGTGCAGCCTGTTAGGCTGGGAGCCGGGACCATGAGGGTGGGAACAAACGGGCCTCCTCCCGGGGCAATCGCGGGGTTCAGGGCCCTCCCCAGCCACCACACCTCCTGCACCAGGCTCTGCAGGAACATCGCCTTCTGGCGCAGCGGGTCGTGAGTGAGGCCATCGCAGAAAGAGACGACGCCATGGGGGAAGTTGTGCTGCGACAGCCAGGCCACCACGCGGTGCTTCTGCATATCGGGACGGCCTGTCACGTACACGATCAGGTAGCCCGCGTCCTGCCAGTGCCTGCAGGGTGGGGCGGCGGTCAGCCCCGCGCGCCAGGGGTGGGGACCAGTCCTCACGGCAAGCCGGGGAAGGGAGGGGGCAGCCGCTCATACCTGACCACGTCCACGGCGCCGGCGCGCACCTTGGGGTCGCTGCCCATGATGGACACACTGGCGGTGAAGGAGCCGTCGATGCTGAAGACCACGGCCTCAGTGCCGCGGGCCACCACTGTTAGGCAGCATTCGGCGTAGGTGTGGTCGCCCCTACGCCCGAGGTGGGGGGCTGTGTGAGCGGCGTGGGGGCGGGGCCCACGGGAGCCCTGCCCCGAAGAGGCCAGGTCCGCCCCGCGCTCACCTGACCACCATGCGCACCGGGTAAACGCCGACGCCCAGTGCACGTTCCAGGGGCACCGGAAAGGTGAGACGGCCCGAGCTGTTGGTGACCTCAGTGCCAAAGTGGATCCACTTGCCCGACAGCGGCTGCGTCATGATGTAGATGTCCACCTAGCAGGCCGAGAGGGCCAGAGGGTCCCCCTGAGCGGAGCGGAGCCGGGGGGGGGGAAACCCCTGAGCTGTGCGGAGCTGAGCGGAGGAGGGCTGAGGCGGGGGAAGGAGGACGGGGTTGGGGGCTCCACCTGGCAGGACCGAGAGCTATCCAGGGAAGAGGAGGCGGGACCGGGGAGCTCCCGCTTGGGGCCAGGTCAGCCCGAGGAGGGGGCTGGTCTACATGGGACTGAGGCCTCTGTGTCCTAACCTTCTCTCCCGTGAGCGTGACCACATCCAAGGGTCCGTACATGAAGCGCCCGTTCAGCACCTGGGGGCGGCCCTCGCACACCACCGTGTCGCTCGCCCGGTGGTTGGAGGTGACGTTCTGGTGGGAGGAGACAGTGTGAGCCCGCGGCCAGGAGATGACAGGGATGCGGGAAGAGCTGGTGAGGGGGACCCGCGCCCGGACGTGTGTGCACGCTGCTTAGAGGAGGCGGGCCCGCTCGCTGCGAGAGAGGGGCGAGGCCCGAGGGGTGGGCGCTTCTGCTGACCCCGATCAGAGGTCGTGGGGGTCCCCTGTGCGGACTGCGGTTCCAAGAGGCGGAGGCAATACAGACCCGGTGCGGAGGCTGAGAGGGGCGAGGCGAGCGCCAATCCGAGACCTGACTTGGAGGAGGGGGCGGGGAAGAGGGCGGGGAGGAGGCTTTGTGGTACCCGGGGGCGGGGCCGAGGCAGGAGGAGGTGGGACCAGGGAGGGGCTTGGGGTGAGGGAGGGGCTTAGGGTGACCCGACAGGGCCTCGCTCTTGAGGTCGCTAGGGTCAGGACATGTACCCGAATCTTGACTTGGGTGCGTTTGCGCTGCCACTTCTCCCTGGGGAAGGCCGGGCTGTAGATGGACGGCTCCTCGCACTCGGTCAGGTGTGGCCGCTCCTTCTCGATCACCTGCGCGGGATGGGCCCCAGCGAGGCCACGTGAAGCGGGGGGGGGGGGGGGGGGGGGGGGGGGGGAAGGGTGCCTGGGGCTGCTCCTCCCCCAGCCCCTGCTCCCTATCCTTGCCCGCTTCCCCTTCCCCACCCCCCCTGCATCCCTGGGCCCACCTGACGCAGGATGAAGGCCACCACGTCGGCCGACTCCCAGTAACTGGCGTGGAAGAGGTGGGGCAGCGTGACGGTGGGGAAGGCGGTGAGCGCCTCCGGGCAGTACAGCGAGTAGTCAATCCGCTTGGTCCCCCACCAGCGCTCCAGGACTGCTCGGCCGCGGTGGGCAGTGAGTCAGGGGTGGCCTCCCACCCCAGGCCCACCTCTCTGGCCTCTACGGCTCTACCCTCCCTCTCTTCCACCAGCCCTGCTCTTTGCCGAGTCCAGAGTTGGGTGCTGGGGTCCCCTCCTTCCAGAGCAAATGCTCTGGGGCAAGGGTGTTTCTGCTGGGCTTCAGCGGTGGAACAAGTATCCACACCCCCACCACTGCCCCTCACCCACAGGCGGGGTGGCTGGCCAGACTTACTCTTAACCACCTCACTAGTGGTGCTAGGGGCAGTTGGCTGGGCTGGCAGGTCACCACCCAACTCACTGCCCTTCCAGAAAGCACCGCTGGCAGACGTGGGTGTTGAGGGCACCAACATCTCCAGCTCCTCCAGGAAGAGGCCTGAGTGGGTCTGCAGAGTGTCAGCTGTGGGTGGAGGGCAGCCTCAGTGGTGGGCCAGGCCAGGCCGCCCTCCTGTCTTCCCACTGGGGTTCCAGGACTGCTCCGCTCCGCATCTCCCCCATCTCTGCTGCCAGCCTTCTCTGGTCAGGCCTTGGCTGAGGCTGAACTGCCCCAACGTGTGGGTGGACGCGAAGGGTGGGGGCATTCTCCCCTCTTAGCTCACCCCAGCAGCATTCCTGCCAGAATGCCTGCCACCATCACCCCAATCCAGGCTCGCTTGTCCCATGGGGCCAGATGGGTACTCACTTACAGGCATGTGTACACAACCCACACCAGGACGTGAACTCAAGTGCCCATGGAGACACAATGCATCCCTAGACACGGATACAGCACCCCTTCACCCTCCCCTCACCTCCGCCAGTGGCGGGTGGCTGCTCTCCATGTGACTGCCTCCTTTCTTTAGCCCTGTCACCATCACTGCCCCCAGCTTCTGGGCAGAGGGTCTTGGGGATCCAGACTGCCCAAGGGCCCAGGAGAGGGCTCCTGGTCCTGGGAGTGGTGACCTGAGAGAGGACCAATGATGCAGGAACTACATCTTGGTTGGGGGGGTGGTCTATCTCCATCCCTCACTACTGGGGCCCTTCTCCTGTTTTTTGGTTGGGTGCGTACCCAGCAGCAGAGACGAGCCATCTCCAAGAGGGAACTTCTGGTAGCGGGGCACCGCCAGGGGGGCGATGGCCTGGAACTTGGGGGCCAGCAGGGGCTCAAGGCGGGAGGCACAGGGGTCGGCTGCGTGGAAGAGGTTGTAGATCTGCTCGCAGGCTGGCCGCATCTGGGCCACTGGTACCCAGAAGATGAAGGAGATAGGGGGTTCAGCTGGACGTCCTGGGAGGTAGGGGTGGTGGGGAGCAGCTCCCTGACATGCTGGGTGACCCTGAAACAGCGCTTCCCAGACTGTACTCCCTGGGAGGTCCCCAGGGTCCTGCTTAAAAGTGAGACAGGTCTCTCGGCTAACAAGGGGTCAGAGCCTTTGATTTGCTGATGCTCGGGATGAAGCATTCCCCAGGCCTGTTGGACCCCTTCTCAGGAAGGGCATCTGGGCGTACAAGTTCCTCCTAGTGCACACTGGGAAACGTGGCGTCGACAAGTCCCTTCTTTGTGGGCCTCAGGTTCCCCCTCTCTAGCCAAGCCACTTAATTTGTACAGTGGGGAATGGCATAAATGCTCGAATTTCCGGTGAGAGGGAGAGGTTGGAGGAGCTGGGGAAGGGGCAGGTGGAGGAGGATGCGTGCCCCACCCCCCCGCCCCGCACCCCAAGGGCTCACCCTCCAACGTGGGCATCACGGTTTTGCGCAGAGCCAGCACCAGGCCGAGCGGGGAGCCAAAGAGGAAGAAGCCGGAGACCTTGAAGTCAAGGCGGGCGGCACAGGGGGCACCGTCGGGAGCCTCAGAGGTGGCAGTGGCTGGGCAAGAGGCTGTGCTTGCCCGCCGGGGCTCCCCGGAGGAGGTGGCTGGGGTCGCTGCCTGCAGGCTGAGTGCAGAGGTGGCCATCAGTGCTGCTGCCTCGGCAGCCCAGCACAAGCCCAGTTTGGGGTTGATGGGGTGGGAATGTCACCTGTTTTGAGAGCCCTCGGACTCCGGACCCGCCATGTCGCTGGGGGTGCGCTGGGTGGGCAGGGCAGAGGGTTCTGGGCTGGCCCGGCCCAGCCCCTCGGCCCCCTCTGCCAGGGGATCCCGCACTGGGCCGGCCTCCGGGGAGAGCAGCTCATTGTTCTAGAAGGAGCAGGAGACAGAAACATCCTTAGGACTGGAGACAATCGATTTCTACTTATTTGGAAGTGAGGAAGGAGGCTTGGGGGTTGGGCAGGGACTTAGAGCAGGCAAGCGGAGCCCCAGAGGGGATGGATGGAGGCAGCAGGGAACAGGCTGGAGAGAGGTCAGATTCCGGGGGCAGAGAATTAGAGCAGGGATGTCACCCTCCCTCCTCTGGGGGAGGCGGGTTCAGCCACACTGACCATACTTCCACGGCGGCTGCTGCTCCGGCTCCCGGTGCCCACGCTGGCACTGTGGCAGAGCGCATCAAAGCCCAGGATTCCACCAACACCATCCCCGATCAGCACCACCTGAGGGAGAGGGCAGCACAGGAGGGTCAGGAGGGGCTGCAGCAGAGGCAGGAGGGTGGGGGAAGCTCGGGTGGCAAGTTCCCCGGGAGCATCCCTAACCTCTGACCTGCCCGCAGAAGCCAGCGCCCTCGGAGGAGCGCAGGAAGGCCGCGTAGGCCTGGTTGGTGCGGGCAATGACTGTGGCTACGGCGCCCTGGTATCGGGATGACGAGGTGGCCAGCAGCGGCAGGGCAGCCAGGGGAATGTGGTCCTGGGAGCGGGACAGGCTGTCACCATCATGGCTGTAGGGGCTCAGGCTGTAGGAAGAGGGGTAGAATGGAGTGGTGGGGGCCTCCAGGCCCAGCCCTGCCCCCTCTAAGTCCCCCTGACCTGTTGGCAAGTCCCAGCACCACGGGGGCTTTGTGGGGACCACCAGTATCCCAGAGGGCTCTGTGATGGAGCCATAGACTAGAAACTGAGGTCCAGCTGGGCGAGTGACTGGCCCAGGTGTCTGGCTTCCTGGCCTCCACCCCCTCCCGCCATGGGGGCCTCTCTGGTTCCAGGAGCCTCCAGGTGGCTGTCCACACCTAGGGGACCCTGCGTGCCCACCCCCCCTTCCACCCCCCAAGCAGTACTTGGAGACGAGGGCATAGGCTGCCGCGCAGATGGGTGGGCAGGGCACCAGGCGCAGCGCCACGTGGCCCAGGGCCTCGGGAAAGTGGATGCGGGTGACGGCCTCGAAGGCTAGGCTCAGCGTCTGCATGTCCGCCCGCTTGGAGTCGGCATCTCCCGGGCCGGAGTCTAGGATGCTGCCACTGTGCAGGACGAGGAAGAGGGCGTGGACCGCACACGTGTCCGCCCCCAGCTCCCCGGCACCGTCTCCATCTGGGCCCTGTGGGGGGCACAGAGCAACGCCAGCGACGTCAGAGCCATGGTTGGTGGGTGGCTGTGGCTGAGATGCAGGGTGGCCAGCCATACTCACTTCCGAGTCCCTGGGTGCCTGGGCCCCGTCCCCCAGTTCTTTGGTGGCCTCAGTTCCAGGGTCTGTGGGAGGGGGAGAGCCAGGAAGAGAGACTGAGGGCTCCGTGGGAATGCCCTCCTGTGGCACTTCAGGTGCCCCTCCTCGCTGTCTGCCTGGGCACTCCCCCCTGCGCCCATCTCCCTCGGACCTGCCCCTCTCACCCGACCCCCCTCCAGGTCATTTCACACTTCTAGGCCTTTGCACAGGCCAGTCCCTGCTGTTCCCAGAGACGCCTCTCCCTACAATGCCCGTTTGCCTGGAAGATTCCTTCTAATCCTGCCCTGTCCCATGTGGTAGCCACTAGCCACATGTGCCTGTTTAAGTTGAAGTGAATTAAATTACTATGCAAAATTCAGGTCCCCAGTCACACTCACCACATTTTAAGAACTTGAGGGTCACATGTGGCTAGTGATGAGTACCTTTCCATCATCTCAGAAAGTTCTTTTGGACAGAGCTGGTCTAATCCTTCAAAGTCTGGTTTAGACCTCACAGACTGCATGAAGACTTCCCGGACTCCAAATGAATTCCTCCATTCTTTGTCTATGTCTTACATTCCAACCATCCATCCATCCATCCACCCATTATCCACTCATCATTCGTCTGTGTATTTAAAGTGCACCCTTTCTGGGTTGACATTCATCTTAGGACCCCATTACATTTAGGAATGAGTAGTTCTCTGAGTCCCCACCACCTAGGGGGTGCGGGTGGCCAGTGACCAGTTAGGGAACCTTTACCCGGTGTCCCCTCAGCCTCCATGGGGGAGGCAAAGGCGTCGATGAAGTCGTTGGAGTTCCACTTGGTCATCTCCTTGGGGAAGACCTCATCACTGTCCGAGAAGCCTTCTGAAGGGACCAGGGACTGTGTCATGGGGTGGTAGGAGCCGCTCAGGGATCCCCCCGCCCCCAACAGGTCTGGGGTGCTCACCATGGGCATCAAAGAACTCGTCCTCGGAGCTGTTCTCAGAGTCCCGGGCGATGTTCTGCATGCGCCACTCAGACAAAGTCTGGGGAGACACACCCCCTGCAGGGCCATGTGGGCCTCAGCCTGGGCATCCAGCCCGAGGGCCACTCTCCTCCAACACCCCACCACCAGTCTCTGTGCCCCAGGCTCACCTCCATGCTGGGATGAGTAGGAGGAACGGGAGGATGAAGACCACTGCTTGCTGAAGCTGGCATCAGGCGATGCATCGGGGCCTGGGGGTGCCTCGGGCCCATCGGGGGTGCCAGCCTGACTGGCCCCAGCCCGGGCCTCAGTGCTTGGCTTCCCCAGGGGCTGGGCCTCGGGGCCCTCACTGCCTGTGTTGCACTTGGCCATGCGCTGTGCCAGCATGCGGGCAGTCTCCTCCTCTAGTGCCCGGATGTCAGCCATGCTCAGCTCTGTCCACTCATCCTGCCAGCACCAGGCCTGTCGGTGGGCCCTCAGCATCACCCGGCGCAGACCTGTAGGTGCCCAGACATCAATGCCGTGCCCTCCCCACCCCCACCCCCTGGCCCTGGGTTTCCCTGCCACTACAGCCGCATACCAAGCCCTTGAATTCCCTTGATTTCGGGTAATGGCTCCCTTGGGCACACCACCCACCCAGAGCCGCAAAGTAGGGCAGGGTGAGTGCTGTCCAGGTGATGGGAGTGGGAAGTGGGGCATTCTTCTTCCTGCCCCACCTACCTCCCTGCCCAGGCCTCTTTGATCCCTCCAGACACCCCGACTCTTAGCTCTGAGCCCACCCCAACACCCCAGGAAGCTGGGACCAATATTTGTTCTTGCTCTTTCAGCTGGCTTCCTGCTGACTTCATCAGAGGAGTTAACAATTAAGGCGTTAACAGTTAATGAAATTGTTGATGGTTAATGAAGATGTTAATAGTTAATGGAAGTGTTGGCACTTAATGAAGCAAAAACATGATACTCATTCTGGGATATTTTCATCTTAAGCAGAGGAATAAAGTTAGAAACCTCAGTATCTAGGAAATAAAGTAATAATGATTGAATTATAAACCTCTGGAAGGAAATGCATTAGAATCTTAATAATGGTTATATGTGGGTGATTTTCACTTTCTTTTTTTTTTGGCTGTACCACATGGTGAAAGTAAAAGTGACAGTTAGTCACTCAGTTGTGTCCGACTCTTTGTGACCCCTGGGACTGTAGCCCACCAGGCTCCTCTGTCCATGAAATTGTCCAGGCAAGAATTCTAGAGTGGGTTGCCATTTCCTTCTTCAATGGTATGTGGGATCTTAGTTCCCTGATCAGGGATCAAACCCAAGCCTCCTGCATCAGAAGCGCAGAGTCTTAACCACTGGACCGCCAGGGAGGTCCCTTCATCTTCTTGTTTGTGCTTTGTGGACTTTTTCCAAATTTAAGATAAAGAGCCTGTGTTACTACTCTCTGGGCTAACTTTCCTCATCCGGAATCATAATAGTCTTTACCTTGAGGGATGTGGGAGTTATGAAAGAGATCTTGTATGGGAAGTGGTTAGCAGAGGATTTGGCATCTTGTGATCAATATCAGCTTTTACTATCTGGCCCAACCTTTTCCTCATTTACAAAATGGACAATTAAGGAATCAGCTCCCTGAAGGGGAGATTTCATGAGAGTCTGTGGTGGAGTGGAACCCAGGTCCCCGGAGGCCCCCATCCTTCTTCCTGCAGGGAGCCCACCGTCAGACCTGGGAGGTGGGGCAGGGCTGAGCCACAGGAGCATGACCTAGGACCTGCTGGAGACCAGGGCAGGAGGATGGAACTCAGAGCTGGGATGGGAGCGACTCTGACAGCGCCCAGCTTCGGCCTGCACACTATAGCGTGTTGCCAGTTACAGCTGGTGACCCTCCTGAGAGTCTCTAAGCCTCGCTTGACCCACAGAACATTGGCGTCTTAGAATTTTAATAGATGAGCAGCCGCATCTCTGAGTGTCTGAACCAGCATGAACCTCAGAGATCATGTCACCAGCTTCTTGCCCTCCTGATTCTTCCCTGTACCTCAAGGCAGGCTCCCCCAACCCCAGCTAGGCTGCGCTGCTCCCCTCCACCCCAGCACACACCCTATCAAATGGAAGGATGGCTTTATGCTTCTGTGTCCCTGGCAGACTGGGAGCATTCCTGGCTCAAACACATGGCCTAGTGCACACTGGGTAAGTGGAACCTCCCAGGACCGCGTGCTCACCAACATCGTGGATGAACTGCTCGATCTTGGCCTGCATGCCCCAGTAGCGGAACTCGACCTTGCACAGCTTGTAGGCACACATGAGGGGCCCGGTCTGGGCTGCTGTGCGTGCCCAGTCATCAGCCAGCGGTCCTCGGCCGGTCTTGGCCGAGCGGTACAGCCGGGGGTCCTCTTCTGCTTTGTACTCGCCTGGGGCCACGGCATCCCGCACGATGTCGATCGTATCTGGGGGGTTCCAGCAGCCCTGAGCAACACCAGCCCCCTCCAGCCCCTGCTACTCCTCTCCCACCTCAGGATTGGGAGGGCAGCTTTTCATGCACAGAAAGCCTAGGCCAGGAACTGAGCCTGGGACTTGGCAGAGGCCACCTGTCCAGGTGGCAGGTGAGGGGCTTTGGGATCCTCCCTCCCAACCCCCCCACTGGCTGTGGATCTCACCCAAGATGCGCTGTCTCCGCTCAGCCCCACTCAGGTTGAAGACATTGGGCTGCTGCCCCCCATCGGGAAGGTAATAGGTCTCAATTTCAATGGAGAATTTCTCCACAAAGGGGCAGGTGTACCTGGGCAGAGGGCAGGGGTGAGGGTCACTGTTGGGCCCACCAGGGCCGTTCCCCTCCTGGCCCCTGACCCGCCCCACCCACTCACCGGGTTCGGGTGTAGGGATAAGCATTCCAGGATTCCTCCTCCACCTGCAGGGCGGCCTTGGGCAGCAGTGCCCTGAACCAGCCTGGGATGTGGGAGCCCACGTGGTATACCTTGTGCGTGTACTGTCCACTGCCACCCGGGCCATCCGTGTAGGGCCGGTTGGCCAGGATCTCCACGCCGCTGCCCTCGCCACTTGACTCCTCTCGGCTCTTTTTCTGCAGCCCACGGCGAGAGGAGGACGCGCAGCTCAGTCCTAGCTCCGCTGCTGGGATGGGCTCCCCAGCTAGGCCTGGTCCCTGGCGCAGCTCTGAGGCCCGAGTCCCAGGCTTTCTAGCTCTCTGAAATCCCACCCTGCTCCCCTGTAGCTCCTGGGGTCAGGATTATAGCCTCTGACCAGTCCCCTCTGGGGTTCTGCAAGCCAGGACTTGTTCAGTCATTCAAGTATTTGCTGTCTGCTCTATTCCAGGCACTGTCTGGGTATATCCATTGGGATCTGTTGATGTACAGAGTAAAGACCCCTGCCTGCCCTTGTGGAACTGTACACTCCAACGGAGGGAGACATAATAGACAGAAAACAGAAAAAAAACATCTTAGAAGGTGCTAAGTGCTATGGTAAAAAGAAAGCATAGACTAGGGTTAGGTGGATAGAGTTGGGGGTTGCAGTTTTGATAGGATGGTCAGGGAAGGCCTCACTGAGAAGATAACATGACCATGATTTGAAGATGACTTGGGGAGGAAAGGAGGGTGCTGGGTAGATATAGGGTGGGGTGGGGGGGTTATTTCAGGCAGAGAGAGAGCCCGTGTAAGCTCCTAAGGGGGCAGGCTGCATGTCCTGCCAGCAAGGGGCTAGGGTGGGCAGGCTGGAAGAGTCAAGGAGAGTAAAAGGGATCCCCGCCTTTCCAGGACCCCAACACCAGCTCCTGCCACACCCCTCCTAGTGGGAGAGTGCTCAGATCCTGTCCTTATGTAGCTCAGGAGTTTGAACTTGGCCCACCCAACCCTCTGAGGCCAGATCCCAGCCCTCTTGCCTGCTAAGACTCTGGTCCCACATTTCAGGGGATGCCTCTGGAATGGGCACCGGCCTCCTCCCCTCCAGGGGTGCCTGCCCTGGCTCACGCTTCTCCGCCCAAGCCTGGCTCCCTACCTGCTTCCTCTCAGCCCAGACCTCACTCTCTGGGGTCTCTGCCTGGTCCTCTGACAGTCTCAGGGCCTGAGCCTCAGCCCATCTCCCTGACTGCTGGGGGTGGCCAGGATCCTTCACCCTCTGGGAAACCCCTCCTAGTCTTTCTCCACCCCGTGGGACCTCTCCTCACTTTCTGCCCCCCACTCTTGCCTCCTCATGCGCTCCTCTCCCTACCCCCAGAGGATTACGGATTCTAAGGAGGATTAAAGGAGATCAGATGGGGCTGAGCGTTCAGGAGGAGCTGGGCACTCGGGGTGGGGTGGGGGGGCACCACCAGGCCCTTCCGCCCCTCTTCGCAGGGTTCTTAACCACCCCACCCCTCCCCCACATGCGACTGGAGACGCTCTCTCTCTTGCTCTGGCCTGAGCCCTCCCAAGCTCCGGGGCTGGACTGGAGGGGGATTGAGCTGGGCCCAGCCCCTTGTCCCAGGTGTGGCCTGCGCGCGCTCCTGTGGATACCCAGCGTGAAGCATGCCCCCGTCCCCTCCTCGATCTCCTACTTGCCACCGCCCTCACCTGGATCATGTAGAGCTGGGCCACCTGGTACTCGTCCAGGCTCATGGGCAGCAGGATGTGGTACTCCTTGATGAGCATCCTGAAGGCGCTCAGCCGGCCGCGCGCGGCCTCCGCGGCTCCTGGCGCAGGGCACCGCGCGGCCGTCAGTGCGGGGCGGCGGCGCGCGGCCCCGAGCCCTGCGCGCGGGCCGAGGGGCTCGGGCGCGAGGACCCCCATGCCCGGGCTCGCCACAGGGCAGGCAGAGGCGAGCCCAGCTCTGCAGCCAGCGCCGCGGGGGGCCGGCTGCCGCTGAGCGGCTGAGCGCTGACCTCTTTTCCGCGCAGCCCCCGCCCCCCGCCCGCCCATCGCCACGGCAACCGCGCGCTGACGCGGGCCCCCAGGAGCCGCGGGAGGTGGCCGGCGGGCTGGCGGGCCAGCCTCGCCTCTCCCGCCGTGGCCGCGTCCTAAAGCCCCCTCGGAACAGCATCCTTCGAGGACCCGCCCCCGGGAACCCCGGGGCCCCTCCTTCCGGGCCGCCTTCCACCACCGGCCCCTCGGGGCCGCCCCCTGCATCCCTTTCCCCGAGTCAGTCCGTGTTCCCCACTCCTGGACGTCCACTTAGGACCTTGTCCCCCGCGTTTTCTCTCCGCAGAGCAGCCCCGTACACCCCCCTCCCCCCGCATCTCTGTTATGTTCCCCACCCCCCCCGTACTCGAAACTACCTTCAAAGACAAGATAACACCTCCGCCCCTAGACCTGTCTTTCCTACCCTGGCGGGCAGCCCAGTCCCCAACTCCCCCTTCCCCGCATCATTCCTGGACCCCCGGCACTCGTCTATGCAGCTGCCTCATTCTCCTTCTCTAGGGCTGACCACTCTTCGGGCTTAGGCTAAAAGTACCCTGCGGGCCCCCGCCCTGCAAGCCCCGCTCCGTCCACCTGCGCCCCGACTTCGCTGCCGCCCTACCCCCACCTCGCACCCACTGAGCAAGCGAGAGGCCCTGTTGCCCCCACTTCCCTCTGCTCCCCGGCGTCCCCGTCCCCCGCCGTGCTCTCGATCGGCCCGCCCGCCAACGTCCCGGCTCACCTCTAGTCTAGGGTGGACGCCCCTCACCCGGTACGGGCGGGGGCCGACGGGCCGCGGGTCGGAGCCCCGAGCGCCCTCAGCCCCGGCCGCGGATTCCAGCAGTGGCCGGACCCTCTGGAGGCGCAGCGCGGGCCCATGGCCCCGACCTTCCTCCCGGTCTGCCCGCCGGCACCCCTCCGGTCCCTCCCCGCCGCCCTCCGCGTCACTGCAGCCGCCCCGCCTCCTTCCTGGGCCGCGGCCCTCCCCACCCCGGCGGGGTCCGGGCAGCCCCGCCTGCGGCGGCGGAGGGCGGGCCCCAACCTTCCTTCCTTCCCCAGGGCGGCGGGGGAAGAGGCCCTTCTCCAAACGCTGGCGCTGCTTAGTTCTTTGGGATCCCCAGACACTCTGGGAGCCTACCTTCACCCTGGCCCGGCCCTCCAGTGTGCTATGGAAATATGACAAGAGTCCCATCCCCAACTTCCTGGGCCCTGGGAACCCGGGGCCCAGGGTGGGGGAAACGCCTCTCCGTTCCAAGTCTGGCCAGCGGCTGGTCTCTGACATCCCTGGCCTCGCCGGTGGGGTCCCGGTGCCCCAGACCTCTAGGTCATTCAGAGGGCTGCAGTCACTTTCACTTCCAGTCTTTGGGCTCCTCCGGGAAAGGGGCCCCAGCACTTTCCCCACCTGTATCTCCGGGTTCACAAGTCTGGCCAATGGCGCCCAGACCCTGGGCAAAGGCTGCCTGGGCAAAGGCTGCCGAGGCCTAGGGCTGGGCTCTTGGGACCACACCCAGTTGGCTAGAGGGCACAGGGACAGTGCAGGGCAGCACGGGGCAGGGTCTCACCCACACTGGGGAAACCAGTTCTCTCTCGACTTTCTCAGGTCCTGGGGGTTGGGAAGCAGCCTGGCTCCCTTTATTTCCTCTCAGGACTCAGAGATAGGGTGTACTCCGAGCCCCAGGGCTGATTCCAAACTTAGGATGTTAGGGCGTTAAGGCATGTGAGGGTGTAGCTTAAGTGAACTGGCATTTCCACCCTCCAGGCACCTTTAGTCCAGAGAAAGAACCCTCTAGGCTCAGGCTGGAGACAGAGCCCTCCAGCTGTGGAAGCAGCCCAGGCCTTGTGCTGCCCCCTGGTGGCATCTTGTGAAGGAGGGCAGGGCACTCAGCTATTGGAGTTCAACTCTTTCCACAAACAGCTGGCAGGCTGAGGGCCAGGGAAGCGCAGGGTCCCACTCAAGGTCAATTGGCAGTGGAGGCAAGGCAAAGCTAGGCTCGTGGGCCTCCCTCCCTGAGTCTCCTTCTTCCCTTTCTTCGTGGACCACCCAGGCTTAGCAGAAGCACCAGGCTCAGAGGAACTATGAACTGGGGGCTTCTCTGGTGGTCCCGTGATTAAGATGCCATGCTTCCAGTGCAGGGGCATGGGTCCGCAGTGCACAGATAAAAATAAATAAAATAAAAAAGACTACGAGCTGAGAGAACAACTCCAAATTATATTTTATTTATATAAAAAGGGCATATTTAGCAAAAGACACACTGAGAAAAGAGTTTTTATGGCCCAGGAGAAAAGGCAGGGAGGCAATGGGCCTTCTGAGGCCCTGCTGGGGGAGAAGGGGTCTGGGCAAAGTGGATAAAAGTCCTGGGTAAGTGCTGAGTTGTGGGGGCCACAGAAAGGAGACAGCTCCAGTTGGATCAACACTGTTGGCAGGTCATGGGTGAGACTCACAGTGACCTCGCTGCTAACTCTTTCGGGGGGTTCCAGTTAGTGCTGCCAACTGGAGTTAAGAGCCACCCCACTGGTTCCTGGAGGGCACCCACCAAAGGACACAGGACAGGAAGCCCAGGACGGGAAGTGCAACTCGGGGTGAAGGCCAGGGAGAAGCAGGTGCTCTGCAGTGGCCAGGAAAGGTCCAGAAGCTGACGTGGAGTCGAGTCCTGTTACGTGCGGGCGTTCCGCTCTGTCTCTGCCAGGCACTCTCTGACGAGGGCCCGGGCATGGATGATGCCTGGGGTGGGCATGGGCAAGTAACATACAGGATCTCAGCGACCTTCCACAGTCCCAGGTCTGCCCTCCAGAGGAAGACCCCTCCCTCACACCCCCTTTCCTTTCAGTGAAAGGGACTATAATGAGGGACTGGATGACATCAGAGGTTTAGACGTTAACCAGCAAATTTACCCCGCTGAAATACAGGGTTGGATGGCATCAATGACTCAATGGACATGAGTTTGAGTAAACTCCAGGAGTTGGTTATGGACAGGGAGGCCTCGTGTGCTGCAGTCCATGGGGTCGCAAAGAGTTGGACACGACTGAGCGATTGAACTGACTGACTGAAATACAAATTCCCTGGTCCTTCCTTAGAAACTGACTCAATTTCAGTTCAGTTCCAACGCTTCTCTGGATCGTGATACTGGCCCTCGTCTAGGCTTGGCTCAGGCGGTCTCCAGAAGTCTTTCCTTCCCTACCTTGTGAAGGATTGTTCAGTGTTTGTCTCCTGGCCTCACTCACCTCTCTTCAGGCGCTCCATGGCGCTCTTGCTGCCAGCATAGGTGGGCCGGATCTCTTTGCCCATCTCTTCTATGACGGACAGCAGGTCGGTGTAAGTGCTCTGGGAGCCCTGGGCGCCAGGTGGTTTCATTGCCTACGTCAAAAGAGAACAGGGCAGGGAGTTCAGGCCAAGAGGGCGCCTCCAGTCCTAATCCCACAGGCAATCCCTCGGCTCCACTCACCTGCACATAGCCCATGGAGGGAGGTCCAAAGTCATTAAACAGTGGTCTGAAAGGGGCAGCGGCTCCCGGCACAGAGCCCGACGGTGATGGGACACTTCCAGCTGCAAGAGGAGCAAGTAATTGGTCAGCGCGGGTCAGGAGCGCCTCCTCCCGGCGCTCCAAGCCTCGGACTAGATTCGCCCAGATTCCCTCCAAAGGCACGCTCCATTCCAGGTCGTAAACTTCAGGACAAACCCCCTCCCGCTGCGCTCAGCAAACAATCCGGCCGCCCACTTTACAGGCCGCAAACCTCCCGGGTTGGCTGCCTGGCCTCTGAGCCGCGCTCTGATTGGCAGGCCGGCAGCACGCCCCTGGTAAATAGAGCTCGGGCCGGAAGGGCAGGCGGGCACGTACGATCCTTCACTCCCGATTGGCGCGAGGAGATGTCACTCGGCCCTCCTCATTGGCAGAGACCGGCCCCAACAGGCCGCAACCGCTGCTGATTGGTCTCCGCCTTCCGGACCTCGCACCTGTCTGCTTCGGATTGGGCGGTGGCCGACACCCTCCACAATTGGAGAGTTCGCGGCCCGGGGCCGGCGCGCTCTCAATCCGATTAGTCCTCAAGCTAAGGGGCGGGGCTTCGGCAGCCTGGGAGCTGGGTCTGGTCCGCCGCGGTTCGCGCTGAGCCGGGCTTCCCCGGCGCGGGTACCGCCCTCGCACCTCACTCACGTTGCTTTGTACGTCAGCGTTCCGCTGCCCCGTCCCGGTTCGGCTGGGCTGTGGCCGCTGCTGCCGTCAGCGCCGCGGCGCGCGCGCGCGCGCCTGTCCTCCGCTCTGGGTGCCGGAGGACGCAGGGCTTTGACGTTCCCAGCCCCGCGCCCCACCCCGTGCGCTTTTACGTCACCTTTCACCGGTTCCACAACCTGTCCCCGATTCGCGCATGCGCCCTCCCCGAGGCCTCCCCATCTGTTCCCATGGCAACGGGTCCTGCACCTACGCGAGTGATGCTCCTCTCCCTTCCAATTGCGTGGACCTCGGGTCTAGGCTGGTGTGAGGTCCAAGGGCGACCTCAAAGACTCCTCACCTGTCACCTCCACCCCCTCAAAGCCCCATGCCGGTGCCTCATAATGACAATCGCAGGAACAGCTCACCTTGAATACTTAAACTGTTTGCCGGGCCCTGTACCGTGGACCGTCCTGGATCCTGGACTACAGCACCACCTGGGGTTAGACTGATGGTTGGAAGCTTACATCACGTCGGCTAGTGATTTGCCCTTGGGCAAGTCACTTCAATAGGCTTCAGCTTCCCCGTCTGTAAAATGAAGACATTCAGTTCAGTTCAGTTCAGTCGCTCAGTCGTGTCCGACTCTTTGCGACCCCATGGACTGCAGCACGCCAGGCCTCCCTGTCCATCGCCAACTCCCGGAGTTTATTCAAACTCATGTCCATTGTGTCAGTGATGGCCATCCAAGCATCTCATCCTCTGCCATTCCCTTCTCCTCCTGCCTTCAATCTTTCCCAGCATCAGAGTCTTTTCCAATGAGTCGGTTCTTCGCATCAGGTGGCCAAAGTATTGGAGTTTCAACTTCAGCATCAGTCCTGCCAATGAATATTCAGGGCTGATTTCTTTTAGGATGGACTGGTTGGATCTCCTTGCAGTCCAAGGGCCTTGTGGATTGTTGTGGAGATTAAATGAATATAGGGTTGTTGTGGGGATTAAATGAATATAAAGTATCTACTGTCTCATTTTCCTCTTTCCTATCCATATTTCCACTCAGATCCCTCCCCTCAAATCTCATTCCTCACAACCCTGGATCTTAGACTCTCCTCCAAACATTAACCCTTTTCCTGAGACTCCTCAAAATCTCTGTGCCCCCAGCTCTGTAGATTTTTCTCATGCCCAGGACATTGTTTATTCATTCAACAGACATTTTCTCACTCCGTCTTCCATCTCAGGCCTTGTGCTGGACACTGATGGAAATGAACTAGTCATGGTTTCTGTCCTCAAGGAGATCCTAGTCTCAGAGACAGACAGGGAAGTAAAGCCACACAATACAGTAAGACAGTGTGGATTCCTGGGACAAGGAATTCCAGAGGGACGATTTCTCTGGAATTCAGAGCAAGGGTCCAGCCTTGTGACATCACAGAAGTCTTCCTGGTGGAGGTGGCTTTAAATAGGTGAGTCAACAAAGAAACGGATGTTTTCATACAATGGACTCTTATTCAGCAATAAAAGGAAATTATCTACCCACAAAAAGACACAGACATATTGCTAAGTGAAAGAAGTTAGTCTGAAAAAGACACATGCAGTATGATTCCAATGATATGGCATTCTGGAAAAGGAAGACTTATACAGAAGGTAAACAAAATACTGGTTGCCAGAAGTTGGTGAGGGATAAAATTGAATAGGTAAAGCATAATCTGGAAATTGGAAATGAGTAGAGTCCATAAGAACAAAGACAAAAAGCACTGCACCCTAGTTGATGATGTGGTTTCCCATGGGAGTATGGGCTAACAATTCTTGATGCTGGAATGAGAAGCTACAGGTAAGTTAGGAGGAGGAGGAGGAGGCTAGAATGATCCATGTGGTAATGGACTGGAGTTGGAGATATCAATAGGAACTCATGTTTAGCTTGATATAAATACAGTTGGTTACATGCAGAAATATTAAAAAAATTTTATATTCACAAGTGAGTATAAATATATATATCCTCATTTATTAGCTTAGAGTGCCTAGAAGCAACTGGACATCCAGATCTTGGTTTCAAATACCATTCTCCAACAAAATGAAGCAGAGTTCCTTGGAGAAATGGCTGACTCTAGGACTGGGACAGAAATATGCAAGATAATTCTGGAGCAGCTAGTAGTGCCTGAAAGTAAGAAAATGCTAAAACAAAACTCAAAACTCCCAAACCCAAGCCCCTGAAATGTGATGGGGGTATGTCAGTGGGACACAGGAGCCAAATGAAAGAGCTCTCAATGGCCAAAGGTGGAGCACTTTGAGCAAGAAAATTAATAAAATAGTACTGGATTATAACTTGTATAAAATAAATATGAGTCCATATTTATATAAAAAAGAGTGAGCAAATAGATAAATGGAGAAGAGACAAATTGACCTTTAACAAGATTGTATGTAACAGGAGAAAGAAAATGAAATGCGTAATTTTACAGCACAGAAACCTGACAGAAACACTATTTTAAGCCCAGTGATCAAGGTCAAAATCAATAATGATGTCATGGTGATAGTATAGACCCTTCATATGTTGGGGTGAGAACCCCATTCTTTTTTAAATATTTATTTGGCTGTGCTGAGTCTTAGTTGCAGCATGTGGAATCTAGTTCCCTGACCAAGGCAATTGAGCCCCCACCCCCTGCACTGGGAGCTCAGAGTCTTAGCCACTGGACCACCAGGGAAGTCCCAAGAACCCCATTCTACTGTGATAAAAACAAACAGTTCCCAATTTAGGGACATTCTATAAAATACCTGACTGGTACTCCTTAAAACTGACAAGATAATTAAAAAAGAAAATTCTGTAAAACCATCACAACCAAGAGAACCCTAAAAAGACATCATTTCTAATGTAAATGGTGTCCTGGAAGGCACTCTGGAACAGAACAAGGGAAGAAGTGATGAAATCTGCATAAAATGTGGTCTTTAATAATAACGCGTCACTATTAGTTCATTGGGCTTCCCTAGTGGCACAGACCGTAAAGAATCTATGTGTAATGTGCGAGATCCACGTTCGATCCCTGGGTTGGGAAGATCCCCTGGAGAAGGGAATAGCTACCCACTCCAGTATCCTGGCCTGGAGCATTCCACCGACTGTACAGTCAGTGGGGTCTCAAAGAGTCAGACATGACTGAGCGACTTTCAGTTTCACTTTCACCAGTGTTCTTGCCTTGCCTTGAGAATTCCATGGACAGAAGAGCCTGGTGGGCTACAGTCCACGGGGTCACAAAGAATCGGACACGCCTGAGTGACCTTCACTTCACTTCATTAGTTCATGAGCAGTGACAGAGGTACCATCCTAATGTATGATGTTATTAGAGTGTCGTGGTTCATTCTGTGTATTGACCTGACTGGGTCACCGGGTGCCCAGTCCGTAGGTCCAACATCATTTTGGAGTGTCCTGAAGGAGCGTCTGAGTGAGATGCATTGAATCTGAGGACTGTAAAGCGAATGGGTCTTCCCAGTGTGGGCTGAAGGTCTGAATGGAACAAAAAGGCTGAGTGAGGGGGGAGTTTTGCCTGCCTGACCTTTGAGCAGGGTCACCAGGCTTCTTTTGCTCTCAGACTGGAACTTCCAACATTGACTTTTCTGGTTTTCGGGCCTTCGGGCTCAGACTGGAACTCTATCACCAGGTCTCCCACCAAGTCACTAGCTTGCTGCCTGCAGATCTGGGGATGGCTCAGTGCTCATAACTGCCTGAGCCGATTCCTTAATAATAAATATCTGTTTCTCTGGAGAGCCTTGACTAACACATGGGAGAAACTGGATGTGAGGAGCTCCCTGTCCTGTCTTCAATATAATTCTGTAAACTGGGAACTACTCTAAAATAAGTGGATTAATATCCTTATCGGGTGATGGCTGCCTGGACGCATATGCATGCAAAAATTCACTGAGCTGTACATTCATTCATGTTACTGAATATACATTATACCCCAGCTATTTAAAGTGAAACTAAGACTTCACTGGTGGTGCAGAGGTTAAGAATCTGCCTTCCAATGCAAGGGACATAGGCTTGATCCCTGGTCGGGAGCAAAGATCCCATGCACTGCAGGGCAACTAAGCCTGAGCACTGCATCTACTGAACCTGCAAGCTCTAGAGCCCATGTTCTGCAACAAGAGATGGCCCCACGTGCCCCTGCAAAGACCCAATGCAGCCAAAATTAAAAATAAATAAATACATAACGTGGACTTAATGTAAAAATCTCAACTGACAGCTTCTCTTGGAAAACCAGGAGATCCTGTAGCTCTAGCCTATTCCAACTGGCAGCAGTCAGTGGAGCTGGATGGCAGGTGCCCCCTTTGGGCTGGGTGAGGGGTTCTTGGCTCCACATAGTTGCCGCCTGCTTATTGGCCCTTCTAGCCCTGGTCCCTGCTCCAGCTGTGTCTGCTTGGAACTTCTGGGCTAACAGCCTTTTTGGGGTGGGAGGGCATGTGGGGGCTTTGGGGGAGCTGTGGGCACTGCTGATGCCAGCAGACACACGGCAGCCAATTAAAACCTCCCCACCAACAGTCCCCCTCCTTGGTTCCAACCACAGGGCCTGCCAAGCTGGGGCCAGTGGGAGGCTGACCTTGAGCAGGGTCTGCTCTTCTCCTGGCCCATGTCCATCCTTCTCCTCAGCCCCTGCAGAGGGGACAGGCTTCTTCTTGGGCAGCAATGCCATCTGTGCCCGCCGGTGGAGGGTAGGGGGAGGGAGGATGGACCATCACTCCCAGACAAGCTGCGACTCCCCCCTCATCCCCAAGCCTGCCAAACTGGCAGGAGAGATCACCTAATTGGGGATTAAGGATTAATTGTGATCTGCCAGGCAAGTGGTGCTGAGGCTGCTGCAGCCAGCCCTGGCACCTCAGTGTCCAAGCTGCGGACTGAGCGAGGCACTGGTGGCTGCCTGCCTGCTCTGTCTCAAGGCCATCTTGTTGGCAGTAGAGACCAGGTGCAGCACTGAAAGCTTCTCCCCCTTCTGGGCCTGGAGGTCAAGTTCATCCTTCCTCCCAGCAGGTGGGAATGGCGGCTGGTCATGCAGGGCTAGAAGAGGCCTCCACCTGTCTGGGGTCGCCTTCGACCTGGAGGCACCCTTTCTGGTTGGCACTGTGACTCTATAGTCCCCAAGCCTGGCTGAAGTCCCCCTGATGCTTCTTCCTAACGTGTGTGACTGTATGCCAGTTCCTCATCCACATGGAGCCTTCCAGCACCAGGCACAGGGGCTGGATCAGCCCAGGGTCAATGGGGGACCATGGCCAGTTTCTGGACAGGAGGGTGACAAAACACAAATGGCATTTTAGGAAGAAAAATCTGGCATCACGTGCTGCACGGCCGGGAGCAGGGAAGAGGGCAGTGGAGCTGGGAGAACGCCCGCACGTTGCTGAGACCTGGCCTCCCGGGTCCCTTGATATGGAAAATGGGGTTATGAAGACCACGGGAGGCTGGAGTGAGGAGGTGTGTCATTTGGTTTCCCTGGGAGGCAGACACCAAGATGAAGTTAGGAATGTGAAAAAGAAGAAGTGTCATGAAGAAGGATTGGGCAGAAAGTCGCTGATTCGAGGCTGAGCTGACCACACCTCGGCTAACCTAGAGCGGAGCTTGGACCAGAGACCACCTGCGTGCTCGGTCAGTGGCCGCGGGCTCCCAGGAAGAGTGAGGCGTGTGCCCAAAGGCTGAGATATATCCTGAAGGAGCCTGTCAGCTCCCTCACTCCCCGGAGCCCACCAGCAAGTTTTTTCTTGCAGGGAGCTCTGAGCTGCGCCCCTCTAAGAGGAAATGGGAAGGAGCTTGGGAGAAGCCCTTAGGCATGTGGTCCTCGGTTGTAACCCTGGATCCAGCAGGAGCCCTTCACAGGGTGAGGGGCCACCATGCACCCGGCTCTGGGAGAAGCAGGTTGGATTTACTCATCCAGGAACATTTCCCAATACTTGCTCTGGGCTGGCCGCAGGATCTAGGGAGGGCCCCTTACCCACCCAAAGTTCACAATCGAGAGGACTTCACTTTGGGGGCAAAATACCTGCAGGATGCACAAGTGAGCAGTGGAAGCTGTGTTCCCAACTCGAAGATGCTTTATTGTCAGAGAAACAGAGCTGGGCAAGGGGGCGTGGTGGAGGAGTGGGGTGGGGGTGTTGCAGGCAAGGGCTGTGCACACAGGCGAGGGAAGGGAGGAGAGGGGGAGGGGTTCCAGCTGGAGGTGGGGGGCTCCAGGAACACACTGCTGGGCAGTGGCACTGGTCCCAAGTCCTGTCTGCTGCTTCCAGCTTCTGTGCAGGCTCAGCGAGACATCATTCGCACAAACTCTGCCAGGACAAAGCCAACATTTCAGTCTGCTCTCTGGACCTCGACCCCCCAGAGTGAGGCAAAGATACTGGCTTCGAGGTGGGAGGGAGTGTGGTCAAGAACAGGACCTGCAAGGGGCTCCCCCGAATTTGGTGGAGAATAGGCCAGAAAGAGGGGCTTTGTCTTATGAGGGGAAAAAAAATCTTGTAACTGAACCTACTTTCCTCTTTGCTTTGGCTGCTAGGAAGCTCAGGAACACTTTTGGGCCTACCTTGGAGAATTTCTACACACTGACTTTCCTTGTGTGTGTTTAGTCGCTCAGTTGTGTCCAACTCTTTGTGACCCTATGAACTGTAACCTGAAGACTCCTCTGTCCATGGAATTCTCTAGGCAAGAATACTGGAGTGGGTAGCCTTTTCCCTTTCCAGGGGATTTTCCCAACCCAGGGATCGAACCCAGGTCTCCTGCATTGCCAGCGGATTCTTTACCAGCTGAGCCACAAGGGAAGCTCAGGAATACTGGAGTGGGTAGCCTTTCCCTTTTCCAGCAGATCTTCCCGACCCCAGGAATCAAACTGGGGTCTCCTGCATTGTGGGCGGATTCTTTACCAGCTGAGCTATGAGGGAAGACTTTACTTTCCTTGGTTTCCTTTTATTATTTAATCCTTGTTTTCCCTCTGATGGGAACAGGTAGGCTTCCTGGATCTAGATGCTGGCTCCATCCACTTTTGCTAAGCACCCTCTCTTCCCTAAGAACCGACTTTCTCTTGCTTATGGGGTTAAGCGTGGCTTCCTCCTAGGTTCTCCTGAGGTTAGCCGGGAGAGGAGGTAGGTGTGCTTAGCACAGAGCCTGGCACACACACAGCGCTCGACGCTCTTCCTCTGTGAAAATTCGCGCAGGGTCCGCGGGGCTGAGCGTGGGGGAGCGGTGGGCGGTACCTTCGAAGTCCACCAGACCGTCCCCGTTGAGGTCAATGTCGCGGAGGATCTCGTCCACCTCCCGCTGGCTGAGTCGCTCTCCCAGCAGGGCCTTCAGGGCCGCCCGGAGCTCACCCAAGCTGATGCAGCCGTCCCCGTTGGTGTCGAACTGCGGCGACACCGGGTCACGGACCGAGTCATTCATTCGCGCAGCCCCTCCCTCACCGCAGACATGCAGGTCCCGCCCCCGTCGGCCCCGGGACCCCACCTCCCTGAAGGCGTCCCGCAGCTCCCGGACACCGATCATGTCCGCGGTCTCCGCCAGCAGCTTGGGGCCCATCAGCTCCACAAAGTCGTCAAAGTCCACCTTCCCGCCACCTGGGGGCCACGCCCATAAGAGACCCGGAACCATCAGAGCCCCCTGTCCAGCCCTGGCCTCCTCCACCCTCCCCTCCTGGCCTGTGTCCCTCTCCCCGCCCCATTGAATGGGCCTTTACCTCCCTCTGGGTCTCCCGGGGAGCGGGGGCAGGTGGTGGGGGGTGGGGGGGCCTCGTCTGTGTCTCCTGCCGGCTTCCCTTAATTTTCCCGAAGAGCTCAGTTGGGCTCAAGTTCCTGGCTCCAGTGACCTGGCTGTGTGACCTTAACCAAGTCACGGGGACCCTTCAGAGACTGTGGCTGCGTGCTAAGTCGCTTCAGTTGTGTCCGACTCTTTGTGACCCCATGGGCTGCAGCCCGCTAGTCTCCTCTGTCCATGGGATTTCCCGGACAAGAGTACTGGAGTGGGTTGCTATTTTCTTCTCCAGAGGATCTTCCCAACCTAGGGTTTGAACCTGGGTCTCTTAAGTCTGCTCCATTGGCGGGCGGGTTCTTTACCACTAGCAGAGACTGTTACCTCATCTAAAAAGTGGGCATGATGGCCCTTGACCCATCCACCTCACGGGGGATGGTGAGATTCTCTGGAAGCAGAGAGCTTGCCGTGAGAACGACCAAAGTCCCGGGTTCTGGGAGCCAACCTGTGTAGACACCTCAGTTCCCTGGGCTGCCCAGCTGCCCTGACCGTGGTCATGGCCTCTGGAGAACTGGGGGTGGGACGCGTCTCAGGCACATACTGATTTGCTGGGAGATCTCGATGAGCTCCATCTCGGTGGGCATGTAGCCCAGCGTCCGCATGCAGGCCCCCAGCTCCCGGTAGCCGATGTAGCCATCCCGGTCTCGGTCAAACTCCTGGAAGGCGGCCTGCAGCTCTGCCAGGCAGGGCGGGGTCAGTCCTTTCCGCACGTCCCCTGAGACCCCAGCCTGGATTAGACCTTCTCACCTTGGTCCAGTCACGTCCATACTTTCTAAACAGCTGTCTCTCTTTGCTACCCCAGGGCCTTTGCACATGCTATTCCTTCCATTCACTCTGCAAATATTTAAGGGACATCTGCTCTGTGCCAAGCGCTTCTCTAGGTACTGGGGATGTGGCAGTGAAGAAAGGAAAAGATGAAAGAGAGAAAGAGAGAGGGAGGGGAAGAAAGAGAAAGGGAGAAAGAAAAGAAGGAAGGAAGAGAGGAAGGAGAGAAAGAAAGGAGAGAGTGAAGGAGGTGAGAAAGAAAGAGAGAGGGAAAAACAATCCTTGACCTCATGGAGCTCACATTCTGCAACATTCTTGGTCTTTATGCCACCTATTCAAGAAGATCTTCCCTCTCAATTCAGTCCCCTCTGGCTCCTTTGATCACTTCCTTGAGAGCTCATAGCACCATTTGTACTTGCAGCTGTTGATGTCTCTCTCCAGAGGACACAGGCCAGATCTATCTGGTTAGCCACGTTTCCCAGTTCTCAGAACTGGGCCAGGCCCACAGTGGGCACCCAGGAAGTGTTCGCTGGGTGAATAAAAGGGGACCATGTCCTGCCGGGCAAATAGAACCAGGAAACTGACAGCTGGGGGTTCCCTCAACCCTGCCCTGCTCAGTCTGGTCCCCATCTTCCCGCTCGGATCCCCTGCAGCCTCCTTGCTCCTAGTTCCTCCTGGAGACTGCTCAGACCCCCACCCACTGCCCCCCACCCAGAAACTCTAGTTCTGTCCCCTATCCTTTACCTTCAATCTCCTCTGGCCGTAGCTCCCGGTCCTGAGGGAACACAGAGGGGTTAAGAATTCCCTGGACAACCCCCCAGGTACCTGTACCTCCTCTTTCTTGTTCTCTGGGGCCCCCCACTCAAGCCCCCACAACATGCAGGCACTCCTCTCCTCCCACCATTCCTGCTGATGGCCTGGGCATCTGGGCCCCCCTTGCCTGTCCCCTGTGCCCCTCTCCTGGAGCTCCATTAGCCAGAGGTGGAGCTGGGGTTGGACAGACCCTCGGGCTTGGCCATGGGGGCCCCAGTGTTACCGTGTCTCTCTTGTTTTCTCTTGGGGTCCCTGTCCCCTCCCTGCGCGTCCCCTTGGTGGCTCCTGTCTCGGCTGTTTCTCTGAGTTGCTCTCTGCCCCACTCTTCTCTCCTTCCTGGCCTGTTTCTCCAGGTCCCCCCTGTTTTGACCTTATGTCTGTTTCTCCATGCCTCACGTCCCTAGATCTATGAGCCTTTGCTCTGAGATCCCCACTCAGTCCTCTCCCCCCGCTCAAGGAGAGGCAAAACGTGGGGACAAGGGTTGGGGCTGAAGGCAGGCAGGTGGTGGCCGTACATACGAGCTGGGTGGTGGCGATGCTGGGCCGCAGGAAGATGCAGGCGGGCCCCACCACGCTGCTGAGCACGGAGTAGCCCTGGACGCCCGGCCCAGGGGCCCCCGGCTCCTCAGGACTGGGGCTGGGGCTGGGGCCCAGGCCATGGCGGGACCCCCCTGGGGGGAAGCCAGGCCACTGCCAGCGGTCCTGCAGCAGAGCCAGCCATGAGCTGCGGCAGTGACACCTCTCCACCCTCACTTGTCAGCCTCTCCCGTCAGTTGAACCCAGCCCAGGACAGTGGAACCTCACCATCAATACGCTCGACTAGAAGGGTCCACTCCCTTACTGTTCAGTGGGGCAAACCAAGGCCCAGAACAGGCAAGGCATGAGGCCATGGTCACTCCAGAGGGCAGGGGCAGCAGCAGGAAGGGGAAAGTTGGATGGGCAGCTGGGGGCCTGACGAGCTTGGCAGGGGGAGACCCAGAGGTCTGCAGGAGCCAAGACCAGGATGGGTCAGAGTCTGGGGTCTGCCAGGGAAGATCTTGGTCGACAGTGGTGGGTGTTAACCCCTCCATCCCCCTGCTGTGCCCACCTGCGACCCCAGTCGGGCCCTGCCCACCCCATCGGACCCTTTCAGGGTCCAGCCCAGCCTCCCGGCCTTGGCTTCTCTCCCTTAACCCTCCTACCTTAGGCCCCCGGTGCCGGGGCCGCTTGGCACAGTTTCCCATTGGCCCTTGAACCATGCCAGGCCTGGAGTCCCAGGGGCAGCCAAGGGCTGGGCCTCAGAGGATGCTGTGGGCTCCCACCAGCCCCCAGCTGCGCCCAGTGAGAGTCTAGGATCACTGCAGGGGATTTTCCGAGGGTTTTGTGGGGAAGATCGCGGGCGGGTGGGCAGGCGGGGAGCCCAGGGCACGAGGGCTTGGGTCCTAATCCGGGATTATCTCTGAGCATCTCTGCTGGTGAGGGGGGCCACTCGGGGTGCAAGGCCCCCCCTGGAAGGCACAGTCTCCCCATGCTCACTCCTGAGGGTCTTGCAGACACGCCCTCTCCAGCATCCTCTCCCCCCAGCCCAATCTGGAGAGATTTAATGTCTTCAGAAGCAGAGCCTGGACCTGGGAGGAGGAAGCCAGGTGCCTTGATTGCCAGGGTGGGCTGGGTCATCTCTCCCAGGAATGCTAGACCCAGGAAGCACCTGCCCCTCCCTGCTGGACCCCTGCTGTCACCTCAGAGCATCTGCCCAGCCTGCCTGCTCTCGGCACCCCTGCCTGGACCTGCCCCAGACCTGCTACTTGGGCGAGGACCCAAGGACAGCTGACTCTGGGCTCTATGGGCTGGAAACAGGGCTCAGTGATGGCAGAGGTGGGGAGGGACGCCAGCCTCCCTCTGGGCAGCTGAGTGGCTGCTGGCCCGTCCATCAATGTGCATGTCTGAGCTCTGCGACCTGGGCTCAGCCCTGGGTTTGTCCTATGGGGCCCCGGCTAAGGCGTGGGGTCCCCGCTGTTCCCTCACGGTCCCCTCAGTTGAGGATGACCCCACACCCCAGCCCCCTTTACCTGCCCGTAGGCGGCCTGCACCTGAGCCTCCAGTTCCCGAAGGAGCACCCGCCGCCTGGTGGCTGCTGGGCTGGCAGGGGCCCGGCTAGGCCCTGGAGTGCCCTCGGAGGGGGTGGGGTCCCCTGTTGGGAGGCTGCCATCTGCCGGGCCCCGGGGAAGGGCCATGGAGACGAGCACTTGGCACCTCCTGCCGTCTGAGGGGCACTGGCCCACTCCACTTGCCCAGGGCCTGCGGGAGGGTGGCTTTGTGGGCAGCTGCGGGTGTGGCCCCCCAGGGTCCCTGCTATGCTTCTTCCTGTTTCTGGCTCCAGGGGCTGATGGGCCCCAGGCCTTCCAAGCACCCCGTCTTTCCTAGCTCCCCTGACCCCTCACACAGCCCCTCCCTGAAACCCTAACTTGCCACCCGCAGCGCTCGGGCTGCCACAGACCATGCCCAGGGCTCCTTGTGTCACAGTGGCCTCTCTGCCCATCTCCCACATGCCCCTCCACCTCTCAGTCTGTGTTGCTCTCTGCCCCTCTCTGGCCCCTCTGCTCCAGGGGGTCTCTCTCTCTCTGTCTCACCTGCAGTTCTCGCTCTGCCCCCTGCTCCCTGTTGACATCTGCCCATCTGTGTCCCCGTGGGTCCCTCTGCCCACTCGTGCCCATCTCTTTGTGTTTCCTCCCTCTGTTGGGTGAGACTCTTTCCCACATCGGTCTGTCCCTCTTCCTGTTCTCTGTAGGATGCCCTCTCCCAGGATGGCTCCTGGACTCTGGAAAGACCATCTGGGGCCCCTATATTTCTTTTGCAAACCATCCCCGAGGTCTGCCGGGATCCAGCCTCAGGGAAACAGGACCAGACCCCCAAGCACTGCTCCTGAGCTGGTGGCGCTGGCCTCTCTTGGCCACAGCATGGCCATCCATTCATATATTTCTTTTGCAAACATCCGAGGTCTGCTGGGATCCAGCCTCAGGGAAACAGGATAGACCCCGTCTGCTCTGAGGGCCCTGGTTTCAGGCACATCTAATTCAGAAAAGGGCCAAGAGACAGTCTCCAAGTGCCCTGGGGCATGGACCCAGGCATCAGGAAGGCTTCATGGGGGAGATGGGTGGATGGGCAGCATTCTAGGTGTTGCCCACTGATGTTTACCTGGGCAAGTCCCAGGGTCCACAGCAGGGACCAGCTGTGAACATGGGGTGTTCCAAGGCGCTGGAATCCGGCAGGGTCTGTGGATGGAGGCCCTCAGGAGAGAGGCAGGGCTTATAACCCCTGCAAAAGGTGTAGGCTGCAAGAGGTAGGAAAAAACTCCCGGGGGACTCAATTTCAGCAAATGTATGTGGACCCCCTGCTGTGCGCCCTCCTGGGTGCTGGCAACCAGTGTCTCCTGGGACCTCCCACCTGGCTGCACCTTCAGCAAACTCAGAGCCACTGTGGAGGACTGAACGCAGAGAAGGGCCTGACCGGCTGTCAGAGGAGGTGTGTGGGGACCTTGCTGCTATAGGGGCTGCGGAAGTGACCTGTGAGCCGAGACCAGAGGGATGAAGGGAGTGAGTGCATGAAGGGGGGCGGGTGGACTTGCAGGCAGAGGGAACGGCCTCCATAAAGCCCCGAGTGAATCTGAGCAAAGGCCAGGGTTGAGAGGTAAGTGGATGCCGGCTGGTGGTCAAGGATGGCTCGTTGTGACCGTTCCCGCTGACCATCTCAAGGCTCAGCTTCAGCGTCCTTCAGACCCTCTGCACCCTGGTCACAGCTCCTCCCAGTGGCCCGGCGTGCACAGCATCCCCAGCGGGACTGCAAACGTCCCTCAGAGAGTTCTTCTGTTTTCTGCAAGGTCTTAGAACGGATCTGCAGACCTGGGATACCCCCTGCATTTGCTGTGTGACCCCACGCAAGGTATTTCACCTCTCTGAGTCTTACTTTCCTTATCTGGAAAGCAAGGGTTGACCTAGTATTTGCCTCATGGTGCCTTTGAGAAAATTAAATGAGAATAGACCAATCAGGTTCCTGGCATATTGGAAGGGTTCAAAAAACTGTGGATGTCACACGAGATGAAAGAATCCATGTCCAAATAACTTTCTAAGAAGGTAGGAAGTGTTGAGAAATGTGTCCCAAAGTATAAGCCAAAGAAGTGGGGATGATCACTGGTCAGGGTATGTGGGCTGGAAGCATTTTCAATGAAGGAGCAAAGCCTTCATGTCTGGCTCCAGGGTCCAAGATGACCAGGTGGATGAGTGGTGGACAAATGAATGGATGGATGGTTGGGTAGATAAGCGAGTAGTTGGATGGGTTGGTGGATGATTTAATGGGTTGATGTTTGAATGGTTGGTGGTGGGAAGGATGAACAGTTGAGAAGATGGATGGATAGACAAACATGGATGGAAGGATGAATGGATGGACAGTTGGATGTATAGTTGAGTAGGTAGATGGGAAGTAGACAGATGGGATGAATGAATGGATGGACAGTTGGGTGACTGATTGCATGGAAGGATGGGTAGAAGATTTGATGGGCTAATGGTTTCATAGATGGTTGGTTGGGTGTGTAGATGGGTGGATGAAAAGACGGAGGGATAGACAAGTAGAGGATGATTGGGTAGGTAGATGAGTAGTGGCTGGATAAGTGAGATGGTGGGTAAACGGATAAGTAGATGCTTTGATGGACTGCTGGTCTAATGTTTGGTTGTTGAGTGGCTGAATAACTGGGTGAAAGTGAAAGTTGCTCAGTTGTGTCTGACTCTTTGGAACCCAAGGACTATACAGTCCATGGAATTCTCCAGGCCAGAATACTGGAGTGGGTTCCTTTCCCTTCTCCAGGGGATCTTTCCAACCCAGGGATCGAACCCAGGTCTCCTGCCTTGTGGGCGGATACTTTACCAGCGGGGCCACAAGCGAAGCCCAGGAATACTGGAGTGGGTAGCCTATCCCTTCTCCAGCAGATCTTCCTGACCCAGGAATCAACCCGGGGTTTCCTGCATTGCAGGTGGATTCTTTACCAGCTGAACAACTGGGTAGATGGGTATATAGATGGACAGACAGATAAGTGGAGGCGGAGAGATGGCTGGGTAGACGGATTTGCTGGTGAAGGTCTTACATTCTTCATTCAGATTTCATTAAGGTAAAGACCATATTTTACTTGTTTTAGTGTCTCCCCTGATGTCCAGTCCAATCATTGCTGAGACACACTAATCAATGTGTGAATAAAGACTTGTGCCTAGGGACTTCCCTGGTGGTCCAGTGGTTAAGGCTCTGCACTACCAATGCAAAGGGCGTAAGTTTGATTCCTGGTTGAGGAACTAAGATCCCACATGCTCCGCAGCACAGCCAAAAAAAAAAAAACCCAATAAGAATTTCTTAGAAAAAAAAAAGACTTGTGTCTATCTCCTCCTACCCTGAGTTGAGTTGTGATTCCCCTAAAGGCAAAGATGATGGTTCCTTCTCTACTCTGTTCCCCACAAGCCAAACCCAGGCATGGCCAGTGGTAAGATATCACTTAAGATATACACGTACTTGCTAGGGTAGCTACAGTGAAACAGACAAAAAATAAAAATCATTGGTGAGAATGTGGAGAAGTTGGAACCTTCATAGGCTTCTGCTGGGCTTATAAAATGGTGCAGCCACTTCGGAAAAGAGTTTGGCAGTTCCTCAAAATGAGTTACCACATGACTCAGCAACTTCACACTTAGGTATATACTTAAGAGAATTGATAAGTTCACACAAAAACTTGTGTGTAGCACTGTTACAACTTTCATAAAGTGAAAGTTGCTCAGACGTGTCTGACTCTTTGTGACCCCCATGGACTCTACAGGCCCTGGAATTCTCCAGGCCAGAATACTGGAGTGGGTAGCCTTTCCCTTCTCCAGGGTATCTTCCCAACCCAGGGATTGAACCCAGGTCTCCCACATTGCAGGCGGATTCTTTACCAGCTGAGCCACCAGGGAAGCCCGAGAATACTGGAATGGGTAGCCTATGCCTTTTCCATTGGATCGTCCCACCCAGGAATTGAACCGGGGTCTTCAGCATCGCAGGCGGATTCTTTACCAACTGAGCTATCAGGGAAGGTGTTACTCATAACAGTCAAAAAATGAAGCAACCCAAATATCTATTAATACACAAATGAGTAAACAAAATGCGTATATCCAGACAATGGAATATTATTTGGCCATAGAAAGGAATGATGTCCTGACCCATCCTACAACATAGATGAAGCTTGAAGACGTTATGCTAACAGAAAGCAGCCAGACGTGAAAGGCCACATCGTGTACGATTCCATTTATATGAAATATCCTGAAGAGGCAAATCCATAGTGACAAAATATATTGTGTGCGTGTGTGTTAGTTGCTCAGTCATGTCCCACTTTTTGCTACTTTAGCCCACCATGATTCTCTGTCCGTCGGATTCTCCAGGCAGGGATGGCAGAAGCGGGAATGAGGCGTGATGGCTAATGGGTCCAGGGTTTCTTTTCAGAGTGATGAAATTGCTCTGGAATTAGTGGTGATAATCACACAACACTGAACATACCAAAACCCACAGAACATACACTTTATAAGGGTGAATTTTGTGTAGCAATAAAGCTCTTACATATACTTTAAACCCCGCCAAAGACAGGGGCTGACATATACATGAACTGGAGGTGGGGGACGGACACAGGAAGCTGCCTGCCCCATGCGACTGGGAAAGCTGTGCTCTGGGCCTCAGAGGAAGAGGCCCCAGGGTGGCCACAAAGCTAGACCACAGGCTGGGCCGAGGGAGCCAGAGGACTGTGGGTAAAAGCAGTCACCAGAACACTGCGGCATGGTGCTAAGGCCTGCCCAGGGGGCCCGAGCAAGACGGCTGGGGTGTGAGCTGGCAGGAGGCCTGCTGGCTGGCAGGGTGTCTCCAAGCTCCCAGGTCTGTGATGCTTGTGGACAGAAGGAGCGCAGGCGTGCTCCAGGCCAGAGTGGGCAACTGAGTCTTTCTGAGCCTTGGTGTCCTCTTCTGCATAAGGGGAACACGACCCCCTTCCTCCCAGGCTGCGGTGGAGATGACATGAAACCATTTATGCGAAAGCTCTTTGTAAGCTGCTAAGTGCTGGGCAGATGTTCCTGCAGCTGTGAGTCAGGGATAGATCCCAGCTCCGGGGCCACCTCCCTCACCTCCTCCCAGACCCAGGCAGCCATGGGCTCCGTGAGGCTCAGGGATGCTCCTAATCTGGCTTGCCTGGTGTTTTCCCACACTTGGGCTGGGTACTTCTGCACCTGGGGAAGGACAACGTCCTCTTCCCGGTGGCTCTGATGGGAAAACCAGGCTCAGTCAGATGCCAGTTCCCAAGGAGGACCCCACCCACTGCCACCCCCAGCACCAGGAAGGGGCAGCCAGGAGAACCGGGCTGCGGGTGCAGATGGGCCCATCGGGAGGCTGGTACAGGTCCCACCTGGAAAGACACAGCCCTCCCAGGCCCAGAAAGTCTTGCTCACTCCAGTTCACCTGTCTTTCCATTCACCCGTATCCCCGGTCTCAGCCTGTATTTGAAGAGTACTGAGCTCTTTGTTGTTGTTTAACTGCTAACTCGTGTCTAACTCTTTGCAAACCCACGGACTGTAGCCCACCAGGCTCCTCTGTCCATGGGATTGCCTAGGCAAGGATACTGGAGTGGGTTGCCATTTCCTTCTCCTGGGGATCTTCCCGGCCCTGGGATTGAATTCATGTCTCCTGCATTGGGAGGCGGATTCTTTACCACTAAGCCACCTGGGAAGCCCCTTTCAGAGCCCTTAGACGTAGTCAAATAACAAGGCTCAGCAGAAGAAAGTGAGGGTTGCAAGTGATGCACTGAAGCCAACCGGAGGTATTCACTCTCTGACCTTGGGAACACTCTCTGTGCTTCAGTTTCCTCCTCTGTAAACTAGGATCTGAACAGCATCAAGTCTCAGGGTTGTAATAGGTGTAAATTTCTCAGGGGCAGCCCTCAGTCCCTGAGGGTTTGCTATTATTATCAGGAAGAGAGGCTGCGGAAATGGGTGTTTATTGAAATAGCATTTATTCAAGCAAAAAGCATTTATGGAGCACCTACTGTGTGTCGGTGCTGGGGCGCTCAGTCCTGGCCCTCTAGGGGCCCTGAGGGGGCTGTGTTCCGGGGCGGTGAGGAGGCGGCTAGTGGCTGCCCGGTGCTGAGTGTGGGAGCCTCTTGTAAAACCGCTGCGCAGCAGGTAAGGTGCACGGCTGCGGAGAGCCGGTGGGCCCCTCCGGGCCGGCTTCACCACACCCACACCTCGCCCCAACCCAGATCCGCTCGGTGACTCGGCGGATTCCCGGGGTGGGGCGCCGGGGTGGAGCAGGACCTTAAATATAAGGCCTCCAGGTCCTCCCCACTTCCTGCCACACTTGAACTCCGCCGCCTCCAGTGAGTAGGGTCTGGACCGGGTAGGGGGAGGGGCCGGCCGAGCCACCCACCTCTCCGGGCGGCCTGACCCCCGGGCTGCCAGCCCCTGGGGGGTCCTTCCTCCCGCATCGTGCGGTCTGTCTGCCTATCCTAGTGCCGCCCTACACCATCGTCTACTTCCCGACCCGAGGTGCGGCCGCTGCTCCTTTAGGAGGGCGAAGGGCCCCCGGCAGGACGCGCGGTCTGGACAGCGCTCGAGGCGGAGGCGGGACCCGGGGCGGCGGGGCGGGATCGCGGGCTGGGGTCCCGCCGCTGCGTCGTCTGTGGGGGCGGGGGGCCTGCGGGCGGTGCGCTCTATTCCGTGGTCTCGGGTGCCTTCCTGGGGCGAAGTGGGCTGGGCCTCTAACCCTGTCCCCCTGGCCCGGACGCTGTGGGGGGCCAGGGGCTCCACTCTTTACCCGCAGCTCATCTTCTCAGCGGGCTCCGAATCTAGTCTGTGTCCTGTCTCCACATCCAGCTCCCATCCACTCCTGACTTCCCCAGGGGGCTGCTGCGAGGATGGGGTCTCTGCCCGCCCCCACTGCCCCGTCCTCCCCTCCCCCAGGGCGCTGTGAGGCCCTGCGCATGCTGCTGGCCGACCAGGACCAGAGCTGGAAGGAGGAGGTGGTCACCAAGGAGACCTGGCTGCAGGGCCCCCTCAAGGCCTCCTGCGTGAGTGACGGGCGCCAAGGCAGGGGAGCAGCACTTGAGTAGGGGGCAGCTGAGCCCAGGGTCCCTCAATGAGCCTTGCCCCACCCCTCCCAGCTGTACGGGCAGCTCCCCAAGTTCCAGGACGGAGACCTCACCCTGTACCAGTCCAATGCCATCCTGCGACACCTGGGCCGCTCCTTTGGTGAGTCCGGAGGCTGAAGGCAGCCCAGTCCAGGAAAGCACCTGAAGGGTCCCACCCAGATGTCCTGGGATCCGGTCCTATGGCTGGGGGACGGGCCAGATGGCCCTAGAGGAAGGGGCAGAGCTTGGGTTAGGAGGGCTCTAGGTTACAGAGCTGGGATCTCCAGTCACCCTAGGGCAGGGGCCACATGGCTTGGGCCGGCAGCCCTCCTGGGTTCATCGCTTCCTGGATGACAGCTCCGAGGTGGTCACTGGCCACCACATGGTGCGTGCTGCTGTAGGCTAGAGTCGCTGTGGGTGTGGCCAGGACCTTCAAGGCCGGTCTGCTCCTGCCCTGGCCTCACCTGAATCTGGAAAGCCGGGGTACTCAATGAGCAGGCCTGTGGCCTTGTTTCAAGGGTGGCAGGAATATGGCTTGGGGAGGTGACTGCCTCTTTTTCGGCAGGCTTGGGGGGTGGGGGGTGGGTACAGGAGGATGTGGGAAGGGGATCGCACATCAGGGAAGTCAGGGAAGGGGATCCCACATCATCGTGGACAACCAGGTGAGCGCTGGGTCCAGCCATCGGAGGTCCATTTCTCAGATGGGCAAACTGAGGCCCAGAGTGGGGCCGTGACTGACTCCCTGGAGTGGAAGTAGCCAGGCCCAGGCCTACCCTGACTTCTTCGAGACCCAGGGTGAGAGGACAGAGGCCTCTAGCGTAGCCTGCCTCTTGCTGTCCCGCCCCATGCAGTCCTGCACTCAGAGGGACACGCCAGTCTGTAGAGCCAAGTTCTGTCCAGGCCCCACAAGTGAGCACCCCTCAGGCCTAGGGAGGCGCCATCAGAGGCCTGGCCGGCCCTTGCAGGGGGACAGGCTGGAGGAGAGACTGGGGGTAGTTTGGGCTGGGAGTTCCCGAGTCCCAGGGACCAGGGTATGGTCTCAAAGATGAGTGCATGGGCTTCTGCTGGGTATGTTACTTGGGCTTGTGTAGATGGGAGTGGCAGAATTAGGCAGAGGGAATCCCCAACACAGGGCACCTGAGTGCCCAGACCTGAGGCCTTTAGGTTTGCGGGGAGAGGGGTGCAGTGAGCAGGCTGGACCCTAGCCTGGACAGAACGTGACCCTCCGCCCGGCTGCTGACCCAGGGCTCTATGGCACAGACGAGCGGGAGGCGGCGCTGGTGGACATGGTGAACGACGGCCTGGAGGACCTCCGCAGGCGCTGCGGCCACCTCATCCACCACAAGCGTGTAAGCCGTCTGGGCTGGCGCTCAGGGCTGGGGCAGGGAGGCTGCCCGGGGCCAGACCCACAGCAGACCGCTGCGGGCATCACTTCCTTTCGCAGGAGGAGGACAAAGCCCAATATGTTCAGGAGCTGCCGGTGCATCTGAAGCCTTTCGAGACCCTGCTGTCCCAGAATCAGGGGGGCCAGGCCTTCATCGTGGGCGACCAGGTGAGCGCTGGGTCCAGCTATTGGAGGTCTATTTCTCAGATGGGCAAACTGAGGCCCAGGGCGGGGCTGTGACTGGCTCCCTGGAGCAGCCAGTGTTCTGCGCTGCCAGCTGCCTCCCCCCTCTCCTGATCCCACTCAAGCCCTCCCGGCCCCTGCCCTGCAGATCTCCTTCGCTGACTACAACCTGCTGGACCTGCTGCTCAATCACCAGGTGCTGGTCCCCGGCTGCCTGGACCCCTTCCCCCTGCTCTCGGCCTACGTGTCCCGCCTCAGCGCCCGGCCCAAGCTCAAGGCCTTCCTGGCCTCCCCGGAGCATCTGAACCGCCCCATCTTTAGAAGCCGCAAAATATGAGCCCAGCCTCCCCCGGGAGAGGGGCTGCCCTTAGGATGAATAAACACAGTGAGAGGAAAGCTGTGCTGTGGTCACTGAGGGACCCGGTGGCCTCTGGGGATCCCTGGCCCTTCCCAGACTGTCTCAGAGAGGATGGGGGCTGGGCTGGGCCTTGAAAAAGCTTCAGGCCCTCAGAGCCGCCAGGACACAAAAACAAGTTCCAAGTCCAGAGAGGAAGATGAGATTCCAAACCTCCAAGATCCACCCTGGAGGGCTGCCTGCAGGAGGGGGTTGACCTCCCCAGGGCCGCGGCAACCTGGGAACCATCTCCATCTGCGAGAAGGGCCACCGTGTAGGGGACGCACAGTTCCTGACAACTGTGTGATGAGTTCCATCACCCAACACAGGCAGAGTAGCTGGTCTCTGCACTCTCTGGTGCTGTGCACACGCGCCACTTGGAGTGACACACACACTCGAGTGTTTCACACGCGTGTCCGTGTTGCCTGTTCTTGTGTGTCACCCACGGTCACCTCCAGGCAGTGTGGCAGGTGGCCAGCAGGGCCCAGGTATATGGCTGAAGACAGACCTGGGAGTTCTGGGCATGCCATGCTGCTTGGGGACCTGGGGGGGTGACTAGTCAAGGTTCTCTTCCAGCTCCTGGGGCCTCGGTCAGCGGCACCCCCACTGTGGGAACGCCCCACCACCTGCCCAGTCCCAGCCCAACTCTCCTTCCTGCAAGGCTGTGACCGCTGCTGCGTGGCACCCTCTGCCTGTCCCAGCCCTTCTGCTGCTCCTCGGACCGTGTGGAGGCAGAGAATTTCAGAAGGCCTGCATTCCCAACACAGAGCTCTCCTGGCTCCTCCCTGCTCTCCAGGCAGAGTCCTCAGACTGATGAGCCTCTTGGGCGGGCCTTCCTACATCCGAATTCTTTGGTCTCCAGAACATTCCCCACCCCCAGCCGCCTGGTTCACCCTTAGAGCTGCTCTCTGCTCTTCAGACAGCCCACCTCTCCTGTCCCTCCCTGCCTTTGTCCTGCTGATGACCCACTTCCCAGCTGCCACCTCCCCCTCCCCCATCTCCCCTCCCCCACTTTCCCCCCCACCACCCCCTGCAGTCACGCCCCTCGGCCCTCACCCAGGTGCCCTGGGCCCTTCTGCCTCTCCGCTCTGTAGGGTCTGGCCTGCCCGGTTGTCTCCCCTCTAGCCCTCCCACTGTGAGGTCAGAGACCAGATCAAGTTCATTTCTGTCTCCCCTGGCCCCAGGGGAGGTGCTGCTGACTCACCTTTGTTGTTGCTCAGTCGTGTCCATGTCCAACTCTTTGCGACCCCATGGACTGCAGCACGCCAGGCTTCCCTGACCTTCACCATCTCCCATTTGGCCCAAACTCATGTCCGTTGAGTCGGTGATGCCATCCAACCATCTCATCCTCTGTCACCCCCTTCTCCCGCCCTCAATCTTTCCCAGCATCAGGATCTTTTTCAGTGAGTTGGTTCTTTTCATCAGGTGGCCAAAGTATTGGAGCTTCAGCTCCAGCATCAATCCCTCCAATGAATATTCAGGCTTGATTTCCTTTAGGATTGACTGGTTTGATCTCCTTGCTCTCTGAGGGACTCTCAAGAGTCTTCTCCAGCACGACAATTCAAAAGCATCAATACCTGTGGTGGTGGTGGTTTAGTCACTAAGTCGTGTCCAACTCTTTGCAACCCCATGGACTAGCCTGCCAGGCTCCCCTGTCCATGGGATTCTCCAGGCAAGAATACTGGAGTGGGTTGCCATTTCCTTTTCCAGAGGATCTTTTGTAACCAGGAAGCGAACCCAGGTCTCTTGCATTGCAGGCAGATTCTTTACCATCTGAGCCACCAGGGAAACCCATAATCTCCTTTAAGACATGCCACAACCTGAGCTCTCTGCTCCCAGAGCCTGTGCTTGTAACAACTCTCCCAGCTTGAACCAGTATTTTCTATATCCTGGTCCAGGGTGACTGCAGTTACCATGTACTCTGAGAGCTGGTAACTCTGGTGACCCCTTCCCCCACTCAGTTATATGGAGACAGGAACCCTAACAGGTTGGGCTTCCAGCCTTTCAGGGTCGAGGTGGAAGCGGAACTGGTTCCAGTTTAAAGGCTGGATCAGAAACTTCCCTGGTGGTACAGTGGACAAGAATTCATCTACAAATGAAGGGGACAAGGGTTCAATCCCTGGTCCGGGAAGACTCCACATTCTGAGGAGTAGCTATGCCTCTCTGCCATAACTACTGATGCCCGCACACCTAGAGTCTGTGCTCTGCAACAAGAGAAGCCAGCGCAGCGAGAAGCCTGTGCACTGCAGTGAAGTGTAGACCCCACCCTCAACAATTAGAGAAAGTCCGTGTGCAGCAACAAAGACTCAGCGCAACCAAAAATAAATAAATAAAGAGTTGCAGGGGAGAATAAATGAGGCAGGGGGAACTGGAACATTTAAAGCCTGTTGATTGGATTTGCTCTCCAGCTGGGGAGGAGGGACAAGTGGTTACGGACTCAAAACGCCGGTCCTTGTGGGCGCTCCCAGTCCTCAACCAGCTGCAGTTGGGTCAGAAGAGGTGGAATAAAGGGGTTGATCCCAGTTCCTGCGAGGGTTTGCCCTTTGGTGGCAGCTCTGGGGCTCAAGAGTCTCCCTCCCTGTGGTATTAGCCCAGGGAGGTTGGGGGTGAGGGGTTCAGGGAGTCACCCCAGACCTCAGAGGTAGAAGTGCAGTCTGCTATGGGGCCTTGAGTCCAGGTCTCAGCCTATGGGCCTTGCTCGGCCACCACTCCAGAAACTGCGGGAACGTTAGCTGAGTCCTTCCGAGGCTCGCCTCTGCCCTGTACCACCTTCTCCCAGCTCTGTCAAGGTCCTGGATGGCTCTAGCTTGGGCTCCATTCCCCGCCTCCAGCCCACTCCCCCTGAGCCCACTTGGTGAGCCGCCTGAAGACTCTCTTCCCAGCCCTGGAGGTTGGAACCCCTGGCTGCCTTTCCCCAATGTATACCCTCTCTGGGCCTGTTTCCTCTTCTGACATCACAAAAGGCCACAGTATTTACCAAGCACCTTCTGTGTGCCAGACACTTGGTGGCTCTTAAAACTTCCATTTTACAGTTGAGAAAACTGAGATCAGAGCTGGAATTTGCACCCAGGCAGACTGACGACCTAGCCTACATTCTTTCCCAAAGAGCCCCAGAAAATGCTCTCAAACGTGCTCTGCACGAATCTAGTCTTCAACGGAGTGGTTATTTGCAATGTTAATGTTAGTGAAATGTTAAATATCCTAATTGCAATCAAGAGGGAGCCACAGGAATTTTAGAAGCCAGAGTACAGGTCATGTTGAACCACTGGCCTGCTTTGCGGTTTGCTTTCATGGCTGATAGGCTGGAAACCAGCTCTGCAAACATGTGGAGATGAAACCAGGGTGAGCATGAACAGCTGGGAGGCTCCTCTCATGACCCTACGGAGACGTTTATCCCCAAGAACTGTTGAGTGTTTGTCCAGGAAGTGCTTTTGGCAGCAAAACTTGAACTCCAAATCTTCCTCTTGGAAGACTTTCCACCAGGGTGGGAGTGGGGAGCCTATACATCTCCAGATGGGATTTTCCACGAAGTCAGAAAAATAGCCCAGGATCCTAAGAGCTCTGGTTACTGTGCCTCCAACTTACTTGCCTGAGCCTTGATCTTAAGAGAAGCATCTAGGGGAGAAAATAAATTGAAGGCTTTTAGTTCACCCATTGGCTGATCCCCAGCTGGGTTCTGGCTCAAAAGTGTGTCAACCTTGAGAAAATGGTGGTTTCTCAAAGATTGGGGCTGTATGTTTAAGTCTCCAGCTAGACCTACTGATTAGGCCACATCTGGGAAAAGCTGGTGGCTCAGTGGTCAAGAACCGGCCTGCCAACGCAGGAGATGTGGGTTCCATTCCTGGGTCAGGAAAATCCCCTGGAGGAGGAAATAGCAACCCGCTCCAGTATTCTTGCCTGGAAAATCCCATGGACAGAGGAGCCTGGGAGGCTACAGTCTGTGGGGTCGCAAAGAGTCGGACATGACCTAGTGAGTAAACATCGAGCGTGGAAAGTTACCATTTTGAGAGTTTGAAGCAGTGGCTTTTTCCTCTTATGCCAAAAATAAGGCAACTGGGAATTGGGCTCACAAATCAGGCCCCGGGAGACTGAGACACACGGCTGGCTTGGTCGCTCAGTTATAACCTGGTGATGTCTGTGGGCTTCTCTTCCTCTGACTCTGCCAGCCCTCACCGTCTCCTGCTGGTACCAGGCTCTGCCCTCCAGACACATGTGACCCAAGCCCAGCGAGTCACCAAGCTCTAGGCCCGGGCACAGTGTGGTCCAAGGGCTGAGCCCTGGAAGGGAGCTGGGTCCATCCAAGTCCTCCCCTGACCCAGCCCGGGCAGTGCTGGCCAGGCACCAGGAGCTTCCTCTGCAACCAGAGCTTTCTTTTCTTCACAAAAGTCTGTGAGGGACTTCCCTGGTGGTCCAGGGGTTAAGAATCTGCCTTGCAATGCAGGCAACACGGGTTCAGTCCCTGGTCAGGGAACTAAGATCCCAAATGCCACTGGGCAACTAAGCCTGTGCACCCCAACTTCTGAGCCCGCCCGCCACAGTGAAGGCCCAGCACAGCCCCTGCACAAAAAGAGTCAGTGAGGGGGTGACTTCAGAGCAGACTGTGGGGCTGGTTATAGCTGAGAGAGCTGAGCCCGTGTGTGTGTGTGTGTGTGTGTGTGTGTGTGTGTGTTTGTGGATGTGGATGTGTTTGTGTGAGACAGAGAGTTTTCAGCCATGATTCCAGTCCTCCAGAGGCTATGTCCTTCCTCTGATTTGTTCCTGTGACCTCATACATGCTTCTTTTTTGGAGATGAGCTTCTGTGATTTCAGCTGAAAGAGACTGTGACAATTTTCAAATATGTCCACAGATCCACTGTCCCCATCAGAATTTGGTATCAATCTCCTGCCCCTTGGGTGTGGCTGGACTTAGTGACTTGTTTCCAGCTCACAGGTGTGGGAGAGATGGTGCAGGTTGTCCGGGACTAGGTCTGGAAGGTCTGTGGCTTGCTCCTGGCTCCCTCTCCCAGGTTGCCAGCCAACCATGAAGACACTCAAGCAGCCCTGGGGAGAGGTTCAGGTGACAAGGAGCTGAGGCTTCCTGCCAAGGCAGCCCGAAGTCACAACCCATGTGAGCAAGCCGTCTGGAGGGTCTCCTCCAGCCCCATTTGAGCCTCGGATGGCTGCAGCCCCAGCTGCAATGTTGACTGAAACCTCATGAGAAACTGTGTTAACCACGTGTTTTAGTTTCTTTTTTTTGGCTTTGCTGGATCTTAGCTGTGGCATGTGGGATCCAGTTCCCTGACCAGGGATCAAACCGTGGCCCCCTGCATTGGGAGTGTGGAGTGTTAGCCGCTGGACCACCAGGGAAGTCTGATTTTCTGTATTCTGATGCTCTGACTTCTAGGGCCCGACAGACCCTGCAGGGTTAACTAATTCTCATCGGAAAAGACCCTGATGCCGGGAAAGATTGAAGGCAAAAGGAAAGAGGGCAGCAAAAGGTGAGATGGTTAGATAGTATCACTGACTCAATGGACGTGAATTCAACTAAACCCTGGGTGATAGTGGAGGACAGAGGAGCCTGGCCTGCTGTAGTCCATGGGGTCGCAAAGAGTCGGACACGACTTTGCAACTGAACAACAACAAAAGCGATGGTAAACAACTGGCCTGACAGTGTGCCTTTCAGATGCAAACCAACCAATTCAGAGCCCATGTCCCACCTTCCTCAGTGGGCTCTTATACCCTGGCCATATACCTGCCATAGTCACCCCAGGGCCAGGTACCAGACAACCAGGGCTGGCCCCTGTGTTCCAGAGCCCACTGCAATGATCCAAACTCACCAATCCTTGGCCTGCTTACCCTGCCTTGGGTGTTTCTTTCTGTGGAAGCCACAGTGGAGGCTCTGCCCGAAGTTTCCCATCTCCCTCTGCCTCCTGTCCACCCCTGACGCATCCTTGGGTGGACACCCCCCACCCCTACCCCAGACTGCCCCGTTTTCTTGGGATCTGTGAGAAACTATCTCTCTGATGGAAGATGCCTGTTGATCTATTGGCCTTGCCAGACCTAAATAATAATAAAACCTATATTTAAAACAGTGACTGTGGGCAACAACCACTCAGCCAAGCCACTCTCAAATTTCTGACTCAGAGAAGGAGATAATAAATGTTTACTATTTTAAGTGAATAAACTTTGGGGTCATTTGTTAGACAACAGTAGATAACTAATACAGGGTCAGAACCAGGCCAGCACCATCTGGTCCTGGTGTGGGATGGACGTGGAGCAACTTTCCAGGTTCACAAAGCAAGACAGGTGCTCTGAGGTTTCACGAGCTACTTTCCAGAGGTTTTCTAGTTCCTTTGGTTGAGGTTTGGTGTCTTCTCTGACACCACTGGGCACAAGTGCTGGTTAGTGCTCGGGATAAAGGCACACCCTTCAAACAGGAATCTTCCTTTAACGATCTCAATTCCTGATTGCAAACCCAGGATGGCCCAACACCCCAGTGCATATTCCAACAATTAGTTTTTCCATGCAGGTCATTCACATGGAAGAGCAGCTAATGAGCTTGACTTCAGGCCCCATCCCTTGCCCTCATCTGCTCTGTGATCCCGATCGCCATAACCAAACAAGGCAATACATCTAAAACAGCTCAGGACTTTCTGGGTGCTCCAGTGGTTAAGAATCTGCCTGCCAATGCAGGAGACACAGGTTCGATCCCTGGTCAGGGAAGATCCCACAAAAATGTGGGGCAACTAAGCCCATGTGCCACAACTACTGAGCCACACGCCTTGAGTCTGTGCTCCGCAAAAAGAGGAGCCGCTGCAACAAGAAGCCCATACACCTCAATGGAGAGCGGCCCCCGTTCAGTGCAACTAGAGAAAGCCCACGCAGCAGCAAAGACCCAGCGCAGCCAAAAATAAACAGATATATCATTAAAAAATTCTTATCCGTGTCTCCCCTATTGGTTCTGTTTCTGGATAGAACGCTGACTAATACACTATTTAAACAGAAGAATAGGATACTTCCCTGGTGGTCAAGTGGCTAAGACTCCACACTCCCAATGCAGGGGGCCCAGGTTCGATCCCTGGTTAGGAAACTAGATCCCACACACTGTAGCTGAGACCTGGAGCAGTCAAATAAATAAAAATAAGCATTTAAAAGTAAATTAATAAAATTAAATTTAAAATTAAAAATACAGAAGAATCACCTATTGAGGGCTGTCTCTGAAAAGATCGCTTTTCTATCTGTTGTGATTAGAACAATCTGTTTGATTTTTATTCTTTTTTAAAAAATTTATTTATTTTTAATGGAAGGATAATTGCTTTACATTATTATATTGGTTTCTGGCATACATGAACATGATGGCTTTAATTCTTGCATAACATGTTGATAAAAATTGTGTAATAGAAAACTGGATTTAAAAAGCTTTATTTGGAGAGGAAATCTCAATGTAGTAATATTTCTTTGTTTCATTCTAGACGCAAGTTCTCAAATGATGACTTGGCTGAAAATGCTGAACTTCAGGTTTTGCTAGAGGTCAACATACCATCACTTGGTTTTTTTCCCCTCTTGCTCAATTTAATATTTGTGCAAAACGTATGGTGAAAGAAGAGATACCACTTTCTCAAGATGCTGAGATAGCCCCGAAGGTAAGGGTGATGAAAATACCTGCAGAGCTGGCTTCTAACAAAAATTGTGTTCAGCCATTCATTGAACACTTATTATGGACCAGGCATTGAGCTAAAGGTTTTGTTTATTTTTAAAAAAAATTTGGGGGGGTCTTCATCGCTACATGCGGACTGCCCTATACTTGTGGTGCACACGCTTCTCCCTGAGATGGCCCCTCTTGCTGCAGGGCATGGCTCTAGAGTGCAAGCTCAGAGTTTCCCTGAGCCACATGGAGTCTATTTTATACATAGTAATTTGTATCGACTAATCCCAAACTCCTAATTTACTTCTCCCACCCCTTTCCCCTTTGGTAACCACAAATTTGTTTTCTATGTTTGTAAGTCTGTTTCTGCTTTGTAAATAAGTTCATCTGTATCATTTTTTTTAGATTCCACATATGAATGATATCGTATGATGCTCGTCTTTGTCTGTTTGACTTACTTCACTTAGTATGATCGTCTCTAGGCCCATCCATGTTGCTGCAAATGGCATTCTTTCATGTTGCCACTTTTCCCCGGTGGCTCAGACAGTAAAGAATCCGCCTGCAGTGTGGGAGACCTGGGTTCGATCCCTGGGTTGGGAAGATCCCCTGGAGAAGGGAATGGCTACCCACTCCAGTGTTCTGGCCTGGAGAATCCCATGGACTGTGTAGTCCAAAGGGTCGCAAAGAGTCGGATACGACTGAGCGACTTTCACTTTCACAATTTACGGCAGGTGCGCTTGAGCATATGTGTGTGGGTGCTAAGTTGCCTCAGTTATATCCAACTCTCTGCGACCCTACAGACAGTAAGCTCTCCAGGCTCCTCTGTCCATGGGATTCTCCCAGCAAGAATACTCGAGTGGGTGGCCACTCTTTTCTCGGGATCTTCCCATCCCAGGGATCGAACCTGTGTCTTCTACGCTGCAAGGAGGGTTTTTAACCACCAGGGAAGCCCCAAAACTAACACAGATACCCTTCAGTGGGTGAGTGGTTAAACATACCAAGGAATACAACTCAGGAATAAAAGGAATGAACTGAGACTTCCGTAGTGGTCCAGTGGCAAAGGCTCCACACTCCCAATGCAGGAGTGGGGAGCAGGTTTCAATCCCTGGACAGGGAGCTAGATCCCACATGCTGCGACTAAAAAAAAAAAGAAAAAAATAGACTCCTCATGCCGAAACTAAAAGATCGAAGATCGAAGGTGGGGCAACTAAGACCCAGTGCAGTCAAATAAATTAATTAATTAATTTTCAAAAAGAGGAATGAACTATCGATTCGTAGGGCAACCAGAGTCCAGAGAAGTGTGCTGAGTGGGGGAAAAAAGCTGATTCCAAAAGCTTACATACTGTTTGATTCCATTTATATAACATTCTTGTCATGACTAAATTATAGAAATGGAGGACAGATTGTGATTGCCAGAGATTAAGGACAGGCAAGGGGATTGGAAGTGTTGCGTTGGGGCGGGGGTAGGGTGGGAAGAGACGTGAGTGTGGTTATAAAAGATGATGGAAGAGATTGTGTGGCGAGGAACTGTTCAGGGTCCTGACTGTGGTGGTGGATGCATGAACCTACACAGGTGATAAAATTGCATAGAACTAGACACCCACACATACACACAGACACAGGCTCACACAGGAGTCCAACTGAAACCAGGGCAACCTGCGCAAGATGGTTACATTGTATCAATGTTAATATCCTGGGTGTGAAGTTGCACTCCAGTGTTGCAACATGTTATCTCAAAAGGAAAAGTTTAGGTCAAAAAAAGTAAATAGACATAAAGATTCTAATTAAAAGACACAGGGTGTCAGAATGACAAAAGAACATTAAATTATACTCTATCTGTAGGAACACATCTCAAGCGTAGGATACGGAGAGGTTGAAAGTGAAAAGATGAAAAATGGATGCTGTGCAGGTACCACCTGAAAGAAAGTGTAGCTGCATCAATATCAGGACAACAGCACTTGGAAGCCAAAAATCAATACATAACAAATGAAAAACTTAAAAATATATATAGGGCGAATTTTGTTAATGTGAAAAGCCTCAATATTTATCCAGAAGTAAAAAAATTCTAAGTTTGTATATATCTCATCTCATGGCCTCAAGCTTTATAAAGCAAAACATGATGGAGTTGCAATGAGACGTACACAAAGCTGAAGTCATTACATGTGTGTATGTGTATTTGCCAATCTGGTTTCACTTATATTTTCTTCCAGTCTGTATTCAGATATTTTAACATGCTTCTCTTAATAATTGATAGATCGGGCAGAGAAAAAATTCAGAATAACATGGAAAAGCCAAACAACCACAGAATACACTTATTTATTTATCTGGCTGCGTTGGCTCTTAGTTGTGGCATGTAGGATCTTTCCTTGCAGCACGTGGACTCTCTAGTTGTGGTGAGCTGGCTCAGTAGTCGAGGAGTGTGGGCTTAGTTCTACTGCATTTGGGATCTTAGTTCCCTGACTAGGGATTGAACCTGTGTCCTCTGCATTGCGAGGAGGATTCTTGACCACTGGACCACCAGGGAAGACCCAGAATACACTTTCTTTTCAACACACTTGTAACATATACCAAAATCGATTCCATAGAAGTGTCAGCGCACTCCAGTGGATTGAAAGTGTAGAGTCTGTTGCCTGTGCACAGCGCAAGTGAGCTAACAGCCAGTTTCCAAAAAGACAACTTAGATGTTTGTGATTAAAGGACTATTTCAGGAGCTGAGTCCTCATGCCAGCGAACCACAAGTACCACAGAGAATCATTGCTTCATAGAAAGCAAACCAATATGCAAAATTGTAAAAGAAAAATTTACCTCAACCTTTTTTTAAGAAAATTAGTTAATTTATTTATTTAATTTTAATTTAATTTGGGCCTTCATTGCTGTGCAGGCTTTTCTCTAGTTGCGGTGAGTGGGGGCTACTCTCTAGCTGCAGAACGTGGGCTTCTCATTGCAGTGGCTTCTCTTGTGAAGCACAGGCTATAGGATGTGAGGGCACAATAGTTATGTCTGGCAGGCTCTAGATCATGGGCTCAGCAGCTGTGGCGCATGGGCTGAATTGCTCCCTGGCATGTGGACTCTGCCCAGATCAGGGATCAAACCTGTGTCTCCTGGATTGGCAGGAGGATTCTTTACCACTGAGCCACCATGGAAACCCAAATGTGTATTTTGGTTTTCGTTTTTTAATTTTAGGGATAAATTTTGCTGTTGTTGAGGTATTATACATCCATAACTACATTATTATGCCTACATTGCACATGCCGTAAAGTGCACTCCTCTTTAAGTGGATTTTGTGAGTTTTCATATTCATGCAGACCTCTGCAGTTACCACCAGATCAAAAGAGAGAGAATGTTTCTAATACCTCAACCCCATAAAGTTCCCTCAAAGTTACTGCTCATTCTCCCTCAAAGTTAGTGCCCTCCAAACCATGCATCATTCTGGCTCCTAACACCATAAACTAGCTTCGCGTGTTTCTGAATTCATATAAATGGAGTCGTATACCGTGCATTATTTCATGTGGCTTCTTTGGCTTAGTGTAATGTCTGTGGCTTTTGTCCTTATGGTGTGTGGCAGCGTTCCATTGGGTGTGTTAGTCGCTTAGTCATGCCCGACTCGTTGCGATCCCATGGACTGTAGCCCACCAGACTCCTCTGTCCATGGAATTCTCCAGACAAGAATACTAGAGTGGGTTGCCATTTCTTTCTCCAGGGGATGTTCCTGACCAAGGGATCGAACCCAGGTCTCCTGCCTTGCAGGCAGATTCTTTACCGTCTGAGCAACCAGGGAAGCCCTCCATTGGGTGACCACATCATAACTGATTGGTTGACATTTGGGTTGGATGTCTGGTTTGGGGCTATTATGAGTTAAGGATCAGCTTATTTGATTGTGGAAGCTTGGTAAATCCAAAATCTGAAGGGTAGGCTGGCATTGTCTACTGATTTAAATGTCAATCTCATCTAAAAAAAAAAAACCTCAGAGAAACATCTAGAAGAGTATTTGACCAAACATCTGGGTACTGTGGCTTATTCAAGTTAACACATAAAATTAACCGTCACAAATATATACCCAGGAGTGGAGCTTTAGTAGAGAACACAATTTTTCCGAGTAGTTGAATCATTTTAACACTCCCACCAAGAAAGCATGGAAGTTGTAGTTGCTCTATGTCCTTGCTAACGCTTGGAATTATCAGTGCTTCCAATTTTTCTAATGAATGTATGGTGGTAATCTAATGGTATTGTGGCCACACAAAATATTTCCAAACTGCAAACTCTTTTTTCGCCCCTTAATTTTATTGAAGAATAGTTGATTTACAATGTTGTGTTAATTTCTGCTCTACAGCCAAGTGATTTAGTTATGCACATTGATGTATTTTTTCCATGTTCTTTTCCATTTGGTTTATCCCAGGATATTGTTTGCAGTGTTTAATTCTATTCAGCAGGACCTTGTGGTTTGTCCATCCTATGTATACAGCAAGCAGTTTGATTTTATTAATTTATTTTGTTGTGGCGTGTGAGATCTAGTAGCCTGACCAGGGATGGAACCTGGGCCCCCTGCATTGGGAGTGAGGAGTCTTAACCATTTCCCTGGGCCACCAGGGAAATCATAGACACTTTTTTTTTTAACGATGAGGGTTGGACTCTGGAATATGGGCACAGGTGGCTAGTAATCTGCTCCCCTTTCAAGCCAAAGGTTTTAAATATTTAGTCATCACATATTAAATATTAAGTTTGGCCATATAGAATCTGCTTTAAGAAAAGAGATTGTTTACAGAAACGTATTCACTTTCAGGGGGCTGGAAAAAACCTTCATAGCCATTGCCTACCTTTCTGCTTCTTTGTTATTACTCTTTAGTTACTCAGTCGTGTCTGATTCTTTGCAGCCTCGTGGACTGTAGCCCATCATGCTCCTCTGTCCCTGGGATTTCCCAGGCAAGAATACTGGAGTGGATTGCATGCCCTTCTCCAGGGGATAGAACCCGTGTCTCCTGCATTGCAGATGGATTCTATACCACTGAACCACCTGCGAATTCTTGCTTCCAGTTGTGTATTAATTAGATACAAGTTCAACTGAGATTACAAAGCTTTCAAATAACAGAAGCTGGAAGAAGTTAGTTCTTTTCTTGCTCAACTAACAGTCCAGAGTCATCTGGATGGGCTGGTTTCCACTCCCCGTGGTGTTGGAGACCCAGTCTCCTTCCAGCTGACTCTGTCACACGGTTGTCCCATCTCCTCTGAGTTCCAGCCAGGGGAAGGGGGTCTCTGAACCACACCTGCTGGGGAGGCACCTTCTGGGGTTTACCATGCAGCTGGTAAAATAAGTTACTTGCTGCCAATACCCAGCATGACCCCATGCAGCATTTGGTTTGGAAGTTCTGACTTTCAGCTGACAATGATTTCTAGAGGATAGGCTTTGCAAAAATCCTCAGCAAAGAGAAGCAGTGTTATCAAGAAGCCCCTTTTTCTCCATTTTCAGCACTTGGCGGGGGGTGGGGGGATCAATGCATATTCAACCAGTTATCTAAGGATTCAAGGTTGCGGGGGGTGGATAAGCTGCCTGCTCTATAACTGGTTTATTTCAGTTCTGTTTCATATACTGGCCCCCAGGGAAGCTCCCTGTGGGCTCCGCCCAAGCCCCCATTTGGCTGGGGTAACACATCCCTGGTTTGACAGCAGCGATTCTCTCACGCTCTACCAAGCATCCCCTGAATCCCACAAACGTGCCACTACCACAGGGGTGGAGGGCTCACTCCTACACTCTCTCCTCCACTTGTGTTAGAACGATTTGGACTGCGAGCCACAGAAACCCCACTCAAACCAACGTGAACGGACTGACCCAGCCTGTGGGGAGAGGACGGTGCTCCTGACTCGAGGCTCACCAGCTCAGCTCCATCCGGTCCCAGTCTCCCTGCCCCCTCACTCCTGCTCCCTGGACCACTGCCCCAAACCAGCGGCCTGTCCCAAGCCATGTCCTGGTCTCGGACTCTGCCTTCTGGGGAGTCCCAGCCTGAGACAGAAGGGGCTTGTTATGGTAAGCTTTTTGGTGAGTTTTTCCAACCTTGGGAAGGTGAGTGGCTGATATATTTAGTCCCATGGGTGTTTGTTGATAGGATCTGTCAATGCACAGGAAGGAGGGGATCAGGCAGGTTCCATGGGCTCAGGGACTCTGTCTCATCCCCTGCTGAGTTCTCAGTGCCTTGAACAGTTCCTGATATTCAGTAGATGCTCAAGAAAAAGCTGTGGAGGGTGTGAGGGGGTAGATGGTCCCACTATTCTTGGGCAGCATCTTCTGGTCCTGTCTCTCTGTGCCAAGTCTCTTTCTGGGTTGCCCCTTCCTCCTGGCCGCTGCACTCCCTGGCTGTGCCTCAGGAGGGTGCCAGAACCTTGGCATCTAGAAAGGAGGGGTGCACCCCACAGCCCAGGACCCGCACCTGATGGTCCCTGGCTGCGTGTCTCAGGATGTGTGTCAGGAGGAAAAACCTTACCAGCTTCTCCCACACGAGGCTGGAACTCATCAGCCCCTGGCAGGTGTGGGGATGACTCTGGGGTGGGGTGTGCTCCCTGGAGCCAGTCTTAGGGAGCAGAGATCCTGAGAGCAGAAAAGGCATCTGGGAATATCCCAGGATAGATGGGCAGGACCAGAGATCTGGATCCTGAGTTGGCCCAGTGGATTCTGACCACCTTCCCTCTGCTAACTGGGTAGGTGGGAGAGAAGACTCTGTGGCGCTATTTGGAGTGCGGGGCAGCAGGCAGGGACCAGGCTGAGTACGAATGATACCTCTATGTGCCAAGATCATCTCATTTAATCCCCACAGCTTGGGGGGGCACAGCTTGTCCCCACTTTGCACATGAGGAAACGGAGGCACAAAAATTCTAAGGAGCGAGGCCAAGGTCCCTGAAAGTGTGGGGGAGCTAGGAGTTTAATGCAAGCCACTTGGCCCCAAGATTGCACTCTTGCCCATGAAGCCCAAGATGGGGAACTATAAATCAAGTGCCACAAGGGTAGGGGACTTGCCTTCTTGATTGCTCAGTTTGTGGAGGCCTATGCTTTCGAAACTGTGGTATTGGAGGAGACTCTTGAGAGTTCCTTGGGCAGCATGGAGATCAAAGCAGTCAATCCTAAAGGAAATCAACTGTGGATATTCATTGGAAGGACTGATGCTGATGCTGAAGCTCCAATATTTTGGCCATCTGATTCGAAGAGCCAACTCACTGGAAAGGATCCTGATGCTGGGAAAGAGGGTAGAAGGATAAGGGGGCAACAGAGGATGAGATGATTGGATGGCATCACCAACTCAATGGACATGAGTTTGAGCAAACTCTGGGAGATAATGAAGGACAGGGAAGCCTGGCGTGCTGCAGTTTATGGGGTTGCAAAGTCACAACTTAGTGACTGAACAACAACTCAGCTCTGGACCCTAACTGTGTCTTCCCAGGCTTTTAGTAAAGCAGGTAGGGTGCAGGCTGGTCCCTGAGAGCCGTGCAATGGTGAGGTGTGGTCTATCTGGTGGCAGGGCTATTATTTTTAAATTAAAGACTTTTTTTTCAAATTTATTTTGGGCTGCACTGGGTCTTTGTTGCCGCACATGGGCTTTCTCTAGTTGTGGTGCACACACTTCTCATTGTCGTGGCTCCTCTTGTCTCGGAGCATGGGCACACAGGCTTCAGTATTGGGGTGCACAGGCTTTAGTTGCCCCCAGGTATGTAGCATCTTCCTGGACCAGGAAGTGGACCCGTGCCCCCTGCATTGGCAGACCGATTCTTAACCACTGAACCACCAGAGAAGTCCCTGGGCTGTTACTGTTTTATTTACTTTTTGGCTGCACCACTTGGCATGCGGCATCTTAGTTCCCCTGCCAGGGATCAAACCTGTGCCTTCTGCAGTGGAAGCACAGACTCCTAACCCCTGGCCCTCCAGGGTTGTCCCAGGACTGTTGCTGCTACTTTCTCAAGGCCTGTGCGGGGGGAACCGTGCCTGCGGCCTTCACCTTGCCCCCGAGCACGGTGGACGCCAGCATCCTGGTGCTAAGAGGACACAGATCCTTGAAGAGCCTCACTGTCACCAGCTGGTCCTGCTCCAGCGCGGCTGGAGATGGAAGCCATTCTGGGGCTTCCGGTTGCTCCGGGAGGTTTGAGGGGATTACTCTGAATGCTAAACTGCTAAATGAGCTCACCCGGTTATCCAGTTGTGCTGGGACACCACCAATGATGTGAGCAGGGTCCCGGAGCCCCAGGAATCCAGCCCCAGTCCCTCTCAGCTCTCTGGGGGGTGGTGGGGTGAAGTTGTCTTCCCTTCGTGCCCCTGGCTTGGCCTCTGAGGCCTGACCGAACCCGAGCCCTCGATCACGCTTCTCAAGGCAGGTCGGTGGGCACCGACTGGTACTGGATAAGCCCAGGGCCATGGGCTTTCCCTGGCATCAGCCCGCTCTTGGGGACCGGCTCTCCCGTGGGAGGTGGAACTCCCGAGACCGGCTGCTGTCAGCCTCTTTCAGCGAGGCCCACGGCGGAGCCCCCAGAGGCCAGGCAGTCACGGTGACCGGCCCGTGCTCAGCCAGGCCCCTGGGCTCCTTTCCCCTCTGCAGGCAGCTGAACCCACCGAGGGAGGGGCCCAGAGAGATTTGAGGGGGTGCCTCCCCATTCCGGGCCTCCTCCTCCCGGGGCCTGGCTCACAGAGATGTCAGCCCAGGCTGCTGGGTGCTGTTGGGTTTAGGGGAGCAGAGAGGGGCTCCAGGTCCCCGGTCTACTTTCTTGCTTCACACCATGATTTGGCTGCAGTGAAACTTCACATGGATTCCTAAGAAAGGCATGGAAGCTAGATTTTTCGAGGCCTTCATATCTAAAATGTCTATCTTTCCACTTGACCCATCATTTGGCTGAGTGGACATTCATGGCTGGCTGGAAATCGTCCCCACCTCAAGCTGGAGGTCCTCTCACCTCTACCCTGGGTTGGCGGGGTAGGGAGGTGGGGGAGTGCTGGGGGTAGGGGGTCTAAGGCCAGTCTGATTTCACTCTTTTGTGAGCAGTGCTTTTTTTCCTCCAGGGAAGCTTTCAGATTTTTTCACTCTGGATATTCTGAAACTCCTCAGCCATGGCTGTAGATGTCAGTCTTTTTTTTTTTTCCTTCATTCCCTGGATTCCTAAGGATTTTCAGCCTAGAGATGCGTGTCCGTTAGCTCACAAAACCCTCTCCTACCATCTGTGCAATAATGTCATTTTCTCTGCTCTGTTAGTTGGATGTCAGAACTCCTGGTTTCATTTTTCTTGCCACTAGTATTTTTCTTTTACCTGCTGAACAGTAACAACAAAAAAATCATAAAACGCCTCTTTATACTGCAACCCTTTAGTTAGATTCTTCTGTTGGCAATCATTTTGAACTTCTAACAACTCTCTCTTCTGTGTTTCAGTTTTCTTCTCGGGTGAGATGCTGTACTACCTGCTGCGAAGAATTCCCTTCTGAACCGAAGGGCAGGACCAACTCCCCAGCCCTGGGCACACTGGTGGCAAACAGCCCTGGCCTGCCAGTCCTCTTTGGAACTGCTTTGGAAGACATTTGAGTTCACGCCTGAGTTCACGCCTCCTTCCCAGCCCACATCCAGGGACTGGTTGGTTTATTTTTTAATGGAAGTTCTGTTTATTTATTTGTTTGGCTGTGCCGAGTCTTTTTTCAAAAAATAATTTTATTTATTCATTTGTTTTTGGCTGGGCTGGGTCTTCGTTGCTGCCCGGGCTTTTCTCTTGTGGGATCTTCCTGGGTCACGGATTGAACATGTGTCTCCTGATTTGCCAGGCAGGCAGCTTCTTCACCACTGAGCCACCAGGGAAGCCCTTGTGCTGAGTCTTAGTTGCGGCATGCCGGACCTTCGGTCTCTGTTGCAGCGAGTGGGATCTTTAGCTGAGCCATGTGCGATCTAGTTTCCCTGACCAAGAATTGAAACCCCTGCTCCCTGCATTGGGAGCACAAGTCTTAGCCACTGGACCCACCAGGGAAGTCCCCAGTGATTGGTTGACAAAGGAGTAAAAACACTCAACCTTTGTCTGAGCTCAGGACAATCTTCCAGAGCCATCCAGCTCCCACACTTCTCATGGGGTTGGCTGAGACCTTCATGGATACCCCACTTCAGCTCAGTTTATCCCTCCACTCAATCCTGTTTCCTTCCTTTCTCTCCCCTGGGTGTTGACTCTAAGAACTCTCCCTATAAACCTTCTGCAGGCTGAGCTCTGCTTCCTGGGGAGCCCATATAACAGCTGGTAACAGAAGTGACCCAGAAAGCAGACACTCAATGGGAGTTTGGAGCAGGGTCACTCATCACCCAGCTGGCCATGATGATATGCCACACTAGTGGCAGAGAGAGCTCCTAGCCCAGGTAACAGAATGACTGCCATACTTTAACTGGGAGCGGGGAGGGAGGCAGTGGAAAGGAATGTACCAGCTGTCGAGGTAGATCAGGCATGTGAGAAACAGAAGGGCAGGTGTACCTACAAGGATGGTGGAATCAGATGTCCACTGCTAAGCCTGATTGATGCTTTGGAAAAAAAGACAGTGAAAGGCTGACCATATTGAATTGGGATGAAAAGCTAAGGGGTGTGAAGGAAGAGAGCTAGGCTTCCACCTCCCTGCAGACCTGGAGGGCAGACTGCCAGGCCAGGAACTTAATCCGGAGAACAGCTGAGCTCTAAAGAAGGTACAGTTTCCATCGAGGCAGATCTGCCATGCCCAGGTCAGGAGACTCTGCCGTACGGCAGGGCAACATCTGGGCTGACACACCCCCAAACTCTTGAATCTCCATCTTCCGCTGAATCTTCAAGCCAGAAGTGCCCCACTACTCTCGGTTAAGGGCTAATGCTCACCCCCACCCCCATCCCATTTGCTTGAAGAAGATGCAAGTAAGACAGTATGCAGCGAGCAGCTCCCCCACCCCCCCCCCCGCCCCAGGCTCTTCCAACCACTGTGCAAATAACTAGGTGAAGTCACCATATGACCAGGTGGGGACAAGGTGGATTGATAAAGGAGGAATAAGACTGCATTCAAAGGAGCCAGAGACCCAGACAGCATGGACCAGGAGAACATGCCAGGGGCTGGATGGTGATCAAAAGAATCTGATGTTGAACCAAGGAGAGTTTATTGACCTGGGAACACTCCCCAGGGTTATTGGACTCAATTTCTGGCAAGGATCCTAGGAAATGGGGCACTAGAACTGTTAAGGCGGCTTTTAGCAGTAATATCCACACCAAGTGAGGTAGAAATGCTAGGACTGCCATGGTAGATGGTAGAAGGTACAGGTATGGGTTAAGTCGCTAAGTCGTGTCTGACTTTTGTGACCCCGTGGACTGTAGCCTGCCAGGCTCCTCTGTCCATGGACTTTTCCAGGCAAGAATACTGGAATAGGTTGCCATTTCCTTCTCCAGAGGATCTTCCCGGCCCAGGAATCAAACCCCGGTATCCTGCATTGCAGGCAGATTCTTTACCAACCGAGCTATGAGGGAAGTACAGGTATAAGGCTCAGAGAAGTAGGCATGCAGGACTGGATATTCTGCATAAGGCTGGGAACTCCACATAAACCAAAGCAGTAAAGGTTGTGCATGGCCATGCCCCTCTGCAGGCCAGGGCTGACAGTAGGAGAAGCTGTGCAGATCTGGGTTCCCCATGGCAACGGGATGCCAGAACCCTGAAACAACGCAGCCAGGTGGGCACTTACCCAGAAGAAAGCGGGACCAATTATTGTTTAAAAAAAAAAGAGAGAGAGAGCAGAATCAGAGTGGCAGCTCAGGCCCTGATTGCAGAGGGGTATGTCTGTTTTTTCACCTCAGAGCAGAAGTTTGGTGTCATGGTGATAAAGAGAGAGAAGAGGAAAAATATCGCAGCATTTCTAAGGAGAAAACGTCTCCCTAAAGAACATATCCAAAGTGCAACCGCGGCTCTCCCTCTTGCTGGAGCTCCGGATGCATTTAAAATTGAAGTGAAAGAGAGGATGAAAAAGTCCTTCTGGACTTGTGGTTTTCAATTGTTGGAGATTGAGCGCCCCCAGGGGACATCTGGCATTGTCTGGGGACATTCTTGATCATCCGGGGGAGGCTGCTGGCTTGTAATGGGTAGAAGGGGTGCTGAGAGGCAAGCTGCAGAGTACAGGACAGCCCTTCACAACAAGGAACTATCCGGACCACAGTGTCCGCAGTCACATCTGAGGAGCTCCCTTTTATTTTATTTGAATTTATTCATTTATTTGGCTTCATCAGGTCTGATAGTTCACGGCATGTGAACTCTTTGCTGTGGCATGTGGGAATCTAGTTCCCTGACCAGGGATGGAACCCAGACCCCCAGCACTGGGAGTCAGTAGTCCCAGCCACTGGACCACAGGGAAGTCTCAGCTCTGTTTTAAAAATAATCTTATTTTTTTAAATAATTATTTATTTTCGGTTGTGCTGGGTCTTTGCTGTCAACCCGCTGTGCCCACAGTACCCATAAAACCTCTGCTATTTTGTTCTAAATAAACTCACTCTTTTCTGCAATACTCTGTCTGGAAATTCTTTTCCAACGCTTGCTAGGACTGCCTCAACACATCCATCATCTAGGAGTGCTGCAGTCCATGGGTATCACAACAGAGTTGGACACGACTTAGTAACTAAGCAACAACAACAACAAAACAAAAAAGGAATTCATTAGAAATGTGTCAGTATAATTCTCTACACAAGTAAAAATAAAGGAGAAACACCATCTGATTACATTAAGCAACGTAGGAAACACATTTAATAAGATTTATTCATTTATGACACAAATTCTTATTAAATTGGGAATGGAAGAGAATTTCTTGAACTCAGTGCAGTTTCCATGCCAAAAATTCACAGCAGATATTCTACATAATGGCCCTTAACCCTGGCTCAGACACCCTGACCAGGGGCAAAGTCACCCTGAGCCATGCGAAAAGGAAGGATTTAGATAAGACATTTCCTTCTTCATTCATGCTCACACGTCCCTTTAATATCAAAAGCAAGATATTCATATTTAATATAGTTCTGGAGGTGCTGGTCAATGAAATAAACAAAGTAAAATAAATTAAAGCTGTACGGATTGGAAGAAAAGAGATAGAACTCTTCTTATTTGCAGATGATGTGAGCATTCATTTAGAATGGACCCAGCAGACTATTAGAATCAATAAGATTTCAGTAACATTGCTAGATAGAAACCTACAAAATCATAGTATTTCTAGAATTTCTCTACATCTTTAATACCCAGCTAAAAAAACAGGTTTTACTCACAGCAGCTAGATACAAAGTATCTAGAATATATTTTGTTGTTGTTTAGTTGCTAAGTCATGTCCCACTCTTTGCAATCCCATGGACTATAGCCTGCCAGGCTCCTCTGTCCATGATATTTCCTAGGCAAGAATACTGCAATGGGCTGCCATTTCCTTCTCCAGGGGATCTTCCTGACCCAGGGATTGAATCCTTGTCTCCTGCATTGCAGGTGGATTCTTTACCACTGAGCCCCCTGGGAAGCCCCTTCTAGAATATATAAGAATATGTAAAACCTCTTGGCAGAAAACTTTAATAAAATATATAGAAGAGAATCTGAATAAGCGGAGAACAAGACCATCATGTGGACCTCCCTAATAGCTCAGGCGGTAAAGAATCTGTCCGCAAAACAGGAGACCCAGGTTCAATTGCTGGGTCAGGAACAACCCCTGGAGAAGAGAATGGCAACCCACTTCAGTATCCTTGCCTGGAGAATTCCATGGACAGAGGAACCTGGTCGGCTATGGTCCACAGGTTGCAAAAGTCGGACACGACTGATTGACTAACTTTCACTTTCTTTCAGACAGTAATGTAGGGTAAGATGACAAAGTTATCGAGATGTGAATTGTCTCCAAATTCATCTCTAAATATAATGCAGCCCTAATCAAAATTCAGTTAGATATTTTGGAGAAATTTGATAAATTCACAAAAGCTTTTTTATAGATGAATCAGTTCAGTTCAGTCGCTCAGTTGTGTCCGACTCTTTGCGACCCCATGAACCACAGCACACTGGACCTCCCTGTCCATCACCAACTCCCGGAGTCCACCCAAACCCATGTCCATTGTGTCGGTGATGCCATCCAACCATCTCATCCTCCGTCATCCCCTTCTCCTCCTGCCCTCAATCTTTCCCAGCCTCAGGTTTTCCAGTGAGTCAGCTCTTTGCATCAGGTGGCCAAAATATTGGAGTTTCAGCTTCAACATCAGTCCTTCCAATGAACACCCAGGACTGATTTCCTTTAGGATGGACTGGTTGGATCTCCTTGCAGTCCAAGGGACTCTCAAGAGTCTTCTCCAACACCACAGTTCAAAAGCATCAATTCTGTGGCGCTCAGCTTTCTTCACCGTCCAACTCTCACATCCATACATGACCACTGGAAAAACCATAGCCTTGACCAAACGGACCTTTGTTGGCAAAGTAATGTCTCTTCTTTTTAATATGCTTTCTAGGTTGGTCATAACCTTCCTTCCAAGGAGTCAGCGTCTTTTAATTTCATGGCTGCAATCACCAGCAGCAGTGATTTTGGAGCCCCCCAAAATAAAGTCTGACACTGTTTCCACTGTTTCCCCATCTATTTCCCATGAAGTGATGGGACCAGATGCCATGATCTCAGTTTTCTGAATGTTGAGCTTTAATCCAACTTTTTCACTTTCCTCTTTCACCTTCATCAAGAGGCTCTTTAGTTCTTCACTTTCTGCCATAAGGGTGGTGTCATCTGCATATCTGAGGTTATTGATACTTCTCCCAGCAATCTCGATTCCAGCTTGTGTTTCTTCCAGCCTAGCATTTCTCATGATGTACTCTGCATATAAGTTAAATAAGCAGGGTGACAATATACAGCCTTGATGTTTTCCTATTTGAATAAAGATTCATAAATAGCTAAGAAAAACTTCAGCGGAGAGGAGGGCTCGGGGAAGGAGTGTGCGCGTATTCTTACCAGAGTTATAACACCATGAAAGTGAAAGTGTTAGTCACTCAGTCCTGCCTGACTCTTTGTGACCCCACAGACTGTAGCCCACCAGGCTCCTCTGTCCATGGGATTCTCAAGGCAGGAATACTGGAGTGGGTAGCCATCCCCTCCTCCAGGGGATCTTCCCAAACCAGGGATCGAGACCAGGTCTCCTGCATTGCAGATTCTGTACTGTCTGAGCCACTAGGAAGCCCTATAAGGCTATAGTAATAAAAAAGAAATTACGGGGACTTCTCTGGTGGTCCAGTGGCTAAGACTCCTTGCTCTCAATACAGGGGGCCTGGGTTCGATCCCGGGTTGTTCCCACATGTTCGCATGCCATAAGCTGCAACTAAAAGATCCCACGTGCTTCAGCTAAGACCTGGCACAGCCAAATAAGTAAATTAACTAACTAAATATTTTTTTTAAAAAAAAGTGATGGCACTGACCAAGGAACAGACACAGAAGAGAATACGGAACTGACGAGCAGACCCAACACCTCCAGGAGCTCAGTAGATAATAAGTCAGTACATTGTTCAGTAGATGGTGTTGGCGAGGTGACTTCCTCCCTGACGGTACAGGCAAGGTGGCCTCTTGATGGATGGATGCTGTAAATGTGAAAGTGACTTGACAAAGTTAATAAAAGAAAACATAAGAGCATATTATTGTGATCCAAGGCAGTAATTAAAGACTTTTTTTCACTTGTTTTTGTTTTTATTATTAATCCCCAAGCTGTGTGACCTAACTAGAAAATATTGCCTGTTACAAGTTACGCAAGTATAAAGGCTCCATGTATTCTCTCCCGTCGTTAAAACAGGCAGTAGCAGGACTTCCCTGGCGGCTCGGTGGTTAGGACTCCATGTCTCAAATGCAAAGCGCACAGGTTCTTGTTGGGGAAGTAAGGTCCCGCATGCCGCACAGCACAGCTAAAAACAGCACAGAACAAAACAAAAACATTCAGAAATAAAAGGATTTTTAAACAAAGTTTCAAAAGCACAAAACACAAGCAATCCACTCCCCCAGAGAAAACCCTCCTGATGAATTTGATTACACTGTTTCACGCAAGACGTCTTGAACAAAGGGAAGAGACAGAGTGGACAGAGAAGGTTTGTAATGCTTGAAACGTTAGTGACCTCGAGGACTGTACCCCTCCAGGCTCCTCTGTCCATGGGATTCTCCAGGCAAGAAGAATACTGGAGTGGGTAGCCATTCCCTTCTCCAGGGGATCTTCCCAACCCAGATGGGAACCCAGTGCCTCCATCATTGCAGGCAGGCTCTTTACTGTCTGAGCCACCAGGGAAGCCCGATATCTAGAATAAACTCCTGCAAATCAACAAGAAATAGGCAGCAAATCAAGTAGAAAATGGTCAGGATATGAAGGGAAAAACAGAAGAGAAAAGCAAAATTCAAGGTGCATGGGAAGAGATGATGCAGATTCTTAGTAAAGAGGGATGCCATTTAGAACAATATACCGATGGGACTGGCGAACATTCCAAAGCTGCTGATGCCGCGTGTTGGGGGTACATGGGTCTGGAATGAGTCTGAAGGGTAGGAATGAATCTGAAGAATAGCTGGGGTTTGGGGCAGGCTGGAGCAGCCATTTGGGACGGCAACCTGGAGCTACTTATGTAAATCGAGTGTTCACATACCTGGGACGCAGCAGAATGGAATGTGGGGATAAAGGGAACACGGAACTAAGTAAATGCACACAAAGGAGGAGGCCGGAGCCAGAGGAGACAAGCGATGGCAGCGGACCAGAATCTGAGGAGCATGCGTGCTGCACACACATCGCACACACCCCTGCAGTCCAGCAGGCAGGAACGGCCCAGGAGGGCCCTGCGACGGTGCCACGGGAGCAGAGGGGGATGAGACAAGTTGAAACGAACTCGGGAACCACCAGAGGAGTGGACAAAATACCTAAGCTAGCCCTCCGCTCCGACCCCTGGACACACCCCTACCCTCACTCAATATAACAACCAAGTTCACCACCACCGCCCCCCACAACACGCCAGAGAGGGAGGGAAGCTGTTGTTTGCTCTGTTCTCCACCTCCCTTGCTGTTACCAGAAAGTAAAAGTGAAAGTATCAGTCACTCAGTCGTATCAGACTCTTTGGGACCCCACGAACTGTAGCCCACCAGGTTCCTCTGTCCATGGAATTCTCTAGGCAAGAACACTGGAGTGCATTGCCATTTCCTCTTCCAGGGGACCTTCCTGACCCAGGGATCGAACATGGGTAGAGGCATCAATAAAGCCCTGCCTGAAAAAATAAAAAGAACCCTGGAGATCGCTTAAGGTCCACATGGCACAGGGAAGGAGAGGAGGGGTAGGCAAATGCTCCTGTATACCTCAGGGCAATCAGAGAGGTTAAGTCTACTCAGAACCGTGGGAAAGGGACAGAGACCTGGGGCTGGGGCCACAGCAGGACGGGTGGGGGCGGGGAACACCAGCCAGGGTCACCCCCCAACCTCGTCCACCTCAAGCCCCTACTTCAATTACCCAGACCTAGCAGGGGAAGAGGGCGACAGAGGATGAGATGGTTGGATGGCATCACCAACTCGATGGACATGAGTTTGAGCAAGCTCCAGGAGATGGTGAAGGACAGGGAAGCCTGGCGTGCTGCAGTCCCTGGGGTCGCAGAGAGTCGGACACTGAGCGACTGAAGAGCAGCAAGGACCCTGCCTGTACAGGAAGACTCTGTGGTCTGGCTGTCCCTCTCAGGCCCTGGAGAGCCCAGAGGAGGGGGCCTCTGCGGTGCCTGGTGAGATTCTAGTGTGCAGGTGTGTTTGAGTGTGTGTGATGGGTGTGAAAGAGTTGTGCGGGTGTGGGTGTGTCTTTGCAGGTGGGGGTGTGTGGTACTCATCAGGGCTGTGGAATGTGCTGCACAGGGAGAATGTAGCCAGAAGGGAACTGTACAGGAAGGTTGGTTTTGATTGCAACTGTTTCTTAACGCTTTTCTTTGCTCTTTGTAGCTCATTGAATACGGGATGTTAAGAACTGGGGGAGGCAAATTTCAGGTGACTCTTAGCACAGGTCAAATAAGCAAAGGGAGCTCTTCTGGAAGAAAAAGAGTTTTGTGCCTTAAGGGATGAAGACGGTGTTGGTGGGACCTGAGGGAAGAGGGTTGTGAATGGGGGAGGAACAGAGACCCTAAGCGCTGGCCTCTGCAGGGTGGGGACCTGGAGCATGTTCTAAGGCCCAAGGACTGTGCTGATGGCTTGGTCCAGCCCTTCCGGGGGCCAGAACTGATTGTCTCAGAGCACTGCCTGTCCTTGCCTGTACCTCCTCTGCCCGGGCCAGTGGTGATGTATAAGGAAATGATTGTTTCATTATCCACTTAGAAAGTTACACATTGAAAGTATTATTCGAGCTTTGCATGGCCCTTGAAGAATCCCTGCTGGGGTGGGGCAGGGTGGGGGTTCAGGACATGTCAAGGGGGTCAGGAGGGGCACACTGGTCCTTAGGCAGGAATGCAGTTCCCCTTACTCCTTCCTGGGTTCTCTTTCTGCCTCTGCCCCCACCGCCACCCTAGTCCCACAAACACCTGGACTCACCAGGTCCAGCAGGATGTTGGATGTCCTCCCAGGGGCTGCCTCTCCTCCCGGTCCCCCTCTCCATCTCCCATAAGGCTTTCTTCCCCACACAGTCACCAAGTCCAGAAGCTTCCACCTGGATGCGCTTGGAGAACTTGCCCAGGGCCCAATCCAAGGCGTCCTGCCTGGGGCCTGGCTCCTCTGGAGTCTCAGCCGGCTCAGCCAGCTCTGGGGGAAGGGTCCTTATGAAACACCACCCGGACACCCTTCTCTGAAGCTTTCTCCATCACTGCCATCAGGGAGACCCAGAGTAGGGCCTGAACAACCCGGAAAGGTGCTCCCAGGTGGACAGTTGGGGTTAAATAGCTTGGATGCTTGTCCTGGAATCCTTTAAAATCGCTCTCAATCCTGATGGAACTGAAGGATGCTGATCAGCTGGGTGTTATTGTGCCAGAAACACCTAACCTTGCTAGTGGCACCTTTGAAAAGGGAAGATCAAAAAAAAAAAAGAAAAGGGAAGATCAGACCGTAAAGAATGTGCCTCCAGTGCAGGAGACCTGAGTTTGATCTCTAGGTCGGGAAGACCCCTGGAGAAGGAAATAGCAATCCACTCCAGTATTCTTGCCTGGAGAATTCAATGGACCACAGAGCCTGGTGGGCTACAGTCCACGGGGTCACAAGGAGTCAGACAGGACTGAGCAACTAACACACACACACACATACACACACACACACACACACAGTATCCCATTGTCTGGGATTTTAAAAACCATGTAGTTCTCAGGTCGAATTTCTACGGTGAGGTGCTTGTCACAAGTGGCGCTTGCTTCCACTTAGGGGAGAGACAGGTTCCCTCTGCAGGCATATCTGAGCTGAAGTGACAATTAATTAATTTTTGTGTGTCGCTTCAGCCTTCTCCAGCTCTGCGACCCCATGGACTGTAGCCCACCAGACTCCTCTGTCCATGGGACTCTCCAGGCAAGAATACAGGAGTGGGTTGCCATGCCCTCCTCCAGGGGATCAGCCCAACCCAGGGATCAAACCTGCATCTCTTACATCTCCTGAACCGGCAGGCAGGTTCTTTACTACTAGCACCACCTGGGAAGCCCAATTAATTTTTAAATTAATTAATTTAGAGAAAAATGGTAAGGAAGGGGCAGCAGGGCACATGAGTCATACAAGAACCCCAAGGGGGCCTCCAAACGGCCCATGGGTCTGAAAAGCCAATCTAAGGCGTGAGCTGGGTGTGCGCGCGTCGGTGCACAGGGGTGTGTCTCTGTCTTTGTGTGCAGCATCTACCTATTGTCTGTGGAACAAGTGTCCACACGCAGGGGTTTGCCTGCCTGGGGTCCGCGACCCCTCTAGAGGTCGGACTGCGCGGACCCTCCGGGCTCTGGAAGCCCTCGCCCGTCAGTGCCCGGCGGACGTTCAGCAATCGGTCCGGGCGGGCTGCGGGCCCCCAGGGGACGGAGATTAAGCGGTGGGGCGGGGGGCGGCGGCGCCGCGGCTCGCGGCCAGCGCCGTGACTCAGCACGAGGGGCGGGCCGGCCAGCCGGGCCAGGGCGGGGCGCGCCCACCGCTATAAGGCTCAGGCCGCTGCCGAGTGCGTTGGAGTTTTGCCGCCGCCGCCACCACCGCCGCCTTTGCCGACTTCCCTGTCGCCAGGAGTGAGTTCCCCGCTGCCTGGGGCTCCCAGGGATTCCAAGGGGGGCGCCCAGGGTGTTTGGGTGGGCAGTTGGGGCTCTCGAGGGGACGGGCTGGAGCGCCCAGAGCCGGGGATGGGACCCCGGGGAGGACGGGCCGGTGTCGTCTCCCCCGGAACAGGCCTCTCCCGCCGCTAACTGACTTCTTTGTGCATCCTGCAGTGCCGCCCTACACCATCGTCTACTTCCCCGTTCGAGGTAGGGGCCTGGGACGGCGGGGGTGGGGTAGGAGGGGAGCCAGAGGTTGGGGGCTGCAGCCCACACCCCCGTTTTTTTCCTGGCATCATGTGGCTACTAACTCGAGCCTCCTTCCTGGGCCCCGGAGCTGCCCTGGCTAGCGTACCTGTAGCCTCCCGGCCCTGGCCCACCCCTTCACTGTGTGCTATGAGGTCATCCAAGCAGGCCCCAGCCCCTTGGTCCCTGCCCAGGGCACTGCCCACCCTCACTGCCCCATCCTTCCCTCCCCCAGGGCGCTGCGAGGCCATGCGCATGCTCCTGGCCGATCAGGACCAGAGCTGGAAGGAGGAGGTGGTGGCCATGCAGACCTGGGGGCAGGGCCCACTCAAGGCCTCCTGTGTGAGTACTTTTGTCCTGTCCCCGGCTCAGGGGCTGGACCTTGTGGGGGCGCGGTGGCGGGCAAGACTAAGGCGAGGGGCAGCCAAGCTCAGTGCCTCTGACAGAGCTGTGCGTCCCCCCCCAGCTGTACGGGCAGCTCCCCAAGTTCCAGGACGGAGACCTCACGCTGTACCAGTCCAACGCCATCCTGCGACACCTGGGCCGCACCCTCGGTGAGTCCTGGCGCTGCAGGTGGCTCAGCCCAAGCCAGGGGCCAGCAGGCATCAGCCAGCCTTCCTAAGCACCTGCTGAGCCTCCTCCATGTCAATCAAATCGCCCAGCCACCCTGTGGAACAGAGGCTGTAGAGGTTATCTAGGGCTTCCCTAGTAGTTCAGTTAGTGAAGAATCTGCCTGCAATGCAAGATACCCCAGTATGATTCCTGGGAAGATCCCCTGGAGAAGGGATAGGCTACCCACTCTAGTATTCTTGGGCTTCCCTTGTGGCTCAGCTGGTAAAGAATCCACCTGCAGTGCTGGAGACCTGGGTTCGATCCCTGGGTTGGGAAGATCCCTGCCCTGTAGCAGACTCAGCCCCGTTCTCCCTGCGCATCCCGCTCCCTCCTGCCTGGCCCAGGGGCACGGGCAGCCACGTGGCCTGGCTGGGGGATGGGGGGGTCAGGTTGCCATGGCTTTCAGGCTCCCACTCATGCCGTCTGCTCTCCCACCGCCCCAGGGCTGTATGGGAAGGACCAGCGGGAGGCGGCCCTGGTGGACATGGTGAATGACGGCGTGGAGGACCTTCGCTGCAAATACGTCTCCCTCATTTATACCAACTACGTAAGCACGGGTGTGGGGGTGCACACTGAGGACAAAGAGAGAAAGGGACTGGTTTCTTTCTCGCCCTGTATCACTCCCCACTTGTGGCTCTGGCTGATCCCCCCCGGGCTGATTCTGGCTCTGGGTGGGGGTTGGGGGTGGGAATCAAGAGCAAGTCTATAAGAATCCATTATAGACTGGACACACCCCTCTGCCTCCCTGCCTGGGGGAGAGACCTGGTCAGGTAGCATGTCATGGCAGAACGGTGCTAGGACAGGAGACGACCAGCCAGAGGTGGTTCCCTGATCCTCAGCCCGGGGAGGTCAGCAGGGCTTCCTGGAGCAGGTGCAGAAGGAGGAGCTTCTGAAAGGGATGCTGGTACTTTCAGATGCACGAAGTGTGCAGGCACAGGGCACATTTAGGCACTTGGGAGCAGTTTCGCAGAGGCAGGGTGGGCCTCTGTGCGCGTGCGAAGGAGAGTATCAGGAGATGGATGGAACTGGACGGACAGCAGGCCCGCTCCTGAAGGCCTCGACCAGCTGGCTTGGAGATGCTCTTTGGGGAGTCTAAGCAGGGCCGTGTCTGTGTGATCTGGAAGGATCCTGTGAGGCTTTTCCAAGTCTGGGGAATGATCATGACAAGAGTGGACTAGAGAAGACTCAGCCTCTGAAATGGACAGGATGTGGCAATAGCCTGGGGTGGGGAGTGAGGAGAGGAGGGCGGTGCTAGGCGGATGGCGATCCACTGAGACGGAGCGGACAGAAGGGAGCATCCCCGGGGGTGGGGGACGGGGATGGGGTGGGCAGCAGACCAGGGCCAGGAGGATGATACACAGTGGCCTCTTTCTGGCAGGAGGCGGGCAAGGAGGACTATGTGAAGGCACTGCCCCAGCACCTGAAGCCTTTCGAGACCCTGCTGTCCCAGAACAAGGGTGGCCAGGCCTTCATCGTGGGCGACCAGGTGAGCTGGCCCCCTCCCTCCCCTTCCGCACACCACTTTGTCCACATGGCACACCCGTGTAGAGACAGCATGGGAGTCATGGGTTCAGCGAAGCTGGGCAGACCTGGGGACTGCCTCGGGCGCCCTGCCCGCCCCCAACTCCCACACCCTCTGAGTCCCACCCTGCTCTGCCCTGCAGATCTCTTTTGCGGACTACAACCTGCTGGACCTGCTTCATATTCACCAGGTCCTAGCCCCTAGCTGCCTGGACCCCTTCCCTTTGCTCTCAACCTACGTGGCCCGCCTCAACGCTCGGCCCAAGCTCAAGGCCTACCTGGCCTCCCAGGAGCATGTGAACCGGCCCATCAACGGCAATGGGAAACAGTGAGGGCTTGCGGCACTCTCCGTGGGAGGCAGGGGGCTGCCTGCTTCCCTTTCCCCCGGACCAATAAAACTTCCAAGAGAGCAGCAGTGAGCCTTGAGTTTTCTGGGCAGGGGCCTCCCTGATCCCCTCGGTCTCTCAGGCTTGGGGAGGGCCGGGGCAGCTGGCTGGGATATTTGGATCCTAAGACACAATCGGGCTTCCCTAGTGGCTCAAACAGGAAAGAATCTGCCTCATATGCGGGAGACCCAGGCTCGATCCCTGGGTTGGGATGATCCCCTGGAGGAGGGAATGGCAGCCCACTCCAGTATTCTTGCCTGGAGAAGTCTATGGACAGAGGAGGCTGGTAAGCTACAGTCCCTAGGATCCCAAAGAGTCGGAAGTGACTGAGTGACTAACACTTTCACTTTCAAAACTTAATCAGTGTCTTCCTGAAGCCCTTGCGCTGGTATGTGTTTACTGAACTCCAGAAACAAAGAGGGGAAAGAAAAAAATAGAAAACAGGAAGAGAAATTAACTATGGTCCCTGCCCTGGATGTCCCCACAGTCTACAGAGACTGGCTCACTTCAATAAACATGCTTTCTGGCCTCAGCCAGCCACCTGCCAAGAGGGCCCCTGTGCAGGACAGCAAGAGCTGAGGGGCCCTTGGCCAAGAGGAGGGGCATGGAGAAGAGCTGAGTGGCTCAAAGCAGCCCCGGCTGGGAGGTGGGAGGGTCAGTCACCTGTGCTCAGGTGGGGCTCTCCTTGCTTCCCCGTGCATCCCGGGCATGGGAGCAGCACAGTGATCCAGGTGCCTCTCCTGCTGCCTTCTCTCCTCATCCTTGTTAGCTGGGCAGAGAGAACAACCCAGCCTGGGTGAGCTGGCTCTGGGGTGTCCACAGTGGGGAGGCACTGGGGTGCAAATAGCCTGGGGCTCTCAGGGCTCCCAGGAATGGCTGGAGGGAAGGGGCCATGGGCAGCCCCCTGTGTTGCCGCCTGGAGGAGAAGACCCTTCTCTGGGAAGCCTTGCCCAGCATCAGAGCTTCCTGCTCAAAGTAGGAAATCTGACCTCTCAGGAAGTCTACTTCTCATTTCTTTTTTAAGTAATTTTTTTTAATTAATTAAATTAAAAAAAGAAATCTGGGCTGTGCTGAGTCTTTTCTTGTGGCGCACAGTTTTCTCAACTTGCGTGTGCGGGCTCAGTTGCCCTGCAGCATGTGGGTTCTTAGTTCCCAGACCAGGGATGGAACCCGCATCTCCTGTATTGGAAGGTAGATTCTTAACCGCTGGACCACCAGGGAAGTCCCAGGTTCTCTCATTTCTTATGGGAGAACTCATAATAGGTTGAGACTTCCAGGAAATGTCACTTGAGGGCCCAAGGGGAGGCATCTGTGTGGTGACTAAGGTGTCCTACCTGCCTGCTGCAGGGGTGGTGAGTTGGCAGAGAAATACATACATGCACCCATCCCACACCGAGGCCCTACTTAGGAGCCATTCCTGGTGTCAGAGTAGGTGTGGCTCCAGCATCAGGACTGAATTCCTGAACACCCTCGGAGAGGCCTGGGAGCACAGTACAGCCGAGAGCAGTGCCCTTGGGTGGGTGGCTAGGAAAACTGACTAGAGGCTGGAACAGACATTGCCAGTGGGGTTCAGGGAGTGTGGATCAAAACTGAAGAGGCATGCATCCCCCAACCCTCTACAGCTGCCCTTGCAAATAATGGCAATAATTGCTAAAGCTCATCGGGTCCCTTGGATGCCAGGCATCATAATAAATACTTCAGTATATATGATCTTTAATTCTCACCACCCTTGCGTAGGTACACTTTTCCCTGTTTATGGATGAGAAACTGAATCACAGAAAGTTTAATTTGTTGATGTGTGAACAAAGGCACTAGCAAGGTTATTCATTTTATTGCTTGTAATCACACACAGGTTGAAAACAGACCAGGTGTCCATCAACAGGAGACTGGCTAAGTACACTAAATGTACACACAATGGACTTTGCTGGTGTTCCATGGGTTTTACTGCTGTGAAAAAGAGCAGGGAGATCAGGATTAGACTTTTATGGAATACAGGAGGCTGGGCAACAAGAGTGCAGCCCTCTTTGCAAGACTTTTTCTATTGCTCAACCATAACATGGGAAAATCAAACTTCCCTGTCCCCTCTGCAGTTGCGAGGGGCCAGATAACAGGTTCTGATGCTGGATTGTGGGTAGAGTGGGTGATTCATGTCCAAGGACAGCATAGAGCAATGCATGTGAAGTGGCTAAGCAGAGACCTTGTGGTTTTACACTACTGGCATTTTCTTTTTTACTTTTTTAAATTTATGACTGCATTGGATTTTAGTTGGAGCATGCAGGCTTCTCTCTGGTTGAAGGGCATGGGCTAAGTTGCTCTGAGACTTGTGGGATCCTAGTTCTCCGACCAGGGATCGAACCCACGTCCCCTGCATTGTAAGGTGGATTCTTAACCACTGGACCACCAGGCAAGTCCCACTACTGGCATTTTTGAGTTGCCTGTTACTGCAGCATAACTTGACCCAACCTGTCTGATCTACCCTTTACTCTCAGCTCAGGCTTAGGGAATCCAGTCACCTCCCACCTTTGTCCTGCCTCTGAAGGTGATCAGGGAAGGAGAGAGGGCTGTGACCCTCGGGTATTCTCCCTAGCCCAGGACTAGGTCCCTCTGGCTCTCTCAGAGCAGGCCCTGAGAGCTGTCAGTGATGGGGAAACGTCTGAGAAAATGTCTCTCTGGAGGGCGATTGGGAGGAAGACACCAAGCTGATCAGAGCGACTAAAGGGCACAGTCCTCTCCTTGGCATTGACATTTGGCTGCAGGGCCAAAGTGGGACAGACTCTCTTGGGGACAGGCCTGGACCTGGTGACCTTGGCAGGGTGACTTTGGCCCCTGGGAAGAGCAAAGGATTGTTGCAGAGCTGGGCTGGGCTGCTCCCTCTGCCCAGGGACTCACTGCACTTGCGCACCTAGTCCACCGCCCCCGTGGACAGACAGAGCCCGTGGACGGACAGACACTGTCGGTGCTCCAGCATCTCCTGACCGCAGCACCTCTGTCATCTCTTTCGGAAACCCTGCTTTCCTCCTAGCTGCCTCTAGCAGCCCTCTGCGAAAGTAAAGACCAGCAAATGAGAACAAGCAGCGTGTGTCCTCAGGGCGGGAGTTGGCCACAGCCCCTTGATTGGCCGAGCTCAAAGGCAGGCAGAGGAGTGGGAAAGCTTATGGGGTTGAAAAGGGGAGACTTCAGGTGTGCCCTGAATGGAGGCTGTCGGCCTGGGGCGCTCTGGGCGGGCTGACCGGGACTGGGACATCCTATGTCACTGCTTAGGGGAGCAGGTTTGGCTTCCTCTGGTTGGTCCTAAGTTGGAAGGTGACGGTTAAGTTGCTCTGTCGTGTCCCCGACTCTTGTGACCCCATGGACTGTAGCCCACCAGGCTCCTCTGTCCATGGGATTCTCCAGGCAAGAATACTGGAGCAGGTTGCCACTTCCTTCTCCAGGGGATCTTCCCGACCCAGGGATTGAACCCAGGTCTCCTACACTGCACGCAGATTCTTTACCACTGAGCTAGGAGGGAAGCCCCCTAATTGGAAGAGGGGATGAAATAAAGGAAGCAGTCACTTATTGGGACTATTATTACAAGGGTTATCCTAAATTGTCCTAGAGATAGTCATCAGGCTTCCTACAAGTCTGACCTATTGTGGGCTGGCTTCCTGTCCAGTTATCGTAAATAAGAGGTGGTTTTTCAGGCAGGTCACTGCAGGCCGTGGGTCAGATTCTACTTCCATGTATAGTCTGGCCATTGTCTGTTGTGTTTGCAGTCTCCTATGCAGAGAGGTGACCCAGCCACAGCAGCCTTTTCCTCTGGCATTTTCCTCCTCGAGTGGACAAATCCTGTTGAGAGAAAGCAGGACCCCACACAGTCTCTTTCCAGGAACAATTCTTGGCTCATTTCTGGGCCCTGGAGGAGACTGAACCAGAGTATCACCAGAGTATCAGTCTGACTTGCCCCTGAGAATACCAAGACAGAGATGGTGTGCTAAAGAGCACTGCCTCCACTGCACGTGGTTACTGAGGGACCTGGGAAGCTGCAGGAGTTGGTGATTCACGTTGCCAACATGCCTGTACCTGCCCTACTCCCCTGGGGGCTAACAAAGAGCTGGGCTTCTGGCCGGGGTAGGCTGCCCTGAGGGACCCTGGAGAAGAATGCTCTCCCCAAGGAAGAACTTTGAGTGGCACCTCTCACTGCCCACTTTGCCAGGAAAAGAGAGAAGGTCAAGGTCAGCATCCAGAGTCCGGGGCAGAGGCCAGTGATCAGGAACTTGGAGTGGGCAAGATAGGGGGTTGGGAGTGGGCAAGACTGGGGGTTGGGGGGTGGGCAAGATGGAGGGGGTGGGGGGGATGGTTGGTGTTGAGGCTGTTGGTGTAAAGGGTTAAGGGAGGACCTTGGGATGGCTGGTGGGATCACCCTGCTGCAGGAAAAAAGCTCTGAACAATCGGAGGTGCTGACCTCTAGAAGGTTAGTGGCTTCCTCCTTCCCCAGCTGATTCGGTCCCGGTGGGTTTCGAGGCACCTACTGCAGCAGTGCAGACTTGGTGGCATCACTCCCGATCAGGAATTCAGGCCTAGTGGAAATCTGGGCCTCCTGTGCTTGGCAACAGGCAGTGGGCGAGTTTGGCAGCCTGAGAGCGCAAGCGCAGGTCCCCAGGCTCTGCCCGCATTGCCACCCGGCTCCAGCCCGCATGTGCAGACAGGCCTCCTGTGCTTGGCAACAGGCAGTGGGCGAGTTTGGCAGCCTGAGAGCGCAAGCGCAGGTCCCCAGGCTCTGCCCGCATTGCCACCCGGCTCCAGCCCGCATGTGCAGACAGGCCCAGACAGGTGGGAGAGCCGAGGGGGCATCTGGGAGAAATGGAAACTCAGCTGATGGCCGCAGTCCTGCCACGCAGATCACAGTCCCCTCTGTCACTCAGTTGCTGTTGCTCAGTCGTGACTCTTTGCGACCCCAAGGGCTGCAGGAGGTAGACCTGCTTCCCTGTCCTCCACTATCTCCCGGAGTTTGCTCAAACTCCTGAACTTCTGAACTTCCATCCAACTTCCTGCTCATTCCTAACACCGCAAATCAACAGACAACAAACAGTGGCCAGATATTTGAGAGAAATCTCTAGCATAAAAGAGATAACAATGAACAGGAGGGAGAAAGGAACTCAGAGGAGACAGAGACTGTGCATGAGAAAACTTGAGTTAAAAATAAACTTTAATGATTATCTTCAGGGAGATAAGAAAAGTTATTAACTCAGAAGATTGGTGGTGCTGGTGGTTTTCAGTTGCTCAGTCTTGTATGACTCTTTCTGACCCCATGAACTGCAGCACTCCAGGCTTCCCTCTTCTTCACTGTCTCCCAGTTTGCTCAAGCTCATATCCATTGAGTCTGTGATGCCATCCAACCATCTCGTCCTCTGTCGCTCCTTCTCTTTCTGCCCTCAATCTTTCCCAGCATCATGGTCTTTTCCAGTGAGTCAGCTCTTCGCATCAAGGGGCCAAAGTATTGGAGTTTCAGCTTCAGCATCAGTCCTTCCAATGAATATTCAGGGTTGGTTTCCTCTAGGATGGACTGGTTTGATCTCCTCGCTGTCCAAGGGACTGGGAAGATAGAGTGAGGCGATTAAAAAAGAACGTTCATTTCTCTGGAGGCCCAGTGGTTCAAACTGGACCAGCTTTCATTGCAGGGGGTGTGGGTTCAATCCTTGGTCAGGAGACGCACAAACCGCATGGTGTGACCAAAAGAAAACAAACAAAAAAGTTCTCAAAACTGAAAGAACTTTTTAAATAAACCAAAAATATGATAACAGAAATGAAAAATCTCAGAAAGTAAAGTTGAAAAAAAGAAGACTCTTATGAGTCCCTTGGACTGCAAGGAGATCCAACCAGTCCATCCTAAAGGAAATCAGTCCTGAATATTCATTAGAAGGACTAAAGCTGAAACTCCAATACTTGGGCCACCTGATGCGAAGAAGAGCTGACTCATTGGAAAAGACCCTGATGCTGGGAAAGATTGCAGGCAGGAGGAGAAGGGGATGACAGAGGATGAGATGGTTGGATGGCATCACCGACTCAATGGACATGAGTTTGAGTAAACTCCGGGAGCTGGTGATGGACAGGGAGGCCTGGCGTGCTGCAGTCCATGGGGTCGCAAAGAGTCGGACACGACTGAGCACCTGAACTGAACTGGTGTTTTATGTGGTAGAGACTGACTAGATATTCAAAACTCATTTCCTCTTCCTGGGCACAGAGCCGCCGTGTATCTGAATGCAGCGGAAGTGAAGCATGTCACTCCAGGGCTGGGCAGTGGGAGCAGCTGTATCTTCACCGCTGTTCCCTCCTTCCCCTCCCTCTCTCTCCCTCTGTCTCCAGCTCTAGTCTCTCCACGTGCGCTCTCTCTGTGGCAGCCTCAGGGCAGCTGGACCTTTTATACAATGACTGAAGTGTCTCCAGAGACACCACAAAGCTGTGTGACCTTCTCGAACTTAGCCCGGGAAGCCCCAGTGTGTGGCTTCCTCTGTTTTCATGGAGGCAACAGCAAGGACCTGCCCAGCTTCCTGGGAGGGCATGGAGATGCCGAAGTGTCAAAGCATTTGTTTCGTCATCACCACCAGATAAGATGCAGTTTCAAATTATTTATGCTTTGTGTGTGGTGTTCTTCTCTCTTCACAAGGTTGCATTTGCCTTCTGAGGGCCCTGGAATTTCATGGTCGGCTCATGTATCAGTCTTGGGTCCTTTTTCATTCAATGTGCTGGGTACTTATGCTTTTCAACGTGACAGCTCATCTTCTTCAGGCCTGAGAATATGTATCATTCATCTGATAAGTGAAAGTGGCTCAGTCATGTCAAACTCTCATGTATTGCGACCCCATGGACTATATAGTCCATAGAATTCTCCAGGCCAGAATACTGGAGTGGGTAGCCTTTTCCTTCTCCAGGGGATTTTCCCAACCAAGGGATCGAACCCAGGTCTCCAGCACTGCAGGCAGATCCCTTACCAGCTGAGCCACAAGGGAAGCCCATTCATCTGATAATCTGCCCCCTACTATTTTTTTCCTTGTCTCTCTCCCTCTCTAGATTTCCTCGACTAATACTCTATTTTTTTCATTTTTCCATGCTTTTATCTTTTCTATTTTTATGCATATTTTTCAACTTTCAGTTCAGTTGCTCAATCGTGTCTGACTCTTTGCAACCCCATGGACTGCAGCACACAAGACCTCCCTGTCCATCACCAATGCCCGGAGATGGCTCTTCCCATCAGGTGGCCAAAGCATTGGAGCTTCTGCTTCAGCATCAGCCCTTCCAATGAATATTCAGGACTGATTTCCTTTAGGATGGACTGGTTGGATCTTGCTTAAGATCTCTGCATATATAGGAACTTGATGTGTAATAGTAGTAGCATCACAAATTTCTGAAGAGTTGCTTAGTAAAACTGATTCACTGTATTGAGAAAAATGAGTGGCTTCTTTCCTCATGTCATTTACAACAGTAACTCCAGATAGACCAGTGGTTCTTAATTGGGAGTGATTTTGTCCCCCAGATTATGTTTGACCATGTCTAGAGATATTTTTTTATCCTGCAATTCAACTCTGATGTCTTTAACCAAGGGAAATGGAATTATGTGTCCACAAAAGACCTGTGAATGTTCATAGAGGCTTTACTCATCATAGCCAAGAACTGGAAACAACCCAAACAGCCGTCAACTGATGAGTGGGGCTTTTTAGTTGTGTAGAGATATTTTTTGTTGCCACAACTTATCGTGTGCTGCTGGCACTTAGGGATGCTGCCAAACATCTTATAATGCACGGAAAAGCCACCCACAACAAAAAATTATACAGCCCCAGATGTCCATAGTATCAAGGTTCAAAAACACTGCCATAGGGCTCACTCATGTATGAACAGAAACATAAAATACCAACAAAAATCAATATAAGATTTTTCTTTGTGACCTTGGACTGGGGATGAATTCCTTAAATGAGGCCCTCAAATGAATGAACTTGACTAGATAAAGACTCAGGATTTCTCAGGGACTTCCTTGGTATTCCAGTGGTTAAGACCCCAAGCTTCCACTGCAGGGAGCATGGGTTCAGTCCCTGGACAGGTAGCTAAGATCCTGCATGCTGTGTGATGCAGCCAAAAAAATAAAAAACCTCAGGATTTCTCTTGTACGAGGATAGCTACTATTATTAGTTATTAGAGAGATGATAAAGGAGATATATTTGGAACATCTGACGGGGGAAGGGGGTCCAGTGGTTTATAATGTTGCAGATGGTGTTCCCACAAATCTTTCAGAATCCCCTCAAAGCCACAAAAAGCATAAAAAAGCAAACACACACTCCATCTCTCATGTTGGTAGGAAACATCTGAAGTGTTTATAGTTATGAGCGTCTATGCACCAAATAACACACCCTGACTTTCATAAAGAGAAAGCTGATGGGAAGATAGAGACTGAGACATCTGGAAACAACAAATGTCAAACTCTGCAATAAGGAAACAGAGAAGGCACCATCCTTTCAATTGTTCTTGAGATATTTACTTCAATAACTATATATCATGGCTCAGAGAAAGTATTATAGCATTCCAGAGGGAGAGAAAGAAACAGTACAGACAACAGTCTCTCATTATAAGTGATAAAATGGAAAAATAACAAAACCCAGGAAACACAAAGACCCTAATGTTTATAGATATGATATTTATATTTATAAGTATATTTATAAATCTCTCTTAAAGTGACATGTCAAAAAAGAAAGCAAGGGCTTTCCTGGTGTCTCAGTGGTAAAGAATCCTCCTATCAGTGCAGGAGACACGGGTTTGATCCTTGATCTGGAAAGATCCCACATGCCACAGGAGTTGGAGGAAATCCCACAGCCTGGTAACCACAACTACTGAGCCCACGTGCTGCAAGTACTGAAGCCCCCACACCCTAGAACCCATGCTCCACAGTAAGAGAAGCCACCACAATGAGAAGCCCTCACACTGCAATGAAGACCCTGCACAGCCAAAAATAAATATAAATAAATTTATTCTACAAGTAAAATTTCAAAAAAGGAATAGAAATCAAAATGGCAGAACTTCTAGAAAATGATGATAAAGAAGCACCATACATCAGAAGCTTGGTCTCCTTGTCTTGATCACTCTAGCTTAATAATTAGTCTTATTATCTGGCAGGGCAGATCTCCCCGCAATTCTTTCGTTCATCTTCAAGATGAGGTTGGCCATCCTGGGCTCTTTGTTCTTCTATATCCATTTTATTAATTTAAAAAAATATTTATTTGGCTGCACTGGATCTTTAGTTGCAGCCTGCGAACCCGGGCCCCCTGCATTGGGAACACGGAGTCTTAGCCCCTGGACCACCACGGAAGACCCTGTATCCATTTTGGAACCAGTTTTCCCAGCTCCATGAGAAGCCTTGATGAGATTTTGATAGGAATTGCAATGAATTTGTAGATTAACTTGGAAAGATGTGACATATTTATGATATTAAGTCACCCCACCTGGTAAAGTCTCCTGAGCAGCTGGAGTACTGGCTGGAGGCAGAGGGAACGTGGGATTCGGGAAGGAGGAAGGAAGCCATAAATACTGGCTATGGCGTCATGACCACTGCAGCAGCGGCGGCCCCGACCATGTGTCCTTTGTGGCTCTGAGTTCTGTATATTGGGAGGAAATTGTCTTTGGAAGGTGCAAAGTGGTCATGGGAGGAAGAACATGTAACAGAAGATGAACGGCTCAATCTGTTTCTAATAAACACTCAACAGGTTTTGCTTTTTGCTGATTTATAAGGTAGGTCCTGGCATTTCTAAAAACTGAAACTTGAGTCTCATATTTCTAACGGCTTGGGAATAGTCGAGGGGTGTGTAAGCTCTTCCTGGTGTCTGTCATCCCAAATAGCAGTCGAGGGCTACATGGGGCAGAAAAGAAACTAGAGCTTTTGTGTTAAGGGACAAAGGGGGTGTAGGCAGAATGCCAAGGGGCAACTTAAAGATGGGAAAGGGGCTGACATGGAGGCCCTGCAGATACCTCGGCCTGATCTACCAGGTGTCTGAGTATGCGTCTGCTGCCAAGGAGGTGCCAGGGTGGGTGGGCTGAGGGGACTGTATTGATCCCTGGGACTGAGACTTCACAGGTGCTCCCTGATGGAGGCTGCAGATGGTGCCCAGGGCTCCAGGATCAGTATAAGCCAAAGAGGGACCCTGAGACACTGGCAGGCTGACGGTTCTCACGCCAGGACCAGAGGGTCTGCAGAGCATGTGCGGGCACTCTGCCCTGGAGAGCAGGGAGGGAGGCTGGGTCACATGAGCCGTTAATTATGCTGTTTGCACTCACGTTGTCCAGTGTGTGCCTCACCAGCGAAGGCTGATTGACTTTACTTTCTCAAGTTTAAATTAGTGGGAAAAAAATTAGGGAGATTTCCAGTTGAAGATATTACAGTAGAACCTAAGATGCACCGTTTCCCTCTCAAAGAAACAGAGAAGGAAAAAAAGTGTTAGTAATGAGATTCCGATCACACAGAAATGAACAAGGGGATTCTGTGTAGACTCGAAATAAGGCTCTCTTTGAAGGAAAGAAATAGGAAGAAACCCCCGGCCTGGGGTGGGAGCTGAAGCCTTGTGACTTAACCAGGAAGCCGGAACACAGCCAAGCTGAACACACAGGGCTTGGGGCCAAGTGTTCAGTCTGTAACCAGTGCTGGTGAACAAGACTGAGAGCCTTCAGTGATGGAGGCCAGGTCTCCACCAAGAGCGTGAAGCACGGCGCCAGAAATGCCCTCCCTGGCAGGTCATAAACGGCCAACCCAGAAAACAGGAATGCAGAATTCGTGATAGAAGTAAGTACAGAGAGACGCAGTGCCACCTGTTTTTGTTTCAGGGAGGACAGGCGTATTAATCAGCTTTTGCTGGAAAAGGAAATTTCTGTATGAGCGTTAAGAATGTAAGGGAAACCAATAAAAATAGAAATAAAACATATAACTTTCAAATCAGTACTGGGGAAGAAGGGAATAGCACAAAGAAAACTCAATTAATTCAATAGAAGTTCAGAAAACAGATGAAAAAGCAATCAAGAGAAAGAATGCTAAGTAGAAAACATAGTATAATATGGCAGATATACATTCCAGTGGCAATACCAATACATGTAAATAGGTCAGACTCTTTTTAAAAGACAGCAACATTGGGTTAAAGTAAAACAAAATGAAAATTTAATTATGGGTTGTTTTTAAAGTCATCCCTAAAACCAGAGAAAGATGGAAAAGAAAAAGAAAAAATCCCAGGGATTTCCCTGGTGTTCTAGTGGCTAAGACTGTATTCCCAGTGCAGGGCTACCAGGTTCTATCGCTGGTCAGGGAACTAAGATCCCTTGTGCCACATGGCACAGCCAAAAACAGAAAGAAAGAAAGAAAGAAAAGAAAAAAACCCCAAATACTAATAAAAAGAAAGCTTAGGTAGCAATAGTAATATCAGAGATCCTAGATCGCAAGGCAAAGTCATTAAAAGCAGAGAAATATTTTATATTAAAAAAAGGGAAAATCCATGAAAAAAAAAATTCTTTAAAATGTAGGAGTTCAAAATTGGCTCAAAGAAATAAACAAATGGCCATAAAAGAAATAGAAACGGTGGTCAGATCACCCCTAAGCAGAGGCCCCAGCTCCAGACGGCCTTACGGTGAGTCCTAGTGATGCTTCAGGAAATGATGACTTTTACCCTCAGTAAACTCCTGCACTGTACAGGAAAAGGGGGGAAGGGACACACCACAGCCGTCGTGAATCCAAATGAAAAAATATGACAGCATGACCAAAAGTGTTGTCCTTGGAATAATAAAAACGAGAACAGCAAACGCAGAGTCCTTCACTGTTCGGGGCTCCATCGGAAGGACTCTACGGAGATTAAAACAGGTCGCCATTGCAACTGGTCATGAAGCACAGAGTGGTCAAGAAACTTGTCCGATGCCCGACAGCTGGTCGGTGATAGAACCCAAGATTCAAACTGTTCTCTTAGTGACCTCACTCTGCCACCCCTTTAGGTCAAAAATAACTCATTAGATTAGAAAAAAGATTGATGTAATTAAGAAGAAAGAAGAGACACAATACGATCATCTCAGACGCAGGAGAAGCATTCAGTGAAGCTGAGCCTTAATACAATCGAGGTCTCTATCAAAAACCTCAGCAAACTTCATACTAACAGGCTGTCTTGACAGTCGTCACACTTAGCTTTTTTTTCCTTTTGGCCACACCGCATGCTTGTTTTAAAATAATAAATGGGCCAAAGTCTTCAGGACATTTACAATCCTGCCTAACTGGAGGAGAAATCCATTTCCAAGGTGCCCTGGGGCAACTAACAAAACCACACCCAGATCTGGTAGGCAAATATTATTGCCCAGGTCCACCCTCCTCCCACCCACTGCATGGTTTGGAAGCAAGCCATTGGGAGGTTCAAGGTCACACCTCTGGCTGACTAGGGAAGATGATCTGATTACCACTATTGATGGTTTAGTTGCTAAGTCCTATCGGACTCCTTAGTGACCCCATGGACTGTAGCACGCCAGGTTCCTCTGTCCATGGGATTTCCCAGGCAAGAATGTTGGAGTGGGTTGCCATTTCCTCCTCCAGGGGATCTTCCTTAGCCGCATTTCCTGCATCGCAGGTAGGGTCTTCACCACTGAGCCACTAGGGAAGCATCCAGATCTGTGACAGAAAAAGGCAATAAAGGATGTTGGAGAAAAGACTAAGACTGATGCTCTTGTGAATATTTCCAGACTCCAACTCTATCTAGAAAGGTTTTTAGGTGTTACTGCTTGGAATTCCATCTCCTTTTGCACCTGCATCGGTGGTTCTTCTCTGCAGTCACTCTGCTTTCATTTTCATGAGTAGCTATTACTAATTAGGAGGGAAATAGACACTTACAGCAGGAATTCTGTTTCTGAGCTGACCATTAAAATGTGCTGGTCTAAGGAAATCTAAAGGCACATGAAGTGAAAAGGAGAAACAAAAATTCTAAAAATGGAATTGGGGATTTCAGTATTAAGCTTTACCACTCCCATTAAAGTTACACCCTGTATAAGGAAGCTCTGTTGTTGATCAGTCGCCAAGTTGTGTCTGACTCTTTGCCACCCCTATGGACTGCAGCACATCAGGCTTCCCTGTCCTTCATTATCTCCCTGAGCTTGCTCAAACTCATGTCCGTTGAGTCGGTGATGCCATCCAGCCATCTCATCCTCTGTCATTCCCTTCTCCTCCTGCCCTCAATCTTTCCCAGCATCAGGGTCTTTTCCAGTGAGTTGACTCTTCGCATCAGGTGGCCTACTACACTATTGAATCTTATTCTGAAGCTCTTAGTTGATGAAATAAGAAAAGAAACCAGAACCTGATATTAGAAAGGAACATGCTAGACTCATCATTTCTCAACAATACAATCATCAGCACAGAAAATAGAAAAGCTTCAACGGGCCAGTTTTCTTACGGGGAATTCCATTAAGGGTTCCAGATGTGAAATCAACTAAGGTAAAATAGCAGTGTACTAACCACAGACACCCACGGCTCAACGGTAAAGAATCTGCCTGTGATGCAGGAGACACAGGAGACACCAGTTCAATCCCTGGGTCAGGAAGATCCCCTGGAGGAGGGTATGGCTACCCATTGCAGGATTCTTGCCTGAAAAATACCATGGACAGAGGAGCCTGGCAGACTACAGTCCATGGGGTCACAAAGAGTTGGACAGGACTGAAGCAACTGAGCATGACATTCACAAACAACAGTCAATTAGAAAATGTTATCAGAAGAGAGATCACAAAAACACCACATAAAATTCCTATATTTTAAAATGCGTAGAGTTTTTAAAAATTCTAAAGGCTTAGTGAGGGACCTAGTAGATCTGAAAAAAAGGAGATCATATCACATGGCTGGATGGGAAGACTCAATAATATAAAGATGCGGATTTTCTGAATTGATCTATTTAATCTAATCCAGTGCATTTAGCTGAACATTTTTGGGCGTTATGTCGGGCACTGTTCATTTACTGCCCTCAACCCTAACAGTGCTCTTTTAGGATGTATGTGATCCTAATTTCCTAATAGAAGCATGGGTCCTAAAATTACACAGGAAGTAAGTGGTGGAAAGCAGGATTTTGAATCCAGGTCTTTAACCTTGATGCTCTGGTGTAACCTGTAGATAATTAGGTTTCTAAATCTATTTGTAAAATGAAGTGCTCTCAAACACAGTTTTGATTGCAAAGGCAGGGTGAAAGATCGTGTTATAGTTAGACACTGTTTCTACAAATAAAAAGCACTAAATACTCATTTTTCTGCAGGTAAGTGATGTACAAACAAAGTTTTTTTTTTTTTTTTTTTTTTAAGGATTTAAGATAATATTGGATTAGACAGTATTTGGCTCTGGAGTGGAGGCATTTTAGTTTTTTTTATTAAAGTCTAAATTTTTAAGGATCAGTATATTCATACGCTGGAAGATTCCCTGGAGGAGGGCATGGAAACTCACTCTAGTAGTCTTGCCTGGAGAATCCCACAGACAGAGGAGCCTGGTAGGCTATAGTCCGTGGGGTCACAGAGTCGGACATGACTGAAGCGACTTAGTACATATTCATATGCTACTGTGAAATGTTTTTTAACCATCTAGAAAACAGTGGAAAGAAGCAAAAATAATAATGGGGGGATTTCCCTGGTGGTCCAGAGGTAAAGATTTCACACTTCCACTGCAGTGGGTAGAGGTTTGATATCTGGTGGGGGAATTAAGATTCTGCATGCTACACAGCACAGCCAAAATAACAAAAATACTAATAGGGCCTAAGTCAGGGCCGTGAAAACACGTGGCATGCATGCTAAGTTGCTTCAATCATGTCTGACTCTTGGCGACTCTACAGACCATAGCCCACCAGGCTCCTCTGTCCATGGGATTCTCCAGGCATGAATACTAGAGTGGGTTGCCATGCCCTACTCCAGGGGATCTTCCCGACAAGGAAGGCAGGTTCTTTACCACTAGCGCCACCTGGGAAGCCCCTGAAAACATGTTACAACTTTCTTTTGTTACTACTCTCTTTTTGCTATTTTGTATTTCTTAGATTTCCAACAAAGCAAAAGCATCTAGTTTTCTCATTTTCCAAATGTACAATTAGATTACAATATTGAGTAAACCCCTCCCGGGAGAAGCTCTGTCCTGGGGGTTGGAGAAGAGGGAAGAGAAGGTCAAGCTGTAGTCACGCTGGTCCCATGGCAGTAGTTGTGCAAGAGTTGTATGAAGTGGTGGAAAAAAGCTTCCTGGGAGGTGACATCCAAAGGGATCCTCTGGGGAGGAGGAGGCAGAGGAGGAAGGGGAGGAAGATGGATCCCCGGTGCAAACCCAGCTGGCATGGGCAGAGCCAGCCGAGCTGAGTTGGGCTCTGAGTGCCAGGCCGAGGGCTTGGGTTTCTTCCTGAGGACACGGAGAACCACGAGGGGTCTCAGGCGGGGGAGGAGCAAGATGGATCCCAGGTTTACAACAGTCCTGCTCATTCCATGGTGTGAAGAAGCGATTGCAGGGCAAAGACTTGAGGCTGGGAGACCTCAAGGAGGTTTTGCAAAATTCCAGATGAAAGCTGATGGGTCATCGCCAAGGGGTGGGGCCTGAAGGCACGGGAACGAGGTGTGCTCAGAAGGCAGGGCTGGCAGGATGCAGTGGATCTGGGGAAAACAAGGCATCCTGGATGCCTTCCAGCTTCTGGCCTGGGGGCTGGCAGGGGAGACAGTGGCACAGGATGAGACAGCTAAGAACCAGGGTCTGGGATGCCTTAGAAGAGGGCTTCCTGGAGGAGGTGATACCCAGTGGAGCCTGGCAAGCGTGGGCTCTAGATGGGTGGGGACTGAGAGTCAGGAGACCTCAGGCCGAGTTCTGGCCGCTGTGCTGTCCTGGGCAGGCCACTCTGCGTGGCTAATACTCTGTCCTCTTCTGAAAACAGGGGCTCGTTATTCCTACGCTCTGGGTTGAGGAGGATTAAGGAGATAACACACGGCAAGTGCTTGGCACTGAGCCTGGCGCAGGATGATCTGGGGGCCCTGCTCGTTGTTCTTACTTTCCCATCACCCCATGCCCAGCATCTCCCATCCGCAGCATCGCCGGGCTGCCCTCTCCCCAAGGCCTTGTGTTCCCCTGACCCAGTTAGACAGGGATGAGGAGAGAATCCACCCTCTGGCTCCATCCTGCCCTGCTTCTGCCACCCCAGAGGGAGGGATCCGCAGACTCAGGTCTGAGCCCCGGATTAGCTGTGTAATCCCCAGCTCTGACTGGACAATCTCTTTTCCTGCCCAGGAGAGGGGGCCTGAGGCTGGGAGTCAGGATTGCTGGGCCCTGGGCCTGGGGCTGCCCCACCCCTCTGGGAGACCTCAGACAAGGTGCCCCGGCTCTTGCCTCTTCTTTTGGAAACACCGCTGACACCCTGCAAGGATTGTCACGTGTGTGCCAGGTGTTCTGTGCATCTGCTGTGTCTGGGGCACTCTGCAAAGGAAGAAAGGCCTGGGTCGGTTCCCAGCTCCACACGCAGCAGCTTCGCGCCCCTGGACAAGAGATGAAACCACCATGGCCTTCCATTTTCTTCGTGGAGAAAATGGAGTTAACAGTATCCAGGGCTACTGTAGGGAATATATGAGAAATTAAGGGCCTATTACTTTGTAAATAGCACATTTCTTGAGAGAAAAGAAAGGATGGGTCTACCTTAGTGGTCCAGTGGTGCAGCATCCGCCTTCCAGTGCAAGGGACCCTGGTCCAGGAAGATCCCACATGCATGGGCAACCAAGCCACCCATGAGCCGCAACTACTGAAGCCTGAGTGCCCTAGAGCCCCTGCTCCAAAACAAGAGAAGCCACCACAAGGGGAAGTCTGAGCACTCAACTAGAGAACAGCCCTGCTCGCTGCAACTAGAGGAAGCCTGTGCACAGCAAGGAAGACCCAGTGCAGACAAAATAAATAAATTAATTAATTTAATTTTTTTTAAAAAAGGATGACAACAGGATAAGAGAATAGAGGAGCTGGGGAGAGAAGACCAAAACAGACATGCTTATCTTGGGACTCAGAGCCACAGAGTTCCAGAGAACTGACAAACTGATTAAAAACAGTTAATCAAGCTTTGGAGACTTCAGGAGAAGGCGAAGATCAGAAGACCTTCTCAGGTCATCAGAGCACGGTGGTGGTGGGAGTGGTGGTGGTGGTGGTGTTGGGGACAGAAATGCCCTAAAGTCCCAAGCAGAAGAGGTCCTGGGGAGAGGAGGGCGTGACGTGGCCTGGGCCTGACGACCCTGCGTGGGAGGGGCAGAGTCCTTCCATCCAGTCCAGGGCCAGGTCGCCAAGGCAGCGGGGACCACGCCAGGATTTTGAGCAGCAGCGCCAAATGCCAAACTCTCCTGACCCGCGCCGCGGGAGGGATGGTGGGGAGAGTGCAGCAGCACCGGGGAGAGGATGGACCTCCCGATGACCATCTCCACCCTCTTAGCCTCACCCCAACCTAGGACTCTAGACATCCCTCCTCTGGGAGACTCTGCCCCAGACCCCCTGCCTGCCCCGCCTCCCTGAGCCCAGGGGTGCCCGCAGTGGGTAGGGGGAAATTCACAGTCTGGCAGGGCTGGGACAGGGCCAGAACAGTACAAGGCAGGCAGGAGGGTCCAGCTGCACAGTGGGCTCAAAGGCTGAGAGTCCGGAGGCAAATGCGAAAGAGCAGAGCCGGCGAGCATGACAGTAAATAAACGCCAGCCCCGCGGCAGGAGAAGGGCGGTCCGGAGGCCCACGGGACTACATCTCCCAGCAGCCTCAGCGCCAGACAGGCACTTCCGGCCTCTCCGCGCTCCTTCGAGGAGGCGGGGCCAAGGGCGGGGTGGGAGCATCGCGGGGAAGTTGGGGCGCGCCCGGGCGTCAGGGCCCGTGACGTTTTTCCTGTGCGCCGCCTAGCGCCTCGGTCGTGCCGGGTCGTGAGCCTCAGAGCCGTGAAGGTGACAGCGGGAGGTGACCGGCTTGCCTCTCCCCCCGCTGGCCCCGCGATGCTGGCGGCACGGCGGCTGCTCGGCGGGTCGCTCCCCGCGCGGGTGTCTGTGCGATTCAGCAGTGACACGGTGAGGCCCGACCCGGATCGGACCAGTGGCGCTCGCGGGCCGGGTCTCTCTGTCGCGTCCGCGCGCGCCATCCCTGGGTCCGTAGTGCCTTCTGGAGAAGTCTCTCATCTCCCGCTTCTGACAGGAAGGTCGCCGATGAAGAAGGGGACGGGTCCCAAACGGGAGGCTGACTCTCCCCTGCCCCTAGCCCTCCGGCTCCTTGGCTTCCCCTTATTTAACAACTGCGCGACCTAGCGGGAGATTTTGCAGGTGGCAAAGCGTCCTTGTCTCAATCCTTCCTCGCCACAACCTTGTAGCGCGTGAAGGGGTCTTTGCCCCATTTTACAGCTGCAGAAACAGCTTTGGAGAGGGCCGTGCGCCTCCTCATTCCTCGTTCAACGTTCTGCTCCGTGTATTGGCTTTTAAGGGGTTGGGTGTCTGGAAGCCAGGTCCCCTTAGCCCTCAGCTGGGGTTCTCCTCACTGTCTCATGGGATTCCAGAGCCATCTCTCCTCAACGGTTTTATCCCGAGCGGGTCTCCCGCCATCATCTTGTGTCCCAACCCCAGTGAAGCATTACTCTTCCTTCAGAAAACGCATTTTGTCTCCAGCAGAGTTTAGTCATATAAGCAAGGCTTTGGCCAAATCAAAGTTTTGGTCCAGCAGAGCCAGACAAGTAAATAAGTGGATATGACATCACGCTGGGCTCAGGGCGGTAGTCTGTGCTGTGGATCCTGTGTGGGCTTTGGCCACAGACAGACCCCTGCTTAGATGCCACCTGCTCCTTCAGGCTGTGTGCCTTTTGTAAGCTCATTTTGCTCTGAGTCTGCTTCCTCTTCTGTGAGATGGAAGAAATGATTCCCATCTCAGGGTTATGAGAATGAAATGAGATCTTGGATATAGAAGGATATATCTTTCCTGCTAACAGAAAGTGCTTACTAAGTGGTGATGGTAGTTATGATGCTACGAAGGGTTCTGAAGCTTTGGCCCCTGCCCTCCTCCCAGTCCAACCCTCTTTAATTAGGGGACCCAAAAATCTGTAGCTCCTGGCCTGGCCCCTCATAATCCCAGAGCTATGCTGGGCGTACTGACTCTCTGTGTCTCCAGACAGCACCCAAGAAAACCTCATTTGGCTCACTGAAGGATGAAGACCGGATCTTCACCAACCTGTATGGCCGCCATGACTGGAGGTGAGATGGTGCCCTTACGCTGGTGGGTCCCCAGGCAGGGCCTCCTCCTCACTGCCTTCCCCACCCTGTCCAGGCTTAAAGGTGCCCAGAGTCGAGGTGACTGGTACAAGACGAAGGAGATTCTGCTGAAGGGGCCTGACTGGATCCTGGGTGAGGTCAAGACATCGGGCTTGCGGGGCCGTGGAGGTGCTGGCTTCCCCACTGGCCTTAAATGGAGCTTCATGAATAAGCCCTCAGATGGCAGGTGTGTGTGGGCAGGCAGACATGGAGTTGCACCTCGGGGTGGCTGGGACTCACCTGGGCCTTGGGGCTGTTTCCTTGGAAACCAAGAGTGAATGAAGTGGGAAAACCTTACCAGAGCTCCAGTAGCAGGGACCCGGTTCTCTCGTCTTCCTCAGGGGAGTCTTGAGGGGCAGCAGAGTCTACACAAGATGTTGACTCTGGCAGACTTAATTGATCAATTCCTGGCTGTGTCATTTAATCATATAGCATTGGGCAATCTCCTGGCCTTTCTGAACCTCAGTTCTCTGTTCTGTAAATGGATATTGTGTTGTGCAGGGGTTGAAGAGACTGTTCCTACAGCTTTTGGCCTGCACTTTGGCCCGCACATTAAAAGTAAATGGTAAACGTCAACTCTGCCTCCTTTTGGCTCCAGAGATACGATGGAGAGTCACAGAATGCTCACTGTGACCAAAAGCAGATTGGGGCTCTTGAGAAAGCACTGGGAAAGGCATTTGGGCTGAGGAGAACCAAGACCTTGCCTGTGGTCATAGCTGCCCCAGTATGGACTAGACAGTGAGCTCCCCGTCATTGGTGGTGAGCAAGCAGAGCCCTGGGAATTTGTTGGGAGGACAGAGAAGGATTGGCTGTCAGATAAGACCTGTCTGAGGTTTCCTGGTGGAGTGGGGTGGCGTACGGTTGAAGACCTGACCCTGGCGGCCCTGTAGCCTGACTGACCTACTGGCCCCCGCAGGCCCAAGTATCTGGTGGTGAACGCGGATGAGGGGGAGCCAGGCACCTGCAAGGACCGAGAGATCATCCGTCACGACCCCCACAAGCTGGTGGAAGGCTGTCTAGTGGGGGGCCGGGCCATGGGCGCTCGCGCCGCCTACATCTACATCCGCGGGGAGTTCTACAATGAGGCCTCCAATCTGCAGGTGGGCAGGGGGAGGGGAGTGGGCACTCACGCGCCCCAACCCAGGCAGAGTTCTTGGGTTCTCAGGCGGGATCTGTCTGGAGTCGCGCTGGGAGGGTGGGGATCTCTCGAGCTGGCCTGTGTCCTGAGTGCGATGTGCACCCCAAAGCCTCCGTCTCGCTGTGTCCCAGAGCCTCAGCCTGGGAGGTCTTCCAGGGCTCCAGGGCCCTGGGGCGGGGGTAGGCTGGAGAATTCACACGTGGGCATTTTTCCCGAAGGGTCAAGGGGTCATGTCAGTAATTCTCAGCCCAGTGACGCTTGTAGTAATTGGTCCAGGGCCAAAGCCTCACCTTTCTATTACGTTCATAACCTGGCACGTGGTAGCATTATGTGTGTTATTACATATTTAAAAATCAGCCTCCAGGGTCTTTTCCTCTACTCAGAAGCAGTACTCACTCATTGTAAAGACAGGAATCCACACACATGCAAAAGAAAAATCTCCCATAGACTGACTACCTAGAGAAACTACTTGCTGAAATTTTCATTATTTCCTTAAAGTCTTTAAAAAATACATACAGTTGGAGAATTTGGTAAATGTTATCACACAAGTAGCACACACATTGTAAAACTCCCCACCCTTCTCCCAGCACGTCCTCTGCTTGTGTCCAGAGGGAGCTGTGGCCCTGGACTGTAGTGACGGGCTCATTGGGCCTGTACGCCGCCCTCCCACACGCAGTGTTCCTGGGCTCTTGGGGACTGTGTCCTCACACCCCTGTCCCACAGGTAGCCATCCGAGAGGCCTACGAGGCTGGTCTGATTGGCAAGAACGCCTGTGGTTCTGGCTACGATTTCGACGTGTTTGTGGTGCGTGGAGCCGGGGCCTACATCTGCGGGGAGGAGACCGCGCTCATCGAGTCCATCGAGGGCAAACAGGGCAAGCCCCGCCTGAAGCCACCCTTCCCTGCAGACGTGGGTACGACCTGGCACCTGGCCTGATCCCGGGCCTTGTCCTGTGGAATCCGGGATCCGGCTTCAGGTTGCCACTGTCACTCTTGGGGAATTTCTGAGTCCCTTCTGCACTGGGGCCTGACACTGAGAGTAGGTGGGAACAACATAGAGGCCGCACCAGTGCACCGCGGAGTCCCTCCTCCTGCCCCAGGACACAGGCCACACACCTGGGTGTACTCCAACCCCCTGGGAACTTGGGGCAGGGTGGTGGAAACGCAGTACAGCTGGAATCTGGGGCTCCTGCGGGATGAGAGGAACACAGGGGTGGACGCAGGGCTCTCTGCCACAGAAGCAGACCCTGGACAGATGCCACCGCCAGGAAACCCACCCCAACTGTCCCCAACCTGCAGCAGCCACTGGTTTGTTTCTTTAAAAAAAAAAAAAAATTATTGATTTTGGCTGTGCTGGGTCTTCATTGCTGCGCAGGCTTTATCTCTACTTGTGGCAAACGGGGCCACTCTCTAGTTCTGGCGCACGGGCTTCTCATCACAATGGCCTCTCTTGCTGCCGAGCACAAGCTCCAGGGTGCGTGGGCTTCAGTGGTGGAGTTCCCCGGCCCTGGGGGACAGGCTTAGTCGCCCCTTGGCGTGTGGGATTGAACCCATGTCTCCTGCGTCGGCAGGTGGATTCTTTGCCACCGAGCCATCAGGGACGTGCCGTCCACCAGGTTCTCATCCTCCTCCCCCACAGGAGTGTTTGGCTGCCCTACAACCGTGGCCAATGTGGAGACAGTGGCCGTGTCTCCTACCATCTGCCGCCGTGGGGGTGCGTGGTTTGCCAGCTTTGGCCGAGAGCGCAACTCAGGCACCAAACTGTTCAACATCTCTGGCCACGTCAACAACCCCTGCACCGTGGAGGAGGAGATGTCTGTACCGCTGAAGGAACTGATTGAAAAGCACGCCGGTGAGGCCTGGGGCCAGCCAGCGGGGTGGGCGGGCCTCTGGGGCTTGGGCTGGGGCGGGGGCTGACAGATGTGCCGGCCCCTGCCCTGACCATCCATCCTCTCCGGGACTGGCTGGGGCCCCAGGGGGCGTCACGGGTGGCTGGGACAACCTCCTTGCTGTGATCCCTGGCGGCTCGTCCACCCCGCTGATCCCCAAGTCCGTGTGTGAGACGGTGCTGATGGACTTCGATGCACTGATCCAGGCACAGTCGGGCCTGGGCACGGCAGCTGTGATCGTCATGGATCGCTCGGTAAGGAATTGCTGCCCACCCAGTGCCTGCCTGAGGACAGCCTGGTTAGTCACCCGGCCTGGGCTTCTCAGAGGCACCCGCCAGTTCTTGGGTCCCGATTCCCGTCACCCGAGATATAGGGAGGTGGGAGAGGCCAGGGGGCGAGGTTTCTCTTGGGGGAACGCCCGTGGAACCTGGCAGCGCAGGATGCCTGGGGTGAGTGGAGGTGGCCAGAGTGCTGCTGGAATTGGGCAGGCATGCCGCCAGGGCCTGAGGCTCAGGCTTGGGCACCTCCTCACTGCCCCTGTCTCCGCAGACGGACATTGTGAAAGCCATCGCCCGCCTCATCGAGTTCTACAAGCATGAGAGCTGTGGCCAGTGTACCCCGTGCCGCGAGGGTAGGTGTGCCGGGCAGGCTGGGCTTTCTCTGCGGCTCCCGCCAGGCCTGGGTGGGGCACGGGGCTCAAGGGGCGTGGGCTCTGGACCCTGAACACACCGCTGCAGCTGCCCAGCCTGCTGTGGCTTCTCTCAGCCCCCTGCCCCATGACCCGCACCCCTGGAGTTCCATCCCCCCCACCCCAGCTGGGGGGGATCAGCAGGCTGTCTCTTGCTGCCCCGGCGCAGGTGTGGACTGGATGAACAAGGTAATGGCCCGCTTTGTGCGGGGGGACGCCCGGCCAGCGGAGATCGACTCCCTGTGGGAGATCAGCAAGCAGATCGAGGGCCACACCATCTGCGCCCTGGGCGACGGGGCCGCGTGGCCCGTGCAGGTACTGCTGCCCTGCGGGGGGCGTGGGGGGCAGTGCCTGGGCTCGGGGGGGGGGGGCGGCTGTCAGACCCTGCTTCACACCGCGCCCCCCCACCCCAGGGCCTGATCCGACATTTCCGGCCGGAGCTCGAGGAGCGGATGCAGCAGTTTGCCCAGCAGCACCAGGCCAGACAGGCCGCTTCCTGAGCCCATGGGGCTGCTTTCTGTCTGGACTATAAAACTAGTGATACCCACTCTCTCGTTGCATCTTCTCCATGGCCTTGCTCGCCCGCACCCTGCCGCTGCGGCCCATGATTCACAGAGGCTTGTTTCTCAGACAGCGGGGGAGATTTCGGAGGGATGGATAGGTCAGGACAAGGTCGTGTTGGGAATTGACACCTTGACTCCCTGTGTGTCAGCCTGTCACAGACTGTGTGCGCGCTCAGTCATGTCTGACTCTTTGGGACCCTTTGGGCTGAAGCCCACCGGACTCCTCTGTCCAGGGGATTTTCCAGACAAGAATACTGGAGTGGGTTGCCATTTCCTTCTCCAGGGGATCTTCCTGACCCAGGGATTGAATCCTTGTCTCCTGCATTGCAGGCGGATTCTTTGCTCTGAGCCACTAGGGAAGCCCCTGTCATAGACCACCCTGAGCGTTTATCCCTCAGTGCAGGAATCAAGAGTGGGGAGGGGAAAACTGTGGCCTGGGGTCCAGACCTGGGCTTGGTGCAGTGCAGGCCTCTGGAGGGTGGGAGCAAGGAGAGCAGGGCCCATTCTGCCCTGTGAGGCGATGGCAGGGAAAAAGGACTGTCCGGTCTGGTTGGAAGGAGAGGTTTATTCTTGCTTCATGATTTGACGGTGGGGTGAATTTAGAAGCGGGGAAGGAAGGAAGCAATTGACCAGGGGCTGGACGGGGGGCGTGGAGCAGCTCAGGGCCTTCCAGCTCCACAGAGAGGCTGTGGGGAAGCCTGGGGAAGGGGCAGTGAGCCGGCCAGGCCAGGGGCCCCGCTAGTCGCTGAGCTGGAGGGGCGCGCCGTCCAGCGGGTGCCACAGCTCCAGCCTGCAGTCACTGCGGCCCAGGCACTCGCTCCAGTGTTGCTGGCGCTCCCCGCCGGCCTGGCTGCTCAGCTGCACCCCACCTGGATTGGGGGACAGGTCAGGAGCCATGTGGGAGCCCACTGGGCCCCCCAACCCCCCCCCACTCAGCTCCCCCGCATTCCCGCTCACCAATGAAGTCGTCAGCCGTGCCCAGGTCGTAATCCCATACAGACACCAGCAGCGTCTTCTGAGCCAGCTCCTCCCGCGGTCCTGCATAGAAGAACTCCTGCAGGGGACGCGGTGGAAAGGAGGCGGCCTTAGTCCTTCACAGCTTAAGGAACAGACTCAGGGGAGTGGCCCAGGGCTGCTGGGGCCTGTGCTGTGTGAGGCAGGATGCCGACCTCCCCTCCCTCAGTAGCCAGGACTGCCTTCTCTCGGGCCAGCCTACCTCGTTGAACTCGGGGTTCAGGGTCTTCTTCCGAACGCTGGTCTTGTATTTCGATTTCTTCCCTGCATTAGGATGCAGGAAACTGGGAGGGATGAGGTTGGTTTCGGTGTGGCTCCAGAGAGGCGAGCCACGGAGGGGCTCTGAGGAACCCCCACTGCCCACCCGGCCGCCCGGTTCACACTCACAGGCGAACGAAGGGGTCTGAATAGCCGTTGGCGTCCATGGGGGCAAGGTGTGCGCAGCGCAGCACACCCACCAGCAGGCCGCCCCGCCGGGAGCTGTAGTACAGTGACAGCAGGATACGGCCGCGCTCCTCCGAGGCCACCTCCGTCTCCACCTCCTGCGACAGAGCAGGCTGGCTCAGCCCCACGTGGCCCGCCGCCTGCAAGGCAGGCTGGCTCAGCCCCACGTGGTCCACCGCCCACAGTGCAGGCTGGTTCAGCCCCGCGTGGCCCCCCACCCAGCCGCCCACCAGTATTGGCCTGGACAGGAGAACTCAAACTGGCCGCAAAGAAATCAGGGGCCAATGTTCGATTTCGTGGTTCGGTTTCCCGATACTGTCACTGACTTAGTGCCCTGGAATGAGACTTCCAGGTCAACTCTACCCTCCAGGGCCTGAGAAGGGGAGGGGGCTTGTTTGGGTCACGTGACCACCCATTTGCAGCTGTGTTTGTTGTGGAGGGGGAGGGAACTGATGTCTCTGAGGGTCACAAACGCATAGGAGCTTCCTAGGTGGCCTTCCATTAGGGGCCCATCTCTTCCCTCTCGGGGAAGCCTGGAAGCAGCTCCCAGAGGCTCGTCTCTCCTCAAAGCACACACAGGCCTCCTCAGCTGCAAGACCCCCCTAACACCCCACAGCCCGGGGGCCAGATGCTGAATGCCCTTTGCTCTCCCGGCCCCTGGTGCTTGCAGAAGGGCTCGGAAGATACCCTGGAAAGAATGTTCTTCTCCCACACCTCATGTGGGGTTTGATTTGCAGAAAGCCCAACTGCCTTGCTTGCATTCAGTTCTCAGTAAGGGGGTGCTCCATGAGTGCCGGCCAGGCGCCAGGGGGCTGCTGTGGGGGTGTCTGGGACGGGAAGGGCTTGTCACAGTGGGTAGGGCTGCTCCCCCCGAGGGCTCACCATCCTGGACTTGACTGACAGTTGCAGGCTCCACCAGGGGGCAGGGCAGCAGCGCCTGGCACTTAGGTCCTGGGGGAGCTGGGTCGGGGAGGGCCCTGCCCCAGCTCTGGGGGTCCCTGGGGCCTCTGGGCTGCAGGGGCTCTGGCCAGGTCTCTGGTTTCTTCCTGCAAATCCCTCATGGTCACCTTCACCCCTTCTGACAAGGGCTGGTCCAGAGCTCCCAGCCCAGGAGCGGTACCCACGCTGCCCCAGGGGCAGGCCTAGCGGCCGTGGGGCCCACCACTGCCGTTCTCCCCTGGACTCTGACCTGCCCCACCTGCTCAGGCCACTGACCAACTGCCCTCACTGCTCACCTCCAGCCTCTGTCTCAAGCTGGCCTGTGTCTTTGCCCCCCGAGGCCTTGTGCCCCACAGCTCCTGGGCTGCCCGGGCAGGGGAGTCACCCTCTCTGCCCAGCTCCGGGGGTCTGGCTGTCCCCCTGAGACTACGAGGGTTCACGGGCCCGGAGAGAGAGATGGCCTCAGTTTCTCTGAGCTCCCCTGAGCCCAGAGCCCTGCCCAGCACCCCCCTCTGGGTCCTACGTCCCACCGACCTCATACAGAGACATGCCACGTGCTGTGTCCAGGCTCTTGGGCCTCTTGGTCTGAAACAGCAGAGAGCCCTGTCACCTTAGCCAGACAGCGCCTTGGCCTCCCTCCCTGTCACCCCCCACCCAGCCCCACCCTGTGCACCAGCCCCACTCACCAGCCTCCGCCTCTCCAAACACACGTCGAAGCTCCTGGCCCGGTTGGGCACCAGCTTCCTCAGGGGCACCCGCAGCTCTCCCAGGGGAGGTGCCCGCCTCCGTCGCCGCAGCCACGGGTCTTCACACACGCACAGCCTGGGGGCCACCCGGGTCAGCCTGGCCAGGCCAGCCCCCTGCCCCGGCCCAGCCCTGCCGTCCCTGCCTTGTGGCCCAGGCCCCGTCCTCACCGCAGGGTCTTGCGCCGGGCGTCTTGGAGGGTGAATCCATGATAGGTGAGCGTCTCCTCCCAGACAGGCCCTCGTGTGCTCCGAACCGTGCGCGTCCGCAGCTGGCTGGCCTGAGGGCCGAGCAGGGAGGGTCAGAGCCGTCCTCGGGCCCCGGTGCCCCATTGGGTCCCCCCGTCCCAGCAATGGGGGGCTCCCTGCCTGAGCGGGAGGCCTTGGGGAGGAGGGGCACGGCAGACCAAGTGGGCACTCCAGGCCAGGCGCCTGGCCGAGGGGCAGCGGTGGGAGCCTGCGTCTCGCCCTCACCTTGCTGGCCCCAGGCAGCAGGTTGGCTTTGACAAAGGTGTCCACGGAGCCCGAGACCGGTGGCTTGAGGCCCTGGGAGGGGAGAGTGGCTGTGGGAGAGGCCTGGGTCTGGGCCCAAGCCCCGGGGATGCCGCCCCCTCCTCACCTTGGCACGGTGAGCCGTGCAGTGCAGGGTGCTGTTGTCCGTGTCAAAAAGGAGTGTGAACTCGAGGGTGCCGAGCGCGGCTAGGGGCAGGTGGCAGGCAGATCATCGTCTGCGTCAGCCCCCGCCGGGCACCATGCCTCCTGGCCCTCCCTGCTCGGAAGGCTGGCCTGCCCCAGACCCCTTCCTGGATGGGCCGAGCCCAGAGTACCCCCCTTGTCCCCACACCGTCCCCACTCACTGCTGTCGTCTGAGTCTCCCTCTGGCTCTGGGTCCGGCTGGGGCTGGGGTGCAGAGCGGACGGGGGGTCACTGGGGGACGCAGGGCGGGCTCAGCAGTGGGGTAGAAGTGCGGGAAGTAGTGGGAAATGAGGTGGATGGGCCGGATGGGGCCCGGGCTCACGTCAATAGCCATGTGCTCCTGCATGCTCACCCGCCCCTGGCCCGCCATGGGGGCTCGGACATGGGCGGGGACTCAGGGGAGCCCCCGAGGACAGCAGATGAGGGGACGGCACTGAGCCGACCAGACAGGGCCAACAGGCATCACTGAGGGCGTCGTGGGGGGTCCAGGGTGGCGGCCGCGACCTGAGGACAGAGCACGAGGTCAAGGCTGGCGGGGTGGGGGCCTCCAGCCTGATGGGGGGGACCCCGTGTGCCAGCAGCTAGGCCGGCAGGGCCACTTACCGCTCTGAGAGCCCCTGCACCTGCCTTGGGTGGCTGCTGGGTGCCTGACTGAGGTGACCCGTGAGAGTGGTGGGGGAGGTGGAAGGGGCGGGACTCAGGGCCCCTCCCCAGAGCCCAGGAGCCCGCAGCTCCCTGCCCTCCACCCCAAGGGTCCCTTCCCCCCCCCCCCCAGTTCGCACTCTGTCGGAGATTTATTTTTACCACCATCATGTGGCCCTGCTCCCAGGTGAAGAGGCTGGAGGGCCAGAGGTGACACAAGAAGTGTGAGGGGCAACGGGAGGCTGGGTGGGGTGAGAGAGAGGGGGCTGGGGAGAGCAGGTGGGGAGTCACGCGGGGAGGGGGAGGCGAGATGGGAGGGCTCCATGGAGACAGGAGGGGGACGGCGCCTGCAACCTGGTCCCCTTGCCGCTCAAGCCTTTAAAACATCAACCAATCGCTTCGGCTCCTCTCCCCCTTCTCCCAGCTTGGAATAAAATCCTAACCCACCACTGAGGCTTGGCCCCTGGCTACGGCGCCGTGAATGGTGGGCCCCTTACCCCCACGTCCTCATGGCTCCTCCGGGTTTCCTTGAACACCCCAAGCTTTGTGCATATGTTGCTCCTTCTGACTGTTGTTCAGTCACTTGGTCGTGTCTGACTCTTTGTGTCTGACCCCGTGGACTGCAGCACCCCAGGCTTCCCTGTCCTTCACCATCTCCGGAGATTGCTCCAATCAGGTCCATGGAGTCAATGACACTCCTTCTGATAGGGATAGACTAAGGATAGTTATACAAGCAGTTGTAGAAGTCCCAGTAGGGGACTAGAGACAGAGAGGGAAACCTAGGGAGCTTGGGGGGATCACAGCAAGTTAGTGATCACTCAAGAAAGCTATCAGAACATCATGGAACGAAGCAGGCTTGCTTAACTATAAAGCCATAAATGGAAGCATGAGATATGCCCCAGGTCATTAAGTGAAAGAAAAAAATTATTCTGCTGATTTAAATAAGCGCTGAGACACTCCTAGTTTGAACTTCTAGGGTCAGACACTGTCCTGTCCAATGTGAAGGAGGAGCTAGTGATGAAAAGTGAAAGTCGCTCAGTCGTGTCCAACTCTTTGCGGCCCCATGGACTATACAGTCCATGGAATTTTCCAGGCCAGGATACTGGAGTGGGTAGCCTATCCTTTCTCCAGGGGATCTTCCCAACCCAGGAATCCAACCGGGGTCTCCTACATTGCAGGTGGATTCTTTACCAACTGAGCTATCAGGGAAGTCCACCTAGTGATGAAAGCCTGAGGTCTACTCGAAGAGTGAGAAGGCGGTCTTTCCCCTCTCCCCAACTTTCCTTCAATTATACAAATGTAAACCACTTAATCCTTGGGGCAGAGCCTCCTCTCTCACAAGGGTCCTATATTAATAAATCTACTTCTTGCCTAGCACGTTGCCTCTTGCTGAATTCCTTCTGTGCTGAAACATGAGACCCTGAGCCTCAGTAAGCTGAGACACCAGGTGAGTGACTCCAATTATAAGACTGTGGGCTCAAGTCCTAATCTGGGTTGCACTTTTGCCCCAACTTCCCTCCCTTGCCCTTTGACCTGGCCTGCTCCTGTTTATCTATGGTCTCAAGGTCACTCTCTGCAGGGGAATGTGGCTGACTTTTGCCTGCTCACCTTCCCTTTCTCTTTCCAGGGGTCCTTTGGCGGGGCCACCCCTACCCTACTCTCATTCTAGGAGGTTCACCCTGTTCCCCAGGCCTGTGCCCCACACTCGGCTGATTAATGAATTTCAAGTCCAGCAGCCAAGTGACAGACTCAGGGAAGGTCGTGTGACCCAAAGTCAGCCAAGAAAGTGTAACTCGGGGATAGACTGGCCCAGAAAGAGAAGCTGTTTTCTGTTGATGGGAGGCTGGTACTGTCCCGTCCTATAGCTGTTGTCTTCTCCTCACCTCTCATCTCTGGGGAGTGGAGAATATTCCTGAGAGTGAGGCTGATACAGTGGAAAGCACAGAAAGAAGAATGCCCCGGAGCTCCTGGATCCAGCTACGCCTGAAGCTAGTCTATCTGTGGAGTTTGTAATCACCATTCCTCCAGATGGTGACTGCAGCCATGAAATTAAAAGACATTTACTCCTTGGAAGAAAAGTTATGACCAACCTAGACAGCATATTAAAAAGCAGACACATTACTTTGTTAACAAAGGTCCGTCTAGTCAAAGCAATGGTTTTTCCAGTAGTCACGTATGGATGTGAGAGTTGGACTATAAAGAAAGCTGAGCACCGAAGAATTGATGCTTTTGAACTGTGGTGTTGGAGAGGACTCTTGAGAGTCCCTTGGACTGCAAGGAGATCCAACCAGTCCATCCTAAAGGAAATCAGTCCTGAGTATTCATTGGAAGGACTGATGCTGAAGCTGAAACTCCAATACTTCGGCCACCTGATGCGAAGAACTGACTCATTGGAAAAGACCCTGATGTGGGAAAGACTGAAGGCAGGAGAAGAAGGGGACGACAGAGGATGAGATGGTTGGATGGCATCACCGACGTGATGGACATGAGTTTGAGTAAACTCCAGGAGTTGGTAATGGACACGGAGTTCTGACGTGCTGCAGTCCATGGGGTCGCAGTGTTGAACACGACTAAGCAACTGAACTGAATTCCTCCTTTGGCAAAGTCAGCCACTAGGTAGCGTTTTCTATCCCTTGTCCTACCTAATACTGCCCAGTCCACCATGTCAAGGTCAGACTGCCCACCTCTTCAACTCACAGAGATTTACAAGATGGATATGTAATTCCATTACACATCTGTAAGTAATTAATGTGTAATCACACAATTATCTATGTGACCTGGTCTAAGGTCTCCCTGAGACTGAGCATCCATAGACAGCAGGGTAGCATCTGGCTGGTGCACAGATGTGGCCCCAGCACAGCACCTGGCACGGGGAGAGCCCGGCATGTCACAGGTTTGCAGTAATATGCAGGGCTCCTCTCTGGATGCCTGCTGCCCAGCACAGGGTCAGCCAGGCTTGGAAGACAGTTCTGCAGTGGCTGTTGTGGCTAGGAGTTTGGGCTCTGGAGTCAGACAGGGCCTGGTTCAAATCCCAAACTAGGGTGACCTTGGGCAAGGTGTCTGCCCTCCCTGATCCCATCTCACTAACCAGGGACAATAGTGGTCTCACCTCACAGGGCCGTGGTGAGGGTGAAATGAGAGAAAAGATGCCAGACACACAGTATGTGCACATAGCAAGTGACAGCGTGATTATCCCAAGGTGCCCCAGCCAGCAGGCCAGCTGTCCCATGGAGTCTGCCCGAGGTCGGGGCTCCAGTGCAGAAGATGCAGTTGCCACGGTGTTGGGAAAGGCTCTTTATTCAGTTCTGGAGAGGAGCCAGCCTGGCGGGGCAAAGGTAGGGCCCGCTTGGGGCCAGGCCTTCAGCCCCGGGGCAGCTCCGGGCCGGCCAGGCAGGGCCGGTAGACGCCAGGGGCCAGCAGCTTCAGGGTGAACTCGGTGATGACGGCTGTGAGCCCCCAGACCCGGTGCGGCCCGTGCAGGAAGACGGGCAGCGTGTACTGGAAGTGGCCACCACGGCAGAAGTGGGTGTAGCCCTGGTTCTGCTCCTGCAGCAGATGGGCCAGGGGCAGGGCAAACACTTCATCCACCTGTGGGCAGGAGGCAGTGAGAGGGCAGACAGAGCACTGGCCACCGCAGCCTTCCGCATTGGGACAACCCACCCTCCTCGCCCCAGATGCCCCCACTCACCTCCCCAGGGTTGGGCCTGAGGCTCCGGGGATCCAGCGGGCCCACGCCGGCCAGCACCGGCACCACGGTGGCCTTTTCCTGCGGCAGGAGCGGGCAGGCCATCAGGGCAAGGAAGGCCTTGGAGGAGCTTTGGGCCAGGGGAGCCTGAGGGAAGGCCTCTGGGGCCTACAGCCGTGCAGGCCAGGTCCACCTGGCCCTGCTCCTGGACTTGCTCCAGCCATGCTGACTGACTCAGGCCCCCTCAACACACTAGACCCACTCGGGCCTCTGCTCTCCCTTCCTTTTACCACCCTCGAATCTCCCCTGCCTATACTGCGATGCCCTCCCCAACCTCTGTCCACCAAGCTGAGCAGAGCTGGTTCACCTGGAGCCCCCTCCATCCCAGGACTGAGCCTCAGGATCCCCCGTGAAAGGGGAATCAAATACCCCTGGCCCCTTCCTGATGGGTGTGGGAGGCCGGAACGCGATGGCCGGGCAGGTTGTTTGGGACCGCTCCCCCCGCTCTCAGTGACTGCCACAGTCCCCACGGCCACCTCCTGCTTCCTGAGCGCCCTGCTCCTAGCCCGGGGCGAGCAGACGGCCGATCGGGGTAAGGGCCTGAAGGGCTTACCTGGTTGTGCACGGGCCGCAGGACTCCCCACACCTGCTCCTCAGGCACAGCCAGGCCCAGCTCCTCCTGAGTCTCCCTCAGGGCCGTGTGCACCACGTCACGGTCAGCGGGGTCACACTTGCCACCTGGGAAACTGAACAGGCAGAGGGAGCCTGCTTCTTGGGCCACTGGGCGGGGCCATGAAGGGCTAGGGGTGGCCGCTGCGGCAGGGACTCGCCTAAAAAAAACGTCTCTGCCCCTAGTTTGCAGAGAGCGCTGGGCAAGCCCCACGGCCTCAGAAGGCTCGGTTTACCTCCATGAACAACAGGGGTAAGGGGGAGAAGCCCTGGGACTCAGATGCACTAACTCGGCTTATCGTGGGTGGCCCCAGCGGCGCTGACATTTACCCTAGGGTGTCCCCAGTTTCCGCGGGGGGAGGGGGGCGCGGCCTGGGCGGGAAGCCAGGTAGCCTCGACCCGCCCGCCCCCTTGGCTCCCGGAGGCGAATCCTCCCGCAGTTGCCAGGAAGGGGAGAAGTTCTGCCTTTTTAGTGTGTGTGCTTGGTCGCTTAGTCGTGTCCGACTCTTTGTGACCCCGTGGACTCTAGTCCGCCAGGCTCCTCTGTCCATGGGGATTCTCCAGGCAAGAAGACTGGAGTGGGTTGCCATGCCCTCCTCCAGGGGAATCTTCCTCACCCTGGGATCGAACACCAGGTCTCCCACATTGCAGGCGGTTTCTTCACCGTCTGAGCCACCAGGGAAGCCCAAGAATACAGGAGTAGGTAGCCTATCCCTTCTCCAGGGGATCTTCCCGACCCAGGGATCGAACCGAGGTCTCCTGCATTACAGGCGGAGTCTTTACCAGCTGAGCTACCGTGTGTCCCCGGCTCGCGCTTCGAGGGATCCGCGCGGCGGCGCCGGGGCGGGAGCACCTGGGGCGCCAGGTTCGGGTCGGGGGGATGCGGTTTGTTGACTCCCGCCGCAGCCTGCTGGCGACGGGCTCTACTTAGACCCATTCTACAGAGGCGGAAACCAAGGCTCGGGGCGGCTAAGTTTTTTGCCCACGACCTGGAGGTCTCGGGGTTTAGCGGCGCCCTCCTAGCAGGGAGAGGAGTTCCCGGCAGGTGTACCTGACGTCACCCTTGTGCCTGCCGGCCAGGCGGCTGGACCGCAGGGTGTAGAGTAGCGCCGGGACCCCGCGCACCGAGCATAGCGGCACGAGGACCGCGGCCGCCGCAGGCCGCGCGCGCAGCCGGGCCGTGGCTCCTGCCAGCAACAGCCGGCAGCGCTGTTCGCCCTCCGCCGACAGGCAGTCGGGCAGCATGTCCGGTCCAGCGCGGCGGGGACACCGAGGGCACCGGGCGGCGGGACGGAAGGTCAGGCGCGCACACTCGGGGGCGTCTCTCGGGAACTTGGGGGGCGGGCCGTGGGAGGAGTTTGCCCGCCTTGGTGGGGCGCGGTAGCGACACAGGCCACGCCTACTGGGGGCGGGGCCGGACCGAGGGGCGGACCCAGGCAGGGGAGGGGCCCCTCTGAGAGTTGTGGGGCGGAGCGGGAAGGGGCGTGGCTCGATAGCCTGGGCTTCCGGTAGGGGGTGGCTCGATAGCCTGGGCTTCCGGTAGGGGCGGGCCTAGGCTTCCGGTAGGGGCGGGCCTGGGGCGGGCCTGGGGCGGGCCTGGGGCGGGCCTGGGGCGGGGCTGGCCCGACCGGCCTGGAGAGTGTCCCCTGCCTAGTGCAACTGGACTCGTGCCTGGCCGGCGACCGGGCTCGGCCGTATTGACCGCGGGGTTTGGGAGTCGGGGTATCTGACTGTTGCAGCCCCGCGTTTCTCCGCGCCCGCAAGTGCTGCAGGATGTTTGGAGCCGGCGTTTAGGGGGTAGAGATGCCTGGGGCCGCGGGGAGGAGTGCCCAGCCCTTCCCACCCTCCGGGCCCTATCTCCTGGTTCCGCTGGCTGGTATACGCTGCGCCGTCTCGCTCCAGGGGACCCATTCCAGCCCCAGACCAGTGCCCTGCTTTTCCCATCTCCGGGAGCGGCCTCCTCCCCTCCCGTCTCCTCCGCAGGTGCTGGTCACTTTCTCTAGAAGCTCTCCTGCCTGGAATTTTGATTGAATTCTCAGACTCCTCCCGTTACCCCCACCTTGACCCTTGTGGTCACTGCAGGAGGCATGCTGCACCCCTCTGCCAGACTGTGCCCCCCCTCCCCAAGAACCAGACACCCTGGTCTTGCACATAGCACCTAAACGTGGAATGACAGATGTCCCATGCTTTGCTTCGACTTTAAGCAGTGCCTCCCTATGCTGCAGTTTCAGTCCTCATCTGGGTGGGCGAGGCAGAGGGCAGGAACACAACCTCCCTCACAGCCCTGGCACTCAGCTTGTGTCACCACCTTTACCATGACTCTGTGCTCCCTGGGTGCCAGCAGCACGGAGCAGAGCTTTGTGATGTCTGCAGCCCAGACTCTGGGGTGTGGGCATTCCTGAGGCCCTCCACCCTGACCTCCGAGGACAGAAGTGCTCTGACCACCCATTCCAAATGGTTTAATGTTGGAGGGAAGAGAGAGGTAAAGCAGGGTTTGGAGGAGTCACCCCCAAGGCAGAAGGGGCAGCTTGCAGGTAGGGGGTCTAGTTCCAAGGCTGGCACCATCCCAGCCTGGTAACTCTGGGCAGGTTGCTTTCCTCTCTGGGCTTCCATCTGCCCTGCTCTCCTGGTCAAGGGAGGGGGTGGTCTCTGCAGAGGTAAGGCTGAAGAGAGTGGGCTCCAGGGTGAGAGGACTCTGTCCACAGGGCCCCCACAGTCACTGCGGGTCCTGGCCAGGCCCCAGGCACATTGCAGTGGGGGAGAGGAGCCCCAGCCCTGCTGGGAGGGACAGGCCCCCCTGGTCCCTGTCCGCCTGGATATTGGGGAGGGGGTATGGTGTCGGTCGGGCCCTTGGTCGGACAGGGCTTGAGGCTCCAGGGTACAGGCCCTGGTACGTGAGGGGTGGGTAGGTGGCTGGAGCCAGCAGAGCCTCAGGAGGGGTCAGCAGCTGATGGTGGAGCCTGGCGGTGGTTCTGGAGGTGAAGGCTTTGTTGGGGTCTGAGTGGGGAGGACGTGGTCTGAGTGGACCCCAGGCCTCCCCTCATGCCTTCAGCCTGCCGGTCTGAGAGCCTGCCGCTCTCCTTTCTCAAGTTGCCCACTGCTTAGCCTTTGTGCTTGCTCTTGCCTCTGCCTGAAATTTCTTCCCCCTCTCCTCCCTCCTTCTCAGTCCTCCAAGGCCCAGCCCAGGAACCACCTCCTCCAGGAAGTCTACCTGACCTCCACCCTCACCCCCCACCATCCCCGCTCTCCTCACCGTGTCCCTGCCCAACCGTTCTCCCTGCCCTGGGTCCAAAATTGTCTCAGAAATTTCTGCTTCCCCTCTCTGTCCATACAGATGCCTGGTGAGCTTGCTGAGCAGTCTACAGCTCCTTCCTGGGGGCCCAGTGGCCCTGTCCCCTCCCTTCCTGCCCGTTCAGCAGGCTCTGGTCCCACCGTGTCTGTGGGCCTGGGGGCTGACCTTTCTCCCGCTCAGTGGAGCCCTTCAGCAGGCGGAGGCCGAGGCTGCTGCGACTCCGGGTCGAGACACTGAGCAGGGGCCGTGGAGATATAGGCCTGGAAGTGGGGCAAGCAGGAATGGGGCAGGGGTCATGGTGGGGAACCCAGGCCAAGGGTCATGGTCTGAGTCAGACAGGGGGACCCCAGGACAAGCCAGTGGCTGTGACCTTGAAAGAAGGGTCAGGAGCTGAGACCTTAAGAGACGCCTAGGGATAGAGATGGGGTGAGGGGATGGGGCCAGATGGTACCAGGAGTCTGGGTCACTCTCCCGAAAGCCCTTGGCAAAGGGGTTGCTGGCGATTTTCAGCTGGGTGATCTGCAAAGGAGAGAGTAGTTAGAGGTCAGCCTTGAGCTGGGGAGAGGCTGTGGGGCCCCGGGCAAGCCACCCTCTCCTCCCAGGATCCCCCAATCTGGAGGCCCTGGGCCCCTCAGTCCAGGAACCACAGAGCCAGTGGGCATGAAGGCAGGGAAATGACTGTGGGCAGATGCCCATGGAGTCTGGGAAGGACAGACAGGCAGGGCTCTGTGCGCCTGTTGGGCCTAAGAACCTGGTACTTCAGTTTCTCCCACATGATGGGCTGGGGGAGTCAGGTCAGGAACTGTGGCCTGACCCACCCGGTGGTTCTGATACGCCGTCACGGCTGTGAACTGGGTCTCGGCGAAGATGAAGGACTTGAAGTTCTCCTGGGCGTAGCGCTCGCTGTCTTTGCGCGGATCCACGAAGACCACGTGGAAGCGCGGCTGGTAGCGGTGCATGGAGTTGAGGATGATCTGTGGGGCGAGCGGGAGGGGGTGTGCTGGGCGGGGTGGCAGCCAGCCCTGGCTGAGGCTGAAGCCCTTCCTCCAGGGCCCCCCTTCCCCGCCCCTGTCTCATAAGTGCTGGTGCCGGGTGTGAGGTTGCGAGTCTGCGGTTCTGAGCCAAAGGGCCCTTTGTGTCTGAGCTTCCGGGCAGCTGGCCTCTCTCTCTCCCACGTCCCAGCTGTCACAGGACTGTCTGGGATCTGACCACCTCTCCTACCTGGTGGCCTCCACACCGCCCGGCCACCACCATCTTTCTCCTGGATTTCTGCAGCCACCTCCCAGCTGTGCTCCCTGCCTCCACTTGGCGCCTCTGCCCGTTTTCCACACAGCAGCCCCATGAGCTGCTGCTCGGAACCACCGCCCCTCATCCATGGCTCCAGCCCCACACGGAGTAAAGATCTGAATCCTCTCTGCACCAACTGGTCCTGCAGATCAGCACAGGCCGCCCCTAGTATCTCTTGCGCTGCCCCTCCTCACTCTACTCCAGCCACACGGGAGTCTCCTTGCAGGTCCTCTGACTCCCCAGTATCCTCCTGCCTCAGGGCCTTTGCACTCACTGGCCCCTCTGCCTGCCACAGCTCTCTCTTCTATATACACAGGCTCCCTCCTCCACTCCACCAGACCTCTCTTCAAATAGCCTCAGTTGCCACCTCCGTGTCAGACCCCTTCCCTAGTTCCTTTTTCTCCTGACATCAGCCTGAACTTTGCCTTGGACAAAGTGTCAACAATGCTATGTTCTTGCATCTATTGCGGGCCTGGGCAGTCCCCTCTGCTGTCCAACTCCAGCCAGGTGGACTTGGGCACCAAAGCCCCAGCCAGTCCTGGCCCTGGCCTTCATCACACTCAGGCCCCAGTGTCCCCCGCCCTGGCCCAACCCCTCCCCACGGTGGCCCGGGCCTCACGTGGCCGTTGTCATCCAGCAGGTTGTTGGTCAGCTTGAGCTTGTCGAAGGACACGATCTGACGCATCCACTGCGCGCCCTTGGCCGGCGAGTCGGGGTGGAAGTGCACGCGGCCAGGCGTGGCCGGGTCCGCCTTGCCCGCCACCAGCCAGGCAGAGCTGTGGAAGGCGTACCTGGGGACAGAGCAAGGTGGCGAGGGTGCCCAACTGCACCCCAGGGCACCTACCTCATCTGCTGCCCCCACCTGGAGCCAAGACTGACGGGGGTCACCGTCTCCCCTACTGCCCACGTGCTGGCCCCATCTGCACATGAGGAACCAGAGGCTCCAGAAGGCTGTCCGGCCTGGGGTCCCCGTGGTCACACCTGCTGCCCTGGGCTAGCACCCCCATCCCTTCCTGCCCAGGATAGGCTCCCCGACACTGCTCTGACTGGCCCCTATTCACCCAGGGAGTGGGTGGGCTTCTGCTTCCCCGTCTCAGTGCCTGAGATCTGAGCTGCAAGCCCCAGCCAGCCCCGGACCTGTATCTCTTGTCGTCCAAAGGCACGAAATCCATGAGCAGGGCATAGTCAGCCAGCATGTCCATGCCCAGGATCTTCACCTGGAAGGTGGGGAACATCCTCCTGCGGGAGGGGGTGCTCAGCGGCTCCGGCATGGTTCCAGCCTGCCCCACTTCCACCACCCACTCACCCTCACCCTCCATGCTCACACCTGCCCGCCTTGGTGACGATCATCTCTGTGCCCAGCTGGTTGAACTCTTCCCACAGAGCCTTCATCTCCAGCTGAACCGTCACGCTGGACACATGTGGGTTCTTGGGGCCCTGTTCGGTGGGCTCGGCCACCGCTGGGGCCCCTGTGGAACCAGTGGAAGGGCCTGATGGTAACATGGAGTCTGGCTGGGGCTCCCAGCTGGAGCTGGCCATGGGCAGTGTGTAGGTCTCTGAGGGGGCAAATACTCCAAGGCTAGCAGAGAGGAAAGCTGGGGAGAGAGGACAGGATGTGGGCCTCTGTTCTCCTCACCCACCCCCACTCCACCTGGCCAGCCTTCATCTTTCAGGCTGCACCAAGATGCCTCTTCTTCCAGGAAGCCCTCCCTGATTGCCAGGCCTGTGTTCCCATAGGATCCCTAACTCACATCACTTCATGAGGTAAATGCTCACTTAAAGCTCCTAGAGGCCAGAGACAGGACCTGTCTGGCTTCCTAGGGAATCTTTGAGCCATCAGGAGGCCATGTGGCCTTGAGCAAATTATTTCACCTCCTGGAACCTGTTTCCACATCTATCCCAAGGAGTTCTTAAATCTGCCTTGTTGGGCTGACATGAGGATTCGTGAAGACACACACAGGGCCTGGCACACAGTAGGCTCTTCAAAAAGGACCTTGTTATGGATGATTGTAGGGGGTGGAGGTGGGGGGTCTTTCTCAGCTCTGTGCAGACCTGGTTGCCTCGTGCTGCTTAAGGAATACTGAGCTGAAGGAAATCCCCAAATTACTGTGAATGACTCTTACCCATCTCTGACCCTGAAGTTGTTGTGTTAGTCACTCAGTCGTGTCTGACTCTTTGTGACCCCATGGACTGTTGCCCACCAGGCTCTTCTGTCCATGGGATTCTCCAAGCAAGAATACTGGAGTGGGTTACCATTCTCTTCTTCAGGGGATCTTCCCAACCCAGGGATCAAACCTGGGTTCTCCTACACTGCAGGCAGATTCTTTACTGTCTGAGCCACTAGGGCAAACTGGCCCAAATTCTGCCTCCAGAAGCTAGTTCTAACATCTTTCCTCTCTGGCCTCCTCACTTTTTTCTAAAGAGCCCCTCTTTTGGGCTTCCCTGGTGGTCTAGTAAAGAATCCAACTGCCCATTCAGGGGATATGGGTTTGATCCCTGGTCCGGGAAAATCTCACATGCCACAGAGTAACTAAGCCTGTGTGTCACAACTACTGAAGCCCACGGACCCTAGAGCCCACGCTCTGCAGTGAGAGAAGCCACCACAATGAGAAGCGCAAAGAATGACCCCTGCATGTGGCAACGAAGACCCAGGGCAGCCAAAGATACATCTTAAACAGATGGAACGGCCCATTTTTGGTCTGCAATCCTGGCACGTGGCTTGTGCAAAACTTTGCCACGGCTCCGTGCTTCTTATTTAAAAAAATTTTTTTTAACTACAGTGAGATACTTTATACCTACAAGGATGGCTATTACCAAAAACCAAAGCAAGTGACAAAAACAACAACAAAAAAAAGTGTTCCAAGTGTTGGTGAAGATGTAGAGAAATTGGCACCCTTGTGCATTGTTGGTGGAATGTAAGACGGTGTAGCCCCTGTGGAAAACCACTGATGGTTCCTCAAAATATGAAAGATAGAATTACTATGAAAAGTGGAAGTGTCAGTCATGTCCGACTCTTTGAGTCTCCTGCATTGGTGGGCGGATTCTTTACCACTGCGCCACTTGGGAAGCCCACGTCCGACTCTTTGTGACCCCGTGGACTACAGCCTGCTAGGTTCCTCTATCATGGAATTTTCCAGGCAAGAATACTGGAATGCCTCCAAAGAACCAAGAGCAAGTACCTGAAAAGATATGTGTTCATTGGTATTCAGAGCAGCATTGTTTGCAACAGCTAAAATGTGGATACAACCCTAGTGTCTGACCACTGATGGATGAATGGATAAGAAGAATGTGTGTCCCCAGACAATGGAATATTATTCAGTCTTTAATAGGAAGGGTATTATGATGCAGACTATGACATGGATGAACCTTGAGGATGTTATGCTAAGTAAAACAAGCCAGTCACAAAAGGACAAAGACTGTATGATTCCATTCATAAGAGGTGCCTAAAGTAGCGAAATTCATAAACAGAAAGTGGATGGCGGTTGCCAGGGGCAGCGAGAGGGAATGAATTAATGTTCAATGGGGACAGTGTTTCAGCTTTGCAAGATGCAGAAAGTTCTGGAGATGGATGGTGGTGATGGTTGCACACCAATATGAATGTACTTAATGCCACTGAACACTTAAAAATACTTAAAATAGTAGTTTTTATGTTATGTATGAAAAAGTGAAAAAGAAACTGTTAGTCACTCAGTCATGTCTGACGCTTTGAGACCCCATGGACTGTTGTCTGCCAGGCTGCTCTGTCCATGAAATTCTCCAGGCAAGAATACTGGAGTGGGTTGCCGTGCCCTTCTCCAGGGGATCTTCCTGACTCAAGGATCAAACCCGGGTGTCCTGCATTACAGGCGGATTGTTTACTGTCTGAGCCATCAGGGAAGACCCATGTTATGTATATTTTAGCACAACATTTTAAAACTAGAAAAAGCATCCTGAAAAGCAGACTGTTCATTTCTAGCAGCCCCATATGAGTTGAGAACCTAATAAAACCATGTGATCCCCTGGGCAGAGGTAGAATTATGGTTCTGGATGGATGGATGGACAGATCCATGGGTGGAGAGAGTTTCCTGGGATGATACAGCATGTGATGAGTTGACAGGCAGGCAGCACCTGGTCAGAGCCAGTGCATCATAGGTACCAGGTGAGAGTGTGGGGTCCAAGGCCCTTGGCCCCATCCTTAGCAGCCCTGAGAGCCACGTGTGAGAAATGGCACCTCACTAAAGCCCCTGGAAGCTCTGCAGTCTGGGGGGGGGGGGTCTTACTGAAAGGGAACGGGCCATATCCAGTCTAAATCCCCCAGAGATGAAGGGTGGATGGGCCGATGTCCCCCATCACCTGGACCAGTCCATCAGGTGGGCAGTTGCCCATCACTAAGCTGTCCTGCTGGGGCAGGTACATCATCCAGGTAACCCACGTCAGCCCCAGAGTCTTTGGTGATGTGTTCCAAGGGGGGAGAGGCTCACGGTTTTGCTGGGCCTGAGGGCTTCGCAGGCTGGTTACTGGCTCCCTGGTCTTTTCTGAGCCTATACCCTGCCCCTCCTGGTTCACATGCCACCCTGTGCCGCCCTCAGTAACTCTGGGGAGGGGCCTGTCCTCTGCTCACTTCCTCTGAAAGCCAACAACTCTTGATTGTCAATTTGACCAACATGGAGTCAGATTTTGAGGGGAAGTTAGAGACTCCTTGTCCACTTTGATACTCAATGGGTGAGGCCCAGAAAAAGGAGGGGCCAGGCCCAAGGTCACCCAAGCCTGATAAGGCTTTCACCTCCCAGAAATGACTCTGTCCCGCTGCCTATCAGCACCCCCACATTTGCACTTGGACGGCTGCATGGACTCTGCCCTGGTGGGACCTGAGGCCTCAGCCTGGTGTGCCCCTGTCCCATCCTCTTGCCCAGGCCCTGGGTACAGTTGGGTTTCCCTGGTCCCTAAGCCTAGGCCCTGCCCCACCCGACCCATCCTGGAGCCTGAACCCACTCAGGGGACTGCCTTGGCCGCCAGCCCCTTACCTGCCATGGGGACTGCCCAGACTTCCGGTTCCTGGAGACGGTGGTTCAGTTGGGGTCCCTGCCTGTTTCCCCAGTGGTCAGCCTCTCCTGGTCTCCTGGTCCATTGGCAGCACGGCTCAGCGCTCAAGCCCTCGGTCCCCAGCCTCCTGGCAGGACTGTCCTTCCCTCCTGGCTCATCCACGTCTTGGTTCTCTCCCTGAGCCAGGCACCTGGTCTCTGCAGGTGGGACCTCAGCTCTGGGGTGTGCAGAGCCCCTTCTGCAAGCCACCCTGAGACTGGACTGCGCGAGGCCCTGGGCTGGGCTCGTCTGCTCCAGGCGCGATGCTGTGTGGGAGGAGGGCAGGTGGGGAAGCTCTGACGTGGCAAGGCCGCCTCTCCCCCTCCCAGTGCCCGCGCCTGGCTTCTTCCCCTCCCCAGCTAGGAGCCCCGTAGCCATTCCTGATCAATGGGCCCAGACACAGGGCGTGGGCCCACCTGGAGGACAGGCTGGGAGATCCGCAGGGGTCCGGGCCCGGCAGACTGGAGAGGCTGGGGCTGACGGGGCTTCGGGGAGGTCGAGGGGCTGTGGTAAGAGCACAGAAGGCTGAATGGCAGAGGCACTGCCCTCTTCCCAGGACCCAGACCCCTGACTGGGGGCTGCTGTCGTGGATTCACCAGGGAGCTCGGGCCAGAAAGGCAAGGGGGCAACAGCCACGTGTACGAGCAGAAGCAGAGCCCCTGGACTGGGTGGGGGGGAGGCCAGGTCCTCCTGACTTCTCAGCCCATGAGCTGTGACACTGACGGGACCTGACAGCCCTGTGCCTCGGTTTCCCCAACTGAACTAAGTGCATAATCACTTCTGCCTGGAATGGGCTGGCCCCACCTAGGGTGGGTAGTAAGCTGTCCCCACAGGGTCGGGGGAGCCTGGCCCAGGTCAGAGGCCTTGGGGGCAAGTCCTGACCGTGCACCTTCCCCAGCAGCCCCTGCCTGTCTGGAGTAGGGCATTCAGGGAACATGCAGGTGGCCGGTCAGAAAAGCAGAAAGGGAGGGGGGTACCCCCATGCTGCATGCTGCCGTGTGGCCCAGGCTGGGCCATCGGGCTAACCCCAGGTTGGCCCACTCAGGGCCCTGGGCCGGGGCACCAGGCGAGACTGCACCGGGCTAGGCCGGGCATGCCCGACCGGGGTTCCCAAAGTTGACTGGACCCCACGCCTCCTCCACAGTCTAGCTCTGGGGACACAGCGCGACACCCCGGCCCCTCCTGGAGCCACATGTTGGGGGCAAACTCTCCTCCCTCAGCTCAGGGGGGCTGCTGCCCCACTCCCCCACCCCATGCCCCAGGTTCCTAGGGCCAGGCTGGGAGGAATCCCCCTGGGAGAGTGAGGGCCGACCCTGGCACAGACCCAGCCCTGGGGTCTGCTACTGGGCAGGATGGGGCGAGTCCTCTGCCCTTGCAAGGGAGGGTCCCAGAGGCTCCCAGGGATGAGGGGCCACCTAGTGAGGTGGAGCCATGCCACCCTGTCCCAGGAGCCACAGTGGGGCAGGGGAGAGATAGGAGAGGTGATGGGGTTGGCGCCCCCTCAGCCTGGACTCCCAGGGACCTGGGGGTCTATTGGCTTCTGGTGCGTGCGTGTGTGTGTGTGTGCGTGCGTGCTTGCACTTGCCTTTGGTCTGTGAGATGGGAAGCCTGCCACATGTATGTGAGTGCACTGGCATGCCAACCCACGGGCACACACAGACTCAAGACTCAATGACCTGCCACCACTTGTGTGCACACGTGCATTCTCCCCTGTGCACAGAAACACAAGCTGTCTCTTACATGCCCGCGTGCGCACACACACAAGCACGCCTCCCTTCTTCACAGCCTCTTCCCCAGCTGGCCCGCTCTTCCTGCCGGAGGCGCCTCCTGGCCCCCTGCCCCCTCATCCATCTTGCCTGCCAGCCTGTCCCAGGTGCCCCCATATCCTTCACACCTTCTCATCTCGCTGCTCAATAGCAGGAGGCAGCGTGGCAGCCGTGGCCGTGGGGAGATGGATGGGCCAGATGGGGGTGTAGGGGGCCCAGGGACGGAGACCTGGGGAGGACGGAGCTCTGGGCTCCTCCAGCCCCCCTGTCAGGCAGGAGCAATGCTCTCAGGCATGGGGGCGGGGGGAGGCTGTGTCCAGGATCCGTCCTGCCCCGGCCAGAGTGGCCCTGTGGTGGACACAGCAGAGAGTGCCTGGTCAGGACTGAAGGGACCCCAGGGGCAGGACTGGGCCCGCTGCCTCCTGGACGCTGACCATCTCAGCCTCCCTGGTGGGACTTCCGCCACCCTACCTTCCCTACCTGTACCTCCTCCCTGCACCCCTGCACCTGGACAGGTGGTCCCAGGTGGGGAGAGCCTTGTCGAGCTGCACCCCTGCCCCAGCCTTGATGCCCCCCGAGTCCCATGAGCACTGGGCTCATTACACATCTGGAAGCATGCATCTGGGCTGTGCCACCCGCCACACATGGATCCTTCTGGAAGAAGGGCCAAAGTGCTGAGGCTCTCAGAAACATGTGTGCTCACACACACAGCGCCTGGGCGGACACGTGCCTGGACACCCGCACACGTAGGCACACACACAGCCACACGCTTCCGCCCTCTCAGATCGACTCTGTGGTCCTGTGAACATAGTGGGTTTGGAGCCCTCCTCTGGACCATGGCCTCCTCTGAAAGCCCCTCTGCTGGCCCCAGGGCAATCTTTCTCCAAGTCCCCCCACACCCACACCCGCACTATGGGATCTTCCTCCTGGGCTGTGATGAAGAAGTGTGGCCACAGAGACAGTCAGCCCTGGCCCCAGAACACACAGCAGGTCTAAGACCACCCTGAGCCAGACCTGCCCCAGATTCCAAGGTCACAGAGCGGGGTCCTCTCCCAGGCAGGGGGGAGGGCAGGAGCTGTGGACCCCTGGACACCCTCCATTTTATAGAATGGGAAACTGAGGCATGGAAGTCTGCGGGTTTTGCAAGAAATGTGGCACACAGTGGGGGGCAAAGGGGGGCCCTGGGCTGGAGATTGTGTCTCAGGACTCACTGTTCAGAAGGGAGGACTGAGACGGGGCAGGCGGGGCCTGGGTTGGGGACCCAGGCTGGGGCGGGGGCCAGCGTGGTCAGGGCAGGCCCGGAGAACATGAAGACAACGCCCTTCTAATAGTCGGCGGCCGTGTTGATGAGACGGGGTACACAGTGGGCTCCCCCTCACAAAGCATGTCCTCAGCACTGAACATCTGGAAGACGAGTCACAGTGGCTGGAAGGCTTGGTCCTGGGAGAAGACCCAGGGTCCAAGGCTGCTGGGGCCAACCTCTGCCCTGGCCCCAAAGGGGGCAACCCCAGCAGGGACTGCCAAGAGATGCCCCTCACTGATGATGGTCCTGCCCGCTCGCTCCTTCACCTCCTCAGTCAATGCAACAGAGTGTCTGCTGAGATGCTAACTGGCTCTGTGTCTAGAAATGGAGACACCGGTCACCTTAGAAAGATGCTTGTCATTGTCACTGTAACCACCCTCGTGGTTACAGGCACAGACAGTGAAGCCTGGGTTCAAAGCCTTGCTGGTTATGTGACCTCGAGCAAGTCATTTAACTTCTCTGTGTCGCAGCTTCCCCATCTGTAAAGCTGGGATTATACTATCTCCTCCTATCATCCTGAGGTTTAAATTAAACAGCTAACAGTGTTTAAAACAGGGTTTGGGGGGAATTCCCTGGCAGTCCAGTGGTTAAGACTCAGCGCTTCCACTATGGTGGGCTCAGGTTCGATCCCTGGGAAATTAAGATCCTATAAGCTGAACAATCCAGACACATAAAACAAAAAAAAACAAGCAAAAAAGAAAAACTCAGTGTCTGACACGTAGTAACTATAATATAAAAGTGTATTAATGAAATTTTAAATTGTGGGAGAAATCACTCAAAATCGCTATGATTTAGCATCTGCAGGGAAGATGGGTCTCGAGCCCCAAACACTAAAAGGACAGTGTTTCCTCCACTGTAATGTTGCAAGTAATGTAACACCTCAAAATAAAACCTGAAGCTGCAATAAGAGCAGAGAAGTCCAGCCAAGTTCTGAGTTTTTCTTGTCATTGTTAGTTGGTCCTTTAAAAAGGATCATATTTTTGAAATGTCAGTCTCTTCCTAACATTTCTCTTTGCACCCACGTTTTTCTGTGCCCTCGGCTGGGGACTCGGCTTGCCGTGGGAGCCAGATCTCAGCTTCCCCAGCTGGGATCAGCAGCGCTGACGTAGGAAGGAGGTGGAGGCCCCTGAGATGGCAACCCACAAAGGAGGCTGCTCTAGCTGGTCCCTGGGCTCAGGAGCACATGGCGGGAGGGCCGGGACCAACAGATGGTTCTCGCTGAATCTCCTCCCACCTCTGAAGGCCAGTTGAGGGGCTTTGTTGCTGTTATTGCTCAGTCGCTCAGTCATGTCCGACTCTTTGCCACCCCATGGACTGCAGCACACCAGGTTCCCCTGTCCTTCACTCTCTCCCAAAGTTTGCTCAAACTCATGTCCATTGAGTCAGTGATGCCATCCAATCTTCTCATCCTCTGTCATCCCCTTCTCCTCCCTCCATCAATCTTTCCCAGCATCAGGGTCTTTTCCATTGAATCGGCTCTTCACATCAGGTGGCCAAAGGATTGGAGCTTCAGCTTCAGCACCAGCCTTTCCAGTGAATATTCAGGGTTGATCTCCTTTAGGATTGACTGGTTTGGTCTCCTTGCTGTCACAAGAGACTCTCAAGAGTCTTCTCCAGCACTACAGTTCAAAGCATCAATTCTTCGGTGCCCAGCCTTATTTAAGGTCCAGCTCTCCCTGGGGAACAGTTATTAAGCAGGCTAGGGCCCTGCCCCTAGGACTGCAGGACCCGAGGGCCCCTGGAGGGCAGGGGTGTTGCTCAACAGAGACCCCATGTGGCAGAAAATAGAGCTGCGGCTGGTGGGCTGCCCCTTCTTGCCAACATCCTCCTGGCCAGGTGTAGAAGCAGGATGACCCAGTTCCTGTAACAGCGAGGAAGGGGGAGACCGGGAGAGGGAGACGCTAGACTTCTTGTTAATGCGCGTAGGGATGCCCACAGAATCCACGGGAGGGTTTAATGAAAGAGAGGGTTCCGTATTTGCTCCCCCCCAGCAGGTGAACTGGGTGGTGCCTGCTCCACACCCCCTCCCTTCCACAGTGAGGGAGGGGTGTCCAGGCTGTCGAGGCACCCCCTCCTGACCTCCCAGGCGGCCGGTCCCAGGCCTTCTTTACAACCAGACCTTGTCCTCCCAGGAGGTCTCGGCCTGGCTCCAGAGCCAGGCCCAGCAGCCAGGGCTCCCTCCAGGCCAGCCGTGTCTGCAGTGCCCAGATCACACGCTTCCTGCTGTCCCACCCTCCACCCGATGGCGGGGCCTGTGGGGCCTGTCAGGCTGCTCCGTAGGGTAGCTGGCGGGGGTGGACCGGGTTGAAGTGTGAGGCTGGGTCACCCAGGGGGGCGGGGGTCCCTGCTAGCACCCTCCAGGGGTCTGGAGCCTCGGCAATGGGAGGGCAGAGACCTCCATTAGTTGCTGAGTCTTGCCCCAAGGCCACAGGTGGGAGGCCTTGTACCAAGGCCACTGACACGAGCCCAGAAACAAGGTCAGCTCTGGACCTGACAGATCCCCTTTGTTGCCCAAAGCCCCCCTACCCCCGCCCATCATCACTAATAGGCTTCCTGACCCCAAATTAGGCTAGAATGCCCACCCCAGCAATCACTCTCTACGCCCTAACCAATCACCTAAACTCCTAGCAGGAATTTTGTCTTGAGGTCATAAAATTGGCGGCTAACACGAGAAAACTTTCAACTCTCCCTGGTCTGTCAGGAGGTTGGTGGCCTCATCTCTGTTCCCTGCTCCTCATAAACTCAGTCCCTTCTGCAATGCTCTGTGTCTGGAAACTCTTTTTCAACCCCAGCTCGGGCTGCCTCCTGGTTAGTGTCCTGGGCAGGGACCCTGGAGACCTGCAGAGGGAGCACAGCTCTCATTCCCGCTGCGCTGCAGGGTGGAACCTGGGCTCTAGGAGGCTCAGTGACTTGGCCAATCCCCCGGCCAGCGGTGGCGGAGCAAGCCGGCGGGTGAGCGTGTCTGCCGGCCTGAGGGTCCCTGCCCCTTTCTTCTCCCAGGGCAGGGGCCTCGGGCACCCACTTCATGAGTCAGAAGCCACAGCCTTTGTTTGAGGGGCCCACCCAGGCCGCTGGGCCTCCTGGGAAGGAAGGAGGGCCTGATCAGCAGCCCCCAGCTATGGGGGGGCAGTTTCTGGAGACTGAATGCTTCCTGCCAGGAGGTGTGGGGCCCCCAGCTCTGGGAAGGACAGCATTGGGGGTCCTGGAAAGTTCAGTTCCCTTGGCTGAGGTCCAGCTTCCATGTCTCAGAAGGTGTATTTATATATACATATATTTTTTATTATTAATTTATTTTTTCGATTGAAGGATAGTTGAGAGGCCCTTAGACAGCAAGGAGATCAAACCAGTCAATCCTGAAGGAAGTTAATCTTGACTATTCTGGGAAGCACTGATGCTGAAGCTGAAGCTCCAGTACTTTGGCCATCTGATGCAAAGAGTTGACTCATTGGAAAAGACCCTGATGCTGGGAAAGATTGAGGGCAGGAAGAGAAGGGGGTGACAGAAGATGAGATGGTTGAGTGCCATCACCGACTCGATGGACATGAGATTGAGCAATCTCCGGAAAATGGTGGAGGACCCACAAGCCTGGTATGCTGCAGTCCATCGGGTCGCAGATTCGGACACGACTTCGTGACTGAACAACAACATAGTTGAGTCACAATGTCGTGTTTTCTGTATACATTTTTCAAATAATTTCCATTACAGTTTATCACAAGATATTGAGTATAGTTCCCTGTGCTGTGTAGTAGGACCTTGTGGTTTATTTTATATATAGTAGTGTGTATATGTTAATCCCATACACCGAATGGATCCCTCTCCCATTCCCCTTTGGTAACCATAAATTTGTTTATTATGTCTGTGAATCTGCTTCTGTTTTACAAATAAGTTCATTTGTACTATTTTTGTGGTTCCACATGTAAGTGATAGTGTGTGGTATTTGTCTTGGTCTGACTTACTTCACTTAGTGTGATAATCTCTAGGTTCATCCACGTTGCTGCAAATGACATTATTTCATACTTTTTATGGCCGAGTGGTACTTTGTTGTGTATGTATGTACCACATCTTTATCCATTCGTCTGTCATTGGACATCTAGGCTGCTTCCATGTATTAGCTATTGTAAATAGTGCTGCAATGAATATTGGGGTGTATGTATCTTTTGGAATTAGTCTTCTCCAGATATATCCCCACTAGTGGGATCGCTGGGTCATACAGTTGCTCTATTTTTAGTTTTTCTAAGGAACCTCCATACTGTTCTCCATAGTAACTGCAAGGATTTATATTCCCACAAAAAAGTGTAGGGGAATTCCCTTTTCTCCACACCCTCAGAAGGTGTTCATAGAACGGAAGGGCATTGGGGAACTGGCACAAGGGCCCCCAGAAACAGCAGCCTCTAGCCCCAACTGAGTGTGCAAGTAAGTGTGTGTGAGCGCTGGTGTCTGCCTGTCTGAGGATCTGTGTGTTCACATCTGTGCTATGTGTACCAACATGTGTGCATGCCGCAGCAGTGAGAACAGTCTGGAGGTGGGCCGGCTCAGTTGCCCCTCTGAGCCCCAGGATGTAGAGGGACCCCCAGCCCCCACTGGCTCCGATACTCCCCTCCCTGACAGGATGTGTGACGTAGGGAGTCAGTGCCCTCTCTGGGCCTTGGCTCCTGCCTGTGAGATGGGAGCAAGGCTCCCTCCTGGGTCGGGGCAGCTGGGAGGAGTGAGGGGGCGAGGGGGCAGGTGCAAGCTTGGAGGACAGACACGTGCATGGCAGACCCCGGCCTGGAGGGCAGAGACGTCTCCAAAGGCCCACGTTCTTCACTGCAGTTGGTGAAGCCGAGACCCAGGCAAGCCCAGATTCCCAAACCAGGTGTGGCTGGAGCTGTTAGAGATCACTCTGTACTTCGGGAGCCTAATTATAGATCTGACGTGAGAGAGGCCTTCCTAACCAACTGGGCTGCTCAACCTAGGGGGTGAGTTCTCTGTCACCAGACATGTTCAAGCAGAGGGTCAACAAATCTGTCAGGAAGCTTCAGAGGGGACTCTGGTCCTGAAAGGGGCTGGACTGGTGGCCCAGAGGTCTGTGCAGCCGGGTATCTGTTCAGACAAAGCCCCAAGGGCAGGAACTTTCTGTTCCTGGACAGGGTGCCTGCCTTTTGGGGGCCACTGAGCACCCAGGCAGCAGCAGAACAGAGGGGTTGTGGATGGAGCCCTGGAGGCGGATAGGGTGCTCACAGAAGGGTGCAGCTGTGGCTGCCCAAGGCCCAGGTGAGCAGCTTCTGTCTCCACTCAGAATAGGGTGGGTAGCGGATGTTGTTCAGCATCTCCAGGCCCGAGTGGGAGAGCAGGCAGGCACGGTGGTGGGAGAAGGTGTCGAAGGAGAACTTGCCATGGTATCTTCCCATCCCACTTTTGCCTTCAGGGGCACAGAAGTGAGGGTCTGAAGCCAGGCCAAGGAGCCCTCCACCACCAGCAGCAGCAACCCACCGCCCAGCAGGGAGCCCAGGAAAAGCTAGGCCATGGGATGAGCCATTTTGCAGAGAGGGAAACTGAGGCCCTGAGAGGCCAGGGGCCTGGATCAAGGTTGAACCATGAGTGAAGGCCAAACTGAACCTTCCTGGGTCTGGAGTGCCCACCTGGGCTTCCCTGGGAGTTGGAGCTAGAGGGTGAAGGAGGGCGGGGCTCACCAACTCCCCCGAATGGCAGGGAGGTGAGAGTCAGGAAGGTGAAGCCTTCATTCCCTATGAAGTTGCCGCTGCTGGTCCTGTCCAGCATCTGGTTCACTACCTGGTGGAAGGGGGAGGCCGGGGTCAGGGGGTGGAGCGTAGGCTCCTTATTCTGCAGCAAGCAGAGGCGCCTCCCCGTCTCCATCCTCTGCTGAGTGAGTGTCGCCCCTCTGAGTTCACGAAGAGGAGCCCACGGCCCTGAGAAGCAGCTGTGAGGGTTAGCAGCTGCAGCAGACAGGCAGCCAGCCCGGCTCCGCCTGCAGGGTCCCACCTTTGCTCTGCCCCATCCCCCTTCAGGGACTCTGCACGCCCATACAGAACTTTTGCACGATTTAGGAAAAGAGGGGTGCTTGGGGCAGGGCAGATCGGAAGAGCACCTCCTCGTCTGGGTGGAGGCTGCCACGGCCAGGGCAGGCAGCTGGCTGCCCACCCGTTGGTAGGTTCTTGGTGCTGCCCCCTCCAACCCCATCCCAGTTTCAGCTGGACACCTGTGTTCAGAGAGCTGTCATCCAGTGGTCCGGATTATAGTCACCCTGGAGTTGTCTGCTCCCCGACCCTTGAAAGTGGGCTGGGAAAAGGGAGGTGGCTAGTCTCACCCCTTTGGGCCCTTCTGTTGCCCCCACCTGCGTCCAGCCCCACCTGGCTGCTGTTGGAGAAGGCATACAGGGCCAGCGGCTTCTCCCAACGGTTGATGAAGTCAATGGCCTGGCTCAGGCTCCTCACGTTCACAATGGGCAGGATGGGCCCGAAGATCTCCTCCTGCATCACCGGCTCGGTCTCCTGCACGTCCACCAGCACCGTGGGGGCTGCCCGGGACAGGGGCCGGCTCAACCCAGGGGCGGGGCCCCTGGTGGGCAGGGTCTCTGGTAGGCGGGTCCTCTGGCAGGGGGCCCGCGTGCTGTCAGGGCCCAGGGAGCCAGATGTCCCAGGGACGGTAGTCTCCCTGAAGCCCCAGGAAGTGACCACGAGGGGCTCCCCATCCTGACCGGAGCCCGTGGGGCCCAGAGAACCACCCAGCCTTGATCTCACAGTCAGAGGGTGACCAGATCTTAGACCCCAGAGTCTGAGGCCCAAGGTCCCAGCCTGTTAGACCCTCCAAGTCGTTCGGTCCAGCAAAAGGGTTTTTGTTCACAGCAGAGCGGACACTCAGGACGGGCTTTGGGAGCTGAGAACCAGAATCGTGGGCGCTTAGCACCTAGGGTCGTGTGGCTCATAGAGCAGCGGATCGTGGGGCTGAAATTGGGAAGCTGAGCCTAGAACTCTCTGATCTGGGCTTGGAGACCTAAATAATCCTAAAGGAAATCAGTCCTGAATATTCATCAGAAGGACTGATGCTGAAGCTGAAACTCCAATACTATGGCCACCTGATTCAAAGAACTGACTCTTTGGAAAACACCCTGATGCTGGGAAAGATTGAAGGTAGAAGGGGACGACAGAGGGTGAAATGGTTGGATGACATCACCGACTCGATGGACATGAGTTTGAGCAAGCTCCGGGAGTTGGTGATGGACAGGGAGACTTGGCATGCTGCAGTCCATGGGGTCGCAAAGAGTGGGTCATGACTGAGCGACTGAACCGAGCTTGGAGAACTTGGGCCAGAGTGTGGAGTCGTGGGGTCGCAGGCTCAGACCCCAGCAACAGGAAACACCGGTGTCAGAGTTGTGGTACCAGGCTGGGCTGTAGCGGTGGGGTCGGGGGGAGCCTCAGAGCCCAGACTCAGGGCCCAGCTGTGGCTCTCAGCGTGGAGGGGCCTTCGCTGGGGTGGGGGTGGGGGTGGGGCACAGTGGCAGGGAGGGCGGGGCTCACCGATGTAGAGATCGCTTTCATCACTCTGGCCACCGATGACCACGCGACCGCAGCTCAGCAGGCCCTGGAGCCGCTGGAAATGCTTCTGACTGATGATGCGGCCCAGGTTTGGGGAGCTCTGGGGGTCATTGCCATAGAAACGGGTGATGGCGCTCTGCAGGGCGGGCACCAGCCGCGTCTGCATCTCAGGGCTGCACAGGACATAGTCGGGGGCCACGCAGGTCTGGCCTGTGTTGAAACAGCGGAAGAAGGCCACCCGGTTGGCCACGGTCTGGGGGTCGCAGTTGTCGTCCACGTAACAGGGGTTCTTGCCTCCCAGCTCCAGCGTGACGGGCGTCAGGTGCTTGGCAGCAGCAGCCATGACAATCTTGCCAACTCGAGGGCTCCCTGGGGACATGAGATTTGACTCAGCTGCTCTTGGCCAGATGGTTCAGGCACCACCTTCCTGGCCCCATCCTGGCTCACCCACTGGGATCTGCCCCCACCCTGCTACCCAGGACACCACCCTGCCAGGCCCACCTGCCCCAGATGATTGCCATCAGGGATGCTCCACACCGCTGGCCATCGCCTCCTCCCTCCCCCACCTTCTCCAGCCTGTTCTCCAACATTCCTCTTTCCACAGGACACCAGCCGGGGCCACCCTCACCCGTGAAGAAGATGTAGTCAAACTTGTGCTCTAGCAGCCGCCCCGTCTCCTGGGGCCCGCCCAGCACCACGGCAAAGCAGCTCTGCAAGGTGGGATGGACAAACGGAGGCTCCCTCTGGGGTCCCAGCATGAGAGCCCTGGGGCCTGCCTGCCTGCCTGGGGCCGCTCCCCCCTTGCCTGGCCTGACCCAGCGGTGCCAGGGCTCCAGGTGGGCTGGGTGGGGAGCGAGGAGCCCCCCCAGGGGCATTGGGCACGGGCAGTACCAGCCCAACACATGTGAGGTTGGGGCCTGGCAGAGTTGGGGTGGGGACTGAGGCCAGGGTGACCAGAGACAGACAGGGAGCCCCTGGGGACAGGCCCCACCCCTCTGTTTCTTGCAGAGGGGAACAGGCCGAGAAGGCGGTGACCTAGCCAAGGCTACACAACCCAGAGGAGGTCGGAACTCAGGTCCTGCCCCGGGCCCAGGGGGCCGGCCTGGCCCTGCTCGGCCCCAGTGTGGCTGCCCGGTCTGCACCGGGCCCGGCTCACCTGGTCCAGGTATCGGGGCAGCACCTCGGCCAGGACCTTCTCAGTGCTCTTGCTGATCTCCGAGGGCTTCAGCACCACGCAGTTCCCTGTGGGGCGGGGCGGGGGCGGGGCAAGGAGAGGGAGGGGCCATGTGTGGCCACGCCCATCTCCATTCAGGTCCTCACACCTAGTGCTGCTGAGAGAGGTGCCCTATTGGCCCTGAGGCCACACAGCCCCAGGGATGGTGGTCAGACAGGAACCAGGCCTTCTTAGTCACCTGGTGCTAGGTCCCTCCTTCCTGGCTCTGGGGGCGGCTGGGAGGACAGGCAGGGGGCGTGAGGGCGGAGACGTCTTCTCACCTGCAGCGAGGGCACCCACCAGGGGCACCAAGCTCAGGTTCAGGGGGTAGTTCCAGGGAGACAGGATGAGCACCAGGCCGAAGGCCTCCTTCCGGATGAAGGCCGAGTCCAGCTGCGTGATCTGGGGTGTGGGACGAGCAGTGAGGCCTCTCTAAGGATCACCCCAAAGCCCATCCATCATAGCCCTCGACCTGCCTGTGCAGTGGAGTCCCCTCAAGGAGACCGGGGTCCCCAGAAAGTCAGTGACTCGCCCAAGGGCCTGGGCCGGCCGCCCTGGAGTTGTCCTGCCTGGCCAGAGGTCTCACCAGGCTCTTGGCCACTGGCTCGTCCTTCATCCAGGAGTGCAGGTTCCTGAGAGCCAAGTCGACCTCGTTCTGGCAGAGGATGAGCTCCGAAATATCCGAATGAAAGGCCGCCTGTGGTGGAGGTGGGATTCGGGGGTCAGGCCTGGGGGAGGTGGGGAGGGGAGCGGATCTAGCACTGGAGGTCCCAAGAGTCCTCAGGGTGGACACGGAGACAGTCTCCAGGGTGAGCACAGCCAGCCCCCTGGAAACTGCAGTGGGGAGCACGGGTCCTGGGCTCTGCCGCTTTCTGGCTGTGGGACCTGGGGCAAGAGACTTAACTCCCGTGTGCCTCACTTTCCGCATCTGTTACATGGGACAGCAGTCAGACCTGCCTCACAGGTTTGCTGAGTTGATGTAGAGCAGTTGGCAGCCCAGGGAAGGGTCTGTTGAACCACAGGACTGAACTGGGGATGCAGCTGGCTCCAGCCCCCACCCCTGTCCTCCTCCCCACACCCCTGCCCGCCTCCCCTCCCCCTCCCTTCCCCCACCCCTGCCCTCCCCCACCCATCCCGGTTCCCCTCCCCCACTCCTGCCCTCCTGCCCTCCTCCCCCTCCCCCCTGCCCGCTCCCACCCACCCCTGTTCCCCTCCCCCACCCCTGCCCGCCTCCCCTCCCCCACCCCTGCCCGCCTCCCCTCCCCCACCCATCCCTGTTCCCCTCCCCCACTCCTGCCCTCCTCCCCCTCCCCCCTGCCCGCCCCCCCCCCACCCCTGCTTCCCTCTCCCCCCCCGCCCTCCTCCCCACACCCCTGCCCCCCTCCCCCCACCCACCTTGTGCAGGTCCTGAGCCAGCGCCTCCTGCAGAAGCTGCTTGTTCTCTCGCAGGAAGCGGCTCAAGCCCTTTAGCTGTGCAGCCCGGAACTCCGCTGGCCGCGTGCGCCCCGAGCTGAAGGCCTCCCGCAGCCGCTGCAGGGTGTCCGCGAAGGGGTCCGTCCTGCCGGCCGGGGCAGCGTGGGTTGGGGTGCCCCCACCTCCACCACCCCTCTATGGCCCCTGCTCGCACCCACCTGGGCCCACGGACACCCCCACGGGGCCTCAAGGGGTTCTTTGCCTCAGAGGCCATAGAGCTTTGCAGTGGCAGATGGGGAAACAGGTTGGGGTGTGCCGCAGGGCCCTGGAGCACTGGCCGTCTCCCTGTGCTCTGGGGAGGTGGTCCTGGAACACGGGGCAATGGGGTGGGTGGGGCATCCATGGGAAGGCACAGCTGACAGCCTGGAGCCCATCTGGACTTTGTCTGACACCCAAGGGAACCCCAGCAGGTCTGAGAGGGGAGGGGGAGGGGGCATGGGGGTGGGAAGAAGGAGCCCAGGAGGGCCTCTGGGGGGAACACCTGGACTTTGAGCAAGAAAGGGCTCTGAGCACCCCAACCAGGGCCCCAAAACCATACCATCGCCTGTGCCTCCAGGTCTCTCTATCTGAGTGTCTCTCTGTCCATGTCTCTGTGTCTCTATGTCTGTGTGTCTCTCTGTGTCTGTCTGTGTTTCTCTTTCTCTGTGTGCTGATGTGAGCCATCTACCCTCAGGGTCCAGCAGCATCTCACAGGCCTGAGCCTAGGACCTATGCCTCAGAGCACTGACCATGGAGTGAGGCAGATCTCAGCGTCTCCACTGGGCACCCCCAGCTTTCCCTGCTGGAGTTCCAGTGGTCCCATCGGCCCTGCTCTGGCTTCATCCGTGGCTCTCTAGTTTTAAAAGCCCACCGGATCCTCAGGGAAGTCCCGCCCTGTGCTTTTTATTGACTTCTCAACAACACCTTTCTGTAGCTTCCAAATTTTCTACCATGAGAATGCAACACTTCCAGAATCAGAAATGAACAGTGAGTGTTGTTTTTATAAGGAGCTGCCCCCTTCCCCTGTCCCAACCACCCCCCAGCACTTCCTGAGCACAGCCCGGGTCACACCTGGCCGGCCCCTGTCTATCCACCTCTTCCCCCAGCCTGGGGAGCCTCCACCCACCAGGCCAGGCCAGCCCAGGCGGGATGCAGGTTTCTCCGAGTGTTCCCAGGTGTCCCAGGGGTCGGAGGTGGGGGCGGGGAGCAGGAGCGAGGCTCAGACAGCATGACTGACCACAGGCACAGCAGGGGCAGGGCAGCACCACCTCCCTGCGCTGAGCCAGGCCCCAGGCCCACAGACCCCCAGCCCTGGGGGCCCCATAGGGTCGGGATCCCATTTCTCTTCCCCACTCCCCCACCCTGTGCTGCTGGCCCACCCTCCCCCCTCCCCCGACCCCACGTACCCTGGTGTGGACTCTGACCCTGGATCCTTTGCCGAGTCCAGGCCCTTCATGGCTGACATTCTGCCTCCAGATATGCACTCTCACCCCGCCTCTGCCGGTTGCAGGTACAGCCCCCAACCAGACGCCCCGCCCCGTGCCCACGTCTGGCGGTGGAGAGGCACCCGGGTGACAAATCACCAAACAGAAGCTCCAGCTGGTCTGGCCTCCTACTGATTCACACATCAGCACCTCCTGCGGTTGCCTCATCTGGCACAGCTGGCCCCCGGAACAGGTCTGGCAACTCCAGGTGACGTTATGATTGCTGGGAAGGACAGGCAGAAGCTTACCTGGTAAGGAGAAAGAGAAAGTTGTTGTTCAGTTGCTAAGTCGTAAGAGTCCAACTCTTTGCGACCCCAAGGACTGCAACTCCCCAGGCTCCTCTGTCCTCCACTGTCTCCTGGAGTTTGCTCAAACTCATGTCCACTGAGTTGGTGATGCCACTCAACCATCTTATCCTCTCGGCCCCTTCTCCTCCTGCCATCAATCTCTCCCAGCATCAGGGTCTTTTCCAATGAGTCAGCTCTTTGCATCAGGTGGCCAAAATATTGGAGCTTCAGCATCAGTCCTTTCAGTGAATATTCAGGGTTGACTTTCTTTAGGTTGACTGGTTTGATATCCTTGCTGTCCAAGGGACTCTCTAGAGTCTTCTCCAACACTACAGTTTGAAAGCATCAGTACTTTGTCAGTGGAACCCTGGCAGCCTCCTCCAGGACTCCCTCAACCAGCAGAGCTCTTCAAGCCACCCAGGTCCCCGTACCAGATCCTCATGTCTATGCCTTCATTCCCACCCCTCAGGGCTCCTTTGCGCTCTCCTCATGTGCCTGACTGGCATCCTCAGGGCAGAGGAAGGGGCCCTGGCAGCTGCAGAGAGAAAGTGGATGGGCCAGAGGCCCCTGAGGCCACAGGGTGTCACATCTTGTTCCTTTTTCCCCTTATTCTCCTATTTACTGTGTGACCCTAGGCAAGTTACTTGGGCTCCCTGGTGGCTCAGATGGTAAAGATTCCCCCTACAATGCGGGAGACCTGTGTTTGATCCCCGGGTGGGAAAGATCCCCTGGAGAAGGACATGGCAACCCACTCCAGTATTCTTGCCTGGAGAATTCCATGGACAGAGGAGCCTGGCGGGCTACAGTCCGTGGGGTCAGAAAGACACAACTGAGTGACTAAACACACAGCACAGGCAAGTTGCTTAACCTCCCTGAGCCTCCTTGAGGCAACAACTGCACTTAGAGGACTTCATGATAAGATGAAAGAATAGATACAGATACCATGGCCCCTGACATGAAATCAGTGCTCGTAAGTATTGGCTACTAATGTATCCCCTAGTCTTTATAGAGTACCTGGTTCTAGGAAGCAGAAGAACGCACTCGGGCCCCACTGCTAATCCCTCATGTGTGGTTTGTCCCTGTCTGCCCTCCACACCCAAGCCTGTCCCAAGAGATCACGATGACTCCATGGCCGAGAGCCATGGAGAACAGCTCTGGGCACAGTGTGAGAGCCAGCTTGCCCCTTGGCTGTGATGGGAACCAGGCCAGTGGGAGCCACACAAGACACCAGAGTTGCAGTCGGGGCTGGCAAGAAACAATTGAAGGGCAGGGGGTGGGGTATGGTGGGGTGGGGTGCGGCCCGCCTCCTGGGAACCATCCGACTGTGCCCTTCAGATGGGTGAATTGTATCTCAATAAAGCTGTTAAAGCGAGACACACCAGGGAATTCCCTGGCGGTTCGGTGGCTAGGACTCCGCGCTTTCATTGCCAAGGGCCTGGGTTCAATCCCTGGTTGGGCAACTGCTGCTGCTACTGCTAAGTCACTGCAGTCGTGTCCGACTCTGTGCGACCCCATAGACTGCAGCCCACCAGGCTCCCCCGTCCCTGGGATTCTCCAGGCAAGAACACTGGAGTGGGTTGCCATTTCCTTCTCCAGTGCATGAAAGTGAAAAGTGAAAGTGAAGTCGCTCAGTTGTGTCCGACTCTTGGCGACCCCACGGACGGCAGCCCACCAGGCTCCTCCATCCATGGGATTTTCCAGGCAAGAGTACTGGAGCGGGGTGCCATTGCCTTCTCCGGGTTGGGCAATTAAGGTCCCACAAGCCACGTGGCCAAAAACAAACAAAAAACTAAATAAACTAAACCACATTGAACGGAACCAACAAGAAGCCTGCATAGCCCACAAGCAAGTGAAAGTGTGTTCGGCCTCTACAGCAACCGTGAAACGCAAAGTACAACAATGGCAAGATGCTTGGCAAGTGCCCTGGATCAGTGTCCTGGGGCTGCACTAACAACCACCGCAACCACGGCGGTGCCTGGAGATAGTGGGGTTACCGTCTCCCAGTCCCGGAGGACAGAAGTCTGAAACCCACGTGCTGGTGGGGCTCCGGGGGGGGGTCCTCCCCTCCCGGGTCTTCTGGGCTTCCCTGGCTCTACACCTCTGCAGTTACGACAAAACAGAACGTCGCCAGACTCTGCCAAGTGTCCCCAGGGGAATGACATTGTCCCTAGTTCAAAGCCACCCCACTAGGTGATTCTTGCAAACAGTTCTGTGACTTCCCTGGTGGTCCAGGGGTTAAGATCCGTGCTTCCAGTGCGAGGCGGGGCAGGTTCAATCCCTGGTCGGGGAACTAAGAGTCCCACATGCTGTGCGGCGTGGCAAAGAAAATATTAATTTCTAAAAAATGGTCAGAGAATGTAAACAAACAGTTCTCAGGGGGAAGAAAGGCTTAAAAGAAATTCTGCGGCTCCAGGGAAGCAGAGAATGGGTGATGGCTGAGAGGTGGGGTGGGGTAGAGATCGAAGTCAGGCGTCACGCTGGGTGCTTACAGGAACGATCCTCCTGAGGAGGATGCTGCAGGGGGTGACCCATGTAGATGGGGGGTGGGGTAGTTCCTGTGTTTTCCAGGAAATGACCACCTGCTAGGGGAGGGGAAGGAGGGATTGGATGTTACAAATCTAAGGACAGAGCAGCAGCCTCTAGACCATGATTTCCAATGAGACCTGCCAGACTTCTGTCTGAGTGGTGTCTCCCCAAACTCATATGTGTGCGCGTGAGTGCTCAGGGCATCCAACTCTTTGTGACCCCGTGGATTGTAGCCCTCCAGGCTCTTCTGTCCATGGAATTCTCCAGGCAAGAACACTGGAGTGGATTGTCTTGCCCTCCTCCAGGGAATCTTCCTGACGCTGAGATCGAACTCACATCTGCTGCATTGACAGGCGGCTTTCTTTACCACTGAGCCACCTGGGAAGCCCTTAGGCAGGAGGGGGAGAGGGCCAAGTGGCTGGGTGCCCTGTGAAGAGGATCCTTCTTGGGGAGAAAAGAAACAGCAGTGCCCAGGACTCCAGGACCCTGGCCTCCTCAGTGGGACTCAACAGGTTAAGTTGGGGACCCTCAAACTTCCCCTGGGAACGTGAAGATGCTGGGGCCCCACTCTGGGCTTCTGCCCCAAGCAGGTGTGGGATGGGCCCTGGCATCAGCATCTTTCAGTTCAGTTCAGTTCAGTTCAGTCACTCAGTCGTGTCTGACTCTTTGCGGCCCCATGAATTGCAGCACGCCAGGCCTCTCTGTCCATCACCAACTCCCGGAGTCTACCCAAACCCATGTCCATCGAGTCGGTGATGCCATCCAACCATCTCATCCTCTGTCGTCCCCTTCTCCTCCCGCCCCCAATCCTACCCAGTATTAGGGTCTTTTCCAATGAGTCAGTTCTTCGCATCAGGTGGCCGAAGTATTGGAGTTTCAGCTTCAGCATCAGTCCTTCCGATGAATATTCAGGACTGATGTCCTTTAGGATGGACTGGTTGGATCTCCTTGCAGTTTAAGGGACTCTCAAGAGTCCTCTCCAACACCACAGTTCAAAAGCATCAATTCTTCGGCGCTCAGCTTTCTTCACAGTCCAACTCTCACATCCATACATGACCACTGGAAAAACCATAGCCTTGACTAGACGGACTTTTGTTGGCAAAGTAATGTCTCTGCTTTTAAATATGCTGTCTAGGTTGGCCATAACCTTCCTTCCAAGGAGTAAGCGTCTTTTAATTTCATGGCTGCAGTCACCATCAGCAGTGATTCTGGAGCCCAAAAAAATAAAGTCTGACACTGTTTCCACTGTTTCCCCATCTATATCCCATGAAGTGATGGGACCAGATGCCATGATCTTAGTTTTATAAACGTTGAGCTTTAAGCCAACTTTTTCACTCTCCTCTTTCACCTTCATCAAGAGGCTCTTTAGTTCTTCTTCACTTTCTGTCATAAAGGTGGTGTCATCCGCATATCTGAGGTTATTGATATTTCTCCCGGCAATCTTGATTCCAGCTTGTGTTTCTTCCAGCCCAGCGTTTCTCATGATGTACTCTGCATATAAGTTAAATAAGCAGGGTGACAATATACAGCCTTGACGTACTCCTTTTCCTATTTGGAACCAGTCTGTTGTTCCATGTCCAGTTCTAACTATTGCTTCCTGACCTGCATACAGGTTTCTCAAGAGACAGGTCAGATGGTCTGGTATTCCCATCTCTTTCAGAATTTTCCACAGTTTATTGTGATCCACACAGTCAAAGGCTTTGGCATAGTCAATAAAGCAGAAATAGATGTTTTTCTGGAACTCTCTTGCTTTTTCGATGATCCAGCGGATATTGGCAATTTGACCTCTGGTTCCTCTGCCTTTTCTAAAACCAGCTTGAACATCTGGAAGTTCACGTTTCACATATTGCTGAAGCCTGGCTTGGAGAATTTTGAGCATTACTTTACTAGCATGTGAGATGAGTGCAATTGTGAGGTAGTTTGAGCATTCTTTGGCATTGCCTTTCTTTGGGATTGGAATGAAAACTGACCTTTTCCAGTCCTGTGGCCACTGCGGAGTTTTCCAAATTTGCTGGCATATAGAGTGCAGCACTTTCACAGCATCACCTTTGAGGATTTGAAATAGCTCAACTGGAATTCCATCCTCCACTAGCTTTGTTCGTAGTGATGCTTTCTAAGGCCCACTTGACTTCACATTCCAGGATGTCTGGCTCTAGGTGAGTGATCACACCGTCGTGATTGTCTGGGTCGTGAAGATCTTTTTTGTACAGTTCTTCTGTGTGTCCTTGCCACCTATTCTTAATATCTTCTGCTTCTGTTAGGTCCATACCATTTCTGTCCTTTATCGAGCCTATCTTTGCATGAAATGTTCCTTTGGTATCTCTAATTTTCATGAAGAGATCTCTAGTCTTTCCCAATCTTTTGTTTTCCTCTATTTCTTTGCATTGATCGCTGAGGAGGCTTTCTTATCTCTCCTTGCTATTCTTTGGAACTCTGCATTCAGATGGGAATATCTTTCCTTTTCTCCTTTGCTTTTCGCTTCTCTTCTCGGCCCAGCTATCTGTAAGGCCTCCTCAGACAGCCATTTTTCTTTTTTTCATTTCTTTTCCATGGGGATTGTCTTGATCCCTGTCTCCTGTACAATGTCACGAACTTCTGTCCATAGTTCATCAGGCACTCTGTCTATCAGGTCTAGTCCCTTAAATCTATTTCTCACTTCCACTGTATAATCATAAGGGATTTGATTTAGGTCATACCTGAATGGTCTAGTGGTTTTCCCTACTTTCTTCAATTTCAGTCTGAATTTGGCAATAAGGAGTTCATGATCTGAGCCACAGTCTGCTCCCGTCTTGTTTTTGCTGACTGTATAGAGCTTCTCCATCTTTGGCTGCAAAGAATATAATCAATCAGATTTCGGTGTTGACCATCTGGTGATGTCCACGTGTAGAGTCTTCTCTTGTGTTGTTGGAAGAGGGCATCTTTACCATCTTTACCAGTCCAGATGATTGCGAATTTCAGATGGATTTCAAAACTGGAACTGGGTTCCCTGGAGGGAACAAATGGCTGCTCCCTGATCATTCCTAGGAAAAGCTACCCAATAAGTTTTGTGACAGATCCTGGGCCCCTGGCAGCCTCCCTTCTGGCTCTTCCTCAGGGAAGCTCCCGAGCCGGGAACCAACCCTGTCCAGAATGCTCAGAGTCTCAGTCTCCCCATCCACAGAATGGGGAGAAAGCAGCCAACTGTGACACCCATCTCACGAGGTTGCTGGAAGGTCACTATGGGAGTGGGTCAGATGTTTCCAGAAACTTTAAAGCACTGCAGGCAGTGAGAGGCCTGAGGGGTGGGGGAAGGACAGAAGTCTGTGTGTCCTCTCCAGCCTCAAGGGCCCAGGCAGGTGAGGGTGTGGCCAGGAGCAGAGGCAGGACCAGAGGCGCCTGCCTGCCCTTCATATCACCGGGCCAAAGGGACAGCTGGGGGCTACGGGCTTGAATCGTAGTTTGTGAAAACTGTTTGAGAACATAGACGCAGAGAAATGTGCGGTCTTGAGAGCTCAAGCTCTTCTTAACCAGGCTAAACTTTGGGATATGGAGAACACTAGCATCTGGGGTGCAAAGGGTCTTCTTTCTTTCTTTATACCTTATGTAATATTTCTAGCATACAGAAAATACACAGGATAACACACAGTCATTCACATGCACACCACCCAATGGCAGGCACCCAGGTGGCACTTCCAGTTCTAAATTGGGGTGGGAGTATTCAGTCCTTCCAGGCTTCAAGAGAATGGTTCCTGACTATCTTGCTATGAATGGCACAACTCACACAGTATTGTAGTTTCATATACAGCCTGGGAGGCACTTAGGTATTGAAAACATTTGCTCCAGAAATGTCCTTGATGGCTGCAGCCTCTGTTATGTTTTGAATGATGAACTTCTTAATGGCCTTGTCCTTGAGCACACATTGTGCATAGCTGGCGCCACGGGTAGGCTGCACGTGGCCACAGCCCTTTTTGGCATGACTATTGTTCCTTCTTTTTTCTTGGTCACCTTGGAAGTGAGGGCCTGAGAGATGAAAAACTGAATAATGTTTAATATGGCAATGCTCCTCAAAGTGATCTATGATACAGTGTAATCTCCATTAAAACTAATGTTTTGTAGAAATGGAAAAGCCAATCTTCATATGTAATTGTAATTTCAATCCTCATTTTTTAAATAGCCAAAAATGTATGTAAAAAGAAAAACAAAGTTAGAGGACTTACATTTCCTGATGTGTGAACTTACTTCAAACTATAGTAATCAAAGCCAGTTTGATTATTGCTTAAGCACGACAGATAGACCAACAACATAGCATTGAGAGTCTAGAAACAAACCCAAATATCTATGACCAATTGATTTCCAACAAGGATGCCAAGATCATTCAGTATGGAAAGAAAGAAAGAAAGAAGGCAAGAGTACTGGAGTGGGTTGCCATTTATTTCTCCAGGAAACCTTCCCCACCCAGGGATTGAGCCCGGGTCTCCTGCATTGCAGACAGATTCTTTACCAACTGAGCCACTAAGGAAGCTATGGGAAGAATAGTCTCTTCAACAAATGGTGTTGGGACACCAGGCTAACCACATGCCAAAGAAGTTGAATACCTCTTTCACTCCATATTCACAAATTAACTCAGTATGTGTCAACAATCTAGTATAGGAGCTAAAACAACAAAACTCTTAGAAAACATAGGATTGATTCTTCATGACCTCAGATTTCACAATGGATTCTTAAATATGACACCAAAAGCATGAACAACAAAAGAACAAATAGATAAATTTGGATTTACAAAAATCTAAAACTTTTGTGCATCAAAGGACATTATTAAAGTAAAAAGACAACCTACAGAATGTGAAAAAATATTTGCAATATAATCTGGTAAGGGTTATGTATCTAGAATATATAAAGAAGTCTCACAACTCAGTAACAAGAAGCAAAAAATCCAATTTAAATATGAGCAAAGTACCTGAATAGCAAAGTACCTATCTCCAAAGAAGATATACAAATGATCAAAAAGCACATGAAAAGATGTCCAGTCTCATTGATCATTATGGAATTTCAAATCAAATACACAATAAGATACCACTTCATACCCACTAAGTTAGCTATAATGAAATGACAACTACAAAAAAACCATAAAAACCGAAAATAACAAGTCTTGGTAAAAGTGTGTAGACGTTAGAATTTCCGTATACTGCTGGTGTGACCGTCAGATGATGCCTCTGCTTTGGAAATGAGTTTGGCAGTTACCGCATGACCAGGCAATTCCACTCCTAGGTGTATACTTCCCCAAATTGAAAACAGGTGTTCAAACAAATATTTGTTCATGAATATTCATGAAAGCATTATTCACAACAGCCAAAATGTGGAGACAACCCAAATGTCCATCAGTGGATGAATGGATAAACCAATACGATGTATCCATACAATGGAATATTATTGCACCCTAGAAAGGAATGAAGCTTTGCTGTGAACCTAAAACCACTCTAAAGAATAGTCTTTTAAAAAATGAAGAACTTATACAGGTGCTACAATATGGATGAAACTTGAAAACATTAGGTTAAGTGGAAAAAAAAACAGACATCAAAGGGAACATGTTGAAAGGTCTGGGGGCAAGAAAAACCGGGAATGATTGCTTTGTGGGTACAGGATATTCATCTTATGGTGATGAAAAAGTTTTGAAACTAGAGAGAGGTGTTGATTACATAATATGCCAAGTGCAGAAAATGCCACTGAACTTTAACATGGTGAGTTTTGTGTTATTCGAATTTCACATCTACAGAAGTAGAGGTTATTATTCCAACTGCTCATGCTCTTTCTGGCTCTTCTCTCATTTACTCTGATGAAGCTATCTGCCTATGGAAAGGCCCACACGGCAGAAACTGAGGGCAGCCTCTGACAATAGCCAGTGAGGAGCTGAGACCCTCAGCCTAACAGCCTCCAAGGAACCACATCCAGCCAATGGCCAGGGAGGGAGCTTGGAAGTGGGTCCTTTCCCATGGGAGCCCTGAGATGACTGGAATTCTGGCCTATGCCTTGGCTGTAGTCTTATAATCTCAGGGTAGGATAACTGCCATAGGCATTGCTGCTCAAAGAGCAAGAAAACAGGAGACACAGTGGACTGGACTGACCCAAAGCAGTTCTGAAATCCAGCCAGAAACGCATAGGAAGTTCTTTAGTTGGATTCCAAGGCTTGGGAAGAATTCTCCAAGGCGCATGGCTCTGATCTCTGGGTCCTGGTGGTCTGAGTCTTTCCTTTCTCATAAAAGGGAGCATGGGTTTGCAGCCGAGTGGTTTTCTCAGTCTGCCTCCTGCCTGTAGAATCTGACGGACTGGGAGGGGGCATTCTGATGGCCCCATTTTCTTTTGTATTGTCTGTGTCCTTTCAGTCCAAGCTGGCGAACTTTCTCATAAACCTTGTGGGAATTCTGTGACTCTCGCTGCAGTTCAGTGCGTGTGATGAAAGGTGCATCCACAGGTCTTTCTGAAGTGAGTCCTACTCTATGGTTGGACAGCATCACCAATTCAACGGACATGAATCTGAGCAAACTCCGGGAGATTGTGAAGGACGGGGGAGCCTGGCGTGCTGCAGTCCATGGGCTCGCAGAGAATCAGACAGGGCTGAGCGACTGAACAACAAATTGTGAGCTCCAGTGAGCTCCCCAGGTTACCTGAACAGCCCAGCTGTGGCATGAAACCTGTGCCCACAGGCCCTCAGCCACATGTAGTTGTCCCCAGAATCCAGGTGTGATATTTTATTGACAACGCTTTCCACATAAATGCCCAAATGGCTTTTTTTTTTTCTGGTTGTGCTGCATGGCTTGTAGAATCTTAGTTCCCCCACCAGGAATTGAACCCAGGCCCTCAGCAGTGAAAACTTGGTGTCCTAACCGCTGGGCCACCGGGGAAATTCCCTGCACCTATGTCTTGGGTCAGGAAAGTGGGCCACAGAAGCTGCCTTGCTACAGTAAAGATGACATCTTTAGGGTAAAGTCAGACCTAGATCTTCTGGAATAGTCTCAACCCCTCCCCACCCCCACCCCCACCCTTGGTCCCTTGCCCAGGACCATGATGCTCTGAGAGGCTATTCTTGTCCCAGAGTCATTACCATTTTGGGGTCCCCTAGGAGATGGCAACCCAATCCAGTATGCTTGCCTGGAGAATCCCATGGACAGAGGAGCCTGGTGGGCTACAGTCCATGGGGTTGCAAAGAGTCGAACATGACTGAGCGATAACACAGGAATAAGAGAGTAAACAAGACAGGGGTTCACTGAAAGCGGCAGTTCCATCCCTCGTGGGGCCTCCCTGAGCAGCGCAGGCCCCTCAGCCAGCTGAAGTGGACGCTACTGTTAGCACCAGAGCTGGACCCTGACCAGCCAGCACCACATCCACACTGTTCCTGACTCCAGAGCTGTGCTGCTGGGTTTGCTGTCTGTAAAAACAAAACCACGACGTGTGTTGCCTCATGACCAGTAGTATATAACACAAAGAGATTCAGCCCGTGCCAAATCGTCCAGCTTCAACAAGTCTCATAAGATCCCACCTTCTCATAAACAAGGCTCATCTCTTGAACAAGATACTCAGGAGAATGTCCACATTTGCAAACTTGCATTTAGATTGACCCTCTGCGATGCAGGAGACCCCAGTTCGATTCCTGAGTTGGGAAGATCTGCTGGAGAAGGGATAGGCTACCCACTCCAGTATTCTTGGGCTTCCCTGGTGGCTCAGCTGGTAAAGAGTCCGCCCACAATGTGGGAGACCTGGGTTGGGAAGATCCCTTGGAGAAGGGAAGGACTATGCCAGTATTCTGCCTTGGAGAATTCAGTCCATGGGGTCGCAAAGAACCAGACATGACTGAGCAACTGTCACTTTCAGTTTTCTGAATATAAACTCTAATACCCTCTAAATAGCAACCTTTCCTTTTGTATCCTGCTGATGTAGATCTACCTCAGTTGCAGAATTTATCAAATTTTATTTTTTGACCATGCCATATGGAATGTCATGGCATGTGGGATCTTAGTTCCCCAACTAGAGATTGAACCCACACCCTCTAGGAAGCACAGAGTCTTAACCACTGGACTGCCAGTGGTTAACTGTCCCCAAAACCAGTTTGTTTCTGATTCAGCATCCCTAGGTGACTCTAGAAGGAGACTTTCAGGGTCTTTCACCTGCTATTGAGAAGATAGTTAAAATCTTACACTATAGAGTCTTGGAATCATATAATTGTTAAAATTACCCAAGGGCAGGTTGACACAGAATCACAGAAGCCAAGACCATGATGCAGAGTCTGACTTTCCACTTCGGAGTCCAGACAGCCGCCCAGTCCCCTTATCCAGAGGTGACAGAGACATCAATATTGTACTTTGCAACCAGACCTGGAGCTGCCAAGGGGTGGAGCATGCACATCTGATGGCTTAATTAGGCGTCCCTGTAAGAGCTGGCCTGCTGGGGCTTACTGTCGTAACATTTCCCTGCTTGTTCTGGGTGTGTGTGTGTGTGTGTGTGTGTGTGTGTGTGTATTGCTTGTCATGGGTGTGGCCTGTTCCGTGTGTCTGTCTGCGGGTCTTGTCCATGTGCCAGGAGCAGTAAGAGGGGGTGTGGAGTCTTCTGATGGGGAGCCTACCCCCATGCAAGGCACATCATTGAAAGTCATGCTCCCTCCCAGGTGGCTGCTCTGCATGCCTGGGCTCATCCCTGAAATGACTTTGAACGGTGACCAGCTGTAGAACCATCATCTTCCCTCCCCTCGCTTGCCTGGCATGCCCAGGTGCCCACACTTTCCCAAATGATGCCCTGCCCTGCTTATGGCTCAAGCATCTGGTTGCCCAGCTCTGTCTGGAATTTGGCTGGAACCCTGCTAGAAGGAGGTCACATCTTCCATCAGAGAACATTGCCTTCCATTCCAGATGCTGTTGGGCAACAGGGAGGACAGGGTGCTGGTCACCCTGCATGACCCAGTCTGGGTCTGCTTGTCATTGAAAGTCTGTGTATGAGGCAGGCAGTTTTCAGCCCCTTCATCTGTCTGAGTCTAGAGATCACCTGCTGTGGAGGCTGTGGAGAGGTGTGGGCCTTGCTGCCCCCCATAATGGCAGGTTCCTCGGATCTGCCAAAAACAACTTGGTGACTAGTTTACGCTGGTTCAGAGCAGGGCCTGGGGCATCACAGACGATAGGTTTAATCTCCGTCCCCAGGCTGGGGCCAGAAAAGATGCTGCAGTTCTCTGGACAAGGCAGAAGGGGGGCCCAGGGTCCAACGAGGGAGTCCCTGTAGGTAACTCCCTGCTAGCCTTAAGCTAACACAGAGCTGTCCAAGCGTTCCCTGGTCCTGAAACCTTCAGTGTCTCAGTAATTTTTTCATGGTGCTCCTAAGCCAAAAGAAATATCCAACAGTTATATTTGTGAATTATTTTAGGTCCAATCAATAAGTGTGTATGTTCTAATAACTTAGTGGTCACTTAGAAAATATATGGAATAATACACATCAATAGAAAAAAAAAATGGTATTTTTATTTCCTTTTCTGATAACCGCCAGGCTTCCCTGGTAGCAGCTCAGTGGTAAAGAATTCACCTACAATGTAGGAGACATGTGCAGAAGACCCGAGTTCGATTCCTGGGTTGGGAAGATCCCCTGGAGAAAGAAATGGCAGCCCACTCCAGTATTCTTGCCTGCAAAATCCCATGGACAGAGGAGCCTGGCGGACTACAGTCCATGGGGTCGCAGAAGAGTCGGATGCGACTTATTGACTCAACAATAACCACTGTGACTTACTAACTGGCTGTGTGCACGGGCCAGCTTCTCAAACCTGCAATCAGTGGGACACCCCCAGTCTCATTTCTTGTTTCACGGTCACGTTCATTTTTTATCCCGAAACCACAGGAAACCCACCTTCTCAAAGATATGACATGAAAGGATTTGTGGTGTCATTTAACGCTGAAATTGTGAACCACCTGAACCTGTTAATTTGCTCAGAGCGGGGAGATGTCCACATTTTAGACAATTTAAAATATCCTCTGTGCCCTTGTGAGTCTCCTACAGGCTCTAGGGACCTTGGTGCCACCACAGATACGGTTTACAGAGGAGGAAACTGTGGCTCAGATGGGCTGACCCCCTGTCTGAGGTCAAGAGTCAGGCTCCAGGGCTCGTTGAGGCTTCTGGAACCAAACTCAAGCGAGGGCCATGGGAGGCAGAGGAGAGAGGGCCATAGTGGGTGGAAGAAGCTAGGAGACCTGATGCTGAAGTGGGTGTGGACGAGGGTCTGGGAGTTAGCCAGGAGTGGATGTGGTGTGAGGAGGAATGCTTTGCCTCCAGCATTGGTGGTACCGATCTCCTGGGGTGCAGCTGGGGGCTCCAGGACCCTCTTGTGGTCCCCTTGCCGCTCCTCACAGTGGGATCTCAGTTCCCCTTCCCCACAGTGGTGGGCGACCTCGGGGGATAGGGGTCTGCCCCTCCCACCAGCGTCTGCGTCCCTCATGGACATCACAGCCTAGGCTGTCACCCAGGAAGATCAGCAGCCAAGTTTAGCTGGGCTCAGACATCAATGCCCCAGGCCCATACTGGACACGGGGTGACCCGCGCACGGCTCAGAAATGGACTTGGCCCCAAAAGGAGTCCCTTGGGGAGCTGTGGGCAGAAGCGGGCCCCAGGGGTAAGGAAAGGATGGGGGTGGGGCAGGAGGGCTGGGGATGCTAGAGGAGAGGGCAGTGGGACCTGGGCTGCGGGACTCCACCCCCTCCTCTAGACCGTCGGGGACTGGCTGCCCCCATCACACTCCCTTGAGGGCCCTACTGACGACCCCCAGGCGCCTCTTTGTCTTGAGTGGGTGGGGTGGAACTGGAAAAAGCCGGCGAGTGTGGGGAGGGGTGGTACCTCCAGGAGCGAGGACAGTCTAGTGAGCGGGGCTTAGGGGACCCTCCCTCCCCAACCTCAGTTCAAGGCAGGCGACCCCAGTGCCCCAGTCGGCTGGGTCACCCGGCCACACACTCCGGGCCATCTCCGTTCACCCACCACACGCTTCCCATCAGGACAATACAAAAAAAAAATCTCTTTATTGCCCATTTTCTTAAAGTCGTACATCTTGGCAGACCGTGCGGATAGGATGTGCAAAGCAGGGCAGGCCTGGAGCCGGGAGCTGGGGCGCGACTGCGAGGTCCCTGCCCCGGGGCTGGGGCTGGGGCCGGGGAGGGGGTCGTGGAGAGCGGGCCCCTAAGGTGGGAGGAGGGTTTCCGCTGTGCGGTCTCTCGAACCCTGGGCCCGGCGGAGGGGTCTCCGGACCCAGCCCGCCTTGGAAGAGGATGCGGAGAGGATCCCAAGCTCCAGGTGGCCAGGTTCTGGAAAGGGCGTTCCTGAACCCGGGAGGGGGCGCGCAGAGGGTCCTTCCTGAAATCGGCGCGCGGAATCAGAGGGGCCCCGACCTGAGACGCGTTAAACCGAGGCCGGTGATCACGCTTGGCCCCTCACTGCTCCTCCAGCCCATCGCCTCCCTGCGCCTGTTCGTAGGGACAGGGCCGGCGGTAGAGACCGGCTGGTTCCGGGCCGGGTCGTGGCCCCGCAGGCGGCGCCTCCTCCTCCGCGCAGTCCCCCCGGCCGCCGCCGCCGCCGCCGCCGCCACCGCCGCCGCGCTCGCCCTCCGCGTCGCTCTCATCCGAGTTGTCCTCCTCCAGGTAGCGGTAGCCGCGCACCTTGTGCTGGGGCCGCGGGATGCGGGGCTGGCGCGGGACCACGCCCCGCCGCAGCTTCTGCTCCATCCACAGGTAGGAGGCCGCGGCTGCCACCAGCGTCAGCAGCAGCACCGTCAGCTTAGCCTGGGCAAACAGGCGGAGGATGCAGGGGACCTGCGGCCGCCGGCCCCGCGCCCTCCTGGCCCAGCCCCTGGCCCGGATAGGCACCCCGCAGCTCCTCTGCTGCCCTTCGCTCCTCCTGGGGTCCAGCCAAGCTTCCTGGGTACCATCCTGCCGGCAAGGCCCAAACCCCAGCTCTGTCCCTTATGGTCACCCTACTTCTCAGGACCTCGGTTTCCCTTACTGTAATGATAATCCTTTTGCCTCCCGGGGTAGATGTGAAAGGAGGCTTGGCCCACCATAACAGGGCTTAGATTACTCTGTCTCTTACATGTGAGGACCATAAAGTGACACTTGTTACAGGGTTTGACTGTAACAGGCAGTCAGAAATAATTTTACATCATAAGGCAGTACATTCACACATATTCACAGGCATACTCCCTGCTATTCCCTATTCTATTTCATTTTTTTTAAAAAAAGCTGGCCAGAGATTTCCCTGATAGTCCAGTGGCTAAGACTCTGTGCTCCCGATGCAAGGGAACCAGGTTCAATCCCTGGCCAGGGAACTAGATCCCACATGCTCCAACTAAGATCCTGTGTCCTGTGACTAAGACCCAGTGCAGCCAAATAAATAATTTTTTTTAATTGTTTTTAAAGTTGTTCAAGACCCTTGAGGGTCAAGAAGGGAGAGAGACTTTCAGCATCCAGCTCAGAGCCCAACATCTAGTGAACAGGTGACCAAACAACACACAAGGCAGCTGGGATGTGCCCACAAGGAGAGGGCAGACTATGAACCCTTTCAGACACGGGTATACTGAGGCTGGCAGGAGATGAAGCAGTAAGTAACAAGCCAGTGATGGGTGTGGGGCCAACCAGTGGGCTTTGCCCAGGGCCTGGCCCTTGGATGGGGATGCCTTTCAGGGTCTGTGAGGCTAGGGCGGGCACTCAAAAGTATCTGTTGTCTAGGGGGTCAAGTAGGGAGGGCCCTCACCTTCATGGGCAGGCTTGAGCCCAAGTAGACAGTGAAGATGGCCACAGCCTGCCACCAGTGATAGATGGTGAAGATGAAGTCTTGCCTCTCCTTGTCCTCATACAGGATTCCCAGGAGTGCTGCAGACAGGGCAGGGCAGAGAGGGGAGAGGGGCCAGGTGGGGCCCATAGCTGCGGTTCTCCCTCTGGGGACCCCCAGATGCCCTGCACTGGTCCCAACCCGTGGCAAGAGCGCTTAGAAAGCTGTTGTAAACTGGTCCTGGCTTGCCCCCTAGTGGTTCGTTGTTGTTCAGTTGTTCAGTCGTGTCCTACTCTTTGCGACCCCATGGGCTGCAGCATGCCAGGCTTCCCTGTCCTTCACTATCTCCTGGAGTTTGCTCAAACTCATGCCCGTTGAGTCAGTGATGCTAACTAACCATTTCATTCTGTGTTGACCCCTTCTCCTTCTGCCTTCAATCCTTCCCAGCATCAAGGACTTTTCCGGTTAGCCCCCTAATGGACACCCTGGTTATTATTCTGGCATGCAATGGACCTGCTCTGAGGCACAGACCTTGATATGTTTACAGTGTTCTGAAAACTATGCCGAGGGGGACCCTGCCCCCTAGTATGAAATAAGGCCTCCCCAGTGTTTTTTTTCACCTGGTCCCTAAGAGGTGTCCAATACTTTGGCCACCTGATGCGAAGAGCTGACTCATTGGAAAAGACCCTGATGCTGGGAAAGATTAGGGGCAGGAGGAGAAGGGGATGACAGAGGATGAGATGGTTGGGTGGAATCACCAACTCGATGGACGTGAGTTTGAGTAAACTCCAGGAGTTGGTGATGGACAGGGAAGCCTGGCATGCTACAGTCCATGGAGGTCGCAAAGAGTCGGACACAACTGAGCAACTGAACTGAACTGAACTGAAGAGGTGTCCACAGAGCCCCATACTCAGCTCACGGAACCACACAATGTCACCCTGAATCCCATGCCTGCCCTGGGAGTCGACAGGATGTCCATGCAGGTGACTCCATACCTGCTTTTAGGGTGTCCACAGCCCCCATCTGTCCCTGCAGTGTCCATGGGACTTAACCCCCCAACAGTGTGCATAGGGATCCCCACCTGCCCCCACCAAGGGCCCAGGCCCCATGACAGCCCTCTAGGGTGTCCATCGACCCTAAGTCTGTCCCTGGAATGTCTGTGCTGCCCACAACTGCCCCGAGGAGCCACTGGATCCCCTGTCCAGCTACCCAGGGCCCTCGGCTGCACTCACTGCTGATCCCAGTCTTGTTGAGGGCACTGCCCACACCCCAGAGCATGGCTACGGTGTAGAGGATCCAGATGTGCTGCAGGGTCCGGGGCTTGGGGGCCCAGAAGAAGAGGCTGAGAGTGAGCAGCAGGTGCAGTCCAGCCCCGGCCACCAGGGGCACGGAGCGTGGCAGCCACGGCCCCAGCAGGCCCAGGGCCGAGGAGGCCGAGGCGCCCAGGCTGTAAGCCACGAGGAGGTACGCCAGGCGTTCCAGCCCCACCGAGCACACGCCGTAGCCCTAGGGGACAGGGGTGAGGTTGGTGGTCAGCTGGCCCAGGCTCTTTGACTCACGTCAGGCCACATCCTGCCCTCTCAACGGCCACCACAGGGCCAACTTCCTTCAAAGCTTGTGGGAAGGTTCCTGAGGGACAGACCATGAGAAAATGCTTGGACAGTGGCCCCAGACACCAAGGTTGGAACCCATGTGGAACCAAACACTTTCTGGGCATGATTCCGTCTCAACTGGAAGTGAGTCATTAGACACTTCACAGATGAGGAAGCAGGCTGGGAGAGGTGAAAGTAACTTTCCCAAGGTACACGAGGATTGAGGGAGAGAGGCAAAAGGAGATCAGGGGGGAATATCTGGGCCTACGATTGTCCCTCGGTGTCTGCAGGGGGTTGGCTCCAGGACTCCCTTTGGACACCCTCTATGGATGCTTAAAGCCCTTCTATAAATGGGGCAGTACTGTGGGCCCTCTGGATTTGTGAATGCAACTGTACTTTGCATTTTGGCTCTCTCTTTGTGAGAGCCAACTGTACTTGTATTACACATACTTATAAATTCGAAATTTGAAAAGACCCTGATACTGGGAAAGATTGAAAGCAGGAGGAGAAGGGGACGACAGAGGATGAGATGGTTGGATGGCATCACCGACTCAATGGACATGAGTTTGGGTAAACTCCGAGAGTTGGCAATGGACAGGGAGGCCTGGCGTGCTGCAGTCCATGGGGGTCACAAAGAGTCGGACACGACTGAGCGACTGAACTGAACTGATAAATTCGAAACTTATTCGTTGTTTATCCGAAACTCAAATTTAAGGGGATGTCGCGGACTTTATCTGGCTTTACCCTCTGCAGGCTGCACTCACTTACCAGCGCGAGACCAGTGCAGGCAAAGAGCACCTCGAAGCCGCTGTAGATGAAAAAGGGCACGAGGTGGCGCAGGCGGAAGTCGCGCACGTGCTTGAAGGGCAGCTGGAAGATGTTGCCCCAGCCCACACTGCGCAGGTCAATCTCCTCCGTGGGCCGGTATGCGGCTCCGCACAGGCCCAGCACCTGCGGGCCAGGCGGTGAGGAAGGGGGCGGGCAGCCGGGAGCCCTGGCTCCGCCCCTTGAACTCGGCCCCGCCCCTCAGCCCCCGCCCCGCCCCGCCCCTGGCAAATCCCAGGACGAGCCTCCCGGCCCCGCCCCCATGTTAAAGCCACACCTCGGACCCTCGCCTCGCCTCCCCATTCCCCTACCCCACCACCGGTTCTTCCCGCTGTCACAACCAGCCCTCCAGGACCCTGTCTCCAGCTCGACCCTGGATCTGGCCTGGACCCTCTCTCACTGGCCTCTGGTATTCCAACTCCTCTCTCAGTCTACAGGCATCGGCCACGCCTCGGAGCCTCAAGTCCAGCGCGTAGGCTCAGGTCCCCTCCGGAGGACTCAGCCCTGACTCCTGACTCACGAAGCCGCCTCTCTCCCCGCCAAGGGTCCCAGACCTGATTCCGCCACACCCCCACCCCGGGCCGCACCAGTAGCATGGCCAGGAAGGCCACCGCCATGAGCACGCTCTCCACCACAATGAGGTTTCGGCTCCGCGGTAGCGTTCGCAGAACTGTCTTGTTGAAGCCGAGGAGGATGCCCTGGCTGTTAGTGCCTGAGAAAGGGGGCGGGGGCATCGTGAGGCAGGGAGCAGGGCACACTGGCAACTCAGCCATAAAGAAATGGGACCAAGCAGATGGGTGAGGGGAGGGTTTGAGGGGGTGGCTGAGGAACCGTGCCTGCAAAGGCAGGGTTCCTTTGGAAAGCACTTTGGAGGTGAGGGCCAAGGGGGCTGAAAGTACCTCTCCCCAGGTTGCCAGCCCACCTTCCACCTCCATACATCTCCCTGCATTGAGGGTATACTTGATCCTGAGAGATTCCGCAGGCAGCCTCAGCCCAGATGGCACCTTCTCTAGGCAACCTTTCCTGATGCACCCTACCCTGACCCCAGGCTGAGTCAGATGTCCTAACGACAAGGCCCTTTGCTTTTCCCAATCACCAGAGCTGTGACAGCAGGCTCTCAGCTCTGGATCCTGTGAGCGAGGGCATACTTTCTGCCCTTGAGGGCCCAGTGTCTGCTGGGCGACTTGGTGGGGGAGGCAAGCCAACCTTAGGGAACCCACCCCCTGGAGCACTAACCACAGTTCTGCACGCTGTACAGCGTATGGTTCAGGTCATACAGGTAGTGGTTCAGGAAGTAGATCATGGGCAGCTGGGCACAGGCGAAGCTCAGCTGTGGGCAGGAGGGTGGTGTGGGTCAGGTGCAGGGCACGGAACCAGGCAGAGAGCACAGGCACCATCTGGGAGGGGTCTGGGAACAGCCTTGGGAGGACAGGGGCCCTCCCACCTCTGCGGGGCAGTCTGGTGGTGGGGGGGTGCCTGATGCAGGAGGACTTCCTCCTGGTCAGCACCATGGACAGTGAGGTAATGAGGTCTCTGTCACTAGAGGTAAGCAAGCAAGTGTTGGCCTAAGAAAGGCCAGTGGACTAGAGGGCTGGAAAGACTGTGAGATGGGCTGCAATATGTGATTCTGGGCCTGGAATAGCCTGCCCCCAGGGTCCTCAGGCATGGCACTCACGTGGAAGAAGCTGTAGAAGATGGCTTGGAAAACCAGGAGGTAAGGTGCATGGGAGCCCCGTGGTGGGCGCTGCTGGGGGCCCTGCTCATCCTGCTCCTTGTAGTGGGAGTACTCGTAGTACTTCTGGGCCATCCTGCACCACAAAGGAGAGAAGGCTCTCCCCAGCCCTACGTCGGCCAGATGCCTCACTTTCTGTACCCAGGCATATGTGCTACCCGGCCTGTGTCCCATCAATGGGGAAACTGAGGCCCAGAGGGCAAATAAGGCTGGCCTAAGGTCCCCCAGCTGAGGTGGGCAATATAGCTCTGTTGGGTCCCCGGTCTTCCACCCTGCTGTCCACCAGACTTACCTGGTGATGTAGTTGCCCATGGAGGCCCAAAGAGGCACAATGGCCATGCCCAGGGCCACGGCTGAGGGCACAAGCGTGTAGTAGCGCTCCCAGTAGTTGGTGGAGACAAAGAGGGCATAGATGCCCACAGCCAGGAACATCATCCACTTGGTGCCAAAAAACCTGCAGGTGGTAAAAAGGATGCTGGCACCACGGGCTACCCAGATGGCTTCAACCCAAAGCCACAGTGGCCACAAGTCCAGGTCCCAGCTCCCAAGGGTGGGTGAAGTGGGGAGACCCCTGGCCTTGGAATCGAGGGACCTAAACTAGAGTCTCAGAGATACGGACTTACTGGTGGCCTCAGGTGAGCCACTGTAACCACAGATGTAATGTGCGCCGTGCCCCAGCCACGAGCCTCTCTTGGCCACCGCAGGGATAGAGGAGATAAAGTGGGGAGAAGGTGTCAGGAGACAGTGGCCCGTGGACACAAGAAGCCCTCATCTGTGTTCTGGGCTGACTACCCAGGCCCCTCCTCTACCACATGCAGTGACTGCAGGAGACCCAAGTGAATGTCTAAGGAACTTGGCCCAGGAAACTGGGTGGAGGAAAACTGAGGACCACGGAGAGAGCCCTGGCACCCCGTCCCCTCTGTACTTTGCCCTTTCAGTCCAGCACGGTCAGTTGGGAAATTTCCCCTTCACTGGCTCCTAGAACAACAGCCTTACTGGCTCTTGGAAAATGTCACACTATGTTAGGAAGGGCTTGGCGAATGACAGGATAAGGGCCCATTCAGGGCGTGGAGGCTGATCAGGTTAGAAACCACCCCTCTGATCTTGGGATTAGCTTTGTTTTGGTTTTTGTCTGTTTGTTTTGAGTATTTGGGCTCATTATTTCCTTTCTTTGTCTGAATTTCCAGCAAGCGAAAAGTTCAGTGACTGGTTTTCTGATACAATTGCTTTCTCTTCTACAACAGGGTCCTGGTTCTTTTTTTTTTTTAATTGGAGTATACTTGCTTGTGAAGAGATTAAGAAGAGGTGGCAAGAATACACAGAACTATGCAAAAAAGGTCTTAATGACCTAGAGAACCATGATCATGTGGTCACGCACCTAGGATCAGACTAGTCCATCCTAAAGGAAATCAACCCTGAGTATTCATTGAAAGGACTGATGCTGAAGCTGAAGCTCCAATACTTTGGCCACCTGATGTGAAAAAGTCGACTCATTGGAAAAGATCCTCATGCTGGGAAAGATTGAAGGCAGGAGGAGAAGGGGGTGGGCAACAGAGGATGAGATGGTTGGATGGCATCACTGACCCAATGGACATGAGTTTGAGTAAGCTCCGGGAGTTGGTGATGGACAGGGAAGCCTGGCATGCTGCAGTCCACAGGGTCACAAAGAATCAGACACGACTGAGCGACTGAACTGAACTGAACTGCCATCTAATAAACAAACAGGCAGCCTCCTCTGATCTGTTTGGGGAAGCGCACTGAAACTGCACTGTACATTTTGAAACTGCAAAAAGTAAAAATACTAACACTCATTGCTGATGAGGCTGTGGTTTTAAAAATGACACAGTCAGTGCTCAGGCAGGTGGTACAGTCCTTTGGAAAGTCATCCTGAGAGTATGGGGTTGGGGAAAGCATGGGGGTTCTGAGTCACTCTGCCTGGGTTCAAACTTTCAGTCTGCACTTCTGCCTGTGGAAATGGGTTCAATCTCTTGGTCTCCCTGTGTCTAAGATTAGAGCATCCACCTTGGTTTGTAGGGAATGTGATATGCTTATAAAGTGCCCAGCACAAAGGAAATAAAAGGAGGTCGCTGTGAATAATAGTGATAGGTTTCAAGAGCCATAAAGCCTTTTATATCCCTCTGACCTAGTCAGGGCAGTTCTGAAAGTTTATCCTAGGAGGTTTTATTCCTTCCTTCCTTCCTTCCTTTCTCAGCCTCTCTCTCTCCCTCACCCCCCCTCTCTCTTTTAAGACAAGGAAACAGCCCAGGAGCTGGGGGGCGGGGTTGCTTTTGTTTTGGAAAGACAGGGGAACACATCCAGTGTATGCACTAATCTCTGGGTCCCATTTGAACACAGACCTACCACCTGGTGGTTAGGTTCTTGTGGAGGGCCCAGCGACGGCCCCAGATGCCAGTAAAGCTCAGGTCTGGAGTAGACCCCCCCTTGCCAGGGCACCTGCCCAACCATGCCCTTTGCAGTGAGCGATGTCCCTCAACACTGCCACTGCTGATGGGTCCCAGGGTGTGTCCCTGAGCTTTGCTAGCTGATCAGATTCTTTCCAGAAATGCCACAGCTCTGACCTCATAAGGTCATTGTGGCTCCAGGCCACAAAGCAGGGCACGAGAATGATGCCACGTGGGGTACCCGCAAGCTGAGGGAAGGAGCCAGAGCGAATTTCTGTTGCTTGAGACCCACGGTGTCCGGGGGCAAAGCTCTTGTTTCTTCCCGAAAACCTGGGTTTCACCCCTTCTCTCTCACCCCTTCAGGTCAGCAAGGCCTCTCTCCACCCCCCAGGAACACCAGGGCAGCTGGAGACCCCGGTGTCCAACGGCCCTTGCACCCCTTCAGGGTCGGAGTGGGGGCAGCCCAGCCCTGGCGGGGACGCCGGCCGGCGCACCTGATGAGCACGGGTGTGTAGAGCAGAGCGGCGATGGGCGTCACGTTGATGCCCATCAGCATCTTGCTGTCGATGTCGGGCAGCCCCATGTTGCCGTACTTCACCTCGCGGTACGTTTCGTCATAATGCAGGATCAGCTGCATCTGCAGGAGGCCTAGGGGGCGGGGAGCGGGCGTGGAGGGGGCCGCCCGGCTCTGGGGGCAACCAAGCAGAGGCGGGAACGCGAAGCCTGGCAGGAAGCTCCAGGCACCAAAGGGGTCCCTAACTCCAATACCCAGGAGGACGGCGGGGAGGCCCAGGTCCCACCTGCCGGTGGCGACAGCGACTTGAATCTAGACCCCCCTCCCCTACATTGCTCTGCAGGACTTTCGGACCCCAGCGGGCCCCATGCCCCCCGCCCCGAGGATGGCAGCAGACCCGCCCAGGGCGCCCAGCGCACCGCCCACACACTCTCGAGGGCCTTGGCTGCCCGCCCCCCCACCCCGGGACGCCCCCACTGAGGGGGCGCCGCAGCTGCATCTGCGAAGGCGCAGATTGAGAAGTGAAAGAGGAAGGGAGGCCGAGGTTTCTCTTTCCCTGAGAAACCTCAGGTCCGGAGACGGAGCCGGAGGAGGGGGGAGGGAGCCTTGGGTCCCCGCGCGGAGCCCGCGGGCCGTGCCTCCTCGCCGGGCCCGAGGCCCAGCCCGCCGCTGGCGGGGCGCGCCGCGGGCCACCTACCCAGGTAGACGCCGTAGGTGAGCATGCCTCCCGCGCTGGCCGCCAGCACGTTCTTGAGCACGCCGAGCCGCTTGCGGCGGTAGTAGCGGCGCTCCTCCTCCTCTTCGTTGTAGTTGGGGTACGCGCCCACCAGCTCGTCCAGCTGCGGGGCACCACGGCCGCTAGCAAGGGCGCATCCCGGCTGCTCCCGCATCCAGCCCCGCCGCCCCCGGTCCCCGGGGCCGCATCCCACTCCCGCCGGGGGAGACCCGGCCCTCCCGGTCCCCGCGCCCCGACGCCATCCGCGTCCCCGCTCACCGGGGCCTCGGGCCCGTCGGGGACCCCGAGGCGGTCCTCATCGCCCTGCGGCCCCGCGGCCCCCGCCACCGGGTAGAGCGGCGGCTCCGCCTCCATGGCCCGACCCGCGGGAGGACTCGCCCGGGAGACCAGGCAGGGGGCTGGCACTTCCTCCCGGAGCTGGGACCTGCCGCGCCCCGCCCCCGGGCCACCTCCTCCGCTAGGGGAGGCCCTGCACGGCTGGGGGCGTGCCCAGCGCGCGCGCGCGCGTGTGCCTGTCTGTGTCTGTGCCTGTGTATCCGCGTGTGTCTGTTTCTATGTCTCTGTGTCTGCGTGTCTGTGTGTGTGTGGGGAGCACCCATGTGTCCCTCAGTGGCCTCAGGGATGGGAGGTGCTAGTTCAAATCCCCACTCTGCCACTTTCCTGTGTTGTGACTCTGGAGATTAACTCCACTTCTCTGTGCCTCAGTTTCCTCTCCTGTAAACCAGGGATTAAAAAGCAGAGACATCACTTTGCCGACAAAGGTCTGTCTAGTCAAAGCTACAGTTTTTCCAATAGTCGTGTATGGATGTGAGAGTTGGACATAAAGAAGGCTGAGCAGGGAAGAATTGATGCTTTTGAACTGTGGTGTTGGAAAGGACTCCTGGGAGTCGCTTGGACTGCAAGGAGATCCAACCGGATCATCCTAAAGGAAATCAATCCTGAATATTCACTGGAAGGACTGATGCTGAAGCTGAAGCCCCAATACTTTGGCCACCTGATGCGAAGAGTCGACTCATTAGAAAAGACCCTGATGCTGGGAAAGATTGAAGGCAGGAGAAGAAGGGGACGACAGAGGATGAGATGGTTGGATGGCATCACCGACTCAATGGACGTGAGTTTGAGCAAGTTCTGGGAGATGGTGAAAGACCAGGAAGCGTGGTGTGCTGCAGTCCATGTGGTTGCAAAGAGTCGGACACAACTGAGTGACTGAACAACAACAACAAACCAGGGACACTCAGCTCAAAGGGCTCAAAGGGCTATTTCGGGATTACTGGGTTAATGCAAGGCCTTAGGAAAGTGCCAGGCCCATAATAAGCTCCCCTCAGCCTTACCACTGTCGTCCCTATCCCATCTCCAGGCCCCATCTGGTGTGTTTGCAGGTCAGCAAAGAGCCCCCCAAGGAGTCCCTGGTGGCTCAGTTGGTAAAGAATCTTCCTGCAATGCAGGAGACCAGGGTTCAATCCTTGAGTCAGGAAGATCCCCTGGAATCTTGGCAATGGCAAGGAAATGGCAACCCACTCCAGTATTCTTGCCTGGAAAATTCCATGGACAGAGGAGCCTGGTGGGCTACTGTCCATGGGGTCTCAAAGAATCAGACATGACTGAGCAACTAACTTCACTTCAAAGAGTCCCCACAGCACCCGGGAGAGGCTCCCAACACAGGACTTGGCAGCCCATGCCCACCTCCCACTCACCCTGAGCTTCCTTTTGCAGGGTCATTGGGAGACAGAGTTGCGGGGGCTGCTGGACTGCAGTGGGATGACCACCCCCAGCACCGTGCTGCAGCAGGGTTCAGAGCCTCCTGCCCCCTTCTGACTGGACACAGGGTCCAGGGCTTCAGTGAGAGCCCGGGAAATTTCTGCTTTGCTGGAGGTATCTGCCTAGGTATCTGCCACAGCTCTGAGTATCTGCCTGGTTAGAAATACCTGGGAAGCTTTTAAAAATACTGGTTCCAGGATAGTCTCTTCAATAGATGGTGTTGGGAAAACTGGATAACCACATACTCAAAACAAAATTGGACCTCTCTCTGAAGGTACTCACAGAAATTAATTTGAAATGGATCAAAGACACTTTGCTGTTCAGTTGCTCAGTCACATCTGACTCTTTGCAACTCCATGGACTGCAGCACACCAGGCTTCCCTGCCCATCACCATCTCCCAGAGTTTGCTCAAACTCATGTCCATTGAGTCAATGATGCCATCCAACCATCTCATCCTATGCCACCCTCTTCTCCTCTTGCTTTAAATCTTGTCCAGGATCAGGGTCTTTTCCAATGAGCTGACTCTTCACATCAGGTGGCCAAAGTATTGGAGTTTCAGCTTCAGCTCAGTCCTTCCAATGAATATTCAGGGTTGATTTCCTTTGGGATGGGCTGGTTTGATTTCCATGCTGTCCAAGGGATTCTCAAGAGTCTTCTCCAACACCACAGTTCAAAAGCATCAATTCTTTGGTGCTCAGCTTTCTTTATTGTCCAGCTCTCACATCCATACATGACTACTGGAAAAACCATAGCGTTGACTATATGGGTGTTTGTAGGCAAAGACACATAATACCTAATAACCTAATACCTAATAAAACTCCTAGAAGAAAATGTAGTAGCTCCTGAGAGTCATGTACACACTGCTATATTCAAAATAGATAACCGACAGGGACCTAATATATAGCACATAGAGCTCTATTTAATATTATATGCCAGCCTGGATGGGAGTGAGGTTGGGGGAGAAAAGATACTGTGTAAGTATGGCTGAGTCGCTTAGTTGTTCACCTGAAGCTACCACAACGTTGTTAATGGGCTATATCCCCAATACAAAACAAAAAGTTTAAAGCTTGAAAAAAAAAATAGCAGCTTCTCAATATGGGTCTTGCAATGATGTGTCAGTTATGACATCAAAAGCACAAGCAACAAAAGAAAAAAAAAGCAACAGGTTGGACTATATCAACTTAAAATTTCTACACCTGATGCAAAGAACTGACTCATTAGAAAAGACCCTGATACTGGGAAAGATTGAGGCAGGAGGAGAACAGGACAACAGCGGATGAGATGGTTGGATGGCATCACTGACTCGATGGACAGGAGTTTGAGTAGGCTCCAGGAGTTGGTGATGGACAGGGAAGCCTGGTGTGCTCTAGTCCGTGGGGTCGCAAAGAGTCGGACATGACTGAGCGACTGAACTGAACACTGCAAAAGAAACAATTAAAATAAAAAGGCACCCTACAGGACTACCTTGGTGATCCAGTGGTTAAGGATCCTCCTGCCAATGCAGGGGACACAGTCTTGATCCCTGGTCCAGGAAGATTCCATGTGCTGAGGGGGCAGCTAAGCCTGAGTGCCACCGCTACCGAAACCTGTGCTTGCGCACCCTAGAGCCCATGCTCCTAAATAAGAGAAGCCACCACAAGGCGAGGGCTGCCCTGGTGGCTCAGCTGGTAAAGAATCCGCCTGCAGTGCGGGAGACCTGGGTTCGATCCCTGGTCGGGAAGATCCCCTGGAGAAGGGAAAGGCTACCCACTCCAGTATTCTGGCCTGGAGAATTCCATGGACTGTATAGTCCATGGGGTCGCAAAGAGCCGGAGACGACTGAGCGACTTTTACTTTCACCACAAGGAAAAGCCCGTGTACAACCGGAGAGCAGCTCCCGCCCACAGCAACGAAGACCCAGCGCAGCCAAAAAATAAATTAATGATGAAAAGGCAGCCTATGGAATGTGGGAGAATTACTTTAAGCTGTGCATCTGATAAGCGGTTCATATCCATAATTCATAAAAACTCATACAACTCAATAACAGCAAACAAAAACCGATTTAAAAATGGGTAGAGAGACTTCCCTGGCCGCCCAGTGGTTAAGACTCCGCGCTCCGAATGCAGGTGGTACAGGTTCAATCCCAGGTCGGGGAACTGAGATCCCATATACCTCGAGGCCAAAATTAAAAATGGAGAACAGGAGCTAAATGGACTTTTTTTTTCCCTGAAGAAGACAAACAAATGGCCAACAACACAAAAAAGTGCTCTGTAGATGAAGAACGTCACCTGCCATATCAGTAAATAAAGGACGCTGCTGCCCTCAGTCACTGCAGAGGCCCCAGACTGTGCTCCCCGAGGAGAGTCAGGATGGGGAAAAGGATGCTGGCCCTAGATCGTTCAGGGGCGAATCAAAGGAATGATTTCACTTAGCCTAGATTCTTGCTTCCCATACCTAGAAAAGCACTAAATTCATTAACTTTTGCATGTCTGATTTTCTTTCATTATTTTAACAGTAATATTTTGAAGTTCCCGCTACGTAGTTTTTGTTGCATAAACTCCTTTGTATCCTAGCTCCTCCCTGACCTCTTCAGAGCATTCCCTCAGAGCTTATCTGAGAGGCTGCCTCCCAGGCTTAAGTCTTCAGCAGGTTTGTTGAATAAAACATGTTTCACCTTTGAGGATGTGCATTTTTTCATCAACAGCAGAGCATCACCAATCATCAGGGAAATGCAAATCAAAACCACAAGTTAAGACATCACCTCACACCTGTAAGAACGGCTATCATCAAGAGATGCCCGGTGCTGGAGAGGATGTGGAGAAAAGAGAACGTTTGTGCACTGTTGGTGGGAATGTAAACTGGCCCAGCCATTGTGGAGAACAGTCTGGAGAGTCCTCAAAAAATTAAAAACTGAACCACCGTGTGATCCAGCAAACCCACTTCTAGATATTTATCCAAAGAAAATGAAAACAGAACATCAGAGAGATATCTGTGCTCCCACGCTATTGCAGCTTCATTCAGAACAGTCGAGATATGGAAACGGCCTAAGTGTCCATCAGTGGATGAGTGTGGATAAAGATGCGATAGACACATGCAATGGAATACTATTCCACCATGGGAAAAAAAAGAGTCTTGCCATTTGTGCCAACATGGATGGATCCTGAGGTTATGCTAAGTGAGATAAGTCAGACAAAGAAGTATGATGTCTCGGTGAGAGGGGGGTTCAGGATGGGGAACACATGTAAACCCATGGCTGATTCATGTCAGTGCATGGCAAAAAACACTAGAATATTGTAAAGTAATTAGCCCCCAACTAAAATAAATAAATTAAAAAAAAAAAGAAGTATGATGTCTCTTCTACGTAAAATCATGAAAAACAAAAAGAAAAGAATCTGAAAAAACAGAGTGGGATGGTGATTACCAAGGGCAAGTGATGGGGTAAGTGTTTAAGGAACACACTTACAGTTAGTGGATAAATAAAGCCTGGGGACGTAATACACCATACAAGGACTACATACGACAAAACCATATTATAAAGATTAAACCTACTGAGAGAATAGATCTCAGTCGTTCCTCCACTAGAAGAAATTTTGTTGTTGTTATTCAGTCGCTAAGTTGTGTCCAACTCTTTGCGACCCCATGGACTGCAGTGCACCAGACTTCCCTGTCCTTCACTACCTCCCAGAGTTTGCTCAGGTTCATGTCCATTGAGTCAGTGATGTCATCCAACTATCTCATCCTCTGTCATCCCCTTCTCCTCCTGCCTTCAATCTTGCCCAGCATCAGGGTCTTTTCCAATGAGTCGACTCTTGGCATCAGGTGGCCAAAATACTGGAGCTTCAGCTTCAGCATCAGTCCCTCTAATGAATATTCAGGGTTGATTTCCTTTAGATTGACTGATTTGATTTCTTTGCAGACCAGGGGACTCTCAGGCGTCTTCTCCAGCATTACAATTCTTCAGCGCTCAGCCTTCTTTATGGTCCAGCTTGCACATCCATACATGACTACTGGAAAAACCATAGCTTTGACTACGCAGACCTTTGTCAGCACCTAGGCATGCACCCTTCTAAAGCTGTATCAGAAAGGGGGCCCTTGGACCTGGGTGGAGACTAGCATCTATAGTCTGATCTATAGTCTGCTTATGACCTTCCGGTCTGCCACCTTCTGCACTTGAAGCAATTAAGGAAAGAAATCACTCAGCCAAGTGTAGCAGACTCCTCCAGCTCCCTGGATGGAGAACTGAAAATCCCAGACGAGCCAGGGAGGAAGCGTGGGGGACAGGCCCTCTCACCGTGCAGGGGGATCCCCAGGGTGCCCAGTCTTCTCTGGGTGTTAGTGTGGGAAGTCCCTTTGCCTCATTTCCACTCACCCCACTATTTCCTCCCTTGGAAAACAGGCGTAAGTGAAAAAGGCCTCAGCCGGCTGAAAACAAGGTGGGGGGGGTGGCTAGCTAGTGGCCAGGGGGAGAGAGGAGTTTCAGACAACGGAGCACAACTTTATGGGTGAGAGGGGAGTGTGACAGCTGTGGATGAAAATGACCAATAAACCACCCATAATAGGAATAAAAAAGGGTTTTTATCTGAGCCAAACTGAGGACTATCGCCCCGAAGACAGCCTCTCGGGTTACTCTGAGGAATTGCTCCAGAGAAACAGGGTTTTCAGCATAGTTTTACGTCTTGTCAGAACACAGAATCTCAAACAAGTCATGGAGATGTGCCTTCAAGGCTTCACAGAAAACAAATCAGGGTGAATACAGTGAATCAGTATGGCCTTGGCGCCTGGAACGGAGTCTATCACCAAAGGAGTTACCAGCATGGACATCCCAGGAAGAAAGGGATATCATCCTTATTTTTAACGTGGACACTCTTCTGGTCAATGCACCCTTTTGTTTAACGATTGAAGCAAATGCACACTGTTTGTCTGATAGGCCACAAGCAGGCTGTTCTAGTTAGGACCAAATTCAAGTTAATTCATGGATAAACCAGAATGGGTTCCCTAAACCTCAGTATGTGAGCATTTCTTCTATCACACCCATGGAAAGACAAGGGCAGTGCCCCAGACCCAGTGGCTCTTAGAGAGAGGCCAGACAGGGGAGATATTTAGTTGTCACCATGTTGGGAAAAGGACAAACCCAAAGAATTCCTATAAAGGGACAAAGGGAAGATGGGGTGACCTCTGAAGGGGCCAGGAAGCTCCGAGATGCAGTCTTTGGAAGCTCCCTCGGGCCGAGAGCTCACCATCCACATGGTTCCAGGTGGCCTGGAGGATGTGTGTCCTCCAAGAAAGGGTAAAGGTCACCTGGGTGGGTGTGCGTTCTCATGGGGAAGGGGCCAGGCTTGTTGAACAGCGGATGCCTTGGGCAGACACCCTTGGGCTGTGTATCTCTCACCAGGAGGGACCCCCAAGATGAAATCAGATGAAGTGTATTTTACAAATCATCCAGAAAGCAAAGAGCAGGTAGGAGGAGATCAGGGACATTGCTCTAGGAAGTGGGTGGTTTGCCTGTACAAGTGGGTCCCGCCGCCTCCTCTGTGCTGAGAACCACTGGAAGCTACTTCTTCTTTTATTTCTTTATTTATGTTTTGGCCACGCCACACAGCATGTGGGGTCTCAGTTCCCCAACCAGGGATCACACCCACGCTCCCTGCGTTGGAAGCATGGTCGTAACCACTGGACTGCAGGAAAGTCCCTGGCATTACTTCTTAGATGCTGATTTTCTGCAATATTGCTTGCTTTATGTGGGGTCTCAGTCCACGCCTAAAAAACAAGCTACTGTACAGTTTAGGGTCCCAGAAATATTTAATTAAGTCTTGGAGTCCTTGTTACACGTGGACTCCTTCTGTGATTTTGGTCGCTTTTACTTTTGATTTTCTTTCTTAAAATTGATTCATTTCAGAACATTTGGTGGGGCGGGGTCTTGGTAGCTCATTTCCAAATATGACTTTATGGCACTCAGTGGTTAATGATTATACAGTGGAAGTGACAAATAGATTTAAAGGACTAGATCTGATAGACAGAGTGCCTGATGAACTATGGACAGAGGTTCGTGACATTGTTCAGGAGACAGGGATCAAGACCATCCCCATGGAAAAGAAATGCAAAAAAACAAAATGGCTGTCTTAGGAGGCCTTACAAATAGCTGTGAAAAGAAGAGAAGCGAAAAGCAAAGGAGAAAAGGAAAGATATTCCCATCTGAATGCAGAGTTCCAAAAAATAGCAAGAAGAGATAAGAAAGGCTTCCTCAGTGATCAATGCAAAGAAATAGAGGAAAATAACAGAATGGGAAAGACTAGAGATCTCTTCAAGAAAATTAGAGATACCAAAGGAACATTTCATGCAAAGATGAGCTCGATAAAGGACAAAAATGGTATGGACCTAACAGAAGCAGAAGATATTAAGAAGAGGTGGCAAGTATACACAGAAGAACTGTACAAAAAAGATCTTCACGACCCAGATAATCACGATGGTGTGATCACTCACTTAGAGCCAGACATCCTGGAATGTGAAGTCAAGTGGGCCTTAGAAAGCATCACTACGAACAAAGCTAGTGGAGGATGGAATTCCAGTTGAGCTATTTCAAATCCTCAAAGGTGATGCTGTGAAAGTGCTGCACTCGATATGCCAGCAAATCTGGAAAACTCAGCAGTGGCCACAGGATTGGAAAAGGTCAGTTTTCATTCCAATCCCAAAGAAAGGCAATGCCAAAGAATGCTCAAACTACCGTACAATTGCACTCATCTCACACGCTAGTAAAGTAATGCTCAAAATTCTCCAAGCCAGGCTTCAGCAATACGTGAACTGTGAACTTCCAGATGTTCAAGCTGGTTTTAGAAAAGGCAGAGGAACCAGAGATCAAATTGCCAACATCCGCTGGATCATCAAACAAGCAAGAGAGTTCCAGAAAAACATCTATTTCTGCTTTATTGACTATGCCAAAGCCTTTGACTGTGTGGATCACAATAAACTGTGGAAAATTCTGAAAGAGACGGGAATACCAGACCATCTGACCTGTCTCTTAAGAAACCTGTATGCAGGTCAGAAAGCAACAGTTAGAACTGGACATGGAACAACAGTCTGGTTCCAAATAGGAAAAGGAGTACGTCAAGGCTGTATATTGTCACCCTGCTTATTTAACTTATATGCAGAGTACATCATGAGAAACACTGGGCTGGAAGAAACACAAGCTGGAATCAAGATTGCTGGGAGAAATATCAATAACCTCAGATATGCAGATGACACCACCCTTATGGCAGAAAGCGAAGAAGAACTAAAGAGCCCCTTGATGAAAGTGAAAGAGGAGAGTGAAAAAGTTGGCTTAAAATTCAACATTCAGAAAACTAAGATCATGGCATCTGGTCCCATCACTTCATGGGAAATAGATGGGGAAACAGTGCAAACAGTGTCAGACTTTATTTATTTGGGCTCCAAAATCACTGCTGATGGTGATTGCAGCCATGAAATTAAAAGACGCTTACTCCTTGGAAGGAAGGTTATGACCAAACTAGATAGCATATTGGAAAGCAGAGACATTACTCTGCCAACAAAGGTCCGTCTAGTCAAGGCTATGGTTTTTCCAGTGGTCATGTATGGATGTGAGAGTTGGACTGTGAAGAAAACTGAGCACCGAAGAATTGATGCTCTTGAACTGTGGTGTTGGAGAAGGCTCTTGAGAGTCCCTTGGACTGCAAGGAGATCCAACCAGTCCATCCTAAAGGAGATCAGTCCTGGGTGTTCATTGGAAGGACTGATGTTGAAGCTGAAACTCCAATACTTTGGCCACCTCATGCGAAGAGTTGACTCACTGGAAAAGATCTTAATGCTGGGAAGGATTGGGGGCAGGAGGAGAAGGGGACGACAGAGGATGAGATGGCTGGATGGCATCACCGACTTGATGGACATGTGTTTGGGTGGACTCTGGGAGTTGGTGATGGACAGGGAGGCCTGGAGTGCTGCGATTCATGGGGTTGCAAAGAGTCGGACATGACTGAGCGACTGAATTGAATCCTATCAGGCTTCCCTAGTGGCTCAGTGGTAAAGTATCTGCCTGCCAGGTAAGAGACACTGGTTCAATCCCCAGTCTGGGAAGATCCCCTGGAGAAGGAAATGGCAGCCCACTCCAGGATTCTTATCTGGGAAAACCCATGGACAGAGGAGCCTGGTGGGCTGTAGTACATGGGGTCACAAAGAGTCAGACATGACTTAGTGACTGAACAACAACTGAATCCTATTAAAAGCAATAAGAAAATATATTTACATCTAAATAACAAAAAATCGATTTTTTTAAAGCACTGACATAAAGAATACAAGTTCAAATGTCCCAAGTTGTGCGTGCATGCGTGCTAAGTCGCTCAGTCATGTCCGACTCTTTGTGACCCCACGGATTGTAGCCCACCAGGCTCCTCTGTCCATGGAATTCTCCAGGCAAGAATACTGGAGTGGGTTGCCATGCCCTCTTCCCGACCCAGGGATCAAACCCTAGTCTCCTGCTGCTCCTGCATTGCAGGCAGATTCTTTACAACTGAGCCACTTGGGAAGGCCCAATTTTTTCTGTACTAGGTTCTATTTTTGTTCTCACTTGAAAATAATACATGCTCCTCACAGAAAAGCAAACAGGACACGTACACATTATTCTGATTCAAACACCCTGAAACAGCTCCAGAGGTCTTGTGAAGTGTCACTCCTACGCTGAATCCAAAAAAGCGCTCAGGGTCCACTGCTAATTCCCCTAACACTGCTTCTGTGGCCTTGAGGCAAATCTTCACCATTTTCAAAACTAAAACCATGGGAGGTCTTCTCTAGGGGTTCAGTGGCTAAGACTCCACACTTCCAGGGGAGGGGGCCCGGGTTGGATCCCTGGTCAGGGAGCTAGTTCTTACATGCCGCGACAAAGATTAAAGATCTTTGCAAGCTGCAACTAAGACCCTGTGCAGCCAACAAAATTGGTTAAAATAAATATTTTTAAAAATCATAAAAAAACTAAGAACCACGGGGATGATGATTGTCACAAGCTATTGGGAGGTCCTGAGCTGGGATGTGCCAAAGACCCTGCCCAGCACCTGACACAGCAAATGTCCAGGATAAATGCTGCTTTCAACTGAGACCCAAAGGCTCCTGGGAGTGGGGGTGACCCCCACCTGGCTCCTAGGCAAGACAGCGGGGCCCCCTGGAGATACCGAGGGCTGGGCACTCAGATCTGGCTGGGTTAGAATCCCCACTGGTCCCTCTGTGAGGCCCTGGCCCAGCCACTGGCCCTCTCTGAGTCTGTGGTTCATCTGTGAGGTTCAGACCACACGCCTGAGAATTATACGAGAGTCTGTGTCACGCGTTAGTGAAGCTTTGCTAAGTGAACACACAAATGAGTGACTGCTGTGTGCTGGGCACTGCACCCCAGTGGCCTCTGCCTGCACCCCAGGGTCATACTGGCCTCCACGGCTGCCAAGGAGGAGACAGGTCCTGCCTTCAAAGCTGGGAGCAGGAAGGAAGGTGCGGGCAGGGCCCCGGGGACAAGGCCTGGGCTGGCCACTCCCTTAGGAGAGTGGGGAAAGGGGCAGAAAATCCTTCACACCTACTGAGCACCTACTGTATACTGGGGACTTTCCAGACGGGCTCAGATTTCACCCTCACAGTAGCCCTGTGAGGCAAAGAGCATCGATCCGTTTTAGGGAGAGGAAACAGAAGCCCGCAGAGGGGTCGGACTTGCTCAAGGTCACCAAGCAGGTGGGCTGGGGAGACTGGTCTGTATCTGTCAGCAGGCCAGGTGGTCAGATGCTTGGATCTGAGGCTCTGTGAGCCAGGCTCGTCAGGTGAGGGACAGAATGAATGAATGAATGAATGTGATGCCTTAGCCCATGACCTGCTCACCTTCCCCCATCTCTGACCAGAGAGGGAGCCCAAAGGTGATGATCACAAGGGTCTTTTCACCCAGATCTCCAAACTGAAACCCAGAGGAGATGCAGAAGGGCAGGGCCCAGCTGGTCAGATGTGCCCCCCTCTGCCAGCCCCTGACCTCTGTACACCCCCAACACCCACCCCAGTGGCTGACCTGGGTCCTCAGAAGACCCTGCCACCACCAGACTGGCTCCGAGAGTGGCTCCTAGAGGTACCTTGGCAACGTTCCCTCATTTATCCCAAGCTCTCTGGGACAAGGGTGTCACCCCAGGTCCCACTGAGCCCCTGGAGCGTCAAGGATCAACACGAGGCATCCAGACCAGAGAGGGGAGGGGGGTTGCTCCCTGCTCCTCCCCAGGGGGCGGTACCCCCTAAGGCTCAGGGAGCTTCACTCCCAGGCCAGGTAGGGACCCTTGTGCTAGGAGAACACACCTCTCTGGGGACTTCCCAAGCTGAACTCATGACAAGTTCAGGGGTAACCCCTGCAGGAGGGATCCCCGGTCAGGGAGGGGCCCTTCAAGATCCTGCAATACCCCTGCCACCCACCAGTGTCTCCCCAGGTGGGTCCCTAATTTGCTGTGTGGCCTTAGATCAGTGACTGCCCCTCTCTGGGCCTGGTTCCAGGCTGACCGCTGCCAGGCTCAGCTCCAGCCATGCCCCGCCTGCCGCTGGCTCTGCCTCTGCCTGGCTCAGCTCCAGACAGCAGGGCAGGGCTGTCACATGCCGAGCCACGTGACAGGCAGCGGCTGGGGGCTCCATCCCACACAGAGGACAGGGGCCCCAGCAGCCCCTTACCCCGTCCCAGTGGCTGAAGCCTCTGGGGGGCTACCAGATCCTGCAGGAGGGCCCGGAGTCCTCTCCTGCCCTCCCAGGTAGGCAGGGGCCACGGGGAGGCGGGGGCCGTGAGGAGCATTTCCTGGGGGCCCGGTCGGCCCAGAGGCCCTAGGCCATGATCCTGGGCAAGACCCAGGGCACCAAGGTGGAGGGGCAGCAGCGGGCCCGGGGCCACAGGCCTGGGGCGATGGCACGGAGGATACGCCTGTCCCCACACCTGTAACCTAATCACCCGTCTGTCTGACACCAGCAGCTGCGGGGGGATCTTCCCCCTTTGTGCTGGCTCTGACAGGTGTGCAGGCGTGGGGGCTGGGGTGACGTGGAGGAGCGGGCACACGGGAGCCTCCACGGCCACACTTGTCACGACGGCGGCTCACCTGGAGGGCAGAGGGCGGCGCTCTTTCCCAGGAGGTAGGAGGGGGCGGCTGGAGACCAACCTGGCCGGGCACAGAACAACAGCCTTCTCGTGTGGGTCCCAGCCTGCCACCGTGCCCTGTGGGGTCAGATCCTCCCCTCCCAGGGCCTCCGTCTCCTCCTTGTAAAATGTCACATTGCAGGGGTAACAGGCACCATGAGTGGGGTGCTGGGGGAGGCGGTGCAGATGGGCACAGATACATGGCTGTTGGGACGAAGCCTGTGGCCCGCCTGGGCCCTGAGCTGTGTTTCTGGACTCCAGCTGTCTTTGGATCTGACCTCTTCACTTTGCAGATGGGAAAGTGAGGCTCAGAGGGGCGGGGGGGGGGGGGTTGGTGGCTGTGGGGAGCAGGCTTTCCCTGCTGCTCCAGGCCGCAGCTCCCATTCACACCAGAATTCCACTGCCTGGACTCTCCTCCTCCTCCAGCCGGGCCTGGGACCCATCCCACCAAGGCCTCAGGATGGACCCTCAGCTCAGAGCTCCCTCGAGGCCTGCTGTGTGGCGCTGGCCTGGTGCTGGCCCTCTCTGGGGCCTGGCCCTCTCTCTGTGGTCCAGGGAAGGACCTAGAGACCCCCTCACCCCCCGCCCCCGAAGGAAGTGCTGATGAAATCTCAGCCTGCAGCCTCCGGCCAGCCCAGAGTCAAAGTCAGGCACGAGGCCAGGGCGGCCCCGCCCCAGGGGCCGGCCCAGCCGTGGACATTTCATAAACGGCAGGGCAGGCAGCTGGGCAGAGCGCGGCCAACCAGGAAGACGGGCAGCTTGGCAGGGCCTCAGGTATGGTGTTCCATGGTGGCTGCGGATGCAGCGGCCAGTGGTCAGGGCCGGGGGCCTGCCGGTGGGCTGGCGCAGGGACTCTGGGCTGCTGTCGAGACTCGGGCTGCTCTGGGTCAGGGCAGGCCTGACCCCTCACAGTCGAATGCAGAAGCTAGCTTTGTCTTCTCAGAGCTGCTCTGCCCGCCTGAGGGGAAAGAAGGAGGAGGAAGGGACTTCCCTCCACCCCAGCCTCAGAGATGAGAGAGAGGAGCCGAGGGTCCCAGAGGCCAGCCAGCACCCTTACTGAGTCTGAGCTGGGCTGGGGTTACTGAGGGAGCCAGGGGCCCCAGCTCTGGACCAGCTGCCCCAGGAAGGAATACACCCCTGTCCCTGGGGTGGGGGGGGACGTCAAGCAGCCATCTGCCAACACATTTCCTGGTCACCTGCCACGCGTGCCCGCTGCACACATTTCCTGGGCATCAGCCATGCGTACCTGCTGCTGGGGTGGGGTTCACCGTGAGTGGTTCTGAGGGATCACATTCTTGGGAATGGACCCTGCCAACGTCCAGGAAGAAAGGTCAACTGAGCCCCACCCTCCCTGCCTCGCAGAGAAGCTGTTATCAGAGGGACCTTGCCAGCATCAGGGAGTCCAGCCGCCGTGCGGCGGGGCTGGGGTTGGCTCAGCCCACAGCCGAGGGCTGGTCCCCAGCTCCCCACGGCCCCCACGAAAGGGAAGGGGCTGCTGCCCAGAGTGCGGGAGACCTTGGGAAAATCCAGGTTAAGGCTACACGGGTTCCAGGGTGAGGCCAGATTAGAGACTCTAGAGTACTGGGGCCTGTGGGGCTTTCAAGGCAGGCCAGTGACCTCTGCCTGATGGTCGAGAGGTTCCCCAGGCCCCCAGACCACCAAGGTCACCTCTGTCGCTCTTGCCAACTCCACTTCCCTACCTCCACTGGGTCCCAGGTTGATGTCCTTGCCTCCTGGGTGTCCACACTGGGCCACAGTCTCCTTGGGTTCCCACCCCAGGGTCTTCTCCCCTCGGCCCCCTCGGCACAGCTGTCCTTTGTGGTCTTGTCAAAATAACAATCGTCAGGAACCATCATCACGAGCACTCGTGAGGCTCGGCCCTGCACCAAGCGCTTCCCAGCACCACAGGGTAGACACAGGCAACGTGCCCATTTCACAGATGGGAAAAGTGAGCCACAGGGAGGCCAAGCCACCTGCCCGAGACCCGAGCTGATAACCTGGGATTTGGACCCAGGTCCTTGGGCACGGCATACTGGGAGCGTGCTCTTACAGGGACTGTTGTGTAGACAGGAAAACCGAGGCAGAAAGCAGAGGTGGGGGCTGGGAGGTAGCTCATCGGCAGGACCAGGTAGGGTGCAGAGTGGGGCCCAGGCAGCAGCGGCTTTCCGATGCTGCTTTGGAGGCGGCAGACCTGAGTGTCCACCCCGCCTGTCAGTGTCCCCAGTACCATGGGCCGGGGGCCTCAGCTTCCTTCAGGGATGCCATCTGAACACCATGCTGTACCCACTTCTGGCGCCCCTGCCGCTGCCACAGTACCTGCAGTGTCAGCGCCTGGTCATTATTATTCTTACTAGCGCATCCCGAGGCCCCTGGCCTTGAGGGAAGGTCCTGGGGCCCCCGGGAAACAAGCCGTCCCTTGTCGCATCAAATGACTTGACAGCTGCCAGGGAGGTGGGCTCAGGGCCCCCAGACCCCCCCGGTGCAGGGACCTGTGCACTGGTGTGTCCACAGCCGCTGCTTGGCTCCCTTGTGAGGTCACAGGCCCGGGGTTCCCTCAGGCCCCAGGCCTCAGAGGTAGCCTTGGCTCACCTGCTCACGTGGGTTGAGTCAAGCTCCCTGCTCCCCAGCAGGCACCCCTGGGAGGGGGGAGACTCAGTCCTGACCAAATTGCAGGGGGCATTATTGTATGAGTTGGCCTCAGTGTTGCTTGGAGAGGCTGCAGGAATGTTCCAACCAGACCTCCACCCCTGCAGAGCTCCCCGCCCTTCACTACGCTGGGAGATGCTCCCTTCAAGTGAGATGCCTCACATTCTTGTGGGTTCTGTGGAGACTCTTAGGAAAGGAACCCTGCAGAGGAGGGAGGGGGCAGGTGTGGTTTGCCCTCAGCATCCATCAGCAGGAATCTGAAGGTGATGAAGGTGAGAGGGGATGGGGCGGTGGGGGGGGGGGGGGGGGGCGGGGGGGGATAAATATTTGTCGAGCACTTGGTAACAATAACCACAGCTGACCCTTAACTCTGCAGGCAACGGCCACTGCCACTGCTTCCCGGGGTGATATGTCATTTAATCCTCCGAACGGTAGCAAGTGTTATTGGTGGTGGTGGCTTAGTCACTCAGTTGTGTCCGACTGTGACTCCACGGACTGTAGCCCGCCAGGCTCCTCTGTCCGTGGCATTTCCCAGGCAAGAATACTGGAGTGGGTTGCCGTTACCTTCTCCAGAGCAAGTGCGATTGGCATCCCTATTTTACAGATGTGGAAACTGAGGCAGAGAGAAGATGAGTGATTTGCCCAAGGTACAGCCAGAAAAGACTGGGTCAGGGTTTGAGCTCACAAGGCGGTCCTGGGGGTCATCAAGGCCCTGGGCTCCTGGGCCTCTGGCAGGTATGCCTTCTTCCCAGGAGGAGGGTCAGAGCGGAGGGTGAGCCTGGGGCTGAGAGCGGCCCTGACAGTGTGCCTGCTCTGGGGCACTGTCACCCTCTCTGTGGGACATGGAGCCCGCCCTGTGCCCAGACAGCTGCCCCCTTCCTCCTGATCGCAGCAGGAGGCCTGTGGGCTCAGTCTGGCCTCCATCACGCTGATGGGGACAGCACAGGGCTCCCGTCAGGCTCTTGGCACAGAGTCCATTGGGCCAGGCCAGCCTGTTGGCTGGAGCAGCTTGGCCCTAGGGGTCATGGAGCCCTCCAGAAAGCTTAGGGCTATGGCAGCAGTGGCCACTTAACAGTAGCTGGCAGCTTGGGGGCACTGACGCCACGCCCTGGGCCCCGAACAGGCCGGCAGGGTCTCATCCTTGATAAAAAAAAAAACCCTGTCACCTGGTAGGTAGAAGGGAGACCCTAACAGATGAGGAGCCAGGGACAAATAACAGGTTAAGAAGGCAAAGTGGGGCCCTGTCTCCTAGTCTAGTGGGAGAGGGGAGGGATGAGGGGTGGGGACAGAGAAGAGGACAGAAGGAAACCAGGTATTTACTACAAAATATGACACAGTGTGGGTTTCCCTGGTGGCTCAGATGGTAAATGGAGAAGGCAATGGCACCCCACTCCAGTACTCTTGCCTGGAAAATCCCATGGATGGAGGAGCCTGGTAGGCTGCAGTCCATGGGGTCGCTATAGTGACCTCACTTTCACTTTTCACTTTCATGCATTGGAGAAGGAAATGGCAACCCACTCCAGTGTTCCTGCCTGGAGAATCCCAGGGACAGGGGAGCCTGGTGGGCTGCCGTCTGTGGGGTCGCACAGAGTCGGACACGACTGAAGCGACTTAGCAGCAGTAGCAGCAGATGGTAAAGAATCTGCCCGCGATGCAGGAGACCCGGGTTTGATCCCGGGGTCGGGAGGATCCCCTGGAGAAGGAAATGGCAACCTATTCCAGTGTTCTTGCCTGCAGCAGTCAGTGGACAGAGGAGTCTGGCGGGCTACAGTCCAGGAGAATCACAAAGAGTCAGACATGACTCAGCAACTCACACACACACACAGTGTGGTGGGCAGCACGGTCGCGAGACCACTGTGAGAATGTATAAGGGAGTAATCATGGTGGGCTGCCTGAAGGAGGCATCAGCCAAGAAGAGACCCGAGGGAAGGGAGTCAGAAGGGAAGGAGGAAAGGGTCCCCATGGGTCCTTGGCACCAGGCCGAGGACTGAGTGCGTCAGAGCGCTCCTCTCGTGAACTTCAGGTAAACAGGCTGGAGCCCAGGGGAATGTCAGGGCCCTCACCCAGCCTGTGGCCCAGGCTGATGCCAGCATGCGGGCCGGGCTGCCCCTCACCGCTCGCCACCCCCACTCCCTGTTCCTCCTGCACAGTGGCCGCGGAGCGGGAGTGGGCCGCGGCACCTGTGGGAGACGAGCTCTTCCTTCCCCATCTTGCTGAGGAGCTGGGCCACAGGGAGGGGGGTCCTGTCACCCGGCCTCTGAGCCACCACCCACAAGCCTGGCCTCCCTGGGCAGGGCCCCCAGCCTGGGGACCGGGGGTGGCAGCGCATTCTGCATCGGGAATGTCCCAACGAGGTGGCTGCAGTGGCTGTTGGTGACAACACTCCCCCCGGTTGCTCCACTCAGGCCTGCTGGGCTCAGGGCTGCCGTCTCCGGGAGGGGTGCGGAGCAGGGTGGGGGCCGTGGCTTAAGGCTCGTTTCCGTGCGGCAGGAAGACGCGTGGTCCCCTGGCCGCTTGCTCACTCTTAGGAGCTGTGGAGCAGCTGTCCCCCAGCCCAGGCCCAGTCCCGTGACTGCCCTGGGGTCCAGGGCCCTCCTGCCCACTGGCCGAGGGGCGTGATCTGTAGCTCTGTCAGTGGGTGTCTAAGTGTGTCCTGTGTGTGTGTGTGTGTGTGTGTGTGTGTGTGTGTGTGTGTGTGTGTGTGTGTGTGCGTGTAGGTGGGGCAGCCTGGGTCCTTGGGATTACGTGTGAGTCCCCGAGGGGGTGAGCGTGGGCCCACGTGGATGCGGGCAGGGGCCGTGGAGGGGGCCACGGAGGTGGGGGCACCCCAACCCACGCTGCCCCCGCCCGGCAGGATGGACCCCTTTGCGGACACCCTGCAGCGGCTGCGGGAGACCTTCAGCTCGGGGCGCACACGGCCAGCCGAGTTCCGGGCCGCCCAGCTGAAGGGCCTGAGCCGCTTCCTGCGAGAGAACAAGCAGCTTCTGCAGGAGGCGCTGGCTCAGGACCTGCACAAGGTGGGTGGGGGCGGGGTGAGGGGAAGGGGAGCGGGGTGGGGGAAGGGGGGGCAGGGGTGGGGGAAGGGGGGGCAGGGTGAGGGGAGGGGGTGTGGGCAGCGAAGGTGGGGACAGCTGCATCCTCCACAAAGGGGAACTAAAAGCCATCACGCCCACCTCCTTTCCTGTACCAGAACCCACTCTTCCGCGTTCATCTACCCGTTCATTTCTACCTCTGCTCCACTGCTATTTGGGGCTTCCCAGGTGGTGCTAGTGGAAAAGAACCCACCTGCCAATGCAGGAGACATAAGAGACACAGGTTTGAGCCCTGGGTCGGGAAGACCCCCTGGAATTAGTTACAGCAACCCACTCCAGTGTATTCTTGCCTGAAGAATTCCATTGACAGAGGAGTCTGGTGGGCTGTAGTTCGTGGGGTTGCAAAGAGTCGGACCGCGACTTAGCACGCACTCATGCGTGCACACGAACGGCTTTTGGGATTTTAGTCTCCTGACGGGGAATTGAACCTGCGCCCTCGGCAGTGAAAGTGCTGAGTCCTAACCACTGGACCGCCAGGGAATTCCCCCACTCCACTGCTATTTATTGAGCACTTACTATGTGCCAGGTCCTGTTCTAGACTCTGGGGATACAACAAATAAAACCAAGTCCCTGTGTCCAGGGAGCTGGCCTCCTGGGGAGAGACACAATTAGACAGTAAATAAATACTAAGCATGTTGGGTGGTGATAAATACCATAGAGAGACACTCCCAGTGTGAAGCGGGTGAGAGCGGGCCAGGGTCAGGGTGCTGTTTCATATGTGGGGGTCAGGGGAGGTTTCCTGGAGATGGTGATGTGTGAAGGGGGAGGGGGAAGGGTTCCAGGGACAAGGGGGGAAATGGCAGAGGGCCCAGCATGTGCAAAGGCCCTGAGGCTGGAGGTGCTTGGTGTGTTTGTGCTGGAGGAGCAGCAAGGAGGCCGGCGTGGCTGGAGGGGAGCACGAGATGGAGACACACGAGGGATGAGGTCCAGGGAGGAGGGCGCACCCCTAAGGCCATGTGTGTTGAGGGGACTCCGGCTTCACCAGGTACCATGAGCATCATGGCCTCGGTCCAAACCCTGGAGGCCTGGGGCTCAGTCCCTCCCATTTACAGCAGTAGCCTTGACATGACCCCAAGAAATAAACTTCCTTGTAGTCAGCCTCCCACCCTCTCAGCCAGTAGGGCCCCTCCACATGGCTGCCACTGCCCCAAGACTGCTGTCTCCGGCTTTCTTCTCTGGACAAAGCATCCCTGTGCTTGCCACAAAGCCACGGTGTCCAGACTCACCCTGGCGCCCCCCTGCCCCTCACCACCAGTAACCCTCCAAGGCTGTGACTCTTTGCCAGCTGGTCAGGTGCTATTCTGATGCTTCACACCAGGACAGGCCCAGGGTGCATGTCGCCTGCTGGGCAGCCGCTGTGGCCACCACTTGTCCCCAGGGGCTTCAGCAGTCCCGCACTGGCTCGTGCTGAGCCCCGAGCTTTTCTTCAACCCTCCTGAGCCTGAGAGCAGAACCCTCCAGGGAACCCTGGGGTCATCCCTTACCACCCTCCGGCCATCTTTGCCATTCTGCTGGGCCTGCTGGCTCCACCCAGTTCGTGGGAGAGACGTCAGCCCTGGCAGACCTGGGGGTGCCTCTGCAGCCTCCTTGGGACCCATCTGATTTGCAGACACCCAGCCAGGTGTCCACCCTGGCTCCAGAGCAGGCCTGGACTCGGAGACTATGGGGTTTCGTGGCATCTGAGGTCATGGATCAGGGCACCCCCATTCCATGGGGACAGAAAAAGCTGGGCACAAGAACTTGTCCTCAGGACGTGGCCTCCTGGTGGTGCCTAGCCCCTTTCTCAGTGTCCTCAAACCTATTTATCACCATGCCCCAGGACTATAGCTGGGCTCCCTCATCAGCTGTTTCTGGAATCATCTGTTGTCCCATTTATGAAACCAGGGTGCCAGAGCGTCCTCTCCTTGGCTCTCTGACATCCAAGGGGCCTGGCTCTGCCTCCCTGTGTGGAGTGTCCCTCACTGGACCTGGTCCAGGACAGAGGGGACTCCCATCTCCTACCCTGGCTTATTGGGCTCCCCAGTGGCTGGCAGCCCCACAGAGCCTCTGCCCTGCACATCTGCTGGCCTAGCCTGTCCGCCTCTGTGACACCTGACCCGATGGTCTATTTTGTCTCTCTTCTCCCTACAGCTCAGATTTCACCTCCCGCCTGCAACCCTCAAGGCTTCAGGAGCCAGGGCCCCATAAAGGGAGCAGCAGCGCAGGAAATCCAATCTGTCCCTCCCTCTGGTCTCGGCCAGCCCTTTCCCCACCCCTCCAGCAGGCAGCATCTGCACTATCTGCCCTGCACGAATCCTCCCACTTAACCACCAGTAGCCCTTCCAGGTACAGGTGGTCGCACCCAGTCACCCTCAGAGGTGACTGAGAGAGGGCATGTTCTTGCCTGAGGGTGCACAGCCCCTGCTGAAAACAGCCTACTCTTCCATGGCATTCAACGGGGTCCAGATCATCCCTTGAAAAGAGTGAAACTGTTAGTCGCTCAGTCGTGTCCATCTATTTGCGACCCCATGGACTGTAGCCCACCAGGTTCCTCTGTTCATGGGATTCTCCAGGCAAGAGTACTGGAGTGGGTTGCCATGCCCTCCTCTAGGGGATCTTTCCAAACCAGGGATTGAACCCGGGTTTCCTGCATTGTAGGCAGATTCTTCACCATCTGAGCCACCAGGGAAGCCCCTGAAACAGGCCCAAGCCTCACACAGGTCACAGGAGATCTTGCTGGGCAAGAGTGTAGGCTGTGAGCACAGACACAGTGAAGGGGCTCAGCTCCCAGGGATGCTGGTGGACAGGGCTTCCTCCTCCAGGGTCCCCACACCCTTCCCGTCGCCCTCACCTCTGGCAGGAAAGCACTCTCACTCTAACAGTGGAGTCTCAGGCATGAGAACAGCCTGGCACTGGTGTCCCGGGCGATGGGCCTCCAGTTGCCTGTAGCCCACGCGCTGGGTCTCTCCTCCCTCACGGGGGTGGGGCAGGCATGCCAGCTGGCAGAGATCAGGACAATGTCCCTATTGACTTTTGCCTTTTTCTGACTCCTGCCCTCGAAATCTACCCTTGGCCCCTGGACTGTGGGAACTGATGGCAATTATCCAGAGACAGCTGTCCCCAGTGTCTGTTGCAGACTGACATCCATAAAGCAGGCCACAGAGGCCACACGGACAGTCCTGTTCAAACTTGAGTTAGATCCTGTCCCTGCTCTGCGCAACAGTCCTCACCCCAGTGGCTGGGCCTCATCACCTCACCCACTCTCCTGCTTGCTAACCAGGAAGAAAGTAAATCCTGCACCACCTCAGGGCCTTTGCACATGCCATACCCTCAGCCTGGAATATCCTGCCTCCAGGTATCCATGGGCTCCCTCCCTTTCTTTCTTCACTGCTCAAATGTCATGCCATCCCAGAGGCTGGTACTGACCATCTTGTGTAAAATAGAGCAAAGACACACACACACGCATGCACAGGCACTCACATACACACCCTGAAACCCTGTTTCATCCTTCTATTGCACTTGTCACATCTTAATGGAGTAGTCAGTGTTCTCATCATCACGTGGACTGTGCCCCCCACCACAACATCAGCTCCATGGGGCAGGTCTTCTGTCTGCTTCATCACCGCTGCATCTCCAGGACAGGAATGGGACCCATACACTGAAAGCATTCAGTGAACCTGTCATGAATAAATGAATGAATGAATGAGTCAATAAGACAGGCTTTGCCCTCCCCAGGGCTCCAGCCACGTGCGGATCCTGGGTCCCCAATCCTAGCCCTGACCATGCCCCTTTCCCCCTACCCACCCTGCAGTCAGCGTTCGAGGCAGAGGTGTCTGAAATCAGCATCAGCCAGAACGAGATTAACTTGGCCCTTAGGAACCTGAAGGCCTGGATGAAGGATGAGAAAGTGTCCAAGAACCTGGTGAGTGATGCTGGGGTCAGAAGGTCTCTCTGGGTGTGGGGTGGCTGAGGGGCTGGGGTCTCAGCACCTCACTGTTCTCCACTACGCTGGCCCTGGCCCAGGCCACGCAGCTGGACTCGGCCTTCATCCGGAAGGAGCCCTTCGGTCTGGTGCTCATCATCTCCCCCTGGAACTACCCCATGAACCTGAGCCTGGGGCCCCTGGTGGGTGCCCTCGCAGCAGGTGAGAGGGACCCTCTGCCTTCCCACCCCCTGCCCATCCCTTCCCAGCCTCGTGGCATCACAGCTGCCCCCAGAGCCAGGGAGGAGTTGGGGGGGCTGGCACCAGGTGGCTAAGACGGCCTGGTTTCTATATGTGTGGGCTTGGGCCTGGCACCGCATCTCTCCTAGCCCAGCTGTATTCTTCACCTGGAGGGGGAGTGAGGTGGGCTCCTGCCCTGCAGGTGTATGAGGACAGAATGGAGATGGAGCGTGGCTACACACGGCCCCGCCCTCTCCCCGCCCCACCCCACAGGGAACTGCGTGGTGCTGAAGCCCTCGGAGATCAGCAAGAGCACTGAGAAGGTCCTGGCCGAGGTGCTGCCCCGATACCTGGACCAGGTGAGCCGGGCCCAGTGCAGACCGGGCAGCCACACTGGGGCCGAGCAGGGCCAGGCCGGCCCCCTGGGCCTGGGGCAGGACCTGAGTTCCGACCTCCTCTGGGTTGTGTGGCCTTGGCCAGGTCACCGCCTTCTCGGCCTGTTCCCCTCTGCAAGAAACAGAGGGGTGGGGCCTGTCCCCAGGGGCTCCCTGTCCGTCTCTGGTCACCCTGGCCTCAGTCCCCACCCCAACTTTGCCAGGCCCCAACCTCACATGTGTTGGGCTGGTACTGCCCGTGCCCAATGCCCCTGGGGGGGCTCCTCGCTCCCCACCCAGCCCACCTGGAGCCCTGGCACCGCTGGGTCAGGCCAGGCAAGGGGGGAGCGGCCCCAGGCAGGCAGGCAGGCCCCAGGGCTCTCATGCTGGGACCCCAGAGGGAGCCTCTGTTTGTCCGTCCCACCTTGCAGAGCTGCTTTGCCGTGGTGCTGGGTGGGCCCCAGGAGACAGGGCGGCTGCTGGAGCACAAGTTCGACTACATCTTCTTCACGGGTGAGAGGCTGGCTGCGGGGAGTGCACGGGATGGGAGGGGCGAGAGGCCTGAGCCCAGCCCCACGTTGGGGTCTCGTCCCCCGCTGTGAGAGAGAGGCTCAGAGGACAGGGGTAGACAGCTGGCCAGGGACACAGAGGTGAGCGCTGGGGGTGCCGCTTGGCTCCAGGACAAGCAGGCTGGAGAGCGGCCCTGGACTCCTGGGGACCCTTGGGAAGCTGGACCCCATCCCAGGGAACAGGCCTCTCCACCAATCACAGTCTCACACGCCACTGTATCTGCCTTTGCTGAGTGAGCTCCAGCTGTGCCAGACGCTCCCTTACCACCCCACGGCCCTTCTGGAAGGCTGGACGGATGAAGGTCCGGAGACTTGGGTGACAAAGAGATGCAGTGCCCACCTCACTAGCCAGGGTTGGGGCAGGCTGGATTTTGCCCCTAGATGTCACCTGCCATCACCCTGGCATGTGCCCATGGGACCCAGACACCACCTAGCTTCAGGTGACCATGGCAGAGTTCCCAGAAGCGATGAAAGGGTGGAGGAGGCAGACAGTCGTGTGAGTGGGCCAGGCCCTGGAGGAGGGAGGCAGACTTGCCTCCGCCACTGCACACCTCGTCCGGGGATGCTGTCTCGGCCTCTCTCCTCCCTAGACCCTGCTGCGAGCCCAGGACAAGGCCTGCCAGCCGCCACTGTAACAGACACTAAAGGAGACGGGGGGAGCAGAAGCAGGGTCCTCAGCTGTTCCTACAGAGTCCCAGGGGGCGGGAATACCAGAAGGAGGCAGCCGGGGTGGGGCGCTACCACTCACCCTCCACTCACCTTCCACCGCCACACCCTGAAGCTCAATGGGCTTTGGGCCCTGGCCCCTCAGGACCGAGGGTGCCGAGGCAAGGCAGGCAGACCCCAGAGGTCAATGTCCAGGTTAGGCCCCCGAGGCAGTCTGTGCAGAGGCTGACGGACCATCAGAAGGTACTCTGCCACATCTCCTGACTTGTCCAGGCCTCAGTTTCCTTATCAGTGGGACAGGGGCCATCCCCAAGTCTCAGGCCTGTCTTAAGGATAAATGTATGAATGAAAGCCTTTGTCACAGCACGTGGCCTGGGCAGCATCCACTCCCTCGCTCACTTGCTTGCTCAGTGAACGTTTACTAGAGCACAGACCGTGCCCGGCACAGCCTGGCCTTGGGATGAAGCAGGGCTAGGAAGACAAGGTCTCCTGCGTTGTCAAGGAGCCCATTCAAAACTGACCAGGGCAGAGGTGGGAAGGGACATGGTGGGGGTCGGTCAGGATGGCCTCATAGTCAGGGAGGTAGGTGTCTGACAAAGACAGGAGGGCCTGAGGGAGGAGCTGTGGTCAGGGGAGGGTACCCGGAGGGTGAGGGGGGCCTGGATGGAGGGGACCAAGGACAGGGAAGCAGGAGGAAGTGAGACCAGAGAGGTGACTGGGCTTCGGGCTCCCTCGGGCCATGGTGGCTGGGGAGAAAGACCAGGGTCATCATGACACAAATGGCAGCGTGGGACCCTGGGTCAGGCATGGGCAAGAGGGTCTCAAGGCCTGGGGGCCATCAGGAATGGTTGGGGTGGCTGAGTGGAGGAGGGGACTGTGAGACCTGGGACGGTGGGGACCTGGGGGGGAGGGTGCCAGGGCTGCTGCATTAGGTCAGAGAGGGGAGACCCAGATGTTGACCAGCTGGAGCGGGACACTGACCTTGGGCCACAGGGGTCATTTTCAGAGGCCAGTGGAGAGAAGGGAGGGTGCAGAGGGGCGGGTTAGAAAGAGTCCCTGCAGGTCCCAGCCTGGGGTCAGGAGCCGGGAGACCTTGTAGGGGGCGGTGTGGGGGGGTGTTCCTGGACGTCTAAGCGGGCAAGTCAGGTGAGGAAGCCGGTCGGCTTGCTTTCAGGGGCAGAGCTCCTGGGGACCTTCCGCTGTGTGGGGCTGGTCAGGGCTGGGGTGGGGGGAAGATGATGGGAGGAAGGTCCCGGTGTAGCAGCAACTGACAAGGAAAGACCAGGTGAGACCCCATTCAAAGGTGTCTCCAGGGAAGCGCAGGGCAGGGAGTGAACCCCCTTGAGGGTACCCAGCCCTGGGCTGGGGCCGCCCCGCCTGGTCAAGTGATGGAGAGCCATTTTGGTTTCCTTCCTTGCCCAGGGAACCCTCAAGTTGGCAAGATTGTCATGACTGCCGCTGCCAAGCACCTGACGCCTGTCACGCTGGAGCTGGGAGGCAAGAACCCCTGTTACGTGGATGACAACTGCGACCCCCAGACCGTGGCCAACCGGGTGGCCTTCTTCCGCTGTTTCAACGCAGGCCAGACCTGCGTGGCCCCCGACTATGTCCTGTGCAGCCCCGAGATGCAGACGCGGCTGGTGCCCGCCCTGCAGAGCGCCATCACCCGTTTCTATGGCGACGACCCCCAGAGCTCCCCAAACCTGGGCCGCATCATCAGTCAGAAGCATTTCCAGCGGCTCCGGGGCCTGCTGAGCTGCGGTCGCGTGGTCATCGGTGGCCAGAGTGATGAAAGCGATCTCTACATCGGTGAGCCCCGCCCTCCCTGCCACTGTGCCCCACCCCACCCCCACCTCAGCGAAGGCCCCTCCATGCTGAGAGCCACAGCTGGGCCCCGAGTCTGGGCTCTGAGGCTCCCCCGACCCCACCGCTACAGCCCAGCCTGGTGCCACGACTTCGTGACACTGGTGTTTCCTGTTGCTGGGGTCTGAGCCCGCGACCCCACGACTCCACACTCTGGCCCAAGTTCTCCAAGCTCAGACACCGGAGTTCTAGGCTCAGGTTCCTAATTTCAGCCCCACAACCCGCTGCTCCACGGGCCACACGACCCCAGGTGCTACGCGCCGACGATTCCAGTTCTCAGCTCCCAAAGCCCGTCCTCAGTGTCCGCTCTGCTGTGAACAAAGAACCCTGGTCTCCTGGGCCAAACGGCTCGGAGGGTCTAACAGGCGGGGACCTGGGGCCTCAGACCCTGGGGTCTAAGATCTGGTCACCCTCTGACTGTGAGACCAAGGCTGAGTGGTTCTCTGGGCCCAACAGGCCCCGGTCAGGCTGGGGAGCCCCTCGTGGTCACTTCCCGGGGGCTGCGGGGAGACTATCGTCCCTGGGACATCCGGGGTCCCTGGGCCCTGACAGCCGGAGGGCCAGAGCCCCCGCCTACCTGAGGCCCCGCCTACCCGAGACCCCGCCTACCCGAGGCCCCGCCCCTGGGCTGAGCCGGCCCCTGTTCCGGGCAGCCCCCACGGTGTTGGTGGACGTGCAGGAGACCGAGCCGGTGATGCAGGAGGAGATCTTCGGGCCCATCCTGCCCATTGTGAACGTGAGGAGCTTGAGCCAGGCCATCGACTTCATCAACTGTCGGGAGAAGCCCCTGGCCCTGTATGCCTTCTCCAACAGCAGCCAGGTGGGGCTGCACGCAGATGGGGGCAGGTGGCAGGTGGCAGCAGTGGAGAGTGAAGTGGGGTCAGCAGAGGGGGATGGCTCCTGAGATCCCTCATAGGCTGGGCAACGCTTTCCCCCGACCCCCCCTCCCCCTGCCCCAGCGTGCTGCGCAGCATGCAGTATCTTAGTTCCCCAACCAGGGCTCTAACTCATGTCCCCTGCAGTGGAAGCTCAGAGTCCTAGCCACTGACCCTCTTCTGCCTGGACAATGCTTTTTTTGCTTTTTATTTTTATTTATTTATTTAGGCTGTGTCAGGTCTTAGTTGTGGCATGCGAACTCTTAGTTGCAGCAGGTATGTGGGATGTAGTTCTCCGATCAGGGATGGAACACAGACCTCCTGCACTGGGAGCACGGAGTCTTACCCACTGGACCACCAGGGAAATCCTACCAAGGCTTTTTTAAAATAAACTTTAAATTTTGGAATAATTTTAGATTTACAGAAAAGTTGCAGAGAGTCCAGGGAAGGTCCATACACTCCAGTTTCTCCCCTTGAGTTGGTCAAAACTAAGAAACTGACATTGGCACTTTGCTGTCAATCACACTCCAGACCTTAATCAGATTTTGCCAGTTTTTCTTTCTGCCCCAGGATCCAGACCAGGGTCCCAAGCTGCATTTAGTTGCCATGGCTCCTCTGGTCCCCTTGTGGCCATCTCTCAGCTTACAAGGTGCTGGCCATCTGTCCTGCAGAATGTCCCCCATATCAGTGGCCAGCTGTTTCTCTCATGAAAGAAGCCCACAGGGCCAAAGCCTCATCTCTGCTCATCCTCAGGGGACCATGAGATCCATGCATCACTGGTGAGGTTAACCTTCATCCCTGGCCAAGGTTGTGCCTGGCACAGGTCTCCACCAAGGAGTGACTATTTTTCCCTTTCCTTATTCTGTTCTGTGAGTACAAGTCATTAAGTCTAGCCTACCTTCAATGGAAGGGGGTAAGATTAAGCTCTACCTGCTGGAGGGGGAACATCTACATATACTCCCTGGAATCTTGGCTTGGTTCTTTATGTCAGTGCCCTTTTTTCTTTTTGGCCATGCCATGTAGCACGTACAATCTTAGTTCTCTGACCAGGAACTGAACCTGTGCCTCCTGCAGCGGAAACATGGAGTCCTAACCACTGGCCCTCCAGGGAAGCCTGGTTCTTCATAGCAGCATGGATTCCAGTGCATCTGCTTTATTTTCCGGGTTACAACTCAATACCACCTTATTTGTTTCCTCATTCAGCCTGTCCGGGCTTTGGGGCACTGGGCGCTGCTCTGTCCCAGACACCTGCCCATCCTTCTGTTTTCCCACCATTTCCTTCCTTTCTGGGTCTACAAGCTGTCTGGCCCTAGAATTAGCTGTTCCTCCAAGGAGCCCTTGTTTATCTGCATAATGTTAACTTTAGAAAATGCTACACAGGGACTTCCCTGGTTGTCCAGTAGTTAAGGCTCTGTTAAACCTGCTCTCAATGCAGGGGGTACAGGTTCAATCCCTGCTGGGGGAACCAAGATTCCACATGCTGCACAGAGCAGTCAAAAAAGAAAGTGCTACACAGGTGTTTGGAAGCAAGGTGGGGTGTCATCTGGCCAATCAGCTTTCAAGCTTTTCTGACTGCCCGGCACTGTTCCAGGACCCACGGTGACACAAGCCTCATCCCACCCGACGTGCCCTGCCCTGGGTCCTCACTGAGCACTGATGGTCCCAACTCTGCCTTCTGCTGTCCTTACTGCTGGTCTCAATGGGATTTTCTGAGCCTGAGGATAGGGGTCCACTCTGCGGGCAGGCCTTGATCTAGCTGTGACCTGAGGGTCACACGTTGTAACTAACTACAGCCAAGTTTTTGTGCAACAACTCTTTAGTGTCTGCTCATCTTGGTGATGGACAGGGTGACTGAGCGACTGAACTGAATCTTTCTTTAGTGTCCACAGACTGAAGAGGAAGGGCCTTCATTAAATGGAGCAAGGGTCAAGTTCATGTTTCCAAAGTACAAATCTCAGTGCCCTCCCAGTGGTGCAGACCGCAAGGCCTCCCACAGCTCCCCTGACCCTCGGCCTCTCCACCTGGCCTTCACCCTGGGTGGGGGGTCCCTCCTACTCATCTCTGCCCTCCTGGACACCCAGCAGGCCCCTCACATCCCTCCCGGGGCATCTCCCTGATCGCCTGCCCCTCCACGTCCCCAGGAGGAGGCTGGGTTTCCCGCCTCCCTTGCCGGTCTGAGTCTGTGTCCGCGGCCGCCTGCGTGGATCACACGCAAGGGAGGCTCAAGACACACATCTCGGTGGGGACGTGGGGGTGGCAAGCTACTCTTCAGGTCAAATGGTGGCCTCAGACCCTGCCATGGGTCCCAGGACCCCGAGGGGGCCAGGTAGAGCCCCAGGGCCCCGGCAGCTCCCTCACCAGCCTCACTGCTGCTTCCCCCCAGGTGGTCAAGCGGGTCCTGGCCCAGACCAGCAGCGGGGGCTTCTGTGGGAACGACGGCTTCATGCACTTGACCTTGGCCAGCCTGCCTTTTGGAGGAGTGGGTAGGTGCCATCTCTCACCTCCCCCCGCTCCCCTCCGCAGAGCCTGGAGTGGAACCTTCCACGCCGGTCCTGGCACTTCCATCCGCAGGCGGACCCACAGATACACAACTTAGGTTATTTTCAACATCACTGTGATTTCCATCCGCGGTGCTTGCTGCGGATTTTCTCCCCGACCGGCCTGGCCGCGCACGCAGGACGGCCCGGATGTGCTCTTTACTCCACGTGCGGCTACACACGGCTCCTTCAAGCTCTCCCGCCCCCACTCGGTTCCATGATGGAGATGGGGGGCTGCTGTCAGCTCCCCCCTCCACCAGGCCCTAGCAGCCCCCAGGATGGCTGCAAGGTCCTGGCCTCCGAGGCTGGCCCCAGCAAGCCCGACAGCTGTGTGATTTGGGCCACCACGGTGCCTCTCTGAGCGACCTCCTCCTCAGGGGTGAGAGGGCCCACACTGAGCACTGGAGTGAATGACCAGCAGGGCCTGGAGGGCTTCCTTGGTAGTCCTGGGCCCTCCCAGGGCTGGGCACAGGGCTGTCCCCCTTCTGGAAGCCCGGTCGCCAGCCCACCTGGCTCCCCACCTCCAGTCCCAGTCCCTCCTCCTCAGGGAAGTGAGCGGGTCTGTCTGCAGGTGAACCTGGTCCTGTTACTCCCCTGACGAAGCTCCCCATAGCTCCCAGCCCCTGACGGAGCCAGGACCCTGATTCAGCTTCCAGAGGCCGGCCCTGCCAGGCCTGGCCGTGGAGTCCTGCTCCTGCCTCCTCGACCATTTCCCTTGCTGCTGCTGCAGCCACACGGAGCTTGACTTGGGTCCCAGCACATCCAGATCACCCACCTCCAACGCTCTCTCGAGTTGTCCCTCAGTCTGGGGCCTTCCCGCCCCCGCATGCCCACTTTATCTGGTCAACGCCATATCCCTCAAGGCTCACCCACTCCAGGAAGCCCTCTCAGATTGCCCCTGCTTCCACCAGGCTGCGTCCCCTGGACTTCCCACTGCCTGGTCCTTGACTGCCTCTTTACCTAGACATTGTGGACTCAACAAGCACTCGCTGTATCTATGGGGCTGAACACTATTCCCCGCGACTCTAGAAGGTGGTGCCACTGTCACCCCATGTCACAGAGGAGACCAAGGCGAAGTCATGTGGCAGCTCAAAGCTGGGATTCAACCCTAGGCAGTCACCCCAGAATCCACTGGGGGGTTGCTTTCTTTACTTTCCATCTTGCCTCCCTCTTTTTTTAACTGAAGTATATTTGATTTACAATAATGTGTTGGTTTCAACGATTCAGTTTTATACACACACACACACAGAGGACTTCCCTGTGTAGCTCAAATGGTAAAGAATCTGCCTGCGATGCAGGAGACCAGGGTTCAATCCCTGGGTCAGGAAGATCCTCTGGAGAAGGGAATGGCAATCCACTCCAGTATTCTTGCCTGGAGAATTCCATGAACAGAGAAGCCTGGGGGGCTACACTTCGTGGGTTCGCAGAGTTGGACACGACTAAGCAACACACACACACACACACACACGTTTTCAGATTCTTTTCCATTATAGGTTATTACAAGATACTGAATATAGTTTCCTGTGCTATACAGTAGGCCCTTGTTGTCTATTGTCTATAGTGTGCACTGTTAATCCCAAATTACCAATCCATCCCTGGAACCCATTCACCCACTGTCCACCCATCTTGCCCCAGACCTGGCGTCCTTAACATTAATTTGACTGAGTGCTGGTGCCAGGGTGGGGCTAAGCTCTTTACCCACAGCGTCTCATGATTAGCCCACTTTACAGGTGGGGAAACCGAGGCTCAGGGGATGAAGCGGCCCACCCAGGCCATATGCTGTGACCGGCAGAGCCCAGGTGTGTCTGATGCCCCTTGGCTGGCCACTGGGGGCCTGACTGCTGTGCCCCCTGCCCCTCTGCAGGCAGCAGCGGGATGGGCAACTACCACGGCAAGTTCTCCTTCGACACCTTCTCCCACCATCGTGCCTGCCTGCTGCGCCCCCCTGGGCTGGAGAAGATCTACGCCATCCGCTACCCGCCCCACACTCCGTTCAACCTGAGGGTGCTGCTGATGGCCATGGAGACCCGCGGCTGCAGCTGCACCCTGCTGTGAGCCTACCCCAGGGGCGGGGGCACAGAGCGTCCCTCCCAGCCCACGTCCATGAGTCCTCCGCTGCTGTGGCCAACTGAGGCTGGCGGAGACACGACCTGTGATCCACGATGCAGGGGGAAAGGACCTGCCAAGGCCACAGTCCAGAGCAGCGCTTGCCCTCCTCCCGCCCGGGGCTTCTCTCTTCAGGCCCTCAGCTGCCCAACCAGGACAGGCCAGGGTATGGGAATGTGGGAAACTCTGTAGCCTGCTCTCTGGCTCCCGGGCTGGCCACCTATGTCCCGGGAGAGTTGGGCAGCTGTGGGCACTTCTCAGGACCCCTCTTTCTGTGGAGGGGTGCAGAAGGGGCCCTGGCATCTGCTCCATGCCTTGCTGTGGACCTGCTGTGACCTGGGTCATCCCTGCCCTCTCTGAGTCTGTCCCCCTCTCTGGTGTACAGAGGAGGTGACAAACAATATCTCCTGAGATCATTGTGAGGATTAAATTTTGGTACATAATTGCTGACTCTAAGCTTCAGCGTCCTGTCTCCTCATTCCGGTGGGGGAAGGCTGCCTCCCTTGTCTCTCTTCCCACTTCTCCCTCCAGGAAAGATTGATGAGATGCCCGCAGTAGATTCTCCTTCCCTTCAGCTCGAGCCCTGAGGAGCTCTGAACACACTCCTGTCCCTCAAGAGGTTGGCCCTGGGCACCCTCCCCTCTCCATGTCCCACCCTGGACTCATCCTCTTCCCAGTCCTGCTCATCCTCCTGGACCTCAATGCTATGGAGCAGTTCCCACCCATTCAGCTCCCAAACTCCCAGGCCTCCAGCTGGACACTCCCTTCTACCTCCCAAGTCCCATCTTTGAGCAATTCCTGATGATTCAATGATGCCACAGGCCTCCCCAATCCACACACTAAAGGCTGTGCCCAGGGCCATCCATCACCTACCCTCTTCCCCCAGGCGCAGCCCTTCTCAGTGCACCTACGGATCTTCCCAAAGCCCACTGAACCATGCCAGCCCTCAGCCTGAACCCCTTCACTGGCTCCCTCTGGCCCACAAGTCTGGACAGGAAACTTTCCTTGGGAGGCTCTGCCACAGCCCTGCACATGCCCCACATCGCCATCCTTGTCCTCCTCCAGGGGCCTCCGCACAAGCGCTGGGCACGCCCTCTGGCCCTTTTTGATCTGCCCAACTCCTCTGTGCTCTCTGAGATGTCAGCTCTTCCAGGAAGACCTCCTTGTCCACCTTCCACTCCCCGCCTCACCCCACCCTCAAGACACGGGAGGCCTTCAAGGGTCTTCTCAGTGTCTGCAGCCTCCCAGTTCCCTCTGCCACACAAGTCACCGGGAGGAAACATGGGTTTGTTTGGTGGCTGTTTGGGTTACGGGGCTCCGGAGTCATACACATCCAGGAGCAGTTGATGCGGCCGCACTGCGCAGCTCTTAAGCATTGGACCAAGTTCCTGCACAAGCCCGGGTCTCGGTTTTCCCATTTGTAAAACGTTCCTCCACACAGGGTTGCGATGAGGATTAAGTGACGCTGCCCAGGTGGAGGTTTGGCATACAGCAAGCACAGCTATGATAGTAAAGCGTCGGCCTGCAGTGCGGGAGACCCAGGTTCGATCGCTGGGTCGGGAAGATCCCCTGGAGAAGGGAATAGCAACCCACTCCAGTATTCTGGCCTGGAGAATCCCATGGACGGAGGAGCCTGGAGGGCTCCAAAGTGAAAGTGAAAGTCGCTCAGTCGTCTCCGACTCTTTGTGACCAGGCCAGAATACTAGAGTGGGTAGCCTTTTCCTTCTCCAGGAGATCTTCCCAACCCAGGGATCGAACCTGCGTCTCCCGCATTGCAAGCGGATTCTTTACTAGCTGAGCCACAAGGGAAGCCCAAAAGCCTACCAAAGCCCAGCTATGGTGCGGAATCACCGTTATCGCCCGTACCCTGCCGGGGCGCAGCGCGTGTCCCTCGACCCGGAGGGCCGGGTCGGATGGGAGGGGCACCCTAAAACCACGCCTCGGATGTCCCGCCCCTAACGGTTCGGGAGTCCCGGCTCCTTCGCCCTTCCAGCGCCTGCTCTTCCCTAGCCAATCGGGAAGAAGATTTTTTTTGATCCCGCCTCCTTCGGCTGCACCGCCAGCCAATCAGACCACTCCATGGAGAGTCAGCGCGGAAATGGCGAAGCCAGCCGGCCCAATGGCAGCGTCCCGGGAGGCAGGCTCCGCCTCTCGGCGGACGGGCAGCGCTGCACCGGACGCAGCGGCCGCGCTTCAAGGTGGGTGATGCGGCCTCAGCGTTTAAGGCCGCGTCTAGGCAGCGCGGCGTCGCGGGGCGCGGGTCTGGCCCCCGTGGGCCCTGCCGGCTCCGCGCCCAGGTTTCACCTCGGCCTGCTCAGCACGCGCGGCCGCCGTGTCCTTGGGCGTGCAGCCCGGGGCGGGGGGCACCGAGACGCCGGCGGCCTCCAGGGCGCATGCGCCGCCTTCGCCCGTGGGGTCAGAGGTCGGGAGGAAAGTCAAGGAAGGAGCTGGGTTGGGCATCTGGCCCTGAAGTCGGCGGTCTAAAGAAATGGGCCCACCACAGGTCGCGGGTCACGGGAAGGGCACTTGGCGGCTCTGGCCAAGTGCCAGGCTCTGGGCTAAACCCGTGGCCTCTTCGAGCCCCCCTCCATCCCCGTGACCCCCTTATCACAGATGAGAAAACCCAAGGTCATTCGGCAGGCAGGGAGGCAGTTCCAGAAGGACCTTGATGCGGGGCGGGTGGGGGTGGTGGTGAGGGAGAGGAATTTGATCTTGAGGGTTATTTAAGCATTTAAGGGGTTCCAGCAGGGGAAGGCTAGGGGGTGTAAAGGGTGGGGTTTGGCCTGGGTTCACATCAGGAACCACCCTCTCCCCCAGTGTGCGACTTTGGGCAAGTCGCTTAACACGACTGAGCGTCTCGTCTGTGACCCCTAGCACTGTGCCTGGCACGGCGAGCTCTCAATAAATGCTGGTGGTGGTTGGCAGTGTTACCTGGGTCAGGTTGGAGGTTGAGAGGGGCAGCTCCTGGGAACAGGAAGGCCATCTGTGCCTCGCAGGAACGAGGGTGAGCAGGGGACGAGATGCCACAGTGGCACTGGGGTCAAGGGTCAGGGCACCTGCCGTGCTGGAGTTTCACGTGGGGAGGACCTCACCTGTCTGGGATCCACCTGTGCCTGCCTCTCTTTTTCACACCCCACAGATGCGCTGCCTGACCATGGCCACGCTGCTTCGGGCCCTGGCCCAGGCTGCACGTGCAGGTAGGTCCAAGGGCACCTTTCCTGGGTGTGGGGGCCCAGCCTCCCAGCGTGAGGTCACATCTGCACGGCGTAACCCTTCTCCTTGCAGGGCATGCCAGTGGCCGGGGCCTCCACAGCAGCGCAGTAGCAGCCACCTACAGTGAGTCCTGGGGTGCCTCGAGCCTCAGCCTTTGTGATCATGGTCCTGCTGAGGGCAGGGGAGAAGGCCTGGGTTCTCTTCCTGGCTTTGCTGGGGGCTCCCCCTCTCAGAGCCTCAGTTTCCCCTCTGTGAAATGAAGCGGGTGATCAAGATGATTCATGGGGGTGGGGTCTGTCATTGCAGGGCTTGGTGGGTGGGGGGGCCTTCCCTGTGGTTATACATGTGATCTCAGACCCTCCCTGCGTGGGACAAGGAGGTTGCTGCCAAGTGTTGAGTCCTGGGAGCCTGTACCTCCTCCTCAGCTCCCGAGCACTCAAGCCCCACCTGCGTCCCCTCCGGGCCTGGATGGCCGCACAGGTGCAGAGAGAAGCAGGCGAGGACTGCCCCTGGCCGGAGGCCAGCCTCAAGGGTTGCTTACTGAGGCAGGGGGCATTTGGTGAATGAACAAGCCCCCTCCCCGGGGACCCAGCTCTTACATCTTGGAGGCCAGGCCTCATGTCCTGAGCTGGAGTCCTTGAAGAGGGTCTGTGCGCGGCCCCTGCCATGGCCTCTCTGCCCGCCTCCCCTGCAGAGTATGTGAACCTGAGGGAGCCCTCGATGGACATGAAGTCGGTGACTGACCAGGCAGCGCAGACCCTAATGTGGACCGAGCTCGTCCGAGGTGGGCCTGGGGGACGGGAGGCTCGAGGCAGGCTGAGCGGGGATAGAGATGTGTGAGGAAGGAGGGACCCCCCCCACCGTGCCTGTGCCACCCCTAGGCCTGGGCATGACCCTGAGCTACCTGTTCCGTGAGCCGGCCACCATCAACTACCCTTTTGAGAAGGGCCCACTGAGCCCGCGCTTTCGTGGGGAGCATGCGCTGCGCCGATACCCGTCCGGGGAGGAGCGCTGCATCGCCTGCAAGCTCTGTGAGGCCGTCTGCCCGGCCCAGGTAAGCCCCCACCCCAGCTGACCACCACCCTGACCCCGGCCGCTGGGAGGGGGCGGCCGCGGTCTGCTGCAGAGAGAGAGAAGCGGGCAGCCCTGGGTCCCAATTCTCAACCTCCTGCTGAGTGTGTGTCCCCAGGGAAGTCCCCTCCCATTCTGAGCCACTTGCCCCGTGATCGGAACCATGAGGCCTCACTCAGAGGTGGTGAGTTAACAGAGAGAAGCTTCTGGTCCTGAGCAGACCACGGGACACTCTTGGGGCCTGCCCTTGGGGGTCTGGTTGTGAGTGTGAGAGCCAGGCCGGAGCCACGAGGTGGTACTTGAAGGTCTCCACTTTGACACGGTGCAGTAGCAGTGTCAGAAGCCCTGCCTACACGTGTGCCCTTCACAGGGCCGGACCCGGGGACCCTCGGGCCACTGCCGGGGCGCTTGCTGCCCCTGGCTGCAGCTCCTTTGAGCCCCTCGCATTTGGTTCTGTCAGAGGGTCCCATACGGACTGCCGAGAGTCACAGCCTGTGGGTGCAGAAACAGACAAAGTGGGGGCACTCAGGTGGTGGATGTGCCCGGCAGGTGCCCAGCAGGCACGGGTCCTCACCGTCCACACAGCATGCCGCTCCCAGCGGTTGCCCCAGCCACCTCTCTGTGACTCAGGATGGCTCCCATCCGAGTCCTGGCTTGTCTCCTGCACCGCTCCCAGGTTCTACAGCCCGTGGGCTGTGGCCTTGCGGTCCCCAGTCTCTGGAGCATGTAGAAGCCCCCCTAGAAATAACAGTGGCATCCGGGCAGTGAGTGCCAACCATAGACCAGCACTGTGCCAAGCTCTCGACCTCTCTCTGTAACTCTAGGTGGTCAAGGTTATTATCCCCATTTTTATAGAGGAGGAAACTGAGGCACAAAGAGAGAGGCTACTAGCCAAAGGTCCCACTGTGAGTGGTGGGCCTTACACTCCTGGGGACGTCTCAGGGCCATGGCCACATCCCTTTGAAAGTCCTGCCTCTGGGGAAGTCCCGGGCCACTCCTTCCTTTAGCCGGTGCCAGGCCGCGCCCGGGAACTGGGAGGGAAGGACCTGTGTTTAAGTCTGGGCTCTGCCCCTCGCTTATTCGGTGGCTTGGGGAAGGCGCTCCACCTTTCTGAGCTTCCGTTTTCTCACCCACTGAATGGAGATAACTAGGTGTAGTTGGGAGGTTGGTCAACATACAGTCAGCAGAAAGTGGGCATTATTTACAGGGTGAGACCCCCCAGGGCTCCAGGTACCCTGGTGTGCCAGGCAGGCAGCAGCCCTCTCCTTGTGGGACTCGTGTTCTCGGGCAGGAGGTGCTCGCAGGCAGCAAATGAGAGTGTCAGCTCAGGCAGGCACGCAGCCTGGCATCATGGCCGTGCCAGGTGGCGTGTTAGGAGGGGAGTCAGGAAAGGCCCACGAGGGCTGAGAGTGGACGACAGAGGGGTCTTCTCTGTAGGCCTGTGCGGGGCTAGATCCAGTGCCAGGGGCCAGTGTGGCTGGCAGGTGACAGTCCCCTGTGCCACCGCCCAGGCCATCACCATCGAGGCTGAGCCGCGGGCCGATGGCAGCCGCCGGACCACGCGCTACGACATCGACATGACCAAGTGCATCTACTGCGGCTTCTGCCAGGAGGCCTGCCCCGTGGACGCCATCGTGGAGGTGAGCGGGCCCCACGGTGGGGGAGGAAGGGGCAGGAGCTCCTGGGAGGGTCCTGACACAACTTCGCCTGCTCCCCGCCCGCAGGGCCCCAACTTCGAGTTCTCCACGGAGACGCACGAGGAGCTGCTCTACAACAAGGAGAAGCTGCTCAACAACGGGGACAAGTGGGAGGCCGAGATCGCTGCCAACATCCAGGCCGACTACCTTTACCGATGAACAGCCGGCCCGCGGCCCCTCCTGCCCAATAAAAAGCTCTGACCTCCCCCTCCGCCTCTGTCATGCGTCTGCTGTCTGGGCCGGGACTGTCCACAGCCTGTGGATTCTTCTGTTGGACCAGATCCTTGGACCGAGTTGCCTACCCGTGCGACTCAGTGGGACCTGCCAGGCCCTCCCTGTGGCTGGGTCCTGGCCTACAGCAGCCTGAGGCCCACATGTCTTCCCGGGCATATTCCGCAAAGGCTTAGCTAAAGGTTGGTTCAGGTCACTGTTTGCATAATCCTGAGTATCCAGTTGGTGAGGCTGGGGCCTGTCCTCTCCTGAGGACCACCCACAGCTGAGACTCTTGAGAACCTAGAGCCTTCTGAGAAAGGGGGCTATCCAGGAATAAGTTGGGCAAAGTCTTGTTTGTCCGACCGCAGGCAGAAGTACATCAAGTAGCAGGAACTTGGACAGGCTAGGGCATCCTTGCCAGGAGCAGGGGGTTGGGGAAGCCTGCTCTGGGGTAACAGTCACGAGGGTATGACACAAGCCCTGCTGCCCGTGAGCTGGCTTTGCCTGTCCTCCAGCCACATCCCTTTTCCTCCCCAAGTTCCTCAGAGCAGACTGCTGGCGTGGCTTCTGCTGCTCAGGACTTCCTGCTTTGTAGCCCCAGCAAAGCGATGTGGTCCCTTTTGGGGCCACACGCAAGCCCAGTGCCAATAGAATAGCCCTCACAACAACCCCTTCTGACTTGGTGCTGAGCGGTGTGAGAGCATTTCAGTTTATTGTCAGCAGTGAGGAAGCTGGCTCAGAGAGGTGAAGTGACTTGCTCAGGATCACAGCACGCATCTTGAGTAAAAAAATAACAGATCTGAGAGATCTCAAGAATTCCCTTCATCATTTCCCAAAGTGCTTCTTTGAAAACACTAATCTCCCCAGATGCTTCTTAGAAGGGGGAGGGTGTCCTTTGGACCAGTAAGTGTAGGAAATGCCCCAAGGGGCCTCTCCCCTCTGGGACAAGCACTGCCCGGGAGCACATTCAAGGCTCTGAGAAGGGCTGCAGCCGAGAAGCCCATACTTTGCCCAACTCATTCCTGGAGAGCTCCCTTTCTCAGATCACCTGCTGACATCTGGGCCTGCTTACCAGGCCCTGCTGGGCCATCTCCCAGGACCTGTGTGGTCCCACCATTGGCCAAGGTTTTGGGGCTCTTATGTCCCACAGAGGGGCTCAGAGGTGAGAAGTGTAGGACCAGAAAGGACAGCTTGAGCCCTGGGAGTGTCCATGAGTCCAGCACTGCAAGTCCTGGAGGCTGCTGGGAGCAGGAACTCCAAAAAACAGGACAGCTGTCTGAGGCAACGCAGGAGACCTGGGTTCGATCTCTGGGTTGAAAAGACCCCCTGGAGGAGGGCATGGCAATCCACTCCAGTATTGCCTGGAGAATCTCATGGACAGAGGAGCCTGGAGGGCTACAGTCTACAGGGTCATAGAGTCGGACACAACTTGGCGACTACACCACCACCACTACCACCAGAGGCCCTTCCTCTGCTGTGGGGGTTCAAGGATCACCTGAGCTGACGGGCCCCAGGGGGTACAGTCTTGGCCCGTCCAAAGTGCAGGCAGCTGGACAGTGGTGACCCACGGGCTGGGACCGGACAGGCTGCATGAAGCTCATTAGGAGTAAGGACACAGGGACAAGTGCAGTCACAGGAGGAGCGACAGTGGGGGCAGAGCACTGCCCAGTGCCTGCGGCCTGCTGCCTGGCCCTCTGCGTCCTGCTGCCACTGAGGGAAGAGGCCCACAGAAGGGCAGCTGCCCACCTAAGGGCCCAGAGAACTGGGCCTGGAGTCCAGGCGGGTGGTCAGAAACAGGAAGATGGAAGGACCTGTGTGACTACAACCTCACTCAAGAGGGAAGGGGTCCCAGAGGTGGGGCCACGTGGGTCTCGGGCCCCAGGTCTGAGCGTACTGGGGGTCTTGTCAGCCACGGGCACAGGTGGTGGAGGTCCCGCCATGGAGCCCCTGGGCCTGGGCTGAGCACTTCTCCACATTCCAGCCTTGTAGACGTGCACGGTGGGCGCCAGCGTCTGCCCTGGGGTAGCCTCCTCGCCCGGATTAGGCGGCTCACGGCTCTGAACGGTTTCCCACCCGGAGGACGAGGAAACTAGGGCCCAGCCCGCGGCCTGCCTCCCACCCGTCCTGCGGCCGGGGCTAGCGCACCAGCTCCAGGACTCCGAGGGCGGGTCCGGGGCTGCCCGGGGCGGGGCTTCCATGGCTCCGCCCCTCCGGCCCCGCCCGTCGGGAAAAGTGAGTTGCTCGGCGCGCCGCGGAGGCAGCGAGAAGTTGAGCCGGGAGATCCGAGCGGAGCCGAGTAGTGCCGCGTGCGGCCGATCAGAGGTGAGTGCCCTAGGGGGGCTGCAGGGCCCCCTGCTTTCCCTGCCGCCCTCGCTTCCCTCCGCCCCGGAAGGGAGTCTTGGCTGCTCTACCCGTGTGGATCAGTAGAGGCAGCTCAGTCCGCAGGCCCGCGGGTGTCAGCCCTTGTTGGGGGGTGGGGGTGGGGGTGCACAGACGCTACTCAGAGGAGGAAGAGGAGGAGAATGGGGGTTTAACAGCCTGTGACCCCTCGTATTGAGCTCTGCCGTGCCAGGCTGTCCTCAGAGCTTTCTCTGCTGCATCTTCCTGGGAGGGAGGGACCCATTCTACAGATGCGGAAACTGAGGCCCAACCCAACTAGGAAGAGGCAGAGCTAGAAGAGAGCGCAGACCCTCGCCTGCTGCGCGGCTCATCGTGGCGAGCCAGGGGGCTCAGAGGAGAGGTGTCTGGAGGAGCTGGCCTTAGCCTCCAGCCTCCCAAGGGAGAAGGAGGCGAGGGGCACAAAGTGACTAGTCTGGACCCTGAAGGACCTCAGCCCCTTCATTTGCTCTGTAAATGTCGCGGGGGGTGGATCCTGGCTCAGGCAGGGGCCAGGGTAGAGGAGGGGGAGGGGATGAGCCAGTGGAGGGCTGGAACGCCAGGGGAGGGGTCTGACCAGGTCTCTGGAATCCTGTGCTGACCACCCAAGGGAAGGGCCAGGCCCCGGGGTTCTGTGAGACGGGTACCAGGCCAGACTGGTTACAGCAGCTGTCTAGGACCGCTGCCCGCCGCGATCCCGGATCTAGCTCCCTGCAACCCTCGTTTGGCCAGCCCCGCCTTTCAGGGTGCCTGGGGCAAAGAACAGCCCTCCCCCTGAGGACACACTTTGGGCCGGAGCTTCCAAACCTGCAGCCCGGGGACCGGGCTCCTGCCTGGCTTAGCCACCTGCTGACCCGTCTATAAGATAGGGGTACTGTGCCCCCCGCCCCCGAGGCCTGCTGTTAGTTTTAAATGAGGTAGTGGAGGTGAGGAGGTACATGGGGACCCTGGTTATTTTTATCTCCCCACCAGGTCCTGCCTCTGCCCGGTGGCCAAGTCCCATTCACCCAAAGAGGAAATGGAGGCCCAGAGAGGGTGGGAGAATCCCCCAAGGACACACAGCTAATCCCAGCTTGGGCAGGGCTCCGAAGCCTCTGTCCCTGGGCCTCCCGCCCACCCGCCCCTAGTCAGGGCCCCCAGCCGACTTGCCATTCTCTCCAGCTGGGGAAGGGGCTGCTTTTCCTATTTACTCTTAAGTTAACCAGACCCAGGGGAGGAAGTGACCCGCTAGGTGGCCCCAGCCCAGGCAGCGGGCGGGGCGCTCTGGCGCCAAATGTTCACCCTCAGCAGGGCCATGTCCCTCCCCCGCCTCAATGGGAGAGCTAAGGAAACGGAGGGGCCCGGCCCCGGGCCCCCAGGGCCCTGGCCGTGGAGTCCTGGCCTGTGGGCTGGGCATCCACAGGGCCCATCGGAGGCCAGGGTAGCCTCCCCCGCCGACGCTGGAGCAGGGCCCCCGCCAGGCCCTTCCTGCCCATTCAGTTTCCATAGTTTCACTTTCGGTGGTTTCGACACCTGGAGGACTCCTCCCGGGGCTGCGGGGCTGCGGCGGGGCTGCCCAGGCCTCAGGGGAAGGTCCTCCTTGCTCAGAGGCCCTGCCCGTCCACTGTATCCTGCCCGAGACCTGGGGGTGGCCACCACCCCCTCAGCACACAGCTGCTGCAGGGAAGAGGCAGGCTCCGACTGCCTGAGGGAACAAGCCAGACCTCAGCCCCCTGTCCTTGTCATGGATGCTCCCTGGGGTGGAAAGGCGAGGGCTCCAGCTGGCCGCGGCGGATCAGGAGGCCAGCGCTGGAGGTGGCCTTTGACCTGGGGCCCCGAGGAGGTGCGGGCAGGTCACGGAAAGGGCACTACAGGAGATGGTGCCAGGTGTGAGAAGAGCCACTGTCGCCAGGATCCACCGGGGCAGGGGTGGGGGTGCAGGGGTCTCAGACAAGTCAGACCCATCTGGGAAGGAGCTTGGTGTTGGACTCTGGGTCTGGCCGTGGGGTCAGCTGTGCTGCTTACTTCCGGTGTGACCTCAGCACCCTGCCGAGCCGCCCTGGGCCTCAGATTCCCCATCTGTCAGATAGGGTGATGACAGCACCTTGTAGGAACTTAGGAGCACGGAGTTCCTAGACAGTGGGCAGCTGCCTGTTTCCTGCCTCCTGGCCTGAGCCCCCACGCCTGCCTGCCCTGCAGGACCATGGGTTCCATGTTCCGGAGCGAGGAGGTGGCACTGGTCCAGCTCTTCCTGCCCACAGCTGCCGCCTACACCTGTGTGAGCCAGCTCGGGGAGCTGGGCCTGGTGGAGTTCAGGGATGTGAGTGGGGCCGGGATGGGCGTCGGGGGAGGCCTCGTCCCTGGGCATCCCAGAGGGTGGACCATCGCCCTGTACTGACCCCTGGCCTGGCTTGAATCCCAGCCGCCTCTGCCCCTGGGTGCTCTGTTCTCAGGAAGGCTGGCTTTACTCGCGCTTGCCCCAGCCTGGGTTCAGCCAGGCCTCCTTGGCGCTGGTCCACGTGCAGCCTGGTTGTCCTCACCTGGGCATCAGGAGGGTCATGGTGTGGTCAGCACCTTTTGGGGGAGGCAGCTATGGCCTAAGGAGAGCCAGCCTGGCCCTTGTGGGGGACCTCCTTGGCCCCCCAGCCTGGAATACTGACCCCTCCGTGCACAACCACAGCTCAACGCCTCCTTGAGTGCCTTCCAGAGACGCTTCGTGGTGGATGTTCGGCGCTGTGAAGAGTTGGAGAAGACCTTCAGTGAGTTGGTGCTGGGCCCACACCCCAGGCAGGCTTCTTGGAGGAGGTGCCAGTGGAGCTTGGTCTGAAAGGAAGAGTCCCAGGCACCCACTTGGAAGGTAGAGAAGGGAGAGCCAGGCCAGGCCCTGCAGAGCCAGGCCAGGGCAGCTGGGATCTGTGGGGTGTTCCTGAGTGAGCTGAGCAGATGTCCAGGCCAGGGTTTGGACGAGCCCTTGAGTGCTAAGTGAGAACTCGGGACATCATCCTGCAGATGCTGAGAGCCACCCATAGATCTCTAAGCAGGAGAGAAGCGTGGATAGAACTTTCTCTGCTGCAGGTGGACTGGGATGAGCAGAGGCCACCAATCTTGGCTTCTCCTTGGATCTGGACAAGAAGGACCCCTGGCCTGGGTTGTGTTCCAGAAACCCCTCCCAGGAGGACCCCGCACAATGGGAGGATAGAGCATGTCTGGTTAATGGTTAGCTTGCCTGGTGGGTTTTAAGTAGTCAGGCAGGTCCTCCGTGGGTCTGCATGCAAGCTGCTGTCCGAGGCCCTGCAGCGCTAGGCTGCCTGCCGGAAGACCGCTGTGGGACCCAGGCCAGGGACTGGGGACGGATGGAGAACAGCCCAGAAGAGCCCCGGGGCGGGGAAGCAGAGCAAACATGCAGGGGTGGAGGTTTAGCCTGAGGTTTTTCTGGGGTCTTGGACTCAGTGAATCAGTTGGCTGGTGGCCAGGGGAATTTGAGGTGACGTTTGGAATCCCCTAGATGTTAGCCAGCCCTTGGCTGTGTGTGCACACTCAGCTGCTCAGTCACGTCGGTTGTGACCCCATTGACTGCAGCCCACTAGGCTCCTCTGTCCATGGAATTCTCCAGGAAAGAATACTGGAGTGGGTTGCCATTTCCTCCTCCAGGGGATCTTCCCGACCCAGGGATCGAACCTGGGTCTCCTGTGTCTGCTGCACTGGCAGGCGGAATTCTTTGCCCAATGAACCACTGGGGAAGCCCTCCAGCCCTTGGCTAGTAGTGGCCATTAGCTGGTGGCGGCCCCTGAGCGGCACCCCCTGACACCCCTCCCCTCTGCACCCAGCCTTCCTGCAGGAGGAGGTGCGGCGGGCTGGGCTGACGCTGCCTCTGCCCGAGGCGGGGCTGCCGGCGCCCCCCGCCCCGCGACCTTCTGCGCATCCAGGAGGAGACTGATCGCCTGGCTCAGGAGCTCCGGGACGTGCGGGGCAACCAGCAGGCCCTGCGGGCCCAGTGGCACCAGCTGCAGCTCCACTCGGCTGTGCTGGGCCAGGGCCACAGCCCCCCGGTCAGTGTAGCCCCCTGGGCGGGGGTGCGGGGCGGGGGTGCCGGGCCCCCCAGGCTGGGGCTCATGGTGCCTCTCGGCTCCTAGTCGGCAGCCACCCACACAGATGGGCCCTCGGAAAGGACCCCCCTGCTCCAGGCCCCCGGAGGGCCGCACCAGGACCTGAGGGTTAAGTAAGTGAGGGGCAGCTTGGCGCTCTTTCCAGCCCAGCGTGGACTCCCTCTCTAGTGCTCCCTCAGACTGCCCCCTGCCTCCTCCTCCCTCGGGCCTGGGGTTCCCCTCTGCCCTACAGGTTTCTCCCCTCCTGGCGTGTGCCAGGTGGGCTCCTGCCTTCCCCATGGGGGTGAGGGGTGGTGTGCCTGGCTGGGATGGGGAGGTGGGGTGGAGGGGAACAGAGGTCGGCGCAGCCCCTGCCCAACCCCGCCTGGCCCTGCAGCTTTGTGGCCGGTGCGGTGGAACCCCACAAGGCCGCGGCCCTGGAGCGCCTGCTCTGGAGGGCCTGCCGCGGCTTTCTCATCGCCAGCTTCCGGGAGACGGAGCAGCAGCTGGAGGACCCGGTGACGGTGTGTGGGCACGGGTGGGGGGCAGCTTGGGTGAGGGTGCGCCCCCTGGGGCGGGGACTGCAGGGTGACCTGGGCCCCCCTCCGCAGGGTGAGCCTGCCACGTGGATGACCTTCCTCATCTCCTACTGGGGCGGGCAGATAGGGCAGAAGATCCGCAAGATCACTGACTGGTGAGCCCCCCGGGGCCCTGGGTGTCCCCCCGCCGCGCGCCGTCATCCACACTCCCGTGCATGCGGCCTGGACCCTGGGCCTCACTCACCGCCCGGCTCCCTGCCAGCTTCCACTGCCACGTCTTCCCATTTGCGGAGGAGGAGGCGGCCCGGCGCGCGGCCTTGCAGCAGCTGCAACAGCAGAGCCAGGAGCTGCAGGAGGTGGGTGCCCGTGGCCGCGGTGGACCTCCGGCCACCACCCTCCCGGCCCACCACCCCCCTGACCGCCTGCTCTGGCCACAGGTCCTGGGGGAGACGGAGCGCTTCCTGAGCCAGGTGCTGGGCCGCGTGCAGAGGCTGCTGCCGCCCTGGCAGGTGCAGATCCGCAAGATGAAGGCTGTGTACCTGGCCCTCAATCAGTGCAGTGTGAGCTCCACGCACAAGTGCCTCATCGCCGAGGCCTGGTGTGCCACACGCGACCTGCCCGCCCTGCAGCAGGCCCTGCAGGACAGCTCGGTGAGCGGGGGGCCTCCCGTGCGCCCCCACTGCCAGGCAGGGGCTCCTCCTCACAACACACTTCCCAATCCCAGTGCCATGGGCGCCCTGCCTTTGCCGGGGCTCACCCTCCTCCGGGGAGTCCTCCGTGATGGCTCTGGCCCCACAAGCCCTCTCCCCACCCCCACTGCCCCCGAGGCCCTGGGATGGGAAGTCGCACCCTGCCGGGGCTCTGGGTGTTAAGTTAGGACCAGGCTCTAAGTCAGATCCAGGCTTTGCAGGCCTCGGCCCTGTGACCTTGGGCTGATTGGAGGGAGCCTTGGGCTCATCTGTGAAATGGCTATGCTGACCCTGCCTCCCTGAGGGTGGCCCCAGTAGGCAGGATCACTGGTGGCAACAAGGGGCTCCCTCTCCCTAGCCACCTGGATGGGAGGAAGCATGCTTGTTTCCCAAGTGACTTCTGGGCCAGTCTCTGGCCATCTCTAAAACCCCTTGGACAGGGGGCAGGTGGGGCTGGTCGTCCGGTTTCACAGGGAGAGAAGGGGCTGCCCCGGGTGAGTCCCCACAGTGCTCTGCCTCTCCAGCTCTGCCTGGCTGGGGGGGTCCGAGGCCCCTGGAGGCCCCTGCAATCAGCCTTCTCTGTCTGTCTGTCTGTCTGCCTGCCTGCCGACTGCCCCAGAGCGAGGCGGGTGTGAGCGCCGTGGTTCACTGCATCCCCTGCCGGGACATGCCCCCCACGCTCATCCGTACCAACCGCTTCACAGCCAGCTTCCAGGGAATTGTGGACGCCTACGGTGTCGGCCGCTACCAGGAGGTCAACCCCGGTGAGGGCTGCCGCCTCCCGCAGCCCCGGCCTTTGGGAGGGTCAGCTGCTGCCCTGGGTGGAAGGCTGGCAGGGCTGCATCTCCATGCTGGGGCTGCCCCGGGCTCCTAGGATGACAGATGCTCTGCTTCTCATGCCCTTGGGGGGAGCCCGGGGGCTTCAAGTTTATCCCCAGCAAACCCCATCTTGTTACACGTACAAGGGAGCCAGCCGAGTTGTGCAAAGAACAATAGCTTTGCAGTAGGAGTGGCCCGGGTTTGAGATCCTACTTGCTTACTTTAATGAGTTTTTTAGCTTCTCTGAGCCTCAGTTTCCTCATCTATAAAATGGAGATAACGGTTCAGCTCTGAGCAGTCTTGGGAAGATGAATGGTCACCAAAGGTTGCAAACCAGCGGCCCACAAGGCCAGAATCAGTCTGCTGGTATGTTTTGTTTGGCCAGATTGTCCAGACACGTTGAAAGGTTTGAGTTGGGTCAGGTTTTCCCAGAAGCAGATCCTGAGGTGGGGTCTCTGTTGCAAGTGGTCTCTCAAGAGAGGGGTTCCCGGGAGAAACCAGTAAGGGACCTCAGGGGACGGGAGGCACGCGGGAAGGGACGGCTGAGCAGGGCCAGTCCTGGGTGAAGTCCGGCCACATTGGCGCGTGTCTGTCTCAAGGCCGACAAGCAGGGCTTCCACACCCAGCGCCCTCAGTTGTCGGCCAGGCCTGGTGGGCGGGCAGCGAGGCCGTCAGCTCCTGGCACATCCCGGGTGCTCACCAGCCTGGCGAGGCTGCTGCTTGGAGACTGGTGCACCCGGCAAGGGCCCACACAGAGCTGCCGAGGGCTCCGCGCCACCCGGGCAGAGCATCTGCTGCAGGCACCAGGCTTTAAAGTCGGAGTTTTGGCAAAAGTCTGCCTTTTCCCAAGACTTTGGCAAAAAGAGAGATTTGGCAGCATGGTGCCCACCCCCAGGAGGCTGGAGCTGGGTGTGGCTGCCCCTCCAGTTTGGGTCCATCCTGGGGCCAGCAGGCACTGGCTCCCTCCCTCCCTGGCCCCGGCCACCTTCCTGAGGACCGTGGGACCTGGCCTGTCACCCGCCCGGTCCCTCTGCTTCCAGACAGCACTCCCCCTGAGGCAGGCTGGCTGCCGTGTGCCCAGTGGCCCGGCATCCCCGGGGTCACTGGGTGAGGGCTGCAGGGCGTCTCAGTGTGAGCCCAGAGGAGGGGTCTGGGGGTGAAGCATGAGGAGGACCTTTCAGGAGGGGGACTTAGTCTGAGGCCAGGGAAGGGTCCTGCCTCACCCGGTGGGCAAGAGAAAGGGTTTGGGGCCCCCAAGGTGGTACGCGCAGGACCTGCGGGTGGAATCTGGGGCTGTGTGGACCGAGGCCTGGATCTCGTGTCCCCTGGGGCCTGCTGACCCTCCAGAACAGCACCTGGGAGCTTGACGTGCCCTCCCCTCTGCCGATTTCGCCTGCCCGTAGTTCCTCTGCATTGGCAGGTGGCAGACTGTGCGCTAGCAGGTGGCAGTCTGCTTGGAGCAGCCTGATCCCCAGATATCCATGGCTGGTGATGGGCCCCCAGCTCTCAGAGCAATAGCTCCGGGGGATGTTCATTTGCTCGGGCTGCCGTAAGAGAGCATCCCCGATGTGGTGGCTTCAACAGTAGGTATTTATCGTCTCTCCGTTCTGGAGGCTGGGAACCTGCGATCAGGGTGTTGGCAGGGCTGGTTCCTCCTGAGAGCTTGAGGGGGCTTCTGTTCAGGCCTCTCTCCTTGGCTGGCAGGCAGCCGTCTTCACGTTCGCATGGTCTTCTCCAGTGTCTGTGTCTAAGGTCCAAACTCACCCATTTTATAAGGACAGCAGTCATATTCAATTAGGACCCACTCTGATGACCTTGTTTTCACTTGGTTACATCTGTAAAGATTGTATCTCTGAAGGAGGTCACTTTCTAAGGAGCAGGGGGGTTAGGACTCCAACCTACCTTTGGGGTGGCGGGGGGGCACAATTCGACCCATAACTGGGATGTGCATTAGAATCCTAACATCTATGAGAAATTTTCCCCATTTGCTAAAGGGAAGCTGAGGCCCCAAAGATTAAGTGACCAACTTGGCCTTCTGGAACTTGCCACGGGCCAGCCAGGACTTCCACTGGGCTCTCTGTACTTCTGCTTAAAGCTCTTCTCATAAAAAATAGCTACAACTAATGAGTTTATATTGCTTATTTATGGCCTGCTGTCTCATTTTTAATAGCCCCAGAAAGTAGTGGTATTATAATCTCCATTTTGCCCATGGGGAGATGGAGGTTCAGCGACGTTAAGACACTAGCCAAAGGTTGCACAGCTAGTAGATGGCTGACTCTTGCATGCAGGCAAGCGGTGTGGCGTCCCTGCCTGGCAAACACCACCTTTGTATCTCTTGGGGCCCTGGACCCTGGCTTGGGGGCCCCTGAACAGGCACGGGGTCCTGGCTGACCGCGTGGCCTCTCTGCCCACAGCGCCCTACACCATCATCACCTTCCCCTTCCTCTTTGCTGTCATGTTCGGTGATGTGGGCCACGGGCTGCTGATGTTCCTCTTCGCCCTGGCCATGGTGCTGGCCGAGAACCAGCCGGCTGTGAAGTCAGCGCAGAACGAGGTGAGGGGTGGCAGGGGTCTGGGGGTGGGGGTGGGGGGTTGGGGAGGGAGGGTGCAGGCATGGCCAAGGGCCGGGGCCAGCTCTCACCACACCCACACCCCCAGATCTGGAGGACCTTCTTCGGGGGCCGCTACCTGCTGCTGCTCATGGGCCTGTTCTCCGTCTACACCGGCTTCATCTACAACGAGTGCTTCAGCCGCGCCACGGCCATCTTCCCCTCCGGCTGGAGTGTGGCGGCCATGGCCAACCAGTCCGGCTGGAGGTGAGGCCCGGCCACCCCCCTACTGCAGCCCCGAGGCCCCTGGGCCCCTGACCATCCCCTCCCCACTCTCGTCACAGCGATGCCTTCCTGGCCCAGCACCAGCTGCTTGCCCTGGACCCCAACGTCACCGGCGTTTTCCTGGGACCCTACCCCTTCGGCATCGACCCTGTGAGTCCTGGCCATCTGTCCTTGGTGGTGCGGGCGGGAGGGTGGGTTGGGCTCCCCACTCAGGGCCCCCCAGACCAGGGCCTGCCTGGCAGGGCCCACAATGCAGCCCCTTGAAAAGCAGAGAAGTGAGTCCTGATAAGGACAGTGTTCTGTAGCCCTGTCTGTGCCAGGCGGGCACCGTTCTGAGGCCTTGTTGAAATGATTTTGTGTCCAGTCCTTGTGACAACTCCATGGCGTGCATGTCAGTGCACACTCTCCCCATTTCACAGATGAGGAAGGTGAGGGTACATGCCCAGAGTTGCCCGGTCAGGAAGAACTGGGGTTGGGGCCCAGACTGTGCTCTTAACCATGCTGCTCTGCTGCCCCTCATCGGGTGGGTGACGGATTGTGCAGGGGGCCCTGGAGGGGCACACACGGGCCGATGAGAGTGACTCGGGTGGGGAGGCCCCTTCGTGACCCCCTGGTCCTCCTGCTCCCCCAGGTCTGGAGCCTGGCCGTCAACCACCTGAGCTTCCTCAACTCCTTCAAGATGAAGATGTCTGTCATCCTGGGGGTCACCCACATGACCTTCGGGGTGGTCCTGGGAGTCTTCAACCACGTGTGAGGGCTGGGGTCCTGGGGTTGAGGGGCCCGAGCAGGGCCAGAGTGGCCCTGGTGACCTGGCTCCCCCCTACTTCGCCCCCCGCCTCTGCCCCAGGCACTTTGGCCAGTGGCACCGGCTGCTGCTGGAGACCCTCCCCGAACTGGTCTTCCTGCTGGGGCTGTTCGGCTACCTGGTCTTTCTGGTCGTCTACAAGTGGCTGCACTTCACGGCCGCCAGAGCCGCCTCGGCCCCCAGCATCCTGATCCACTTCATCAACATGTTCCTCTTCTCGCGCAGCCCCACCAACCAGCCGCTCTTCCAGGGGCAGGTGGGCGGGGCCGGTCCGGTGGGCGGGGCGGGACCGGGTGGGCCCACCCCCACCACGGGGCCCCGCCCCTTGGCTGCAGGATCCTCGTCTGGAAAGCGGGATTGCAGACCTGAGGCCATGAGACAGGGAGGAGGGAGGTCGAAGGACCAGCAGAGGTGGTCCAGCCGAGGGGGTGCTGGAAGTCTGGGGTGCCACCCCTCCCAGAACTCCGTGTGGGGCGGTGTCCCTGCTCTGTGAGGGGCCCCGGCGGAGAAGTGGGGGACAGGCTCCCTGGGCCCCAGGAGCCGCGGGGCGCCCTGACTCCCGCCCCTCCCTCGCAGGAGGTGGTGCAGTCCACCCTGGTGGTCCTGGCCCTGGCCACAGTGCCCGTGCTGCTGCTGGGCACCCCCCTGTTCCTGCGCCGGAAGCACCAGCGCCGCCAGTCTCGGAGGCGGCGACCGCTGGTAGGGGCAGGGGAGGCGTGCGGAGGGTGGCGTCCAGGCCGTGAGCCCACCTGGCCCATGCGTCTGCTGATGCTGCTGCTCCCACCTCCAGGATGAGGACAAGGCCGGGCTCCTGGGCCAGCCTGACGTGTCTGTGGCCAGCCAGAACTCTGATGAGGAGAAGGCCGGTTGCCTAGGGGACCAAGAAGAGGAAGAGGTGGGTATGGGGACTCCCTGGGTCGCGGGAGGCCAGCGGCCCGGCTTGCCCCTCACTGTTGCCCGTCCCCCCAGTTTGTCCTGTCCGAGGTGTTCATGCACCAGGCCATCCACACCATTGAGTTCTGTCTCGGCTGCATCTCCAACACGGCCTCCTACCTGCGCCTCTGGGCCCTAAGCCTGGCCCACGCCCGTGAGTCCCAGCGCCAACCCCCCACACACGGCCGCTGGAGGGGTGGCTTCCTCCCGTCACTTCCCAGTGTCCCTGTCTGGAAAGGGGGGGCGGGGGAGGAGGTCCCCTGTTGGCCCATGGGGAGGACGGGCTTAGGGATGCCGAGGTGGCTGGGCAGTTCCCACCGCTCCTCTCTCATCTGCAGAACTGTCGGAGGTCCTGTGGGCCATGGTGATGCGAGTTGGCCTGAGCCTGGGCGGCGAGATGGGCGTGGAGGCCGTGGTGCTGGTCCCCGTCTTTGCCGCCTTTGCTGTGATGACCGTGGCCATCCTGCTGGTGATGGAGGGGCTCTCGGCCTTCCTGCACGCACTGCGGCTGCACTGGTGAGAGCCCACGGGCTGGTGCGGGCAGTGTGGGGGGGCCAGCCAGGGGCAGGGATCCTCTCACCAGCTCTCCTCCTCCCCCAGGGTGGAGTTCCAGAACAAGTTCTACTCGGGCTCCGGCTACAAGCTGAGCCCCTTCACCTTTGCCGTGGAGGATGAGTAACACCCACGACCTGCCCTTACCGTGCCAAGCAGGAAACAAATACCGAGGAGGTGGACTTCCCTGGTGGTCCAGTGGTTAAGACTCTGTGCTTCCAATACAGTTCGCTTCCTGGTCAGGAACTAAGATCCCACATGCCACATGGTGCGACCAAGTTAAAAAAATAATAAAGGTGAAGAAGGCCTAGGACCCGTGGCTTGGTCTTGAATGAGAGGCAGGGCCTGGGGTGGAAGAGCCTGGGCTCTCTCTGGGTTGGTTCTTCCTCAGGAGCCTCTTCTGGTTTGATGGACACCGTGCCAGTCTGTGTCTCTCTGAGGTCTGTCTTTTGAGCTGAAGATGGTGTGGGGTGTGGAGAGGTGGGAGGCACTGATCTAGGATCTGGGGCCTCAAGATGTCAGCAGAGGCCCAGAAGCACATCTGCAGGACCCTCAGGCTCAGGGTGGGGGAGGGGGCAGAACTAGGACGGAGGACAGATGTGTCCAGTGCATTTTAGGTCAGGATGACTGTTGTCCCAGGCTGGGCCAGGCGGAGTGAGTGACCTCCTTGTCCTTGGAGGTATGCAAACTGTAGGATGATGTGTGGGATACTCGGGGTGTGGAGGGAGGTGCTTGGCATCAATTGGCCAGATTCTCATGTCCTTATGCTGGCAATGGCCACTGGCACTCATGATGCTGTGGAGCAGAGCAGCCTGGGGCACTGTGTGACCCGCACTGCACGGGGGACAGTGTGTCACTCCACGGGGACGGCGGGTCACACCCAAGGCCACCCTCCTGCAGACGTGGGCAGATGCTGTCCAGGGCACCACGAGCATTGCCCAGGGCTCTGAGGGTCAAAAAAGGGCTGAACCGGACCCCAGGCCCTGCCTCCCTTCCTGTCCTCAGAGACCACCATCTTCCCTGTCCCCCCTTGGTGGGCAGTCCTGCCCCTGGCTGTCCTGCTGCTGGGGGGAAGGTGGCATCCTGTGGGCGTCTCTGACCTGGGTCCCACCACCGGCTGCGGGGCAGAGCCAGTGCTTCCCAGAGGCCTTGCACTCTCCTGCGGAGGAGCTGCCAAGCAGTTCTTCCGGCTACAGGCCCCAGGAACAAAGGCTGCCTTGAAGGCAGAGACTCCCTGGGCACAGTGAGCGGGGAGGAGGCCACACCACTGCGGCTCCACCTGGCCAGCTGCCGGGAGGAGCCTGTCCCTCCGGAGTCCAGGCCTGCCCTGGCTCAGGGCCCCCGGATGCTGGGCTGCAGTCCACATGCCTGGCAGAGACTGAGCTCCAAGAAAGAGCAGCGTCTGGTTAGAAACAGAGGGCAGCGTGTCTCAGGACCTGGACTGAGCCCAGGACTCCGAGCTCCACCTTCCTGGGGAGCAGAGCTGAGCACGTGCCGGTGGGGCAGGTGCTCGGCGCTGGTGGGCAGGTGCTCGGCGCCGAGAGCCGGGCGTGTTTGGGGGGAGGGAGGTGAGCCCGGGGAGAGGCTGGCCGCATGGAGAGCTGGCAGCCTGAGAGGGCTGGACGCTGTGGAACCAGCACCCGCAGGGCTCTGGTGGGGGCACCCCAGGGCTGGAGGTCACCTTCAGGAGATGCAGGGATGGGGCGGGGGGGGGGGGGCGCCTGCACCAGGGAAGAGCCTGACCGCTGCCCGGGTGAGCGTGCAGTCTGACCCGGGAGGACATCGAGGAGACGGGAAGCCAGGAATGCTACCCAGGATGAAAGCAGAGAGGACGCGGCGAGCGTGGGGCTGGGAGGAGAGCTGCCACTCAAGCCGTGACTTCTGAGCTGCCCTGACCCTGCGGGGAGCCCCCCGGCAGAGCCCTGGGGCCTAAGGCAGATGGGGCTGGGGTGGAGGGCCTCGTGGGCACAGGCAGGAGTTGGGGGCTGTGTTCCGAGACTTCGCACAGAGGGCACAGCATCAAGGGCCGGGTTCTACTGCTTGGGTGTTGAGGCCCCCTCCTGGTCACACTCCAGCCGTCTAGAAGGACGGGCGGTGGTCTCCTTCCGGCCACCCCGCCATCCCGCCCATCCTGCCGCGTCGGGAGCAGCCGCACCCCACCACCCCGAGACCGGACACATCCCAGGGTGACGGCGGAGATAGGCTTTTATACTTTTTATTGTTTGTATAGGACAGTCTTTGTGGTAGCAGGAATGTACGCACAGAAAAACAATTCAAATAAGAGTTCAGAGTAAAAAACGAAAGGGTTTATCCCGAAGGACATTTAATATACATGGACTTCACAGCTGGATCTATCCGCCCCCAGACTCCACACACGGGCTGTGGTCTCCCACTGGGACGGCCGTGCGATGACCACATGAGCAGGCAGCGGGCGCGGGCACACCGAGGCCCCAGCACCAGGGGCGGCAGGAGGCTTCCGAGGGCAGGGGGCAGGACCAGGCCTGGGGGCGGGGGGCCGGGGGCCGGCCCTGCTGGAGCAGCCCCAGCTCCAGGCTGAGCAGGCGGACGGGAGCGGGGGGCAGAGAACCGGGGGGGGGAGGGGGGGACAGGTGTGTCCACGTGGCCCTCTGTGGCCATGGCCTGCCGCCCGCCCCGAAGCCGGGATTAATAAAGCACTTTGTTAGAGGGCACGGGGCAGGGCACATCTGGTTGGGGTGAGGTTCACCGGCAGAGGGAAGTTTGGACGACAGGAAGCAGGCAGCCACGTTCCTCCCAGCCCCCGCGCCCCCTCGCACCGTCGGGGGCGGTCAAGCCAAGGAGCATGGTCACAGTGTCACCGCCCCCTCGGGAGCGGGCAGCGTCTGCATGCCTGTCACAGAGCCCGATCAGCGCTGCCCGCCAGCACAGCCATTCACATTGTGTAAAGATCAACATTAACCACAAAAGGCACCTGGAGTGACGCTGCTGGGCGCCACGTCCGACTGTGACAGAAACGTCTTCTCTAGATGAGAGCGGTCTGAGATATTGCACTATTGCACTAGTGTACTATAATTCTGCTTCCCAATCTCAGGTCAGAGTCCTAGTGAGGTCGTAAACGAGATAAGAAATAAATGTTACTCAATTTTAATACAGTCTTTTGTATCATACACATCTGTGTTTGGCGGCGAGACGTCTGAGCCTTCCAGCCGCGGGTACAGTATTGGAGCACAGAGGGGCCACGGGCTCGGCCGCCCCCACGCCATCCAGGGGTGCAGGCAGGAAGGCTTCCCACGGTCACACCCCGAGCTTCCTCTTCTGGTCGAAATAGGCATCGAACCTGGCTTGGGCGTACTCCTAGGAGACAGAAGCAAGAGCGGCCTCACTCAGGGTCCTGCCTGCCCCCGGCACAGAGTGGAGCTGCTCCATCCTGCGCTGCCCCCAGGACATCCTCGCCTGCTGGCAGCCCAGCTCCCCGCCTTGGCCTGCTGTGCCGGCCTGGCCCTGCTGACCCGGACAGGAGATGGGACGTCCATCTATGGACCCGGTGCTGCCACGGTGCACCAACTCATCCACCTCAAACGCTACAGACACAGGCTGACAGGCTCCTCTTTCCAAGCCCAAGGCCCTTGGGCATCAGCAAGCGTGGCACCAAGGGGGAAGACAGGGGGGGTGGTGGTGTGTGTGCCACCTGTGTGCTGGGATCACTGCAGCACTTACTAAAAGGACACCGGGAGGGAGGGAGCAAACCCGGCCAGCCCCCGCGCCCCCGGCTCTGTCCCCCCCCGTCGGTCCACCAGTGTGGGGACAGTTTCTGAAGGACCACTCCAAATTGAGAAGTCTGCCATGCCAGCTGCCAAGCTGTCACCTTAAAAAAACTGAACACTGAGGGAGAACTTATAAACCAACACAGACTAACTCATCTAAAGCATGCGGCATTGGCTAAAGCGCACAGCCGGCCTACCACCAGCACCGCTGTCACCCTCCGAGTCCCCAGGGGCCTCCGCAGTCAAGCCCTCCAGACTGCAACAGAATGCTTCCACGTAAACGGAATCACCCGACCCGGCCCCTCTAGATCAGGGACACTTCTGCGCGGCCGGGGAGGGCAGTGCTCGTCCGTTTGGCATGGAGTAGTTCTCTGTGACACGGCTCCAATGCAGTGTGGTCACACACTCGTCTGATGTTGGGCACGTAGGACGCTTCCAGGTTGGGGCTATCGGAGCATGTGAATTCAGGTCTTGTTGTGGAAACAGGCTTTCATTTCTCTTGGATCAATACCAAAGAGGGACTGCTGGGCTGTATGTTTAAGTGTGTATTTGACTTTATTTAAGAGGCAACTGTTTTCCACACTGGTCATCCCCTCTTGCAGCCCCACCCGCAGTGTATGTGACATTATCTTCTTGCCAACATTCAGCACTGTCTAGCTTCCACCCACTGACTCGGGTGTGTAGGGCATCTCTCTGGGCTTTAACTGGCATTTCTTTCCTGACTACAGCAGCAGATGAACAGATGCTTATGGTCATCTACCTTCTGTGCCGTGTTCAAACCTTCTGTCCTTTCATCGGGTAAGCTGTCCGGTTTCTTGCTGAGTTACGAGTTCTTCAGACACCCTAAACACAAGTCTTTGTCAGATGTAAGTTTGCAGTCTTTTCTCCCAGTCTGCGGCTCGGCTTTTCATTTTCTTAATGACGTCTTTCAAAAAACAAAAAGTTTTAAATTTTGATTCAGTCCAATCTATTGTATCTTTTCTCTTTGATGGTGAGTGCCGTATGTAACTGAAAATCTCTGCCACAGTCGTGAAGCTTTTCTTCCATTTCAGCTTTTCCATTTAGGTCTATTATCTGTTCCAAGTCAATTTCTGTGGATGGTACAAGTTCGAAGTTCATTATCTTTCTTCCGTATGGCTTATTCAGTTGTTCCCATGTCATATTTGGAAAATCTAACCCTTCCTGAAATGAACTATCTTGGCCTTTTGGGGGGAATACCAGTTGCCTGTATGTGTAGGAGTCCATTTCTGGGAACTGGATTCTATTCCATCTGATTTATGTATGTCTTTACACTAACACCGCGTGGTCTTAATTACTGTGCTTGGTAAACTGTGAGATCAGGGAGCATGTCTTCCAACTCTGTTCTATAATTTTGGTGTTTTAGTTATTCCAGGGCCTTTGCACTTTCACGTAAGTTTGAGAATCAGCTTGTCAATGTCTATCAAAAGCCTGTGGGGTTTCGATGGGGTCATGGAGACGCATAGATTGGTTTGGGGAGAATGAACATTTTAAGTCTTCTAAATCTATACATGTGGTATCTCCCTATTTATAATTGTCAGTGTATAGATCATGCACGTTATTTTAAGTATTTCACATTTTTTACACCAAACTACTTTTTTTTTTTTTTTACAAATTGTTTCCAGCACTTCGGAATGCAGTTGGCTTTTGTATACTGACCTTGTGTCCTATAACCTTGACAAACTCAGTGGTTTAAACAGTTTTTCTATTGATTCTTTTGTATTTTTCCATGTACACAGTCATGTCACCTATAAAATAAAGGCAGTTTTCTTTTCTCACCTTCCTGTACTGGTGAGGAGAACTCAGCACACACACCCTGGCCGTGCTCTCCACTTGGGGCATGTGTGGGAGGAACGTCTGGTCATAAAATAATCGTCCTGTTATACATACTGGATTTACTTTTGCCGGCACTGTGGGCACGGCTTTTGTGTGATGCCCATGAAGGGCACTGACGCGCAGCCTTCTTGAAGGCCCAGTGCTGGTGTCAGGGTCACGCCAGCCTCGTCGAATGAGCTGAGAAGTGCTCCCTCCCCCTCATTTTCTAGAAGTTTCCGTGAGGCTGCTGTCATTTCTCCCTGAAATGCTTGGTGATATTCACCAGGGCCTGAAGTTTAGTCTACAGGTTTTTGATTATCAGTTTAATTTAATAAATACATGGCCATTAATGATGTCAGTTTTGGCCATTTGTATCTCCCAAGAAACTGGCACGTTTCAAGCAAGCCATCAGATCTGCCGACAGGGTTGTTTCTCACTCTTCCACTTGAACGTCTCCCGACTTTGTGATGACGGCCTCTCTCTGCACCTGCTTTTGGTACTCTCTGCCTTCTCCTTTCTTGCTCAGTATAGCCAGATATTTATAAATACTTTTGTGGTATCATTGATTTTTTCCTCTATTTTTAATATTTTATATTTGAATGATTTCTGCTCTTACCTTTATTCTACTTCTCTTTACTCTGGGTTTAACTGGTTTTTCACTTTCTAGCTTCTCAAGGTAGAAGCTTATGTTACTAGTTTGAGAACTTTCTTCTTACCCAGTACAAATGTTTAAGCTACAAAACCAAAAGATTTCAAACACTGTTTTAACTGCATCCCACAAATTCTACGATGTTGTGTTTCCACTCTTGTTATTCAGTCACTAAGCCATGTCCTTTGCAACTCCATGGGCTGCAGCACTGCCAGGCCTCCCTGTCCTTCGCTGTCTCCCAGAGTTTGCTCAAATTCACGTCCATGGAGCTGGTGATGCCGTCCAACCACCTCCTCCTCTGCTGCCTCCTCCTTTTGTTTTCAATCTCTTCCAGCATCAGGGTCTTTCCCAAGGAGTCAGCTCTTCACATCAGGCGGCCAAAGTACTGGAGCTTCACCTGCAGCATCAGACCTTCCAATGAATATTCAGGACTGATCTCCTTTAGGATGGACTGGTCTGATCGCCTTGCAGTCCAAGGGACTCTCAAGAGTCTTCTCCAACACCACAGTTCAAAAGCATCAATTCTTCGGTGCTCAGCTTTCTTTATGGTCCAACTCTCACGTCTGTACACGACTACTGCAAAAACTACAGCTTTGACGATATGGACCTTTGTCAGCAATGTGATGTCTCTGCTTTTTAACACTGTCTAGGTTTGTCAAAGCTTTCCTTCCAAGGAGCAAGTGTCTTTTTAAATTATGGATGCAATCACCATCCACAGAGATTTTGGAGCCCAAGAAAACAAAATCTATCACCACTTCCACTTTTTCCCCTTCTAAAAAAATGATGGTTCCATCATAATTCAGTTAAAACATTTTCTAATTGTCCTTTTAATTTTTCCTTTGACCCAGGGTTTATTTACAAGTATACAGTTTAATTTCCAAATAATTGAGAATTTTCCAGATATCTTTATGGTGGTTGGTGATTTCCAATTAAATTTGCACTGTGGTCAGAGAACTTACTCTGCAGCAAATCTGAGGGCTGTCTGACAGCCCAGCCCATGGCCTATCCTGATGAAGGCTCCCCATTCTCTGAAAAGGATGTGTGTCCCAGAGCCATCCGTCAGGGCAAGCTGGCTGGGTGATGTTCAGGTGTCAGACTTCCCTGCGGCAGGGCTTCCTGGCTGCACCCGCTACGGCCAGGGGTGCGGTCTACCAGGTGAAGGTGCCCTCTGTTCTTTCAGGCTCTGTCAGTTTCTGCTCTATGTCTTTCGTTTTGGCCCTGCTGTGAGGCGTGTGAGATCCTAGTTCCCTGACAGGGACTGAACCTACGTCCCCTGCGGGGGAAGCGCGGAGTCCTAACCGCTGGACCACCAGGAAAGCCCCTGCCCTGCGTCTCTTGAAGAAGACAGGACCTCTGTGTTCCGCGAGTGAACTGATGCCTGTTCTAGGATGCGACCCCTTTCTCTATCTTCGGTGGTCCTGTTCTGAAGTCCACTGGGTCTTACAGTAACACCTGGTCATGACTCCAAATCCACTTTAAAAAACCCGAATGTTCTCCTGTCTACGAGTGTCTGTGCGTTACCAAAGCTTCTGCCCAGAAGCAGAAACCATCCTCCCAGTGGCCTGAGGACAAAAGGAACCGGCCGTTTCCCACAAGTCCCAAAGCCAGGTGCTCGCTGCACTCGGGTGCACCCCTGCCCCGGGACACCCCCCACCACTCATTACAGAGCAAGGTTAAACACAGTGTCTGTGCCAAGGACAGTTCTCAGGTTAGAATAAAAAGACAGCCTAGTATGGTACAAACTTGCTGCAAAAAGGGGTCTAATTCATTCAGCACCAGCTTCTGGCTCTTAGGCCAGGCACTGCAGGCCAGACGATGGGGTGGTAACAGATGAATAAACTCAGGCGTGGGAGGCACAGGCCCCCTCCCCGCTTCACTCAGCATCCTTTGTGTCAGGGGGACTGCGGTCGGGGATGGGTCTCGAGGATCCGGATTTCTACATCCGTCATCGGAATCACAGGACCACACAGCACTCCCCTGAAGCAGGGAAGGCAGGGGCTGTGGACCCTGGGAGGGAGGGCAGCTTCCAGAGGCAGACTCAGCACCCATGACAGTGGCTTCCACTACGCAGCCAGGGGAGCCCGCTGTCCCGGTGCCAGTCACCTGGCGCAGGCACTCGGAGGGGAAGGGGTGACCCTCTGGAAGGAAGAGCCATTTACTGCCAGGCGCTCGTGTACAAGGAGGCATCTTTCCCTGGGAGTAGAAGAGAAAAACCACCTGCAGCACATACCATGTACCCAAATTCAATGGAGGAAATCTTGGCCTGAACGATGGACCAGAGCCCCCAGAAGAAATGGGATGCGAGGGCAAACCTGTAATGACAGAAGCAGGACGCGCAGTGAGACGGCGCCCAGGACGTCACGCCCTGCCCGGTGGGCACGACACGCCCCAGCGACAGCGGCGGGAGCCCTCGGCTGGCCGGCCCCGCCCCCAGCCGGCGGCCCCGCAGGGGTGAGGCTCCCACAGCCTGTCCTAGGCACACGGGCCGACACACAGGACCCACGCAGGGGCCCTGGCGGCCGCGCTGGTGAAACAGGGGTCATATGGGGAATGAAACCCGCTGCATGTGGGTGTGCGCCGGCGGCCCCCAGCACACACGAGCAACAGGAGGAAAGCCCGGGCCTGGAGGACCTGCTGCCCACCACCACCCCCACCCCGTCCCTCCTCCCCGGAAGCGGACTGGGGGGAGGTGTGGCCAGGTCCCATTTCTAGGCTGTGCTGTGCCTCCCGCCACCGCGAACCCACATTCCCCTCCAACAATGAAGATGAGCTCTCACTCGGGAACGAGGGCTTCGGGGCTTCTGCTGCTCCTCACTCTGATCCACTAGATCCCCTGGCACCACCTTTCTGTCTGGGCCTCTCCTCCATGCCCCCTTTCCATCTGTTCAGGAACCAGAGAGGGAAGCTCTCTGCCACAGGAGCTCAGGGGCCGCCAGGGTGGCCGCAGCTCAGAGAGAGGAGTGTGCACACTTCTGAGGCCCACGAGGAAGGGGGCTCTGTGCCGAGGGAGGGTTGTCACAGGGACTCCAGCTGTCCCTGGAACCACGGAATCTCATGGGAGAGCCCAGAGACTAGGGGTAACTCGGGCCTCTCCACTAAAGAGATGAGAGGGTGACCACGCCGTGCTCTAGAGCTCTGTGGAATCTGGGGGTTTCTCAGCCTTGCTTCGAGAGCGCCTGAGGACACAGACGTCCAGTTATTTCCTCGTATTATCTGATGGAGCCCCACTCCAGGAGCACGAGCGACAGCAGGGTGCAGGCCCTGGTGGCAGGGAACGGGCAGCAGAGTCTGTGGGGGGATGACGGTTCAGAACGCCACCCCCACGCGCTGACCCTCTGCACAGACCCCTCTCTTAACGTGCCGTGTGCTGAGAGCTGAAGGATCCTAACACACTCAGCCATGTGGGCCAGAACCAAATGTTCTGGTGTGGTTTTTTTTTTTTTGCAAACTACAAGACCCAGAGATGTAGGGTTATGAGGAAGCTCCTAAAATACTCTTATTTTCAAGGAAGCATCCTAAGTGGGCGCCTTGAAGAAGGAAGCTATCGTAACAGATCAACAGAGGAAAAGTTACCTATTGACTTCAAGCAGCATTTCTTCTTCTATAACAGACTTTTCTTCGTTACTGAGGTTTTCAAATTCATTTTGGAATGCAGCCAAGTAATTGGAAATAAAATGGAGCTTTAAAAAAAAGTAATGACATTAAGATCAATGATTGTTAAAAATAGACGATGTCAAAGTTGTCACTCAGCGCACACCTCGCGTGACTCTTCCAGACGTCAGAGAAGCCCGCACGCTCCTCTGCCGAGGGGCTGGGAGCCAGGGAGCTTGCCCACCCCGCTGAGGTGCCAAGGTGACAAGAGAACGAAAGGCCTCTCCAGGCCGTCCTATCGCCGAGACCACTACTACTTCTGCAGAGGGTTGTTTAGGTAGAGTTGCTCTTCTCCTCTCACCCACACTCCTATCTCCCACTGTCTGCCCACAAAGCGGGGCCAGCCTACAGCACACCCCCCAGCCTGGATGGCACTCCACGTGGCATGGGCTTGAGGCACCAGGGCACCCTGACCTTCACCAGTGAATACTCCCTCAGGGCAGGAGCTGCCCAGGCGCTGAGAAGGGGCCTTTTCCCGCCTCTCAGATGCCTTGACTATCTACACACTCGTGTCCATGCACCAGCACCGTCTAATTCCAGTCCAGAGAAGACATGGTTTCCCCTGATGTTCTGCCAGGCGGCACCATGAGTCTGTGTGTGAATTAGGATTTCTGAGAGTCCCTGTGCTTCGCTATTTCATACTGTATCAAAAGGTGACAGAACATGGCCAACCACTGCATGTTTGCTTCTGTGAAGAAGAAAACAGCCATCAGTCTTTCTTCCCGGTGGGAACCCCTGCTAACTGGTTACCCGGCTGAAGTAACCAGTACTTCTCCCCCACAAACCTGCCCCTCTTTCATCCTCCTGCTCTGAAATCGGCTTCCCACACTCTGCCCCTCCTCCACTGGAAAGCATCCTTCACATTCTAGCACCGTTCCAGGCAGGAGGCTGTGGATTCTGCGGCAAACTTGGTACAAGAGACACCTATTAAACTCTGTGCGGCAGGCACCAAGCTGAGCATCGTTCCTGCACAGTAACTCACTCCCACGACATGGTAATTTCCACAGATGAGGGAACTGAAGCATGGAAACAGTAGGTTTCAACCAGCAGTGGCAGACCTGGGATTCAAATCCAGGCCTATTAGTTTTTAAAACCCATGCTGGAACCACCACCCTAGATGGTTGATTTCTGGGAGACTCTAAATGCTGCAGGTAGCAAATGAAGATAGAAAATCTGAAGAGACTGAAACTCTAACAAAGTGCTAATCAGTGGCTCTTCCTCCCAAAAAAGTTCTAGGCCCAGATGGTTTTATGGGCAAAGTCTACCAAACTTTCAAACAGCACCATCTTATAAAAATCTGCTCCAGAAAATAAAAAGGGACACTCATTTTGTAAACTAGCATAATTTTTTATTCCAAAAGCAGGTATGAACAACTTTTTAAATGAACACAGAAGTCCTGTTTCACATAAAACTGCGAAAAAAAAAAAAAAAAAGAAAAAAAAAACCGCGAAAATAAGAAACTGCCCCGCTGGATCCAACCGAGCGTCACAGGATAATGTAACTCACTCAAAGGAATTCCAGTATCGTTTAACATTTTAAAACACTTCAATGCATTAAAGAGAGGAAAGCATGAGATGACCTCAGGAGACGGCGACAGGGTAGGTGATCTAGACGGACACTGTGATTGTTGAAACCTCTCAGAAAACAGAAATAGCACTTCCTTACATTTCCACTGCTGTGCAGTGAGGGTGGCCACACAGCTCTGCCTCCACTAGGATGAAATCCTTCTTCTTACTGAAAACCCCCCTGACTGGTTTGAGAGCTCCCTCTCTGGAGACACCTGCCCAGTGCCCATCGAAGTCCAGTTTCTCCTCAGCACAGCAGGAACCTGAAGCCTGCTGTGTGCTCTCCTCCCCGGGCTCACCAGCCTTCCTGCCCACATGGCATGACCCTGAGGTTCCAAACCACCCCGGTCACTCTGGACATATGCAAGGTCATCAGGTCAGCCTGAAATATGGCCAGAGGGGAGCAGCCCAGCTCTGGCTGCCCAACAGGCCTGCGTTTCAATGGCTGCCCTGAGCATGGGCACCTGCTGGAGATGCTGCCTGTGCCCAGCTCAGCAGGTACTCGAGAAACATCCTCCTGAGTGAGCTACCATAGCAACTGACCATCTGTGTCCTTGCCCCCGGCCCCTAGGCAACGTTCTGATCAGGTAGGACTCCTGGGAGAAGGCTGACCTAAAGCAGGGCTGCCCAGCATGGACAGAGCTGATGCCCTGCAAGCCTGGGAGAGTCAGGGGTGGTGTCCCCTCTGCCCAGCCTGCTTGCTTCCACATCGCTACCTACTCATCCTCAACCCAAGGCTTAGGCCAAGGCTGATGAACGGGACAGAGAGCTTCCCGGGAGGAGTCCCACAGGACTGACTCCAGTCACTGGACTGACTCCTCTCACCCAGGACAGAAAAGGGGGCTGGGGGTGCTGCAACAGCTGCTGAGCTAGTGCCCCCAAGACTATCTCTGTCTGCACAGAGTGAAACACAGAGGAAAGTCAGTGACCCTCAAAAGGCCAGAGGGCAGGGCAGAAAAAACTGGAAGGAGTTACCAAGGAAGCTGTGATCCTCTCTGACTAGCTACAGGCCACCTCTGGCAAAGGGACTTTAAAAGGCTGGACTGCAATACTGTCTGTATCTTGACACAACATTTTAAAGCAAAAGAACCTACTTAACCAAAACAAGCATCTTTGGAAGTAGAGCTGTAGTCAACTCTAACTGGGTAAACCGATGAATGTATGAGTCACTCACTTCTCAGCAAGTGTGCACGCATGAGGCTCCTACCTGTTGCTTCCTGGTGGGGTACTTCAGGATGTTTGCTCTGAAAAAAGGGTACGTTTCATAATTATAATCATACATCCATTCACAGAAATGATTCCCAATGTCGAATCCCCTGAAAAAGAGGGAGAGGCAGAGAATGAGGCGGCAGGCTTGCCATGAGCCCTCCCCTGACCTGGGGGTCCCGAGAACACGACTGTGTCAACAGCAAGACCGCCAACTGGGCAGCCCCAGTGACCACAGCACCCAGGCCCACCGTCCAGAGCAACTGCTCGGCAGCCCTCCTGCAGTCAGTGCTCTGAGGAGCCAGTGTCAGGCCAAGCTCTGGACTCGGAGGAGCCCGGCGCTGCTCCTCACTAGCTCGACTGAGAACAGGCTAAGTGCTCATCTCATCCCTGGGACAGAAAGCGCCAGCCCCCAGCGAGGAAACCTGCAGCTCAGGGTGGTACCGTGACCCAAGGTCTCCTTCAACTGTTTCATACACGTATTAAAATACTTGCAGAAATAAAAACATTTGACATTACCTATAGTTGTAACTGCTGTATTCAAAGTCGATGAGCATGAGTTTCTGTTCTTCAGAATTCTCCCTGCCATCCAACAGTAAGATGTTACCTGCAAAGGGGTTTGGATGACATGACCTTTACTCTGGGCATGTTCCGTCACCGAAGACGCAGGTCCTCCAAGAACTGGGCCAAGAGTGGTTCTGATCTGCTCAAGGCATCCTACACGTGAGGATGCCTTGCCCACACCCTGCTTGATCTGACTTGTCCAACAATCATCAGCTAATTAGTAAAAGGTATTATGGCTCAAACTGACATCTTACTGATGACAAGTCTTCACCAGGGGCTGTTCTCAAAATTAAAAACAACCTGAAGAGCCTGGAAAGGGCCCAAGGGTGGACCTCAGCCAGCTGTCCTGGGAGGATGAGGACGAGGACAGCACGGCAAAGCCAGGTGCCACGGCAGTGTCGGGGAGGGAAGCCCACCAGATGGGGCCTCGGAGGAAACTGTTTAGGTTTGAAATAACATTGGGTCAAGTTTGGTTACGGTCAGCGGTACCTGGCATTACAATTAAAAAAAAAAATTTAATAGTTTTTAAAAATAAATTTCTTTGACTATATTATGTCTTAGTTGCAGCATGCGGGATCTGGCTCTCTGACTAGGGACCAAACCCAGGCCCCCTGCATCGGGAGTGTGGAGCCTTAGCCACTGGACCACCAGACAAGTCCCTGCAGTTTTTTAAAGTGGAGAAACCCAAGGTCATTAGAAGCACCTGACCAGTGCTGAGAGAGCCGGGGCTCTGGCCAGTGCAGTGCATGTAAGGTGCAGAGGCCAGGGCCCCCGGGCTGGTTGAGGACACCACCTTGCTCTTTAGCGCTTCTTCAGAACAACAAGGTCACATGTTGACCAAAAGGAGTTCAACTCTGCACAAATATGTAGCTTTGTCAATCCCAGCTCTCGGTTTAGTGGATATTCTCAGAATTTTTTTCTTATAGAAATGGGATGATCTCACACGTCTTTCTAAAACTTGCTCTTTCTGCTAAATGTATCCCGGAGGTTTTTCTATTGGTCTGTATAAAACTCGACCTCATTATTTTACTAGTCGTACAACACACGTGCAAGGCTGGGCCATAATTCCATGTATCTCACCCCCTCCTCATGGGCCCCTGGCGGTTATCACACACACATTGGAGGGAACCTTCTAAACAGAGACACAGGGCCCAGGTTCTGCATCACGGGCAGCGTTTCTTACCTTCCTGACAGTCATTGTGACAGAACACGACGGGAGATGGAGTGGATTCAAGCAATGACCTGGGAGAGGAAGGCTTTGCTGTTACTTCTCAGACCTGCAGCTCCCTCCCTCAGCAGGGCCTCTGCACACGCCCTCCCTGCCCAGAGGTGGGGTGGGGGGCCTCCTCCTTGGAGCCCTCTGACCATGGCGCCCAAGCAGAGCCCTCTGTGTTGGGTCTGTTTGGACCTCTGGTTTCCTTCATAGCTCTCATCACAACCTGACATTATTTTGTTTGCTTGTCTCCTCTCTCTCCTAACAAAAGAGAAGCTCCCTGCAGGATGTCTTAGTTATAATAGCTCGGAGCCATTCCTGATGTTGGTACAACAGAAGCTCAAACTCATGAGAAATAAGAGGTGGAAATGCTGACACTTGGCTATGGGTGAGAGTCTAGAACCCTGTGTGCCCCGCAGCCTAGGGATACCCCATAGTCTCTACTCAGAAACCCGTGTCAAGCTTCTTGTGCCGTGCCCTCCCGCCCGCCCACGCTTGGGCTCAACTGTACCCCTCGTCTGCGGACACTCTCCGGCATGCCCCAAGGGTTCTTGCTTTTTGTTTTTGTTTCAGTAAAAACCTACTGCCTTAGTCACTGACCAGACCTGGAATTCTGGTGTTTTACTTCCTCCGTGAAGCCTTCATGGATGATCAGAGGAAGGTGACACCGCTCGTGTAAAACTGAGACGGCAGAATTAACCTGTTTAAACTCATCCCACCAACCCAACGTAAGACATGAGGCCTCAGACGATCCTTGAAATGTTCACTGGAAGCAGACGCAGTGACTCAGAGTGCTCACGTGTCTGGGTAGATGCACTCGCCAAGGCAGGACATGGAGGCAAACACTCACCTCAGGTTTTCTAGCTCCAAAGGCAGGTTGTAGCTGAGGAACCTGTGCAGCTGCTTCACTTTGGACTCCCCGGTAAACCGAATTCTCAGCACTTGATTCAGGTATCTTGGAAGAGAGGGGAGAGAAGGATCAGTGCTCAGTTCACCGTGGCCTAGGCTTGGGGCTCCCACTCAAAGGACCATGCAGAATCCTCAGGGCCCCCGACCCCAGAGTCTAGGAAGTTGAGTTTCTGCCCGCCCAGCCTGTTCAGGAGCATTTCTGCAAACACTCTTCTCTCCTGGTTCAGGAATTGATTTTTACATACTAGAATGATTTATTCATGAGACCATAAGTGCCAGCAGACAGCCTGTGTGCCAGTGGACTGAGAAAGGCCTCTGAGCTTCAGAGCAAACAAGAACTGCTCCGGAGACTCTAGGAGCCCAGGGAAAGCCATGCGAGAGCCCAGCACCTGACCACTTACTTTTCCATTGTTCCAAAGAGCCACTTTGGTTCCTTATTGAATGGCATTTTCATACCATGAAATCTGGCCATTTTCTCAGCTATTTCTGCAGAAATATCTGGCAAACTTAATTCTTCAGTGTCTAATCGCCGGCTCTGAAATCAAAGAGGAGTGAAAAGATGGCATTTATCCACGTAAATTTGACATGTGAGGTCACATGACCCTAGACCTAGAGTGTCTTTGGGGGCATCTCAGTCTTGTCCAGGGAACAATTCCTCCTGAATGGACACCGTGCCCACAGATGGCACTGCTCAGGGAGGGGCAGGCCACTTGCCAGGGTCCACTTCCTGGAGAGAAAGTCCTTCCCACATACAACTGTAGCACCCCTGGGCCTGCCTTCCGGTCACCCCACCCCATGCTGAAGAAGGCCTCTTCCCCGGGCTCCATGCACTGGGTCTCCAGCAGTTTACGACAGGACCGTGTCCAGCTCCGCAGCCAGCTCAGCCCCTCCACCTGCACAGCCGGCCCGCGAGGTGTGGCGCTCAAGGCAGCTGCTCACCGGAAGCGTTTCCCATTCTTGCCCTCGGGCAACCTGGCACCCAGCTGATCCGGGTGGGGACTATGCACACATGACTCTGAGCGAGGTGCACCGGCAAATGTTAAGGCAAAACTAACAACAGGCCAGCACAGCGAGAACGGGAGCACAGCCCTAACTCTCGGAAACAGAGGATCTGAGCCAGGCCTGGCAACGCGAAGGAACGTGACGGGCACACGGGGGCAGTGGAGGCTCTACAGTGAAGCGGGCAGGGGGAGAACAGCGGTGGCCCCACCCCTGCAGGGCAGACATGTGGAAGTGTGGTCAGGACCACTTCCTGCAGTGGTTCTATGACCACGGCCACGGAGTTGAGAGGACCTGGGTGACTGGGCTTGGGTCCAAGGCAAGCAGCTTTAGAGGGTGATGCAGTGCCAGGTTCCACGAACAGCTGTACCTGGAGATACTGGGGTCGGTCCCAGACCACCACGGTCACACTGATGCCACAACACAGCGAGTCACGTGAATGTTTTCGTCTCCCAGCATGTACAAAAGCTATGCTTACGCTATACTACAGTGCATTAAGTGGCTATAACACTATGTCGAAGAGTCCCACAGCGACTTAATTAAAAAATATTTTATTGCTCAAAAATGCTAACCATTGTCTGACAGTGTGGGGCCACCACAAACCTTCAATTCGTAAAATACGTAGTATCTGCGGAGCTCAGTTAAACCAGGTCTGCCTGTGTGTTTTGATTTGGATGAATGTACCTTTGCAGGAAAGACAGAGGTTTTGATGCAAATTCAACAGAAATTCTGTTTTTGTTTCCTTCTGTGGTAACACAGGCCACACTTACTATTTTGGATCACGGTGTCTGGGCTCCTGCAGTGACGACATAAGACTCCGCCTTCTCTGTGGGCCCCCCCCAGCCCCAAGCAGCGCCCCCACACTCCTTACCGGGATGAACTGCTCCAGGCGGCCTTGGGGGAAAATGCCGAAGAGCTTCGGCCCCAGCGACCTCTCGGCGAGAATGGCAAACATGACGCTCTCCAGGACCATGGCCTCGGCGCCCTGAAACACACGGTGACACGCCAGACGGTTACCGGGTCAGCCACGTGCCAGGCGTCAGAAGTCCTTCCACATGAGCCGTTCATCTACTCCCACAGCGCCTCTGTGATTGGGCACTGTTGCTACTATTGTTGTTACTGTTATTAATACTATACTTACTGTTATTACCATCATCGCCCCCACTTTAAATAGGAAGAAACAGATTAGTAAACCGCAGGATCCATGCTGGCAAGGGCTTCCCAGGGGGCTCAGTGGTAAAGAACCCCCCTTGCCAGTGTAGGAGACACAAGAGACGCAGGTTCAATCCCTGGGTTGGGAAGATCCTCTGGAGTAAGAAATGGTAACCCACTCCAGTATTCCTGCCTGGAGAATTCCATGGACTAAGTAGCCTGGCGGGCTATAGTCCATGGGGTCGTAAAGAGTCGGACACGACTGAAGGACTAACGCTAGGATGCTGGGAAGCATCACACTCTATTGATGAGAGTCAAAATTCTAGTTGAATTTAGGTCACTGTTTCCAAAAACAGAACAGTATCAATAGTTTACCACTTCAATTTAGCCTCACCCTTGGCCTCTCATCAAAGGCCACACAGTTCCACCCGTCCTGGCGAAGGTCGATTTGCTTTTCGGTTGAGAGCACCCAGTGAGAGCAAATGGGCAAAAGGCCCTCTGCCCAGGAAGCTCTGTCTGGGATTACTGGTTCAGACCTGCTCTGCACTGGAGCATAAAGCAATCAAGGCTTCTGTTTTCTGCTTTTACCCCAATCCTGTCATTTAATGTTTGTTTGAAAATGAAAGAACACACCAAGTCACAGACGCTGCTACGTTCTGCCATGACTCCTAATAACTAAGTGGGATCTAGAGTCATTCTGCCTTCAAAAGCCATCTTCTGTTCTCAATTCAAATCCATTCCTTAGTCCTCTTCCCTTCAGCAGCAAATCATAGCTTAAGAGTTTCCATCTGTTGGGATGAACGGGTGGGAAGGAGCCCTACATCCAGTTCTCTGAAAGAGCTTCTGCAGGTGAAGCTTCTAGGTCGATGTGTCAGGAGGGGTGGCACGTGTGGTCTGGAAGCAGTCTCGGGTGACACTAGGTCACCCCTTGTTCAGAAAGGGGCTGTGGGGACAGGATCTCAGAGAAACACTGTTCACATAAAACACAGTTCTTTAAAATACACCATTTTACCAAAACAGATGGAGAGACTTTACAGGGCAAATTCACCAGGCAGGGACATGATTCTGAGGCTGGTGAGAAGAAAACAAACAGGAAAAACTGCTTTCAAAGGATATGGGACACACATTAAGGTAAAAGGTGACTCAGTCACTTTTACATTTGGGGGACTGGGTAATCCATCCACCACCTCGTGTCATCCCCACGACTACAGTCTGACCATCACCACCTTGTGAGTTATGCCATCACCGCCTTGCCAGGTCTGACCATCACCACCTTGAGAGGCCCCATCTCACTAATCTGCAGTTCTGTACATATGTCTGCAATGAACCAAACTGTGTCCTCCCCAAATTCCTAGGTTCATGCCCTCACCCCTAGTGAGATGCTATTTGGAGATGCCTTTGAGAGGTGCTGAGTTTAGATGAGGCCATGAGGGTGGAGCCTTAATGGGTCAGCATCCTTGTTAAGAGGGGACTCCAGAGGGCTTGCGCCCTCTCCCAGCCTCTCTTTTTCTCTCTTCTCTCTCCCTGCCATGTGAGGACACAGGCAGAAGATGGTATCTACAAGCCAGGAAGGACCGTCACCAGAACCCGGCTGTGTGTTGGCACCCTGACCCTGGCCTGCCAACCTCCGGAACCATCAACAATAAACCTGGGTAGTTTTTCCTGGCAGTCCAAGCAGATGAAGACACCATCCAGACACAGCATCGACCTGTCAGGTTCATGGATTTGAGGAGGATTTCTATCAGACAGGTTCTACTCCTTAAACCCTTCGAGAATGACAACAAGTCCCTAACAGTTCTGCTGAACTGGCAGAATGTTTTCTCTCTCTCATCTGACCTCCCAGCAAACCTCGGCAGGAGGTATGGTCAGCGTGGGCCTGTTTACCTCAAGTCCAGCCTCAGAGACACCCCACAGGTGCGTCGTGGAAAGGGGGTGCTGGGCTCAGGCCCGGAGCAGGCTGTCCACAGGCAGTGGCTCCTGGCAGCCCCCTGCCCTCTCACCCTCAAAGATCCAACCCACTCCCAACTGTTTCCAAGAGCAGGATCAGGGTACCCTCTGTCCTAGGTAGCCAGAGTTCTGTCAGAATTAAAGTTTGGTTTTTCAACTTTTTCTGTGTAGAGTGACTAAGCTGGAGGGCACTGGGGACACGTGCACCCAATCGAAAATAGCCCTTTTTGTCTGAAATGTCTAGTTGTGGACATGGATTTAACCCACACCGTGACTTCAGGAAGTTTGGCGCTTTGCTTGTGGGACCCAGGCAGTGCAGAGGCCGCGGGAGCTGCCTTCACCCTTGTCACTGGTGCCCCTGCCCCGGGCTGAACCCACACTGTCAGGACCCTTCTGAGCAGAGTCAACCAGCGCCAGGACAGCAGAGAGAAGAGGGGAGACTTTGGAGTGTGCCAGTTCTCCTTGGCATTGCTCTGCACACTGGGGACAAGAAATACCTCTGTTTTTCTGGGATGTCATAGGTCAATATTTACTCACAGCAGGGAGAGCTGGAGGGCAGAATTTGGGGAGGGAGAAAATGAAAGAGCACACCAAGTCCCAGAACGAAAGCGGGTGGGTCACGAAGGACAGCAGGTAACCTCAGGTCTCCAACCCTGCAAGGAAAGTGCTCCTGGTGAAACACGGGTGTGAGGGCCGTGACCCGGTCCACTGCCCATCACCTGGGCTGGACTCTTGACTGTCCACCCATGGCTGGTCCTGCTTTCTCAGGAGAGAAGGCAATACTTCAACTGGAAACGACTCATGCTGGCTTCAGAAATATACATTTATATACTCCAGCTCCGGCGAAACAAGAACTAGACACACGTGGCCACCGCCTGGATGGCGCCTGCATTCCAGGGACAGAATGGCCAGAACTGACAGGGCCGTCAGCAGACTGGGGCGCACACAGGGAAGGAGCAGAGGGCACCCCGACAGCGGCCACCCCCAAGGAGAGATGCGGACCCTGGGAGGGGCCGATGCGTGGAGCAGAGGAACCCAGGAGGAAGACGGGACCAGCCCGGAGGAGCCCCCGGGGCTGCCCAGGAGTCTGGGCCACACAGCCCTCAGTGTCCGGACAGCGTTAAATGAACTGGCCCAAGAGGAGGAAGCAGCATGGAGCCTGAGGACGCTCCACGTTTACAGCAACGCTTTCACACGGCACACGGCAACCCAATGTGCGCACGCGCACACACACAACACACACGTTTGAAACAAACCATACATGCTCACAGCTGTGCAATGCTTTCTAACATTTTCTACTCTAGTTCACTTAAGGACGCAACAGAAGGCTGACATCTGATGCCCCAGTGGAGGTTTACAGCCCACCCCGTGAACAGCTGATGGAGACGGGGCGGTGGGGGGAGGGGAGACGCCTGCTTTCAGGACGGGGCAGCAGTGTCCGACGGTGAACAGGGGGCAGAGGCAAGTGGCCACTGGATCTGGCCACACGAGACGCTGGTAACAAAACCAACAGTGGTTCAGGAAGCCACGGGAACAGGGCTCAGAATGCAGCTGGGGCAGGGCGAGCAGAAGAGGTGGCAGGGGCCCCAGGGGGTGGGAGGAAGTGTGAGACTGCCTTTCCACTTTATCCGTGTGGCTTTATCTCCGAAAAAAATTAAATCCAGCAATAATACCCAGATTGTAACAACAACATGACCCTCCTGAGAAGATACAACAGTACTTGCCTGGTGGGGAGGGGGAGTCTGAAGAGGAAAGAAGGTGGGACACAGCGCCACCGCAGCCTGGGGAGGTGAGCCCACCAGAGACTCGCAGGCCCCCTAAGCAGAAATGGAGTCAGGCCTCCTGCTGGTTTGAGGAAGAGGAGACAAGACCAACCACCTTCCCTGTTCTGACCTCTGACTGCCCACCTCTGACCAAAGGGGATCATAGACAAACAGCACCGACTATTGCTGTCTGCTGGGCCCCGAGGGGACATCTGGCCAGGAAGCTCCGTGGGGTCAGGCCGCCCACACTTGGGAGGATAAAGCTCACCTAACTTGGATCAGGAGAGAAAGCGATCACCAAAGGACTGTCAGCGAGAGGCTGACACCATCAGATGAGCAGTTCAAAAAGATGGCTCTGGTGATGATGGAGGGAATGGTATGTAGGCAACAAGAGTGGAAGTGGGACCCCCGAGGGGAGCTGGGGCAGCTTGGACTAGCCAGGTTCACAGGCCGGGTGGAGAGAAACTTACAGATCCAAGGTCTGGTTCAAAGGAAAACAACCAACAGACTTGTGGGTGGGACACGGGGTGAGGGGAGAAGAGTGATGGAGGTGACTTCCTGCTTCTGGCCTGCCCAGAAAGGATGGACTGAGAGACAATGTGGGTTCAGTCTTGGACCTGGTGAGACACCCCAGGAGTCAGGGAGCAGCTGGGGTTAGTTCCGTGGGCTGGAGCAGCCGCAGATCCCTGGCCTCCAGGAGAAATGAAGGACCAGGTTTGGATCAGGTGGTCTGGGAAGAGTGGGGAGGGATAGGGCATCAGGCCTAGTACTTAAGACAAGAGGAGAGGGACTTCCCTAGTGGCCCAGTGGCTAAGACCCTACATTCCCCATGCAGAGGGCCCAGGTTTGGTCCCTGGTCAGGGAACTAGAGCCCACATGTCACAACTAAAGATCCTGTGTGCCACAAGTAAGACCCGGTGCAGCCAGAGAAATAAACAAATATTGGGGCGGGGGGGGGGAGACAATAGGAGAACGAGCCCAGAAAGAAAACAAGGGAGGGATGGAATAAAGAAGGGCCTGCACTTGGTGCCCCTGGATCCCTGGCTGCTAAGAAGTCAAGGTGAAACGAGAACTGAAAACACACTTAGGTTCAGCATCATGGAGGTCCTAGTGACCCAACAGTTTCAATCCCAGTATAGACAGAGGTCTGTACGCAAAGACCCAGTAGACTGAAGACAGAACATCAGCTACTTCCCCTCGACAGCCGCTCAGTCAGGGTCTTCCCTGAGAGCACACAGTCCAGACCCTGCAGACCATGGTCTTTGGAGCTGGGCCCAGGCAGAAGATCCATGGAAACTCGAGAAAGAACATCAATACTTTTATTCCATTATAATCTCAGCTCTCTTAAATTCCTGTTTCTTGATAATTTTAATAATTAGTATTGCTGCTGTTTTTCAGTTGTTAAGTCATGTCCAACTCTTTGTGACCCCATGGACTGCAGCATGACAGGCTTCCCTGTCCTTCACTGTCTCCCAGAGTTTGCTCAAACACATGTCCATTGAGTCAGTGATGCCATCCAACCATCTCATCCTCTGTCTTCCCCTTCCCCTCCTGCCCTCAATCTTTCCCAACATCAGGCTCCTTTTCAATGAGTCGGCTCCTCACATCAGGTGGCCACAGGATTGGAGCTTCAGCTTCAGCATCAGTCCTTCCAATGACTATTCAAGACTGATTTCCTTTAGGATTGACTGGTTTGATCTCCTTGCAGTCCAAGGGACTCCCAAGAGTCTTCTGCAGCACCACAATTCAAAAGCATCAATTCTTTGGGGCTCAGCCTTCTTCATGGTTCAACTCTCGCATTTATACACAACTACTGGAAAAACCACAGCTTGACTAGACAGACCTTTGTTGGCAAAGTGATGTCTCTGCTTTTTAATATGCTGTCTAGGTTTGTCATAGCTTTTCTTCCTAGGAGCAAGCGCCTTTTAATTTCATGGCTGCAGTCACCATCCGCAGTGATTTTGGAACCCAAGAAAATGAAATCCAACACTTGCCACTTTTCCCCCATCTATTTGCCATAAAGTAATGGGACTGGATGCCAAGAACTTCGTTTTTTGAATATTGAGTTTTAAGCCACTTCTTTCACAATAAGAGACAAGAGAGGGATTTCCCTGGTGGTCCAGTGGCTAAGACTACACTCCCAATGCAGAGGGCCCAGGTCTGATCCCTGGTCAGGGAACTAGATTCCACATGCCATAACTGAAGACCCTGCGTGCCACAAGTAAGTGCACAATGAACAAAACCGGTTTATTCACGTGCGTGTAGGTATTTCCTTCATCCACAGCATGTTGGGTGTACACACTGCACACACACCTCTGCACACTGGGAGAGTGGGCTCCACAGCAGTCACTCCCTGCGGTGTGGAGGTCATAACACCGGACTCCCCACCTCTGAGTCTCAGGGGCAGGTGCTCTCGACCTGAAGCTCCTCTGAGATACGCATTGCTGAGAGTGAGACCTCACAGTTCAGGAGCAGCCTCTTGGGCACCACACCGAGAGGGCTTCCCCGGTGGCTCAGACGGTAAAGGATCCGCCTGCGGTGTAGAGGGAAAAACACTCCTGCCTGCCTGGGGACAGGCAGCCCCTGAGACCCCTGGGCAACGCCAGTCAGGGCAGCGCGGAGGCCAGGCTGCCTCCACGTTGGAACATCAGGCACACTGGCCACCCGAGCCGCCGTCTCCTCACAGCCCAAGTGCCATTCAGCTCCCTACAACCCTCCCTACACCCTCAGCAGGAGCCGGGAACACGGGCTGTTCGCAGCCTCTTCCTGAGGTGGCTCCCAGTACCTGGAGCCCCTCCTCTGGGACACAACCAGGACTCAGAGACAGGAAGGGGCACAGCCGGAGCAGGGGCTTGGCCCGGAGACCCTGTGCCTGCTTCCTGACCACACAGGGACCCTTGTCCACCCAGTGCTGCCCTGCCCACCACCAGCTCACACCTCACACACGACGCAGGGCGGGCTGAATTACTTACTTGAAATTCACTGTCTTTCTGAGCTTGTTCGGATCCCTCCTTATTACAGGACCGCTACGAATGAGAAAAAGCAAACACTTCCGGTGAAATGGGGAACGCTGAGCAGGCACTCACTCAGCAACCATCAGAACAGTCAGGGCGTACCAAACATCACAGATCTTTAAACGAGGGTTTCTCGCACAGTCTAAATGCACCACCAGAGTCCCACACTCGGACCAACACCTGAGGAAGCGCCTCGCTGCTTTACGAGAAAAGGGAGGCGCTGTGGGGTCCACATAGCCGCCACCTCACCACCACCCTGGTACCTTTTTACAATTTCATCGTTGCAGGCAAGTCAGCGGAGGGAGCTTTCCTGTGGGCGCTCAGCTGGCTCACCCGCTCAGCCAGGTGGGTCTTTCGAGGCAGCAGCGGCCCAGGAAGACACTGTCCCACAAGGCCAGGGGGCACAAGGCCCGCGGGCACCGAGGTCAGCATTGGGTGGACGAGGGTGTCCCGTGCGGGCAGGGAGCCTGCTGGTCGGGCCGCGACTAGCTCAGGGTGGCGTCCTCCTCCACCCAGGAGAGGCCCGAGCCGATTTAATACAGGCCCCGAACTGACTTCATACATTAGCACACTGAGAGACCTCCACAGCCCTTTCTTCAATGGAACTGCACGTGAGCGGTAACCGGGAGCCTTTCAGCAACACACCCAGACTCCGACCTTCCACAAGCAACTTGTCTGCCCACATCGTCCCCTCATGGCAGAGCGGAGCTCTTAAAAGCAACCCCCACCCCAAGTGCTCTAGAAACCTTCACGCGGTGTTTAACCAGGAGACAGGGAAAAGCAAGGGCGAAACTTAGGCGTCCTGTCAAATTTTATACGCAAACATTGCCCCTAGAAAAGTGTTATTTGTTTATTAAACTAAGTCTGCTTAAGTCAGACATGGAGGCCCATAAAGGAAGCTCTTACAGAAATTTAAGGTAAAAGATTCTTGAACATCCCATGAAAAACATACCTTTCCATTCCACAGCTTTATCAAAAATACCTGTACCAAGGGTAGAAAGTGTGGACAGGAAAAAAAAAATGCCACGTTAAGCACCACCAGCTACTCTAGCCCCATTCAAAACACCTAGCCATACAGAGTGACCACTCCCATCCATCAACACGGAAATAATAACCCACAGACATTTCAATGCATGTTCTATATAAATAGTACATGTTTCAATTTACTCAATATAAAAAGTAAACAAAATAAATATCCATGTTCATATGAAGTTATCTGCAAAAGAGTTGCACTTATACATACTTGGTAATATCTTTAGCACACAGTGAAGTAATTTTGTACAAAGTACAGAAAGTACAAATGGGGGATATATGCTCTTTTCTTTTGTGTAACGGTGCAATTCTCTGATGGAAAGATGTTACAGGTTAAATCCCGTTACAATGAAAACTACAAAATGAAAATACTACAGAGACAGTTTTTGACTCTTGTTGATGGCTTGACATGGGGCGGGACAAACCCCAGGGAGGAGTATCAGGTACCTTCACTCCTTCCCTAACTGCAAAACACCCTCCTGACTGCACCTGGTCTTAGCCCTACACTTCAGCTGTCCCCTCTCCCCTGCTGCTGCTGCTGCTGCTAAGTCGCTTCAGTCGTGTCCGACTCTGTGCGACCCCCCAGACGGCAGCCCACCAGGCTCCGCCATCCCCGGGATTCCATGAAGCTCAAGGAGTGACCAAGGCGATGGAGCCTGGCGAGGGGAGACCCAGGTCTGTGACCCCAGAAGTGGGGAGACGGGCTACGGCATTAGGTAGGATGCCCGGTGGGCCGCAATGCCCCCCCAAAGATTAAATTCTTGTGCTTTTTCTCCCCAAAGGACGCTAAGAACAGAACAGATTCTATGATCTGATATTCTACATATTGATACTTCATAGGAAGAGACAAATGAGGAATTTGGAGGCCCCACTGAAGTCTGCAGTAACGGGATTTGACCTGTACACACTTCTAGACAACTGTGGTTATTTCTATACTGTTATTACTTGAACTGTATCTTCTTAGGGAGATACAGTTAAGGGGTTATTGAGCCAACACAAGTCCCTCTCCCGTGCCTAATGGTGCTCTCAACAACAGCCGAGTCACCTCACCTTAGTTCCCAACTGCCTTAGTTCCCAAGGCCATTTCTTTTTAACAAAGTAGCATCATTAGGTAAAATAAGTTCTATGAATAATTTCCCCACCCTGCCCACTCCATTCCGCCCCCAGTGAATCATTGCTCCTCCCATCAGAGCACCATCAGGAAGGCAAGATGGACTTCTGCCACACCCAGCCCTCTGTTCTGTTTCCTCAGTACAGAATGTTCAGGGTCCCTCAATCCTGCAGGTAAGAAGAGCAGGAAATCAAAAACCAAGCAGGCTGAATATCCACAGAAAGGTGAGGGAAGTGGCCTCCAGCAGAGAGAGCTACCGAAAGAGGCCTTTCTGTCCAGGGAGAAAGGAGGTAAAACTTAACTTGGAATCTCTGGGATTTTATTTCAGAGGCACAGACTTATTCAAAGCAGATATTAAAATAAAATATACAAATATTTAACACGTCTCTGAGTTCTTCACCAACTAGCTTGTACATTAATAAAAATTAGCTTTCAATAAGTTATAAAATAAAGGTAAGTTTTAACATTTATTAGAAATCTGGACACTAACTCATCATTTAATATTAAATAATTGTTTTAAAATTTTCATTTTCAACACTATTGTGGTCACATATTTTTAAAATCAGCTTACATGAGTACAGACTGAAACCTGCATGGAAGAAATACTATGAAATCTGGAAGAACCCTAGAGATCAAATGAGGGTAAACACGAAAGAAAGCTGGGCAGAGACACAGACGAATATTGGGCACCTGGGGGTCACTACGTTCTTCTGGTCTACTTCTGCATGCATCTGAAATTCTCCATAATAAAATGTTTTTTAAACTAAATACTGAAACCTCAAGACCTAAGAAGTCAGAATGCACCAGACACGCTACAGAAGACACCCAACTCTAGGAACAAACTAAAGACTCCTGAACTATACACTTAAATAAGTGACTGTACGCTGAGAAGAGAGAAGACAGCCAATGATAATAAAAATACACCGTCACCAGTTTCCTGCCATCTTTCTTGTTCTTTTCTTCCTAGTTACGGCTTGGTTTAAGTATTCATTATAATCTAAGTATTCATCAGCTCTGCTGTAGGAAACAGGCTAAAGTGGTAGTAATAAAAAAGGGGGTGTGGTTTATATTTTGTTTTAAAGTCATAGAAAAATTTAAAAGCTGAAACGGATTTTTGGTTGGCCAAGCACCTCTAAATTTAAAGCCTAAATTCCTAAAAGCCCAAACACTATTGGCTAGGTAATAAGATGAGACCAAATAGGACTCTGACTTTTCACTGTACCTACGCCTATACTTAGAAAGGATTGAAAGGTGTGCTATTTCTACACTAAATATATTTGGTACAAGGTTTCAAATGTTATTTTTCTGACAAAATTGCATTTAAAGGATTTCATACTTTAAAGGCTATGAAGAAAGTAAGTTCCCTAATATTCCACAATATAACAGGCTTATTTCTCTACATTTGTTTAAGCCAAATAAACTTTCACTGCTCAGGCAGTTGTTAATAAAGCGATTCTGCTAATGATGAGGGAACTAGTTTGAATGATTAAAGTACTTTAATAAATCCACATTTGCAGGATGAAACGAGCAGCACCTGGATTTTCCCTGGTCTGTGTGTGTGTGCTGTGTGTGGAAATAAATGCGAGTGGCATACAGCTACTTCATTATCATGTGTAAAAGCTGAAACGTTTATCTTCACAGTGCATTTAAAGGCCCACTATTGCATTAGCTGCTTGTGGGGTAGGTTGGGGAAAAGTGATGAACCAACTGAGAAATAACAGTGACACGTCATCACTAGTATACGAACTTGGAAATGCCGTTTAAAATCAAATCATCAATTACAGATAATGTCAGAAGGAGGAAGGCGCACCATGTTAAACATGATGGTGGCTACAGAGATAAAAAGATACAAACGGGAATCTACACACAGTAAGGGCAAGGATCATCCAGCTACTGTCTCTTTTAAAGGCTCTTATAAAACAAAAGATTTAAGTTGGCTGCAGCCTTTTAATAAAAGAGCTTTGGGATCCATAAATGAGTAATTAAGAAAGAATAAGCCAAATGTTAGCTAGACTCAGCTTCTAGGGCATCTAAGATTCAGTCTGGGAAAACCTTCCCTCTCTCCACTAACCAGAGGGTCTCCTGCTAAACTGAGCCCAGAGGGACTCGGGGCCACCAGGGCTTATCCCAAGTCACAGGATGGCTGCGCCACGCTGAGTATTCAGTCACAATGAGGCTTGTCAGGTCCTGGAGGGTCATGGGCTTCCTGACTGTGCTGCCTGTGGTTCTGAAGATGACTAAGGTGAGAGAAGAGTTTTTCAGTGTGGGGGCTACCCCTGTTGCCGTCCCTGTTAACCAAGGTGGCAGGAATGCACGGCAGGAACGCGGCTCTTCAGTAACCTTTTGCAGTATGTTTTCTCCTCAATATCATAGACCCTAACGTTCCTGCTTCCTGATTTCTAGGAAAACATTCTGTATTTATTGCTCTTACGGCTTCTTCCGCCCTTTTCTGAAAATATTTTACAGAACACATTAACATGTGAGGTGACAGTGCAATGACCTGAAGTATAGCTTGTGTGATTATGGAGTGAACACACAGGGACAGAGAGAACTGAAACAGACAGTGACTGCTAACATTTCACTGGAGTCTCTAGAGTGTGTTCCATCTACTCAAGGACCAATCTAAGACAGTCTGATCCCGCTGAACTCTGCAAAACCAGATGATGTGACGAATGTCGAGAGGAGACTAGAACTTCTAAAAGGCTCCAGGCAGACCTGAACTAGGAGGAAGACAGGTGAGTGAAAGGCCAGGTAAAGAAGGTGGCTTTCCGAAGGTGACTTTCTCAAAACTGAGGTCTGGTCCCAGGTGACCTGCCGCCCCAGGACTCTGAAGGCTTCGGGTTCCTCTGGCACGAGCACCCCAAGGTTGACTTGCAGGCAGCATGTTTCCAGGAACAGATCCTGTGCATCCTCCCATGTCAGAGCAGCACTGTTGAGCTTCGTAAAGGCCCGGGGTGGGGAGAAGGACACTGCATGGTAAGGACAGAGAAGGGAGTTTCCAACTCCAACCACAATATCAATATGTACATGGCATCTCCTGAAGGCTGAAAATGGTATGAGAGAAGCAGCGGCTGAATGCTGGGAATGAATTTTCAAGCTGAGGCCCGTAAACGTCTATAATTACTAAATGTTTGTCATTTTCTACTGAGGAAACAGAAGAAAGGGATCTGATTTGCCTGGGACTGGAAAAAAAAAAAAAAAAAAACCCCAAAGTGACATATTCAATACATAACATTCTGAAATCTTACTTACTGTAGTTTTTTAAGCCAGCACAAACTGTAGCTGGTGCTACTTAACAAAAGCATTACAACTTTGTTTTTTTTTTAAAAAACATTTCTTGAAACCAAGAACTAAAAGAAAGAAATTAAAGCTGTAGAGAATGCTCCAACTTCAGAGGACTCATACTATACCGTGAATCGTGTCTGTCACCTGGAAACCAGAGTGCTCCAGGCACGATCGCATGGACAAGCCTGCAGCAGAGAAGACATGCACAGATAGCTAAAGTGGCACATTCCCCCGCCCTCCATGCCCCCCAGCACAGACCCTCCTTCCCGGGAGGGCGGGCTGCAGTCACACCAGCGTTCCAGGGGCCAGACATCCATCCTGGCTTCATGCTATCAACCCCAAACATTTAACACCAGCAAGACAAAAGACACTTTGCATATGTCAAAATTAGACACAGTGGCCTGTGGTTTATTTCGTTATCAAAAGAAGGCACCAAAGCAGGTATGGAAGGTGGCACCATGGTAGGGGGTAATTTGGCAACTGCCTTTGGAGAGGATTCATGGAAGAAAAACACTAGGTGAGACCAAATGGGAACACGCAATGCTAGAAAGATGCTTCACTTCCGGGAGGAAGGTTTTGATTGCTTCACAATAGATATAATTACACCATGCTCAACACAGAAGGGGAGCTTTTAAAAGTAGAGTAAATTAGGTCACAAAGACCTAATACAATGAGAAGAAAAATCCCATGTGCCGTGTTCCTCTGGCGGGAACGTGTGCCTAGCCACTGGGGACCGAGCTGGGCTCTGCATGAAGCAGGGCGGCCACCCCATCTCGGCTCCAGAGCAGGGCTACTAGCAGGCGGCTTCTCGGGGGCCAGTTTACCGCTGACTACCTGTAGGCGGCTCTGGACTTTTTCGTGCCTGAATTTTCAATGAAGCTGGGGTTAAGAGAAGACAGGGACGGTGACTTTTGGTTTTCTGGATTCAAAAACAACTGTGCCCCAGACGGTGCTCTTTGAGTCCCCAAGACATATCTGTGTTGTGCCTTGATGCCTTTCATTTTATTACGGTTAGTACTCCACAAGCACTAAGATTAGCCTTCTACTACTCAGAGAACAAAAACAAAAGTTCTCCAGACAACACTCGAGAGCTCTTGGGTGTGTTACAAACGTTCAGGCCTGCGAGGCCGTTAGGAAAGGCCAGGCCGAATCTCTCCGTTCATGCAGAGAAGGGACCGGCTCCACACAGTCACTGTTCTGACAGAAGTGGGACAAAGCCTCCTGAGACTTCCGCCCACTGGCACAGGTCACATTGAAGGAACAATACGTACTGACATTTGTGTCTTCCACAATTCATGATAAATAAGCAAACTGGTTATTTGTAATCAGCCAAACTCGCTTCTGGGAAAAGGCTGCTGCCGGACGGTGCAGAGCGCATGTTCCTTCCCAGAAACCAGAAAGGAAAAAAATCACGTTACATTGGCAGCTGACGTCATCGGTTCAAGTTCTCTTCTAGCAATTATACCACTTCCCACAATGGCAACGACCAAACCAGGACTTCTCAAGGCTTCTACTCAGCTATCCCACCTGCTTTAGTCATGGTCGACTTTACGGTTAATTTCAGTTTCCACTGTCTATCCAGCTGAGGAGGATAACCTCCTTTTCATTAAAGTTAGAGCTGGCCCGTGGGAAATAGACACTAAATTCTACTGACGTACACTGTTTGAAGATCAGACCTACATTTTTGTGTTTAATAATCTTCTACAAACAATATTGTGTGGCGTGGCAGTTTTTCAAGCTGTGTGTGTCTGATCTTGTTTCATTCTCAAAAGGACCCATTTTCCTCTTGTCCAACGCAGGACTCTTCATGCGCCCCCTAAAATTAACATGAATCCTGAATAGAACCTTCAGGGTTCAGCTGGGAAGTCTGCTTCTGATTCATCTCGTGGAGAAACGGGGGCTGGCAGAGACAGCTGTGTGGGGACAGAACGGTCAGTGTTAAACCCGCCAGGAGGCTTCACCTTGGCCGTCTATTGTTTAGCCTGTGGTGAGCTGCACCAGAGAGCATCTCAGGGCTGCTCTGGAAACAAGGTCAGACATCTTGCAATACCAAGATGAAGAAGAAAGAGAAAGTTGAGAAGCATCTAATTATTTTAAACCAAGTTACTTGTGAATGATTGTAAATGCAAATTTTAAAAGTACTATTGAATATTCGATTCTCACAGAGGTAAAAAGTCCCAGAGCTGAAAACAAAGAGGAGAAAGGGAAAGAAGGGACATGTGAAACTCAACCAGGCTCTCATTTTATTAAGCCAAATAGCTAAACATTGAGAAAATATTACATAAGCTGATCATCACATGCTGTCCTGATTTGTCATGTTTCAAGGAAGGAGCTTATTCTAACCCACCTTGAAGGATGTGAGAACTGCATTTATATGGCCAATGCAGGAAACACCATAAATGCACATACATGTATAGGGACGTGTGTGTGCTTTCTTCTAAGGCAGAGCAAAAAAATAAGGCAAGCATGACATATGTGTTGTATGATATTTCTGTCTTTAATTCATGCATTCATGAAAGTAATGTGACTTATTATTTGGGTTCCATATTTGCTCAGCCACATCTCTTAATGAATGCAAATCCTGACAAGTTGCTATCAATTCTGGCCATTTTTTGGGTTATGATGGGAATATAACCTGTAGACTATAAACACCCCTCCTCCCATTAGAGGCCAGATTCACTGCAAAGAGTTGGTCAGCAATATGACTCAGCAACAAAATAAGTAATAGACATTTTAAAATCTGAGTTGAAAATATGAGAAGAGGAAGAACTCACATTTGTGGTAAAATCCTGGCCCCACACCATGAAAGGCCAGCTTTTAAAGCACATGGCGCTGCACTTGGATGGAGTCTTACAGGCCACTGCGTCTCCGTCCCTTACTCCCCACTCCTCCTCCCTCTTAAACTGAAGTCCCTGCTCAGAGATCCTGAATTTCTCCCCATCCTCATGCTGCCCAAGTGTTCCATGGCCAGCAGTTGACAAGGGCTATTAACGTCTGAAACTCTTAACCGGCAGCAAGGGCCCCTGCCAAGCCCAGAAGAACGTGGGAACCAAAAATATTTGAAGCCGTAGGTTTCACAGTTTTTACTAAGTTCATACTTCAACAAAAAAGTGTACTTGAACTAGGGGCTCAATCAAAAATGTACCTGAACTTGAGTAATTATGTGAAAACATTGAGCCCCACCTAGAAAGCAGAGGAACAGCTCTTTTTCTAACAAAAGCAAGTCTGTTGCCTAATGAGTGGATGGTGAGGCCGTCACACATTTGCTCGGTACCCATCTCGTGAGCAACCTGTTTCCCTCTCTACCCGTGTGCTTTCAAGCATAGCTTCTGCGCTTCATCAGCAGATGCAGTTTTAGGAATGGAAACTGACAGCCTAGTAAAAATAGAATTGGGAAGCTAAATGCAGACTGCTGCCCCTACCTCCCCTGTTAGAACTGCATGTAGAACATGCTCTGATCCATTAGCTCAGTAAAAAGCTAAATTCATTTTAAGTGGCATCCATTATTCTCTATTTTTCTATTGAGTTACCCAATAATCTTTCTTTCCCTTTAAAAATAAATAGGGACAGAGAATTCTGTTAAATTCTATTTCCAGACATGTCTATTGTACTTAAGTACTGTAAGGTAATAATTCTAGACTGCTAAAATTTCAAAAAAAAAAAAAGCAGAATATTAACTACAGATGGTGAATCTTTATTTGGGGAAAAGAAAATTTCAGGGTGCACAGGCTATGTTGCACCTGGCTTTCTCGAAGTTGCCCATCCTTAACACGGCATGTTCTAGAGCCATGCTGGCCAACACAGCAGCCACCAGCTACACGGGACCGTGTCCATTTAATCAATTAAAATTAAATAAAGTTTAAAACTCTGTTCTGTGGCTGCCCTTGCCACATTTCAAGCGTGCCTAACGGCCACAGGTGGCTGGTGACCGGTGTCCTGGCCAGCACGGGTCAGCGTAGCATCCCCTCTGGACAGGGCCCTGGGGCCCCATCCGGCCCAGGGGGAATGCACAGTCCACGCTGAACACGCTCTCATTGAAGCTAAAACCGGAGCCTCAGGAATCAGAGCTAAATAATAGTCTTACTGCCTGCAATTCCAGGAGGTGGCTATCAAGGTATTTTTAAAGCGCTGCTTAAATGAAAGCACACAAAACACATGAGCCGAAACGGGACTTCACTGTTACAGCGAGTCCTTAGGGGGAAACGGCTGAAGGCCACTTTCATTAAGAGACCCAAAAGGACGCAAATCGAGTATTTCAAGAACTTCTCCGAGACTGCAACTTGATTAAACAGAGACTGAACTGCAGGGGCGGGGGCAGGGCCGGCTGTCAGCGCAGAAGCCAGCTCCGCGGCGGCCTCAGCCTTCCTCAGACGCGCTGGCTCGTTTCCAACCCCAGACCCTCGCCCTCCGAGCCTGACAGGGCTGAGGGGAAGCTCCCCAGTGGGAAGGTTTGGTCACCTCAGGACAATTTTTTAAGTGAGTTAACACCCAGGACGCCAACTTTATTATTTCTAAACATATAATCGATTATCACAGATAATGGACATGACCTGCTTTTTAGACTGAGCTGAGAGACACTAGTCTTGGGAAAAAAAAAACTAAGTCAGAAAACTAATTTTCCATTTCATGAGGATCCAAATGGGCCCTTCCAAGGAAGATTTAAATGGATATAAAAATTCTGCTATTGCAATATACACACATTTATATGTGTGTTCAGTAAAATGATACATTCATGGTATAGCTTGTTTTTTTTTTTTTCAATCCAGACATTTGGGATATAATTGGTTAAAACAATTCAACAAATAAGGCACTTTAACTGAAAGTTAGATTCAATTATTTAAGTCCTATAAAAATTCAGAAAGATTAGGAATCTACCAAACTCAAAGTTTTAAAAGAAATCTCAAAGGGAGGTAGTTACTAAATTCAGCTTCACTGAGCTTGTTCCTTTGCAGTGGGGTTATCCTGCAGCCCCTTTCTGACTATGCTAAACAAACCATACCTTCCCCACATTAGAACCTTACAATCTAAGTCTCAGCTGAAATTTTCAGTGTGCAGAAAATCTAAGCATCATCAAAGCACTATTACAGATTTGACCAACACTGTACTTTTTCTGGACATAAAAGTGGTACTTGTACTAGTTTGCTAACAAATAGTAAGACAGAATTCACTTGGAATATAAAGAAAAAACCCAGGGGTGCAGCCTGACTACAATAAAAGCAGTGTCTTTAAATAGCTCCCACGACACTACTAAAACGTCTTAAATCTCCTCCCAGATAATCAGGCAAAGAGGATGAGAACTGGCCAGCCCCCCACCCCAGCCCCGAGCAGCCGAGGGACTCACCATCTTCAGGATCGCCCCGTACAGCCGCAGGAGCACCTTCCGAGGCTCGTCACCGACAGTGGCCAGGGTGTCGGGCAAGGAGCACTGGAACAGCATGTTGCTGAGGCCACCTCTGTGGAAACAAGAGCAGCGTAAGCAGCGGAACCTGAAGGCGAGCCCGTCACTCTTCTGGGGTAACTGTGGGTGCGAAGCCTGGCTCCCTGAGAGACGGAATTGAGACTGATGCCTGGTCAGGCCCACGATACCTGCCCTCACCTGAGTCTCAATCAGTCTCTCAGGGCACTTGCAACACAGATGAACTCCACAGTTCTCAGATCAATTCTACATGCAAACTTCCCATTGGTTCTTCCAGGACAGCCAGGAGGGAGGCTTTTTATTTGTTAATTTATTTTAATTGGAGGATAATTACTTTACAACATTGTGATAGCTTTTGCCATCATCGACATGAACTGGCCATAGGTATACATGTGCCCACCCCCGGCCCCCGCCGGCATTCGGAACCCCACCCCACCCCTCTGCTGCTGCTGCTAAATCGCTTCAGTCATGTCCGAGTCTGTGCAACCCCATAGACGGCAGCCCACCAGGCTCCCCCGTCCCTAGGATTCTCCAGGCAAGAACACTGGAGTGGGTTGCCACTTCCTTCTCCAATGTATGAAAGTGAAAAGGGAAAATGAAGTCGCTCAGTCATGTCCGACTCTTAGCGACCCCCCGGTCTGCAGCCCACCAGGCTCCTCCGTCCCTGGGATTCTCCAGGCAAGAACACTTGAGTGGGTGCTATTTCTCCAATGTATGAAAGTGAAAAGGGAAAGTGAAGTCGCTCAGTCATGTCCGACTCTTAGCGACCCCATGGTCTGCAGCCCACCAGGCTCCTCCGTCCCTGGGATTCTCCAGGCAAGAGGACTGGAGTGGGTTGCCATTTCCTTCTCCAATGAATGAAAGTGAAAAGTGAAAGTGAAGTCGCTCAGTTGTTTCTGACTCTTAGTGACCCCATGGTCTGTAGCCTACCAGGCCCCTCCGTCCATGGGATTTTCCAGGCAAGAGGACTGGAGTGGGTTGCCATTTTCTTCTCCAATGTATGAAGGTGAAAAGGGAAAGTGAAGTCGCTCAGTCATGTCCGACTCTTAGCGACCCCCTGGTCTGCAGCCCACCAGGCTCCCCCGTCCCTGGGATTCTCCAGGCAAGAGGACTGGAGTGGGTGCCATCGCCTTCTCCTCCCCATCCCTCTAGATTGTTCCAAAGCACCAGCTTTAGGTGCCCTGCTTCATGCATCGAACTTGCACCGGTCACCTATTTTATATATGGTAATGTATATGTTTCAATGCTATTTTCTCAAATCATCCCACCCTCACCTTCTCCCACTGAAGCCAAAAGTCTGTTATTTACAGCTGTCTCCTTTGCTGCCCTGCATGTAGGACCCTCAGCAGCATCTTTCTAAATTCCATACATATGTGTTAACAGACAGTATTTGTCTTTGTCTTCCTGACTTACTTCACTCTGTATAATAGGCTGCAGGTTCATCTACCTCATTAGAACGGCTTTTAATTTTGCATGTAGCATCCGCGTCAGGGAGGGACAAGGGGCAAAGAGACCCTCCTCAGCCATGGGAACTGGGGGTGGGGGTATCTCAGATGTATCCCTTCCAGTCCATGTTCATCTGTGACCCTAAATTCCCATCCTGTTCCCGTTGTTGCCGAGTTAAAATTGGGGGGCAATACCTAAACCATCTCCCCCAGGGCTTCCCACTTGAAGCTGCAAGGTCCACCCCTTCTCAACCAGATCTGACCAACAGCCATTTCAAACAACTGGCAACATTAAGAATTATTGGAGTTCTCAGAGGAAAGGGGAGACCTCAACACCCAAAACCTTTCACATGACTACCGCAGACGAGGAACACGTTACAAGGGACACTTAACAGGCAAGTGTAGCCTTGGGGACAAATCACCTGCATGGGTTGGCAATGACTACTTAGTGCAGATACCGGAGACTTAAATGAGGGACACAAAGCACTGTACAGTTAGGAGCTCAAGACCCAAGACAACTCAACTGTAGTCGATTTCAGAGTCTAGTCAATAGATCGTGAAGAGCTACCACCTAAGTGAAACACGAGGCTGGAAGCTCAAATAACACAAAATTGAAACAGCCTCTGGTCCTGCCTCAAGAAACTTCCGCTCCAGGGAAGAAAGCAGACATAAAACTATAAGAGAGAATGCAAAATCACAGGACAGCGTCTAAACCAGATGCTCAGCAAACCCTGACCTACACCTGCCCGTCAGATGCAGCTGTATCACACAGCAATGCTGTACCGGTGCAACTTCTGGAGACAAAGTTATGAGCCAGCTGGAGCACAGCTTTCTAGAACAACATCCCCACTCTCCAGAGCCAGCTGCCTCTCTCCCTGCTCTATCCAACAGTCCAGTGCAACTATGCTCCCCAAGGGAGGCTAAAATACAAACCACAACTGAATCATCAAACGCCCAGACAGGGGTCATGGCACACACTGAGAGGTACCGCCAAGAACCAGTCCAAGAGACAGAGTTCAGTTTGTGTGGAGAAGAAAGATAACCAGGAGAACTTTTTATCTGGAGGTGTTCACGCTGCTGCACTAACGGTGGCACAGAGTTGTGCCCAGTTCCGCTCCTGTGGCAGAGGTTCTCCGCCCTTCCTGGGTTAGAGAAGATGGGCTGTGCCCAGGGGGCAGCCTGCCTCACATCAGGACTGTACTTAGCAGCCACCTCTACAGCCATCCAGGCCTGTGCAACCGAGTGCCAGCACAGAGAACGTAAAGGAAGGGTCTGAAAGCAGCGACGGGCCCGCTCACACGCTGGGCCCTCCCCCGTCCATCCTGCGGTGTGGACCGACTCCCACGTCGGTTCTGTGATGATGCCGGCGTCTTTGGGGACACACCTCTGTGAGTAGCTGCTCCTGCGTCACTGGGTCCTGGCGGCAGGCGGTCTGCCTGCCGCTCCTGCCCACATGCTGTGGTACCAACCCGCCCACTCCCGTCCTCACTTCCTTGGGCAACCCCGGCACCAGCCTCATGGTCCTCCCTCAGGGTCAGGGCCCCCACAGTCTAGCAGTGCCCTTGGAGGTCAGGGTCCCAAGCCTGTGGGCCCCTCTCAGCTTCCAGGGTCCGACCCCCTCTTCCCGCATCTCCGCAGCCCCAGCAGTCTGCCCCTGCACACTTAGTGCTCCTCATCACACTCACTGAGCTCCCCTTTTTTGCTTTTCTGGTCCTCCTCCGCCTATTCACCCAATTTCCTATATTAAATTCTCTAGGTCTGCTGAAATACCCAGTGTTGTTCCCATTTTCTTGCCAGGATCCTGATGAGCACATGTGGCCAGGGCTGCAGCGGCCTCTTAGATCATGAGGTTAAGGGCCACATCCCAGGAACGGCGCAGCCATCAGCTGCGAGGGGTACGCATCCCCGCCGAGCCCGTGAAGCTGCCGCACCGGCTTGGCCTGGCTACTCCCGGGCCTCTTCAACGCAAGAGGGAAGTGAATTTCCAGGCTGTTTAAGCCACTGTGACTCTGGGGTCCTCTGTCACAAGCAGCCAAGCCCAGCACTAACTGATACCACTCGCCACCTCACCCACTGACTCCTGTTCTTCCAGTCAACACTCCTCACTCTTCTCTGCTATCTACCTACCTACTATTTAAAACCAAGTTGAAGCCCAACCTCCTCAGGAAGCTTTTGCCATCTTCCTGCTAGCTTGTTGAAGGCAGGGGTCGTGTCTAGCTTCAATTCTCCAGGCCCACGGCCCCCAAGGGGACACCTTCTAAAAACGACAAGGCCCGTGGCACTCTCCCTTCACTGGTCTCCTCCCTATTACACATCGTAACTGACCATCCTACACTCTACACTGTCCTCTAACAGGCTGGCAGGTTAGTCCCGGCTCTCTAATGAGATTGAAAGCTCCCTCAGAGACAGTCCCTTTCTCCTGAGGGAGGGCGCCATTTAAAAGAAAAATCACAGGCTTCACAGCCAGGGAGCCAGGGATTCAAATCCCAGTTCTGCACTCACTGTGAGACCTTGGGCATGCCGCTAAAGCTCTCTGACTCACAAAAACCCACTGCTCGGTCAAAGAGCAGCACCTCACGTGGTCACTGCAGGAGGCAGGGTCACGGAGCCAGGGGACTGCGATGCTCCGAGTATCCGACACAGCGGGACCATCTCAACCTCCCGACAACCTCAGGGCAGACGCTGGGCTGCCTCCGTCGTACACAGGAGGAAATGGAGGCGCAAAGCAAGGAGGTGGCCGAGCCAGGAGGGAAGGCAGGTGTCAGGCTCCAGAGTCCCTGGGTCTAACTCTGATGCTGAGAGAGATGGGAGACAAAGCTGGAGGGCGCCACACGCCACGCCGGACACACAGCAGGAGGTCTGGGCACCCCTGTGGGTCACAGGAGCCCAACGTCAGAACGAGTCTGCAGAGGTCTTGCCTAAGACAAATGACTGCTCCTGTGGTCACATAGGACCACAAACTTTGTGGCTTTAAACAACACACATTTATTGTCTTACAGTTCTGGAGGTCATGCCTGAAAATAGGTCTCATGGGGCTAAAATCAAGGAGTTGGCAGGGCTAGACATCAACAGGACATACCGCATTCCAGGAAACAAAAAACATAGCTGAAACAGATCTGGAGTGAGCGGCAGGAGTCACGTGTTCGATCCCTGGGCTGGGAAGATCCCCTGGAGAAGAAATGGCAACCCACTCCAGCATTCTTGCCTGGAGAATTCCACAGACGGAGGAGCCTAGCTCCTCTCCACGGCAGAGGAGTCTACAGTCCGTAGGATAGCAGAAGAGTCAGACAAGACTTAGCGACTGAACAACAATAAATGAATTTCAAATAGGGGTCACCGGCTGGGATGAGGAGTCCGTGTTTAATGGGCACAAAGGTTCAGTTTAGGAAGATGAAAACATTCTTGTGATGAATGGTGGTGATGGCTGAACAACAACTGACTGACTTAATGCCACTGAACTGTACACGTAAAAATGGCTAAAACGGTAAATGTTATAAGGGGACGACAGACGACAAGATGGTTGGATGGCGTCACTGACTCAACGGACGTAAGTCTGGGCAAACTCCCGGAGATGGTCAAAGACAGGGAAGCCAGGTGTGTTGCAGTCCATGGGGTTGTAAAGAGTCACACATGACTGAGTGACTGAACACAACTCCATGTATATTTTACCATAATTTTTAAAAAAGGAATGAAGTCCTGACACACGCTACAACACAGATAAACCTTAAAAACATGCTCCAGGAAAGAGGCTAGTACAAAAGACCACATACTATGATTCCATTCATATGCAACGTACGGAACAGGAAACCTACAGAGTGGGTGCCTAGGGCGAGGGTAGAAGGGATATGAAGGGCCTGGGTTTCCTTTTGAGGTGAGGAAATATTCTAAAATTGATTGTGGTGATGGCTGCGTATACCCGTGGATAAATTCAAAACCATACACTAAAAAGCACTGAATCTATCGTTTAAGTGGGTGAATTACCTGATATGTGAACTGTATCTCAATAAAGGTATTTTTAGGGGAAAAAAACAAACAACTTTTTTCCTATGTAATGATTTTTTCTGAACCAAGTAAACTGGAATGTGCTTCCACATAAACATTTCACAGATGTAAATAAGTCATTTTAAAGAATATTTTCAACAGCTTATTTAAAGAAAAGCAATCACGCAGCATCTGGGACCCTCTGTAAGAATAAGGGACTATTTTCCCAGGAATCTGATAGTCAGAATATCAGTCCTAAATATTCATTGGAAGGGCTGATGCTGAAGCTGAAGCTCCAATACTTTGGCCACCTGATGTGACAAACTGACTGACTGGAAAAGACGCTGATGCTGGGAAAGACTGAAGGCAGGAGAAGAGGACGACAGAGGATGAGATGGTTGGATGGCATCACTGACTCGATGGACTTGAGTTTGAGCAGACTCCAGGAGCTGGTGATGGACAGGGAGGCCTGACGTGCTGCAGTCCATGGGGTTGAAAAGAGTCAGACACGACTGAACTGAACTGAACTTCTCAGGAGGCAAGCTAGCTATGCACTTCTATTCGGGAAGCCCAGAAAGACAGGAGAGAAGGCATCAGAGACAGGCTGGCCCAGCAGCCTCCACCTTCCATCACGAGGGCCCGCCACGTCCAGTCCTGGCCAGCACAGGCGTCTGGCTGCCAAGCAACAGGACCGGCATGACATCAGCTAAAAGCCCTAGTTTTCCTTCCTGTCACATACTCCCCAAAGCTCAGTCCACAGCAAGAGCAAACAGATGAGCTACTGTTCTAAGCTGTGTAACTCGATTCAAAGTTTATCCCTGGACTCCTGAAGAAGACAGGCGGGCCAGCTTGGCCAGAAACAGGCCCACAGCCTGGAAATCCTTCATCTCTTGTATTTTCTGTAGGCTCTTGCTCAATATGCTCTAGTGGGAGGAAATAAACCATTGATGATTTTTTTGGGGGGTGACAATCAAATGAAACCCCGACAGGCCACAGAAACGGTAGCAGAAATACAACAGCCAACTTACCACGTGACTTGTCAGGAATAGCCTCCCACACAAAACCCCAGGAATGCTGGAGGACTCCAGAAAAGTCTGAAACCCACACTTTTTATCATGTGGCAGAAGCGCTTTATAATAAACATATCTGCCATAATTCAATTTAAGAGGTAACAGAGATACTTACATAAACAAAATATCAAAGAAAATGAAAATCACACCTTTATTTCATATTCAGCACATGTAAGTAAGCAAGCCATGGCAGGTAGGATGCTGAAAAGAGAGGTCCCTGTGGTGGGAATTCTAACCAGCGTCCTAGGGATCCAGCTGAGTGTGACCCCTAATCTACACCCGGAGTCTCTCAAACAGCACTAACGGGACCACCAGAGAGAACAGAGCTGCTTTTACAGACTGTTGATCACATAGGAAAATCATTTCAATTTCTCTTGAAATTGATATTCCATTTCAATTGAAATATACAATTTCTCTATTCAATTTCTCTTGATATTATTAAGAATTAACTTAGGGGGCTTCCCTGGTGGCTCAGTGGTAGTCCACCTGCCAATGCAGGAGACATGGGTTTGGTCCCTGATCTGGGAAGATCCCACAGGCCGCAGAGCAAATAAGCGCATGCACCACACCACTGAGCCTGTGCTCTAGAGCTGCAACTCCTCAGCCTGCGTGCTGCAACTCCTGAAGCTCAGGCACCTAGAGCCCGCGCCCCACAAGAGAAGCCCCTGCAGTGAGAAAGCCGTGCGCCCCACAGCTAAAGAGCAGCCCACGCTCTCTGCAACTAGAGAAAAGCCCTCGCAGCAACAAAGACCCAACAGAGCCAGAAATAAATAATTAAAATCAACATCAAAAAAGAAAAAAGGATAAGAGCCAATCTACAATTTAAAAAAAAAGAATTAACTTACAATTAAGAATAATTTGATGTGTTAACCAATAATACACATAGAACATAAAGGATATCTGGGGGAAAAAACGCAGAAACGAAATGAAGAGCACACCCCTCACTGAAGACCCGAAAGGCTAACTGGATCACACGCTAAAGAAAGAGCCACAAAGCAGTCCCTTGGTGGTGCTTCGATGCTTCTGGCACATTCAACGTCACCTACACACAAGTGACAAAGAACCTGGGTGACCCAGGCATAGCTTTTAAAACTCAAATAAGTTTATCAGTTTATTAGTTGTTGAAGCAACTAAAGTAGGCTATTTTAACATGTATTAAAAATTTTTTGACTTTCAGACTTTAAACTCAAGGTTCCAAAAATCTGTGTGTACAAGGAGCTGAAAGACCTCCTCTAAAAAAGATAACTTCCTGCCCAAATTCTATTATTCAAATATAACCACTTTGAATACTGTGGTATATATTTTTTCTTTTCATTTTCCCAAGCTCCTTTTCCCAATTTCTTTCTTTTTATTAAAGTTGGAATCACGGTGAATATACTGCTCTATTAAGTTGCTTTTCTACTTCTATTATGAGCATTTTCCATCAATTCAGTATTAAAAACGTCATTTTTAATCATGCACAGAATTTCACCTTAAAGACACAGCATGGTTTAACCAACTGTCTTCTGCTAAAGATAAGAATTTTCCCACTATTTTTTACTTTTATACACAACCCTATAAAATGCATATCTATACGTCAACCTTTATGCACAATCTGAGGAGATACTTTGAAGTTGGGTTTTCTGGGCCAAAGGGCACTACCATTTTAAAATTTCCTGATGACTGCTGTCAAAGTGTCCCACAACAGAGCCACACCAGGTCACTCTTCACCCATCAGCGGTGTCAGAACTCCTGTCTCATATCTAGATGGACCTGTTTTTTTAATCAATTAAAACCTGATATAGCAGAATATAACTTTTTTAAACATTAAATTGCTAGTGAAGATAATGAAATTTTTTAATGCTTCAAGATATATACAAAGTTAACACATGGCATGAAATACTTTAAAGTTAAAAAAATACTGCAAAGGGAATATTTGTAAGTACATCAATATGGAAAAATCATTAATTCAAATGAACTATGAAACATACTGAAAGCTAGCCAATTTAAAGGGATTTCTTGAAACATCTGAGTGATCTATGCTAAATAAATCCCCCCTAAACTGATAAACATCAATTCACTACTCCCCTCAAACAAAGTCATACAATTAATTGTGAAATCATTGAGAAAAGAAAACTGGAAAATGTAAAACAGCAGATAATCTAAAAATGTAGTTGATCCAAAAATGGGTCAAAGAAACGGTGTCTCAACAGGCATCATATTGATTAGAAGTGACTTTAAAAGAACCAAGACCAATTCCACAAAATCAGTACAAAACAAAAGCCACTCCATGAAACTAAGATCCGGCATCTGATGACACTTACTCTCAAGGTTTCTCATAGCAGGAAATATCATTATGCTTTCCTGATATGAAAGGTCTTCTTAAAACAGAAGACTAGGCCAACCGGTTCCATTCGGTCAAATTGGAAACAAAATGTTTCAAAACACACAGGATTATTAACCCTCCTATGACAAACCATCCTATCACAAGTACACCTGTCACACAAAATGCTGTAACACTTTAGCACTTACACCAAACACACAGGTTACGAAAGACTTCAAAAGTCTGCTCTAAAGATCAGACTCATTTCAGAATGAAACAAGCAAATTTTAATATCAATGTAAAATGGTGGTTACCTCTGGACAAAGGAAAGGAACCCGAGGCCAATTTGGCAAAATGTTCAGATTTGATAAAGCTACTTTATTCTTTTTAAAATTTTATTCTTTACTACTTTACAAATATAATTTTTAATAAAGAGAACTTATTTTGCATAAAACTTCATGGCATCTAAAACACAATCACCAGCATATGCTATAATGAACTCTTCTCAAAAATCAGTTGCCAATTTAGCATATGTATAAAACCAAGTTCACCAGTAGTAAGGGGAAAAGAAGGTGCTGGTGAAGGATCACAACGGGTCAAAGCAATGACCTCTGGATCTCAACAGGGGTATCTGTGGGGGTCCACGGGGATCCTCTGACACAGGCTTGAAAAAATCAGTGCGTACTGTTGTGGGTGCTAGGTCGCTTCAGTCGCGTCCGACTCTCTGTGACCCTAGGGACTGTAGCCTGCCAGGCTCCTCTGTCCATGGGATTTCCCAAGCAAGAATACTGGAGTGGGCTGCTGTGCCCACCTCCAGGGGATTTTCCCAATCCAGGGATTGAACCTGAATCTCTTCCATCTACTGCACTGGCAGGGGGGTTCTTTACCACTAGTGCCAGCTGGGAACGTCTTCAAAAAGTTAAACACTGAGTTACTGAATGATCCAGCAATTCTACTCCTACACAATTCCATTCCTAGGAGAAATGAAAACATATATCCTCACAAACACTGTACACAGAATTTTGTAACAGCCCCCCAAAAGAGAAAGAACCCAAATGTCCATCAGTTACTGAATGAATAAACAAACTGTGGTATATCATATAACAGAATATTACTCAGCCATAAAAGGAATAAAGTACCAATACATGCTACAACAAGGATAAACCTAGAAAACATTATACTAAGTGAAAGAAAATGGTCTCAAGAGGCCATACGTACTGTACGATTCCATCTATATGAAATGTCCAGAAGAGGCAAATCCATAAAAATCAATCAGTCAGTGGTTGCCAAGTTAGGGAGAGGGGAAGATGGGAGGAGATTGCTAACAAAGTACAGGCTCTCATTCTGAGATGATGGTAATGTCCTGGAAAAATCAGTGAATGCTATGTAACTGTAAAAATGCTAAAAAACCCTGAACCGTACCATTTAAGAGGATGAATTTCATACTATGTGAATTATATCTCAGTGAAGCTGTTATATTTTCCCTTTCTAAACCAGTGATAACTTGCCTTAAGTAGTTTACTAAGATCGACCGTTCACTGACTTACCTGAATCAATGAATGACTGTCCTCTTTAACATTAAGCTCCCCGTGCAGGATCCATGACAACCGCTATATGATGACAATCTGCTCTCAAGAACTGAACACTTTCAATGAAACCGCCAGAGCTTAGGAGAAATCAAGCGCATGAACAAGACACTTCTGATTTTAGGATCTGGAGAAAGAAGAGCTACTAAGGGCTTTGGAATGAGAAAAGTTACCAAGTTTCAGGAAACCTCTGTGGTTACGCTGGGTTTCCAGCTTCCCACACCTATCTGTAACTCTGTTCGGAGGTGGCACCTGTCCCCCACCAGAGCCACCAGAGGTCCTTCCCTCCAGTCCTGCCGTAACTTCTTGCTTTCCTCCCCAAGTATCTTTTCAAGGCCTTCACCTCCCCACCCCTGCTCAGTTTGACGCCTATCAGGGAGGGCCCTCACACAGAGCCTTCTCCAGCACAACCAGTCACCTTTCACAAGCCAGGTATCCAGGCCATTGTAAAAACTGGCAAGAGAAAACATTTCAGAATCAAGCCCAGGGAGGGAAGGTTTGCCAACACCTGCCTCCTCTGCCCTTTGCCTTCCTCCTGCTGCCTGGTTCACTTCCACGTGCTCATAATCTCTGGACTTCTTAAAGTTTTTAAATTATGCTTTAGTAGCTGTGACCACCTCTGCCCTGGGGGGCTTCTACAGTATTCTTAAATGCAGCATCCTGAATTCCACCCCTGCACTGCCAGGACAAATGCAGTGCAGGAAAACTAAGAGAGGAAGACTCAGAAGAAATGAAATTTCCAACAGCCTATGTGCAGGGGAAAACAATAAAACGCACCACCATTGCTTCTGGTATTAATTATCCGCCATCGTATATGCACCCAACAGAACCCTTAGCATCCTTACCCACAATCCAAGACAGACAAAGGCGATTCACAAACCCGGTCTGTCTGCAGTTCTCATCGGTAAAACAGGGTCCCTGGCAAGGTCAGACACCCCCGCCTTCTCCACGTGACACGTCCATGCGAACGTCACGTGGCCCTGGACTGTGACAGCAGGCCTATCCAGAGGTTTCTATCCCACGGGAGCACTGACTGGACCTGAGGGTGGACCTGTCCCTTGACTGGATTTCTCCCCTAAAGACAGGACTCATAAGCACATTCAAGGTCATTTGAAGTTCTTGCCAGACACCATATTCTCAGCATACTTTTGCACATACTTCACAAGCAGTAGGTACTGTTGTAGAGAACTGCTTGTCACCAAAAAATGTGGGCAAAAAATAGAGACAGGTGTATGTAATCTCCGCCAACACTGAAGTGCATGCCTGAAGGAACAGCTGAAATAATCATCATACTGTGTTAAGACTGGAAAGGAGTCACCATCTGTTAACACTTTAATTTCTGGCAAGTTACTCAACCTCTCTGGGCCCCGAGGGTAAAGAATACCTCCTCGAGGGACTTTTCTGGCAGTCCAGTGGTTAGGGCTCCGTGTTCCCACTGCAGGGGGCACAGGTTTGACCCCTGGTCCAGGAAGTAGGATCCTGCCTGCCATGCAGCTTGGCCAAGAAAGAAAAAAAGAATAATACTTCTCCTGGAGGCCTGGTGCCCAGGTTAACTGAGATAAGCACAACTGCCATAGTACCTGGCAACAGTAGGCACTTAACGAATGGAATCTTTTATTATCATGATTAACTTAAGAAAGCAGAAGCTCTAGTATTTTAACTGTCCTGAAAAAAGTCAAAATGATATTTCTATTAAAATATAACACTATATGGCTATTCAAGAGAATAGGACAGCTCAATAAATACCCACACAAAATAATATCTAAGATACAGTGCTGCTTTTAGTGCAAACAAGTGACCTACTGTGAGTATTAACATTAAAGTGACCTACTGTGAGTGTTAACATTCAAGAGGGAGGGGAAGCCAGGCATCCCCAGCCCCTGGCACATCGCCGCTCTCAGGTTTGCTGGACAAACAGGTGTACCCACACATGCTATACGCCTGACGTCTCTCTCTAAGAACGGATAACGAAGGAGGGACAGTGCTTGCTTCTGGGGAGAGGCACTGGGGCCAGAGGTGGGAAAGACACCCTTCCGTAAAGTATGAATTTTAAAACCAGTACACCGATTACCTACTCTAAGATTTTTTTTTTTTTAAATATAATGAACAAAAACAATCTTTAGTTTCTTTTTCCAACTGTCTTCTCTAATCACTGCACGAACAAAAAGAAAGGCGCTAGCCCACTCAACTGAATTTCCTGGTTAATCACCAAGTCGTATGAAGTACCATCCGAACCACAAGATATTCAGAGGTTAACAAATGAAATATTCTTGTGTAAAATCTAAAAACTCTTCATACCTCCCCTCCATTCCTGCCTTAAATCTAGGGTGGCAAAGACGAGCTGCCTGTTCATATCTCGAGCCCCTCACTGGTCTGCGGCCCTCATCGTGACCGTGAAGCGTCACTCAAGAGTCCTGGAAGGTCAGACACCCACGGAGGCGCTCAGATGGGAGCCGCTCCCAAGGCAGGCCAGGGAATGTTCTGGATTCTCAGTCTTGCTTTTTCTTACTTTCACACTTTCTCTTTAGAAAATTAAGGGAAATGTTTAGTAACTTTGGCTCCAGTTAACTGAACCTTTCCCGCTGATTTCCTTCCTCTAGTCACGTAACAGATAAGACCGTGGGTACATTTTAGGATTTTTAGGCCTCATTTTCAGCCCTGAATTTCCTGGCAGAGTCCTTAAAAAAAAACAAAGTATTTTTCACTGATGGCATTCTGTAATAATGATGAATTTACTTCTTGGTGACTTTTCTAACCTTCAACTCAAGAGCCAGTTCTAGATTCAGCCAACTTGATTTTTTTTCTGACTTGTCTTTTTCTACATTAGCCCCACTGTTCCAGAACCTATAGGATAATCCTTTCCAACCAAAGCTGACTATGTTACAACGAAAGGGCTCGGGGAAATTTACATGTTACCTACACGCAGGGCAAAGCCCCAAAACCTGGTAAGGCACAAAATTAATCAAGACCCCCTTAATTTGCTAATTGTTGTTGTTGCTGTTGTTCAGTCACTCAGTCATGTCCGACTCTTTGTGAGCCCGTGGACTGCAGCATGTCAGGCTTCCGGGTCCTTCACTAACTCCCGGCGTTTGCTCAAACTCATGTCCACTGAGTCGGTGATGCCATCCAACCATCTTGTCCTGTCGCCCTCTTAGGTCACTACATTTCAAACTGGTTACTGTCACACTTGGGATAAAGTACAGTTAATTTCCAGACTTAATGGCAGTGGAGATTTTCAAGGAGGGAGAAGAAGACGAACAATTCCCCGCCATGAGGCAAATGAGGAAACACTGCTGACTTTTTATCAGCTCACCACTTAACAGCACTGCTGCACTTTCCCCGGGAGGCCAGAGGTGGCAGGAGCGTTCCCCACTCCAACGCAGAGAGCCAGGAAACCCGACTGGAACACTGGAAAGCAAAGGGAGGCGGCTGCAGCCCCAGCAACAGGAAAAAAACCGGCCCCCTGGCCCCCGGCCCCCACAGGGCTCAGTTCTCGAGGTGGACACCTGGCCCAGCCCTGCCCTCCTCACTCCGTCTCCCGTCAGGAAGCTGCAGGGAAAGGTGGCATCTTGCTTGCACGGCTGCTTCACAAATCCTTCCCGACTCTTCACCCACCTTGTGAAAAACACTGAAATGTTTTCTTGGGTGTTTTTCAGGTATCGGCTGTTAAGACTGTCCGTCAAGTTTGGTTGCTCTGGGAAGTTCTCATAGATTGAAAATATCCTCCACGTGTAGAAAGGAGGTCAAGTCTGAGTCCACGCTAAGCCCTTTAAGGGTGAACAGCCCGGCAGATATGACTCATCCTCGCTGTGCTATGAGTCACTCTGACGCGGCGGCAGGAAGCTGGTTGACGCGGGGCAGGCGCTGGGCACCTGAGAATGTCATGCCCTGAGCGGCGAGTACTCACTGGCGACAGGAAGTGGCTGGTACTGTTAACTATAGTGATACAGAGAACGCAGGGGAAAGCCTGCGTCCAGCATGTGGATTCTGTCCCAGAGAAACAATCTCTGAAAGTTTTGGAGTAAAACCACCTCACTAGACAGCGGTTCACTGTGTAACACAGCTTTTGTTCTAGCAACGTGTGTTCAAGTAGCTTTACAAATGGCTTGTATCCTTAATCTGTAGACTTAACCAAGTCTTAATGAGGTTACTTGTTTGATTCTACAGCGTTCTACTTGGGGAAAATCCACACTGTGCGGATACTACACCTCGGTGCAGTGCCCAAGGTCTTGCAATACGCCATTCCTAATGTCAAACATCCAGAGCGCATTCCTTTCCACCTAGTAAGTCTGAGGTAGAATACGCATAACACACAGTTTGCCATCTGAACCACTTGTGACTGTCCATTAGGTACATTCACACTGCTGTGAATCACCACCTTCCACCTCCAGAACTCTTCATTTCATAAAGCTGACCCCCTTTAAACACAAACTCCCCATTCCCCATCCTCCAGTCCCTGGCACCAGCCAGGATACTGTGTCCCCATGAACTTGATTCCTCTCGGGACCTCACAGCAGTGGTGTCAGGCAATATCTGTCTTTTGGGGACCGGCTTATTTCACTTAGCATAACATCCTCCAGGTTCACCATGTTGTAACATTCCAGAATCTCCTTTTTATCAAAGTTGGGTAATATCTGATTGTATGTATATGCCACATCAAAAACATCTATATATTTTTAATCACTTACAAAAAGAGTCAGCTTAAATAATGAGAAACCCAAGATACTGCCTGCTCCAGGGGAGCCTTTAATACAAAGGCTTTCACCTGCTAAACTGCAGTGGTTAGTTTCTGGTCTGCACCAAACCGACTGTACTCTGCTGAAAACCAAAAAGTTACTGAAACCTCTGCAAACTGTCCACAAGTAACCTGGTGCAAAACCCAGCATGCACAGGACTTGGCCTCCCTAAGGCTCAGGGCCTGCACCCAGGAGCTGCAAGAGCACCATCTAAAAGTCAAGAGGACCTCACTCATGGTCCAACGGTTAAGACTCCATGCTTCCGTTGCAGAGGGCAAAGTTCGATCCCTGGTTGGGGAACTAAGATCCCACATGCTGCACGGTGTGGCCAAAAGAAAAAATGAAATAAAATTATAAAGAATAAAGTAAATAAAAAGTCAAGATGACAAGAAAAAAGTGAACATCATAACCAATACCTAAGCAGAAAAAAGTATCCTTAAGTCCATAGGGCTGTAAGCAGGGAAGATGGAAGACAGGATAATATCGAAACATATTTAGATAATATCTAAATTCCTGAACATCTAAATATCTAAATTCCTAAATATCTGAATTTAGAGCACAAAACAAGGGGGGAAAAAGTGCATTTTTCAAAAATTTCTTCTAACCATCTAAAATTCAACTCGAACCAACCACAGCTCAAGGGGAAAAACCACTCCAGCTCAGTGACAGCACGGCTGTGCAGTCATCAGGGGCAGATGTCTGAGCACCCAGCCGTCTCAGCACCGAGTCTGCGGGCACAGTTAAGGCAGAGGCTTTGTCCCAGGTGGGCCATTTGCTCTGCAGATGGCTGCATGGCCTTTAGCAAATTGCTCAGTAAAACAGGGTAATAGGATCTAGTGCGGAATGACATCAGTTGGTTACCATCATCACCAACTGCAAAGCAAAGGTTAATTTTTTTTTTTTTTTTTTTTGCCACACTGCATGGCATGCGGGATCTTGGTTCACTGACCAGGGATTGAACCCGTGTCCCCTGCAGTGGAAGTGCCAAAAGTTCATTTATTAAGGATGTGCCAGGTGGAGAAAGCTCCGTCTTCAGTCCTCGACTCCAGGCTGCACAGCCCTCAGCCCCATCGCTACTGGGGGCACGAGAGGAGAGGGCTGTGCTGTGCACTGAAGGACATTCAGCAGTGTCCCTGCCCTCTACCAGGATCACCATCAAGTGCCAGGATCACCACCACCACCACAAAACCATGACAATCAAAAGGTGTCCAGACATTACTAGACGTCCCTCAGAAAGTATTTTGAAGATACCCATTTCAAGCCACCACCCTGAGCATCCTTGGGACACAGCCCGCCTCTGCCTTCTCTTCCCACCTGCAAGGTCCTTCCAGCTTTTAGAGTAAATTCAGGGATGTCCACATCCCCCAGCCCACCCAGACCTCCCAGGCCTTACATTTTATTGTTTCATTACCAGCCCCTGGGCTACTGTGATACTGAACCACAAAAAAAGGGCTAGGCGCAGTGACTGATATACAGGGAGATGGCAGTCCAGCTACGGGTGCAAAACAGGCTGATGGAAAGCTGAAGACAATGGCTGTCCCAGGGCAGTACGCGACTCCCTGCCAGTGGGCAGAGGACGCTGAGATCAGCGGGGGGGGGGGGGGCGCTGGCCAGTCTAGGCTGGTGGCCAGTGCTCCAGTGGAGAAGAAAACTGTAAAAGGAGAGCACGGGCATCAGGGTCAGAGCTGAGCAGGCCGGAGACCAGACTGGAAAAAAAGAAACTGAGCAATCATCAAGGTTATATGAGACCAGGCGAACACAGAAAAGTCAGTCTCCTTCCTGTATACGAGAAATGAACAAATAGAAACTGAAATTTAAAACATATTATTTACATTAGCACTCCCCCAAATTAAATACCGAGGTATAAACCTAATAAAATATGTACAAGATCTATATGAGGAAAACTACAAAATTCTAAAGAAAGACATCAAGGAAGAACTAAATACATGGAGACACGTCCCATGTCCGCGAAGAGTAAGGCTCAATACTGTCAAGATGTCCTTTCTTCCCTACTGGGTCTATATATTCATGGGATCCCAATAAAAATCCCAAAGTTTTTGTGCGGATGTCAGTAAACTGATTCTAAAGTTATATGGAGACGCAAAAGACCTACAATAGCCAACTCGCTATTGAAAAATAACAAAATACGAGGACTAATCCTATCAGATTTCAAGACTTTACTACAAAGCTACAGTAATCAAGACAGTGTGATATTGGCCAAAAAAAAAAAAAAAAAAAAGACATACAGATCAATGGAACAGCATGCAGAGCCCAGGAACAGACCCACAGAGTCAACTGATCTTGACAGAGAGCCATGATGAAACTGCAGAGAAAGGACGGTCTTTTCAACAAATGGCGCTGGAACAACTGGACACCCACAAGCGAAACAACGAAACCTAGGGAAGTCCCTGGCGGTCCTGTGGTTAGGACTCCGTGCTTCCTATCGCAGGGGGTGTGGGTTCGATGCCTGGCTGGGGAACTAAGATCCCCCAAACCTCGAAGCCCAACCAAAAGAAAAATGAACTCTAGATACAGACCTTACATCTTCACAAAAATTAACTCAAAATAGAGAGTTCCCTGGTGGTCTAGTGGTTAGGATTTGACACTTTAACTGTCATGGGCCTGGGTTCAATCTCCGGTTGGGGATCTGAGATCCTGCAAGCTGTGCAGTGAGAAAAAAAAAGAACCTCAAAATGAATTACTGACCTAAATGTAAAATGCAAAACTATAAAACTAGAAAATCACACTGAAGAAATTCTAGAAGACCTTGGGTATGGTGGTGAGGTTTTAGACACAACTCCAAAGACAGGATCCATGAAGGAAATAACTCCTAAGCTGGACTTCATTAAGATTAAACAATTCTGCTCTGCAAAAGACACTATACAGAGAATGTGAAGACAAAGCTACAAACTGGAAGAAAATATCTGCAGATGATAAATCTGATTAAGGTGGTACTCAGTCATTCAGTCGTGTCCAACTCTTTATGACCCCATGGACTGTGGCCCGCCAGGCTCCTCTGTCCATGGATTTCCCAGGCAAGAATACTGGAGTGGGTTACCATTCCCTCCTCCAGGGGATCTTCCCGACTGAGGGACTGAACCCACGTCTCTTGTGTCTCCTGCCCTGGTAGGCGGATTAAAGAATCCACTAGCGCTACCAGCAAGTCCTCTGAAAAAGGACTATTATCTAAAATATTCAAAGAACTCTCAAAATTCAACAATAAGAAAACAAATAACCTGACTGAAAATGGGCAAAAAACCTAAAGAAACAACTAATCAAAGAAGATATACACATGGCAAGTAAGCACGTGAAAAGATGCTTCACATCACTTGTCATTAGAGAATCACAGATTAAAACAAGATCCCATTATACACCTTCTCAAATGGCCAAAGTCCAGAAAACTGACATCAAACGCCGATGCAGGTGTGGAGCAACTCACTGCTTCACATTTCCCTCATTCACTGCTGATGGGAACGCGAAATGGTACAGCCACTTTGGCAGTTTCTTACATAAACATACTCTTACCATATAATCCAGCAACTGTGCTTGCTATTACCCAAAAACTGCAAAGTTATGTCCACACAAAAACCTGTACAAGGATGTTCCTAAGAGCTGTATTCATAACTGTCAAAACTTGGAGGCAATAAAAAATATCCTTCAGTAGGCCAATGGATAAAACTGTGGTACACCCAGACCATGGAAAACGATTCCGTGCTAAGACTATCAAGCCATGAAAAGACATGGAGTAAATGTAAATGCTTATCAAGCGGAAGCAGGAAATCTGAAAAGGCTACACTGCGTGATTCCAACCATATGACATTCTAGAAAAGGCAAACCTATGGAGATACTAAAAGATCAGGGGTTGAGGGGAGGGTGGGATCAACAGGCAGAGGACACACTTTGGGGGTCATGAGGCTCTCCTGTAGGATCCGACAGTGGTGGATGCGATACGTCATTACGCATTCGTCCAAACCTACAGAACGTACACCACCAGGAGTGAACCCTAGTGTAAACTGTGGGCCATGATAATGACATGTCAGTGCAGGTCCATGGACTGTAACAGGGGCACCACTGGGGGAGGAGAATGACCAACAGTGACGGGGGCAGTGGGGGAGGGGGAGGTAAAAAGCACACTCGGTACCTTCTGCCCAATTTGGCTGTTAATCTAAAACTGCTCTAAAGTTTATTCTTTTTTTTTTTTGGAAAGAAGCAAAGCCACTTAAGGGACCAAATTTTCAGTGTGTAGTAAAAACAAAGTATAAACGAGACTTTATCTTGAAAAGTGAAACGGAACCACTTACGTTTCACATGTAACATAATGTAAGTTACAAACGGAGCCATGACATAAAAAGGAAACCAAGTAGGGAATCTTGGCTTAATTTTTCCAAAAACATTTATGATGGCGCTATAAAGCACAACTCACTCCTCTTCAACTTCTGCTGTAGAATTCTGTAAATACAGCTGAGGATTTTGCCAGTCTTTTTCAAGGGCCTCTCTGTCTTGATACTCAAATGATTCAATTTTGAAGAGCTCGTGGTACCATCTACCCCATCGTTTCTTAACTCGTAGTGGGCTGTGGAGGGACACGTGTGAAACTCACTCCTCCAACATTTGTTTCCTCAAACTTAAAAGACATCGTGCATCTTTTGCAAGATTAACAATTACATTTCACAACTGTGACCGCTTTACCAACCAGCACTGAGTGTGACAATAACACAGATTTGATGGGCGGAGGTACGAGCTGGTGTTCAGCTATAACGTCCGGGCACAGAGAAAACTCCCAAGTGGTCAGCTCATTACGGACACTTTTCATGTTACTATAATTTTTATCTTTCCCTATACCACTCTTAGCTGGAGAGACTTGGGCAGCCAGCAGTCTGATGTCAAAGACCCCTGTCATCACTTTAGAAGGACAGAATAGAAGCCAATTTAAGCTAAAATCCAGGGGCTAAAGTCAAACGCTTTTCTACTGCTGGAGATGTAAAGATGAACACGACCTCCCTCTTAAAATTCAATCTAACACAGTTGAACGAATAAACACAGACAATACACTAAGTGCTGTGACACAGAGGTGTCTATGCAGAAAGTGCTACAGAAGAAACCTAAGTGAGGAAGAAATGAATTCTTCTGGCTCCTCTAACTCAGGCCTTGAAGGAGGTGTTTGAAAAGCAGACACCGGGCTGCCAAGTAGGGTGTAGGAGCAAAGAAAGGCCTGGAGACTGAAAACACAAAGCTCATTCAAGAAATACAAGGTCAAGTGTAACTAGCTCAGTTAGTCGTCACTGGTCAGGGGAAAGGAGAGATTCATAGAACAATAACAAAAAAAGAACCACTCTGACAAAGCAAGGCTGAGGCCCCAGTGTAACACATGCAGACAAGTCTGGATTTTATTCTCCAGCTACAGAAGCCACAGAAGCCACTTCCAAACAAAGGAGTCGGGATATTTGAGAAATCCTTGGCAATGGGGTATTGAACGGGAGTGAGGCAACCCATAGCACAAGCGCCTCCTGTTACAGGGTCTAAGCCAGGACAGCAGGGCTGGAGCAGACGGGAGGTGTGGGCGCGGAAGCAGGTCACCAGGGTTTAGCTGCCATCGAGTGTTGACCAAGGCTTCCAGTGAGAACGAGAAGACTGAGAAATCACCGTGGGGCACCAGCCGGCTGCTGTTAATATTAACAGTTCAAAGAAAAAGAAACCGAAGGTGGACCAGCACCCAGCAGAAAGCCGGGGCTGGAGACGTGTGCCAGCAAGATGTGATCACCAGAACCTACACAGGACTGGCTGTAGAGGCCACTAAGTTCCAGCCAGGTGTATCCCTCTCCCCACTCCGAAGGGTCTCTTTTGTCTTTTTGTTTTAAACTAGGCATCACCCACTGTCTATACCCTAAAACACCTCTTTTCTCCTCATTCAACTCATTCCATAACTACATTATCCCAGAAAACAGGACTGACAGCACACCATACATTATTCTAAAAGGTCCTCCAAGCCAATAGGAAAGCTGTGTCTTCCAAGATTACTGATTCTTGGAGAAAAGAAACAAAACATCCTTGATGAAATAAAAATTCGTATTTTAAGGCAAGACAAGAAAAATTTAAACATAAAATTCTTCTCTGCCCATTTCGGCCTCCTCCCTGCCCCCTGGAGTGTTACATTGTTAACCAGCCCTCCCCCGTGGCAGAAATGCCCACTCAACCATAAAGATCAATTTCCCTTCTCCCGGAGCCAGCCACGAAACTCCTCTCTCAATCCTTCCTTTCTCAGTCCTCGCAGGAGTCACTCGCCTTGCATGTGCAGACATCTTCGGTGAACTTTAGAGCCAATATATCATTTCCCTTAAAGTATATCACACATTCATATATCAGGTTTACAATGCCAGTACATCATTTCCCTTCAAGACAGCAACCGGCCCAGGAGAGACTGGGCCGCCCCTAATGCAAGTTCTTAGGTTTAAATTCTCACTCGTGACCTTGTTAATGTCACTGGCTATATTACTTCATTTTGCCTATTTTATAAAATTACTGTCGCCTGCGTTACCAGATGTGTGACTAAACCTCCAATAAAATTAATGGCCGTTAGATAACCTGAAATGACTGACTAAGTATATAGCTCTGTAAAACCAATGATTACAGTAGTACAGCTCTACATGTGGGAAGAAGCAACAAGAGGGAACGTTTCTTGGAGCGTAACAGACTACTAAGATACGTGGTCCAGAGGCTTTTGGTTACTGTTCACAGGGCCTAGTTCACTAACAGCACATCAAGGGGCCTATCAAGGAAATCCTCCCCTGACCTGGGAATGAGCATTGCTAGCACCATGGAATTGCTCACCAAATGCCTCCTAAACCTTGGTCAAATTAAGACTGAAAGGAAAAGACTGTAGAGAATCTTGCCCACCATCCCGTTCTATAAGCATCAAATCATTAGACGCGGTAATCACTGACTCACATACACCCCAAAAGGAATTCAGGGCAAAGATTAGGATGAGGTACTTCTTGCTCCAGGAAAAATGACAGAATTGGCCCTCAGATTATTTCCAGGACAAATATTTTACAAAGCCGGATTCTTGCACCTTCCCACACTGAGATCATTAACAGAGATCTCTGTTCCTCGTGATCAGCAGCAACCTTCTGCTGAGACATGTACTTCTTAGCAAGGTCCCTCTTGGCCACGTACACACAGCTCCCCACACCCCCAACAGTTCTCAGAGCTCTCAGAGACGTCTCTGGGTTACGAGGCTCAGCCTGGCTCGAATAAAACTTCCCATTTCTTTCTTAGATTGACGACTGATTAGTTTTTTCATCGACATCCTCTAAGCTTTTAGATTGTCAGATTTGCGCAAAACACAAAAGGTATCGTTAATGAGTGACACGCCCCAGAAAGGGGTCACAGAAACACCTACGGCTGGATCCAGGGCATCCGACTGTTTTCAGAGGCGACAGGAGAGAGCCCTGGAGTAGGCAGTGGGTTCAGGAGGCGGGGCAGCTCGCTCTCAGGTCGGCTCAGAGCCACTGACCTCAGGCAAGCCACCGCCCCTTTACACCTTCCATTTTATGGTTGGATGATCTGAACATCTCATGGGACAATCCTCTCACAGAGAATTTTCAGGCCTAACTAAATGTGATAGCTTGGAAGAAAGTTTCATTTGGGGAGAAAAAGCAAAAAACAAAACGTTGAATTAGGCAATTCTTGGGCTTTTCTTTCTCTTTGACTCTCACTGCTCCTAAGCATATCTGTAAGACAGGCCACTGGCACAAAAAGAAAGTGAAGGTCAGTTAATTCTGCTGCATTTGCGGCTCTGGTGAAACACTGGGCACAGAAAAGGAATCAAATGACGAAAACTGGATTTCAGGATTATTGGTGGCAGCCAGCCAGCCAGTTTCTAGACTCTGCACTCAACCTAGTCAAACAGTTAAAAGAAAATTAGCAATAAAAGACCACACATTTTAAAATGTCTCAACAGAAGGAAGCCTACTAAACGGTAAGTGGTCATCTCAAAGGCGCAGTACTGACAAAAACCAAATTTATGTTTTCTGGTTAAGCCCGAATACATACACACACACACACCCCCACACACACATTTCTTGTAATTTAAACTTATGATTAAGTTTTCTAAGCTTAAAAAACGGGGCAAAATCTTTTTACCTTTCTCTTAATAGTTATTTTTAGAGCCACACATCCTAATTTTGGCTAGTCACCCACCTATATGTCTGCAAGGTTAATGAGGAATGAACAGAGGCTGCCCCTTCACCGCATACAAATGTCTCTTTCAGCAGGAAAAAGATCTAATCTGGGACTGGAGGAACTAAAAGCAAAAGTCACCAAGTGGTTTTTTTTTCAAGCGGGCCACAATATCCCTCCTTCACTCAAGGCCCTAAACCCAAAGGGACTTGCTAGACATACTTCAGGCTTCCCAGGTGGCTCAGACGGTAAAGAATCCGCCTGCCAATGCAGGAGGCCCGGGTTCGATCCCTGGGTCGGGAAGATCCCCTGGAGGAGGGCATGGCAATCCACTCCAGTATCCTTGCCTGAAGAATCCCCATGGACGGAGGAGCCTGGTGGGCCACAGCCCATGGAGTCAAAAGAGTCGGACATGACTGAGCGATCAACACTTGCGCTGCTTTCAGACCCATTTTAAGCTTCTGTACAAAGTGTACTTTGTGGCTGAACAGTATTGCTCTCCTTAAAAGAGACCTGCTTTCCCACGACACCGGTATGTTTTCAATAGCGTGCCTTCGGGGCGGGGGATCGGGGGGTGGCCTTGAGGGGTCACGGGGTCCGTTTTACTGGGTCTGGCCCCTATTTCAGAAGGGCTAGTGAAAGGAGGCTTAGCCGGCCGCAGAGCCCCCCGGCCGGGCCCGCGCCCCCTTCATCGGGCCCCGCCCCCGGCCGGCGTCGCCTGACCGCCCGCCCGCCCCCGCCGCCACCGACCTGATGACACTGATGTGGAACTGGTCCTCGCGAAGGCCCCGCCAGGCGCCGGGCAGGAACTCCTTGCACCACAGATAGGCCCTGCGCCGCGTCCGGGGCTCGGGCTGGTCGTCCCGCCGGCGGCGGCGGGGGGGCGGAGGGGGCAGCGGCAGCGGCGGCGGCGGCGGCGGGGGCAGCGCGAGCGGCGGCTGCCGCCCGCCCAGCTGCTTGGGCTCGCGGTCACTGGCGGCGTCGCGCTGCTGCCCCACGCCGGGCGCCGGGGCCGCGCTGCCGCTGCCGCAACTCAGCAGCAGCCCGAGCGGCGAGGGCTCCGCCTCGCCCCCGTTGCAGAACTTGGTCTTCATGCCGGGCAGGCGGCCGAGGAGGCGCGGTCGGCCGCAGCGCGTGAGGGCGAGGCTCAGGGTCCGGCCGGACGCCCCCCTCACGGAGGCCGGGCGCTGAGGCCGCTCGCCCCCTCGCTGCCGGACAGGCCCGGGGCGCGGGCGGCTGGGGGCGCGGCGGACGGGTGCGGGGCGGCGGCGGCGGCGCGGAGGTAGCGAGTGGCGGCCGGCGGCGGCGGCGGCGGCGCTCGGCTGATCCCGCTCGCCGTGGCGCTCGCTCCTATACCGCCGCCGCACGAGGAGCGCCGGCCGCGTCACAGCCCGCCCTCGGGCTCGCCGCTGATTGGTCGCTGCCCGCCGGCCCCGGCGCATCACAACCGCCTCCGCCCTCTCCACGCCGCCTTCCCATTGGCTGCGTGTGCACAGCGGCCCCGCCCCTCCCTGAGTCCCGGGTGCGGCGAGCGAGGGAGGCGGGGCCTAGGGGGGGCGGGACCTCAAGGGGCGGAGCGTCGAGCAGGTTCCTGAGGTCACAAGGATGGAGAAAGCTAGTAAACCCGCTGGGGGCTCCCCGAGGGCGGCCGGGGGTCGGGCGGCCCTTGAACTTTGGGAGAGTCAGACCTCGGCTTTGGGGGCTGAAACTTTGCTTGGACCCCCCCCCCGAAACCTGCAGGACAGCAGAGGCTGGGGCCTGGCAGTGAGGGGCAGGCAAGAAGCTGGTGCCCGGAGGCCGGCTTCTCTTTCCCCACGACCTTCGAGCGAGGCACCTCCTTCTGCAGCTCCCTACGTGTGTTTTTAGAACGTTTCCCGACCCTGGCTCCGCTCTCCGCGAGGCGTGGCCACGCCCCGTCCAAGCTGGGGCGTGAGAAATTATTGTCCCCGGGTCAGAAGCCGAGGCTCGAAAGGGGGAAGACAGGTTCAAGGCCGGGCCGCCGGCCCCACCCTCTGAAGCCTCAGTTTCCCTGTCCGTGGTGCTGAGGATGCCTGGGCCTATGGGCGCGGGGCGGGCAGGGCGGCGTCCCCGCGACCTCCCTGAACACTGGCCAAAGGTGAGTGTCGCGGGGGCTCCTGGCTTTGTGGAGGCCGCCCCGCCCGCCCCCGCACAGGAGGCATCCCGTGACTGTGACTAACGCACCTTTGCCCGCGGAGGTGGGGGGGCAGGCCCCCCCTCTCCATTTACCCCATGTACTGCCCCGTGTCCCTTTCCTCTCACCCCGGCTCCTCAGTCCTTTCCAAAAGTAGTTGTAGTACGGATACATTTAAAAATTACGGATCCTCTTTTCACCGGGCGTGAGCCGGGACAAGAGGTTTCCCTGGTTGCTTAGGAAATTCAGGGCCTGGCATACAGGAAATGGCTTCTGTGTGGGGATTTCACAGTCTTCTGGAAGAAAACATCTCTTCTTAGCAGTGTGTGCTTGGCTGCACTTGCTCCAAGAGAAAGAGAAAAAAAAGAAAGAAAGAAAAGAGCTCATTGAACAAAGGATTATGATGAAAGGGGGCTTTTGTCAAGACAGCTGTGGAGGTGGGCCTGGACACTGAACCAGAGGGAGCTGGGAGCCGGCCCAGCACTTAGTGGAGAGGAGGAGCTGGATGCTGGGAAAGCTGAAAAGTCAAGGTCTCCAGTCGGGCCATTTAGATAAGAGGGCCAAGGACTTTGTCTAAAAATACCAGCCCTGAGAAGGCAGGGCTGTGTCTATGGTCTGCCCAGGTGACAGCCCTTTATGCCACTGTCCCATGGCAGCAGCCTGGTAATCTCACAGGAATGCTTGAAATGTGGCAGGGAGGGAGGGGTACAGGAAGTGAGGGTTGGGCCTCTGTCTTTGAGGGAACTCTGATGTCTGCTGGTTTGGGCTATTAGAACCCACAGCCTCCTTATGGGATCACAATTCGTTGTAGAAATAAGAAATTGCTTCGTAAAGGTGCTGAAAGGTTACGTCTGTTACTGCTTCCTGCTTCCATTTAACGGATGTGGACTGAGTCCTGTGGAGGCTGAACAGCTCAGGCGAGGACCCTTGACTACGGTGAAGAAGGTGAAGAGCAAGGCAGGTGTCCTGGTTCCTTCATGTGGAGAGCACCGTGCCTGTATGGATACGAAACTTCCCGCCCCCTACAGTCAAACTAAAGTCCTGGACTTGCTCTCAATGGCCCATCCAGGGCCTGGCCAGTCAGGGCCCACCCTTAGCCCTGGGGTTGTCAACTCCATGCAAAACCTCCATGGCAGAGACTGAGGTAGCTTGGCATGGTAATGCAAAAATATTAAATTTTACATTAGGGGGTGTTTGAGCTGGGCTTTGAAAGGTTGAGAAGACATCTCTCCTAGGCAGTCAGGAGCTTCAGGCTGCTTTTACCTCTGCAATGAGTATGATAATAGGAGCAACTTTCCTGAATCATCTGTGATGATGTATCCAACACCCAGGGGGTGTTCAGGAAAAATGTCAGACAAATCATTATCCAAAGGAGAAGTCCGGAAGGATAAGTATGCCCACGACCCTTGAGGTAGCACACATCCCCAAGACTTCCTCCCAAAACAAGAAGTCATCAGCAGCAAAAAGCCCCATATATGTGTATAAAACTGGCCATCACATGTTATTTCTCACTGAAGAAAGCTGGAAATAACCTACATGTTTTTCTAGCATCCTAGTCTGAGCTGTAAAGAAGTGCATCAGTCAGGAGTGAAGTTGGTAGGAAGGGTTCATTTTTCCCTTGAGTGCCTTCCGTGTGCCAGAAATATTTGCTGAATAGGTGTTCCCTGGTGGCTCAGTGGTAAAGAATCCACCTGGCAATGCAGGAAACACAGGTTCGATCCCTGGTCTGGGAAGATCTTACATGCTGTGGAGGAACCAAGCCCACGCAACACAATTACTGAGCCTATGCTCTAGAGCCCAGGAGCCACAACTATTGAGCCCATGTGCCGCAACTCCTGAAGCCTGCACGCCCTAGATCCTGTGGTCTGCAACAAGAGAAGCAGCCGCAGTGGGAAGCCCATGCACTGCAAAGAAGAGTAACCCCCGCTTGCTGCAACTAGAGAAAAGCCCACGCAACAATGAAGATGCAGCACAGCCAAAAAGAAAAAGGTTTTAAAAAGAAATATTTGCTGCACAAATGAAGTCCCGGCTCAGCACTTGCTAGCTTTATGACTTTGGGTTGAGCCTCAGTTTCCTCTGCTGTAAAATGGGTTATCATTCGCAGGGCACAGGGTTGTTGTAAAGGGTGAATGGGTGGATGTGCAGTATGTGGGCAGTAAGCAGGACACCCCCACCCTCCTGTTGTTACGTGCAGTCGCTGCTTGGTGTGGCTTCTTATCCAGCAGCTGGCATTGAGTGATGAATAATGTACACACTTGTAGCAAACCAGCCTCGGAAGACAATACTGTGTAAGACGAGAATGCAGTGTACATTCTGATCACCAAAATGTGATCGTTTGTGCACACGTGGACAAGGCTTGGAGAGAAATTTGCTACGGCAGGTGCTGGTGCTGGGAGGAGTGTGTTCCAAGCATCAAGTCTTCTAGGACATCAGAAAAAAATTTCCAAAAGCTCCTTGATGCTAAATTCTGTCTGAGAGCAGACACGTGGTATGGGTCATGGGCCTTAGGATGGATCAGGGAGCAGGGGAGTTGGGGAGATTGGGAGGTCCCTGCCCAGTCTCTGGCCTTCCTGCAAACTGGTTCCTCTGGTTTGGCCTGAGAGGCCTGGTAGAGGAGTCACTGGGCAGACCATAGGCAAGCTCCTTACTTGTATCCAGAATCTTTGAACTTTCAAAGCCAGCAGTATGTTAAGTATAGATAGCACTTCGTCTCTCAGGAGAGAAGGTTGAGCTTCATCCCAGAGGTAAAACCATTTGTCCAAGGCAGGCAGCTAGTAAGGACAGGACCCAGGGACCCACTCAGGACTCCTCCCCCCGAATATAGAGGAACTCCATCCTTCTGCACCAAAAGTACCTTTGACCCAGAAAGTCCTAGGCACTTGGCACAGTGGGGATTTCCTAGAGGACTGCAGGAGAGCCTTTGTTGGGCTCTGCTTACCACCCCTTCCCAGGCTGCACTCAACTCAGTCACCCCAGTTTCAGTTCTGAGCCTTAAAATATTAATGTGGGTGGAGAGAGGCCATCAGACTGAAATCCTAACTTTTTAAGATTGAATTACAGCCCCTGCCAGCAGTGTGACATGGAACTGGGCCCTTCACTGAGTGCCTGGGTTTGACCCCAGCTTAGGATGCTCTGTTAGCCTGAGGCCGAACAGGCCCAGCAGCTTCCACAGGTCTCTGAGCCTTTTTGAGACACGATTCTACCTTACACCTAGCCTCAATGCTTCAGGGCCAATGCCACAGGCAGGACTGAGGGCCCAGAGAGTTTAATGAAAGCAGGGGACTTGTACACCCGTGTGTCCTGTGGTTGGGACAGGCTCTCACCCCAACCCCCCATATGCAGGTATCCTGAGTATAGCGTTAGAGGTAAAAAGCTCTCTGGAGCATTTGCCTGCACCAGCTGAGTGACCTAGGACAAATTATCTACCCCTTTAAACCAGATGGAGATGATTGTTCCTACCCTACACGTTTGTTGGCGGTGGGGAAAGTCATGGAAGGAGCAGGGAAAGGGCTGGATTCAAGGTTGGGGCCACACAAAGGGTAGCTGTGCACTTGTACTGATTGCTCTCTGGATCCCCACCACCTGGTGTTATTAATAGTAAGGGTGGCCCTGCAGCAACTCATCCCATTACCCAGGGGCTGGGGCAGGGGGACGGGGGTCCAGGGGAGATGGGAGCAAAGAACTCTGTTACTAGCAATACAGAGCCTCCCAGAAGTCTACCAGGGCCTGGGGCCTTTTCCATTCTTTGAGGCACCTAGCACTTTTCAAAAATGAAGAAATACAGGCAAAACTTGTTTTATTGCTCCTCAAAAATACCACATTTCCCCCCCCCCCCAAATTGAAGGTCTGTGGCAACCCTGTATGGAAGCAAGTCTATTGGTAGCATTTTTCCAACAGCATTTGCTCACTTCATGTCTGTGTCACATTTTGGTAATGGGGGGAAACATTATTATTATTATATTTGTTGTTGTGATCTGTGATCTTGTTTTTGTGAACAAAAATTACTGCCCGCCATTTCAGTAAACGATGGATGCTGTGGCCATCGGAGCCATCAATCACTGCGGCAGCCCCCTTGCTGTGCACCCTGAGGGGAATTCAGGATGGAGGAAAACAGAATACCGGCACTGGATAGCTGAGATGCTCATCAAAGGAATAACTGCAGCGAGCGCAGATTCCTGCATCTTGCCATCCAGAGAAAACACTAAAACTATTAACTCGAGATGTCTGAAGGCTCAGATGATGGTTAGCATCTTTCAGCAATAAAGTATTTTTTAAAGTATGTGGATGAAGAATGTTATCAGTGAACAAAGGATGCTATGGCAATCCAGTCATCAGCCACTGCAGCCACACCCAGCGGTGCACCATGAGGAACTGGGATGGGGAAGAATAGGATACGGGCCCTAGATAGTTCAGGTGCAGAGCAAAGGAATTATTTCAGTGAACCTAGACTCTTGCATCCTTCCATACATAGAAAAGCGCTAAATTCACTAACTCGACATGTCTAGTGTCCTTTAATTAACAGTAATCTTTTAATGATCCCACTACCTGGTTTTTGTTGCAAAAACTCCTCTATACCCTGGTTCATCCCTTACCTCTTTGGAGCAGTCCCTCCAAGCTATCTCCGAATGTTCACCCAATAAAACATCATTCTCAGGCTTCCCTGGTGGTTTAGTGGTTAAGAAGCCACGTGCCAGTGGAGGGGACACAGGTTTGATCCCTGGTCTGGGAAGATGCCACATGGCCCAGAGCAACTAAGCCCATGCACCTCAACTACTGAAGCCTACAGGCCCTAGAACCTGTGCTGTGAAACGAGAGAAGCCGCTGCAATGAGAAGCCCGAAACTTCAACAAGAAGTAGCCCAAACTCACCACTAGAGAAAGCCCGCGGGCGCAGCAACAAAAACACAGCGCAGCCAAAAACTTTTTTAAAAAACTGTAATTCTCAACTTTTAGGTGGTGGATTTTTTCAGTTGATAGGATGTACACTGTTTTTTAGACATAGTTATTGCACACTTAATAGACTGTGGTATACTAGGAATATGTGGAATGTGCACTAGGAAACCAAAAAAAACAAAATCGCGTGACTTGCTTTATTTCGATACTCGCTTTATTTAGGTAGTCTGGAACTCCACCTGCAGTATCTCCAAGGCATGCTGGTACCTCGACATAATTATCAAAACTGGAGCATAGGGCTTCCCTGATGGCTCGTTGGTAAAGAATCCACATGCCAATACAGATGATGTGGGTTCAATCCTTGATCCGGGTAGAGCCCACATGCCCCAGAGTAACTAAGCGTGAGCACCACAACTACTGCATCTGCTGTGTTCTAGAGCCTGGGAGCCGCGACTACTGAAGCCTGCTTGCCCTGGAGCCCACACTCCACCAAAGAGAAGCCATGGCAATGAGAAGCCTGCACTCTGCCAAGAAGAGTAGCCCACACTCACCCCAGCTGGAGAAAAGCCTCTCAACAACAAAGACCCAGCACAGCCCGGCAATAATAAATTAAAACAACTTTTAATCTAAAAAATTTATTTTTTAAAAAACTGGGGCATATTTGAAACACTTAAATTGAACAAATCACTGTTGTTGTTTTTTTGGGGGGGTCCGTGCTGTGTGGCATGGGGGATCTTAGTTCCCAGAAAAGGGATTGAATCCATGCCCCCTGCAATGGAAACATGGAGTCTTAACCACCAGGGAAGTCCCACACATCAGTGCTCTTAACATACATGCAAAAGCTCCTGCACAAGATAATTTTACTGTTCACAAGCTAATAGCAGGATTCATTACAAATAATTATGCTTTGTGGCACACTGAAGAACGTTTTCAAGCCTGACCAGTCTCTCTGATTATCTTTATTTAGAAATGACACCAAAAATCTAACTCTGAGGCCCTAGGGCACAGGAAGCCCTCCTGGGGACCCCGTGGTAGACCCTGGCAGTGACCATCCACCTTCCAGCAGTGATCCCTGGGGTCCCCTGGGTGCTTTTCCTGTGTCCCCACAGGAGAGCCTTCCAAACCCACCGTCCGATTTTGGTGGAAACCTGTCCCCTGGTTTTGTGCCCTAGACGCCTTATTTTTGTGACACAATAAACGCAGTTGTTTAAAAGATCCCTGTTCTGATGGAAGTCACCCTGTGGGGAACCAGACCTCTGGGCAGGAGTCAGGAAACCCTGGTTCAGGAACTGTGCCCCACTGGACTCCTTCCTGCTCAGTCAGGCCTGGGCCCTGCGGGCTGGACTTGTGCCAAGTGGCCTTGGGGTGGCTTTCCTTCCTGCGGAGAACAACCAGCAGGACCTGAGGGCCCCTTGCACAGATAGGTAAGCTGAGGCCGGGGTGCAGGCAGGAGTCAGTGGTTCTGTCTACCTGGGATCCCATGGCCAGCGCTGTCCCCCGCCCCCACTCCCCGCTGCATGCTCAGGACCTGGCCCCTCTCTCCTGGAAGGGTCTCTCCCTCTGGAAGGGTCTCTCCCCCAGGAGCACCTGCAGTCCCGAGCCTGGATGCCCCTAGCTCTGTCCTTGGTGACTCCCACTCCCACCTCAGTCTGAAGGAGCCTCCCGGAGGTGGAGCTTCCCTGGCGACCCTCTGTGTGACCTTGGATAGTGTCCAGCTTCTGAGCCATCTAAAAGGGCAGGGGGGCGCTTGGCGCCAGCCTTGGAATCCACTGGGTCCTAGAAACCAGCAGCCGTACCCAGCACCAACCCCCAACCCCCACCCCCCAGCTGCCAGGCCAAATTCCAAGGCCAGGGGCTGTGGGGAGGAGGGCGGGGGAGGATTGCTGCGCCCCCGGCCGCTGTCGCTGAGAGGGCGCTAGGCTGAGGGGCGGTGGCTGGGGGCACAGGCCCCTCCCCGCCCCTACGAGCCCCCTCCCCGCGCTTGGGACCCGGTGGGAGACGCTCCCGTGTTCATCAGGCGCAGCTAAAGGCTTTTTCGGTTTTTTCTGACCGGCTTGATGAAGTTGCTTTTGCAATTAGAGCTTATATTTACCAGATAACAGCTAGGCACCGCCCAAGGCTGCGGCGCCAGACTGGCCGGGGGAGGGTGCGGGGGTGGCCAAGGGCAGTTCCTGGAGCCTTGGGGCCAAGCTTTGACTCCCGGAAGGCAAGTGGAATCCGCTGGCAGATTCTCCCAGGAAGCCAGGCCTCCAGACGGGGGAGCTAAGGCCCCGCAGCAACCCCCTCCCCCAAAGGCCCGCAGCCTTGGTCCTCCTGCCCGTGGTCTCTCCCTCCTCACCTGCGCTGGCCACTGCCTCTACCATCCCCTTAGTCCTCCTCCAGGGGCTGCTCCTCAGTGAACGCATGTGCTGGGATACGGCGGCGGTGGAAAAACAGTCTGAGCCCCCACCTCATACAGTTGTTAGAGGATTAAATAAGTGAATAGTTACCGAGAGCTTCAAACAGAGCCTGGCCCACAGCTGGGGGGTGAAAAGAGAAGGAACTCTGTACTCCTGGCCTCTTGTCCACACGTCTGTCTGCACTGAGTCGTATGCAGGGGGCCCTGTGCTGTTTCGTTATTTAATATGTCTCATATTAAGAAGCAGAGACATTACTTTGTCAACAAAGGTGCATATAGTCAAAGCTATGGTTTTCCCAGTGGTCATGTACGGATGTGAGAGTTGGGCCATAAAGAAACCAGAGCACCAAAAAATTGATGTTTTTGAACTATGGTGTTGGAGAAGACTCTTGAGAGTCCCTTGGACTGCAAGATCCAACCAGTCCGTCTTAAAGGAAATCAGTCCTGAATACTCACTGGAAGGACTGATGCTGAAGATGAAACTCCAATCAGGTGGCCAAAGCCACCTGAAGTGGACAACTGACTCATTGGAAAAGACCCTGATGCTGGGAAAGATTGAGGGCAGGAGGAGAAGGGGATGAGAGAGGATAAGGTGGTTGGATGGCATCACCAACTCAATGGACATGAGTTTGAGCAAGTTTGGGGGGTTGGTGATGGACAAAGAAGCCTGGTGTGCTGCAGTCCACAGGATTGCAAAGAGTCGGACATGACTGAGTGACTAAACTGAACTGTGCTGTTTCACCACCAGAAATAACCCTTTACAGCATCCTGCTTTGGATCCGCCAGCTCCTATAGTTTGATCTAAATGTGCTCCACTGGGACCTTCCCTGGCGACAACTTCTATTCTTTTCTTTCTTTCTATTTTTTAAAGTGTTGATTTATTTGGCTACGCTGGGTCTTAGTTGCCACATGCAGGATCTTCAAACTTCATTGCGGCATGTGGGATCTAGTTCCCTGACCAGAGATGGAACCCAGGCCCCCTGTGTTGGGACTGCAGAGTCTTAGCCACTGGACCCCCAGGGAAGCACCCTGGCTACCATTTCTGATATTTTTCAACTCTCGGATCAAGCTGCAATTATCACGCCCTCTTAAGCTCACCCTCCTGGCAGAGACTCCATGAGGACTCCCACTCCCTGGGCCCCCTTCTCCTTCCTGGGAACATGGGAAGATCACACTTCCCTGTAACCCCTCTTCTTGCAGTGGGCTAGGACCACGAGACTCCTAGTGTCCTGGGAGACCCTGTCTGCCCTCCTGCTTCCCTGGATCCAGGGGAAGAAGCCAGGGCAGGGGCACTCCTTCCAAAGTGCCTGCTTCAGGACTTCCCTGGTGGTCCAGTGGTTAAGACTCTGCTCCCAAGGCAGGGGCCCCGGGTTCAACCTCTGGTCTGGGAACTAGATCCTGCTTGCTGCAGTGAAGATCCCATGGGCAGCAACTAAGACCCAGTGCAGCCGAATACCACCACCACCACAACACAGAAACCCCAAAGTGCCTGGTTCCCTGGATCTCCACATGGAAGGAAGGCTGCCTGCCCACATGAATGGACTGTGGCACACACAGAAGTCAGACGTGCCCCTCCAGGGCCAAGGAGGTTAAATGTTTGAATTACCTTCACACCTTCTTCCCCCTTCCTGGTGACCTAGGGAGCTGCTGAGTGAAGGCAACAACATCACAAGAAGGGGGGAACCTGGATCTCACAGTGACCCCCTGGAGGAGAGACCCCTGAGCAGGAACAAAGAAGGCTTTTAACATGAACTTGAAGCAAAGTTTCATGGTCCTCACCAGGGCGATCTGGGGGCTCTTTGTTACAGCAGCTGGCCTCTCCTAATACATCATTCTCTTCCTCTGTTACATCCACCTGGCAAACCCCCACCCGAGGCGAACCCAACTGGCTCCTCTTCACCTGCACTTCTCAGCTGCCCCCTGGAAAGCTGAATGTTCTGGATTAACATCCTGTGACTGGTTCAACTGGTTTTCTTTCAAATTCATGACCATGGGCCCAGGGGGGTCCTCACAGTGTCCTACTGCCTGTCCTAGGAACCTGAACTTTCTCATGTGTGACAACCAGCCTTAGCATCTTAAACATTCTGAAGTGTACTGTTCAGTAGCATTAGGTAAATTCACGTTGTTGTCCACCCCGTCTCTGGAACTCTTTTCATCTTGCAGAACTGAGAACTCTGTACACATTAAACAACTTCCTATCCCTCCTTCCATCTGTCCCCGGTGACCACCATTCTATTCTCTGTCTCTGTGAATGTGTGTATTCTAGGGGCTTCAGATAAGTGGAACTATGCAATACGTGTCTGACCTATTTTAATTCTTTCTAAAAATTTGTTTATTTGGCTTTGCTGGGTCTCCGTTGCAGCACATAGGATCTTTAGCTGTGACATGTGGGATCTAGTTCCCCAACCGGGATTGAACCCAGGCCCCTGTGTTAGGAGAGCAGAGTCTTAGCCACCAGACCACCAGGGAAATCCGTGACCTATTTTATCTGGCACAATGTCTCTGAGGTTCGTCCATGTTATGGCGTATATCAGAATTTTAATCCTTTTTAGACCAAAAAAATATTCCACTGAATGGCTAGATCCCGTTTTAAAAATCCATCTATCCATTGATGGGCACTGGTTGTTACCACCTTTTGTGTTCCTCAGTCGCTCAATCCTGTCCAACTCTTTGTAACCCCACTGACTGGGGCCCACCTCTGTCCATGGAATTCTCCAGGCAAGAGTACTGGAGTGGGTGGCCATTCCCTTCTCCATGGGTTCTTCCCAAACCAGGGATCGAACCCAGATCCCCTGCATTGGCAGGGAGATTTTTTTTACTGCTGCGCCACCTGTAAAGTCCCCCAAATAGTGGATGCTAATACATACTGTAGACATTTTAAGAAATCTTCAAAAGGTAAATACATTTATAAAAATACATGTGCCTTGCCATTCATTCAATAAATATGATTTGTTTTAAAATAGGTCAGAAAAGTTCAATTTACCAAAATTCTGTACCTGTTTCCTGCTTTTTTATTTCAGTCTCAAATCTGACTATATCAAAAGCAGTAGTTTAAGAACTGATTCATAAGATTAATCCCAAGAGTTACTGGGTAGCTTTCAAATTATTTCATTCCTTATGAATCACTGGGAAGTCTTGACCAGTGGTTTCTTGCATCAGACATATCTGGGGAGCTTCTTAAAATGTGCATAGGCCCTACGTAAGAACTAATGAGTAAAAATCTTCCAGAAACTTTTTTTTTTAAGTTTTCAGGTGATAATATGCAGCCTAGTGTGGAAGCCTCTGACCTGGATCACCAAATCAGTGGTTCTCAACCTATAAGGTACATCAGAATCACTTGACAAAAATTTTTAAAACAGGAAAAAAGAGAAAAACAAATAGATTTGCTTCAGTAGATTAAGAGTGGTGTCCAAGCACCAGGATTTCAAATATTCGTTGCAGCTGGACCGCAAACCACTCCAAGAAACAAGGCACAGGCTTGGTCAGGTTATGAATTCACGGTTTATCCACTGTGAATAATGCTTCCAGGAACACTGGTGCCCAAATACTTGTCCATGTGCTTCCTTTCAGTTCTTTGGAGGATATACCCCGAAGTGGAACTTCTGTATCAAATAGGAATTCTGTGTTTAGTGTTTTGAGGAAGTCCACACTTGTTTTCCACAGCTGTACCATGCGACATTCCCACAATGCGCGGGGGTTGTGCTTTTCCCACAATTCACCAACACTTTTCTCTCTCGCTTCTATTTTTAAAATAGGGGTCCTAGGGACTTAGCAGGTGGTTCAGTGGCTAAGACTTCACGCTCCCAATACAGGGGATCCAGGTTGGATCCCTGCTCGGGGAACTAGATCCCACATGTTGCATCTGAGAATTCATATGCCGCAATTCAAGATTCCACATGCTGCAACTAAAGTAAGACCCGGCGTAGCCAAAGTAGAAAAAGAAAGGCATCCTAATGGGTGTAGAGTGATATCTCCTGGTGTTTTTTTTTTTCTTTTTGACCATGCCACGTGTATTGTGGGGCTTCCCTGGTGGCGGCTCAGATGATAAAGAATCTGCCTGCAATGTGGGATACCTGGGTTCGACCCCTGAGTTGGGAAGATCCCCTGGAGAAGAGAATGGCTACCCACTCCAGTATTCTTGCCTGGGAAATCCCACAGACAGAGGAGCCTGGTGGGCTACAGTCCATGGGGTCGTCAAGAGTTGGACACGACTGAGCGACTAACACTTTAACTTTCGTGTGTCTTGTGGGATCTTAGTTCCCCATCCGGGGATTGAACCTGCCCTTGTCAGAGAAATTTCAGAGGCCTAACCCCTGCACCACCAGGGAAGTCCCTCTCCTGGTAGTTTTGACCTACATCTCCCTGATGATTAGTGGTGCTGAGCATTTTTTTATGAACTCATTGATCATTTCATAGCTGTTGAAGCTTTTCGTAGAAATAAACATGCAAGCGTAACACAGTGCCCAGCCTCTTCCTCTCTTTCCTGCGTGCTACGTCGCTCAGTCGTGTCCAACTCTTTGCAACCCCATGGACTATAGCCTGCCAGGCTCTTCTGTGGATGGGATTCTGCAGGCAAGAATACTGGAGTATGCCCTCCTCCAGGGGATCTTACCAACCCAGGGAACGAACCCAGGTCTCCTGTGCTCCTGTATTGGCAAGTGGGTTCTTTACCACTAGTGCCACCTGGGAAGCCCCTTTCTCTGTTACCTTCTTCCCAAATTTCATCTTGGATGCTGCTTGTGAGGAGGTCCTCCCTGTTCTCATGGGTCACCTTCTACATCTTGGGGTGGAGCCCCCAGAGCCCTTTGCTCATACCTCTCAGGGTCAGGAGGCTTGGGGGGCAGTTTGTTCTGCTTCCTTCAGTCACTCACCCTTTCCTTCTTCCGGGGATCTCAAGCCACATTTACAGGACTCAGTTTTGGTCCCCACATTCTGAAAGCCCCTGCTGGACTCAGAAACCACCAAGGGTCTGATAGCTCCTGGGCAGTGGCATCAGCTTGGGTGCCACTCTTTCTGCTGCCGGAGGTCCTGGGTAACCGCATCTCTGTCTTATGGAGAGGCAGGCACGGGCTTTGCCCCGAACTGATGGTCTGCCCTGCAACCTCCTCCTCCTTTCCTTTCTCCAGGAGACAGATTTGACACTTGCTCAGGGACTTCTGAGAATTCCAGAAAAACATCTACTTCTGCTTCATTGATTATGCTAAAGCCTTTGTGTGAATCACAACAAACTGAGAATTCTTAAAGAGATCGGAATCCCAGACCACCTTATTTGCCTCCTGAGAAACCTGTATGCAGGTCAAGAAGCATCACTTAGAACCAGATGGAACAATGTACTGGTTCAAAATTGGAAAAGGAGTATGTCAAGGCTGTATATTGTCACCCTGCTTATTTAACTTATATGTAGAAAACATCATGTGAAATATCGGGCTGGGTGAATCACTAGATGGAATCAAGGTTGCCAGGAGAAATATCAACAGCCACAGATGTGCAGATGACACCACTTTAAATGGCAGAAAGAGAAGAGGAACTAAAGAGCTTCTTGATGAGGGTGAAAGAGAAGAGTGAAAAAACTGGCTTAAAACTCAACATTAAAAAGCTAAGATCATGACATCCAGTCCCAAATAGATGGGGAAAAAGTGGTAATAGTGACAGACTTTATTTTCTTGGGCTCCAAAATCACTGCATATGCTGACTGCAGCCATGAAATTTAAAAATGCATTTTCCTTGGAAGAAAAGCTATGACAAACCTAGACAGAGTATTAAAAAGCAGAGACATTACTTTGCCAACAAAGATCCATCTAGTCAAAGCTATGGTTTTTCCAGTAGTCATGTATGGATGTGAGAGTTGGACCTAAAGAAGGCTGAGCACCAAAGAACTGATGCTTTCGAACTGTGGTGTTGGTGAAGACTCTTGAGAGTCCCTTAGATAGTAAGGAGATCAAATCAGTCCATCCTAAAGAAAATCAACCCTGAATATACATTGGAAGGACTGATGCTGAAGCTGAAGCTCCAGTACTTTGACCACCTGATTCGAAGAGCTGACTCACTGGAAAAGACCCTGATGGTGGGAAAGATTGAAGGCAGGAGGAGAAGGGGATGACAGAGGATGAGACGGTTGGATGGCATCACTGACTTAATGAACATGAGTTTGAGCAAATTCTGAAGGACAGGGAAGCCTGGCATGCTGGGGTCAAAAAGAGACAGACACGACTGAGTGACACAATAGAAGTGACTTGTGGGGTCTTCCTGGGGCTCACCCTCCCTTGTGATGCAATTCCCACACCTGCCAATTTTCAAAGGCCAGGGTAGGGGTATCAGTTCAGTGCAGTCACTCAGTCGTGTCCGACTCTTTGCGACCCCATGAATTGCAGCACGCCAGGCCTCCCTGTCCATCACCAACTCCCGGAGTCTACCCAAACCCATGTCCATCGAGTCCATGATGCCATCCAACCATCTCATTCTCTGTCGTCCCCTTCTCCTCTTGCCCCCAATCCTACCCAGCATTAGAGTCTTTTCCAGTGAGTCAACTCTTCGCATGAGGTAGCCAAAGTATTGGAGTTTCAGCTTCAACATCAGTCCTTCCAATGAACATCTAGGATTGATCTCCTTTAGGATGGATTGACTGGATCTCCTTGCAGTCCAAGGGACTCTCAAGAGTCTTCTCCGACACCACAGTTCAAAAGCATCAATTCTGTGGCGCTCAGCTTTCTTCACCGTCCAACTCTCACATCCATACATGACCACTGGAAAAACCATAGCCTTGACTAGACGGACTTTTGTTGGCAAAGTAATGTCTCTGCTTTTCAATATGCTATCTAGGTTGGTCATAACCTTCCTTCCAAGGAGTAAGCGTCTTTTAATTTCATGGTTGCAATCACCATCAGCAGTGATTTTGGAGCCCCCCAAAATAAAATCTGACACTGTTCCCACTGTTTCCCCATCTATATCCCATGAAGTGATGGGACCAGATGCCATGATCTTAGTTTTATAAACATTGAGCTTTAAGCCAACTTTTTCACTCTCCTCTTTCACCTTCATCAAGAGGCTCTTCAGTTCTTCTTCACTTTCTGCCATAAGGGTGGTGTCATCCGCATATCTGAGGTTATTGATATTTCTCCCGGCAATCTTGATTCCAGCTTGTGTGTCTTCCAGCCCAGCGTTTCTCATGATGTACTCTGCATATAAGTTAAATAAGCAGGATGACAATATACAGCCTTGACGTACTCCTTTTCCTATTTGGAACCAGACTGTTGTTCCATGTCCATTTCTAACTGTTGCTTTCTGACCTGCATACAGGTTTCTCAAGAGACAGGTCAGATGGTCTGGTATTCCCGTCTCTTTCAGAATTTTCCACAGTTTATTGTGATCCACACAGTCAAAGGCTTTGGCATAGTCAATAAAGCAGAAATAGATGTTTTTCTGGAACTCTCTTGCTTTTTCGATGATCCAGCGGATATTGGCAATTTGATCTCTGGTTCCTCTGCCTTTTCTAAAACCAGCTTGAACATCTGGAAGTTCACGGTTCACGTATTGCTGAAGCCTGGCTTGGAGAATTTTGAGCATTACTTAACTATCATGTGAGATGAGTGCAATTGTGCGGTAGTTTAGCCCGCCCTTTACTCCCCTAGCTCTTCCAATGGTTTTGCAGCCCCTGAGGGCCTGAGTTCAGTCCCTCTCTGCTTAAAATCTTACTTTCTTGGTTGAACCTTACCTAAGACAGAACCTGGTAAGGAAGGTGTTAAAGGAAATAGTTGGATGAAACGAACACAATCGACTTCAATTAAAAAGGAAGGAAGTCATTGGCAACACACTGGCTTTAGAACAGAAAAATCAGGGTTCAAAATCCAGCTCTGTCAGTTCTGTGGGTCTGTAGTATTTTGTGCATACATGTAATCTGACCCAATCACTAAAGGCACCTTCCTCATTCAGAACATGCCCGTGGGGAGGTCCGCTCTACAAGGCTGTGGGAGAAATCAAGATAGCCCAGTGCCAACATTTAAGTGACAGCAGACAATTAACTATGATGATGATGATGATGATTCCCATTTGGCAGAGGAAAAAAGTGAGGCTCAAAGAAGTGACATCATGTATCCCAAACCACACAGCCAGGAGATGGCAGGGTGTAGATTCAAACCCAGGAGTGGCAAAGGCCCTTCCTGCCGTTGTGTGTGCCCAGGCCTGGTGTGGGCAGTGTCCCATGGGAGGTACAGCAGCTGCCAGCTGTCCTCTGTTCTACCCTGGGGCCACCGAGTGGAGCCGGGCAGCCCTGGCCCAGGCCTGTGAGCTTCATGAGGCAGGGGAGGGAGTTGGCTGTTGGCAGGAGCTTGGAGCAGTCATTGAAGGAAGTAGCTGGGGACACTGGCTTTAGAACGGAAAAGCCAGGATTCAAACCCGGCTCTGTTTGTCTTGTGGGTCTGTCGGTTTGGGGCCCAGTGCTTGGCCCTGGGTCACTCAGCAGTTCAGTGACCTGACCTCCAACCTCCAACCCCATCACCAGACCTGGCTTGCCCAGCACAGTAGCGAGGTGTTGAAGGCCTGGAGGACCTGGGCCACGGGCTCCGGTACCTGGGGTTGCAAACCTAGCTGAATCCAACCTCCCCCCACCCCCCACCATGGTGACAAGAAGGTGAGCGCAGCTCCCAGCTCCCCTCCTGCTGATGAAGCCACCGCAGTGGAGAGAGAGTGCCCCTTGCCTCAGGGTCCCGGCCAAAGTCCCAAAGTTGTGTTTTGTTGCCCTAACTTGGTCATAGTTCCTGGGGACAGGTCCTCTGATTGGCCAGCCCCAGAGTCAGGCAGGGATGCGTGGTCCACCCCAAGTCACATGAACTCAGAATGTTCCAAAGAAGGGGAGTGGCCTCAGGGAGGGGCAGGTAGCAAGTGACCCTGACAAGGGAACCAGGGCCCCTGCCTGTCCTGTCCCAGCCCTGCTGACAGTGGCTTCTTTACCCCCTGGGCAGCAGGCGCTGGTGGACTTTGGAGGAGGCGGCCAAGATGTGCCGGAGCAGCTGACTGTCAGCCCAGGTCCAAGAAGCCGTGGACGAAGGCATGTCCTCTGGGGGTGGGGAGCACTTGGTCCTCTCCCCGCACACAAACACTGAGTGCCCTGGCCAGGCTTCATTGCAGGGGCCCTCCATCTTGGAGGAGGGGGGGACCTCTTCCAACAGTCAAGATCTGGGGCTTATCAACAGCTGAGCAAATGCCAGGCACCATGCAAAGTGCAAGTCCCTGGTGGTTCGCCTGCAATGCAGGAGACACAAGTTCAATCCCTGAGTCGGGAAGATCCCCTGGAGAAGGGAATGGCCACCCACTCCAGTATTCTAGAGGAGTCTGACCGGCTACAGTCATGGGATCGCATAGAGTCAGACACGACTGAGCAACTAACACTTTCACCTTCATGCTAAGCGCATGAAGACAGTCCTCTTACATAATCCTCCCCCAAGCTCCGCAAGCATCTGTTTTACAGATGAGGAAACTGAGGCTCAGAAAGACAAAGGTTGCAGCTGGGGTGTGACTGAGCCCAGACTCAGAGCCAGGTCTCTGACCCCAGAGCCTGGCTCTATGACCGCCCCCCCCAGGGCCTCCCCTCTTAGTATTTTTGAACATATCATCCGTATGTCATAAAAGCAGAGGTCGAGGGCCATGCCTGAGGCCTCCGTTCTTCGCCCCAGGAGGGGGCTGCTGTGGGAGTGCGGTGAGAGGGTGGGAGGGGTCTTCCCTCCTGGGACAGCTGAGAACCTTCCCGGCCCCTCCCCTAAAGGACACTTCCTCTGAGAAGCCTTCCCTGTTGTATTCACCACTGTCCCCTGTGTACCTTGTCCCCTGAGCCGCCCTCATCAGAGCCCCAACCAGAGTGTCCGTGTGTGTGTGTGTGTGTGTGTGTGTGTGTCTGTCTGTCTGTCTATCTGTCTGTGGACTAGGAGTTCCCTGGGAAAGGGCAGGGACCAGGGATTCCCGGGTGCCCAGGGTGGCTCAGCAAACGCCCCATGAGCGTAGGAACGAAGGTGGGAGGGAGGCATCGCATCACAGAGTGAGGGGCCGGCAGGTCATCCGGGGGTGGCGGGGGCTGGTCCTCTGCCGCTTCCCTTGGCCAGAGTCCAAGATTAGGCCCTTCTCAACCCAGCTGACTCTGAGGCCTTTGGAAGCCACGTGGCCTATAGCTTGCTTCCTGCCTTGCTGCAGTCTGACCTAGGGCCTGGCCTGGGGTAGCCCAAACCCTGGCTCAGTGCAGGGCAGCCCAGCCTTCCTCTTCTTGGGCTGAGGGCCAGATGCCAGCCCCGCCGCCCCCCTGTCCTCAATCTGCCCACTGTCCAGGTGGCAGGCAGCTGGCAGGCGGGGCGGGACTGCCCCCAGGGCCTCTGAGCAGCCCGCCACCTTGGCCCCCCGTATTCCTTATCTCTGCGGTGGGCAGCTGAGGTGGCCTGTCCTCTCGAGCCTCCAGCTTGGCTCCGTGGTCAGGAGGCCCCTAGGCCAATCTGGAAGGTTCCCTGAAGCTGGGTGAGGCTGGGTTTGTGAGCTCAGGGCTCGCAGGGCTGCGTGGGAAGCCCTAGGAAGCAGGCGTTTCTGTCCCTAGACCTGGGGGCGGGGTGCAGCCGGAGGACAGCTTGTCCCCTGCTCTCCCGCTGGCCCCAGCTGGCAGCTGCGGCTGTGGCACGTGGAAGCAGAGAGGCTGCGGCCCCCACCCACATCCCCCTTAGCCAGCAGCACCCCCACCCCAGACCCCGGGGCAGGGGTCCCAGGCTCTGCTCCCAGCCTCCTTCCCCCCGGAGCCCCTGTGTGGAGTCAAGTGGCCCCGGCCCCTCCTCGCCAGCGGCCCCTGTGCATCCAGCTTCACCTGGAGGGAGAGGCTGGCCCAGGGGTCTCATGGCTGGAGGCAGCCTGAGGCTTTGGCTCTGTGTGTGTGTGTGTGTGTGTGTGTGTGTGTCAGTGTGTGTGTAGGGGTAACCTGACCCCTGCCAGCCCTCCTATGAGGACAGGAAGTGGGAGTAGGTGGGGGGTGGGGGCGGAAGCCTCTCCCATCACCTGTGTCCCCTCACCCAGGCCTTCTTGGGGTTGATACTTGTCCGGCCACGGGGACCCCTTAGGGTACCAGGGCTCGGGCTGAGCAGAGAGGAAATCAGGATGGGGTTGGGGGCAGAGAGGGGTCCAGGCCGAGGGAAGAGCAAGCAAAGACTGCCAAGGGAGCCCCAGGTGGGACTGACTGAGCCCCACCCCGTCCCCATACTTCAGGCCACCAGGGCCTCCTGGGAGCCCCCAGCGCCCCTGACATCAGCCCTACCCAGGCTCCTGTGGGCTTTTGTGAAGCTGGTCCACTCAGCAACTCAGGCTCCTCCTCCTCCAGGAGGGCAACGAGGGGCCCACCTGCTGCTTTTATGCCTGTCTCCTAGAGATCCAGGAGACCCTGGGAGGCCTCACCTCCCCAAGGCCAAGGCCCACTCCTGCCTGGGGGAGGGGCGGAAGGCTGTGGGCCCAGCACTGGCCTGGGGTCTCACTACCTAGCTCCCCCACCTGCAGCTCCAGGGCTGTAGGGAGTTGAACATTAACCCTTGGCAAGTGGCCCCGGCTAAACAAACACCTGTTACCACGTGTTAATAGGAGCCGTCTCGATGGCCGGGCTGGCCGCTGACTCAGGCCACAGGGCAGGCCTGCCTGGGCACTGCCTACTGAGGCCAGTGTCGGGGCTGAGCTGCCTGTACCGCCCTGAGTACAGGTCCCGCCTCTGCCTCCTGTTTGCTGTGTGACCCCTGGCAAGGCATGGTCCCTCCCGGGAGGCAGTGTTCCTCTCTGTAATAATGGCCTCCTGGGATGCGGGGCCACAGGTGGGGCTGGGGTCCGGAGGAAGATTGAAGAGGTCTGGACTGGACCTGGGTCTGACCAGCTCCCTTATTCAGAGTAACTGTATCTCGTTTGGTGGACATACAGGTATCCGCTCTACTGGTCTCGCGACTTTCTGTTTGAAGTTTTTCAAAACGGACATTTGGAACCACAGGGTCCTGGCTCTGCCATCTTCCTGCATGACCTTGATCAAAATGCAGCATCAATTGTATCCCCTCAATTGTAAAACGGGAAGAATTGGACTCCAAGGAACCAAAGCATCTGTCAGTTACCAATCACCATGGGTCTTTCTGCTCCATGAGTTGGACACCACTCCCGTCTCCATTTTACAGAACAGGAGACAGAGGCTGGGAAGTTAGGAGGCAATGAAGACAGAATTTGCCCCAAAGACACCTGACCAGAACACTGGCCACTCACCCCACAGATGCCCTGTCTCCCTCCCAGCCCCACCCAGTCTCCTCAGGGCTGCGGACTGGGCCCACCTCTAGTATTTCCTTGAAACCTAGATTGGCCACACTGAACTGTTCATCATCCTTCCCGGAGGACACCCTGTTCTTTCCCATCTCCAGGACTTTGCGTGCATTGGCTGCCTCTCTGCTCTTTGAGTTTATGAACTCCTATTCACCCCTCGGGGCCCTTCTTAATCTTGAGTCCTCCGTGAAGCCTGCCTTGATTCCCCAGTAGAAGTGAGGGTTCCCTCCTCTGTACTCCATCAGACTTCTCACACACCGGTCAGGCACTTCTCATCCTGACTTGCTGTTTGTGTGTCTGCTGTTTGTGAGGGAAGGGCTGGGGCCCCATCGCTCCTGTGCCTTTGGAGTTGGCGGGGGGTCTTCATGTCTTTGGTGCTCAAGGAGGGAATGGCGTCAAGGGAGCAGGTGGACCTGCTTAGAGGAAGGGGGCTGGAACAGCATCCTTTGGTGAGCAGAGGGAGAAAGGACTGGAATCACCTGGCACCATGTTAACAGCGGAGACCAGTGGAGACCAGTTCTGGCCGCCGGTGTTTTGAGGTTGGGATGGAGGAGGTTGTGATTTAGGCCCTTTGAGCAGGGGTCAGCTGGCGAGGGGGCTTCTCCCATGGCTCAGCAGTAAAGCATCTGCCTGCAATGCAGGAGATGTGGCAAGAGCTGCAGGTTCAATCCCTGGGTCAAGAAGATTCCCCTGGAGAAGGAAATGGCAACCCACTCCAGCATTCCTGCCTGGGAAATCCCGTGGATAGAGGAGCCTGGCAGGCTACGGTCCATGGGGTCACAAAGAATCGGACACGACTGAGAGACTAAATGACAACAACAGCTGGCGAGGGCAGAGGTCAGAGGCCCTTGAGGGCAGGGGGTGCCACGCAGACTGTTGAGTTGGCACTGCTGGCTGGGGTGCCAGGCGCCATATGAAGGCCCAGGCGGTGTTCTCACTTAACCCTCAAGCATTCCAGGGCCAAGTGGCAGTGTTATCCCCTGGTACAGGGAGGACACAGAGAGCAGAGGGCTCACGTAGCCAGGAAAGGTGCTGCCTTGGAGCCGTGTGGGTAGCCTGGGTGGTGGGTGGGCAGCCTTGGCGGTGGGCAGCCTGGACGGTGGGTAGGGGTGGGTGGGAGGCCAGCTGCGAACCTCCAGCCATGACCCCAGACCAGGTCATTTCTAGGGCCAGCTCTAGTCCACCTGGAGGCTGGCAAGTCATCCATCCCTCACCCTTGTACCCCAAGAGGAAAAATGTGGTTTAACTGGTGAGAGCAGGAAATCATCTTCTGTTTGGTTTTCCTCCACCTGCCAGAAGTGGGGAGGGAAGGTAACAGCCTTGGGCTCGAGCCCAGGGACCTCTGCCAGCGGTCGTGTCCAGCCTGCAGCCCCAGGGAGGGCCAGGGAGGAAGCGCAGAGCCCTACCTCCCCAGGCTGGGGGCTGAGCCCAGGCGAACCCGCCTCCTGGGTGGGCTTCAGACGCAGAAATCAGCTTTCTGTCCTAGAACAGAGCCCAGCAGCCCAGGCCTGTCGTCACAGCACCCGAAGTCTGTCCTGTCAGAGGCCAGCTGCCCATAGGGTAACACAGGTGTGTTTCAGAGAATAACATAGAGACCTCCTGGTCGGATCTGGTCCTTCCTTCCCACCTGGACATGTGTGTGAGGTCATTGTTACCACTGCAATCACGGGCTTGCCAGGCTGGAGGAAACCCTGGACTTTTTCTTCTGCTGTCTGGAGGCGTGTCTGATTCACTTTTTCACATACAGACAAGCCTGCACCCCTTGGGGGCCCAGCAAACATGGGTGCTGGCCTCACCCACTCTGGGCAAAGGTGGGGCGGTCACCCCGCATATCTGCACGATAACCTTTGGACAAAGTTCTCCTGGCCCCACGGACCCGCGTGGAAATGAGGGTAAAAAGCATTTGCTATTTGTCAGCAGCCAGGGAAATTCTTAGGAGACAGACACTTGCAGAATTAACCTGGGGAAGGTGGGGCCTCCAGACTCAGGCTGGAGTGACCCTTGGCTCTGTGACCCTCACCGGCCAGCGCAGTCTTGGCTGGACTCCACCTGGAGTGGTGCCTGGGGCCACAGTGGCCACTTGCCGCCAGCCACGTGGCCTCGGGAAGACTGATTCCGCCTTTCTCTGCACTGTAGTTACTGAGCACGGACTACCCCAGCCCTGAAGGTGGGCAGGGAGAGTCCATGAGACGCCCCTACTGCCTGAACATGGTGCCCCCTCCCCATGTTTGTCCCCCACAGGCTCAGCTCTGTCTGGCTTCAGGGGTGCTTGCTTGCTTCCCAGGGCTCACAGGCAAGGCCGTCTGCTGCCATCTTGGCTCCCTCGGTTCTGTTCAATGTCCTGGCGACTCAGGACCACAACACTCTCCCCCAAACCCCATTGAAAATGCAACTCTTCCAGCCTCGAGAGCCCGCCTTCCAACCTCAGGTGCTTGTCCAGCTATTGCTGAGCTATTCTGACTGCAGGTGTACCTCCAGGCCTTGGGCAACTCTACTTTCCCTGGCCAGGGGCCCACTCTGGCTGCAGACTCTTCTTCCCTAACCCGAGTGTATTCTAGCCATCTTCATTCAAGCCCTTTCCCGCCCCCCTGAAGCCTCCAGCCTTGCTACCTTCTGAGATCCCCCACCTGGCTGAGAGCCTCATCTCTGTGCTGAGAAGTGCTGCCACCAGCCTTGGCTCCCGTGGGTTCCTACAACACTGACTGGTACCTAGACTTCTGTGATACTTCACACTGGGTTTCTGTAGTCAGCTCCCTTCCCCTTTCTTGATTTCAAATCCTCTCCATGCTCCTGAAGTTTTGGGCCCCTCATCTCCTCCCAATCAGTTGACCTCACCTGCTGTGCTGTGCTTTGCTTAACACTCAGTCGTGTCTGACTCTTTGAGACCCCATGGACTGTAGCCTGCCAGGATCCTCTGTCCATGGAGATTCTCCAAGCAAGAATACTGGAGTGGGTTGCTGTGCTCTTCTCCAGGGGATCGTTGAAACCCAGGTCTTCTGCATTGCAGGCCAATTCTTTACCAGCTGAGTTACCAGGAGGCCTGATCTCACCTCCTCAGTTCAGTTCAGGTGCTCAGTTGTCTCCGACTCTTTATGACCCCATGGACTGCAGCACGCTAGGCTTCCCTGTCTATCACCAACTCCCGGAGCTTGCTCAAACTCATGTCCATCGCGTCGGTGATGCCATCCAACCATCTCATCCTCTGTCGTCCCCTTCTCCTCAGGCCTTCAGTCTTTCCCAGCATCAGGGTGTTTTCCAATGAGTCAGTTCTTCGCATAAGTATTGGAGTTTCAGCTTCAACATCAGTCCTTCCAAGGAATCAGACCTCACCTCCTACTTTAGACCAAATGGAAACCTAGTGCTGGGACTGGCTCCCCCTTACACATGCCGTCTCTTTTCCTCTCGTTGCCAAGACAGACCTGTAATCCTAAAAGGACCCCTCCTCGCTGACTCTGAGGAAACCACGCCCCACCGCCAGCCCCACCCTGTGGCAGTTTTCTGTCTCCATGGTCAGACCTGCTTGTCCCCACCTCCTTCCTGTCTTCATCATTTCCACCTTCAGTCAAACGTCCTCTCCTCCTGCTCTCTCCTCAACCTGCCTGGCTCCTCCTGGAAGGGCCTCCCCAGACTGTGCTCCCACAGGTCATGAGGACCACAGAGAGATTGCATCTGCCACTCTGGATGGAGCCTGCTCAGGGTCTCAGACCAGGGCAGCCCTCCTGCACGCCTGAGCAGACCCAGCAGTGCTCTGCTTCCCCTTTGCAGGACAGGGTAGGTGATCCCCCAAAGACAGAAGCCACTGTCCACTGCAACTGAGCAGGAAAACTCACAAGTCAAGGAGACAAGGAGAAAACAGGGTCTGGTAGAATAAAAACTTCACCAAAGTTATCTTGATGAGGCTGTAGACTCTCTTCTATCTTCCAGGATAGCAGCTTTCCAACTGCTTCCAAGAACGAAAGCTTAACACCCTGGGAGAGTGCGGGGGGTAATGTGCAAGAAGGCAGGTGGAGGGACCTCGAGCGGGAGAAGCCCCCCCTTCCCAATTCTGCCCGTCCATGTAGCCTGCCCCTACCGGAACAGTCAAAACCCACTTTCCCTCTGGGCCCGTCACTAGCAAACACAAGCGATGCCCAGGCTCTGTGACATCGGGGAAGGGAGGAGGCTGGTGACCTTCTCGTCCTCCCTTGCAAGAGGTCACGCCCAGTCCTGGGGTTTACTCGAGGTCAGCAGCAGGCTTGCACCTCGCTGAGTGCCGCTCCAAACAGCATGGGTGCACGTTCACAGTCGGCACTGGAGAAACAACTCACGTGAGGACTCTGGGCAGCAGGCCACTGGTTATGGAGAAAGAGCAACTTGCTTCAGGGCAGACAACAGACTTGAGCCTCTGAAAGCAGCTGTGGATTTACCAGGCCACCTCTTAGCTTTTTTTCACACTGGGAACCCAAGTTCAAGTGGGCGTTTCAATTAATCAGGAAGTCTTTCCAGCCTGGCTGCCCTCAGAGTGGACGCGGCTCACCCTGCAGCTTAACTGGCAATAGGACCAGGTGTCCACGCTGACCTACAGGTGCTGCTGCAAAGAGGTGGTCTGGGGGTGAACAGCTTGCTCAGGGTCACCCACATGTTGCAGAGCTGGGCAAATTCAGGTTTCCTGATTCCTAAGTCAGCCTTTTCTCAACTAGGTTTTGCTAGAGTAGCTGGGAGAAAGAGGGACCCACACCAGTCCTGGACACGCCAGTTCTGTCCAGTTCAATGTGGGAGAAAACCAAGAAGTCAGGAACCATTAGTTAACTTTCTCAGGTTCAAGGGCTGGGAGGGTATGCAGTTTACAAGTGGTCTCCCCACTGAGAGAAACGTATGCTCACCCCAATCTAAACCAAATGGCACCAGAGCAGGAGACCAGGGCTCGGAAAACTCAACATGCAGAGATACGGAAAAGCTTCAGAAAGTGTGATTTTTACAAATTCTACTGTAAATGGAACCTTGTGGACAGAGTCACCCGTTTGATCTTCTCAGATACAGTGAACGCCGGCCAAACTGTTTCAATTTCCGAATTTATTAAAATGATTAACCTCAATACTGCAAGTGCATGTACAAAATATTTGTAAAAAATGTTTTTTAATGAAACGTTAAAGAACTTACCTCAAATGCTGAAAAAGTCCTTTTTTTTTTCATTCTTTCAGTACAAGGAATACATTGTATCTCAAAAGTATTACAACTCAGCAAAACAATTTAAAACAGTAATTTGAAAAATGATTGAAAATTGAATACTTTACATATATTTCTATGATCGTTTCCTAATTCTTACAATGCCACAATCTTTACCAATCATTGCATAAGCTCAGGCCAGAAGTTTTATTGATTGCAACCTCTTCCAAGTGGTCGGCAGTGTGTGGACTTGGCCGTTCCACACAGGGTCCTACAGCACAGGCAGGCCCCTCACTGTATAAAACGGAAGCCAGGTTTCCCTGGAAGGCGTCGGCCAAGGCCGCCGAGCACTTGTGCACACCGCCTCCCGAGGCAGTGATCGCGGGGCGTCACTGCTGCGGACCCACGAGAAGGTCGGCCCCCAAAGACGGGGCCTCAGTAAAGTTAAATGTCATAAATAAGTTACTAAAGTTAAGCTTCAAAAATGGAGAAAAGTGGGAAATGTTACTTTTGAAATTCCTGAAGCAGCTATTGTTGGTATTCCAAAAGAACGGTTCAAGATGTGGTCTCTGAACCTCTTCCAGACTGCAAACTAGGTAGGGTTCCCACCAATCAAGGTGACCTGCTGTGCTCCGGCGCTTCCCGGACGCAGGGTCTAAGCATGACCTTCTTGGTGCATGAGCCTCCCTGCCCCACCCCCACGGCCACCCAGAGACTCGGGAGGGCTGGGTGAGTCTGTAAAGTGCTCTGAGTGCTTGGGGACAGACCTGCGGGGCCGCCCTACTTCAAGAGGTGAAGATTCTAGATGGAGTGAGCCGAGGGGGTGTGAGTGGGCGAGGAGGTGGGCCACCTGACCCCACGTTAATACCTGAGGGATAACTGCACCGTAACACACAGGGACGAGACGAGAGAAGACCACGGAAGTAATTCCTTCAAGGACGGAAGGAGGGGAAAATTTTAAATTCAGAGAACCTTTACGAATATTACCAATTTCTATTTGGAATCTACTAGCAACAGTTTTAAGGAACTTAATTTAAATTATGTCCCCAAGAACCTAGAAGCTGGCAGGAATCATGAAGCCCTAACAGTAAGCATTGAGGTTTTCCCATTGGACTGCCCATTACCTGCAAAGGCCTTTCAGTGTCTCAAGATATGGGCTACTCTTCTAGACACTACACGGATTCCCTAGTGATTTTACTCAGGAACACTGTATATCCGAAAGCACATGTACACATTTCCCAGAAATAAAGAGACCCACTGGTGTCAAACACCTGCTACAGATTTATATTCTCAAATTCTTTGTCCAATGCTTTGTAAAATAATCCAGAGAAATGGAAGGTTGGTATTGAACATAAAGTAGTAATCAAAAATTTGCTCATTAAGTTACTTAAAAATTCTCTTTTCAAAGTGCTTCAAAAACAAATTAAATCTGACTCCTCTTTTTTGTTTAGCTGATAATATAGTAAAAAAAAAATCTTTGATATTTTCAAACATAAACTAACAAAAGCCAAGAACTCCCACTGATGCAGTGCTTAAAACTATATATTTATAATTTCCTATTTTATTGGCATGAATATTTCTAAACTTAGAAACCTTCCTGGTAAGTTCTTTTAATTTCTTATGACAAAAATTCCTCACAACACACATATTTACAACATATACACTGTTCTCAGTTCCTTACACTGAGTTTCAAAGACGAACATTTTTATAGGTTACCACAGAACAAAAGCTGTGACTCATGTTTTTATTTCATAAACTATTATAAGTTAAAGTGAATAGTTTTTTTTTTTAATATTCCTTGTAGCATTTTACAAGTGCAACAGAAAACTCGAAGACCCAAATTAAGAGAGCTGTAGTTCATTAGATAAATGTTGCTTGTTGTCGTCACATTGTTCACAGCAAATTTTTTGAAAAAATAAGCACCAATCATTCTTGCAAAGAACAATTTTATCTAAAAGGATTGAAAAGTGTTAAATACAAGGTCTTTTAATTTACATGACAAGCAATAAATACGCTGTATCGAAACTCATCCTGCACACTGCTACCCTTGTACATGTAATGTACTGAAAATTAGCTGTCACGCATGTAATTGTACTTTTTTTTTTTTTTAAAGAAACCAATTTGACTCCCACCCGATGGTCTGCTATTTAACCAAGGTCACAAACAGTACACCTGGGCCAGCAAACAGTGTGAAACTGACAAAACCCCAAGGGGGAAACACCTAGCAAATAAATCAAAAAGCCAAAGACCATTGCTGGTGATATTAGCATATACTAGAAAACCTTAATATGCTGCTGCTATGATTTGTTTTAAATTATTGTTTAGTCATATATTAAAGAGCCAGTTGATGCTTTTGAAGTTAAAAAAAAGGAAACTGTGTAGCCACATTATCGGTTTCAATGTCCTGTGTGGAAAGTTGCTATCACTGTACAATTTTGCTTGAGCCTTTATTTTACAACAGGGCTTTACCGCTAACTCAGAATTGCACATAAGAAGGCTATTTAAAAAGTACAATAAAAATTTGCACAAATCAGACTTTTTTTAAGAAGAGTCAGTATGCTGTACACTTTCTACAGTATTATGCTGATAAGTGAAGAGACAATAGAAGTACTGCCACTAAAACGTTTTCAGTTGAGGAATAATTGACTGGAATTTTTTATTTAAAGTAGTTATCCCGGGTCAAGTTAAGACCAAGAGCTTATTATGCGTTAAGCCTCAAAGACTGATCTTCTCTCCTCCTGGAAGAAATGTCAATATCTATAGAGTCCTTCCCGACTATGAGCCTCAGCCGCTTGGCCGGAGGCAGAGGGATGAAATCGTCTTCAAAGTCATCGTCATACTCCTCGGCCCCGGCGTCTCCCTCCGACGAGGAGTCGTCGTCTGTGCTTTCCTCCTCATACTGACTGTAGTCATCCACTTCCATACGCGACTCCAGGAGGGACAGGGGGTCACTACAGCACACCCCGTTTTCGTGAAGCCCCTCTGTATACGGCCCCCTACTTTCCTCGTCCCGCTTTAGCTGGATTTTTAATTTTGTTGAACTACTGCCTGATCCTGAGTTAAATCCATTGTTAAGCTTTGCTACATAGAGGTTATTATCATTTTCATGGTCTTTACTTAACTTGATGCTGATTTTTGAAGAACTCATCCCATCGCTCTCTTGGTCATTCGCCTTGCTGCTGCTGTCATGACGTCTGCGAAGAGTCAACTTGGGAATCCCCGAGTTATTTTCCAGGATTAACTGTGCATCATACCTCGTGATCCGCCTCTTTTTTTTACTTTTCGCAGTTCGGAAGCCGTCTTTTGTTTTGAAGCTCTCTGATGTCACCACGGAGGCACTGACAGGCGAAGGGGCCCAGTCCTTGTAGCTCCCGGGCACGCCCTCCACGCCACTGCGCTCGCCCGCGTCGGCGTGGGCCCCCGCCGCCTCTGGCCCGCCGCCGGCCCTGCCGGGGGACTCATGCGCAGGGGTGGCTTCCTCTGCCTTTGCCAGCTGCCGCACCAGCTTCCCTGGCTGCGACTTCTTTTTGGACGTGCTGCTGTCGCTCTTAGGACACCTGGCTTCCCCCTTCTGTGCAGCTTCATGGGCCAGCTCTTCGTCCGGCGCCGCGGGAGCGGGCGGCTCGCCCCCATCCGGGCAAGGTTCTGTCAAGTCACTTCTATAGCCATCCAGCATATTTGGTTCAAGCTTGATGTCGGAGGTCTCCTTCAAGGTCGTCCGCGTCCTCATGGACCGCCTCGTCGTGTAGGTGCAAGGGGCGCCCTCCGCGTGCGAAGGGGCGCCTCGCTCCGAGTTCTGTCTGTGCTCTCTCGCCGCGTGTCTGGTTAAGCACCCACTGGCCACCGCGGCCTCCACTGGTCCCTCGGGCTCCTTCTCTTTTTTAATGGGCAAATTTTTGTACAGAACGACTTTAGGCTCTTTCAGTACCAAGTTTCCCATTTCGAGTTTTCTCGAAGCACTCTTCGGCTCCAGCCGTTTGCAATGGTTTCTTAACTTTATCTTTGATAGTAAAGGCTTTGCAGGTTTTTTCAGTTTCTTTGGTACCCTGGAATTATTTATAGGAGTTAGCTTAGATGAGGTAGAGTTGGAAGAAGCTGGAATTCTTGACATAGATTGCCTTGTTAATGTTCTGCTCTTGCTGTTCTTTTTTACACCAACTGAAGATTTTCGGTTAGAAGCTGTAAAGTTAAAGAAAAAATAAGGGTGAAAAACAGTCTTGGTAACCCAGTAATGTTCAACAAAACAATGCCAACACCCAGACGATTAGCTGTGAAGTGTTTCAATTCCACATACAGGTGGTACACAGGCCCCAAGTGAGCTTCTGTCTGCACACAAGCAATTCCTACCGTTTTTCTTTACGTTATCCCTCTAATTTCTGCCTCTAACTTAAGAAGCGCCGATTCCCATTCCAGATAAGTAAACTCAGGGTTAAAGAGTTCTTAGCACAGCAAGGACCTAGATTTCACTCTAAGCTTGTCAGGACACTAGTCCAAACTGAGGATTTCTTTTCCTGATTTAATATTTTACCACACAAAATATTTAAAGTAAAGCTAAGCAAAACCAGTATTTTTTTCTTCATAAATTCTTCTTAAACTCATCATTTAAAATGTTTCCAGAATCCAATATTCATTAACTCAAAGCATAGTACTTGACCAGTAATCCAGAACAGCAGCACATGACTGAAGGGCTCCAGGAGACAAATTCCACCACACTGTCTTCAACTGAGAAAGAGATCCTAAGAACCATATGTGGAATGCCAGGCTGGATGAACCCCAGGCTGGAATCAAAAGACTGCCAGGAGAAATATCAATAACCTCAGATACACAGATGATACCACTCTAATAGCAGAAAGAGGAACTGAAGAGCCTCTTGATGAGGGTGAACAGGAGAGTGAAAACACTGACTTAAGACTCAACATTCAAAAAACTAAGAACATGGCATCCAGTCCCATCACTTCATGGCAAATAGAAGGGAATACAAGTGGACACAGTGCCAAATTCTCTTTTCTTCGGCTCCAAAAACACTGTGGACAGCAGTTGCAGCCATGAAATTAAAAGACGCTTGCTCCTTGGAGGGAAAGCTATGACAAACCTAGACAGCATATTAAAAAGCAGAGACATCACTTTGCTGACAAAGTTTCGTATAGTCAAAGCTATGGTTTTTCTAGTAGTCATGTACCGATGTGAGAGCTGGACTATAAAGGAGAGTGACTCCTGAAGGATTGATGCTTTCGAATTGTGGTGCTGAAGAAGACTCTTGAGAGTCCCTTGGAAAGCAAGGAGATCAAACTGGTCAATCCTAAAGGAAATCAACCTCAACATTCACTGAAGGACTGGTGCTGAAGCTGAAGCTCTAATACTTTGGCCACCTGATGCAAAGAGCTGACTCACTGGAAAAGACCCTGATGCTGGGAAAGATTGAAAGCAAAAGAAGGGGACGATAGCGGATGAGATGGTTAGATAGCATCATTGACTCAATGGACATGAATATGAGCAATCATGGAGGACAGAGGAGCCTGGTGTGCTGTAGTCCATGGGGTCTCAAAGAGTTGGACACAACTTAGCAACTGAACAAGAACCACATATTGTCACTCCCAGTAGATATTTACCCCAAATATCGCACTGTTGAAGCTGTTCCCTTCAGGGCTGTGAGCACCTGCAGAGACTCGGAGGCTGCAGGGTTTAGCTCACCCCCTCCCTCCAGTGACTGCCCGCTGCCGACTAAACTGAGAGAGGGAAGAGTACACAGCTGGAGTCACACTCTGGGGATGGGGGGGGGGGGACCCAAATTCCTTCCTCTGGACAAGGATCCCAAAAGGCTGTAACAATCCCCATGGGGACAAAACCTGGGAACTAATGTGACAGCTGAAGGGCTTCTCAACAGGCATATACGTGACTCAAAGCTAAGCTCCCTCCATGGTGAACCTCTGACCCTGCCGCTGACTTTCCACCTTGTTTTCCTCTATACTTACCCTTTGGATCTGTATTTATAGTGTTTCATAGGAGCCCTTTTCTCCCTGACTTCGTCTGCTTCCCATCAAAATACCTCTTTAAATCATTCACTAGGGATGTTGAGATGACCAAACTAATACTCACCACCTCTTAGCAGAAAACAGAGAATGAGAACCAGTTTACTACGGGTAAACCCAGTACATTTCCCAACAAGACTTATTCATTCCATGCTGGGGGTCGCCCAGGGCAACTGCTGGTCCCTCTGCATGGCTGAGCAAGTTAGGTTACCATTAGGTCATTTTTATTGAGAGAGGGGCAAGGATGCCTAACAGAATTCCAAAAGTTATCAGACCACCAAGAACAGAAGTCTCTGTACTAAGGGACTGGTTCATAACTGGTTTTGGGATCTCCAAAGCAGCAGAATCCCAGGAACAACATCCCCTGACTGAACTAAGAACACACTTCTCCCTGCGGGCTGCTACCAGCAAGGCAACTTATTTTTGGAATATAGTAGCCATCAAGTTTGGTGCCACTCAACTTGAGAACCATCGTATCATGAACTGGAATTACCCAGAACTCACCAGAAATTATTTTTAAAATATAAGGATATCCAGGGAATCCTTTGGCTAAAGGATTTCTTTATGCTTACAAGGCTTCCTACAAGGTGAGTGGAGGTGTGTTTATTGATGGAAATGTACCAGTGTTCTGGTGTTGGTCCTTCTCAAGGTAGTTGCTGGGTGACTTCTCTCCATGGCTCTTTGAGGACCGTTCTATGACCAAGCTTCACGGTTCTCATTGCAGACCTGCAGTCACCCCTCTGCAATGATCATGTACTTCTTGTATCCTTGACAGCAATCCCCCTGCAGTTTGGATAGTTTATCGCCCTCAAGAGAGCTTTGGCCAATCTCTCTCACAGCAACCTTGCCACGAAAACTGATGAACACTTTTCAGCTGGGACCTTTGCTGTTCCTCTGCAGAGAGACTCTGCGAGCCACTCTTCCTCCTGAGCGCCCCCTCTCCTTGGCTGTTCACGAGCGGCATCCCCTGGCTGTCCCTCTGTCCCTGGCAGTCTTCCCCCATCTGCCCTGTGGCCCGCACTCCGCAGGCCTCTGCCATCCTAGGCCCCTTCAAAACTCAGTCTCCAAGGGACAAGCGGCCCCTCTGTCCCGGCTGTCAACACTGACATGCTGGCAGTTCCCATACCACGTTCTCTAGCCCAAATCCCTCCTTACAGATTTACCTCACCAGATGTCCCCTGGGGCCTTGATCTCCAAGATGGTCTCACAAGCCCCTCACAAGCCAACATGCCCAAAGGGAACTCACCACCAAGCCTCATGCTACTCCTCCTGTTCTCCATCTGGTTCACCGCCACCACCAGGCAGTCAGCTGCCCGAGCAGAAACAGGGAGGTGATCCCTGATGCTGGCCACATCTCCAGGAGTTCACTCCTGCACTGTCGCTGGACCCACCTCCCTCTTCATTCCCAATGCCACCATTTCCCGCCATAACTCTGGCGCCAGCTCCCGCTGGTCCCTGTCCACTACTGCTTCCCCTGCATTCCACTCCCCACCACATAGCCCAGGGTGATTTTCCTAGGACTTCTGGTCACCTCTGGGCTTGAAACCTTCCAGTAACCTATGACCTAAGAATAAAGTCCAAAATTTTCAATTCCGATCACATCCCTTCTTCCCACCTTCTATTCCAGCCTTGATGACTCTATTGACTCAAATCCTACACTGGTCTTCACATCCTCATTTGGGACGTTCCCTCTGCTCTGCGTACGGTCCACTTGGCCAACTTCTCACTCCCTTTCAAGACTCAGCTCAGCAAACTCCTCTCTCAGGAAGCCTTTCATGACTTTCCTGACAGGTCACCCCTCCTATGACTCCTCACAGCACCGGAGGTTCTCCACGCTCAGCCCTTCCTCTTAACCCTGGATGAATCTCACTGTATGGTGATTCTGAATCTGGGCTCTCCCCCTTGCACCCCTCCTTCCAGGAGGCGCTTAGCTGACTGCAGGGAACCACTGACTGCACTTCAGTATGTTTGTGCTCTAAAGAGCCCAACAGAGACTGCAGGCGATGCTACATCTTACTGCAGTCGAGTTCACTTGTGTATTTATGTATTTATCGGTGTATTCTCATTCTGTTTGAAAAGCATTATCTTATCAAAAGCCCAGCTCAAAGGTGTGTTCAAGTCAAAGGACGGAAGTGGCACAGCTGGTAAGACAACTGTGAGCAATGGGACTAAGTGCCCAGGGCTCTTCACGGTCCCACGGAGGTGCCACTACCCTCTCTTGCATGGGGAGTGCCATCAACAGCAGGCCAAGGAGAGGCGCTGAACTAAGAAAAGCCTATCAAGAGACTAAAGACCCTGACACAGTGCAGGCAGGCAGGGCGGTGGCTCCCCTGGTTTTAGCACTAACACATCGTGTGGTACTCTTCCCTCGTTGGGGACAAATCCCAACCACATAAACCTAGACAGTGATTTGAGGTGGAGACACACACCCTTAGCCATCAGTATAAACTAGGTACAGCGCGGGAGGCCAAATTAGTATGACCTGAATCCTAATAAGCATTCTTTGAAGTAAGAGCTATTACCCTAAGTGAAAACCAGGCTCACGTGGACACACGTGCCTGTCAAGAGCGTCTATCTGGTAAGCGGCAGAGATGGGATTTGAACTGAGCTTTGTGGCTCGATTTTGACCGCATTCTCACGTTGCCTCTCAGGCACACCACAGAGGTATTATGGGGCCAGTGCCAGCTCCTGGTAAAGGAGCCATGGTGTGGCCATCGTGGTGACCTCAGGGTGTCCTCAAAATCATTAGGCAGCTCTGCGTGGGGCTCAAGAACGAGAGCCAGAAACAAGTGCAGCGAATCGCCAAAGCACCCCAAAGGTTTGGGCTGTATTCACGCTCTGCACTGGAAGAGCCCCCAAAACACACACGGTGGGACCAGGGGAACATGAGGCCACACACAGCTTGAGATGTTCACAACGTGGGGTCTAAGGACTTCAGTTCAAGGAATTTACCAGGCACAACAAGCAGGCTCCACCTCATGGGACCACCACGGGCATGTCTGCCTGAACAGGGTGTTGGAAAGAATTAGGAAGCAGCCTGTAGGCTCAGCAGAAAAGAGCGTTCAGACTCACTAGTGATGTCTGTGGCGGGAGAGAGAGACAAGTGGTGGCCCAGTCCGTCTCCAGGATAGGTGATCCTCAGTCAAGCTGAATGAAACGATTCCGCTGGGAGAGTCCTCTGGGACTTGTACTCGCATCCTGTGAGCACTGTGGGGAGTAGCCTAGCCACTGAGGCACAGGAGCCAAAAAGCCCTGAACCTTCTAGTAACGGCATATAGTTCAGGTCTGTGGACTGATCCTGTGAAAATGGATCTCCTATGCTAAAGCAAACAGTCAAGTTGTGGTTCTTGAGAAGATTCCAAAACAGGAGCTGCATGGAAGGAAGAAGTCATTTTTTCTTCCAACTAGGCAGAAATGTTTCTTTAAGAAGAACATGTATGTTGTTCAAAGAAAGCAGTTCCTCTCTAGCTGTGAGCTTCTGAATTCTAAGTGAACCGTGGGATAAGATGGGTACCTCCAATCTATACACCTGATGTTTGCCCACACCACCCAGGAGAAAGGCTGGGCAGCTCTGGCCTTGCACCCACTGCAGTCTCAAAAGGTCTTCCTTTCAACAGGTAGAGGAGCATGGTAAAGACACAAACACCAAAAGAAATACAGCCTAAAAGAACACTTGGAAGAGCCTGAGAAATACTGCTACAAATATACTTAGTGAACAAGGTTCTCAGAGACAGCTGGGGTAAGCCTCGAGCTCCTTCAGAGCCCCCAGCCACGTCCAGTAACTGTCTCATGACCCTCACGTTACTTGCGCCAACCCTTGAATTACTCAAGACAGCCATTCTGTAGAAAGGTAATCTGAATAAAGGAAGCCCCCCAATATGAGCAGTCACAATAAAGTGCTGTAGTTCTAATCTGTAATGCTGAGACTACTGCTCAGAGGATCACGTGCTCCCTCCAGCCTTCAGGAAGTGGCATGTAGTCAGCTCCTCAGAGTTACTGTGTACTGGTCTGATTCTGGAGCTGGGGCCTCAAGTCCCTAACAGAAGGGCCTGAGCCTCACGCACTTTTCTATCTCTTGAACAACAGCAGACTTTGAACATGTATTTGGTTTGTTAACAAATATTCCCTAGATGGTCACATAATAGAACACTCAGCACCTTCCAAAAATTTTTTTCCCCTATTTTGATCTTTTAAACTAATTGGTGTACTGAGTTCAGTATCTGTACATCAGTAATAGAGTTAATGCATCAGAACACAAAACACCCCCACCAACGTCACAGAGCCACATGGACAGTGTCGAGGCCATCTCTACTTGTGGATGGTGGCTCGCTCCTAAATGTTATCATGTAGACACTTATAAAAGGGGCTTCAGAAGTCTCCAGTTTCACCAAGGAACCAGACTCAGAAAACAAAATGTTGATTATGCTGCATTTATTATTAAAACCAATAGTCAACAGTGAATGACAAACTAACTGCTCTTTTTGGTTCGCTTTGGACATTAAAGACTGAAGAGGAACAGAGCACTGCCTCCCACACTACAGAGGTCAGCCCTGGCCTCTGACTCCAGCAGCAGGCTGATTCGGACACTCATGGCAGTGACATTCACCATCATGGGAGACACCGTCCCTTCTCTCTGGGACCTTCTGTAGTGGAGAGCACCCAGAGGTGGGCTGAAAACATCAGAAGACAGGAAAAAAAGAGTCTAAAATAGTCAGACCTCAGAGGGTACTTACTGCTCAGAAGTATGTACAGACATTTATAGTGCCAAAATAGGCATATTCTGGGGACTATCAAGTTAAAACTTTTAAATTTTATTCCTATCAAGGAAAGACTGAAGAGCCTACTGCTTTAGTGGCCCCTAGAGCAAACTGGTGTCACTAGATGAAAACCAGTAGCGATCAGAATGGTTCCAGGATGTCAAAGCTCCACAAACAGGACGTGTTTTCTTACGCTCATTTGGGATTTCTTCTTTCTTTTCTCTTTATTCTTCATTCTCTTTTTCCAGTTTCCATTAGGTCTTGCCCCCACAAGCCACTGGGATCTTAGAGCTTGTCCCTTTCTCCTTTCCATCTCTCTTCCCACTGTTGGCAGTGGCTATGACAACCCGTCACAGCACAGTGACATTCACACTGCTGCTCTACCACAACTCTGAGTCTGGGGACTGGTGGCTTGGCGAACTGGGTCAGTTCATTCTGAAAACGGCAAGCGGGTAGTAAAAAGGTAGAAGCCTTGAGGCCAGAAACTATGAACCCCCCAAGTCCATCATCCCCGCTAACAGACTGGTCAGCGCAGAACATGCAAGTGCCTGTGCGCTGCTGCCCCGTCCTCTGTCTTCTTGCAGACCTAACAACATCGTTACAGAGAAACTAACCCTTTGAAAGCTTTCTGTCAAACATATGGTGACCCTGGAACACATGACGAAGAAATTTAATGTCCCGTTACCAAGTATTCAGGAAAAGCAGACAATTTAGTACCATCTGCGATCTGGAGGCGTGATACCGACTGCTTTGCGCTTGAATCACTTCTGGAACCCTGCAGTGCTGGTGCAGTGCATGAATCCCAGGGTTGCTCTCAATGTGCAAAAGATCAAAACTACTAAGGCATGCTTGAGGAAGCAAACTCTGTGAAAATACTTAGGAAAAAAAAGATATGCTTATCAAACCTCCCTTACTTACTTGCATTGTTTTTTTCCTGAGTGGTATCTGCATCAGTGTTAGAGCTGACAGATTGACTGTCTGAATTTTTGCTGCTGTCACCTAACTTTTTAAGCCTATTTAAACGTTTATCTGTTTCTCTGAGTCCGTATTTGCTATTGATAACAGGAGCAGGCGCAGGCAGTCCCACTCTGGATTTAAAAGCACCAGTTCCCCGTCTGAAAAAGAAACAGCACAGGTTACACAAACAGCATACTCACTGCCGTCAGCCTGGTTGCTGAGAGCACCTGTCCACATCAGGTCAGCACGTGAGATGAACTGATGAGGTTTAATCATCATTGCAAGCTGCCAAGTCTAGGACTCTCAAAATAAACACGGAGATAAAATTAATGCCCCAAAGCCCCAGACTTAAAACACTTTGTTATGACTATTGTCAATCGCTTGAGAAGGTATTGGACCCTGCAGAATTTCAAGTGTAGGTAAAAATAACCCACCTGTTAATTAGATCCTAGCTTTGTTCTGCATAATTTAACACTCCATTACTGAATATTGAGAATGAAGGAATTAAAAGAGAAACTAGAGAATTTCCATAAACTAAGTCATTACTTAGAAGATAATGTTAGATACAAATAAATTCTAACTGAAACTTTATATTAGGAAGGCTAGGCTATCTTAGTGAAAATCTCACTTCTGGAATAATGAAAACTGTAAAATTCCTCCTTTAAAGTTACTGGATGAACATCATTAGGTTAACAAAATGTTACTAAATAAAAGACCTGCTTTTACTACTAGCTAAGAATGGTCTGTAACCTGCTTTGATTGTTCCTATTGTTGTTTAGTCGCTAAGCCATGTCCGACACTTTTGCAACCCCCTGGACTGTAGCCCTCCAGGCTCTGAGATTTCTCAGGCACGAATACTGGAGTGGGTTGCCATTTCCTTCTCCAGGGGATCTGCCTGGCCCAGGGATCAAATCTACATCTCCTGCACAGGCAGGTGGGTTCTTTACCACTGAGCTGAAGGGAAGCCCAAGATGGGCCATACTTAATTACAAAGCAAATGATCATGGGTGGAATTATCTGGAAATTAATTTTTTACAGTAAAACTGACCATTCATCTGCTTCTCTACTTCCTTTATTTCTTCTTTTTAACTTATGACAGTGATATGCGCTTGCTGCGACAGGTGAGACCATCCCTGGCTCTGCCTCCCCAAAGCGGAAGCTCCCTGAGCTTCCCAGCCATCTCCATGCGCAGAGCCCCGGCACCCGTGTTAACCACCTGCCAGCACCTCATCTGCTGCTCTGCTGCGAACTACACACCTAGACCCACTGCTGTTTCTTCCAAACAGGTAACACCACACATTCCACTCAGCAAGCAGCTTTCCTCCTTTCCTCCCACCCCAGCTCTCTTATCGCTATACTCTGCACAAGCACTTCTGAACGCAACATGTTTTGAAAGCTGTACCTTTTACACAGACTAAACATACCATAATCTATTCAAGCACTAGATGGTGATGACTGAAACCTGTAGGTGTTCTGGTGTCTGCGTGCCACCATGAACATTGCTGCTATATTGCTCTTGAAACCAAATCCATACTAACTAGTGCTCCTATTTCCACAGGACAGAGTCTCCCATATGGAATTGACTGCCAGATAAAAGGGTGCTATTATTTTGAACAAATATTGCCAGAGTAAGTTCCCAAAAGGTTAAAGCACTTTACAGCCCTACTGGCACTGTGTAACAGCTGGTCTCTCCACATCCTCACCCACAGCACAGAGTATACTTCTCAATGTTACCCATTTGACGGTGAAAACGAATACCTGGCTATGGTTTTACTTGCCTCGTTTATAGCTATCATTTTCTGTGTGGCATCCTCCATACCCCTCTTTTCTCCAGTGGAGTCTGTCTTTGCTTTATGAGCTTTAGGAGCTTTTTCTCCTTGGGATAGTGACTCGGCCATATGTGTGCTTTTTCCTCCCTTTAAGTTTACCATTTATCTAACTTTTGCTTTTGGCTATTCAAAAATGTTCATATTCACCATTTCTTATACTAACTTCTTTCAGAAAATTCCACTACCCCAAGTTTAGACATGTAAGTCTCCTAAAATTTTTCTAATCATTTTACATACATTTTTAAATTTAAAATTTTAATCTATTTGGAATTTATCTTGTATATGGTATGGGATGGGAGGTGAGCTTGGTTTTCTTCCAGACCCATGATGAATTATACCACCACCTTTTAATCAAGAAATCATTTCCCTACACATGGTATTAAGATCTCATATACACCGAGCTCTGCTTCAGGACTCTGTTCATGTCCTCTTATCTATTTGTTCTTATCTGAGCCACTAGGTTTTGTACACATTTCACAGTAATTTTTAATACCTATTAAAGCAAACTGCCCCTAAGTATACTGCAAAATGTGGCCATCATCAGACATACTTTCATACACTTTAAAATACTTCAGTCCTTCCTATTCTTCAATCCCTCATTAGATTTTATTCTTCAAATTTTCGAGAGTTACATTTGCAGTATTTACTTATGAAAAGTATTACTATTGTGTCAGGATGGTTACTGCCCAGAAGCATGCATCAGATATCTTCTGGACACTGCATCCACGATGTCAGGGCCTTGTAAACACTCCACTCTCCCATCTTCACCCTGTCTTCACCCTTAGGCAGCCAGCACACCACGAGTGTCCCTTCACAGCACTGCTCTCACAGCTGGCACTGTGCTAGCCTCGTTTACCCTGTCTGGACGAGGTCTAACATGAGAACTATTCAGTAACTAGATGGTAAATAACTGAACGAGTTCCTTTCACTGGTCTCATTCTCTCGCCTAATTTCTGGAAAGGCAGAAACAATTTGTTCCTTAGGATTTCAAGAATATTCCCAGATAACCTTTAAATCAAACTCCCCAATAGTCTGATAACAGTCGTGCCTACTGCTCCGTATAAGGCCTTTCCATTTAAAAGCGATTTGCACATTTCTATTTATTCCTTGCACTAACCCCGTGGAGTAGGCAGGATCAGCCTACCTGACCTGCGAGAAAGTCTCAGGGAGAACTAAGCTGCCCAAGGAACATGACGGCACATGCAGTCCTGAACTAGTGAAAGAGCTGTCTCACGGCTGGTGTGGATTCCTGTGTATGTGGTTACACTTTGTAGGAAGACTCCTAAACATATTCCGTGTATCATTTGCTTCATTCATTCATTCACCAAACAGTTGTTAAACACGTAGTTGTTACTACATGGCAGGTACTGTTTTGGATGCTGGCAACATGGCAATAAACGAAAAAGATAAGAACCTCCGCCTTCATGGCACTTACACTCTAATGGGAAAATGACCAGGAACCACAAAACACCTTTACACCCAACACCTGAATATTGACTGTGTGTTTTATACACCTTTTGAGATAAATTTAATCCTCACAGCGACCTTATGATACCCTAGTGTTATCTCCATTTCACAGATGGTGTAATTAAGGCACAAAAGCAGCTAAGCTGCCCAAGATCACACAGCTAATAAAATGTAGAGTCACAGGATTCCAACTTAGGGCATCTGATGTCAGACCTCAGGTCAGTCGATATCACGTTGTCTCTACAAAATGGTTTTAAAGCATTCTTTGACTGTAATTAAATGACTTCATGGGTTAAAGGATCTTTTTGTGGATTGGCCTAAGATTTAACCAATGTCTTAACCATTTTTTCAATTTATAAAAAGATAAATTTTACCTCCCCCCCCACTCCCGACCCCTCCTTTCCTGCCATCCTTTCAAGTCAAGGACCCGGGAGCTGGGAGAGAAACAGCTGGGGCTGTGCCACAGCTCCATGCCTCTGCTCTCACGACAGAAGAGACCTCTGGCTGCCCAGAAAGGAGAAAAGCCAAGCTCTGGGGAATCAGCACGTCTCCCAAGGCCGGGAGGCTGGCAGCTGGGTGTTCACAATGAGAGAATCAGCACCGCCCCCTATCTTTGCTCCCGTGGACAAAACCATGAGGTGGCGAGCGTGCAGGCTCTGAGGTCAGGCTGAGCTGGGTCTCTGCACCTGCAGTGTGGCCACACTACCATCCTCTCCCAGGACAGCTGAGGACTGAGTCCAGGAGAGTAAAGCACCCAGTACCTCCCACAGTACGTGAAATGGTTCAATAAATAATCTAGGTGTGCTCACCCGAAGAAGAATGTATATATACACACGTGTAACTGAATCGCTGTGCTGCACAGCTGAAACCAACATGGTACTGCGAATCAACTATACTTCAATTAAGAAACAAAACCAAAACCAGATCCAGGAGTGCTCCCCGTGTGGCTGTGTCAACCCAGACAAGCCTGTGAAGCTGCCTCTGCGAGCTCTACAAACACGTCGCCACCAGGAGATGAGCCATGTGGACAAGGAGTCCTGCTCAGTCAGATGTGGGGGTTTCCACAAGGACCCGTCTTGATGTATCACAAAAGGAAGGTCCTCATTAAGCAGTAGAACTCATAAATCAAGAAAAGCGTGTGCATCAAAACAGAGAACTTCCAGAAGACACAGCGTGGGGTTTTTAAATGATTATCAGAGGCGAACCTCACCGTTCTGGAGCAAGCCCATCCTGGAACTGTGTGTGCCTCCCACTCTCTCCTGAAGCGTGTCCGTATTCTGACTCACTCACAAGGGGAACAGCTGGGAACGACTTTAACATGTTAAAAGGCCAGGCGCTGGTGCCCCTGAACAGTTCTGTCTTCTCTGGTTTTTCTCCTGGCTGCTGTCCTCCCTGCCATCTAAATGATGAGAAGACGGCGTGCACGCATTCTCACAGTCATCAAGCATTAATCGATACTTTACCTTTCACAAGTGTAACATTCGCAGAACTCATTGTTTTCTCCAAAAAACCCATCTCCATAATAACAAGAAATTTCTTCTCCAGGTTCAATATCTCTTAGGGCCTTCACACATGCTGTATCTCGACCAGTTGACACAAACTGAAACAAAATGAACTCATTAAGAAACGCATACCTGAAGAAAAGACAAAATACTTGAGATAAAGTATTTTTTATGCTTACCTTACAGTTAGGTCTGCAATCTGAAAAATGTCCAAAAGATAAAGTCAATTAACTGTAGATAAGATCTGAAACACGAACAATTATAGAAATCTGAAATAAGCTTTCCACATAAGTTTCCCAACTTTGATAGAAGTTTTTGATCTCGAGTTAAACTACAGGAATACTTATTTTCATAAGTTTGTGCAAAAAGAATTTCCATTTCCAACCCTCCTTTAAAGGCAGACAGACAAGGTTACTCTCAGTTATAGCAGCGCTACCCACCACTAGAGCTAACACCTCGGAAACAGCTTACCATGGTTTATAAACGCAGCAGGACCAAGCCAGAGCTGAGCACAGTTTTTCCTTGTGGAATACATGACACTGAAGTCGTTCTCTCCATGTCTAAGCAGCATGTTCTCCTCAATTTCTGAAAGTTCGGCAATACAACCCACCAGTAATTCTATTTTGTCATTTCGTTTCCTATTTAAAATATGTGATGGTAAAAATTACTAGTAATTATAAATAATAAGGCTTCTTTTAATAAAATAAGCCTGTCCAATAAATACCAGGAATTGAGAAGACCTAGCTGTGCGTGTTTTAACGGACTCACGTTGACCGCACCTGGATATCATCTCCTCTTCCCTGGAAGCCCCACAGCCTTGCACAGCTGCCTGATCCCTACAAGAGACCAGGAAGTCCTGCAGGCATCGTGCTACCTACACCTCTGAAGCCCCTGTGCTCTGCCAGCAGGAAGGACTCAAAAAGCCGCTGCACTGAACTCAGCTTGCTGACCCTGGAGAAGGACACGGATAAGCAGCAGTAAAGGGTCGGGAGCACCCAGAACTGGGATGCCGCCCTCTGGAGCAGCACCAGCCAAATGCAGTGCGAGCCCAACGCACACCAATCTAGGGGCTGTGGGAAGAAAGGAAAGTGGGACTGGTGAAAGTACTTTCAGTATTATGTTTTAACCCAATACAACCCAAATGATATTTCACCAGCTAACCAGTATGAAACACGAATGAGAAACACAATATAAAATTTGACATGTTTATCACAGTTGCAGCACTTCTAAACTCTTTAAGACCAGCCACATTTCAAAAGTCCAACAGCCACGCATGACTGATGGCCACTGTCCTAGATGGTGCAGTTCCAGAGCCCAAGACCTCAACCCTCACAGCCATCTGCCAGGCAGGGGGCCACCAGAGCCCAGCAGCAGGCTGGGTACACCATCCCACGGCAGACAGACACGCTCGCTCACGTACATACGCACATTTTTTTCAAGAGGCCAGGAGTCAGGCTCTTTAATGTTTCATTTTCAAGTAACTGACCCTAACATTTTTGCTATAAAAAATGTCGGGGGTCATGTAAGAGAGGGGCTACAGGTTTCTTCTGGGAGGTAAGGCAGGGAATAGGCATTCTTCTTGCTAATGAAGAAAGATATAACCACATACTCTCTTTCCTGTATGGCTTTCATCCCTCCTACCTGGGGTCAACTTCACTACATTTATTTGAGCTGGCACACACATGTATTTTTAGCAGGCAATGTGCTAGTAAGTTTTTACACATGAAATTCCTCGGACCGTTAAAACTTCATACGTAACCTTTCTTACAGGCCAGTGGAAGACTGAGTCTAGCAGCTGGGTTATCTAAGCCCCGCACTCCTAACCGTTCAGCCGTCCCTGAGCAGGCATCTGGATTTGTTAAGAGTAAAACACAAAGCGCCTGGCTTAGAGGCAGGACCTGGCTCAGCTCAGATTTTCAGCTTCACTACTGTCCCAACCCCAAGGCACTGGGTTGAGGCGCTGTCCCTGCACTGGCTCCTTGAGGGCGAGCTCTGGTTTCATTCCTGCCCATGGGTTTCTTCGCACAGGAATGGTAATTTGAGAGAGAACTTGAACCAAGATTATTTTATGGGTTCACACTAGTGTAATAGTTACCACTCTTTCGTTGCAACTATTTTGGCTCCATTTTGTTCTGAAGAGTATCTATTACAAGGCAATATTTCAAATCCACTGTCAGTTGCAAACATTCGCAAATAAATAAATACCTAAAAGAGAAAAAACATTTTGATGCTTACTTCACACTAAACTATTTATCTCGCTGGACTCTCAATTATAAAAGCAAACCACCAGCATCAATGAAAAAATGTAAGATTAAGTAACAAATATTGTTATTTTAAAATTTCACATATTTGTATACTTGGTGACTTGGCTATGTTACTCTGAAAGTTCACAGAAAGTTTCACTTCTAGACAACAAAGTTTTCTCTATGGACAGTCATAACTTATCTAGTGCGTTATCAGACCTTCATATGAATTAGTTTTACGAAAACGATTTAAAACTTCAGTGTTCACCAAAATTTACATTTTAGTTTCCTTTAATCTTATCCAAACAGATGAACAGTATTAATTTTTTCAATAAACTCACATGTTCCTTGAATAATTTCTCCTGCATTTTGTTCTTGTTGAGAAAATAGTGCCGTGCCCATTCTCCTGAAGTCAGACATTTGAAGGCTTTCTCCAAATGCTCATCTTTCTTAAAACGTTCAATTACTTCTTTGAGTTCTTCCTGCCTTCCTTTAATAGGCCGAAATCTGAAAGAAATCAAAACAACAACTTTAGTTATCTCCCATCATCCCTGGGCCACTGCTAAAAGATCTTGAGAAAACAGTAACCTAAAAACAACAGCCAGACCTAACAAGAGAACAATAAGTAATCTGGATAATTAATACTAAATACTGATCACCAAGAACTATAACTTGCCTTTCCTCAAACTGTACTTTAGTATTTTTATTTCACTGTTATCTCATTAACCAAGAGGTGACCAGGTGATTCAAATGAAAGCTAATTCAGACTTGTAACTGTCATCTAATTTGGGAAGTACAAAAGGAGAGATCTAGGATAGAGTTCATCTAATTGAGTTGGAAGGACAAGAATTTTTTACAGCACGCAGAGTCAAGCCAGAAGAGTGCAGGGCACTGAACTTTAGAAGAAGGATGAAGTAAACAAAATTATGCCATAAACAAAAACAACCGCTATGTACAGAGTTAGAAAAACCCCAACTAAGCATCCTGACAGGTCTTGAAACACACCTGGATGTTCCACCAGCCACGTCCAAGTAGTCTGTGATAACTGCATTCCAAGAACAAAAAGTGTGCAAGAGAACAACTTGAGAGGTGGTGCTATTGTGGCAGTGATGGAAGGAAAAACCGCTGGGGTAAAACTTCAGAAGGCATCTATGTCAAGTCAGCTATAACGACTTCAGAACACCACATGGCCAGGCACGTCAAACACACGATACAATCACGGCCCAAGTAAGACTTCAGTTTCACTCACTTTAAAGCTATGTTCTCAATAAAATGTGCAGTATAAGTTCTTGGAGCTTAACTTCAAAATTTCTTCTCATGTTAATGTAATTTATTTTTCAAAATAAAGTTTTTTTTAAAATTTACATCCAACAAAAACAAGGAATTACAGACTGCTCTTCAAGCAAAATACATGAAGATTCAGTAAGATTTTAAGCCACAGTATTTCACCAAGGATTATATTTTAAGTGCTGTGCATATAGGTGCTATGGTGACAAATGTAAGCTAGAAGATATGGCTACTGTCCTACAGAAAATTTTGCTGGGACTGAAAGACATATCCATGCATCAACAGAGAAGCGAGGAGCAATGTGCAAATACACATGAATGTGGCACAAACACTGCTGGAGCACTTCCTAGTGTGGAGATTATAACTGAAGCATGATCTGGGGCTGACACTGATATGGACAATGAAGAAAGTGGTGAATTTAGATTTCTAAAGAAAAAGCAGATGTACTAGAGGCAGGAAGGAATCAGAAGGAGGAAGGCCAAGGAGAGAAATTCTAAGCAGAGGACCTAAGCAGAAATTCTAAGGCTTGACTCAAAGAGACAACCAGGGCTGAGGGAGTCAGCCGGCGAGCAACAGGACAAGGAATGTTCTAGAACAAGGAAGGGGGAAGGTGCACGGAAGAGAAGAGGTGTCATACTATTTACTGGGCAGGATCTTCAGAGGCCTTCGGGTGGGTGAGCACACTGACACCTCTAGAAACTCATGAATCCCAGACTCCAGGGTTAGGAAGCTCTCAAGACTCCTAATACAAGGATCCAAAGGAGCTCTAGAGATAGCACATGAAGAAACAATGCCCTATTTCATTTCCCATTTCAACCATTTAGCACACCAGCCCTCACAGACAGATGAGTGGAAGTCCTCTGGACAATTCAGAATGTCTTAACTAGACTGTCAGACTATGGTGTCAGGGAATCACTAAAATACAGATTTGCAGAACTGTGAAAATATTCAAACTTCCACACAGTTATAGTATTAAACTACTTCTGAATTGCGGCCATCACAAGTGATTTTGTCAACACTGGGTTTCACTAAGAAATCCAAACTAAACCCTTCTGGCTGCAACCCTGCACTATGGGATTATGTGCATATGAAGGACAGATAAGACCACCCAGCAGCTGTTAGCTGAGGCACACCACTCCAGGCAATACCAGATGACAGGGAACAGAAACTCACATTTTGCGCAGTAAAGAGAAAAGCAAAAGTTCCCTCTGAGCAATAATCCATGATGTTAAGTGATGGGGCTACAGCAATCTTTACATGTTCACTGTAGGACTGACCAAAGGTGACACCTGTAAAGTAACTGCATGGCTGCACACATCAGAGTCAGGACTAGACTCACCTCAGGATCTTAAGAACATGACAAAAAATAAGTCACAGACCTGGAACAGACACCAACTACTCCTGACAGGTTCCATGTGCGCTCTCCACTTTCTGAAACTTCCTACCTAAAGACACCTTTCAGCTATCCTTTTGTTCACTCTTTGCTCGTGATGGAAACCCTGAATACTCATTGGAAGGACTGACGCTGAAGCTGAAACTCCAGCATTTTGGTCATCTGATGAGAAGAGCTGACACACTGGAAAAGTCCCTGATGCTGGGAAAGATTGAGGGCAGATGGAGAAGAGGGCGTCAGAGGAGGAGATGGCTGGATGGCATCACCAATGCAATGGCCATGAACTTGGGCAAACTTCGGGAGATGGTGAGGGACAGGGAGCCCTGACGTGCTGCAGTCCACGGGGTCGCAAAGAGTTGGGCACAACTGGGCGACTAAACAACAAAATCAACACAATGCCAAACAACTTATATGCTAAAACCAACACACAACCACCACCTCTTGAGTTACTAATATTGTACCTTCCACACAACTTATGACTTTCTTTTCTGTTTCCTGACTTCTACTGCCTCAAACACAAACAAAACCCCCTAAACTATCCTTTGCTGCCCACTGGACAAGAATCTCCGTTTTACTTAAAATGTATTTGACAGTCAAAACTTACTGTCATATTTGGCTGCTACAGGCATGAACTGATAGTGATGAAGAGGAGGAAGAAAACGGTACTGGGTGCAGACAGGAAGGGGAAGAGACAGCTGTTTTCGATAACCAGACAGAACATCAAAATCACCTGTCTGACAGTTCAAGTCAAATCCCATTATAACAAAAACTGTGAGGAAATAAAAATTATTTAATAACAAGGCTGTTACAACTATCAGGTCCAGAGCAAAAGGCACGGGGGATCTTGGAAAAAATTAATTTTCTATTATCGAATAGAAAAATATGCTCTGTCCTGTCCTTAATACAATCACACTAAATCTCCCATACAAACCGCATAAAGCTATTCTACACCACGGCTCCTAAAGGTAGAAGAAAATTCAGATGATCTAAAAAATTATCTCTGGCTCCATAAATGAGGAAAACAAGGCCCAGTGAGGGCTAACTGCTGGAAGGAGGGGACTGTTGCCCAGGCCTTCCTTGGCCCTGCTCTCATCTGAAGCATGAGCGCCCTCTTGCGCCCCTTCACCGCGAAGGGGATCTGACTCACATTTACAGCGGAGCGCCAGCACCAAGCCCCACCCGAGACAGCGCTGCCTGGTACACTGAAGGCACAGTGAAAGGGGTGGAGACACACCGAGTACAGGGTGGCAGGGGCGGCAAGAGAAACAGGTGTTTGGCATTTCCAAATCAACACGCCCCTCCTCCCTCTCAATATGACATTTGCAACTTTAAATAAACCAAACATTTATTTTTCTCTTCCCACACTTCTCTGATCCCATGGCCGGTATAGGAATTTTAGAAATATGGCATTTACAATTATTTACTATTAACAGGGGCAGGGAAAAAAACATATGAATTCACACTCCCACACACCTGTTCCCCACTCTTTCCAGAGACTGACTTCCCGGGTTTTCTTGCTATTTGGTTTTTCTGTTTCCAAACCCAAGAGACCACTGTGGCAATGAAGAAAAGCTGCAGGTGTGTATTAGCTGTACTACTGTGCCCTTCCATCAGCATGTACAACCAAGAGCTGACTGGAGGGAGGGGAAAGAGGAGGGGGAAAGAAAAGGGAGCGAGGGGAGGAGGGAGGAAGAGAGACAGTAACGCTCAAATATTTAAGATATAAAATAAAACCGTGAGGCAACATCGTGAACACATTCCCCCTCTGAAGAAAGTCTAACTGCAAACTGACATTCCGAGATGCTGGGGTTGGGGGGGTTCCGCTAGGACGGCTCTTCATCCCTTCTTGACCTGAAAGTAAACAACAACCAGAAACATACCTGGCTGAGTCCTGCAATCAGTGCTCAGCTAATCCCATGGAGTGCCTCCTGATCTTTGGATGAATGATTTCTCTTAAAATTACCCTGTTATGGAGTACAAGTGGTTTTTTAAATATAGCTAATACTAAGACCAATTTTTCAAAAGGTTTGCAAAATGTTCTAAAAATTGTGTTTACGCTGACACCTCCAATTACTTAACATAAAAGAACATTATAATGGCTGAAACAAGTTAGTTTGTATCTTATTACTATTTGTAATGCTCTCTACCTACCTTACAGGGTTGTTGTGAGAAAAGCTGTCAGATTTCGAAAAATGCCTTGAGCTCCTCGATGGAAAGGCGCTATATAAATGCAAAAACAAACAACAATAAAAAACTATTTGTATAATTTGCACTTGTAACTTCTAAACAGACTTACAATATCAGATGTAGCAGAAATCCTTAAAATGCTGTGATATCTAACAGCGTTAAGAAGCCACAGGTTGGCTCAAAATGATAAAAAAGGCCAGGAAGCTAAAATTCTTTCCTTCCCACAAAACATTTTATCCTTGATTATACCAAGTTAAAAGTTCGAAAAATTTCTTTATGCTTTCCAGTCAAACACTTGATATTAAAGTGACATTTAAAGTGATTTATAAGTTCACGTTCAACAGTGGATACAAATGATACAACAGTGGATGTCAAATATACAAATAATGAAAAAAAAAATTAGATGGTTAGTGTGGTGGAATTAGGTAAGTGAGGACTGCGCAGGCGGAAGTCTGTGCCCTGAGGGGACTCTTCCCATTTCTTCACAATGTGATGTCCTCCCCCAGATCCTCAGGCCACTGGTCATGTGGCCTGAACAATGGGGCATCACTGACAACATCCATTCCTGATTCACGATCTTCATCTCTCCACTAGCTTTTTAAAAATCATTAGAGGTATTACTAATAACTCTATTTTCTGGTTTTAAAAGGATGAATTTAAGTTTTATAACTGACAAAAGTCAACTAAATCAAAACATTTCCTGATAAACTGAAATTACTATTTTGCTTATGCTATTTCTAGGCATTCATGCCACAACTCTGATTGCCTTGTTAGTAAATACACGGATACGCTAAGTAAGGTTAAAATATAACCAATTCATAATATATCCAGTTTGGGAAAACCTCAAATAATTAAACATCTACTGTTTCTGAACAGTATTACTGAAGGTACAACTGAAGTAAGTAGAAGGGAGGAAGAGGGCATAAAAAAAGAAAAACTGAAATCAAATCACAGATGAATAAACATGAGAACAAAGAAGCCACTTATTATAAGTAACAGATAGCCTGCAGAGTTAAAATCCAAGTTCCAATCACATCTTCCAGTCACTTCTTTGCACCCCAAAGAAAGAGAAGTCCACAAAAAACTAATAATTTCAGAAATATGTATGATTATTCAAAGAAAACACTTCAAAGTTTCCTTACTGTCTATAAAATATCTTTGAAAATCGTGTAAGTGGTATTCTGGTCTCACTCAGAAGATAAAGAACTATAAGTGATAGCTTTATTTTCAAATAAACCCACTAAGAATGAATGAAGGCCTCTACTGAGGTGGAGAGCAGGCCGTGCTGACACAGGGGCACCAACCGCTCAGCGCACTGGCCTAAGCGCTGACCCTGTTACTAAGCCAACGGAGTCTAACCAGGGAGCAGCAGCGTCAGCTACAGCATCACTGGATATTTTAGGAGCTGTCTGAGTAGAATCAAATGAAGCACCAGAAAATATGAACCTGGGGTACTTGGATATGGTAAGATTTAAAGTTTTAATCATATCAGTGTGGTAATCCTAAAGTTTACATTTTAGGACTCTATGTCTTAAGATGAGTCCCAGAAAACTACTGATGAGGGAATTTCTACCCACTTACCACATGGCAACAAGGCTCAGCAGGCTCGATGGTTTGGGACTTTGCTTCCCAAGTGTAACTGGGAGTTTGTGACAAACGGAGACTCTCAGTCCCCACCTCACAGCTACTGAAACAGTACCTGCATCTTAACAAGGTTCCCAAGTGACTCAGATGTAAGCTGATTATAAGCAGCAGCTGTCCAGGAGGACTTTTACAGAAAACATGAGTTATTTACTGTTACAGAAACCAGTAACAGGTAACTCTTCAGCCTCGGGGACAGTCAAAGCAAGGCTTCAGAATACATGGATTTCTTTCCCAAGACATTAAAACTTTTGTTGTAATTCTGATGGAAAACTTTCTTAAAAGTGGTTTATATGCTTCCATATTTCATGATACAAGGCATAATAAATATCATCTGTTTCTTGATGACTCCAGGCCATAATTATGGGCCTTTGAGGTAATATTCTGAATGCCACTAGACTACTGGGTCCAACAGTGAATGCATCACTTTTTCTTCCAGGCTAACCAGCGAGTTAAATACGACCAAGACTCTAATAGGAGGAGAATGAGCCCTGGCCTCTTATGTTCACTGGGAAATAGGTGATACGGACTCAGAATAATACAAACTAGATTTTAGTTGGGCACTAGGGCATCCAATCCTGCTGATTTTAGAAAATCTATGTGCCCCTGACGGCAGGGAACCAGTTAAATAATCTAAAGTCCATCCCAAATTTCACTTCGTTTTAGTAAGTAAAGATATATTGATGGCAGGAAATTACGTGAAAATACCAAAGGCATGTTTTAACTGGAATTACCTCTTTGGGGATTTAGAAAATATTGATAAATGAATTATCTTGTTTTAATTCTAACAAGGGACAGAATTAAAGAGGAAAAAATGAACACATGACTTTCCTCTAACCACCTGTCCCCAGCTAGTTACTGGTGACCATCTGCCTGGTGATCCAGTCCCTCCAGGGCCATCCCTGACATGGCAGCTACAAAGCATCAGTGCTGGCATGACGCAGCCAAGAGTGAACAGACGTCCAAAATTTGCTCCACATTCTGAACCCCTACTGTCCTGCTTTTCCACCAGATTTCAAAACCCTCTGGACATTAAGAGGCAACAAAAAGTTGTAAAGGTCTGACTTCCGTGCTTGGCAGCAGTTAATTATGAAATTATCTAAGGGTCTTTTGGGGAGCAAGATGATGTTTAAGAGAATTAAAGAAATTTAAAGGGTGACAGATTTCCAGAGTTATGTAGTATTTTATATATGTGGTATGCGACATTCAATAAAGCAGTTACAGATTTATTAATATTTTTTATCTGCATACTGAATACAAGCACATCTTTACTTCTAATGACTAGCTGAGTCTCAAAGATAAAACATAATGGCAAAATTCCCTATATATAGTAGCAATTATTTAAAAGGAAAGTTTGTAATAAAATCATGAAAAAAACTGATGCAATCTAAGTAGGAAAAAAATCATCCACATTTTCAAGATTGTACAGGATGCATATAAGCTGTTTCTCTCAGCTAAGATAGTTCTCATCAACAACTAAAACAGAATATAAAGATATGCCTCCAACTTCATATTCTAACAGAACCATGTCAAGGTAAGATGAGGACACAGAATTAATGCACCAGCTCTTGGAAGCCTTTGTTGCTTTTCTTGGCTCACACTTGGAAAATTCTTCTGTAACAAAAACCTTCCTTTAACGTCACTTTAAATTTTGACTTAAAATTAACCATCTATTTTCTCAAGTTCAACGACATCATCTGTTCCACTCAGGATAAAGACTTAAAATTACCTAGTATTCATTTTGTGTGTTTGAAAACCTAAATAGGGATCAAGAACCAAACTGGTTGCTAGGTCATCATTTTCACAGAGTTCCTTGGCAGACATTCCAGAAGATGGTACATATCGACTCTGTCCTTCAAAGCCTGAATTCCCATTACCTGTGAGAAGAAAAAAGAAAAAGTAACTCACACTGACTACTACTTAAATCTACCTTAAAAACCTTTAGCCTCACTGCCCATTCAAGTTAGTAATTAAGAATTAAAACTGCTACTTCAATCAGTTTTACCAATTAAAAATTCAGTACCCTTTCCAAAAACAGAAAAACCAAATGCAGTAAATTAACTCAATTATTGAGAGCATTTTCATTAGATAATATTATCAAGTTTCCCAAGAACAGGTTCTAGACAGCTGTGATACTCTGGCTCAGATGCGTTACTTGCCCATCCAAGGAAGAGCTGAAACAGGAGACGGGCAGATGTTCATCACAGTAGCAAGACAGCACCAAGGGCCACTACAGACAGGGCTGGGGTGAGAAGGAAACAAGAGGAACACAAGACCCCTCTGCAATAAGTGCCAGAAGGGTAGATCTCAAAGGAGCTAAAAAGGAACATCAAGTTATTACACCTTCAGCTTCCTGCTTTTGGGCAGATGTGTGACTATCATCCCCACTATGCAGGGAACTGAGGCACAGCGGTTAAGAAACTTGCCTATGGTCACAGAGCTAGGTAGCAGAAGAGGGGAGAGAGGCAGAGAGAGACCAAGAGGCCTGTTTCTAACTACCTGTTTGGAACAGATTTCGAAGGAACGGATAAAAACAGGGAAGTGACTGAAAAAGATAGCTAAAGTAAATGGGTTTAACTGTTTAAGAAAAACAACGTAAAGAGAGGAAAGGAAGACTAAATTTGTATGGATGAAGCTTCATCAGTGCTGATTTAAATTTGATGTACATGTCACGGAGTCTTCATGGAGCCAGCACATGTAGTTACAGAGGATACCAGCAGTGTAACATTAAGCCTCCCAAAATTAAGACGTGGAAGAATGAGAGACAAAGGGAGAGGTTTAACCATTTCATCCACTCTTCCAATAAATAAATAAATAAACACTTACATGTAAGTCCCTGGCAAAGGGTCAGTATTTGTTTTCAAGTCAAACTTTTGCATGTAGGTATGTGTACAACTATCAAAGTTGCTACATTTTCTATAACAGCTTTATTACAATTTAATTCACGTACAAGTCACTCGTTTACAGTATGCAATTCAGAGTATGGCTTTAAACATATTCACAGAATTATGTAACCACCATCGCAATCAATTCTGGAACATTTTCGTCACCTCTAAAAGAAACCCCATACCTACTACAAGTTACTATCCATTCTTCCCTCCCCCACAGCCTCCGGCAGCCACTCTGTTTCTATGGATTTGCCTAGCTCTGAAAATTTCACATAGATGGAATCTTACGACACGTGGTCTTCTGTGACTGACTTCTTTCAATTAGCACGTTTCCAAGGCTCATCCACGTTGTACCATGCATCAGTACTTCATTCCTTATTAAGGCCAAAGAATATTTCATTGTATCACTAGACCAGATTCTGTTTTTCATTCATCAGCTGCTGGAAACACTGGGGCGGTAACCATTTTTTGGCTATGATGAATAAGGTTTCCGTGAACATTCAAGTAAAGTTTTTGTGGGTACACAGGTTTTTCAACTCTCCTAGGTACATATCCAGGAGTGGAAACTGCTGGGTCATGTGGTAACTCTATGCTGAACCTTTGGAGAAACTGCCAGACTGTTTTCCAAGCAGCTGCACCATTTTATGTTCCCCCAAAACCGTGTATGAGCACTCTAAATTCACCACATCATCACCAGCACTCGTTACCATTTGTCCTTTTGATTTCAGACATCCTACTGATTGTGAAGGGGTACCCTATGGTTTTGATTTGAATTTCCCGGATGACTAATGATTTTCAATATCTTTTCATGTATTGGCCATTTGTATATCTTTGCAGAAATATCTGTCTATTCAGATCCCTTGCCCACTTAAAAATTTAAATTGTCTTTTATTATTTACTTGTAAGAATTCTTTTATTTATTTGGCTGTGCCGGGTCGCCGTTGCTAAGTGAGCTTTTTCTCCAGCTGCAGGGCACAGGTTTCTCACTGCGATGGCTTCTCTTGTGGAGCACACGGGCTTCGGTAGTTGCCACACGTGGGCTCGACAGTTGCAGTTCCTGGGCTCTTGAGCACAGGCTCAGCATTGTGACACACCACCTTAGCTGCCCCACCCCACGGCATGTGGAAACTTCCCAGGCCGGGGATCAAACTGTGTCTCTTACACTGGCAGGTGGACTCTTTACCACTGAGCCACCAGGGAAGCCCACAAGAGTTATTTATTCTGGATACTAGTCCTTTATCAGATATGTGATTTGAAAACATTTTCTCCTATTCTGTACGCTGTCTTTCAAGTTTGCAACTTTGGTGAATTTCATGTTATCCTTTTTCTTTTGTTCCCTGTGCTTTTAGTGTCATATCCAAGAAACCACTGCCTAATCCGAAGTCATGAAAACTTATGCATCTGTTTCATTCTTGGGGGTTTTATAGTTTAAGCATTTAATTTAGGTCTTTGGTCCATTTTGAGTCAATTTTTCACATATGGGCTGAGGTTCAGTCCTAACTTGACTCTTTTGCGCGTGCGTACACAGTTTGCCCAGAACCAACTGCTAAAAAGACTATTCTTCCCTCACTTAATTTAAAAAATCAATCGACTACAAACATGAGGGTCTTCTCTGGATTCTCAATTCTATTTCACAAATATATGTCTATCCACATCCAATATAATACTGTCTTGATTACTGCAGTGTTGTAGTAAGCTCTGAAACTGAAACGTATGAATCTTCCAAGTATGAGTCTTTTTCAAGACTGTTTTAGCTATTGTGGGTCCCTTGAATTTTCTTAAGAGTTCTAGGATCAGCCTGTCAATTTCTACAGAGAAGCCAGTTGAGGTTTTGATAGAGATTACATTCAATCTGTGGAGCTTCCCTGGTAGCTCCGGTGGTCAAGAATCTGCCTGCAATACACGAAGACTCTGGCTTGATTCCTGGGTTGGGAAGATCCCCTGGAGAAGGGATAGGCTACCCACTCCAGTATTCTTGGGCTTCCCTGGTGGCTCAGATGGTAAAGAATCCACCTACAATGCAGGAGACCTGGGTTCGATCCCTGGGTTGAAAAGATCCCCTGGAGGAGGGCATGGCAACCCACTCCAGTATTGCCCGGAGAATCCCATGGACAGAGGAGCCTGGTGGGCTACAGTCCATGGGGTAGCAAAGAGTCAGACATGACTGAGCGACTAAGCACAGTACACATTCAATCTGTAGACCATTTGGGGAGTATTACTATCTTAACAATATTAAGTCACCTAATCAATGAATACGGGATGTCTTTCCATTTATTTAGATCTTCTTTAATTTTTTTTCAATAATGTTTAATAGTTGTCAGAGTGTAAGTTTTACACTTTATGTTAAATTTATTGCTGTTTCTTTCTGATGCCATTGTAAACGAAACTGTTACTTTTATTTTTGGATTCTTTACTGAAAGTGTATAGATATACAATTGATTTTTGTGTACTTGTATCCTGCAATCTTGCTGAACTCATTTACTCCATTTTTTTAGTGGATTCCTTAGGACTTTCTATATACACAATCATGTCCTCTTCAAGTAGAGACTGCTTTACTTCTTTTCCAATTTAGATGCCTTTAAGTTCATTTTCTTGCTTAACTGCTATAGTCAGAACTTCTAGTACAATGCTGAACAGAAGTGATGAGAACAGATAAATTTCTGTCTTGTTCCTGATCCGAGAAACCATCCACCATTACATATGACATTAAGCATTATCAGGTTGAAGAATTCCTTTCTATTCCTAGTTTGCTGAGTATTTATCCTGAAAGGATGTTGGATTTTGTCACTTCTTTCACATCTATTGGGATGATAATATGGTTTTTATCCTTGATTCTATTGATATGGTATCACATCAGTTGATTCTCAGACATTAAACCAATCTTCCATTGCTGGGATAAATCCCACTTGGGCATGCTACAGAATTCTTTTCATCTGTTGCTGGATTTGGTTGACTAGTATTTTACTGAGGATTTTTGCACCCATAGTTATTAGAGATATTGATCTGTAGGTCTCCTTTTCTTATGATGGTTTTGGTACAAGGATAACACTGGCCTTTTCTTTGTAGGTAGTGTTTTCTGATTTTGATTTTAAGTTTACTGATTCAATCTTCTTTATTTGCTATATAGGTTTATTCAAATTTTGTATAGATTCCTTTCTAATTCAGTCTCAGTAATTTATTACTTCCTAGAAATTTGCTCACTTAGTCTAAGCTATTTAATTTCTTGGTATACAGTTGTTCCTGGCATTGTTAAAATTCTATTTAATTTCTCGGTATACAGTTGTTCCTGGCATTGTTAAAATTCTATTTAATTTCTCGGTATACAGTTGCTCCTGGCATTGTTAAAATTCTATTTAATTTCTCGGTATACAGTTGCTCCTGGCATTGTTAAAATTCTATTTAATTTCTCGGTATACAGTTGCTCCTGGCATTGTTAAAATTCTATTTAATTTCTCGGTATACAGTTGCTCCTGGCATTGTTAAAATTCTATTTAATTTCTCGGTATACAGTTGCTCCTGGCATTGTTAAAATTCTATTTAATTTCTCGGTATACAGTTGCTCCTGGCATTGTTAAAATTCTATTTAATTTCTCGGTATACAGTTGCTCCTGGCATTGTTAAAATTCTATTTAATTTCTCGGTATACAGTTGCTCCTGGCATTGTTAAAATTCTATACATTTTTCTAAGGCAGTAGTCATGTCCTCCCATCCCACAGCCTCCAGAAGAACTGCTTCTTTCAAATTGTTGTTAGAGAAGACTCTTGAGAGTCCTGGGACTGTAGGGAGAGCAAACGAGTCAATTCTAAAGGAAATCAACTCTGAATATTCGTTGGAAGGACTGATGCTGAAGCTGAAGCTCCAATACTTTGGCCACTTGATGCAAAGAGCCGACTCACTGGAAAAGACCCTGACCCTGGGAAAGGGTGAGGGCAGGAGAAGAGGGTGGCAGAGGATGAGATAGCAAAGAGCTGAACAACAACAGTATGGGCTCTTGATCTTCACTGACTCAAAAGGTGGCCACATGTTTTCAAAGAAGGAACTTCTTGAGCTTTGCTCATTTTCTCAGTTTTCTATTTTGTTAATTTCTACTCTATTTCCTTCCTTCTTCCTGCTTTGGGTTTATTATTCATTTCTAATCTTACTCCACTGTGATCAGAACATATATTGTATGATTTCAATCCTTTTAATTTACTGAGGCGTCAGGTATGGCCTAGTCTACAGTCTATCCTGAAAGCTTCATGTGCACTTGAAAAGAATGTGTGTTCTGCTCCTGTTAAGTGGAGTGTTCTACAGAGGTCTGTCAGGAATAGCTGGTTTAGAGGACTGTTTGAGTCTTCTTTCCTTCATCTTCTGCTTATCTGTTCTATCCATTATTGAAAGTGGGGAACTGAACTCCCAAATTATTGCTGAATCGTCTATTCCTTCCTTCAGTTTTGTGCGTGTTTGCTCCATGTAGTCTATGGTTCTAGTGTTAGATGAAGTCACTTAAGTCTTTTTACTAAGAAGATGCATCTCCTCATCATTGACCCTCTTTTTGCACCATTCTTGCCCAATAACATCCAATGTAATGCTGTTCATCTTCACAGGTTTACATTTATCCCGAGGCAATTCACTACTCTTAAAAGAGCTATGAAACATGGATCAAATCTACACTTTCTTGAACTCTCAATATGTAGCCTCATTATCAACCAAAAGATACTGAGGTAAAAAAGTAATTCATTGTCAACAGTTCTGTTAGGATAAACTATTCACCCTAAATAAATAGAAGAAACAGTGACAATTTTAAATGCTGCCTTAACTTCCACTTAACATGTAAATGAGGGTTGACTTTATCACTCATATCACTCTACAAGTTTTCAAAGAAATACAGATTTACATTTACATCAAACATAAAAAACACAGTTTAAACTTAAATTTAATATTTTTAATAGCACAAAGCAACCATTCAGGTATAAACTCTACAAAATATAAAATTATGGATATAAAAACACTATATTAAGAATTAAACTTGAGTTGTATACAATGTTTGATGAGAATAAAAGTTGACACAACTCTGAACGAGTCAAAGAACCATACTGTTAACTGAGAAGAGAATACGCATGACAAACTGGAGAGAACTGCTCCATATCACAATTAAAAGAGTGACAGCTGAAGTGTGTACATACATCTGCTCGACCTCCTCTCGCCTGCGTTTCTGCCAGCCTTCACGTTGTCCTTTCCCGTGTGCTGTAATTTTGATTGATTCTGCTGATGGTCATTAGACAACTTGCCTCCATGTCTCCTGCCATTCACCACCATGTTCTTGGATTCTCCCAACCACTTCATACCCACAGACAGCCTGACCCAGGTGCATTTAGTCACTCTCTTCAAATAGCTTAGAGAATAATTTCAACGTTCTCTCCTAACAGAAACAAAACATGAAAAACAGAACAAAATGGGGAGATAAATACATAAAAGACCATGCTACACAGACCCCTGAGCAATTTTCAGAGTATTAAAAGTAACTGAACAATCGGTGTTTCCACTCTTCACAGACTGTCTTGGCTCCCCCTCCTCCCATCATGCTGAGGCCTACAGAGCCCCCAGACTCGTTCCGCCTCGCTCATCGCTTGTGCTCCTAATAGTGACTGGTAACTAGCAAGCGTTCAATAAATATTTACCTTTCAGTTACCAATAAGAATCATCTTTGCTTCCTATTACCGTGATATCTAGGTATAGCTAGATATCAATGACTTGCTCAAACTACAAGTTTTGGAAAATTGTATTAACTCTGTGAATAAACTACAAGAAAAATTGCTTCTTCTCTTCTTGAGGAGCTGAAGAAAAGGCATCTAAGTTAAGCTTTCTCCACAGGAGTTTTGTTAGTCTGAAATCAGCATTAAGGGTATTTAAGAGACCAACATTCAAATATCAAAATACTGCTCATCATGAAATACCTGTCTTAGCTTTCTTTACATTGGCAACAAAAATTGAAATTATTATATTTGCTAGTACAGTGGTTTCCCTCACTATCTGAATTTTAATTGGCTGAATTTGGCGACAAAATGACTAGGACAGTGAGTGATGTTTATCACAAGTAAGGACCTTTGGAAAAGAAGGTATAATAGACGGCGTTTGCTGGTAGTGAAATGAGAGAGGATGTCCACGTCATCATCTCATTACAAATTACGCTTTAATATAAATCAGACTAAAAAGGCTCAAGGAAAGGAAAGGACAACAACAGAGCTAAGGGCATTTTAAGATTTCAGTGCAACTCTTTCAACGCAGAGGGAACTGAGGCAGCACACCCAGTGCCCCACAGCCAGCCTGCAGCAGCGGCGGCGGAGAGGAGCCCAGCGCTGCTGCACAAGGGTCTCTCACTGCAGCAAAGGGCATCTTCCCTCACTTTCCCCAAACACGCAGAAAAGTACACGATTAATTACTTTGAAGAACTCCAAGAAATGTATAGCCGGAGATAATTACTGATACCCAACACAAATAAGAAATATTAATTTTTACTTGACCTCCAGCCTCTCTGACATCACAGAAATTCTGTGTGAATTCAGTGAGGTAGAATGTGTGTTAGAGCAACATGCTTACATATAAGAAGGTAAAAATCAGCTGATCCAAATCAAGAATACTTTTAAATTGTTCTCAAAGATGTATTTTCTCTTAGTTCCTTCACTATTTAAATTCAATTAGTATACAGCTCTTACTGTACCCATCTTTTGATTCTTCCTGTAGGCTTCACTAAACCCAGAAAAATGCCGCAGCTTACATAGGTAAAGGTAAGTAAAATACTGATACATCAGTTACAAGCTAAATGTTTTTTAACTAATATACTTTATTAAATAAAACAGTATCTCCTAGCAATGATAGAATATCTTATCTTTACACTTAGACAACTGGTCTTTTTGTCTAATTCCTACATGTTCCAGGAAGTCTTCCTTGACCCTCATTCCCAAATCCAGGGAGACACCCTACTATAAAACTGGGTGAAAGCCCTTATGTCACCTTATAGTGAAGTCCTGTCTGCCACCTCCAAAGCTAGTGGAGATGATGGAATTCCAGCAGAGTTACTTCAAATCCTAAAAGATGATGCTATTAAAGCGCTGTACTCAATGTGCTAGCAGATTTGGAAAACTCAGCAGTGACCTTAGGACTGGAAAAGGTCAGTTTTCATTCCAATCTCAAAGAAAGGCAATGCCACAGAAAGTTCAAACTACGTTAAAATCATGCTCCTTTCACAAGCTAGCAAAGTAATGCTCAAAATCCTTCAAGCTAGGCTTTACCAGTAAGCGAGCCAAGAACTTCCAGATGTACAAGCTGGATTTAGAAAAGGCAGAGGAAACAGAGATCAAATTGCCAACATCCGCTCGATCATAGAAAAAGCAAGGGAATTGCAGAAAAACATCTACTTTTGCCATCACTGACATCCTAAAGCCTCTGACTGTATGGATCACAACAAACTAGAAAATTCTTAAAAAGATGGGAATACCAGACCACCTTACCTACTTATTTCCTGAGAAACCAGTATGCAGGTCAAGAAGCAATAGTCAGAACCAGACATGGAACAATGGACTGGTTTCAAAACTGGCAGAGGAATATGTCAAGGCTATACATGGTCAACCTGCTTATTTAACTTCAATGCCGAGTACACTGTGCGAAATGCTGGGCTGGATGAATTACAAGCTGGAATCAAGACTGCCAGGAGAAATAGCAACAATATTTGATACCAAGTATCTCAGATACACAGATGATAACACTCTAATGGCAGAAAGCAAAGAGGAATTCAAGGGTCTCTTGATGAGGGTGAAAGAGGAGAGTGAAAAAACGGGCTTAAAGCTCAACATTCAAAAAACTAAGACCATGGCATCCTGTCCTATCACCTCATGGCAAAGAGAAGGGGAACAAGTGGGAGTAATGACAGATTTTCTTTTCTTGGAATGCAAAATCACTGTGGACAGTGACCGCAGCCATGAAATTAAAATATGCTTGCTCCTGGGAAGAAAAGCTATGACAAACCCACACACCATATTAAAAAGCAGACCTTTGCCGACAAAGGTCTGTGTATAGTTAAAGTATGCTTTTTCCACTAGTCAGGCACAAATGTGCGAGTTCACGAATGTGAACTATAAAGAAAGTTGAGCACTGAAGAACTGATGCTTTCGAACTGTGGTGCTGGAGAAGACTCTCGAGAGTCCCCTAGACTGCAAGGAGATCAAACCAGTCAATCCTAAAGGAAATCAACCCTGAATATTCATTGGAGGGACTGATGCTGAAGCTCAAGCTCCAATACTCAGGTCACCTGATGCGAAGAGCCAACTCATTGGAAAAGACTGTGATGCTGGGAAAGATTGAGGGCAGGGGGAGAAAGGGCCAACAGAGGATGAGATGGTTGGTTGGCATCGCCGACTCAACGGACATTAATCTGAGCAAACTCCAGGAGATAGTGAAGGACAGGGAAGCCTGGCATGCTGCAGTCCATGGGATCGCAAAGAGCCGGACATGACTTAGCGACTGAACAACAGTCTGCCTCCTTAAGGGACCGAGAGTTCCTGAAGTCAAGAACCTACTTTTTTTTCCTTAGCACAGCACAAAGTAGATCAAAGGCACTCAACTGATTAAAGAATAAATAAATTAGACTGTGATCTAAACCACCTCCAGGAGCTGCCACTTCCGTATTTTTTAGACTATAGATTATAACCTGACCTCCAGTTCTCTTCTTCCTCAAGGTGCCTGTGATGGCACAGGCAGCACAGCCCTCACCAGCAGCCACCTCCCGAGCACCTACCACAGTGCTTTCTGGTTCACCCCTGACTCTGTACCTCCAGAGAAAACAGTAAGGAAGTTCATCTCAAGAATGTCTATGTATATTGATAACACACAACCTACAGATAATGATGAAAGAATGTGTTTTTAAGCCTCTTTTAGGAGTCCTAATACTCCTCAATGATAACAAAAGGTAACTATATGGAATAGAAAAGAGGAATGCGGCTTTAGACAGAATTAAGAGACAACAAAGAGCAAATCACTTCCCCCAAGAACCCTTCAGCCCCAACCAAGCTCCCAGTCAGAGAAAAAAAGCAGAAAACCTGGGACAAGGCCCAGCAATCTGTGTTTTAATAAGCCCTCCAGGTGATTCTGATGCAACCCCAGTGTCTGAACTACTGTTCTAAGTTATTGTTCATCTACTAGGACAAAGAACAGATGTCAAATTTTTAAGGAAAATTAAAGAATAAAAAATTTTAATTTGAGGAAATTATACCTATCAACCCAATTTCTCCCAAGAATTCAGAAAGTTCACCAATAAACCATTTTAGTAGTGCACTCTAACTCAGTTCATGGAGAACAGACCGAGATCCACTCTAACTTACACATAATTTCAATTAAATGTAGGTTAATGACAAAAAAAGGAGCAAATCCATAACCCGAGGTGTCTCAATTATACTGCAGTCAATTGATACTATTTTACTTGAACTTAAGGAACCAAAGCATAACGAGCACTCTGTCAATCAGAAGATGTGGCTGAATTTCACTAGAATGAACACACTGCACGTACGTCTGGGTGTATTCCATGTTCTAGCAGAGGCGCCAATACTCTCCACTTGTCTGGATAACAACAGTTATCATTACAGCAACAGACTTCCTCACAATGAATATTCTGTAAAAGCAGACTTAGTAAAGCTAGCAGAGATTGGGGGCTACGTATACATTTTTAGCTCAAAATAAACACATCCTCTACTAATCATCAGGTCATCGTTTATTCTGCCCTCACGAGTACAGGATCTGCTCCTGTTGGCGTGATCGTTCCCACAAGACGATGAGCTGGAACAACCCTTTCCCATTAAAGGGGGAGATGGAATTTGAAAAGCTAACATAGGTAGGTATTTTCATAGGAGAAACAGGAGCTGAAGACACAGGGTGGCTCCCCCACCCGACAGAGGAGGGGTGCAATCTCTCTGGCCCGGGACCCAGCAGGCTCACATGGAAATGCTACCATGGTCCTGCCTTGGTTGACAGTATCTGAGCTGTAATTAGAAGTTAAAATCTCCTCAAATTTATCCCAAAATTGGCAGAAAAAAATCTTTAAGAAAGGAGTACTGGCTACTCCTTAAATGGCCTAACAAGTCACAAATCACTCTCTGTTCTGATTTCCCAATTAAAAAATCATGAAAATTATTAGACTTCTACTACACTCCAGCAAACAAGGTTTCTGCCCTCATCTGTGCTTAAATTCTAATGAAGAAAGCTCTGGAAAATGACAAATTAGCAAATAAACGCCAGCACCTTGGAGAAAATAAAACCACTGCTAAGTGGCAGGGGGTGTTTCAGGTGGAACCCAGGTGGGACAGGGAGAAGCACCGGGGAGCACTAGAGCGGGCACAGGCAAAGGGCAGGTACAAAGCTGGGGGAGGAAGGGCCAGCAGAGGCCAGTGTGACTGGAGCAAAGGAAGGGGGTCAGAGGGACAGGAGGTGGCCAGAGAGGTTCCCAGAAAAACAATGTTAACAGGGGGCCCCCAAACCCTGGCTGAGACCTAGGCATTTACTCTCAGTGAGAGAACGGTAGGGATGGGAGTTTAGTGGTAAGGGCCTCTGCTGGCTGCTCTCATGAAGAAGAGCTTGAATGCGTTTGGAAGAGCAGTACTAATTAAGCAACTAGCAATTTGGGAGGACGAGAGAAAAAGCAGTCAAGAGACCACAGCAATCAATGAGAGGAGAGATGGATACTGGTGGCCCGCGGGGGAGAAGTGGTGGAGTTCAGGGATCCTTTCAGAAGGTTTTGCTGACAGACAGGATTTGCTAACACTGTGTGCAAGAAAGAGGTCTCAGGTATGCTTGCAAGTGGAAGAAGGGAATCAGAAGTTATGGAGGTGACTAAGACCACAGAAAGGTCAGGTTTTGGTAGGGGCCGGGGGGGCAGGAGTTTGGTTTGGTTGTATTTGAGCTATCTGTTAAAAAGAGTCCAACCGGAGATGTCTAGGCAGCTGGACACAAGGCCCTGGAGGGCAGGTCCACGCTGGATGTACACACTTGGGAGCTGGGGACTAGTGAGAGGTCAAACCACAGGACCAAGTGAAATCACCTAGGGAGGAAGTACAGAGGAAAGAAGTCAAACGCCCAGGGGGCCCAGGTATTTAGAGCTCAAGATGATGGAACAGCAGCTGCGGACACTGCAGGAGCAACGAGTGAGGGAGGAGAGGAAGCAAGAGTAAACCAGGGCCCCGCGTTTCTGGAAGGAGGCCCAGCTGGGCACAGGCTGCAGGGCTCATCAGGCAGATCTCTGAGGGTCTGGGCCGCTGTGAGTCTCTCTTGGAAAGGACAGACAACTTCTGAAATGGACATGATGTCTTGAAACATGAGCTCACAGGGAAAGAACTAGATGGCAGAAAGGAATATAAAGAATCATGAGTAAAGAGAGTCCTAAGTTCTTTTCACTTGCTTCAAATAAGAGAAAAAGAGTCTAAATTTCAGGTGCTAGAAAAGATATCTGGATGATAACATTCAGAGGGTGGGGACAGGTCAATTTGAGACCAGCATGCTTTGAGAGAATTTCTAAGGATCTTTGCTTTGTTAAGTTTTTAAATGAACAGATTTACTAGTTATCAGGAAGGGAGTAAAATCACCCGAGTATGCTGATGGACAGAATTCCGAAGGTGTCTGTACAAGGCTTTGCCGCCTCTGTTTTTATAAGTGTCACAAAAATGACACAACCGAGCTCTAAGGAAATGCAGCTGTCACTGTGCCCTGGGATGGGGACACCTTCCCCCACCCCTACCGGCCCCTAGGGTTTCTTCCCATCATTATTCAGGCTCCTCCCTCCATGGGATTTCCCAGCAAGAATAATGGAGTGGCTTGCCATTTCCTCCTCCTCCAGGGTATCTTCCTCACTCAGGGATTGAACGTGTGTCTCCTGCATTGGCAGGTGGGTTCTTTACCACCAAGTCACCAGGGAGGCCCACCTGGGAGTTTATCTGACACTAAACAAACAGGAAGGGTTTCAGTGGACCCATATAGGTGGGGAAGGATGCCCGTACTTCAGATTCTACTATCAAACGCAAAGGGCTTCCCTTGTAGCTCAGCTGGTAAAGAATCTGCCCGCAATGCAGGAGACCTGGGTTCAACCCCTGGGTTGGGAAGATCCTCTGGTGAAGGGAAAGGCTATCCACTCCAGTATTCTGACCTGGAGAATTCAAATGTAAACAAAAGGGCACACAACTTATGATAATACAAAACATACCAGAAAATTGCTAAAACAAGAGATGCATTTAAAGAGGGAAGTATTTACAGAATTCTTTTGAGTTGTGTTTAAAGAGGAAAGTTTGATCACATTTTAATACCACTAAGGTAAAGAGCGCGCGCGCGCACACACACACACACACACACACCCCATCATAAATTTCAAATCACCAACAGACAGCAATGGCTGTTTTGAGGGAACGGGACTAACACCAAAAAAAGACCTTCCCCCAAAACATTTACAGTGAACCTTTTATAATTGGAAAAAAACAAACAACCTGCTCCCAATACTTGAAATTCAAGTTTCCAAAGAAAGCACGGAGTTGCTTCACAGAAAATGTGCCCACTCTATCTCCATTGAGGGACCCTCAACAAATGTCAACATGCTCCCAACCTCCCACAAGGACCATAAACTGTGCCTTTGAACTCAGCTGCTCATCTCCAATTTGAGAACTCTGGTTTCAGTTCTTTTTCACTTAAAACTTTTGGACAGGAATTTTTCACTGAGTATCCTAAATACAAGTCGGGATTTTAAAAAATCTGTTATAAAAATGAAAACATCGATTCTGAAAGACTACCAAAAATTTTGACACACTTCCGGTAACATCACCAAGACCTCTCTGACCAGTTTCCAAATGAACTTGTCTGAAGGTAGTTTATCTTACAGAAATTATCCACTGACAAGCAAACAATTCCCCAAGTGGCTGAAATGAAAAGGTTAACACGTTTTTAAAAGCAGGCTCTAGCTTGCTAGAGGACTTTTGAAAATCTTTATTGAGAAAAAGCAGAACAAACATTTTTTCAAGTGATTCAGTTACAATTTGCTAAGAAAACAATTCAATACACCAAACAGTTAACAGTCTTATCTTGGAGAAAGAGATTACAAGCAATTTTTTAACTGTTACATGACATACTCTTCAAAAGGTTTGACTTTTCAAAATGAGCATATATTACTTTTTAAATAAAGAATAAGAATAAAAAGGAAAATAAAACAGATTTCACAAAAATCCTTCTGCATCATCCATATGTATGTAAGTTAAAGCCAATTTCTAAAACTTCACACACAGCAGTTGAAAACCAGACTTCCAGGTAGAGGGGAAGTGAAAAATGTCACTGAAATCCTTCTACAGGCTTTCAATGCTTGTGGACTCTGATGCTCATACGTCCCAACGCCAGACTCCCAGGAGCTTTGTATTTAAAACAAGCACAAGAAGACAAACACAAATAAAAAGCATAGAGATGAAAGAAAGCACTGTCCAAAGAAGCAGCAGCAAACAGACACACCCCCCAAAAGAACAAAGAGCACACACCGGGCTTGGCCCATCAGCGCGCCCACCTCCCAGCCCTCAGCCCAGCAGACCGCGCGATACATGCTTTAATACTGCTCCTTCTCGGTGCTTATCACAGCTGTACTCACTTCTTCACGTAATTACTTGATGACACTTGCCTTTCCCACACAGCATAACCAAGAAAAGGTACACTTTCACCGCACTGGAACCCATCACAAGGCCCAACACACCACAGGTCCACCGGTATCATAGCCCCACTTCCAGTCTCAAACCTAACTGCTACATATAGGCTATCAGTTCTTTCAAGTCTAAAATGACAACAGGACTCTCCACTATACGTACCAAAGAATCCTGTCAGTCTTTGTCAACGGCTATTCCAAATTCATCTGCATCCAACATATAGCCGAGGTTCCACGGAATCCTCCAGTAATAATTCACGCAGTGAGACCAGCTGAAGCCCCGCAAAGCCACCAGAAGCATCTGGGATCACTACTACTCCATTGTTGAGACTCTAATGCAGTTTGACAGGGTAACTGTGCATTGCCAATTTGTTAGAAAACTACCATGAAAGCTACCACACCTGTAACCTTAAAACTTGCTCCTGTAAACACTGCCAGAAAAAAAATCTTATTCAAGAATTCAGATGACTTGTCAGAGTTCAACCAGTGTTAGAAGTCTCAGGGATTATTCTTCTCCTTAATTCAGCAGTAAGCCCTCACCTAGGGCAGGCTGCTACTGCTGCTGCTAAGTCGCTTCAGTCGTGTCTGACTCTGTGAGACCCCATAGACAGCAGCCCACCAGGCTCCGCCAACCCTGGGATTCTCCAGGCAAGAACACTGGAGTGGGTTGCCATTTCCTTCTCCAACGCATGAATGGGAAAGGTGAAAGTGAAGTCGCTCAGTCGTGTCTGACTCTTAGCGACCCCATGGACTATAGCCCACCAGGCTCTTCCATCCATGGAATTTTCCAGGCAAGAGTACTGGAGTGGGGTGCCATTGCCTTCTCCGACCTAGGGCAGGGCGCTGCTCCAAACCTAGAGTTGTCATGCAGATTCTATGCTCACCGGGCAACTTTAGAGCAAAGAACAGGTCTTTACACTTGTAAAATAGCTACTAAAAAAGTATCATTTCTGCTTTTCTCTTCCAGCTTTTGTACAAACTCATATGCATCTTGCTTCAGTCACTTCAACGGCTTTCTCAAGCAGTCTCAGGAGGCAAAGCCCCCCTCAGACCAGCAAGAGGATGATGCCTGAAGACAGCAGTTCCCCAGCAGTGCACAATAATGCTCCAGCCGCCCAGTCAGGATAAAAGGATGGCTAGAAATGGCGTCACTAATCCCTCCAGTGGAGTCAAAGTCGCTCAGTCGTGTCCGACTCTTTGTGACCCGCCAGGCTCCTCTGTCCATGGGATTCTCTGGGCAAAAACATTGGAGTGGGTAGCCATTCCCTTCTCCAGGGGATCTTCCCAACCCAGGGATGGAACCAGGTTATTGGCTGCAATAACTTCTCGAAAGGAGGCTGGAAAATGGTTCCCAAAGATAGCTATCATGTCTTAATCTGGAACCTGTGAATGTTAGTTTACAAAGAAAGAGGTCTTTGGAAATATGATTAAATCAGATTTTTGAGATGAAAAAGATTATCCAGGTGGGCTGTAAATGTCATCACAAGTGATCTTAAAAGGGAAGGGCAGAGCGAGATTTGACACCACACACACTTTGAGAAGAAGACGACGAGACTGGAGAGGGGCAGCCCCAAGCACAGGAATCGGGGGAGGCGAAGAGCAGGCTCTCCGAGGGCTTCTGGAAGGAGCCCCGCCCAGACCTGACTCTGGTCCCCTGGGACTGTGAGAGAAGACACGTCTGCTGTTATAAGCCACCACCTCTGTGGTATTTTACAGCACACACAGGAAACCAACACAGAGACCATGAAAAAGTAAACCGAAGTAAAAATACATTCCAGTTATCCCAGAAATACATGAAATTCCAACACATTACAAGAGATGTTTTAAGCACCTTAAAACAGTTGTTTAAATACATTTTTAAGAGTCATTTCCCCCTTCAACTGCATGTATCAACATGGCTACAGAGAGCTGTATGCATTGTGAAGATACAACTGGTGTCTCAATTAAACATCTAATCACTCATGCACTGTGCTTAAGCACAGTTAACCAAGACCTTCCTTAGAAGCACCATACTGAACATTATATATTTATATATGTTTACAACAAGAAATGAAAATTAAAACTATTAAATTTTTCATTTAGCAGACCATTTTAAACAGCAAAAGAGCCACCACTGGTAGGTCTACAATCAGATGTTTACAACACTTGTACTTATTCGGCCACTGATCTACAGCTGAGCATGTAAAACTCCTCAATGCAGAAAATACTGCTTTAAAGCACCTTATTTATGTACACCATACGTACACCAGTATGTATCACAACAAAGGATTCCACGTAAGAAAGATTTGTGCCTCCAACTGTCTCAGTAGGTATCTCTAAAATAAAGGTTTTAGTTGATGTGGTTGCTGAGGGGAATCCTGCCCCCAATCTCCTTCCCTGTTTCTCCACATTTGCTCCACCTGCTCACCCAGGAGTGCCCATAAACAAAGTCAAGGACGCTTCCTTTGTTACCCTCCTGTCTGGGGCCCAAACAGCATTTTACTCTTCTACCAACAGATGACACCTAGTGGCAAGACCCTGTAAGTACAGCCCACAGTTCCCGGGAAACTCTGAGGGAAGTAGAACAAAGAATCATCAACTCTTATGGGCAAAGACAAGGGTGAGAAAAATCTACAAAACGTGAATCATGGGCTGAGTCTGAGCCTTGGGCCGAGACTGAGTCTGCCACGTGGCAGACTGCGCAGAGCGCGTGCACACCCTGGGTCAGGCTGTGGCTCGGGAGGGGTCAGAGCGCCCGGGTCCCACCCTGGCTCCGACCATCACTCTCCCGCAACGCAACCACGGACAAGTCACTCAAGCTCGCTAATGTCTTATCAGTAAAAGGAAGAGAAGTCTGGCACAAGGATTAAATGAGCAGAAATTGCTAATACAACAACGGTCTCCAATTATCTCTTTTCATGTAACTAAGAAAGAAACAAAGAAGACCAGGCATGCTGATGTATCATTCACACAACTTTCAAGAATCAAATAGAAAATTCCCCCCTATTCCTCATCCTACCATAATTCCCACAAGAAAAAAAAAAAAAGCACATCACCTCATCCATTAGAAAAAGTACCAAGTTTCAGGAGAATAAAAAGGAGCAAGGCGCGCATTTATGACAGAGTTAAGACCAGCCCTGCTCTTCCTACTGCTCCTGAAGAGGAGGAGTGTGACTTCCAGCACCATCACTGCATATACCTCACATGTTAACAGTCAGAGGAACTATAGATTCTGATACAACAGAATAAATAGACTTGGTTGTGTATCTGATAAAACACTATCTTTCTTACTGTAACTCCATTTCTTAAAACAGTAATAGCTCCCCCATTCACTTGCCGTTGTTTAGTCTTTGTGACCCCACGGACTGTAGCCCGCCAGGTTCCTCTGTCCATGGGCTTTCCTAGGCAAGAGTATTGGAGTGGGTTGCCATTTTCTTCTCCAGGGGATCTTCCCAACCCAGGGATGGAATCCTTGTTTCCTGTGTTGGCAGGTGGATTCTTGACCACTGACCCACCAGGGAAGCCCCTCCCTCTCCCTTAGTGCTTCCTAAATTAACCTTATCAGGTAATTGTCACACCCCGTAAAGTAGGCACTTGATTTCCCCCCCAGTTATACAGATGAAGGGCTAGAGAATACGCTCAACTACACTCACAGAAAGGATCCCACTAGTGGAAAAGCATGTGACTGGAGGCAGAGAGACAACTTAAAAGAATTAAATGCAACAAAGAGTAGCAATAGATGGGAAGAGAGGAACGGTTTCATGTTTCAAATACAAGCTTGGCAAGACTCAGTGACAAATCAGATACAGGTGCTGAGGGACAGAAAGGAACTCAAGTCAGAAGTCTCTAGTTGGGACACAAGTTTTAGCTGGGGAGACTGCAAGATGGCCATTAATTGCATTAGGGACTGAAAAAGGAACGCATTTGCAGGAAAGATGAGAAAGTCTGGATTTGCTAAATTTGACGAAGGGCACTACCCAGTGTTCTAAGATATTAAAACTCAGGAGAGAAGTGACTGTGAATAGAGTAATAAATGGCAACCCACTCCAGTTTTCTGGCCTGAAAAAACCCCACGGACAGAGGAGCCTGGTGGGCTATAGTCTGTAGTGTCACAAAGAGTTGGACACGACTGAGCAGCAGCAGCACAACAGGCGTTTACAGTTCAGCAAGCAATTCAACATTATCTTAATTCATTGTCACTTCTTGGCAAAATAATACACTACCAACACATGACAGCAAAAAGACTTTCTGAGCTTTATCACGGTCACTGAAATGAAAACGGAGTGAAGAGAAGGGAAAAGAAGCCAGAAACATACACTGGCATCCTGAGAGTCAGGAAGGCCTCGCAAAGGAGCACCCCGACTCGCAGTGTCTGGGGGTGTGTGCCGCTCAGCGCCCACCAGGACCCAACACACAGCCCAGCAAGTGTCTGCTCAGGCACAAATGAGGAACTGAACGCCCCAGGGACCACCTGGCTGCTCGTACTGGGATCCAGCAACTGTGCGAATAACTTCATATATATATCATATCATTTACCCACATCACAGTACCTTAAATATATAATAGGTTTTTAATATTCATAAACACACAATAAAATAGCAAATTATACAACACAACTTGTATCATAAAACATTAAAAATATACAGTAACTTATACGTCTATTATCACCCTCATTTCACAAATAAAAGGAAGCCTTAAGAGAACGAGAAAAAACAAAAGCCCACGTGGAAAAACTATATACACACTCCTGACCGTACAAGACAGCAACATAAGCCTGATTTAAACGAAATTTTAAACATATTTTGCTCATATTTGAAGAGCAACATCCTAAAACAAAATAGACATGGCTCCTGATTTCACAGAGCTCAGAGTATAGTAGGAGATGAGAGACAAACAAGTATGAAACAGTAAGTTCGCAGAGTGGACGAGTGCAGAACACAAGCAGAATGACCCTCACTTCAAGGGCTCTTCCGCCTTAGACGTGAGAGGCAATCCTAGCGTCACAAGAGATCTACGGACCTGGTGCTCCTACAAAGACGCCCAAGTCAGGTGTTTGTTTCATCCTAACACACGTACCAAGGGTTCCCCAGATGGGCAACACTATGAGCTAGGTGAGACAGGTATTATCACTACAAATGAGATGGATGAAGCTCAGAATGAAGTTGCCTTCCTGAAGTCAAACTGCCTTAAACAGTCAGCCTGGGTCTAGAACTCGAGCGTCCTGGCTTAAGTCTGGAAGGACTACTTCAAGACTGGAGTCACATGTGCATCACCCACAAAGAGGCTTATCACTTACTCTTTTCTTTGCGTGTGCTCATAATACAGAAAATAAGACATCCTGCAGAAATGCAACTGACAAATAGGAGCCACAGAGAGGTGGGAGCCATAAAGACCTTAAGAATCAAACTTCTGGGATCCCCATCTCCAAATTCTAAAACCCAACTGACTGTAAGCTGTGTGGGTGTCCTCACTCAGCCATGCCCGACTCTTTGCAACCCCATGGACTGCAGCTCACCAGGCTCCTCATGGGACTTTCCTGGAAAGAATACTGGAATGGGTTGCCACTTCCTTGTCCAGGGGATCTTCCTGACCCAGGAATTGAATCTGCATCTCCTGCACTGCAGTAGGATTCTTTACCACTGGGCCACCAAGGAAGCCTGATTGTAAGCTGTACCATCAACTTAATATTTCAAAACAAGGAGGAACGACTATATGAAATACACAGATGAACTATGTAAACCAATCAGAGAGATAACAAAAGTGATTAAGTTAGCTCTTAGAAGTGAGAGAATGGGTGGTGATTAAGTGTAAAAGATAGAGTATACTTTAGAATCGCAAGTGATGTCAGAGATTAATGTTTAGCTATTTTACAGATGAAGAAACTAAGGCTTGGCCCCATCAATGCTTTAAACAAATAAGAAGGAGCAGACTGGAACACAGGTATTGATTCTTACTCCAGTGGTCCTTCTTCCAGCCCCAGAACTGTATGTCTAATTATACTATAAAATTATGAGTATCCTTAGAAAAGACCGTGCAGTGTTTGAGTTTGAGTCTGTCTTACACAGATACTAGCCAGCCCCCAATCTGGCTGGCACGGGAGACAGAGGCAGTGAGTGATCACAGTGCTCCAGTGGTCCTAGGAACCCTTTAACCTAATGTAAGGAAAATCATGAAGCAAAACAATTCAGAGCATCAATGACTATGGAAATCAATGACTTTTTTTTTCCATTCTGTGAGAATATTTTAGAATTAATGCAAACAGTTCTGCTTCCATCACCAACTATATAAAGACAATATATCCACTGCCTCTGAGAAACATGGGGATCAAAAGTGTTTTGTTTTTTTTTTTAACTAGACATTAATGTGTGTTTAGAACAACAAAGTAATGAGTCTTTCCTGCACAGATGGATTTTTTCTATTCCACACCTTTAAAATAGTAGAATCCTGTAAAGCAAGTAAACTAAGATGACTAAAATTTGAGGACGTGTCTGTTGAATAAAACAAGATACATTTGTAAGTGAAAAGTTACTCAAACTTTCTGTAACTTGATTTGGACAAAGACGAACTCCAGTCACATTAGTAGAAAAACACAGTTAAGATATTGGTTAAACATGACACTTCCTCTTAGCCAACACTTCTAATCTTCTAGAAAACACCAAATTACGGGGAAAGAAAGGGCTTATAGTAAGAACTAAAGTAAAACCAGATTTGTAAAGCGTTTTTTTTTTGGGGGGGGGGGGGGGGCGGGGAGAACAGAATACAGAGTTGATAGAATTTAAAGCAAGTTGTGAAACTTCCCTAAGCCAGTGGAACTCCTGACTTGTTCACTAGGACCCTTCCTTGTACAGCTTGTTCCATGGAGCTCGGTCATTAAAACCACAGGGTTCAATTCACATTTCATACTTAAGAGCTTCAAACAGAGTATGTTTTTTAAGATTTCAAAGTTGACAGTCTATCCAAGAAAAGAGTACTTTTCAAATCACTGTGTTTTAATGATTAGAACTCCTAACACTTGCAATTTAAAGTGCACTGGCTAGTTTTATGCAGTAGTAAATTTAAGTGTGTGCTTTTTATTGCAATTAAAACTACTTCCTACACCAAGACACATCAGCAAATACATTTTCCCTCCAAATAAAAAGTAACTAAAAATCAGGCCAAAAAACTGAGTTACATCTTTACACATAAAACTTCTATTGCACAGAGCTCCACCTGAGACGCAGCTCTCCACGCTCTCTTCATTTCCTCAGTGTACCTGTCAAACTAAGACACACTCTGGAACAAAGACACACGGTCCCCATCCTCAACACTGTGTGGAAAACTTAGCAATTAGAGTGTTCCAGGGGTGACAGAGACCTGCAACTCCTGCCCACCGAAGAAGGATTTTATGAGAGGAAAGTAAAGCTCATACATGGCAGGCAGGAGCACAGGGTAATGGAATCGACACCAACTGTCTGAAAGGATTTGCTTTCCTAAGCCCTGTGAAGGGCATTCCTGTGGACGGGGAGCTGCTACCATGCTACACGCACAAATAAATGACTTTGCAACCCAATCAGGCCAGATGCTCATGTCCTACAAGGCCACAAACTGATACTCAAACTAAGAGAAACCAGATTCAATCCCAGATATATAGGACCCAAGGGAAAATTTGTAAACCAACATGCCCCACCCACAAAACTCGAAGATCAAAGACACAAACAACCTGCAGCCACTTCCTTCACATGCATATTCCACTAGACCCCCACACTGCCCACTGGTATTTGCTTCCGGTATGGAGAGTTCAAAACATAAGCACTTCAGCGTGCGTAAGACAGATGAAAACACAGGCAAGACAGCACTTGGAAATGACTTTGAGTTTAGTTTCAAAGTTTATGGGTAAAAAAATTAAGCCCTACTCTCTTCTCCCCTTGAAGAGTAAATATCCCCACTACTCCTTTCGCTCTAAGTAAATGGTTTTGTTAACGACAACAATGTTGTAATAACAGTAGAACGCACGTATTTTGAAGAACTACATATAAATCATCAAGCTCTATTAATAAATTAGTATTTTTCATCAAGTGTCTATTGAGCACCTGCTCTAAGCAGAGGAGATAACTCAATAAGCTAGCAAGAAGACCGAGGGGATGGGCAGGTAAATAACCAAATACAACGTAACAACTGCTCAGGGAACACACAGGAGGTGTGCCTCCTCCTGAGGGCTCAGTCTCTGCACGTGTGTAAGAGCTCTCTGCTGTGTGGAAGTTACCCCGAAGGTCACCCTCTCATGAGGTCCTTCTGGAAAGTGTCATTCCGGGGTCGGGAGCGCAGGCATGACCAAGACAGCAGACGGGAAACTGCTGGGCCCGAGCTCGGACGTTAGAAGAGAATGCTGAGTGATTAGAAACTGGAAAAGGGGCCCGAGTTCCCACACGTGCTGGGATCAAAGCGTTTGTGGACTTTAATCTTGGAATCTAGCGAGCCCCACAGTGACAGGACCACACCTGTGGTGAAGGCACTAAACATTTGGCTACAAAGTAAACTTGTGTCTATACTAAGTAACTCTTCAATTTCCTGGTAGATACAAATCATCTGTGATGATTTCAGGCAAAACTGATTTTCCCTTCCTTCTTCAAAACGCTTATACTTAATCATTAATTACCAAATTAATCACCAAAAGTTATAGGCATGTTACTATTAAAGACCAAAGAGGGAAGAAAAAAAAAGCTTCAGCTGGCAACTGTTTCCACTAATGATCTTATTAAGCCATGCGCCACTGTACTTTATATCAAAACGCTTTAAATCTAAAAAAAGGTCCTGATGAAAAGCAGCACAATCACAACCAATCAATTCTTCTGCCTCCTACTCTAAATAAAGATTCCCCGCCGCCCACCGCCCCTGCGGAGAGAATTTCATTCGGCAAGTTCTGAAAAACTTAATTTCAAAGAACACACGTTCGCCTCCTCAGTATTCTTAAAAAAGTTTCCCCTACTCAATGGGTCGGAAACCAGAGCTCCGAAACCGGATCAAAAGAGCCCAAACAAAGAGTGACTTTCTCCGGGTCCCAAGTGCTTCTATGCCACTCCAGCAAGTCGGGTCCAGCCGTCACCTTCTTCCCGTCTCCCCCACTCTCACAGGTGGGGGTGACGCGCTCATCATCATCTCTGGGGATGTGGACAGGGACCGTGTCACTCCGGGAGGACCGGCGCGCGTGTGTCTGGGGACCCGAGGCGCCGGCAGACCCGAGAGCGCCCGCCCGGCCGAAGCGCAGGGATGGGGAGGCCGGGGCCGGGGAGGCCAGCCCGGGCCAAGGGGCCGGGGCCGCCGTCAGCAGAAGGCACGCAGCGGGGCGGAGGGCCGGCCCGGGAAGAGACCAGGAATGAGGCTCGAGCCCAAACAAAAACAACCCCAAGTTGAGCGCGCGGCGGAGAGAGCAGATTGGGCGAGACCGCTCACGGCTGCCCATTGGAGAAGAGGGAAAACAGAGTCCCCCAATCGCGAGCGGCGGGGCTGCTCCCCTCGTGCGGCCGCGGGCCGGCCTGGAGCTGCCCGGCGGCCGCTACCGCTCCCTTCCGGCCGCGGCGCCCACTGCAGGGCCCGCGCCCCGCGCCGCCGCCGCCGCGCCCCTCCCCCGGCCGTCCCCGCCGCCCCCGCGGCCCCGGCTCCGGCACCCCCACCCCCCGGCCCGGCCCGGCGCCCCCCGCGCTCCCGCCGCCCCCCTAGCCCGTCGCCCGCGTCCGGCGCCCCGCCGCCCCCCCGCACGCCCGCGCCGGCGTCCGCCCCCCTGCTCACCGCCTGGCGCTACCCGTTCCTCCTCGGGGCGCGTCGAGGCCCCGCCGCCCCGCCGCTGCGCCGCTGGGGGGGGGCCCCCCCGCTCTGCCCGGCGACACTTCCTCGTCCCCCAAGAAAATTAATCACCAAAAATAATTCCACAGAAAAATGGGGGAGAGAAAAATCCAAGATGGCGGCCCCCGCCGCAGCACCCGCCCGCTCCATCCGCTGTCGGGAAATGAGTCCCAGCCGCGGCCGGAGCCCCCCGCCCCCACCGCGCCGCGCCCCCCGCGCCCCCGCGCCGCGGGCCTCACCTCGCCTCTCGCGCGGCCTCGGGAAATCCGGAGGCAGCCGCTGGCCTGGCGACTCCGCGCCCCGGGTCCTGGCGCCGCGCGTGCCGTCTCCAGTGCCCGGGCGCCCTCACCTCATAGCCCCGGAGCCTCGCCGTCCGCGCCGCAGACGCGTCGCCGCGCCCCCGGTGAGCCGCTCGGACGCCGCCCGGGAACGGTGGAAGGACACGAAAAGGAGTACCCTCGGCTGGGCGGAGGGACACCACTTCAGCTCGCGCCTCTTTGGCCGCCTCTGTCGCTTTTACGGGACTGGGGGTTGGGTGGGGGTGGGGGAGGCGGAGAAACCCGAGAAAGAAATGAGTTCCCCCGGCGGCTGCTTCCCGCGGCGGAGGGACAAAAAGGCGAATTTTGAGAAGATGAGGCCGGTCGTCGCTTCGCTTCGCTCGCGGCGGAGGGATTCGTATTGAGCGGTCGGAAAGGATCCCTCCGCCCCTCGCTGCCCTTTAAATTGCGGCTGGAGGCGGTGTCGCCGCGCGCCCCTCGGGCGCTATCTGGGTCCTTGGCATCTGTGTGCGCTCGGGGCCTCGCGAGGCTGCCTTCCAACCCTCGGTCCCTGGCGCAGCAGCACCCACTGGGGACCGCTTCTGAGTCAGGATAGGGGTTAGCCGCGGGGGACGGGCAGGCTTCTCGCCCGCTGCGCCTCCCGGGTGCGCCGAGACGAGGTGGCCCCTGTGGGGGCGAGACTCTTTGTTGTGGGAGTGGGTGTCGCTGGGAGCAGATAACACCCTTCAAGACCGTGTGGGCAGCCCGAGTCCCACCGCCTGGTGTGGGAGGGAGCGGGATGTGAGCCTGCATCAACCCGGCCGCTAGCATCCTAGCGTCAGCCGGCCATTTCTTGAGCACCTACTGTGCGCCGGGTTTTCGGAGAAACGGGTTTTGCCGATTCACTCCCTCGTTGGGCAGTGCCGGTACCCAAGGATGCGGGCCCCCTCCTGGGTCTCAGGCTGGTCAGGAAGTTGTTGAGAGGCTTCCACGGGCCGGGCGCTCGGCCTCCCCCTCTGGATCCTGCCTGCGAGGTTGGCGATAATGGCTACGAAATAGCAATCCTGACAGGAACAGCCTTTTCCGAATACCAGGCACCATCCTCAAGCTTTGGTGCCCGATCTCGTTTACAACGACTCCCAGGAGGTGGGGACCGTTTTTTCCCACTTTATACGTAGGGAGACTGAGGCATCCAGAGGTGAAGTGACCTCCAATATCAGTCAGGGCTTGAAGCAGAGCCCTTATCCTGGTAAAAAGCGCAGAGACCAAGAAGTTGAGGTTGCCACAAGCAGACAGATGGCACGGTATTGGTGCCTAAATGTCTTCGCCACCCGGAAGAGTGGATATATGGGAATGGAAAGAAAAGGGAGTGGTTGAGAAAGGTGAGCCCGAGAAGTGCAGAAGCCCTGGGGGCGGAGTAGGGAAGGAGGTGGTAAAGAGCCTAGCTCGGTCCTGCAGAGAGGAGGCAGGCTGGACAGGCGGGTCCTTCTAGTCCAGGAAGAGCCCCGGGCCTTCCTTGGTTTCCTGCCATTCCCAGGGCCTGGCACAGAGTAGGCATGCCAGAAAGGCGGCTTCAGTAGACAGTATGGATGACCACAAGGGTTGTGGGCCACCAAACAACCACCACCAACATGACTGCTTACCTGATTTTCTCTCCCTCTTGACCTTGAGTGGCAGACATAGCGCTGATTATCCCCTTTCACAGATGCGAAATTGAGGCACAGTGATTGGCTGAGAACATGAATCTAACAGAGGTGGAGGCAGGACTAGATCTTCAACACCAGAGCTCCTCCCACTGCCCTCACCTTGCCTCCTGGGGCAGCCCACTTGGCCGGGATGGGGCCGTGCGGAGCCTCACCACCCCTCAGGTGGAGCCAATCGGCTCAGGACCCTGCACGCTCTGCTGTTTCACTCTGAAAGCCTCCGCGCGTCTCTGACATCAGAAGCTGCCTTGCCACGTTCTTCTTTGCTAGCACAACTAATGAATGATTGCTTCAGTTTCATTAGCCTCTGATTTATGGCTAAACTTTCCAATATGTTCAGAGTGCTTGGCTCCACATCCTCAAATCGCACCCCACTGAGATGCGGTTGCCACCCTGTTTCCCCAATGGGCACCACAGTCTTGTGTGGGTCCCCCTGGGTCTCGGTGCCCAGGCCCCAAGTCCAGCCACGCCCAGGCAGCCCTTCACAGCCCCAAACATCACTGTCTTCCCCACACGAAGCTTTCCAGAGTCTATCCCGACAGCACCCCCTGCGGCTGACACCCAAATCTGGACCCTGACAAGTCCCCAGACTCCCAAGACGCTGGCTCCATTCGCTCCCAGCGCCAGCCCAAGTATTCCGGGCGGTGACTTGCAGGGAGCGGGGGAGGCAGATGGGTGACCCCAAACACAAGTCCTTCCAGCTCCCCACTTATGAGGCTGTCTCCACCCCCCACCCCCACCCCGTACCCCCTGTGCTGCTGGCTGCTCTTCCAGCCTCTGCTGAGAGGCCCTCAGGGTGGGCCGGAGCTCTCTGAGCTGGCCAGAGGCCACAGCCCAGAGCAGCTTTGCTGGGGGAGACTGGAAATTCGACTTCCCCACAGTGAGCGTGGCCAGCTGGAGGCCGCCTCCTGCCAGATGGCAGAGGAGGGGGGTGGGGGACAGGAAGTAGTGTGGCCAGGCACCTGCCCAGCCCCCCACGTGACAGGAGCCACGGCATTTACACTGTGAAGCCGCTGGATGCCCCGAGTGGAGGTGCTAAGCCACAGAGGCGGTGGGGCCCCACCAGTCCTGGACAGACGGAAAGGTATTAACAACTCTAAAGAAAGACTGAGTTGGCGGAAGGAGCCTGGGCCAGCCCCGGAAGCCCAGGAGTGCCAGCCCAGCCCTCTGCTGACCTGGGCGCCGCACCCCTGCCACGGTGAGGGCTGGAGCCACGGGATCCATTCCAGTCCCCCCCAGCAGGGCCCAGGGGGCACTGCAGAGACCCAGCCGGGTCCCACCAAACCTGCATTCCTCTCCCACGCCCCTTCTTCAAATACCAGGTTCACCCAGCCACTGGCTGGCAGGGATTTGCTTGCTGGGATCCTGTGCCCACAGGGAGGGCCCACAGGTCCTGCTGAGCCCAGAATACCAGGCTGGGTGGCAGTTGGCTTCTCAATGTAAAGCAATACCTTGGCTTTCAGACTCTGCTCTCCCTCTCCCCCTTACCCCTGCCGACCCCACCCCTGCCTGGAAGGCAGGGCCGCTCTGATGGGAGCAGGTGCCAGAGTGGGCGGCAGGAAGAGGGCGGGGGACATACCCAGGGTGATTACAACGACCGGCTCCTCAGCCACACCTGAGCATCTCAGTGCCCCCTGCACCGTGCTTGCCCCTCCACTGCCCACTCCTGCTTTGGTAGAGGAGGAAAGGTCAAGTGACCTGCCCAAGGCCAAGTCAACAGCAGCAAGACTCCAGGGCAGCTGTGATTAGGGCCTTGGCATGAGTCTGACCTGGGTTTGAATCTCAGTTCCACAACCTAGCAGCCATGTGATTTGGGCCCAACGAGGCAGCCTGTCTACACGCCTGTTCTCTCACCTGTGCAAAGGTGCCAGTCCTAATCCTACCCAAGGAGTCCCCTCTGTAGCTTCAAAACCGCTTATGTACCGAAGATGCCAACCTTCCCATCCCCGCCTGCACATCTCTAAACTTCTGACACTACCACTTAGGTGTTTCATAGGCATTTCAAATAAAGCGAGGTTAAAATTGAAACCACGCATGCATGCAAAATTCCACTCCCCAGAGAGAGACCTTTCCCATTTGCTCAGGTCCAGTACCTAGCTTTTATTTTCCCTTAATGGCCTTTGTGTTTGGTTTGGTTGGTTTTCTCCTTAGCACACATCACCATCTAGCATCCTGTGTGTGTGTGTGTTCGTCGCGCTGTCGTGTCTGACTCTTAATGACCCTATGGATTGTAGCCCGTCCATGGAATTCTCCAAGCAAGAATACTAGAGTGGGTTACCATTCCCTCCTCCAAGGGGATCTTCCTGACCCAGGGATTGAATCCAAGTTTCCTGCATTGCAGGCAGACTCCTTACCATCTGAGCTACCAGGGAAGCCCCCAGCATCCTGTATCTCTCACTTATTCATTGCATCTACTGACCACATCTCTCTTCCAGGCTGTAAATTATTTAAGGACGGGGGCGGGGGGCTTAGTCTGCCTTGTTCATTGCTCTGTCCTCAACATCTGGAACAGTGCCTGGGGCCCTGGTGCAGAGGCTTAATTCACGAAAGATAATGCTAACCTTCCAGGGTTGCTACAGGGATAAAAAGAGTTGTAAGTGAGTTTCAAACCACTCTCCTGTTTCCGAGGCTCAAGCTCCAGTCGATGAGGTTTCTCCACCACCGACCCCTTCACGTGCACAGACTTCCCTGCCTTTCAAGCTCAGGAGTGCCCTGGGCTTCGTGTCTGCCTAAGACAACCCATGGTGTCCCAGAAACAGCCCCATGCTGAGGGCTGGTACTCCTTCCGGTTCCCACCAGCACCAGAAAGAAACCCGGACATAAAATATCCACCCCTGTCCTCTCAGACACACCTGGATAAACATAGAGAGGACCAGGGGCTGCTGAAAAACTGGTCTCCTCAAGGGCAGGGAAAGCGTCCTCTTGTTTAGTCAATAATTTCAAACTTACAAGAAGGTTTCAAGCATAGCACAAAAACTTCACTTTCCTAAACTGGAAGTTGCTGCCGTGATGCTCCAAGACTTCTGAGCAGAGTTGAGCGTGTTTTCCGGCAGCTAGAAGTCCCCCCACAAAACCAGGTGATAACGATTGTGGATGCTGTTTCATCGCCACACCGGACTCAAGTTTTCCCAATGACCCTAGTAATGTCCTGTATAGCAGGAGAGCTTGCCCAGAGCCCCCAGTTACCTTGGTTGGTGGTGCTTCAGCTTCCTCCACGTGGAGCAGTTCCTCACCCTTCCCTTTAATTGCATGATTTGGGCAATCGTGAAGGTTAGATTATTGTGCAGTCTGGCCCTCACTTTAGCTTTTTTCTGACAGCTCTCCGTGATTAGATTAAGGTCAGGTATCTCGGGTAGGAATGTCACAGAGTGACGCTGAGTTTCTGTCACTGCATCCTCTCGGGTGGCAAAGCGTTTCAATTTGACCCGTAACTGATGATGCTCACTGGGGTCCCTTGATTAAGGGGTGTGTGGCAGGCTTCTCCACGGGAAAGTCACTTGTGGAGAGCCTGAAGATTCTTTGTAATAAGTACTCTGTGGAGATGAACTTTGGGAGGATATAAACATCTGATTCTCATCAAGCTTTCAATGTATTAATATATATTGTATCAGTATGGATTGATGGGCTCCTATTTAGTTCAGTTCAGTCACTCAGTCATGTCCGACTCTTTGTGACCCCATGAACCGCAGCACGCCAGGCCTCCCTGTCCATCACCAGCTCTCGGAGTTTATCCAAACTCATGTCCATCGAGTCGGTGATGCCATCCAGCCATCTCACCCTGTCATTCCCTTCTCCTCCTGCCTTCAATCTTTCCCAGCATTAGGGTCTTTTCAAATGAGTCAGCTCTTCGCATGAGGTGGCCAAAGTATTGGAGTTTCAGCTTCAACATCAGTCCTTCCAATGAACACCCAGGACTGGTCTCCTTTAGGATGGACTGGTTGGATCTCCTTGCAGCCCAAGGGACCCTCAAGAGCCTTCTCCAACACATAGTTATAATCTATGTTCCCGTTTCTTCCCCCCTCTCTTCTCTCTCCCTCCAAAGGTATTTATGGCAGCTTTATTTATAAAAGCCCCAAACTGGAAACAATGCAAATGCTAACCAACAAAAGAATGGATAAAGTGTGGTCTAGCTACGTGATGAAATACTAATCAGAAATAATAATGAATGAGCCACAACAAGGATGAGTTTCAAAACCATTATGTTGAGATAAAAGAAGCCAGAAACTATAAAGTACAAATTGCTTAGTTTCAAACATGTGATGTCTTAGAAGAGAAAGAAACTCATCTATGGGGATAGGAATCTGAAGCATCACTTGCCTCCCAGCAGGTGGTATTAACTAGCTAGGCACACAAAGAACTTTCTGGTGTCATGGAAACATCCTATATTCAAGGCTGGCTACCTGGGTATGTACAGTTTAAGTGTGAGTTCTGTACAAATTACAGAATGTCAGTTATACCCTCAAAGAAGAGAGGAACAATCTGGGAAAAGAGTGAACTGAACTGGCCTACTGCTCAATGAAGACCTCTCCAGATTTTCCAAGACTTGTGGTTGAGCAAACTTTGCAAAATAGTTGTTCCTTGGCTCTTCCACAAGCATTGCTTCTAGGAATGACCCAGATTCAAAGTGCACAATCCAGGTTCAAGGTGCCTCACAGTTTGGAGTTCAGAATTCCCAAATCAAGGTGTGGCCAGGGCTGCGATCCCTTCGGGGGTTCCGGGAAGGTTCCTTCCGGCCTCTTCCCACTCTAGGGGCTCCAGGCGTCCCCGGGCTCGTGGCCTTGTCCCTCCAGCCTCTGCCCTGGTCTTCCTGTGGCCTCTCCTCTGTGTCAAATCCCCCTGTCCTTTCTCTTAAGACAGTTTTCCCTGGATTTACACCCATCCAGGTAATCCAATGGAAAAGACCCGGATGCTGAGAAAGATGGAGGGCAGGAGGACAAGGGGACGACAGAGGATGAGACGGTTGGATGGCATCACTGACTCAATGGACACGAGTTTGAGCAAACTCGGAAAGATAGTGAAGGACAGGGAAACCTGGCGTGCTGCAGTCCACGGGGTTGCAAGTAGTCGGACACAAGTTAGTGACTGAACAACAGTGAAATCAGCCCAAGTGGGGACCAAGTTCTGATCCTTCCTGGCTGTTCCAGAGCCTGCCTGGCTTTGCTGAACCAGTTCTAACTTGAGCAGGGGAGATGTTGTCCTGCACCTGCCCTCCCTGCCCAGGATGTGGGGCTCCCAGCTCACCCCAGTCCTCGGTTTCTCCAGGTGTGAAGCAAGTCTAGCACCATCTTTCTGGTTTCTCCATTCCCTTGCTGGGGGCAGGCGGTCAAACTGGAGTTTCTCCCTTTGGCAAATGGAATGGATTCTCATACCCGGCACAAGAGCAGCCCCAGCAGAGGGCCGATGGTGGCGGAAGCGGGGGCCCCTCCCCTGAATCCCACGATGGGTACCCAGAGCTACGAGGCTGACCCGAGCATCTGATCCAACATTCCTTGAGCATCCCTTCTACACACTAAAGCCTGAGCCCTTGTCTATGGCCAGGTACGAGTGGGAGACAAACCACACAGACGTCTGAATAGGGGAGGTTTAAAATGGGCACCTCATTTATTGTGCTTTGCAGACGTGGAGCTTTTATACAAATCGAAGGTTTCTGGTAACCTTGTGTCCAGCAACTCTAGTGGTGCCGTTCTTCCAACAGCTTTTGCTCACTCTGTGTCCCTGTGTCACATTTTGGCATTTATGGCCGTACTTCAAAGCTTTTGGTACATTTGTTAATGGTAATCTGTGATCAGTGGCCTTTGATATTACTATGGTCATCATTTCAGCATTGTTTAGCAATAAAGCATTTTTAAATCTAGGAATGTACTGTCTTTTAAGATTATGCTATTTCATACTTAGAAGAGTACAGAACCATGTAAACATAAATTTTGTATGCACCAGGAAGCCAAAAACTCGTGTGACTTGCTTTGTTGTGGTACGATAAGTCCCCTACATACGAGCCTTTAAGTTGCAAACTTTGAAAGATGCGAACATGTGTTCCGTCAACATCAGGTGTGAATGAAACTGCAGCTGGTCCTCTGTCTCCTCTCGCTGGCCATCCTTCAGCTCTGCCATCTCCCACCTCCTTTCCCTCCCCCAGTCAGTAGGTCTTCTGGCCTCTTCACTCGATGCCAGCCCCTGTGTGCCAGCTGTTGTATTGTACTACTGTGCTTTTCAAGGTGCTATATTGTAAGATTAGAAATGTTTTATTTTTAGTGCTTGTTTTTTTATATATGAATTATTTGTGTACGATAAACTTATTATAGCACAGTACTATATGGACTTCCCTGGTGGCTCAGATGGTAAAGAATCCGCCTGCAATGCAGGAGACCTGGGTTTGATCCCTGGGTCAGGAAGATCCCCTGGAGGAGGGTATGGCAACACACTCCAGTATTCTTGCCTGGAGAATACTAAGGATGGAGGAGCCTGGTGGGCTACAGTCCATGGGGTCGCACAGAGTCAGACACGACTGAGCAACTAAGCAGCAGCAGCACTATATAGTCGATTGTGTTAGCTGAGTCCCTAGGCCAACTTTGTTGGACTCAACGAAAAAATTGGACGTACAAACACGTTCTTGGAATGGAACTCATTGGTATATAGGGGATTTGCTCTATTTGGTCAACCCCCCTGTATGGAACGACTTTGCACAGCCATGGCCAGCTGCCCCCTGCACCACGTGAATGATCTCCCCTGCCCACTCAGGCCCCCCTACTCCGTGCTGGACCCCCCATGTGGACGCCCCCCTTCACTCGACTCTGACCCCTTGTGCTGGGCCACCCTCCCCTCCCCCCGCACAGGAGCCCCCTCACCCCGCTCAGGCTCCAGCCCCCCACATTGGACCCCTACTGACCCAGGCACCCTCCTCCCACCCTGGGCCCGCTGCCCCCCTGTGCAGACACCCTCCACTCATGCAGGGGGGCGCCCACCGCAACTCAGCTCATGGCTTCTTGACTAGAACTTTCAGGAAGGGAAGGAAGGGGGAGCGGGAGAGAATAGGAGAACTGAATCTTTAAACCCCTCCCGGAAGTGAGAAAGAGTGATCGCAGCAAAGGAAAGAAGGGCAGAGTTTTTTTGAATGAAAACCAGCTTTCCGCAGGGATGGGGCTTCCCAGGTGGCGCCAGTGGTAAAGAACCTGTCTGCCGACGTAAGGGATGCAGGTTCGATCCCTGGGTTGGGAAGATCCCCTGGAGGAGGGCAGGGCAACCCACTCCAGTATTCTTCCCTGGAGAATCCCATGGACAGAGGAGCCTGGCGGGCTGCAGTCCAGGGGGTCGCAAAGAGTGGAACACGACTGAAGTGACTCAGAACACACACACGCGTCCCAGGGATGACGCAGGTGAAGCCACGGGCACAGGGCAGTGACTGGGACACTGGCGGTTACCCCATCCTGTCTGGGCATCGAGGCAGCTGGTGTCAGGTGAGGCAGGAGCCCCCGGCCCCCACCACGCCTCCTGACCCCTGCCTCTCCATTCCACCTGGGAACAGTGTCTTCCAACCATAAAATATAACTTAAGGGCAAGGGCGCTCCATCAGGAGAGGCACCAGTATTTGGCCCAGGTCTTCATTCTGCAAATGCTTGCTTGTTTAACTAAAATAATAAAGCCATTCATCCATGTTCATAGCAGTGTTATTCACAATAGCCAAAACGTGGAAGCAACCCAAATGTCCACGGATGGACGAATCAATGGGGAAAACGTGGTCCCTCCGTGCAGTGGCATATTCTCCAGCCTTGGCAAGGAAGGGAATTCTTTTTTTAGAGCTAATATTTTATTATAACTCTGAATGACTGTAGAGTACATCATGAGAAACGCTGGGCTGGATGAAGCAGAAGCTGAAATCAAGATTGCTGGGAGAAATATCAACAACCTCAGATATGCAGATGACACCACCCTTATGGCAGAAAGTGAAGAACTAAAGAGCCTCTTGATGAAGGTGAAAGAGGAGAGTGAAAAGTTGGCTTAAAGCTCAACATTCAGAAAACTAAGATCATGACATCCCGTCCCATCACTTCATGGCAAATAGATGGAGAAACAGTGGGAACAGCGGCAGACTTAATTTGGGGGGCTCCAAAATCACTGCAGATGGTGACTGCAGCCATGAAATAAAAAGACGCTTACTCCTTGGAAGAAAAGTTATGACCAACCTAGACAGCATATTAAAAAGCAGAGACATTACTTTGCCAACAAAGGTCCATCTAGTCAAGGCTATGGTTTTTCCAGTGGTCATGTATGGATGTGAGAGTTGGACAAGAAAGCTGAGCGCCGAACAATTGATGATTTTGAACTGTGGTGTTAGAGAAGACTCTTGAGAGTCCCTTGGACTGCAAGGAGATCCAACCAATCCATCCTAAAGGAAATCAGTCCTGAGAGTTCATTGGAAAGACTGAGTTGAAGCTGAAACTCCAATACTTTGGCCACCTGATGCGAAGAGCTGACTCATTTGAAAAGACCCTGAGGGTGGAAAGATTGAAGGCAGGAGGAAAAGGGGACAACAGAGGATGAGATGGTTGGATGGCATCACCGACGCGATGGACATGAGTTTGAGTAGGCTCCAGGAGTTGTTGATGGACAGGGAAGCCTGGTGAGCTGCCATCCATGGGGTCACAAAGAGTCGGACACGACTGAGCAACTGAACTGAACTGAACTGAAATGAGTGTAAGCTTTAAAAACTGTGGATCACTACATTGTACACCTGTAACTTACATAATATGGTACATGAACTATACTTGGATAAAAAAATTAAAAAGATGACAAGGGGAACACCACCCTTTCAGATACAGTGGAGATTGTCTGACTTTCCCAGAAAACACTCCCCGGTAACCCGACTCGTGTTCAGTTGGAGTTAGGAGGCAGGCACAGGGTGAGGACTGCACTGAGCTCATGTAATCTCATCAGCAACCGGTGACAGCTGAAGAAAAATGCTGGCAGCATACTCCTTATAAGATGAGGTTTTGATTAATTCAACTATGTATTGTATACCTTGCTGTTGTTTAGCCGCCAAGTCCTGTCTGACTCTTCTGCAACCCCATGGACCCCTGCCAGGCTCCTCTGTCCATGGTTTTCCCAGACAAGAATACTGGAGTGGGTTGCCACTTCCTTCTCCCACCAAAGGGAATTCTGACACTTGATACAAAGTGGATGAACCTTGAGTTATGCTAAGTAAAATGAGCCAGTCACAGAAGGACAAATACTGCGTGACTGCACTTAGAAGAGGTACCTGGAGTAGTCAAAAACAAAGACAGGAAGTATTACCAGGATGGTGGTTGCCAGAGGTTGGGAGAGGGGGAGTGGGGAGTGAGTGCTTAGTGGGGACGGAGTTCCAGCTTGGGAGGATGAAGAGAGCTTTGGAGATGGATGGCGGTGATGGCGGCATAACAACGTGAACACAGTTAGTGCCCGCGAACTGTGCATTGCGCTCTGTGCCCTGTATTTCACTTTGGTTAAAGAAACACCGCCACCCACAGGGAACTCTGCTCAATGTCGTGTGGCAGCCCCTGGGAGGGGAGTTTGGGAGAGAATGGATACATGTGTATGTGCGGCTGAGTCCCTTCGCTGTCTGCCTGAAACTGTCACAACATTGTTAATTGGTTATACTCTGATATCAAATATAAAGTTTAGGTTCAGTTCAGTCGCTCAGTCGTGTCCGACTCTTTGTGACCCCATGGACTGCAGCACGCCAGGCTTCCCTGTCCATCACCAACTCCTGGAGCCTACTCAAATTCATGTCCATCGCGTCAGTGATGCCATCCCACCATCTCATCCTCTGTTGTCCCCTTCTCCCCCTGCCTTCAATCTTTCCCACCATCAGGGTCTTTTCCAATGAGTTGGTTCTTCACATCAGGTGGCCAAAGTTTTGGAGTTTCAGCTTCAACATCAGTCTTTTCAATGAATATTCAGGGCTGATTTCCTTCAGGATGGACTGATTTCATCTCCTTGCAGTCCAAGGGATTCTCAAGAGTCTTATCCAACACCACAGTTCAAAAGCATCAATTCTTTGGTGCTCAGCTTTCTTTATAGTCCAACTCTCACATCCATACATGAATACTGGAAAAACCATAGCTTTGACTAGACGGACCTTTGTTGGTAAACTAATGGCTCTGCTTTTTAATATGCTGTCTAGGTTGGTCATAGCTTTTCTTCCAAGGAGCAATTAATTTAATTGTTTAAATTAAAAAAAAAAAAAACAGAGCCCTGTTAACTGAATTTCTGTTTTGTGCTACGTTCTGTTTTGTGCTACATACTGGGCAAGGCTCTAGTAGTGATCACTGTGACCCTAGCTTACAGATGAGGAAACTGTGGGGCTCAGAGCAACCTGCCCGAGGTCACATAGTCTTAGCGGCAGAGCTGTGACCCCAAGTGCGCCCTGATCTGCAGTGGGGCGCCATCCATGGTCGTGTGGGTCATTCCAAATCCTGGCGCTGCAGTCAGTGTGGGGACTGTGAATTCCACTTCCTCTGGCAGAAGGACACTCTGACCACCAGATCCGGGGCCTCAGTTTTTGGCATGTTCTGCCCTCTGGCCATAGAAGACGGGGTGCTATACAGCTTGTGTGGGGCCTCCAGGCTCACACGTGCCCCGTCGTTGGTCCTTGGCTGCAGGGCCGACGGTCCTCTCCTCCAGGGCTCTGCCCTCAGTCCAGCCCCACTGATCGCTTCTGCTGTCTTGGGAGTTGCTTTGGCGTCCATGTCACTCAGCTGCTCAGGCCGGTGCCCCCAACACGTGAGTCTCAGCTTGAGGGCTTACAGTGGGCCCAGGACACCACCAGCCTGTGCCCCTCAGCAGTGGGCACCTGGTAACCCTCTGGTTGGCAAATGATCCCATCCTGAGAGGCCACTTTCTAGGACCGTGTCTGGTACCAACTGTCTCAGGCTTGGTCCCCCAGATACAGCCTCAGAGAAAAACATGTGAGAGCATGCAGTTTATTGGTTGTTGTTGGTCAGTTGCTGAGTCGTTTCCGACTCTTTGCGACCCCATGGACCAGCACGTCAGGCTTCCCTGTCCTTCACCATCTCCTGGAGCTTGCTCAAACTCGTGTCCATTGTGTTGGTGATGCCATCCAACCATCTCATCCTCTGTCGTCCCCTTCTCCTCCTGCCCTCAACCTCTCCCAGCGTCACAGTCTTTACCAATGAGTTGGCTTTTTGCATCAGGTGGCCAAAGTACTGGAGGTTCAGCTTCAGCATCAGTCCTTCCAATGAATATTCAGGACTGATTTCTGTTTAAAGATATCTTATTTAATAAATATTGTTAATTCATTAACCCCAACCCCGCGGCCAACAGCATGACAGTGCACACGTGAAGGAAGCTCATGTAACACACAAGATTTCTCTGTGATGCACAGACAGTTCTTCAGCACTATGCCTGGTGGTCATTTTAAAGAGAAAAATCACCAAGAAAAAGCACAAAAATGACAAAATTGGGCACTAAATAGACTGTGAAAAGGACAATTATTTATGTTATGAGAGCAGGAACAAGGAGGGAGGGGGGCATCACCAAGTTTGACTTCAGTTCTAGGAACTCAGTATTGTCACCTCTCTTCATGTGTGTGTGTCCATGAATGACCACAAAGCACCCCAAGTATCAATTTTAGGATTGCAAATACATTTTAGCTTGAGGTGAATTTGCAAATACAGAATCCACTAATAGTGAATATCAACTGCATGAACATATTGTGGACCTTTCAAAATAAGATGGCCAGTTATTTTACCAGCAAACAAGTTTATGTGGGAACAGCAGAGGAATTGCAATTTGGGGTGTGCAAATGATGGCAAAGCCATGGGCAAGTCTGGAGAACAAAGGGGAGGAACATTACTTTGTAGAGAAAAAGGAGGAAAGTGGGAGGGGCTGCTGTGAATGACAGATCCATAGGAGGAGAGCAGGAGTCTGGGTGGGGACAGTTTCTTATTGGCCGAGTGGTGGGGACTACTCCTTAGTGGGGCTGTGGCTGGGCGAGAAGGAAATCTTCCTGCCTCCTGCTGAGGTAGTAAAGAAAGCTTCTTCCTACCCAGAATTAAGCTGCAGCTGGTGTCCTGTGGGTGAGAGCTCCCCCTTGTGGCTCCGCATTCTGAATGCGATTTCCTTTATTGGGGCTTCCCTGGTGGCTCAGAGGATCAAGAACCCGCTTGCAATGCAGGAGACCTCGGTTCATTCCCTGGGTCAAGAAGATCCCCTGGAGAAGGGAATGGCTACCCACTCCAGTATTCTTCCCTGGAGAACCCCATGGAACGAGGAGACTGGCAGGCTACAGTCCGTGGGGTCACAAAGAGACAAAGTGAGCAACTAACACTTTCCCTTTCGCTTTATTTTTGCAATATATACACGTAAATATTATTTTTGAGCTCTTTGGTCATCTGTTGGAAACATGGGGCTCTCAGGAGCCCTGAGTAATTCAGTGTGTTTCTAAGAGGGTCGTTCTCTTGCATGATTACAATACAATTATCAAAGTCAAGAAATTCACCAGTGGCACTGGAGAGGGGCTTGATTCATGGTAAATCAGTCAATCAATTATATTTCAATAAGAACAGAAACTTACCAGTGACATAATACTATTATATAACAGCTTCTCCCCCCAGTCCAGCACCAGTCCAAAACCACATATTCCGTGACCTTTGTTGTCACGTCATATCTTTTAGTTCTTCAGTCTTTCTTTGTCTTTTTGATCTTGTTTCATAGAATGTCCTTCAATTTGGATTTTCTGCTGTTTGCTCAGGCTTCCCAGGTTGTGCTAATGGTAAAGAACCCACCTGCTAATGCAAGAGAAATAAGAGACGCGGGTTCGATCCCTGGGTCAGGAAGATCCCCTGGAGGAGGAAATGGTAACCCACTCCAGTATTCTTGCCTGGAGAATCTCATGGACAGAGGAGCCTGATGGGCTACTGTCCGTAGGGTCACAGAGTTGGACACGACTGAAGCGACTTAACATGTAAGTATGCAGTTTCTTCATGATTAGGTTAAAGTTGTGCATTTTTGGCAAGAATATACAGAAGCGATGCTGTTTTCTTCTTGGTACATCAAATCAACAAAATGAAAGGGCAGCCTACCGAGTGGGAGAAGATATTTGTAAATGATACATCCAGTAAGGTGTTAATGTCCAAAGTATACAAAGAGCTCATACAACTCAACATCAAAACAAAACAAAAGACACAACCTGGTTAAAAAAGGAGCAGAGGACCTGCAAAGACATTGTTCCAAAGAAGACCTACAGATGGCCGACAGACACATGAAAAGATGCTCAACATCACTGCTCATCAAAGAAATGCACACTGAAAGCACAGCGTGCTATCACCTCACACCTGCCAGAATGCCTCTCGTCAAAGAGACAGCAGAGAACAAGTGCTGGAGGAGGATTTGGAGAAAACGGACCCCGGGCGCGCTGTTGGTGGGATTGTACATTGGGGCAGCCGCTACGGAAAACGGTATGGAATTTCCTCCAGACACAAAAAATACAGCAACCACATCATCTAGCAATTTCACTTCTGAGTATTTTTCTAGAGAAAACAAAAACAGTAACTCAAAAAGGTATATGTACACCGATGTCCATTGCAACATTATTTAACATAGCCAAGAAATGGAAGCAATCTAAGTGTCCACTGATAGATGAATGGATAAAGAGGATGTGGTAGATATATGTACAATGAGTATTATTCAGCCAAAAAAAAAAAATCTGGCCATTTGTGACAACAGGAACAGATCTAAAGGTTATTATACTAAGTGAAATAAGTCAGAAAAGGGGAAGTGAAAGTCACTCAGTCGTGTCCGACTCTTTGGGACTCCATGGATGGACTGTAGCCCTTCAGGCTCCTCTGTCCATGGAATTCTCCAGGCAAGAATACTGGGGCGGGTCGCCATGCCCTCCTCCAGGGGATCTTCCCAACCCAGGAATCGAACCGGGGTCTCCTGCATTGCAGGCGGATTCTTTACCATCTGAGCCACCAGGCTCAGAAACCAATAGATAGTTTCAAGCTTTGGGTTATTATGAACGGAACTACTATGGACATTTGCATATATGTCTTTTTGTGGACAAATATTTTCATATCTTCTGGGTAAATCCCTGGGAGTAGAATTGGTGGGGTCAAGGGTAGGTGTATGTTTAACTATAAGACCCTGCCGATAAATCTTTTTCAAAGTGGCTGCACCATTTCACATTTCCATCAGGAAAGCGTGACAGTTCTGTTTGCTCCACATCCTCACCAACATTTGTCCTGTTGGTCTCCTTCAGTTTAGTCATTCCAAGGAGTGTGTACTAGTACCCCACTGCGGCTGTAATTTGCATTTCTCTGATGACCATTGATGCTGAGTGTTTTTTCACATGCTTATTGTCCACTTGTATATCTTCCTTTAGCAAAGTGTCTTTCCCAATCTTTTGCCAATTTTTAAACTGATTTTTTGCCTTATTATTGAATTATAAGCATTTTAAGTTTATTTGGGATGCAAGTCATATACATATATATTATGAACAACTTTATTTTAGTAAATTCGATAAGTGATGGAAAATGGGCATATTTCTTTTCTCTTTATTATTATTTTTAAATGTATTTATTTTTAATTGAAGGATAATTGATTTACAATATTGTGTTGGTTTCTGCCAGACATCAGCATGAATCAGCCATAGGTATACGTATGTCCCCTCTTAAACCTCCCTCCCACCTCCCACCCCATACAAAGAGCATATTTCTTAAAAAAACAAAAATACTACCACTGATTAAAGAAGAAATTACATTTTGATCGGCCCACTATCTAAGTAAAAGAATTCATTATGAAAACCCTTCACAGACACACAAACACACACAGACAAACCGTCTTCAGGTCCAGATGGTTTCACTGGACAATTCTAGTGTACATTTAAGGAAGAAATTGTATGAGTCCTACATGTCTTACTCAGAAAACAGAAGAGGCAAGTTCCCAACATCCTGCGTCATTAGGGAATTGCAGGCTAAAACAATTAACAAGATATCGCCTACACTGACCAGAATGGCTAAAATTCAAAACATCGATGATGCCAAATTCTGATACGAATGTGGAGCAGCAGGAACTCTCAGTCATTGCTGGTGGGAACGCAAAGTGGCACAGCCACTTCGTAAGACAGATCGGTGGTTCCTGACAAGACTAAACACGATCTCACCACACGATCCAGCATCTGTGCTCCTTGGTTTTTACCCATGTTGAGAGTGTTTGTCCACATAAAAACCTGCACATAAATGTTTATAGCAGCATTATTCATAATCACCACAAAAGGAAGTGACCAAGATGTCCTTCATGAGATGAAAGGATAAGGCAACTATGCTACGTCCACACAATGGAATATTATTCAGTCATAAAAACGAGCCATGATGGCCTAGAATTATTATACTAAGTGAAATAAATCAGACAGAGAAAGACAAACATCCTATGACATCGCTGATATGTGAAATCTAAAATATGATACAAATGAACTTACTAACAAAACAGAAATAGACTCACAGACATAGAAAACAAACAAATACATGTATAGTTATCAAGGGGATAAACTAGGACTTCAGGATTAGCAGATACAAACTACTATATATAAAATAGACAAACAACAAGGTCCTATTGTATAGCACAGGGAACTATAGTCAGTATCTTATAATAAGCTGTAATGGAAAAGCATATGAAAAAGCATATATGAAAATTAACTAATATGCCCACATCATGCTAATAATAGGGGAAACTGGAGATGCACACATGCTTAATTTTTCTGTAGACAAATCTGTCCTAAAAAACATTCAGTGAACAGAGGATAGAAATCTGCCAACTGGAAATGTCATTTGTACACTGCCGGTCTCCTGGAGTTAGGGTCATGTAAGTTTGGCAGCTCCCGGCTGGCTGCCCAATGCCATGTTTCAGGGCAAATGGAACAAGCCGGTTTACAGAGAGGAGCAAGCAAATTTTCAGAGAAAGACGGAGGGTCCAAGACAAGAGGCAGAGCTGGGAGAACAGCCACTTGTGTTGCGTGTCTTCCTCGTTTCCTGTTCCAAACTCTGGGGCGGCCCAGCATCCCTTCCCACCTGTGCATTCCATCTGGCCTCTGTGAATGGGAGTGTGCGGTACCCACCTCCAAGGGGGACTGTGAAGGCTTGGAGGTAGTCCATGTGAGTGCTCAGTGATGTTAGTTCTTATTCAGCCATCATCGCTTTCCCTTTCCACCCTGCCGCCACACACACACACACACACACACACACACACCCCACACGCCACGTGGGATCTCAGTTCCCTGACCAGGCATCCAACCCGTGCTCCATGCATTGGAAGGGCAGAGTCTTACCTGCTGGACCGCCAGGGAAGTTCCTCATCGTTTTACCTTTGAGTTGTTCAGTAAAGTCCCCTCTCAGCCCTACCTGTTTTGATTTGTCTTGTCTTCTCTTTGTAAATAATGCTATTATTTATTTGTTTTTGGCGGTGCTGGGTCTTTGTGGCTGCGCGGGCTTTTCTCTACTTGTGAGTGCGGGCCACTCTGTGGCCGTGGTGTTCAGGCTTCTCTCTGCGGTGGCTTCCCTTGTTGTTGAGCTTGGTCGCTAGGGCGTGCCGGCTTCCGTACTTGCTGCTCCCAGGCTCTAGAGCACAGCTTCAGTAGTGGTGGTGCATGGGCTTAGTTGTTCCACAGCATGTGGGATCTTCCCAGGCCAGGGCTCGAACATGTGTCGCCTGCGGATTCTTTACTGCTGGGCCACCAGGGAAGCCCAGCCTTGTATTCGGATACTAGAAAAGTCTTGACTAAGATGAGAATATTCCCCACTGGAGATGAGAGGTGGGTGGTCTGGGTGGGCTGGAGTGGAGGTGCAGGAGGGAAGAAGGACAGCCTTGGGCAGGGCGTCCGTCTTGGCTCTCACGACATCCACAGCCATACAATTCTCAGTCGTAGGGACCATCCTGAGTATTGTAGGATGTTGAGCAACATTCTTCCCGCCCCACCCCTAGTCCTGATGAACAAAAATGTCTCCAGATATTGCTCTGGGAGCAGAGAGGGGAAACATCACCCCTTTTGAAGAACTACTGGCTTAGCGAGGGGTTTGTCTGAGTTATGGCATATTTCGGAGGAAGAGTGGTTCCTGGTGGCAGTAAGATGCAGGCTGTGGACACGGGAGTGGACAGCTGGACTGGAGAGGAGGGGGCCCAGGAGATAAAGAGGCCAAACCTTCAGGAAGTTTCCCAGCTCTGGCAAGAAGGTGGCGTTCAATAATCTGAAAACCTCGCTGCTTACTAGTACCTGGAAATGCTGGATAAAATGTATCAAAAATCATGTCTAATGTATAGCAGGGTTTTTTAAAAATTAGAAGCAGTCTTGTTTTGTGTTGGTATACAGGTCAATGAGATGTAACCTGTGCATAGTTTGGGTAGCCTCCACCACAGAAGACTACAGTACGGTCCCATCGTCCCCCAGACTCCCTCACACTGCCTCTTTGTAGTCAAGGCATCCTCTGGCCTCTGGCCATCACCGATGTGTTCTCCATCCCTTTCTAGAACGCCATGGAAATGGGAATTCTTCACTAAGTAACCTTCTGAGACTGGCTTCTTTCACTGGTGTAATCCTTTGGGGAGCCTTGCAAGTTGCTGGTGCATCACTAGCTGGTTTATGTTGCCGAGTACTAGTCCATTGTAGATGTACTTCAGTCTGTCCCTTCTCCCACTGAAGGCTATTTGGGTTGTTTCCAGTTTTTCACCACTGTGCTGCTATAAACATTCGTGTGTAGGTTTTGGTGTGATAAATCATTAGAAGTGGGATTGCTGGACCACGTGGTAGGTGTTTATGTTTGTAGGAAGCTGCCCAGATGCTGTGACATTCTACATCCCCACTAGCAGCCTGTGAGGAAGCAGCTCCTCAAGATCTTTGTCTGAAGCTGGTACAGTCAGTTTTCTCTTACTTTAGTCGTTCAATAGGTCTACAAGGTGTATCATGAACTTTTAGCTCGCGCTTCCTTACTAATTAACAATGCGGAACATTTTTTCATGGGCTTATTTGCCATGCTTACATTGTCTCTGTTGAAGTGTCTGCCCAGATCTTTTGCCCATTTTAACACTGGATTGCTTTTCTTATTGTTTAGTTTTGAGGGTTCTTTACGTGTTCTGAATACATACATAGGTTATTTGTACATTCTTTCCAGTCTATGTCATATCTCATTCTCTTAACAGTGTCATTTGCAGAACAAGCTTTTTATTTTTGATAAAGTCCAATTTATCAGTTTTTTTAAGGATCATGATTTTGATGTTATAACTAAGAATTCTTTGCCTAACTCAAGATCATAAAGATTTTCTCCTATATTTTAAGAATTTTATAGTTGTGTGTTTCGCATTGGACTCTCCAGACAGCATTTGCTTAACGTTCATATAAGGTGTGAGGTACAGTTTGAGGAATTTTTTCTCTTCCTTCTCTCTCTCTGTCTCTCTTTTTAATACGGATGTCCAATTGTTCTGGTGCCATTTGTTGAAAGACGATTCTTTAATTAACTCACCGTTTCATCCTTGTTAAAAATCCAGAACTATTGTGAATTTTTTGACTTTGTTCTTTTTCAAATTAGTTTTGACAATTCTAATTCTTTTGTATTTCCATATAAATTTTAAAATCAGATTTTGATTGTGATTGAATGAAATCTATAGATCAATTTGTAGCGAACTGCCATCTTAACTACATATATATCTGTTTGGTCAGTCAGTTCAGTCGCTCAATCGAGTCTGACTCTTTGCGACCCCATGGACTGCAGCACATCAGGCTTTCCTGTCTATCACCAATTCCTGGAGCTTGCTCAAACTCATGTCCATTGAGTCAATGATGCCATCCAACCATCTCATCCTCTGTCGTCCCCTTCTCCTCCTGCCTTCAATCTTTCCCAGCATCAAGGTCTTTTCCAGTGAGTCAGTTCTTCGCATCAGGTGGCCAAAGAATTGGATCTTTGCATCAGTCCTTCCAACGTATATTCAGGACTGATTTTCTTTAGGATGGACTGATTTCATCTCCTTGCAGTCCAAGGGACTCTCAAGAGTCTTCTCCAACACCACAGTTCAAAAGCATCATTTCTTCGGTGCTCAGCTTTCTTTATAGTCCAACTCTCACATCCATACATGACTACTGGAAAAACCACAGCTTTGACTATAAGGACCTTTGTTGGCAAAGTAACTAATGTCTCTGCTTTTTAATATGCTGTCTAAGTTGGTCATAGCTTTTCCTCCAAGGAGCAAGCATCTTTTAATTTCATGGCTGTAGTCACCATCTGCAGTGATTTTGGAGCCCCCCAAAATAAAGTCTGTCACGTTTTCCATTGTTTCCCCATCTATTTGCCATGAGGTGATGGGACCGGATGCCGTGATCTTAATTTCCTGAATGTTGAGTTTTAAGCCAACTTCTTCACTCTCCTCTTTCACTTTCATCAAGAGGATATTTAGTTCCTCTTCACTTTCTGCCATAAGGGTGGTATCATCTGTGTATCTGAGGTTATTGATATTTCTCCCAGTAATCTTGATTCCAGCTTCTGCCTCATCCAGCCTGGCATTTCTCATGATGTACTCTGCATATAAGTTAAATAAGCAGGGTGACAATATACAGCCTTGACGTACTACTTTCCCTATTTGGAACCAGTCTGTTGTTCCATGTCCGGTCCTAACTGTTGCTTCTTGACCTACATACAGATTTCTCGGGAGGCAGGTAAGGTGGGCCAATATTCCCATCTCTTAACAAATTTCCCACAGTTTGTTGTGATCTACACAGTCAAAAGCTTTGGTGTAATCAATAAAGCAGAAATAGATGTTTTTCTGGAACTCTCTTGCTTTCTCTATGATCCAACGGATGTTGGTAATTTGATCTTTGGTTCCTCTGTCTTTTCTAAACGCAGCTTGAACATCTGGAAGTTCACGGTTCACATACTGTTGAAGCCTGGCTTGGAGAATTTTGAGCATTATTTTTCTAGTGTGTGAGATGAGTGCAATTGTGTGGTAGTTTGAACATTCTTTGGCATTGCCCTTCTTTGGGGCTGGAATGAAAACTGACCTTTTCTAGCCCTGTGGCCACTGCTGAGTTTTCCAAATTTGCTGGCATATTGAGTGTAGCACTTTCACAGCATCATCTTTTAGAATTTGAAATACTTCAAGTGGAATTCCATCACCTCCACTCGCTTTGTTCGTAGTGATGCTTCCTAAGGCCCACTTGACTTGACACTCCAGGATGTCTGGTCTAGGTGGGTGATCACACCATCATGGTTATCTGGGTCATGAAGATGTTTTTTTTGTACAGTTCTTCTGTGTATTCTTGCCACTTCTTCTTAATATCTTCTGCTTCTGTTAGGTCCAGACCTTTCTGTCCTTTATTGTGCCCATCTTTGCATGAAATGTTCCCTTGCTATCTCTAATTTTCTTGAAGAGATCTCTAGTCTTTCCCATTCTATTGTTTTCCTCTATCTCTGTCTAATCTGCTGCTAATCCTATACAAAAAAGATCTTCACGACCCAGATAATCACAATGGTGTGATCACTCACCTAGAACCAGACATCCTGGAATCTGAAGTCAAGTGGGCCTTAGGAAGCATCACTATGAAGAAAGCTAGTGGTGGTGATGGAATTCCAGTAGAGCTATTTCAAATCCTAAAAGATGATGCTGTGAAAGTGCTACACTCAATATGCCAGCAAATTTGGAAAACTCAGCAGTGGCCACAGGACTGGAAAAGGTCAGTTTTCATCCCAATCCCAAAGAAAGGCAATACCGAAGAATGCTCAAACTACCGCACAATTGCACTCATCTCACACACGCTAGGAAAATAATGCTCAAAATTCTCCAAGCCAGGCTTCAACAGTACGTGAACCATGAACTTCCAGATATTCAAGCTGGATTTAGAAAAGGCAGAGGAATCAAGAGATCAAATTGCCAACATCCGTTGGCTCATAGAGAAAGCAAGAGAGTTCCAGAAAAACATCTACTTCTGCTCTATTGACTATGCCAAAGCCCTTGACTGTGTGGATCACAAAAAACTGTGGAAAATTGTTCAAGAGATGGGAATACCAGACCACTTGACCTGCCTCCTGAGAAATCTGTATGCAGGTCAAGAAGCAACAGTTAGAACTGGACATGGAACAACTGACTGGCTCCAAATCAGGAAAGGAGTACGTCAAGGCTGTATATTGTCACCCTGCTTATTTAACTTATATGCAGTGTAATCATGAGAAACTCTGGGCTGGATGAACCACAGGCTGGAATCAAGATTTCAGGGAGAAATATCAATAACCTCAGATATGCAGATGACACCACCCTTATGGCAGAAAGTAAAGAAGAACTAAAGAGTCTCTTGATGAAGGTGAAAGAGGAGAGTGAAGAAGTTGGCTTAAAACTCAACATTCAGAAAACTAAGATCATGGCATCTGGTCCCATCACTTCATGGCAAATAGGTGGGGAAGCAATGGAAACAGTGACTGACTTTATTTTGGGGGACTCCAAAATCACTGCAGATGGTGACTACAGCCATGAAATTAAAAGGTGCTTGCTCCTTGGAAGAAAAACTATGACCAACCTAGACAGCATATTAAAAAGCAGAGACATTATTTTGCCAACAAAGGTCCTTATAGTCAAAGCTATGGTTTTTCCAGTAGTCATGTATGGATGTGAGAGTTGGACTATAAAGAAAGCTGAGCACCGAAGAATTGATGCTTTTGAACTGTGGTGTTGGAGAAGACTTTGGAGAGTCCCTTGAATTGCAAGGAGATCCAACCAGTCCATCCTAAAGGAGATCAGTCCTATTCATTGGAAGGGTTGATACTGAAGCTGAAACTCCAATACTTTGGCCACCTGATTCGAAGAACTGACTCATTTGAAAAGACCGTGATGCTGGGAAAGACTGAAGGCAGGAGGAGAAGGGGATGAGATGGTTGGATGGCATCACCGACCCAACAGACCTGAGTTTGAGTAAACTCTGGGAGTTGGTGATGGGAAGCCTGGTGTGCTGCAGTCCGTGGAGTCACAAAGTGTCGGACATGACTGAGCAACTGAACTGACTGACTGAGACAGAGTAGAAGAACAGTTTAGGGAAGTAACATGTCAAAGAAAGTCCTCCAGGCAGAAGGGAATTGGTATCAGAGAGAAACTGTGCAGCGAATGAAGAACACTGGAAATGGTAACTATGAGGGGTTTTCTTATTACTTAAATTTCTCTAAAAGGTAATTAAGTGTTTAAACAAAAATATTAAACATTTGGAAACACACTGTTGTAAGTTTCTTACAGGGGAACTGGTAAAATAGCACTTGAAGGTAGACCATGATAAATTAAAGATATATACTACAAAGCAACCATTAAAATATAAAGCCGAAGAGTTTTAGCTAATAAGCCAACAGAGGAGATAAACAGAATCCTAAAAATTCTCAATTATATGAAAGAAGACAAAAGTAAAAAGGGAACAAAGAAGAGATGGAACAAATAGAATATATTAGCAAGATGGTAGATTTAAACCTAACCATATCATGTTGTTATTGTTCAGTTGTTAAGTCATGTCCGACTCTTTGCAACCCCTTGGACTGCAGCAGACCAGGTTTCCCTGTCCTTATTATCTCCTGGAGTTTCCTGAAACTCATGTCCATTGAGTTGGTGATGCCATCCAACCATTTCATCCTCTATTACCCCTTCTCCTGCCCTTAATCTTTCCCAGCATCAGTGTCTTTACCAGTGAGTAAGTTCTTTGCATCAGGTGGCCAAAGTACTGGAGCTTCAGCATTGGTCCTTCCAATGAATATTCAGGGTCAACTGCCTTTAGGATTGACTGGTTTGATCTCCCTGTAGTCCAGGGGACTCTCAAGAGTCTTCTCCAACACCACAGTTCAAAAGCATCAATTCTTTGGCATTCAGCCTTCTTTATGGTCCAACTACCACATCCATACATGACCACTGGAAAAACCATAGCTTTGACTACACAGACCTTTGTTGGCAAAGTGATGTCTCTGATTTTTAATATGCTGTCTAGGTTTGTCATAGCTTTTCTTTTAAGGAGCAAGTATCTTTTGATTTCATGACTGCAGTCACCGTGCACTGTGATTTTGGAGCCCAAGAAAATAAAGTCCGTCACTTTTCCTTTTTTTCTCCATCTATTTGCCATGAAGTGATGGGACTGGATGCCATTTTAGTTTTCTTCTTTTTTGAAATGTGTACCTTCCTTCTGCAACTATGAGAAACATATCTCCCTAAATCCTTGATCTGTTTACTTACTTGATCAATTCCCTTCAATGTAACCAACTCTGTCTCTACTGCTCCCCATTAAGTGTCCTCCTCAGACTCTGATGACTTACCTTGGGAGGCACACAGCCACCTGGAAGCTCTTCTCAGGCCCCGTTGGCTCCAGCTATCTGTGTCAGTCTTCCTTCCTGCATGAACACCCTCCTTACTTTTCCTGGAGTGCAGTCCCTACACCTGGCCACTACTGTGTGAGTGTCCTTTGCACCTTCCTGGGGCTCTGACCGTCTCCACCAGATGCCTCCTGCGTGAACAGGCTCCTCACTCAGGCTCTGCAACCCCACGCTGAGCACCTCTTGGACCCTAGTCAGGTTCTGACACCCGACATCAGTCCATACTCCCACATGAAGGACAAGTGAGAGAACAATGGTGAGTCATATGGAGCTTGAGGCGAAAGAAAAAAAGATCAATAAGTCTGATCCTGCGTTGAACATTTTGATATTTCGCTCACTATAGATATTTTTGGCATTCATTTTGATTTTAAAAATGTATCAAAATGTTGTTTATCTTAATTACTAGTTTTTGGGAACCATCTCATGTTTCCTACCTAAGGTAAATGCCTCACCTGCCTTACCCTAATCCTTGCCCTGTATCTTCACTTTGCTGTAAGGTATTATGTGCTTAGTTGCTCAGTCATGTCCGACTCTTTGCAACCCCATGGACTGTAACCCACCAGGCTCCTCTGCCTGTGGGGATTCTCCAGGCAAGAATGCTGGAGTGGGTAGCCATTCCCTTCTCCAACGATCTTCCCAACCCAGGGATTGAACCTGGGTCTCCTGCATTTCAGGTAGACTCTTTACCATCGAGCCACCAGGGAAGCCCCAAGTGTTTACTAGTTTAGCCATATGTTTTCTGTGCTCCCATTTGTACTCTTGGGGTTGGGCTCTGCAAAGGTTTGGGAATCACTGGAAATTCTTAGGGCTTTCCTTGTGGCTCAGCTGGTAAAGAATCCTCCTGCAGTGCAAGAGACCTGGCTTCGATTCCATGGTTGGGAAGATCCCCTGGAGAAGGGAAAGGCTACCCACTCCAGTATCTTGGCCTGGGGAAATTCTTCAGCTAGTGGATGTTTCCTTCTTGTTTATTTAAGTTCAGTTCAGTCGCTGAGTCGTGTCTGACTCTTTGCAACCCCATGAACTGCGGCATGCCAGGCCTCCCTGTCCATCACCAACTCCCTGAGTCCATCCAAACCCATGTCCATCGAGTCAGTGATGCCATCCAGCCATCTCATCCTCAGTCGTCCCCTTCTCCTCCTGCCCTCAATCTTTCCCATGGAGCAGGAAATAGTGACTTGAACCAACCATTTTAGAACTCTGGAACCTGACTGGACACTCATCAATCAGTGAAACTGATTAATCAGTGGATCGATTCAGAGGAAAATTTAACAGAGAGAGAAGCTGCTCTTCTTTGGTAAGAGAAAAGTGTGTGCTAACCAGCTACCACTTCCTGTTCCTTGGTCCTGCCACAGCTCTGGGGGCAGTGGCTCATGTTTCTAGAGTGGCTGGTTGGTGGCAGAGTGGGCAGCAGAATTCTTGGTTGGTGGCAGAGTGGGCAGTAGGTTTCTTGTTCTCCAAAAATGTGAGGTTATGCATTTCAGTTGGTCTGCCAGTGCTTTGAGGGGCCAGTGCAGATACCTGCCTTGGTTTCAGCCCTCTCAGCTGCAGCAGCTTCCCCTGGCAGGATCTATGGAGAGATTCAAAGAGATGGAACCTTTATTTATTTTGGAGGAAGCCAAACATTTAAGGAAAGCTTTGTCAGGTCATTTGCTGACCACCAATTTAACAGAACAGAAGCTTCCATGACCATGCATGAGGAACATAACTTTGCAATAGTAGTCAGCAAAGTCACAAATGGATTGTTCCAGGCTCACCAAACAAAACCCAGCAATTCCTGAGCGGCAGAGGAATCAGAGGGCTTCCCAGGTGGCGCTAGTGGTAAAGAACCTGCCTGACAATGCAGGAGATGTGAGAGATGTGGGTTTGATCCCTGGGTTGGGAAGATCCCCTGAAGGAGGGCATGAAGATCCACTCCAGTGTTCTTACCTGGAAAATCCCATGGACAGAGGAGCCTTGTGGGCTACAGTCCATAAAGTTGCAAAGAGCCAGACATGACTGAAGCGCATGCACACTGGAGAATCGGATGTATAGAGTTACTACAATAAAATATCCCTAATGTCTAGCTCTCATCTAAAACTACAGAACATAAAAATAAACAGCAAAGTATGGCCCATTCACAGAAAAAATCTTTTGATTCAATACAACGCTTAGGAAGCCTACACATTGGAATTGACAGCCAAGAACATTAAATCACTTGTCCCAAATATGCTTAATGAACTAAAGGGAACCGTAGAAAGGAAATCAGGAAAATGATTTTGAAGAAAAGGAGAATATCAATAAAAAGATGGAAAATATAAATAAAGAGAACTAAACAGAAATTCTGAAGCTGAAAAGTATAATAATTGAAAGATTCACTAGAGTGGTTCTATAGCAGACTTGAGCAGGCAAAGAAAAGGGTCAATGAGACAACTGAAATTATCCAGTCTGAGGGGCAGAAAGAAAAAAGAATGAGTAAAAATGAGCAGAACTTAAAAGATCTATAGGACACTATCAAACATACTAACATATGCACTGTAGGAGTCTGAGAAAGAGAGAGAAACAGGCAGGAAAATACTTGAAAATAAAATGGCTGAAAAACATCTCAAGTCTGAAGAAAGCATGAATATGCATATCCAAGAAGCTCAACAAATCCAAAGTAGGATAAATTCCAAGAGATCCACACCAAGGCATATTATAGTGAAATTGTCAAAAGCCAAGGACAAGGACAGAATTTTTAAAGCAGCAAGATCAAAGCAATTCATCATATACCAGCGTCCTCAATGAGACTAACATCTGATTTAGCCTCAATAACCATGGAGGCCATGAGGTAGTGGAATTATATATATATATATATATATATATATATATATATATATATAGTTCTGAAAGGAAAAAAAAAACCTGTTAACCAAGAATTCTATATCAGCAAAATTCTCCTTCAAGAATGAAAGAGAAATTAAGATATTTCCCAGGTGGCGCTAGTGGTAAAGAACCCATCTGCCAATGCAGACGATGCGAGAGAAGTGGGTTCGATCCCTGGGTCGGGAAGATCTCCTGGAGAAGGAAATGGCAACCCACTTCAGTATTCTCACCTGGAGAATCCCAGTGGCAGAGCAGCTCACTGGCTATGGTTCATAGGGTCACAGAGTTGAACACGACTGAAGCGACTTAGCATGCAAATCAATAAAAGCTGAGGGAATTTACTCCCAGAAATGCTGAAAGAAGTCCTCCAGGGTGAAATGCAATGATACAAGACCAAAACCCAAAGCCACTGTTGTTGTTCAGTCGCTAAGTCGCGTCCAGCTATCTGTGACTCCATGGACTGCAGCACGCCAGGCTTCCCTGTCCTTCACTATCTCCCGAAATTTGCTCAAACTCATGTCCATTGATTCAGAAATGCCATCCAACCATCTCATCCTCTGCCATCCCCTTCTCCTCCTGCCCTCAATCTTTCCCAGCATCAGGATCTTTTCCAATGAGTTGGCCTCCCCACCTGGAAATGGGCGTAAGATGAGCTCCTATGGTGTGGGGAGGTGGGGAAGCCTGTTCTGGGTGTTGAACCCCTTCTCAGTCTCCCTTTTAAGGACTCAGCTCCTCCATTCTCCCCCGTTTACCCTTTCATCATTGTCTCTCACACGGGGATTCTCATCAACAAATGAATACACTCTAGATTGCTAGCATAAAAAGGATCCCTCCTGGTCCCCTACCCACCTGCGCCCACTGCCTGGCCTGACCCGCTCCCCAGCAAACCTCCTGGGAAGGCGCCCATCGTCTCTGCCCACCTTCCTCACCTGCCTGCCTTCCTCCGCCCCCCTCACGAGGCCAATGTGGACGTCCTGGGAGGAGCGGCCACTCCTTCGCCCCTTTCTTGCCTGGCCGACAGGGCTGTCCACGGCCTCTTTCTGGGACTGTCTCGGTGGAGGAAGACACGCTTTCTCTCTCCTCCCCATGGCCAGCTTGGTCTCCTCCTTTCCTCCCACCCCTGACCCCAACCCTAACTGTGACCCTAACCCTGGACTGTCTCTGCTCTGAAGGCTCACGAGTTCTCTCTCCTGTTGGGGACCTTCCTGAACTTCAGACTTGTATCCCGTGTCCCCCTGACACCTGACAGACCCCTCAGCCTCAGCCCATCCGCAGACCTCTTGGTGGGGTGCCCAGCCCACCCCCCAAGTCTTCCCACAAGGAGCTAGGGGGGCCTCTGGTAAGTGTGTGGAAACCGGGGTGGCGTCCTTGGGTGTGAATTGGGCTCTGTCGCCCCCACCCCATGACATCGGGAAGGTTCACAGTCCCCCGGGCCTCAGTGTCCCCTCCGTGATAGGGGAGGGGAGGATGTTCAGGAGTCAGGATGAAACAAACTAACATATAAAGCTCTGGAAACCACACCGCCAGCATTCCAGGTCATCGAGCCAAAGACACCGGGGTCAACCCGGCTTCTGCTCTGTGCGTGTGGGACGTGTGTAAAGAATCAGTGGCAGTCCCGCCGACTCAGCTTCCAAAACATGTGCCAAGTTCACGGGTGTCTCTCCATCTGTGAGCACACCCTGGTCCTTCTCCCTCGGGGGGGCAGTGGAGCAGCCTGACCAGCCGCCAAGCCACCCTCCCCCACCCTCCCCCACCCTCCCCCACCTGCAACCAGAAGGATCTTTCACTTGAGAGTTAAATTGAACTCTGTCCCCTTCCTTTCTCTCCTTCTAACTTTTTATTACGGAAACTGCCAGACACACACACACGGAGCAAGTAGGGTGACCAGTGACAGGCCCACCAACCATCTTCCGTGCTCAGCGCTACTATCCTGTGTCCCCCTGACACACCGCCACGCTCCCTCCTGCACCCCAGACAGAACATCACCTCATCTGTAAGAAGTACTACACTCAACAAAGTAGTTTGTTCAACCTACACTGTGCTGGTTTGTGGGAATTAAGTTCCCCCACCAAGGACTGAACCAGGGCTGGGTCAGTAAAAGTGCCAAGTCCTAACCCCTGGGTCACTAGGGAATTCCCAACAAAGTAACTTTTGAGATTTTGGACATCCCCCGAGTTGGATGACGTTATTCCTCGGCTAACCCTAACTCTAACCCTAACCACTAGGCAGGAGGGCGTGGTGATGGGGTTTCTGGGTGGAGGATGTTGTGGGTGGGGTGGGGGGGCAGGCCGCCTGGGTCTGAGTTGATTCAGGGATATGAAAGCTGGAAGGCACTCCAGCCTGAGACATAGTGAGTGCACAAAAAATACCAGCTATCGGCAGTACCTGCTGGATAAACCTCGGCCTCCCTTTTTAAGCAGAGTTGCAGGAATAAAAAGTGGCTGAGTGTGAATTGTCTACCCCAAGTAACCCAGCTGGTGGGGCTATAGGACAGAAGTCCCCGGGCCCGAGTGTGAGTTTACTGCACATTCCTGAACCCTGGCTTGGCTTCATCTTGCAGGGAGACAGTTACAGGCACAAATGATGCAACGCCACCAAGAGCATTGCGTCCACCACAGGCAGGCCTGGTCTAGCAGTGAGTGGGCGAGTCCTTCCAGTGTGGGGTGACCGGGAAGGCGTCCCCAGTGCCAGGCTGGGGATTCCCCCACCCCCAGCGAGGCTGGGAGGGGGATGGGTGCAGTCGGATGGAGGGGGACCCAGCGCCTCCGGCCAGGGCCAGCACCCAGGGTGAAGGAGGGCGGCTCTGCCACCAGGGGGAGCCCAGGGATTTCGCCGGTTTGCGGACCCGGGGCTGCGCCAAGAGGAACGCGACAGCCGCCGCACGGTGGCCGGTACTTGCAGACAGATAGACCCACCCGGGGTGAACCCTGTCCCACTTGGAGGGTGACCTTGGGCAAGCCACTTGGCCTTCATGTGCTTCACTTTCCGCACTGTGAAGGGAAGACATCGCTTTCTGGGACCAAGCACCGAATCTGACGCTCTCACCTTGACCTTCCGGCACCCTGCCCTCGGTCTCTCATCCATGGAACTGGGAGCCTGCTCCTCCCCAAAGCAGCCACAGCCCCTGCTGCTGGAGCAAAGAGCCGGAGAAGAGGCTCCGAGCCCCTCTGCCAGGCAGCCCCCCGCCCCAGCATCCCCAGCGGGTCGGGCACCCCGTGATGTCTCCTCTTTCCTTCTCACGATCACCCTTCAGATCTCAAGCTGGGGGGGGGGGGGGTGTGTGGCAGCTGCACGCCTGAACCCCCAGTTGGCTGGCAAACAGCGGGCACTGAATAGGTCTGAAGGGACTTTCCACCTGGCCTCCTGCAGGCCGGTGGCCTCCAGGCAGGGGACAGCCTGGGCTCAGACACGCAGCCTCTAGAGTGGAAGGCCTGTGTGGAGGGACCCCGTGTGCTCTCCATCTCCTGCAAGCCTTCCTGAGACTCGCCCCTCCCCTCAGGCTCTGCTGGGGGCCAGGACCCCCTGGAAGGTTTGCTCTGGCCTGGAAGGCCTGGCCTGGCAGTTTGGTCTTCATCCCGGGAAAGACTGTTGGCAGGGACAGCTGTGGTCAGGCTTGTATTTTGAAGCTGCCCTGGCTGCAGGGTGGAGGACAGCTGGGGAGGAACGGGCAGGAGGCAGTGGGGCCCCAGGTAGGGCAGGAGGAAGGACTCAGGCCGGGAGAGGCCCACTCACAGGAAAGCTCGGGATGGCCAGCTGCACTCAAGGCTGAAGCCTGGGTATCCAGCTCAGGTAAGCGGCAATGCTGTTGGCTTTAGGAAGAACCCTGGGGGCCAATCGTGTCCCTAGGGGCTGCTGCTGAGCTTGGCCTTGCATGTTATGGATTTGCGGTCCGTCAGCAGGAGCCCCAGACTCAGTGGATGTGAATCTGAGCAAACTCCGGGAGACAGCGAAGGCCAGGGAAGGCTGGGGTGCTGCAGTCCACCGGGTCGCAGTCAGACACGACTCAGCGAGCGAACAACAAAAAACAGGAGCCACAACAATGGGAAGGGGACCCTAGGAGGGAGGAGTAGAGAGCACGGTGGATTCTTGGGCCGAAAAGACTTGGAATCCCAGCTAGGGCAGGGGGACTGGTGAGCCCTGTGACACTCCACGCCCCCATTCCTTGGAGGCAGAGGCCCCTGGTCACAAGCTAAGGATGAAAGCCAGCCCTGCGGGTTGCCCCTTGTCCTACATCCCTGCAAAGGAACACAGCGCCCAGTGTGCTGTGGTTCACATGGGGGTCTGGGCTCTGTCCATCGAGTGACTCAACCAGACAGGGTGTGGAGCCTGCCCTTGGCAGGCCAGTACTGTCATGCTGCTGGGGTGATGCTGGCAGAGAAATGTCCTCTGCTAAATCCCCCGATTGTCCACCCTGACATGCAGAGCTGCCTGTTCTCGGCAGAGGTGACTTCTCAGACCTGAGGACAGAGCTGCAGGCTGGCCTGGAGCTCTGGTCAGTGAGGCTGACACCTTCTCAGCCACAGTTGGAGTGCCAGCACCTGGGATCAAAGAGCAGATGGGCTCAAGCGTATGATGGGTCTGCTGGGGTAGGGAGAAACAGAGGCGCACAGGCTGGTGGGGGGCTTCACAGGTGGCTCAATGGTAAAGAATCTGCCTGCCAAGGCAGGAGACGTGGGATCGATCCCTGGGTCAGGAAGATCCCCTAGAGGAGGAAATGGCAACCCACTCCAGTCTTCTTGCCTGGAAAATCCCATGGACAGAGGAGCCTGGCGGGCTACAGTCCATGGAGTTGCAGAGAGTTGGACGCGACTGAGCATGTATGCACAGCAGAGGCTAGTGGGGGCCTAGCTACTGGAGGAACAGCTCACCTGTTGCGGAAGGAAAGGGGGCTGCTGGGCCACTGGACCAACCAGTGAGAGAGACGGGCTGGGGAAATCCTGGGTGGAGCTGGAGGACAGGAGAGGACTGTTCGGATCCCGCCATCCCTGCTCTGTATATTCCTCCACCCATGGCTCTTACGTTATTTCTGATGGTTTGGGAGTTCACTGTCTTCATGTTTTGTGTGTGTGTTCAGTCACTCAGTCGTTCGTGTCCAACTCTTTGTGACTCCATGGACTGTACCCTGCCAGGCTCCTCTGTCCGTGGGATTCTCCAGGCAGGAATACTGGAGTGGGTTGCCATTTCCTCCTCCAGAGGATCTTCTCAATCCATAGATGGAACCCACGTCTCCCGCCTTGGCAGGTGGATTCTTGGCCCACTGAGCTATCAGGGAAGCCCCTGTCCTTGTCTCTTATTATGAACCATTTGAAATTCTTTTTTGGAGGCAGAATATAAACAGGAGGGTCCAGACACATAGGCCTGGGCTCAGGAGACCCCCATGATGGGGAAACTGGTGTCTCCAGGTAGAGTCTCCTCCTCAGGGCTCAGAGTTGTTGAGAAGCAAGAGTCAACCCCGCTCCTGGAATCTTGCCAGGCAGCATGACCCCAGGGCCACGACAGACGTGACTGTCTTCCCATTTCACAGGACACAGTCCCCACCAGTCCCCCTTTGCTACAAGTCACACAGCTCATAGACATGGCTTGGAAACCTGGTCTCACGTGCTGTGGGCCAGCTCTCGCTGCCTTGGGCAGGTAGGCAGTGAGGCCCGAAAGCCCAGTGCGGTCTGGGCAGCTGTAAAACAAAGCTGTTAAGAGCCAGCCTCTGGAACTGGTGAAGCTCTGACTCTGGCCCTCAGCCGGTGAGTGAGGTCTCCTCTGTGCCTCGGTGGTCCCGCCTTTAAAATGGGGCTCAGAGCGCTGGTGTCCTGGGGTGCGGTGTGGGCGCTGAGTTATGTGCGCTGAGCACCAAGACAGTGTGTGGCGCGTAACAAGCGCACAGTGTGGGCTCTGGGGGGACGTGGGCCCTGGCCTCAGGCGCGCTCTTCCCTGGGGCTCCCCTGGGTTCTGGGGTGACCTGGGGTGCAGTGCTGGTCAATGACAGCCCACAGCACCACCTGACTGGGCTCCCATGTGGCCAGAGCACAGTGAGCTGTGCGGGGTCCCCGAGAGCCGGGTCTGGGCAGATCCCACCCACCTGGTTATGCCGTGTAGCTCACGTGTGGCTTACGTGTCACACTTGGCTCTCCTATCCAAACCAGGCTCCACGCGTCCACCACGTCACGGTCCCGAGAAAGGAGGATTCGAGGAAAGGGCTCATGTCCATGCAGTGCCAGGGACCCTCAGAGGCGGAGGCTCCTCCCACCCAGGTTCGGGCAGGGTCAGGCCTAAGAGCGAAGCCCAGGAGAGCAGCAGACACGGCCCATGTCCAGGGCCTTGTGGTACATTCAATGTCAACAACATCACACGCCATCACATGATCTCAAAAAGGCTCCCCCGGGTGCGATGGGGGCAGGACACAGCCCACACAAATGGAGGGACGCGGTCTGAGTGGAAAGGGGTCACTGCTTTAATTCAGGTCAGGACCCACCCCGGGGGGGCCGCCCACCCCATCCCGAGGCAGAATCACTGGCCCCGTGTCAACATGATCGTTACAAAAATAAATATGAAAAAAGCAGCCGCTCTTTAGTGATCGTGGAATTAATCTTGACAGCAATTAAATGTGTTTAAGCATCTGGCATGTCTCCTAAATTGCACCAAAAGAATCTGGAAGCACTTGGTTTGGCCTCAGGGGCAACCTGGAAGGGGGGCCGGGGGGGGCCCAGCCCCAGGCCCGGCCAGAAGGTCACATCTCGGAGTCGGCGTACATGCCGTTGATGAGATAGTCCACCTGCGTGTAGTCCTTCTTCCTGTAGCTCTCGTATGCCTGCAGGGCGAACAGGATCAGGACCGTGATGAAGAGTGTGACCCCCAGCAAGAGCACCGCCAGCAGGAAACTTCTGTTCACGGAGGACAGGGCCAGGGGCTCGCTGGAGACCACCAGGTACCGGCCCTGGGTGCTGGGCTGGCACGAGTCTGTGGGTGGCACCTTGGAGTCCCCGGGGGTCGGCCCCGGAGAAGTAGTACCAGGCGTGGCCACAGGCTCAGCCTGCTCCGGCGTCTGAGTTGTGCCCGGCCCTGTGGCCCCCCGCGTGGATGTGGCAGGGCTGGGCTGTGCCGTGGGGGTTGTGGCCTCCACCACAGGGGCCGGGCTGGTGTGAGGTGTGGAGGCTGATGCTGTGCTGACAGTCGGCTCAGGGGCCTTGGTCGTGGTGCCCACGGTTGTGGACATGGAAGCCGCAGGGGTGGAGGCAGGCTCCAGGGTTGTGTTTAAGAGGGTGGGTGCAGGCCTCCAAGCCGTGCCATCCACAGTCTGGGGCATCGGTGTCGGTGTCGGTGTCGGCGCCTGGACAGTGGGGCTCTGTGCAGACACACTGGGCACTCGGGGACTCGAGGGCATCAGGCTGGCTGTGGAGAGGCTGGCGGCGGGCCCAGGAGGACCGTGTGAGCCTGCGGGGCTACGGACGCTTGCAGGGGCCGTGGTAGCGTCCTGGGCACTCGTGGCTGGTGTGGCCAGTGTGGGCGTGGCGGGCGGCATGGCCGTCGCTGGCCTAGACGACGTGCTGTTGCCGGGCGCCTGCGTGCCAGGTGAGGATGGGGTCCTCCAGGCAGACGCCGGGGCGGGCGGTGTGGGCGCCCTGGAGGCGGCTCCGGCCCAGGTCCGTCCAGCCATCGCAGAAGTGCCCACATCTGTCCTGCGTGTTGTCCCTGCTGTGACTGCAGGAGAGGTGTGGTTGCCTCTCCAAGCCCCTCTGGCCAGCGTGACGGGAGACGGTGTCGCCGGGGGTCGTTCTTTCAGCCGTTCTGTTCAAGACTCCGGTCACTGCTGCCACGGATGAGTTTTTCTCCGAACGGTCCCACGTCCGGTTGAGGACTGTGTACCGTTAAGAGTCAGAAAAGGAGAAAGACAAATGATCGTCTTCTCGTTAGAGAAGTGCGTTACTCAGGTGGGTTATTCAGAGCTGGTCTCAGTTTCCGGCCCGTGGGGCTGGCCGGGGAGGACGACGGTGACACGGGGCCAGGTTTCCCTCTTAGCTCACTGCGCACCTCTGGCCTGCAGCCCGTCACATGGGTGCTCGGTGCTGTGGTTTAAAAACTCCTTTGCTCTCTGAACCCCAAATGCACGGAAGACTGCAGAGCTTGACCCTTTGATCCAATTCCCCAAATCTCAAAGTTTTACATCACAGGTGTGATTCACCGTTAAAAAAAAAAAATCTATCTGACACACACCCAGATGCCCAGATATTCACACTATGCCACAACTCTCGGCTTCATGGAAGGACTTACAGAGAGATTTCTGGGGATGGACAGTGACTGGCACAAAGGAGAAGTGCAACTAAATGTGATGTTTGGGTCGACCAACTCCCCAGTAAAGAGTGGGTTTATAGAACAAATGAAATTTTGCAGGACCCAGTGAGTAACCCTCGCAGGGCTCAGAGGCTGGGTCCCATGTTGGCCAGACAAGCCTTCCCAGCCCAGCCCCCGGGGCCCCGGCAGGCCTGTCCAGCAGACGTACGGCTCTCTCACTTACATGGATGATCAGACGTGTGCAGGCTTTCGGATAAGGACCAGGAGGAAACCCAAACGAGCACGAGGGCTGTCCACATCTTGCAGGTGGGCCGGGAGCGAGGCTGGGCGGTCCCCGAGGCTCCCAGCCGGCCGCACCTCAGGCTGCTAAGGGCTCCCTGCTGCTTGGCTGAGGGACCTACAGTCAAGACAGCAGGCGTCTAGTCAGGAACGTGGGGGCAGGGGCTCCTCTGTCACTGGTGAGGGAGGGCTCTGGTGGGCCGCAGGCTGCAGACCCAGCCAGATGTCCCCCCAGGGCCTGGCATATGGGAAGAGCATGCTGGTTCTCAGCCACGTGTCCAGGGATCGGCCCAGTGCCTGCTTTCATGGGCTTAGAGCACTTCTTGACCCACTTTCACCACGAGTCCCACCGTCCCACCCCAGAGTTCAGAATATGAAAGAGCAGGAGAGAGGAGGTATAAAGACTTCCAGTTACCAAGATGACCCAAGTCCTCCTCCTCAACGTCTCCTGCGGCCTGCAGGACCTGTGATGGCTGACCATATGGGGAGATGCCACAAGCAGCCAGCCATCACCCATCTGTCATCCGGCCACCCATCCATCCGTCCAGCACACCCCAAGTGAGTGCCTGCTCACATGCCAGGCAGCGCACTAGGGACAGAAAGACGAGAGCCACACGACTCTCTCCTCCAGAGGGAGGCACAGAAGTGTGGTCACCGCAAGCTGGTGCCCGTCCAGAGCAGAGCGTGACTCAGGGTCGGGAACCAGTGAGGGGATGGCACCTGGGCAGGCTGTGAAGGTGGAGGAGGCAGCTGGCCCTCCGTGCGGGGGCCCCAGAGGTGAGTGGGAGGGGACTGGGTGCTGCAAGGCCCAGAGTGGGCATGGAATTCAGCTGGTGGGGGCTGGGGCAGGGTGCTGGGCTGGTTTCCTGGGTGCCACCTGGGCCATGTTCTGAAAGACGGATGGGATCCACCTATTGGGAAAGGGGTGGGGGAAGTGGGTAGGAGGGAGTGGCCAGTGACGACAGCGGGGACCAGGGGACGGCGCGGTGAGACCTGGGGCTAAACTAGAGAGGGGCGGGCACGGTTTGGACTTGGGGGTGGGGGGATGGGAGTCCCTGTAGGTCCGTCCGAGGCAGCGGTGTGGCAAGTACACACGGGTTTCAGGTGACGGGCATCTGGGGTGGTGACGCAGGCGGGAGGGGGCGAGGCCCGAGGAGGCCGAGAGACTCAGCCTGGGGGTTCCACGGTGAGGGACAGAGGGCGGGCTGAGTGGGCCCACTCGCAGAAGCCCTGGTCTCCGAGGGTGACGGTGCAGCTGCGGGGACTCGGAGAGGCCCCACCGCAGCTGAGCGTCAGCAGAAGGAGGGCTGGGCACAGCCAGGACTGGCTTCCCGGGCGCATGGGGTCTCCCCACGCTCACCCCGGTCTCTCCCACGTGCCAGCACTCTCCCATCCCTCGCTGCAGGGCAACCAAGGGGCCTGGTAGCCTTTAGGGTCCTGTCACTTCATGCCCTGCTGGTCCTGGGTGGGCCCTGAGCCTGTTCTCAGCCCCGCCCAACCGCCAGAGTCCCACATGGAAGCCCGGGCCCTCCCTGGACAGGGGCCCAGCCATGTGCACCCTGGGTTAGTCCCGCAACCCTGCACTCCACAAACGCCCAGGGTAGGCGGAGCACAGGCTGCTGGAGTCTGGGGGCAAGTGAGGGGACTGGGGCCCTGGAGGGTGCCCCCCACAAGCAGTCTTGCCCGCAGGCACCCTAGGCAATCAGCGCGAAGCTCTGGAGTTCCACAGAACATCTTGGAAGGGAGGCTTCAAGTCACCCTGAAGGACACATGCTGACCGACTCCTCGCCCAGCATGATGCTAAGTGCTGCTCTCCACGGTCCAGCAGCCGGGCTGCCTCCCTGGCCTCCCAGCAGCCCCGAGAGTCACCTTCAAGCATCCCCATCCTGGCCCTGCGCCATCTGCCACCCCACAGCTGCCACAGAGATGTCTGTAACCCACAAAGCCCACCCTGCCTCCGCTGCTTAAACCCCTCCTCTCCCAGGATAATTCCAAAGCTTACTGACCAGGGATTTTGACAGGAACTAACGCCTGTGGCTGGCGATTTGTCAGGTAAGTGAATACTGAAATGTAACCCTGAATATTCATTGGAAGGACTGATGCTGAAACTGAAGCCCCAATACTTTGGCCACTTGATGCAAAGGGCTAACTCACTGGAAAAGACCCTGATGCTGGGAAAGATTGAAGGCAGGAGGAGAAGGGGATGACAGAGGATGAGATGGTTGGATGGCATCACCGACTTAATTGATACGAGTTTTAAGCAACCTCCAGGAGATGGTGAAGGACAGGGAAGCCTGGCGTGCTGCAGTCCACGGGGTCACAAAGAGTCAGAGACGACTGAGCAACTGAACAGCAATGTGTGGGTAACAGAAGACACGTTAATACGTCTCTGGTTAGTAAGTTGTCAGCATGGCGAGGCAGCCTTCCATGTCCGACCCTCGGCCCCTCCTGGATGTGCCCACTTCCATCAGACGCACGAAAGACCTGCAGTTCCCCGCCCGCCCCCGTGCAGCATAAAGGGGCACCTTGGGGTGGCTTTCTGCCTCCTGTGAGCAGCGGGGACATTGCAGTGGCCCCAGGACTGGAAAAAAATCCCCTCAGAGCACAAACTCTGCTGGAAGGCTGTGCTCTGCGCCCCCCAACTCCCACCCCCACCCCAGGCTTCTAACCAAGTGTCACTAACTTCAGTTAAGCCTCATGGCGCACTTTCCTGCCAAAGGTGTCCCGTCAGGGTTCCTGGGGTCTCACAGGTGTCAAAAAGTCCCTCGGCCCTACCAACCACAGATTTGCATCTGCTTTCTCGAGTGCGAAAGGCATCCTTTGTTCTGACAGAAACACGTGGGGGTGGGGTGGGCAGAGAAGAAACAGACCAATGTCTTGAGTGAGGACTGAACCAGGGAGGTTTCGGGCACAAAGAGCTCACACACCACCCCCACCCCCACCCGTCCGTGGCTGAGGCAGACGCAGCTGGACTCCCCGTAAATAAATGTACTGAAACAGCTCTCTCTTCATCCAGTCACACCCAGCGAGTGCATTGACAATACTCCCCCCACCGAGCCCCACATGCTCCCCATCTGAACCCTGGATCTCAGGGTTTCCAGAATGCACCCCGGGCCTTAGGGCCTTCTGCTGCCCCCTCACTACGAATCTCAAGAGCAGGGTCAGCAAGCTTTTTCCTGTGAGAAGCTCGACTGCAAATATTTCAGACTCTGTGGGCCATATGGTCTCTCTTGGCTACTCAAGTCTGTAAAAGTAGGCATGGACCCTAGGCAGGTGATGGGTGTGGCTGTGTCCCAATAAAACTTTATTCACAAAGACAGGCAGTGGGTGGGACATGGCCACCCCTGGCCCTGGGACTTCACTGAGCTTCAGAGCTGACAGTTAAAGCAGGAGGAACTGATTCAAGGGGCTGAACGGATATCCTCCATCCGTCCAGCTCCTCACCCCGGAACAGACATGGACCGTCCCATTCTTGGTCAGGGACGGCCTCCAGGCGGTCTCTTCCTGGGGCCCCCTCTGCCCCCCACGTTGCTGAGATGCAGCACCCCAAGGGGCTCCCACAGTTTCGTGGTGTCACAACACGAGGCCTAGAGGGAACCTCCCAGAAACAGAAGATGGCCAGAGGACCACACGTTTCCCAAACCCACCTGGGGAGCCCTGTCCAGGGCCACAGAGAAGGCAGAGGCTCCGACAGTGCAGCGCCACCGGTCAGGAGTCCTGGTCAACTGGATGGCTTAGCCCTCTAATGTTCGCTCTTTCTTTTGCCCACCCTGACCCCGCAAAGCCCCCATGGGGCAGTTTCTGGGCTCCCTGTCCTGTCACCGAGCAGGGGCCCTGCCCACGGGCCTTGGACACTCACAAGAGGCAGCTGCTCAGGGCACGCTCCCAGGCTGGGCCATCTTCCTTGGAGAGCTGAGGGCTTGGCACTGAGGGCTTGCAGGGTGAGGTCTGGCTTTGTGGGAGGCGAGGGCAGCTTTGCGGGGCACTCCCAGGCCATGGCACGCTCTACGGCACAGGTGGGATCCAGGCAGATGCTCCACTCTGGTAAAAGATGCATCTAGGGTTTGAAAAAGAGTAAGTGCTCCTTAGGAAAAGCAGGGGGTAATATCCAGTGAGAAGGGAGGCATTTTCCTGGGAGCCAACCGCAACTTCAGAGAAGTCCAGAATACAGTTGAAAAGATATGAACCAGTAGGCATGATTCTGTCATTGATGAATATCTGATACACACTCAGGAAGAGATGCAAGAAACTCATCACTTTCAAGAGTGGCAGACACGAGTGGGTGGTGATGCCTGAGGACCACCACTGGCTGGCTCACTATCACAGACACCCACAGGCACATGTGCCAACCAGGATGCTGTGGGGCTCCCGGGCACACGGATCTTTTTGTCCCCCATTTCTTATAGGCAAGACTCCAGACTCCATGACCTTCTCTCAGTTCCAAATGGCCTCACAGTTGCTAAGCACAGGAGGAACATCGATGAAAGGCAAGACTAACGGACCTGACAGATTCATCAAGATCAGGAGCGGGCCCACCCTGCACACACCCTAGTCTTGTCAGCAACCTCACCGTTTTGAAACCTTGCAGAAGTTACTGCCTTGTTCCTTATCACATCCCCATGCCTGACTGTAACCTCTTCCTACTCACCAGGGAAGGGGGCACAATTCTTGAGGCACTAGCCTACTGTGCTCCCCCTTTGCATGGCAAGGCAAGAAAGCCACTCTTTCCTTCTCCTCCATGACTCTGTCTCCGTATCTCGTTTGGCCTTGGTGCACAGAGAGTCAAGGTTTTGGCAACATACACACACACATGCACAGGCAGTCACACTCATGCACACAGATACACATGCACTCTTATCCATGTGCACAAGGCAACACATGCATGCCTGCTGCCCTGCGTGTACACGTGCAATCATACCTGTGCACATGTGCAACCACACACACAGTTACATACACGAGGTGAGTGTGCTCACGGAGCATCTCTCAAGCTATCTCAGGGAACTCCACGGGTCTCTCAGGAAACCTCTGACGGCTCCCATCACCGCCTCTTCCCCCAGCCAGTGCGGCTGGTGATCACTGCTAGAGACAGGAATTGGCTGCTGTGTAGAGTCAAGAGCAGGCCCTTGTGCCATGACTTCATCCCTCTGGTATGGTACAGCCCCCACCTTCCAATCCCGTATTCTAAATGTCAAGATTCCCCTGTTGGGACCTGTGCTAATCAAAGTTGACTCACAGTGGAAAGTGAAAGTGAAGTCGCTCAGTCGTGTCCAACTCTGTGACCCCCATGGACTATAGCCCACGAGGCACCTCCATCCATGGGATTTTCTAGGCAAGAATACTGGAGTGGGTTGCTATTTCCTTCTCTGAGGGATCTTCCCAATCCAGGGATTGAACCCGGGTCTCCCGCATTGCAGGTAGACGCTTAACCGTCTAAGCCACCAGGGAAGCCCGATGGAGAAACCATCACCAAGACTTAGTATCTGGTTTCCCCTGCAGAGGCTTTTGGTATTGTTCAGTCGCTCAATCGTGTCTGACTCTTTGTGACCCCATGGACTGCAGCACACTAGGCTTCCCTGTCTTTCACCATCTCCCAGAGTTTGCTCAAACTCATGTCCACTGGGTCAGTGATGCTTTAGTGAGCCTTAAAGAAGGGTCTGGCCAATTATTCTCATTATCTGGTGTAGGAAGACTGGGCAGGTCAAGGTCTCAGAAGAGACCCTCAGAGCAGGAAGGAAATGGTGTTAAGTAGGAGAGCAAGCCAGAAGGAAAGACAGGAGGTTAGGCTGGTGCTGAGAGTTCTCATTTTCAGGGCTCAGCTCCTCAGGAGCTGTGCAGGGAAGGGCCAGGAGCCAGGCAACACTCCATGAGAAAGGCACCCTCAGATGTGGCCCTGGGCGCCAACTTCATGATCCTTTTCTGGTCCTTGACTTTGTGCTGCCTCTTAGTATCTCCCACTTCCGATTTCTGTGCTCTCAATCTTGGCTTGATTTTAAACTTTTTTGAAACTGTGATATACAGGGTGCTGCATGCAAGTTACCTGAAATCAGACTCCAAATTGTTTAATTCCTTTTTCTGGCTTACACAGGTTCCTGGGCCCAACACAAGTGTTACCTGCCACATTCCATCACACTAGTAACTTACTTATCAGCGGCAGCAGCAATGTGACTCCAAGCTGGAGAAATGACACACACCAAGGAATAGGGGTTGCGGAAACAAACACAGGGCAAACCACTGACATCTGTCCTGACACGTCACCTGGCTGAACTTTGGTATCAGAACGCAAGGAACACAGGCGTGTGGTGTTATGTCTTTAGACATTGTCCTGGGTTCCAAAGGATGTGTGTCTGTGGCAGATGGGAAGCTGGAGAGCTGGAGAGCATCTTAATTATATTGCTTCCTTCCAGGCTTCTGGAGTTTGGGGTATGATGCTAATTGCTGATCAAGAGCCTAATTTTTGCTTGCCACATGGGTAAATTCCACATTCCTTTGTCCATCCGGCAAGTCTGGCCTATAAGCTGAACATCTGTATTGAAATTTTAGAGATGATTCCTCCAGGGAGGGGGAAAAAAACGCACCAGGGCCACGCCCACCGCGGAGAGGCTCAGGTTACACCTCCAGCACGTCCGGAAGTGGCTCTTTTGGACCGGTCTCTGCCGGAAGTGGGGTTCCTGGTGCTCTGCCACCTGGCCGCGGACACCGCCCTGTCCGACCGAGAGTCTCGGAGAGGGGCATCTCAGACCTCCCTCGGCGGCGTGGCTGTGCCACGTGCCCGCCCCCATCCCACAGACTTTATCCAGGCCCAGGGGCCAGCGCTGGGACTGAGTAATAGTAGAGATGGCCACCCGTGTATCTTGAGCGCTTGCGCGCGCCAAGCCCTGAGCTTGGTTCAGTGACTTTACTCTGCAGTAACCCTGTGACACGCTTCGCACCCGTTTGACAGACGCTGAAACTGAGGCTCACAGAATGTTCTTTAATTGTGAGCCGTGAATAACAGTGGGGCAAAATGACGTACAGAGTAAAGCTGATGGGACTTGACCTTCGTTAGAAATAGGCTTTGAGGGGTGAGACAGGCTCAAGAGGTATTGGTGGTGGTGGTTTAGTCGCCAAGTCATGTCCGACTCTTGCGACCCCGTGGACTGTAGCCAGCCAGGCTCCTCTGTCCATGGGATTTTCCAGGCAAGAATACTGGAGTTAAGTTGCTGTGCCCTCCTCCAGGGGATCTTCCTTATCCAGGGATCGAACCGGGGTCTCCTGCATTGCAGGCGGATGATTTACCGACTGAACTACGCAGGAAGAGGTTTTGGATGTATGTATATACTTATGGCTGATGTATGTATATACTTGGGCTTCCCTGGTGGCTCAGGTGGTAAAGAATCTGCCCGCAATACAGGAGACCTGGGTTCAGTCTCTGTGTCAGGAAGATCCCCTGAAGTAGGAAATGGCAACCCATTCCAGTCTTCTTGCCTGGAGAATCCCATGGACAGAGGAGCCTGGTGGGCTACAGTCCATAGGGTCTCAAAGAGTCGAACATGACTGAGCGACAAAGCACAGCACACAAATACATGGAAAGGCACTAAATCGTTGACTTGAGATGTCTGGTTTTCTTTAATTAACAGTAATCTTTTGATGTTCCAACTCCCTGGTTTTTGTTGCTGAAACTCCTATATCTCTTGGCTCCTCCCTTACCTCTTCAGGGCAGTATCTCAGAATTTTCTGTGATGCTGTGTCCTTGGCTTAAGTCTTCAGTTTTGTCCTTCAAATAAGACATAATTCTCAACTTGTAGGTTGTATGTTTTTTTCAGTCAGCAGGGCCCTGGGCTGAGAAACTAAAAGGGACACAGAAAGCTGGGGGTGTGTGACAACAAGGTCAGCTCAGCTGGGAGCCCTGGGAGCACCTGAAACTCAATTTAGTGGTGGCACCGCCCAGTACCCCATGGTTTCAGGTTGTGTAGAACTTACTCTGAAAGACATAGGTTTGCTGAGATGTAGACCAGATGGGAGAGTTTGTGAAGACAAGATCCTTTGGTTTGTGTTTGCTTTAATTTTCCCAACTAGCTCCGATCTAACATGAAAAGTGCAGCATCTCTGTTCAATTCACAAGTGAAAATACACTCAAGCAACCAGTATAGTTCTGTACTTGCCTTCCTCAAAGTCAGCTTCTGTGAGCCTGTGTTTTATTTCCTCTTTGGCAAAACCGGAACAATTTTTACCACTAGGGCTGAAATTGTAAAGATAAGACACAGTCTTCCTTCTTAAGGAGCTCATGGTCGAGAGCAGGGTCTGCTGGCCCTCTGTCTGCTTTTACGATTTTATATATTTGTTGATTTATTTTTAGCTGTGCTGGTTCTTTGTTGCGGCGAGGACTTTTCTCTAGTTGCAGCAAGCAGGGACTACCCTCTAGTTGTGGTGTGCAGGCTTCTTATCTCAGTGGCCTCTTCAACTGTGGAGCACAGGCTTTAGGGCACACAGGCTTCAGTAGTTGCTGTGCGTGGGCTCAGCAGCTGTGGTTCTTGGACTCTAGAGCACAGGCTCAGTAGTTACAGCACACGGGCTTGGCCACTCTGTTGCTCCGAGGCAGGTGGGATCTTCTCGGATCAGGAATGGAACCCGTGTATCCTGCACTGGCAGGCGGGTTCTTTAGCACGCAGCCACTAGGGAAGCCCGGTGTTTGCTTTTGTAATAAGCTTTAATTGGAATATCATTACACCACTTTGTTATGTATTATCTGGCTGCTTTTGCACTGCAAGGGCAGAGTAGAGTAGTTGCAGCAGAGACTGTATGGCCCACCAAAAGCTAACATATTTACTGCCTGGCCCTTCAGAATATGCTTGCAAACCCCCAGTCTAGAATGTTGCTAGGAAATGGTTTCAGACAGCAGTGGAAATACCTTGTTGAGGTGGTCCAGAATACAGGGAAACTCATTCTCTCATAGGGGAATTTGGCAACTTTCAGTGGATTGGGGTCCACCTCGAGGCCACTGAGCACAGCTCTGGGAACGACGTTACTGCTTGTGCAGAGTATTATGAGCAATAAGGCAGGCCAGCTGAGCTGATTCTGATGGCAGCAGACAAATTAAAGACAGAGAAGGACGGATAAGCTTAAATCCTCACTCTGTGCTTCAGGGCACAGATGCCCTCAGGTTCTTTCTATGCAGAAATGGCTAAAGAACGAACTCAGCTTGGTCCTTTAGCTGTTGATTTATAATGTCATTTGAATGTAAGGCCATGTGAGATCCCCCATGTAAACGTTAGGGCCATGGAGTAGCACTGCCAGGCTTCAAATCCTGGCTCCTTCACTTTTTAGATGAGTGACAGCGAGCAAGAGGCTTAGCCACTCTGTGCTTCAGTTTATCCTACAGTCAATTCTCATGACTTGTGGTTGTTATGCTTAATAAAGTTGCCATGAATGCTGACTTAGTGAATGCCAAACCATTGCTCCTAGGAAAGAAAACAAGACCAATACTTCACCTCACACTCTGCACTTTACAGTCATTTTTACACTCCAAACACAAAATGGAGGACATTGAAATTGTGAGAATTTTTAGAATAAAAATATATAATTCATGAGGATAGGAATATAATTATATACACATTATTGGATTGATCCTGCTCACCTGTCACTTGCAATGTTCAGCAATATTAATTTGCCTTTCAAATATTTACTATGGATAGCTGGAAAAAAATTTTTAGAGATTACGAAAGCAGGTTGCTACAGATTTACACTGACTTTTTCAATTTTTAAAAAAGCACATTTTAAATTTCAACACATCACTAGTTTAATGAAATTATTCAAAGGTATTTTGTATAGTGTAAAAATCTTTTTATTGAGGATCATTATATGTACAGAATATAATATGTACAGATTTATAGCTTGATGAATTTTCACTAACAACCCCCTGTGTAGCCACTCAGATAAGAAAGTCAGTACCAGCGCCCTGGGCACCCCCTTGTCCTCCTTCCCAGTGCCTCCAAAATACCAAGTATCTGCAAAGATTCAGAGCAGTTTGAATTCTTACACATTAGTGATAGAAATGCAAAATGGTAGAGCCTTTTGGAAAACAATTTGACAGTCTCTCATAAAGTTAAATATACACTTGCTATATGACCCAGCAATCCCAGACACCTTGGGTATTCACCCAAGGGAAATGAAAACATACATTCACACAAAGACCTGTATGAAAAAGTCTATAGCAACTTTATTCAGAATTGCCTAAGGCTGGAAACACCCAAATGAGTCAGTGGGTGAATGGATATACAAAATGTGTTCTGTCTACACAATGGACTACTGCATTCACCAGCATTGATGACTCACAGAAACACTAAGAGAAAGAAACCATATGTAAGAGGCTACGATATGGTCCCATTCACATCATTTGCATGAAAAGACTGAAGTATAGAGCCAGAGACCAGAGGTCACCAGGGAATGGGATGAGGAAAAGCATTGGTCCAGGGTCGCCAGATAAAATGCACGTTGCCCGGCTAAGGTTGCTGAAACTGACTGCCCCAACAAAAGAACATGAGGGAACTTCTTGATGGAAATATTCTATATCTTGCTTATGGTGGTGGTTGCACAACTATATACATTTGTCCCAACTCATGGAATTGTGAATTTTACTGAATGTAAATTCTGCCTTAATGAATTTCACTAAAACACTAAACACGGGATTGTAAAGAAAGGCAAAAGTGAAAACAGGATTGTGATGATAGTTACAAGTGTGTATATGTGTGTGCACATGCATGTGTGTATAAGTGGGAACAAACACAAAATGAATGCATTCTGTCACATGTAAATCCAATAAAATTGATTTTTTTTGCAGAGTTTTACTGGGGATAAAGAGACCCACTTCCTTGGGAATTCCCTAGCTGTTCTGTGGTTAAGACTCTGCACTTCCACTGCAGGGCTTCCATCCCAGGATCCCTGGTCAGGCAGGGAACTAAAATCCTGCATGCCTTGCAGCATAGCAAAACAAACAAAAAGAGACACTTCCTAGTTACACAAAATTCAACACACTAGGAAGATGTATAATTCCTAATATTCGAAATTGGAATAGCCCCAGTTACAAGACCTCAAAATATGTAGAACAAAACTGGCAGAGAAGAAATAGAAAAGTTCCCAACATAGGGAGAGATTTTAATATGCTTCTTTTTATAGTGTATAGAACAAACAGAACTTGCCTCCCCCCAAAAAACCCAGTAAGATTGTTAAAGACTTCGAAGACATTGCTAAGAAATCCTGGCTTCATGAACATGCATAGATCATTCCATCTAATAACTGAATAATTGATAGCTTAATTGTGTGTCCTGGGGAAGAAGATTAAGAGTGTGCTTATCAAATTTGCAGGTAACACTAGCATTTCAACCTTTGGCCCCTGGGTTGGTCCCACAGGGCCACCTTGTCCAGGGTTCTGTCGAGAGCATCAGCACAGAGAAATGTCTGATGGCCAACCCTGGGGACCCCAGCACCAGACACTGAGCCAATCTGAGGGGCTGTCACACGGCATCTCTTTCAGCAGCAGCCACGGAGTCAGCCGTCCCTTCACCGAAAAGGGTAGTGGTGCAGCCAGAGATGTTCACGTTCCAGGGAATCAGGAAACAGGGCTCAGAGTCCAAGAAATGGAAAATCGAAAGTGGATGGACTTTGTGACAGAGCAGGGACTCTAGTCAGAAATGGTTGTTTAAAAAAAAAGTGGTTTTAAATGTTAATCTCCTACTTACACGAAGAACATATCTTGTATATTGTGATTACCAGAATTCTGAAGAGAGAGAAAAAATCTTGATGAGGAATTCTGTGTGGTCATCACAAGCATATATTCACTATGTATGACGTGGGTTAGGAGGAAGTGATAGGAATTTATATTACAAATTTATCTTTTAATTCTTAGTTTTTGATTTGGCCCTGCAGCCATATGGGATCTCAGTTCCCCAACCAGGAATCAAACCTGTGTCCCCTGCATTGGAAGCACAGTCTTAACCACTGGACCACCAGGGAAGTCCCTAGTTTTTAAAAAGGGCTAATGTAGCTGCATTTAAAACTCAGTTAACTAGAAATAGAAGAATATTGACTTGATATGATAAAGAATAATTATTTCAGATTATTATCCTACATCATGTGCTGTGCACGTGTGCTAAGATGCTTCAGTCGTGTCCAACTCTTTGCGACTCTATGGACTGCACCCCGCCAGGCTCCTCTGTCCATGGGATTCTCCAGGCAAGAATACTGAGTGGGTTGCCATGCCCTTCTCCGGGTGATCTTCCTGACCCAGGGATTGAACCCAAGTTTCTTACATCTCCTGCATTGGCAGGCGGGTTCTTTGCCACTAGCATCACCTGGGAAACCCCATCCTATATCATACATAATGATTTTTTTAAAAATTAGAGCTGTTCCTAGACAGATCACGGATGAGGTCTTAACAAACATTGTTCTAGTCGAAGGAAAGAGAGAAGAGCAATGAATAGAGTGTATTTATTAAAGACAAACTTTCATTATTTGCATAAGGTATGATCAATTATCTAGAATGTCTCAGAGAGTCACCTTAAAGTCAACTAAAATGTATAAGTTAACAATCTGCCTCAATGAAAAATAAGTTTATGTCAGTAGATTTCTTGTATACCAACAATGAAAAACAGGACTTCCCTGCTGGTCCCGTGGTCAAGACTCCGTGTTTCCACTGCAGGGGACTCGGGTTCTATCCCTGCTCTGGGAACTAAAACTCCAATGTGGCATGGCACCATTAAAGAGAAAAAAAAAGCTTAAAAAATGTCACTTACTCTGGTGACAAAAATATAAAATAGCCAGTGATACATTAGTGAGAAACATTCAGGACTGTCAAGTTTTAGAATGTTCTTTCTATGGAGGAGTCAAAAATATACTTGAGGACTTCCCTGGTGGCACAGTGGGTTGGAATCCATCCATCTGCCAATGCAGGGGACATGGGTTCGATCCCTGGTCCAGGAAGATCCCACGTATCTCAGAGCAACTAAGTCTGTGCTCCACAACTACTGCTCTAGAGCCTGAACTCTGCAAAAGGGAAGCCACTGCAGGGAGAAGCCCACATATCAAAACTAGAGAGTAGCCCCTGCTCTCGGCAACTAGAGCAAGCCCGTGCAGCGATGAAGACCCAATGCAACAAAAATAAATATTATTTTAAAAATAAAAATGTACTTGAAAAAAATGGAGAGGTATATCATGTTGATGGGAAAGTAAAACCTCGTAGAGGGGTATATTTCTTCAAATTAATTTATAGTTTTGTTGTTGTTCAGTCTGACCCTTTGTGACCCCATGGACTGCAGCATGCCAGGCTTCCCTGTCCTTCACTATCTCCTGGAGTTTGTTCAAACTCATGTTCACTGCATTAGTGATGCCATGCAACCATCTCATCCTCTATTACCCCCTTCTCCTCCTTCACCCTCAATCTTTCCCAGCCTCAAATTTATGGTTTTAATACAATTCTAATCAAAACCTCATTTTGAATTTTTTTGGAACTTGAGAAAATAAGTCTAACATTCATCTGTAGCAGTAAATGTTAAAAATAGCAAAGAAGCTATAATGCCTTTCTGTATTTTGCAGAATTTCTATCAAATGTGTATTACTTTTATAGTAAAGAAAGTCTTCCATTTTAGCAACAACAAAAGACAACTTAATCCCAATACACATTTAAAAATAGTATAAAACGTAATCACCGAGATGCAAACCTTTCTCTATTCTCTGAATCTATTCATTCCTTATTAGATTATTGTTAGAAGTTCAAGTTAATGGCCTGACAAAGGAATGGAAAAATAGTTCTTTGAGAAGGTTTGATACGATTTGATACTGTTTTGCTTAGAGGAAAAAACGAAGAAACGAATCAGTTACAGTCTTGCAGAACCTGAATGATTTTTCCAAGAATTATGTTGATCAGCTGTCAGAATAACAGAGCAAATGAGCAACAAAACTCCCTCATTTGAATAGTAGTGTCCTTGGGAAATGAAGAAAGGCTGCTTTCTAGGCTTGAGATTTTCACCATAAACCCTATTGTCATCTGTGTTCCATGCAGTCATCTGTTTGTTTCCAACCAAATGGATCGAAATGCCCAGGTACATCTGATGAATTTGAAACACTAAACCTCACTCAGTGTTCCCAATTATAACCCATCACAAGGGCATCACAGGGAACCCTAAGTAAGACCCCAGAGGGAAATACCCTACTTTGCTTCTCCTTTAAATTTCTGATTTAAGTTTTGCTGCAGCACTTACGGTTTCACAGACCATTTATATACACACACGCATGCACACACCCCCCCCACACAAAATACTCCCTTCCTCAAGATTTTTGTCTTCTGTGGATTTCATGCGTTTGGGAGATGTCTGACTGTCGTAAAAACTGGTTTAGAATTTCCATTGCATGTTTCCAGAAAGGCAACCTGGAAGAAGCTCTAGGGAAAACCTTTCCATGCCTCAAAAATTACTCATGGAGGTGCTTCTCTTCCTCCACTCAGAGTCTAAGCCATCCTCCACTGCTCCTGGACACTGCCTTCTACCAACCCGCACATCCCACCTCTGATGGCATCGGACCGCTGTCTTCCCCACTCCTACTTCGATGTCATCAGGGCGACTCCATCCTTTGCGTGCTCCTTCTTTGTCCCCGTCCCAGGGGCCCTCGTGGAGATCAAGTTCCAGCAGATCTCTGTGTTTAAAGGAGCCAAGTCTCAGCTGAAGGTACAGAGGGAGAAGAGGACAGAAAAACCAACTTTAGTTTTTCTTCATCACAAGGTGTTTGTGGAAAGGTGGCTAATGTGCGTCAGCGTCAAGGTTCCTTCCTTCCCGGGAACCAAGAGGAAGTCTTTCAAAACTAGACGGGAAAGGCGTTTTTTTCCCCTCGTCAATTCAACTTTGGAGACATTCTATTAAATGGCAGGTACCCTTCCACCCAAAAACAACAATGAAGTATTCAGTGTGCTAACAACATAGCTTAAAAAAAAAAAGTAAAACAAAATTCTGCATTTTTATAAAACTTGATAAAGAAATAGTATTTTAAACTGGACAGTCACCGGAAGTACCCAGTTATCAGAAATGCACACACTTCAGTTGCCGCGTGCAGCACCTTCAGGCTCCGTGCCTGGCCCGTTTCAGCATCTCCAGGTTCTGCAGGGTTATTCCCACACTCGCCAGCATCAGTTTTCCCCTCCTTTTCCCTTTGGGTACCTTCTCCCCCTTCCTTGCAGGGGACCTTTTTAGGCTTGGGCTCTGGCACTGGACGGACAGGTTTAAGAGACAACCTTGCAGATCTTTGCTACAGGTGGTCCTTCACCCTGACTTTGTCTCCTTTAACATCCCCTTCAGCCTTTCTTTCTGGCGTGGTGGCGATGGAGGCAGGACGTAGGCACTGGACACGGGATGCCGTGGCCCGAGGGCTCTGGTTGGCCCATGGGTTACTCTTACCTCTTCTTCATACTGCTTCTCTCCTTCACTCCTTTTTTTTGGAGATTTGTGTATGTGTGTGTTTAGTATATTAAAGTTTTTATTGAATTTGTCACAATATTGCTTCTGTTTTCTGGGGGTTTGGGGGTTTGTATTTTTTTGGCCACACAGCATGTGAAATTTTAGTTCCCCAACCAGAGATCGAAGCCACCTCCCCTGCATTGGAAGGCAAAGTCTTAACCACTGGAATGCCAGATAAGTCCCTCTCCTTCACTCTTGAAACATATTTTCCTTCGGTATAAAACTCAAGATTGACAGTTATTTTCTCTTTGTACTCTGAGGACATCTTTCCATTGTCTGTCTGCCTTCCGCTGATGCTACTGCCGTGTCAGTAACATGCTACTGCCCGTCTTACTGTTCCTCTTCCAAAGGCCATGAGCCTTTTCTTCCTGCAGCTTTTAGGAATGTTCTCACTGTTTTTGACTGTATGCTGTATCTCAGAGTGAATTTCTTTTTCTTGTTATGCAGTTCCTTGGCCTGCCTCCACTAATCACAATGGTGAAGCAGGACTAGTAAATTGCAGTGAGGAGTTCCATGCAGGGAAGAAACAATGAACAATGCCCAGGAGCTGGTGGTCCATCACAGTGATGCAATCCTGCTAGGCAGGCCATGTGAGGTCCTTCTGCCCTTGACCAGATCCTGATTTTGCTCTAAAGGAGGAGCCCCTCGTACAGGATCTCTTTTGAGTGACTGAATACACGAACAGACAATGAGCAAACCATAGATGAAAATAAATCTCCGACCCACAATCTGCATGAGCTGTCCAGAAAACCAATGCCTTTATCCATGATAAGCATCCTGGGACGCCAGCCTGCTGTCAGGCTCACAAGAAACCACATTCTTATCTCTAGCAACAATGCAGGAAGCGAAACAATCACTTCTGTAATCATCAGCCCAATATGGCCAGGACCTGATGATGAACTGCCAGCTTCCCTAATTTTTGTCCCTGTTTCCAATTTAGGACCAACGAGAGAAAGTCAAATATGTCCCCCTAACTGATCACATGGGATATCCCACTTTTAGTGAGCCCACTTCCAGCTCCCCAGGTCAACAGCCTCCAGCCAGGGCACACCTGAGGGGTCTCCCCCACACCCATAAAGCTTCCCCACCCCTCTGTCTGCCCTTGAGTATCTGCCAAATGGAAATAATGGTGACTGACCCCCTTGCTACAGCCAGCTGTGAATCAGTAGCCTCTGCTTGCTCTCTGTTGGGAGCTGTTTGTTTACTTCTTCACGTTCCATTCGCCTCTGACCACAACAGAAGCAACCCTCCTTGGGAGTGGCAGAATCTTCCCACACCCATGCTCGCACCTGAGTAAAGACGGCCCTGCCTGCACACCTGTGTGGAAGGCCTAGCTTGCTGAATGCCCTCCTGTGCTCTAGAACAAAGAAGCCTTCATCTTCCACTACCTGTGGGTTTTCTTCTGGCCAAGAGACACATCGGCAGGCCATGTTTTCTGGAAGTCAGACTCTGAGATGCTGGATTTGTTTACAGGTGGTTGAGGGTTCTTGGGATCAACACCTCTAGGAAGTGGAGGGGGGAAAACTGGGCAAAGGAGGAAGCTGAAATGAGATGGAGTCACAGCAAGGCTTCAGCTTATTTTACAGGGGACTGGGTGACCTATTGTTGACCTTGGCTGCCCCAGGAAGGGGTCACGACCCTGAAGAGGCAGCTTTCATTGTCCAGGGGAGGAAGTCCACTGAGAGTGATCAGCTGCCCACACTCTAAGCAGGGGTGGGGGTGGGGGATGCTTATGTCCCCGAGGAGAGGTGTGGGGATCTGACCAGCCTGGCAGTGTCCACCACAGAATCCCAAACCCCAATTTATCCCGAAGCCAAAGGGGCTACAAGTTCGCATCAGCAGAGAAAACAGCATCCATGGAGTGAGAGGAGGCTCCTGCCAAGTCAGAACTCAAGAGGCTTTGAAAGAGAATAAGGGGAACCCAAAGGAGGTACAGATAGACGAAGACAGCCTCCTAACATGAAAAAGACATAGCTTCCAAAACTGGAAGTTCAGGGACTTCCTGGGGGTCCAGTGGTTAAGAATCTACCTTTCGTAGCAAGGGACGAGCGTTCAATCCCTGGACTGGGAACTGAGATCCCACATGTGGCTGCAGGGCAACTAAGCTCTCATGCCGCAACTGGAGACCTCGAGTTGTTTTTACAGCTACAGAAGCCTGTGTGCCACAACAAAGACCCGGTGCAGCCAAGGAAATAAAGAAACTTAAAAACAAACAAACAAACGGAAAACTTCAAAAGAGGAAGTGGAAAAAAAAAAAAAGAGAGTCTCTTCTGAGAACCTTCTGGAAGACCAGATGATAAAACTGACAATGTAGCACAACATGACTGTGGAAAGGGAAATGCAGACAAGAGACTGGAGATCTGGAAGGTGGATCCAGAGGACTGAGCCCTGACAGCAGGCCCTCCAGAGAAGAGAGGGAGGAGGGTGAATGCTGAGTCGTTTCAGTCGTGTCCGACTCTTTGCGACCGCATGGACTGTAGTCCACCAGGCTCCTCCGTCCATGGGATTCTCCAGGCAGGAATACTGGAGTGGGTCGCCATTCCCTTCTTCAGGGGATCTTCCCGACCCAGGGATGGAACCCAGGTCATCAGCACTGGAAGCAGGTTCTTTACCATATGAGCCACCAGGGAAGTCCTCTTTCCCCTTATAGGTGATTACAAAATATTAAGTATGGTTCCCTGTGCTGTACAGTAGGTACTTGTTGGTTATCTATTTTATATACAGTAGTGGGTATATTTTAATCTCAGTCTCCTAATTTACCACTTCTCCCCTTTCCCTTTGGTAACTGTAAGTTTATTTTCTATGTCACTGAGCATAGGGTTCTTTTTTTGGGGGGAGGGGTGTAGTATATAGCTTCTTTACAATGTGCCGCTAGTTTCTGCTGTAAACAAAGTAAATCAGCTGTATATACACACAAATATATATATATATATGTGTGTATATACATATAATAGGGCTTGGCCTCTTCTGTGATTTTCAAGGGTCTGCTTTGAAAGTCAAAAGCCAAGAATTAACTCTTTCCTTTTATTTGGCATCCAGCCACCTGTGCTGGAGTTATTGTGGACATTTCACAGCCCTTGTAGTCTAGTCACCATTGCCAGGACCCGCCCAGGGGCATATGGAGAGCCCTGTGGGAAAGAGCTCTTCCCTAAGTAGCTGGAGGTAGGGAGCAGCGGGACAGAGCATCAGGCTTACTTGTTCTTCCTAGAATTCAGGCAACAGTTTTGTAACTGTTTCAATGAGATGGGAAAATGGCCTTGTGATTAAATGCTCTTGAAAAAAAAAAAAAGCAGGCACATTCTCAACCCAAGAATGTTGCACTGACTGCATCCACTGTCTGGAATGTTCTTTCCCCAGATGACCTCTTCACCTCATCCTCCGTTGCTTCTTTGTTCTCAAGGAGATCTTTCCTGACTTCTCTGTGTCCCCCTGATTCCCCAACTCCTCTACATTTCATTTTTTATAGTAGTTCCAACATACTACAGGCTTCCCTGGTAGCTCAGCTGGTAAAGAATCTGCCTGCAATGCAGGAGACCCCGGTTCGATTCCTGCGTTGGGAAAATCCCCTGGAGAAGGGATAGGCTACCCGCTCCAGTATTCTTGGGCTTCCCTCGTGGCTCAGACGGTGAAGAATCCACCTGCAGTGTGGGAGACCTGGGTTCGATCCCTTGGTTGGGAAGACCCCCCTGGAGGAGGGCATGGCAACCCGCTCCAGTATTCTTGCCTGGAGAATCCCATGGACAGAGGAGCCTGGCGGGCTGCCGTCCACGGGGTCACAGAGTCGGACACGACTGAGCGACTAAGCAGCAGCAGCAGCAACATATTTATTACACAAGTACATTTCTTACTTATTTTTTAAAATTTATTTTTAAATCATCTTAAAAGATCTTTTAATGTGGAGCACTTTTAAAGTTTTTATTGAATTTGTTACAATATTGCTTCTGTTCTGTGTATTGATTTTTCAGCCCCAAGGTATGTGGGATCTTAGCGACTCAATCAGAGATCGAACCCAAGCCTCCTGCATTGTAAGCGCAAAGTCTTAACCACTGGACCCCAGGGAAGTCCTGACATTTCTAACTTATCATCTGCTTCCCTTCCCTCTCAAGTATAAGCCCCGGGATGGCAGGGGTCTTTGTTAGGTATCCAAAGCACTACCAGGCACACAGTAGGTGTGAGAGTCAGAAAGAAGGAAAGTGCTTTAAGAAGAAGGTACCCACAATGATGGGTGTATGTCAAAGGGTCATGGGAGCCAACCCAAGTGGCCCCAGAGACAGAAGCTGGAGCGACTGAAGTAATAAAATAAATAACGATAGTGCCCGGTTCTAACCCAGAGAACAAAGCCAAACTCCATGAGTCCGTACCGGCATAAACAACTGAAGAAAGTGAATAAACCGGGGAGAATGCTGTTACCTGGTTTCTTCTCTCTTTTTTTAATCCTTCTTTTCTGGGGGCAGCGCTGCATGCCATGCAGGCGGAAGCCTGGAGTCTTAACCACTGGACCCCAGGGAAGTCCCTGTTACCTAGCTTTTTTGGCCTACATTGTTTCCTCCACCCACAGATGGGATGTTTCCACTATTTTGTGCAGTAATTTGTTTCCATTTAATCCAATGTCTCCCATTTTCTTTGCTCACCGTTTCCTCTTGTGACCCAGACCTTGTTTCCCACTGAAGAACTTTGTCAAGACGCTGCTCCACCCGAGGGCTTACTGGTCACCTCTCTTAGTTCTGTCTGGAAAAAATCTTCCTTTAGCCCTTGTTCTTAAAGATCGCTCTCCTGGGTCTGCTGGATTCCTGGCTTCCCTGCCAAGGCTGTTCTCCGCTGTGCCCTGTCTTCTGACATTCTGTCATTTTCTCCGGCTGGTTTTAAGAGTTTTCTTTTTTGTTCTGCTGCCTTTCTGATTTGACAGTTATTAATTTGCTGCTTGCCAGCCCCCAACCCCCCCCCCCCACCATTGCCTGCTCTGTGGTCAAGGGGCTGGGGGTGCTGCAGGGACAGTGGGAGGGGGCTGCCCCTCACCGGGCGCTGGGGTTCCAGGGGGTGGGGCTGGCACAACCCTGTGGCCTTCTCCCAAGGACCCCCTTTGAGGGGCCTCTGTCTCAGCCCTGGGGTTGTGGCCGTTCCTTACATGTACTATTCCTGCATTGCTTTTTAAAAAAATATTTATTTATTTACTGATTTATTTATTTGGCCGCACCAGGTCTAAGCTGTGGCATGAGAACCCTTGGTTGTGCATGTGGGATCTAGTTCCCCACCTGGGGATTGAACCCAGGCCCCCCTGCATTGGGAGCACAGAGTCTTAGCCACCAGGCCACCAGGGAAGTCCCACCTTTCCTGCCTTCTTTAAAGCTGTCTTTATTTCTTTTACCAACCGCCCCCCCCCCCCCCCCCCCATGACTCCAATCCCCTGCGATGGTTAGCAACTCTTGAGAATAAACTTTCCCTATCCACTAACTGTGATTTCTGTCTCCAGATTGGACCCTGAGCCAGACCCCTCTGACGTGTTTATATGTGGATTTCTTTCCTTTTATTCTTTTTAAAATCCTGCTTGGGATTCATTGGGCTTTTTGAGTCCAAAGACTCGATAGCTTGCTTTATAACCTCTGTAAAACTTTCAACCATGATGACATTGAACATCGCCTCTGCCCCCTCTCTGATTTTTCCTTCTATAACATTGATTTTGTCTGTTAGATCTTCTCTGTCCATATTCTCAATGCCTGTCTGCATTCAGATGGGTATATCTTTCCTTTCCTCCTTTGCCTTTTGCTTCTCTTCTTTTCTCAGCTATTTGTAACCCCTCCTCAGACAACCAACCATTTTGTCTTTTTGCATTTCTTTTTCTTAGGGATGATCACCGCCTCCTGTACAATGTTACAAACCTCCACCCATAGTTCTTCAAGCACTCTGTCAGATCTAGTCCCTTGAATCTATTTCTCACTTCCACTGTATAATCACAAGGGATTTGATTTAGGTCATTCCTGAATGGTCTAGTGGTTTTCCCTACTTTCTTCAATTTAAGTCTGAATTTGGCAATAAGCAGTTCATGATCTGAGCCACAGTCTGCTCCCTGTCTTGTTTTTGCTGACTGTATAGAGCTTCTCTATCTTCGGCTGCAAAGAATATAATCCATCAGATTTCGGTATTGACCATCTGGTGATGTCCACGTGTAGTCTTCTCTTGTGTTGTTGGAAGAGGGTGTTTGCTACAACCAGTGTGTTCTCTTGGTAAAACTTTATTAGCCTTTGCCCTGCTTCATTCTGTACTCCAAGGCCAAATTTGCCTGTTACTCCAGGTATCTTTTGACTTCCTACTTTTGCATTCCAGTTCCCTATTATGAAAAGCACATTTTTTTTGGGGGGGGGGGTGGTTAGTTCTAGAATATGAACTAGAACCTATGCCTTGGGAGCAAGCTTTTCTGTCTGCTGCCTGGTTTTCTTAATCCCCAGCTCCGCCAAGACGGGCAGCTCCTGTTATCCCCACTGGCACAGATTAGGAGAGTGAGGTCTCCAGGGGTTCCACAACTTGCCCAAGGTCATGAGTGGGTTCGAACTTGCTCCCTGATCCAAGGGCTGGCAGGTCCTCCTCCCCGCCCCTCCCTGTCGACAAGCACTTTCCTTGTAGCCCTGAGCACCCGGAGCGCCTGGCATGGCAGGATGCTGCTGCCCCCTCGTGGCCACTCGGATCACTACAGGTCTGAGCTAGGAGCCCCTGGAGCAGGGTCACATCTGAACCCCTGACTCCGGAGGCCCTCAGTCTCTTCCTTGCTGCCTTCACTCCCCCGACCCCCCAGGGCCTGGGAGAGGTGCTGCACTGAAAAGGTGAAAAAGGAAAATGAGTTTTTCTTTCCTAAGAACAAAGAAGATGGAACAGTGAGCAGGCCTGATCACTCCTAGCTTTTACTTGGTGTGTGCGCCCAGTCGCTCAGTCATGTCCGACTCTTTGTGACCCCATGGACTGTAGCCCGCCAGGCTCCTCTGTCCATGGGACTCTCCAAGCAAGTATACCGGAGTGGGTTGCCATCCTTCCATTTCCTATTCCCAACCCAGGAATCAAACTTGTGTCTCCTTCGTCTCCTTTTACTGGCCGGTAGATTCTTTACCACTTGAGCTACCTGGAAAGCCCCAGGTTTTACTTTAACTGTTCCTCATCTGTTCTGCCCCCTAACTCTGCATAGGCTTTATTCTGCATCTACTAGCCTTTGTGCGTGCGTGCTAAGTCGCTTCTCTTCAACCCCAGGGACTGTAGCCCGCCAGGCTCCTCTGTCCATGGGATTCTCCAGGCAAGAATCCTGGAGTGGGTTCCATGCCCTTCTCCAACTATCCTTTGACTCCATGCTAATTACATCCTGTATCAGGTGCTCACCTTTACAGAACGCTCTTTGAAGACCATCCCTTGTAGTTTTTCTCTTTTTGCATTATAGAAAGAAGGCCTCAGTACAATACACAAAAGACAATGGACCCAACTATGGGAGCCAGACTCAATTACTGGGCTACCTGACACCAGCCTATGACTGTTTTGAAAGAATGCTAGAGGAAGAAAAATGCAAGGTCCTGACACCTTTGTTCCTCATCACCGACCCCTGACCACGAGCCCTCATCTATATAATCCCCCAGATTCCTCATGAAAAGGGGGCACAGTTCTTGAGGCACAAACCTACTGTGTTCTCCCTTCTGCCATCTGAGGATTAAAGCCACCTTTCTATTTCCTCCAAACTGTCTCCATGTTTTTTTTAATTTGGTTTTCGCGGGCACAAAGAAAGCCAAGATTTCGGTAGCATCAGAGAGGAGAAATAACAAAAGTCTGCAGCTCCTTCCTTTGTTCCCTGAAGGATCTCAGTCAAGTCACCTAACCAGCTGGGCCTCAGTTTTCCCATCTATAGAATGGGCATAATCCCTCTTCAGGTAAGAGGATTTCATGAGCAGGCAGGTGCTCCTGGAGAACCTAGAACCCTGGGCTGGGGAAGACTCATCGGTAGCCCCATCATCCGCCCGTGACCCCACCCCCACCCCAGGGAAAGCAGCAGGCAGCCCGTGGGGGTACACTCTGTCCTTGCAGGGAGTAAACACTCTCGGTGCAAAGTCTGCAGCATTTGTTGACTGGGAGGTGGGGGCTACTCATCAAAGGCACCCGCGCGCCCTGCCTGCCATCGAGGGCTGTGAGCTTTGGTTCGCTGATAAGCAGGGAGGATGTGTGATCCTGGCCCAGGAGGAGCTCAGGCAGGAGGTGCCTCCCCCGCTGTCCGTGCCGCCAGTACCAGCTGCAGCTGGTGGTGCCCAGGGACAAGGCCCAGAGGCCGGCTCTGCCTCGCCACTTTGTGAGGGTCTGGGTCCTCGCTGAGCCCAGCACCCCCACATGGGTCTCTCCGGGCTCAGTACTAGACCCGGGTATCCAGGGGATCTGCGCGGGGTGGGGGTGGGGTTGTAGGTGGGGGTTGGGGGAGATAACCCCCGCCCACTCCCACCAGAACCTGGGGGCTGCTGCTGCTTCTAAGACCCCAGGGGCAGAAGGCAGAGCCTTCAGGGGACCCAGGATTCAAGAAGCGCCCCCCAGGCACCCTCCTCCACTGCGGAGGCGGAAGGTGACTTCCTTCTGGAATCTGCAATCACAGTTTCTGGGGACCGTCATATCCCCACCCCGCAAGTCTGAGCGCCAGGAACGTCCCTGCACAAAGTTCCCCTGGTGAGGAACTCCCGTTTGTGGGCTCTTGGCCCTGCAGTCGGCCTGCCTACAGGCCACCTCCCCCTTCCACACCCCACTAGACAGCCGCTCTTGGCCCCGCAGGGGGTCACTGTTCCCTGCACACACCGGCCTCCCATGGGAGCGCCGGCCCCTGTGGGTGACCACTCTGTGAAGGCTCAGCCCACCTCGCCACCCCGCTCTGACTGCCCCAGCTCCCCCAGAGAAAGGGGCCCCTCAGGTCTTCAGGGACCCAGTGGGAGACCCCAAGACTGCGGGGCCAAGAGGCCTGCGACCAGTCCGGAGGAGCTGTGCCCGACCTGAGGGAGGGCAGAGGCGGGAGAGAGAGCCGTCATGGGCAGGAGCCACGCGGCAGTGGGAGCCAGAGAGGGTTTGTATGAAGGGAGGCCCCTGCCAAGTGGGCATTTTAGGGCCATCATGCCGGCCGCACTGAGGGACAGGCCACAGTGGGGAGAGCTTGGGGGTAGGGGTCAGCGCTGAAGCTACCCTGGAGATGCAGCAAAGAGAAGAGAGAAGGTGAAGTCGCTCAGTCGTGTCCAACTCTGTGACCCCATGGACCGTAACCCCCGCCAGGCTCCTCGGTCCATGGGATTCTCCAGGCAAGAATACTGGAGTGGGTTGCCATTTCCTCCGCCAGGGGGTCTTCCCGACTCAGGGATCGAACCCGGGACTCCTGTATTGACAGTCAGACTCTACCGTCTGAGCCACCAGGGGCTCCTGCAGCAAAGAGGACCGTGCCTAATACTGGGCAGCGTGTGAGCAGGAAAGACAGTCTGGGAGGGGGAAGGGGCGCAAAGGAGGGAGGCTGGGGAGGGGGCGTTGGAGACCTGCAGAACCCTCACCAAGACGGATGCGGCAGCAACGGCCTGTGCAGCTGGCAACCGAAGGTCATCGCGGGGGCAGGACTGAATGAGCAGGTGGTGAGGCCAGGCGGCAGCGCATGTAGACGCTGGGCTGGAAGGGCTTGGCAGCTGAGCGGACAGACAGGAAGCTGTGGCGGGGGATGGTGAGGTTTGCTGCCCTTTCTTAAGACGGGAGAATCTTGCTGGTGTTTGCAAACTGAGGGGCATGAGCTGGCCTGTGGCCAGACCTGAGGGGTCCCTGCAGGGGGCCAGGATCTGGGGAAGGGGAGGTGCTGCAAGGAGGGGGTTAGCCTGGCAGGGGCAGAGCCTGGAGGCTGGGTCCCCATCCTGACCTGGCCACTGTCCAGCTGCCTGACCTCCAGCAAGCGCTGACCTGTCTCTCCAGTCTCCAGGGGTCAGTTAAGATGGGACTTTCTGCCTCCATTCTGTCTGATGCTGGTGCGTGCTCAGTCGTTCGGTCGTATCCGATTCTTTGCGACCCCGTGGACTGTAAGTCCCCCAGGCTCCTCTGTCCATGGGGATTTTCTCGGCAAGAATACTGGAGAGGGTTGCCATGCCCTCCCCCAGGGGATCTTCCCAACCCAAGGATCGAACCCGTGTCTCCTGCATTGCAGGCAGATTCTTACACTGGAAGCCCATTCTGTCTGAAATTGAAGGTCTAAAACAGAACAGTAAGTGCCCTCTCACCTGGGGCTCCAAGCTTTGGAGGGGCCCACTCTGTCCCTCCAGCTTGCCCATTCCCCACAGGAGACCCATTCCCTGGCGTCCCCCACCCGCCACCTCGCCCCAGCAGGGGGCCCAATCCAGGCACTGTGGACGCCTCTCCCAGACTCCACCTCCCGCCGCAGACCTCGCCCTGGGGCGAAAGTCCAGAGGGGTCCTGGGCTGGGTCTCCTGTCGCCTGGCTTCAACACAGAAGAGTCCAAAAAGTTCAACCTGGCGCTCCCGACCTGGTGTCACGACTGCGTATTTGTCCAGCCACCAGATAAAGAGGGAACCCACACTCTTTATTCCACGGTCTGTGGGCTGATTTATAACATTTTTTTTATGGTTACCACCCATAATTTTATTATCTAGGTTCAAAACTCATTAAGGTTTTGCCACATTTGCCAAAAACAAAAACATCCAAAGTATGTCACAGACAGTATGATGTCTCTACATTAAATAGTTTGGAAGAAGTCTAAGAACATTCTCTCACATAAACAGAGGAGTTTTGTTTCCTCTTAAAAAAACACTCATAATTCTTAATATCATCAGAGTTATTTTTATAAGCGTGAAATGATCCATCAGGATCTTTCTGTTGTCTCTTTTTATCCAAAATATCCCTCCACTTAAAAAAAAAATAATGGCACTGATATGTTGACAGTGACATAATTTTAAGCGGCAGGCGGGGAACTGGGCCTGCTTTGGACCTGTGTCCTGGCACCCCACATGCCTGGGGTGAGGGTCCCACAGAGGGAAACCTGATTCCACCAATCCAAGGGCGACCGACTGGCTCCTGTTGGCCTTGACTCGCCCAGTTTTAGCTCTGAAAGCTCTGCATCCTGAGGACCTCTCAGTTCCAGGCAAACCGGGCTGGTTGATCACCCCAGTTAGTTCCCTGCCCACTTTGAGAGTAGGAGAGAGGGCCTTTCATCCCGAGACCAGCAAGAGGGGCTTCAAGGACCCAGGCGAACAGGTGTCTCCTGCTGCTTGCTCCACACCGGATACATTAAAGGCCAAGGTCATCCCTGTGGCCGCCTGGCCCGCAGTGGAACTGGACCAGTGGCTGCATTTCCCGGATGACTGGGCAAAGGTGTGTGCCCTGGGGGGTCAGGTACCATCCAAGAAATACCTAAGGTCCCACAAAGAGCCTGAAAGAGAGAGATCAGCACTCGGAGTCCCCCCGAGGCTCCCAGTCCCCTCCCGCCCTCCCTCCTGGAGGAGGACGGCAGAGGCGGCCCTCCCCTGCTGTGGTTCCCCCGCTGTTCAAGGCCCAGTGGAGCTGGAGAGGGGGAGAAGCTGTGACTGGGAATAAACCTTCGTTTTGATCATTAAACCAGAGCTGGAGTTATAGTTCCTAAGTGGACGCGGCCCCTGGGACTAGAAGGGACCTGAGGATTTACTGCCCATGAGAGCGACAAGAGAGGTGCGGCAGCTGCCCAGATCTCCATTCAGCTGCAGGGGAAGGTCTCCACCTCGCCCCATGGAGGCCTGTGTGTTTAGCTAAGGGCCTGTGGTGTATGCAGCCCTCAACATAAGCCAGGTGTGTGAGAGCCACTTCGTGATTCCAAACAGCTCCTCAAGGTCAAAGATGAATGGCCGCCCAGGGCCTCATGGACACGTGTCCACGCCCGTCCCGCTGTCTGGCTGCAGCACACGGGGCCCTTCCCCTCCCCTCGGCCTCCTCCCTGGCTCTGGGGAGCTGCTGTCTCCTGCTGCTCCTCACCTCTGAGCTTGGAGGGCTCCAAACGCTCACCCCTTGAACCTCTTTCCTCATAACTGCTGCTTCAGGATCATGGCCTCAGATACTGAAGATTCCCACGTTTCTAAGCCCAGCCCAGCCTTCCTTCCCAAAGCCCGGATCCTGGCCACTCTGCTCCTCCACCGGGAAGTCTACTAGGATCTCGGCTAGATGAGTTCAAGGCGGGACTCCACACTCCTTTCGTTCACCAACACTGATGTCGTAGTGAATGGCAGCCCTTCAGCTGGCCTTCTGGGCCCCTCTCCCGCCCCATACAGGAGCAGAGAGAGTCTGTAACGTGGAAATCAAATCTCAGGCTCCCTCTGTTCCTGGCCCTCTGATGGTCCCCCAGCTCACTCGGAGGAGGTGGCTCCCAGGACCCTGCAGAGCTGGCCTGCTCTTTAAAAAAAAAAAAAAACTTATTTGGCTGCACTGGGTCTTAGTTGCAATATGTGAACTGTTAGTTACAGCATCTGGGATCTAGTTCTCTGACCAGGGATCCAACTCAGGCCCACTGCGTTTGGAACACGGAGTCTTAGCTACTGGACCGCCAAGTAGGTCCCTCTGCCCCCCTCTGACCTTGGCTGTCTCTCTGCTTCAGCTGCTCAGGCCCCTCTCTGTGCCTCAGGGCCTTTGCACAGGACTTCCCTTCTTCTAGGTCCCCGCACAAATGTTCACTGTCCTAGTGAAGCCTTCCTTACCCCTTGCTCCTCTTGCCCTGCTTTATTTTTCTAGAACAGGTATTCTAGACTGAGAGACTTTCACTTTCACTTCACTTTCCAGTGGCGGATTGCAGTCCATGGGGTTGCAAAGACTTAGCGACGGAGCACATTCAACCTACTGTAGGTGTCTTTAAAATGCTTAAAAAGGAGAATGAAATTTGAATGTCGACTCTTTCAGCTGCAGTGAAAATAAAACTGCCAAGTGGACCACATGCTCCTGGGGCTGCCCAGGGCATCCTTGCCAGGATGTGAGTTACAGGCAGGCCAAACCCCAGGGAGGACTGAGGCTCAGGGCTGCAGAATCTAAGTGGTGGATTAAAACTACTGGAGGAAGAAGAGCAAGCAGGTGGTGCCTCCACCAGATGGGTGCCTGGCCGTCCATCCCCACGTCGTCGCGGACTCATGCCAATCATGAGTCACGTTAACGCAGGGCCTTAAAGTATAGAAACACTGGTACCAGCCTTCTCGTCTCTTCTTTGAGGGCGGGCAGTGGTGTCATGGCCGGGAGAGGCCCTCGGGAATGGGAAGGATGGACTGTCAGACGACGACGTTCCCACTGCGGGCCTCGGGAGAATGTTCGAGGCTCCGAGCCCGGAAATGTTGGAGCCCAGGGCACACCTCTGACCACAGCAGCCAGGCCTGTCAGGCGGGAGGGCTCGCGTGCCCAGAATAACTCTCCAGAGTCAGCATGTTCCAGCTCAGGAGGGAAACCAAAGAGGAACTTTTCCCCCAAGTGTCACGGGCTGAAATGTAATTCTCTGATGGGCCCTAAATGGACCCCAAATGAGCCCCTGTCCCCAGAAACGATTAGATCTGACAGGTGCTGAGCCCCCCTTACTTCACTGTGATGGAACTCACATCTGAGCCGGGAATTGGGAGTGAATGCTTGCAAACACAAGGCCTTAAGAAAAGCTGGGTGGCCTGATGAACTGTGACAGGCAGCCTTCTGGGGAAGTGGAAGCTTAGCACGTTCTCCGGTTGCTTCTTACATTAGTGAAGAGTCTAAAAATGACTGCCCTTGTGAGGCTGGAATCCTGCAGAATCAAACAGTGATTCGATCTCATTGTTCTTTGCAAACAGCTCTCCTCGAAGCTCTGATCAGAGTCAGGCAACCTGGGCTATTGCTCCGATGCCCTGAGACCTGGGGCACAGTCCTGTCCCCCACAGGTGGTCCCTGGTGACACCTCTACCGTGGTCATTGTGAGAGTCCCTTGGACTGCAAGGAGATCAGACCAGTCAAGCCTAAACGAAATGAACCCTGAATATTCATTTGAAGGACTGATGCTGAAGCTGAAGCTCCAATACTTTAGCCACCTGATTCGAAGAACTGACTCATTAGAAAAGACCCTGGTGCCGGGAAACATTGAGGGCAGGAGAAGGGGATGACAGAGGATGAGATGGTTGGAAGGCATCACCAACTCAACGGACAGGAGTTTGAGCAAACTGCAGGAGATAGTGGAGGACAGGGAAGCCTGGTGTGCTGCAGTCCATGGTGTTGCAAAGAGTGGGACATGACTGAGTGACTGAACAAGCAGAGTCCCTAGGGTGGGTCACCCTAGGGCCCCTTCTCCTCCTTCCCACAACCAGCGCCTTTGGGGAGTCCCATTAGCTGTTCCTAAAGCACGCAGAATGCAGCACCTTGTGAGCCCTGGACCCCCACCCATCCAAGCTGACATTTCTCTTGGGTGCTACTGTGGTACCCACTGCTGGCCAGTCCCTGGCATCTTCTCTTTCATCCTAACAGTCCTGTCCCTATTCAGCAGCCAGAGATCCTTTTATAAATATAAATTGGATCTTTTCAGTTCATTCAGTCATTCAACAAACATTTATTGAGCACCTACTATGTCAGGCCCTGGTGTAGGCTCTGGGGATACGCGTGGAGTAAAACAAGTGAAAGTCTACTCTTGTGGAGGGAAGAAAGATAAGTAAACAGTAGTCTGTCAGATGTTGGTCAGCGCAAAGAAGAAAAATTAAGCAGAAAAATGGAGCCGGAAGTGCTGGCAAGGGTGGGCGGTGGAGGGGGTGTGATGTGCAATCTCCAAGTGGGGTCAGGGAGGGTCTGGCTGAGGAGCTAAAGATGTGAGGAAGTAAGCCATGTGGGTAACAGGGCTAAAAACAGTTCCAGCACAGGGCCTTCCCTGGGTGTCCAGTGATTAAGGGTCTGCACTCCAATGCAGGAGGCCTGGGTTCAATCCCTGGTCAGGGAACTCCACCCACGTACTGCAAATGAGTTCGCACAGTGCAACTAAAGAGCCCACACGTCACAAAACAACTAAGACCCTCGTGAGCTAAGTCACTTTAATCGTCTCCGAATCTGTGCGACCCCATGGACTGTAGCCCGCTAGACTCCTCTGTCCGTAGGATTCTCCCGGCAAGAATACTGGAGTGGATTGCCATGCCCTCTCCAGGGATCTTCCCAACCCAGGGACTGAACCCGCCTCTCCTGCCTTGGCAGGCAGATTCTTCTCCTACTGCTCCCTGGTGGTAGCTCAGACATCCCTGCTTCCCCAGGCATTGCAGCCCAACACCCTCATTCTTCACGGCATTCCTGTGTCTGTTAGTGGTATTTGGTTTGTTTGTTTTGGTTTTAAATGTATCTATCTTCTTGTTTTTGTTTGTCTTCTTCCCTAGAATATAAACCCTAGGGGACAGAGACATTCTGCCTGAGCGCCAGCTTTGTAAAGTTGTCAGAAATACATGAAGAATGACTGTATCCATGGATGGGGCTGTTCTGGTGAGTTGTCCATCATCTCAGCACCTGCAAGGTAAGTGGTGTTCTCATTGTTTTATAAGGGGAGGAATTCCCCCCAGAGAGGTTATATTTGAACCTGCCCAAGGGCACACCCCTGGGCTTCCCCGATGGCTCAGAGGGTAAAGAATCTGTCTGCGATGCAGGAGACTCAGGTTTGGAGAAGGAAACGGCAGCCCACTCCAGGATTCTTGCCTGGGAAATTCCAAGGACAGAGGAGCTTGGTGGGCTACAGTCCAGGGAGTCACAAAGAGTAGGACACGACTGAAGGACACACTTTCAACCAGGGCACATCTAGTTCTAGGAAACAGCAGAACCAGAGTTTGAATTTGGGCCTATGGGTTCCAGAGTTTGTGCTGCCCCCCCTCAGCGCTTCCTGTGCCCCGGAGGGTTCAGTAGCCGAGCTTGATGCTCAGGTGGGCAGGGGGCGGGGGGGTGGGGGCCGGGGAGGGGTGGTTCCGAGCCTGCTTGTTGAATGAGCAAAGGTGAGGTCTGCACCCTAGAGGCCTCCTACAAGCATGTTTGGAAGAAAAACGTGTCAACCGCTCAGTCTTCCCGTACCCTAGTTAATGTCGAGGGTATATGTTCAGTTTAAAAATAAACCTCAAACCCACCTCATTCCCCTGCAGCTCCCACCTCTTGCCATCACCTGCTCTGTCCCTGCCCCGGCCCCGCCTGCCGGTCGCCTTCCCAGGCCCCCTCCCCGGGGAGCACAGGTGTCGTGGGACCGCCCCCGAGGAGGGCTCTGCTGGGGTGGCTGCGCTCGCCGGAAAGCGCGCGCACCTGGCTCGGGGCCCCTGGCTTCCAGCCCCGAAACTGCCTGACCGCGCGTGCCCTAGGGCAGCCCCCTTCGCACACTCCGGCCCCGTGCCTCAGTTTCCCCACCGGGCGAGCTCAGTCCTGGCCGCTCTTAACAGGTGACACACCTGCTTCCGGGGCTCGATCCGGCCCCAGGCCCCGCGGGGTGCAAACCGGGCGTCCGCCCCCGCGGAGCCCCGGCGCCCGGCCCCCGGGGGCAGGGGGCGCGGGCAGAGGCGCTGGGACCCCGCGCGCGGCGGGCCGGCTCCGGGGGGCGCCCGCAGGAGGGCGCGGCCGGCGCGGGGGGCGCGGAGGGCGGCGGCGGCGGCGGCGGCGGGGGGCGGAGACGCGGCTCGGCTTCCGCTCCCGCGCCTCCTCCCTCCTCCCCCGTCGTCCTGGCCCGCGGCGCCCGAGGGGGGAGGCGGCAGGCGCCCGGAGCCGCGCGAGGAGCCCGGCCGCCGCGCCATGGAGCCCGAGTGAGCGCGGCGCGGGCCCGTCCGGCTCCGGACAACATGGAGGCGGCGCCGCCCCGGTCTCCCGCTCCTCCTCCGCCGCCGCTGCTGCTGCTGCTCGCGCTCTGCTGCAGCCTGGCCCCCGCCGCGGGTAGGTGGGCGCGGGGCCGGGGGGACAATGGCCCGGGCGTCCGGGCGACTCGGTTGGCCTCGCGGCCAAGTGCGCCGCGCCGCCGCCGAAGCGACTTTGCAAGTTGGGGGCGAGTTGGGGCGCGCGCCGCGGGGCCCCGCCGCCCCCCGCCGCGCCCGCCGCCCGGGGGCCGCGCGCGGGCCCTTTGTCTCGCCCGCCCGGGCCCCTCCCGGGGACGCCGGGCCCCGTCCCGCGCGTCCCGGGCCGGCCAGGAGGGCGCGCGGGCGCCGCCGACCCCGCCAGGTGCGGCGCGGGCGGGTTCTCACCTGCCCGGGCCCCGGGGCGCGCTCGGAAGTGCGCCCGCCCCGAGCCGGCCGGGCGAGGCCGTGCGGGCACCGTGGGGACCCCGGCCCCGCGGGCAGGCACAGAGCGGGGACGTTCGGCCCGGAGGCAGGCCTGGCCGCCCTGCATCGGGAACTCTCTTCCCGAGCCTGTTTCCGATGGCCGCGCGGCCGGCCTGCGAGCTCCGGGAACTGATTTAAGTCGCAGAGAAAGTTCTGAACCCCGCGCGGGGCGGCCTGGCCTGCGGCGCTGCCCCTTTCATCTGCGTCGCTGTCGGTTTCCCAGCGGACTGACACCTGCCAGGTGTGCCCGGTCGGCTCGGACCACCCGTCCGGGCCGCTGGGGCCCCCAAATCGTGACACCCCGCGGGTGTCCACCCCCGGGGGGCCCGGCTGCATGGGGCCGCCGCGCGGGGTGACGGGGTCCCAGCCTGCGGCGTGGGGGCCTCAGCTGTAGACACACACCCCCCCCCTTGGGAGATCAGAGCCCGAGGACCTTTCTCTCCAACTGTTGGTGGGTCCCAAGGGGTGGAGTTGAGGTCAGGAGGACTCAGGAAACGAAGCGCCTTGTGAAAAGCTACACGTTCTTTTAATTTGGAGATTGCCATGTGGTTTTTGAAGCAAGCCTCTCTCGCTACCTAAATCATTCTCTTCCGACGTGAGTGTTTTGTTTTTCTGGAGTGTGGCTGGCCCAGTGGACCCCGGAGCGGGAGTCCCGTGCGCCCTGGGCTGCTCTAATGCTGGTGGCAGTTGGGGGTGGGGGGCCTCGGGTCCCTTTGTCTGGGCCTCTTTAAGGCAAACAGCTGTCTCCCTGAATATTTCCAGCGAGGACACGGCAGGGAGGTGTCCTGGCCTGGCTCTGTGGTCACATTCCCGGGGCTGCGGCCCCTCCATTGAGGTTTGGGGGGGTGAGAAGGGGCAATTCCTCCAGTCCTCTTGCCTCCCAGTCCCGATCCCCGGAGACCCTTGGCAGTTTCAGGCTGAATTTGTCTCTCGCAGGAGTCTGTTTACAGTCTTGGCCCCGTCCGATACCAGCAAAAATACAATGACAGTATCTGAGTAGTTCAGGCCCACACTACTGCTTCTCTTTCCGGAAATGCCTGGATCACGGAGGCAAAGGGTTTTTTTTTTTGGGGGGGGGGGGAGATGTTTGTTTTAAAGGTGGGGTTTCTCTGCCGGCAGAGTAGCTTTTCACTGCGTTGCAGTTTCGGATTTCCTGGACCTTGGGGTGGTGATGTTGCTGGACTGGAGTGCCTGTCCTGCGGTTCGAGCCCCCGAGGAGAAGGATCACATTTGTGGAGCTCGGTCGCGTAGGAGGCAAAAAATAGAGTTGATTATTTTAACATTAAGGAAACATGTCAACACGAGGTTTTTAGAGCCCCAGCTAATGTGGTAATCTGGTCCTAAAATGGAAGGAGAGGGAGGGAACTTTCTGCAGAAACTATTTTGACTGCTCTTGACATGTCATGTCCCTGATTTCTGTGTTAGATTTATGCCACAGTCCAGAGTGGAGCCAGTAAGTTGGTAGCTGATTATTTTTCCTGATTGCTTCCTGTTGCAATTTGAAGTGGTGAGCCCAAGGGAAATGCCTTTGTTCGAGTGGTCCTGGAGCTGGGAGTGGTCGGCCCCAGCTCCAAGGGTCTCTCCCTTTTGGCCCCACAGCACTGGCCCCGGGGGTGGGGGTGGTTCCTGCAGGTGCTCACTGCCTGGCTCGCAGGAAGGGCCGGCAGGTGGGCATCAAGCTAACTAAGTGCCGTGGGGAGTCCGGGGAGAGTCCGCCTGTAGGACCCTCTGCTTCCCAAAGCGGGGTCCCACATGCCTATAACCCTCCCGTGCAGTTCCAAGAATTTACCCAGTCCACTCGCGCGTCCCAGCATTTGCTGTGGCCATCCTGTCGTATTTGGAACCCGTTTAATTTCAGCTGAGCTGTGTCACTGCTCAGGCATTTAGCAGAATTTGCTCACGGGGTGGTGGCGGGGGCTGTTAGGTGAGGACTTCCTGTCCTGCCACGTGGGCTTGCCAGGGCTAAGGTCGAAGGCCCTGGGGGTCAGACCCCTTGGGTCTAGAGCAAGGTCTTAGATCTCCGGGATCTAATACCTGTTAATCTGAGGTGGAGTTGATGCAATAATAATAATAGAAATAAAGTGCCCAGTTAATGTAAAGCATTTGAATCATCCCCAAACCATACCCTTTCCCCACCCCGCAGGTCTGTGGAAAAATTGTCTTCCATGATATCGGTTTTTGGTACCAAAAAGGTTGGGGACCACTGGTCTAGAAGCTCAGTGGCTGTTTGACTTTGGACAACTTACTTAGCTTCTGTGTATCCCGTGTCCTCACCTGGTGTCCTCCCCCAACCTGGATCAGGAGTGCTAAATACTGCCTGTGAAACCCTTAGCACTTCCCTGGCCTGGGGGAGGAACTGTTGGTGGCAGAGCTGTGGTGCCTGTTGGGTAATAAGGTCCTTGATCTTTCTGGCCTGGAAGGTCCAGAAGCTCTTATCACACAGTCTGGATTTTTCTCCTGTGTGGGACCTTGAACATCCTGTCCACTGTCTGACTTGTTTTTCGCTGTAGCACTGGGTGAAGGGTATTGTGGTGGTGAACTGGGCTGAGCCTTGATTGTGGGGGGTGCTTGGGCAGGTGACTCCACTTTCGTGTGTCTCAGTTGTCTCTTCTGTAAAATGGGCGTAACAATACTTCCTCCCAGTAGGTCAGTGCGTTGACACATGCCTGGCACTTGTATCATCTCTTTTATTGATGCTGTTACTATTGGTACCTGCTGAAGCGCTGGGGATAGGATGGGATAGAATGGCGGAGGAGGCCTGGGCCTTTGCTGTCAGGGTGTCTGGTTGACAGGGAGGCAAACAGAAGCTGACTGTGCAGCTCTGGAGGAGGTGGGCTCCGTCCCAGGACCCTGTCCTCAGAGACCGGGTGGTCTCTGCTGAAAGAGGCCAGATCACGCTGCAGAGTCTGGATGTGGTCCAGAAGGCACTGGAAGCTTCCGGAGACTTTAGCTGGGGGAGGGAGATAGGAAACGCGGGGGAAAGGTGTTGAATTGATCTTTTTTTTTCTTTTTTTAAATTGAGGTGAAAATCATGTCACATAAAACTAATCGTTTTAAAGGAGACAATTCAGTGGTACATTTGCAATGATGTACAAGCACCCCTTCTGTCAAGATACGAAACATTTCCTTTGGCCCAGAATAAAACCCTGCACCCTTTAAACTTCCCATCCCCCTACCCCAGGTCTCTATGGAATTGCCTGTTCTGGATACTTCGTCCGCAGGGATTCACAGGCTGGGCTGCCTGTTGCCTCTGGCTTCATAATTAGCAGAATGCTTTCGAGGTGTGTCCACGCTGTAGCTTGGGACAGTGCCCTGCTCCTTTCACGGCTGGACAGCCTTCCGTCGCGTGGACAGAGCACATCTGCTCATCCGTCCACCCGCTGATGGGCTGACCTTGCGTGGGTACTTTTCCAGCAGGCACGGGCTGGGAGCCCATTGTCCCCATGGGGTTTGGACAGCAAAGCTGGGCTGGGGACATGACCACATTAGCTTCAGAGATGGGAGAGCCCATGGTGAAGGGAGCTTGGCTGGGGGACACACCAGTGCTGGCCTCTGGTGGGGTGAGGGACACTGGGAGGTGGACCTAGTGGACTTAATACTTCAATATCACAGAAGCCCTGGAAGGAGCTGGACGTTTGTGGCTTACAAGGCCTCTGGGATGGTCACACGCTCTCAGAATGGGGAGGCTCTATGGGAGTGGGGGCTGTGTCCAGCCCCTTCCTCTGCTGGGTCTGGGATATATTTGTGCAGGAAGCATTGGGCTATCCACCCTGCAGGCGCCCTGGGGACACTGCGGGTCAGAGCGCTGCTGACATGTGGAGGCCAGTGGGGACGGCAGTGACACGGAGAGCTGGCCCCGGGGCCCCTCTGCTCCTGTGGGCTGCTGTCCACTCTCTCTCCAGCTTGGGAAGTGGTTTGTTAGCTCTGGGACTCAGTTTCCTCATCTGCAAAATGGGGAGGATGGCATGTGTTTTTTTGGGGTGCTGGCGGGGGTTCAAGAAGGCAGCGTCTACGAGGAGAAAGCCGCCTTCCAGACGGTCCATTATGGGAAGGACACGGTGCAGGGGGAGTCCCGTTCCTTTTTGTTAAGCTGTTTTTGGTTTGTTTTTTTTTTACATGGTGAAAACTTTTATATTTGGAATTAGCCAGCTGGACTCAGTTTAGATGATCCCAATTTTGTCAGCAACATCCAAAGCATCATAGCCAGGAGCCAGTCGAACATAGGCCTTCTTCTCCCTGTCAGGCCTGATCAGAGTATCGACCTTAGCCATGTCAGTGTCGTAGAGCTTCTTCGCAGCCTGTTTAATTTGGTACTTGTTGGCCTTGACATCCACAATGAATTCTATTTTCTTCATGGCTGACTTGGTGGTGAGGGAGAATCTGATGATGGCATAGTGGTCAAGTTTGTTTCTCTTAGGGGCGCTCTTCTGAGGATATTTGGGCTGCACTGGGTCATCTTTGCTGCACAGGCTTTTCTCTAGTTCTGGCGAGTGGGGGCCACTCTCTAGCTGCGGTGCAGGCTTCTCATTGAGGGGGCCTCTCCTGCTGCAGAGCACAGGCTCTAGGGTGCTTGAACTTCAGCAGCTGTGGCTCCCAGGCTCTAGAGCACAGACTCGGTACTTGTGACACATGGCCTTAGTTTCTCCCAGGCATGTGGGATCTTCCCGGATCAGGGATTGAACCTGTGTCTCCTGCACTGGCAGCAGATTCCTTATCACTGAGCCACCAGGGAAGCCCCAGCCGTTTCCTTTTAAAAGAGCACGAGGGTCTGTCCCAAACACCCTCCTCCAGTGGGAGGCTGGGAGAAGCGGAGAGGTGTTGCGGGCCAGCTGACCTCAGGCTCCACGTGGGGCTGGAGCCTCAGGTTCTGATTGCATCGGTGCCCGGAGGCACATGTCCACGGTCCTCTGTCCCTTTCTCTCGGGATCTCTCTTGCAACCCCTGGGAGGTTGTCATGATGATGTTGCCTCTGAACCATTTTGTAGGGGTGGGAGATACTGTACTTTCTGGGTATTTTCTTATTTGCTTTCTTGGTTGGTATCAGATTCACTGGGGCTTCCCTGGTGGCTCAGCGGTAAAGAGTTTGCCTGCGATGTAGAGGACATAGGTTTGATCCCCGGCATGGGAAGATCCTCTGGAGAAGGAAATGGCAACCCACTCCAGTATTCTTGCCTGAAAAAAATCTCATTGACAGAACAGCCTGGTGGGCTATCGTCCATGGGGTCGCAAAGAGTCGGACGTGACCGCGACTAGACAACAAAAACAATATTTAATTCATTGTAGATTTTTTTAGTACTTTCAGTTTGCCTGGTGTAGTTTTTCTAGCGGTTAAACTGAAGCGACAGTTAGAACCAGACATGGAACAACGGACTGGTTCCAAATTGGGAAAGGAGTGTGTCAAGGCTGTATATTGTTCCCCTGTTTATTTAACTTATATGCAGAGTACATCATGCGAAATGCAGGGCTGGATGAAGCACAAGCTGGAATCAAGATTGCTGGGAGAAATATCAGTAACCTCAGATATGCAGATGACACCACCCTTATGGCAGAAAGCCAAGAGAAACTAAAGAGCCTCTTGATGAAAGTGAAAGAGGAGAGTGAAAAATGAAAAAACTGGCTTAAAACTCAGCATTCAGAAAATGAAGATTATGGCATCTGGTCCCATCACTTCATGGCAAATAGATGGGAAACAATGGAGACAGTGACAGACTTTATTTTCTTGGGCTCCAAAATCACTGCAGATGGTGACTGCAGCCATGAAATTAAAAGACACTTGCTCCTTGGAAGAAAAGCTATGACAAACTTAGACAGCATATTAAAGGGCTGAGACATTACTTTGCTGACAAAGGTCCGCCTAGTCAAAGCTATGGTTTTTCCAGTAGTCATGTATAGATATGAGAGTTGGACCATAAAGAAGACTGAACACCAAAGAATTGATGCTTTTGAACTGTGGTGTTGGAGAAGACTCGTGAGAGTCCCTTGGACTGCAGGGAGATCAAACCAGTCCGTCCTAAAGGAAATCAGTCCTGAATATTCATTGGAAGGACTGATGCTGAAGCTGAAACTCCAAAACTTTGGCTGCCTGATGGGAACAGCCAACTCATTGGAAAAGACCCTGATGCTGGGAAAGATTGAGGGCTGGAGGAGAAGGGGACAACAGAGGGTGAGACGGTTGGATGGCATCACTGACTCGATGGACATGAGTTTGAGCAAGCTCCAGGAAGCCTGGCGTGCTGCAGTCCATGGGGTCACAAAGAGTCGGACACGACTGAGTGACTGAAGTGAACTGAACCTGTCTTCTGCTCTGCTGTGTCTGTGACTTTGCCTTTCTCTCTTTTGTGGAATCATGATATTTGTCCTTTCATGTCTGGCTTATTTTAATGCTTTGTTTATCCGCTCTCCTGTTGATGGACACTTGGGGTTGTTTCCACCTTCGGCTGTTATGAAGAATGCTGCTGTGAACATAGGTGTGCGAGGATCTGTATGAGGCCCTGCTTTCACTTTGTGGGGATTTACCCAGAAAAGTGAAATTGCTGGATCTTACGGCCATTCTGTATTTCATTTTTGAGGAGCTGTGAAGCCATCTTCCATAGCAGCTGTACCGTTTTACATCCCCCCCGCCCCCCGCCAGCAACATACACGGGTCCCAGTCTCGCCCCATCCTGGCCGGCGCTGGTGAGGGCTGACCCTCTGTTCAGGCCCCACCAGCCCGGCAGGTGTGAAGTGGTACCCCACTGCGGTTTTGACTTACGTTTTCCTGGTGGCTGATGATGTTGAACATCTTCATACATGCTTGTTGGCCACTTCCTTTTACAAATATGTATATATTAAAATGCAGGACATACATGAATACATGCAAACAGCTTAAACGCTTAACTATGTGGTTCCTCTTTCTGTGGAAACCAGTGTTCTTGAGGGCCCGTTTTCTCCCCTCAGCGGTGACCATACCTCCGACACCTAGTTTAACGTGGTGTTTGGTTTCGAACATGTACTCATGTTTTACATAAATCCTGTCACCCTATAATCTTCTTGTTTTCATTTGCTATTGTATCACTAATGACTAATGTTTTCTGTATCTTTACTTTTAGATTTTCAGTCTTTTTTAAAAGCTAAGTAGTATTTCCTAGTATGTAGTGTAGTACTTAGTTGCTCAGTCATGTCCGACTCTTTGAGACCCCATGGACTGTAGCCCACCAGGCTCCTCTGTCCATAGGGATTCTTCAGGCAAGAATACTGGAGTGGTTTGCCATGCTTTCCTCCAGGGGATCTTCCCAACCCAGGGATCGAACCCAAGTTTCCTGCATTGCAGGATAATGCTTTTCCATCTGAGCCACCAGGGAAGCCCATTTCCTAGTATGTGGACACCATATTTCATGGCTTTTACCCAGTTGAGGAACATATATGTTTTTCCAGGTTTTTTTACTATTACAGGTCATGACACAGCAAATAACACTGCATATGTACCTGTGCACCTGTGTATAAGCTCTTTTGTATGATACCTTCCTCATCAAAGAGTAGATCCATTTATACAATTTTAAAGATAATGACAAATTTCTCCAAAAAGGCTACACCAGTTTCTACCCTATCAGGCATCTCTGAGGGTACACACTTTCCCCTCTCCCCTCTGTTGCTAGAAATTACCAGATTCTATTTTTTAAAATCAATTTGGTTAAAAATTATAACACCCTTTGATTTGTTATATCTCCTGGAATTTGGTCAAAGTCATGTCCATTGGGTTGGTGATGCCAACCAACAGTCTCATTCTCTGTTACCCACTTCTCCTGCCCTCAATCTTTCCCAGCATCAGTCTTTTCCAATGAGTCGGCTCTTCACATCAGATGGCCAAAGTATTGGAACTGCAGCTTTAGCATCAGTCCTTCCAATGAATGTTCAGGACTGATTTCCTTTAGAATTGACTGGTTTGATCTCCTTGCAGTCCAAGGGACTCTCAAGAGTCTTCTCCAGCACCAGAATTGGAAAGCATCCATTTTTCGGCGCTCAGCCTTCTTTATGGTCCAACTCTCACATCCGTACATGACTACTGGAAAAACCATAGCTTTGACTATAAGGACCTTTGTCAGCAAAGTGATGTCTCTGCTTTTTAATACACTATCCAGGTTTGTCATAGCTTTCCTTCAAAGGAGCAGGCATCTTTTAATGTCATGGCTGCAGTCACCATCTGCAGTGATTTTGGAGCCAAAGAAAAGAAAATCTGTCACTGCTTCCACTTTTTTCCCCATCTCTTTGCCATGAAGTCATGCCATGATCTTAATTTTTTGAGTGTTGGATTTTAAGCCAGCTTTCTCACTCTTCTCTTTCACCCTCATCAAGAGGCTCTTTAGTTCCTCTTGATTTGTAGGAACTCTACTGATTTGTGGGCTTCCCTTGTGGCTCAGCTAGTAAAGAGTCTGCCTGCAATGTGGGAGACCTGGGTTCGATCCCTGGGTTGGGAAGATCCCCTGGAGAAGGGAAAGGCTACCTACTCCAATGTTCTGGCCTGGAGAATTCCATGGACGATATAGTCCATGGGGTCACAGAGAGTTGGACATGACTGAGCTACTTTCACTTTCACGACTGATTTGTAGGAACTCTTTATTTGGTACGGACATGAATTCTTTAATATATTTGCTCCAGATTTTTCTTCTGGTCTGTAGTTAGTCCTTCACCTTTGCTTTTAGTGGTTTATTATTCCAGAAACATCAGAAAGTTCCATGTAATAAAACTCAATCTATTCTCATGGATTCTGGGTCCCATGCCTTGTTTCTCTACCCCTAGGTGATAAATGCATCTTCCTTTATTTTCTTCCAGGACTGTTATTATTTTGTTTTATATGCAGACATTATTCTTGGTTTTTTTTGTGTGTGTGGTTATGGTTTTGGGGATATATGGTATGAGGTAGGGATCTGAATTGTCCACCCCTGCCCCCCAGTGAGGGGACAGGGAGTGAATGGTGTGGCTTATCTAGCTTTAACCCTCATTCATGTAAAATGCCACTTTTTCACCTGCAGTGTTCTCAGGTGCTTGCCTCCTTGTTCTGGAACCTTCCCTCCTCTCTTGACCCACCGGTGTTTTTCTGTACCAGCCTGCTGCTGTTTTTAATCTCTGCAGCATCATTGTATATTTTGAGGTCGATTGTGAAATTACCCTTCCACTGTTCTTTTGGAGAAACTGTGTTGACTCTTCTTGTGCGTTTATTCTTTGGGAATAAACTTCACAGTCATCTATGAGATTCTATCTTTTGCTCTCTTGATCTGGGGACAGTAACTGGTGACATTCGATGGGTGTCAGAGGGCTGGGCTTTAGACGTGGCTCCGACAAGCAGTCTGGTCTCCGGCTGTGGCAGAGATTCGTGTGCGGCCACGATGAAGCTGGTCTTCACATTTTTGGTTCCCGTTAGCACGCGGAGCGCTTCAGAGGCCGTGTGTCTGCCGGATGGCCTGGGCCACTCCTGCTGCCCGCCTCCCGCCTGCGTCCGCTGGGGAAACAAGCTCTAGTGCAACTAATTCCAGCGCCAGCCCGGAGGCAAATATAATTACCTCTTAAATGATTGCTCTCCTGCCCTCGTTCATTCCAGAACAAAATGTGAGCAACTTTAATTTCTTCCCTGGGCTGTACCCCTCTATTAACCTAGATGGGGAGGCGGTACCCGCCTAGCAGAACTCTCAGGAAATTGCTCAATGGGCATTAAAGGCCGCCTGAGTGTGTGGCCCTGGCCCAGACACGTGAGTGCAGGGGCCTGGGGGCCTTCCAGACCTGCCTCTGTGGGCAGCCGCCACCCTGGACTCCGCCCTGAAATGAGCAGGCATCGTCCTCGATGGGAGCGAGGGGATGCCTTCCCCATAAGCTGGTTCCTAGCAAGGCGTGTTCTTGAGCTAGCATTCACTGGGGAAGGCCATTGCTCTGAATTTTCCCCAGAGTGAGCTTGGTTCCCCAAAGAAGACTGGCTGGGGGATTGGGGTGTGGTGGCGCCATCTCAGTTGCCTGCCCTGACTCCTCTCTACTCAGACGGGAAGTGGGGGGCACTTTGGTGCCCATTCTTCCTCTCCTCTCTGGATGTGGTCTGTCTCCATTCCTTCCCGTACCCAGACTCCTGGCTCTGAGGCCTCCCCCCCGGGCCCTCACAGGGCCCCATGGAAGACGAGATTCCGGGTAGAGGATTACATCAGCTCCAAGTTGTTCTTCAGTCCCTAAGTGGTATCTGACTCTTTGTGACTCCTTGGACTGGAGCCCGCCAGGCTCCTCTGTCCATGGGACTGTCCAGGCAAGAATACTGCAGTGGTTTGCCATTTCCTCCTCCAGGGGATCTTCCTGACCCAGAGATCAGAGCTGCATCCCTTAGCTTGGCAGGCGGATTCTCATGTCACTTGGGAAGCCTTGCTTCTAGTTGGTCTCAACTTTCCAGAGCCTTCCCCTTGCCCATTATCTTTCATTCTGGCCAGATTAATTTTTCTGAAGCTAGTTTCATTACGTCCTCCCCTTTTTAAGAAAATGTGCACTGGTTTCTCGGTGTCTAGAGTTGAAACGTTTTGGCCTGGCGTCCCACGCTGCCGCTGAGCTGGCATTAGCCTTCTCCTCTGCTGTCCAAGGTGAGCACTTCTCCAGGCAGATCCGTCTCCTCCGAGTCCATGGTCTCCTCTGAGACCTCCCATGGGCCACCCAGTCTGAGGGCCTGGGGGACAGATGTCTTCATGCCCTCCTTCTGCTTCTGGCCTGGTGTCTGGTGTGCAGAGGCCCTGAGGATGCCCAAGGCCTCGCCTGCCTGGGGAGTGGATCTTAGCCATCCTTACTCCCTCTGGCTCCTAAATCTACTGTGTCCTGAACTCCTGCCCGCATCCAAGACTCTACCCTGGTTGTGTTTTCTGGGTTGTTGAACGCCTGTCCTGCAACATGACAGAAGGCTTCTGGGGCCAAGTGTGGGGCCCTCCGACTCCCCGACTTAGAACCGGTGTTTCTTTTTTAAAGACTTTCGTGACCATTTTTAAAGTCTTTTGAATTTGCTACAATATCGCTTCTGTTTTATGTTTTGTTTTTTTGGCCGTGAGGTCTGGGACCCTCACCCTGACCAGGGATTGAACCCATACCCCCTTGGGTGGAAGGTGAAGTCTTAACCACTGGACTGCTAGAGAAGTCCTAGAACCCATATTTCTGAGGTCTGTATTCTAAGATGAAAAGTGAAAGTGTTAGTTGCTCAGTCATGTCCAACTCTGTAACCCCATGGACTGTAGCCTGCCAGGCTCCTCCAGGCAAGAACACTGGAGTGGGTAGTCATTCCTTCTCCAGGGAATCTTCCCAACCTATGGATCGAACTCAGGTTTCCTGCATTGCAGGCAGATTCTTTACCATTTGAGCTGCCTACGATGCTAAGATGGCCTGCTATAAATAAAGCTGGCCTTTGTTTTACTTCAAGAAACCCAGCGAATCTCAGATGCACTTGACTGTGACGTCTTGGGCCCAAATAACACCTCCCCACCTCTTGGAAATGAACCTTGAATATTCATTGGAAGGACTGATGCTGAAACTGAAGCTCCAATACTTTGGCCACCTGATATGAAGAGCCAACTCATTGAAAAAGACCCTGATGCTGGGAAAGATTGAAGGTGGGAGGAGAAGGGCATGACAGAGGATGAGATGGTTGGATGGCAACACCGACTCAATGGACAGGAGTTTGAGCAAACTCTGGGAGGTGATGATGGACAGGGACGCCTGGCATGCTGTAGTCCATGCGATCGCAAAGAGGCAGACATGACTGAGCGACCAAACAACAACTTCCACAGCCCAGACTGCGACGTCACAGGGGGGCCTGACACCTGCATTCTTCATTCGTAGTTTGTATCATCTTTCAAAATAGTGTAGAACATTTTCAATCATGCAGAAATAGTGGAAGTGGTGGGAGAAGGATTTTTATGCTAAAAAAGAAAGCTTGTGTGCTTTTGAATGACAACTGCAGAATAGGAAGCTGAGTGACAGATGCTGTTAATGAGTTTTCAGGAGTTTAAGCATTAAGAGACCACTGCCCCTTTAAGGTTGCCCCCTTGAGAGATATCTTAGTTCTTTTGTATCGCTTGTTAAAATTGAATCTAGAAAAATTTCTTAACTAAAAATAAGACTTTTAGGGACATCCCTGGTGGTCCAGTGTTTAAGACTTCACCTTTCAATGCCGGGGGTGTGGGGAGCTACGATCTCATATGCCTGACGGCCAAAACGCAAAACATAAAACAGAAGCGATACTATGACAAATTCAATAAGGACTTTAAAAATGGTCAACATCCAAAAAATAAAAAGAATAAGACTGTTTGTCTTTTCTATATTTAAGCAGGTTTGTGGTGTTGGAGACTTTCTGATTAGGTATATTTATCTCTATATCGCTTTATTTAGTGTCCATTCAAAGCACTGGAATAAGTTAAATGAATTTTTAATAAAAAGTTGCCTCCTTGGATGTCTGAAGCTTGTTCTGGTCGCATTGGCACTGCCCGGCATCGGCGTGAGTTTACTCGGCACCGTTTGATTCCCGGGCTTGTGCGGTGTCGTGGGCAAGCGGGCAGTGCCCGGCTCCTGAGCCTGGCCGCGGTGGGCTTGCCACTTCTGCCTTCTCCTTTAAGAGACTCACTACTCTGTGCGTGGCCACCGCACCCTGG